>OY728155.1:872140877-874881183 GCA_963277665.1 Viscum album | reverse complement strand
CATGAATATTATCAACAACTAGTATCGATTTGAAAATTATATTCTAAATAAAATAAAATATTTTCTTATTCCTAAAATTTAATATTATATTCTTTAAACTAAATATTTAAAATTTAAGAAATAAATTTAACATATAATAATAATACTATCCTCTTACTTGAATCTCGGAGGAATTAATTGAAAATAAATATTCCAAAACATGTTGAATTTTTAATATGTTCAATATTTAGAGACTTTACATGATAGTATATTGGACGTCATCAAAATCTTTTATCTCTCGCACATAATGTTTCACTGTTATGGGTTATTTTAGTGATATGTTCCATGAATAAGTTTATCATATTAAATTACACAATTAAATGATCCCCATGCCTGGCCATGCCACAGTAGTTCCACCGATGAGTTTCCACTACTATTTCTTCTTCTCATTCACAATTTTGAATAAAATCCTCAATGATGACCATGAAAAGGAAGTGATGTCAGATAATTCATTTATTCTGGAGAGAAGGAATAATAGGTCATGATTTATTACATCCCTATTCTCACAATGTTTAAAAAATACATCTTCTAGGAATGTGGTAGTGAGAACTAACATGAAGAATATTGTCTTGATCATCCATCATTTCTGGATGGCTTACACCGACATTATTTCCCAATAAATTGAAAATGTGGGAACCCATGATATTTAAATGTGTCACCTAAATAATGATTCACCATCTAAAAAATTAAAAATATATAAACCAGTGAATAAATACAATTCTTCAAATATATTTTTAGAGAACAACCAACCATATAGCATAAAAATATCTCTTATATTAACTAAAGACATTGTAAATTTCCCATTTACATTAAAAAACAAGAATGCAGTTTTCATTGTTTTATAAAAATAGTTACATGCCATGATTAATTACTAAAAATCAATCCCAAATACACCCAATCTATATTTCATGTAAATTGTTACCTATAAACAGAAAATACAAAGAAAAATATAGTTCAATATTCAATGAAAATGTATTATTCATATAAAAATAGTCTTAATAGTATAATTATGTTAATCAGGTCAGGAAATAAATCTAAACTCAAGAATAATTTTTATATATAATTTCACAATACACAATGATCCAATTAGAAATCATGTAACTTAAACATAATTAGTTTAACACTTCTTCACATAAATCAGCAAGACAATCATCATTTATAAGATATCATAAATTAACCTAAACTACCTTAGACTCAAGCATGTCAATCATTTAAATTTTAAGTACACATTATCACAATTCACATCTTAGGGATATTTCAACAACATATTAATCATATTTTGTAAATACTTAAAAATAATTAATTTCAAAAAAATATCATTTTAACTCAACTGAAACACACACTATCCCGGGAAAATTATCGTCACAAAAAATCCTAGACCATAACAATTCTCATCATTTTAGATTAAATAGATTATTCAAAAAATATACCATTTTAGACAATACATATACTCATCATTATTTCAATCATCTATGCAACAATATATATGCATTGTAATTTCCCACCAATCTATACATCTAAATTCCCTAAATAGACATGTAGTGAAACTGTGGAACGGAAAAATGTCTATTACATCCAAAAGGATCTAGAGTACACAAAAGAAAGAAACATCCATGAGATGAAAATAATAATGGGTCTCCATTTGATAAAGAATCATGAATTATGTTTATGAAATATAATAATTAATTATATATACCATCAATTATTTATGTTTATTTCATTGAATAGTAATGTTTTAATAGATCCTTGAAACCTTTGAATACGATAATCCATACAAATGAATAACTCACATGTTCTTAGACAAAATAGGATGTCTAGAATTTATCCTAGCTTCAAATTACATCTTCCAAAAATTTATCCATTCATCGAATAGTACTAAAAATCCATAACTGCATGATAATAGAGAAACTGACATCATTATATCATACAAATTACTAATGTTTATATAATAAAATAAACATTGATTTTAACATGAAAAATACTAGTTTTTAATCACATAAATATATCATTATAATATTCAAAATATATATAAAATCTAATTAGATGTCAACTATTATACGTATTTCAACTAATTAAATAAATTAACATGATGCATCAATTATAATATCTCTAAGAAATATCCTATTAAATCACATTCATTAATATAATAAAATGAATTGATAGGATTTACACTTTATAGGTAATTAGAATCATACAATGGATTTTATGTGGTTGAAAATAACACACCACGTGCTCTAATTTTTAATATCTACCTACCATTGTTCTAATCCCTCCAGCCCCACCTTCTACTGCACCCGAATCTTCTCTCTTTCAAAGATGGTGTGGAAGCCATTCAGTATCCCTACACCCACTTCCAGCAAACTGACCACCAGCTATTAGTGGATTTAGGCCACCCTTAGTGATTTGGCTTTCCAAAAAATCTTAATTCCTCCATCATCATCACCGATTAATTATTCATCTTCGTGCTAGGTCTACATCACTGATGAGGACCCCATTTCATTATCCCGAAAAAACCATCACCTCATTCATCACCTCCAGTTGAAGTAGATTGTTTGATCCACATGTCAACCACCATCTAGCACCTATATTTATGTCGAAAAATCATAGCATTGTAGCTCACAACATCCTTCGACATCAACATTGGCTCCCATTTCCCTTCATCTTTTAGTTTGGCTTCAACATCAACCACTGGGGAGGTCGATAGTCAACACCTTCTCTAACCCGTGTCTTCACAGTTAAACTTACATAATTTCCCTCACTGAATTTTTTATACAGTTCCCTATCATCCATCATGGATGTTATGCTTCAACATCTTCATAGACCTATTTTCCAACACTAACACCTCATTAAATAACCGACATCTAATGATCTCTCCAACGATTATGTTTTTCTAAAATTGTGGTATTTACCTCCTTTTTTCCAAACAATTTTTTTTATAGTAACATACTATTATTAAAAATATTCATACAATAAATGTTGTTTTATGATAGTCAAAATACTCTTTTTCCAAATTATTCTAGGGAATTGGTTCATCAACCATTAATCTTAAAAATATTTATATTGACTTCATAAACTACATCATTGTGTGTTTCATATCCGATATATTTCATTAACATCATTCAATTAATATTTCATATTTTTTAATTCCATGTAATTTCAAATATATTTCATTCATTTATGTATAAATTACTTCCATTAAATGAACTGTAAAGTTATTATTTTCCTTTATAAGATCAGTTACATACACACTGATAAAAGTAGTGCATAACCTGAATATGTTGAACTTGTTAGAAATTACATTTAAATATAAAAAATACAATCATTCAATCACCATCGATATCTATAGAGGTGAGGTTTCAAAGAATACTACTAGTGAAAAAACGTCAAACATGTTGTCATATTTAAATTATCTTCAACTGAAATATGTTAGGTTATTTATCATTCCGATAGTATATGTTTTCACTATATATTCTATCATACAGGAACAAGATTTCTAGCCAATAATATTATAGCTAAATCTATACCACCGATAGAAATCTCATGAAGAGGAATAAACATCTCATTGAAACCAATATCCATGAATGAATATTTTCTATAAATGTGATTGTAACATTTTCATTGATTTCATAATTCCAAAAAAATTACGAATATTGTTGAAATTATTCATCTCTCTACTTGAAAGTGTGCCAACACAATTTTACTCTTTCAAAATTATCCAATAGATCAATCATGTGAAGGCAACTGGTAGATAACATGATACAAAACAGTAATTCATTATGTTTCCATGTTGACTAAATAAAATCATGAATTTAATGGTTCTAGTTTTAATCATGTATATAATAATTAACTTCTTAGTCATTCATCTTACCATGTAAGACTAAAAAATCATCTATTTTTTCCAACCCATCCATTGTCTCCTCATAATTGGAAGCATAAAAAAATCTATTCCACCTTAACATATATGTCATTTCAATATTAGTTCATGTGAAATTAATTTATAACATCAATAGTTCACCTTATACTGCTAAGGTTCCTCCTCCCAAACTCATCTCCTCCCCACCCATGGCGTGATTAGGGAGACTGGGCATAGTCTACCTTGAGGTCTTGTATTGCAGTAACGTCGGCTCATGCGTGGCTTTTTTCATTTTAGTAGCAGCATATCTAGCTTACAGATCAGATCGTAGCAAGACGAGGGGAGCTGAGGATCGGCCAAGGCTCCAGCATCTTCCGGTGTGGTTCAACGTCAACTACATAGTGGCTTGGAGGGGTTGGTATTGTGTTTTTGAATTTTTTATGTGGGGTTTTGTTTGGGTTTTTTTTCATTGGCGTCTATTTTGGTTTTGTGATGGATATTTTTCAAAATACCTAGAATTGGTCTTGTGGTGTTGATGCCCTCGGCATGGACCTGCCCCTTGTTTGGGAAAATTCCCCTCACTCCCACATTTAGTGAGTTTGTTCATCTCTATAATAACCCAAATCCTTTTTTCAGGTATGAAATTCATTTTGGTTTTTTGTTGAGGAAAATGGTAGTTTCATGATTTTCAAAAGTACACACCAAGTACATTCATGTACATGCCATGAACCTGGGTTCTGTTGGTGACTTTGTGATGGTTGTGTAATGGCTGAGCACATGGCATCGTGTGGTGACCTAGAGACAGCCAAAATCTGAGGTTGTAAAAATCTTCTAAATTCCCTGTACTTTTAAAATACATGACATGTAGATCCCTTTTTCCACTCAATGAACATGGGACACATCTAATGGATAGAACACACTTCATCATCGTATGTCTCGTCAATGAGCGTCTATATGGATGTGGATATTCTCTGATCCCCCGACTCACTATCTATTTTTCAAACTAACTGTCATCTATTGTATTGGAATGGCATCAATGAGTTCTCCCTTCTTCTTGAACATCATCACTTGATTTCTGCTCTCTCACAAGTTATCCTCGGTTGATTGTTTTTAACATTTTTTAGATATATAGTGTTATATGGTGATTCATTTCCCAAGGATCACATATATCGACCTCATGATGTTAAGGTAGGTGGTTTTTTTCTTTCTGTAAATAGTCTTTGAGTTATATGTTCAAAATTTCCCAAACGCTCGTCCAAGGTATTGTGTGTTTATGGTTTTAGCCCTTTTATTTTCATTTTATTCCTTGTTGATAGGATAGAGGTTAATTATTTAACAATATGGATATCTTTACCATGCTATAGATGTTTTTACAATATTTTCTTGTTTTAAACCGTTTGGTCGAGCGTTTCCAGTTTGGCTACTTATTTCATTCCATGCCTATTTTTGTTGTGTAGAGAGATTATTATTGGACATGATATGATATGTTTTAGTTGTTTACCCAATTATTTTTTGAGTTTTACATTGGATTCTAATTATTGTTTGTGCACATTTGTTTATATAGGGTTATGAGAACATAGTGTTGTGAGACCATAAAAGATATTGACTTTAGGGGATTTCCATGACTGTATGATATAATTATCACACTGCTAGACCATAGGTGGGAAAGAAGTTGAGTGCTAACTAAGAGTGTCTATGGTTATGTTATGAGGACACATAATGAATTGATGTTCAGTTCTTCCTTAGAGTGTCTATAGATTACCATTATAAGACGATAGGGGGAATTGTTGTTGAGTGCTTCCTCATAGAGTCTCCAACCAAACATGGCTAAAGGTGGAATTGGGGGTGAGTGCTTCCTCAGAGAGTCTTTGATATATCATATCATGTAATGTGAGCAAAAGGGGTTAGGATGTGTGAACTACCCATAGGATTGCTTGTATTTATTTTTGGTTTATTAAATACTTAAAAGGAAATGTTAGTGAATGAAAATATTGGACTATTTAATTTTGAAGGCATCTACGTTATATACTTATTTTTCCCTATTGATTTCCATATATATTCCATGATTGTGAGACAGAGATCTTTTGGTGGATACATACTAGTATTAGTCTCACAACTTCTTTGGGTCATGTTTTGATCCCAAACATATTATACTACGGTAGTTATGGATACGGGGAATAAACCTTCTACTTCAGGTACATGAATGATGTTGATCTGGGGAGTATGGGACGATGCTAAGGCTCGCAATTCCATGGAGCTGTTTACATTATTTTCTTTTATACATGTGTTTAGTACTTTATTCCACCATTTGTGATTTTCTTGATTCATTCCTAGAAATCTGTATCATGCATCATATATATATATATATATATATATATATATATATATATATGGGCGGGTTTGTGCTCTAGTGGTTTATTACATATTTTTTTTACAAATTGTATGATTTACTTCTTCCGATATTGCTATCTCTTTTACTTACAATGTTTTACTCTCACAATGAGGGCATAGTTTCCCCACTATCACACCCAAGGCCCTCACTGCAAGTTGGCAGCCTCAGGCATTTGTAGAAATTCGTTTTGGGCCATGTGACCAACCGGGTATGGGGTAATCTCACACATTGTGTCGATTATCAAAGGTTGAACCAATTGATGGTGAAGAATCGATATCCCTTACCGATGATCAATGATCTCTTTGATCTAATTTGTGGATCCTGGGTGTTCTCGAAGATTGAATTGAGATCTGGTTATCATCAGTAGCATGTTAGACCTTCTGATATAGCTCATACAATATTTTAGAGGATGTATGGTATATACGAGTATATGGTTATGTCGTTTGGTCTCAGGAATGTGCATGTAGTCTTCATGGAACTGAGGAAACTATTGATCAATCCGTACATGGATTCCTTTGTTGTAGTCTTTGTTGATGATAATTTGGAGTAATCTCACACTCAACCCGACCATGCCTCACATCATGAAACAATTTTGAGTACACTGAGGGAGCATCTGTTATATGTTGTACTCACAAAATTCTACGTTTGGATAGACTAGATTAACATCTTGATCATGTTATCTCAGTGAAAAGAATATCATTAGATCGAAAGAATGTGAGAGAAGTAGTTTCCTAGGAGCACTGAAATATTGCCTTTGAGGTATGAAATATCTAGGGCTGGATGGTTAATACATAGATTATATAAATGACTTTTCATGCTTAGTAGTACAACTGGGAAGCCTGACTAAGAAGTTTGAGAAGTACTTATGGTCTGATTCTTGCGAGCCAACCTTTTAGGAGCTGAAGGGATGTTTACTATATCATCGATACTAGTATTTCCAGAGCCGATAAAGAGCTATATTGTATATTGTGATGCATAATGTATCAGGCTAGGAGAAGTGCTTATACAGGGAGATGGATTCATTGCGTACAGGTATCAGTAGCTGAGACCACATTAGAGGAACTAGCCGATGCACAATCGCGAGCTGGATACAGTTGTACATGCTTTACAATGTTGGAGACATTATCTTCTGGGAGAGTATTTTGAGGATATCACCAACCACAATACTCTCATGTACATCTTCTCTCTTCGCGATCTGAATTTTAGATAGCGAGGTTGGGGTGACTAACTTATATCCATGGACTTTGACATTGTATAAATAGCTAGGAAAGACAATGATTTGGCTGATGCGTTGAGAAAGAGGACTCAGATACAGGTAGTTCTAGAGGCCATTAGTTAGTGGTAGCTTATTTATCTGTTCTCTGAGATGCATTTGGTGGAGTATACAGTCAGATGGAGACATTTCCTTCTTCTGTGGCTGTTACATCTACTATACTTGATCTAGTACGAATGAGGACGCTATCAGATTCTGTAGTCCTAGTCTTATGAGATTGTGTTTCAGGAGATGAAACTATTCCTAGATGAACAGTAGTATAGGATGAGATCTTGAGTTTTCATGGACTCGTGTGGGAACCTGTTGAAATACACAAGGGGTAGATACCAGACATTCATTCCTTAGTTTTGAAAGTCCGTCATGTTGTCATAGATATGTATCTAGATTTGCATCGTCAGTATTGGTGTCCAGGAATGAAAGATATGTTTTTGTCTTTTTCATGAGATGTTCCACCAATCAGTAGGTGAAGGTGGAGCATCAGTGACCATTATGGATTTTACAAAAGTTTCCCATTCCCGATTGAAAGAGGAATGATGTCGAGATGGATTCCATGAAAGGTTTGCTGAGGTCTCCATGAGTGAATGATTTAGTTTAGTTTGTCATTGAAGTACTCATGATGGTTTCTCACTTCATCCTGATCAAGGAGACCATCAGTGTTGATGAGGTGGGAAGGTTGAACATCTAAGAGTTTGTGCATTTACATGGAGTTCCACAGTCCATTTTTTCAGACAGGGAAGAATGTTTTACTTCTCAGGTATGGCAGTTACTTTAGAGGGATTTGGGTATACATGTACATTTCATTACAACATACCACCCTCAGATAGATGGCCAGTCCCAGCGTACGACTCTGGTTCTTGGGGACATTCTTCAATGATGCATCCGATATTTTGGAGGTTCATAGGAGAAGCACATACCTCTTGTAGTTTTTTCCTAAAATAATTGTTTTCAAGAAACTATTCATGTGGCACCTTATGAGGGCTTCTATGGTAGGCCATGCTGATCACCATTATGTTGGATGGATATATGAGTGGCGACTATGCTGGGACGTTGAATGGTCCATAGAATACAGAGGTGATAGAGTTGATTCAGAGGAGGATAAATGTTTCCCTGTGAAGACAGAAGTCTTATGCTGATCGATGGAGATGACCTCTGGAGCTCATGGTCGGAGATCAGGTTTTCCTTCATGTCACATTGAGAATGGGAAACAAGAGGATAAAGAGATAGGGTTATATTTCGCTGCGATATGTTGGGCCGTTTGAATTGTGGGAGAGAGTTGTAATGGTTGCATATTGGTTTCAGTTTCTTCAGTGGTATCATTCTATGCAGGATGTTATCCATGTTTCTCAACATCAACATTAGTTCTTAGACCTATCTCATGTATTCCAACCCAAGGAGGATGAGTTGGAGGTTGACACATCGTTTGAGGAGAATCCAATCTAGATTGTCGATCGAAGTGAAACTGTTCTCTATGGAAGGTCTCTTCCTCTGGTATGAGTGATTGGTTATCATCTGTGAGTACATAATTGGACTTGTGAGAGGGAGGCCAATGTAAGATCACATTGGGCATAGCATTTCAATGATTCTTCTACTATGTCACCTTGCTAGGGAAATTCAAGGAAAATTTTCTTTATGGGGAGAATTTTGAAAGAACAGAGATCTTATTTTTTCTTAATGATCTTTTATTTTGGTTGTTTTTGAAAAAAAAGATTAGTTTCTGGAAATTTCAGGAGTACACGCCGTGTAATTTTAAGTACATGCCTTGTACTTGGTTACAATTGGTGATTGTGTGATAGCTGTGTAATGGCCAAGAACATGTCCATTTTTGGTGATCAGGAGATTACCTAATGTGGTGGATGGAAAAAGAAAGTACACACAATTTAAATTTAAAATAAATTCAATGTACTTTTTTTCATTAATCGAACCGGGGTCACATTTAATGGACATTACACAGTTCTTTGTTGTACATCTCATCCGAGAGCATATGTACAATCGCAGATCTTCTCCGATCCCCCGACCCACCATCCATTATCTAAATCAACACTTGTTAATTGTGTTGGAATTGTATCATCAAGTTATACATTCTTGTTGAGCACCATCTCTGTTGAGTCAATAAGGTTTTTCCTTATGACTTTTCCATTCCTTCTTGTTTTGAAAATCACAAACACCTTATCTTAAGGAAAATCGCTTTTATAAGGAAAATTTCTTTCTTAAGGAAATTCACTTTTATAAGAAAAATTATCCTTATCATATTTTCATCCATATTTTTCTTAAGTATGAGATTCAGATTCATTTTCTCAGAATCGTTGAAACTTCGATATAAAGCATTCTGTTTTAGGATTCGGATTATGGATAAGAACTATAAGGAATTTTCATTCCGAATTTCGGATATGAACTCTAACCAAGTTCTATTCTAGATTCAGGATACGAATTCTGAAGAAGAATTCTCATTATGAATTCTAATGAAGAATTCTCATTACGAATTCTAATGAAGATATCTCATTCTGAATTCTAATTACGAATTCTGATGAAGAATTCTCATTACGAATTTTGATGATGAATTCTCATTACGAATTCTGATGACGAATTCTCATTACGAATTCTGATGACGAACTCTCATTACGAATCCTTATGATGAATTCTCATTACAAATTCTGATGACGAACTCTCATTACGAATCCTTATGATGAATTCTCATTACGATTTCTGATGACGAATTCCGATTCCGAATTCTCATTCTGAATTCACCTATTAAACAGAATTTGAGTATCTTTGTTTTATACACTCTGAATTAATTCAGACTCTAAAAAATATCTTTGTTAGACTCTGAACATTTATATTTCTTACACTTCTAAAATTTTTCTACTCTTATTATTTTCATTACACTCCGAACCTTTACTCCGAAGCGTTCATTCCGAACTTTTATGTTAGAATTTAAAACGATGTCGTACATTCTGTTACACTTGTTTTGTTATAAAACGATTTCGTCTGTTTTGTTATAAACTAACCGTTGTCTAAGTGACACGTGTACAGGTCCCTCCGATCTTTAAGGAAAATATGACCGTTGGAGAAGTATCCGACCTTACCTATAAATAGGAGCTCATTTGAAAGAGCTCGCTGCTGATAGCTGATGAAAGTGTTGAAAGGCTGACTAATTTGCTTGAAGTGATTTCGAGAGAGAGAGGCTCTTATTAACTCCCAAAGCATAGTGCGACTCTGAATGTTGGTGATTACATTCGAGGGCTTCCGAGGATAGGAAGACTGAGGTGCTGACTACCTTGAAGTTCGAGGGCTTCCTTGCTGAGGAAGACAGAGGTTTCCAACTACCTTGAAGTTGAGGGCTTGTGGGGATAGCATGACAGAGACTCCGATCTTCGTATCGAGGGCTTACCCTGGTGTGGGTAAGACAGACTTGCTTGAAATTATAAATCAAGGGACCTTTATCCAAGTTTGTTGGATACCCTTCTCTTTGGGTTAAAAGACTATTATCTTATTACTTGTAGTTTAACTACTTGTTTTATTTCCGCTGCAATTTGTATCTTAAGGAAAGTATAACTTTCTTATACTTCCTTACTTACTGTGATTCATTTAGATTCTATACGCTTTAAGGTAGAATCTCACATTGTAACTTTTGTTAAGTTTCAATTTCCGGAACCATATTTCTGGAACCCACTTTCGGAATCATATTTCAATTTTGTATTCGGTGTTATAGGTGTTGTGAATTTACTTAGTTTAACTTTGTTAAACTTAGCCCTTTCCTTTGCTTAAGGAAAACATAGTTAATCGTAACTAACTTTAAAGGTTCTAAATGAATTTTTAAAGTATACAATTCACCCCCCCCCCTCTTGTATATTGAGCATCTATATCACTATTTCAATCCTACAATTGGTATCAGAGCTTGGAAACCTCTTACTCTATACCAATCTTACATTTTGTATCAGAGGAGGTCTCTGAAATACTTGTACTCACCTACAAGTTTTTCTTTCTCACTTTTTCATTCCGAATTTCCATCCCTAACTTTTCCGATTCCGAACTTTGTGATTACGAACTTTTGCTACTAACAAGGTTGTGTGCAAAGTTATTTTAATTATGGTAGGAATCAATGTTGGATCAATTGATAATATGAATCCTACAAGACCACCTATCTTTGATGGTAATGATTATGAATACTGGAGAGATCGTCTGAAGACTTTTGTTATCAATACTGGAGTAGACAACTTTGTTATGCTTACTGGTGATTATAAAATTCCTGACAAGGAAGTCAGAACTTTTACTAATCAAGAAAAGCAAGAATATCAACTCAACTATAAGGTACGTAATACTTTACTATGTTCAATGACCAGAAATATATATAGCCAAATTTCTTCATGTGAAGCAGCTAACTGTATATGGAAGAAGTTAGAGGTTACACACTTTGGGACTTCCAAAGTGATTGGGACTAGAAGAGCTATGCTTAGAGCTGAATATCATGGCTTCAATTTTCCTTATGGAGAACCTATCTGTAAAGTTCAACAAAGATTCATGACTATTGTCAACAGTATACAATCTATGGGAGAAAAAGGTTTAGATGATAAAGCTCTTGTGGACAAGATAATTGATATTATTCCAAATGAGTGGGAATCCAAGAGAACAGCTATAGATGAGAACAGGAAGGTCACTCAAATTACTCTAGATGAATTATTTGGAACTCTTCTACAACATGAAACCAGAATGAAGAGAGATGCTGACAACATCAAGAAAGAGAATGGAAATGGTACTGTTGCTTTTACAACAACTTCAAATCAGATGAAAGCTAAGACTCCTGAAAGAGTAACCAGATCGAAGTCTAAGAAAGTTATTTTCCAATCCGAATCTAGTGAGAGTGAAGTCTCCGAAAATGAATTAACCAATCTTGCTCGAAGGATGAACAAGATAGCTGGACAGAGAAATTTTCAATCTAAGTATAAGAAAAAGGACAGGAAAGATAAGAAAGATGGAGAAGTTACTTGTTATGAATGTAAAAGAGCTGGACATATTAGACCATATTTCCCTATGCTCAAAAAGAAAGAAAGAAAAGAAAGACATTCAGACAGGAACAGAAAGAATTATTATAAAGCTAAAGCTAAGAAAGTTTTGAAAGCTAATGATACCTGGAGTTCCAATGGTGGTGACTCTTCAGATGAATCTTCTGATTATGAATCTTCGGGACAGAAGAATCTTGGTCTTATATCCAGATTACCTATTGATAATCATTGTCTTGTGGCTAAGGTACGAAATTCTGAATCATTGACCAATGTTTCTTTAAATTCTAATGATAGTAAGTATTATAACTCTTCTGATGAAGAATCTTCTTCTGATGAGGAAAATACTTTACCTACTTATGAAGAAGTCTCTAGGTTTGCTGAACTTCTTGAGATTGAGAATTCTAAACTCAATAAGAAACTTGATAAGGCAAACACTAGGAATTCTATTCTTACAAAATAGATATCAGATCTTTCTAAAGATCGTGATAAGAAAAATGCTGATTTTGAAAGTATTTCAAAAAATCTTGAAGAAGTAAGTTCTGAGAAGAACAAACTTTCTAAAGAGTTAGAAAAAGTAATTTCAAATAAAAATGTTTTCGATCCTAACTCTAGTTCTAAAACTAATGATTTTGAGGATAAAAATTTGGTTGTAAAACTCAAGTCCGAAACTTTTTCCTTAAAAAGGTGTTTATCAAACTTTACCCATGGTAAGGAAAATTTTGATAAAATGTATTCTCAAATATGACCTTTAAGAAATAAATCCAGATTTGGTTATACCCATGCAAAACCAATTTTCAGTAATAATTATTTTGTTCCTCAAAGTGCCCCATTTTGTACCAAGTGTCAATGTGGTGGTCACTTGGCAAAGGATTGTTCCTTAAACAAAACCCAATCTCTAGGATTTCACAAAGCTTACTTTTCTAAGAAGATGTGGATACCTAAAATCTTATTGTCTGGAAATCTCGGATCCAAACAAGTTTGGATTCTGAAAATCTAATTTTCTTTTTGATTTCAGGAAAACAAAGAAAGTACCAGCAACAACACACGGTACATGGATAGTGGATGTTCCCGGCACATGACTGGTAACAAAAGCTTTTTTGAAAAGATTATCAAAACGAAAGGAGGAAATGTAACTTTCGGAGATAATGCTAAGGGAGAGATTGTTGGTATTGGTAATATTGTTTTTCTTGGTAAAACCTTGATTTAAAATGTTATTTTTGTTAAGGGTCTTAAGCACAACCTCATTAGCATAAGTCAGTTATGTGATGAAGGTTACTTTGTGAATTTTAGGAATGATAAGTGCTTAGATCACAATTCCAAGGAAAAGTTTATTCTCTCAGCCAATAGGCAATAGAATGTTTACACCTTAAACTTTGAAGATCTTAGAAGCCAAGATTTACCTTGCCTAAGTGCAATGGAAGATCATTCTTGTTTATGGAATAGAAGACTAGGTCACTGTAACCTTAGGAACCTATGTAAACTCTCTAAGAAGAAACTAGTTAAGGATCTACCGGAGCGTAGATTTGATTCTTCTAAAGTTTGTAATCCTTGCCAATATGGTAAGAAACATAAATCTAGTTTTAAATTGACTGGTGAAGTCTCAACAACCGATGCATTACAGTTAGTGCACATGGATCTTTTTGGTCCAACACAAACTGGAAGTATTGGAGGAAAATACTATGTGTATGTTCTCGTTGAAGATTACACTAGATTTACTTGGGTCTATTTTCTGGAAAAGAAATCTGATGATTTTTCTTATTTCAAAAGTTTTAGAGCTCAAGTTAAAAATGAGAAAAACCTTCCATTGAAAACTATTCATAGTGATCATGGAGGAGAATTTCAAAATTCAGATTTTGAAACTTTTTATAGTAAGAAAGGTATTACTCACAATTTTTCAGCACCTAGAACACCTCAACAAAATGGTTTAGTTGAAAGAAGGAATACAATTCTTCAATAAATAACTAGAACCATGTTGAGTGAATATTCTATTGCTAGAAATTTCTGGGCTGAAGCTGTTAGTACTTCTTGCTATACTATAAATCGAGTTTTGATTAGACCTTTTCTTAATAAAACTCCTTATGAGTTATGGAATGGTAGAAAACCAATACTTTCCAACTTCAAGGTTTTTGGTTGCAAAGTATTCATTTTGAATACTAAAGATAACTTACATAAATTTGCACCAAAGTCTGATGAAGGGATTTTCTTAGGATATTCCACAACCTCTAAGGCTTATAGAGTTTTTAATAAAAATACTTGTACTGTTGAAGAAACAGTACATGTAAAATTGGATGAATCAGATCCTTTTGTTTTTAAACCATCTCAACTTACATCCCCGGATGTGTTTTCAAAAAATGATTATCAACCTTTGATAGAAGAACCTTCTGATAAGGATAATGTTCTAGAAGATACTTCTGAAACATTTACAACAGAATACTTTCTACCCTATGTTGATGAACAGGTTTTATAAAACCCAAATCAGGTGTTTCTTAAGAATCATCCCAGTGATAGTATCATTGGTGATGTAAACCAACCTGTAAGGACTAGAAGTTCCTTATGAAATGAAGTAGAACATCTAGCATTTCTTTCTCAATTAGAACCTAAAAGCATTGATGAAGCTTTAGGAGATGATGATTGGATCAAAGCAATGCAAGATGAACTAAATGAATTCGAAAGGAATAAAGTATAGACCTTGGATGAAAGACCTAAGGAAACCTCTGTTATTGGAGTAAAATGGGTTTTCAGAAATAAATGTGATGAAAATGGAGTCATTGTTAGAAGTAAAGCTAGACATGTTGCTAAATGCTATAATCAGCAAGAAGGAATAGACTATGAAGAAACCTATGCTCCAGTAGCTAGACTTGAATCTATCCGTATTCTACTTGCCTTTGCAGCATTCTTTAATTTCAAACTTTTCCAAATGGATGTGAAATGTGATTTTCTTAACGGTTATGTTCAAGAGGATGTTTTTGTAGAACAACCTCCTGGCTTTGAAGATACAAAACATCCTGATCATGTTTTTAGACTTACCAAAGCTTTGTATGGCCTTAAACAAGCTCCACGAGCATGGTATGATAGACTCACTGGATTTTTGCTTCAAAACAACTATGTTAAGGGAAATGCAGATCCAACCCTTTTTATAAATAAAGATAATCAAAATGTTTTGATTGTTCAAATTTATGTTGATGACATTATATTTGGTTCAACTCAGCAATCTTTGACTGACTCTTTTGCAAGTCTAATGAAATCTGAGTTTGAAATGAGTATGATGGGTGAGTTAACATTATTCATTGGTTTTCAAATTTCTCAAAAACCAGAAGGAACCTACATATCTCAACATAAGTATATTAAAGATCTTCTTAAAAATTATGGTTATGACAACACTAAATGTATAAGTACTCCCATTGGTACCTCAAACTCTTTAGATATTGACGAAGCTGGGAAACCAATAGATCAAACATCTTTTAGAGGTATGATAGGAAGTCTACTTTACTTAACAGCTAGTCGACCAGACTTAATGTTTTCAGTATTCTTATGTACAAGATATCAATCCAATCCTAAGGAATCTCACTTAAAGGCGGTAAAAAGAATTTTTCGCTACCTAAAGGGAACCATGGATCTAGGATTATTTTATACTTCTGGAAATGGTTTTGTTCTAAAAAGATTTTCTGATGCTGACTTTGGTGGATGTAGAATGGATAGAAAAATTACATCTGGAACTTTTCATTTCTTAGGAGATTCTTTAGTTTTTTGGTCCTGCAAGAAGCAACATTCTGTAGCACTCTCCACTGGTGAATCTGAATATGTAGCAGCTGGAAGTTGTTGTGCACAAGTGTTGTGGATGCAACACACACTCACAACTATGGCTTGAGTTTTACTAAAACTCAAATTTTATGTGATAACACAAGTGCCATTGCTCACAGTAAAAACCTTGCACATCACTCCCGTGCAAAACACATAGATATTAGGCATCACTTTCTTAGGGATCACACACTTAAAGGAGATATTATTCTTCAGTTTATCGGAACACAAGAACAACTTGCTGATATTTTCACAAAATATTTTCCTTCTGATAGATTTGAATATATTAAACAGAAGTTAGGAATGATAACCATAAGGTAATCATTCTTAATTAACTTTCTGTTGAAAAAGTATCCTTACAGCAATAAACTCTTTTTTCATAGGGGGAGTACATTTGTTTGTTAGTTTAACAAAGTATTTCAAAGTTTTTTTTCAAAAATTTCGGAACAAAGATTTCCGGAATGAAACTTCTGGAACTACAATTTTTCAGAAAGGATATTTTCGTACAAAATACTTCTGATTTGGAAGGGTTTGTATTGAAAACATCTGGAATGAAAATTTCGTACTGGTATTTTCATAATGGAAATTTCGTACTTAATCTCTTATAATAAGTTTTTTTTAATTTGTTTTTTGTAATCAAGTTTCCGTAATGAGGTTTTCCATACTGAGTTTTTCTATACTAAGTTTATTTTCTATAGCAAAGCTTTTGCGAACTCTGCCTTTTCATTATAAAGTTTTTTTTGGTTATTTTATATTATCCATTACGAATAATCCTCCTCAGCCCATTTGAAAGGTATGATTACCTTACTCAAGTTTTCGTAGTCATATTTTAATTGCTGGCATTTTCTTGTATTATGTTTTCGGAATTTAGTTTTACTAATTCCTTGTTTAAATAAAAACCTCAAAAAGATCGGATTCAAGTTTTCAACCGTTAGATTTGATCTCAGCTTATCACAACCGTTAGATCAACCGTAGAAGTTGAACCGTCATTTCATTGCCTATATAAAGGAGACCCAAATACTCGTCCCGCATCGATCTCAAGCTATCGTGTCCTGAATCTCTGCCTCTCTGTTTTAAGGTCGTTCCGAACTACAGTTGTCTCCGTTCCGAACTTCTCAGAGGATTACAGATCCGAATGTCTGCGGAGTTAGCGTCTCAAGAAATGTCTTCCACCAAGCCTATTTCTCAGTGGTTAGTTTACAGAGAAAGGTTAGTCCATCCTGATTTCATCAACAACTATGATTCCCTAATTTCAAAGAACATTATGTTGAATGGCTGGGAATATGTTGCGGTGTCAAAAACCGGGAACCAAGATGAAGTATATTCAGACTTACTTGTCGAGTTCTATGAATCAGTTTCTTTCTTTAAGGAAGATAATAAGGAGAAGTTCTCTTTTAAGTCTTATGGAAAGACTTACAAGCTCTCTCACACCAAGGATGCAAGCATGGTAGGGCTGTCTTATAAAGGAGAATCCGAATTTATTTCGCATGTGTTGCCGGACTCTATGGGTAGCTTCGACAAGGAAAAAGCCTTAGAAACTCTCAGACTGGCTGATGACAAGGCTCTGAAGATTGCAAGTCTATATACAAATTTCCGGATTCTGGAGTTATGGGTGCAAGGACTTATCGTACCGAGGAAAGGTGATAAAGATAGCTTGAAGAAAATTGAGATCTATATCATAGATTTTCTGATAAATCTAAGGAAGTTTAACTTGATGAAGCATATTCTTCTTACTATTGAAAATTTGATGAAAGGAAATCTGAGAGCTCAGATTATTATGTATCCAGCAATCCTCTCCACGTTAATTGTTCGGTTCCTTGAGTCTTTCAAGGAGGCTTGCAAATCTAAGCCAAGAGTTTGCAAGATCATGTTGGTCAGCGATGGTACTCTTAATAGGATAGATGTGGCTTTCAACAAGGAAACTGGTGAGTTCTTCGATTTTCCAAATCAAGGAGAAGCGGCTCTGAAGGCTGCTGAACCGGAATCGTCTAAGCCAGCAAGGAAGAGAAATCTGAAAGAAGTGGAAGTACAAGAAGAGAATCCTAAGTCTAAGGAATTACATTCCGTACCTCCAAAGCCTAAGAAGAAGAAATCCTATCCTGATGAGGTTGTTACAAAGTGGAGAGCTGATAAAGAGAAAAGGAAATAATGGGATCCGCAGTTCGGATTGGACCCTGCGAAGGCTAAGTCCTTGAAGGAGAAAACTGCTGATGAGCTTGAAAAACAAGCAAAGCAAAAGAAGCTCAAGAAGAAGATGTCTGAGGCTGAGGTAGCTCAGGCTTTGTTGAAATTCAATGAAATGGTTTCAGCATCTATTCCAGTTCTGAGATCTTTCTCCTTGGAATCTCTACCTGAGACTCCAGGAAGAAATTTTGTTGCTCCGGAAGAAGCTGTTTCTATGAATACTGAGGAAGTAGAGCAAGTTGAGCAAGTAAAAAAGTAGAAGAGGGTGTTGAAGGAAGTGGTGAAACCGGAGATGTGCTGAAACAAGTAGATGATTACAAGGGGACACCTTCGGAACACTTATCACTCCGAACTTCTGAAGCTGAATCATCGAAGCTAGTTACTCAAGCAATTGAAGAAGAGAAAGGAGAAGAAGAAGTTTCTTATCATGGAGAAGAAGAACATCTTTTACTAGATGTTTCTCAAAAGGAAATCGTAGGGGTTCATGTTCAGGAAGTCGCTGATGAAGAAGATAATGTTGTTCAAGTTTCTGATAGTGAGAAGAGAACTCCGGAAGAGGATTAAATTCCGGAAAAAGACAAGGGAAAGAAAATTATTTCTGATACTCCGAGCTCAGAAGTGAAGAAGAGGAAGGAAGTTGGTAGCTCTTCAAAGAGAAAGATTGAACTTGTTGAAGAAGAAATTTCTCCAAGCAAAGTTTCAGATTCAGAGTCATCTTCAGTGGGGCATGACTTTGTTGTTCAGTCTTTGAAGAAGTTGGTGGGAACCATTCCGACCTTCTCAAGTATTGATTCAAGATTCCAGATGCTCCAACGTGCTTTAAATCAGAAAACTTACTCCGTATCTATGGTTATGGACAAGTGTGTTGAAATAGAGGCTCAGTTCAAAACGTTTTTCGTTGGCTACGAAGCTCATAGAAAATCTTGCAAGAGGATGACAAACTGGTCAAAGAAGACTGTGGAAGAGATGAGGTTGTTCGATGACTTTCAAGACAATGTTAAAGATGCTTTTGAAACCGCGGACAAGAAGATAAATGAGTTAACTGCATCTTTTGAACAGAAGTTGATAAAAGAAAAGAACTTCCGGATTCAAGAAGTGAGAGATCTGAATGGGAATCTCAATTCTGTTTCTCAAAAATGGAAGTTTGAAAGGGATCATCGTATTGATTTTGAAGAAAGGATGAAGGCTCCGGAAGAAAAGATCAAAGCTCAGGAAGAAAATCTGAAAGCCCAGGAAGAAAAAATTGAAGCTCAATCTGCAAGAATAGTTGTCTTAGAGAAGAAAGCTGAAGAAGATCAAGACTATTCTAAAGGGGCTCATGTCAAAGGAAAAAGATCCGAAATAACCAAATATAATCTTTTTGTTGTATTTCATTGTTGCTAAGATTTCAAATTTAATGAAAGTTGTGCTTGTCGTTTCTTTTGTTTTCATTACTAATATTTCAGGTACATTTTTATTTTTTTCCATTCCCCCCAGTTCTTTTTGAAAATCACAAATGGGGAGAAGAAAAGATCCTTAAGAAAAAGAAGAACTCTAATAAGAGTTTATCAAAGGGGGAGAAGAAAAAGATCCTTAAGAAAAATAAAAACTCTAATAAGAGTTTGTTTAAGGGGGGGGGGGGGCTTTTTCATTAAAGAAGACATTCTTATTTATCACTCCGGAAATCTGAATACGATCCTTAGAGTTTCAAAGCCTAAGGGGGAGTTAGTCGTATTCATCAATATCCTTAAAGCAAAGGGAGATAAGCCTTAATGTTTTTCTTTCTTCTTAGAATTTCTTTTTCGAAAGGATGTTTGTGCTTTCCAAAAAGGGGGAGATTGTTGAGTCAATAAGGTTTTTCCTTATGAATTTTCCATTACTTCTTGTTTTGAAAATCACAAACACCTTATCTTAAGGAAAATCGCTTTTATAAGGAAAATTGCTTTCTTAAGGAAAATCCTTTTATAAGAAAAATTATCCTTATCATATTTTCATCCATATTTTTATTAATTATGATATTCGGATTCATTTTCTCAGAATCGTTGAAACTTTGATATAAAGCATTCTGTTTTAGGATTTGGATTCTGTATAAGAACTATAAGGAAGTTTCATTCCGAATTCCGGATATGAACTCTGACTAAGTTCTATTCCAGATTCAGGATACGAATTCTGAAGAAGAATTCTCATTACGAATTCTAATGAAGAATTCTCATTACGAATTCTAATGAAGAAATCTCATTCTGAATTCCCATTACGAATTCTGATGAAGAATTCTCATTACGAATTCTGATGACGAATTCTCCTTACGAATTTTGATGACGAATTCTCATTACGAATTCTGATGACGAACTCTCATTACGAATCCTTATGATGAATTCTCATTACGAAATTTGATGACGAACTCTCATTACGAATCCTTATAATGAATTATCATTACGATTTCTGATGACGAATTCATATTCCAAATTCTCATTCCGAATTCACCTATTAAACAGAATTTGAGTGTCTTTGTTTTATACACTCTGAATTAATTCAGACTCCAAAAAATATCTTTGTTAGACTCTGAACATTTATATTGCTAACACTTCTAAAATTTGTCTACTCTTATTATTTTCATTACACTTCGAACCTTTACTCCGAAGCGTTCATTCCGAACTTTTATGTTTGAATTTAAAACGATGTCGTACATTCTGTTACACATGTTTTGTTATAAAACGATGTCTTCTGTTTTGTTATAAACTAATCGTTGTCTAAGTGAAACGTGTACAGGTCCCTCCAATCTTTAAGGAAAATATGACTGTTGGAGAAGGAGCCGACCTTACCTATAAATAGGGCCTGATTTGAAAGAGCTCGCTGCTGATAGCTGATGAAAGTGCTGAAAGGCTGACTAATTTTCTTGAAGTGATTTCTACAGAGAGAGGCTCTTATTAACTCTCAAAGCTTCGTGTGACTCCGAATGTTGGTGATTACATTTGAGGGCTTCCGGGGATAGGAAGACAGAGGTGCCGACTACCTTGAAGTTCGAGGGATTCCTTGATGAGGAAGACAGAGGTTGCCAACTACCTTGAAATTGAGGGCTTGCGGGGATAGCAAGACAGAGACTCTGATCTTCGTATCGAGGGCTTACCCTGGTGTGGGTAAGAAAGACATTCTTGAAAGTATAAATCAAGGGGCCTTTATCCAAGGTTGTTGGATACCCTTCTCTTTGGGTTAAAAGACTATTATCTTGTTACTAGTAGTTTAACTACTTGTTTTATTTCTGCTGAAATTTGTATCTTAAGGAAAGTATAACTTTCTTATACTTACTTACTTACTCTGATTCATTTAGATTCTATACGCTTTAAGGTAGAATCTCATATTGTAACTTTTGTTAAGTTTCAATTTCCGGAACCATATTTCTGAAACCCACTTTCAGAATCATATTTCAATTTTGTATTCGGTGTTAGTGGTGTTGTGAATTTACTTAGTTTAACTTTTTTAAACTTAGCCCTTTCCTTTGCTTAAGGAAAACATAGTTAATCGTAACTAACTTTAAAGGTTCCAAAGGAATTTTTAAAGTATACAATTCACCCCCCCCCCCTCTTGTATATTGAGCATCTACGTCACTATTTCGATCCTACAATCTCTTGATTTCTCCTCTCTCGCATTTTATCCTCGGTTGAACGTTTTAATCCTTTTTATTTATCTATGGAGTTCTAGGGAAATTCAAGAACCGAGGTTCACATATATCGAACTCATGACGCCGAGGAAGGTGGTTTGTGTCTTTCTGTAGTTAGTATTTGAGTTATATGTTCAGAAGTGCCCAATACCCTCGTTTGGGGTATTGTGTGTTATGGTTTTATCCCTTTTATTTTACTGAGATTCCATGTTGATCAGATGGAGGTTAATTGTTAGAGAATAGGGGTATCTTTTCCATGCTATAGATGTTTTTCCCAAGATTTATTGTTTCTGACCATTTGTTTTATCCTTGATTGTTAGGCTAGTGCTTGATTTCTATGAATATTATTTTTTGGTTGAGGGATTATTATATTCCATGCTATGATATATTGTAGTTGTTTATACATGTAGTTTTTGAGGTTTATATTGGCTACTGATTATCATTTGTGCATAATTGCTTACACAGGGCTGTAGGAACATGGTGTAGTGAGACCATATACATTAAGGTATTACCTAGAATATCCGTTATAATTATCGAGTTGTGATACCCTAGGGGGGATTGACATTGACTGCTTCCAAAGAGTGTTTATAGTTACGTTATGGGTCCATTGGTGGAATTGAAATTTATTAATTCCGTAGAGTTTATATATATTACCATTAACAGACTATATGGAGAATTGACAGTGAGTGATTCCACAGTGATTCTCTGATCATTCATGAATAAAGGCGTAATTGATGGTGTATTCTACTGTAGAGAGTCTTTGATTTATCTTCTCTTTTAATGTGATCTAGAGAGGTTAGACTGTGAGAGCTACCCATAAGATTGCTTCTATTTCATTTGGTTGATAAAATACATAAAAGTAAATGTTTGTAAATGAAATTATATAACTGTTTAATTTTGAGTAATTCTGTTTTCACTCCATCTTTTTGCATATTGCCTAAAATATATATTCATTGACTATTAGGCATAGATCGTTAGGTGGCTACCAAATGGGATTACTCTCACACACTGTTTGGGCTACGATTTTGGGCGCAAAATAATTATATTGATACAATTATGTATTAGGTAATGTTCCATTCTTCTTTATGTACATGATGGAAGTGCAGTTGGGGAGCATGGGTCCAAGCTGAGACTTGCATTGTAGTGGAGGTGTTTACTTAATTTTCTTTAGTACATTGGTTTAGTACTATATTCTAGCATTGTGATTTGTTTGTATTCTATCCTAGACATATGTATCATACATCATTTATATATATGTTTGTGATATAGCTGTTTATTACTTCCACTATCAACTTATTGCATGTTTTACTACTTCTGTTATGGATATCTGTTTTACTATCACATTGTAACTCCGCCAATGAGGGCATAGTTTTCCCACTATCACACCCAAGGCTATGGCTGCTAGTCGGATGCCTCTGGCATTCAGGGATATGTGCTGAAGGCTTGTGACCAACCTGGTACGGGGCACCTATGGGCGGCTCCTAGAAGAGTGATGTTACAATCTCGACACCTGGTGAGGGTTTTTCCTCAATATATATATATACCTTTTTTCACCCCAGAGTGATGTTTTTGGTTAATTTTGAATTGGATCCCCTCCTCATCAGTGTTATTTTGGTGTATTTTCTTGATATTTCAGCACTAGGTGGCACTGGCCTGACAATTCATAGCTTAGAGATCTGTCCTTTTGGGCTGCTTTCAACTACTGATCCAATGGGTTGCTCGTGGGATCATTGTGGCAGGTCAATTTTTGTCCTTGCTTGAAATCTAAGATATAATTGTTGACGTTTTTGTTTTTATAATGGGGATCATGGGATGATGGTGAATGGTTTTATGGTGATTCAACCTTTTTATTCTAGGCTATTATTGGTTATTTGATTATTCTTTTGGTCTCATTTCTATGCATTTTAAGTGATCCTTCAAAAGGCTTCTCAAGGAGTTGATCCAGATGAAGTTAAGGGAAATGGAATTTCACTATTCCATTGCATCATGAATTGAATCTTTGAGAGGGTATGAATTTTCCATTTGTACCAGGCTTGGACAATGCTACATGGGATAACATATTGTGCAGTGGTGAGATGGTGGAAGATGGTTCTAATGTTTTCGATTCTAGGAGTTTATTTCCGTTGAATTATTTTCTTTTTATCTTGAGATCTTGGAATTTTGGGGCCCAACTTGTGGTTTTATGTCTTGATGTCATGACATGTTCTCACTTAGCCCTTAAAATGGGTTCTTTATTTTAAATAAAATTTAATTTTCACTCAGTCAAGGCCCATGTATATTTTAAATTAAACATGAAATATCACAGTTTATTTTGTTACATATATATTATTTTGTTTTATAATATTTAATAATATTATACAATAAGTAGTTTTTGAGAATATCTACTAATAACAATGCAGGTACTACCCAATTTCCATAGGTTCAACTTTCAATTAATTAATACAGCTATTCCGTTCATAACACCTATAAATTCATATTTATTTTTATCACTTATCTATAATATGAAAGTTCAATACATATATTTCAATATTTATAAACCATTATTATAAATTTAAAACATTTTGGTATCTGTAGATAGACATGTTGGCGAGTTTTGTAGTATCTGAGCTCTGGGATTATGACCTCTTATTCCATCATCGTATCTACTCAAAAATAAAATTCCAGGTAAAACAATATCATTATTTTCCGGAAATGTTTTTTGTATGGTCGTTATGATTTTTACATTTATATATAACACATAATTATACTATACAAAAATTCATAAGCAGTAAATCAACGAACCATTCTACCGGGGTTGAATGGTTTTGATCCTTCATAAAAGGTAACTGGATGGAGTAACATGGTGGAGGAATGATTTTGATCCTGAATTGTAAGAACCCAGGATTTGTGCCTGTGAGACATTGAATTTTCTTGACATTATTCTAGTGCAGGATGTTTAGGCGGTGTGTGACTCAGAGCCCTGGTGTGGCCAGAATTAAATTTTAAGTGTGTTCACACTAGCCACACAAAATAAATAGAATAACTCCAAAACGGTAGCTCAGACAATAAAATTTAGGTCACCAATTAGTTTGGAGCATGTCGTTTACCCCAGGAGGGGTGTAGCATTCATGGGCACGAAACATCTGTGGAAAACACCACCAGGGGAATATTCCAAATTTAGCGGCCTCATGCATGAATTTTATAACTTCTATACGGTGGCTTAGATTAATATTATGAGTCCACCGTTGTGCTCAAAACGTGGATTTTACCCTAGGAGAAACTTAACCTCGACCTCGTCGAGAGTTCTGGTATGAGCCTACTCGTGGGTGTTTAAAATTAATTATTTTTTAATTATTTTTTTCCCTACATAAACACATCCTCCCCCTCATTCCTCACCCTTACAATCTCCCTATTGGATGATCTCCCAACAAAGGTTCCACATTCTTCAGGCTTCTCCCCACACCTCTCCAAGGTGGTTGCGGCTCCGGAAGATCGTTTGTGATGTGATGGGCTACACCCTGCGTGATAGGATCATTGTGCTTCCATTTTAAATTTCCACAACTTCTTTGAACTAAAATTAAAGTGATGAAATGCTATTTAATTGTCAATCGAATGCAATTGATGTGTATGGTTCGATCAGAGCTTCCCAATGCTCTTTTTGGATTCAAAACCTGTGTCCTCGACCGTCTGGGGTGGCCCCATGAATTTTCCTCCCAAAACCCCTATTTTCTGGTGGTTACAGGGGTATTCGGTGGCTCTGCACTGTGGTCGGCGAGTCCAGTTGGCGGCGTGGCTCCTCGGTGGTTGGCGCAGGCAAGCGGGACGACGACCCGGTGCCTCGGCTGTCTAGGTGCATCCTTAGGTAGTGGCGTAGCCAGCTATGGGTGAGCGGCTAGAGCTCCCCAAGCGGCATTGGCGGCACATTCGGGAGGCTAGGGGAATAGGTTTGCCAGCTTTTCTGTCAGAATGCAGTGGGAAACCGGGGTATTTGTGTCCTTAGGAGTAGACTGTGACCTGCGAAACATGGGTCCCTTGGAAAAGATATAGACTGGCTTATGTCATTCTAGGTGGAGTGGAATGGCCCACGTGGTGAGCCACAGGCCATGGTCGACTGAGTGGTCCAAGAGGACGATCCTTGGACTGCTGGTCTAAAGGGCCGGACCGGCCAAACCGCTCCGGCCCACCCCATCTCTGTCCGTTAGAGTTAAAAAACCTCTAACATGAAACCCGTGTGTCGGATTCACGTGTATTCTGCTGCGACGAGATCATCGGATCAACATAGAGGTTTTAGATGGTCTCGGTGATTTTTTATTCCTGGTACGTACAGCTCGGTGGCGTGACACGCCTTTAAAGTGTTGCTTAGTGCCTCAACAGTATTCTTGTTTCGGATGGCGCGACTACATCTATAGCCTGTTTTAGGCACCGTTAGTAGCATTGTGGCCCTGGCGTTATGGGGAAGTGGCCCATGGTGGTTTTAGGAATTGAATCTAGAGTTTATGTGTGGGCCCCACAAGGCGTCTTATATGATGTGTGCAGTGTACTGCGACTTTTTAATGAGACGTTTCTTTGGGGCGAATGAATAGTGGATTTCGCGTCTTTTTCTGAGAGCATCGTGATGGCACAGATCGCTCAACCTATTTCTGAACAGAGGTATGGGCCCCATGTGATGCCTTATGGGCATGAAGTGGTGTGGATTATCTTTTGCGTCAGGAGTCTGTTTCAAGTGAGTAAATATTCTATCTCGCATGTTTTTCACGAGGATTGAAACTGTGTATTCTGTTTGGGAGTGATGTGCCTCATTTTAGATCTCATTAAATGTTGAAATATGAAAGGGCATTTGTTGGAGGTTCCTTTGAAAAACACTGAACCAATGCATGGTAGAGATGTTAGTGACCCCCAAGGATGGCATGGGCAGTGTAGAGTTATTGAACCAATATCATTTTTACCCTCCAGTTGGGATGGGCATTGGGATACCCACCGGTGTATTAGGGTTTACCCTCCATCAGGGGTGTGAAGTGGGTTACTAATTGACCATAGGGTTTTCCCTCCAGCGGGGATGTGCAGTGGGTACCGTTTACCATAGGGTTTACTATCTAGTGGGACTCGGTAGTGGGTTAACCGTTAGTCTTAGTGTTTACCCTCTAGGGGGATGGGCAGTGGGTTACCCAACGACATCATAAGTTTTTCCCGCCGACTATACTGGGAAGTTGTTTACTCGATGACTTCTTTCAGACTCAACACTTTCTATGAGGCAAGTCAGTGACATTTCTCCATGATTACCGGAGAAGGAACCTTGGTTGTACGATTCAGTGATGAGACAACATTGGCATGTAAGACTCTTGGGTATCAGTGATGGATATCCTTAGAACTATTGGCGAATTTACATGAGTTGATCATCGAGATGGAGATCCTATTATACACTCGTTCGAGTTTCTTATTGAGCATATATATATATAACATACTATTTTTCCCACACCCTGGGATCAGTTACTCTACTTATAGGAGGGGTGAACCCATGCAGGGTATGCCACGTGCTTTACGTGTCTAGCTCCTCTTGGTTGGACGAGTATACTTATTTTGTTTTGTTGGGTTGATCTGAATTCTCTCTTGTGTAATATTACACTATTCTTTATTCTTTCTATTGCTCACCATTTTAGTACCTCATTTGTTGATCCCTCAGGCTTTCAGTGTATCCTAATGGGTATCTTTATACTCACCCCTGCTTAGGATTTTCCCGCACTTGGTGTGCCCTTGCAGATCACAGACAGGTCAATTAAGAGTATGTAAGAGCATAGAGGGAATAAGAGCTTGGGCCACATATTGTGGTCCCAAAAGAGCTTTTAGGTGTGGACCTCTCCTTTGGTTAATTTTTTTTACCAGTTTCCGGGTTGTGGAACCTTTCGGTTTGGGCTCATTTTTTCTTCATTCACCAGGAGCCTGATAACCCACATGTCGACTCGGAACACTGAGGCACTTGTTGCAGGGAATTTGGAACATGCATATGAGAGGATTGAGTCTTCAACTGTTATTTTTTTAGTTATCTCCCCTTTGTTATTACTGTTATATATATATATATATTCTAATCTGATCGCAGTAATCCTTGATAATTTTTAGGATTCCCCGACGATAGCATCAAACCAGGTTACCCTCTTTAGTTTGTGACGACGACTAGGAGAATGATATAGAGTCAGCTTAGGGACCGTAACATGATCCCCTTCCACCTAGTGGTTCAGCAGTAGCCCCTCTATCTAGAGAGCGGACGTTAGTACCAGTAGCACAAACCGAGGTTGAGCGCAAGCTGAGTGCGCTTCGAGACTTCCAGCGTCAGTGGCAATAGAAGTTCCATGGGGACCCGGATGCCCAAATTGCAGAATACTTGGTAGAGTCCGTGGACTGCCTGTTCAGGCTGGTATAGACACTAGTGGACCAGATAGTATCCCTAGATGCTATCCTTTTCGTCAGGGCGGTCGATCATTGGTGGGGGTTGTTATGAAGACCCATGACGAGTTGTCTTTCATGTGGGATAGCTTCTATATACTATTCCAGAAAGAGTACTCCCCCTCTTATTTACTATCCATTCATATTCAAGAGCATCTAGAGATGAAGAAGGGGGTTGACTATTGTGCCATACTTGGCCCATTTTACCGATCTGACATGCTACTCGTAGGATATGTTCTGTGATAGTCACATATGGGCGAGGAAGTTTGAGCTGGGTTTTCATAGGGAAATCTATTCTAGTGTAGTAACCCTGTGCATCCCTACTTATGTCGGGTACTAGATCAGGATCTAATGATAGATAGATTCTTGGAAATGGGACACTAGCTGGAAGGGCTTAAAAGAGGCCGCTTCAGAGTAGATTCTTCGATAGCAGGCAGGCGACAGAGGTTAGGGCCTTAGTGGAAGAGACCCTTCAATAATCAGACTCTGGGGAAGGGTCATACACTGCAGTGTCACCATAGTGCACCGGGGAAGTCAGGAGTGAGCCGTTGCTATTATTGTGATAGATAGGGACACCTAGCATGGGACTTCCGGACCAGGCATACCGAGCATCCATGGCAGGTAGTCGGCATATCACATCGACAAGGGTAGAATCGTGACCAAGGATCTCTCAAGAGAGGACAGGGTGGCCCTCAGAGAGGTGCCACAGGTAGTGTGTCAGGACCTGGAGGTGGGGGACGACGTTTCGAGGTCCTTCCACTGCCACCACCGGGCGACCCACATGAGGCTCAGGGAGTTGGAAGTAGGGGCAACGGGCAGCTTCAGTCTAAGGTTGTTTGTGACCCCCCCAGCACGTGAGATGGTCCGAGGTAGGATTTTGGATTACTCTATTCATTATTTAGTACTATTAGGAATATGCGCTAGCTGCTCGTTTATATTTCTGCTCTTGGTATGGGAGTTGGAGCTCCAAATAGAGGCACTAGAACCTGCGCTTAGCCTTGAGGTTCCTACAGGAAGTGCCTCATTAGTGACCTTTGTTTGCATATAGTGCGAATTGTCATTTGGAGGAGAGAGTTTCACGTGGGACCTAATGGTCATCACGATTTATCCTTATGACTTCATCATGAGCATGGATTTGATTTCAATGGTTCGAGCCCATATTGATTTTCTGTGTGGATGAGTTAGATGTGTGCATTCTAATTGGATGAGGTTCACTATCCTCAATGAACGAGACCTCATGGAAGAGCAGACAGGTACTCTGAGCAGGAGACCACAACCATTTTCTCACTAGTTGGCAAGAATGGATCTCGTTAAAGTAGACGCTATAGGCTCTTGGATCCCTACCATTGTAGAGGACTATATGAACATTTTTCCCTAGGGTGTCCCTGGACAAACTCTAAGGTGAGAGACAGAGTTCTGCATTGACTTGAAGCCGGGGACAGCCCCTATATCATGTGCAGCATAACGGAAGGCACCCTCAGAGCTTCGAGAGCTATGACATCAGTTAGAGTATCTTCGTGAGAAGGGATTCATCAGGCATAGTGTGTCCCCCTGGGTTGCTTCAGTTTTGTTTGTGAAAAAGATAGATGGGAGTCTGCAACAATTTGAGGATTATCATCACCTGAATTAGGACACGATAAAGAACAAGTACCCTTTTCCGACAATTGATGTCCTCTTTGACAAGTTGGGAGATGCGAAGGGGTTATCTAATATTGATCTTCGATCCTAATACCAGCATTTGCGAGTTCATGAGGCTGACATCCCGATGATGGATTTCGGTTGTCGCATTGGGCTTTACAAGTTTCTGGTGATGCCCTTTGGCATGATGAATTCCCCCACTATTTTCATAAAATTGATAAACCAGATCATCCAGCTTTACTAGGACCGATTTGTGGTTGTCTTCATTGATGACATACTCATCTGATCTGCGATAGAGGAGGAGCACACTGAGCATTTTAGGATGGTCCAATATTTACTTCAGTAGCGCCAAATGTATGGGAATCTTTTGAAGTGCCAATTCTGGATTCATGAGGCTCACTTTCTAGGGAATTTCATTTCGAAATAGGGTTTAGCCATAGATCCCGCAAAGATATATGCAATGCTTGCTTGGGATCCTCCTAAGAATGCATCGGAGGTGCGGAGCCTCTATGGCTTGGCAGGGTACTACAGGAGGTTCGTGGAAGACTTCTCCATGATTTCTGACCCTTTGACCGCATTGATGTAGAAGAGACGTCCTTTCACCTAGACTGATAAGTGCCAGAAGGCCTTCAAGGATTTTAGGTAGAGGATGACTAGTGATCTAGTGTGGAGGCTACCATAGGAGGGCGTTGAGATTGTGGTATAATGAGACGCTTCAGGAGATGGGCTCAGGTGGATGCTGATGCAACAGCAGGAACTGATTGTATATGGGTTGAGGAATTTGAGGACCCATGATCAGAATTATGTGACTCGTGATTTGGAACTAGTAGCGTTGGTCATCGGCATGAGGTTATGGAGACAATACCTTCTGGGTGAGTGTTTTGTGGTCTACTCAGACCACCTGAGCCTCAAGTACATCTTCACTCAGAGGGATCTGAATCTGAGGTAGAGGCACTGGATGGCGTATCTACAGGACTATGATTTCGAAATAGTCTACACTCTAGTGAAGGGAAACGTAGTAGAAGATTCCCTTAGTAGGACGCTCATCTTGTGTGAGATGCTTCAGATCAGTTGGTTTTCCTACTTGTGACCATGGTAGAGCAGGTGGGTATGACTTTTCTATAGTCGATGGTGTTTAATCCTTTTCCCCTTGAGTGTGTGAGAGATTCACAGCTGGGGGATGTCGGAAGTGAGGTATTGCATGATCAGATATCCATAGGCGACGCACCTGATGGGTATTCTGAAGGAGGGAATCAAGAGATATTGTTACATGGGAAATCTATAGCACCAGTGGAGATATGGGAGGAGGTGATTCATGAGTTCCACAATTCTCCATTGGTTTTACATCCCAGTGTGGGGATAATGTACAGAGACGTTCAGGGACAATTTTTGTGGTACGGCATGAAGCAAAACATATCTGAGTTTGTTTCTCGTGGTCTTACATGTCAGCAAGTGAAGGCAATGCATTAGGTTCTAATAGGGTTGTTGCAGCCCCTTGATATCCCTGAGTGGAAGTGTGATGGAATCTCTAAGGACTTTATCAAGGGTATTCCTCGCACAACTAAGGGCCATGATTCCATTTTGGTAATAGTGTACCAACTCACAAAGTTAGCGCACTTCATTTCCATATGGGAGTAGAGATCGGTGGAGAGTCTAGGGAAGCTGTACATTCAGGAGATCATCCTCCTTCATGGAGTGGCCTCAACAATCGTATCTGACCGTGACGTGCGGTTTTACAACTTGATTGTGGGGAGGCCAGCATGAGCCATTCGAGACTCACCTTCGGATGAGTACAACTTTTCACCCCAGATGGATGGGTAGACGGAGTGCACTAGCCAGGTGTTGGAGGATATGCTCAATGTGTTCATGTTAGACTTTGGCCGATGTTGGGAGGATCACCTACCCTTGGCAGAGTTCATGTATAACAATATTTTTCAATCTCATATAGGAATGGAACCTTTTGAGGCCCTCTAACAGAGACCTTTCATGTCACCGTTGTGCTGGATGATGGATGAGGAGACCTCCCCCGTGGGCCCAGAGTTGGTGCGGGCGATGACGGAGAAGGTGTAGGTCATTCGTGAGCAGATGAGGACAGATCAGAGAACACATAAGTCCTACATAGATCATCATCATAGGCCTTTGGAGTTTGAGCAGTTGGACCATGTGTTTTTTAGAGTCTCTCCGCAGTGTGGGACATATAGGTTCGGTCGGGGAGGCAAGCTATCCCCGAGGTTCATCGGGCCTTTGAGATCGTGCACAGGGTGTGTGAGGTTTCCCACCATCATTCTCTATCGGCACAGCTATATAGGGTGCATGAAATCATCCACTTGTCATAGATGAGGAAATACGTGCACAACCCCACACACATCATCGACTGGGGAGAGCTGGAAATTGAGGATGGATCCACTTTTGCGGAGTACCCGGTGGCGATTGAAGACCGGTAGGAGCAGACTTGGCATGGACATACCATTCATTTGGTTCAAGTGTTGTGGCAGCACGGGAGGGTGCAAGAGAGCACCTGGGAATGTGAGATCCAGATGCTGGCTCAGTATCCCGAGATTGTTTTGTAGTTTTGTTTTTTGGGGATGAAAAAATTGAAAGAGGGAATTATCTAAGAACCTGGAATTTGAGCCTGTGAGACTTTTAATTTTCATGATGTTATTCCAGCGCATGACATTCAAACGGTGTGTGATTCTGAGCCCCAGTGTGGCCGGAATTAAATTTTACATGTGTTCACTCTGGGCATGCCAAATGATTGGAATAACTCTTATAAGGTAGCTCAGACCAGAAAACTGAGGTCCCCATTGAGTATGGAGTGTGCCGTTTACCGTGGAGTGGTTTAACATTCGCAGTCATGGTCGTTCTGTGGAAAACGCCACTAGGGGCGTTTTTGTAATTTAGTAGCCTCGTGCTTGAACTTTATAACTTTTGAACAGAGGATCAGAATAAAATTCAGAGACCACCATTGTTCATAGAATTTGGATTATACCTGTAACACCCCAGGATTTCATAGTGTGTTATTTCTTAAAAATAATTCAATAACTTGCACTACACGCAACACCGAGTTCAATCACACCATGACGTACAAAAAAAAGCCATTAAAAGAGGTCATGAATAGTATTAACAACATTTTGAACTTTATATAATCCTTATAATTTTAGAATCCCTATTATGAGTTTCTTAGTCATAATGCAAGAACAGATTCATTTTTAGTATTGCACTTTTATCAACTTTAATAGTGAAACCTTTTTAAATAAAATATTTTAAACTATCTGAATAAATTGGGACATCAAAAAAAAATTAAAAATGAAACATCCCAAGCTTCTACGGTACGCTTTCCTTTGAATAATATAGTAGCGTGTGTTGTACGCAACCTTGAGTTTTAACACACGCCACAACCAATCAAACTAGCCATTATGAATAGTAATACCTAAATTTTGAAATTATATATATTTTATATTTTAAAATGGACTTCATTTTTGGATTCGGAATATCGAATTTAGCCTAAGGTGAAATTTTGGTACTTTTCGGATAACTTTCATATTTTGATGAATAGTGAAAATTACTAAATTTTAATTAAAAACAACTTTTTTAATCAAAATAATTAATAGTGATAAATTATGAATTTTAGTAGTTTTAAAGTATATTTAGAATATATTTTTACCATTTAATATAATGTTGGTCATTGTACATAATTTTACAATTAAACCAAACATAAACAAGTGTCAATCTTTTGATAGTTATTACCTCTTAAAAACACGCTTTTTGTTTTGACAGCGGGAATTAATTTTAAATTAATTTCTGCCACTTCTGTGTTTTGAATTTAGAAAAATGGATTCCATATTTGGAATCATGATGTCCAAATTGTGTAAATAGGTAACTTTTATTTTTAGACATTTTGAATAATTACTGTGGTAAATATTTTATTTACCATGGTTAAGGGTAAATCCGGTAAATAAGGGTTAAAAAATAATATTATAATAATACAAAATTAACCTAAAACGTGTCCTAACCTTATTGGTGGACACATACCCGACCATGAGCATCCTTGGGTCAATTTGGGGACCCCTTGGATCCACTTGTGTGTGGTAGGGACACTTTATATTAATAAAGTTAAAATAAAAATAAAAATGGCATAAGCTTACATCTTTTAGAAGAACAATTTTTACATAGGGTTATACATGTTGGATTTTCGATTATAAATATTCATTAGAAAGCTAAAACGATTTCCTACATAATGATATTTTATTTATAATTTTTAGACATCAAATAAGTTAAATTATTAATGACACAATAATGATGCAATGTTTACCTCATTAATAAATCATTTAAATAAATAAGATTATAATGATTAAAATATTATCTAAAACCTGTCCAATTCTTATTGGTTGATGTTATTTAGAATATTAGTTATCTTATCTTCGACCTCAATGATTTTTGGACCATTATAAACCGAATATAATTATATTATAAAGTAATACTTTCACTCTTTCCTAAAGAGCCCCTCTTCTCCCTTATAAAAAGAGACCACTTATACTCATTCCTCACACCTCTCAAGCCACTTGGCTCGTCCAAACTCTGCCCAACTATGCTCCCCACATCCCTCTACTCCTCCTTGAAGCTTCCCCTTAGGCAGAAAGCATTTCATAAAGTCCTTTGGTTCCAACCAAAGTGAGTAACCTAAATTAAAGGTAACGATTTCTCTTAAATTATTTTCATTTATTTTGCTTCTCCTACCCCCAAACTCTTTTTATTTCCTTTCTTTTGTAACAACACCAGTATCCTCAATATAATAGGATGTTGTTATAAGAAGGATTCAAACTACACATACACACAACTCCATCTAATGGATGATGAACATAATGTTTCTGTGGATGGAAAACTAACGCCTCACGAAACGATGATTGTTCAAATACATCTTACCGCCTCTCATGGTGGACATTATGATGGCACTATAATTAAATATGATATTAATGATATATATTTTATATATAAGCTTCTGTAATTCCATTTTATTTCATACCATTATTCGTTTCATGTTGTATATACATGCGATAATTTCATTTGAGGAAGTGTGGACTACCGCCCCCTTAAAATGATATGACTCGTTCATACCACACATGGAATGTATAAAGGATGGTGTTAATGAACTTAAGTAACATATATAAAATATTATATTATACTGGAATAGTAATATACCTATGTATCATTTGGATTCGATTCTTTTAAAATAAAAATTAAATGGAAGTAGCGTTCGTGCGTACGTACGGACTACCGTCTCCACGAACGCGATGAGATTCATTCTCCATCGTATCCATTCAAGTATAATTATCATTTAATGATTTAAAAATGATGTTTAAGGACTTGATATCATTCTGGATATGAATAAGATACAACAAACATGACTTATGTAACAAAACATATAAAAGAAAATGAGTAAGTTAACACACGAAACGACGATAATACTAAGATATTATCAAATCAATATTAAAAGATCATATATGATATCATATTAATGTATATGATTCTTTTATAATTTAATAACAATTATTTCACCATTATACAGGAGGTTAACCTACCCCAACCAAGGAAAAGTACAAGGTAAGGGTTATTTCACAATCTCTTCATTATCCGAGGTTGTATTATACGTAATAATCTACTGGGATCTCTTTATCATCCACATCCATGTTTCTTCGAAATGTATTTCAAAACATTTTTTACTATTTACAAGAATATGGGTTAAAGTAATTTATACCCGTGTTTGACTTTTTATAAGAGGTTTATAAAGGAATCTTTCCGTCGTTTTCAAAACAAGGTCCTTTTTAACCTTTTCGACAGAATTTAGGTAAGAATGTTTTTTTTAACTTATACGGCGGGTGCGGTTATTTTCCGCCGTTATAAAATCGTCAAAACTTTCCTTACAAGCTTACAAGAATATTTTCAAGAAAATGATTTATTTTATATGGCTCTTAAATGATTTCAAAAATAGAAAGAGATATTTCTCTAAAAAGTGTTTTGATTTCATCTATGTCAACATCCTTTAATAGATTTTACGCTTATTTGAAGTTGATTTATTATAATACAAAACTTCTATATTGTATTGAAGGTTTTGTGATATGTTTGACTGTGGATGTGCTATTTTATACCATTCATAGTTTATGGTGAAACTATTGACATTTCGTATGCTAGTTTTAATCTGAATGTTTATGTTATATTTCAAACTTTTCTTCAGATGAATGTGCTAAACAAGTATGTACCGGGTTGGGGACCGGTAAAAGTAAGCCCTCCAGGTTGGGGACTGGTTAAAGTAAGCCCTCCAGGTTGGGGACTGGTTAAAGTAAGCCCTCCAGGTTAGGGACTGGTAAAAGTATGCCCTCCGGGTTGGTGTCTGGTTATTAGAGGCACTCCGGGTTGGTGTCCGGTTATTAGAGGCACTCCGGGTTGGTGTCCGGTTATTAGAGGCACTCCGGGTTGGGTTCCGGTTAGAAGTAACCCCTAGGTCTTGGGATGAGGCCTAGACAAAGAAATTAACGTTTAGCATTATGCATTCCAACATTATGAAAGTGGTTATTGATTTTGCATGTGATTATTCGATTAGTAGAATATCCATGTGAATAAGTAAATGGCATTATTTCATTTTACTTTTTCCATACTATGTTGAAGTTCATGTTTAAAAGGCTTTTGTTTTAGTAATTCATTGCCTTAAATGTTTATGCTTATTTTGAATGTTCCGCTATATTGTTATCCTTACTGGGCATTTGAGCTCACCCCTTTTCTATGTTTTATTTTTCCCAGGTAGTGAAGAAGTAAATTATGATTGACTTGCAGGGATATTATGAGGGGTTAATAGTGTGGATATGAAGACTTTGTTGTTGTAGTAGTTTTTCACTTTGAAATGTAATGTAAAACTTTATGAATATATCTAGTGTTTCCAAGGCTACTAAACCAATCGGTCTTTCGAGATTTGATCTTTCTTGTGATCATGCCAATGTTACGAAGTAATGCACCGACTCTGGGTAGCTGGGGTCGGGGCGTTACAATACCCCAGTATTGGCTTAACATAAACCTCATCGAGAGTTCAGGTATGGTCCTACTTTTGGGTGTTTAAAATTAATTTAATATTAATTAATTATTTACCTACATAAAATCAACCACCCCCTCCTTAATCCCCCTTACAATATCTCATGAAGATGATCTCCCATCAAAGGATCCATCTTCTTCAAGCTCCTCTCCCCACCTTTATATGGTGGTTGTTACTCCGGTGGATCGTTTGTGAAGCGACAGGCTACTCCCAGCGACGTAGGATCGTTGCGCATTCATTTTAAAATTTTGTAACTTCCTTGAACTCAAATTATAGTGTCGAAATGCTGAAAAATTGTCAAGAAAAGTCCATAGATGGGTAGGGTTCGATCTGTGATTTCGAACTCTGTTTTCGGATCACAAATCCGAGTCCCGGGGTGTCCGGGGTGGCCCTGGGAATTTTTCTGGCCAAAACCTCTATTTTATGGTGATTCCAGGTCAGTCTGGAGGCTCCGCACGGCAGTCAAGCGAGTCCCGGAGGCGATGTGGCTACTCTTTCGTTGGTTCATGTGAGTGGGATGACGTCCCAGTGCCTCAACGTTCCAGGTGGCATACTCGGGCGGTGGGGCAGTCGGCTGCGGGCGGACGGTGCGAGTTCCCTAGGCGGCATCGGCAGCACATGTGCGAGGCTAGGGGCACGAGTCGGCCGACTTTTCTAGTCGGCGTGTAGTGGGAGACCGATCTCTTTGTGACCCCGGGAGTGGATCAGGAACCGTGAAATGTTGGTCCCATGGATAAGTGTTGGACCAGGATAAGCTGGTTCGGGTGAAGTTGTTCGTACCACATGGTGAACCATGAGCCGTGGTGGAATGGGCGGTCCAGGAGGCTGAGCCGATGACCGCCGGTCTAAAGGGGTGGATTGTCCGAACCGGTCCGGACCACCCCGTCTCTATCCATTGTCGTTAAAATGCTTATAACATGAAAACCAAGTGTCAGATTCGAGTGACTTCTGGGGTGACACAATTCTCGGATCAGGATGAAGGTTTTGAGATGGATTCAGGGGGTTTTAATTCCTGAGACAGGGGTGCTCGGTGGTGCGGCACTCCTGTTATGTGCTTCTTATCACCTCACTGGGATTCTTGTTTCAGATGGCATGAGCACATCCATATTTCATATTAGGTTCCATCAGTGGAGTTGTGACCATTGAATCGTGACGAAGTAGCATAGGGTTGTTTTAGGAATTGAAGTCGGAGTTGTTGCGGGGCCCCACGGGCCTTATTTTATGTTGTGTGCAGTGTACTACAAAATTTTTATCAGACATTTATTCAGGGAGAATTAATAGTCAATTTGGCATGTGTTTCTGAGAGCATCGTGATGACGCAGTTTGCCCGACCTTTTTTTGAACCGAGTAGTGGGCCCCACAAGACGTGGTATGGGCATGAAGCACTGTTGAATATATTTTTTGTTTCGAATCTATTTCAAGTGAGTAAATAGTCTATCTCACGTGTTTTTTCATGAGGATTGTAATGGTGTAATATGTTTGTCTTGAAGATCCTCATTCGAGATATCATTAAATTTGGAAACATGAAAGGGCATTGGTCGGAGGTTCCTTTGACGCACTCTGAACCAATGCTTGTTAGCGATGTTAGTGACACCAAGTGATGGCATGAGAAGTGCGGAGTTATCAGACCAGTACCGGGTTTGACCTCCAACGGTGCTTGGTAGTAGGTTACACATCATCATATTAGGGTATACCCTCTGGTGGGGCTGGGTAGTGGGTTACCCGTTGACCATAGGGTTTACCCTCCATTGGGGATGGGCAGTGGGTTACCCATTCACCTTAGGGTTTACCTTCCAGCGGGGCTGGGTAGTGGGTTACCAGTTAACCATAGTGTTTACCCTCCTGTGGGGCTGGGTAGTGGGTTAACTGATGACCACCTAGGATTTACCCACCAGATAGGATGGGTAGTAGGTTACCCGATGACTTCTTTCAGACTAAGACCTTTTTATGAGGCTAGTCAGTGACTTTTCTCCATGATTACCATAGCGGGACCCTTGGTTGTATGGTTCCGCGATGGGACAACATTGGAATTCAGGACTTTTGGGCATAAGTGATGGATATCCTTCGAACTGTTGGTGACTTTTCTTGGGTTGAGCATGGATATGGGGATCCACTCACACACTCGTTTGAGTTTTTGGTTAATCATATATATATATACACCTCACTTTTGTTCCCCCTCACTGGTTTTTGTTACTCTACTTCTAAAAGGGGTGAAGATGCATAGGGTATTCCACATGATTTCCGTTTCTAGCTCCACTTGGTTGGATGAGTCTACTTCCTTTATTTTTTGGGTTTGAGCTTCACTCTATCTATTGTACACTTACAATATTATTTGTTTTGTCTACTACTCACCATTTTAGTACCTCCTTTGTTGCTCCCTCGAGCATTCGGGGCATCCTACTTAGTATCATTATACTCACCCCTGCTTAGGATTTTCTCACACTTGGTGTGCCCTTGCAGACGATAGACAGGTCGATCGAGACTATGGAGGAGCATAGATGTCACATGAGCTTGGGCCGCGTACCGGGGTCGCAGTAGGTTTTTCAGGTGTGGGACTCTCAAGTTGTTTTCTTTTGATTACCGTTTACTGGGTTGTGGAACCATTCATGTTAGGGTCCTATTTTTCAATTTTTCTATTCAGTTTTCTTGTCAGTACATATCAACAATTTACTTGTTCTATTTAAAAGTTAATGCATGATTGTGGATGGGTTATGGTTGGTTTTCCTTTGGTATTCTTTTTTACTCTGCACTTTTGAATCGAGTGGGTTATGTTTGTGTGTACCAGTACTTAGGCAAAGGCCTCCCCGAGATCGTTACACCTTTGGTGCTTGTCGCGTCCCCCTGGCCTATAGAGGTGGACATGGGGTAGTTGCAGCTCAAGACAGGTGGGGTCGGGTCATGACATGAATTCATGGTTTTATCCTACATAAATGGTGATAGGGTTGAGAAACACTATATTTTTGTAGAGTACATAAGAACCGACATATTTAGCAGTAGTGGGTCATCTTATTTTGTTTGAGTTATTAGTTAGTTTTAATTATACTGTATATAACTTCATATGTATTCGAGAAGTGGATTATTTTTAGTAGTAGTGGATTTTTTATTTCCAATAATCTGTGGATCATTTGTTTTATTCCACTAATGGATTTTTTTTCAGAGAATTGGATCATGTATTTTATTTGACAAGTGGATGAATCATTTTATTTGAGCAAGAATTTTGGTTATGCAGTGGATCATGTGTTTTATTAGACAAGTGAATCATTTTTTATAGTAGTGGGTCATTTATTTTAGAGTAGAGGATCATCTATTTTAGAGCAACGACTCTTGTATTCATATTTTCATTAACATTGATTTTCTCTAAATATTCTATTGATTTAATTGGGATATTTTTTAATGATGTTGCACCAGATTATTTGAAGGAAAAATGAGTAGTCTTGTGCTTTTTCATGGAAAGAGTACTGGTTTTCAATATCCATCACCACAAATGATCATTATATGGAATCAGATCCAAAGACACGTGCTTCCAACCTCTCTCAAAAACCATCAGAGTAGCCATAAATTAATAAAGAGGATATTCACATTCAAAACACCAATCTGGCTCTGTTGGCCACTATTTTCTCCTTGTTGGTTCAAACTAATTCCGAAAATCTATCTCACACTATGTTTGATGAGATTTCAGAAAAGTAAATGATTTGATTTGATAGTTTATAAAAGAATAGAAAACGAAAAATTATTGTGATTTCAATAGTTATGTTTGGAATAGTAACATAGTAAACCAAATGAAATGATTTGGATTTCTATCCATCTTGATTGGTGGAGTTTTTTAAAAGGAAAAGAAGATAAATTATTTTGTGATAAAATTTAACATAGGGATAAAACTGTATATTTAAAATATTAGCAACCCCACCATCATTTATCACCAAATATTCCCAATTTTGGGGTGATTTTAAAACAATAGTATGAGTGAAAAATATTTCGATCCATTTCTCAAATTATCATTTCTCTACCCTTTAAATTACCGCACTAAACATGTGAGACGAATTTCTCCCATCAGTATCATTTTATTTCTCTCTATATCACCCCTTCTAATCTAGATCTCGATGAAAGGAAGTGACCTCTTTCCCATCTATGTCAGTGGTCATGGCCTCAATTTTTCATTTATGTGGTCAGAATTGGTTTGTGGGTATCCATTTCATGAAGTTGGTGATGTTCAATAATTGATCTATATCACCCTATTCATGGAATATTTGAGACCCAGACCCCTTAGGTTCATCTCTATGTCCCCTCATGGTGAGTAATAGTGTATTTTCCACATGTTCTGATGACCCTTTATCCACAATATAATTTTTTAAATCATTTCAGATGTTCTCATTCACCCTCATTAATCTAAAAATACCTATATTCCAATGATCAGCTCTCCATATTATTATACATCTTATTGATCATCCTCATCAAGCATGTTCTATTTTCTATAGGTCGTGCATCCCCAAAATATTTCTTGACAAATGTTTTCATTCAGCTAGGACCATGGTGTATGTATGAGATAAAAATCCTAAGGTATGATTTATCCATTTTCATCCTAATTTTCTAATGGCCGTGGGTCTAGGCCCAAATCTAGAATGGTACACAAACAAGGATTTTGTTGGTGATATGATATGTAACACACATAGGTTGGGGGCACATGTTAACTTTGACATTATTTCAAATGAACATCACTCTAATACAGTTTCTATTTTGGAAATCCTTGGACCCAATAAATACTCCTATATGATTCTATATTTTTTACAGAGGCTAAGAATAAGGGGATTTGGGAAAAAAAACTATATGAATATTCATATTTTAATGATTTTGGAGGAAAAATTTTCGATCGAACTTCTATCATATTCTGATATGTTTTGTCACACTAAGATCGATTTTGGGGACTGTTACTTATTCTTATTCACATTTTTTATTCTAAATGTGACGCGCATGATTGGAATTCACTATGGTGTGAGTTAGGATTCTACAATCTGGATGACTCTCCAATGATGGTAGGTGGAGACTTCAATATAATATAGAATTTAAAGGAGAATAAATGTGCTTGATATTTTCCTTATAGATAGTGTACATCGACCCTTACTTTTCCTAAATTATTGTTACATTACTTTTTTGGAATACATAAAAGATTATAAAAACTTATTCCCAAATACTGTATTATTTTAGTGACTCTGAAAACACGGAATCATATACACTGGTACATGAGGGAGCTACATTATCCCCCAGTAGTACCTCTAACACTAGAACCCTATTAAACGTATTCTACTAGAAATATATATTCATAACCTTGGGAAGTAAAAATAAATATGGGTGATCTCAGATTATTTGTAATGATAAAAAAAGAGTAATCTAAGCATAAACATGATTGTAGGGGTATGAGAACATGATCGTGAAATATAATATCTTAGCATACATATCAAAGTTCATATACATGAATCATGACATAAAGCATGGTAGTTTATATAGCATAAATCATAATGAAATAAATAACATAATATATAAAGTCATAACATAACAATAATGAATATAATTGTGTGATACACATAAATGTATATAATAATTTCCATAGTAGTCAAGGCATCATTATCACGTCCAAGTTAGTGGAAGAATTCTTTTCCTAAAATAGGATCACACCCTATTGTAGCCTTGTATTACTGAATTGAGTATACTCATCGGTCAAGACTTGAAATACCAAACCAATTTCATTTATTATTCTTGTCATGCCTATATCATGAGAATAAATATTTACCCAATTCACTATGTTCAGATATATGTCCCACTCATTTAATATAGATATAATACAAGCATGTGTCGCAAAATGATTTACAATTATATCATAACCCATAAAATGAAATGGGTGTCATAAAAAAGTAATCATATAATAACATGTGGATTAAGATATAGGTTTCAAAATAATTTCATCAAATGCATTACATGTGAATGAGAAATGGATTTTATAAACATATAACAAATGAAAGGGATACGGGTTTCACTAAGACAAAGATATTAACCATAACCCATTAAGAGAAAGAATATGAATATATAATATAGATAATTTCCGACAAAGGAATGATTAACCTCCATATATTTTATCTTAGATGAAAAGGAATTTTTAAATATCTATTAAAAACAATTCTTCAATAAAACATATCGTCTCTATTGAAAAGTATTTTTACTGCATAAAACCATTTCAAAATAATTTTATTATAAAATACCATCAAAATTTATATGAAATACTTCAATCATTATTGAAAATCAATATCCATTAAAAAATATATAATAATACTCACGATATTTATAAACTTTTTTTCAAAAAAATTGAAAAAATTAAAAAATAATAATGAAAACTTTTTAAAACCCATTTCATTGAAAATTACATTTAAAATTTATAAAGAAATATTGAATTTTTTTTGAATTTTTTCTACATAAAAACATAAAAAAATGATTTAATACATTTTGAAAAAACAATTACATGAAAATTAATTTTAAAAAAACTTTATTAACAATTAATAGTTTTTAACATGGAAAGGGATTTAATAGATTTGACGATGACTAAATTCGTACACGTAATACGAGGAAGATAGAATATTCTGTTTGGAAGATCAAATGGTGGGAAAATTTCCTTGTTCATAATGTGAAAAAAAAATTCCATTGAAAAAATAGTAAATGAAAAGAAGGGTAAAATTTTTATTTTAAATATTTTATGATAATTGTAGAATATTCTTGGGATGCCTTTTTAGAAAAAATGGTTTTGTTGGAACACATATTTCTGACCAATGAGAGCTGTAAATTCAGACTTTATTAAAACACAGTCTTAACTTTGTTATGTACCGTAGAGTGAAAAAATGATATAAATATATTAATATATCATGATATTCACGATGATAATAAAATTAATGTGTTTTCCTGATAGATGTATCAAAATATTTCATCAAAGGTGGCATAATCATAAAAAATCTTGAAAAGAGATGAGATTGTTTCAATAAACACTTAACACTAGGAAACTTTTAACCATAATCCCTATTTCTTGAAATGAAATTACATGATGCATACAATATCATGAATATAAATATATTTATGATATAATATTTCAAAGGTAGTATATAATCCACATTGGAAAATATAGGTGTTTAACATTGCATGTGTCTCAAAGGACGAAATATTTTGACCAAATCATCTTAACAATTTGGTATCTTTTTAAACATGGTCCCCATGTAATAAATTAATAAAATTTATATTTTTATAACCATAAATATAATTATATGGATCATAAAATACATCCATGGGTAGTATAGAGACCACAAAAAAGGAATTAGTGGTGAATAAAGTATCCCATAGAAATAAAAAGTGATATGTAATTCCCATACCATGTAAATTGGATATATTCACACTCATACTAGATTATTGTATAATAAATTTATGTTTATTAAAACTATTTTAAAGAATCATATTCTTATATTTTATACCATATATGGTTTAATTATAACCTTATATAACCCTCTTGTTAGAAATTCAATGTTAAGTGTAATGTCCCGACGCAACATACCATTGAACTGGAAGCCAAACCAGGGGGTCACATAGCATCAAATACATATAATCTTATGATATAGGCTAATTAAATACTTCATGGATATTAATAGGGGATATTGTAAAAACTATATCATCATATTGGAGTCTCACAATGATAAAACAGAGTAAATAACAATCAACAATAGAAGTTTTAAATAAAAATAATAATGAAGTAGAAGACAAATTCTTATATATAAGACAATAAATGTGGCCAACACAAGTTTACACATTATTTGAATGAGTTACATAGTAATTATAAATATACTAAAGATATAAACAATAAAAAAATTATTTTAAATACAATAAAAAATAAATAAATTATAAAAAATTCCCACGGGAGATCTCCTTGAGCATCACAAGCTCTAGTCCAATCCATTAATCTTATATCTAGGCATAAGAAACAATATAAATAACATAGGTCCTATAAGTATAAGATCTAATGGTGTATGTAGTGTACCCAATTAGGGTGTGAGATGAAATCTTAGTAGGCTGACACCTGTAGTGTCATGTCCAATCCCGCCAGTGCAATATAAATTAAATAGTTAGTAGGTATAGTGAATTATAACTCACAGAATAAATTAACATAATTCTTCTAGGTTCCAATGTGACACATGAAAACTATACCTAATTTTCCCCTTGGATGGGTTCTGAACATGTAACCAGTTCATTAATTAAGTAAATTTTAATTTATATTTTTAGCTCGTGTGAGGCGTAGTCATCACTTATATCACCTCATGATAGCATATACATTGACGGTTCAGAGATTTAATATCGAATACATGAGTAATGATATTAATTAATTAACTACCAAGGTAATGACCATGGAAATATTGACCTCATGGGTCAAAAACTCAGTATTATCTAAGTCTAGTTATGGGGTAATAGTGTAATAAAAAAAGCATATTCTGAGGCATTCCCCAATAAAATGCCTACCAAATCCAAGCTGATCATCCAATGTCAAACTTGGCTAAGCAATTAAAGGGCTCTATGGGATGTAACCATCGAACCAACATGTATATGATGGATCCATTGAGTGTATATAAGGAATCCAATAATGCTACATGAGGGGTCTTATAATGTCATACCATGCATTTAAGAAAGAACAAGGATCAAGATCTAGGTGGGACTTAACCTATGCCAGTCGCATCCTTGAATCAGTAAGGGGTTCTTGATTGATCATGGAATTACAAGATAATAATCCACGCATAGATTGAGTGAATCGATAACTATATGATAATGAGGTCAATTAATATTTCATTTTTTATGCCTTCCCTTCCATTAGTGTGATAAGGACATGTTGAATGCATCCATTTAATCAAACCAATATTAATCAATAAGTCTATCTATTCTAATACAAACATTTAATTAGATTTGAAAGGTAATGTACCTTTCAACCAATCATTTAATCCATTTAATACATATTCAATAAATAAGGATCACTCTGAAACCATCCATTAACATGGTAAGCGGGGATACATACATTCAACCTATTATTAATTTTTGAATATGAGTTTTTACATGGAATTACTAAATGAGAATCCATGTATCACACAAGTTATAATCATGATAAACCGTTGAGTACATCAATGGAATTCCTAATTGAGAATCCACGTGTCAACAACGTCTTTTATAACATTCAATAAAATTGAAGTAATTTAATAATTTCATTTGATGGTTAATGATAATACATTATCCATTTCACTTAATTGAACTCATTCAATTTACTACAGCATGTCACTAGTAATCATAATACTCCATGGGTCACATAGGAGGTGTCAATGTAATAAAGTAAATCACCTACACGAGTAATTTCAATAAAAAAATTGTCCAATAATCATGGCAATGTCGTGGTTCCTTATTCATTTAAGAATAGAATCTCTATATTTAGAATTTAATTACGATCCTTGTCATAAAAATTCCATTTACCAAACATAAAATCATGGGAAAAAATAGGGGAATAAAGAAAGTAATATCAAATGAAATTACTAACTATTTATCTTGAATGTTGTGCACCTCCATTGGTGTATTTTTATTATAAATAAAATACATTATCAAAAATCAAGTCATTTCTCACCCTTACAAGTTTATTCCAGATATGCAGTTCCATTAATGTTGGAAACTAAAAAAACAAATTTATATAAAAAACTAAGGCATTATTAATAAAACAGTCAAGGATAGGGATCCTACCTCATGAAGACCAAGCCAACGCTTGACATTTGATGATTTTTAACTCAAGAATTCAACCAGTCATAGGGAAAAAAATTCCATATATATATATATATATATATCCTTAAACCTATGTACGTGTTCCCTACTCCACGAGGGAACATGCACATGAAAGATATATCTATTTTTATATATATTCACACCTAGGTATATATATGTGTGCCTTATAAATTTATCACAACTCCATAAATCCAAACCACCATGTCTCATAAACACCACATGACCTTAAATAGAGGGTTAAAAAAAATTTAGAGATAAAATTACTTTCCACAATCAATTACGGTTGAACAAATTGACCAAAACTGCCTCACCATCGGTGGCAGTTTCTAGAACACGGACCAACGGGTCCCAAGACAACCCTTTCACACCCAAAAAATATAAGAATCACAAAAACCAGATCAAAAAAAAAGCTACGGTTTCATCTATGTGGCCCAGGGAAATAGTGAGTTTGAGAAATCCTCAAAAACAGGTAGAGGGGAGAAGGAGAGGTCATACCTTGGATGATCAGAACAAAATCATTGGAAACCTGGTTGAAAATGAACCCAGATTGAGGTGTTGGAGGGGGTAATCAAGTGGCTCAGTGTAAAGATGATGGGTTGGTTCGTCGCACACTAGAGTATCCTAGGGAGGGGCTGCTACATAATATGATGGCGAAGAAAAACATTGGGTTTTTTCTTAAAACAAAAATTAAATCTAATAAAAACAACAACAACAACAACTATAATAATAGAAATAACCCCAATAACATTATTATTAATATCATAATTTAAATTTTCTTTTAATTTATTTGTTTTTAATATTTAATTAATTTATAAAATTTCTTTAAAATGACACATCACATGGTTTGGGTCGCATGGTTATCCAAACTGTACACCAACCATGAGATGAACAGTGAGATCACACTATACATTGGTGAACACAGCATAGTCTAGGTGTACGGTTTATCCAACCATGCATATCCCATTCTAAAAGCCACTACCCCCATTAAATATTGTCAGAAGGATACCAATAGTGGGATGTATGGTTTACAAAAACTGTGCATACAATTCATATTTTTAAAACATGGATTTTCTAGGTGTGGGACTCCCAAATCATTTTGATCCACCTGGGAAACATAATTATTCTTCACACAAGTCCAAAAACAAAACTAGAAGATTCTTCAACTCTTGGAAATCTATCATGAAGCTCGGTTTCTGAAATGACCTGTTTATTAAACAAAAATGTCCAAAAACCTTAACATTTTAGTCTTTTTTAAAATATAATACTCTAAAACCTACCCACTATTAAACATATATTATTTGAGAAGCCGCCAAAATAAAATAAAATCATCAACTGACATTGAAGGGTCATGATGTTTCATTCAAACTATCACATTGTGGTTTCTATGCCCAACACTATTATATGAAATACTTCGGTATTATGCACTGAAGCATTTAAAACTGAAAAAATGCTCATTCTCCAACCAAAACATTGAAAGGGAGATTTCACATGTCGGCTAATATAGATAGCTGATCACATCACTATCTCAATAAAAATTTGACCAATAGTTTCCCCCACCATATTTTTTATCATATTAAAGGGTCCAATTCCAATCCATGTTACCTCCACCACATGAAATATTGAAAAAAACATGCCTTTATGTGTCTGATTAATACTCCTAGAATTATTTTATTAAAAACGAATTGATAAATCCTTATCAAATTAACTGAATTGAGTAACACGGGCTTCCTCAAAGGCACTACTGATCCTTTTTACACTATACTCACCATAACCTGACGACAGACATTGAAATGGTTCCTTACAAACATTCACATTGAGAAACAGTGAGGGAAATAATCAATCCAGTTGGCAGACTTATCTCAGTGAAGTTCGAGTTTGGCATCTGACACAAATAAAATGAAAAGGATATAGTCCATGTGTACAACCAATGTGTTCTTACATGGGAACCCAATATTCACTCGGTCTTTTTTATTCTTCAATAAGAACAACACATCAACATAAAACACATATACGGATCACCCAAAGGCTCCAATGATGTTGAAGATTAAGTGTGGTGTATGATTTACGCCCTATAATTGCATCCAAGATGACATTAAGATAGTGGACTTTTTCATCTCATAATAAGAGTACACTAAAAGGATTGAAAGGGTTTTTAGTCAAACACACACAACTACGAGAAGGAAAAATAAAATAACCATAACTTTTAATCTTCAATAATGAATATCAGATTCACCTACTGAATCACCAACACATAACGAAAAACAAACAATTACTACACAAGGCAGTTCATGATCCCTCTATATTTAACCACATATGTCTCCCAAGAACCCTAGTGATTTCAAGAAGATGGATACATAGAAAGCCTCAGTGTCATCATGACACTAGGCAAGCACCATAATTTAATTAAAACATTCAAGCCTCATGGACATTCAAGTACAATCTAATAATATTAAATCATCTTCCTTTGTTTGTTCTCCTTCTATATGGAATAACACATCTTCAAATTTCAACTAGACACTCTCCACCATAAGGGTGTTCTAGTCACAAGAAGAATGAAAACCAGCCTCTCATTATCATGATAGAATAGAAAAAACCTAATCAAATGTGTGGAGATTCCTCGTGCCATGATTATATTATCAAACTATATATAACATGTTGAAGAAACGAGATAAGAATTTCCCAATTGTTGTGTCTAAAAAAATCCATACCAAACATTGAGATGAAATTGATTAATTAAGGCTTATGTCACTATACATGGAGATGACCTGAGCCCAAACTCAATAGCACTAGCAATTTATTTAACAGTCAAATCACCTAATACAACCATTATCCTGGCTGAAACCATGAACAATTGTCAATTACTAAGAATAAGAAAAGGTTAAAATGACCTAAGAAGTAGACTACCATGACTGAGGAATGGGTAAACAATTGAAGACAAGAATTTCCAAAAGATCATTCCTGTAACAAGGTCAAATAAGAAAAGAACACCCATCCGAACAATGGTTTCACATTAAAATAGAAGTCCCCACTAGGGAAAAGGGAAAGAATCATTAAACAAATAAAAAAACTCATATAAAATTTAATGTATAAAGGTGATACCCACCATGTGATAGCCCCTTATGAAGTATAAGAATCAACCCTAACATAGGGTCACGCTAAAAAAAGAAAGTAGGCTCAGAAGACGATCATATGAGCCCTTTCTAAATTTTCTGTTTCAACGAAACTATAATGAAATTTATTTTTAATGATTTCTTATAGATATTATTTTGAAAAATTCTGATATGAGGCACTAAGACAACATGCGATTTTGAGACCCGGTTTGCATAGAATAAATCTTTGAATAAAGTTATGTGTTTTTGTTAAAAGAACTCATACGTTAATCTTTGAACATTTGTATCTTTCAAAATTATTCATGAATTAAAAATCAGAGTGTACCATTGAATTCAAAATAATGAATTTACCATTGGTAGTGTCTAATATCATCTTGTGCGAGCAAGATGAAAAAGATTGATTTTTTACGTAGATTTCATTAAATTTTTTTAACTAAAATATTTTGGATGAAATAGTGATTTTATTTTAAAAAAATATATTTTGGGTATCCAAGGTTACATCCATAACTCTAGAGCTCGCCTGAGGCAAAGTGTATATGCTAACAATCGATGAAAAATATTATAGAATTGGTTTTTGAAATCGGTGTGCAAATTGAGATCATAATTCAATGGATCGACAAAGAAAACAATGTCTCTTCACTCTTCATCGATGATCGAACTGGTTACGCTTAGGGTGGTGGTTTTTGATTATGTTTTCCCCCTTCATGATTTCTAAATGGCAAATCTGGATAATCCCAAGAACTAGTTGACCCACGTATAGTTTTCTCTCATGGATGGTCTTTTATATGATTTATTTTGGGGAATTTATTATTGAATGATTTCATTAAATTTTTTATTTGCTTCATTTGATCCATACAAATGGAGCATATCAATGATGTGATGAATGAAAAAGGAGTTTCATTTCTTGATTCTCAATTTGGAATTCCTCTCCCCTTTGACCCGTGTGTTATTTGTGTTCTACATAGGGTTTTGAACAAAAAATGGTTGAACATCAATTTCATAGTGCAATGATCCCAAATAGAATATCTAGACTCATTATGACATAGTAGTGGAGTGAAAAAGATGATAACGAACAAATCAAAATGGATCATTAGATACTGTCAGTCGATCATTTACCAACATAAAGGGTTATAATATGGATTCGAGGCCATGGAGGTGAAGAACACTGCGTGAGGATCACTGTTCTTTTTCCATATCGGAAAATAGACCACCTGAGTGAGTTCGGTGGCCAATAAAAGAGGCCACTAGTATGCCTGTGGTGGCATCCTCATTTAGGTGGTTTCATATTTTGGAAGGGTTGCAGCATGGTGTGAGCTAGACCCACAGATCAAGCCACGAGAATGCGGAATTAGTGACCAGTTGAGCCAACCACGTGTTATTGAAGGGGAATGACAAGATGATGAATCCAAGCTAGATGAACCGGCTCATGCATGATCAAGCCCGGCTGGCAGCGTGCCTGGTCGGGTCGGACTGGACCCAGACCTAACCGGCCACTTTTTACTAAATCTCCCATAAAATTCAAACAGATCATTCGATTGATGATTCATCTACTGTGTTGGGACCCATGCGAATATAAAGTCCAAGTGAGATTCATTATGTGGGATATGGTGGATGTTGGATGACAACTGAATGGTTTGATTTGTTGGTCCTCCCAGTACATTCCTACATGAGAGGAATTAGCATGCCTCATAATGAATGGGATTCCCCAAGTTGTGGGAGAAGGGTTGTTTCCATTGGGTATCCTCCTCTGGAAGTATTACTCCCCTGAATGAATAGGTTGTGGGTTCCCAGAGATGTTCCTATTGGAAGAGTCGGTACACCCCTATGGGACCAGTTAGTGGGAACTCTATCCAAGGTGTCGGTACATCCTTATAAGAAATAGGAGTAAGTCATCCATATATAACGTACATAGAGTTAGTACCCACCAACCAAGTAGGGTGCAGGTCCCCTATGATATGAATTGGTACTCCCTCCTTGTTCTCGGTCATGGGTCCTCTACACATTAATTGAAAATGTCATTACTCCCCTGACGTACTAGTTTGAGGGTCCTCTAGTCACTGAGATGTAGTCCCCTAACATGTAGGGTGTGATTTATCAACATACGAAGTCATAGTCCATTGTGGGATCAGGGTTTGGGTCCTTCATGAGTCATACTCCAATGTATGATCAAGGTACGAGTCCTTAATTACATATTTTCACTCCCCCATCTCGATTAGTGGTAGGGTGAGGGTAATCCATCTGATTTGAAGTCCACTCGGCTATTGGACATAGTTACAATGAGTGGACCAATCCACAAGAAATAAATGATAGCAATATAAGATTAATTTTACCCTCAATGAACTGAGGTGCAAGACAGTCATTATTGGAGAGACAAATGGTTCAAGAGATGGTTAATAGCAGGGCTCCCTCATCTCTGTACAATAGTGAGGGAATGATTCTCCACATGGGTTACCTTAGTCTTGCATTAGGCATAAGACAACGATGATTGATCATTTGGAGTTGAGAACTAGTTCTACGCCTCGTAGGATATTCTTAATGGACAATTTACTTTGGTATGTACCATTAGAAAGGGTAGAGATATTTGAAATGGATTTTCCCACTCGGACAGGTGCAATATAGGATGGCTTAGATCAAGGAGTGTGATCTCTGGGTTTTGTGTGTTACCTTTCAAACATGCGATGTGAATCCTGTTGTTGGATATGAGGTTTCAACCTAATGAATCATAGTGCATGAAACGAGTATATATGAATGTTCTTATAATATTTGTTTTTTAAATACACCTATGTTGAGCTTACATTATCTTCTTAGGGGTATTTTATTTGGGGTCTTTTACATTGTGTTTTGGTTTACTTTAATGAGAATTGTTTTCCTCACCCCGACATGGACATGTCCTACACGTTTCATGTATTGTGTAGTGGAACAATGATTTGGATGATTCTTGGATGGATTAGGACCAGGACTAGGACTAGATGGTGCGTTGTGAGATTAGATGAGCTGACGTGTTTCTAAAACCTTCATACAGTAGCTTCAGTCCTGTAGTTTGCAGATCGATCATTGTATTTTTCTTTTCCTTAGTGGGATTATATTTTAGCATGGGTATTATCAACTGCATTACTTTCTATCGTACTCTATTTTCGTGTTATAGTGGTATGCGTGCATTTTTCTTTATATAGTGTTTTTACTCTCCAGCCTATGTGGCATGAAGTTTCATGTGTGGGTACATGTTATTATAAAAATGCCTCCCATTTGTGGTATATTCTTACTCAATTCTAGTCACCATCATTTGGACTATTAGAGATAGGCTTTGGGTAGTAACGTAAAGGTCCCTAGGGGACAAGTCATGATAAAAACTCAAATAATCCTTAACTATCCTTATATTAGGGTTTTAATTTGGGGCACCACTAGAGCTTCAATTTTTAATCACATTAAATTTATTCACCTTTCAAAAAATTATAGGGTTTAAAGAAAATATAATTTACAAAATTTTAAATAACATTGGGATTTTATGTCAAATTTCCCTTTTAAAACATTTAATAACTTTTTAAATTCCATCATTAATTAGGAAATTTAACATAATAAATTTCATTCATCAGTGAAGATTATATATGAGGGTCCCATTATGCCAAACATTATTCTCATGATAGAATCCCAATAATAATTGCTCAAATTATAAAAGTTCAAACACCCAAATGGTTCATCACAATATAAAATACCCCATGTGACCTACATGGGTCTAGTTTTTCCTTTATCATTTATCCATTTTATTTTAGATTTAAACTAATCAACTCTTATATTAATAACCATTTGAAATAGAATTTTGTTATGGAATTTAAAATGAATTTCCTTTACCAAATACCTGAAGCGCCTATACACTGCCTAAATTGAGAATTGGATCCCATATATCAAAACTATTGAAATTTTAGAATTTTAAATAATCAATCAAAACCATACTATTTATATGAGTGTGAATCTATGAATATATAAAAAACAATATAGTTAATAGTTTGGAAGTTAGACCCATGTAGTCCAAACCAACATACATTATCATTTTAATTCTCATAGCCTTTTACAATGGTTCAAATACATTTGGTTTCCTATTCTAGCTATACGGTGCACATACACCTTATAACTGAAAATAAGGTCCATTCAGTACCACAACAAATAAACAAATCCCATGAAATCATTTAAATATTTTAAAAAAATAAGTACTATCAGATAACACAGAGTAGCAAGATGAAATCATATAATCGTTCTATAAAACATAGTACCCATAGAAGTCATGTTAATGAATTACCGCAATATGTTTAAATCTAAGCATGGAATAACACTCAAGACAAAAAAATAAAATCAGTATAAAAACTAAAATCCAAATACATGGCATGGAACTATTCGTGGAAAGTGAAATTCCAATGTGCCTATATGATGCATTCACTGTATCTTCCATTCCATATCAGGACAAGGGAAAAATTCCATAATGTCCAAAAATCATAAGAAGCAAAATTACACAAATCACTTGAGGTGAAATCAAATCAAATGTAATAGAGAACCACTTAAGCAATAATCCCCACCCTAGCCACCAATTTGTAATGTCTAGAACTAGAATAATATTGAACTAGTAACACGAATAGTGGGTCATATAGCATCAAGCACATCTCCCCATATGCAAGAGGATAACGACTAGAAGTGAGGGTATCACGAGGTGATAATGGGGATACTATACCCTCTTATCAGAGTCACAAACTCGTATAACAGAGCAAATAACAATAAACAACAGAAGAGGTATATACCAATGATAAAGAACTAGATGGAAGTTCTTATATATAATTTAATAAAAGTGTTCAATTCTAGTTTACACAACATATAAAGGTATTAAATGGATATGATACATTTGTCAAATCAATTAAAAGATAGAAATTATTTTCAATTAAATAAAAATAAGGAAAATACCACAAATCCACATGTGCTATCTTCTTGAGTATATCGATCTCCATCCCAGTCCTATAATCCTATCTCTAGAAATTAGAAAAATATAATCTAATGTAAGTCCTACAAATATAAGGTCTACATGGGTACCATGTTTTCCCGATCAAGGTGTGAGATGAAATCTCAGTAGGTCAGAACCTAGACAATCACGAATAATCTTGATTGTGCAATATAAATTAATAAATGAGAAGTTATATTGAATTATTATAGTCAAAATAAATTAACATCATCCATATATGTACCTATGAGACTTTTGATGACTATACCATCTTCAGTCATTGGCTGGTGTCTGAACAAGTAACAAGTTAATTAATAATGTAATTTCTATTTTTTATTTATAGGTCACATGAGGCATTGAGAACACTGACCTCCCCTCATGATAGTATAAATAGTGAAGGTTCCATGATGTAAAAAGGAGACCATGAATAATGATATTTAATAATGATGTTCCACGGTAATCACCAATGCAATATAGACCTCAAGGGCCACTAACATAGTAGTATAAGACTCTAGATAAGGGGTAAGAGTTTAATCCAAGTAGAATATTCCAAGGCATTCAATAATATTTGTCCTACAAAATCCAATGTGATCATCCAAAGATAATTGGGGCTATGTTGTGAAAGGGCTTTATGGGATTTAAAAATGAAACCTACTTTTCAGTCCTAGATCCAAGGTGTGTATTCAAGGAACACATTAATGCTACATGAGGGATCCTAGTATTTCATACCAAGAAACCAAGTATAGAAAAATATCATAATCTTGGTGGGTTTCAACCAAAGAAAGATTCATCCTTTAATTATAATAGGGTTCTCGAGTGGTCATGGAATTCTACGATAAGAATTCAAGATGATCTTGAGTCAGAAAACTATTCAATGATAATGAGGTCTCTTAATGATTAATTAGATTTAATCCATTCCCTTAACTAGTTTGATATGTCCAAGAAGCATGTAACCATTTAATCAAGACTAAATTAATTGATAAGTCCAACTAGTTCAAGCCATTACATTCATTAGTTTCCTAAGTTCATGTATCTTGAAAACATTCAGTTAGTCAATATAATACATATTCAATAATTAAGGTTCACTGCACTACCTTCCATTAATAATTTATAGTGTTCTACAGATATTTAAAATATTATTCATTTATGAACTGGATTCCATCGATGAAAATCCTAAATGAAAATCCATGTATCACAAAAAGTATATGTATGATAAAAAATTAATTCCATCCATGGAATTCATACTTGGGAATCCATGTGTCACCAATGTGTTTATAACATTTAACAAATTCAAAATAATTTAATAATCCCATTTGATAGTTATTCATCATGAATTAACCATTTAACATAATTTAACTCATTCAATTTACCATAACATGTCAATTTTAATCATTAGTATCCATGTAAAACGTAAGGGGTGTCAATGTAAATATTCATTCACCTATATGAGATATTAAAATCTAAAAAATGGCTATGAACCTAGATAATACTTTGGTTTGAAATCATTGAAAGAACAAAACTCTGTATTTAAAATACCATTAGGGGCCCGATCCAAATCATGCCATGTATCAATCATAATGTTGAGGAATAAACAAAAGAGAAAGGGAATAAGGTAGTTGAAATCAATGTCTATCACAAAAATTTTTTGACCATGATTACAGTGCACCACTGATAGAGGGATTTTATTATAAAAAAATTACTTTTTCAAAAAACAATTCATTTATCACCCTTATGTATTTATTCAAGATATGTTGTTACCTTATACTAGGAAACTAATAATACAACATACATAAATATGAAACTAAGGAATTGTAAAATTAACAGTCGAAGAGAGGGATCCTACCTCATGAAGACCATGCCAATGCATGGAATTTGACGATCTCTAAATAAATAAGCTTTCCACTCACAAGCACTCACATCCATATATATATATATATATTCATAAACTAATGCACGTGTTCTCTATTCCATGAGGTAACTTGCATATGAATTATATTTATATATATTTATATATATTTATACCATGGTATTTGTCTGTGAACCATCTAAATTTATCGCAACTCCCTAAAACCAACACACAGGTCTCATAAAGACAAAGATACCCTAAATAGAAGGTGATATAACATTTATAAGTAGAAAATGATTAACTCAATCAACAATGGTGGACCGAATCGACCCAAACCACCTAACTTTTGTTAGTGGTTTTCTGAAAATAGACTAACATGTCCCAAGATAGCCATTGCATACCCTAAAACATTAATAATAACAAATACTTCATCAAACCCCAAGATAGGGTTTCGATCTAGTGTCCTAGGGTGACAATAAGTTTGAGAAATTTTTGATAACAGGTCGAGGAAATTAAGAGAGGATATACATAGAAGGATCATACTGAAATCTTGTGAAAAAATGGTTGAAAATGAAGATAGAGTGGGTTGTTAGAGGGGGGAAACATGTGTTTCAAAGGGGAGCTTAGGGGGAGGTTCTTCACGTGTTTCTAGAGCCTATTGAGAGGATAAATCACGATATGATGGGGATGAAACACTTTTAGGGTTTTATTAAAACACAAATTATGACTAATTATAATAATAATGAAAACAACTACATTAATTTTATTTATATTATTATTATTTAACATTTTTTATTAATCTATTTATTTTTAAATTTTAATTAATAAAATTAATCTTCCATAAGAACACACATCGACATTATTGGGTTTCCCAAGTAGCCAAATGTGCGTCAATTGTGCTTGGAACCGTGCCAACACACCGTCCATTTGTGAACATCATGCGGTCAAGGAACACAATTTAGAAAATCATGTGTAGCCTATTTTTAAATCATTTTCCCCATTAAAAATGGTTTTCATTGTTTTAGTCATAATGTGCACCCTATACATCATTTCAAAACTTGTATTTTCTTGGTCTGGTGCCCCCAAAACTACTCAAGCCATCAAATAATCTTAATGTGCCTTTACTCAATTCCAAAAAATCACCTAGAATAGGTTTCATCTCTTAGAACTCCATCTTGATGATCAGTTTTAAAAAAACTAATTAAATGAAAATGTTCAAAAAAAATCATTTTAGTCCATCTAAAAAACATGAGACTCTATATTAATGTTTCAATATAGGTAATATCTTTTTTGATCGTTGTATATGTCTTAATTTGCTATATATTTTTTCATTATACCTATATAGTAATTTTAATAATGTAAAACATGATATACATATATGTTATATTAAATATTATTTAATGATAAATATCAATAGAATTTATAAGTATTAAATGGAATACAATGTTCATGGAGACGGTAGGTCATACGTACGCATGAATGTTACTTTCAATTTATCACCATACATAACGAAAGAATGTAAATGTTATAAATGTTTTTATATATATATCATTATTCCCCTATAATTATTATACCATTTATATCATATAAGTTCACTAAAACCATATTTAATACATTTTATGTAGTATGTGAAGAAATCACATCGCTTTGAGAAAGAGTTTGTCCACACTTCGTCAAGTGAAATTATTATATTAACACCAAATGGAATGTATAATGATATGTGGGGTAAAGTGATTAAATACAATTTAATACATATTAAATAAAATATATATCATATATAAATTGATTTTCCATAAAAATCTCTGACATGATAGGAGATAATAGATAAATTAACAGTCATCGTTTCGTGAGGTGGAAGTTTGTCACACTAGTAAATAGTATGATTGTTACCCATTAGATAGATGCATGTGTAAGTTTAGTTATAACCCTTATCAAGGAAATATATCAGTATATTTAGGATAATTTTCTTATATATTCTAGGTATAAGATGAATTTATGTGGTGGAGAAATAAAATAAATGAAATGATCTTGATGGTGGGTGTTACCTCTTAATCAGGTAACACTTCATGGTTTTCAGAAAAAATATTCAATGGAATAATTTATTAAAAAATGGAGGATTCAAAGGGGACGTAATTGATTTTGCGATATTATTTGAGTAGATAATTGGAGATTCATGGTGCTTTAGAATTTTGAAAATGTGGGAGAAGATGAGGAATTTTTTAGTGGACGAGGAGTGGCACTCCTATAATATTTTGGAAATGAAATTTCATTCATTTTTTAAACATTTAAAGTGGGTAAAATAATGAACAATACTATATAAATCATAGGATATGGTCGAAATATTTCAATCCAATGTATCTTGGTAAAATATATTGGTCTTTTGGGGTCTTAAATTTAAGGTTTAGTCCTTAGTTAAGCATAATTTCACATATATCAATGTAATTAATTTTAATCACATTCACTAATATTTATTGTAAAACACTATGAATAAATAATTATACGTATTAAATTATTGTTATTCCAAATAATCTATCTATTTTTCCAAATTCAATCCATTGAATTTGTAGAAATTAATTTAAAATTATTCCATTTTCTATATCAACAATACGAGTTTTTTAAGCAAAAATGATCAAAAGTTAGCTATATTTTTATGTAAAATTTAAATATATATTAGTTCCAATGACCAATATGGTATTATTTCATAATAATATTAACTTATTAAGCTCTAGAACAAATTTGAAATATAATTTATCCTTATAAATTAATTATATAGGAAAACATTTTTGAATAAAAATTCGGTATTTTTAACTATTCATTAATAAAATGAAACCTTACAGAAAATACCAAATATTTATCCTAACCTAATTTTATTGTTTCATGAAAAATATATTGTTAATTTTTACATATTTAATATATAAATGTTCAGAAATTTTGATTTAAAATGTGTTCACTGTTAAAAGGTGATAAAAATACCAATGTAAAAATATTGTCTTTAAACAATAAATTTGGGATTATTCACATATTATGTCTAAAAAATAAATAAAATGAATATAAATTTTGTTTATTTAATTTAAAACATATATATTAAATTAATATCACTATATATTTGTATTTATTTTTATATTCAACTAGTTTTCATATTCCTTTATTAATAATTGGTAACATATGAATTTTTATTTTATTAATTTAAACCATATATTTTCATAAATTAGTTAACACACTTACGAGATAAATTTTTTTTAAAAAAATATTTCATTCTTTATTAGTGATTTTATCTATTGATTAAACCATTACATCATGAAATGGATATATAGAAATTAATATTGATGCTTGAAGTACTAAAATACACCAATATTAGTTCTTAAAGCCTATAAAATAATGAAAAGTATAACTATTTGGACTATAAAAATCATTTAAAATCAATATTGTTAATAAATTAACCTCTAAAAAAAATTAACACAACTAATTAATTATAAATTTTTTATCATAAAAAATAGACAATAACCAGGACATCATGTAGGCCAATTGTAGGCATGAAATCGTCATCATCCTTCTTTAATGGGATCAAGACCCACAACCATTCTATAATAATGCGGTATACCTTATAATTAAAATTTAATTATTTTATATGAAAAAATTATAAGAGTAATTTATAAAGTGTTTTTAAATAACAAATTAAGTCTAAATAATAATAATTTAAAGTAATAAATTATTAATTGAACATAATTAGTAAATTAAGAAGTCTAAAATTAATATCCTTTTTGGAATATTATTAATAACAAGTAAAATCTTTTTTGATGAATTATTTGATCAATGATTAAATAATGTAAAACCTATGATGTTAAGAATATCATAAATGTATATATAATAATAATTTTATTATAAAATTATTATAATTCATGAGATATCTTATATAAAAAAACTACAAAAAATTTTTAATATGAAAAGTTCATATCACGAGTTCAGAATAATTTTTTTATATTCATTATTATAGAATAGCCATAATGATTTAAGATTAAGTATGAAATATTTAAAATTATTTTTTATTTAGTAATTATTCATCAATGGTTGTCTCAAGATTAAATGTATAAATCATTAATTTATTTTAATTTCAATTCCCAAAATTATTCAATGTTATAAATTTCATATGTTATGAATTTTTGTATAAATCAGTTTATGATGATTCACATATTAATTGTTAATACTTATACTACATTCTATTAATGTAGATATAATATTGAGTTTTCATCTACCTTGGCCTCATTTTTTTGGTTTATTAGTTTGAATTTGATTGTTAATAATAGTTCGTACATATTAGGTTCTTGAATAATTTTGAAATGAATTATATCATCAGTAATGTCTACATGCAAAGAGGTACAAGGGGCCATACATCCCACCTACCATGAGTCTTGTGACTTCTTTTGGAACAGTGAGGGGTTGGCCATTTTCCTCTACAGAATTACTAATATAGATATTTTCAGTATCATGTAATTCTATATCGTTACATTAATTTTATATGTACCTTATAAAAATTATGAATTTTTATATGTATGAATATGTTTGGAACATTTTTTTTAGAGTGATTTAAACTAGAGTGTTATGAAAAGAGTTACACAATAATATGGTTCAAAAATATTAATATATTGGAAGTAATATAATTACCAAACAAAATCATTAGATGAATGAATACAAACGTTAATATCATAATATTATATGGAGAGATTAAATCCCTTAAAGAAAAATTGTTAGATTCATTCCATAGTGAAACTAATCATGAACACTATCATCCCTCAAGGTTGTTTCATGCCAAATCGTGGTGGGCATGGAATATATCATTTATTGAAAGTATGTAATGGGTGACCGTAGATCATCCAAAGGGTACTTTTATTCCAAATCCAAGTTGTATGACCCTAAAAATTTCATTGTTTTATAGTTATTATTACTTATTTCACAAGAAATGTTGAACTTAAATGATCCATGGTATAATAGAAATAAAACATTAGTGACATAGCTTCTGGATTAAAATGTATAAGTGGACATAACAATTTTTCAAAATTAATTTAAAACGTAGAAGAAATAGTGTCTATTAGTAAAAATATTTCCAATGACAGACATTTGTCTGATCATGGGAATGAGGAACCTCTACTAGAGTATTCTAAAGACCAAACCCTATTTGGACTTCAATATGTACTAATTGTATTAAATTGTTTATGTGAGATGTTAAAGATCTTGAAATTCACTATGTAATCCATGATATATAGACTAGAACTTTTGATAACCACCATTTCAAAACATATTATTAAGATAAAAATTGATATTTTGAGGGATTATCTAAGAAGAAGATAAGATGATGTAAATATTTAATTATCATTGTATTGAATTTTATATATGTATTTTATGTATAATATTGTAAATTATTTATTTATAAATTAAATAGAAAATGAAATTAATTTTAAATATAAATTAATTGATAATATATACAGTAATCTGATAATTATTAAAAGAAAAGAAATATAATTAATTTCATTTTATACTTAAATGATACATTTTTCATAGAATTGTTTTAATGCGATATGTGCTATTATATTAAAAATTATTTTTATCAAATATTGAAAATAGAGTATAATTAAAAAAATTCATATTTTTAATCATAATATTAAAAGTTCGTAATAATATCATCTTCATTTATAAAATAAAAATAATTTACCTTAGCAAATTTTTTGTAACACACTAAAAAAATTTCTATGATTAATATTTAAAAACATTATAATATTTTCAAATAAATGAAATTTCTCAAATTTTGTGAATTATAATTCAATTTTTAAATATTTTAAAAAATATATTAACATTCAATTAATATTTAATTGACTACAAATAATAATAATAACAAATAATGTATAATGGGAAATTATTTTTAAAAATAGTTTTTATATATCATATATTTTAATTTAAAATTTAACTAAATTTTATTTAGAAATTTATTTAGACTAAATAGTATTAAAATTATTAATAATCAAATTCACATTTAATAATAAGTGCCATCATAATTTTTTGTCGTGGTAAATTTATAATCGTAGTTAACGAGGTTAAAAAGAGGTAAATTAAAATTAGTCAAACTTTGATATTTTAACATGAATCCTAGACCACAAGAAATATTTTTTTTAATATCTAACCAAAATTAATTATTCTACATTCCTTACGAAACTTCCAAAAATCTAATGTGATTCACTCTTTACCCAAAACCAGAAATTATTTTCCAATGAAATGTATTTTTTTTCACCTCAAAAATAACTCTCTTCCACCCACATGAAGCAACAATTATCCTTAGAAATTACCTTGAAAACATGTTTCTAAAGAATTTTATATCTTTCTTTCCTATAATATATCTTAATTAAAAGGGACTTAATCAACAATTATCATTACAATTAACATGAACAACATTTAGTGTTCATCTCCAAGAAAAACAAGTTAAATGTCTAGTAGCCCATATTTACATGAATTTCTCCAACAACCACCATTTCAAATTTATCATTGAAGAGAAAATTCATTTCCTAAATTTTATTATTATCCACCCCCTAACATTCTCTTCCATTTATTTGTAAAAAATTGTGTGTTGTAGATAATACAAACACCACGATTTAACATGGATATTGGGTCTCATCCCATGAGGCACCACATTTTTCCAACATGCATATGGCCCCTACCAAGTTCCAAACCACATTATTGAATGGATCTTTATAATAATTAATTTCCCTATAGGAATACACTTTTCAATTTTTTGTGCTTTTTCATAACACATAAACACCATAATAAACTTCATAATATTTCACTGATCTTGATCTATTATTTAGGCCAAACAAGCTTAACTATGGAGTTATAATTAGGAAGGACACTGAAATAAAAGATGAATATTTTTTAAATGAGTCGTGAAATTTATAATTTTTAACATATTATCATTCTGGGGTGTCACACACCCCTTATAGCGTAGTGTAATCATTGTGGGCCCTTCAAATCAACATTGGCAGTGCCACCACACATCTTACTGGGCTCCGACTCTGATGCCAATGTAAAAACTCAACCACAATTCAAGAAAAAACACCCTACATTAACATGGATTCCAATTATAATCCCCATTCACCACCTGTTTACAGGAAAAAACACAGTCCCCTACCTAGGGCCCACCTATGAGTTTAAAAATACCATTATAATAATGATAATCCCATAGTCTGAAACATGATCTTTTTGTGTTCCTTTTCCACACTAACACATACCTTGATAATATTCCCTAGATTTCACAATCCCGATCACTAATATATTCCATAAACACTTAACATTGGAGTTCTTTTTAGTTATTCTTCAAAAAATAATGATGAACCTTGATGAAATGAGTTATGTCATTTAGCTTTTTATCCCATTAAAATAATTGAGTGTTACAATATTTCCTCAGAAAAATATTTATTATGATAAGAATATTTTGAAATTAGTATACTAATAGTAATAAATGTTATTATATTAATGGAATAACAATCATTTTTCTCTTTCCTATCCAATTGAAAATGTTTCTCATGTTTCATGCGAACAACACCCCCCATGAACAACATATTTCATTTTTCATTTATTGTATTCATTTATTGTTCAAATAATAGATTTAATTAATTTATATGGTATTAATGAAAATTAAAATATTACAGATAGATTAGTTAGTGATAATATTAATAATAAAATAATAATTGATGATTGTAATATTTAACCCCTTAAATGAGAATATCATGATGAATAATTATTTCTGATTTTTAATTATTTTATTCTTATATTATATTCTAACCCCACCTCTTCCATATTATGATTTATAACATTAATAAAGTATAAATAATACAATAATTATATTTTACTGATAATATTATAATCAATTCACTATCACACTCACCCATTGACAATAACATGTTCTTATTTGGGTAAGATTAACAATATTCATAGACAATAATATGAATTTCAATCATGGATGTCTATGAAAAATAATTACTAGTAATATTTTATATTAATCATTAAATATTTTTTTCTATATTGTGAATTTTAATATTAAACTCATTATTAGGATACCATGTATCATTCATTAAAAATAATTAAAATATTCACGTCACCAATAACCTTTTCATGATTCATAACTAAAATTATCATGAAATGAAAGTGGTACATACTAAAAAAATAAATAATGCATATTATATTACCCTTAATAATATAATAATGATTTAATTTGAATCAATAAATGATAAAAAGTAACTTCATTACAAATCATGCATGAAATGAACAAAATTATAAACTTCCGATAATGAAAACAAAAAAAACTTTGTAATATACGCACATACAAAGATTATAATTGAAGATTAAAAATAGAGGTATATATTAATATGTTTATTAAATAATTTATTATGATATATATATTCAGTGTATTGGTTTTTAAATATCATTTTTACGTCAAGTGTAAAGGTATGATTTCTTGTTAACTAAAATTATGTTAATTGTTATTAAATGTTGGGTACATTATACCTTATGATTGAATTATTTTTTTTATTAATAATATATTTCTTGAGATTTAAAATTTTCCACATAAAATCATATTCAAATGAATAAAACATCCAAAACATGATAACGGTAAAAAATTCATATCAATTTTCCTTTATTCATCCATGTTTTCAAATCATGTTCACATTATTATTTTATATGACTTACACACATCTTCATTTGGTTTAAATTATTATTTTTAATATTTATATCAATATATTTTATTTCGTTTAATTTTGAATCATATTTTACTAATTTCATAAGGATTTTATTAAAATAAATACTCTTTCATTGAGTTCTAATGGTTCCCCTTGAAATTAATTTTTATAAATTTTATTTCATCTAAATAAATATTTTATTATATGATAGATTATCTTTCTCAATGAAAATGGACATCATTAATTAAAATATTCTTCCATTTTAAATTTTTTTAAATATTAAAATGAGTTGAGAAAAATATCCAACCTCAACAATAAGATCATTCTTTTCCATGATCATGTTCTTTATCTTCATATTTTTTACCTTTACAAATTTGGAACACCAAATACATAATGTCTCATGTGATATTTTTTTTATACTTTAGGATTTTTATTATGTCATTTTCAATAAATATATTATTATATATTAAAAAGGTATGTACTATCATTTCTATATCTTTTATCTTCTACTCCCCTTTTTTGAAATAACCATTATCACCTTCCAATGAAATATTATTGTTATTTGTTTTAAAGGGGTGTTTTAAAATTGGTTCATTGTTATACTTTAATAAATTAATTTTGAAAAGGACATGTAACTTTTTCTTTTTAAAAGATTGATGAAAATAATTGATTAAAATTGTTCTTATGTTCTCCTATATATTTTCATCTCCATCATGAAATGATGAATCTCTTATAGAGCCGTGTTTGATGAATCACCCCAGAATATATCTTATAACATACTTCTTTTAACGTGATACAAATATTGTTATCAAATGATTAAATTATTGAGGTCATACTATTTGATACCATTTGGAAGTATTACAAAATCCCTTTTATTTCCTTGAGATTTTCATGATGTGATATTTGATTTGTTTCATATGGAATGTATATGTATAGATATGAATTAGTGGTTTCCTATATTACCCAATAATTCATCTATTATTTATTTATATCTCAAAATATAAAATGATTCATGAGTTATGATGCTTGATACAGTAATGTGTCATGAGTTATAATGTTCAAGTCACTAATGAGTGGAATGAAGTGATGTATGAGTGACTATATAATTGGTTATAATATCATTTTTCATAATACACCATGTAATATTATTTAAATAATTTTTTTGTAGTTCCATTTTTGATGTTATCATATTTTTATTTTATATTAATACGATAATATTCTATCGATTATGTTGATTATCTGAAATTTATGCTCTCTTATTCCTTAGAATATTGTTTATATGGAGATTACATGTTCTTTTATCATTAATAATGGACAAACAATAATTTTTTATGATACATTTTATTATATATTTCAAATTTCTTCATGTTTTCTCATTTTATTATGATATATCCCTTTTGTGACTCGATGATATGTTTTTTTTACTTAGTGTTTGATCCCACCCCTTCTCAGTTTCACTTTCCACTAGGAAATGATTTATAGGATCATGTATAGAATAATTTATGGTTTAAAAAATTAATTAATCATTTTAAAGTAAAAATTCATAATTGGATAATTTTTAGCTTATATCCAAAGACAAAAAAAATTATGTTATAGGGTTTCTAAAATATTGTTGAGATTGAATATTGAAATAAGGTAATTATATAATATTATATTCATGTTTAACTTGGGAATTATGAGTTTTTATCATTTAATTGTTAAATAGTTTTCTATTTTTTAATTATTTTTAGGTATTTGTACTATAGATCATTAGTGAAAAACCTATGGGGTCACCAAAATTTTAGACAATATTCTAAAACATTATTGATGTTGTAATGAATCAGATTTTACTGGATTTAATTTTAAAAAAATTATTGGATAATTCAGATACCAGGCACTATGAAAACATGTGATTCCAAGGACCAGTGTTCCCAGAATAGTTCGATGAAAAATTTTATGTTTTTAATAGTTCACAATATTGGTTTTCCAGAAAAAGTGTAATAACTCTTAAACAAGTTCACAAATTAGAAATATGGGGGCACCTTTACATTTAATATGGAAGGTTTACCCTTGGAAAGTCCTATGTTTAGTCGTCACATGTCTCTAATAAGAAAACCAAAAATTGAAAGAACCAAAAATTAAATAATTAAATAAAATTATTTTATTTTTCAAATCATTATAACATAGGAACGTTTTATTAGATTCAAAATATAAGACCACTATTGTGTTCATAATGGGGAGATTTCCCTAAGTGGGCCCTAATGTTGTCTGGCATTGTTCAACCGTGAAAAGTTGTTTTTAGGGAATAACTATAAAAATGTAATTAAATAAACAAAGTATTTTATTTACAAATACATTAACTCGTTAATAGAAACTCAAATTGGAAATATGATAGTACTATTGAGCTTGTGAGGGGGTTCTTTCCTTAGGTGTGGCTTATCCTTGACAGACACAAGTTGAGGGTAAATGTTAATTTTTGGAGGGTTTAAAATATAATAAAATTCATGTCAAACCAATATTAATTTATTTCTTATTACATTTCATAGTGATGCAATGATCGAAAAATTCCATGACAATGTAGTCGTTTCCTTTAATAAGTGGAATAGCATAGAGACTCTTCAATATAGTGAAACAATGACGGTGAAATGTGTTTCTTTGTTTAACTGTTTGATAGGGATATTTGATCAGATTAGAAATCATGGAGAAATTTCCTATAATCATTGGAATATAAAAGGCGTTGGTGAAGCCTCTCGGCTGCAAAAAAATGGCAACGAATGCTGACGGATCATTGGATCAAGTACCAAGGATCAGGGATCGACGAATTATGGCGGTCCAACTCAATTATTCACCAATGATCAATACAATCATAGAGGTATGGTTTTTATTTCTCTGTAATTTCCAACATCCCATTCTTATTTCAAATGACGTACATAGATCAATCCATGAATGGGTTGATATGTTAGTCAATCGTTCTTGCGGGATGAGTTTCTTATTGCTATAATTAATTTGGGGATTATATCTGTGTGATTTTTAATTTGTTCTTCAAAATCTTTCTAACAAGAATGAATTCAGTCCAATATAAACAAATATGTGTATCCTTTCTTCGGGTGTTCCTTTATTCCCCCTTCCCCCCTCATACTTCATTTTCAAATTTTTTTTTTGGGGGATTTGATCAGATTGATTGATGTTCTTTCGATATCTGGAGAAATAATTCTGAGGCTGAGTACCTGACACTACAAAAATCCAATAGAGGTGTGATGATAGGCAGGACATGAGATGAGGCCTCTAACGGAAGCATCACCAGCCCAGTGGTACGCCACAGTTTACTAAGACCACGACGGTAGAGAGACCTGGGGTAGGGGACCATAGGGGGTGGCACAATACACCTCCAACTCGATGGTTGGTGGATGAAGGGCCCATGGTTGGGTGGTTGTGGGTTGTGTGGCCATGGGCGGTGCGCGTGAGAAGTGGCTAGTCATGAAATGAAAGTGACAGACAACCGCAATAGAGGGACACAACTCACTGGAGCGACATCATATGGAAGACCCACATCTTCTATATGGGAGGTGATAGTAACACGGACCATCTACATTGACTATGGACTAGCTTCATTGACCATGGAGTGGAATTACTAGTTTGCCACCTCTGGTGTAGGTATACCAACCTACATACAGCAGGCCATTTTGTAGAATATCCGGCCTCCCAAGGATGAATCGTGGGCATCTTTTAGAAGACATATCATGTCAATCGGACCTGGAAGGTGGGGTCAGTGAACCTCGGGTCAGGTAGGATTGGGTCGCACTGACTAGATCTGAACCCGACTAGCCCATTTTTACTTGAACACCCATAACTCTCAAACGGTGTGTATTTTTGAAGGTCTTTTGTTTGTTATGGGGCACTCACAATGAGGCAATCCTTTTGAGATACTCTAAATGAGTTTCCATAGAAGTTGTAGTATGGCATATTTTCTCGAGGAGTAGGTGCTCCCCGAATGGGTGTTATAAGGAAGGAATCTGGCGTCTTGCTATAACACAGACTGTGTGTCTTACATAGATTGTATGTCTTACCTAGACTATCTATCATACATATAATTTTTTATTTATATATAATATGTGTCTTACGTAGAAAATGTGTCTTCCCTAGACTGTGTATCTTAGTTAGAGTCTGTGTCTTACCTCTACTATGTCTTTACTCTCCTATCCCACCATGGAGTGGGTCCTATAGTCTTTCACAACACTCTATTTGTTTATTAAACTCAGTATGTATCCTAAACTCCATGGGATACTACAAAAGTGTAATATGGATTCATGCGACAACACTCTTTATATACTATAGACCTATACATTATGGAAGATGACTCTATTGACTCTAATAGATTTGATATCGAGACTCTATGTCTTAGAGAGAATGAATGTCTCATTGAAACATCATGAGGTATTGGGAATATGTGTCCACTCAGATAATTTTGGTATACATTTTCAACGTTCATACTTTCAGATAGCTTGTGGAGTGGGATCTCCCATACTCGAACATGATATGAATATGACCATATGGCTAGCAGTGGATGAGATACAACGTCTTGGAATACATTATGAGTATACCAGGATATTCATGTTTAATGTGTTGTTGAAATATGGCACCGTTGAACTGATTTTATCATCTAAGTGGGGTTTCATTTTTGGTTTTTACATTTTGTTTTGGGTATCACTGTCATGTATTTTTTCTATCACCCATACTCGGGATTTGAATGCATGTGTCATGTCTTGTGAAGATGGTCGATGCTTTGATAGAGTCTGAGGTGGGTTGGGGCTATGTGGTTCTTAGATTTACATGAAAGATGATACATGATTCTTCTAATTCATGAAGTTGTTTCTATACCTAGCATTCAAGTGATTTTGTCTGCAGAAGTGTTCAAGATAATTGTACATTTAGTTTCCTTTTTGATGGTCCTGTATTATGTACCCATTTACCTTCTGTTTGGTTTTTCTACATAGTTGTTCAATGCCTCCAATTATTTTGCGGACTGCCTATTCGGTGTTAGTCGCTAGCCACTGTCATATTGGAGGCCGACATGGGTTTATCATGGCATGATCCATGGGTGAAGAGTTTTGACTATGTGGTATTATTGGTATTTCATTTCTACCTTTGGAACCCAGACACTATGATTTTGTTTTGGGGAAACGATATTTGGTTTTTTGAGTTTAGATTTCAGTCGATGGAAACCAATAATGGTGCAGAAGATGATGTATCCAAACTGAAAGTCCGTGAATTATGAATTTCAACTCTAAAAGTGAAAACACTAATTGCAGGAAACAATGATGGTACAAGAATTGTATAGTAATGGCTACTATTTTACATGCCTCTATTGAGCCATCTCACTAGGTACACTATATTGATCATTGACCATATTTTTTTGTTTCAACATGCTTCCACGTAGATAGTCAGCTAGGATTCGACCACATGATCATGAAGATAATCTAGGGGGTGATGAGATATGGGTGCATGATTTTGTACCAGAGGAAACAAATCCATGTGGTATACCAGTTATACAATCACCTGTAGTGTTGCAAATGGTACTCACACTAACTTTGGATGAGATGCGAGGGATGAGAACACATCAAATGTTTCATTGACAGCAACACCTTATGTTCCAAAGAAATCTTGACTTTTTGGTGCTTAAGGACTAGCTTGAGGTGGTGAATTAGATTTCCATACAATTAGGTCAGCATTAAATGAGATGGTGGTCATAGAGGTGGGACATCAAGGTGGAACCGTTGTGCGTTTGTGTGGTTTAGATAGCCTGACCATTCAATGAGGTGACCCTTCAATGGAGAGATTTTGGGATCCTTTCATAGTGAATTGTCTCTCTCTATAAATGATAAGGTTTATGAATACCCAAGAGCATCTATAACATCAGTAGGAAGACATTTCAGTAACTAAGTATTTACCGATTCATACCAGCCATTAAAGATACTCGTTGAATATGATACATCCAGTGCTTCAGGGATTAGACCTTTGGGCATGTTTTTCATAAGGACAATATAGTGATCATTATTCCTCTATTGATTATTAATTATGATTGAATTCTAGAGTGAACCATTATGTTTGAATGTCTGTTGGATGATTGTTTACAACTAGTGGATGTCAGTAGATGGATAGAAGGAATAGAGACCTCGAGATCATTAAACTGATATCAGTCTTGGAGAGTTGGATGTGTGAGGAGTTTCAAGAGGAGGTCTCAGTACTGTGGATCTACAGCTCAGGGTTTATAGTGTGAGTCCATCCTACCTAGTGAGAGGAAGTTCATTTCATAATATTCCATTAGATATCTCTCTAGAGATTACCTAGCCCATCGTTCTTCTGAAAAAGCAATAGATGATGGACCATCAAGGTTGAGAAAATGTCAAGAACAGATGGATATTTAGGCAAAAATATGTGGGTGAAGGGATGAGAGAGAGAGATATGGGGTGGTATACATTTCGAAATGTTACCACCAACACCACCTTGTGGCCCACACTAGGCTAAGGGAGCTATAGGATGGGGGAAGGGAAAACATTATGAGGTAAAGGTATTTAACCCAATGGCTCTAAAAATTATTCATGCTGCGATATGTGTATACTCTTAGCTTTCGTATTAATAGACAAAAGTTTTAATCATTCTTCTATGTCACAAATATTTTTCAAGACCTAGAGATTCCAGTTAAACTTTTTACATAACCCTTATGTATAGAGATAACATTGGGAGGAGATGTGATAATCACATATATGATGTTAGTGTGATCTAACCTTTTAGGAGATAGTGTTGGTTAGAACATCTTGGTGGAAGTTTTGAGGCCTTACGATGTCATTTATGGTATGGATTGTTTATCGAAATTCCTTGCCCATATTGACTAATTTAGGGAAAAAGTGTGTGTAAGGTTCGATGAAATAGAATTAATTTTTACATAATCATCCAAAATGAAAAACCATGCAACATGGGATAAACGCATGAATAAGAGGCAGTAGAAGATCAATCTTATGTCAACTAGACTTAACATTGAGATAGTGGATGTTATGAGTTTTCAATTCCTAACAGTAGTGGCAGAGTATGGGGATTTATACCATAAAGATATTCTAGGTTTACCTCCCAATAGGTAGATAGATTTATGCCTTGTTCTACACCCACTGATGGAACTGATATTAGAATCAGTATATAGGATGAATTTCACAAAGGTTCGTGAGATGTGGTTGCAGGTGGAGGAATCGCAGTGGAAGGGCTTAGTAAGACTTGGTGTTCATGGTTATGTCTGTATTTCTAGCACATTGATCATGTGTCTATGAAGAATGATAATCCATAGACAAAGGGTCTATGAACATATCGATTACTTAAAAGGGACAACATCTCATGTGGATAGAAATGTTCCCATGGGCCTTTCAGCAGTTAAGATATAGTATGACGTGTCCCTGAAATTTAGTTTTCAAAGGATGGAGTCGAGTACGTAGAGTTCTACGATGCATCAGGGACCAAACTTTGTTATATCTTAAGGAAATGGTAAGTTGTGATTTTTTATGGTTCACATAATTTGAGACTACATAAGTAGAACAATGTGACCTATGATTTAGAGTTAGAAACAGTATTCCCTACATTGAAGATGCGAATACACTACATGATGGGTGGGCAGTTTATCATCTACAGATACCCCTTGAGCCTTGATTATATCTTCCCCCATTAGGTTCTAAACATGAGGCAGATTTGTTGGCTATAATTCCACCTGGACTATGTCATTGAGAAATTTTAAACTCATGGTAAGGGAAATATGGTATGAGATGCTCAATGTAAGAGATGTGGTTTGTAGATGATAAAAGAGGAAACATAGAAGTTGGACTCATTACAGTTATACTTCATTAATTGAGATGATGAAACCTACCTCCATTCGATGGTTTTTACCTCTCCACTCTTATAGAAAGTAAGGGAGACATAGCTTGGTGACACTGACAGTGATATTTTATATACTTATCTCACCACGAGGAAGGTACATGTTGGATATTTGAATGGTGGGGAGCACGTTGTTCTTTTTAGAGGACGCACTGTAGTAACAATGAATTCCTAGAGTGGGGAGATGCATTGGTACATGCTTGTGGGTTTCATGGAAGACTCTGAGGATGAAAAAATAGGTAAATTCCAGGTTTACCTGTTGATATCGATGCTTTGTGCTTTTTTGAATCAGATTCATATTTTCCAACTCATCGTGTTGAGGCCCTATTCATGGAAAGTGTTTTTCATTCCTTCCTTGGGGTTCTTTTAAGGGAGTGAGAAATGTTATTGAAGGAATTCATGATAGGGTTACCAAATATATTTTTTGGGAAAGTTAGAAAAAAGGTGATAGTGGACCGACTGAAAAATTTGGCCACTTCATAGCTTTTCGAGACAATAGTTTAGTATAGTAATTGAGATGAAAATATATACAGGAGATAACTCACCTATAAAAAATATAGCAGAGGATTGTTTCTGATCAGTATGTTTACTTTTCATCATGTGTGTGGAGATCAAGAATTCGTAGGAGAGGACCCTCTGTGGGTAGCCGATTCCTTTAGTGCATGCCCAGTGGTAGTATGTGAATCTTTGAAAGAGCACATGGGAGCGAGAGGCTTAGAATATTGCTCATTCAATCATATGTTTTGGTATCCATTGGTTTGGATTTCAATGAAGTAATTTTTTTGGTGGGGAGAATATAATGACCCGTATTTTATCGGTTTCATTTTTAGAAAACTACGTGGAAACGTTTGTGACTAGGAACTAAGATGGCTTGTGATATCGAGGCCTGGTGTGCCCATATTGGTTAGAAAAATAATTTTATGTTATTAGTAGGGCATGTCAAGTGATTTCCAAAAAAACATACTAAATATTAATTGGTTGCCCAAATCATATATTTGAGGCAACCATTGCATAACGGATGGTGGTTTTACCCTTGGAGTGACTTATGTTTAGTTAGGGTAGGTCTCTAGTGATACAACTTGAAAAAGGAATAACCATAAATAAAATAATTATATATAATTATATTTTTATTTAAATTTTATTACTCATAGTAGTGACACATATTGATAATCTGAGACCACCATTAAGATTATAATTGGGTGTTTTACATAGGTGGAGTCTAACATTGGACAACCTAGATAAAATATGTAAACTTGTTTTTGATATGTAACCATATATAAAAAAATTAAATAAAAACTAATTTATTTTAAAATAATATAAATATTAAATGGTAACTCGAATTGAAATTCTAAGAATATCGTTGAGCACGTGAGGGTGTTATTTCTTTAGACATGGCTTTACATAGACTAGTGCATGTCCTTGGTTAATGATACTTTTTGGATGTTTGAAAATTATATTAAAATAAACATCAAAAAAAGTATATTTAATTTCCTTTAATGTTTTTCAATTGTGCAATAATAGTGTGATGCCACTAGAAAACAATTTTTTATTTTCATAAATGCAATAGTGTGGCGATGCTTCCACAGAATAAAAAGGCAACGCTAAAATGTGTTTCTTAATTTTACAGCTGGAAAGGGAAACATGATTAGATTGATAATCTTTGAGAAATTCCCTAGATTCTTAGGAAAATAAATGATGTTGGTGAAGCCACTCAGAGATGAATGACAAGAATTGTCGAATGCGTATGGATATCGATTCAAGTAAAAAGGATCAAGGTTCTATGAACAAAGGTAGTTCATCTCTATTATTCAACAAAGACCGATCCAATCCCCAATGAAGGGATTTTATTTCCATGTTATTTCCTTATTAATATTAATATTTTAATTGAAGAATGTGAATGAAACCATGAAAGGGTTGATCTGTGGGTCAATCGTTATTGTGGGATGGGTATCCTACTATTGGGATTAATTTCGGATTTTGGTGTTTATGATTTTTAATTTATTTTTCGTGATCATTATAAGAAGAAAAGAATTCAGGAAAACACAAAAAATGGTTTGGATTCATTCAATGGGTTTTCCTATGTTCTCCCTCTCCCATGTACTTATTTTTTTAACCATTATTAATGAGTTTTAGAGTGTATTTATTTTTTCGCATTCGATTTGTGGGTCATAAATCCCATGGTTTAGAATCTGACATCTCAACAACCCCACAGATGTGGGATAGTATGAGAGATGTGGGACAAAGCCTCTGGCAGAAGCAGCACCGACCCAGTAGTGAGGTCGGGTTGGGCGAAAAATCTCTATAATGGGAGCCGATGGTTGTGGCATGTCGTGGTCTAGTGGGACGATGGCGGTGGAGAGACCCATGACATGGGGCCACGGGTGGTGGTATAGGCGGCCTCCAGCTCAATGTTCTAGAGTATAAGGGCATGTGATTGCGGTGGACATCCGCGATAGGGTGAACAACAGAGGGATGAGGATCACTAGAGCCATGTCGAATGGAAGACCCGTAACATCACTGTGGTTTGCACTGTTCATACTGATAGGTTTATAGTTACAAAGACCACCCAGGTAGATCGTAGACTAACCACAGATATGGAAGGTCGGGCGTGAAGGCTACGGTCTAGCCATGTTGACAAGTGTGAGGTGTATCCGGCTGGCTGTGTTCAGTGTAGGTGGACCAAGATGTATGTGGAGGGTTGATATGGAGAAAACTAGACCACATTGGGTGGCCTAGTGGGATAGACCTATTGTCCAGATAGCCGTGTCGGGTCAGCAGACCTTAGGTCAGGTCAGGCCAGGTCCGCTCGACCGGGATGGATGGGGCTCGCACCCAACCGGTCTATTTTAATTAGACACACATTACTCTAACATACTGGGTCCATTTGATGTTTTTTTTTGGGGAATTGGGTCCCTAACAACTAGAAGATACTTTATGAGATGCTCTAAGTGAGTTCTTGTAGAATATGGTGTAAAACATATTAGATTGAGAATTTTTTTATTCAAGATAGAGCATGCTAAGGATTGAATCCTATGGCTGATTGCAACGTAGCTAGTGTTTCATACCTAGACTGTGTGTCATACCTAGACTCGGTGTCCTACCTAAAATGGTTTTTTACCTAGACTATTCTTCATACCTAGTATGTGTATATAACATTGACTATATCTCTTACCTTATGTATTTGACTTACATAGACTATGTGTCATACCTAGAATGAGTCGGCACTTTCCTATCCCACCATGGCATGAGTCCTCTTGTCTTTGATGAACATGTGTGTGGCCTATGGGAGATAGTATTGGGAGATCCATGGCCCATGCCTTAGGGGACAGGTCATGAAAAAATATAGATTTTATGGTTTCCTAGAATTGAAGTCCCTATATAAATACAAAAAATGATTCTAAATCTAGTTTAGATTTTCTATGGGACAATAAGAATGAAAAAAAAAGATATTTGTTCACTGATATTGTATTAAATTGATGTACACATAATGGAAACAAATTCCCAACTACCTTGACACTCTCATGGGATTTGATTTGGTTGATTCACATTATCATTATAAACCATTAATATGGATTTAAATTCAAATATATAATATATAACTAATTATTTTAGAAATTCTAATTATAAAATGACCATATATAACCAAGACATGAAATATATATTCCAAAGTTATGGTATATATTAATAGATATGGGATTTTATGGATAAACAGAAAGTTGTGTTTTTAGTCTATATATTTCAATGATTTTAGAGTTTATAATATGGTAATAATGTTCATGATAAATTTAGTGTATTTAGTTTTTAGATTATTAAGATGTATTATCGGTTGAAATTTATATAAACCTAGTTTAAACCATATGTTCCATAGGATAAATAAATTTTACATTGGATTTTTTGTTAGATGATTATTTTTGATATTTTTATCCCTTTATATTAATATTAAATTATATATATATATAGTAATAAAAATTAAAATATCCCTTATGTATTTGATTTTTTTGTTATATATCATGGTTATACTACAAAAATTATTCAACAAATTCAATGAAACACTTGAGATGAATGGATAAAAGATGAGTGAAATCATTATTTCCCTCCTATGCGAATTAATTTCTATAATCATAGAAAAATATAACTAATATGGTTTTGAAACCCTATCCAACACTCAACATAAAAGAAAAAAACACTTCAAATTTACTAATTCACTTATAAAATTATATATAAAGCATGATCATGGGGTAAATTCAACCATGTTTTGGATGCCCTACTGTTCTATAATATTTGTTTTTTAAAATACCGTATGGGTGTTTATCGTGTTTATAAAATACAATGCTACTAAAAATTCCATAAAGTCCCCAAATAATATATAATAAATGGTTACCTTTGAGAAGATATGTATTTATATTATAGGATCATTGTTTATGAATACATTAAATACATACCCTGATTCACAAATTTCAAGGAAAATATTATTACTTATTTTTAGGAAAACAAGTCTATAATGATATTTCTAATAATTATGTCAAAATTCAGAAATCACATACAACTATATTTTTTTTCTTATAATCTTTTCAACTAATTATTTTTCCTTGTACATGGGATCAATATTGTATAAATATTTAGAGACAATATGTTAAATTGTCTTATGTCATATAAATGAATTGATAACCCTTGGACCCTCTGAAAGTTAAAATTGAATTTGTGTACCCGGTGATATTAATTTTAAAATGTTTTTCTCCTGTATAAACTTATTAATATAACCAACCATGAAAGAATATTTTTCATTAATGGTTTAAATAAATTCTAATGATAAAGAAAAATATGAGAATCCTACTTTTACTAAATTTAGTGAGGTTAACATCTCATTATAAATTTTAACATCATTAATATCTATCATATTGGTACCCACAATTATTTAAATCAAAAAGATAATTAAAATTATGAGAAAATATTTTATATTTTTAGTGGAATATTACACTTGATAAATTATAATAATTTAAATTCATGGAAGCTTGTTTTACATAAAATTATGAATGTAAATAAACAAACATCATTATTAAAATATGAGCTATATAACATATGCACTTAATTAGAGGATATACATTAAAGTAACAAAATAAAAATATCAATATGAAAGTATGGTAAGTCGTTTCATTCAGTATAAGTCTTCTTTTTAGGGTCTTTTTTTCTGACATTTAGATGGACGTATATTCGTACTAGGCAAAACATAAATATAATTTCTAAAATTAAATATTGAGAAAAATCACTAGTGGAAGAGGTTCAAGATCATGGAAATCCCATGTAGATCCATGATTGATAAATGACCACTTTCAAAAACCATAACTTGATATCTTATTCATATGACTTATACAAGGATCAGGATGAATTAATTAAGAATATGTTAGGACGATATATATATAATTATCAATGTAAAAAATTATATATATATATATATATCTTATTTCTATGAATAAATTTCTAATTTATAATTTTAAAAGAAAATAAAAGTAATTTTTAATTGAAATTAATTGATAATAATACACCCATACAATCATTGTTACTAGTCAGGAAATAAGAAAATATTAATTTTATTCTTAAAAGATACAAATTTTCCAATAACGTTTTTATGTTACATGTACAATTATATTAAATTAATTTCATTATCAAATATTGAAATAGATTCTAATAAATTTATATAATGTTTTTTAATTTGAATCTAAAATTTTGGTAACATGGTCAATTTCCTTTTTATAAAAAATAGATAACTAAAGTTTTAGTTAACATTGTAAAAGAATTAATTTTCAAATAATTAGGTTTATAAAAATTTTGTAATTTTTAAATAAATTATAATTTTCTCGTTATGATTAATGATAATAAATTGTGAAAACATATAAAAACATATATTAACACACAATTAATTTTAATAGATAGTAAATATTAATTAAAATAGTTATTGTATTATTTAAAAATAAACATTAAATATGATTTTTTTTCAAAAATGTCACAAAGTAACTCACTTGGAAAACAAAAGGATGTGCCTTTTAAAACATTTTATAAAATATATAACGTGGATAAAAATGACATCAATATATTTAGGAAAACACTAAAAACCATTTTTATTTTATTTGGGAAAACATGGAAATGGATGAAATTTATTCATCATTAGATATTGAAACCTAATCAATCCAAAATAATGAAGATATTGTTAAATAAACTCTTCGAACATTTGTATCTTATCTGTCAAAATCCCTATAAAATTAATAACATAACATAAATAAAAAAATTTAATGAATAAAAATATATTCACGACCTCACATATAAATTGAAAAATATATAAACCCCATAATGTAAATAATGGTGAGAAAATAATTTTCCCATATAAATAAAGTTGATATAAAAATCCATTACCTAAAAAATCCCTATAAAATTAATTCATTCACCAACCATGGATGATCACAATTAGTATAAATAATTCTACTAATGATAAAATAATTACATGAAATTTTCTTTTACGTGTTCTAGATAATATTTAAAACACGTTTTTCAAAAAAAAATCTCATTACATTACATATTTTTAGTAGATTCAAAAACCTTAGTATAAGATCTGATAAAAAACATCTAAAAAAATACTTTTCTTCCGATAATCAATTGAACTTTATTGAAATAATTTCATTAAATCTCATATTAGTGTTCATAAAAATGATGATTTGATCACCATTTTTTTATTCTTCAAAAAATACATTAAAAATTGAAACATGGTTTCTCGCTAATATCTCCTTAATTAACTGAGGATAACTATGGAAATCTATAATAAATCTAAAAATCTATTTATTTATAGATAAATCGTGATATTCCTTAAAATAACTATATTTTAATTCATTAATCCCTATCAGTCCCTATCATTACTAAAATATTATTAAAAATAATTGTATCTAATGAGGTCTATGTAGGAAACAAACCATGCATATCCTAGGCCCAACCCTGATCTTTTACACCATATTTCCCAAGTTAATTTTATATTGGAAAAACCTAACCCATGATTCCAAATAAATTTATTTTAAAATACATTCACACATTGGAACTAGTAGTCATATGGAGTTTTGGAATAAAATGAATTTTCCCATTATTATTGAAATCAATCTTCTAATTACAATAAGCCTCCAATTATGAGTATTAAAATTCTTATTATTACTGTAACTAATTAAATTACAAACTAAAACTCTCAAGGCATGATTACCTATTATAAAACTACTTTTTTTGAAATTAATAAGACTCTGAAGTTATTCATAACACATATAAAAAATCAATCCCTTTATTTTGTTTTATTTCATTTTTTCTTATATGAACTATGACCATATAGGTACCATACTATTTTCCTCATTTTTCTTTCTTCTGTGGATATTCTCGGAAATAAAAATCAAAGTTTTTTTCCAAATCAATATAATTTATGTTTTTTACTATATAATTTTACACAAGTAATCATCCTTAGATTCATTATTAGACTCAATATTGACTTTTCTGAAAATTTCAATGTCATTTCCTATAGAAGATGTTGATTTAATATAGTCCAAAGACATTATTTCTTCATATCTGTATTTTTTTGAAATACAAAAAAATTACGAATAATGGAGATGTTGTTTCACTTATTCCAATTCAGTACTTCTTATCCTATAGAACTTGTTATCAGAAATTTTTTGGATGATAATTCCTCTATTATATTTGAGTAAATTTTGTTGTTATACTTTTTTAGACTAGTCCCGACATAATAATGGATGACTACATTTTTTTAGTTACTAGAGGTTGTTTAACCATAGCGATAATCATTGTCTATAGATCTTAATCATTGTAAATAGTAGATTACAACTTCTCCCTTTGTATACCTAAGGATTATTAAACCACAATTATTTCATCAATTGACTTCATTTTAACTAGAATATTATCAAGTACATGTCCTAAAATGATTCTAATGGATATAGGACTTATGTGTGACTGATTAGACACACCATTCTTTATTGAAACATGTTCTTTTAAATGCACTATTTATTTTGAATTAATTTGGTTGGTCATATAGGATTCATTTTTTTTCACCATTATTTAATTTCCAGTGAGTGCTTTTGAACATAGAGCTCATGAATATGGGCAACATGATCACAATCATATCTCATGAAATTAGGTCATCTACATGTATCTTATCAATATATTTTTATGTATGTTGTATTCCTCATTAAAACATTGATAATTAATTTTCAAAAGTTTTCCAGATAAAAGAAATATTACCAAATGATAATTAATCATTTGTCTAGTTGATTCTTGAAGATAATCATCAACATATTAATAATGTATTATATAATTTGTTTGAGTTGTGAATTAACTATCATACCCCCCTAATTCTTCACAATAATCAACATTAACGTATAATTATGATTTTTTTTTGGGAGTTACTCCCATTATTACATAATATATGTTCATTAAAATTTCATCAATTATTATAGGAATTTTTTTTGAACAGCTTAGTAGGGAACAATAGCATGTTTAACATCTTATTGGATTTTAATATAATCCACACCCCATGTGGTAGACCCGGCACTTGTGTGTGATTTCCATTTATAATTTTCCACTAAAAATATCATTCATCCCACAATAAATTTAGACCATAATTAGTTGAAATTTATGATTACTGTGTTATATATTGTTGCATAATTTTTAAATGTTGATAAAATTTTTAATCAGTAAAAATTTAAAATTGATTTCCATCAATAGTTGGAAAAATTATTGTGATTGGAGGAGAAGTAAGATAAAAAACCACTAGAAATCTTGAAAAGTGACCTTAAAGGCCACAATAATTTTGATCAAATTTATATAATTATATTATTTATTTTTTATCTCTATAAATAACTACTGTTTATAAAATTTTATTCATATTGAGGGATTGATTGTGCACTGATTAATAATCATTATTATTTTTAACTATGATTTTTTATTTCAAGATGGTATTATTAGAGTTATAATAATTTTCAATAAGGATAGATAATTTTAAAAGTGTTTATTCATCCTTAATAAATTAAAATATCATCCTTATTAACAAAATTATTGATACATAAATAATTTTAAAATCATTCTTATGTTTGAAAAAGTTGATCCTTAGACAATGTAATTTTATAATTACACTACTCATATGGATGTTTAAAATTCTTGATGATGCTCACATGAATAAAAATAATCATCATGAATGCTAGGATTATCCTATTAATGGTTAATATGATCCTTATATTTCCTTAATATATCCTTACAAGGAATTATTCTAAGGATGTTTAAGTTGATTTGTACATAGTTAATTGTTCAAGAATTGAGTTTTTGAAGCTAATACTTATAATGTTTCAGTTTAAATTTTAAATGTATTTTTGATATACTCTTGAAATTTAAATGAATAAGAAGATTTTTATGTTATTTTAACAATATCTCATTCTTTTTATCTACTTTTATTATGATTTCAGATTTTGAGGAGTGTCATCTAGTCCAAAAATATTAGTTCTTATCAATTTCCACAGAGAATATTAAAGAATATCAGTATTCTTGAATAAATGTAAAATTTCCTCAGTTTTTTATTTATAGAAAATTTATGAAAATTATATATAAATCCCTATTTACTGTGAACTTCAATAAATATATACAATAAAAAAAAGTGGAAATTTTGTTCTCAAATTTCTAGTAACGTTGATGAACTATATTCATTATTCTTTCTATGTAATTTATAAGTATCTATTCCACTCCAATAGGATGACCAAAATTATTAAAATAATTACTCTTCTAAAATTATAAATGAATATCCACAATAGAAGAGGAAGTATTTTAAATCTTCTATTGAATATTTTATTCTATCGATAAATGTTAATTATATGTTGTATAAAGGGATATCCTATGTAAATATCTTGGATCATATTACCAAGAGTAAGCTACTCATATTAATATAGGAAATCCCTTGGAAAATGACTATATTAAAAATAAGAAAACACACATCCAGTATTTCTGGAGAAAACGAATGTCTATTCTAGTTTCCCCGAGCCTCTAAAAAAATTTCTATTGAATATATAACTTTATTTTTTCTATTTCAATTTCAATTATGATTAAACTAAATATAGAATAATCTGAATAAATTTAATGACTGCACTTTTTATTTGGAACGAAATTTAAGGTACTCAATTCAAACCCCCCCGTCCTTAGATATTATTAAAAAAAATTGGGAAAACAATTGATATTAGAGGATGAATTTTTTAATTTAAATAATGTACTAATTATTGTTAAATTTTTAATTTATCATTTCAAAATCATTTATATGTGATAAGAAATTTCTATAGTGAAAAATAATTATTTCAATATATAGGAAAGTCTAATTGGGAAAATCTAAATAGTTATCTACATAAATAATATTAGTTTAATAGTACATATGAATGTGGTTATACCATATATTTTTCATACCAGATAGTCAAATCTATTGAGTTATTAAAAATTACATAAATGTGATTTAAATACTAAATCCATGAATTCTATCATTTGTTTTCTAGGACCTGATATGTTCAATAATGTCTTATAATGTTCTATAAATAATTTAATGTGGGATAACATCTATGATTCTTATAAAATAATATATAATGTTAGATTAGTCATGTACCACAATGAAAAATTTATGTCTGAATCCTTTAGACTAGTTGATGGTGAATTCATGAATCAAATGCCCCGTAGGAAAATAGAGATAGAAAAACAAATTTCTCTTTTGGGAACTGTTGTTCCTATAATAGATCAGGATCCAATTGTTTTTAGAGTCCTAACAGAGAAAGGAATGAAATTTGATTAATTATGGGAAGGTACAGTATGGTAAAAAATTTTAAAACGAAAGAGATAATTGGATGGCTTAAGATGTATGAGTCCAAAATGAAATATGGAGAAGATGATCACAATAATTTCTTAAAGGAGAATGATGTAGAATTTTTAACATTAAAAGATGATAAAAAGGTCTAAGAATTATTTTCATACCCATTAAATGATGGAAAATATAGTGGTTCTAATTTTGAGGATGGGATTTCCTTGTTATCAATAATGTATAACAAGATATATAGGAAAATAAATTTATTGAAAAAAATCCATTCATAAATAAAATATAATTGAATTAAATGAAATCTTCATGAGATGATATGAAATAAAACTACTTGAAAACATAAATGATGACTATATATAGCTTATAAAGAATAAAAAACATGAGAGATAGATATAATGAAAATATAATTTCAATAATAATTTGAAGAGGGATTTGAATGACTCATGGTGTGCCTAAAATTACTGTAGATATTAATCTAATTTATATTCTGAGGTTGAGAAATCAAATCTGGTGGAAAATATATTTTCTTTATGGTACATCTAGAGGAGGTTAAACTGCATTATTCTTATAAGTCTGAATCTGAATATTAAATATTTTATTTTAATGAATAAAATAGAATATTATACCATATTAGATTAAAAATATTAGTCATTAAATAAAAACAATAAAACTACTAAAAATATATTATTGATTCCATAAGAGGAAAAAATTATTTATCCAAATATAATATCAATTTAAAAACTAGTAATGAATATTATTTTGAAATAATTGTTATATATGATAAAAACATCAAATAATAATTTGATAAAAGAGAATCAGAAAAATAGGATTCATGTATGTTTATTATAGGGGTGGGGGTGATTAATTGAATAAAATTGTAAGAAATAATAAATAAAATTATGGAAATTATGGAATTGGAATAAATAAAAAAACATAAACTATATGGAAAATATTTTTTTATATTTTAATAACTTAAATTAAAAAATATAGAATTTTCTATATCAAAAAGGATTCTAGCAATTACTATCATAGAAATCCTCAATTTTGTCGAGATAAAAATTATAATGTAACTAACAATTTTTTTCAAATTAATGATGTGATTTCTGCTTACTATAAAAAAATATTATTCCTTAGATTTCTAATAGTTGGCACCATTGTACCCAAGAGTATTTGGGTACCCACAAATCTAGAGGTTTTATTTTTTTGGGTAATCATCCACAATAATATCGATTTAATGTTGCAAATAAACAATGGAATTTAAATGAACATGAGTGGAACTTTTCAAAAACCTATTATTTATCAAATATCGATGGATTACTTGTCTCATTTGGTCAAAATTAAAAAGGTAAAATATATATGGCCATATAAATTAGGAATATAGTTTCATTCCTAATAAAAAAATTATTTATATAAATGGTTTGGAGAATAATTTTATAATTAACTCTCAACCCTGTGATGATTGTTATTCTATTTATTTTTTAAAATATACTTTTTTTAGTTTTTAAGTAAAAAATTAAAAAATTTAAGGATCCTGGAACTGTTAATAATTATAATGTATATTATAATTCATAGATTATAAAAAACGAAATCTATTTGAATTATAGAATTAATGAAGAATGGATTTTTTATAGAAAACTTCGAAATTGAAAAATTTATTCATTGATGATTTTATCAAAAACAAAATGATTATTTATTTTCCTAAAATAATATTTGTAAAATTAATATATGTGATTCATGTAAAATAGTAGAGCTAATAAAATACTTATTTAATCCTATAAAAAGGATTATACTACCATACCCTTGACAATTATCCAAATTTATTTTTTTGGACTAATGATAAAAAAATTTATATAAAATATGCTATTATTATGATCATTTATTATTTTTTTCGTTTTATTTGGAATTTATTTTATGCATAAAGAGATATTATGTTTTTTTAATGATGACCTGAAAAGAAGGTTTAGAATGAAAATGATGCTGATTTTTTTCGGAATATACCATTTGAGATAGTATGAAAATAATTAATTTAATTCATTTTATAAAAAACATGGTATTAATTAAACCATATTTTTTCCTTACAAACCCTCAGTAAAATGGTTTCATTTAATACAAGAATATGACATTGAATGAAATTTATAGAGTACTATTAGGTGAGTATATACTTCCTTAACAATTTGAGGATGAAACTTCTAAAAAAGATGTGATTTCATAGAAATATATTTAATAAAACATATATTGATGAAAAAACATTATGATTGATGGAATAATATAAATAATAATATTTTTTACATCAATTTTTTTGGATGCATGGTTTATATCATGACCACTAATGATATTCATGGAATGATCGATGCAAAAGATGATGAGTAATGTTTCTTAGTTAATCTACTAATTTTAATTCTTTAGAAGATGTTTTCAAAGAGTTATGGAAAATTTATGAATAAATACATGTGGAATTTTAATAAAGAGATAATTTTGGTCATTATAAAACACAAATTTATTATCTCAGTGATTCATCGGAAAGCATGACACAAGGTACTACTTTTTACTCTAAAATGGAATATTTTTTTAAAGGTTGGGGTTGAAGCCTCATTTTTATTATTAAATCAAGAAAAGACCGCTTTTAACTGGGTAGAGGGAAACCCATTACATAGCCCAAAGGCCCAATGGGCATATAGCCCATTACATAGCTCGTAGGCCCAAATTTTTGGCCCAATTCACATTCTGTGAATAGTAACCTGTCTCCTACAGTACCCGCCGATGAACAGTGTCACCGCTGCTACAGTAACCTGCGCCCAATGGGTTTTAACCCCCATTTTTCATGTAAGATTACAGGGTGCTTACCACTGAACCAAACCCAAACGTGTTGTATGGGTAACGAGGTATAGGGCTGGCCTGACCACCTGCACGCCGCACGCCCCCAGCTAGGCCCAAGGTGCCCAACCCTTGGGCTTGGGCCAGTTCCCCCGGAGTCGAGGGGACGAGAGGTTCGCTGACAAATGGTGTGTGTTGCCTTTGTGAGGACTCGAACCCAGAACCTCATCGACAGGGCGCCACTACCTTGAACCAACTCACCCAGCCCACGCGGGTAGTCTAAAATGTAATATGATTTGGAACATAATTAAGAAAAAATAGACCTTAATGGTAAAAAATTGATGAAGCTGAAGGTGTAAATTCTAGATTGACTGGAACCTTTATAAACCACCATATAGAAAAATTTCAAGGAATATTATATTAAAGAGTTGGGACTAGAAAGAGTTCGAGATACCCTGCTTAATTTTTTCCTACTTATCTTAGCTTAAACCTAAATATATAGATGAATCATTGAGTGATAATAAATGTGTATTATCTATGAATGGTGAATTAATGTAGTTTAATAGGAACAAGGATTAGGAATTCGTTTATATGTTTTTAAAATACCCTATTATATGAAGTAAGTAGGTGCTTCAGAATAAGCATGATTATAATGTTTTAATAAATTAAATAACCATGGATTCATGGCTAAAGGATATAATCAATAATAACGAATATATTCTGAAGAACCATTTTCTATGGTAGATTTATTAAATTTCATATATATTATTATAGCCAAATCCCACATAAGAATTTTACTATTTTCCAGTTTGATGTTAAATCTTAATTTATAAATTTTTTCACATGGAGGTAATTTTTGAAGAACAACCTCTTGTTTTATAATATAAAATCATTACAATATCTATTTTAAACATTCCAAATCATTATATGGTTCTAAATATGAAACATGGGTTTGGTATGAATGTATGAGTTCATTTATATTTTCAACTGGTATTTTGTTTGGTTTGTAAGACCCAACATTATTAAAGAAAACATAAATTCGAAATTTTTTATTGTTATTTTTTCCAATGATGTAATTTTATTTCAACTAATCCAAAATTCAGGAATGTATTATCAAAAATCATGAATAAGACATTTAAATCAAATTTATATTTCTGTTAAAATTTAATCTTTGTTTTCTATAGTACAAAAATAAATTTTTGAATGTGTTTAGTAAAACTAAACCCATAAATAACATGTTAAAGAGGATTGTAGTTGAAGGTATTGAGTTATATTCTAATCATGTGAGTTCTAATATTAATATTGACCTTTACGAATATAGTAAATCAATGTAAAAACATGTTTTACAGATGAAAAAATTGATGTTTATTGCATAAAAATTAAATTACATATTATATTTTGTTTGGTTTATGTTAATATTCTTGATTTAAAAAAAATATAAATCAATTTCAATTAAAATACATAAAAAATTTTTTGAATTAATTGAAATGAATGATTTCTCACTAATTAGTTTTTAAAAAAATAATTTTTTGATTTAATATTCTCAATCAGATTTTTTATGGGGATTGTGTAGACAAGATAGAATACGATCCTCATGAACATTAGACATTATAGGAGAATAATTGGTTCTGAGTTCTTGTAAAATGTAACATTATATTATATTATAAAATACTGAAACTAAATATATAGTATATCACAATGTTTTTACACATGTTTAACCCATGAGACAAACCCTACTAAACACTATATTCAATTATATTAATATCCCCATAAAATATGATAACATAAGTACCATAAAATTGTAAAAATCTGATAATATATTCAATAATTAAGAATATTGATATTAAGAAACACTTATTTAATATCCACGGTCAAATGTTTATTATATCTCATGAATTTATAGATAGTAAAAATAAAAAGGAATGTATATTTTCAATGAAACTGAAAAGTAGATTATTTGATTTGATTAAAAGTGAGATAAGGTAATTTTAATTTATATATGTTAATTATGTGATGTTTTATAATTTATATCAATTTTTATACAAGTATATAATTATGAGTTTTAATTAGTATTATATTTTAAATGATGTGTGAATTATATTTTTATATCAATTTATTTAGTATTATATTCACCCACCTGTAATCCCAATAGATATCTTTATCAATTCAAAACAACTTCAACCTTAATCTGACATCCCAAAAAAAATTAACCTTAAAATGAGTATCATGATGAAAAATATATCTGTGGATGGTGATTCGAGAAACATAAATGACTAAAATCCTCAAGTACAGAGTGATTAATTCTTCTTGAAAAGGTATATGAATTTTGTTGGTTGAGTCACATGGATATACTATTGAATACTATGTTAATATTTCATTGTTGATAGTTCATTATTAATTAATATTTTCATTCATAAGGAAGTACATTTTTTTAGGGAATGAATATTTTTGGTTTTCTCAAAATGAGATTATTTTCATCTCAATGTTTAATAATATGAAATTTTCAATTTAAAAATTTTAGTTCACTGATTTATTTCACATCCTACATGAAGGGTCATTCATGATTAACCATATGTTGTAGAATAATGAATTTTAGTCTTAAAGATGTTATTTTAGGACTTTATGGATCCCATATTATCCACAAGATGATTATAATGGACCTATAACCAGAATAAAATTTCCATAATAAGATTATTCAAATATGGATTGTTTACAAAGAAAGGGATTTCAAAAAATAAAACTTCTAGACATCTATCTACTTTATTTGCTGATAAAATTAGATAAAGTGAACCTAACTATATAATTTTTTGAGATTATTGTATCAGTAATCTCATTGGCTAGAAAATCATTTTCTAAACTTATTTTAGGGTATTGAACCATTGATTTGATAAATTATATTTAGATTCAAACTGAATGTAAGTTGTAAAATTTCCTCACAAAAACTTTTTAGTAGGGGGAAAAGTGAGAATTTTTTCTTCATTTTTAAATATTATTGAAAGATAAATAACATATTAAAAATATAATATAACAATGTGCTAAAGAAGAGAACTTTATATATGATGTGGGGGAGAAACCTAAACGGAGAATTTCTATGCACACCCTACCTACTTTTTTTGTGCACATACATACTCTAGGTAATGTTTGTTATTGAAAAACATATGTGGAAGAATATACTATTGAGAAGTAAACTGCTAATGGAAATAATGAGTGTGAGAGACTTATAGTTGTTTTTTAAATGTTTAGAGGAAACAAATCGACGAAGTAGAGGTTCTTAGGGGTTTGTGGGGATTTCTCTCTTGGTTGAAGGGGGTGTAGCGGTAGGGTGCCCGACAATCTTCGGTGCTTCTGGGGGCCATGCTAGTGGGATTCCTTTTTCATTCGGCAGTCATGCTACTACAGTGGGTGGCGGTTCAGAAGGGATCCAAAAGGAGTAATCATTCAAGGAGGTGCACTACGGGAAGGCGGTTTGTGGGGGTGCAGTAGAGGAATATCTTGAGGTGAGTTGTATTCCCCCGATTCGGATGGATCATCATAGCACAGAGTTCTGGGATGGGGCTCTGGTGGTGGTGATATATGGGAAAGAGTTGAACTGGGCTGTGGATTTCCATCAGCTAACGTTGGTTGCGAGGATCGGTCCAACGAATCCATGTATATGTGAGTTCAAGGGATTTGTGGAGTCATGTGGTCTCCGCCATAGAGCAGTAGTTTCGGAGTTATCACGGATTTCATTTATCATCCATCTATCATCCAAGGGGGATTTTGTGCTTTCCTGGTCGAGGGAGGGGAGGTGTTGTGGATATCTTCACTTTTCTCTGTCTAGGTGGGCTTGGGAGTTCCACTTGGAAGAGATTCTTACATGGGTGCAGTGTGGATAAAGCTTCCTGGACTCCCTCTATCGCTTCATATTCTGTCTATCATGAAGGATGTGGGGAATGCACTGGGGAGTTTTCTGTGTGTGTATGTGAGGACGGAGAGGTTTCTAGAATCGTGCAATCCTAGAATCTGTGTTTAGATGATTCTCACGATGATATTTCCTACTCATATTTTGATTTGATCTCTCGAGGTTTTTTCGTGGTGGAAGCGGTTGGTGTTCCAATCTCCACCAATGTTCTGTTCTACTTATGGGTATCAAGGTCCTGTGGTGGAATTCTATAGAAAAGGGATGATAATCCTATAGTCCTAGAATATTCCATTGAGGTTTTATCATCCAGAACCGGTCCTCAGTCCTGTGGATAGATCGATTGGATCGATGGGATTGTATGTCTGGAAGGAAGCGGCAAAGGCGGTGAGGGTTGGTTCATCTACGTCCTCACTGGTGGAGATCAGGGACCTCGCCCCGATAAGCAAAGGATAGGATTCCAATTTCGTCAGTTCTAGGTCAGGGAAAATGATTGCTTTTTCAGAAAAGGGGCAGGCAGTCCGTGGAGTGTCAGCGTTTGTCGCCGAGCCTGCCTTGTTACCATTGGGACCTTTGGAGGTTACGCCGGCGGTAGAGTTGCATGATTCGCTCAATGCGGTTCCTTCAATAGATCCTCCATAAACATCCAGTGGAAATGAAAAGGTGATTGAAGATTTTCTACAATGTTTTTCTCAAAGGGTTTCACTTCCCATGTCTGAGGTACGAGTATCTTTGGTGTTTTCTTCTAGCTCGATGAAGATGTCATTGTTAGAAACGATATATGGCTCTACAAACATTCTAGCAGGCACATCGAAGAGTGGCCTTTCTGATGGGGTAGTGAATGAATTAGACTTGTCGTGCAAATCTCTGCATAGATGATTTCGGATGTCATTGCTTCGGGAGGCGGTGTCGCCTTCAACTCCACTTGTGAGGGAATGAAATCGGCTCTCTATGATAGAAGATGAGGTTAGTCTATTGAGGAATAAGGTCTTCGTTCCAAAGATGGGTTACTCCTCAGAGGGGCCTTCTAGACCAGAGATGAGGTCAATGTCCAAGGAGGTTGGTGGCATGGAATTGTTCGTCCATTGCTCAGGTAACAATGGTCGAAGGGGTGGAAGATTATTTCTGTAACGACATCGATGATTATCTTGAGTTCTCAGGGTATATGGGGAAAGGTGAAATGTTCATACATCGATTCAGAATGGAGAAGAATTGGGTTGTCCATGTTGTTTTTGGGAGCCTAAACAGGATCTTAGCAATCTAAATGTTTTTGCGAAGTGGTTAGGGATTGGGTGTAATTTGCTTGGTCATATAGGGGAAAGGCATATTGGGGTGTCCTGGAAGAAGCATCTCCAAGTGGAGGTTGTGCAGGTGAATGAGTAGTGCATCACAATACAAATCGAGCTCATAGGTTTGGAATTGTTGTAATCCATTATGTATGCTAGTGGGGACAGTTTGGAAGGGTGGAGCTTTTGGGATTATCTTAGATCCTTTGATCCGAATGGGTACTTTGGTTCGTAAGCGGGGACTTCAATGTTACAGTTGACATATCAGGAATGAAGTGGGTAAAAGGTTCTATAATCAGGGAATTCTGGATTTCAGTAATTTCATTTCCACTAAGGGACTCCTGGAACTTGGGATTCATGGGAGTAAATATCCATGGTGTAATAACCGAAGAGGTGATAGCAGGATTTGGTGTTGGTTGGATAGATGCATCGGAAATATTCAGTGCCTCGAATCCTTTTCTAGTTCTTTGCTTTGACATCTCTCTTGGGCTCTTTCAAATTATTCTCCTCTACCGGTATAACTTTACATGGGTAGTGTGGTCAGTAAGGCATTTCTGTATAATGTGGATTCACACAATATGGGGGGTGGGGGTTCTTAAAAATGGTGAAGGAGTCCAGGGAGTGGGAGATTGAGGGAGGATCTTTGGTGGGTTTGTCTAGACGTCTGAAAATGGTCAAATCAGATATCAGTAGATGGAATAGAACTATCCCTTCTTTAAGTGAGTCAGTGGATATGCTTTAGGAAGAAATCGACCTGCCGAAAGCGGTGCTTCAACCTAACTGGGACGATGTAGTTTTCTTACACTTAGGAGACAAACAAGACTTTCTTACTCAATTCTTGTCAGGGGTTGATAGGGGCCTCAGTCAGATATACAATGTATTGTGGAATAGGGATGGTGATAGGAACAGTGGGTTCATCCATTCTTGCTTGAAGGAATTGTTGAATTCAAGGTAAATATAACGCTGGAATATGGTTCTTTCACCTCTGATGTGGATGTTGCTTATTAGAAAGAATTGGAGCACATTAAAATTCAACTTGTAGGGGATCAGGGGAGAACAGGTTGGGAAATGATTTGAAAAGTGAGCAGGAGGTCTTCATTTTGAATATTGTTAGTATGCTGGATGGATGGAACAATGAGAGTGTGAATGCTTTACTGTCGGGGGAGGAGGTGTGCGAAGTGGTTACAAACTTGTATCTGGAAAGTGCTCCAAGACCAGATGGTTTATTTGGGGCCTTCTATGTGGAAAAATGGGATCATTTATGTCCTTCAGTTGTTGAGGCAGTTCAAGACTTCTTTCAATGTGGTGGCCTTAAAATGGGTAAGTGTGCTTCCAGGGTGGTGATGGTTTCAAATGTGAATGATCTAATTTCAGTCATCCAGAAAAAAGTAATATGTCGATTCAATGTTTCTTATATAATTTTGGCTAGTATTCTAGATACGAGGATGAATAGTGTCATCCAGAGTATTATTTGTTGGGCGGAGAAAGAAAGGAGTGGTGGCAAGAGGGGGGTGAATTTCCTTTTAAAAATTAATTAACAAATTAAAAATCAATGTTAAAAGTGCAGCGGAAATAAGGAGGCAAGACACAAGAATTGATAACGGAGTTCGGCCAAAAACCCGGCCTACGTCTCCGCTCCCAACTCAACCGTTGAGAGATTTACTACCGCTTTCTTTTCAATGGTTGTAGCAAGAAACCCACTAGCCTTTTTACAGGTGAAGGCTAGCTCACCTATTACAGCTTGCTTTTTAATGGTTTGAGCAAGAAACCCACTAGCCTTTTTACGGGTGAAGGCTAGCTCACCTTTGACTCAAGCCTTTTAAAAGGAAAGACTTGACTAACCTCTTCACACCTTGAAGGTGGTTTGAGAACCCAAAAGAGAGGATGAGAGAAAGAGATGGGGTTTGTAGGCACAACCCCAAATTGAAGCTCAAAATGAATAAAAAAATAAAAACCGTATATGGAGAAGCCTTGGGCGCAAATGGATGATTGGAGTTGAAGACGTGCACTCCCAAGCTTCTTTGGTGATGCTCCTTGGATGTGGAATTGAGTTGGAGCGATTGGGATTCCTTGGAGGAAGTCCGCCGGAGGTTCGCCAAATGATGTAAAATGTCCCGTGGGCTACCAAATGCTTAATTATGTTCCACATATTTTTCCAGGGATTCAATGTCCTTTATTTATAGAGGGGGAACCCTCATATGGCCTTTTGAGGCATTCGGAGCCGTTGGAGAGGCTTTCGGAGCCGTTGGAGGCCAAGTGGACAGGCTGGTCAAAAGCCCAACGGCTAGTTTGACTGCCTCCACCGGCTGACCGGTGCAGAGCCACCTGTTGGCCGGTGCTTGCAAAATGGAGGAGGGCTCGGGCTCAGGCTCCACCTGCTGGCCGGTGAGGAGTCCACCGGTTGGCCGGTGCTGAGGCAGTAGCAACCACTGTGCTGGCTGGGTGCCACCGGCTGGCCGATGGTGTGACACCGGTTGGCCGGTGTGGAGGCAGTAGCAACCTCTTCTGTCTGGGCTCCACCGGCCGGCCAGTGCTGAGGGCACCGGTTGGCCGGTGCTCTGGACATTGGAGAGCCTTTCTGTCAATGGTCCATCGGCTGGCCGGTGTCATGCCACCGGTTGGCCGGTGCACATGAAAACAGAGCACTTTTTTCCTTTCTTGGCTTCAGCTTGCTTGGCCCAATTCTTTGGTAACCTGAAATGATTCCTATCATCCAAAAACACTTGAAAGAGGATAAGATAAATAAGTGAGTGATTGTGATCATGAAAATTAAACCACGAGGGGTTCGAAAGGTACAACAATCTCCCCCTATTTTGATGATCACAATCACCAAAACAAACAATGTAAAAGACTGAAATGAGAGGCATGCTTTAAAGGATAAATTAAAAACAAGCAATGCATGAGAGAAAGATTTCTCCTCCAATCAACCAAGAATTTCTCCCCCTTTGTGATTATCAAAATAGCACGTGGCATATATCTTGATTGAGGGATCAAGAGATTTTAAACCAATTGAAATTTTTGAAATTTGAATTGAAAGTTTTGAATCGAAAATTTTGAAATGAAAGTGAAAAATTGAATAACATTTTGAATTGAAAGTTTTTGAAATGAAAAAAAGAATTGAAAACTTTTAATTGAAAAATTTGATACCAAGAGTTGAAAATGAAAGTTTGAATTGAAAGTAAAAAGACTAAAACGATCCTAACTCCCCCTAAATAAAAACAATAAATCACCGGGGAGTGGTGTTTGGAACCGAGTGAAATTTTGGTCCAGTGAGACTCGCTAGAAGGGATTTTTCAATCCATACTTGTCTTGTGGCGGGTCTTCTCCTAAAAAATTCATCATTTAAGAAAATAGATTTGGGGCGGCCATACCGGGCATTTTTGCAATTGCACTCATAAATTAAGTGCCCGGATTTTTTACAATAATTGAAAAATTTAAATTGGGAGCTCCCCCTTACAAAAATAGTTGGAGCATGGGAAGAGGAAGCTTGCTTGGAATAGCCAAGCACTTGGGTGGTTCTAGATACGCGTTGGGAACCTAGAAAATTGTTCAAATTTTGTTCCCCTTGGGTGAACTTGGCTAGAGTCTCCCTTAGATCTTTCATTGTTGATTCCATGGAATCAACTTCGGGAAGATTTTGGATTTTGAGGGACATCTCTTCCTTCTCTTTGAGAATTTTTTCTTTTTCGGAAGAGAGTTTTTTGAAATTCTTTTTTAAAGAAACAAATTTGGAAGAAAGTTCGTGAAAACCTTCCTCCAATTGATCTCTTGCATGTTGGAGATCCTCATAAGATAAATGATTTAAAGAATTGGAATTTGAAGAACAAGAGGATGAGGAGTCGGAAGATGTTACCTCATGGAATGCCATTAGGCATTTGTTACCGTTGTCGCTTGAGGAGGAGGAGGAGGATGTGGAGCTATCACTCCATGTGGCCTTGAAGGCCTTCTTCTTTTCCTTTTGCTTGGCCTTTTTCTTGTTGAGTGGACAATCGGGCTTGTAATGGCCTTTCTCGCCACACCCATAGCATGTTACCTTGGGCTCGGATTTTTCGTTGGATTGAGCCTTGCGGGATTTATTCTTCTTGTGCTTCTTCATGAACTTGTGCATTTTGCGGGAAAGATTCTCCATTTCGGAATCGCCTCTTGAAGAGGAAGACGATGAGGAGGAGGAGCTTTATTCTTGTTGAACTTTGAAGGCGATGTTCTTTGGAACATTGATTGGTTTGCCTTCCTTTTCAGCTTGCCTCCTCATGGTGATCTCATAAGTCATGAGGGATCTGATGAGCTCTTCGAACGGCATGATCTTGATGTCTTTTGCTTCTTGGATTGCCGTGACTTTCGGTGCCCATGTGCTTGGTAGGATCCAAAGGATCTTCTTGACCATTGTTTCTGCAGACACATCATCTCCAAGAGATTTTCTACCATTGAAAACGTCAGTAAATCGAGTAAACATATCAGAAATAGATTCATGTGGGTGCATAGAAAATGACTCAAAATCTTGACGAAACATGTCCAATCGAGTGTCCTTGACATTGTTGGTCCCCTCATGGGTAACCTCCAAAAGTTTCCAGATTTCGTGTGAGGAGGTGCATGTGGAAACTCGATTGAACTCATTACGATCAAGGCCGCAATGTAGAGCGTTAATGGCTTTGCCATCAAGCTCGAAATTTTTAATATCGGCTTGAGTCCATTTGGATTCATCGGGAGAAGAGAGAGTGTAACCATGCATGACAATTTTAAAAATGGGATAACCTATGCTTCTAAGAAAAGTGGTCATGCAGGTTTTCCAATAATTATAGTCGGTTCCATCAAAAAATGGAGCACGACCCAAAGAATAGCCTTCGGGGGCGAAAGAGGCTGATTCCATCACAATGGATCTTGAATTTGAAACCGGTTAGGGTATTACTCAAATTTTTCCTTTGATACCAATTGTTGGGCGGAGAAAGAAAGGAGTGATGGCAAGAGGGGGGTGAATTGCCTTTTAAAAATTAATTAACAAATTAAAAATCAAAGTTAAAAGTGCAGCGGAAATATGGAGGCAAGACACAATAATTGATAACGGAGTTCGGCCAAAAACCTGGCCTACGTCTCCGCTCCCAACTCAACCGTTGAGAGATTTACTACCGCTTTCTTTTCAATGGTTGTAGCAAGAAACCCACTAGCCTTTTTACAGGTGAAGGCTAGCTCGCCTATTACAGCTTGCTTTTTAATGGTTTGAGCAAGAAACCCACTAGCCTTTTTACGGGTGAAGGCTAGCTCACCTTTGACTCAAGCCTTTTAAAAGGAAAGACTTGACTAACCTCTTCACACCTTGAAGGTGGTGTGAGAACCCAAAAGAGAGGATGAGAGAAAGAGATGGGGTTTGTAGGCACAAAACCAAATTGAAGCTCAAAATGAATAAAACAATAAAAACCGTATATGGAGAAGCCTTGGGCGCCAATGGATGATTGGAGTTGAAGACGTGCACTCCCAAGCTTCTTTGGTGATGCTCCTTGGATGTGGAATTGAGTTAGAGCGATTGGGATTCCTTGGAGGAAGTCCGCCGGAGGTTCGCCAAATGATGTAAAATGTCCCGTGGGATACCAAATGCTTAATTATGTTCCAGCTATTGTTCCGGGGCTTCACGGTCCTTTATTTATAGAGGGAGAACCCTCATATGGCTGTTGGAGGCCTTCGGAGCCGTTGGAGAGGCTTTCGGAGCCGTTGGAGGCCAAGTGGACAGGCTGGTCAAAAGCCCAATGGCTAGTTTGACTGCCTCCACCGGCTGACCGGTGCAGAGCCACCGGTTGGCCGGTGCATGCAAAATGGAGGAGGGCTCGGGCTCAGGCTCCACCCGCTGGCCAGTGAGGAGTCCACCGGTTGGCGGGTGCTGAGGCAGTAGCAACCACTGTGCTGGATGGGTGCCACCGGCTGGCCGCTGGTGTGACACCGGTTGGCCGGTGTGGAGGCAGTAGCATCCTCTTCTGTCTGGGCTCCACCGGCCGGCCGGTGCTGAGGCCACCGGTTGGCCGGTGCTCTGGACAGTGGAGAGCCTTTCTGTCAATGGTCCATCGGCTGGCCGGTGTCATGCCACCGGTTGGCCGGTGCACATGAAAACAGTGCACTTTGCTCCTTTCTTGGCTTCAGCTTGCTTGGCCCAATTCTTTGGTAACCTGAAATGATTCCTATCATCCAAAAACACTTGAAAGAGGATTAGATAAATAAGTGAGTGATTGTGATCATGAAAATTAAACCACTAGGGGTTCGAGAGGTACAACATTATTTACAAAGAACAACATGGGTTCACCCAAGGCAGAGGGATCCAAGGGGCGGTGGGAGTGGCCCAATAGCAGTTGGAGGATTTAAACCAGAATGTGGTGGGATCCAACGTTGTGATACAGTTGGATATGGATAAGGCTTATGATGGGATTGAATGGAGTTTTATGATTCGGGTTATGAGGATGCTCAGGTTGCATGAATCGCTTTGTGATTTATGTTTCTGTTACTTTTCTTCACCGTGGATCTATATTTCTCTCCTTGGTAAAGGATTTGGATTCTTTAAGAATGTGAGGGGTGAGGCAAAGAGACCCTATTTCCCACTCTATGATTATGATTGGTTAAGAGGCCCTATCTCAAAACATGCATAGTGGGCTGATGGAACGGAATATTCTACCCTATTTATCCAAGGCATCAGAAGGTACATATTCTCATATAATGTTTGCTGATAACATCCTTATTTTTCTGAATAGAACGATATCTTCATTGAGATATTTCATGCGGCTAATAAAGATTTATGCTAATGTAAGTGGCCTGCATGTTAATGAAATGAATAGAAATTGGTTTATTTCTAATAAATGCTCATGGAGAAGGGCTCAGAGCATCCAGGATATTCTTGGTTTTCAGCAGAAAATGCTTCCTATGAAGTATCTAGGGGCCCCCTTTCTAATGGTCCGGTGAATAATGTATTCTTCGAGGGAATTTTTAATAAAATGGTTGGGAGGATTTTTAATTGGAAAGAAAATGTTTCTGTCCATTGGAGGTCAGGTGACGTTGATCAATAGTGTGATTTCCCAAATGCTGATGCATGTATTGTCAATAATTTCTCATTATAAGGGGACTATTTATACTATGGAGACGATTCTAAATAGATTTTTGTGGGATTCCAATGACAATGGAGTGGCTCATTGGGCCACGTGGGATATGTCGGTGAAGTCAGATGAGGAAAGTGGGGTGGGACATAGGTAATTAATTGTATCCATGCACACCATGCAAGCTGAATTGTCTTGGGACATTGTTGTCGGGAAATCAATGTGGGAAAAAACCTTTAGAATAAAATAAGGAAAGTATTGGGAGGATTGGAACCGTATAAAATTATACTGGTTGAGGAAAATAAGGTTATCTCATCTGGAGATTCTATAGGACTCCTCTCAGTTGATGGTTAGATATAGGAATATTATTTTCTGGAGAGATTAGTGGCTTGGGGAGTAGCTCTTCTTCCCAGGCTACCCAGCTCTGGAGATATCGGTGAAAGAGGTATCCTACATAATAGGTTCTTCTATTCATTTCACTATCTATAAAATTACGAATAAAATTCCTAGGATGAAAAGAAAAAATATGATCACTATATTTTCATTGATGTTGAATCCCAATATATGACGTTCATTCAAACATGAAATTAAACACAACTATTGTAAAATATTTCCACTACTATTTTTGGGTATCCACTTTTTTCAAAATTAAATATATCTCCATCTTAGCTTGAATAGTTCATAAATTTTGATTTCTAAATATATAGTTATCACTTAGATGAATAGATTTATTACAACAAGTAATAATTTAAATTTAATGAATTTTATCCATATAATTAAAAACATTATAAAAAATGTGACAAAATATAGACAGCATTCCATCCATTGTTTTCTATTCAATCAGGTTATCCATAATAATTAAAATAATACCACTATCCTACTATAACAAATATTTCAAAAAAATATAATAATGACCATAACATCAACCTCTTTTTCATGACTCCATTTTATTAGAACAACAACTGTTAATAAATTATCAAATAAGATCAGAGGATTCTAAAAGAACCAACTCAATCCATGTACCGATTTGTAGACCCGTGCAATGGAATTCAAATAATGTAAAGGAATAAATAAAAAACCTATTTCTATATAGAACTAGTAATAATAGTCAAAATAATAATAATAATAATAATATCAAAAATAACAACAACTACATTTATAAATATCAAGATAATAAATTTATAGAAATAAACTATTTTTTTCAATATTAAATGAAAATAAAAGTATTACAAGATGGTTGACATAACCAAGGGTGACTCTCAAAAATACACAAAAATTTAACAGTAAAATGATATGAACAAATGCAACCCAAATCAATGATTTTAACAAAGAAAATATACTCCATTAAATTAAATTTATTTATTTCTCTTATCAGCAAAGAATCAAACAGTTGAATATAATTCCTTTAGATATATTACCATCAAATATGATATCAACCACTAATAAAACATATACGTATAAAATGTTATTCACTTTAATTTTTGTGTTCCAGTACATATTTTTTTATTTAAAAACTTCTTATATGCTTTATTTCTATTTTATAAGGTATTAAATTATTCCCTGGATGGGTATGATATTTTATTTCTGATAAATAGTTTCCATATTATTTATTATTACTAGATTTAGAATCTTATATTACAATGTATAATATATATAATTTTTAATCATTCATTTATTTGTTTTTTGGAATTAATAAAACTCACATCTATATTCTACAAAAGAAGACCATCCTCAAAAATCATTGCATCAACTATTTTTAGGGTGTCATTTCTATACAACATGGGATTCTCTATAAATTTCTATCATGATTTTTTAACTTCCTAAAGGAATTATTTTCATCATAGGTGATCATGAAAACAAGAATAGAGAAAAAATTTAATGTGAACTCTACAAATTTCCACCATCTCTTCTCTCCCTAAGTGATTCAATATTTTGATATAACATTAATGAAGAAGTTGATTCCTTTAGTGGAGTTAGGACTAATGATTTCCAATGCCCAACTACCCTACTAATGAAACCATTATTCTGATTCAACTCACCCTAATGTTTTTTTCTGCATCTTTATAAGGTATGATTTAATGTTTAATACATATGATATATTATCAAAAATATTTATATTATAATTAGTTTTCTTTTCAGATATATAACAATCAATATCTTTCTCTATCCCAATTGATTTTGAAATATTTTGATGTTAGTTTTCGAATCCAACATATACCCATTAGTGATGTATTTTAAGTGATCATCTCAAGAGGTTTCACAACCATTTGAGGTATTATTTCACTAAAGAAAATTAAACCCCAATCATGTTTTTCCACATTGTGATTTCAAATTCCTCGAGTATTAAAGATAGGGATAAAAATCCTGGTCACTATGGGAATAATCACATATGTGAATTTTATGGACTCATTCAATCCATTAGTACCAATATCAAAATATAAATTCTTATCTTTAGAAGTTGGTCCACTGAATTTTATATTATTTATATTATTTAATGGTTCAATTTTTTTAGTGAACAAATAAGTGGAAGAAATAACTCAAATATTAGCAGCTAGGTTCATATATTTTACTTCATATAAAGTAGATTATAATCCCCCTATTTGATTTCATAATGATAATGTTTCCTCATCCCTATACAAAAGTATTTGGAGAATCAGTCATCTCCCCACAGAACTCTAATATTAAGAACTAGAGTATCAACCACTATATACTAATAAACGATAACCAAAATTCAACCCCAGTCACAACCAAGGTACACTAGTTGATCAAAAAATATCCCTCCTCACTAGTATAATAGTGAATCCACAATGACATATATAAGTAGAAATCCCAAATCTATTATGGCACGAAGCCCAAAATATGTCCCAAACAACTCAAATAAATAAATAAATAAGCCCCAATGTACATGTGTGCATTGATATTCCATTTTATCTGTTTATTAACCTATTATGAACATTTATTATTTTTTAAGTCATAATTTGGGATCCTCACCTCAATATTGTGCCACTCATTGTCCTCTCGTCTCAAATTAGTCATATTATATAATGGCAACTACCTTCCTTCTCTAAATATTCAAATTTTCCCAAGATAAACATATTATTTAAATATTAATAATATTCCTTGAAAATATCATTGGGAATTGTATCATGTTTCTTCCAGGTGATCCCACAATCCTACAAACCATATATCAGGTGAGAAAATAACACCCGCCTAAATGGGTGGCTAAATTTCTACAACACCGAGGTTCTGGACCCCAACTAATTGTTTGTCAGTTCCTATTTGAAAAAAAATTCAAGTAAAATTTAGGTAATAATAATACAATATAATACTCTGAAGTGTTATAAAAAATTGAATCATTACTTAATCACACTTGATCCAGCAAGCATATGCCACACCCCCATAATAGTTTGACCCAATCCTCAACAGAATCATTACAATTTTATGGCATGTAGGAGTCTTAGTGTGAATACCATTATATGGACTGAAGACACCATTATCATGGACCAGAAATCCCCATATCAGTCCATGTGTTATGTAATTATGTGACTTCATCTTTAATAATGTCTATATTATATCTTAAATTAATAGATATATCATCAGTCATAAATGTATAATAAATCCCCCCAAGGAGGGATTTCCAAATTTGACTCATGGACATATTCATCATTACAGGGCAACATTACCTCTCGAGAAAGTAACCATGATCAATAATTATAATCGTCATCATCATTTTCATATTTATCATTATTTTTTTTATAGAAAATACAATCCGAAAGAATACACACATTCCCAAAATAATAATATTCACCATAAATATATTTGAAATAAAAACAAAATAATAATAATAATAATAATATAATTATAATAATCAATGATTGTTAGAAAAGAAAATAAAGAAACTAAAAAACACATACACCGAATGTCCCATAGTGGTTTACGCCTCATAAACCTCAATAAGGATTAAAAATCGCTGATGTGTATACGTTACAATTAGATGGCCCTACAAGGCAATGTGGCTCAAAATCCAATCAAACGGCATAAAGGCTGATAATAATTATAATTTGAATTAATATTCAAAAAATTGTTTATATAACAATATCATAAATATGATAATAATATCAATTGTTCAAATAGTAATAATACATTTATTTTGTAATGAAAATAATAATTACATGTGGGCCATGAAAGGGTAATATAAATACAAAGAAATGATTTCACTACCAACATACATAAAAACTCAAAGGGACTTAAACCCAAACCACTCAAGGATTTGGACAACAACCTTTTTCTATGAGGTATTAAAAATAACAATAAAATTAAAACACTAATATTTAACAAAATAATGCAAAATATGACAATGATTATTATTATTATAACATTTTTTATATCATTGTATATTAAATCCATTATCTTGAAACTGGACACAAGAAACATCCAAATGACTTGAACTTGGATAATATGTAATCAACCACCCCCAGTAACATGAACCACTCATCGATGAGACAGATAGTATAAAATATTTTATATGATGTTTGTGTAAGTTATCATTTAATTATTTTTAATGAAAGAGATAATGGCAATTCATTCAAATTATATTATTATAAGTATTATCTTTGTAGTTTTAAAAAAATTTAATTTAAATAACTTATTTTTGGTATTTAATTATATAATTATATTTGTAATTTATTCTGTTGATATTTTTTACAATTACAATTTATGAATGGTAAAATAGGATTCATCAATAGGTTCTTTCTACTTTAATATTCAAATGATTTTAATAGTAAATCAAGATTCATTTATATGTTATGAAAACTATGAAAATGGAATGATTTTATCTTATATATAATCAATAAAATGTTTTCATTTATATTAGTGAAAAGTATTTTGATTTATAAAATCCTAATAATAATTCAAATTATTCCATGTAAAATTATCATGTAGAAAAATGCACTAATTGATGAATATTTAATATCATCTCTAAAAACCTGAATACACTTAAATGTAATATCAAAATAACATATATATAAAAGTAAAAATAATTAAATATAACAGAATGATAATATGTGTATGATGGGAAAATATAAATTTATATTGTTGATTGAAATCCACCAGGAATACATTTTGGCTTTTTTTAACAATAAAATAGAAGGAATATTATATATAGCATGTTTATATTGTTAGATAACATTTCATTAATGATAAATGAATATATAGAGTGATTTCAAGGGATTTTATGTTATTTAAGTTATAATTTTGTGGCTTAGTCCAAAAATTTAGGGATGGCCTTTGGTACATAAATATTAACCTTCTCGATGTAAGGATAATTTCTAGTTGTGTAATAATAATTTGTGGTCCATGTAAGATTAATTTTGAGTTTAATAAAGATTATAATTTCTCTATAATCAAGAATATATGGTTACATAATGACCATTACATTAATTTAGGAGAATTGTGAAATTTATAAGTATCATTTCAACTAATAAAGGCATGAATCTATATTTATGTAACGGTATTTCATGAACTATTTATGGATGGGTTTTTCTATGAAAAAATATGGATCTATGTAATTAAGGAGGGATGTGAGATATGATATGTGTTAGTATTATTTTGGTATATATATTATTGGTGTGTGTTGATAAGTAGTAATAAGTATCAATTTATTTTATTAATCATAATATATGATACATAAATAAAAACATGAAGAAATAATTTTTATTTTAAAGAGTGATGAATAAATGAAATTTCAATTATTAATAAAAAATTTTGAGTTAGGATTTATTTATTGTGATGTGACCATGCACATAATACCCTTGAAAGGGAAGGTGGTGATGTATACTACATTTCAGTGCATGTTGAGTTTATTTTTAAATTCAAAATTTGGTAGAATATTAGGGATCTTATTTGGTTTGATGATTTCAATTTCAAAGGCTTATTTTCCATAATTTGGAAGTATTATTTTGATAAAATTTCAATAAAAAATGATAAACATTTCAATTTAAAAATTATTTATCATTAATATGGTATGATATATTTTTCGATAAAAGGAGAACAATATTCATATAGTTAGGTGAATTTAATGTGAATAATAATGATATTAAATGAAAGGGATTAGAGTCTTACTATATATAATCATGATAAGGGGAATTTGAATTCTAATGTTGGAAAGGGAGAATAATGGAAGGTGTGGAAAATCGAGTATTGTGTGTATTAATTGTCTTAGAATAATGCTATATTGATGAAAAATAAGAGGATGGATTCTTTGAGGATTCTGGTTGAATGTTTATTATGATTTTTTTGAAATAGTAGAAAACTGAAGTAATCAACACAACACTATTGGTGTAGCAACATCTATATTTTTTTATTATAATATAGTTATATTGGAGTAGTGTGTTCCATTCTTTAAGGAGAGATGTGAGCATGAAATTAACAGTGATAGTAAATTTGGAATGTTAATATGGATGATTTGAAATTTTAAAATGAATTGAACTGGGATTTGGTGATTCATTTTCATGGGTACACATCATGTTTTCTCCTTTAATTAGCCTATTTAGTTGAAAAATGTCGAATTACAATTGTCTCTTGTGTATTGAGTTTATTTTTTCATATTTTTATAATATATATAAATAATTGTCCCAACGAATAGTTGGATATGATCATCACAAAAAGGACAGATTTTAAACTGACACACTCTGATCCATCACTACATGTATATAAACCTTGTATAGGACAAACATAATTTACATTTTTATATTCAAAATTCATAATTTACTACAATGGGAAAAATTTCTATTGCTATGTGTAAATTAAAAAAATAGGTTTTAATTTTAATAATTTATTATGTAGACTACAGATTTAAAATGAAAAATATTAATGTATTGTTGAAAATTAATATTCATCATATCAACTAATTTTTTATTTATAATTCATATATTTAAAACATATTATTTAGTTTTTTAAATAGTGTGTTTTATAATTTTTTAGGAATAATAAATTAAAAATTTCAAGTATCAATTTACTATATAAATTAAATATTCACAATTATTTCAACATTGTAGTTTTATTTAAATTTTATACAAGTTATTTATAAATTTAATATTCATATTTATTATTTATTGGCATATATTATAATTTATTATATAATATATAAAGTTAAAATTTTATTTATCAATTTGAAAAATTTATATAATTCCCAAAATTATATAGACTTTTAGGATTATAAATATATATATATATATATATATATATATTAAATTAACCTTTTAATTTGATATTTATTTTTACTCTAAACATGTATTATAAATTAATTCATTGGAATATTTCAAAAAATTATATTTCACATAATTTTTATTTTACCATATGAATATACATTCTCAACACTAATTTACACTATAAATTTTAAATTATCAATATTGATAATGTAATTTATTATTTTTATTAATGATTTTAGAAATCAATATTTTTTTACGAAATGAAAATTTATTCTGTAATTGAAAATTTATAGTGTTATTTAAAATTTCTACATCAATAATTTTAATGACTCATGGTTTTTCATGATATGATTTTCATTTGAAATTTTAATTTTTCTCAAAAACAAATATATTGGAAAACCATAATTTCTCCATGTTGATAACCCAAAAATATTTTTTTACTCTTTTGAACCTGGAATATGATATTTATGATTTGGCTTTAATTTAGTGATATTCTAATTTAGATTAATTTTATAATAAAATATTAATATTTATTTATTAATATTAATTAATCATGAAATAAATTATGATATCTCTTAAAAGGAATCATAAATTAAAATTCTATCCTCACATTTAATTCTGGAACATGTTGTCTTCATTACGATATGTATAAAATAGACCCTTAATTATAGAAAAATGTCATGTTATGAAATATTATTTTAGAAAAAATTAAATTATGTTAATTATTTTGACTCATCTAACTCCTTCCATTGAACACCAAAACAGAAGAGACGCTCTGTTTCCTATAATACACAAATTTATATAAGGGGAGGTAAGGGATACTTTCAGCTTCATTATATGAGTGTGATCATTGATGGATCATAATGTAGTGGGGGCATAACATGATTCAAGGCTTAGGATTTAGTGGTCGATCCATGTGATAGGATTAATTTTAAAATTCCCCCTTTTTATTTTCCATTTATAAATTTAATCGTATGATTTTCTATGTGTAGTTCTGATTATTGGGGGGTAGGTAATGTTGAAAAGTATAAATTTTGATAAATTTTTTTGATGAATATTTCAAGTGTATTTTGGGTGTGAAGTGTGAGTTTTGTGAAGAGTAGGTTTGATGGAGTATGGTTATATAAGTAATTGGTAGAGTCTTACTACGTATGGGTAACTAGAGTTACTTTTACACATGGAAACCAAGCCCCAATATGTAATGGTGAATGAGATTACCCAAACATTTGGAACCCCTCTACATTGGGGTAGCCTAATTAACCCTCACACATGAACACCCATAATTGTATGTTTAAACAATATTAGCCTTTTATAGAGAAAAAATGATGCACCAATAATAGGGTGGTACATAAGGTATAATTATTTTACTAGTTCATCACAATGGATTAACATGGTCAATAAATTTGTAATGTTTTTCAGTCGATCAAACACATATCCTAATTCAATTATTTGTTTTTTGATTTATGTGAAAATAATGAAAATTTCTTTTAGGAATCAAAATAAAAAATTAAGTATAAAATACACATATTTATATGGATATAGAATGAATATAGTTAATAAGAAATATCTTGGTCATACGGTTTGTTACTTGAGTTTGTTCATTATTTTATATAACTTATTAAATTAGAATAGGGAATCCATCCCATTGGACATGAATTTCTACCCTATATATTGTTTGTGAAATTTAGAATATATATGTGATCTCTTAGGAACACCAAAAATCATCTTCTCAAATACCCATGTATGATTAACACACCTTGATTGAATATGTGATTCCTTTTAAGACCTACCCCCATCATATTCCATTTCATCCCTTATGAACACTAAATTCCATCATATATAGAATTTACCTAAGAGATGAGAGAGAATGATGATTTAGTAGAAAATAAAAATGAGTTTGAGAGTCATGTTTTTGTTGTAGATCACCATACTAGTACACGTATGACTCATTCACTAAAAACCTAATTGAAACATTGAGAATTATAGTGTAGAATTCAAGAACACTATGAAAACATCTTTTAAAGACAATGTATGGGTCAGTCACTCACCATTCTGAGTATATGAGATCATGATGGAGATTTATATATATATATATATATATATGTGTGTGTGTGTGTGTGTGTATATATAAATAAGATTGAATAAATTGAATTATTAAAATATACAAGTGATGTTATAGGGAAATGAAAACATAAATCTATATACGAAAAGAAACTAAAATAGAAGAACAACCTCCTACACATTTTCAATTGATCAAATTTAGCAGTTCATGATATTAAAAAAATAAGAAAATAAAACCCTTTAACTCCTTTATTCATTATCATTAAATAATGAAATAATGAATTCAAAACAATGTTCAATTCATTCAAGACGATCCGAATCCTTGGAGTCATGGACTTCCTCAAATAATACATAGATCATGATTTAAATTTTTATTGTCTAGCTATCTTAGTAATGAATATTTACAAAATAATTGAAACATTTAGTTTAATATTTTGTATTTAAATCATGAATTTACTAATAAACTATCTAGTGATTTATTATGATCAAAGAAACACATTGTGTAAATCATCCATGTCATGAACATATCCTTACTCATGAATGGGATTATACAGTGAATTGCATGTGGCAATTCAGCCTCCATCATAGCCAAATGTACCCATAATATTACATACTATGACAAAGGTGTCACTTTATTCTTCCAAACAAGAATAGAAATCAACAAAACATTCATCAACATTTTATATCAGCCCATGTGCTATTCCCTTCAATAATGCATGGGATTTCGTCTATAATACTATGTTCAATGGTGATCACGATAGCTCTATGTGACATTCCTGGGTGATCCTAGGCCTCAAGTGTTTCCAATATTCCATTTATAGGTCCAAAAATGAAAATAATGGAGGATACTAGTATGCAAAATGATTGTCTAGTGATGTTCATTATTGGAAGAAAGGATCAACCTCTTTTTGTTGGGAAAGACATACAAATCAGCATAAAATTTATTATAGGTGTAATTGAATAATACATACATGAGATTATTTATTAAACATAAGTTTTCAAATTAGGAGTTAACTTTATTATCATATATTATGGGGAAATATTAGTTTAGATCTCATGTTGTGATGAAGCGATCCCTCTTACACCACACTCACAAACTAATGGTCATATTCCAACATGCGTAGTTCTAGTGAGCCCTGTACAAAACCATGATCATTCCCTAAGGGAATCTTGGTTATATAATGCACATTCCTACACCATATGTTTGTTATAGTCATATTATATTGCACTAGTGTTGATATAGTTCGTTCATCCTAGTTGGTAAATGTCCAAATTCGTACACATGTAATAAAACACATGTCAAAAATTGTTCAATGATAAAAAATTACATTCTTTTCCCAAACATGATTTTATATATCTATTTACCATAAACATAATAAAATAATTAATAACATGTAAATTAAAAATTAAAAATAATTAAATTAATTTTTTTAAATTTAATATTTTCATGTATATTTTCAATAAATCAACCCCATGCATAAGGGTAGATTTATATTATAATTTTTATCAAAAAATGTGTATTATTTATTTTAAAAGAACAATATTTTTATGTCATAAAATGGTATTTTATAGAAAATTTAATAATAATTATTTTTTATTTTATAATTTAATTAATTATAAAAATCTTTGAAATTAGTTTAATGTGTTAATGATTAATTAGACTGTTACAAGGGGATGTTTTTTAATATTGAGATGTGGAGGAATCCCAAAAGATACATAAAATTTATTTATGGATAAACTCATAAAATTTATTTATAATAGATTTTAATTAAATCAATTATTTAATTAATTATAAAACAAATAGAGATTGTTTCTTATTTAATTAACATTTTATAAATTCAATTATAGTGTCATATTTTTGGATTACATCCTTTCACAATTGGATGTTCTGGGATGAAGATGGCTGGTATTCTCTAATTAATGCCATGATTCTAAAATTGAGTTATGTGGTTCCCTTTAGAAAATAATTTAACAAATTATTCTTTTTTTATGTGTGTGTTATTTGAGGTCCTTCAACATAGGTAGTTCTAAAATTGTATATTTATATATATATATATATTAATAAAATAAAATTTTCATGAATGAAATAAATAATGAACCAAGGGACATGTTTAACACATACACATTGGCTCGATGCCTCAACCACCTGGGGATGGGGTATGGTTTATAAATATATTCATTCTATCGTAAGAAATCCAATTGATGAGTCATATCTAAATTATGTAAACATGGTGACCCATATCAATGGTTCTTTAGTAATCTCTTTGTTAAAGAATGTGATGAATTATAAATTATAGACCGAAATAAACCACATTTGAATAATTGATACGGTTCAAACACTACAAGATAGTTTGTACGAGTGTGGGGAAAGGTTTCATCCCAATTGTGTATGAACACTAGGTGGATATTCCATGGTTATTTTGATAAAAAATAAGTATGATGTACCAACCTAGTATGAATTGGAAATGAGATGACCATTATAATATTACTCAAGATTAATTCTAGTGTGGAATTTCCTAGAAGGAAAATGTGGAATAGAGCATATTGTAATGATTTCAGCGGGTGTTTCACCCTCTAAGTGATGAGTGTAAACCCTAATGTTGTGGTTAGAGGATACCTCCCTATTTAATTTTGTATTCATTGGACTAAGTTAGGGGACTCAGTTGGGTGCCCTGGTATCATGTTATTACCTAATATGGATAGTGGGGTAATGGGTAGTGATGATTGTTGGTTTCAGCTTAGAAGTCAAGTAGATGGAATGTTCCTAATATGAAATTAGTATCAGAGTTGTTTGTTCAATTCATAAGAAGGACATTTTTATTTGAATATTTTTAGAAAAGTGCCCATCCTATTTTTTTATGATTATTATTATCCAGATATGTTATCAAGTTGTAGAAGGTCACAATATATATAATTGGGCTATACCAACTTAGGAAACTAGTATTATTAATAATGAATTTTAGGGATTATATCCCATAAATCAAGAAATGAATTATAATGGGTTCATATGGATATTATTTCAATGAATTTGTGGATACACATGGAGTTTGGAAAGACAACCAGTGATTACCATAATTTGGAATTACACCTTATGAGGTTGTGAGAAATTCACAGTTTTTACTAGGACCAGGTGACTATACCATATGATATTGTCAGTATATGATACTGTTGAATACCTCCCAATGATCCTTAATAGTTTGATGATTATGGGATCTCATGGAATACCTCTAATGAATGTAGTGATGATTTGAAACATGATATTCCTATATATTCAATGGATATGATGATTGAACCAACTAAGATTGGATAATAAGGTTAATCCTTAATATCTAGTATTAAAATACAATATTAGATATAATTTCTAAGATTTTACCATTGATATGATATTTTTATCAACATGGGCATATTCACGAAATATATTTATAGTAATTAATACCCCTTATGGATAATAATAATTCATCAATACATTTAACACAATATGATAATGGTATATTCAATCTCATGCGTCACTTCAGAACCCAAGGATTGATAATGTTTATTTGATTCATATTATATAGGGTATTTATTTATAATTGAATAATATCACAATAATGTATGCTAAATTTACAAATATATTATGTGACCATGTTGGGGTCTCCATTAAAGTATATTGTTACACACTAATTTGGAAGCCATTCCATATGGGAACCTTAGAATCCATCACCCATTCCATGATTAGTATGGGAAGTGTCACATTGTTTAATGATCAAGTGGGATTGATCTTCCAGAGTTAGAGACTATATTTTAGTTATTATTGGGGATGGAACATCCGCCATGCATTTTATTTATTTATTTATTTTTGTGTATATTGGTCTTCCTAGTAGAGAATCAGTTTCTACATACTGAAATGTCCATGAGTTTGAATATCAATTTTTTTTGTAATAGAATTATTCCACTTTTATATATTCCATGTGTCATAGTTATCTATTATTCATTATTTTTTGTTATATTTTTCTATTAGTTTTCACTTTTGTATGAGGAAATGGGCTCTCCATTGTAACAACATTTTCCCTCACCAGTAGTCAAATGTCATTGGAATATATAGAGGTGCATGAGAGGCCAGGTAATGAACATCATTCTATGAACTGTGTTACTGTTTTATGGTAGAGGGGAATTGAAAAGTCCTATTCTGTCTTTTATGTGAGTTATATAAAAAAAATTATGCAAATTTTAATTTTGTATTACTATTTGGGTAGATTCTAGATATGACACATTGGATTGTTTGAGAGATTGTGTTGGAAATTTTCCAATTTTTTCACACACATTCCTTGAGTTGAATTCATGGATACTAGGATCGTGAAATTTCTATTCTGATTTAGACTATTGTAGTTGAGATGATTGTTGTAGAAATTTATAATAATGTTTTTTATTGTTTATATATCTTTTATTTTATTATTCATTATTCCTATTGGAAGGTGGATTACATAAATTAATCATTTTTATAACATAGGTTCCATATGAAATTAAACTTATTTTTTGTAATTGGGTTATGTAACAATGAAGGATCAATTGATAAATGTATCAATGACAACATATATATTGTTTTACTATATAAGAATTTGGATAAATTTTAATAAACTAAATCACACATTATTTTCTTCATATTATAGGCCACGTGGGTGTTATAGATAATTATACTTGAATAAGACTATATAGCCCCTCTTATATTGGTATGTATAGTTAAACCTAGTATCTTGGTATAGGTATATAATTCGTTAATGATGAACAAATTATGGGTGAATAATATCGAATTTCGATTTCATAAAGTGATAACATAAAACTATATTGTTAATTAAAATATAGATTCTTTGTATCATTCTGGTTATCTCAACCATTGGACAATGAGATACCTGACACAGATCATCATAATGTAATGTTTTTATATATACATATATAGGCAAGATAATGAATATTGAGGGGTGGGTGTCACTTATAGAGGCTCGATGAGGATTATACTGAGATAATGATTCTTCAGGGGGTATCCCCATATACTGATTCTTGTGGATAATTATTTCCCTTTTAGGTAGATAACATGACATTTTATTCCTATGATATATATAAAAATCCATGTGTGGATGTTATAGAAATTATGTTATCATGTTGAATTATAAAATTGAATATGTATATTTCCCATGAGTTATGACCTATGAGAGATGATTTTTATGGGAATGTGGAGAGATCCTAGTTCCATCATATTTATCATAGAATATTGAAGATCCAGGTATTATGGTAAATATGAACTATGATATTGGAATGTTACCCACGAGAGTTCCCAACCCAAATGTGTGAGGTTTTTAGATATAAAAAGAATATTAATATAATTTGGGTAATGAAATTAGTCCATGTGAGGTGATACGAGGTATGTGGAATATTTATAGTGATGTGTCTATATTATAGGATGTAAACACCCAGAGTTTTAGTGATTTTGGTATCATGGATTGGATTCATTTCAAGAATGGTCATGTTCCTGATCTAACTAAATTCAATCAATGTTCCCAATGAGGTATTTGATTATGATCCAAGATGTTTCTATATATGGGGGACTATGTATTGGTATATCCATCTTATTAGTGATGATGTTGGGTTGGATGAAAATTGTGTGAATTTCCTTGAATTTTGGGGGATGTTGGTCATAATGTAAATGAGAACATGAATGAATTAATCTGTTTATAATAACCTGTTGTGATCATGGATACTAATTTCAATACATGATCCTACGTTAGATAATGTGAGGCTCATTAACTATAATTATGATGAGGTGTATTTACTTCGGGAGGATGATAACACCATTGATATCATTATGTCTATAGTTGACAACAACGATGAGTGTTGCTAATGAGTAGTAACAAATGCATGATTTATGGAATATTGTAAGGATTCATTTGATGAGTAGTATAAAGAAATCCATATGGTGGGAAGTTTACCATTTACCATTGGAGGGTTTGACCATCATTATTGAGGATGTTTTGGTGGGTTTGGAGGATGGTGTTACTGGGGAGTTAGGAATATTTATCATTGATGTTCACTTGTTGGCACGTAGTTATGAGCGAGAAGAAAACACAATGTAATTTATTATTGTAATGGATTAAGAATTTTTTTTGGTGAAATAACCCTACATCGACAAGGTCATAGATTCTTGAGAATGGTCATTGGAAAACATACATTCATTTTGTTTTTCAATGAAAATATGAATCGTATTTTATCTAGTCCCTTGTTAAATATTGAAATTTGAATTTATATGTAGTGATGGGTAGAGACCATATGTTGATATCATGAGCGGTTTTTTGGAATTAAATAAAGTCTAAAATTTGATAATATAAGAATCTATTCTCATGTGTGGATCACATCATTGGGATTGGTTGGGGGAGGGTTTATTTTTGGAATTATTGAGAGTATCGATTTAAAACATAAGTGAGGGTTCTTGGAAAATCTATTAATCCCTTTGTGAATTAATGTATAATGGTCAGTGATGTGATATAATGTCAGTGGTTGAAACCAATATTATAAAATAATGAAAAAATAATGCATTTCTGACCTATGATTTCATATGTAATTGGGTGTAGTGACACAAAAACTATGTCAAGAAAGTAAAAAAGACATCTATATCTGCATTCCGATAGATAATTTTGATTGTAGGGAGAAACATGGATAAAAATAAACATTTATGAACCTGATGATTTTTTTTTGGGGGAACCATGAGATTTATGATGAATTAATTGATGAAATGGTGGTTTATTTTCGTAAACATGTGTATTTGATCACCATATTAGTATTATTGGTGATGAAGAGTGTGGAACTTGGGTCCTTGTGAATTTAATGCCTTAGTTCACTAGTTGGGAAATGGATGTTGGGTTATCATTCCAAGGAACACAATGTGTTAGTCAATAATTGACTATAGTGATAGATTATGATTGTTTTTGTAGGACAACCAATACTTTTCATGGATGAGTTATATTTTTTGGGACAGATTTTAATGACCTATGTTTATCATAAATCTAATTTTTAGTGAAAATTTGATTTTTAACATTCGATTTATATAAGAAAAAATGCTAATTTTCCTAACATATGACCCATAAATACTTTCTAGTGATTTTATTGATCTCAAAATGGTGTATTTACTATAGACAAGGAATTCAGCGAGATTCCAAGATTGTGGAATTTTTTGAAAAAAATTGTATAGATTAAATAAATATTAATTTTTAATATAACATAAAAGAAAATACAACCATATCTAAATCTATAATTTATTTTTTTAGATATGTTGTTGACTCCATAATAAAGTAAGGTATAATCACCTACCATGTTCCAGGACTTGGGTATTGAATTTTAAATCAGTTTTTTTCCAAAAAAATTATGTTAACTTGAATTAATATAATTAAATTAATAATCATATTAACCTCCTCATTGATCATGAAAAATTAATTCGGCTTCACCCTTGTGCATTATTCCACGATCAAGGGTGGACGAGGTAGGAGATACCACTTATTTCAACTGAGGAGTGTGATCGATATCAGATAATGATATGGTGGTTAGAGAGAATGAATTTGGGATAAGGAATATTTCGGTTCATCATATGTTTGGTTCAATTTTATGATTTTTCATGTACCTATTTATTGGTCATCATTAAAAAAATTCTATAATACGTTTTGGATTTCAAAGGGTTGAATTTTGGAATAGAAGGTCTTAAATTTAATCTATTTATATTGTAATAAATGATTCTGATGAAATTTTTAATTATTTTTCTAGTGTGAAATGTGTGTTCTATGATTAAGAATGAGGAATTAGGAGGTTTCAATAACAATTTGGAAGAGAGTCATTGTATAATTTTATAAATTATTATCCTTGTATTTGAATGTTACACTACATAAGCTTAATCGGAGTTTCCCTTAAACTAGGCACCCCAACATGTAAGGGTAATATGGATTAAAATCTTATAGATCACCACAATTATATAAATTAATCTCGATTAACCATCATTCATGGGACCATACACACCCCTTATGTAATGGTAGATGAATATTTTAAAACAAAAAAATCCCAGTTTTCATATAAGATTATTTCCGAAAATAAAAATTATTTTTGGATATATTAATTTGTTAATTTTTATATTTCATTTAATTTCTCAATTAATTATTTTTTAAAAACGATTTTCTGTGTTTAAAATTAATATAAGTGTTACAAATTCTTGTTTTAGAATAGAGGGCGAGGTGTCTACTAAATGATCGTTAAAATATCATTACCATTTTATTACTAGTTGAAGTTATATGATTCATTAATAATTGATTTTTATATATATTTTTTAAATAATTAATTATAAAATAAACAAATATTTTTTATTATTTAATAAGGATTTATAGGGGAAGTGAGGGCCTCTTATTCAGAGATATTCTTATTGATTTATAGGATATTTTTATTATACATAACATTATTGGGGCTATATGATGTCAAGGATTACCTCGATGGGATCCCTAGATAGTTTGTGATGATTGGAAGTCTGAGATTGCCTATCTAGGGTTCAATGATACTTTATGAAATAAGATGGTTAATTATTTCTATGATCTGATGCGTGTATATGATATTCTGGATTTTATAGGGTACTCCTTAGGTTCATGAATGGGTAAGTTATATAAACAAGGATATGTAGGATAGTCCCTAGGTTTTGATATTCTTATTGATGGAAGAACATTCAGTAAATCCTGATACCGAACTTGTATCCCACCACAGATAATTATCATGATTAGAGACATCAAATATTGGTCGAAGAAGTTTTGGTCGATCCATGGTGTAATGTTAGAACCTGAGGATCGCCTTTTTTTAATTAATGCTTCCAAAGGTTATTTATTTATTCAATAAGAATATCATGTGTACACAATTTACATGTACTGGTCTTATATGATTCTATGTTGGTGGATCCCAACTGAGATGTACTAATACCCTTCCAAGGTGGACTTTGAACTCTTGTGCATAAGAAAACATCAATATTTCATGGTTCAAGTAGGGAAGTGGTTCAATGATTCATGATGAATTATATATCTTAGTTAGAGTTAATTATAAGGTTTGAGGTGATACGGGATGGTAAAGCCTTTAATAATTTTTTAAATATAGTGATTAACATATTGGGTGATCATTTAATGTGTTCTAGTATATTTTTGAGTTCTTATGTCACATTTCATTCTATTATTGAATTTTTTCACATCCATCCATTTTGAGTTCATTTACTAACTATTATGTTGGATGTTTCTAATTTTGACATATATTCCTCAAGTTACCCAAGGACTTCATATAGAAATATTACATCTTGCTAGTTAAATATTATTTTAATATCATTATGATCAATCCCTATACCATAGAAATTTAGTCTATTTGGAATATGGGATATAAAAAAACTAATATGTAAAATATCTAAAACATTTCCTTCTATGTTCTTCACTACTAGATCCCTTCTTAGGAATATTATTTTGGAAACCGTTCTTCACAACCCATGTAAAAGGAAACATAACAATGGGGGCTCATAGATGCTCAGTAATGGTCTACATAGTAGACATCAATTATCATTTTAGCATTACATGATCATAGGTGTTTGATAACATGAGAATAACAATTAAAAATCATACCCAATAAATAAAATAAAATAATTATGAGGCAGGTCTTAAATCATGTATGTTTATAAGACATGAATCATAAAATAATCAAATAACATGAGCACCAAGAGCATTATATTGGAATAATAACATTCCATTATTGAGTGTAATACCATTCGACATAATCATAATAATTAATATTAGGAATGAAGGCTCACATACAAGACCATAATTTCTTTGTAGACATATAATCATTATTGAATAGCCTTGCATATAAATTTTGAAATTATATTAATAGTAACCACAAACAAGTTAACTCTATCATCATTACCCAATGCTTTGGACGTATATTTAATTCTAGGCCAACCCATCACATAATCATAATCCATTCAAATTTATTCCATATTATCTTAAAAAATTAATCATATCATTTTATAGTAATCAATTGAAAATAAATGGGTTGTGTAAACATCTCATCATCATAGTACTATAATTCATCCCCAAGGATGTGTTTAATATAGAAAGGATAATATGATTCATTTCAGTTCTCAAATAATCATAAACCATCCAAGAAAACAATATAGATTATATCATATGAACATATCTATAATGTATCATAAGAAACATCAATTAATGTTTAATTAGATGAAAAATTACATTAAATGATTATTTTAAATACATCTTTTCAAAGCATCTAAAATATAATCTATATATATATAATTAGAAATAAAGATTCCATTAATATTGTAGAAATTCTATTCAAGGAAATTGAATTTGGGAACATTAAAATAAATATTAAATGATAACAATGTTCATAATAGTGGGAAAATTCACTCATTCCATGTATATAAAAATCAATTTTTCACAATTTAGTGAACTGTCAAAAGTACCTTGGTCTGAAAAAGAAAACAACATTCCTTTCATTTTTTTAATAAGAAATACAATGTTAAAAATTACCTGAAACAATAATTAGAACATATAAAATATATTTCATTGAAATATTTTAGAAAATGTGGATAATATATAAATTAATTTCCACATCAATGGGAAATTTGATTGGTTTCCATTAAAAACAATGTTTTTTTATGTTTGAGTACCATTGCAACACCCCAACAATAGTTACCCTGAGTCAGTGAATTATTACATAATAATGGAATGATAAAAGGAATCATGTCTTGAAATATGGATTAGTTTAGTATCCTTCTATGTACAAGATACAAACATAACTTTTACATTACATTATGAAATAAAAAAACCATTGTGTCCCCTTTGAACACTCTTAAATCCCATATCCCATTCTTTTCAGCTAATCGCTATATACATATTTCATCCTATGAAAAATAAAACATAAGAAAAGTGTGAGCCCAGATGCTAATTAAGGGTAACAATATAGCTTAAACTACCATCAATTAGAATAGACATTTAAGGAACTGTATAAGACTAAAACACAAGACTTTTAGTATTAAACCTAATGATAATATGGAAATGATAAATTAAATAATTCATTTACTTATTTACATGGATATTGTACTAGTCGAATAATCACATGTAATATCAATATCCAATTTCAGGATGATGGAATGCATAATGTCGGACATCATAACCACACAGTCAAGTCCTAGTGCCAAGAGTACAAATAAAATTTTGTCATGGCCTTTTTCCAAGATTGTAGTTTGTCGCATGATACCTACCAATGAATGAAGGAGCTATATTGGGATCCAACCATCACATAATACTTCCAATTCATTCCTCATATGAAAAGGGTGAAACATAATCCAACCATTCATATTAAAACTAGCATACAAAATGTCAATACAATAACCAATAACCATAAATGTTATAAAAATAGCACACCCACAATCAAACATTACTAATTCAATACAATATGGAAGATTTCATTATAATAAATCTACCTCAATCAAGAATAAAATTCAATGAACTATATTGACATTGTCGAAAATAATGTATAAACCTATTTGAGATAAATATCCCTTTTTCATGAAAACATTGAAAAGTCTCAATATTTATCAAAGAAGCCATTTAAAAGGGATTTTTGAATAAAAGTGTCTCATACCACACTAAAACTTTTTAATAGAATTTTAATTTCAAAACATTCATGAATATTTAAATAAATCCTTAAAACCATTTTTAAAACGTGGACATTAATGATAATGATTTAGAAGAATAAATATTTAAAATATTTTAAATGATATTCTAGTTAGAGATCTTAACTAAATAAGAAACACATGAATACAAATAATTGAGGTAATAACATCTTTATAATATCATGATATTAGATGGATTAATAATATACATTGCCAAATTGCAGTATACACAACATAAAAAAGTTAATTGTCGCATAATGACGAAGAAGACTCAATAGAGTGTAAATTTTCATGAAATCTCATATAAAGACTGTATCATGAGGTTAAGGATAATTTAATGACATAATAATGTGTGACAAATATAAATACACTCAATATGATTTGATATTCTTTGTATATCAATCTGAGTACATTCACACATATTCTTGTAAAAACAACACCAATGACTTGAATGTTTAACTAAATAATTGAAAATTGAGATAAGATTACTCTTATCAAGTTCATATTGATGAATTGAGAATTTATCAATGGAATGATTATGTGAATCAAAATTATATCCACCAAAATGGATGTGTAAATTTTTACATAATTTAATAAATATTAATTTAACATATAACCTTGGAGTAAAATAATCAATTATGATTGAGTAAATCCCAATGAGTCGTATTAGAAATGAGAAATTCCCATACTGATTTAGTAACTTATGAAAAATACTCCCACAAAAATAAGGATCATAAAATGAAGAATTAAATACCCATAAATTAAATTATATTACACAAATAGGACAATCATTTATAGTACATACACCAGATAAAATAAAATAATGGAAATATAGCATGAAGCTCATAGAAATAATTTTGAGATGAAAACCCATTACCATATAAATTTCCTTAGTTGAGGGGGCTCTGACCTCTTGTATAATTTCTAAATTATTGTAATTAAATTATACAATAAAAACATACATAAATACTATATCGTATATGATCTTCTAATATTTATTTGTTAATAATATTTTAGTAGTATCATTGTTTCGGGTGTTAACTGATACATTTACCATTATATATTCTGTTATGTAAGTCAAGTTGTTTATGGATATGATGTATTTGATTCATATCCAAAATTATTTTAAGTTCTTTAAAATTATATTAATTCATAAAATGAAAATTATTCTTCAATGATTACGATGGAGAATGAATATCATCATGTTCATGGAGAAGGTAATCCGTATGTATGCACGAGTGACAATATCATTCAATTGATAGTGAAATCATAAATAATTGGATGTTATATCATATATACATAAAAATTAAAATTTTATATTTATTATTTATATCAATTATAAGTAATTATTATATCAATCCAAATTATGAATTGTTGAATAACAACTACACCACGACGAGGAGAAGGTAAGTTGTACGTACGCATGTATGGTGACTTTTTCATTCAGTGGATGGGTAGAATAATGAATATGGTTGTATAATATTATTAATAACACCACCATATGTAGACAATACTATAGTTATTATTTATTTAGGAAAAAAAGAAATACAAAGTGGAAGAAGATGATAATTTTGAAAGTTGTGATTATATTATTACATCTTCTTCAAAAGCTTTATTTTGATTTGATCAAAAGGAATCCTTAGATGGAATTATGTACAATGTAAGGCCTCTATAATGAAGTTACAATAGTTGTGAGGATATTTGGGTAGGGAATGGCTAAGCCAAATTTCATTGGAGGTGTGAAATTAATAGAAGGTGAAGTTCCCTTTTATATGATAGGTGAGAGTCACTTTAGGAAAAGCTTGAATTATTATTTTATTATACAAACATTATCAGTACCTAATTGCTCCAAATGGATTTATTTCGATGCTAAGGTGGGTATGGGTCAAAACCTTCTCAACCAATAGGTTTTAGACACGTTTAGGTCACTATATTATAAATATCTATTACATTTAACTCTTACATAAATATTTGGACATTTACCACATCTCCTTTTATTTTTATATTATATGGATAATAAACATACAATAAACTGCCAAAAGAATCCCTTGTGGATCATTAATATTTTATACATCATTATATAAGTCTTTTATATGATATTTTTATTTTTAGGACTATTATATAATATAATAAAATATTAATTGTTTTAAAAACTCAATTACATTAATTTTGAAACTATTTAGTATTTGGTTTTTGTTAAAGTCATATCAATATGATTTATTAGAAAAAAATTCATTAAATAAACCCTAACATGTCATATTCACATATAAAATTATTTTAATGTATATAAATTCTCAATTTAAATTTATTTTAATATTAATAATTTCAATTTTTTTAATCATTCTATAATTGGTTAATTACTGCATCATCATTGTGTCATAAATAAATTTAATTATTTAATGTCCAAAAATTATAAAAAAATATAATGATCTATGAAATATTATTAAAATTATAATGAATATTTATAATCCAATTTATATTAGGTATAAACCTATTTTAAATATGGCTTCATTATTAAAAATTGAATTTTACACTTTTAACTATTCTTGAAATAAAATAATAATAAATGTCCTAATCCAGCGCATGTGAATAAAAAGGATCATATTTTATTCCTAAGGTTTATATTGGTCTAAATAATCTTATCCAATTGAATTTGGACACCTGTTAGGGTAATTTTAATATTATTTTGTACAATTAAATACCTTTTTTACTTTTAACCGTGGTAAATTAAATTCAAATGTTACTATTCAAAGAAAAATTATTTTCATCTTATTGAACAAAATTTTACTTAATGATAACAATAATTTCTCTCAATGTTTTTAAATTCAATCCAGATAAGTGGTATAATTACATTTTTTGTAAACTTGTAAATGTGCCTAGATGTTGGGTAAAAGACTGTAATAATTTCAATATAATTTTATTCATCAATTGTTATTATAAAATGAATACAATGAATTAAATAGATTTTATAAAGGTATTATGTATCTATTTTGGCTTAAAATAAATTTTAATGAAATAAATAATTATTTATGTAAAAAGTCAATTTTAAACAATAACGCAGTATTTTTCAATATTCATAAAAAACTAATGTTTTCAAGGATATACCAAAAAATCACTTTAAACTAATTTTGGTTTTTCAAATTCAAAAATGATGTCAATTTACCCAAATTTAAAACCTATAAGTAGTATTAATTATTTTTAAAAAATATTCCATTTTTCTAAACCATAAAATGGGTTTTTGAGAAGTATGAACTATCAAAAGATTGATATGGGTTTTTGTCTAATTTTTTTATAAAATTACCTCCAATAACCAACATTATATTAAAGGATAAAAATATAATCTATGTATACCTAAAAACAATTCAAATATATAATTTAACATTATATGATATTTAGATAAAAAAATATGCTTTTAATTAAAATTTAGTTATTTCACTACTAATCATAATATGAATGTTATCAAACAAATCACAGAAAATTTATCCAAACATAATTTTTATACCCCTCATTAGAAGAAGAAGTTCATTTCCACAAATTTAGTATATTAAACTGTCAGATTTTGAATTTAAAAATGCTCAACCATTAAAAGGGTGTAAAATTTACTTTTTTTGATAAATACATCTTTTATCTAAAAAATTGTATTTGTTTTTATATTATATATAAGAAACACATAATATGGAATTTAAAATTTTATGGAGTATATATAAATAAAAATGCAGTTAATACTATTCATAACCTTTTTAATGGGTAGTTTGGTATGTCATGGTGTGCTCGAACACAGGGTTTCATGTATCCCAAGATATTAAAGTACTTTAATGAAAATAACATACTATGAATTCATGGGGTGTTACATTCGTCCCCCCATATGGAAATTTCATCTTCGAAATTTTAAAATTTGGTATGGAAATTTCACTTAATGTCTCACATCTGAAAAATAGTTAATAAAACTATCACTTTAAAATAATGAAAGAGAAGTAAATGTGTCACCTGAGATAACCCATACTAGGATTCCATGTAATAAAAAATGGATATGGGAGATAAAAAAAATGTTATGTTCTACTACAGAGTAATAGAAAACATGATGAGGAGAAACGTAACTACAAGAAAACCACAAACTTGTGAAGGGTTAAATGGTCATTTGTATCCGAAGGAAAAATAAATTGTCAATTTTTTTTGTATTAATTCCCATTTCCTAAAGATGAGGAATTTATTTTTGAGAATTACTATGAACATAAAGAGATATACTTACATTATAAGTAGTGTTTCATCCTTTAATAAATTCCTACCACTAACTCATCTTTTCTCCAAACGATGAGTAATCATGATGACTTGGTAACAACTGAAGAGCAAGAATCTACATCGAGAGAATAACATAATCCACAGAGAATGTACTTTATATTTCCCTTGCCTTTATAGATTAACAAAAAGGAAATGGTTATTACCAGCTCAACTGATCCCCAAAATGGATAATATTTTATAGAAATAAATACTAATCGTAATTTTAAAAATTGAAATAACAATACCCAAAAGATCAATAAAGTCTATACAGTATACAATTATCCTTAAAGTACTTCAATATAATCCAACTAATATTGAAATCCACTCCACATAAGAATTTAATCACATATTATTTCATAGTAAATGTTAAAATTTATCTCCAAATAACTTCAAGTGCTCTTAAAGTCCCATATATAAATATATTTAATCAAATAAAATATTCTCAAATATAGATTAATAATTTCCATTAATAACCTGATTCTCTATAAAATACATAGATTCAACCAAAATAATAAAAATCAATAAGTACACCTCACATGAAATTCTGTATTATTATATTTCTATTAGGAATATAGTGTTCCCAACAGAGAGTACATCTTCTAAAATTACATTTATCACTTAATCAAAAGATTAAATTCCTTTAATATGGATATAAATTTGATGAAACATAAGATCCAAATTCAACATATTATTGAACAATAAAATAATTTAACTAAAAGAATTAGTCTCCCTAACAAGGGACATCTCATAGTCTAGTGGTAGGTGTGAAATCACAATTGCACTCTGGTTTTGGGTTCGATTACCGTAGCTTTTTCAAATTATATGGGATTCCAATCGATATGCGTGTTGTCCTTTTTCCAAAACTATATTTTATAACATTTCCACAATGAGATAAATCCATCAAAATAAACCTAACATAATTTAACAAAAAAAATTTATCTCAAACCTCACATTTTCATCCTAAAAATTAATAACTTGTAATTTCATCAAATACAAGGATCATATAAACTCAAATGGTTCTTTATAACTCTATCGAAAAAATAAAAGATAATTACTATGCAAATAGTATTTTCACCTAACAAACTGCATGGTTACACTTAAAAGAGAATAGTCTTCTAATGTAATCCCATAAACAAATATCTTTAATAATTTTAAACATTTGTACATCCATTTATTTTTACATAGGTTATTCCATGACCTAGAGGATATCCTATTGAATTGAGAATTGACTTGGTTAATACCATGGTCCATTAGATTTAATGCAAATGACTGTAATTGGATTCTATGTATCATTTTTATTTTCTTACATTGTACTCTTCATTTTTCCTTGGAAAATCATTACATTATGTCCTAATTTTCCCTACATAAATAATTATATTGTTCCATTCAGAAACATTCTTTGGTTTCTCCTATCAAGTTTTTTGCATGATGGAAATTCAGATTTATTTTCTCCAAGGTTTCCACTATTTGAGCTCTTATCATTCTTTGACATTATGTTACTTTTTTAGTTTGTGAGTTGGTTAATGTATATATTATTGATCATATTTTTGGAAGCCTACTTCGACATGAACACGATATATTTTATGGTTATAAAAAATTCCATTTATTTTCTCATATCCATCATCATTCACACCTTTTACATCTTGTTAAATGATATTATGACATCCTTGGAATCCATCCATTGGCTAACACAAAAAGCATAGTGTGAGTCCTAAAATCATTTAGATAATATCAGGACACATTATTTTCAATCTAAAACACTGTAGTATTAACCAAGGTTATTTAATCTCATCTTATATTAAAATTAATCAAATCAGATTGTAAAGAAAATGTGAATTATTCTAAAAAATCACATGGGATTATTGTAACCAAGAGTGTCGTACGGCCCATATTCATGTAACAGGATAACTCGTGTCATGCATTAAACTCCTTGTCACAGTTTCCACTCCATGTACATATATGTTAGAGTTGTCTCTACCTGCTCGTACCCAAACATGGATGTATTGCTCTGAAAAAAATATAATATTTACATTAACACAATTTTTGGATGTTCTTTCATACCAATCCTTTATGTCTATCTTTGGTTAGTGTGTTATAATTAGAGTTTTTTAAATCTAGCATCTGAGGATTTTACTAAACATTCTATGAAACCAACTCTAATACCCCGTCCCCTATATCCCAGAGTCAGTGCATTATTACATAAAATTTTCATGATAAAAGGAATCATTTCCTAAAAGACTGATATTTTTAGTAGCTTTGGAAGTAATGAATACATACATAAGTTTTACAATACCTCAAGAAATAAAAAACATCATTGTGTCCCCTTTGAACACTCTTATATCCCATATCTTATTCCTGCATGTTAATTGTAATATACTTCTTGTCATCATAGAAGAAATAAAACATTAGAAATGGGTGAGTTCAGATTCACATTAAGAATACCAATACAGCGGAAACTATAATAAATAAGCATAAACATTTAGGGAAATATATAAGACTAAAAAACAATCCTTTTAAACTAAATCAACATCATAATATGGAAAAAATAAATAAAATAAATCCATTTACATATTTATAAGGATAGTATACTAGTCGAATAATCACATGTATTATCAATATTTAATTTCATAATGATGGAATGCATAATGCCGGAAATCATAACCACATAGTCCAGGACTCATGCCAAGACTATAAAAAACAATTGACAAGGATATATTCCATGACACTAGTTTTTATAATGAGACCTACCAATGAATCGAGATGGTACAATGGGCTACACCCATAACTTATTACTTCCAAGGTATTCCTCATATGAAAAGGGTGAAACATAATCTAAACATTCTTATTTAAACTAGCATACGAAATGTCAACACATTAACCACAAGGCATGAATGATATAAAAATAGCACATCCACAGTCAATCATAACTCATTCAATACAATACAGCAGATGATATTATAATAAATCATCCTCATACAAGAATAAAATACAATTAATTATATTTATATAAATGAAAAAAATCAGTAAAACTATTTGAGATAAATATACCCTTTTCTTGAAAACATTTTTCTCTCACATTATTTATCAAAGAAGTCATTTAGAAAAGTTCTTTTAATTAAAGTGTCCCATACCACATTGAATCGTTTTAAAGGAATTTTTAATTTAATGTATTCATATCCATATAAATAAATACTTATTACCATCTTTTAAACATGTATATTAATGAGAATGATTTAGAAGAATAAATCATTAAAAAATTTAAAATAATATATTAGTTAGAGTTCCTAACCAAATGTGAGATGGTTGAATACTAATAATGAGGGTAAAAACAATATAATATTCTTAGAATAATGGTATTCATGATATATAATGTCAATGTATTGTATATACAACATATTGAAGTGAATTGGGGAATAACAACGAAGAAGACTCAATGGAATGTAAATTGAGATGAAATATCTTATAAAGACATTATCATTAGGTTAATGATAAATCAATTAGATAATTATGTGTGAAAAATATAAATACACAAAAAATAATTAGATATTATGTGTATATCAATCAGAATACATTCACACATATTCTTGTAAAAGATACACCAATGACTTGGATATTTATTTTAATGAAAGGAAATTGATTTAAGATTACTCTTATCAAGTTCTAATTGATGGATTTAGAATTTATCAATGGAGTGAATATGTATATCAAAATTATATATAGAAAAAGTGTAGTGTAAATTACTACATAATTAAATTAATAGTCATTTCACACATAATATTGGAGTAATGTAATCAATAAAGTGTGTGTAAAACCCAATGAGTGGAAATTGAAATCAGAAATTCCCTTTATCGATTAAGTAACATGTGAAACATACACCCCATGAAAAAAGGATCATAATATTAATATTTAAATACACATATATTAAATTATATCCCCCAAATAATATAATAATTGGCAGTACATACACCACACAAATGCTAATAGTGGCAATATTGCATGAATCTCACGAAAATAAATGTGAGATGAAAACCAATTACCTTGTACTTTTACATTGTCTAGTGTACATTAAAATATACTATAATAGTTAATTAATTGTAATTAAATTATAAATTAACCACATGAATTAATATGATACCATATATTGTCTTCTAATATTGTTTTGTTATTAATATTTTAGTAGTATCATTGTTTCTGGTGTCAACTGATTCATTTTCCTTTATATGTTATCTAACATAAGTCATGTTTTATATAGATAGGATGTATTTTATTATTATCCTTGAATTATATTATGTTCTTAAACATTTTATTTAATAATAAAATGGAAATTACTCTTGAATGACTGTAATGGGGATTGAATCTCATCACGTTCATGGAGACGGTAATCCTTATGTATGCATAAGCGACAATGTCATTCAATTGAAGTTTAAAGCATATATAATTGAATGATATTTCATATATAAATATTAATTATCATTTTATATTTATTATTTACATCAACTATACATCAATATTATAACCCTCCAATGAAGTGTTGAATAAAAACTACACCACGGTGTGGATACGGTAAGCCTTATGTAGACATGTATGGTAACATTGTCATTCAAAGGTGGGATATAATAATTAATGCTAGTGTACCAAATTTATAATAAAATCCTAGTAGGTATAATGTACTGGAGATATAATTTTGGAATGAAAAAAATCAAAAAATAAGGATGTGGAAGAAGAAGATAATTTTGAAATAGGTGATGAAATTATACCACTTCTTTGGGTGCTTTCTTTTTGATTTTATCAAAACGGATCTATAGGATGGAATTTAGATCATTTTAAGACCACCAGTATGATGTGATTGTATTTGGGAGGATATTTTGGTAGGGGTTGGCCGAGAAAAATGGATTTGGAGGTGTGAAATTAAGAGAAGGAAAAGTGCCTTTTAATAAGGGAGGTGATGGTCTCTTTATAAAATGATTCAAATATTTTATTATTACGAATTCATTTTTGGTTTATAATGTCTCTAAATAAAATTATTTTTAGGATTAGGTGGGGATGGGTTGAGAACCACTCAACAGGTATGTTTTAGATAGGTATAGGTCACCATATTATCCTTATCTTTTAGATTTAACTCTTAGTTAAATTGTTTGGCATTTAGCGTGTCTCCATGTATTTTTGTATGATATTTTTAATAAAGATAATAAAAATAACATGAGAATCACAGGTGGTTCATTAATAACATATATATCATTATATATGTCCTTTGGCTGAGCCTTATATTTTTAGGACTATTATATAATTTAATTAAATAATATTTGTTTTAAAAACACAATTATGTCAATTTTGACACAATTTTGTACTTGTTATTTAAGTCATATATACTTTATTGATTCGAAACAAAATTCATTAAATCATCCCTAACATGTCATATTAACCTATACAATTATTTTAATGCATCCAAAGTCTAAATTTGCATTTATTTTAATATTAACAATATCAATTATTTAAATCTTTCATGACATTTATAATTACTGCATCATCATTGTGTCACAAATAAATTTAATTATTTAATATATAAAAATTATAAATTAAATATCATGATGTATGAAATCTGTTTATATTTATAATAAATATGTATAGACAAATTTAACTTATGTTTTTCCCTATATTAATTATGGCATTGAAATTAACCTATGACTTTTTCACTTTTAATTATTCTTTAAATAAAATAATAATAAATGTCATAATCTAGTCCATGTGGATAAAAAGGATCATATTTTATTGCTATGGTTGATTTTGGTCTAAATACACTTATCTAATAGAATTGGGACATATGATAGGGAAATTATTATATCATTTTTACCATTAATTACACTTTTTCACTTTTAACGGTGGTAAAAAAAATAAAATGTTATTATCCACCGAAAATTACATTCATCTTATTGATCCAAATTTTACTTAATGATGTCAATTATTTCTCTCAGAATTTTTATATTTAATCCATAGAAGCCGTAAAATTATGTTTTATGTACACTAGTAAATGTGGCTAGAGGTTAGGTAAAAGACATTAAAATGTTCTATAATATTTTATACTTCAGATTTAATTATAAAATGAATCCAAAGAATAAAATTGAATTTATATAGGTATTATGTATCAATTTTGACTTAAAATATATTTAATGAAAGTAAATAATTGTTTATGTAAAATGTCGGTTTAAATCAATAATGTAGTGTTTTTCACTATTCATAAAAAATAGATTGTTTTCTGAAAAATACCGTAACATCACTATAAGGTAATTTTTATTTTTAAAATTATTAAATGTTTTCTATTTCAAAAAATCAATAAGATATAAGTAGTATTAATTAATTTAAAAAAAATATTCTAATTCACAAAACCATAAAATAGGTTCTTGAGAAGTATAAACTATCAACAGATTGTTATGTTTTAATGTCCAATTTTAATGTAAAATTAAATCCAATGCAAATAAATTGTTTAAATGATAAGAAAATAATCATACTATACATACAAAACATTAAAAAACATAATTTAACAATATAAATATATATCATTAAAAAGTTGTTTTTAATTAAAATTTTGTACTTTTCACTATTCATAAAAATATGAAAGTTATTAGAAAACCAACAAAAAGTTATCAAAAATAAATTTTTATAACCCTATTATAATGAAGAATTTCATTTTTTCGATTTGATGATATAAAACTGTCAAATATTAGATTTGAAAAAGGCTCATCATAAAAAGGAGGTAATATTGCATTTTTTTAAAAATCATTTTTTTATCTGAAAAATTGAATTTGTACACATATTATATCATTGAAACATATAATATGGATGTTAAAATTATATGGAGTATAAAAATTCAAAATGTAGTTATTATTATTTATAACCACTTTTTGAATGGATATTTTGGTAAGTCATGGTCTGCTAAAACTCAATGTTTCATATTGCGTAAGCTATTCAATTACATTAAAGAAATAACATTCTATAAAATCATTGGGTGTTACAACCAATGAGAGGAAAATTAGAAGAAAAGATGAAAATATCAGTGATGACTAGAGGACAAAAAATATACATTGGATTTTAGAAGTGTGAAATATTTCAATTCCTCCAATGTAATTTTAAACTTATGTGATCAAAATTAAATTTTACATTGATGAATTAACCCTTATCACTTTACATAAAAATTATTCCGTAGGTACTGTAAATGAGTTAATTAAAATAAAACCATAAATGAAATAAAAATAATTATATTCATGTTATAAAATTTAAAAAAGTTATTATTTAATTTTCAATAAAATATAGGTGTAAAATATATACCCTTAATAAGATGATTCTATATGAAAAATCAGTACCACTTTATTATGTTCTGAATCAAAACCCCATGGAAACAATAATAAAAATAGTAAATTTTAGTACATTGAATTAATATGTATCAATGATATCAAATATACAAAGGTTAAATATATATATTCCTCATGAACATAACAAGTTGAATAAAATAAATTATGAATCAACTAAACAATATTTAGATGTTGAACCCTTACCTCATACCTGAATATATTCATTTTCACTCTAAATTTTTTTAAATAATTAAAATTATTTTTTATTCTATAAAAATATATATATATATATACTTATAAGATAATTTAGGCTCCAATTATAACATTTTAACACCAATTTATCATAAAATGTTTATCAAAATTATATTTTTCTTAGGTTTTCTGTTATATTATTCATGTCTGTTTCTGTTCAGCATTTCCAGTAATTGAACCTTTATCATTGATGATTTATCTCCATTATTCTAACCATTATTGAAATATAATATATATATATATATATATATTCATTCTATATATATTTATTCTCATCCAGAAATTTTTGAGACCGATAAATGAATTACAACATTCTTTATGATGGTATCTATACATTTGCATGATTTCTATATTAATTTTATAAATAAAAGATGGAATGTATGATAAATATACATATATCATTTTATAAAACTGTATAAATAAACAATTTAATATCAAGTTATTAATAGAATCATTATCTTTATATAAGTGAGTTTGTGATAGAAAATTAATCGCATTACTTCACGTAGTGGGTAGTCTGCACAGAAATATGAGACATACTTTCATTTCCAATTTAATAGAAACAGGAACTGAATAATATTATTAATATATCAATATATTATAATGGTATTTTTTAGATGATTTTGTTATTTTTTTCTAATTATTTTGAAAAAATTTAAGGGGGAAGAAAAATCAGTATAAAAATGTGATTAGTTAAGAATATTGCATCATCTTTTTAGAGGATTTGTTGGAACTCTTCTTAATAACCATATGGATGTACTTGTATGAATAAAAAACTTAAAGAATGTATAAAAAAAACTAATTCTACTTTTCAATAGGTTTTTTACAAGATAATTTTCAAAGTATGTTTGAGTAAGAGAGTATAGGTGGTGTCTTGATATAAGAGAGGAGTGGGGAACCATTAGATTTACATGAAATATAATATTAATAAAAATCAATTATCACGTTATAGTAGATCCATATATATATTTTGAAAATAAATAGTTAGTATAAGTCTAAATAATATCATCCAATAATATTTATACAGGTGTATGAGATACATTATAACCCATCTCTTTCTCTTAAACCCATAATATCCATAATAATAAATATCATTATATCAATATTGTTTACTGTTCAAGTGTCAAGAATGATACTATAAAAGGAAAATTAACCAGTAAGGGGAAAATGATTGATATTATGACCAATATATAATTTAAATGGAAAAATAAACATTTCTTTTTGAATTTTATTTCATTTAATAATGTATTATTTGATATAAGATAACATTTTGTTCATTTTGATTCAATTCACATAGTTGACATAAAAAAATGTATAGTCATTTAATTTAAATATAAAATTTTATGAAATTAATAATAAATTAATTTTTTTTAAAATCCTTGGTATCTCTTAAATCAACAAAAACCAATTACATTGTACATTAATAATATCATTACCATGATTTTTCGACAAAATGAAGAAGAAATAAGATGGCATTATGTAAGAATAAATTTATTTTTTTCACCACTAAAACTTAATATAAATTTACATAAAAAATTATAAATATTCAAAATAAACTTTTACAGAAATTAATAATTATTTTGTATCCCTTTAAAAAAATATTATATATATTGAAATTAAAGAATGATTAATTTTACAATTTCCATTAATTTAAAATATTAATAATGTTATTATTAATGAATTATGGAAGAAAAATTACTTATTGTATACAAATTTGGGTGGTTGGTTGATGTAAACACATCCTATTAAATATTGGAATATATTTGGATGATTTTTACTTATTATTATATATATTTATCAATTTTAATCACTTTTAACCCTTTACTAAGGTGATATAATTTACCAGTATTACTACTAATAATGCCTAAAAATAAAAGGTAACAATTTACCAAATTCGTGTATCCTTATACAAAATATGAAATACATTTTTTAGGTTTCAATTTCATAATATTGAATAAATAAATATTAATAAAAATGATTAAAAAAATAAATATTTGTTTCTATAAAATTTTGTTTTCAAGAATCAAAATTAATTTATACCGAAGTGAAATATAATACAAGTTAATATGGTATTATTCATATTATATTTAATAAAATAGATATTTTTATACATAAAATCCAAATATAAAAAATAATGTTTATTCTAATATTAATATGAGAACTTTATAATAAGGAAAATCCTCTTTTATTGGAAAAAGAAATAATGGAAAATATAGGAAGTTTACATTTATCCCCTGGAATTAAATAGTGATGGTCATCAGGGGCATCACACCAAGAGAAGTCAATTCCATTGACACCCTTATCTGTAAGACCGTATGAACAATAATTTCCCTCCCTGTAGATATGGGTGATGAAATAATTCATGGAGATATATGATACAAGAATTTGGTCCACCGATTTGAATGATTAAAAGATAAATGTAAAAAAATAGTCATACTGGCAAGGACTATAATGGTGGAATCACATTCAAGACATATATTGTTCCAACCACAGTGATAATCATGATCCACCACCAATATAATACCAATCACTTCAGCATTAAGAGAGTAGTCAAGGCCCTATGAGCCATATAAATAGCCAAGGACAACCCCTTGTGATCTCTGAAAATGGATTCATAGCTAGAGGTACCAGGATTCCCTATTGAGACACCATCAGAACTGAATTTTATCCCTCCCACAATGGGGTGCTTCTAGGAAACCTCAAGCATACCATGGGGGGATGAGTTCTTCCCCTAACACCAATCCTATTGAGGCAGTGAATTTATGTTTTGAGTTTAAGGAATATTGATTCAATAGCAGCCTGGAGTCCCGAACAACAGCAATTATCACGGAGAGAGCAGTCACAACAGTGAAGTGGAAGATGTAATGAATCAAATTATTTCTAGTAAACCATAGGAAATGTATAAGTTCTTGTACAATAGTATAGAATTGATCCTTGGGATGGTGTGAGAGCCAAGTTCTTGCCATCTCATGAGTAGCTCATGAATTTAAGCAACCCGAGGGTGACATACTTCGAGAATATAATGAATGACCTAGCATATTGAAGATGCAATGGAAAAAATTAGGAAGAGATGATTAATTTCATATCTGTGTTCATGACAAACAGCACATCAAGAACCTTGTTAGATTAAACATGCTTGAATAAATCAGTCTGTGGGAAACTTCTCATGTTCCAGTCTCCATACAGAAATGGAGAAAAGTGGGTCTGATGAAAATCATGTTCATATTTCCAAGACACATCAAACTATGAGAGTTGCAGTTAGAGTGATTATAAAACAGCTTGGATGAGAGGACTCCATTGATGGAAGGTTCCAAATCCCACAAATCTTCTATGGATGAGAAAACATAGTTCTCCACAATGCGAACAATGTGATCAGTTAGGTTATCTATACTGCATAACTGGTCCTTTATAGAAATGTACAGATTCAGAATATTTTCATCACTGACAACAGAATTACATATAGTAGTACCAGACCAATTCCCTTTCCAAAATTGGAGAGAAGAATCCCTGGAAACACGCCATCGGGAATGGGATTCAATAGATGCGATGAAAGACAAAAAATCTGGCCACACCAATGAGCAAAAGTAGTTGACGTTTCCTATCATGAATTTGTGAAGAAATATAGCATGGAGAAACCCAAGTTCTTTAGAATTACCATTCACGAGCAACCACAAAATAGAGGCTTGTAGAGAGTCAGTAATGTGACAATGATTCTTAATTACTAAGCCCCTAGAATCATAAAACATGCAGTAGGAGTTCCATGAAACAGTGGAAATATTTCATTCCATTATGCTACTGCTCCAGAAAATGTTCTTAATTTTGATTTTGATGCTTTTGAGGAGAAATATGGGCCCTTTATAAACCATAAAATAGTAAATCAACATTGATGTAATAACTGATTTCACCAAACAAACACAACCTTCCATGGATATGTATTTTCCCATCTAAGAAGAGAGTTGTCCTCGCATATTTCTAATTATATCAGAAAAGTAGTAGGCCTTCGGTCATACCCAAAACAAGGGGTCCCCATGATAGATAAAGAGATGAAATCCCTTACGAATTCCAAATTCCCTAATAATGTCAAGAATCCTGTTGGTAGAGATTTTTCTTCTAATGTAAACAAAATATTTTCACCCACTGATCTCTTAACTAGAGACCTTTTCGTAATGAAAAAGTTCTCTCTTGATGTAGTTGTTCTTTTTGTCCCCTTTTGTGAAAAGAATAATTTCATATGTATAAATCAGATGTGTGGGAGCAAGAGGATTCCCACCAGCATAAATTGATCCCATTTTTCCTTTTCCTTCCATGATTCAAAAGTGCATTCTGAGAATGTCTTAAGAAATGGAGAACATAATTGTATATAAAGTTTCACCTTGTCTATCCCCTCTAGATAAATCAATGTATTCTTTAGGGGAACCATAAAGAATAATATAAATGTTATAATAACATAAAATGGGGTTAACCCAGGTAATGAAAACACTATCAAATCCAAATAAGGAAAGAACATTTGAAATAAATTTTGAACTCATAGTATCTAAGGATTTCTTGAAATCAAGCTTGTGTGAAATATTGCCACCCCTAGTGGGTTTCCTGAGAAGTGTGACACATTCTAATGTAGTGATAGGGATTTCATGAATTGATCTTCCTTTAGTGAAACAAAACTGATTAGGAGATTCAGTTTTTTCTTGCAATAGGAGAGAGCCCCATTGCAAGAATATTGATAATGATCTTGAAAATGGTGTTACCTAGGACAACTGGTCTAAAATGGGGATCTCATTAGCATTCTAAACATTGGGAATAAGGGAAAGGAATTGTGGATTTAGACCATGAGGATAAGATCCCCCTTTGAAGAGGAGTATAATCAATCTATAGACATCATCATGAATGATATCTCAATAAGTCTAGAATAAATAATTTTCAAAACCATCTCGTCTAGGGGAGCTATCATGTTTGAGGATAAAAACAACCTCCTTAATTACAAAAACCAAGGGGATTGAGAGGAGAGTATAGTTTTCATATTGATGAACAATCCTGGGAATAATAATCTCCATAGGAAAAAATGCAGAAGATTTTCCATTAAAATGGTTCTTAAAATATGAAAAAACATGCTCTGATAGGTCCCTTCTGTTATCAATGAAGTGATCACCATGCTAAATCAAAGACAGAGGCCTAGATACATTCCTAATTTTATAAATTTAATTAAATAATTTTGATTTTTTATCTCCATTATTAAACAACTTAACCTTGAAGTCATCCATTTGCATTTAATCATTGAGGATGAAAAGGTTATTAAGCATGGAAGTCACCTCGACTTCCCCCTTGAGAATATTAGTGAAAATGTTGTATGTTTTGGCCTCTAGAGCTTGATAAAGCTTGTTCTGTAGGGAGAAAATATAAGAATTAATACAGCTAAAACAATTTTTTCTCCAACTTTTCAAGTGCTTCTTGAGAATTTTCAACTTATGAACACAACCGTATGCATCATCTCTATAGGTGAGAGAATCCCAAACTCTTTGAACCAAATCCCTACATCCATTGTGAGCTACCCACGCTTTGTTAAACCCTAAGGGGAGAGTGGGTATAGAGTATCTACAAACTAGATCATCCAAGATAGGATAACGGTCATAATTAATACATGGAAGAGTTGTAGAGGAAATTGAATCCAGAAAAATCCAGGGTTTCTTCATTTACATAGGTTATTTCGATTATGATAACTAAAAACCAATTTAAATATCTCATGTACCAAGTATAAATTTCTCAAACAAGCTCAACCTCAATCAAATAATTTCTTTCAACAATATTTTTAAAATCCCTAGAGGGGATAGAATTATTCATAGCTCCCATATTCTCATCCAGATGAAAAATATAATTTAAATCTCCTAGAATAATCCATGGCCTATGGATATCATAATTGGGAGAGATTATATCCATTCATATGCTTCTACAGTCTTGTGACCTGTTAAATGTATAAATGAAGTAGAATGAGTGGTGAGTACCACGAAAATTAAATTCACAAGTGACATATTGTTCAATGGATGAATCCAGAGAAATACTGGACAAGGAAGAGTGATCAAATAACCAATGACTATTAATTTCAGAGGATCATTTGTTGGTTTCAATAATATAGAAACCCAAAAACTCTAGGCTTGTAATGCTAGAGGAGAAATTTATTTTAGTTTCAAGAAATCCTATAACAATAGGTCTATGTGTCTGAATAAGGAGGAATAATGACATAATGGTGCCTCAGTTGTCCAAACCATGACAATTCAAAAAAATTAATCTTCATTTGAACATGAAACCAGTGGTGGAAACCTCTTTTTTATTTTCCATTGTCTTTTTTGGATGATTTTGGAGATATTCCCCATTTCCATTTACGAATGTGGATCCATTAATAAGATCTTTAATATCTGATTTCTCCTTTTTTTGGCCAATCAGTATTGACTTGAACTGCACTATTCAGATTGATTTCCATGTACTTAACACAAGAATAAAATTCATTATGTGCTGCATTCACACTAATAGGAGTGTCGGAGTCAGCTTCTGGACCTTCTATCTCATCCAGATTACCTGAAGCCAAAAGAAACTAGTGTAGATAGAGTAGGTAAGTTTGGTTAAGGTGACATAGTAGTAGATTCCATGTTAATGAATTCAGTAGCACGGTTAAGAATCATTGTATCCGCTAGAGTGACATAGGGATCCGTTGGGATCATTAAACCATTAACATAGGGGGAGTTGGGCCTTCATCCGAAGTGTCACCATCTGAGATGAGAATATTAGTCTGATATGGGGGGAGAGGCATTCTGTTCCACCAATTAGAGTAGACCAGCAGACGTGCAAAGATCAATGTTTCCCTGGTAAGATCCATAGAATCTGAATCTTGTGAATGAGAGAAGGCCATAACATCACTGGTCCGATAGGCAACTGAGGTAGGAAATCCAGGGGCATCGCCTGCAGAGTTGAGAACACCAGATATGGTCTTTATGGGATCAAATAAATTCCCACATACTTGGAGTGAAAGGACAACGCCTCTAATTTTGTGATAAAACTTCTATGTCAAGATAAGATCATCTGATTCCTCTTGCAAACTATAGATTAACTTAAATATTTCTATTGAAAAGGTAGAATTCAGGTTCTGATCTACTGAGAGGGCCCTACCAATGGGGTTGAGATCCCTATCTTCATCTTTGGTAGGTATGGTGGACAAGGAATGATTCCCTTGATATTCTTCCATTATAATATCAACCAATGATTAATTATGAAGGATATAACTAGAAGGACCAAAATGATCCAAATCCCCTTTTACAACAGAAACACGTTTATTATTTCGGTTCTGATTGATTTCCTTCCACACTGATGTCTTGGGAGCTTCATTAATTTTTTTCTGATTCATTCTACATTTGACAACCATGTGTCCAATAATCTTATATATATCACTAAAATGAGGGAATCATTCATATTTAACATTCACATCAGTTTTGTTTCCATTATCAATAAACATAATGCTATCCGGGCTCTTGTATTGAAGATTGACATCAATCAACATTCTATAAATGAATCCAAGATCTACATATAGGGTCATTCGATCAAATATGATAGTGATTCCAATGTAATAGGCAAGATCATTATGGATATTCGGATGCCTGTACATCCAATTCAAACTGTGATGCCTGAACCAGATCTGAGCATTTTCATACTTCAATTTTTTTGATTAAAACTAACATCCCCTATTGAATGCCTTAAAATTCCTCTATTGAGTTGTATATTTCCAGTACCCCAAACCATGTAGACCTCTTCCATGAATTGTAGAATAATATGGAAGATCCCTCACCCGATTGGAATAATCCTTCAGTGTCTAAAACCCCAGCAATGAGAGACCATGTCTTAAGATCAGCATAAGACCAAGGCCTTCCCCCCTTTGAGTAAATAACATAATATATTATAGAAAACTTTTATAGAGTAGCACTCAGCTGCAGTCCTTCTGGATCATACACCATCAAAAATCAACAATTTTTTAATCTGGTGATGTTTCAGGGTTTTTATAAACCCTCCATGACTGGATCAGAGGAACCAGATAAGGCCTCCATGAAAGATACACGCTTATTTCTCAATGTAGTTGGATCATGATCAGTCGAAATCATACCTTGGGCCTGAAAGGTATTATCATTATTAAAAGAAAACTCCCAATCAGGATTAAAAGATTACATGTGACCAATCAGATGCTAAACAAAGATCTTGTAGAAAACCCATCACCATGTTCTAAGAGGAAGCCTCCCACACATTTCATAACACCACTTTTAGAATAAATTAAAAAAATATAATATACCATTTATATAAAATTATTGAATGAAAATAAATTACAGGTTTACAAAAATTTGTATTTTTCACAATTTAATGAAAAATAATTTTTCTATTGAAAAAACACAAAAAATTCATAGTAAGATAATATTTTTCTAATGATAAAAAGGATATTAATTTACTCAAGTGAAATTATTTATATTTATATGATTTAGTTATTACTATTCCAGACTTCAAATTAAATGTCTTGGTTATAGAGCCCATATTTAAATAATAATACTTCATATTATATCAATGATTATTTAAATGAATATGTTGTGATTTAATAATGTTATCGAACACATAAAATTTATATAATGTATTCCAAAATTTTGAGGTCATACATTCTACCCAATCTGGTAAATTTTTCCCTCAAAATTTTAAAAATGAATTTCTTGAATTAGTGTATCATTTTATAGAAATAAAATAATGTATCGATACTATATTGATATATATTTTATTTTTCATTACATTTAAATATATTATTCGTTAGTTAAGTATTTATATGATCAGGAAAGTATCATTATAAGACTCAAGTGTTTTAGAAAACATACCTTCACAGTTTAAGGATACATTCTTTATAGAATTCAATAGATTTATCTTCCAATTATTTATGTTAAAGAAATAATTTTCCATCAAGGTAAATTATAAAAGGTAAAATAATTACATTATTTTTTCCATACCCTATGAATAATTTCATCCATTTATTATTTTTAATGATTTTTTCCCCTGATTCATCACATATTATATAGGATGAATAACCCTAAAAATTTTACTTCATGCCCTCTGTAATAATTTTAAATTTTTATAGATCATAATATATAAAAAATAATGAAAATACATTAATCATATCTCGATATATTTATCAAAAAAAATTAGATTTCCCATGTAAACCAATATTAATAAATATTTATCCGGCAATCACTATAATAAAACCCAAATTTAAACTAAACATAAAACATTTCCCAACTAGTTATGCCAAAATTTATAATAAATGATTATAATGATTTGATTAAATATTCATTAATGATCAACTTCATAATTACATCATAATAATATTAGTTAATCAGATGGTCATATACCAAAAATATATATACACTTATCGTATATTCCCCCACAACATGCTAATTTCTTCTATAAATACCCTGAATCACTATAGGGGAAAATTAATATCCTATATGATTTCAATAATTAGCTCTATATAAAAGAAAAAAAATTAAATATAAATAATCACATTACCCTAAAAATATTTTTTGAAATCATTAAGAACTATAGTGAAATGTTACTTATATGTTTCATGATTGTTAAAATCACAATATCACTAAGAAACAACTTTTAAAACATAATTCTGGAATCATAATACAAAACAAATTCAATCATTTAACATGAATGATTTGGATAACATAATCACTGACAAGATCTAGGAGTTATACCTTGGATTTAGGAATTCACATTGATAATTCCCATGTATCACATATATATACAATGTAATATACATGGTGTCATATGACCTACTTCATTTCCCCATATTGAAATTATCATTTTCCCGAAAAATTACTTTATCGATGTCCTTATTTTCCACATCCAAAATATATTCTTTCTCCTCTATGACATTTCCATGGGTTCTTATTCTCACATACCTAACTTGTACGAAGTTTAATTTTATTCCCTTGATGATCTTCATATAATTAACAACCATAAAATTCCATTTTTTTCTTATTAGGTTTGTTTAGAAAACCAACCAAGTTGAGGTTATTAATCATATAATTAGATAACTAATTTTGAAAAATCACAATGTTTCTCATTAAAGAAATCTTTTCTTTTGGTTCCTAAAAAGAAAAATATTTCAATTCTCTATCTCTAGTTTTTATTAACATGAATCCTCCTAATTTCAACCATAAAAAACACAAAAAATAGTGTGATAAATAATAATCATAGTGAGAAACCATACAATCATGGTAAATAATTCACATGATATCTTAATCCTGATAGTATATTTCCAATATATGAATCCTGAGTATTAAACAAGGTCATCAATATCCATTATATACTAAAATCCTTCATAATTGTTTATAACTAATACATGATTTAACCCAAGAAAATCTCTAGGGATTGTATATCCAAGTGTGCAATCTGAGGCCCACAAATTTTAGACATGTGATGATCATTTCAATACATAATCAACCCTATTTAAAGTAGTTACTCAAAAGATAATCTAAAATTTACCAAATCCACTTTCTAGTATCCAAACATGGATATATTTACTAAAACAATTACACACCATTCACTAAAATAAATTATATTTTTTATCCTCTCCATATGATTATACTACATTTTCTCACTAATGTTTTCTCATAATTGTTTCCAAAAATTTGTAAACCATACTTTATTACCTTCTCACTTGACCCCAACAAATATTTTTATAAATATTAGATCTCATTTTATGAATATTTATTATATATCATTAAAATGCATGCCATAACAATGAACATATTCTGTGTTTGAAAATTTTTTATATATAACGTATTACATAAAATTTATACATCGTGTATCACTATGTTGTTCATAAATATAACCATTATTAGACATATAATAATTAAAACCATTTTTTATAACATGAGGAATGGAAATATAATAAATAGTGATATCATATTCTTAGTATGGGTAAACAACATAGATATCAATGATCATTTAGGATAACATGAGGTTTAGTTAATGAGAACATGAGATTAACATTTAAAATAATAACTATATTTTTATAAATTAGAATCATAAGTCATATAATAATGGTTAGATCATTTATAATACATGAATAATAAGCAAATCAACGAACACGGTCCTTAAAAGAATAAATTTGAAAACATATCTTTCCATAAATGAGATGAATTAGGTGAGGAATAATCATAATATTATAAATCATCTGTCAAGGCTTGGATCCATGAAGATCAATGTCAGAGGACATAAAATTATTATGGAGAATCCTACCAAATAAATCACATCATTTTCTAGGAGTACCTTCACCCCATATAACTCTATTAGTATTATAAACTACATAAGAGTGATATAAAATTTTGGACCCACCCATCACATATTCATAATCAATTCATACATATTCTATAAGGTGATAAAAAATTCATTATATCATCATAACAAAACCTCTTAAAAATAAATGGGCTTCTTCAACATCACATAGTCCAAATCATTAATTAAATTATCATCGCTTAATTTACATGTGAAAAGAAAACATGATTGATATCAATCCCCAACTTATTATTAACCATCCTGAATATTAATATAGATGGTATAATTAGAATATATCCCTAGTGAATAATAATAAACCTTAATTTATGTTGACATATAATATTAATAACATTTAATGAAAATTTAAATAATTTAGAAAATATCATTTTTATTAAAAATCATTAAAACTAATAATTTATAGAATATTTTGAATATTATTTTCTTTTAAAATAACCACATAAAAATTTAATGTATTATTATAATAAAATAATGTTCACCATGGTGTAAATTCTTTATCAGGTTGTGTATGTTAAATTACATTCATTTCACACTTTTGAAAAAATTAAAAAAGATACAAATTGAGAAAATAATAATATTGTTCCTATTAATAAATTATTTTAAAAGATTAATATAGATAAAAATGAATACAAACATAAACTGGATCAATCCTAAATCCATTTTATTAATATTTTTTGGATTCAATATTTGGTTATATGTGGACCATACATTAAAATCCATGTTTAATCAAGCATACCCCCCAAATGTTTTATCAAAATTAAAATTTTAAATGTTCAAATTGAAAATGAATCAATATTCACACCCTTACATCAGAAATCATAAAACATGAATAACTAACATCAAAAAGAGGTAAGTGGAGAGAGAAATATTTTGGAATCCATCATCATCATCATAAGAAACATTAAAAAACATGAGAAATAATCATGACCACAATGATAGATCCCCTCAGTAACCAATCATCAAGATCAATTCCATTAGAAAGGAACTAACCAAACCATAAAAATAAATTCATCACTATCATTGATCACCACCCTGAACCCCTAACACTATCTGATGGAAGAAGACTCTTAAAGAAAGATTATGATAAACTATCACCACTTGATAATCTGAAACCAAAGGTAGAAAGTGACCAATTAAAAACCCCCATGATCATAATTGATGTGACCATTTCAAATATATAAATTCACTTGAACACCATATCATTAAAAAAACAATGTTTTTATTAAATGCAAACTAAGTTAGTAATAGAAAATAAAGGAACAAATTTATGAATTAATTAGGTTAATGGCCACAAAAATAAAAAATATGACGAAAAAACTGTATCCTCTATCATAAACATATCATAATCACAAATATGCCTTATATACAACATGAATGAATACAATGGGGACATTAATTATTCAATAGGACAACATGATCATAATTGAGATGATGGAGTAACTCACTACCAAGGAACATTGAAATGAATGTGAAAGAGGGAAACAATAGATTTTTAGAAGACTGATGATAAATAGGAATGATGGAAAACCAAATCTGAGTCCAACACCAAGGATGGAGGAATAAAATGTCTATTAATAAATCATAGATTATAATGAGAATAATATTAGACAAATATGAGTGGATTGAGTGTTTTTATAAGATCAAGAGATGATGGACTAGAACAGAATAGGCCACCATTGAGAATTATCCTTGAAATTGGTAATAATGATGTGGAAATGAAAACTGATGAAGTGAAAATGGGGACTCCACTATAGAGGGATTATATGAGTTATGAGGATATTTGAGAGAAGGATCCTATAGATATCCCCAAAAACACACACATTGAATGGAAAAACAACAAATAGATTAATGTTTCCAGTTAGAAATCCAAGATAAGACACTACTGAAAGGGTAATAAATAAATTGGATGGATACCCACCATCAAAAGGGTCAAGACACCAACACACTAATGAGAGGTATAAATAAATAAAACATTAGATAAAAGTGGTATCATTCCCATTGGATCATAAAAATAATTTTTTTAAATATTTAATAAATAATTTTCATGGATGTAAAATATTCCCAACCACAATGTGAAAAAGATTTGTTTTGATTAAATACATTCCTCTGGTACTATTTGAGTAATAATAAGATTAAAATGTTTTGAAAAATTAAATCATTTTAATTAAATATATTAAATTAAATTACATATTCATTTAGATGAATGAAATCATAAGCTTCACATAAAGGGTATTTAGACAAAAGCGATCCAAATAAAAAGTGAGTTCATTCAATTAAGGATTACGACTTCAGTAACTCCATAATCATTAGACCCATAAAAGAATAACTCTTAATAAAGCTTCAAATATTATGAAAATAAGAATATTCATGATAATTTTTTTTAAATAAGTATTACACCTCATAAAAGATGGTAGGTTTGTGAAATGGTTTCCAATATATATTATTTGAGATGATAAGACCATAATATGTTCATAACATTCAAATCAGGATCTCACAAATGAAATAATATAAATTTTAAATTTAAATTACATTAATTAAGAAGAATAATAGATATAAAATTACAAAAGGTGAATCATAAAAACCTCATTATCATATATATGTTCATAATATCATTCATGAACAATGTAATAATATTAAGATGAAGAATAGTGGCCACTCATCTCTCATACTTTTTGTGAACTATATCCTCATGCGAAATCAATTTAAATTTCTTGTATCTATCTATAAGAACAATATACTTAATTATGATATCATATATTCTCCAATAAAACAATTTAAATGCCAATTTATCAATATCTATTTTTTAAAAACCTCATTTTTTGTGTTAACAATTTCATTTTCCCCGTAAGTTCTGGTTTTGAAGTTTTAATCCTTGAATCTTGATTGGGGGTCCATGATATAGAATATATTGATCATTATATAAATAATATTTTTCATTGAATAATATTCAATAATTTCTAAATTAGAAAAGTATCTCTTAAGTCCATCATTATAAATGACGGTGTGAGGTAGATATAGAAAAGAAACCGTATCGCTTCGTGGAGGTGGTAGTCCACACAAACGCATAAGCGACACATTAATTTATCATTTGATGGGAAAATGTGATAAATAAAGTTATTTAATTTAATTAATAACATCTTAGTTAATGGTAGATACTAATTCTATATTACTATAAAGGTTATTAAATAATTGAATGAAGAACAAGAAGAAGAAAATGAAAATGTTTTGTTACAATGACAACTTCATCAGTGAAGGATCTAATTTGTGTCACTCCTCAAAGAGAATAGGTGAGGTATTTTATCAATAATAGAACCTATAAAATGTATCTATATATTTAAATAATATGTTTTGTTATGGTTTTTTTGATCTAATTAGCATAAGAAGTTTGAAGAAGAGTGGAGAGGTGGTATCCTATTATGAGTGAGGAGTTGTGATCCCTTAGATTTACATAACCTATTAAAATAATTTTAATTATTATTCATATTTGAGTCCAACAAAAATTGAGTTATACAAATAAGATTATTAAAAGTCTACATAATCTTATTTAATGATATTTATAAATGATTATGTTATTGTATTATCTATATTTCATAGTTTTAACACCTATTAACCAACTTGACAATTACCATGATATCAAATGGTTTGACTCATTAGGTGTCAAGAATTTTACTATAAATGGATATGTTACTCATAAGTGTATAATGATTTATATTCAAAATAATTTCCCATTAACTTGGTATAATATATTTTTTTAACATAAAATAATTTTAAAAATTATTATTTGACATAAGATACCATTAACATCATTTCATAACTATTAACATAATTAATGGTATACAAATAAATAATGTAATAAACATTGATTATAAAATATTAAAACTTCATAAATACATTATATTTATCAAATAAAAATTCATGGAACACTATAACATATCTAAAAATATTACTTTTTATGATCTAATGTCATTTAATTAATTTTTCTAATGCTTTCACAAATTCCATTTTAAGGTTTCTTAATTATTCAATGTAAATATTTCATCACTATAATTAATATAAATTTCTATAATATAATTATATTTCTATTCTAAATTAATTTTTTTAACCATTTATTATCAATTTTTTCAATGTAAAAAATTATTATAGATATCAAATTCATGAAGTATTCCTTTTTAAACATTTCATTGCTTAAAATATTATAAATTAAATTATCAATGACTTATGGAACCATATAGCTATATTTTTACAACGTTGAAGGGGTGGTCAAATTTGACTAAAAAATTCTATATAGTTAAGTGTGTAAATGATTTTAATATATTAATCTATAGTTTAAATATTAATTGTCATGACCCGCCTTCACCAAGATGAGAGAAAGGACAACAGCTTGCCTAGCCCTTCCTTATTAAAGTTGAAGGAGGGATAATGACCCCCAAGACCCACCATCAATAGGTCCCGTAGTGGTGACTAGAACCAAGTGTATAATATCACACACTAAAAGGAAGGCATTACCGTTTTTCTTTTAATAGGATCAGGATATAAGATAGTAAATCCTACAACACTAAAACTAAAAGTGCATGAAAAGCCAAAACAACCATTCCCATATGCATGTTCCAAAAGGAAATACCACAAAGTACAAAGTGAATACAAAGGTAAAGTACCAAAGAAAGAAAAACAACAACAACAACTATTCCAAAGGTTCTACACTAGTATTGTCCCGCGCGATCCCCGAATTCCTCTTGGAAACATGAAAACCGTTTTATATATATAGGGTGAGCATACAAGTATACACAGTAGGGAAAAACCTAAAGCTATAATGAACAAGTGGGGAGGTATACTAATGCCCCGTGAGAAAAGATATAACCAAGCACTTAACAAGGAAACTATCCACCCAAGCCACCCCAACGTACACTCCACAAATAACTTAAGTCAAGTAAAATATAATAATAGCACATCGATGTTTTGGTACCCCGTGCCAGTTTCCCACTATTTATTTATGACATCCTACACATCAAACCAATACCGCCATTCTCACTGCCGTCCCACTGCCACACCCCGCCCGCACACACTTGGGCCATACCATCACATAGTCCCACTGCCAAACCCCACCCGCAAACACCTGGGCCACAACTATCTCTTGTAACCATGCCTACGAACACCTAGTCCAGAACAACCAATGCCACGCCCGAAGACACCAGGGAAAGAAGATCCACTACCACGACCGAAGACAACTGGGCCTCATCCTGAAGACACATGGGAAACCACCTGCCCTCAGACACTTGGTCCAACCACTACACCACCCTGCCTGAAGATTCTTGGGCTAATAATGGACTTCAGGCCATCACAGCATGCCCAAAGATAATTGGGTTATCCATGAAAGGGAGAAGAAAAGTGGTAATAACCGGCCACTAATAGAATTGTTGGAAAAAACACCATCCCCCATGAAATGGGGGTGTTCAGCACTAAGTGGTCAACTTGGTTGGGGCGCGAATAAGAAACAAAAAACTACAAGTATATGAATAGGTAACAAGCCCTCACCCAAAGTTTTGGTTTCTCTTCAGCCTGCTTAAAGAACACATTCAACACCCACATCCAATTCACAACCCACACCAAAACAAAACCCATCTATGTCATCTTTGTTTCAATATTTGGTAATAATTTTAGATGAGTTTACTGCACCTACTTGGTCAACTAACAAGCATAAGCACAATCCAATGAAATAGTACAGTCAAACATCAACTTAAACATTCACACCCGGTTCTCTTGTAATTTAACTAAAACAAAGGGATTAGTGAGATCCCTCAAAGTACTAGAACCAAAGAAAACCCCAAGGTAAATCCCCATGTCCCAAGAAGCCAACATTTTCTCAACTACAGAGGATTCCACCCCAATTCGTGATATAATCATGGTAACCACCCGTCCTTAAATTCACAACCACTAGAAGCATAACAATAGGGGATCCCATCCCCACACACATCACCCAACAATCGTCCCATGAAAGAGAAACAACAATCCACTACCACCAAAGCAATGTAGGCCCATGCCGGTAATTTCATATTTAAACGATTTAACACACTCATGATTCCAATTCCGCTATACTTAACCGGGGTTATCACAAAAAAGGATGATCCTAGTGGTTTAAATTTATTTAGCCGGATTTGCATAATTAAAAAAATTGCTTTACAGGCAAGGGTTCAAAAACATAATACAATCCATTTAAACATCACCAGAGGTAAGGGTTCATTAGTGCACAGAGAAAGACCACCAACGACCATGAGTTTTAGTAGGCGTAAGGCCACACAATTCAGAAAACATGGTCATAAAACAAAGAATCATCATCGATCACAACCCGCCCCCCTTCGTTCTTTAGAGTCCGTTCATTATATTCATTAAGGTTTGGGTTCATCCAATTCCACAGAATCAAAAACATGCCCACCACACACGATACACAAAAGGAGAGACTAATGAGAAATTCCCTACTTGATTGATCAACTATCGATGTTTATCTCACCGGCCAGGAACAAAAGATGCGCGATGTGTAGGGGTGGGGCCTCGACCACTAAAGAACTAGTAGACATAACGATGGGTGGTTGATCGATAAAAGAAGAAAACTAGAGAACCCTTTATTTTATAAGGGTCGGGGATGGTTGAGATAAGAAAGTGAAACCGCGTAAGGAGCGGGGGTCGTGGGTTGACCACGTGGCCCCACACGTCATTAAACAGGTCCATGCCTTTAGGGGCGGTTTAAACTGAAGAACCCAGGGTATCTGACTTAATCAAACGCCATTAATTGGTGTTAATGGGCCTTAAAACAAGCATAATGGGGTCAAAATAGGGTTTAAAACCCAATCTGTGCAAAATGGAGGCACTGCTGGAAAAACCCGTGGGCGTAGGCAAGAGCCACCAGTAGCCGAGAGATAATGGTGGTTGTCAGCCACCGGTAGGGTGCAACAACCAGTAGATGAGAGCTACCGGTGGATGACAGCCACCGGTAGCCGAGTTACTGGTAGGGTGCATCCACCGGTAGTCAAAAACTACCGGTGGCTGTCAGCCACTGGTAACTGAGCTACCGGTAGGCTGAAGCTAGCGGTAGATCGAATGACCGGTATGCTATGACTACCGGTAGACCGAGCTACCGGTAGGACTGCTACCTGTAGGCTATGGCTACCGGTAGGCTTTTCGTGGGTCAAACATCACCGAGAAGTTGGGATGGCCTCCCAGACCACCCAGAAAACCACAAGCATCATATTTTTACTAATTAATGGACCTCCAACAACCCATTCCATTACATAAGATACCTCATAAACTATTCTTTCCCTCGAGAATCAAAACAACCCACGAGGAAAGAGAGGGTCCGAACAACCACCTCAAAAGATATCTCTCAGGAGAAAACCTCATTGTTAACTAAAATAAGCATTCTCTTAAAAACCAAGCAACAAACCATGTCAGACTGCCCAATCTATGGGTTGGGGAGTCTCTTCCCCCATGTCAAGATACTATTCGCTTTGGGAGGCACTGACTCACCCACATGGGTTTAATCGCATCCACCTTAATGCATCTTGATTAAGGGTTTGTTCCTCCCCTCCCCATAGCCAGGATTTTTCACACACATTTATAGAGGAAAGAAAAAAACAAAATATTTCATAGCCAACAAGGTAAAACGATCCACCACAACAAGTATAAACAAAACAGCACAAACTCCATACAACTCTGGGTACTGGGCACGCATATATGCTTCCCTCTCCCCCGTACTCTCCTCAGGCCCACCATGTCTCCATAACACACGAACCAAGGGAATGGATCTCCCACGAAGCACATTCTCCCCACGATCCTCGATCACCACCGGTCTTTCCACAGAGGTCACGTCATCCTTGATGTCTAGCTCTCCCTAGTCGAGGACTTGTCAATCGTTGTGCACATAACAACGGAGCAAGGACACATGGAAGACGTAATGTATCCTCATTAGCGGCGGTGGTAACGCTAGATGATAAGCCACTTCTCCAACCTGCCGCAACACTTTGAAGGGTCCGTTGAAGATGGGAGAGAGCTTACTCACCTTGCCGATCCTCCGTTGTCCATGCCTAGGGGATACCTTCGAGACCACGTGGTCTCCAACCTCATACTCCAAGGGCCTTCTCCTACTATCAGCGTACGGCTTCTGTCAGTCCTGGGCTGCCTTCATCCTTTCCCATATAAGCTGAACCTTCTCCGTCGTGCTTTTCACCACCTTGGGGCCACAAATGCCTGGCTCTCCGAGTTCAGTCCAACACATAGGTGAACGACATGCTATTCAATACAAGACTTCGAACAGGGCCATACCAATGGTAGAGTGATAGCTATTATTGTAGGCGAACTCTACCAGGAGAATGTGTCACACCCATGATCATCCTGAGTCCATAATGCATGCCCACATCATATCCTCCATGCTCTGGAAGGTGCGCTCTATCTGCCCATCTGTATGGGGATGGAAAGCAGTGCTATGATGTAGCTGGGTGCCCAAAGAATGTTGCAACCCTCTCCAGACTCATGAGGTAAACCGTGCATCCCTATCCGAGACTATGGACCTCGTAACTCCATGCAACTGCACCACCTCATCAACGTACCTTCGTGCCAAAGCATCCACTACACATGGCTCCTTAATCGCCAGAAAGTGAGCCAATTTCGTCAACCGGCCCACTACTACCCAGATGGCATCGTACCCCCCTTGAACCTTGGGTAGTCATGTGACGAAATCCATCGAGATGTACTCCCATTTCCACTCAGGGACATATAGAGACTGCAGGATGCCACCTGGAACACGGTGTTCAGACTTCAGCTGCTGACACACTAAACACTTGGCCACAAACTCTGCCACTGCTCAATCTACACCGAGCCACCAGAACTGTCCCCTCAGGCCCTGGTACATCTTGGAAAATCCTGGTTGTGCCGCTAGGGTTGAGTTTTGGAACTCACTGAGAACCTTTCCATGAATCACCTCTGGAACAAATAGCTTCCCCTGGAAAAACATCCAGTTTCGACTATCCTCTGTCCATCCTTCCAGATCATTGCTCTGGTCAACTCGGTCACACATCACTTCGCACTGTGGGTCTCCCCACTGAGACTCCTCCACTTGCTGAAACAGAGACGACTGCACTTTCATCTGATATAGGAAACCTCCATCGCCATCCATCTTCTCATCTAGGTGTAAGGCATCCAACTCCTCCATTTACTTCCAGGTGTCCGCCGACTCTCAGATGACATCCTTCTGTGACCTCCTGGTCAAGTAATCGTCCAATACATTCCCCTTCCCTGATGTGTAGGAAATCTTGAAGTTGTAATCCTGGAGGAACTCCATCCACCATCACTACCATAAGTTTAGATCCCGCTGGGAGAAGATATACCTCAAACTTTTTTTATTTGTGATCACCACAAAGCGTTATCCGATGAGGGAATGCCGCCATAACATTAGCACAAAAACAACCACTACAACCTCCAGGTCGTGGGTGACTTAATTACGCTCATGCGGGCATAGCTACCTATACCCACAAGAGATCACCCCTTGTTGCTACATCAACACGCATCTGAGGCCTTTCCCTGAAGAATCACAGAACACCTCTTATGCTGCCCCTTCTTCTGGTAGTCTTAGAACTAGGGAACTAACCAAATTCTCCTTCAGATAGCTGAAGGCTTCCTCTCAATGCTCACTCAACATGAAAACATGGTCCTTATTGGTCAGGACTATCAAAGGGGCTTCAACTTGGGAGAATTTGGGTACGAACCTATGCCAAATTCTTGTGTGCTTCCCAAGAAAAAATGCTTCAAACATTGATGGGTCCACCACTACCCCTTGCTCGGACACTACGTGCCCATGTAATTGAACTTCTCGCATCCAAAACTTGAATTTTGACAACTTACCAAAGAGCGGGTGCTGTTGGAGGACCTCCAAAACCGTCCTTAGGTGTCCCACGTGATCCTCCTCTGATCTTGAATAGATCATGATATCGTCGATGAACACAACTACGAACCTATCCAGGTACTCTAAGAAGATGGAGTTCATAAGCCCCATGAACACAACCCGGGCGTTCATAACACCGAAGGGCATGAATACGAACCCGTAGTGTCCATATCTGCACCTGAACATCATCTTCGGGATGTCTCCCTCTTTCACTCTAAACTGGTGATACCGAGACCACAGGTCAATCTTCGAGAACCAACCTTCCCCTTTCAGCTAGTCGAAAAGATTGTCTATCCTCGAAAGAGGGTAGCGATTCTTGATCATTACCTGATCCAGCCTCCTATATTCTATGCACAACCTGAGACCACCATCTGCATTCTTTGCGAACAAGAATGGAGAACCCCAAGGTGATGCACTTGGTCGAACATAACCCCTCTTCATTAGATCGTCAATCTGAATTTTCAGCTCCCATAGCTCTGAAGGTGCCATCTGGTAAGGAGAAATCGAGATCAGAGGAGCACCAGGATGCATGTCGATCCCAAACTTGATATCCCGTCGAGGGGGTAGAGTCGTCACCTCCTCATGAAATACGTCCATAAACTCACTGATGATATCTGGAAGCTCCACCATTTCAGAATCTACTGACTCTACTAATAGATCAGCAAACAAAGAGAGGAGGGGTTCCTCTGGCCTGCTACCCTTCTGACTTCTCCGCTCGCCGTTGAAGGTAACACGTCGGCCGCCCAAGTCTGAGAACACAACCCATCCTCGGAAGGAGGTCGATGATGGCACACACAGAGAACAGCTAGTAGATTCCTAGGATTATATCATCGGGATGTATCTGTAGCAGTAGTAGATCCCTGACCGACTAATGTGGTCCTACCATCAGCCTTCATTCTTAACAAACATATAACAAGTCGGTCTGACCTCCGACTGGTGTGCTCAGCACTAGGGGAACTAAATGTCTCTCGACATCTAGACCTAAGGCACGAGCAAGACTGGGTGCAAAAAAGGATTACAAAGATCTGATATCGAACAAGGAATAAGCAAGAGTTCTAAAAAACTGATCGTACCTCGAACGACCTCTGGCCCTACTGGAAATGATACCTCTGATGCATGCAACTGTCCACACCCAACTCCTCTGTCCCTCGGTAGTCGGACACCTCCACGACCACACCCCGGTTGAGGTCCTTGAGGAGAACCCTGAGGTAGGCCTCCTCTGGCAACGTCTGCCCTCAGAGGAGCAGGAGCTCGCTTCCCCTGCTGCTGCTGCTGGAAAGGCCTAGTTGGAAGCTGCTGCTAGGGTGGGTGCTAGGGTTGTCCTCCACCGCCGTACTATACTCTGACTGGGCACTAATTCTGGATATGTCCATGGCTCCCACAGAAGTAACACCTTGGTCCTAGGCCAGAAAAGAAAAGGTGGGGAACGGGGGACCGGAACTGGAATTGTTTCTGCCTGCTCCCTGTTGGTTGGAACCTAGAGTGTCCCGACGTTGGAGGCCTGGTGCTGACGGCCTTCCCCATAGATGATACTATCTGGATCCCCTATCGTGCCACACCTCCTAGAGCATGAATCCTCTCCACTACTTCAGCCTTTTTCTGGAACTCCAAGTACGTCGGCAGGGTGAAGGAGGTAACAACATACTGAAGGGAGGGTCGGAGCGCCTCCTCTAAACGTCTTTCCCGAGACTCTTCTTCTGGAAATAGGTCTGGAGAAAAACGTAGGAGGTCCTTGAACATGATTCCCACCTCCCATACTGACATACTCCCCTGCTCGAGGGAGAGTAGCTCCTGCCTCTTCTCCGCCTTCATCTTAGAAGAGGGTAATTTCGCTCAGAACTCCTTCTCGAAATCAGCCCATGCCACCTCAGCCTCTCTCCTTTCTCCCAGGTAAAGCGTCCACCACTGACGTGCTGCTCCTTGCATCTGGCTAACAGCCATAGAAACCTAGTACTCGTTCGGAGCCTGGATCAGGCCAAATGCTATCACTAGCTCCTCTAGCCTGCTCTCCGTCTTCATGTCAGAGGTTCTGCCCTCATACTTCACGAGGGTCTGTCGCTGGAAGGCCCAAAGATTCTTCTACCATTGGTCGTCATCCTCCTATCGATCATATCTCTATCGATCAGCCAAGGTAGCCTCATGGGGTTCGATCAACCGCACCACACGTGGTCGTCTCCCAGGTTCCATAGCTGTATGTTAAACAAGGAATGCCTAAGCCCAAGTAGTGCATAGTATTGTTCTTAATATTTCTTAAACTCCTTATTTATTTCAATTCCCAAAAAACCCATGAAACACATGAAAAAAAGTCATTATGATTCATGTACCTTTCCTAGGGTCTCTACCCTGCAATCAGTGTGGCCTTACTTGGTCGTTCGGTAGGTCCAGAGTCATTGCATCGGATCACGGGGGGCCCTAAAATCCCGTGTCCCAGCTAGTATTCCCTGGCCTAATTCACGCACCGAGGGAACCCAACACGTTTTCACCACCATCCCATGAAATCCTTACTGTGCCTAACTCTAGACTCTGTCTTATCTCTCAACCATCACCTTTGATACCATTCTATCACGACCCGCCTTCACCATGATGAGGGAAAGGACATCAGCTTGCCAGACCCTTCCTTATTCAACTTTAAGGAGAGATAATGACCCCCGCGACCCGCCTTCAATAGGTCCTATAGGGGCGAATAGAACCAAGGGTATAATATCACACACTAAATGGAAGGTGTTACCCTTTTTTTAATAGGATCGGGAGATAAGATAGTAAATCCCACAACACTAAAACTATAATTGCAAGAAATGAAAAAAACAACCATTCCCATATACATGTTCAAAAAGTAAATACCGTAAAGTAAAAAGTGACTACAAAGGTAAAGTACCAAAGAAAGAAAAACATCAACTACAACTTTCCCAAAGATCCTGCACTAGTATGGTCCTGTGCGATCCCTGAAGTCCTCCTGGAAACCTAAAAACAGTTTTATATACGTAGGGTGAGCATACAAGTATACTCATTAGGGAAAAACCTAATTCTCTCATGCACAAGTGGGGAGGCATACTAATTCCCTATGAGAAAAGAGATAACTGGGCACTTAACAAAGAAACTAACCACCCAAGCCTCACCAAGGTACACTCCCCAAATAACACAATTCAAGTAAAATATAATAATAGCACATCGATGTTTTGGTACACCACGCCACTTTCCCATGAGTTATTGAGGAAATCCTACACATCGAACCAGTCCCTCCATTCTCAACATAGTCCCACTACCACACCTCGCCCGTAAACACCCGGGCCATACCCTCACACGTTCCCACTGCCAAACCCCACCTGCAAACACCTGGGCCATAACTGTCTCACGTAACCACGCCTGCAAACACCTAGGCCAGAACAACCACTACCACGACCGAAAACACCTAGCCTAGAAGATCCACTTCCACGCCTGAAGACACCTGGGCCTCATCCCGAAGACACTTGGGAAACCACCTAACCGCACACACCTGGTCCAACCACAGAGCCACCCTACCTGATGATTTTTTGGCTAATAATGGACTTCATGCCATCATTCCCTGCCCGAAGATACTTGGGCTATCCGGGAAAGGGAGTAGAAAGGAGCTAATAACGAGACACAAATAGAAGTGTTGGAAAAAACACCCTCCCCCATGAAATGGGGGTGTTCAGAACTAAGTTCTCGACTTGCGTAGGGCGTGAATAAGAAACACAAAACTACATGTCTATGTATAGGTAACAAGTACTCACCCAAAGTTTAGGTTTTTCTTCAGCCTACCTAAAGAACACATTCAACATCCACATCCAAGTCACAACCCACACCAAACCAAAAACCAAATGTCTCATCTTTGTTTTCAGGTTTAGTAATAATGTAAGATGAGTTTACTTCACCTACATGGGCAACTAACAAGAATAAGCACAAGCCAAGGAAAAATTACAGTCAAACATCAACATAAACATTCACACCTGGTTCTCTTTTAAAGTCACAACAACAAAGGGATAAGTGAGATCCATCAATGTAATGGAACCAAAGAAAACCCCATGGTATAGACCCACGTCCCCAGAAGCCAACGGTTTCTCAACAATAAAGGATTTCACCCTAATTCGTGATATAATCAAGGTAACCACCCATCCTTAAATTCACATCCATTGGAAGCATAACAACAGAGGATGCCATCCCCTCCCACATCACCCACCAATCGTCCCGTGAAGGAAAAACAACAAAACATTACCACCAAAGAAAAGTAGGCCAAAGACGATATTTTCATATTTAAAAGATTAACACACTCCATGATTCCAATTGCACTGTACTCTAACCGGGGTTATCATAAAAAAGGTGAGATCCTAGTGGTTTAAATTTATTTAGCCATAAATATGTAATTAACAAAATTCCATTACAGGAAAGGGTTCACAAAAACAATACTATCCATTTAAAAATCACCAGAGGTAAGGGTTTGTTAGTTCACAAAGAAACACCACCAACGACAATGATTTTTAGTAGGCGTAAGCCCGCACAATTCAGAAAACAAGATCATAAAACAAAGCAGAATCATCGATCACCACCCCTCTTAGTTCATTAGAGTTCGTTAATTATATCCATTAAGGATCAGGTTCATCCAATCCTATAGAATCAAAAGCATTCCCACCATGCATGATACACAAAAGAGTGACGAAAGAGAAATTACCTACTTGACTGATCAACGATCGAAGTTTATCTCACCCGCCAAGAACAGAAGATGCACGATTTGCAGGGGTGGGGCCTCAGAAACTAAAGAACTAGAAGAAGAAATGATGGGAGGGTGATCGAGAAAAGAAGAAACCCAGAGAACCCTTTAGATTATAAGGGCTGGGGACGGTTGAGATAAGAACGTGAAACCGCGTATGGAGCGGGGGGTCATGGGTTGACCACGTGGCCCCACACTTCATTAAAGAGGTCCTCACCTTTAGGGGCGGTATAAACTGATGCACCCAAGGTATCTAACTTAATCAAACACCACTAATTGGCATTAATGGGCCTTAAAACAGGCTTAATGGGGTCAAAATAGAGTTAAAAATCCAAATTACGCAAAAAGGAGGCGCTATTGGAAAAACCTGTGTGGGAAGGAATGAGCTACCGGTAGGACTACTACTAGTAGGCTAAGGCTACCGGTAGGCCTATCATGGGTCAAACATCACTGAGAAGTTGGGATGGCCTCCCAAACCACCCAGAACACCTCAAGCATCAAATATTTACTATGTAACGAACCTACAACAACCCGGTCCGTTACATTAATTTTCCCATTTTAACATTTATTCAACGGGTGATTTTTTTTACAATTTATATAAATAATTTCTGATAATATATGGAACCAATTTATCAAATATACACATCATGATTAAAAATATTGAATCAATTTTTTAATATTAAATTTATAGATTTGTGGAAATAAATATAAACACAAACAAATAAAACAAAACTTTAATCATTCATTATAAATTTTAATATATAAACATAATGATGAACATATAAAAAATATAATATTTATTCTGATTGAATAATTTGGATTATTTATAATAATGTGAATGATCCAAAACATTAAATACTAATATAAAATATAATGATAATGTTTCATAAATAGATTTAATAAAACGAAAATATATTTTGACAAGAAGATGTCTTTTTAACTATTTTTCACTGTCCCATTAATAATATGATACATGAGGTTTGTTGATTTATCTATCTCGGAGAAGTGACTTAGGATTGGATACCAACCGAATTGGAAACTATTCATATAATGAGTATGGAGATTTGAATCCATTTCTTATCCAGGGAATGTGTGGCATTCCCCCATTTTGGTCGAGACCCCCAATGGGAGTTGAGTGTTTTCCATAAACACATTTTCCAATGACCCTATAGCCATGTGGTTCATGATAAATTTTGGTATCTAAAAAAATTATTTATGTTTTTTTGGATTTATTTTTGGAGTTACGATATTATATATTATTTTTTGTACTATAAATGCATATCTATTCATCCGAATTGGGACTATTGGCTAGAAATTTAGGTCATTATGTCATGGGACCTACAACCCCCAAAAGGACATTGAGCCAAGGAATTTTAGGCCATTTTTGACTCTAATCCTTGAAAAAGTGGACCAAGCCATTATGATGGAGAAATTAAAAAATGGTTGAGAATTAGAATGGAAATTTAAGGACCATATGATTAGATTGTCATAAAGGATCCATCATGTAACGAATATCATACAATTTATAGAGACCCTCGATAGTGGGTGATGTGATTAATATCCATGGATGTGACCTTAGGACTACAATCCTAAATGATGAAAATATAAGACAAGTAACATGGGCTACTTCATTGTGGGGTCTTGTCCAGGGGCCTTTAGGTAAAGTATTATCACTGTTTCACTTGGAAATTTGGCTAAGTCATGTACATGTTCCATTTGGATTTTGAGAACTATAAGGGTTCACTATCAACCCTGTTAGAAATAGTATTATCAGGAAAATGAATTTAAAATATAATTCAAATTTGCTATTGATTACTTTATATTTCATTATTCACCGAATAATAAATAATTTATCAAAAATCCAAAAGTACACCCTATGATAATATTAACAGGATGATAAAAATTATATCCATTACCACAAATATAATTACTGACAACTTTTGATTTCGATTATATTTTCTATACAAATAATATAATAAAACACATTTTTATGGAAAATATATATTTAATGTTTAAAATGACTTTACAGATAATGGATTACTAATTTATCATGAATAAATCCTTTTATTTTCATTTTATGAAACCATTATACCTATTTTTCACAATCATGTGGATGTTATTGGTACCTTATGATTTAAAATAATTGTTATAATGGTCCCATTTAAAATATATTTTATTATAGTATGTTGTAGTGTTGTTAAATATTAGTGTTGTGTGTCCTACAAGCTATAGGTGACTTAAAAATTTGTAAATATAATCTAAAATATTTAAGTGTAAAAATTTATCACCTTTATATGAGAAAATATTCTTCCCATAGTCACAACCTAGGACATTATGTCTTGTTGGATTTTTCTCGCATAGTATGAGGTGTAGACAATGTCACGTAACAAAATCTAGAATGTGTACCTGTAAAGTTTCATAGGGAAATAGTGATTTATAATAATAACTATGAGTATTATAAATTGATTATAATACAAAATGAAATTTGTGGTTTATGTTTTTAGTGAAATTTTTATAAAAAATTATATTTTCCTACATCCAGATACCTGAAAAACACCTGACTTTGGTTTTCAACAACCCTAAGGGTTTTCATCAATCACCGATGTTTGGAAAGTAACTCTATGCTTCCAGAGAAACTACTGGGGAAACTTTTACTAGATTTAAATAAATATATAATTTATGATCATGTTATATCAGAATTATGGAATGTGTCATTCATGATTTACAAATTCCAAAAACGTAACACAAGAACAAATATTTCCTAATGGAAAAATATTGAAATTAAGAAAGGAAAATTTTCAATGGTGATTCCCTTAGACACCATTATTTTAGGCCTAAATGACATATTCCCCTTGTTCCCCATTCATCCCCAATCTTATTAATAAAATTATTTATGTTATATAGAAATTACTAAACCACATGTACTTATCCAAAAATAATAAATATTAAAATAAATGAAATGGATTAAAACATAATGAACTAATATAAAAGTAATTTTAAAGGACAAAAAATGACTACCGAGTCAATAACACCAAAATTAATCACTATAAGAAAATCTGAAATGATAACGAATAATACATCAACAATAACTGATTTACATGTTACTGCCTGAATAATAAGAAGTGATGTTTTGTGTCCACTTAAGTGTCTATATTGTGTGTCATCATTTCTATTTTCACACCACCCTCCATTAGTGCACCATGAAGGCCAACAATGAACAGATGAAATGACCCTCAAATCCGACCACTAATAGTCCCCATTTTATTGACTATCACTAATGGTATACATCAATTGAATCAGTAGAATTACCCTCAATATATTGCACAAGATCAAGTGGTAAGATAAACAACCAAAAGAAATTCCATCAAATAATATAAAATAAAAAACACACCATAATTCATGTAATGAAATAAAAATTGAATTCTGAAAAAATAATCAAAATAATTGAGAAAAATAAATGATAAACTCTAAAATCAGTCCATCGTAGAAGCCGATAATATCCAACTCTGTCTCAAAAACCCTCCAGGAAACCAGAAAATTAGTTTATCTATAAGTAAGGTGACAATAACATGTATACACAATAGTATCAAACCCATGGTCTATCATGAATATTTTAAATGATAATACTAATTCTCCAATAAAAACAATAAGAACAAAAAAGTGTAAAATAGCCTTCACAACCTTTCCATGGGTCACTCACTCGATAACACATTTGGGTAGTAAATTAATATCAGAGAACATAGATAAATTTACCCCACATCCACATCTCCATTAATTTGACACTAATAGTCCCCAAAATTAATCGTCATATTATCACATACCTTACATGTATAATTATCATCATGATGAACGTCATGTAGAACATGGATCATGGTGAATCCCTAAATACCCATACCTTCCTCTGAGCCTAACATCTTAATTTTTAATTAGTTAATATCCGCAATTCACAATATACATTAATATAATAATCAATACTTTAAAATATCCAATCACAACATCATTACCATATATAAATGGTATGATTAATAAAATGTACTTCAAAATGGTTCCCACTCTTAACACGAATGGCCCCTAATACAAGTCACATCTCTCATCACTGGGAATTTCCACTAATTGTTCCATCTTCTATCGAAACACACCACCTCATTCCACTATGAATGGTATAGTGGGTAAGGTGTGATAATAAGAATCTATTCCATTTCTATATAAGATGATGATGAAAATAACCTCTGAATCATTTAGGTTATAATGCTTAGTAATCGTTGTGGGTGGATTGTGTGTGGAAATCGAAATGAAAAGAAAAAACACACACTGATATATATATATATATATATATATATAAACAAACAGGGCTAATAGAAAGGGTTCACACCAATAAAACATCATCAATATACACTAACAATATCATACAATTATTATCACATATCACCAACACTAAATGAAACTCAGCGCACAAATAGCCACAAAAAACCCAAAATTCCTTTCATTAATTTAATGTTTAAAAAATATTCCATATTATAATATTACAAAAAATAGTTCATTTATTAAACCATTAAATAACATATTTAATAGAAAACCAATATAGTCAACAACCATGTTAATTACTATTTATGATCAACCCATTTGTTTATTTTTTATTAAATAAATTGCCACATAATAATTTTATTTCCGAACTCAATTAATTTTTTTTATATCATTTTTTAATCTATAAATTATTTATTTCACAGCTACTAGGAAACTTCATCAAAGCCACTACATAACCCATTGTCCTACCAACTTTAAATATTATTTATATTTGAAAAACAAATCCATGAAACTCAACCATCTCATAACCAAAAACAAATTAACCACCACACATATGGTCCGTAACAAATCCTTCATCCAAACTGATTACCACCATCCCCGTACAATTCCCTAATATCCCACACAACCATAAGAAAAATAAAAAACATACTTGAAACACACACCAATGGAATTATAGTTTACATAATTACTAATATTCATTTACATATGGACAAAACAATATTTCACAGTCTATATCATGGGTATTTTTTACATATTATATATTCACAAAAAAATATTTCATAACAAAATATAACACCGTATATTTTTTTGAACGATTGGTTTATATAATCAAACAAAACTTGTGTTCTCAAATAAATCACATCGAATACATTTACGTAAATGGTGATTTTAGTTTTTTGGAAAGGATCATAAACATAAATAGAAAGTCCACTAGTAACAATATTTGTATAAAACCTACCTATTAAATTCATTGTTTTTATTAGTTGATATGTACCATACACACAATTGAAAATTAAATCATTAAAATTACGTCGATCTAAAAGATATGAGACAAATCAGACCCCCTACATAGAGAGATGATTTATGTCACACTAAAAAAAAAATTGGAAATAGAGAGATGATATAGAATCCTAGAAATCAAATGATAATTTATTGTTCAATCACATGAATGGCGAATGAGTGAAAAAATATCAGAGAGAGAAAAACTCATTTATCAAGACACACATGGTGATATACAAATTAGAGTGATAAAGAGGACAGGGAACACATTTGTAAACCATGAGAAAGAATTATTTATGTCAACATAGATGGCACCTAAGATATATATATATATGTGTGTGTGTGTGTGTTTATGGATCATTTAAACATTATGAAAATAATAAAAAATTAAATTTGATGAAATCACATATTTAAAATGTCAAATGTACATTCCAAACTATATTTAGATATATTTAGCATGATGTACTTCCCATTTTAATTGAATTTAATTTAGTTCCCATATAATTACATAATGATGAATCATTTAAATAACAAACCAATTAGTAATTAAAGGATACAATTTAATAAACGTATAACAAATTTAAAATCCTTTTATGATTTAATCCCATATTTTACATTAAAAAATTATTTAATGTTATTTTGTGAATATCTAGGTATTTATGAAATCTTGGATTTTGCAACCAGTTGATGAAACTAAATGAAGGGATCAAACACATGAAGTAGTCATGTGACCACACAAACTGACCATGTAAAGGACAGACAATATGATTAAACAAATTAAACTCATGAAGGAAAATATCAATGAGAATTACATATGATAGAATAAATAAATGAAATTATTGATCACAATAATAATTTTTACCACCATATGATAAAATAAGAAACAAATCTAACAAACTTAGTATTCATTAATAGTAATGTTACTATGATAAAAATAAAATAATTTCAAATAGAAAAAGTCTTATGAACCCAATGGAAACCTATAGGGCTTGATAAAACACAAAAGAAGGGTTTTTTTGAAAATAATTGTCTAATAATAAATACATATTTAACAATTATCAACCATGAGAATTTAGAAAAAATTCTAGAAGATAAAATGGGGGTTTGTTTAATCACATCATGATATACCAAACATGGGAATTTCTAGACAAGAACACAACAAACCATTTAATGGAATAAATAACATCACTAGGTAATATTATCCAAATGGAATATAGATAATATCATAAAATTATATAATTTTAGAACATGTATTAAATATAAATGAAATTAAACATTGTTCACTACATGAATGATCATCTATAGAATAAATAAAGTATTAACCACAGATATGAAAATAATTCTTCATGGATAACTCCTATAAACTAACATACATCCACATTACATGAATCATGGGTATAAATATCTAAAAAACATATTATCCAAAAGATTTTGTATCTCAACCGGACACCCCCTAAATCACATGTCATCCACGATGTCTAATACTCACTATAATATGAATTGGGATTCATCTTGAAGATATAATTGAATGTAGGACATGTTGGAGACATAAAGAACCTAGATAAACTATGGAGGGAGTGATGATAGATAATGTTACTTTATAAAACTCTCTAATACCTAGAAAAGAATTATTAAAATTACATAAATACCACTCCCATGATCAAACATCTGATATCTTCTGTGAAAATAATCCCATTAGAACACATAATCCATATCCTTACATTACATAGGTTCGACCAATTATCCTTATGAGAATTATGACATCCCTATGCCACGTTACTCCAATTTTAAAAAATCTAGATAATCAACATCATACATTGGAATCTATTATAATAAAGACTGATGACAGTCAAATCATAGTCCGACATAATTGGTAACTAACAGTGCTTATAAAAATGTTTATTGATATATCAGTGGTAGAAATTATTATACGAAAGTAAAAACAAGGGTAAGAGATTCTAACATTACTCTCTAAAATCAATTATACAGGCCTCCGACATAGACTATAGTGTATGGATTGACCATTAAATATATTCTTCTATTTGGGGATAAAAGGATGTGTTAATGTGTAACTGAGATCCAAAATCATATTAGAATAATCTCGATAATTAAGTGTGAAAATGATAATCCAAATATGACTCAATGGTATTCAACATCCAGAGAGGTATCACCTGAACATCCACATACGGACTTCCCGATGAATCAAGAACACTATGTTCTTTGATAACCCTATAAATATAAATCATCACAAGTCTGTCCAAAATCACCAAAAAAATATTAAAACCACCATGAACAGATGGAATATTGGTGATGAAAAAAATAAGGTTTTACCCCACTTGAAATAAATGAAATACATGGTCTATAAAATATCCATTAATAATGTTCTCAACATTCATCTATTTTTTTATAAGAATCCATATAACAAAATCCTCTAATATCCACTTCATCCTAGGACACAAAATCTACCTTTTTGTGGAAAGATACATTTTATAAATTCGTAGATACAAATCTTTGTGTTTTTTTTCAAACTCAATGAGAAATCTATAACTCATTAAAAACAAAACAAATTGCCTCCCCAAAAACAAGATATTATTCAGACATTACTTATATCACCCCTTTAGAGAATCAACATTGAAATTTTGGTCTCACATAACGTCCACCATTTAATCTACCGATATAGACTCATCCACCTACAGCATTATAGATGATTCCACCACCATATGAAATAGACAACTTATACCAAATAAATTCCTCTACATTAAAAAGAACCACTTAAAGAGCTTATTTCCACTTCCAAAATTCCTATATCTCATGATCAACATCTCCCCGTGATTATCAGTTTGGTTCCTCAATAACTATGTCTACAATTCATAATGTAACGACCCGAAATTTTGAATAAATCTTGTTTCCTAATTTAATGTGTTATTTTATTTTTATACTCAACAAAACTTTTTCATTTGATAACATGGGTATAATTAAAATGAGACCGTTGGGTTTTGACTGTTATATGACCATTGGTCAATATGACCGCTAGAAACTAAACGTTTTGATTATTGTCTCTAAATACAAGTAATCATGGTTAATTATTATAGAAAGAAGATTCGATGTCCTCACCCAGTAGTCTTGGACCGATTGAAGCCCATCTAACAGAACATGGGAAGTAGGTAGCACCACTGGGCTTTGCTATAGACCAAACCCAAGCCGAACTTCATCGTGTGAAGCTAGAACGGAATCGCCTTCGCGAGAAGTTCAAACTGATAGAAATTACTACTCGTGCGATGTTGGACAAGCCTCCCTCGGATTCTCTAACATTACACACCTTACACTTAGGTCATATGCTTGTGTTATAAAGGGATATGTAAGGAGACCGTAACTTCCTTGTGTAATCTTTTGTTTTAAATAAAAATTGGGATTTCTTCCTATGATGATGTTTATGAATTTTCAAATGTCCGAATAAATATAGTATGCATATTTTTGGTGAATTTTATACAAAGGATATTTTTAAAAAAATGTTTATGTAAACCTTAAATAATTAAAAATTTGTAATGACTTTCAAAAAATGGTCTTCTACAATTATTCTCAGTAAAAAATTTAGAGTCTAATAAGATCAACTTGATTTTTTATGAATAGTAAATTATGAATAGTGATTTTATGATTAGGATTAGTAATGTGTACAAATGGATTAGTAATCTCACTTAGAGAAAGTTTTAATATAATTTAGACACCTTGATTAAGTAATTAGATTCAATAAAATGGGTAAATAACGGTTTCATAAATTATTAGCCAAGTATTTGTTTTTTCGGGTGAATAGTGTTTTTTAATTAAAAATTTAATTAAAAATTATTAGAAAATTATTTTTATAAAATGGAATTTATTTTTGAACTCAGAGCATCGATATTATGTTATGGTAATTTTTGGGGATTGTTTTGAAAAAAATGAATTTTTAGTGAATAGTGTATTTATTTAAAAATAAAATTAAAAATATTTAGTAAATTATTTTTATAAAATGGAGTTAATTTTTGAAATCAGAATATTGATATTTGGTTAATGTGAAATTTTGTGATTTTTTTGAGAAAGTTGAATTTTCAATGAATAGTAAAAATACAGTTTTAGGGTTTCGGTATGTTTAATGACATCATAACTGTTTCATGATGATGTCTTGAGATATTTGAAGGTATGTTCGACTAAAGAGAATGAATTATTGTGTTGGGGTCCCCATGTGGCCTAACTCCATGGGAAGTAGCATGGGAGGTCCCATGCTTTTGAGAAAACCACTTTTGAGGTGTCACTTGGCCATTAATGCCTTGTGCCCTCGCTTTGCCTATAAATACCCACCCTTTCCTCCTTTAGTTTTCACTCCCAAATATCCCCCAATGAAGTTATGGTCTCTTTAACTTCCAAGGAGTCCTCCCATGGTGCCCCCTAGCCCTCAAGGTCCCAACCACTGAGTTTTAAGAGTTACGTTTTAAGGTAAGGGATCCGACCCCCTCTCTTTCTTTTCAAGTGATATCTTTTATGTCATTTCTTTTATTCTCCATGTTCTTATGTTGGAGGATGGTCTTTTATATTCATTATATTGTCCTATTTATGTTCATATGATGAGATACCCCCTCTTACTCTCATCATTTCATTTTATGATAGTTCAAGTGGCGCCGTTAGGCTGCCGAATTTTTTTGTAATGAATTCTTTCACCCTTCTCATTTTCAAGTTCTATTTTCTTGTCAAGTATTTCATGTTCCTTTTTATTATATTGGGGTATGATATCTATATCTATAATTCTGATATTTTATGATCATATGATGAGAGACCACATTTGATCTCTTCAATTCAGTATTTTGAAGTTTTAAGTGGCGCCGTTAGGCTGCCGAATATTTAAGGGATTCTTTCACCCTTCTCGTTTTCAAGATCTATTTTCATGTCAAGACTTTCAAGTTCCTTTTTATTATGTTGGGGTATGATATATATATCTATCATAATGAACCTTTATGTCCATATGATGAGATACCATATTTTGATCTTGTCAATTTATTTTTGGTTGAAGTTTAAGTGACGCCGTTAGGATGCCGAATTTTTAAGGGATTCGTTCGCCTTTCTCATTTTTCAAAGATCTACTTTCATGTCAAGTATTTCAAGTTCCTTTTGTATTATGTTGGGGTATGATATCTATACCTATCATACTTATCTTTTATGTTCATATGATTATATACCCTATTTGATCTCATCAATTCATTTTTGTTTAGGATTATGTGACGTTGTTGGGCTGCCGAATTTTCATAAGAGAAATCTTATTTTTGACTTCCTTTCATGTTCTTCATTTCATATGGTATATTTTAAAATATCATTAACATGTTCTTAAATCCCTTATATTCTGTCCCTCTACTGTTTTATGGGTCATTTATGAATTTTTGACCCATGTCCCTTCTCTTTTCAGTGTTTTCTAAGACCCTGTAACGTAGCTGTTGTGCTGCAGAATTTTCGTCGCAAAATGCCTCTCTCTTTTTCTCAAAATTATTTTATGTTATTAATTGAATACTCAAAGCTATTATTTATATAGGGGTATTCACATATATATATAAAAAATTATTTTAAATTCTGGGATTTACATACATGATACCTGCTTTCCCTTTCCGTGGGTATAAAGTGATGTAATGATCATGTCTTTAAAGCAGTTTTCAAAACGTTACGATTATGAAATGAAACCCATTTATTTTATTCTATATGGGTTGTTTATGAAATGATTTATGATGATATATGTGGCTCACATGATTATAAAGGAAAATTTAAGGGTGCGCCCTGATAGCGCTCCAATGCATTGGGTAATGATGTAACCACTAGAGATTACAATTTTCACGATATCTTGGTGAATAACCTTGGTAATTTTCAAATGACACCTTGGGGATGGACCTTGGTGATATGTTCATGATTGTCTATGTTAAATGATATAGCCACATCTTAAAGTTATGAAAAATGTTATTTTTATTATGATATGCCACATGATTTCTTTCTCTTTCCTTAAATTTCTTTTTCATGACATAGTTGATGTATCTCAAGTTCACATGTTAAATGTTTCCCTTGTTTCCCTTACTGGGTCTTCTGCTCACCCTTTCATTTGATGTATGTCCCCAGGTTATGAGATGCAGTAATGGAACTAGGATGATCATGAGGAGAATCCTTTCAAGTGTTTAAGAAGAATGTTTTATGTTTTCATGTTTTATGTTCCTGGTTTCCAAGACACTAAACCTTAATGATCCTCGGTTTTGTAAATTTTAATGAAAGTTTATGTGATAAAAAGGTGAGATACTATTGTTGGTATCAAAGGATGGTTTAGTTATTTGTGGAAATTTGGATATGAAAACTTTAGGAAGAAGCCTATAGAAATGTTTATATATAGGAAATCTTCCTGGTATTTTGGTGAGTATTGAGTAAGGGGTTGCCAAGAAAATACATCCCTGTCTCGATACGAGCAGGAGAGGCGGGTCTGGCACAGATGTACATAGGGTTAAAACCCAAAAACACCGCTTTGAGCTAGAATCTAATGGGAACTGGTACACGACAACGGGCCTTGCAGCACTCTTGGTTATGACACTCCCAGGGGATATGCTTTGGTAAATTCATAAGCTTATTATAAACCATTATTAAATGAACAAAGATAAAATAAAATAAAGATTCACATAAGGATATATGATCATGGATAACCTAGTTTGAATCATAGGGGATCACATGTTAGTGTATACTTTTCTTCTACAAGTTACCCTTATATGATTTAAGTTCCTTTCCATGATTATTGGCTAAGTATTTAAGCCCCTAATTATACTTTCTCTTCTTAGTTAATGGTGGGAAATGGATGAACATGTCCCAAAAACCAATGTGATAGATAATGTGATGATTGCCGTATTAATATGACAGAGATGATTAGGGGATTAAAAGATGATTATTATTTTGGAAGACGTTCACTACTTTGGGAACCCTATTTGATCGAGGTAAATAGATTACTAAGGTATTTTCTTTGAGGGTTAAAGGTTGAATTATATTTTCAAGAATCAACGAATTTAAGGTGAACTTATGGTATTATAGGTTACTTATGGAAATGATTGTCCTATATGGATAAAATATGTTTAGGGTAGTTACTTTGGTTATAAGATGTTAGGAGTGGTTGATGTTGTTTGGAGATGAAAGTTAAATATTATCTTGGAAGACTATGTTATCAAGTCCTTCTTGTATTTGGGATTCAATCTTACTTTGGGTTATTTTGAGGAATTTTAAGGACAGTTACATACGGAATGGTCTATGATGAGCTCTGGGTAGTACCATGGAACTTTGAAGATTTAAAAGTAGTTTCCCTTCCTATGAGAATCTTTCTTTTGGAAGAGTTGTTTTATCTTACCCTTTCTGTTATTGGGATAAATGTTTAAAGATAGATAGTTTTTCTTTTGTGGAATACGTGATTCTCTAGAATATTATTCTTGTGTATTGATGAGACCAAGTAGTTTTGAATGCTCATCATTTGGAGAAAAGATTAGTTTTGGTATAAACTTATTAAAAGATGAAACTCTACATGAGGGTAGGTATATTTCCTTATATTTTTGTTCTAGGTAGTAAATGAATTCCTCAAAATTATGAAAAGAAACGTAAAAAAAACGTTGTTGGTTTACGTTTCCTACTAGGTAATCAAAGACCATTTACACACATCATAAGTTTGTGATTTTCTTATGGTTAACTTTCTCCTAATCATGTTTTCTATCACTGTCCCTCAGAACATGACCCTTTGTTTTCTCCTCCATGTCCATGTTTTCCTACATGGAATCCTAGTGTGCGTTAACTCGAGTGAACTTTGTACTTCCCTTTAATTCTTTTAAAGTAATAGTTTTACTGACTCTTTTTCCGATGTGGGACATTCAATGAAATTTCAAAACCCAATTTTCAAAAATTTTTAGGACGCAATTTCTTAAGGGGGGAAGATTGTAACGACCCAAAATTTTGAATAAATATTGTTTCCTAATTTTATGTGTTATTTTATTTTTATACTCAACAAAACTTTTTCATTTGATAACATGGGTACAATTAAAATGAGACCGTTGGGTTTTGGCTGTTATATGACCATTGGTCAATATGACCGCTAGAAACTAAAAGTTTTGATTATTTTCTCTAAATACAAGTAATCTTGGTTAATTATTATAGAAAGAAGATTCGATGTCCTCACCCAGTAGTCTTGGACCGATCGAAGCCCATCTAACAGAACTTGGGAAGGTGGTAGCACAACTGGGCTTTTCTCTGGACCAAACCCAATCCGAACTTCATCGTGTGAAGCTAGAACAGAATCTCCTTCATGAGAAGTTTAAACTGATAGAAATTACTACTCGTGCGATGTTGGCCGAGCCTCGCTCGGATTATCTCACCTTAGCACACCTTACACATAGGTCCTATGCTGGTGTGATAAGGGGATATGTAAGGAGACCGTAACTTCCTTGTGTAATCTTTTGTTTTAAATAAAAATTGGGATTTCTTCCTATGATGATGTTTATGAATTTTCAAATGTCCGGATAAATATAATATGCATATTTTTGGTGAATTTTAGAGAAAGGATATTTTTTAAAAAAATGTTTTTGTAAACCTTAAATAATTAGAAATGTGTAATGATTTTCAAAAAATGGTCTTCTACAATTATGATCAGTAAGAAATTTAGAGTCTAATAATATCAACTTGATTTTTAATGAATAGTAAATTATGAATAGTGATTTTATGATTAGGATTAGTAATGTGTACAAATGGATTAGTAATCTCACTTAAAGAAAATTTTAATATTATTTAGACACCTTGATTAAGTAATGAGATTCAATAAAATGGGTAAATAACGGTTTCATAAATTATTAGTCAAGTATTAGTTTTTTCGGGTGAATAGTGTTTTTTAATTAAAAATTTAATTAAAAATAACTAGAAAATTATTTTTATAAAATGGACTTTATTTTTGAACTCAGATCATTGATATTATGTTATGGTTATTTTTTGGGGATTTTTTTGAAAACAAATGAATTTTCAGTGAATAGTGTATTTATTTAAAATTAAAATTAAAAATAATTAGAACATTATTTTTATAAAATGTAGTTCATTTTTGAAATCATACCATTTATATTTGGTTAATGTGAAATTTTGGGATTTTTCTGAGAAAGTTGAATTTTCAATGAATAGTAAAAATACAGTTTTAGGGTTTCGGTATATTTAATGACATCATAACTGTGTCATGATGATTTCATGAGATATTTTAATGGATGTTCGACTAAAGAGGATGAATTATTGTGTGGGGGTCCCCATGTGGCCTAACTCCACGGGAAGTACCATGGGAGGGCCTATGCTTTTGAGAAAACCACTTTTGAGGTGTCCCTTGGCCATTAATGCCTTGTCCCCTCACATTCTCTATAAATACCCACCCTTTCCTCCTTTATTTTTCACTCCCAACTCTCCCCCAACGACGTTTGGGTCTCCTTACCTACCAAGGAGTCCTCCCATGGTGCTCCCAAGCCCTCAAGATCCCAACATTTGAGTTTTAAGAGTTACGTTTTAAGGTAAGGGATCTGACCCCCTCTCTTTCTTTTCAAGTGATATCATTTATGTCATTTCTTTTATGATCCATGTTCTTATGTTTGAGTATGGTATTTTATATTCATTATACTATCATTTTTATGTTCATATGATGAGATAACCCCTCTTACTCTCAGCATTTCATTTTATGAATGTTTAAGTGGCGTCGTTAGGCTTCCGAAATGTTTGTAACGGATTCTTTCACCCTTCTCATTTTCAAGTTCTATTATCTTTTCAAGTATTTCATGTTCCTTTTTATTATGTTGGGGTATGATCTCTATATTTATCATTATTATATTTTATTATCATATGATGATAGACCCCATTTGATCTCTTCAATTCAGTATTTCGAAGTTTTAAGTGGCGCCGTTAGGCTGCCGAATTTTTAAGGGATTCTTTCACCCTTCTCGTTTTCAAGATCTATTTTCATGTCAAGTCTTTCAAGTTCCTTTTTATTATGTTGGGGTATGATATATATATCTATCATACTGATCTTTTATGTTCATATGATGATATACCGTATTTGATCTTGTCAATTCATTTTTGTTGAAGTTTATGTGACGTCGTTGGGCTGCCGAATTTTTATAAGAGAAATATTATTTTTGTCTTCCTTCCATGTTCTTCATTTCATATGGTATATTTTCAAATATCATTACCATGTTCTTAAATCCCTTATATTCTGTCACTATACTGTTATATGGGTCATTTATTAATTTTTGACACATGTCCCTTCTCTTTTCAGCGTTTTCTAAGACCATGTAACGTAGCTGTTGTGCTGCAGAATTTTCGTCTCAAAATGCCTTTCTCTTTTACTCAAAATTATTTTATGTTATTAATTGAATACTAAAAGCTATTATTTATACAGGGTTATTCACATATATATAAAAAATTTATTTTAAATCCTAGTATTTACATACATGATACCCTCTTTCCCTTTCCGTGGTTATAAAGTGATGTAAAGATCATGTCTTTAAAGCATTTTTTAAAATGTTATGATTATGAAATGAAACCCATTTATTTTATGCTATATGGGTTGTTTATGAAATTATTTATGATGATATATGTGGATCACATGATAATAAAGGAAAATTTAAGGGTGCGCCCTGATAGCGCTCCAATGCATTGGGTAATGATGTAACCACTAGAGATTACAATTTTCACGATATCTTGGTGAATAACCTTGGTAATTTTCAAATGACACCTTGGGTATGGACCTTGGTGATATTTTCATGATTGTATATGTTAAATGATGTAGCCACATCTTAATGTTATGAAAAATGTTATTTTTATTATGATATGCCACATGATTTCTTTCTCATTCCTTAAAGTTTGTTTTCATGACATAGTTGATGTATCTCAAGTTCACATATTAAATGTTTCCCTTGTTTCCCTTACTTGGACTTCTGCTCACCCTTTCATTTGATGTATGTACCCAGGTTATGAGATGTAGTAATGAAACTAGGATGAATATGAGGATAAGCCTTTCAAGTGTTTAAGAAGAATTTTTTATGTTTTCATGTTTTATGTTCCTGGTTTCCAAGACACTAAACCTTAAAGATCATCGGTTTTGTAAAATGTAACGAAATTTTATGTGATAAAAAGGTGGGATGCTATACATTGGGTGTATGATATATAAAAAATATAATCCTTATGAGACTCATTCATATTCACTTATATATGATCATATCATAACCAAATAATAGTTAACTAATAATTTTTTTTTTCAGTTTTACTTCAATATATACTCTCGGGTGAGCTAATGCCACCGCATCATCTTGAAGAACACCATGACCGCCAACTTCATATCATGGATCACATTACTAAAATAATATGTAAAAATAATCATATACTCATATGTGATCTCCTCACATAATTTTGATAATTAATATCTTAATCGTTGATGATATTTGTCACAAAATACCTATCACATCACCCCATACTAAAGTAACTGAATCACATTGGGACAGTTTTCAATCATTCCATCCTATTATTCAATGTCACCTAACATTGATTAGACCAAATGAATGAATTGAAATTATTTGTAAAATTTATTTAATAGGGTTGAAATCTAATAAACACTAGAGCCAATCATCTAGTATTATCATTCAAATTCAAGGAAGTTCCAAACCACTAACATATTATTGGTTTCTTCTTAAAAACAATTTCCTCAATCATTGACGAATCCATGAACACAATTTACGACGATAAAATATTTCCATATAAATAAACCACCCATGTCCAAAACTATCCCTTGGAAAGATTAACCTAGATTCTATGATGGTGACTATCATACAAGATATATTGAAGATATTCTCTGTATTGTTTCTCCATCATTGAGAATAAAAAGATACATTTAATGAAAAATAATTCAAAATATTATATGAAATAATATAGCACAGATTTTATGTTCCCCATGAACATTGTTGGTGAATTGATGAAATCAAATAACATGACCAAAAACACAATTTTCTAATACATAAATCAAAGTTTATCTTCTAGATGTCTTCTTCCATGACCTTGACATAGTGATATCAAAACTGACTGCTACGGGCGCAGTGGAAGCACGTGGGTGGATGTGCCCACTTGGCTTTCTATCATAAACAATGATCAATCCGGGATCAATACGATGACAAACGGCAGTATCCACAGATCAAATCATAGAAATAGACAATGAAAAGGAAAGTCCTGGAACCACAAAGTAGGATCGTTATAGGTTGATTATAATTAATTTAATCAATTCAAAAGAAATACCTTTTGGGTTTTCTTTCTTCGTTGATGTTTTTGATCACGTTTCGATGTGATTCGTCCTTACATCGCAGAATCTATGTGTAGAATTCCTCTAGAGGTGGTCCACATGTGTACCTCGTATCTCGGGATGTCGCCAAAGGAGTCTACGGGTGCTAGTGTGGAGAAGCATTTTCTTGCATTGTCCACCTTAGATCATCTTGACTCGATGGAAGATGATCTCTCTCGGTCTTGAGACCATTCCTGGAGGAAGATGTTCTTTCAGGATTGAAATAATTATCTAAAGTTGTTGTGCACAATGATTCTCTTGTGTTGGAAAAGAGTTGGGGTTGTGAGGATATTTATAATCAGGTTTTAGGTTGTAGAGTTATGATAATAAATAAACACATTAAACGTTTTATTTATTTCATTGACTCTTATTTAAAACCCCATGTCAAATAATTAATTCTTTGACATGCGCCCACGCTGATTATAATATTTATCATTTAAAACAATTTTATATCCTCAAAATACCGACTAGAAAAACTACAGGGCGTGTATTAAAAAATACATGGCGTGTACTTGTTTTTTATTGGAAACTACATGGTGTGTACATTCAATGTACACGGAGGGTGTATCTTGTTTTCATTTATTCATTTCCCTTCCATAAAGAAAACTACACTGCATGTAATAATTAATACACGGCGTGTACTTCTTTTCCATGAAAAACTACACGATGTGTAATCTTTAATACACGATGTGTATACATTGTTTTTCATTTCCATCTTCATCAAATCATTAAAATGATCTATGATTCCTTGAATAATTATTAACCACGTACGATAATAATCTTTATTCTACTTGAGATACTTGAATACACTTAGTGTGTGATCCTCTAGGCCCTTTTCTCATTGGCATTAGGCGGGCTTTCCTAAAGTCCAAGAGTACTATCTAACAACGGGTCAAGGAACCCAAGAGAATGATGTTGACACCGCATTGATGTATCACCTCATATGAACACTTACTATGTAATTTAATCCCTTTTTCTTGATATCTCATCAAGCAGGATTCATGGTAGTGTCAAAAACCTGTATGCTTGATCCGTCGTTCTTTGACATCCTGAAATAAACTCATCATTTACACCATGGCCATGAAATTTAATGCGACAGTTCTATTTTAATCAAAAGGCCGAGATATCAACTTCCATAAAGGGAAGGGACAAATCCTTCCTCGACTTATACATTAAAAACATGTCACTCCTGACACATCCAAAGTACCCTACTTCCCGCCAACTGTCAACGTGACGGTTTTCGTCAATAAATCTAAGTGCGTGATTCATGACATGATTTAATGATAATAATATTGTCTAAGGACCATTACAAAAGCTCGTAGATTTCAATGTCCAATGACACCAAGACATGCGGAATTGCTACTGGTGGGTCAGTTCTCATAATCTTACATCTTGGAGATTACCAAGTGTGAACTCCGTCAGATAGAGTCTCGTCTTCTTATGAGTGTTCGCACATGACGGTCTGTATAATATGTGTCCTATCATAGTATGTAATCCAACCGTAGAACTTTATTTAAGAATATTGTTATATCATTTCAAGGTTCTGATCACAGCGGGGATCTGCCATGACCTTATCAATGCAACAAATATTCTAGGACATTATTATATTATAGTCATGCTGAACAATAAACAAAATATTATAAGTGAACATTCATGTAATAAAAGTACAAATAGTTGTTTCTTAGGACACCAAACCTTAAAAACTCCCACCTGTACTCTATCCAACTGCCTATGACTTTTAGTCCGCTAGACCTCACATGATGGTCATGTTTTTTCTGAGTCAAGCATTTAGTCAAGGGGTCCTCCACGTTGTCTTCAATGGAAATAATGCTAACTACAACATCCCCTCTTTGAGAAAAATCCCTCAAGAGATGATACTTCTGAAGTATGTTCTTTTTCTGTTGATGTGACCCTGGTTCTTTATCAAGTGCCACCACTGCAGTATTATGACAATAGAGTGTGATAGGATCTTTACTGCTCGATACTACATCCAGCTCTTGGATGAAGCTTTGCTTCCAAACTGGTTCTTTAACTGTCTCAGAAGCTGCGATATACTTGGACTCCACTATAGTATCTACCACCACACTTCGCTTTGAGCTCTTCCAACTAACTGCACGTCCATTCAAACTAATGATGTAGCCAGTTTGCGACTTCATGTCATCTTGATCTGTCTAGAAACTAGCATCTACATGTCCTATGATGACTAGTTCCTCATCTCCTCCATAAACCAGAAACATATCCTTAGTACAACTTAGATACTTAAGGATAGTATTGACTGCCATCCAATGGCGGTATCCTGGATCATCTTGATATCTGCCTACCACACTTAATGCTTAAGAAACATCTATCCCCGTATAGCATAACATACGTGACTGACCCAATCGTGGATGCGTAAGGGATCCTTGACATTCTATTTATTTCCTCATGTGTCTGAGGACACATTTTCTTGGAAAGATGAATGCCATGTGACACTGGCAACAATACCCTCTTGGACTATTCCATACTGAATCTCTTCAGTATCTTGTCAATGTATGTACTTTGACTCAGGTCCAATATTCTCTTGGATCTATCATAATGGATCTTGATACCAAGAATATATACTGCCTCACCCAAGTCTTTTATAGAGAAGCATTTATGCAACCATGACTTAACTGACTGTAATATAGGTACTTCGTTTCCAATTAGTAATATTTCATCAACATTTACTATTAGAAAAACGACTCCACTTCCAATAAACTTTTTTTAGACAGAAGGCTCACTTTCGTTCTTAACAAAGCCAAATTTTCTTATAGCTTCATCAAAATGAATGTTCCATAAACTTGATTATTGCTTTAATACATAAATGTATTTTTGCAACTTCCATACATTGTTGGCATCCTTTGGAGTCACAAACCCTTCAGGTTGTGTCATGTAGACATCTTCATGGAAGTTCCTGTTAAGAAATGTTGTTTTGACATCCATTTGCCAAATTTCAAGCTCATGGTAAGTGGTAATGGCCAACAGGATTTTGATGGATTCCAACATCGCAACCGGTGAAAATGTTTCATCATAGTCAATTCCATGACGCTGTCTAAAACATTTTGCAACCAGTCATGCCTTATAGTTGCTGAATTGCCCCTCCATGTCAAGTTTCTTCTTGAATACCCATTTATTACCAATAGGCTTTACATCAACCGGAGGATCTACCAAAATCCAGACTTGGATTTGGTACATGGAATCCATTTAAGAATTCATGGATTCTTGCCAAATGGCAATGTCTGGGCCTTCAACTGCTTCCTTGTAGGTAAGATGATCATCATTGTCAACCAATAACGAGTCACCATCCTCAGAGTCAAGAATACCATATCGTTATGGTTCTCTCATTTCTCTGCTTCTCCTACGCAGTTCTTGTGTCTCTGAAACAGATTGTTCTTCCACGGGGCTTTGTGGAATCTATTCTTATACCAACTCATATGTATCTTGTGCCACTACATCATCGATGTCTATCTCACTCCCACTATCTCTTTGGGGGATGTGCTCCCTCTCAAGGAATATCGTGTGTCTTTCCACTATAACCTTTTTGTCTGAGGGGTTGTATAGGTAATATCCCCTTGTTTCCTCGTGATATCCTATAAAGATACACTTTGTGCCTCAGGGTGAAAATTTGTTACCTGAGGAGGCCTTAAAAATGATTCCCTACCCCAAACATGTAAATTCGATAACATGGCTTTGCGTCTACTCCACAAACCTTATAAAACACTATTTATCGATTTAGTTTGTATTTGGTTTAGTATGTGCACTGCTATTTGTAATGAATATCCCCAAAAGGATAATGGAAGACTCACATTACTCATCAATTATCTCACCATGTCCAGCAGGGTGTGGTTACTCCGTTCACTTACATCATTCCACTTCGGTGTGTAAGGAGGAGTGAGTTGAGATAGAATCCCAAGCTCTCGTAAGAAATCAATGAAGTCCTGATTAAGATATTCTCCTCCTTTGTCTGAGTGGAGTTTCTTAATCTTCTAACCATGCTGGTTCTCAACTTCATTCTATTATTCTTTGAACCGATCAAAAGAATCTGACTTATACATAATTTAGTAGACATATCCATATCTACTAAAATCATCAGTGAATGTTATGAAGTACGAGAACACACCCCTTGATTCAACTATAAATGGTCCACACACATCTGTGTGAACTAATTCTAGAAGCTCTTTAGCTCTTTCCCCTTTACGACTAAATGAGGCTTTGGTCATTTTGCCTTGTAGACACGCATGACATACACCAAGTGGTTTTAGTTTGAAAGAATCTTAATACCCATCTTGATTTAATTTTTTCAAACGTTTCTCATTGACATGACCTAGCCAGAGATTCCAATTTTGGTGTGGTATGAGTCATGTGAATTAACTTTGTTATCGATTTACATTACTTGGTTTGTGTAGTCTAACACAAAAGGTCGTTATATAAATGTGCCCTACCAAAACAAATACTATCTTTATAAAAATACCAACATCCACTTGAAAAATTGAAGATGAATCCATCAGTATCTAATCTGTATACTGAAATAATGTTTTTGGATACAGAGGGTACATAATGAAATCCTTTCAAAACCAAGACCGTCCTAGTAGGCAATGTGAGATGGTAGTCCCTGATAGATACATCAGCAAGTTTGGCTCTATTGGATGCTCATAGATCTACCTCTCTTCGATCAATCTTCCTGAATCTACTTTGTTCCGGTATTTGGATACATATGTGAGCACCACAAGTAGTATCTAATACACAATTATTAGAAATATATAGATTGTATTTGATAACAAATGCTCCAGAAGTTTCCCCTTGCTTCAATGGGTAGGTGCAGTTTTTCTTCTAGTGGCCCTTCTTTCCACATGCGAAACAAACAACATCATGTTCCTTTGCCTCCCCTTTGATCTTCCTTTTCTTGGAAGGCCTTGAAGAAGATTTGGCCTTAAATCTCTTTGCATTTCATTTCCTTTTATTCAGCATGTGGACAAAAGGCTTTCCACACTTCATGTCATTGTCCACTTGGCGAATAAGGATAAGAAGATCAGACAGAGACTTCTCAATGTTGATCATGTTGATGTTCACAACAATGTTTGATAATATCTGGGGGAGTGATGAGAGAATGAGATCGGTACCTAGTTCTTCAGGGAGTTTAAACCCTAGAACCTCCAAGTGCTCAATGTAGACAATGAGCTTGACTACATGAGGCCCAGCTGGGGCACCCTCTCCAAGATTGCACAAAAATAGAGCCTTGGAGATCTCAAACATTTCCTATCTTTCTCTCTCCTGGTATAGTCCATAGAGGTGCTCGAGCATGATATAGGCATTCCTGTCTTCATGAGACTTCATGAGCTCACAAGTCATTGATGATAGAATCAAACATTGAACATCAAGTGCATCATTCAAATGTTGATCATAGACAAGGAAATCTTCATCACTCGCCCCTGGGACAGGGGAATCAGGAAAGGAGGACTCTAGCACGTAAAAATTTCGTTCATGGCGTAGGATAACCCAAAGGTTCCTAAACCATTCCTGAAAGTTACTTCCATTGAGTATGTTGTCTTTATCTAGAATTGATCGCAGAGAAAATGTGGTTGATGTGTTTGTCATTTTGATTCTACAAATTAAAAGAGCATATTTATCAGTACTTTCTTGATTACAGTTTATGAGAAATAGTAAATTTTATTAAGTCTCCCACTATTTTATAAAGTCCAAATGGCCCTCACCATTGAACTTGGAATGTCCAGTTGCTTTGACATTCAAGTGGAATGGATCCATATTCCCCTTTGCATAACCCCAACATGGGTTGTTCAAGCTATTTGAAAGAATTTAGGTAGGCATGTCTTTGCCGACTGCGAGCTTACAGTTCCTTGATCTATTGAGTGGACTCCCCAATCCTGAAATCCTAACTTGGATTTCATCAAATCATGCCTCTAATATTTCATCAATTATAGAAAGGGATACTCCTCTTGTTGTAATATGATTATGTCAACCTGAAACCTTTCATATGGTCTTCATTTATAAATTGATGTGTCCCAACAAGGGTTGGTCAAACACATAGTTTTATTGAGTCATTCCCTTAATTAAGTAATAGAAGGCTAATTCTGACTTAATATGTTATTGAGGTATTTTAATCATTTATGTGTAGTTTTGAATTATCATATGGCTATTAATATTAAGTGATGATTTCTTAAGTGATTAAACATGTTATGATAATGTTTACGCATATACAGTTTTTATTTTATTCCATCATTGCATGCTTGTTCATTTCATTAAATATGTGATCGCGACAACACATACATATAAAATAAAACATTTAATTTAGACAGAAATAAAATAATATGGCATGATCATGAGCTTTTATTGGTTAACTTATCATGCGGTTTTGATAAGCTAATCCCGAAATAGGAAAAAACACCTTGAACCCGGTGGTTCGTGTTTTTCAGCACCCACCTGTCCACCTTTGTATCTTCTTGCTTCAGTTTTTCCTAGGCTTCGGTATTTGAACCATCTCTTCTGGCTTAGGAGATCCTCCATTACATGGGTTTACATTAAAGAAACCATGGGCACACAACCCAATATTTTATTGGAAGAAGTTTTGCAAGACAAAATATTTAAATTAAATAAATTTAAATGAAACCATACACATACAAAGGGTATTTGGTTTAGCTCACGATCATCCATATCATGCAATGACATTTATGAAAATTTTGAATTCAAATTCTTTTAATCATTATTTCATTTAATATAAGTCGTGCGTGAATTCAATTAATTATGATCTTATAATTAATGAATTATTTATCTTAGATTCCTTTCTAAATTTAATTGAGATTCTTCTCATCCATATTCGTTGTACGAGTCTTTGTACATTGTTGGAAACCTGGTGAAATTCCATTTCTGAAAAGTACACGACGTGTAGTTTATAATTACATAACGTGTATTTCATTTCACTCTTTATCCAAAGTTCATGCTGGGGCTTTGGGGTGTTTTCTGTAATTTGGAAATTTTTGGGGTACATGACGTGTAGATAAATCATACATGGCATGTACTTCCTTGTTACGCGTTAACCAGCCCGGCGAGCCCGTGTACGCGGTACGCAGCTTACCCTTGTACTTGGTTTCACCTGGGCCGGAACGGACTACACGGCGTGTTGCTCCAACATATATGTTGTGTATTCCTTTTTCCACATGTCATTCAGTTCTGGACAACACGACACGATTAAAAATTAGGCATATTCAATTCACACAGCATGGTTTGGCGGACCAGTGCCGGTTCGTTGAACCTATGTACACAATGTGTAGTTTTAATTACGTGTCGTGTAATCTAGTGTTGTACAAACAGAAAGAGCGGCTCATCCAGATGAGTTCCACCTTTTTATTGTAATCAATATTAAAATTAAATGGTCATTTCTCTGATGCGAATCGAGAAACAAAGGAGGAATAACATATCTCATCTATTCAGATTTATAGAAAGATTTATTTCGAATTGAATCAAACATAAATGCGTAAATTATCAATGAAAAATAAATAACTATAATCAAAGTTGTGACCTTCCTCTAATATCATTATAAGGTTCCGGGTGTAGCGAAAGTGTGTGGGTGGATGTTCCCACTTGGATTTTCTTCATTAAAAATGATCAATCTGGGATCAATACGACGATAAATGCTAGTCTGCACGGATCGAATCATAGAAATAAAAAAATAAAAGGAAAGTCCCAGAACCACAAAGTAGGAACGTTACAGGTTGATTATAATCAATTTAATGAATTGAAAAGAAATAAATTTTGGGTGTTCTTTCTTCATTGATTTTCTGGATCACATTCCGATGTGATTTTTCTTTGCGTCACAGAACCCAAGTGTAGACTTCCTCAAGCAGTGATCCACACGTGTACCTCATATCTCAGGATGTCGCCAAAGGATTATCTGGGTGCTAGCATGGAGAAACATTTTCTTGCATTGTCCACCGTAGATCGTCTTGATCTGATGGAAGAGGATCTCTCTCAGTCTTGAGAGCGTTCTTGGATGAAAAAGTTCTTTCAGTCTTGAATGAATTCTCCAGAGTTGTTGTGCACATTAATTCTATTATTTTGGAAAAGAGTTGGGTTTTTGAGGATTTTTATAATCAGGTTTGAGGTTGTAGAGTAATGATAATAAATAAATGTCTTACGAATATTATTTATTTCATTAACTAATATTTAAAACCCCATGTCTGGTAATTAATTCTTTGACATGCTCCCATGCTGATTATAATAAATATCATTTAAAACAATATTATATCCTCAAAATCCCGACTAAAAAAACTACAGAATGTGTATTAATAAATACACGACGTGTACTTGTTTTGTTTTTTGAAAACTACACGGTGTGTACATTCAATGTACACGACCATTGTATCTTGTTTTCATTTATTCATTTATTCTCCATAAAGAAAACAACACGACGTGTAATAATTAATACACAGCGTGTACTTGTTTTCCATGAAAAACTACATGACATGTAATCTTGAATAAATGACGTGTATATCTTGTTTTTCATTTCCTTCTTCCACCATTCATTAAAATGATCTAGGATTACTTGAATAATTATTAAACCACATACGGGAATAATCTTTATTCTACATGAGATATTTTAACACACTTAGTGTGTGACCCTATAGGCCTCTTTCTCGTTGGCATTAGGAGGGCTTGCCTAAAGTCCTAGATTACTGTCTAGAAATGGGTCAAGGCACCCAAGAGAAAGAAGTTGATGCCACATTTACATATCACCTCATACGAACACTTACTATGTAATTTAATCCCTTTTTTGATATCTCATCAAGCAGGTTTCATGGAAGTGTCATAAACCTATATGCTTGATCCGCCGTTCATTGACATCCTGAAATAAACTTGTCGTTTACACGATGTCCATGGAATTTAATGCGACAGTTCTATTTCAATCCAAGGGCCGAGATATCAAATTCCATAAATGGAAGGGACAAATCCTTCCTCGACTAATCCATTAACAACATGTCACTCGTGATGCACCCAACGTACCCTACTTCCTGCCAACTCTCTGTGTGACAGTTTTCATCAGTAAATCTAAGTGCGCGAGCCATGACACGAGTTAATGATAATATTATAGACTAAGGACCATTACACACGCTCTTAGATAGCAATGTCCTATGACACCAAGACATACTGAATTGCTACTTGAGGGTCAGTTCTCATAATCTCCAATCTTGGAGAATACCAAGTGAGAACTCCCTGAGAGAGAGTCTCGTCTTCTTACAAGTGCTCGCACATGACGGTCTGTATACTATGTGTAATATCATAGTATGTAATCCAACCGTAGAACTTTATTTAAGAATATTGTTATAGCATTTCAATGTTATCATTATAGTGAGGATCTTCCATGACCTTATCAATGCAACAAATATTCTAGGACATTATTATATTATAGTCATGCAGAGTAATGAAAAAAATATAATAATTGAACATTCATGTAATCAAAGTACAAAACAATTGGTTCTCAAGACACCAACCCTTACAAAAACAATGTAGGAATCTTAAAATAGAAACTTTCCCAACATTTGTTGGTAAAATACATCATCTATCTAGGTAAGGTGGTAACCATTCATGGTAATAACCTGATCCAACATCTAGTTATCTACACATGACGTCAAAATATTTTCCACCATCTAAATAAACAATATAGCATTACCCTAAGGATTTAAACTAGGTCTCATGAGTCCCTTTTAGTACAATTCATTAATATAGATTATCAACTTCTAAAAAATCATGGGTTACAAATGATAACAATACATTTAAATTAGAGTGGAACCTTACTATTAATATATCCCAAAATCAAAATCTCGATGAGAGGAATGTGCAGAAAACTCATCTAGAAATACATTAAGGAAATCCTCAACAATTATGATTATGTATATGGGATAATCCTAAAAGGAAAACATAGATAAATAAAATTGAAGAGGATTTTCATACTTTTCACCCATGTAATAACTCCACATTCCAATTAACACTAACTGATGGAAATCCGCATAACAAAACATGACCCTTCTATATAACAAATCAATTAATTCACAAATAGAATACAAGAAATCCATTACATGGATGAAATATTTTTGATGTATATGTAGTAATAAGAAATAACCAACATATAACAAATGATAATTTCAATCATTGTTTGAAAAATTTATGCTTAAAATTTATTATACAAATAATGTAGGTGAAATGATGTAATATTTAGTTTTTTTTTGAAACTAGGAACATAATTCATGACATATATAGACACATAAAAAGGAATAAATAAATTTGAACTTTTTTGAAAAACATATTTTTATCAAATCCCAGACAACATCATAATACAAGATTTCATTGGGAAATTCATCATTAAAAAGGGGTGATAATACTATTTCATAAGAGAATAATAAAAAAACATCATAAATGAACGTCAATGGTAAAAAATTATGGCACAATATAAGTATATTAATGTATAGATAGGAGTTGTAACATGGTAATAAATACATGATGGGTATTGTTGAGACATTGATAAAATATAAACACGACATTTTCTAAATAATTTCACAAATGATAATCACCTAAGGGATATAAAGTTATTAAATAATGTTATTGTCTATGTTATCGCAAACCAATACCAAAAAATATATCCATGTTATCCTATTCAAATCATATCTAGAGATTAATTAATTATTGAATTCACCAGCGTTTTATTATAGAAAATCCTTTATTTTACCAAGGGTTTTCACCAATGTATTACAAAAAACAACATAGAATGGAACCAATGTATCAAATACATTTCATAACTGTTAAATAATTCGTTACCCAACATATTTGAGTTCTATTAGCGTAACCCATCATATAAATATCATTCTGTGCACTATAATAACAAAATACATTATGAATGTATCATATTAACCCATGAGTAGGGAATACGAGGTTCAAACAAGTATGTTATGAATATATGTTGTAATTTTTTATCTACATGTGAAACCTTTATTGATATTAGTGTTGTGTATTAACAATATGATGATAGGGCATGGAATATAAATAATAATTTTTGTTGTGTTATTGTTTTATAAAAGATATAATGCAATGGGATTAATGAGAGGAAACATAAATAACTCAATATTAATGTATTATTTATAAAATATGTATTGAAAATGAATATTTTTTATCATAATACTAGAGAAATAAAAACTCATTCAACATGAAAATATGACATGGAAAATTCAAGGAATGCAATCATTAGTATGACAGGTATATAAAAAAATTCTGGGATGTGGTTAATAATAGAGAAACTTTTTCTCTAACTAATTGTGAGGAATTTGAATATTAATTGATTAACTATGAACACATAGAATCTTAATCAACTAGAAATAAATAATTTGTAGAACAATGGAATTGTGTTAATTGAAAAGAGTTGTGATAGAATCCCTTATCTTTCTTGATATAATAAAAAATAATGAGAATGGATTCATTGAAGTTTGGAAACTCATTAGGAGTTATTTTGTTAGTGATATGGTTGGAAAATTTGTAATAAATTAATATTAGGTTGAGTGATATGAGAGAGTGGGTGAGAGTGAGCTCTATTTAAATTAAAAATAGAGTTTTCCTGTTCAACTACAATTAGTTAAGGGATCTGACTGGAATCACATGGGTGTTAAGAGAGTTAGGTAAATTTGGTTATTTAGTTAATGAAAAGATGGGGATAAAAGGTTGATTAATAGACCTAACTATCAAATTTATTCTTGATGGTATAAATGTTATTTTTATTTAGTAAAAAATATGTCCTATTAGATTCTCCCTTTTAACACTAATAGATATTGATTAAATATTAACATTGGTACTTATATTATAATTTAATTTATATTATAACTCATATTAACAAATATTAATGTTCAATATAAAAATTTGGGATATATTTATTCTAAATAAATTTATAAATAGGATAAAATTTTCTACTAAGTTGAATCATATAATTTGTAGAAAACCAGTATTTTCTGAAAATTGAAGTTTTAATTGTTAATTATTCCTGAACATATTAAAAATCATTTCCATTTAATGGAGTGATGATTTATTTTAATTTATTTTGAAAGACAATATTTTAATTGAAACATAAATGTGATAATTTTTAATATCTGTAAAAAATATACAATGTTGAAAAAAACAATTCGTTAAAAAATAATTTTAACGTGATAACTAAAGATTAGCCCAGGTAAAATAAATTTTCATTTGGAAATTATTTTTCCCATATTATCTAATTTAAATAATTTTATTATAAATAGGTTAGTATTTTTTTCAGTTTTGACAATTTATAACAATTATTTTTAATATATAAATGTAAGATATTTTTTATAAAAAAGTATTTATTCTAAGGATTAAAAAAAGTTGTTAATTATGTTTTATTAGAAGGGATAGTTTTGAAATATTTTATTATATATATTATTATTATTTTCACTAAAATCACTATTTAATCATAATATAAAAAATATATAGAATATAAATAGGATTTTTTTAAAACTAAACTTTATCCGTAAAATGATTTATTATTTACTTAGTAATACCATATTAATTTATTCAATGAATTAACCTAAATTTACTTTATACGTGAATATCTTAATATGATTAATGCTATGTTGTTCAACCATTTCTTTGGATATATTTAATACTGTTAAATTAATTATAATAATGGATGTTTTGGGTTATTTTTTTTCAATAATATGTGTCGACGTTGATATAAAAACATGATATTAACTTATATTAATGATATGTACAGAAATATTTCAGTTTCACATTATCTACAACCTAAAAACTCCACCATCAATATAAGGACCTGGCCTTAAACATTACACAATATTGAATTAAATGAATCATTCACATTGAGGATCATTTCTGGTTTAGAGTTGTAGACAATTAGGCCATAAATTATAAATAACAACATGAATACTACATGTAGACACTGTTACTCAGTATCCATTTTTTTCAAATAATAAAAACTCTTAAAAAGAAACATGTCTAGTTACATATTTTACACAACATGACTTTTCCTTGATCCCATCATTGACCTTATTCAACTTTAAGACCTTTGGAAAAAATTTCAAAAACATGGGATGAGAATAAAAAGCTCAGTAAGGTTTATAAAATAAGGATGTAAAACTTTAGACCATCAATAAATTCAAATCAATGAAACTATACTTTTCAATCATAACATACCTTATGAAATCATAAGATTTATAAATTACACCCACAAGCCATAAATCATAAAGGTTACCTAGGGCATACAAATCAATATTACATTGTAGCTATCACAGATACATATGTAGTTGCACTTGGAATACATATCATAGTATATTCCCTAAATCTCTTAGGAGAAACATCACATTTAACTCCGTCACATTACCTAATGCATTGGATAGCTATCTCAAGCTCACCCGCCCTAGGTTTATCACGGAACCGCCCGTATACATAAAAAATGTCCAATAATCATAAAATAATCATAACATATAACACATATATAAAGGACATATAACATTTTCACATTCCAATATATCAAATCAAGATATTTAAATAAACAATGTTTTATCAAATCATTTTCAAAACCATTTAAAAAGATATTTTTGAATCAAAGTGTCCCATAACACATTGATGATTTTAATTTAATTATAATTTGAAAAAATTAATGTCCATAAAAATAAATCCCAAAACCCATATTTAAAGCATGAATATTAATGATAAATATTTATAAGAATAATTCTTTAAACTATTTAAAATGATATTTTAGTTAAAGTGTTTTTTTAACAAAAATAGAGACGCTTGAATAAAAATCATATAGAAATAACATTTAATCAGAACTTCATAATATCATGAGAATAAAGGGATTCCAGATATAATATATCAAAGGACTATATATATACCATATAAAATTGAATTGGTTCTTAACAACGATGAAGTCTCAGTGGAAATGTAAATTGAGATGAAATGCCTTATAAAGATGGTATCCTTAAATTAAGGATAAATCAATCACATAATTATGTATGAAAAATATAAATACACCCAATATAAGTGGATATTATGTGTAAAACAATCACATTTAATTCACATATATTCTTTGGATGGAATATTCAAGAAGGACATGTTGAACCCAAATAATTGAAATTGGGTTAAAAAGTTCCCTTGTAAAAATTCGACAGCCTAACAACGTCACTTTAAAATTCAAAAAATGATTTGATTATATAAAAATGGTATCTCATCACATGGACATAAATTTTACATCAATGAGGATATATAATAACATATACCAACATAATAATATGTAAATTAAAAGACATAACAAATGAAGGCTTTTAAATAGAGGAAGGTCAAAGGTTCCCTTACCGATATGGTATCTTACAAAACGTACCCCACATGAAATAAGGATCATACAATGAAGATGTAAATACTTATAAATGAAATTATATTACACAAATATTAAAATAATGGGCATTACATACACAACACAAAATCAAATAGTGGCATATATATCATGAATCTCACATGAATAAAAAGTGAGATGAAACCCTTTACCACGTTGTAATCAACTATGTCGTATGAACAAAAGTTAATAACCTCAAAATGAATCATAGAATACCATGAATATAATGAGAATTATTATTATATATATAAAATTTTAGAACACAATACACCACATGCATTGAATAACTGTCGGACAAGGGAAATCTCATAGAATTGAAAGTGAGATAAGAAAATCTCTTTCCTCATGTCCGACTTGACTTGTTTGTTACTTGTTCTTCATGATTAATAAATTAAAGATGATTTATACTTTCTTAGGAACCTTATTCATGTTTATTATTATTTTTATATCACTTATTACCTTGTTATAGATATTATGCAATCATTTATGTTAATAATGGTCGTTTTGTCGAGATTTGGTACATGAGTCAAAAATAGACGTGTTAAAATTACAATATGTTGTTGTGGTCAATAGTCCATTATCTCCAAAATGATATTAATGATTTAGATATCATATAAATCACATATAACCAGTATATATATAACCTTATAACAGTATATAACATTTTGGAGATATGAAATGAAATGCACCGTTCATGGAGACGATAGGTCGTACGTACACATGAACACTATTTTTATTTCTATTTCTTAATTTAATGGAATTAAAAAATTATTATACATAGGTATATTATAATTACATTATAATATAATAAATAATATCATTAAATCCATCCATTATACATCCCACATGTAGAATTAACGTGTCATATCACTTTGAGGGGGCGGTAGTCCACACATCCTCAAAAGAAATTATCATGTTTACCCATAATGGAAACCCTAAGGGTATGATATAAATGCAAAAATACTGAAATATAATGAAAACATAAACATAATATATATCATATATAAATATAGTGCCATCATAATGGCCACCACAAGTGGCGGTTAGAGGTAATTGAACAATCAATGTTTCGTGATTCGTTAGTTTTCCATCAATAGATACATTATGTTCTTCACCCATTAGATGGAAGTGTGTGTAAATTTATTTCGAAAAACTCTCATTAAAAAATACTAGTATATTTTGGATACTGGTGTTGCTATAAATGAATGTTATAAAAAGATTTTAGGGGTTAGAGAAGTAAAATAAAGGAAAATAAGTTAAGAGAAACTATTACCATTAATTTGGGTAACTTCCTTTGGTTTGAACCAAAAGGTCTTCTTGATGTTTCTTATACCTAAATTAAGGCTTCTAGGTGGAGGAGACGGATATAGGGATCTTAATTGGGAAGATTTTGTACCAGCCTAAAAGCTTGAGAGGTTTGAGGAATTGTTATAAGTGGTATCCTTTTATAAGGGAGAAGAGGAGCTATTTATGAAAGTGCAAAAATATTATTTTATTATATAATGATATTCGGTTTCTAAAGGTCATAAAATAAATTAGTATAAAATCAGATGAATCATGGTAGAAATAATATCATACAATAGAAATTGGACAGGTTTTGGATAATATTGTAATCCTTATAATCATATTTATTTAAATCTTTTATTAATGAGGTAAATACTCCATCATTATTGTGTCATATATAATTTAATTTATGTGAAGTTTAATATTAATTTTAAAACACTAAAATGTAGTAAATATTTTTATATTTCTAACGAATATTTATATACTAAAAGATAATTTATATTACACCTCGTGAATATTAATTTACTAAAAGATATTTTCTTTGGACATTTTTTCCTTTACTTTAAGTTATTTAATTTAAATCAAAATTATCACTCCCTAGTGGCTCAATGGGGTCCCAAATTAGACCCCAAGAATCCCATGGTCATCCATGACTCATTAAATAAGTCTTGGACAAGTGTTAAGGAAATTTTAAATTATTAAAATATTCTTTTTTACATTGAATTACCCTATTTACCTTTAACCGCTGTAAATAAAAGTCAAAAGTTAATTTTCATCAAAAATTATTTTCATCTTATTCAAAAAAAAATTACATACTAATAACAACCATGTATGTTGTATTTTTTAAATTCAATTCACATAAGTGTTAAAGATTCATTTAAATGAAAAATTCAGTTTTTTAACTACGACTAAGTGGTTTCACTATTTAATCAAAAATTGACGTTTTCCAGAAAAATACCAAAAATTCAGCCGACTCTTTATTTGATATTCCGAATTAAAAAATGATTTTTATTTTTCTAAATATAAAACATTAAAATGGAATTAAATAGTTTTAAAATTAATTTCCATTGTTAAAACAAATAGTGTGTCTTTAAAAATAATAACTATCAAAAGATTGACACTTATTAATGTTTAATTTCAAAGTAAAATTAATTTCAATGACCAAAATTGGATTAAAATGGTAAAAATATATTGTAATTAACCTTTAATACCAATTAAAAAATAATCTAAACATATAAATAAATTAGATTAAAAGGCAGTTTCGAATTAAAATATAATATTTTCCACTGTTCATTAAAAAATGTACATTATTGGAAAATTTAAAAAAATTACACAAAGTAAATGTTTATGTACCTATCATAAATGTAACACCCCAGGATTTCATAGTGTGTTATTTCTTAAAAATAATTCAATAACTTGCACTACACGCAACACCGAGTTCAATCACACCATGACGTACAAAAAAAAGCCATTAAAAGAGGTCATGAATAGTATTAACAACATTTTGAACTTTATATAATCCTTATAATTTTAGAATCCCTATTATGAGTTTCTTAGTCATAATGCAAGAACAGATTCATTTTCAGTATTGCACTTTTATCAACTTTAATAGTGAAACCTTTTTAAATAAAATATTTTAAACTATCTGAATAAATTGGGACATCAAAAAAAAATTAAAAATGAAACATCCCAAGCTTCTACGGTACGCTTTCCTTTGAATAAAATAGTAGCGTGTGTTGTACGCAACCTTGAGTTTTAACACACGCCACAACCAATCAAACTAGCCATTATGAATAGTAATACCTAAATTTTGAAATTATATATATTTTATATTTTAAAATGGACTTCATTTTTGGATTCGGAATATTGAATTTATCCTAAGGTGAAATTTTGGTACTTTTCGGATAACTTTCATATTTTGATGAATAGTGAAAATTACTAAATTTTAATTAAAAACAACTTTTTTAATCAAAATAATTAATAGTGATAAATTATGAATTTTAGTAGTTTTAAAGTATATTTAGAATATATTTTTACCATTTAATATAATGTTGTTCATTGTACATAATTTTACAATTAAACCAAACATAAACAAGTGTCAATCTTTTGATAGTTATTACCTCTTAAAAACACGCTTTTTGTTTTGACAGCGGGAATTAATTTTAAATTAATTTCTGCCACTTCTGTGTTTTGAATTTAGAAAAATGGATTCCATATTTGGAATCAGGATGTCCAAATTGTGTAAATAGGTAACTTTTATTTTTAGACATTTTGAATAATTACTGTGGTAAATATTTTATTTACCATGGTTAAGGGTAAATCCGGTAAATAAGGGTTAAAAAATAATATTATAATAATACAAAATTAACCTAAAACGTGTCCTAACCTTATTGGTGGACACATAACCGACCATGAGCATCCTTGGGTCAATTTGGGGACCCCTTGGATCCACTTGTGTGTGGTAGGGACACTTTATATTAATAAAGTTAAAATAAAAATAAAAATGGCATAAGCTTACATCTTTTAGAAGAACAATTTTTACATAGGGTTATACATGTTGGATTTTCGATTATAAATATTCATTAGAAAGCTAAAAAGATTTCCTACATAATTATATTTTATTTATAATTTTTAGACATCAAATAAGTCAAATTATTAATGACACAATAATGATGCAATGTTTACCTCATTAATAAATCATTTAAATAAATAAGATTATAATGATTAAAATATTATCTAAAACCTGTCCAATTCTTATTGGTTTATGTTATTTAGAATTTTAGTTATCTTATCTTTGACCTCAATGATTTTTGGACCATTATAAACCGAATATAATTATATTATAAAGTAATACTTTCACTCTTTCCTAAAGAGCCCCTCTTCTCCCTTATAAAAAGAGACCACTTCTACTCATTCCTCACACCTCTCAAGCCACTTGGCTCGTCCAAACTCTGCCCAACTATGCTACCCACATCCCTCTACTCCTCCTTGAAGTTTCCCCTTAGGCAGAAAGCATTTCAAGAAGTCCTTTGGTTCCAACCAAAGTGAGTTACCTAAATTAAAGGTAACGATTTCTCTTAAATTATTTTCATTTATTTTGCTTCTCCAACCCCCAAACTATTTTTATTTCCTTTCTTTTGTAACAACACCAGTATCATCAATATACTAGGATGTTGTTATAAGATGGATTCAAACTACACATACACACAACTCCATCTAATGGATGATGAACATAATGTTTCTGTGGATGGAAAACTAACGTCTGACGAAACGATGATTGTTCAAATACATCTTACCGCCTCTCATGGTGGCCAATATGATGGAACTATAATTAAATATGATATTAATGATATATATTTTATATATAAGCTTCTGTAATTCCATTTTATTTCATACCATTATTCGTTTCATGTTGTATATACATGCGATAATTTCATTTGAGGAAGTGCGGACTACCGCCCACTTAAAATGATATGACTCGTTCATACCACACATGGAACGTATAAAGGATGGTGTTAATGAACATAAGTAACATATATAAAATATTATATTATACTGGAATAGTAATATACCTATGTATCATTTGGATTCGATTCTTTTAAAATAAAAATTAAATGGAAGTAGCGTTCGTGCGTACGTACGGACTACCGTCTCCACGAACGCGATGAGATTCATTCTCCATCGTATCCATTCAAGTATAATTATCATTTAATGATTTAAAAATGATGTTTAAGGACTTGATATCATTCTGGATATGAATAGGATACAACAAACATGACTTATGTAACAAAACATATAAAAGAAAATGAGTAAGTTAACACACGAAACGACGATAATACTAAGATATTATCAAATCAATATTAAAAGATCATATATGATATCATATTAATGTATATGATTCTTTTATAATTTAATAACAATTATTTCACCATTATACAGGAGGTTAACCTACCCCAACCAAGGAAAAGTACAAGGTAAGGGTTATTTCACAATCTCTTCATTATCCGAGGTTGTATTATACGTAATAATCTACTGGGATCTCTTTATCATCCACATCCATGTTTCTTCGAAATGTATTTCAAAACATTTTTTACTATTTACAAGAATATGGGTTAAAGTAATTTATACCCGTGTTTGACTTTTTATATGAGGTTTATAAAGGAATCTTTCCGTCGTTTTCAAAACAAGGTCCTTTTTAACCTTTTCGACAGAATTGAGGTAAGAATGTTTTTTTTAACTTATACGGCGGGTGCAGTTATTTTCCGCCGTTATAAAATCGTCAAAGCTTTCCTTACAAGCTTACAAGAATATTTTCAAGAAAATGTTTTATTTTATATGGCTCTTAAATGATTTCAAAAATATAAAGAGATATTTCTCTAAAAAGTGTTTTGATTTCATCTATGTCAACATCCTTTAATAGATTTTACGCTTATTTGAAGTTGATTTATTATAATACAAAACTTCTATATTGTATTGAAGGTTTTGTGATATGTTTGACTGTGGATGTGCTATTTTATACCATTCATAGTTTATGGTGAAACTATTGACATTTCGTATGCTAGTTTTAATCTGAATGTTTATGTTATATTTCATACTTTTCTTCAGATGAATGTGCTAAACAAGTATGTACCGGGTTGGGGACCGGTAAAAGTAAGCCCTCCAGGTTGGGGACTGGTTAAAGTAAGCCCTCCGGGTTGGGGACTGGTTAAAGTAAGCCCTCCAGGTTAGGGACTGGTAAAAGTATGCCCTCCGGGTTGGTGTCCGGTTATTAGAGGCACTCCGGGTTGGTGTCCGGTTATTAGAGGCACTCCGGGTTGGTGTCCGGTTATTAGAGGCACTCCGGGTTGGGTTCCGGTTAGAAGTAACCCCTAGGTCTTGGGATGAGGCCTAGACAAAGAAATTAACGTTTAGCATTATGCATTCCAACATTATGAAAGTGGTTATTGATTTTGCATGTGATTATTCGATTAGTAGAATATCCATGTGAATAAGTAAATGGCATTATTTCATTTTACTTTTGCCATACTATGTTGAAGTTCATGTTTAAAAGACTTTTGTTTTAGTAATTCATTGCCTTAACTGTTTATGCTTATTTTGAATGTTCCTCTATATTGTTATCCTTACGGGGCATTTGAGCTCACCCCTTTTCTATGTTTTATTTTTCCCAGGTAGTGAAGAAGTAAATTATGATTGACTTGCAGGGATATTATGAGGGGTTAATAGTGTGGATATGAAGACTGTGTTGTTGTAGTAGTTTTTCACTTTGAAATGTAATGTAAAACTTTATGAATATATCTAGTGTTTCCAAGGCTACTAAACCAATCGGTCTTTCGAGATTTGATCTTTCTTGTGATCATGCCAATGTTACGAAGTAATGCACCGACTCTGGGTAGCTGGGGTCGGGGCGTTACAGTTGGTATCAGAGGAAGTTTAGTACAAACCTTGGAAGCTAGATTTATATAAACTCTGATTAGAGCACGTATACCTAAGATGAACTTTGAGGATTAGTGTAGAACAACTTCCTAGAATTTTGGTATTGTAGAGATTTTGTGAGTTTTCCGAGCAATACATCCCTGTCTGGATACGAGCAGGTAGAGGCGGATCTGGCACAGATGTACCTAGGGGTAAAACCCGAAAACACCGCTTTGAGCTAGACTCGAACGGGAACTGGTGCACGACAACGGGCCTTGCTGCACTCTTGGTTATGACACTCCCGGGGGATATGCTTAGGATAATTCTCATTTTCTTTACAAACCATTATGAAGGGTTTATGAGTATATACTTCCTCAAAGAAAACATTTTTATGATTATGGATTATATCCATAAATAGTTCAATTTATGTTAAGTGTTTATGACTCATAAACTAATCTAGTTTATGCCATTGTTTAGAAATGGCGCCCAGTAGAAGGAATGATAACTCCAGAAATGCACATGATTCAAAGAGAAGGAAGGATCATATCTCTCATGGTCTTAAGCTAGAATTTATAATATAAATAGTCTCCCATGTATTATCATCATATGAAGAAATAATATCATGTGTTGATAAGATAAGTAAAGACTTTACTGAGTCCTATGGATTTGAAGGGAAGCAAGAGAAGAAAAGGATAGAAGAGAGAAAGATGGATAAAGGGAAGAGGGAAAAGAAGAATTTTCCCATATGTGGTAACTGTGGAAAGAAACACCCTGGAACTTGCCTGAAAGGAATGGGAGTTTGTTATAAGTGTGGAGGAAAAGGGCACAAAGTACGTGACTGCAAGGGTAAGAAAATGGTTTCAAATGTACAATGCTTCATTTGCAAGGAGTTCGGACACTACGCGAACCTATGTCCCAGTCATCAGACTATGCCGCAAATGATGTTATTGGATAATAATCATGTTATGATACTACCACAGATGAAGAGGGATGATTAGAGTTCTTATGTTGATTATGTCAATTGAGTGTTGTATCAACAATGTACTTGTTACAATAATCATGGAGTATATAAGGATTGTACTGCAGTACTATTTCATTAAGGACTTGAGATTGTGTGGAACAAAGAAAAGTGACTCAATAGCAGGATAAATTTTTGGAAAATATATGGTTGAGAGAATGATAAATCATAATATAGTTCTGATACTGAGGTAGTGATTTTGGAATAATATGTGATTATTTTGGATAAATTATATTGGATATTATTGACTACATTGAAGCTGATTAATGATTTGTATATTCCATCATTGTTGGGGTTTAAAACATTTTTGGATTAATGAAGTATATCCAGCATTCTATATGGAATAAGGGAACATGAATGTAATCAATAAGGAATATGGTAGTACATGATGAAGGTATTCATATGCTATTACAGGGTAAAAATGATCTATATTATGTTTACCTTCCTTATAAATGTTGGACTGTGAGTTTGGACATAAGTATTTTGGATAGTTCTAGTTTGGATTATTTTGGATTTCCATAAAAGGACAACCCGGAGGTCGGGCGGCAACCCGTCGCGTCCGGCAAGGCTGCGAGACTTGAACCCGCAACCGAAGGGCGACAAGGGTGTATCACCTACCACTGGCCCAAGAGATGTCCTAGATTAAATAATGTCGTTTTTTTAAAAGATCTGGTAGATGAATTATAAATTCGTTTATTTTGGAACCCTATACGAATAGTGTAAATAGAATTTTTTTTACATTCTATTATCTTTTAGAATGAAAGATGAGTCTGTGGTAGAAACTTATTAATGGATAAAACTCTAATTATAAAGTAAGTATCTCTCCTTATGATCTTAGCCAATCTCATAAATAAATTCCTCAATATTAAGAAAAGTAACATAGAACAAAAATGTTTTCCTAGATGGTAACTTAAATCGTCACTAATTTATGGCTTTGGGATTGTTGGCCTTTTTATAGCCATGTTCTCTACCACTATCCATCAGATAATTGATGGTTAGATTTTTCTTCCATATCCATATTTTCCTACATGGAACCCTAGTATGTGTTATTTTCGGTAATCTTCATACTTTCGACTCTTTATTTTAAATAGAGGCCTCATTAATTCATTTTTCGATGTGGGATTTCAACTAAGATATTTTGAAACGTCAAAAATGTGTTATCCTAATACCCTATGTTTTGTTGAACCGATGGTATTTCAAATCATCATAGATTGATGAATTTAAGGACCTCAATTTTATACTTGTTTGTGATTGATGACCTCAATCACTACCTATAAATATTTACGTTTTTCCTCCAATTATATGTCTCTAAATGCCACCAATGTTCTCCTAATCGAGATCATAATTTGGTGGTGACTCTTTCATTTCTCTTTTCCTCATATTAAGACTAAATTTTAGTAACCTAATTTCCGATGTGGGTTTTCCCACAAAGATATTTTCTATTTTCAACCTTTTATTTTCGAAGAACAATTTCAAATTGCGAGGACGCAATTTATTGAAGGAGGGGATGATGTAACACCCCAGGATTTCATAGTGTGTTGTTTCTTAAAAATAATTCAATAACTTGCACTACACGAAACACCGAGTTCAATCACACCATGACGTACAAAAAAAAGCCATTAAAAGAGGTCATGAATAGTATTAACAACATTTTGAACTTTATATAATCCTTATAATTTTAGAATCCCTATTATGAGTTTCTTAGTCATAATGCAAGAACAGATTCATTTTCAGTATTGCACTTTTATCAACTTTAATAGTGAAACCTTTTTAAATAAAATATTTTAAACTATCTGAATAAATTGGGACATCAAAAAAAATTAAAAATGAAACATCCCAAGCTTCTACGGTACGCTTTCCTTTGAATAAAATAGTAGCGTGTGTTGTACGCAACCTTGAGTTTTAACACACGCCACAACCAATCAAACTAGACATTATGAATAGTAATACCTAAATTTTGAAATTATATATATTTTATATTTTAAAATGGACTTCATTTTTGGATTCGGAATATCGAATTTAGCCTAAGGTGAAATTTTGGTACTTTTCGGATAACTTTCATATTTTGATGAATAGTGAAAATTACTAAATTTTAATTAAAAACAACTTTTTTAATCAAAATAATTAATAGTGATAAATTATGAATTTTAGTAGTTTTAAAGTATATTTAGAATATATTTTTACCATTTAATATAATATTGGTCATTGTACATAATTTTACAATTAAACCAAACATAAACAAGTGTCAATCTTTTGATAGTTATTACCTCTTAAAAACACGCTTTTTGTTTTGACAGTGGGAATTAATTTTAAATTAATTTCTGCCACTTCTGTGTTTTGAATTTAGAAAAATGGATTCCATATTTGGATTCAGGATGTCCAAATTGTGTAAATAGGTAACTTTTATTTTTAGACATTTTGAATAATTACTGTGGTAAATATTTTATTTACCATGGTTAAGGGTAAATCCGGTAAATAAGGGTTAAAAAATAATATTATAATAATACCAAATTAACCTAAAACGTGTCCTAACCTTATTGGTGGACACATACCCGACCATGAGCATCCTTGGGTCAATTTGGGGACCCCTTGGATCCACTTGTGTGTGGTAGGGACACTTTATATTAATAAAGTTAAAATAAAAATAAAAATGGCATAAGCTTACATCTTTTAGAAGAACAATTTTTACATAGGGTTATACATGTTGGATTTTCGATTATAAATATTCATTAGAAAGCTAAAATGATTTCCTACATAATGATATTTTATTTATAATTTTTAGACATCAAATAAGTTAAATTATTAATGACACAATAATGATGCAATGTTTACCTCATTAATAAATCATTTAAATAAATAAGATTATAATGATTAAAATATTATCTAAAACTTGTCCAATTCTTATTGGTTGATGTTATTTAGAATATGAGTTATCTTATCTTCGACCGCAATGATTTTTGGACCATTATAAACTGAATATAATTATATTATAAAGTAATACTTTCACTCTTTCCTAAAGAGCCCCTCTTCTCCCTTATAAAAAAAAGACCACTTCTACTCATTCCTCACACCTCTCAAGCCACTTGGCTCGTCCAAACTCTGCCCAACTATGCTCCCCACATCCCTCTACTCCTCCTTGAAGCTTCCCCTTAGGCAGAAAGCATTTCAAGAAGTCCTTTGGTTCCAACAAAAGTGAGTTACCTAAATTAAAGGTAACGATTTCTCTTAAATTATTTTCATTTATTTTGCTTCTCCAACCCCCAAACTCTTTTTATTTCCTTTCTTTTGTAACAACACCAGTATCCTCAATATACTAGGATGTTGTTATAAGAAGGATTCAAACTACACATACACACAACTCCATCTAATGGATGATGAACATAATGTTTCTGTGGATGGCAAACTAACGCCTCACGAAACGATGATTGTTCAAATACATCTTACCGCCTCTCATGGTGGCCATTATGATGGAACTATAATTAAATATGATATTAATGATATATATTTTATATATAAGCTTCTGTAATTCCATTTTATTTCATACCATTATTCGTTTCATGTTGTATATACATGCGATAATTTCATTTGAGGAAGTGCGGACTACCGCCCCCTTAAAATGATATGACTCGTTCATACCACACATGGAACGTATAAAGGATGGTGTTAATGAACTTAAGTAACATATATAAAATATTATATTATACTGGAATAGTAATATACCTATGTATCATTTGGATTCGATTCTTTTAAAATAAAAATTAAATGGAAGTAGCGTTCGTGCGTACGTACGGACTACCGTCTCCACGAACGTGATGAGATTCATTCTCCATTGAATACATTCAAGTATAATTATCATTTAATGATTTAAAAATGATGTTTAAGGACTTGATATCATTCTGGATATGAATAAGATACAACAAACATGACTTATGTAACAAAACATATAAAAGAAAATGAGTAAGTTAACACACGAAACGACGATAATACTAAGATATTATCAAATCAATATTAAAAGATCATATATGATATCATATTAATGTATATGATTCTTTTATAATTTAATAACAATTATGTCACCATTATACAGGAGGTTAACCTACCCCAACCAAGGAAAAGTACAAGGTAAGGGTTATTTCACAATCTCTTCATTATCCGAGGTTGTATTATACGTAATAATCTACTGGGATCTCTTTATCATCCACATCCATGTTTCTTCGAAATGTATTTCAAAACATTTTTTACTATTTACAAGAATATGGGTTAAAGTAATTTATACCCGTGTTTGACTTTTTATAAGAGGTTTATAAAGGAATCTTTCCGTCGTTTTCAAAACAAGGTCCTTTTTAACCTTTTCGACAGAATTGAGGTAAGAATGTTTTTTTTAACTTATACGGCGGGTGCGGTTATTTTCCGCCGTTATAAAATCGTCAAAGCTTTCCTTACAAGCTTACAAGAATATTTTCAAGAAAATGTTTTATTTTATATGGCTCTTAAATGATTTCAAAAATAGAAAGAGATATTTCTCTAAAAAGTGTTTTGATTTCATCTATGTCAACATCCTTTAATAGATTTTACGCTTATTTGAAGTTGATTTATTATAATACAAAACTTCTATATTGTATTGAAGGTTTTGTGATATGTTTGACTGTGGATGTGCTATTTTATACCATTCATAGTTTATGGTGAAACTATTGACATTTCGTATGCTAGTTTTAATCTGAATGTTTATTTTATATTTCAAACTTTTCTTCAGATTAATGTGCTAAACAAGTATGTACCGGGTTGGGGACCGGTAAAAGTAAGCCCTCCAGGTTGGGGACTGGTTAAAGTAAGCCCTCCAGGTTGGGGACTGGTTAAAGTAAGCCCTCTAGGTTAGGGACTGGTAAAAGTATGCCCTCCGGGTTGGTGTCCGGTTATTAGAGGCACTCCGGGTTGGTGTCCGGTTATTAGAGGCACTCCGGGTTGGTGTCCGGTTATTAGAGGCACTCCGGGTTGGGTTCCGGTTAGAAGTAACCCCTAGGTCTTGGGATGAGGCCTAGACAAAGAAATTAACGTTTAGCATTATGCATTCCAACATTATGAAAGTGGTTATTGATTTTGCATGTGATTATTCGATTAGTAGAATATCCATGTGAATAAGTAAATGGCATTATTTCATTTTACTTTTGCCATACTATGTTGAAGTTCATGTTTAAAAAGTTTTTGTTTTAGTAATTCATTGCCTTAAATGTTTATGCTTATTTTGAATGTTCCGCTATATTGTTATCCTTACTGGGCATTTGAGCTCACCCCTTTTCTATGTTTTATTTTTCCCAGGTAGTGAAGAAGTAAATTATGATTGACTTGCAGGGATATTATGAGGGGTTAATAGTGTGGATATGAAGACATTGTTGTTGTAGTAGTTTTTCACTTTGAAATGTAATGTAAAACTTTATGAATATATCTAGTGTTTCCAAGGCTACTAAACCAATCGGTCTTTCGAGATTTGATCTTTCTTGTGATCATGCCAATGTTACGAAGTAATGCACCGACTCTGGGTAGCTGGGGTCGGGGCGTTACAATAAAGAATGATTTTATTTGGTCAAATAGAATAAAAAAAAGTGATCGATATTATATATATAGCAGGTTCTCCATTAAAAGGCGGTAAATCGACCTGTTAATGTAAATTATGCTTAAAATAAGATTCAATCACATTTTAAGACTCTAAATTTTATTGGATAAATGAAAATACATTTATCAGACATGTATAATCATATAGTAGTTAGTTTTGTTCATTCCTACCAATACAACTACTAGGTGTTAACTAAAATTTAAAATAATAATATTATATTGTTAGTGTGCAAAGTAAGATTTCAAAGAAACCCATTATTGCGTATCAGGTACGCTATTGAACATAGTGTCTCTTTTAATGTAATATTAATATCTAATTCACATATATTAAAAATATGAAAATGTATTATTATTTATTTACCTGGGATGTTACATCCATCCCCCCTTTTGGGAGTTGCGTCTTCGCAATTTTGAAAAAAGGTCTAAGAAACTTCATTGAAAGTCTCATATCGGAAAAATAGTCAGCAAAACTATCACTTTAAAATAAAGAAAGAAAGAGAAGTACAAAGGTCACCCGAGTTATCTCATTCAAGGATTCCATGTAAGAAAACATGGATATGGAAGAGAAAATAAACGGTCAAGTTCTGATGGAGAGTGATAGAAAACATTATTAGGAGAAAGTTAACCACAAGAAAATCACTAACATGTGATGGGTTAAATAGTCTTTGATTCCCCAATAGGACAACTGAATAGAAAATAATTTTGTTTTAAGTTACATTTCATTAAGGAATTTATTTATGAGATTAACTAAAAAGATAAGGAAACATGATTACTTATCATGTAGACTTTCATCCTTTACTAGATTTCTAAAACACACTCATATTTTCTCCAAATGATGAGTATTAAGGATGATTTGTTCACATTAAAAGTGCTATAATCAACTTAGAGAGAATCAGAAAATCCTAAAAAGTTGAAATATATATTTCACATGTCTTTATACCTTAACAAAAACCAAAATTCGTTAGTAGAGGATCATATAATTTTCAAAAATATTAATCTTTTACAAAAAGAAAAACTGATATTAATCTCTAAAATCTATCCACCAATACCCGAGGTTCAATGAAGACCATTAAATAAACAATTGTCTATACAATTCTCCAAATTAATCCAAACTAATATTGAAACCTATATAAATTTTAACATTTATCTCCAAATAAGATTAGTTACTCTTAAAGTATCATATTGAAAATTAATTAACCCAATCACATAATCAGCATGATAGGTTATTCATTTCCCTAGATAAGGAAAAATAAACTTATTATTGATTCATTAAATCATCTAACTCAAAATAATTATTTATAATAACCAGGAACTTCAAGTAGTCCAGTGGTAGGTGATAAATCCCAATCGTACTTTGGTTATGGGTTTGATTCTCATAGCTTTGTCAGACACGAAGGCTTGTCACGCAGTCTGTTTTTCATCCTTTTTCAAAAACTATATAACTTCATAAAATTATTAAAAAGAGAAAAATTCATCAAAAATAACCATTACATATTTTAACCCCAAAGTTTATCTAATAACTTTCATTTTTCATCCCAAAATGTATTAACCTATAATTTCCTCAAATTCAAGGATCATATCAACCCAAATGATTCTTTATAACTATATCCACAAAAGAAAAGATAATTATTCATTGAATAAAATTTTTATATATCAAACATCAGGGTTAAAAAAACAAAAAAAAGTCTTCTAATGTAATCCCATCATCAAAAGAGCCTTAATAATTTTAATCATTTACCCATCCTAAAATATACCGTAACACTTGAATACAATATATGTAGACTTCTTACTCATCCAAAATTCTTCATGATCCATTAACCATTCCATTCCCAATTATTCGGAAAAACTTATTTCCTTTCATTGGTCATTCTCAGTTTCTTCATCCTCTATCGGAATGGAATTAGTAATTGGTAAACATATATTTGTATGATCATGGTGATCCCATTCCCGAAACTTCTTTGTAGGACATCTATTTATATACTGACCATGCACAACATATTTAAAACATTAAATTGATCACTCAGAATGAAATTCATTCCCATTCTTAGATTAAACATGATTCTTCCTTTTCCATGTAAATTTATTGCTTTATGAACTTAATTTCCACATCTATATAGCATCTTACCATCACTTTGAAACATTTTCCTATGTGATTCTTTCAACATCCATGACACATAGGATTTTGAATATACATACCTTTATGATTACAACCTGATCTTCTGTGGTTGTTTGTTTCTCTAATATAAGATTCCTTATAAAAATCACCAAGTTTCATGTGGCCAATCATGACTCTAGATATTTGGTTGAGAATAAACACATGAGTTCTCATTGATGCACCCATTTCATTTAATTTATCATTCCGAAAACTATCACAGTTTTCATCACATCCATTGTTACTATGATGGCTACTAGATCCAGCCATTGACTAAAACTAAAAATGTATGTTTGAGTATATCATTAAAATCATAATATAATCTATTATGAGGAGGGTAAAAAATAAGATATATTTTTCCAGGTTATCTTAAACTCATTCAAATTATCTAAAGTAACTATGACTCTTTTGAAAATCCTAACCATTATGGTAATGTCACTTATTCGTAAAGAACACACTAACCTCTAAATTTATCAAAACCAACCTCTAATACCAACTATAAGGACCTATCCATAAAAATTACATAATATTGAATTAAATGAATAATTCACATTGAGGTTATTTTCAGGTTTAGTGTTTAGTGAATTAGGCCATAACTATTACAGAACAACATGAGATTACATGTAGACACTACTACTCAGTATCCATTTTTACATATAATAAAAACTCTTAAAAAGAAACATTTTTATTTCCATATATTAGATAGCATGACTTTTCCGTGATTCCATCCTTGTCGCTATTCATCTTTATGTCCTGTGGAAAAAATTTCAAAAACATGGGATGAGCATAAAATGCTCAGTAACGGTTATACAACAAGGAAGGAAAACAATATCCCATAAATAAATACCAATAAATGAAACTATACTTTTTAATCATAACATACATTATGAAATCATGAGATTTATGAATAACACACACAAATGATAAATCATAAAGGATACTTATGGATCCATATCAAACGTAAATTGTATCTATCACAGCTACATAGGGAGTTAAACTTGGAATACCCATCACAGTATATTCCCAAAATCTCTTACGAGAAACATCACATTTAACTCTGTCATGTTACCCAATGCACTGGAGAGCTATCTCGGGCTCCCCCTCACTAGGTTTATCACAGAACCACCCGTATACATAAAAAAATTCTCAATAACCATAGAATAATCATATCATATAACACATGATTAAAGGAAATATAACATCTCCTCATTCCAATATATCAAATCAAGATATTGAAATAATCAATGTTTTTTTCAAATCATTTTCATAACAATTCAAAAAGATATTTTTGAACCAAAGTGTCCCATACCACTTTGAAGATTATAAATTAATTATCATTTGAAAACATTAATGTCCATATAAATAAATTCCCAAAACCATATTTAAAACATGGATATTAATGAGAAATATTTAGAATAATAATTCATTAAATCATTTAAAACGATATTTTAGTTAAAGATTTTTTTTAACAAAAACAGAGTCACTTGAATACAAATAATTGAGGAATAAAATTTAATCAGAACTTCATAATATCATGAGAATAAAGGTATTCATGATATAATATGTCAAAGGATTGAATATACACCATATTAGAGTGAATTGGTGCATAAAAACAATCAAGTCTCAGTGGAAATGTAAATTGAGGTAAATCCCTTATAAAGATGGTATCCTTAAATTAAGGATAAATCAATCACATAATTATGTGTGAAAACTATAAATACACCCAATATAAGTAGATATTAACTTTAAAACAATAATAGTTCATTCATACATATTAATAGGATGAAATATTCCTGAAGTACAAGTTGAACCCAAATAATTGAAATTGGGTTAAGAAGTTCCTTTGTAAAAATTCTATAGCCTTACGACGTCACATTAAAATTCAGAAAATTAGTTGATGAGATAAAAATTTTATCTCAACACATGTACATAAATTTTAAATCAATGAGTATATATAATAACATATCCCAACAAATAATATTTAAATTAAATACATAACAAAAGAAGTCATTTAAATAGAGGAGTGTCAAATGTTCCCTTACCGATTTGGTAACTTACAAAACATACGCCAAATGAAAGAAGGATCATAAAATGAATATGTAAATATTTATAAATTAAATTATATTATAAAAAGAGTACAATTAATGGAAGTTCATACACCACAAAAAAGGAAATAGTGGAATATATATCATGAATCTCACGGGAATAAAAAGTGAGATGAAACCCCTTACCACGTTGTAATCAACTGAGTCATATGACCAAAAGTTTATAACCACAAAATTACTCATAGAACAAAATTAATATAATGAGAATAATTATTATATATATAAAATTTAAGAACATAATAAAAAACAAGCAATTAATAATTGTCGAACAATGGAAATCTCACGGAATTAAAAGTGAGATAATAAAATCTCTTACCTCCTGTCCGACATGACTTGTTTGTTCCCTGTTTTTCCTGAATAATAAAATAATGTTAATTTATACTCTATAAACAACCTTTTCCATGTTTATTAATCATTTTATATCACTTATTACCATGTTATAGATATTATAAAATCATTTAAGTTAATAATGATCGTTTTGTTGATATTTGGTACTTGAGTCAAAAATAGACTTGTTATAATTACATTTTGTCCATGTGGTCAATAGTAAATTATCTAAAGAATGATATAAAAGATTTATATATCATATAAATCATATATAACCAGTATATATATGTATTTATAACATTACATAACATTTTGGAGAGAAGAAATGAAATGCACTGTTCATGGAGATGGTAGGTCGTACGTACATATGAACGGTACATTCATTTCTATTTCTTATTTTAATGGAATTAAAACATAATGATACATAGTTAGATTATAATTACTGTATAATATCATATATAATATCATTAAATCCATCCTTTATACATCCCAAATGTGGAATTAACGAGTCATATCACTTTGAGGGGGCGGTTGTCCACACTTCCTCAAATGAAATTATCGAGTTTACCCATAATGGAAACCATTTGGGTATAATATAAATGGAAAATATAAAAAGAATAAATATTACCTAAACATAATATATAGAATATATAAATACAGTTCCATCATAATGGCCACCATGAGAGGCGGTGGGAGATAATTGAAAAATCATCGTTTCATGGTGCATTAGTTTTCCATCCACATAAACATTATCTTCTTCACCCATTAGATGGAGGTGTGTGTAAGTTTAGTTATAATACATCTCATAACAAAATCCTAGTAAATTTAGGATAATGGTGTTCCTATTAAATAATATAATAAAAAGATTTTAGGGGTTGCAGAAGTAAAATAAAGAAAAGAAGTTAATAGAAATTGTTACCTTTAATTTGGGTAACTTCCTTTGGTTTGATCCAAAAGGAATTCTTGATGTGTCTTATGCCTAAGTTAAGGCTTTTAGGAGGAGGAGAGGGATGTATGGATCTTAATGGGGCAGAGTTTGGAAGAGCCTAAAAGATATATAGGTGTAAGGAATTGGTTAGAAGTGGTATCCTTTTATAAGGGAGAGGAGGGGCACTTTAGGAAAGTGTGAAAATATTATTTTATTATATAATGATATTTAGTTTCTTAAGGTCCAAAAATCATTATAGTGAAAGATAAGATGAGAAATGGTCGAAATAAAATCATCCAATATAAATTGGACAGGTTTTGGATAATATTTTAATCATTATAGTCTTATTTATTTAAATCATTTATTAATGAGGTAAATACTGCATCATTATTGTGTCATATATAATTTAATTTATATGATGTATAACTTTTTTTTAAAAAAATACTATCATATATGAAATAATTTTATATTTCTAATTAATATTTATAGCCTAAAAGATAATTTATATAAACCCCTGTAAAAATTAATGTATTAAAAGATATTTTCTTTTGTCATTTTTCCCTTTACTTTAAGTTAATTAATCTAAATTGATATTATCACTCCCTAGTGGCTTAATGGGGTCTAAAAATAGATCAAAAAATTCCCATGGTCTGCCATCACTCAACCAATAATGTTTGGGAAAATGTTATTATAATTTTGAATTAATACAATATTCATTTTTTTACAATTAATTACCCTATTTACCATTAAGCACAATAAATAAAAATCAAAAGTTACTATTCACCAGAAATTATTTTCATCTTATTGAACAAAATTTTACTTACTAATAACTACCTTGTATATTTTATTGCTGAAATTAAATTCACAGAAGTGGTAAAATTTCATTTAAATGAAAAAGTCAATTTTTAACTACTACTTAGTGGTTTCACTATTCATCAAAAAATGATTTTCTTCAAACAAATACCAAAAATTCAGACTATGATTTATTTGATATTCCAAATTAAAAAATGATTTTTATTTTTCCAAATTAAAAACAGAAAAGTGGCATTAATAAATTTTAAAATTAATTCCCATTGTTAAAACAAATAGCGTGTTTTAAAAAAATAATAACTATCAAAAAATTTAAACTTGTTTTTGTCCAATTTCAAAGTGAAATTAATTCCAATGACAAACATTGGATTAAATGGTAAAAATATAATTTTATTACCCTTTAAAACCAATTAAAAAGATAATATTAGAATATAAATAAATTATATTAAAAGGTAGTTTTGAATTAACATACAATATTTTTCACTATTCATTAAAAAAATGAACTTTATCGGAAAATTTGAAAAATCTACAAAAAGTAAATATTGATGTCCCCATTCTGAGGAAGGAATTTATTCGTTAAAATAGAATGTCTTAAAGTGACCAATACTATTTTTGAATAGGGTTCTCCATTAAAAGGCGTTAAATCGACATTTTAATGTAAATTAGGCTTAAATTTAGATTCATTCACATTTTAAGAATCTAAATTTTATTAGATAAATGTAAATACATTTAACAAAGATGTATAATCATGGTGTAGTTAATTTTTTTCATTCCTGCCAATACAAGGGCTAGTCGTTAAATACCAGTAAAAATAATAATATTATATTCTTAGTGTGCAACGTAAGATTTCAAAGAAACCCATTGTTGTGTATCGGGTATGCTATCGAACATAGCGTCTCATTAAAGTAATATTAATATTTAATTCACAGATATTAATAATTTTGAAAATATCTTATTCTTTATTTACTTGGGATGTTACAGTCAAAATTGTAATCAAACATAAAAATGGTGATAACTTTTCTTCATTTCATCATTGATATCATTGGTTTCCTCCTTAATCCTGTGATTTATCCAAATTTTGTTAATATGATAGATTTTATTATTTATTTACAATTATTCCCTTTAATTTAGAATCTTTATTTTATCATATTCATAGGAAGAGTCATGTTCCAATTTCACACCATTGACAACATGTATGTTTTTGGGTTTGGCATATATGTTTGTAGTATGTACATATAGAAGATGTCATAGACATTGTAAATATATGGGTGTAGTGATTACTGAGATGAAACAACCTTAACATGTCAAAAAATATGAAAGGGACAAATATAAGTTAGACTCAGATGAAACTTTTTTCTAAATATCAAAACACTCCTTTATATTGATAATTTGCTACATACATGAATTGGTACATGGAATTATATGTCATTACATCAATTATTAGCAAAAATATTATGATTTATCTAAAAATCCTTGACATATATATATATATTCAATGTATCATCCCTATGAGTTCATTGATAAGTTGTGGTCCTACTATTTTTTCTTCTCCATCATCATCCCATTATGTTTTAGTTATACACCTTTTCCCATAATTTTTATCATATGGATCTATTTGAATATTTGATTAAAAATTATTTTTTTGAGAATTTAATAGTTGGTATATCATAGTCCCATAATCCATTAAAATAGTTTAATCTAGACATTATTATGTCCTTTAATTTTATTATTTTCTATTAAGAATGTCCGTAAGATTGTTTTCGATAGGTTGTTCTTTGGTTTACTTCCATATTCATAGAATTATTTAATGATCCTCCAAATCATTGATGTCATTATAGGATCATATTTAAAGATAATCAATAAAAACAATCCATTGAGTCTCAACACCTCTTGAATATAAAAAAAATCAAGGTGCTCAAGAGGAAATCATATCATATCATAATGAAATTTGTATACTTTTTTTTAGGAATAAATGATTACGCATATAGTATTTTTAAATTAGGATGTATTATGACGACCTGTAATAAATATCATAGTTATGTTGGACTAGATACAGAAATTTATTAGTAGTGGGTCAATTAATACATTTTGAATTTTATGCTCTTTTTTATGTTTTTATATACCAAACCTCTTGCAGTATAATAATTCATTTTTATTTTTTTTGTTGTGACACCAATATGGGTGAATAAATATATATAAATATTAGTGATCCTAGTATTTATAGAGAATTTAGATATGTGAGATACATTAAAATTATTTATTTAATTATAGAATCTAGGAAATACATAGACTTATTTTATTCATTTTTATTCTTTCACGATCAATACAAAATTTAGGAAACTTCCCAATTTTTATACATTTAATTTTCATGGAATCATGAGATCAATTTTTCTGTGATTTTATTATCATCTCTTGTGATGGTTGTTGTGAAAAAATTAAGGATAGGAATGAGAATTAACATTTCATTATAACAACCATGTACTTCATTACTAATTTTTTAATCAATGGACCTCCTTCATTATCATCATAACATGAAAAAAGATGTCTATTATACTCAGTGCTTCACCAACATTTTTTTTCTATTCATGGGTGATAATTAATTGATCAATAACAATCCTTTATAATCTTAAATCACATATTTTTCATCTTGTTTAGTTTCTTTATGTGAATATTTACATCGAACATAGCTGTTATATTTATAAATTAATCCCCCTATAAAGATATCATCTCCACATCATTAAGTATAAAACATCCATGGGTAACTCAAAATCATGGGTATGATAATTCTATTCATGGGGTTTTAATTTTTCCGATTAATAAGAATTACCCTTATCTTTTCACATGATCATACATCCAATGAATCTCAATTTTGTATCACTATAAATAAAAAATACTTATCTATTATAGGGTAATGTTAGTAAAGGTGCTGTAACTAGTGTATTATATTATTCCAAGAAGAGTTTTCGATACATCATTATCTAGTTATACTAAATTACCGTTCATGTTAACTTGGTTCACATATAATAATGTTGTGTTGTTTTAAAAACCTCATATAGATTCTGTATAGGCCAAGGAAACTATGAATATCAGTTATTGTAGTCATATGAGGCCTATGACAACCCAAGGATTTATGTACATGGTTATTAGATCATTTTTTCTTAAAATTTCATATTTTAATAAAATTAAAACTCAAAGAGTGTATTAGTTTTGTGTATTTGGAATCTTATAACACAAACATATAATTTGGATTGTGATATTCAATATTTTCCAATAATGTCCTCCCTTAGTACTACTACCTAAAACCAATCTATATATCCATGGGAGGAGAGAATATAAGAAAATTGTGAGATCTTATTCTTATTAAGGGTAATTAATAGGGACATGAAAAATGAAATAAATGCATGGGTATAAGAATACATAAATAACATTTTAAAATTATAACCCTCATATATGTGAATATATTCTTGAGTCGTAGAATAAATCATACTAATTCATAAGTCTCGAATTATAAAAAAAATCCTTATCATAAAACATTGAATTCAAGGAGACACATAATCATTGGAAGTAATTTCCATTTTAGTGAAGGGAATTTTGAAATAATATAACAGTGGAAAATTTCATTTACTGAATTGGGTTCACTCCCCGTTATATCCCTTCATTACGAAGCATGTTTTATTTTCTATTCTGTCCATGTATTATGGAACTGAGTACACTCTACATTAAGTCTATTCTATCTCATGTGATTTAAATAAAAACATAATATAATGGTGGTAGATATAGGTCTCATCCATCAATAATTTAAACCATAAATATGTGTTCAATTATAACATAATTCATTCATCATACGAGATCCCATGGAATGAAATGGGGTTCCTAATCATCATTTAATCATTTCAAAACCTATGGGACTGAAAGATATTTCATAAATTTCTTTAAATCATAAAAATATACCATTCTTAAAATTAATAATAATTTTAGAAATAAATAATATCCATACTAAAACATAAGTAACCAAAAATAATTTTATCTTAGATGGAAATTAATATTTAGTGATCACTTGAAAACAAATCATGAGGAAAATATGAGTTTTTCATTTAAAATGTTTTATTTTCTTAAAAAACCAAGAAATTTAAAAAGAAAAAATTTTAATTCTAAATAACACTATAATATAGTATGCTATGCTTCATGGAATTAAGGCATTAATAATGTTTCAAAATACATTCATATCATATTAGTTATAAAAATTCTTTTTATTATGTTCTAATGTACCTTGTTCAAATAACAAAAAATTACCCTTTTAAAAGTATTTCAAAAAAATTTGAGAATATCTAAAAATGATATCAAATATTAATATTATATGAGTCTTAACATTTTCTATTTAAAAAAAATGAATGTGGAGGATAATTATTCCCCAATATTGATTTAAAATAAAATATTATCAAATATTGATAAGATTGAGGAATATGTACTTATCATATTATAATCAATAGAATTATATGCCCCATGAAATAAAAAAACATATAGTGATATATAAATACAATATAATTTAGAATAATACTCCTAAAAATTCTTGGTTACTATATACACAACATTAAAAAAACATGTAGTTTATAAGGCTTGTGTCCCAAAGAAAGAAATGTGATAAAAAAAATACATTACCTTAGGTATTGAGTTCCTTCGCACATGTTAAATCGTCATGTATAATAAATATATGTTTATTATACATATAACATAGAATCATTGTAATATATATATATATATATATATATATATATTCCATATATGATTTAGTTATGACTTTATATGACCTGTTTATTAATAATTACTTGTAAAATATATTCTTTGGGTAATATCTGCTTTGTTTTCAGTTCATGTTTTGACTTATTATCCATGGTCCTATTACATGGTTCATTATATGATAAAATTTAGAATGATAATAATGATTTAAAAATTATATATATATATATATATATATATTAAATCTATATGTATTCATCATGATTATTAAAATTTAAAGATACAAAATAACATACACTATTCATGGAGATGTTAGGTTGTACGTATGCATCAATGTTTTTACATTTTCATTACTAGTTAACACAAATGAAATTATATGATATATTACCATTCAAGAATAATTATTATTCCATATGTAAAATCTATGTATTTATAACATTCATCCATAATACCATCCATGAAAAATAGGAGAGAATACAATATCACATTGTATCGTGGAGAAGGTAAACCATATGTAATCATGAGCGAAATTATCATTTTACTATAATATTAGATCGATAGAAAAAAATATTGAAATGATATTTTTCATTTAATAAGTATAATTATATCATAAATATTATATATAAATATTAAACCCATCATAATTCTTACTCATAAAAATGGAGATGAAAAATGAATTGTATTGCCACATGTAGATGGAAAGTCGTATGTACGAGTGAGATATAATTTAATATAAATTTTTTTATGGGAAAGGGGGTTTATAATGGTTTTATCATAATCATAATAAAATTTCATAACAGTTTTAATTTTTAATTTATTAAAATACATAGAAGTGTAAAAATTGAATGACCATTTGGGGCGATTACATATTCTTCATAATGACACATTTTGATCTCCACTAAAGGACTCTTTAATTTTTCCATTGAGAACACTAAAACCAATAAAAGGTGAAATGGGAAGCTTATTAAATATATGGTTATAGGTTGGTCTATCTATAAGGATCAATGTGGTGTGTATATGTAATTATGATAACTTTATAATAATATTTATTTACTAAATATGTGTGTTATTTTATTTTATACTGAACAAAAATATATCCTTTAATTAATAAAATGAGTATAATTAAATGAGACTATTGGGTTTCGACTGTTATATGGACATTGGTCAATATGACCATAGGAAACTAAATTATTAACACTAAAATTACTGTTTATAATTTAAAATTATCTTGGTTAATTAATAAATAACGAAGTGTTTATGGCATCAACCTGTAGACTCGGCAACATAAAGCCCATTAGTTATAGATTGGGAAGGAGGTAGCACCACTCAGCATTGCTCTGGACCACACCCAAGACGAACATCAACATGTGAAGCTTGAACGGAGTCACCTAAGGGACAAGTTGAAGCTGATAGAAATCACCACTTGGGAAATGTTGTCTGAGCCACCCCAAGAATCTATCACCATAGAACATATAAGACATAGGTTCTATATAGGTATTTTATGGGTCTATTTAACGAAGCGTTAGTTACATTCTGTAATACTTTTGAATTAATAAAAATTTTACTTCTTATTATGTTAAAATTTGAGAATTTCAAATGTCCAGATAATTATTGGTTTAAGTTATATAATTCATATTTTATAGATGAGTTTTGGAAAAAATGGATATTTTAAATAATTTTTAGTCTTTAAATAATTTATAATGTGAATTTATTTTCAAAATATGGACTTCTACAGTTGTGTTCAGTAAGAATATTAGAATCTAATAAAATCAATATAATTTTTAGTGAATAGTAATGTATGAATAGTTACAAACTCGTATGAATATTAATGAATAGTAAATCAATCAAAAAAAAGAAACTTCTCCCATGATTGTATAAATACATTTTACACATCTTAAAAGTGAAAAAATATCATAGTATATGTTTTGGTATTTTTTATGTCATAAATATTTTATTTACAATTTTATAATTAATTTGATAATTTAAAATTGAAATTTATTTTTAATAAATTTAATAATATACTATTATTTTACTTTCTTATGGTTATGCGATAAATTTATGGGACCTTGATTAATTTCTTACGATGTTACAAAATGAGATATAGTTTTAAAGTTTTATTTTTTGAATAAATAATGATTTTGTTGAAAAATAAATATAAAAATATTTTTTTTTATAAAATGGAGTTCATTTTTGAATTCAGAGCATAAAAATTAGGTTTGAGTTAATTTTTTGGATTTTTCTAAAATAGTTGAATTATCACTGAATAGTAAAAATATAGTTTTGATTTTAGTGCGTTGAATGACATAATTAGTGATGTAATAATGATGTAGTCATTATTTTAGTCTTATTAATAGAATTATATACTATGAGGTGTCCCACATGGCCAATAACATGGGAAAATACAATGGGAAAACCCATGGTTTTGCCATTACCACTAATGAGGTGTCCCTTGGAAGTTATTAATTTATTCCCTCGCTTTTCATATAAATACAAATCCATTCCCTCATTAATTTATTCCAAAATACACCTAAAAAAGTTCATTTATTTTTACCTCTAAAGGAGTCCTACTAAAGTGATCTCAAACATCCCATGTTCCCAACCTTCATGCTTTCGAAGTTACTCTTCATGGTAAGGGATCCTTTCACCATCTTCTTTTTAGTCATGACGTCCTTTATGTTATGTCTTATAGTTACATTTTATTATGATGGGGATAGTTATTATATGTCATTACTACTGTCCATTGCATGTATAAATGATGAGAGACCCTTTCCTCTCTCATAAAATGATTTTTTAAATCATTAAGTGACACCGTTTTGCTTCCGAATTTTTGTAAAAGAAATCATGGCTTCTATTTTCCTTCGAGTTTCATTTTAATATGGGATTTCCTTAAAATATACATACAATGATCTTAGTTATTTTTATTCTTTACCGATAACATATTATGTGTTATTTATGAATGTGTTACCTATGTCCACCCCTCTTTTTAATGTTTACAATATATATGTCATGTAGTTGTTATGTTGCAGAATTTTCATCTGGAGATTCCTCTCTCATTCTCTCAAGAAATTATCTCGTGAATACCTTGACATATTTGATTTATATTTGTGTTCATAAATATACCAAAACTATATATTTAATTGTGGAATTAAGATACATATAACCCTCACTCCCTTTCCATGGGTTATAAATTACATAATGATATTATTTTTACGAAAATTTAAAACGTCACGATTTTGAAGTGAAACCCATTAATTTTACTCTCTACGGGATATTTTCAAAATTATTTATTATTATCTATGTGGCTCACATGAAAATTAAGACATATTTTGGTTGCACCCTTGTAGTTCTCCAAAGCATTGGGTAAAGAATTAATCTCTAGAGATGAGAGGTTTCATGATACCTTGTTGAATAACCTTGGTTATATTTTATGTCACCTTGGGGATGAACCATGGTGATATGTTCATGAATATCAAAATAAATTTTTTTATCCGCATATTCATGGAATGATTCATTTTTTTATCACGATATTCCTATTCATCCATTTCACATATCTTTATGAATTTTATCATCTTCTTAATAATATTTCTCAAGATCACATTTAAACTGTTGCACTTGTTTTCCTTATAGTTCCTTTGTCTCGCCCATCAATTGATGTTTGTTTCTAGGTTATGTGATGAAGTTATTTTTACTTCGGATGAACTTATGATGAATCCATACATGTGTATTAGAATAATGTTAAATTTTTTCATGTATTTTTTTCTAATTTCCAAGAAAAAATACATTAATGATCCTTTTTTTGTAAAATGTAAAGAAAAGTTATGTAATAGAAAGGCGGGATACCATAGTAAGTATCAAAGGATAGAATAGTTATTTATAGAAATTAAGATATGAAAAAATTATGAATAATCCTATAGAAAAGATTATATATAGGAAAACTTTCTCGTAATTTGGTGAGTATTGAGTATGTAGTTTATCAATAAAATACATCCCTTTCTCATTACGAGCTGGTAGAGGCGCCTCTGGAAAAGTTTTACATAGGGGTAAAATATGAAAAAAAAAATTGGGCTAGAATCTAATGGGAACTGGTTCACGATAATGGGCATACTGCACTCTTTGTTTGGACACACATGGAGGATTTTTTTGGTTAATCACAAGATTTTTTTCAATAAATATGATGTATTTATAGAGAAATGTAATAGTTTAAAGATGTTTTAAGGCATAAAATCTGTAATAATTAAAATATTTGTAAATGATATAAGTTTTTAACTATGGTTTTATTCTTTTAGAAAATGGTGGAAATTGGAGGAACCATGCAAATGGTGATTGAAATGGACCATGCGCTAACAGCCCTCCGATGGAGGCCAGAAAGGAAATATTCAAGTGAATGATGAACCAACTAACTCATGTTATGGGAAATAACTTGAATCAATCATAGAGTCTGATCTCACCATTATGGGAATAACATTTTGTTGAGTCCTTTATGAGTCAATGACCACTAACCTTTAGTGGATTGACTGCCCCATTGATTTTTGAGTTGTGGATGAGCTCTATTGATAATATATTTTCAATGATCCGTTGTTCAGAGCATGATATGGTCACCCTAGATTTCTATTGCATATTGGGACAAAATGATCAGTGGTGGGAGATAATTAGATAAACGAGGCAAAGAGTAGATGTTGATGCTATGGAGTGGGAATAGTTTAGAGTGATGTTCTTTAGTAAGTATTTCCCTCATTCCATGAGAACAAGAATAGAGAAGGAGTTTCTCGAGTTGAAGTGAAGGAGAATTTATCTATGGGAAGCTACCAGATGAAGTTCACAAGTCATTCACGTTACACCCTATCTTTGTCATGTATCCAAATGGGAATATTGATAGATTCTTCAGTGGAATGAGACCTAATATATGGAAAAATCTAGCCAACTGAGATTGTGATTGAAATTACAGGATTATGCGGAGTGCGATGAAATTTGAGCTGGAGTTTGGTGGGACACAATGGTATCATAAATCAAATGACAAGAAGAGATCTATGGAGACCAGATCAGGGATGACCTTTGATCAGGGAAGAGGAGGTAAGAATGTGTGATTTCCCACATGTAATAAATGTGGGATTATGCCTTACGGGAACTTCATGCTCGGGTGGAAGTAATGCTACAAGTCCCAATGATATGGCCATATTGCGAGGAATTGTCATACTGCGGTGAAACATCAACTTAAAAACACTAACAACAAGGGGAAGATAGTTCAGGCCCAACATGATGTCTAGTTCTTTAAGTGTGGACAACTGGGTTCCTTTTCCAATCACTATACAAATCCAAGGGTAGTGGAGGGGAACAACCATTATCCTCAAAAAAGGTCAATGGAGCAAGTTCATGATTTAGCTATCACAAAAGCTAAAGTGGATTATCCGAATGATGTAGTAGTAGTTACTCTTATTGGACTTTCAAATATATATAGTACTTTGTTTAATTCTGGTTCTATGCATTCATTTATTTCTTCCACGCTTGCGATGAATTTAGAATCAACCATCAATTTTCTAAAAGTAAAGTTATCATTCACGACCCTTGGTGTTATTATCCAAGCATCGTCAGTATTTAGAAACTCTTGTATTTACATTAGTGTGCATAATCTTATAAAAAATATAGTAGTCATTCCCATGCTAGATTTCGACATTCTACTAGGGATGTGCTGCCTCTCAATATATAAGTCTATGATCAAATGCAGAAGAAAATAAATCTCAGTAGTCTGGAATGGATAACCTCTAGGTATATTCCAAAGAGATATATCTCTTCCTGATCTTTGTCTATAATAACCTCCAATATCCTACTATAGGGAGTTGATCGGGGAAGAAGAAGAAGGAAATGAATGGTTGAGGATAGAAAATGTCCCCATCATCTATGAATACGTTGACATATTTCCTGAGGAGTTTCCTAGAACTCCATCAGAAAGAGAGTTAAAGTTCTCTATTGAACTCGTACCTGGATGTAATCTGATAACAGAGACCCCATATAGGATGGAAATTATAGAGATTGAGGAATTAAAGAACCAACTCCAAGAACATTTGGAGAATGGGTTTATTTGACCGAGTGTGTCTCCATGAGGATCACCATTTCTCTTTGTGAAGAATAAGGATGGATCAATGCGGCTATGCGTTGAATATAGAAAACTAAATGGGATCACAGTGATGAAAAAATACCATATTCAAAGAATTGATAACTTATTTGATCAACTTCATGGTGCTAAATTCTTCTCTAAAATTGATCTTCGTTATTGTTATCTTCAATTGAGGGTAAAGATAGGAGATATTCCCAAAACTTCCTTCTGATCCAATTATGGGCTATGAGTTTGTTTTTATGGCCGTTATACTAACTAATGCACGTGGAATTTTTATGGATTTGATGAATAGAGACCTTAATGACTAAATTGATAACATTGTGTTAGTTTCATAAAATGATATTTTGATATATTTCCAATGTCACAAGGAAAATGGGGATAATATATGGGTTATTAGGTTAACACTATGGAAGGAGAGGCTTTTTGGAAAGCTCATGAAATGTGAATTATGGTTTCAAAATGTTTCTTTATTGGGGAAAATTGTGACCAATGAAGGAATCAAAGTTTACCCTACACAGAAAAAAGAAGTTGAGGAGTGGCCTCATCCTACAACAATTACTAAGACTCATAGTTTCATGGACTAGAAGGATATTATAGGATGTTTGTGAAACACTATTCACAAAATTGTAATTCAAGAACCATGTTTACTCGAAAAGGGGTCAATTTCTTCAGGACAATGGAGTGTGAGGAATGTATTGAAGAGCTGAATAATTTATTGGTTACTAAACCTATGTTAACTATTCCCTCAAGTAGAGAAAGATTTATTATTTTTAGCGATGCATATCTAAAATGGCTCGGGTGAATCACCATGAAAAATAAAAAAAATCCTTTCTTAGGCATCTCTATAGTAGAAGACACATGAGAAGAACTATCCTACGCATGATCTGGTGTTAGATGTGGTGGGGTTTTCTCTGAATATATGGAGACAATGTCTTTATAGGGAGAAATGTGATATATAAATAGACCATCAAAGTCTGAAATATATTTTCTCACAAAATGAATTGAACATGAGACAAAGGAGATGTTTGTAACTTCTCAATGACTATGATTGTTCAATTAATTATCATCTAAGAAGAGAAAACCAAGTCACATATGAATTAAGCAGGAAAGGCCAATTTGTTCTTTCCATGATGAGGATTCAAAGAGATCCATTGATCAATGACATAATAAAACTGGACATGATAAATATAAGGGAAGGGACATCATCAACCCTAACACAAATTGATTCTCAACAGTCATTACTAGAGAATATCATGAAATCTTATAATGAAGATACTTTGTTACAGAAGAAGTTTGAGGCTGTAAAGCAATGAATGTTTTCTAAATTTAATATTGATCAAGAAGGTGTATTAAAATATCATACAAGACTATGTGTTCCATCTTCTCTGGAAATAAAGAATGAGCTGATGGATGAAGCGCAAAGCTCTACATTCTTTATTCATCCTTGATGCACAAAAATGTATAGGGAATTTCGTGATCATTATTGGTGGGATAATTTGAAAAGAGAGATTTCTTACTACACTTCAAGGTGCCTGGTATGTCATTAATTCAAGGTGGAGCGACAAATTCCTAAAGGTGTATTGCAACCACTACCCATACTAGCATGAATGTAGGACAATATCACTATGGTCTTCATCACTAGTCTCTAGAGAACATCCAATGGAAACAATGTGATATGAGCTATTGTGGACCATCTCACAAAGACTACCCATTTTTCTCCATATGGGAATATTTTTCTCTTGATCAACATTCCAGGATTTACGTAATGTAAGTGGTAAGGCTGCATGGAGTTCCATTTTCAATCATATCTTATCATTATCCACTATTCACATCAACATTGTTGATAAGTCTTCTACATTCTCATAGTACTAAATTAAATTTAATTACATCCTATCACCCCCAAACTGATGGCCAATTAGAATGAAATATTCAAACACTCTAGGATATGTTTAGATCATTTTCAATAGAATATAATGGTGGATGGGATAAACATCTAACTTAGATGAGTTCCCTTACTATAACGACTTCCACTCGAGCATTCAAATGGATCTCTATGAAGATATATAAGGGAAGCGATGTATTATTACTACATGTTGGGATGAATCTACTCAGAGAATGCTTCTTGGGCCTGATCTAGTGCAAGAGATGATAGAAAAAGTCCATTCCATCTAGAAACACATTTAGGCTACTTAGAGTTGGAAAAATAGATATGTCTACAACTGTAAAAGGGAATTTGAGTTTGATGTAGGTGACAAGGTATTTCTTTGAATTTACCCTTGGTAGAGATTCATGAGGTTTTGGACCAAAGGAAAGCTCAGCCCTAGGTACATTGGCCCCTATAAAATCCTTAATCGCGTGGGAGCAGTGGCCTATCAGCTTGCACTTCCTCTAAATCTATCACAAGTTCTTTATGTCTTCTACGTATCCTCTTGAGGGAGTACATACCAGATCCATCACATGTACTAAATCGAGAGGTGGTACTACTGGATCATGACATATCTTATGAGGATTAGCCAATAGAGAACTTGGATCATAGAGACGAGGTTTTATGCCACAAGACTACACACCTTGTTAAGGTGTTTTGAAGGAACCACAACTGTGAGGAATCCACATGGGAACCAGAGAAGTCTATGAGGTAGAAGTACCAACACATTTTCTCTTATTAGGGTTTGAGTTAAAATTTCGGGGTTGTAATTTCTTAATGGGGGAATAATGAAACGACCTGAAATTTTTAATAATATTTATCTACTAAATTTGTGTGTTATTTTATTTTATACTCCACAAAAATAATTCCTTAAATTAATAAAGTGAGTATAATTAAATGAGATGATTTGGATTCAACTATTATATTTACATTGGTCAATTTGGCCGTTGGTAACTAAATTTTTTATGTTACAATTATTGTTTATAAATTCAAATAATCATATTTAGGTAATACATAAAGATGATTGCATCACATCATCCAGTATAATCGGTACATATGAATCATATATAATGGTGCTTTTGAAAGAGGTAGAATCACGAGGATTTTCTCTGTAACATGACCAAGACGAACATCAACTTGTGATGCTTGATCAGAATCACATAAGGGAGAAGTTCAATCTGATAGAAATAGCCAAATGGGCAATATTGTCCATTCCACCCCAAGATTCTATCACAATAGCACACCAAAAACTTAGGTCCTATACAAGTATTATAAGGGGAAATGTAATGAATCCTTATTTAAATTATGTAATCCTTTTGTATATATAATTTTTTCTTCTTATTATTATAGAAATATTTGTGAATTTCAAATGTATGAATAATTATAGGATGAATTTAAATAAGTTCAATTTTATTGATGAATTTTGGATAAATGGGGTATTTTAATTATTTTCATATTATTTTAATAATTAATAATGTTAATAGATTTTTTTAAAAAAATTCATCTACAATTTTGTTCAGTAAAAAATTTAGAGTCTAATAAAATCAACTTAAATTTTAGTAAATAGTATAGTACGAATAGTAACATACCCGTATGAATAGTAATGAATAGTAATTTGGACTAAAGAAAACAAAACCTTACCCAGGAATGTATAAATACATTTTAGACATCTTAGAAGTGAAAAAACAATTATACTATAAGTTTTTTTTATTTTTGTATTTCATAAATATTTTATTTACAATTGAATAATTAATTGAATAATTTAAAATTTCATTTCATTTTCATAATTTATAATCATATATTGTTACATTATTTATTTATGGTTACACAATAATTTTATGGGACCTTTATTACTTTCATAAAGTGTTACAAAATGAGTTATAGTTTTAAAGTTGTATTTTTTGGAAGAAATAATTATATTAATAAAAAAAATTAAAAATTTGTTAAAAATTATTTTCATAAAATGGAGTTAATTTTTGAATTCAGAGCATCGATATTACGTTAAAGTGATTTTTTTGGATTTTTCTAAAATAGTTGATTTTTAGGTGAATATTAAAAAAAACAGTTTTGAGTTTTGGGTATTTAATGACATCATCAATAATGTAATCACTCTGGTCGACTTATGAATAGTAAGATATAAAATGTGGTGTCTCAAGTGTCCAATACCATGGGAAAATACTATTTCCAAACCCATGGTTTTTCCAATACCAATAATGAGGTGTCTCTGGGATAATAATAATTTATTCCCTCACTTTTCCTATAAATACAAATACATTCTCTAATTCATTTCATTCCTATATCATCCTCATCTATATTCTTGTCTTTTTAATAACCAATAATTCCTCTAAAGGTTCCCCCATTCCTCCCAAGGTCCCAACCTTCATGCTTTCTATGATACTCTTTATGTTACGAGATCCATTCACCATCCTCATTTAAGTCATGACTTCCTCTATTTAATGTCTTATAGTTCAATTTTATTATGTGGGTGATGGTTATTATATATAATTACTAATGTACATTTAATATCAAAATGAGGAAATACCCTTTCTTCTATCATCAAAGGATTTTTTGAAACATTAATTGATGTCACTATGCTGCCGTATTTTCGTAAAAGAAATCACAGTTTCTCTTTTCCTTTGAGTTTAATTTTCAGATAGGGTTTTCTTCAAATATCCATACCATGATCTTATTTATTTTTATTCTATACCAATATTTTATTATGAGTTATTTATGAGAGGGTTACCTCGGTCCCCTCTCTATTGAATGTTTTTTATAAATATTTTATGTTGTCGTTATGCAGCAGAATTTTCATCTCGAAATTCCACTATTTCATTCATGAAATTATATTTTGAATACCTAGACCTATTTAATTTCTATGGGTGTTCATAAATAAAAAATAATGATATATTTTATTCTTGAATTTACATACATACAACCTCACTCCCTTTCCATGGTTTATAAATGACATACTGATTTATTTTTAAGCACTTTTAAAATGCCATGATTTAGAAGTGAAACCCATTAATTTTAATCTCTATGGGTTTTTATGAAATTTATGATAATGATCTATGTTTATCACATGAAAATTTATAAAAATTGAGGGTTCACCCAGATAGCGCTCCAATGCATTGTGTAATGAATTGATCGCTAGAGATGGAAAGTTTCACGAAATCTTGGTGAATAACCTTGGTAATTTGTTGGACACCTTGAGATGAATCTTGGTGATTTGTTAATGAATGTAAAAATGAAATAATGTAGCCACATATTCATGTTATGATTAAAATTTATTTATCATGATACTCCTATTTTCTCATTTCTCATGTATTTATTATTTTTGTCATGTTATTATTAATATTCCCCAAGGTCACATGTCAACTATTGCACTTGTTTTTCTTACTGAGCCTTCTGCTCACCCTTTCCTAGGATGTATGTCTCCAGGTTATGAGAAAAGAAATATTTACTTAGGAATAACATATTATGAATACCTACAAGTGTATTAGTATAATGTTTTATGTTTTCATGTATTTTTGTTCACGATTTCCAAGACAATAGACTTTAATGATCCTCTATTTGTAAAAGGCAATGAAATGTTATATAATAAAAAGGCGAGATTCCATATTATAAGTAAGGGAGGATGTGCCATTTTAAAATTTATGTGAGGGGAAAATTTGGAATGTTAATTATAATATTATATAATAAAATAATTTTTAATCGAAATAAATAAAAAGTGTCATGGATTTTATAATAATATGATATAATATTATAATATCATTAACCCAAAAATATTTCTATAGGTTTTTATATAATTTTAACCTTATCTATTGGATTAAATATTACTTAAAATAATAAAATTTTAACAATGATAACATATTTTTAATGAAAAAAATGTAATTTTTAAATATAATGGTTATGCTCGATAATAATTCCCCAATTTATTATATTTTACAACATATCAGTACAAATTTTTCTTATTTTAAATTTTATAGACATTACATAATTAAATTAATTTTTTTTTGAAAATTTCATCGATTTCAGCATTGATACTATAAATTTTTTTTATTTTTATAAATATCGTAACAATATCATATATTCGAACAAACTATATCAACTCATCCTTACCATGTGAAGTTCATCAAAAAAATTTTGACGATAATTACTATATAGAATTATAATTATTTTAATATTTTTAATATCATTTATTTTTAATTTCTATTAATTAAGAAATTACTACTTCACCATTATATACGACTTTATGGTATTTTTATTATGTATATATTAAAAATAAATCAACTGGATTAATTAAAACATTTTATATTTAATATTAATATTTGTAGTCTAATTAATTTTATTCATAATCCTACATTTAAAATGATAATGTTATTTAAAATATGTGTTTGTCATCTTTATCTTTTAGTTTAATTAAATATAATAAATATATTACACTCATTAAAGAGGCATAAAATGGTAAGTAAATTTTACAAAAGCATGATTTTGGTTGAATAAAACATATACCATGAAATTAGGACATATGTTAGGGTAATGTTTTATTATTTATATTGTTATTTTTTACCATTAATTACATGGTTTACATTTTAAAATGTTTTTAAAAATGTATTAATCTATCTATTCGTTATGCCCAAAAATAAAAGAATCCTATTAAGATAATTTGGACCCTCTGATTGTAAAAATGGTATCTATTATTTAAAATTCAAGACATGTAATTTGTGTTAATTAATTTAAAATTAATCATGTCGATAATGTGAGAAATCAGTTTATAAATTTCACATCAAACTAAAGACTAATTGTTTTTATCTACATTCAGTTAAAAATTAATTCTAATGAACTATATTATATTAAATTATAATAATATGATTTTATTGTACTATATAATAGATAAAAAATATAATTTATGATAATAAATTATTCTGATGGAGAAAGTGGTATTCAATTAATCTTTTGGAAATTTTTATTACTATTCAAAAAAACATAAAATATATGATAAAAATAAAAACCAATTATACCAAAATATTTTTTTCTCTTCCTTTTTAAATGATAATGTTTATTTTTTAAAATATAATATATAAAAATGAGAAAAAGTATGATTTAAAATTGGTTCTCTATCAAAAGAAGAAAAAATATCACATTTCATAAATATAGCTTTTTAGGAATGAGATTATGTTGCCTCTCATCTGATTTCTATGAAATCCATACGATAAATATTAAAAAATATTTTATTAAATATGTGTCATATATATTTCACTAATATCATTTACTTATTTTCCTTAATTTATTTATTAAGACAAATTGAATTGGGGAAAATAAAAAAAAACTTATATCTATTATAATTAATTGGAAAATATTATCATCTATAATTCATTACTAACTAATAATTACGTATTATAAATCATATATTTTAATAATTTATTTAATACTATTTATAACCAATTTTTAGGAGATTGGGTATATCATATTATATTAAGTGATAACTATTTTTAATATATTATTTTTTAGTTGGACTCAGTATTCTGTGTAATGAAAGGTAACAAAATAAAATGGATTGTGTGACAAAATTCATTAATATTTTTGCGTACACTATAAGATAATATAACTGTTGCGTGTAGAAAAATATTGACTTTATGTTGTGTATAACGTAATCCAAACATAGTGTTTTTTATATAATTAATGCTATATTTTGTATTTTCTAAAATAAAAAATACCTAAAATATTAAATTAATTATATATATATATCACAATATCTCAGTGGGTTACATTTTTTCTATTTAAAATTAATTAATTTTTCTCAAAATTTTTATGTTTTATCAATGGTTTAATAGATGAATGTTCCTTTCATAGAAACCATCTTTAAAAAAGCTTTCTAAAACATTGTATTACAAAAGATAATCTAGATAAATAATTGATACAGAATGTGAATAATAATATATTTTCTAAATTGAAGAACATATGTGTATATTTGTGTATGAAGGAAATGTTTGAATAATCATATTGATTCATAAATATCACTAATCATAAGAAAGTGGGTGATATAGATTATGTAACCAATAAAAGAACCATAAACTAAAGTATCATTAAAGAGGAAATTGATTTAATCAATAATAATGATAATTGGATAAAATTTTATTTCAAGACCATAATTCTATAGTATAACAATTTAGATAATGTTATATACTTAGTTGATTTAGAGACATCATAAAAATTTTTAGTGCCATGATCAATTTTCAGATCATCTCTTATTCTAAGAAATGACGTTGAATTTATCATTCATGTATCATTAGTAGAACATGAAATCTATAGAATGGTATATTACAACATTTGTCTTAATGTCCCTATAAAATGCCAACAAATGATATCTAATATGCATAAATACTCATATGAAGAGAAAATACATTAATCATTAAAACCATATTCATATTTTAATGATAAAATTCCATCAAATGGTTACAATTTTTATCATTCCAAATGATTAGAATCCAAAAAATTTGATGTAAGGTAACTTACATTATTATAATTAATCACCTAAATGACAAACAATACTAGAAATTCCCTATATTCCAATGCCTCTATCATTATAGATTAGAAAAAACATTGTGATTGGGTTCGTAGAACAATGGTTTGTTGAAAACCATTTGTGTAAGAGTTTTTTAGGCTATTTAGCCAAAAAAAATTTCAAACCATTAGAATAGGACTTGGTTTGGACACTTTTACAAATAGTTATACAAAATAGTTGGGATAAGTGATAGTTTTCCCAACAGTTTTTTGAAACTGTTGGGATATTGGAATGTGTGTCCCCTTATTCGAATGATTCATTGAAGCTTTTGGGATAATTTGGCATTATTTCCCAATGGTATTATTAAACTTTTGGGGTAAAATGCCACAAATTAAGCTCTCAATTTTGATCTATATCCGCCCGCATTAATCCATAAATGTGAGCCCCCATTGTTCTAGAAGGAAACCATTATTCCCTGTAACTGATTTTTTGTTCCTCCACATCAAATATGTATGTTATATCTAGGATTTATGTTCTACCTCTATTTATTAAATTTTTTATTATCATTTTTTGAATACAAGGTTGTTTTTTGTTTTTTTATTATCCCTAAACGACAGCTCCCCTATTCGTTGCGAACCCTTCTTCGGAACCATTGATCCATCTGTGATTCAAGTAAATGTTTGTTCTTCGTCCTCAAATAGATGATAACATGGTGAATCGTATTCCCTCTAACATGACATATGATTCCTCTAGTAAAATATCTATTCAAATCATGATTCCTCCAGTTTAGAAATTTGTATCTATTGAATGTAATGCCCTTGCATAGAGTTCATTTGGGAATCATTCTAATGCATAGGTTCCCTTTTAGGTGTTCTATTGAGTTACATTTAATTATAATCATGGATCATGTATTATAGTGATATTTTAGTGATGTCAAATTATATTGACCCAATATGGTATTGAGTTCATAAATGATAGGCATACAAACTTTGGGTCTCCATTTCATAATTTATTTTTCGACGCAATGGGAGGGGGGATGTGCCGTGCGAGGGTGGTTGATGTGCAATGGGAGGGTGTTGGCTATGGTGGTGGGGGTTATCCAATGGGAGGGGGTTGGTTGTAGGGGTGTTGCAGTATGAGGGGCTTGTAGGGTGTGGGGGGGGTGTAGTGGGTGGGGGGGTTTCTATAGGGGGATGTGCAGTGGGGGGATATGGGGGGAGGGGCTGTGTAGGGTGGTTGTGCAGGGTTTGGGATGGAAGGGGTGAGGGGGATGTACAGTGTGGGGGTAGTGGAGGGTCGGGGCAGGTTGGGGTATTGTGGCGGCCCGGGGGAGGTGGGGGGAGGGGGTGTAGGGTTGGAGGGGGTGTATGTAGTCGTAGGGTAGGAGGGGTTTGGGAAGTGGGAGGGGGGTTGGCTGGGTGACAGGGTGTTTTGATGTGGTAAGGTGGTGGTTCTGCAATGGGAGGGGGCTATAGGGGGTTGTGTATTGTGAGGGGGGTTGTAGGGGTGTGCATTGGGAGTGGGGGGGGGGGGGGGGTGTTGTGTAGTGGGAGGGGGTTTTCTATATATGGGCTGTGCAGTGGGGGCTGTAGGGGGTGGCAGTACAGGGTGGGGGATGCAAGGGGTGAGGGGGGATGTGCAATATGGGGGGTTAGGGCTATAGGGGGGAGGTGGGGGAGGGGGACTGCAAGGGTGCAAAACGGGGGGTGGGGGGGGTGTTGGATGTAGGGGGTTGTGTACTGGGAGGTGGTTTGAAATGGGGGGTATGTAGGGCATGTGTAGTGGGAATGGAGGGGCTATGAATTGGGATGTGGTTGGCTGTGTGTGGGTGGGTTGTGTAGTGGGAGGGGGGTGTAGAGGGGGCTATGAAGGGTGGGGGAAGTAGGGGGGTGAGGGGGTGTGGGTGGTTGGGGTAGGCGACTGCAGGGGGAGGTGGTGGGGAGGGGGTTGGCTATAGGAGGTTGTGCAATGGGAAGGGGGTTATGGTGGGGTATGCAGAGGGAGGGGAGGCTTGGGGGGGCAGTGAAGTTGAAGGTGGGAGTTGTAGTGGATGTGCTGTGGGATTATGGAGAATGTACAATTGGAGGGGTGTTGTCTTTGGGGGGGCTCTAGGGGTGAGGGGGGTTGTGCATTGTGTGGGGTGGTGGCTGCATTCAGATGCAGGGGGAGGAGGGCATAGGTGGAGGGGGATGTGGTGTGGGAGGGGGGATCACACACAACTAGTCATGGCCTTCTTTGCGAAATACAATCTCGGTACCCATCATCAACCACATTTTTTATGTCGCATAATATACGACGGTCTCCACCCAGAAAAGTGGTCAACACCACCTAAATGGGTTGTATAATATGTGAAATTGAACATGCTAACTATATTGTTTAACCACTGTGAGAGGCATCAAAACTATACAAGGCTACACATTTGGAATGCCTCTATCACCTCCTGTGAATCAATCTTCTAAACAAAAAAAATTGTCAAAACTATCTATCATATCCATAAAACCCATGTCACCTCACTCTTATTGACTTAAATCACCCATTTTGTCATGTGCCATTCCCCACACATACCCATGGAATGATAAGTATACTGCTATCTCAACCGAATGGTCAACCATAAATTCCCATTTTATTATTAAAAAACCTTTTTCTTTTTTATATAACTATTCATTGTGTGATCTTTATATTCATTCAATGGGTCATCTGGACCCCCACCTCTTTAAAACTATTTCATTCGATGGAACATAGTGTAACACTATGAATGGATATATAAAAACATGAATCTCCCAAACCACTTCTTTATACACTCCCAAACCTTGAATCTATTAAATCCATGAATATTCCATTCGCCTTGTAATATCCAAAACATACAATAGCTCATACTGGTAGTTCCACATCAACTATCATCCCATAACACCCATATTAGAAGCTTAATGAACCATTATTTCTTACATCACCTCTCATACTCATTTAAAAACCACACCATACCAGATGCCCACAAAATACCACATCAAACTCAATGCTCATACAAGTCCAGCATCACTCTTGATGACCGTATATTAATGAAACAATGCCAATTCTCTTATCAAACATACATCTGATGCACCAATTTCTATAATATAAAACTAAAAAACATAGTCACATGCTAAAAATGTATCTCTAACTATCATGGGAACTCTGAAATGTGAGTGGACCATAATTCTTGATTCCCATCCCCCCAGACACCACCACAACTTTGACACCCCCGACCATTGTGGACAGAACCCCACCCCCTACACACCACCACCACCACTATACACCCCCACAACCGTGGATAACACACCAACCCCTGTGGATAGATCACCCACCCACTGGTCAGCCCTACCCCCTGGACATCCACCACCCCCATGGACAGCCCACCCACCCCTGGACAACCCAAAACCTGGATATCCCACCACCCCAGTGGACATCTCTCCCACACCATGGACACCTCATACCCCCGGGACAGCCCCGCCACCCACGTGGATAGTCTTCCCACACCCCTAGACATCCCCTACAACCCTGGATATCCCCCACGTCCATGTGGATATACTTCTCACCCCATTGGACACCCCTAACCCCTAGACAGCCCTACAATCCCTGTGTATAGCCCGCCCACCCACTAGACACCCCGTAGCCCCTGGACAGCCCCCACCCCTGTGGACAGGCCGCCGACCCCTTGGACACTCTGTAACCCCTAGACAGCCCCGCCACCCCAGTGGACAGCCTTCCCACCCCCTGGACAACCCCTAACCCTAGACACCCCCACATGGACAGCCCACCAACCTCCCTGGACACCCCCTACCCCTAGACAGCTCCACCACCCCTGTGGACAGCTCGCCCACCCCCCCTGCACACCCTGTACACCCTGAATTTCCCCGCCACCCTAGTTGAAACCCCGCCCACCCCCCTAGGAATGCTATTCCACCTCGACTTCCCTACTAGCCCCGTGGACACCCCCACCCTCATGGACACCGCGTACTCCCAGGATACTCCCGGAGTGGACAACCTAACCACCTCTGGACACCCCCACCACCCCCAAAATACCCGAAAACCCCCTCAGAAACACCCCCACGACCTCCCTGACAACCGTTGATAACCCCCAATCCACTAGATAGCCCCCACCCCTGGACACCCCCACCCACCTACCTGGACACACCACCCCCCCTTGATAGCCCACACACCCCATGGACACACCATACCCTCTGGGTATCCCCCCACCCCCGTGGACAACCCCCGCCCCTAGACACTCCTACAACCCTGAACAGCCCTACCACCCCCATGGACTGCCCGTCCACCCCTAGAAACCCCATACATATGGACAACCCCACCACCCATATGGCTAACCACCCACCCTCCAAGACACCCCTTCACCCTAGATCGCCCCCAACCCCACCCCATTTGACACCCTGCCAACCACTGGACAACCAATACCCCCTGGAAAGCCCCCTGATGTGGACAACACCCAAATACCATGGACTCCCTATAACAAATGGAAATCCCATCAACACCTATGGACAGCCCGCCCAGCTCGTGGACATCCCACCCACCGCTGGACACCCCCTACACCCTGGACACCCCACCGCCGTGGACAGCCCGCCCACCCCCTGACATCCCTAATACCTTGGATAACCCCTCCACCCCTGGCGCAAGCTCTCACACCCCCTAGACACCCCATACCCCACTGGACATCCCTGATACCCTAGTGGACTTCCCACCCACCCTCTGGACACTTCGTTCTCCCTAAATGGCCCATCCACCACCGTGGACATGCCGCCCAACCCTACACACCTTGTAGCTCCTGAATATCCCCCACCCTCGTGGATGGACCAACCACCCCTAGTCATCCCCCAGAGAACCACCATCCCCCCAGACACCACCCCCTCCCTGGACACCCCTGATCCACTTGGACAGGCCCCCAACCCCCATGATACATCCACCCTCTTGAAACCCCCTCTCCCGTGAACACCCCCAACATTATTAATAGCCCACCCACCCCCTGGACACTATATACCCCCTGGAAAACTCCACAAACCCCATGGACAACTAGACCACCACCTGGATATCCCCCCACCACCCGTGGACAGCCCACACACCCCCTAGACACCCCCACCCCTTGGACAGTAACGCCAAGCCCATGGACAACCCCTGCCAATATGGACTGCCCCCACAACCATGGAAAACCCGCCCACCCACTGTGAAGAACCTTCTACCCCTAGACATCCCCGCCACCCTCATGGATAGCCCCCCTAGACATATCGTACCCACCTGGACAGCCCCACACACCCCAACCATGGACAACCTCCACACCCATAGACATCCTTCCCACCCCCTGGACACCCCCTATGATAGTATGGTTATTATAATTTATGTCTATATGGGATAAAATAGAAAATAAGAGAGAATTAACCACAACATAAAATATTTACAATAATAAACTCAACAAGTTATACCATTTTGAAATAACCCAAATTAAGAGTTTTATAACCACTCCCACATTAAGATATTTTATATAGTAAACTCAAAACATAGATTATAATATTCCCGCATAAGACATAATATTGTATTTTATGGTTTTGAATTTGGGAGACCATTATAAACCTGAAGTGCATTTATAACCAATGTTATAGAATGATAGGTATTTTGTATTATGAATTCTGTGTTAGTCTCAATGTAGATATATTATTCTTGTTCATATGTTTATATGATCATTTGCAACTATCTTAAAGGTTTAATAATTAATAATATAAAGACTGATGACACATTGAAAATAATCATCCAACCCAAAATTAATTTTTTTATTACATGTTTTATAATTTATTGAATTTGTTATATATCCATTCATTGCCATCTATAAAAATGGATAGTTAAATTATCCATGAATCCACCTACTCCCACTCATATATTTGTTATTCTGGGTTACACATTAGATATCAATTTATAATAAATTCCATATTTTATTTCATTGTTACAAAATGAAACCAATTGATTAGAGTTAAAGGAAAAAGATGATGGATAAAAATCGTCACATGGCTCAGATGGGAATTCCACCACAACTTCTTATAGTGTATATTTTATTTCAAATATATTTTTTTAAATAATATAAAATTTTATCAGATTAATTTTTATTTTAAATAATTTTTTTGGATCTATCTCTTAGGCGACAATTATTTGATGAGTATCCTGGTAGTGGTCCCATTACTTAGGGTGTTCATACGAATGGGGGGGGGGGTAGTACGAGTGCTTGCCAATGTGGTCAGCGTACACGATTAGACACTACCCCTCCCACTAACATACCATCTATCCCACATTCTGAACCCGTTGTGTCATTAGTGGAACATAGGATATTTATGCCTACCATGATTTCACCACCCATTACATATGAATATTCTCCACCATCAATACCATATCTAATGACAATTCCCACTCCCCATCCTACAATCATCTAGTAATCCATGCAATATTCTATTACTTATACATCCATCTGTCTGAAATTTTATATTCCAACTTTTATGACTACTGCTCTGCCAGAGTGTTTCCATGCAGAGCATACATTGGGACCCACTCCACATGCATAGGGTGTTCCTTCTGTTTTACAGATCTAGTGGTTCCCATTGGTCAGAATACCATAGGTATATTTATAGAACCCTAAAAAAATAAATACCAATATTTATTTTCATTATAACATGTGTTGATAAAATAGTTTTTTCTTTAATAACAGATACAACTACTGATAGAAATAGGGGGTGGGGAAATACAAGCATGCTGGCAGTGTGGAACAGCCGCACACAGTTGATGGTGGACTACAATGAATATAGTCATATGATAGAAATAACAGGGAAACAATATCTCAGTTTTTTGACAACCCTTTCAAAATACTCCGACATCATTCATGTTACCCCACTTTCATGGAGACAGTTGCCAAATGAAGTCAAGGACAATTCTTTGGTAGAGAAATGGGTAAAAAACTTGTTATTTTAATGCAATATATTATTTTATGTAATTATATGTTTGAATGTTTTGAAGTCATCTTCTAATTAATTAATTTAATAGTGAGGGTGAACAACCTACCCGTCTGATGGATTTATGTGAGTATTTTAGAGCCTATAAGAATGAGTTGTATACTTGTTGGAGTGCTAGAGTTAGAACATAGGTAGAGGCGGTCCCTGTCATTGATGAATATCTGATATAACAGTATCAACGAATGATTTTTTATTGGACATCTACTTTGTTTAATGTATTAATCAAATTTGATGTATTTAAATGAAAAATAACATGGCTTTTTGTTAATACTATCTTTTTTGTTAAAATTTTTAATTTAAGACTCATCTAGAAGAAATAAAAAAACATTGATGCTAAAAAATACCTCCACACATTGGGACGTACAACAATGCCCGATCATGAGAGAATGCAGTAATGACATCTGTTTATAATTTTTCTTTACAACTGACACTTTCTTTTAATTTTTTATTATTTTTTTAATTAAAAAATATATTATATAATTTTTGTTATGAAATTAAATAATGTTAACATATTTTTTATTATGGTATGATACATTCATTATCATTTTTGTGGGAAAAATGAATATTGGAGGATGAGTGCATCGATAAAAATTGTTTTTCTCGAGTCGAAGGAATAAAGATGGAAGTGAGGTTAATGAACCGAATCACTAGCAGATTGTATGTTTTCCAATGTTTATTTTTAATTTTACTATCGATTTTGTATGTTAATAATATATTTATATTTGTAAAAGGCCTCTTTAGAGGCCCAGGAACTTGAAAATTTTGGGCTAAACAATAACTTACATCTGGTGTTGGGAGATGACCACCCTGGGAGAGTACGATGCAGACCTGGAAGAGTATATTATTGAAGAGATATTGGCCCTCCATAGGTGTGAGTGGTCCTACCACTGAGTTCCATTAGGTTATGAAACATGCCGAACATGCTGGGTAATGGGCCACAGAGACAACATAATAGTCTCCTCGGGAAAACACAACATTTATAATACTGATTGATGTTTTTCATTCAAAACTTACACTATAGGACAACACAACATTTGATGAATATATTTCATCGATGCATTCTATTTGTGGTGCACCAATTCAGAGTTCCAGTGGTGTTCAAGATGATTGTGAGGAGGAGGCCGAGGAGGAGGGGGAGGATAGGCCGAGGAGGAGTATGAGGGCTTGGTGAAGGCCGAGGAGGGCAAGGAGGAGGCCGAGTAGGACTACGATGGTGAGTATGTTGGCGTTGAGGAGGGTGATGATGATGATGTAGATGAAGATGAGGATGGGGGTGATGCTGATGATGACAGTGATAATAGTGATGGTGATGAGGGGAAGATTGATCTATTACATTTTTTAATAATATTACAGACATTTGATATTTTATTATGTTTGATGATTTCTTGTGATTGAATATACGTGTGATTAGGTAGGTCACATTATCATTATTTCATTATCTATAAATAATAAAACAAGACATGACGATTTGTTGTGACTGATTGCCCACTCATCTGGACACCCCCACCAACTGCACACCCCCTACCCCGAGACTCCCCCACCCCTTGGACTGCCCCCAACCCCCTAGATAGCCCCACCTCCCCTTGACACCACCCCTCCCCCCCTAGACACACCATACCCACTTGGATATCCCCCCACCCACCTAGACACCCCTAGACACCTGATACCCCATTGGACTGGCCCCCAACTGGCAAGGAAAACCCCCACCCCCTAGACCCCCCACCCCATGGACACTCCCAACCCCCATGGACAACACGCCCCACCCCCATGGACAACACCCCCTACCCCCAGGGACAGCATCCGCTACCCCCATTGAAAGCCCCCACCCCATAGATATTCGCAACCCCTGGACACCCCCACCCATGGACACCCCCACCCCCTAGACACCCCCACCCTAGACTACCCCCTCACCCCCAGTACACCACCTCACCCCTATACCGCACCTACTTCCTTGTATATCCCCACCATTGGAACCCCCCCCCCCCCCATAAACACAACCCCACCCCTAGACACCCTTACCCCTTGGATATCCCCCCTGGATACCCCCCCCCCCCTCGGACACCCCCTACCCCCTTGGATATCAACCCAAACCCCCTGAACATCCCCACCCCCTTGACACCAAACCACCCCTGGACACCCCCAGTAAAATACTTATTTTTAAATGGTTATTTTGATGCTTACATAAAATTTAGATATAATATTATCAATTTAATATTTAGAAGGTATATGTATGGATGTTTTATTAATGTGTATTGAATGATCAAAGAATATATATAATAATTTTTATTTTCAAAATGTGTATTTATGACTATGGTTTATATTCCTAAATATGTTTTTTTTGATATTTAGATAAATTGTATATAAAAATGTCTTATTATATTTAAGATTTACCACAATCTACACTTCCCTATTTAATGTTATAATGAAATGAAAGATGGAAAAAATGGAAATGTCTATATTTGAATGATGGCAATCATGACCATGAATATAATCTTACTATGTGTGTAATGATAGATACAATATTATGTTATCATAGTAGGTGTATGGAATGTTATAGGTTTCTAAAAAATGTAATTCCATATATTACTCCTCACCCTTGACACCCCTACCCCCTTAGATTTCCTCTTTCCACTAAGACACCCCCACCACCCTATACACCCCCACTCCCCCTAGACACCCCTACCCCTTGGACAACCCCCACACCCTCTAGAAAGCCCCCAATAGACAGCACGCCACCACGTGGACACCTCCCCACCCTTGGACACACCCACCCCCCTATACAGCCCCAAACCCCCTGGACATCCCCAAAACCTTTGAAATACACACCCCCAACACCCCGGAAAACCCCCCCACCCGGACACACCCACCCCAATGATCACCCCAACCCCCGTGGACAACCCCCCACCACTGGATATCCCCCCAACCCCTAGTCACTCTCAGCCCCATGGACACCCCCACCCCAAGACACCCCTACCCCCTTAGACAGCCACCCCAACCCCCTAGATAGCCCCCACCACTAGAAATCCCCACCCCCTGTACACCAACCCAACCCCTGGACACCCCCAACTCCTGGGATATCCCCCAATTCCCAAGATATCCCCCACCCCCTGGACACCACCCCACCACCTGGACACCCCATATAGCTTGGATATCCCCCTAACTCCCTGGAAAGCCCCCCAACCCCTGGACTTCCCCCCCACCCCTGGATAGCCCAACCCCCATAGACAGCCCCACCAAACCCCCTTTTACATCCCCCTAGATACTCCCCAACCACCCAGATGGACACCACTACCCAATTGGACAACTCCCAACCCAATGGACATGTCCCCACAACCTGGACACCACCCCACCACTTTGACACCATCCCACCCCCTAAACATGCAGACCCCTTAGACAGTCCCCCTCCACCACCTGGAAAACACCCTGACAACCCAAAAGGAGAGGCCCCTTGAAAATCCCAAACCCCCTCCCTAGAAAAATATTACTATCATTAAAAAAAATACGTCCCAGTGCTGTTATTTGTTTTCTTTTATATCATTAATTATATAATTCAAGTTCATTTTCATAAAATTTAAGTTCTTTTAGAAGAATAATGAGGTTCCCAAACTATAAACATTGGTGGATTAGAGAGATGTATTTAGTACCTCATCTACCTAGTCTCAAATGTTAAATCAGGATAGTAGTATCAATTGTAATATATGACTTCCTTAAATTGAAATTTTCCACATCTCCCCAAAAAGATGTATCAATTATTGGTTATAATTTATTGGGTGACCAAATTACCATGACTCAGAATTTGAGATTTTTTGGAAGAATAATTGGTTCCCCAGGACATGATGTTTTTTATGTTTTTGAAATGATGTTAACTAATAAATAGTAGTGTATTTAAGGATTTTTGGTTTAAAAATTTATCTGTATTTAATTTTTTCATGTGGAATTTAACATTAATCATCGTGTGGCCAGGATATTCGTTAATAAATACTTATGAATTCAAGAAAGTAGGTAGTAAACACGCTCCCTTTTTATATTTTGTTGCATATAGATTTTTATTGATGAGAGTGTTAAAATAAAGAGGATTCAGCATAATTTTTTAATGTATAATTTGTAGAAATTAATGGACATTTGTTCTATTATGATTGAGAGTAATTATGATAGAGAGTTTATATGTTTTATAGAATGTTCATTAATCAAAATGTTATATTGTTAAATAATGGAAAACTATGACCAGAATGGATTAGAAAATACCATAAAAGATCTTTTTAGAATCAACGGCATATTATCCCAAAGGAATAAAATTTTGGAGATAAAACTGTAGGAAACACTATAGCCAAATTATGGAGAATAATTAATGATTAAACATTCATCTATTACCTAGTTTTAGTATTTAGTTATGTGGAAGGAGAGGTCTTGGAATGTAACTATAAGTACTAGAAGGACAATAATAAAATGATTATCTTCTAGTGAATATGGAGTGTATTTTGCAAAATGTATAAAATGTTGGAGTCTGGAGTATACAATATTGGATTATATGAGTAGGTGTATTGGATTATGTCTACATGTGTATTTGATAATGTCTGTAGGTATATTTTGTTTACTGTAGGTGTATTGGAATCTGTTATATGCAATATTAGAGGATTTTTCATATTTGATTCTGTGTGCAGGTGATGTTGGATACTGTGTGGTGTATTGTCTAAGGTGCATTGGCTTCTCTATAAGTGTATTTGGTTCATCATATTGCCTATTCATTAGGTTCTGTGAAATTAGGGTGAAGGATATACCAACAATTTATAACCATTGGTATACTACAGAAAGAAATTTTAATTTTATAACAATGGTTTTATTCCATTGGTATATATGAGAAACAAATGAGAAAGGATTACCAATAGTTACCAAACAATTTTTATATCTACAGACTTTGGAATTTTATCAATAGTTTCTTGAAGTCGTTGGAAAAAACAGAACCAAAAATTATTAAACTGTATGTAAAACATTAAATGATTTGTAAACCAATGGTCTAAAACTGTGGGTATTGATTTTTTCAAATGGTTCTAGGAAAACATTGGGAAGATGTGATTTTTTGAATTATTTACAAATAGTTATTTATAAACCATTTGAATGTTTCTATCCATATCCTGGAATAACCAACAGGTTTCCAAACTATTGGTATATTGTATACCAACAGTTTCATCCATTGGTATCGTTTAAACTCTTTTAGTGATAATTTTTTCCTTAATTGTCACTTAAATAACACGTGAATACCATTTTCCTTAATTATATTGAAATACTGTAAAAACATTAATTATTATAAAACCATATATAAATCATTCAAGATTTCAAAAATTCAATCTTTCATCGTACCAAAAATCATAAATTTATCTAAAACCAATCCCAAATACTATTTTATAATAATAAATAATTTCTTTATTTCATTACCCAACATGAGGTGCATATTAAGGGTTAACCCTCCCTTTATCTTATATTCTCCAAAAATATCACCATACCATGTCAATCTCATTTAATAGTACAATACAACATATTCATTAAAGTACATAAGGAAAAAATACATTTGACCAATGATAAAATGTATCTCTATTCCATAATACCATTGAAAATTATTCGTTAATTCCATTACATAACTACTCGATCATTCCATCACATCATTGCCATTCTCTACATCTCCAAAAGTGAGAGAATGTGATTTCAATCCTCCTTAAGCTATAAGAGGGTGTATAAATTCATTATCATCTATGACCCTTATATTTGTGTACTAGTTACTGTAATGTTTAGTTTACATGAACTTGGAGCAAAGAACTGTGGGGGTGAATTATGGGCTCTCTATGAATAGTTAACTATATTTTTCAATCACATAGAAAATATATTTCCCGATGACATTATTTCCATCACAAAAATCATTTACCAGTCCCCATAAGTTGTTTTCTAACATGTTTCATACCACAGATTGTGATTAATGGAGGGTTCATGTTTTTTTCTCCATGGTTTTTATATTATCCATTAATCTCCAACATCTATATTTTTCAAAACTATGACATAGATATGTAATTAAATCCTCCATTACCAACTTTATAACACCATGAATAATCAATTCATAGCTATTGAAGTATCTTTTTGATAATTCCCTTCAAAGTGATGTTTTTAAGTAACTCAATAATATATCAACATAACATTTAGGTTTCATAAAAATACCAAAAGATTATGTGGAATGTATCATTAAAATAACCGCATGGGTACCAACATATTCATCATCTATTATTTAAGGTCAAGGTACTAATTTTCAATATTTCAATGAAGAATACAATGAATATAATTGATGAAAAATAAGTTCTTGAGCATATATAATTACATGGAGTTAGTTTCATATTTTTTCTTCAATTCTTAATGAGATTCCACCACTGATCCACTTCACCTACCAGATGATGGATAGCTAAAATGAATTTTTCATGTTTTGAATGCAGAGGGATGTAAAATATCATTTCAATGGTAAAAATACATACTTTATCAAAAAGTGCATTATACAGCCAACAAATAGAGTGTGGAATTTTCCTCTTGAAGTACTTAATAGAAATTTGTTCACATGAATAAAATTTGAGAGTCTCTAATGATTGATCATGTTTGTATCAAAAGTGATATGATTTTTTATTACATATCCCACATCATTTGGTGGTTCATATTGAAAATAGATTTATCCCCATTACATTTATCAATAAAATGATTTACTCATATTCCAAACATCTTCTAAAACCATAATTCATTCTTTATGAATCACTAATCATAGTGGTTGAACCACATAGTCATGGGAATGTACACTCAATAAATAATATCGTAGGATTAATCCTAAGTTATATATGATAGTTACCGAAATTCTACGATTTTAACCAATACATAGACATATCCTTAGAGAAATTACAAGGATATTTCATCTTATATTCAAAAGGTTGACTAATCATTTTATATTATTCTAACAATAATGACCCATGGTTTGATACACATGAACATTACATCATTTTTGTGGAAAATTTTAAAAATTACACAAATACATTCTCAAATACAATATTAGTTTATTGGATTTTGAATCATTGAACAAAAAATTCTAATATAGAAAAATAACTTCAATGATTCCCATAAATATCTTCCCCTTTAGTATCCCTACATAAAACTAATCCTTATAATCCAAGGAAGAGAAAACATAATAAAAGGGTGAGCTCAAATAATAAAAAATTGTAAAAAAGGATTATATAAATAATGACATAAACATAACAGAATAAGAATATGAACATAAAATGTGAAAATTATACCTTTCATATCAAATATTATATTCATGAGTCGCAGGATAAATCATTTAAATTCAAAAGACAGAAATCATAAAATTAAATCTTTAGTATTACAATTGGAATTGTTATAAAATCATATGAAAGCATTTCCAAACTATTAAAGTATAAATTATAGGACCATCACGGAGAAAAATTTGTTATTAAAATGCGTTCACTCCTCATTCCATCCCTATTTTATTAAATTGTGATTATTTAATGTTCATTCCATATATCACAATACTGATTTAACTCCTCATTTGAGTCCAATCTATCTCACAAGATATAAATATTTACCTAATGGATTTTTGGGTGGTATATGCCTTCCCATAAAATAATGAAAACCGTACATATGTGTTCCAAAAGAACATAAATTATTTTAAATATCAAAACCCATGTAATAATATTGGTTTTATCAACATTATTCAATCAAAACATTACCCGTGGGAAAGAAATTGATATCATAAATACCATTACATCATAAAAAATATAATAATACAATAATAAAGAATAATGGTATCATTTTAGAATATCCCCATAAAAATAAAAGTTACATTAAATAATTTATTTTTAAATAGAAAATAATTTTTAGAGATCAATTTAAAAAAATCTTCTGAAAATACCCTTTCTTCTTTGAAAAATATTACTTTCTTAAAATTCAATGGAAATTTAAAATAAAAAAATTTATTTGAAAGTAATTTTTTTTTGAATTTGATAGTGTTTCATGTAATAAAGGTTTCTTGAATGTGTAAAAATATTTTAATATTTTATATGTTAACAATCATGCCTTTTATTGGGAAAATCAGAACATACCTTCTTAAAAAAATATTCTCTACAATCGATTTCATAAAAAGTAAATCGAGTAAAAAATCACAATATATATTCATAGGAGAATAATAAAAACATTTTTTTAAACAAAATTAGATAATTTGTTCATAGAGGAAAAATAATCCCCAATGGTGTTTAAAAATAAAATAATCTTAAATATTTAAAATATTGTAGAATAATTACTTATTACCTTTTTATTATTAGAATCGAATTCCCCATGAAATGGAAAAAATTATATCAATATTTAAATACCATAAAATAAATAATAACACTCAGAAAAACATTCATGTGAAGTATATAAACCCCACAATAGAATAAATTATTATATAAGGCATGTGTCCAAAAGAAATAAGTTTGAGACAGAAATCACATACTTAATGTCATTAAATATTTCGTACATGTTAAAACACCATGTATAAGAAATATAATTTTATGTTAAATATTACATAGAATCATAGTATTATTTATTTATATATTACAAATATTATTTTATTATTACTTAATATTACATGATTATTAATAATTTTTTATTAATGATACACTTTTGGTAAAATCTACTTTGATATTTGTACATGTTTTGACTTGTTATTCTTCTTCGTCAAACAAAGATCGTTATCTAGTCAAATCCAAAATGATAATAATAAAATAAATATAATATAGTAATGTATGTATACATTTATTATTTAGTAATTTTTATTAATAAATCATAGATATAGAATATAAAATACCCCATTCATAAAGATGGTAGGTCGTATATACAGATGAATTCTATTCTCATTTTGATGTCTGGTTAAAATAAAGGAAATTATATGATATATTATCATTAAATATTATTTATTATGTAATATATATCAAATATATTCTTAAAATTCAACATTATTTCCATCCTTGGGAAATATAGGTGAATAACAAATCACATTGAATCATGGAGATGGTAAACTATACGTTTGCATGAAAAAAATTAGTATTTTGACAAATATATTATATAGATGGTAAAAAGTTAAAAATGATATTATCATTCCAAAAGTATAATTATATCATAAATTTAATATAAAAATATTAAACCAATTATATTTCTCAATCATAAATGATGTGATGGAAAATGAATTGTATCACTAAATGGAGACATTAAGCTATACGTATGCATTCATGATACTTTGATTATTGTTAATGGGAAATGTGATGTATAAGGTTTTTTTTCATAATCATTATAAAATTTCACAATATGTAGGAATCTGATTTTATTATTTTATTACATTTATAATATATTTATTGTAGTTATAGAATGTTATAAAAAGTGGATGACTGGATAGAGAAATTACCTCTTCTTCGGATTGACTAATTTATATTGGTTTTGATTTAATATTGTAATATCATAAACAATTAAATTTTATACTGGTTTTGATTCTATTTTGTATTTTATCATTTTTACTAGACGATAGATAACCTATTTTAATATCAATTATGCTAATAATGCATTTAATTTTTATAGAATGTACATTTTATATTTAAATATTGAATTGGAAAATAAAGAGTCAATTAATGATAATTTATACTATATCTCATTCCATTTACCATATTAATTTTTTTTCTAAATAATTTAACCAAATTTGAATTTTATAAAATATCATTATTTTCAATTTTTACACTGTTCATTATTTTTATTTTTAAAACAAATATTACTACATGATATTTTTTTAAAAACAATATCAACTTCTCCAAAAAATGTAAAATTATTCAAAAATAACTAATATATGACATTATTTGTGTGAAATATATTTATTTTAATATTTTGAATATAATTTATTTTCTATATCCATCAATTACACAAATTAAGGAATCATCATTATAGAATTATTTAAGGAAAAAGTGAAAACAATTACCATGATAAATAATTGCATTATATATTTCAAGTGAGAATTTATACTAGAATTTATCTTTTACATAAAACTATATTATAAATGCTATTGTTATTGAAAATATGAGTATAATATCTTTAACTTTTCATTAAATGAAAAATAATAACTGTAATACTCTCATTAATGTGGATTAAAAAGGTTACAATTTTAGACCAAGGATGATTTTTAACGAAAATAAAATTTAAAATTAAATTAGGAAAAGTGTACTGGTAATTTAATTATATTTATAATATTATATTTAACCTAAATTACATTATTTACCTTTTATCATTTTAATATAAAATTACTGAAGTTGCTATGAATAATTCCCAAAAAATAAAAGAATCATATTCACATAACATAGATCCATTAATTGAAAACACGGAATCCATTTATCAATTTTAAACAAAAAATTTGTAAAAAATAATTTATGATTTTTCACATTCATGTGGGTGAGAAAATAGGTTATTAATGTAAAAAATTGTTAATGAACGAAAAATTTTTATTTATAAATTATATTTAAAATTAATTATAATTAAATTTTTATATTAAATGATAATTTTTTTATCTAATTCTACTTTAAGATCATTCAAAAATATAATTTAACACTATAATTTCTCTGATGAAAATTTCTTTTTTCAATGAAAATTTATTATTTTAACCATTCATCAATAGATGAATCTTATCAGAAAACTGCAAAAAACTAATCCAAATTAAATTTTTATATTCCAATTTGAGATAATAATTCTATTCGTTCCAATATTATATTTACATTTTTCAATAATTGTATTAATATGGGTTCTCTTTAATAATGAAAAAAATTACACTTTTAAACGATATCAATTTTTATACATAAGATTCGGCTTATTCATATCTTATTACTATACAATATATTAACTGAATAGAAAATATATTTTATTCAATATTTAACAAATATATATTTCATTAATATCATTCCCTAATAGTAAATAATTTAATTATTAAGAAAAAATAACTTCTGGAAATAAAAAAACAATATATTTTATAATCTATTAGTCTATATTTCCATTTATAATTAATTAGTAACCAATTATTTCATATTGTAAATCTTAAATTCTGATAAGTTATTTATTACAATTTATAAATTCTAATTTTAAGGTTAGTATTTATTGTATTATATTTTGTAATAATATTTTTATGATGTACTATGTTCGGTAATACTATGTGTTTCATATTATGAAAGCCATCAAAAAAATGGAATTGTGTAACACAAGCCATGAATATTGTTGAGTATAACAAAATATAATATATGTGTTTTATAAAATAAAATATCGATGTTGTTTTACATATAATTCATTTCAAACCTAGTTTTTTCTTAAAAAATCTATATTCATTATTTAGTGAAATGAAAAGTTACAAAAATATTAAATCCATATATATATATATATATTTCACATAATCATGGGGTGTTACAAGGGTATCCCTCTACTGTAGTAGCCTTATATGGATCCATAGATATTCCTTCATGCGATACATTGTGTGCATAGAATTATATAGAATCTAACTAGAACTCACATTTATTAATTTTATAAAATCATACACTATCTACATAAAGATATTTATATTACCTTTATTTTTCCATCATGGTTCTCATGAATTTTGGAATATATCATAAAGTCGTTAACAAAGTCCACAAAAAATATAACATGGTAATGAAAACAGACAACATTAATCATATCATTAAAAAATGTAAGAGGATTAGTCAAATATAAGGGAATAAGAAAATCTTCATTTGAATTCATTATTAAAAAATATGTCTTTAGGATATTATTTTTCCTAAATCTCAATTGATGATCCCATAATCTGAGTTAAACCTAGAAAAGAACTGATCTTCACATAGTGGTTCAAAAAAAAATCATTTCCAGAGAGTGGCTATATATTCTTAGTATTTAACAAAATTATTTCTCGAAAATTAAATCATAGCTGAATTACCCCATCATTCTTTTTTAAAAAGAGAACATGTTCACCTTAATGAGACACAAAGAGATAAATTAATCCTCTTTCAAATAGATTTTGACATTTCTTCTTATATTCCTCTAACTCCATGAATTAAATTTTATATAGTCTCTTTGATATATGTATATATCATACCATGAGTTCATATAATATTTAAAACACACATTGTAGTGTAGGAGTAGATAATTAATTAGAAAATACATTAAATTAATAATGAACAATGGGTTAAAAATATATACATTTAGTTCAATTGCATCACATTCATCACTAATCATTTTCAAAAATGTTTATATGTGGTAGTTCTTGAAAAAACATATGTAAAGATTTCTCTCCATTGATTTTGTTGGTTTTTACCTCCAAGAACACTAGAGTATTTTCTCTCAAATTTTATCTTGGAATTATAAATGTATATCTAATTCATCCCTAGAAATATTTGAAATTCCCCCATCGTAATGAGTCCTACCTTAAATATTATATTTGGAATTATAAAAGTATATCTAATTCATCCCTAGAAAAATCATTTCCTTGATCCCATGTATTATGCTGGGGATAGTTTATTTTTTACTCTTTCACTCTTGAATTGTTTCACTGATTTGTTAATTTTCATTGAAATCCACGTATGATTAATTGCATCTATGGTTTTTTATCTCAATATCTTTCTTTATTTTTAATGATTGGGTAGTGGATTTACATATCCATTATAGTTTGAATGAATGTATCCAAACATTAAAAATTCGCAAAACATCCTAAATATTTAAGGAAAATTATTATTTTCTTCTTCTCAAACATGTTTCATATGCGAAGTTGTAGTTTCATCCCATTATTTTCATAGTCAAAATTATTCCTATTATTTTGGTCCATTATCCACTTCATATTAATTTTCCCATGAGACTATTGTACATATCTAAATTCTATTTCAACAATGAGATAATACCTTATTATCTCTATATTACTACCAAAATACTATATTAAAAATGCTTTTCATATATGGAAACACATTCCACCAAGGAATCGATCAATTATCCCATTAAAATAAATGAAATGTTTTGAAATGTATTAACTAAGCCTTGTAATATTCAACTTATAACAGCCCCTCGATTAATTCAATATTTTCATAATCTCCATGAATTAAATTTCAATTTTATTTAGAGGTTTTGAGAAAATTAATTATGAAAAACATCTTATTAGACTCTTACCTATTTATAACTTCAACATCCTCATATATCATTAGGTTTCTTATCAATTCCCTTAACTGATCTGATTCTCCATCTATAGTGTACACATATAAATATACCTTTTCTATATCATACCAATGAATCTATGAAAATATATTATATATATAATTGATCCATTATATTGAAAATAAATTTTTTGAGGTTCTACTAAAATTAGGTGGTCATAAACACATAAAGGATTCAATGACTAGTCATTCATTATTAGGGGAATTTGGATTCTCACTGTGGTTTATGATATTATTCGAAACATAAGGGGTATTTTTTGTCATTATCATGATAGTTTTATCTTCATCATTCATTGAAATAAAATGTTTTAATTTCATTATTCATTTCATATATTTTTTATATAAGACCATTAATTTGTTTTTAATTTTAAAAAATTTGAAATCATAAATTAAAAAATTGATAATTATGGAAGTAATTTATAAAAGGGTGTATAATCATAAAATTTACACTATATTATGATTATACGATAAAAAAATTAATTATTTATAAAATATAATTAAATTAAATTAGATATATATCATTTAAAAATTGTTTCTAACAAGACTATATTAACAACTAGTATCCCAGGAGAGTGTCTAACTAGGTGTAATATAATAGTCCCAATCAACATGCACTTGGGTGAAGATTTATTCAAGGATCAACCAATATTTTTAGGGTGATTACCCAATGGTATATCTAAGCCAAAACCACCCACACATTATTGTATCCATATATGAATTTATTTTCCTTGAAACCACATACTCAATATTTAACCAAAGATTACTGATGTTTTATTATAAAAATACTTATGATCAGCATTTTCCCAATGGTTTTATTGTGTTTTCTTACACAGATAACTAAATATTTCTATAATACTAATTATAAAAACCCATAAATCGATACATTTATTTTAATATAATAAATTAACAAAATATTACACTGCTCATTTCTAAAATACCATTTCTAGTTTTGTCTATTATATATTAAGAACATAATACATGAATACATACATATCATAATTAAAATAATCAAATTTTATATCTCTTAAAATTTTAAATTATTTTCCAATCCATAATAACCTCACTCTAAAATATTTCCCAATGATTATTTTCAAAATAAATGGGTGAGCATAAATCCCAAAAATAGATAATAAATGAACACATATTATAAATTAACATTATGGGAACAACATAAGGGGTTATATATAAAAAGTAACATAAGGAAAAATATGCATATAGAGATCATAAGTAAATTATGAATAATATTGATAAGTTTAAACAATATAAACATAATAGTTTAATAGTAATAACCCAAATTATCATCAATACAGCTTTTCAAAATCATATTACCATGTATGTTGACAATGGTATCATGAAACATTACATTGTTGTGGTGCCTATGTACCATGGAATAGTAATCTCTAGAGATTAATTCTTTGACCAATTATTTAGATCACTATTAAGGTGGTCCTTTAATATTATTATGGTAATTCACTGAGTTATCATAAAACATTTACATGTCAAATAGATATGTTATCATCCACATGTTATCTCAAATGATTAACTCATTAACTCCTGGATTAGAGTGCTCTCAGAGAACACCCTTTATATTTCTAGTGTTAGGTGTGCTATATCAGTCAAAGATTATAAGAAGATATCATTTTATCCCATGAGTAGTAAATGTGGGAATGTAACATGGAGTTACTTAATAAACAAGTTAATTTTACATTTTCATATAACCCTTCAATGATACTATAATTGGATATTCACAACATGATGATATGACATTGAAAATCAAGGTTTTGTTTATTCATCTTGATGATTATACAAAAGTTATTAAGGAATGTTCTTAATGAGAGATCATTTAGTTTCATATAAATATGGAATCATTTGGATTGTAATCATTTATTATGAACATGTGGATGCATAATCACAAGGAAAGAAAAAGGATTACTGGATTAAAATGTGATAAGGAAAAATAGGGAGTGATTTCAGAAGCCTAATTAGTATAAATAAGGGATTATGGAATCAGGTTAATGGGAGACAAAAGGTAGTATCTGATCAATATTCATTCATTCAAATAGTAGTGTAATATTTATGAAGACATGTAACCATATTAAAATCTAAATCATAATGTCTTACAATAATTTAATTTCTTCATTATAAGGAGGACGAAGAATCCTATACATTGATTTGTATATACTAAAAGATTTATAAAGTAAAAATGGTTGTTTATAAACATCATATGATTAATTTTAATGTGATATTGAAGGTAAACATCTGATCAATGCCTTTTGGTTTGATATGTTTGAAATAATCAGTGAGATTGAGCTATGTTTATAAGTGAACAAGAGAGGATTTTCCATTAAATTAATGATATGTAATAATTAAGAATGAATTAATATGAGTGTTAGGTGGGTTACGTGAGTTATGTGATAAAATGGTGTTTATACATGTGGTATTTATTTACTAATAAATCAATGTTATATAGATGTTTTAAAAGAAGCATCTTAATAAACATTTGGTCACATTAGGTATCCTTTTTAACAATTACAAATATTGATTAAATTTTAATCATGGGAAATATTTTATCCCATAATATAAAATACTACCCCACATAGAGAATTTTAACATGATAAGTCCAAATATTGTATCCATTAAATAGAACTAAATTTCTATATTGGATAAATATTATCTATAAAATATAGACATATAATGCATTGGAAAATAATTTAGAACTGTAATGTTTTATCCATTATATGTAATTAAAAATATTTACATTAACATGTGATTAAAGGAATACAAATATTTATGAACATATGATTCAACTATATATTAGTTTCATAGTTTAAAATATATCAGTTTAATTTTTTGAGATAGAAATAGTACATTGTGTATCAAAATAATTATTTGAACAATAATTTATTTTCCTACTAAATCACTCTTAAGCATGGGTAACATAATATTATATATAAAAATTGAAATTTACCTTATTGTATAATTTTAAAATGATGACTACTGTTATGAAAATATTTCTATATGATTAAATTTATAAAAATTAAAATAATTAAATTTAATATATTTGTGCATAAATAATTTTGAAAAATTTATCTTATAATAAATAAATAATTTTATTACTTGAATATTAATAACTATAGGATGTATGTATAATTATTTTATTGTATATATTATTAAATTTTTTTATTAAAATATATTTTTATTTATCATAAAATAAAATATATTTTGTATGAAATGGTATGTTATTGAAAATATTTTTTTGCATATAATGATAAACTTGTTCTATAGCTATACCAATATAATTTTACATATGAATTACAATTATTTTTATTTATATTAAAATTTATTAATTTGGTTACCCCTAGATATATATAACACTTATATGAATAATATTATAAAAATTACATTAATTATAATAATATGTGTCTTGGTTTTTATTCACTCATTTCATTTAGGAAAAATTATATAAATAATGTAATATTTATTTAAAGGAATGATAAGTAAGAAAATTTTAGGGAATTACAAAATTGATGTTTGTTTCCCCAAAATAAATCTATATCCTCGTCAAAAATTATACATGAATGAAAGTTCTGTTATTATCATAGATAACATAAGGTTAATTAAATTTCCCTCCACCTTCATTCATAATTCATCTAAAAAGGCAGATAAACATTTTAGTGAAAACAATATAATAAAAAAAGAAACTATGGTGGATGATAAAGTAATCATACATCAAAAAACATATTTCCCATTTAGTACTAGAACCCCCATAGAAGGAATCAGCCCCTATACAACTCCATTAACCCACTTCTAATGACCATAATTAAAGAAATCTTGTGTATGATATAGATTATGAGGAGAATCAGGGGGAAACCTCAACCAACTCCATCTCCTCCTGATTGAGCATAATTCACATGGTCTATCTTTTGAATAAAATGAGGTGACCAATAAAATTAAAAATGTTCCTGAACATATATACAATAATAACCTTATAATGTAGTGCTGAACTGATCATGATAGTGACCACAACATCCGAATATTTATAAAGAGATAATAATTCTCACAAATACACTAAAGAATAGTTATCCCTTGTAAACAATAATGAAGCTAGTATGATAAACTCAAAAGATTTATGAAGGTTCATTTCATTGACATCTCAGATCCCACACATGGATCTATGTTCTTTTATATACTCTATTAACCCGCTCATGAGGTACTCTTCCCAAGGGATGCATTTACTACGTCACTTATGCTTTCTTCTATACCTCCAAATTTGTTGGAAGTGTCATGTTTTCCACCAAATATATGCTCACTGAGTGCATCACTACCTTAATACATCATGATTTTATCTCTTCATCAATAATGGGGTTGGGAGGGAAACATTGAAGGTCTCTGAAACATATCCAAACCTCATTCATGCACGCGATGTCGTACAGAAGTGATTGAATCACCTACCTCTTTTATGTATACATTAATGATAATTATATCTCATGAAAAAATATTATGAAATTATCCTCATAAACATCCACCTCATTCAAATAACAATGATATATAATCCTCCATCTACATGTTGTATGTCGCATATAGATGAATACTACTATGGCCATGTAATGTTCTTGGGATGAATGAAATTAACATTGATCTCATGATAATCCATCTAGTTCTTTGTCTCTATATTGAAAATAGTCACCTATTAAATTATAAGACTCTAAATCCATATTGGATATCTAATAATATGACACCAATCTTCCTCTTAAGTGTATTTATCATTAGAATATTGATTCGACCATCCTGCTAAACATGTCCTCCATAACCTTTTTGTGTACAATGACCAAAATTAATTTTTGAAAATATGTAACTAGATAAATCCTAAAATGGTAAAAATAGAAATTATTCAGATTTATTTATTTAATTTGATTTCAATTCCACAACATCACCCCATTCAATAAAAAAATCAATAAATAATGATGCATGATCCTCTTGTTTATATCACACCTGTAAGAAGATTCATTTCAATTTGAACATTATGAAAGCTCAAGGTCCTATCTTATGATCATAGGGGTCCCAAAAATACATTTTCCAGGAAATAAACATTGTATATTCCATGTACTAAGATTAATTGATACTATTGACAATGACTAAACCCAATATCTAATATAAAACAAAATAAAAATCAATGTTACCACATTTTCATGAACCAACCTCCAATGGTTCCCATACTAGGTGGTAATTATGGGAAGGAGTGACCCATAAAACTTATCTTCAATAGGCCCCATGATAGAATTTATCACAAAGTGTATAAATATTTTGAATGAGAGTTATGAACCTAAATATAATTAACTTTAATGGATGATAAGATAAACACCAAATAGATCATTCTATAAAATAATATAAAAAACCATCTTCTAATATTATTTTTTTCACTAAATTAATATAATGTTTTATGAATGAAATAATGAAAATTAAAATCCTATAGAAATCAGTTGACAAATATTCTAACCTAGAATTTATTAATACCTAGATGGATATGAGAATCCCACTTGGAAACAGAAAATATAGTATAAATATACATCAAATGAACATTAAATTCTGAATCTGTAGTGTCAAACCCAATGTTATTTATAAAATGTGATAATATCATACTAAATACATAGTAAAATAAATCTAACTTACAATCACATAAATAAGTCAACTATCATTTCGGACCATTAAAGGTATCACTTTCTAAAGAATTCATAAAGGAATTAAATATATATCACATAACATAGATAAATGTGTCTGACATCCACCTTCCCACTAGTTACGGACCTCATACCCCAACAAAAAAATATTGGATTTCTTTAATTCCTCATTCACTACTCGTCACATATCAAATTTCATTTGATGTGGGTTAGATTGCAACACTACTATCCCCAACCTCCCACAAGTCTCATCATCATGTCTTGGAATTAGTTAATATACACATATCTCTATCCACATGCATATAATTATACATGACATAACATATCTAATAAAAACATCATAACTAGGGTACCAAGTTATCATGAACATAAAGTAAATAAACCTTATTATGTCCAATTACCATGCACCACCCAAACTATATGTTATATACTCCCACCTTCATGAATTCCCACAACCAATTCCATCATTAATCAGTTACCACAAAAAACTGAATGCCAATATCATCTCACAATGTTGAAGGGAGAGCGAGTTTGAGGTGGTAATTAGTTATATTTCTCATGACTCTTCAAAATGTTGGAAAAAATAAACAGAAAAACAGTCAGGTGTTGGTATGTAGTATCTGATTTTGGAAGAGTATGTAAATAAATCATCAGGAAAATAATATATATATATATATATATATATTTACATAAAAATTAAATCCCTGCATAAAGAGATCATATCAATACAACATATTCAACATCTTACATTAATAATATATTACAGTTACCAATTATTTCAATTACTAAATGAAAAACAAACAAAAATTGCCATAACCGACATAGAATTAAATTATTTATTTTACTATTTCAACTATTTTAAAAATTATATTATTACCAAAAAAATGTTTTCTTATTTATACATTTAATACTATATTTACCAAAAACCAAATCTGTTTAAAACCCACATTAATTCCCATTAAATTTCAACCCATTCATTAACATTATGTTAATTAATCTAATAACAGCAAAAGAATTTATATCCCATAATCATAAAATATCCATCAATACAATATTAGATTCATTATTAATATCATTATTCCCTAGATACCAGAAAACAAAAAAATACACTGCAAACCAATTAACAACGTAGAATGATCCAAAACATATCCTACCAAAACTATTCCCTCTATTTAATCATCATATAAAAAACATATCAACTATTATAAATCCATCCCACGACACATCCCATACTAGTGTTAGTCATCACCATCGATATACAATATCAAAAAATAATAAATAACCAAAATGATTAAAAAATGAAACTAGAATCATAAAATAAAAGTATTCAGGTTCATGTTATTAACCCAAATAATTTACAAAATCCTTTTAAAAAATTTCATCATCTCATAAATGATTATTTTCATAAACATTTTATATTTTCACAGAAATGAAAAATATTTAAATATACATTCTTATATAATTAAAAAATGAGAGTTGAAGAAATTTAATACATTAGGTTTTCTCTAATTGATATCAACTATGACGTGCACATAAAAATATTTTATTTTTTATGTAAGTATCATTTGTATAAATAATAAGAAAAAATGGATAGTAAATGTGAAAAAACTCATACTCGTTAATTATGTTATGATATTTCATTATCTTAAGTGTATAATATATACCATCCACCCAAAATAAAATTAAAATTCTAAATACATGGATGTGAATAATAAAATAGAACTCATATACCCAAGCCGAATAGAAGCATCAAATCATGTTGTAAAAGAAACAAGTTGAAAATGTATGATGATGAAGGGTTTGTACCATAAAAATATAATATATTGTTAAAAAACATAAAACATATAAGAGAGATGCTGTGTTATATATAAACAAAATCAAACTTGCATTTCCATATGATACATTAAATAAATTTCACAAAGATACTCAGGAACATGTCTAGAAATTATGATCATGGTGGGTATGACTCAATGGTGGATGACTCCCTATATTCGAGAATACGTATATAGATTACATGGAATCAAAAGAAAAAAAATAATAATCCATTAATAAAAAAACCCAATGTTGTAGGGACAAATCTAAAATATAGAATATCATATATATATATATATATAATGTGGTGAGCATTAAATTTTAATAGAATTTAAATTTATTCTAATTAAATCTCATATGAAGTACTCAATTAAAACACTAAAAAATAGTGAATTCAATGATAAAATTAAATACCAACATAATGTATTTAAAATAATTTATCTAAAAATGAAATTACCTATTTTATGTTAAAAATAAATATTACATCATTTTGGTAAAATCTATGAATTTTGGAAAATTCGGATTTTTAAAACAATTAACGTGACTGAGTGAGAAGATCAGTTATCTATAGGGGTCATAACTATATATAATGACCACATTAATGATTTAATTCATGACTAAATGGAATTTATAGAAGAAGGCATATATAAATCCAAAGGAAAATTTACAAACAACATTATGGAAAAAATCGACCAAATGAGTAAAATTCCTGACTCTATGAAGTAGTAGGTGATCAATTGAACAAAATTTATATAAATTGTTAATAAATTGACCATGATAAAAAAAAATTCAAAGGGAAAACGATATAGAACCCTATTGACACCACTAGTTCTTAAAAAACATAAAGGGATATCAAAAATAAATGACCTTACAATCATAAAATATACGGATCCATATACAATGTTCCATACAATCATGAATAAATAGGTATATTCGTAAAAATTTATTTATGTTTACATAATTACATTATAAAACCAATTTGAAATTTACATTTGGATAAAAAACTATAACAAATTTGAAAATAAAGTATATCATCCACATAAACTGATAGGCCCATGTACAAATAGGATCCATATCTATATTAACTTATTTGATCATTAGATCATAATATGAGATGGAATATTGGAATCATCCTATATGGGAGGCTATGAATGTACATATATATAACTCATACATGTGAATATATGAACACACAAATATATGTTGATGAATGAAAAAGTATTTTGTGTCATAATGACAAATATGGGGGAAAGGGAAGATGCTATGAAAATTTATAGAAATCATATTCCTTGTCATAGGGAACAAGGTAATTCATAAATCAAGTTGGTACATTTCATGACAGTACAAAAATCGTACTTGTAAACTCGTAAATACTATAAATACCATACACATGTTTTTAGCCTATATTTTAATGTATGGAGAGACCACTCAAGTAAAAAATAACAATAATATATAAAACTAAAGTAGTAAACAAGATTATAATAAAGAAAAAATAATGTTTTTTAAGAAGAAAAATACTTGTGAAAATAAATATTTCAAGATATACTATCCAATGTACTCAATAAATAATGAAATAATATTATCCAAACAATAAACTCTTAGGAATTTTCACCATTCTCAATTATAGGTTCATATTATAATGAAAGTATCCAATATGGATTACATGCTTAGATGATGTGTTAATCCAGTGTAAGGGAAAAGAACAAAATTTATGTAGTCAAACAGAATAGTATTATGAAAAATGTAGTCCCAATGTATGACATCATCTTCCATGAAGACATTATGGTTTTAATATAAGCTCATGAATATTTAGGGTAATACCAAACACTATACTTGTCTTCAAAAATAAATCCTATAAACAATGTAATGAACATGAATAAAAGTTATTAAGATAACATGGAAAATGAATAACTTGTAATCCAATTTTTTTGTCTTTAAATGAAATATATTACATAGTTTTTTGTTTTATTTTTTTATTAATAAAATATTAGAACTGACACTTTCTATAAATGGTGTAATTTGCATATCCTTTTATAAATGAAATGATATACAATTTCTGAAAGCTTATTTTGGAAAAATAGTTACAATAATATGTGAAATAAGAAATAAATAAATTTAATTATTATAGAGTTTCTAATAGAAACCATTAAATTTTTTTAAAAAAAATTCCCCAAACTCTAAAATATTGTAAAAATAAGATAATGGTAATGTGTCAATATTAAGATAGTATTTAAAACATTACAGTTTTCAAGGAAAATAAATTCTTTTAACCTTATTAACATAGTAACAACCTCACCCCTAAAACAATTCCTATGAATTGGTTAACTGTTGTTTTTTTGACTTATATATCATTTATGATTTTGTAGTAAAAGGTAATTTTAAATATATAATATATGTTAGGATCAATGAATATAAATATATCTATAATTTAATGAACCCCAATGAATTGGTATATAATAAAAAAAATACCTTATTTGTTTTCCCTGATGCGAATCTTCTTGAATGACACACCCATGGGTTCTATACAAGAACATGATTAATATTAAATAAGGTTGATAATACATGGAGATAGGAGGGTTATGAAAAATTTAATAAACAATGCTTACAGAACTATTATATTCATGAAAAATTTATAAATATATATAAATATGTAAATAATAAACAGCATAAAAATTATAATAACAATGTTCATTTTGTAAAATAAAGGATAATAATATTTATACATTGAATCAAATGACCCCTTTAAAAAAATTCGATATTTAATATAAAATAACATTGGAATTAAATTTTTTCATATTTTATAAATATTTGTTATATTGTAATATTAGTTTTGGAAAAATAGAGGAGGAAACAATTTAGAAATAGGAAATACATAAATTAGAGGGTATAGAGAACCAACAAAGTACATAGTTTATATTTACAAAATCATTTAGGTCACCAAAGAGATCCTTTGAATTATTAAAACAAACATTATAATTAAAACAAGCAATTATAAAATCATAATAAACTAAAAAAACCTAAATTTATGGAAAACAAATACAAGTGACTCAAAAACCAAAATAATATTATATCATCCTAACAAACTAAAAAAATACCTAACATATTTCCATTAATTTTAATCCAAAAAATTAAACATAAATATATCACACCTCAATCACATATAATAAAACAATTATATTAACCATTATAATACTTAATCAAGGCCCTTTTTTAAATAACTATTGAAATACCCATTGTTATATATATATTCCACTATGATTTATTTTAATTCATATATTATATATAACTATTTCAATAACAATTATAGGAAAATCAATAATGAAGTAAAAAAATGATAAATGATACTTATATAAACATTCAACATGAAAAACCCCCGAATCCACATTGTATCGAGATTATAAAGTAGGTTGAATATAAGAAAAAGAAGAAAGCATGTAAGGGGACTCTATTGATGTGATATGTGAAATATAATTGGGAATAAGGGGCTGTATAAATAGGGTTTATTTCTGAAATATCCAATAATACATCTTCAAAAAATAATGTATAAGCCTATCTGGTAACCGGTATTGGTTCCCCTAGTACCCAACAAAATCCCCAAGAAATCATGGCCTTTTTTATTCTAGGGGACATTGTTTGGCCTTCTATAAAGTACGCAGTGTCACATATAGTTGTGAACTACCTGTGAAATATAAGGGCTTTAAATTTCATGAACCATACCCTTTATCACTTTTAATTTTTTTGGGAGTTAATGGAAGAATTATCATGGTTTTGGATACTGATGAATTTTTTTGTTGATTCTATGATGGGATTCGTGGAAAGTATATATTTTTGGGTTGAGATTTTTTTTATTATATGTTTTTTTTTCATTTTACCAATTTCTGGATATGTATAGAAAACCCCTTACATATTCATCTAGGACATGGAAATGAACCTCACATATCATATCATTCATGATATTGACTTTCATTTATCTCTATTTGAACATTGGATTTTCCATATTCTATGATGTCATCATTATATATTTTCTCTATAATAAAAATTACCTTACATATTCCCTTTTTAAAAAATAGCCCTATGATATTTAAAACTCCTTATAGAAATGATTTTTATATATAATGGATTATTATAATTTTCAATATATAAAATTATTACATATATATTTATGTGTCATTTATTCAATAGGTAAATTAAATACCATTACTAAATTTAAATTTTTAAGAGTCATATGATCAATATAAAAGAGTTATCCCTTAGAGTACTCTATTTAATATGTAATAATAAAATATTATCCTGTACAAAATAAATATTAATCACTTAGATTCAACCGCATTACTTTATTTAAATATATATGATTTATTCCCTTTATAATTAAGTGTATTTCCCTTCACATTCAAAAGTATATTTCATTAATATGTTAGAGTAATTTAATTATGAAAATTGCATTTTTCATTTATGATGGCATGACTAATTTTTTATGATTAATAAATATTTTTTTAATCATTAAACCCTTAAATTATGGATTTTTTTATGAAATGAAATTTCATTCACAATGGTTATATTTGTATCATGATATTGGTAAAATTTAAAAGTCATGATGCAATGATTAATGCCAACATCTCTTTATATTGAAAATAGGTGGTTTGAAATAAATAAATAAGATATTGTTGATATATTAGTTTTTTTATTTCAATCATTAGAATATATTAAATAGTGTTACAGGGACGAATTTTTATGAACACATGATGTTAGGGTCATTACATAGCCTCATTAATAATATATTAGAAAAAATATATTATTTTTATTTAGGGAATTCATGTTTATATTAATACTTAATTTTTTATCAATAAATCCATATATGAGAATTATAAGATCATTGTTGTGTATAGAATAAGGTGTTTACCTTACGGTTCATTTATATTTTATTGACAGTGGGGGGATTCAATGTCATGCCAATTTGGATAGGTTAATTAATTTAAAACAATTTATTAGTAGATAATTAATTAGATCATTGATAAAATTAAATTATATCTTAGTATGAATAACCATTATCTATGGTCTACTTAACATAAACCGTATATTGGTAGGCATGTGAGATGAGGATATTTGTTAGAAAATAGAAGATGTTATGGCAGATTCTATGAATTTTATATATGAGGAAACACCAACGATGTGTGTTGAGGATGTATTCTACAAAAACAATAAAATTCATATTGAGGTAAGTTTTTCAATTTCTTCATTACATTTTTGAGCGATTAAATTTTTTGTATAATTGGTTCTTAAATTCACAGTCCTATGAAATTATCATTTTCAATGATTTTTCCTAAAAACAATTTCAACTACTTCATTTTTGGTGTTTGAATTTTTCACCCCAACATTTGTGATTGTTCCTCTAAATGAAATTTATTAATTAAAATATATTATTTCCCTTGGATTTCCAACACCTTTGAACATTTATCAATTTCCACTCTTCACATTCTATGATGATTTGTAAAATATTATCCTATTTTGATATGTGATCAAACCCAGAAACATGATCAATTTTTAATGATTAGGTGTAATATTCTAGGCATGATATTTTTTCATTAAATGGTTGTGGTTGACCTAGGTCCATCAGCATAGTGAGGATCGAGTTTTTGTGTGCTGACTATAAACACTGTTTCTATAAATTGATTCTTAGAAACCATGGTTTTAAGGAACTACAAACATGGAAAATGAATTTGTAAATGTTAAAAGGTGATAAGAGAATGAACTCTTGTTTTTTTAAGAACATAAAAATATGGTATCGATGACATTACTACATGATGTGTACATTGAAAAAATCACCTTAAGTACATTAAAAAATAAGAAACTATGGTTTTTGGAAGACTATAAATATTATAGGGTATGTTGAGTTAATTCACACTCTTAATTGTGGGTGAAATCTATGGACCACAAGCGATGTGAGAACAAAATAACATAATATGTTCAGATACTAAACAATTTGATTGGATGGTTGTGCAAACTGATTAACTATGATGGTATCAGAAAAAATGTTCCGGCATAAAAAATTTGGGTACCAATAGATTTTATAGACCCATGAATCCATGATACATTATTAGTTTTGTACTTATACAGTATACCATGTTCACTTTTAAAAATATTGTGTTTTTAGACCATGAATCACCATGTGTGGATACTGTATATTACTAGGGAGTTTCTAAGGGGATACACACCATGTACCACTGTAGTAAACATCAGGTATTATTCACGAGTAAATATATTTTTATATTTATTTTATCATGAATCCAATTATTGTACAAAATTATTCCGTCCTAGATTTATTTCACAATGAATGAAAGTGCATGCTTAACTTCAGTATTTGATGTGAGACTAAGGGTAATGTGATAAGGATAGTATTCTTAGCATTAAAGGCATGATTTATGAGATATGTTTTGACTATAAAAGTTTTCTCAGGGTAGGTACGACATTAGTGTTTAATTTATATTAGAATGAGGATCCACCACAAATCATCAAAGTTAGGTTCAGTAAGCCACCCACCCGACCCTCCACACATATACAAGTTGAGATCATTTAAATACATTTTTTTAACCCATATATAAGATCCTTTATATAGAATATGTAAACCTCCCCATCAATGATTGGGTACATACCCCCCATGTGGTGATGGTGATCTATCTATGTTATGGTCACCACCTTGACTGATAATAATCCAAATATAAGGAAATTATATTTAAATATAGTTATAGAGAGGTGACACTTGTAACTTGTTTTATCTGGTTCATATTCATTGGGATACATAATAGGTCACCTATACTTGTATTATGTAGAGTGTGACATTATTTTATGTCATGAGTTATCTACATTAAATGATGTCTTTGTTATTTTTATTGGTTAATATTTTCATTCAAAATGTTATACTGAAAAAACTAATATTTAGTTATACCTATGTGATAATTGGGCTATCATATTCATTTTGTATTTACATAATATTTCATTTTAGTTATCCCCCACAGGTGTCATGTCTTATGTATATGGTTAATAGTTTGATGGTGATCTAGTATGAAATTATATCAATAGATCTTAGTATTTACTAGTGATGTTAATAGAATGTTGTTTTCCAAATTATAGCATTTTCTTAATGGGTACCTCTTCCAATTTATGAATTAGGTAATATATTCTTTTTTTATCGATATTTTTTCTTAATCCTTTCTAATTTTGGATTTAATTTTTGGATTACATTTTTTTGTTATATTATAAGATTTTACATGAATTTTATATATTGAATTTGGTTGCATTTATTATTTTAATTTATTATATCTTGTATTTAGATGTTATATAAGATCATTAGTTAAAGGAAACCTATTACATGTGATATTCCTAATCAATGATGGTTAACATCCCACTTATTATCATAGGTGTCTTTGGGGTGGACCACCTTTCATAGAACCACCCATGAGGGGTATTTTTGGGTTGTATCTTGTTAGATTATTTCCATAGAATAATTATCACAGTGACAGAGTTTTAATTTCTAATTCAAACATGGATTAGTTCTGCAAAATTAATAAAATGTTGTTACATGGTATCATGTTTAGTTTTTAATGCCCTAAACCTACATGATAGTGTGGCAAAAAAAAAACTATCCATTCACCACATCTCTGAAAACATTCCAATCCACTTGATACAATGAGGAATTAGTTGTAGGGTGTTGTTCCAAGTAAATGAAGTTGTTGTATTTGTATTCACCACATTATCTGTTATTTGTTATCAGGGATTGTCAATCTCAATTTTTTATGTCGATCACTTATTTTATATAAATATTCCATTCATTTCCTTCGATCATGAACCATATGTTCATCGTTTGTTTATGAATTCATAGGATGTGTTGAGTTGAGTTGAAGGAGATGTAAATAATAATTATTTTTTGTGATATCCTAATTGATTAATAATATGTCCCACTATTGTGAATGGGATTTCTAAAACACTTAATGAATGTTGATGGTTTCTAGGTTTCTAGATTGTAATGAACTATTATTATCAATGTGGTAATGTATGTTGATTTTTTAAAATATCATCCTTGTGATGAAAAATATTTCACAATATTTAATTCATTATAAGAATCCAATAAATTAAACTATATTAATTTTTACTATAATTATATGTATTTGATATATCCTCTAGTGTCGTTGATGAATCATGTGTTTAGTTTGGGTTTTTTCTGGAATATATGTTGAGATGGTTTGTGATTATGATATAATCTATAATACAAAATGTTGGATAAAATATGTAAACATGAGATGATCAAATACATGGGGGGTGAATTGTATACTTTAAAATCCCTAAGGAAATTTTGAATAACCGAAATTTACAACACCTCTAAGTTCTAATAACTTTCTTGATTCAAGAAAAGTGATTCCGTAAATGAGACTTAAAAAAAGATTACAACAACTAAAATTATACCTTTAATCATATTGAATTTAACTAGATCTGAGTACAAGTAAAAGGAAGTATAGGATAGTTCTTCTTTTGTTAACAATACAATACAACGGAAAACTAGTAACAAAGCATGTAACAAGTTGTAAGTATTTTAACCCAAAGAGAAGGGTATCCAACAATCATATATAAAGGTCCCTTGATTTATACTTTCAAGAGAGTCTATCTTAACCACAACAGGGTAAGCCCTCGATATGAAGATCGAGTCTGTCTTGTTATTCCCGCAAGCCCTCGACTGTCAGGTAGTCGGCACCTCTGTCTTCCTCAGCAAGGAAGCCCTCAACTTCAAGGTAGTCAGCACCTCAGTCTTCCTATCCCCAGAAGCCCTCGATTGTACATAACAACAATCAGAGTCACGTGGAGAAAAACTTAACAAGTAATTCAGTATGAAAAAATCAATTAAAGTCACTCTCTAGAAATCACTTCAACAACATGTGGTTTCTAGAGTCACAGAACCATCACGAGCTCTTTCAAATGAGTTCCTATTTATAGGCACAACATAACCGGCTAGATCCCTCCTTCAACATTCATCTTTTTCCTGGAATTTCAGAGGACCTGTAGAATTGTCATTCAAACAACGGTTATTGAGTAACTGAATGTACAAAAACATTTTATAACTAAAAAAGTGTAATCATAGCCAAAATCTGATATTCGGAATGCAAGTAAATGAATGTTCAGATTCTAACCAAAAATTAAATATAGAGTCTAATATACAAGGATATTTGGATTCTGTTTTGTAGAAATTATGAACTTGAATTCTATAGAATTACAGATTTTGAATGTCAGGGGAAATTCAGAATCTGGATTCACAGGTATTCGGAACCTGGACTTACAAAGTTCCTAGTCAGTGTTAATGAGAATTTAGAGCCAGAACGCATAAGATTTTGGAGTTTGAATTCAGAGAACTCAGATTTAGAACTCAGATATGTTCGTATCCAGAATTCGTAATCAGAATTCGGAGTTAGAACATGGTGAAGTTTGTAACCAGAATTTTGATTCAGAATTTGGAGTCAAAACTCAGAAGAGTTCGTAACTAGAATTCTATGAATTCATATCCTAAAACAGAATGCTTCATATCTAGGAAACTATAGGATTCATATGATTTAGATATGAGACCAAATTTTTTACATATAAAAATTATTATAAGAAAAATAAACATGGTAAGTATAAATTTCATTGGGGATTGAAAATTTTCCTGTCAAAAGTAAAACATAGGGTAAAATGTGATTTTCATTAAGATAAGATGTTTGTAATTTTCTAAACAAGAAAGAATGGTAAAGTAATAAAGAATCCTTATTTTATTAATAGTTTTCCCCAAGAATGAAGTACTGTAATAGTCATATCGAAAACCTTATTGACTCAACAATCTACCCCTTTTTGGAAAGCACAAACATCATTACAAAAAATAATATAAGGACATAGAAAATATTTTACTAACCATTGAAAATAAAACATATCTACCTTTTTTCATGGACAATAGTGAGTACGACTAACTCCCCCTAATTCATTAAAACACTACAGATCATATTCTAGATTTTTGTAATGAGAATTATCATTTGAATTTGGAAATCATCATAATAAAAAACTCCCCCTTAGATAAAATCTCCCTTACTTAGGGACATCTCTTCTATACATAGAAATATTTTTCTTTCTCCCCTTTAGAAATATTTTTCCATCTACCCCATTGTGAGTTTCAAAATGAGTTTGATGGAATATAAAAAAATATGGTACATGAAATATTAGTAAAACAACCAAACAAAACAAGCAACCACATTTTCATTATAATTGGAAGATTTTGTAGACGGAAAGACATTACAACAAAAGATCGGATTGGGTATATTTTCCTTTTTTTTCCTTGGGTATTAGCTTCTTCATGATGGTTTTCATATTCATGAATTACTTGTGATATTCATCATATTTTTTCTCTAGAGATTTGATTCTATCTTCTTGAGACATACAAACTTCTGCTTGAGCCTTTAGCAACTCAAATTACTTCACAATCTTCTCTTCAATCTCATTCTGGAGATCTCATTCCGTCTTCCAGATTTGAGCTATAGATTTCAACTTTCAACTCAAGTATTTCACCTCTTGAATCCGAGTATTTTGTTCTAGATTTAGATTTTTCTTAATTCTGTTTGTAAGATCCTTGATTTTGGTGTCTTCGGTATCATAGTGTTCCATGAAATCTTCTTGAATTTGATCATGATCACTCATTTATTGAATTGACCTCTTTGAAGAGCTGGATATCTTCTTACATTATTTTATGAGAGTTTTGTAACCTCTGAGTAATGTTTTCAAATATAATTCCATCTTGACACACTTTTCCATCACCATGGACACTGAATATGATTTATGATTTAGAGAATGTTGTAGCATCTGGAATTTAGATACTATGCTTGAAATAGTTTAAATATAACCAACAAGATTATTCAAGGATTGTTCATCAAAATCATGACCATGTGCAGATGATTCCGAATCCGATACATTTCTTTTTGAGGCTGGTTTTCCCGCTCAACATGTTTTCTCATTGATGTTCCACCAACATCCTTCTTCTGCACTATTGATTTTCTAAGAGTATCAACAAACACTTGTTTACCCTTATCAGTTTTGGGAACATCTTCTTCACCTGGAGACGCACGCTCACTATTAGACAATTGAATTATTCTGTCTTCATCAATATCTTCATTCTGAGTTCTAGCCTCAAAATCATCTGGATGAATGAAATCACGATTTAGAATTTATTCTTCAGATAATTTATCAACTTCCTCTTCACCTTTATCTTCACCATTTTCTTATTCCCTCTATTAATCCATCTCTATAGTGAAAATCTTCAAGGACTCGTCTTGAGATGTTTGAAGTTACAAATTTTCTGATGGGGATCCCTTGTCTGGATAATTTTCAACTTGCATTATAATATCATTTTTGTTACCACTCCCTTCGTCTTCTTATTCTTCTTCTTACACCTCTTACACTTCTTCCACTTCTTCAAAAAGCAATTATTTAGCTTTTCCCATAGTGTTAAATTTATTCCATGGAGTCTCATGTAATGGCTCTGTCAAGAAATATTGTGGCACCAAAATATTCTCTGATGATAATTAAGTAGCCTTCAAGGGATATTGAACAATCAAGGCCTCAGCCATATTCTTCTTAAGTTTCTTCTGTTTGGCTTGCTTCTCATTCTCTTTAGCAGCTGATTCGTTCAAGGTCTTAGCCTCACCAGGATCTAAACCGTATTGTGGCTCCCCTACTTTTCTATTATTCTAATCATCCATACATTTTTCTACAACCTCGGCTGGGTAAGATTTCTTCTTCTTGGGTTTAGGAGTTGCGGATTGGACTTTCTTAGATTTATGAGTTTTTTCTTCCACTTCCACTTCCTTCAACTTTCTTTTCATTCTAGCCTTTTTTGATGGTTAAAATATTTCAGCAATTTTCAGAATGACTTCTGCCTCTTCCACTGGCAGATCATAAAACTCTCTTGACTCCTTAGAAAACCCCATATTAATTATTTTAAAAGTGTCATCACTTAAAAGAATAACATTTTAATTCCTTGGTTTAGAACAGCAAGGGATCTTGAATGATTCAAGACACCGAACTATCATCTTGGAAAGTAAGGTAGCATACATAATAATCTGAGCTCACAAATTCCCATTTTTTATATTCTCTATCATAATGAGAATGTGCATCACCAAATTTATTTTCCTTAGATTTAACAAGATATCCAATATATATATGATACTTTTCATTAAGATGTCCTTGTCACCTTTTCTTGGAACGAAAAAACCTTGAACCCATAACTGCAGGATCTGATAGTTGATAGATAAGTGAGCAATATTTGTAGTATTGACATCTGATAGTCCAATTCATTCTAATGATTTCACCTTAGTACATCTTCCTTGAACATCTGGTAGTTTGTGAGGGAAAAACATGGCTTCCCCTTCATAAGGTAACTCCACCATTCTAGCAGCCTTGGTGTATGAGAGTTTATAATTTTTTCCATAACTGTTGAAGGAAATTTTTTTCTCTGCCATTTTCTTTAATGAATGAAACTGAATCATACAATTCTATAAAGAAATCCGAATAAACGAAGTCTTTATTTCTTGGTTGGAATAAGCACACGCTCTCCCATCCATTAAGCTTGATATTCTTAGAAATAATATAATCTTATTTGAACAAGTTTGGATGGACCTACCTTTCCATGTACACTTGACAACATGAGATTGGCATCATGGTAGACATATCGTGAGAAGATTCTTCTATAGACATTTGGATTGGATGAAATCTGAGAGTTTCAGAATGAGCTTCTGAAAGGGGGTAGAACTTCAGCACACAGGAGCTTGAAAACTGATGTGGGAGAACACTTTGGGGGTCCATTATATAGGCGATGGAAGTGACCTTTCAACATCTAAATCCAATATAATGGTTGAGTAACCTTCTCATCAGATCTAATGGTTGATATTATAGCCAAAAGGAAATTAATAGTGTAGGATCTGATCTTTTGAGGTTTTTTAAGAAAAACTAGAATATGAGAATTTAAAATACAAAAAAGAAAATACCAGCAATGATATAATGTCTACGAAAATTTATGAAGGAAATCATACCTTTCATATTTCTCGGATGACTATTCGTTATAGGTGATATTATTCTTGAATAAATTTAGATTATAACAAATTTCACTATGAAAAACTAATTACGAAAAATATAATGTCAGAAATTTTATTGAAAAAATTTTGAGTACCAAAATTCCACTACGATAATTTTGAGTATGAAAATTTTCATTACGAAAATTTTGAAAAAATAACTACGAAAATTTTTATTACGAAATTTTTGAAAATCTAACTATGAAAATTTTTATTAGAAAATTTTTTAAAATCTAACTATGAAAATTTTAATTACAAAATATTTGAAAAAATTACAATCAAAATTTTCATTATGAAAAATATGAAAAACTAACAACGAAAATTTAAATTCTGACAAATTTGAAAGACTAACTACAAAAAATATGAAAATCTTCAATAACAGATGTAGTCCCCCTATGAAAAGTTGTTTATTACTGTATGGAGATTGGTTCAATATGAAGTTAATCAAGGAAGATTAACTTAAGGTTATCATTCCAATCATATGTTTAACATATTCAAATCTATCAGAAGGTAATGATTTTGTGAAAATATCATCATTTGTTCTTGTGTTCCGATAAATTGAATAATAATATCTCTTTTTTTGTGTGTGATCCCTAAAAAGTGATTCCTAATATCTATGTGCTTCGCACGAGGGTGATGTGCATGGTTTTTACTAAGGGAAATGGCACTTGTATTATCACACATAATTTTTGTTTTGGTAAAACATATACCATATTCTTTGATTGTGTGTTGCATCCACAACACATGATCATAACAACTTCAAACTACAACATATTCAACTTCAGCAGTGGAAAGTGCTACTTTGTGTTTCTTCATACAAGACCAAGAAACTAATGAATCTACTAAGAAATGACAAGTTCCGAATGTGCTCTTTCTATCCATCCTACATCCACCAATGTCAGCATCTAAAAAATATTTAAAAACAATATCATTTATAGAAGTATAAAAGAGTACTCAATTCATGGTTCCCATTATGTAGCGAAAAAAATCTATTTACTACCTTTAAATGTGATTCCATAGGATTTTATTGATATCTTTCGCATAAGAATAATGAAAACATTATGTCTGTTCGACTAACTGTCATGTAACGTAAACTACCTATCATACCTCTAAAACTTGTTCGATATACTAGTTTCCCAACTTCATTAAGATCTAGTGTGTTTGATGTACCGATGGGAGTAGTTAAACTATTAGTGTTTACATATCCATACTTTTTAAGAAGATATTTATTATACTTATGTTGGGATATATAGATTCCTTTTGGTTTTTGAAAAATTTTAAAACCAAGGAAAAATGTTAACTCACCCATCACACTCAGTTCAAACTCAGATTTCATTAGATCCGTAAAGAAACCAGTTAAGGATTGCTGAGATGAACCAAATATAATGTAATCAACATAAATTTGAATAATCAAAACATTTTTCTTATCTTATTTAAAAAAAAGTTGGATCTGGATTTCCCTTAACATAGTTATTTTGAAGCAAATATCATGTAAGTCTATCATACGAAACTTGAGGGGCTTGTTTAAGTATATTCAAGGCATTGGATAGTCTACAAACATGATTAGGATGTTTTTTATCTTCAAAGCAAGGTGGTTGTTTAACAAAAACTTCTTCTCAAACATAACCATTCAGGAAATCACATTTCACATCCATTTGAAAAAGTTTGAAATTGAAGAATGATTTAAAGGAAAGTAAAATATGAATAGATTCAAGAATAGATTCATAAGCATAGGTTTCTTCATAGTCTATTCCTTCTTGTTGATTATAGGCTTTATAAACTAATCAAGCTTTATTTATAACAAGGATTCCATTTTTATCACACTTATTTATAATAAACTATTTTACTCCAATAATAGATATTTTTTAGGTCTTTCAACAATGGTCCAGACTTTATTATTTTTGAATTAATTTAGTTCATCTTGCATGGATTTAATCCAATCATCCTCACCTAATGATTCATCAGTTCTTTTTGGTTCTAATTGGGAAAGGAATTCTAGATGTTATACATAATTTCTTAATGAACTTATAGTCCATAAAGTTTGATTGACATCACCAATTATACTATCACTAGGATGATTCAGTAGAAACAACTGATTTTAGTTTTGTAAAATCTGTTCATCAACATAGTGGAGGAAATATTCTGGGATAAATGTTTCAGTAGTAACTTCTTGAACATTTTCATTATCAGAAGGATTTTCTATCAAAGGTTGGTAATCCGTTTTTTAAAACACATCTGAGGATGTAGGTTGAGGTTTTTTAAAAATGAAAGGATATGTTTCATCAAATTTAACAGATACTATCTCTTCAAGAGTACAAGTTTTTTATTGAAATATTTGTATTCCTTAAATGTTGTGGAGTAGCCTACGACAATTCATTCATTAGAATTTTGTCTGAAATTCTGTAGATTGTCATAAGTATTCAGAATGAATACCTTTCAACCAAATACATTAAAGTAGGAAAGTATACATTTTCTACCATTCCATAACTCATAAAGAGTTTTATTAAGAAAAGTACTAATCAAAACATGAATTATAGTATAACAATAAGTACTCACAACATCAGCCCAAAAATGTTTGGCTACAGAATACTCACTCAACATGGTTCTAGTTATCTCTTAAAGAATTCTATTTAATCTTTCAACAACACCATTTTGTTGACATGTTCTGGGTGCTGAGAAGTAATGAGTAATGAAGTTTCTACTATAAAAACTTTTAAAATCATAATTTTGAAATTCTCCACCATGATCACTATGAATAGTTATCAATGGAAGATTTTTGTCATTTTTCACATGGGCTTCAAAACATATAAAATAAAATAAGGCTTCAGACTTCATATATATAAAATAAAACCACATAACTCTAGCATATTCATCAACCAAGACAGATACATAATACTTTCCCCCAATGCTTCTAGTTTGTGTTGGACCAAAAAGATCAATATGAACTAGATGTAATGCATCAGTAGTTGAGACCTCAACAACTGATTTAAAAGATTATTTATGTTGATTTCCATATTGACAAGGGTCAAAAACTTTTGAAGAATCAAATCTAAGCTTTGGTAGATCCTTACATAATATTTTCTTAGAAAGTTTGAAAAGTTCCGAAGGTTATAGTATCCTAACCTTCTATTCCATAACGAAGAGTGATATACCATTTCACTAAGGAAAGGTAAGTCTTGTCTCCTATGGTCTTTTAAGTCTAGTGTGTAAACATTCTCTTGACTATTGGCTTATGCTAATGAGGTTGTGCTTAAGACCCTTAACAAATAAAACATTTTAAATCAATGTTTTCCTAGAAAAATGATGTTACCTATACCAATAATTTCTACTTGAGAATTATCTCGAAAAATTAAATTTCCTCCTTTCATCTTGAAAATCTTTTAAAAATATTTTTTTTTACCTATCATATGCCGGGAACATCGACTATCCATGTACTATGTATTGATGCCGGTACTTTCCATATTTTCCTGAAAATAAAAGTGTTAGACATTCAGAATACAAACATTCATGGATCCAGTAATTTCATAAAGAAAACTTTTAGGGACTAAAGAATTCCTAGAAAAATAGGCTTTATGAGATCCTAAATACTGGGTTTTGTTTAAGGAATTTTTTTTACCAATATCCACCACACTAAAAATTATTACAGAATTGAGCACTTTGAGGAACAAAATAATTGTTTCTAAAAATTGGTTTAGAACCAGTATAACCAAAACCAGAACTATTCTTTAGAGGTCAGATTTGTGAATAGATTTTATCAAAATTATCATTAGATAACGTAAAGTTTGACAAACACATCCTCAATGAAATAATTTTGTATTTGATTTTGATAACTAGGTACTTCTCTTAGAAAACATTATATTCTGAAATACAAACTAGGCTCAAAAAAAGATTTCATTTAAATTATATTTTCTAGATCATTGGAATGTTTATTCTTCTCAGAATTTACATCCTCATGATTTTTTGAAATACTTCAAAAATCATCATTTTTCTTATCATGATCTTTAGAAAGATCTAATATTTCCCAAGTAAGAATAGTATTCCTAGATTTTTCCTTGTCATGTTTTTTCATGAGATTTGAATTCTAAATCTCATGAAGATTAGAAAACCTAGAAACTTCTTCATAGGAATGTAATGTATAATCTTCATCAGAAGAATGTTCTTCATCAAAAGCGTTGTATTATTTACTATCATTTTAATTCAAAAATACATTTTTCATTGATTCGGAATTATGCACCTTAGCCATTAAGCAATGATTGTCAATATGTTGTGTGGATATTATACAAAGATTATTCTGTCCAGAAGATTCATAATATGAAGATTCATCTGAAAAATATCATCCACTGGAACACAATGTGCCATCTTCTTTCAGGACATTCTTATCTTATGCCTTGTAATACTTCTTTGGATTGATCTCTGAATTCCTTTACTTTCCTTCATTTCACTTAATCATTGGAAAATCAGGTCTTATGTGTCGAGCTCTCATGTTGTCATAACATGTGTCATATATATCATTCATATCTTTCCATTTCTGTTTCTTATATTTGGATTGAAAGTTCCTCTGTCCAGCGATATTTTTCATCTTTTGAGAAATATTTTCTAACTCATTCTCTGAGGATTCACTACCAGTAGATTCGGATCGGATAAAAACATTCTTAGATTTGGATCTAGTAACTCTCTCAAAAGTCGTGGATTTCATTTGATTGGAAGTTTTTGTAAAAGAAACACTGCCATTTCCAATCTTATTCTTTATATTATCAGTATCTCTCTTCATTCTAATCTCATGTTAAAGAAGAGTTCCAAATATCTCATCTAAGGAAATCTGAGTAACATTTATCTCATCATCAATAATAGTTCTCTTAGATTCCCACTAATTGGTCATGATGTATATGATCTTATCAACAAGATCTCTGGGATCTAATCCTTTCTCACCCATTAACTGTAAACTATTCAAAATAGTCATGATTCTTTTTTTCACCTTTCATATGGGTTCTCCACAAAGAAATCAGAAACCATAATATTCAACTCTATACATGGCTCTTCATGTTTCAATTAGTTTGGATGTTTAAAACTGAGTAACTTCAATGTTCTTCCATATAGAATTTTCTTCTTCAGAAGATGAAATTTGGCTATATATGTTTCTAGTCATGGAACAAAGAAAAGTATTTCCTACCTTATAATTCAGTTGATATTCATTCTATTTATGATTGGTAAAGGTACTAACTTCTTTGTCAGGTATTTTATATCATACAGTAAGAATAAAAAAATTATCAACACCAGAATTGATAATTAAAGTCTTCATGTGATCTCTCCAATATTTGTAAACATTTCCATCAAAGATAGGTGGTCTGGTTGGATTAAGATTGTCTATGGAACCAACATTGATTCATGTCATCTTTAAGAAAACTCTTTCACACATAAACTTGTTAATAGAAAAAAAATTTAAACATGGAATATAATCCTAAACCAGAAAAATATAGAACAATAGTACCTCTAATAAAAAATGAATCAGATCTTTATGAGTCCGAAAAAAAGATTCTGAAAAATTGTGAATCAGGATGTTCAATTCCAAGAATTCTATTCTGAATCTAATCATGAGATTAATTCAGATTGCAAAAATTTCTCTAATAAAAATTGTTGAGATGGTATGTGAGTACTATATACTCTATAATACAAAATTTAGGATCAAATTTGTAAATATTAGATGCTCAAATACAAGAGGGGGTTGAATTGTATACTTTAAAAATACCTAATGAAATTCGGAATAACCAAAATTAATAACACATGTATGTTCTAATAATTTTCCTGATTCTAGAAAAGTTATTCCCGAAATGAAACTTAAAAAATGTTCACAACATATAAAATTTTACATTAAAGTGTATAGAACATATTTAAATTATAGTTCATGAATAAGGAAGTATAAGATAATAATACATTCCTCAAACAATACAAATAAAATGGAAAACATGTAACAATGATAGTAACACATAGTGTGTCATTTAACCCAAAGAGAAAGGTATACAATAACCTTGGATAAATTTCCATTGATATATACCTTCAATAGAGTCTTTCTAAACCACAATAGGGTAAGCCCTCGATACAAAGATCGAATTTGGTCTTGATATCCCCACAAGCCCTCAACTATCAAGTAGTCGGCACCTCAGTCTTCCTGAGTATGGAAGCCCTCAACATCAAGGTAGTTGGAACCTCGGTCTTCCTATCCCCAGAAGACCTCAATTGTACATAGAAACAGTCGAAGTCGCACGAAGCAAAACTGAAAAAGTAGTTTAGTAATAAAAAATCAATGAATGTCTCTCTCTAGAAATCACTTCAACTGCATGTGGCCTTTAGAGTCACAGAACCGTCATGAGGTATTTCAAATGAGATATTATCTATAGGCACAACTTCAACAGTCCACTCCCCCATCTAACAGTCATATTTTTTCATAAATTTCGGAGGGAACTATTTAGGTGTCACTCAAACAATGGTTAGTGAGTAACTAAAAGCACAACATTGATTTATAACTAATCGAGTTTATGAAAATCCAAAATCTGATATTCGGAATGTAAGTATATAAATGTTCAGAGTATAACCAAAAATTAATATCAGAGTATAAAATACGAGGATATTAAATTCTATTTTGTAGAAATTCAGAACCTGAATTCTATAGAATTCAAGAGTCTGAATTTCAATGAAATTTGGAATCTGGATTCATAAGTATTCAGAACCTAAATTGAAAAAGTTCGGATTCGGTGTTCATGAGAATTTGGAGTCAGGACTCATAAGAGTTAAAATTCTGAATTAAGAGAAAACAGAGTCAGAACTCAGAGAAGTTTGTATCCAGAATTCGTAATCAGAATTCAGAGTCAGAACATGGTGAATTTTGTAACCAGAATTCTGATTCAGAATTCGGAGTCAGAACTCAGAAGAGTTTATAACCAGAATTCTGAGAATTCAGATCCTAAAACAGAATTCATAAAATATTAGAAACTATAGGATTCATAGGATTTAGATATGACATGAAATTTTATACATAGAAAAATTATGATATGAATAATAAACATGGTAAGGATAAATTTCCTTGGGGAAGGAAATTTTTCTTTATAGAAGTAAAACACAGGGTAACACGAGATTTTCCTAAAGATAAGATGTTTTTTATTTTCAAAACAAGATTGAATGGGAAATTCAGAAGGAAACCTTATTGTCTTAACAATCTACCCCAAGCATGATGGAATGGAAACTCCATAAGGAAATCCTTATTGACTCAACAATATATATATTTGAGTTAACATTCCAAAATGGAGTGTTATAATCATAATGTATGAATGAATACTTATGATTTATAAGGGTGTGTATACAATAATACTCATTTATAGAATCAAAAAATGAGATGTGAAAGCATGGTTTTAGTCCTGGTTTTGTTAATTCCCTCTTTTATAAATATCATTGTACTCTACATAAGAATCATCTCTATAGGCATCAATCTATTTAAGGATGATCTATTAAATTTATTAAGGATGTGTTTTTGTTTTTTGTAAGAGTGAAATTGGATAAACATAAACGCTTTTTTATCTATGAAATGATCATTAATTTATGAAATTTTATGGATTTAGATACTTTAAAATCATATTTTTTGCATCATGACTCTTCTAAGAAATATCATATAAAATAACATGATATCTGAAAGACAAATTTTGGGGATTATATGATATTAATAAATTCTATAAATATCAAAATGATATCTATATTTATGTTTCATGAACATTAGTGAATAAAATTATAAAGTATGTGTTTGAAATGTTATAATAAGGAAAATGGTTTCATAGATATTTTTATATAGAAAATCAAGTTGAAGATAGTTTAAGTATTTAGTAGAGATTTTATTTAATGGGAAGTGTCTGAACTCATAATGGGTTATATATGGATGGTGTTTTAGATAGGTTTACACGACAATAAGTGGAATAATTTTTTAATCAAACTCATTGAATTTATTTATATAGTTTCACTGGTAAATTTTATGATTGATTTATATGAGAATAATAATGTAATTGTAATTTAGATATCACGTAGGATTTATCATGGACAAAATTTTAGAGGATTAATGTGATTATAAATGAGAAGATTATATACATGTGATTTCATGAATATATGTGATGATGAAAATAATTAAGAGAGGTTTTTATTAATTAATAGATCTATGTGTGAGAATATCGAGTGTTGACAGTAACCACCCAATGTCATGTGAGGAGTAGGAGAATATAGTACTCTATCATGTTCAATAAATCATGTAATTCTTATAGGTGATCTATCTTAGAAGATGCAATATTGTTTCAATTAAATAACCATCTTATTTTACATCACTAGTTGGTGTATTATTTGGAGCATGAAAAATATTATACCCTTACCTATAGTTATAATTGACAATAACACAATAACTATGTGTGACTTTGATAAAAACTAGCATAAACAAGGGATGTATTCATCCTTTAGGATATGAGAATTATTAATGAAAATATATTATTCAATCTTTATTTATATATTATTTGTTTGATGTAATATTTATAGAATAAATATAAGGTATATTGTGTTCAGGAAAACTAAATAAAAGTACTAATTGAACCCTCTCATTTCATTACATTAATATTTGATATTTTAAAATTAGTATCAAATATAGGAATTCCCATGAATATCACTTTTTATTCTTCTGTGGAACACCATAACTCAATTAAAGAGAATGTAGTTCCAACCATTGATTGTAATGGATTCTATTTATGTGAAGAGAGTCTGATTCCTTATTTGGCATCCATTTGATGTGATATTCATAATTTATCTCTTCAATATTTCACCATTCCAAATTAGATTAAATTAATGTCTCCAACTATTGATAAGATTATGTCGAATAATGTAAAATAAAAATATGATATTAAATAATTATTGTTTTTAAAATAATTGAATATTTTAATAGGATAGAAAAATACCAAAATAATTTGGACAAAACCTATTAGAATATATGAAGTAAAAAAGTCAAATGAAGAAAAATTTGAAAAGAGAGTAATATTGTTTTAATATTTTATAATGTAAGAAGATGAATCGTATAATTTTTTTCGACAAAGGATTAAATTTTATTCTATGATATATCCTAGGGATTATAGAGAAATTTTTTTTCTTCTATTTTAATTAATAATGTATTGAAAATAATTAAAGAAAAATTTTATTTCTGAGTCTCTTTATCAGAAGAAAAATATCATGATGAGTTAATTATTGATGAGGTTAACGACAAGTACATAAATAATGATATTAGAATGAGATTTTTAGTTAATTTAATGGGAATGGATTAGATGAAAATATATTTTGTATTCGTCATGGAATTTAATATTCAGGATGAAAAAATATATTCAAATAGATAATATAGTATTAAAAAATATATTGATATGATTTATCTCATGTTAAGGATGTTTAATCAAGGATGGGGTGGTATTTTCAAAGTGTAATTTTCCATCAAATTTTTTGACATTGGGGAAATTAGTCATTTCTCTACAAACCAACAATTGATAATAAAAATTAAAAATATTGGGGAAGAAACTAATAATCATTTTTCCAATAAAATAAGATATATTAAATTAATCAATCATTGTTTACAGCTAGGATTAATATAAAACAAAAAATTTTATTAAGAAATTCTTATCTATTATCAAAGGAGTTTTGGATAATGATATATCCAACGATGATAATATGTTACATTTTTAAGCTTCTAAAAAGGATTTCAAAGATAATGATATGTAAAAGGATTGTTCTTTAGATGATGAATCTAATGATAACAATGAATATATTTTTGAAGAAGGAAAGTCAAGGAAACAAATTCACATTGAGGTGGGATAATAAAAAGTACATGAATATATTTGTTTGGTTGAGAAAAAAAATCACATATAAAAAAATTAACAGAACTGAAATTGAATCATACTAAGAATGAAAATAATTCTGATGAAATGAAATAAATGATATTGAATAATGTGATAGGATTAGTGATATTACTCTTAATATTGCCTTTAGGGATAAGGAGGTTTAAATATTGTGAAGAAATAGACTGATTATAAAATATTTGAAAATTAAAAAAATGTAACAAATAAAGGATGCTGAATTAAATGTTGAATGATCCAACAAATAGATATCAATAAATTATAATATTTATTATATTTACAATGATAATAAATTTAAAGTTATAATGTGATTCAAAACTATGTTTTATGTCCAAATATACCATGTAAATAGAAATATATGCTAAATATAAAACTATATGAATACTCAATATAGGCCCATATCATTAAGGATATAAATTAAGAGAAAATGTATATGTTGGACTTAGATGTAACTTTTTTATGTATATAAGAAATACTTCTTTATATATATCAACATAGGAAAAAATGAGCAACTATAAAATAATATAAAACAATAAAATTCCAATCAATAAAAACTATACCTGGGATATTTATGGATATATAGAGTTCATGTTCATAAAGAATATAATTAATGGTATAATTTGTCAATTCCTGGTCTATGTAAGTATCATAAATCAAGGGGAAACATTAGTAACAATTAGATTTTTTTTCAATTATCAATATACATAAATTAATGTTGACATAAAAATAATCATTGAATACTTAAAATAAAACTGCATAAAACGTAGAGATTATGTATATATATCATGTAATTTTGCTTCTTTTATGCTATCATAAAAATTCATCATTGTAAATGTAGATTCAGAATAAAAAAAATGCAACATCATATCATAGAATTTCATTTAAATGTATGTAAAACTATAAATAAATTGATAATCAATATTGGTTGTTCATCTAATAAGAATATATATATAAATAATATTAATAATGATGATATATATGTCTGAGGTGTTTTTAATTGAGGAAATGATAGCAACGTTTTACACAATATCATTTATCAAATTATTTCATCACATTAAATAAAATATTAATGTATTAAAAAATTATACATACTCTAGATTTATAATGGTCAGTATCATAGTACACGTGATATAAAATAAAATTATTTGATGAAGGATCATTAACATCTCCTACAAATTTCTTCTTGTATAATACCCATATAGACATATGATACCTAATATCATTCTCTATAATCTTTGGAAAATGGAAACATAATATTAGATGAGTTCATATTCCCAGTAAGGGTAAACATGAGAGATTATAATCTAATACCATAAGTGACCATATGATAATGATATAGTTATGGGATCATGATCATAACATATGAAATTTATACACAATAAATATTAGATAATAAATCACGAGTCATGGAACAATTTTTTTCATTATAAGAAACATGATTCATAAGAATTATAAATAATAAAAAATATATCATGATCATAAAAGGAATATCATAATCATATTAAAATATCATACGAATGTATAACACACTCATATGAATATAAAAGTATTTCATTATTCAAGGCTCACTGTTAAGACCTTCATCATATTATGAACAAAATACCATAATAAATTCGATTCACTCCCTAAAATCATTTTATTTTTGGAAGGAATTCTCTTACCATAATTTTTCTTATTATATAATTAGATTAAAATATTTTACCTATACATTAAATAAATATATATTTATGGTCATACTCATCACATAATGAAAATAATTCATATTAATTCAACAAGATCATCAAACCATTCATCATTCCATCATAGATTCATTAACACACTGAATGAAAAATGATTCATCAAAAAATCCAAAAAAATTATACCCATAAACCATCTGGAATAATAGTTTTCATTATATAATTATATAATATCCTTTTGGAAGAATAATATTACTTAAAATATGTTCATATGAATATGAAATACTTTTGTAAAATCTCAAAAAATATAATTTGAAAACTATAGAAAACATCATTCTCATTTGGTAAATTTAAAAATATTAAAAATAATAGAAAACCATAATAATTATTTATGATTAAAACGTCTATAACATATAAAGTAATCATTATGAAAAATAATGTTCATGTTGATGGGAGAATATGTTCATTCTGTATATATTAAGGAGGAATCATTATTTTAATACATTAATAAAATATGAAGTGGGTCAATTCCAAGATAGTTGAAAATATTTATTATTAATATTTTGAAATTAAATAAAAATAAAAATAAATTTACATTAAAATTCATTGTATTATATAAATAACATTATTGAAATTTTTAATTATTCATGATCTGGATGAAAATGATTCTGAAAAAACATTTTATATAATTTCAATTTTTTAGATAACAATTCTGATAATATTTTTTAGTACCAATGAGAGTGAAAATATAAATAATAAAAGAAAACATCTAGAATAAAAATAGGAAAATTAAATTTATTTATTTTAAGAGAGACAGATACATTTCATTCAAATTCCACAAAGGTGATGTAAGAATTAACAAACATGATTAAAAATAAGATTGAATCATAATCCATTACCTCAAGTCCCAAATTGCATTGTGTATAGTCAAGAATAATTTATAATAGTTTTTTATTATATATCAATAATAGAATCATATTCTTAATTATATTTAATATAACATTCTTTTATAATCCAAATTTCCCATTTACCCCAAATTGAACTTTTAAATCAACGTGGAGTCTAATATCTCTTTCGTATTCCACGTACATTTCAATTCAGAGACTATAGTACTATCACCATAGTCAAGGATGAAAAATCATAGTAATGTAATTGATATCACATCTATTAGTTATAATCTATTTTATAACCATTAATATATTTCAGTGATGAAAATTCGATTACATCACTTCTTGTAAATAGTTGTTTGTGTATAAACATGTGTGACATTGCAATTTTTTAATAGGTGGAAGAGAAATAAATTAGATAATTTTTCTATTTTATATAATCATAATAATGTTATGTATTTTAAATTTATTTTTCATTTTTATCCTTATGACAAACCATGTGATAGACTAATGTAAAATGAATTACTACGCTTATTGGTGGTCATAATCCACATGTACACACGAACAATGTTATAATTTTCTAAAAGATGGGATGTTAACAAAGTATGTAATATTTTACCTTTATAGAATATTAGTAATATAAAATATATTATTTAATCCAATCATTATAACTAGACATGTGAGGTGGTGATTAATGATAAAACACAGCCCTTTTGGAGGTGGTAGTGCATACGGTTGCATAAGTGATGTTTATATTTATAATAGGAAGGAAATTAGGTTGAAAATTGACATTCCATTGATATGATAACACTTAAATATAGTGGAGATACTATTTAATTGACATTATGATTGATATAATATATCTGAATGTTATGAAAGAATAAATACACATGAAATAGTTATTTTCAGACTTATATCCCCCCATTGGATGTTTTCCATTGAATCACACATTAATACTTATAGGATTTATATTTTTGAGATAAAAGGTCATCATGGATGTCGTAAAGATAATTTAGATTTAATTCTATATATCTTGGTATATAAAGTGAGATTAATTTTTTTTGATATGTGATGAGATGATGATAACTGTTATAAGTGAGCGGAGTGACACTCTAATATAGTAGTGACTTCCATGAATGTATTGTATTTTTTTCAATAAAATGAATTTTATATTTAATTGGAAGAATATAAAAAAATAATTTAACCATTCAAGAAAACTATTGAATAAAATTCCACAAAATTTTTGTTTAATTTGAGTCAAATAGAACTGTGGTTCTAAAATGGCATGCATGGGTTTCCAAATTCAGCATAATGATTAAAAATTAATTAATTTTCATCTAAAATAGATATTTGATTGAATGAATGGTTTCCGATTTTTTAATTTCAATATTATATTTTAAATATTTCATAAATGTTATGGAATATGTAAAATCATCATTTTCATTATTCACCTAAAAATATATTATTTCTGAAAAAATACCAAAAAATAATCCAAAGTGATATTTTATATAATTAATCAAAAAATTAAGTTTATTTTATAAAATAAAATGTATAATTGCTACATAAAAAAATTTTCATTTTCAAAACAAACCTATATGAAAAATATATCATTTTATTATCTAATTATTTTACATTCATTTCTAACAAATTGATAATCATTGTATGAATTATTAATCAATTGTTTTATTTAAAATAATAATTATCTAATAAATGTAATTATCTAAATATGAAAAAATGTATTTTAAATGAATCATATAAAATATAACATTAACTATCACTTATAAGAAAATAACCTCATTTAAAAATTAACTATTTTTAGTTGTATATGATTTAATTAAAATTATTCGAAATGGGGTACTTATTTTCTAGTAACTAATAAATATATTTTCAATAGAGAAATTTTGAAAATATATTTTATAATTTGTTTACTACTATTAATAATAACCAATCAAATGGATTAGTTATAATGATCACCATTAAATGATATTATTTCTACATGACATCATTGTTTTCTAAATCATGGAAGTTCTTATGGTGTACAATATTGAGAATTTTGTATATTTAATGTAATATTAACTAAAATCTTATGTTGTCACATTATTCACATTAATGAAATGTTATCCTATCAATTATATCTCAAATCTGATATAATGGGTTTCATATATTTTCACAATCCTTTCTAATGAGTGGAATATATATATATATATATTTGTGGAATTAAATATGAATTAAACTATATTTTTAGAAGAACATTAATGTATATGATTAGACTAGGAAACATATCATTTTATAAATAATTTTTAAATCATACTTATACCATAGTGAAACATGTATTAGTGAAAATTTGATGAAAAGATTACCACGATAGTTGATAGATATTATTCACATAGGACAAGATAGATTTATCATAAATTTTTTAAAAGACATACTTTACTAATAAAAATATAATAAGTTAAAATAAATATCATTTATTTCTTTCCACAATTTAATCATTTAGTTTTATTATGAATAGTTTTAGACATTTATATCATCTTATATTATAAAATATAAATGAAAAAAAAATCATTCCCAGTCTCTAAAACTAACTTTAACCAATCATATGATCCACCAAAGGATGAAAATTCATTCATCAGATTTCTATCCAATTTTTAGAAAGAAATTATAAAATCAAAATAAATAAATATAAAATATTAATAAATTGATATACATAAATATAATATTTTTTAACCACCAAAGCTATAATGAAATTCAAACAATTAAAGAAATTATTAAAATTAATAATATTAAAAAATTTATAGACAAAAATATATTCTTAATTATTAGAATTATATAATCACATATAAATCCCAAACTAAATTAATATTTATCTCTTGATAAATAAAATCGCCTATAAATTTATGCAAGTTCCCTAATAATATATTATTAAAAAATATACTAATCTTCCCAATTTAACATTAATCACCTTAAAATCATGAAAAAGGCATATATGAATTTAAATGTTAACAAATTATTTCCCTCAGAAAAAATAGCATCTTGGACAATTATATTCCATTTAACACAATCCTATAATTATCCAAATTTAGTTAACAACATAAAAACTGTAATCACATTGTCAGAAAATTATTTTTACATCCAATGGTTATATATACAATAAAAATGATGTTCGTCAATTGTAATAACCCATTTATCTTATTAAACTACAATTAACTCTACAATAAATATCATACTAACCCTGAGATATAAAAATTCCTTTAATGTTATGTATAATATTAATATTGTTTATCTCAAATATTCATTTCACTAAAACATAAGTTGATCTTACGGATTACATATACCTTAACCATATATTGGATCTCAATAATTTCCTACCGATGACTGCATTATAATATTAAACACCCATGACACAAAACATAAAAAATTAGGTATTGATGCCTAACAATTATGATAATCCTTAAATTTAACAACCCATACCAAACAAACGAGCACATCATATCTCTTGAAACCCTATTCATAGATACTTTAAAAATTCTTTGTCCTTTTTAAACCATTATCTGTGATTTTTGATCTTATTATTAAATACTAAATTATTATAAAAATTAAATCATGTACCATGATTCATAAAACTAAATCTAATCAGGATTCATACATTAAATATATGGAAAAATATTAAAATAATCTATAACTTTTACATGTTATCTTTAGTTTCTTTATCTTAAGCATATGAACATTCTAATCCATTAAATTAATGATCTAGTTGATACCCTTACTATTATTATCTCAAATGGAATAAATATGAATAATCGATATAGTCAACAGACATTAAAATAATCAAATGATACATTATAGAGAAATCTATTCCTCTATGTGGTTCTAATAAGATGTTTAATTTTTTTCATGATATATATTTTTAATTGTATCTCATCTACCAAATATATAAATATATGCTTATATTATTGAGGCATCTTCCAAGGTGCTTATTAATTTTTTTCTACACAAAGTAAATCATTTAATTATTCAATTATCAAATTCATCAACCACGATTCCATAAAACGTAATTTTTCTCTTATTTAGTGTGTATAAAAACCCACATAGGTTTAGGTTATTAACCATAACATGATATATATGATTATGTTTAACCTTAATAGTTTTCAATCATTCTCATTTTCCATTTCAATTCTCATATAGAAAACCACTCCATTTTACTTTATTTAATTTGTTAACTTGGTACCTATTACATACAACCATTTACTTAAATCAAAATATTTAGCGTGAGAATCAAAGATCATTTATAAGTGTAAGAAATCATATGGTTATTTAGATTATTCATCATATTTCATACATTATTTCACCTTCGTACAAACTTATGAAATAATTGGTGCATTATAAATAATCATTTTTATTATATTCTTTCAAAGGATTTATCATCCCATTCTTCATATCCTAATACCCAATAAAAAATAATCAATTATTTTATAACAAAAAAAATCTACCCCAGTATCAGTTAAATAATTATCAAATAAAATTGGATGAAATTTTAATATATTACACGCTAACACATGCTCAAAAGCCATAATGGTTTAGTGTCATTAAGGACAATTTACCCAATCCAATTATTTCTTGATGTAACATTAAAAATTCTCATGAATTTATTGTCCATAATACCCCTTCATATAAATATATTACATAATATCATTTCTCTATAAATTCAATAAACCATACATTTTATAAATATAAACACAATTTTTTATATGAATATTCATTAAATTAAATATTGATCCATGTAAAAATTGAATAATCCTATTGTATTTAGAAACAAAGACACATAAAAAACTAGTTAATATGAGAATTTCATTTATATCTTCAGAACTATAGCTTTTATTCGACATATCATTCCTAATACTATAATTCAATGCATGGGGAAAACAAACATGTGAAATATTGAGATCAAATTCCCAGGATGGGAAAATAATTGTGATATAAATAATTTATAAGTATAAAATAGTCATTAGGGTATGAAAACATGTGATTATCAGTATAAATACAACCCCGATATATCATATATCCTAATATTGATTCATGGAATAGACCATGGTAGAATATAATACATTAATCATAAATGAATCAACGAACTAATCCATAATAGCATAACATTTTCATAATATATGTAATTATTCCATACACATAAAAAATGAAAATTATATCCATAGTAGCCTTGTATTATTTAGAAGGCTATCCTAGTGGAATGGATTTACACCTTAATCCATCATATTAACTATGGTTCACTCCCCAGACTATCATAGTGAAAAATTACCTTACTAAACTGGGTTCACTTACCATTCTTTAAATTTCTATATCATGAGATTTAAATCATTACCTAATAAATAAGTGGTTTTTGTAATTATAGGTCCACCCATCCATGGTAATAAAATAACCACCATCCTTGTTAATAATGTAATCATCTCTAATGGTTTTAATGTTACCACCATCACATGTTATGACCTAACTTCCTTCCATGGATGAAATATAACTTCCATAATATTGTAAAGAACCGTAAATTTCAAGGAAATTTTTTTCTTAATTTTCTTTGAAATTTTACAGGAGCGCAGTTTCTGACAGCACCTGATTCCGAGGCCCGGTGTGCCCGGAATCATTTTCCGAAGTTTGGCTCGGGTACCTTCAATGAACGGACGAGCGGGTTTTTCTAACTTTTGAACCGGTGCCTGGAATCGAATTCTGAGGGCACCGATGAAATTGTAGCGCTGGTATTCTCTTAGAAGCGCCTCTTCCGGAGTTGCGTTTGCTCGGGTGTGGTTTTTAATTTTCAGGCTTAAAGTTAAGAAATAAAATAATATTGCGACAACTTTATTTTATTTCACTTAAGCCACTTGGAAGCCACTTGAAGCCACTTATTGACGGCTTGAACTGAGTTAAACCGGATAGGATGCTATCCAGAAATAACCTACCCCCTTGGTAGGATATTTGTGAGGTGGGTCCCGCACGAGCCCCACCGTTTCTTTCCGCTAAGAAACGCACCCGCAAAAACCCGTCTTTATGAAAGTCAACTGACGTGTTTCTTAAAATCTCAACAGACCATTTAATTGGGTGGTTTATTTTGTGAATTAAATGGGCTGTTTCTTTCGTTGAATTAATTCAATGAATTGATGGATCGTTTCTTAACCAGTTTTCAAATTCGTTGGCGTAATAATAAAATAAGGCCAATGCACGACCTCTGGTTATTTGCGCATTGAGAAGATTTGAGAGGACCCTTGTATCTTATTCTCCCTTGCGAAGAACGCGAAGAATGTTAAGAACGCGAAGAACGCCGAACTCGGAAATCGAAGACGCTCCCATCGGAGACGTTCTTCCCCGCCTCGATCCCCGATCACCAACCATTTGAGGTGAGTGATTCCGGGTTTCCTCTAAATGTTCTTTTTGGTTCTAAACGAAACACAGATTTAATTATTTATAATTTAAATCTGTTTTTCTTGGTCCGTTGAGCTCGCCGACTCAACGCCGGATTCCGCGATGAGGCGACGCCTTCCCGCGACGACGCGACGATCCCCCTTTTCCGCGACGAGCTTTTCCGCGAAGAACGCCCGCGCGCGACGACCAACGAGGTAGGGATTTATTTTGGGAATTACCCCCTTTTTTTATTCCCTTTTATGAAACAATTTTATTTCATTTAGAATTGTTTCGGATATGCGTTCATGTGTTGAACTTAAATTCCTCCCGTTGTTTATCTCTAATGCAGAGGGTGTGGGCCAAACGAACACGGCTCGACGACCCTCCGCCGTTTTTCATTTTGTGCGGATTTGATGGGCGACGGCGGAAAGTGCTGCAACAGATGTTTGACGATCCCGCAGTGAAGAACGAGTCCCGGGAGGAGCAATGGCGCAGACGGGAAGAAAATCGGACCACCGGAACGATCCCGGTGGCCCGCGGAAATCGACGGCAGTGCGGGTCGCCGGTGCGGCGGCGCCGGCAGCCGGGAGCGAAGGCGCCCCGGCGCGCCGCCGGATAGGCCGCCGCGGCTGAAGCCGTGGCGGCGGCGGCACCCGCAGACCCGCGTCCGCGCGGGACCTGTGCCCTCGAACGCGACTGAAGCCGCGTCCTCGACTCAGCACGGCCCCACGCGGGGGGTCGCGACACCACCAGGCCGCAGGGGCAGCGCCCCGAGGCGCCAGGCCGTTCGGCCGCTCGGTCGAACCGGACCAGGCCGGTCCGACCGGCCGGGCCGCGCCCTGGCCGGACCGGACTGGGTCGGACCGGGTCAGTTCGACTTGGTGCGGCCGACTCCCCCGGGGGGGGGGGGGGGGGGTGGGGGGGTCGGCCCGGGCCCGTACCCCCCATCTTCGGACGGTCTTCGTTCAAATGGTCGTATCTTGAGCTACGGGACTCCAAACGACTCCCCGTTAGAGGAAACGCGATCCTTGGATCGATACGGTCGTTTCGGTATATCACAGTCAAGGTTTCGGAATACGTTGAGTTCGGCCGGGTTGGTTCGTACACGAAACCAACCGGGCCCTCGGAGCGGAAACGCTCATATCATGAGCCACGGACGTCCGATTGACATGCCGTCAGCTTCGTTGTTTTCCTCTAAGTGAGACGGATCTTTTGGAATACTCCGACCGAGGTTTGGACGCATGTGGAGTACGGTCGGGTTGGTTTTGCCTTAAAAACCAACTGGGCCCCTAGGACGAAAAAGCCAATAACTCTCAGACCGGGCGTCCGATCGACGCGCCGTCTGCGACGTTGAGTTCCTGTTAGCGATACAGAACTTTTTGATACATCAACTTCGGACATTGTGTCAATTGATGTATCAGCCTATCGGCTCGTGGAGAGGACCCTCCCGAACGAGCTTGCTGTGTGCGGAACCCTAGTGCTGGCTGCGACTGCTTCCTCGACAACGACGACTGTGCAGAGATCCTCAGTGGACTGCGACGACTACTGCACTCAGCGATCTTGCGTGGATCAGTGCTTCAGGTCCTGTGTGGGCCCGGTCCTGTGTGGGCCCGGTCCTGTGTGGGCCCGATCCTGTGTGGGTCCGATCCTATGTGGGTCCGCGCTCAATGGTTCTGTGTGAGCCAGCTCCTACAGGTCCTGTGTGGGCCCGATCCTGTGTGGGTCACTGCGGGGTTAGTACCTATCGATCCTTCGTGGGTCCGACGACTTAGATGGTTCAGTGATCATCTCTATCGTCATCCGAAGAAGTATACCTGTGTGAGCTGAATCTTGTGTTTACTTTCCTTTGTGGATTGTGTTGAGCTATCCTGTGTAGATTTACTGTTTAATCTCCTTTGTGGATTGTGTTGTTCTATCATGTGTGGGTATACGCTTTCTTTCCTGTGTGGAATGGGTTGTGCTTGGGCTCAGATGTTGGAGATGAACGAGAATTGATGACTTAGGTATATGTATGGGAATATACCTAATTCGTGTCAGATGTTACTTCGTGATTGTATCTTTCCTTTGTGGATTATCCTTTGTGGATTTCGGGAGACCTTCGGGGGTCTCGGGGTCCCTACTGAGTAGCTTATACTCACCCCGGGACGGGCTATGCCCGCACTACGTTGTGTTGGTTGCAGACGATTTACAGCGCTGACCATGGTGGAGGCGTGCGGAGCAGGACAGTACCTGGAGGTGGACCACTGGGCGGGACGTACTCGGAGCGGTCAGGTGGACCCGAGGAGCAGTGGAGGCTATCTATACCCACCCTTCAGGTGGGACTTCCAGAGGACGGCTCGACGCTGCAGTTTTGCCTTTTCAGTTGATGTTTTTCCTTTCAGTTGTACTTTACAGTTGGGCTTGTATTTCCGGCCCCTTTTACTTTCATCACAGCTTGTACAGTTTTTACTTAGTGTTTACTTTTCCGCTTGCTTACTCTGTGTTGCTTGTTTACTTTTCAAAGGCAATGCCTTCCCTTTTTGTTGGGATTTACGCCTTGGTGCTAGTCGCCAGCCCCTGCCCTATGGAAGGCGGGCTTGGGGTAGTCCCGGCACGGGCCCCGAGGACGGGTCGTGACAAATTGGTATCAGAGGCAGTCGGTTCTACCGCAGACATTGATCGTTCTTCTCTGTGAAGCAATAGTGTTTAGCGTATTATGTGTGGTTATCAGTCCAGGGAGTCCAGTGTTGGTGCGGCGGTCGACGTATCCATACACCAGGACCCTGACTTCTGATTTCCGACATAATGCACGAAAACATTGATTGCATGTGTGTTTCATGTTTTCTCTGTGATTACTTATGTCAGCTCACCAGGTATATTGTTCTGACCGTGGCATACTTGTTTCCTTTTCAGGATGGCACGACGATAGCAGCCAACTAGGGTTCCTAGGGTAGAGCGCGACGAAAGCCCGCCGAGCGACGAGGCCTCGGTACAGGGCCCGTTGACAGTAGAGGCATCGGCAGTACCTTTACCCGCCGAGCCCCCGATGCTTCCAGCACTGGCAGCTGACGACGCACGACTCCTCGGAGCTCTGAACGAGTTCCAGCGCCAGCGACCACCCAGGTTCTGTGGGGAGTCGGACCCCCAGGCAGCCGAGGACTGGCTGGAGGGGGTCGTCAGAGTTTTCAGGCTATTGAGGACACCAACATACCTCATGGTGATCCTCGCGGCGAGCCTACTGCATGCAGCAGCAGGGTGATGGTGGAGCCTGATGCTCCAGGTACAGGATGAAGCATCCCTCATCGGTACGGACTTCGATAGCCTCTTCCACTTAGAGTTCGCCCCGGCCACCCTCCGTGCGGTGTGCATCCAGGAGCTTCTTCAGCTGCGGCAGGGCAGCTTGACGGTCGCCCAGTACGCGGCGAGGTTCACCGACCTATCTCACTACTCGATCGACATGGTACGGGACCCCTTCTTCTGGGCCCGGACCTTCGAGTAGGGATTGAGACACGAGATCAGGGCATCGCTGATCTCCCTCAGCATTCCGACCGAGGCAGGAGTGCTAGAGAGATCCCTTCGGATCGAGAGATTCCTAGATGAGTCCACAGTGAGACCTACCGCAGGGCGGCTGATAGCGGAGTCTTCGGCAGCAGGTAGCCGACAGATGACTCAGGGTTCCAGGAAGACCAGGCCTTCCGGCAGACGACCTCGGGACACTGGCTCAGCGGTGCGGGGTAAACAGCGCGGACCCAGCCTTCCGAGAGTCAGACAGTGCTACGAGTGCGGCGGGCAGGGCCACATGGCTCGTGACTGCCCGACCCGTCGTACCGAGGGGCAGTAGACTGTGGAGGGACCACCCAGGCAGAGGCAGAGGGTCGACCGTGGCGGTCCGCAGGGAGGAGGCGGACGAGGTAGAGGAGCTGGCCGAGCAGCAGGTGGTGGGCGATGCTTTGAGGCTCTGCCACCACTACCACCAAGAGGATCGCCCCGAGGTGGGCAGAGACAAGCTCAGCTCCAGGCAGCGGAGGCCTACGACCACGGCGCGCCAGAGATGATTCGAGGTACGATCTGTATCTATTCCACCCTTGCTGCAGTTCTGATAGACACAGGAGCGAGTCACTTTTTCATAGCCACTGCCCTTGTTCGGAGCTCGGAGATTCAGACAGAGCCGTTGGCTCGATCCTTACGGCTAGAGACTCCTACGGGAGCAGACTCGACGATTACGCATTGGTGCCGACAGTGTGAGCTTACTCTAGGAGGCAAGAGCTTCGGCTGGGATCTTCTTGTAGCGGCGTCGAGGCCTTACGGCATCATCTTGGGCATGGATTGGTTATCTACGGTCCATGCTCATATTGACTGCATTAGGCTCAAGGTGCGATGTGTGCGCACCGACGGGAGCAGGTTCACCTTAATCGGCGAGAAGGGAGCCTTAGCAGCACATGATGTACTCACGCAGAGGAGAGGTCAGCCCATCACTCATCAATTGGCTAGCCTCATCCTGGGAGCAGTTGATGTGCGGAGTCCTAGTTTTCCTGCAGGGGTGGATCAGTACGCGGACGTCTTTCCCGACGACGTTCCAGGACGACCTCCTCATAGAGAGGTAGACTTTTATATTGACCTGTACCCCAGGATAGCCCCGATATCCACTCCAGCATATCGGATGGCCTCCTCTGAGCTTCGAGAACTGCGGGTACAGTTGGAGGACTTGTAGGGCAAGGGGTTCATCTGACCCAGTGTTTCACCCTGGGCTTCCCTGATTTTGTTCGCCAAGAAGGCGGACAGAAGCTTGCGACTGTGTGTCGATTATCGTCACCTGAACCAGGTGACATTGAGAAACAAGTATCCACTATCCAGGATTGATGACCTCTTCGATCAGATCAAGGGAGCATGGTGGTTCTCGAAGATAGACCTCAGGTCAGGCTATCATCAGCTCAGAGTTCGAGACGAGGATGTGCAGAAGACGGCCTTCAGGTGTCGGTATGGCCACTACGAGTTCTTGGTTATGCCTTTCAGCGTGACCAATGCTTTAGCAGTGTTCATGAGCCTCATGAACAGGATATTCCAGCCATACCTCGATCGATTTGTCGTAGTCTTCATCGACGACATCTTGGTGTACTCGACCACGGAGGAGGAGCACGCCTACCACTTGCGTTTTTTACTAGACAAACTCCGAGAGCACCAGATTTATGGCAAGCTCTCGAAGTGTCAGTTCTGGTTACGTGAGGTCCACTTCTTGGGGCACGTTATTTCTGAGGCGGGAGTTGCAGTGGATCCCTCAAAGATCGAGGCAGTGCTAGCTTGGGAGCCACCCAAGAGCGTGACAGAGGTGTGGAGTTTCTTGGGCCTAGCCGGATACTATCGAAGATTTGTGCCGGACTTCTCCAGAGTTGCGGCCCCACTCTCAGCATTGAAGAAGAAGGGTAAACCCTTTGTGTGGTCAGACAGATGTCAGCAGAGCTTCCAGAAGCTGAGGTAGAGGTTGACCATCGCACCTATCTTGATGTTTCCTGAGGAGGGAGTTGGATACGTAGTCTACTGTGATGCATCAGGGACCGGACTCGGGTGTGTCCTGATACAGGAGCGGGCCGTGATTGCCTACGGATCACGTCAGTTGAGGACTCATGAGCAAAACTACACTACCCATGACCTGGAGTTAGCAGCAGTGGTCTTCGCCCTGAAGACATGGCGACACTATCCGATGGGCGGGCGCTTCATAGTCTTTTCTGACCACCAGAGTCTCAGGTACATCTTCTCTCAGAAGGACCTGAATCTGAGGCAGCGGAGATGGCTCGAGTTCCTCCAGGGCTATGACTTTGAGATAGTCTATACTCCTGGGATGGGAAATGTGGTAGCTGATTTCCTCAGCAGGAGGACGGGCATCCAGCTACTTGAGGAGGCGACAGAGCAGCTAGCCGCCTTGCAGATATCCTTCATGGATAGAGACGGAGCAGCATTCCTTCAGTCTCTCACAGTCTCTCCTCCACTTCTACAGCGGGTCCGAGAGGCACAGCGTGGGGACGCTGACTGTGAGACACGACGTGCACAGATATCCTCAGGACCGGCACCTGATGGTTTCTCCCTTGGAGCAGAGCACAACTTCTTTTTCCGAGGACGTACCTTGGTACCAGTCGCTTTACGAGAGGAGGTTCTGAGAGAGTTTCACACTTCTTACCCATCCGAGAGCAGGTCTCAATGGAGATCTTGGGACGTCTCTACGTTCAGGAGATTGTACGGCTTCACGGTGTGCCATCGACTATCATCTCTGATCGGGATGCTCGCTTTACTTCCTGGCTTTGGAAGGGGTTGCAGGAGGCGTTCGAAATGCGGCTACGTCTGAGCACCGCCTTTCACCCTCAGACGGATGGTCAGACGAAGAGGACCATTCAGACCATGGAAGAAATACTCCTTGCATGTGTCCTCGACTTTGGTCACAGCTGGGAGGACCACCTACCCTTGGTGGAGTTCGCGTACAACAACAGCTACCACTCCACCATCAGAATGGCACCCTACGAGGCGTTGTATGGCAGGCCTTGCAGATCTCCTTTGTGCTGGATAGACCCTGGGGAGTCATCACTTGTGGGACTAGAGATGGTCCAGGCCACGACAAAGAAGGTCCAGGTCATCCAGGAGCGGATGAGTACAACACAGAGCCGGTAGAAGTCATATGCTGATAGGAGGTGGAGGCCACTAGAGTTTGAGGATGGCGACCACGTCTTCTTGCGTGTCTCACCTCGACGTGGTTTGAGGAGATTTGGCCGGGGCGGAAAGTTGTCTCCACGCTTCATCGGGCCTTTCCAGGTCCTCAGCAGGATTGGCGAGGTGGCTTATCGCCTGGCTCTGCCACCTCAGTTGCACCGGGTGCACGACGTCTTCCACGTATCCCAGCTGAGGTGATACGTGCACGACCCGACGCACATCATTGACTATGGGGAGCTAGACGTGGATGATGGGGCGACTTTTTCGGAGGTCCCAATGGAGATAGAGGATCGACAGGATCGGGTCCTACGTGGGCGATCGATTCCTCTTGTGCGCATCAGATGGCAGCACGAGAACCTCCAGGAGAGCACTTGGGAGAGGGAGGCTCAGATGCGTGCTCAGTACCCACATTTGTTTCAATAGTTTATGATGTATCTATACGGGGACGTAAAGTCCTGAGGTGGGAGTAATGTAAAGACCCGTAAATTTCAAGGAAATTTTTTCTTAATTTTCTTTGGAATTTTACAAGAGTGCAGTTTCTGACGGCACCTGATTCTGAGGCCCGGTGTGCCCGGAATCATTTTCCGAAGTTTGGCTCGGGTACGTTCAGTGAACGGACGAGCGGGTTTTTCTAACTTTTGAATCGGTGCCCGGAATTGAATTCTGAGGGCACCAATGAAATCTCAGCGCCGGTATTCGCTTAGAAACGCCTCTTCCAGAGTTGCGTTTGCTCGGGTGTGGTTTTTAATTGTCGGGCTTAATGTTAAGAAATAAAATAATTTTGTGACATCTTTATTTTATTTCACTTAAGCCACATGGAAGCCACTTGAATCCACTTATTGACGTCTTGAACTGAGTTAAACCAGATAGGATGCTATCCAGAAATATCCTACCCCCTTGGTAGGATATTTTTGAGGTGGGGCCCGCACGAGCCCCGCCGTTACTTTCCGCTAAGAAACGCACCCACAAAAACCCGTCTTTATGAAAGTCAACTGACGCGTTTCTTAAAATCTTAACAGACCATTTAATTGGGCGGTTTATTTCGTGATTTAAATGTGCTATTTATTTCGTTTAATTAATTCAATGAATTGATGGATCGTTTCTTAACCAGTTTTCAAATTCGTTGGCGTAATAATAAAATAAGGCCAACGCACGACCTCTTGTTATTTGCGCATTGAGAAGATTTGAGAGGACCCTTGTATCTTTTTCTCCCTTGTGAAGAACGTGAAGAACACGAAGAATGCGAAGAACGCCAAACCCAGAAATCGACGACGCTCCCATCCGAGACGTTCATCCCCACCCCGATCTCCGATCACCAACCATTTGAGGTGAGTGATTTCGGGTTTCCTCTAAAGGTTCTTTTTGGTTTTAAACGAAACACAGATTTAATTATTTATAATTTAAATCTGTTGTTCTTGGCCCATTGATCTCGCTAACTCAACGCCGGATTCTGCGATGACGCGACGCCTTCTCGCGACGACGCGACGATCCCCCTCTTCCGCGACGAGCTTTTCCGCGAAGAACGCCCGCGCATGACGACCAAAGTGGTAGGGATTTATTTTGGGAATTACCCCCTTTTTATATTCCCGTTTATGAAACAATTTTATTTCATTTAGAATTGTTTCGGATATGCGTTCATGTGTTGAACTTAAATTCCTCTCGTTGTTTATCTCTAACGTGGACGGTGCGGGCCAAACGAACACGGCCCGACGACCCACCGTCATTCTTCGTTTTGTGCGGATTTGACGGGTGACGGAGGAAAGTGCCGCAACGGATGTTTGACGATCCCGCAGTGAAGAACGAGTCTCGGGAGGAGCAATGGCGCAGACGGGAAGAGAATCGGACCACCGGAACGATCCCGGTGGCCCGCGGAACTCGCCGGCGGAGCCCGCAGCCGGGAGCGGCGGCGGCACCCGCGGACCCGCGGTCGTGGGGGTATGGTGCCCTCGGACCTGGTTAAAGCTGCGTCCTCGACTCACTGCGGCCCCACGCGGGGGGCCGCGGTAGCACCAGGCCGCGGGGGCAACGCCCCGTGGTGCCAGGCCTTTCGGCCGCTCGGCCGAACCGGACCAGGCCGGTCCGACCGGCCGGGCCGCGCCCTGGTCGGACCGGACCGGGTCGGGTCGACCCGGTTAGGGTCGACCCAGGGCGGCCGAGTCCCCCGGGGGGGGGGGGGGGGGGGTCGAGCCGGGTCGGCCCGGGCCCGTACCCCCCGTCTTCGGACGGTCTTCGTTCAAATGGTTGTATCTTGAGATACGGGCCTCCAAACGACTCGCCGTCAGCGGCAACGCGATCCTTGGATTGAGACGGCCTTTTCCGTATATTGCACTCAAGATTTCAGAATACTTTGAGTTTGGCCGGGTTGGTTCATACACGAAACCAACCGGGCCCTCGGAGCAGAAACACTCATATCATGAGCCACGGGCGTCCGATTGACGTGCCGTCAGCTTCGTTGTTTTCCTCTAATTAAGGCAGATCTTTTGGCATACTCCGCCTGAGGTTTGGACGCAAGTGGAGTATGGTCGGGTTGGTTTTTCCTTAAAAACCAACCGGGCCCCTGGGACGAAAAAGCCAATAACTCTCAGACCGGGCGTCCGATCGACGCGTCGTCTGCGACGTTGAATTCCTGTTAGCGATACGGAACTTTTGGATACATCAAATTCGGACTTTATGTCAGTTGATGTATCAGACTCTCGGATCGTGGAGTGGACCCTCCCAAACGAGCTTGCTGTGTGCGGAACCCTAGTGCTGGCTGCGACTGCTTCCTCGATAGCGACGACTGTGCAGAGATCCTCCGTGGACTCCAACGACGACCGTGCAGAGATCCTCAGTGGACTGTAGCGACGACTATGCAGAGATCCTCAGTGGACTGCGACGACTACTGCACTCAGCGATCCTGCGTGGATCAGTACTTCAGGTCCTGTGTGGGCCCAGTCCTGTGTGGGCCCGATCCTGTATGGGTCTGATCCTGTGTGGGTCCGCGCTCAGCGGTTCTGTGTGAGCCAGCGCCTACAGGTCATGTGTGGGCCCGATCCTGTGTGGGTCACTACGGGGTTAGTACTTATCGATCCTTCGTGGGTCCGATGACTTAGATGGTTCAGTGATCATCTTTATCGTCATCCGAAGAAGTATACCTGTGTGAGCTGAATCTTGTGTTTACTCTCCTTTGTGGACTGTGTTGAGCTATCCTGTGTGGATTTACTGTTTACTCTCCTTTGTGGATTTTGTTGTTCTATCCTCTCTGGGTATACGTTTGCTTTCCTTTGTGGACTGGGTTGTGCATGGGCTCAGATGTTGGTGCCGAACGGAAATTGATGACTTAGGTATAGGTATGGGCATATACCTAAGCCGTGTCAGATGTTACTTTGTGATTGTATCTTTCCTTTGTGGATTATCCTTTGTGGATTTCGGGAGACCTTCGGGGGTCTCGGGGTCCCTACTGAGTAGCTTATACTCACCCCGGCACGGGCAATTCCCGCACTATGTTGTGTTGGTTGCAGACGACGGACAGCGCTGACCATGGTGGAGGCGTGCGGAGCAGGACAGTACCTGGAGGTGGACCACTGGGCGGGACGTACTCGGAGCGGTCAGGTGGACCCGAGGAGCAGTGGAGGCTATCTGTACCCACCCTTCAGGTGGGACTTCCAGAGGACGGCTCGACGCTGCAGTTTTTCCTTTTCAGTTGCTGTTTTCCTTTCAGTTGTACTTTATAGTTGGGCTTGTATTTCCGGCCCCTTTTACATTCAGCACAGCTTGTATAGTTTTTACTTAGTGTTTACCTTTCTGCTTGCTTACTCTGTGTTGCTTGTTTACTTTTCAAAGGCAATGCCTTCCCTTTTTGTTAGGATTTACGCCTTGGTGCTAGTCGCCAGCCCTTGGCCTATGGAAGGCGGGCTTGGGGTAGTCACGACACGGGCCCCGAGGACTGGTCGTGACAAATTGGTATCAGAGGAGGTCGGTTCTACCGCAGACTCTGATCTTTCCTCTATGTGAAGCAACAGTGTTTAGCGTATTAAGTGTGGTTATCAGTCCAGGGAGTCCAGTGTTGGGGCGGTGGCCGACGTATCCATACACCAGGACCCTGACTTCTGATTTCCGACTTAATGCATGAAAACATTGATTGCATGTGTGTTTCAAGTTTTCTCTGTGATTACTTGTGTCATCTCACCTGGTATATTGTTCTGACCGTGGCATACCTGATTCCTTTTTAGGATGGCACGAAGATAGCAGCCATCTAGGGTTCCTAGGGTAGAGCGCGACGATAGCCCGCTGAGTGACGAGGCCTCGGTACATGGCCCATTGACAGTAGAGGCACTGACGGTACCTTTACCCGCCGAGCCCCCGATGCTTCCAGCACTGGCAGCTGACGACACACGATGCCTTGGATCTCTGCACGAGTTCCAGCACCAGCGACCACCCAGGTTCTGTGGGGAGTCGGACCCCCAGGCAGCCGAGGACTGGCTGGAGGTGGTCGTCCGAGTTTTCAGGCTAGTGCGGACACCAGCAGACGTCATGGTGATCCTCGCGGTGAGCCTACTGCACGTAGCAGCAGGGAGATGGTGGTACACGATGAGGCCTCCTTCATCTGGACGGACTTCGAGAGCCTCTTCCACTCAGAGTTCGTCCCGGCCACCCTCCGTGCGGTGCGCATCCAGGAGCTTCTTCAGCTGCGGCAGGGCAGCTTGACGGTCGCCCAGTACGCGGCGAGGTTCACTGACCTATCTCGCTACTCGACCGAAATGGTATGGTACCCCTTCTTCCGGGCCTGGACCTTCGAGTAGGGATTGTGACACGAGATCAGGGCATCACTGATCTCCCTCAGCTTCCCGACCCAGGCAGGAGTGCAAGAGCGAGCCCTTCTGATCGAGAGCTTCATAGCTGAGTCCACAGTGAGACCTACCGCAGGGCGGCTGATAGCAGAGTCCTCAGCAGCAGGTAGCCGACAGATGAATCAGGGTTCCAGGCAGACCAGGCCTTCCAGCAGACAACCTCGGGACACTGGCTCAGCGGTGCGGGGAACACAGCGCGGACCCAGCCTTCCGAGAGGCAGACAGTGCTACGAGTGCGGCGGGCAGGGCCACATGGCTCGTGACTGCCCGACCTGTCGTACCGAGGGGAAGCAGACGGTGGAGGGACCACCCAGGCAGAGGCAGAGGGTCGACCGTGGCGGTCCGCAGGGAGGAGGCGGACGAGGCAGAGGAGCTGGCCGAGCAGCAGGTGGTGGGCGACGCTTTGAGGCTCTACCACCACCACCACCAGGAGGCCCGCCCCGACCATAGGGAGCTGGCGGGCAGAGACAGGCTCAGCTCTAGGCATCGGAGGCCTACGACCACGACGCACCAGAGATGATTCGAGGTACGATCTATGTCTATTCCACCCTTGCTGCAGTTCTGATAGACACAGGAGCGATTCACTCTTTCATAGCCACTGCCCTTGTTCGGAGCTCGGAGATTCCGACAGAGCCGTTGGCTCGATCCTTATGGCTAGAGACTCCTACGGGAGCATACTCGACGATTATGCACTGGTGCCGGCAGTGTGAGCATACTCTAGGAGGCGAGAGCTCGGCTGGGATCTTCTTGTAGCGGCGTCGAGGCCTTACGACGTCATCTTGGGCATGGATTGGTTATCTACGGTCCATGCTCAGATTGACTGCATTAGGCTCAAGGTGCGATGTGTGTGCACCCACGGGAGCAGGTTCACCTTAATCAGCGAGAAGGGAGCCTTAGCAGCACAGGATGGACTCACGCAGAGGAGAGGTCATCCCATCACTCATCAGTTGGCTAGCCTCATCCTGGGAGCAGTTGACGTGCGGAGTCCCAGTTTTCCTGCAGTGGTGGATCAGTACGCGGACGTCTTTCCCGACGACGTTCCAGGACTAACTCCTCGCAGATAGGTAGACTTTTATATTGACCTGTACCCCGGGATAACCCCGATATCCACTCCATCATATCGGATGGCCCCCGCCGAGCTTCGAGAGCTGCGGGTACAGTTGGAGGACTTGCAGGGCAAGGGGTTCAACCAACCCAGTGTTTCACCCTGGGTTTCCCCGATTTTGTTCTCCAAGAAGGCGGACGGAAGCTTGCGACTGTGTGTCGATTATCGTCGCCTGAACCAGGTGACATTGACGAACAAGTATCCGCTACCCAGGATTGATGACCTCTTCGATCATCTCAATGGAGCACGGTGGTTCTCGAAGATAGATCTCAGGTGAGGCTATCATCAGCTCAGAGTTCGAGATGAGGATGTGAAGAAGACGTCCTTCAGGTGTCAGTATGGCCACTACGAGTTCTTGGTTATGCCTTTCGGCATGACCAATGCTCCAGCAGCGTTCATGAGCCTCATGAAAAGGATCATCCAGCCATAACTCGATCGATTTGTCGTAGTCTTCATCGACGACATCTTGGTGTACTCGACCACAGAGGAGGATCACGCCTACCACATCCATGTTGTACTAGACACACTCCGAGAGCACCAGCTTTATGGAAAGCTCTCGAATTGTCAGTTCTGGTTACGTGAGGTCCACTTCTTGGGGCACGTCATTTCTGAGGCGGGAGTTGCGGTGGATCCCGCGAAGATCGAGGCAGTGATAGCTTGGGAGCCACCCAAGAGCGTGACGGAGGTGCGGAGTTTCTTGGGCCTAGCCGGATACTATCGGAGATTTGGGCCGGACTTCTCCAGAGTTGCGGCCCCACTCTCAGCGTTGAAGAAGAAGGGGAAACCCTTCGTGTTGTCAGATAGATGTCAGCAGAGCTTCCAGAAGCTGAGGAAAAGTTTGACCAGCGCACCAATCTTGAGGTTGCCTGAGGAGGGAGTTGGATACATAGTCTACTGCGATGCATCAGGGACCGGACTCAGGTGTGTCCTGATGCAGGAGCGGGCCATGATTGCCTACGGATCACATCAGTTGAGGCCTCATGGGCAGAACTACGCTACCCATGACCTGGAGTTAGCAGCAGTGGTCTTCGCCCTGAAGACATGGCGGCACTATCTGATGGGCGAGCTCTTCACAGTCTTTTCTGACCACCCGAGTCTCAGGTACATCTTCTCTCAGAAGGACCTGAACCTGAGACAGCGGCGATGGCTCGAGTTCCTCCAGGACTATGAATTTGAGATAGTCTATACTCCTGGGAAGGGAAACGTGGTAGCCGATGCCCTCAGTAGGAGGACGGGCATCCAACTACTTGAGGAGGTGACAGAGCAGCTAGCCGCCTTGAAGATATCCTTCGTGGATAGAGACGGAGCAGCCTTCCTTCAGCCTCTCACAGTCTCTCCTCCACTTCTACAGCGGGTCAGAGAGGCACAGCATGGGGACGCTGACTGTGAGACACAGTGTGCACAGATATCCTCAGGACAAGCACCTGATGGTTTCTCCCTTGGAGCAGAGCACGATGTCCTTTTCAGAGGACGTACCTTGGTACCAGTCGCTTTACGAGAGGAGGTGCTGAGAGAGTTTCACACTTCTTACCCATCCGAGAGCAGGGCTCAGTGGAGAGCTTGGGACGTCTCTACGTTCAGGAGATTGTACGGATTCACGGTGTGCCATCGACTATCGTCTCCGATTGGGATTCTCTCTTTACATTCTGGCTTTGGAAGGGGTTGCAGGAGGCGTTCGGAACACGGCTACGTTTGAGCACCGCCTTTCACCCTCAGACGGATGGTCAGATGAAGAGGACCATTCAGACCCTGGAGGACATACTCCTTGCATGTGTCCTTGACTTTGGTCGCAACTGGGAGGACCACCTACCCTTGGTGGAGTTCGCGTACGACAACAGCTACCACTCCACCATCGGAATGGCACCCTATGAGGCGTTGTATGGAAGGCCTTGCAGATCTCCTTTGTGCTGGATAGACCCTGGAGAGTCTACACTTGTGGGACCAGAGATGGTCCGGGCCACGACAGAGAAGGTCCAGGTCATCCAGGAGCGGATGAGGACAGCACAGAGCCGACAGAAGTCATATGCTGACAGGAGGTGGAGGCCACTAGAGTTCGAGGATGGTGACCACGTCTTTTTGCGTGTCTCTCCTCGACGTGGTTTGCGGAGATTTGGCCGGGGCGGCAAGTTGTCTCCACGCTTCATCGGGCCATTCCAGGTCCTCAGCAGGATTGGCGAGGTGGCTTATCGCCTGGCTCTGCCACCTCAGTTGCACCGGGTGCACGACGTCTTCCACGTATCCCAACTGAGGAGATACGTGCACGACCCGACGCACATCATTGACTATGGGGAGCTAGACGTGGATGATGGGGTGACTTTTGCAGAGGTCCCAGTGGAGATAGAGGATCGACAGGAGGGGGTCCTACGTGGGCAATCGATTCCTCTTGTGCGCATCAGATGGCAGCACGAGAACCTCTAGGAGAGCACTTGGGAGCAGGAGGCTCAGATGCGTGCTCAGTACCCACATTTGTTTCCTAGTTTATGATGTATCTTTACGGGGACGTAAAGTCCTGAGGTGGGAGTAATGTAAAGACCCGTAAATTTCAAGGAAATTTTTTCTGAATTTTCTTTGGAGTTTTACAAGAGCGCAGTTTCTGACGGCACCTGATTCTAAGGCCCGGTGTGCCCGGAATCATTTTCCGAAGATTGGCTCGGGTACGTTCAGTGAACGGACGAGCGGGGTTTTCTAACTTTTGAACCGGTGCCCGGAATTGAATTCTGAGGGCACCGATGAAATCGCAGCGCCGATATTCACTTAGAAACTCCTCTTCCGGAGTTGCGTTTGCTCGGGTGTGGTTTTTAATTTTCGGGCTTAAAGTTAAGAAATAAAATAATTTTGCGACAACTTTATTTTATTTCAATTAAGCCACTTGGAAGCCACTTGAAGCCACTTATTGACGGCTTGAACTGAGTTAAACCAGATATGATGCTATCCAGAAATATCCTACCCCCTTGGTAGAATATTTGTGAGGTGGGTCCCGCACGAGCCCCGCCGTTTCTTTCCGCTAAGAAACGCACCCGCAAAAACCCGTCATTATGAAAGTCAACTGACGCGTTTCTTAAAATCTTAACAAACCATTTAATTGGGCAGTTTATTTCGTGAATTAAATGTGATGTTTCTTTCGTTGAATTAATTCAACGAATTGATGGATCATTTCTTAAACAGTTTTCAAATTCGTTGGCGTAATAATAAAATAAGGCCAACGCACGACCTCTGGTTATTTGCGCATTGAGAAGATTTGAGAGGACCCTTGTATCTTCTTCTCCCTTGCGAAGAACGCGAAGAACACGAAGAAAGTGAAGAACGCCGAACCCAGAAATCGACGACGCTCCCATCCGAGACGTTCATCCCCGCCCCGATCTCCGATCACCAACCATTTGAGGTGAGTGATTTCGGGTTTCCTCTAAAGGTTCTTTTTGGTTTTAAACGAAACACAGATTTAATTATTTATAATTTAAATCTGTTGTTCTTGGTCTGTTGAGCTCGCCGACTCAACGTCGGATTCCGCGATGACGTGATGCCTTCCGGCGACGACGCGACGATCCCCCTCTTCCGCGACGAGCTTTTCCGCGAAGAACGCCCACGCGCGACGACCAACGTGGTAGGGATTTATTTTGGGAATTACCCCCTTTTTTTATTCCCGTTTATGAAACAATTTTATTTCATTTAGAATTGTTTCGGATATGCGTTCATGTGTTGAACTTAAATTCCTCCTGTTGTTTATCTCTAACGCGGAGGGTGCGGGCCAAACGAACACGGCCCGGCGACCCTCCGCCGTTCTTCGTTTTGTACGTATTTGACGACCGACGGCGGAAAGTGCTGCAACGGATGTTTGACGATCCCGCAGTGAAGAACGAGTCCCGGGGGGAGCAATGGAGTAGACGGGAAGAGAATCGGACCATCGGAACGATCCCGGTGGCCCGCGGAACTCGCCGGCGGCGCTGAGAGCGGCGGCGCCCCGGCGCGCCGCCGGACAGGCCGCCGCGGCTGAAGCCGTGGTGGCGGCGGCACCTGCGGACCCGCGGCTGCGCGGGTCCGGTGCCCTCGGATGCGGCTGAAGCCGCGTCCTCGACTCAGCGCGGCCCCACGCAGGGGGCCGCGGCACCACCAGGCAGTGGGGGCAGCGACCCGCGGCGCCAGGCCGTTCGGCCGCTCGGCCGAACCGGACCAGGCCGGTCCGACCGGCCGGGCCGCACCCTAGCCGGACTGGACCGGGTCAGTTCGACCCAGTTCGGGTCGACCCGGTGCGGCCGACTCCCCGGGGGGGGGGGGGGGGGGGTCGGCCCGGGTCGGCCCGGGCCCGTACCCCCCGTCTTCGGACGGTCATCGTTCAAATGGCCGTATTTTGAGCTACGGGCATCCAAACGACTCGCTGTCAGCGGCAACGCGATCCTTGGATTGAGACGGCCATTTCGGTATATCACACTCAAGGTTTAGGAATACTTTGAGTCCGGCCGGGTTGGTTCATACACGAAACCAACCGGGCCCTCGGAGAGGAAACGCTCATATCTTGAGCCACGGACGTCCGATTGACGTGCCGTCAGCTTCGTTATTTTCCACTAAGTGATACGGAACTTTTGGCATACTCTGCCCGAGGTTTGGACACAGGTGGAGTACGTTCGGGTTGGTTTTTCCTTAAAAACCAACCGGGCCCCTGGGACGAAAAAGCCAATAACTCTCAGACCAGGCGTCCGATCGACGCGCCGTCTGCGACCTTGAGTTCCTGTTAGCGATACGGAACTTTTGCATACACCATCTTCGGACTTTGTGTCAGTTGATGTATCAGCCTCTCGGCTCATGGGGAGGACCCTCCTGAACAAGCTTGATGTGTGCAGAAGCCTAGTGCTGGCTGCGACTGCTTCCTCGACAGCGACGACTGTGCAGAGATCCTCCGTGGACTCCAACAACGACCGTGCGGAGATCCTCAATGGACTGCGGCGACGACTGTGCAGAGATCCTCAGTGGACTACGACGACTACTGCACTCAGCGATCCTGCGTGGATCAGTGCTTCAGGTCCTGTGTGGGCCCGGTCCTGTGTGGGCCCGATCTTGTGTGGGTCCGATCCTGTGTGGGTCTGCGCTCAGCGGTTCTGTGTGAGCAAGCGCCTACAGGTCCTGTGTGGGCCCGATCCTGTGTGGGTCACTGCGGGGTTAGTACATATCGATCCTTCGTGGGTCTAACGACATAGATGGTTCAGTGATCTTCTTTATCGTCATCCGAAGAAGTATACCTGTATGAGCTGAATCTTGTGTTTACTCTTCTTTGTGGATTGTGTTGAGCTATCCTGTGTGGATTTACTGTTTACTATCCTTTGTGGATTATGTTGTTCTATCCTTTGTGGGTATACGTTTGCTTTCCTGTGTGGACTGGGTTGTGCTTGGGCTCAGATGTTGGAGCCGAACGGGAATTGATGACTTAGGTATATGTATGGGCATACACCTAAGCTGTGTCAGATGTTACTTCGTGATTGTATCTTTCCTTTGTGGATTATACTTTGTGGATTTTGGGAGACCTTCGGGGGTCTTGGGGTCCCTACTGAGTAGCTTATACTCACCCCGGCACGTGCTATGCCCGCACTACGTTGTGTTGGTTGCAGACGACGGACAGTGCTGACCATGGTGGAGGGGTGCAGAGCAGGACAGTACCTGGAGGTGGACCACTGGGCGGGACGTACTCGGAGCAGTCAGGTGGACCCGAGGGGCAGTGGAGGCTATCTGTACCCACCCTTCATGTGGGAATTCCAGAGGACGGCTCGACGCTGCAGTTTTTCCTTTTCAGTTGCTGTTTTTCCTTTTAGTTGTACTTTACAGTTGGGCTTGTATTTCCGGCCCCTTTTACTTTCAGCACATCTTGTACAGTTTTTACTTAGTGTTTAATTTTCCGCTTGCTTACTATGTGTTGATTGTTTACTTTTCAAAGGCAATGCCTTCCCTTTTTGTTGGGATTTACGCCTTGGTGCTAGTCGCCAGCCCCTGGCCTATGGATAGCGGGCTTGGGGTAGTCACGGCACAGGCCCCGAGGATGGGTCGTGACAAATTGGTATCAGAGGCGGTCGGTTCTACCGCAGACTCTGATATTTCTTCTATGTGAAGCAATAGTTTTTAGTGTATTAAGTGTGGTTATCATTCCAGGGAGTCCAGTGTTGGTGCGACGACCGACGTATCCATACACCAGGACCCTGACTTCTGATTTCCGACTTAATGCATGAAAACATTGATTGCATGTGTGTTTCATGTTTTCTCTGTGATTACTTATGTCATCTCACCAGGTATATTGTTCTAACCGTGGCATACTTGTTTCCTTTTCAGGATGGCACGACGATAGCAGCCAGCTAGGGTTCCTAGGGTAGAGCGCGACGACGGCCCGCCAAGCGACGAGAGCTCGGTACAGGGCCCGTTGACAGTAGAGGCACCGGTGGTACCTTTACCCGTCGAGCCCCCGCTGCTTCCAGCACTGGAAGCTGATGACGCACGACGCCTCGGAGCTCTGCATGAGTTCCAGCACCAGTGACCACCCAGGTTCCGTGGGGAGTCGGACCCCCAGGCAGCCGAGGACTGGCTGGAGGCGGTCGTCCGAGTTTTCAGGCTAGTGAGGACACCAGCAGACCTCATGGTGATCCTCGCGGCGAGCCTACTGCACGCAGCAGCAGGGCGATGGTGGAGCCTGATGGTCCAGCTACACGATGAGGCCTCCCTCATCTGGAAGGACATCGAGAGCCTCTTCCACTCAGAGTTCGTCCCAGCCACCCTCCGTGCGGTGCGCATCCATGAGCTTCTTCAGCTGCGGCAGGGCAGCTTGACGGTTGCCCAGTACGCGATGAGGTTCACCGACCTATCTCGCTACTCGACCGACATGGTACGAGACCCCTTATTCCGGGCCCGGACCTTCGAGTAGAGATTGAGACATGAGATCAGGGCATCGCTGATCTCCCTCAGCATCCCGACCCAGGCAGGAGTGCTAGAGCGAGCCCTTCTGATCGAGAGCTTCCTGGCTGAGTCCAAAGCGAGACCTACTGCAGGGCGGCTGATAGCGGAGTCTTCAGAAGCAGGTAGCTGACAGATGACTCAGGGTTCCAGGCAGACCAGGCCTTCCGGCAGACGACCTCGAGACACTGGCTCAGCGGTGCGGGGCACACAGCGCGGACCCAGCCTTCCGAGAGGCAGACAATTCTGCGAGTGCTGCGGGCAGGGCCACATGGCTTGTGACTGCCCGACCCGTCGTACCGAGGGGCAGCAGACGGTGGAGGGACCACCCAGGCAGAGGCAGAGGGTCGACCGTGGCGGTCCGCAGGGAGGAGGCGGACGAGGCAGAGGAGCTGGCCGAGCAGCAGGTGGTGGGTGACGCTTTGAGGCTCTACCACCACCACCACCACCACCAGGAGGCCCGCCACGACCACAGGGAGCTGGCGGGCAGAGACAGACTCAGCTATAGGCAGTGGAGGCCTACGACCACGGCGCGCCAGAGATGATTCAAGGTACGATCTGTGTGTATTCCACCCTTGCTGCAGTTCTGATAGACACAAGAGTGAGTCACTCTTTCGTAGCCACTGCCCTTGTTCGGAGCTCGTAGATTCCGACAGAGCCGTTGGCTCGATCCTTACGGCTAGAGACTCCTACGGGAGCAGACTCGATGATTACGCACTGGTTCCAGCAGTGTGAGATTACTCTAGGAGGTGAGAGCTTCAGATGGGATCTTCTTGTAGAGGCGTCGAGGCCTTACGACGCCATCTTGGGCATGGATTGGTTATCTACGGTCCATGCTCAGATTGACAGCATTAGGCTCAAGGTGCGATGTGTGCGCACCGACGGGAGAAGGTTCACCTTAATCGGCGAGAAGGGAGCCTTAACAGCACAGGATGGACTCATGCAGAGGAGGGGTCAGCCCATCACCCATCAGTTGGCTAGCCTCTTCCTGGGAGCAGTTGACGTGCGGAGTCCCAGTTTTCTTGCAGTGGTGGATCAGTACGCGGACGTCTTTCCCGACGACGTTCCAGGACTACCTCCTCGCAGAGAGGTATAATTTTATATTGACATGTACCCCGGGACAACCCTGATATCAACTCCAGCATATCGGATGACCCCCGCTGAGCTTCGAGAGCTACGAGTACAGTTGGAGGACTTGCAGGGCAAGAGGTTCATCCGACCCAGTGTTTCACCCTGGGCTTCCCCGATTTTGTTCGCCTAGAAGGCGGACAGAATCTTGCGACTGTGTGTCGATTATCGTCACCTGAACCAGGTGATAGTGAGGAACAAGTTTCCACTACCCAGGATTGATTACCTCTTCGATCAGCTCAAGGGAGCATGGTGGTTCTCGAAGATAGACCTCAGGTCAGGCTATCATCAGCTCAGAGTTCGAGACGAGTATGTGCAGAAGACGGCCTTCAGGTGTTGGTATGGCCACTACGAGTTCTTGGTTATGCCTTTCGGCGTGAACAATGCTCCAGCAGTGTTCATGAGCCTCATGAACAGGATCTTCCAGCCATACCTCGATCGATTTGTCGTAGTCTTCATCGATGACATCTTGGTGTACTCGACCACGGAGGAGGAGCACGCCTACCACATGCGTGTTTTACTAGACACACTCCGAGAGCACCAGCTTTATGGCAAGCTCTCGAAGTGTCAGTTCTGGTTACGTGAGGTCCACTTTTTGGGGCACGTCATTTCTGAGGCGGGATCTGCAGTGGATCCCACGAAGATCGAGGCAGTGCTAGCTTGGGAGCCACCCAAGAGCGTGACGGAGTTGAGGAGTTTCTTGGGCCTAGCCGGATACTATCGGAGATTTGTGCCAGACTTCTCTAGAGTTGCGGCCCCACTCTCAGTGTTGACGAAGAAGGGGAAACCCTTCGTGTGGTCAGACAGATGTCAGCAGAGCTTCCAGGAGCTGAGGCAGAGGTTGACCAGCGCACCTATCTTGAGGTTTCCTGAGGAGGGAGTTGGATACGTAGTCTACTATGATGCATCAGGTATCGGACTCGGGTGTGTCCTGATACAGGAGCGGGTCGTGATTGCCTACGGATCACGTCAGTTGAGGCCTCATGAGCAGAACTATGCTACCCTGGACCTAGAGTTAGCAGTAGAGGTCTTCGCCCTGAAGACATGGCGTCACTATCTGATGGGCGAGCGCTTCAAAGTCTTTTCTGACCACCAGAGTCTCAGGTACATCTTCTCGCAGAAGGACCTGAACCTGAGACAGCGGCGATGGCTCGAGTTCCTCTAGGAATATGACTTTGATATATTATATACTCCTGGGAAGTGAAACGTGGTAGCCGATGCCCTCAGCAGGAGGACGGGCAACCAGCTACTTGAGGAGTCGACAGAGCAGCTATCCGCCTTGCAGATATCCTTCGTGGATAGAGACAGAGCAACCTTCCTTCAGTCTCTCACAGTCTCTACTCCACTTCTACAGTGGGTCAGAGAGGCACAGTGTGGGGACGCTGACTGTGAGACACGGCGTGCACAGATATCCTCAGGACAGGCACCTGATGGTTTCTCCCTTGGAGCAGAGCACGACGTCTTTTTCAGAGGACATACCTTGGTACCATCCGCTTTACGAGAGGAGGTGCTGAGAGAGTTTCACACTTCTTACCCATCTGAGAGCATGGCTCAGTGGAGAGCTTGGTACGTCTCTACGTTCAGGAGATTGTACGGCTTCACGGTGTGCCATCGACTATCGTCTCCGATCGGGATGCTCGCTTTACTTCCTGGCTTTGGATGGGGTTGCAGGAGGCGTTCGGAACGCGGCTACGTCTGAGCACCGCCTTTCACCCTCAGAAGGATGGTCAGATGAAGAGGACAATTCAGACCCTCGAGGACATACTCCTTGCATGTGTCCTCGACTTTGGTCGCAGCTGGGAGGACCACCTACCCTTGGTGGAGTTCGCGTACAACAATAGCTACCACTCCACCATCGGAATGGAACCCTACGAGGTGTTGTAAGGCAGGCCTTGCAGATCTCCTTTGTGCTGGACAGACCCTGGGGAGTTAGCACTTGTGGGAACAGAGATGGTCCGGGCCACGACAGAGAAGGTCCAAGTCATCCAGGAGCGGATGAGGACAGCACAGAGCTGGCAGAAGTCATATGCTGACAAGAGGTGGAGGCCACTAGAGTTCGAGGATGGAGACCACGTCATCTTGCGTGTCTCACCTCGACGTGCTTTGCGGAGATTCGGCCGGGGCGACAAGTTGTCTCCACGCTTCATCGGGCCTTTCCTGGTCCTCAGCAGGATTGGCGAGGTGGCATATTGCCTGGCTCTGCCTCCTCAGTTGCACCGGGTGCACGACGTCTTCCACGTATCCCAGCTGAGGAGATACGTGCACGACCCGACGCACATCATTGACTATGTGGAGCTAGACGTGGATGATGGGGCGACTTTTGCGGAGGTCCCAGTGGAGATAGAGGATCGACAGGAGCGGGTCCTATGTGGGCGATCGATTCCTCTTGTACGCATCAGATGGCAGCACGAGAACCTCCAGGAGAGCACTTGGGAGCGGGAGGCTCAGACGCGTGCTCAGTACCCACATTTGTTTCTATAGTTTATGATGTATCTTTACGGGGACGTAAAGTCCTAATGTGGGAGTAATGTAAAGACCCATAAATTTCAAGGAAATTTTTTTCTTAATTTTCTTTGGAATTTTACAAGAGCTCAGTTTCTGACGGCACCTGATTCCGAGGCCCGGTGTGCCCGGAATAATTTTCCGAATTTTGGCTCGGGTATGTTCACTGAACGGACGAGCAGGTTTTTCTAAATTTTGAACCGGTGACCGGAATCGAATTCTGAGGGCACCTATGAAATCGCAGCACCGGTATTCTCTTAGAAACGCCTCTTCCGGAGTTGCGTTTTCTCGGGTGTGGTTTATAATTTTCGGGCTTAAAGTTAAGAAATAAAATAATTTTGCGACAACTTTATTTTATTTCACTTAAGCCACTTGGAAGCCACTTGAAGCCACTTATTGACGGATTGAACTGAGTTAAGCTAGATAGGATTCTATCCAGAAATATCCTACCCCCTTGGTAGGATATTTGTGAGGTGGGGCCCGCACGATCCCCGCAGTTTCTTTCTGCTAAGAAACGCACCCGCAAAAACCCGTATTTATGAAAGTCAACTGACACGTTTCTTAAAATCTTAACAGACAATTTAATTGGGCGGTTTATTTCGTGAATTAAATTTGTTGTTTCTTTCGTTGAATTAATTCAACGAATTGATGGATCGTTTCTTAACCAGTTTTCAAATTCATTGGCGTAATAATAAAATAAGGCCAACGCACGACCTCTGGTTATTTGCGCATTGAGAAGATTTGAGAGGACCCTTGTATCTTCTTCTTCCTTGCGAAGAACGCGAAGAACGCGAAGAACGCCGAACCTAGAAATCTTCGACGCTCCCATCCGAGACGTTCATCCCCACCCCGATCTCCGATCACCAACCATTTGAGGTGAGTGATTTCGGGTTTCCTCTGAAGGTTATTTTTGGTTTTAAACGAAACACAGATTTAATTATTTATAATTTAAATCTGTTGTTCGTGGTCCGTTGAGCTCGCCGACTCAACGCCGGATTCCGTGATGACGCGACGCCATCCCGCGACGACGCGACGATCCCCCTTTCCGCGACGAGCTTTTCCGCGAAGAATGCCCGAGCGCGACGACCAACGAGGTAGGGATTTATTTTGGGAATTACCCCCTTTTTTAATTCCCGTTTATGAAACAATTTTATTTCATTTAGAATTGTTTCGGATATGCGTTCATGTGTTGAACTTAAATTCTTCCCGTTGTTTATCTCTAACGCGGAGGGTGCGGGCCAAACGAACACGGCCCGACGACCCTCCGTCGTTCTTCGTTTTGTGAGGATTTGACGGGTGACGGCGGAAAGTGCCGCAACAGATGTTTGACGATCCCGCAGTGAAGAAAGAGTCCCGGGAGGAGCAATGGCATAGACGGGAAGAGAATCGGACCACCAGAACGATCCTAGTGGCCCATGGAACTCGCCGGCGGCGCTGGCAGCCGGGAGCGGCGGCGCCCCTGCGCGCTGCCGGACAGGCCGCCGCGGCTGAAGCGGCGGCGGCGGCGGCACCCGCGGACCCGCGGCCTCGCGGGTCTGGTGCCCTCGGACGCGGCTGAAGCCGTGTCCTCGACTCAGCGCGGCCCCACGCGGGGGGCCGCGGCACCACCAGGCCGCGGGGGTAGCGCCAGGCCGTTCGGCCGCTCGGCCGAAACGGACCGGGTCGGGTAGACCCGGTTCGGGTCGACCCGGTGCGGCCGACTCCCCAGGGGGGGTCGGGCCGGGTCGGCCCGGGCCCGTACCCCCCGTCTTCGGACGATCTTCGTTCAAATGGCCGTATCTTGAGCTACGGGCCTCCAAATGACTCGCCGTCAGTGGCAACACGATCCTTGGATTTAGACGGCCGTTTCGGTATATCACACTCAAGGTTTTGGAATACTTTGAGTTCGGCCGGGTTGGTTCATACACGAAACCAACCGGGCCCTCGGAGCGGAAACGCTCATATCTTGAGCCACGGACGTCCGATTGATGTGCCGTCAGATTCATTGTTTTCCTCTAAGTGAGACGGTCCTTTTTGCATACTCCGCCCGAGGTTTGGACGCAGGTGAAGTATGGTCGGGTTGGTTTTGCCTTAAAAACCAACCGGGCCCCTGGGATGAAAAAGCCAATAAATCTCAGACCGGGCGTCCGATCGACGCGCCGTCTGCGACGTTGAGTTCCTGTTAGCGATACAGAACTTTTGGATACATCAACTTCGGACTTTGTGTCAGTTGATGTATCAGCCTCTCGGCTCGTGGAGCGGACCCTCCCGAACAAGCTTGCTGTGTGCGGAACCCTAGTGCTGGCTGCGACTGCTTCCTCGACAACGACGACTGTGCAGAGATCCTCCGTGGACTCCAACAACGACCGTGCAGAGATCCTCAGTGGACTGCGGCGACGACTGTGCAGAGATCCTCAGTGGACTGCGATGACTACTGCACTCAGCGATCCTGCATGGATCAGTGCTTCAGGTCCTGTGTGGGCCTGGTCCTGTGTGGGACCAATCCTGTGTGGTTCTGATCTTATGTGGGTCCGCGCTCAGCGGTTCTGTGTGAGCCAGCGCCTACAGGTCCTGTGTGGGCCCGATCCTGTGTGGGTCACTGCGGGGATAATACCTATCGATCCTTCGTGGTTCCGACGACTTAGATGGTTCAGTGATCATATTTATCGTCATCCGAAGAAGTATACCTGTGTGAGCTGAATCTTGTGTTTACTCTCCTTTGTGGATTGTGTTGAGCTATCCTGTGTGGATTTACTGTTTACTCTCATTTGTGGATTGTGTTGTTCTATCCTGTGTGGGTATAAGTTTTCTTTCCTGTGTGGACTGGGTTGTTCTTGGGCTCAGATGTTGGAGCCGAACGGGAATTGATGACTTAGGTATATGTATGGGCATATACCTAAGCCGTGTCAGATGTTACTTCGTGATTGTATCTTTCCTTTGTGGATTATCCTTTGTGGATTTCGGGAGACCTTCGGGGGTCTTGGGGTCCCTACTGAGTAGCTTATACTCACCCCTGCACAGGCTATGCCCGCACTACGTTGTGTTGGTTGCAGACGACGGACAACGCTGACCATGGTGGAGGTGTGCGGAGCAGGACAGTACCTGGAGGTGGACCACTGGGCGGGACGTACTCGGAGCAGTCAGGTGGACCCGAGAAGCAGTGGAGGCTATCTGTACCCACCCATCAGGTGGGACTTCCAGAGGACGGCTCGACGCTGCAGTTTTTCCTTTTCAGTTGCTGTTTTTCCTTTCAGTTGTACTTTACAGTTGGGCTTGTATTTCCGGCCCCTTTTACTTTCAGCACTGCTTGTACAGTTTTTACATAGTGTTTACTTTTCCTCTTGCTTACTCTGTGTTGTTTGTTTACTTTTCAAAGGCAATGCCTTCCCTTTTTTGTTGGGATTTACGCCTTGGTGCTAGTCGCCAGCCCCTGGCCTATGGAAGGCGGGATTGGGGTAGTCACGGCACGGGCCCCGAGGATGGGTCGTGACAAATGTAATGGACCAGACCTCTCCGATCCATTCTTTTGTGAAAATGTGGTGATAGAGGTGTTCTGAGAGGTCAAGGTGACTTGGGGTTGCGTTTGGGTGGAATTTTAAGGAAATATAAATGGTTATGGTCTTCGCATGGGAGGCACACGGTTTTACTAAACTATGCGGCCAAACCATGCAAGCATGGTATAGGAGGAAGTGGCTAACACACGGTTAGTGCAAGGTTTTTTTAACCGTGCGGACTACCCATGCGAGTACTGATTGTCGATGCAGAAGCTAATGCACGGTTAGTGCACAGTTTGTTAAACTGTGCAGACTAACCATGCAGACACTTATAGCTAGATCCTAAAATTGTGGATCTAACTCGTTTTTCCTTTAATCACCATGTTTGAGCCCCTAATCGGCCATAAATTGGGATTACCTTTCCTTGGATGTAGAAGAACCTCTCCCAAGCATTTGTGAGGTGATTCAGAGGATTCTCTTTGAAAACCAAAGACAGTTTCTCGAGATAATTGATCCTTTTTTTGGATTCATAAATATACATATATATACTCATCCTCTTCTCTCGGGATCATAGATCTACGCCCGTTATGGGTAGATCTAAGTGTGTGGATCTCATTTATGATGAGAATTGGTCTTGGTTGTGTTGGGAGAGGAGATCTATTGTGGATTCATAGAGAATCGACCCAGTTTCATGGGCACTCATTGACCGTAATGGTTTCCCTCGAAAACCATTGAGGTAGAGGATTCGTGGCTTCTCTAATTGTTTATGTGAAATGGTAGAGTTAGCATGATTTAGTCCATTGGATGACAATGGAATTGAACTACTTAAATACTTGACCTGGATTTAAAGAATTGGTGATCACATGTTGTTTCTTTGTACATTGGTAATGGTTCGCCTCTTGATTTGATAGATAGTTTAATATATATACCTTTCTTGTTATCATGTTGCTCTTGATGAAAATAATAAAGAACCTAAAGCTAGAATTAATTGAAAATTAACTAGCTAAAGATAAAGAGGCATTTAATGAATTAGGTTGTTGTTGTTGTGGATGTTGTTCAAAATTGATGTTAATAAAATTGATGTCGATGTACGTGATTAACATAGATGGTTGGTAAACCTAAAATCTGTTGGTGATTGTTGTTTGAAGTCTAGATGCCTTGTTAAAAGGCCAAGATCCCAATTTGATGTGATGTTTTTTTTCCTGCTGCTTGTGTTGTGTTGTGACCCTGGAGGGGTGTTGTGATATCATGTGTGGTGATGTGACCCTGGAGGGGTGTTGTGATTTGTGGAGGTAGGGAGGCCTTGTGGTTGTGGCAGCGGATGGCGCCTAGAGTGGAATGATGCATCTGTTTATGCATGTGGGTGCCGGGGAGGACACGAGGGATGATAGAATGGGATGGATGTGGTTGTTGGATGTTGGGTGCTTTGTGTGGTAGTTTATCTACATTACTTTTCCCCACTTCTCAAGGCAGCTGGTATTGCTTACCCATCATCTAAATGAGGTGAAGACACATGGGGTATGCCATGTGCTTTCAGTGTTTAGCCTCTCAAGGGATATTGGGTCTACACTCTTTCTATAGGCAGCAAAGACTCGATGGGTAGTATGTCTACTCACCATGTTGAGCCCCCTAGTGCTTAGATTCATAGGATTATTTTCTAGAATTCCTGGGAATTTTGGAAAGTAATTTAGTAATGAATGTTTTATTAAATGATGTTAACCCATGGGGTTGAGTTTGATGAACATAATGACGAGGTTGAAAACTTTTGAAGGGACAGTGGGTTCCAGATGTGCTGTTAGTGAATCTTAATGTGGAATTTTACTTGGATAATTAATATGTAAAGAATTAATTAACGTAAAGTTTAATTGATGAAAAAAGGGTTGAATTAATCTAATTAAGTACGTTAATTGGTTGTGTTCTTATTGGATACCTAGTCTTAGAGGTGGAAGCCTGGAGTCCGATAGATATTAGATGCAGTTGTGTATAAGACTAGGTTATGCCCATAGTGTGGTTGTGAGTTATAATATATTCTATAATTTTTTTGTTTCTATACAGTACTCCACCCTATCGGTAAGGGAAACTGACATCCTGGGGATTATGATCCTTGGGGGTGTTTTCCACAATATTCTAGTGGGAGGATGAACGGATGACTACACCATTTAGCCCTGCTCTCTTCTCTTGGTAGATACTAGTTCCATTGGTACAACAGTTAGTTTCCCCACATATGTGTGTAGAGGGATGTAATGGCTTGTGGTTATTTGACACACATATATTCTGGATATAGTGTATTATGGACTACAATAGGTGTAACATGTATGGGTTGTGATGGCTTGAGGATCCTTACTCTGTGTATGGGATGTAATGGCTTGAGGAATAATACCCGACATATGATACAAGTTATGAGGGATGTGGTGGATCCCATAAAATACTTGGTTACTTTTGGTTTAGATGATGGTGTGATACTTAGCCTAGGGGTCTGCGGGGAAGACTTTGTGATGCAATTGGTGAAAATTGTGGATCTTAGCCCATGTTTATACAGGCCAGCCTTTGGAGAGAGATGTACATGATGTATGTCGGTGGGGAAAAGCGGAAAACTAGTGAGGATGTAGTAGAGTGGTATAATTGATATTCTTTATTATATGCTATACTATTGTATCTGTTACTTGGTGAGAGTAGCCATGGTGAGGCTGGGAACATAGTATACATGTTAGGTGATGAGTTAGTTTCACTGTTGTTAATGTGCTTTAGCATGATTTCCTTAATTTTGCAAGAGAGGATTCAGGGAGGATCCTACTGATTATACTGTTATACTCACCCTAAGTATATATAAACTGTTTTTCAGGTCACTTGGATAAGGTTGGAGGTCAGGATGGTTACTACTAGCTTGTGGTTGCAGGAGCTGTTCAGGCTTGTGGTCGCTGGTGTTTTGTTACTTTCTTTTAGGTACTTGCAGTTTTCACTGTTTGGTTCTTCTACTTTTGCGTGGCATTTCATATTTGTACTTGGGTTTCTTTTATATTTCAGTTCATAGTTGGAGTTGGTTGGTGTCCATCATATCTCTCTCTTCCGCTTGTGCTCTCTTAAGGGTAATGCCTCCCATTTGTTTGTTTATTATACCCTCTTTTCTAGTCACCAACCCGTGGCCAACTGGAGGCGGGACTCGGGGGTCATTATCTACCTTTTCACATTTCCATCCTTGGAGGGGTACACTTTTTGGGGAGGGGGTCGTGACAGAGTGGTATAAGAGGCGAGGTTGAGGGATAGGATGGAGTTTGGAGTTAGGCAAATGTGAGGTTGCATGTGTTTTTAGGGAAATGGTGTCATTCGTGTTTAGGAAGTGAGGTAAACACTGGAGAACGACTAAGACATAGGTGTTTATGGACCCCTATAATCTATTGTATGGACCATTAAGTTTACAATAGCTACTAAACAGGGTGATACTGGTTGCAGGGTAGAGACCTAGGAAAGGACCATGCACCATTTTTCTTTGTGCCTATGTTTGTATGGGTTGTCCTTGGGATAGGTTAACCTAAAACAAATGAAAGAAAACCAATAATTAATTAATGTTTAGTGTTCCATATTCCAGGATTATGGCTCCAGGTCGACATCCTCTTCAGGTTTGCATAGAAGACATTCATCAGGCTGTTCAAGCAGGTCGCCGCATGGTAGAGGTTGACAACGACGACACTTGGAGGAAGACACTATGAGAGTTTCAGTGCTAGAGTCTGCAGAAGTATGAGGGCTGTATTTCAGATGCAGTCACGGAAGACTGTTTGGAGGAGGTTGAGATAGGCTTCAGTTCGATCCATGCTCAGAAGGAGCATTGGGTGTCATTGGTTGTGAAGATGCTGTGTGGAGCAGCAAGGTAGTGGTGGTTGTTGTCCCTCGGAGATCATGAGGAGTCAGCGATCTCATGGGAGGAGTTTCGAGGTAAGTTTAGAGATGAGTTCCTTTCTACGACTACGAAGGCATCTAGTCTCCAAGAGCTTCTTACCCTTCAACAGGGGAGCTCCACTGTTTGAGAGTTTGGAATCTATTTCAGAAACCTCTTATGATATGATTTAGACCTGTTACCAGATGAGGAGGCCAGGGTGAGGCATTTCGAGGAGGCATTGCATCCAGAGATCCAACGCCAGGTTACCCCATTTATGTTAAACACATATCTTGAGGTGTTGGCAAAGGAAGAGGTTGTTGAGAGTAATTTTACCAGGACCGGATCATCACGAGAGGTGAACCGGCATGATTTCTCATGAAGCAGGGCTTTGGTCTGGGGTTCCCGGTTGTTAAGGCAGAAGAGTTTTTGTTCAGCCGGGGGTAGGTCCCGGCCATTTACATCTCATTTCTCCGAAGGCAGCAACTCTCAGGTCAATGCCAAGGGATCATGTGCTTGTTTTTCTTGTAGTGGTCATGGTCATCAGCAGTAGGAGTGCCAGAACATTTAGATCAGTCATCTTGCATCGGGTGCTCGGCTCTAGGTTCTTCCGTTGAGGTGGTTCCAGCCGAGGCAGTAGTAGCAGGTTGCACCAGCTTTCTATCAGCAGACGGGAGATGGGGTGGGTAGAGGACAGCCCCATGATGCTCCCTGTCCTCCAAGAGCAGAGCGCGGTCATGGCGGTGGTCGTCATCAGGTTCATAGAGGCCGTGGAGGAGGCCAAGGCCAGCTTCAGGCTCTAGCGTTGCCAGCTCCAGACAAGCCAGACGTTGTTCGAGGTACCCTTTGCTTGTTTTCTACCTTGTTGCATGACTTTTTTGATTCAGGAGCGACACACTCCTTCATATCACCTACCCTTCTCCATACCATGGGACTTGAGGTAGAGAGGCTTCCAGTGCCCTTGGCATTGACTACGCCAAATGGAGTTCGAGCTGACTTGTTTGATGTTTGTAGTGATTTTGAGCTAGTGTTGGGGTAGCACCGCTCTTGGGGAGATTTCCTATGTTTAAAAATACAACCATATGATGTTATCCTCAGCATGGATTGGTTGTATTTGGTGCAGGATATTCTATATTGATATAGGAACAAGGTATTTTTCGTTGATGAAGATGGAGATCAAGTGGTTTTTTTGGTGAGCAAGATCCTCGAATGGGTCAGAGGCATGTTCCATCCATATCAACCATGGTGGCGAAGATGATGCTGAGTTCTTCAAAGGTTCGGTAGTTGGCGTTTCCTAGGTTCGTAGAGGAGTACCCTGATGTTTTTTCAGAAGAGGTTGTAGCCTTACCCCCTCGACGAGAGATCGAGTTTGGGATCGAGCTACAGCCAGGAGCGTCACCTATATCTATGTCTCCGTATAGGATGTCCCCTTCCGAGTTACGAGAGATACATATACAGATTTATGGTCTGTTGCAGTGCGGTTTTGTTCGACCAAGTGTGTCACCATGGGGTGCACCAATTCTGTTCGTGAAGAAGGACGACAATAGTTTGCGGTTGTGTGTCGATTATCGTCGCATAAACAATGTGACAATAAAGAACCATTATCCTATTCCGCGGACCGATGACTTATTGTATCAACTAAAAGGTGCATGTTGGTTCTCAAAGATCGACTTGCGGTCAGGATATCATCAGATGCATTTGATGGATGAAGATATCCTGAAGACTGCTTTTCTTTGTCGTCAGGAGCATTATGAGTTTGTTGTAATTCGGTGTGGTGTGAAGAATGCTCCAGCTGTATTCATGGGATTGATGAATGATGTGTTCTTTGAGTTCTTGTACAAGATTGTTGTAGTTTTCATCGATAGCATCCTTGTGTACTCCACATCTGAAGAGGACCATGCAGAGCATCTACATGCTGTTTTGGGAGTTCTTCGTCGACATTAGTCGTTCGGAAAGTTGTTGTAGTGTGAGTTTTGGGCTCTATAAGTCTATCTCATGGGGAATATCATGTCCCAACAAAGAATATATGTGGATCCATCAAAGAGAGAAGAGGTTTTGTCTTGGGCAGCCCCCAAGAAAGTGTCTGAGGTGTGATGTTTCCTTGGTCTCGCAGGCTACTAGAGGAGGATCATATCTAATTTCCCCCGAGTTGCAACTCCTCTGACAGCTTTGACCAAAAATGATCAAGCATTCTTATGGACTGATTAGTGTCAAGCAGCATTCAAGTATCTAAAAGGGAGGTTAATAAGTGCTCTTGTCTTTTGTCATCCAGGTGGGAGAGTTTAGTTTGATGTTTTCTGAGATTCTTCACATCTGGGTTTAGGTTGTGTCCTCATGCTGCATAGGTCAGTTTTATCTTATGGGTCTCTGCAGTTGTGTCCCCATGAATGCAACTATGTCACCCATGATCTTGAGTTGGCAGTCATTGTGTTTGATCTGAAGTGGTGTAGACATTACCTCATTGGTGAACGTTTTGTGGTTTTCACTGATCATAAGAGTTTTTAGTATGTTTTCTCCCAGCATGACTTGAACTTGCTTCAGAATTGGTGGATGGAGTTCCTATAGTAATACGACTTTGAAATATCATATACACTTGGAAAGGGGAATTTTGTAGCTGATACGATGAACAGAAACCACATAGTGATGATGTGTCTGAATCCGGTTATTCTGGGAGGGTAACGGAATAATTTTCATCATTAAATCTTTATATGGGAGATGTTAGAGGTAGAGGTTTTCTTTTTCAGATGATAGTTGAGTCATCCCTGGTGTAGAATGTGGAAGAGTCCTAGTTGGGGTATCTTGAGGTGGAGGTTTGGAGAGACCTAATTGTTTGTGGTGAGGCCCTTTATGGTTGGTATGAAGATGAACAAAACAGAGTGTTGTATCATTGAAGGATTTTTGATCCCTTGGAGATGTGTGAGACGGTCCGCAGAGAGTTCCATGGTTCTCCTTTAACGGTGCATCCTGGTGTGACAAAGATGTACCGATCCTTGAGGAGTCAGTTTTGGTGGCCTGGGCTGAAGCGTGCGATTGCAGAGTTTGTATATTGATGTTTAGTCTGATAGAAGATGAAGGCCAAACACTGGGTTCCTAGTGGTCTTCTCCACCCACTAGAGATTCCTCAGTGGAATTGGGAGGACACCTCAATGAACATTGTCACAGGTTTACCTCGAGCTCCGGGAGGACATGATTCTATTTGGGTGGTAGTGGATCGTTTAACATAATCGGCACACTTCATAGCAATCAAGGAGTCGAGCTCATTTGAAGTTTTGTCGAGGCAGTATCTGGAGAAGGTGGTGAGACTTCACGGAGTCCATAGGACATTAATTTCTGATCGAGATCCTTGTTTTACCTCCTTGGTATGGAGAGGACTCCATCATCATTTCGGTTCTCAGCTATGCCTTAGCACTACTTTTCACCCTCAAATGAATGGTCAGAAATATCAAAGCATCTAGACTCTTGAAGACATGTTACACTCTTGTGTTCTTGATTTTATAGGTTCATGGATGAGGCACTTACCCTTTTTGGAGTTCGTTTAAAATAATAGTTTTCACTCAACCATCGGTATGACACCGTTTGAATCCTTGTATGGTCGACCTTGACATTCTCTATTATGTTAGACAAGGATCGGAGAGTCAGAAATTATCGGACCGGAACTTGTGTAGAATACAACAGATATGGTTCAGGTGATTCGTGAGAGGATGAAGGCAGCGCAAGATCGTCAGAAATCTTATGCCGATCAGAGAAGGTGACCCTTAGAGTTTAATGTTGGGGATCATGTGTTTCTGAAGGTGACTCCCCGTCATGGGTAGCGAAGGTTTGGTCATGGGAGTAAGCATTATCCCTGCTTTTTTGGGCCTTTTGAGGTGTTAGATCATGTTGGAGCTGTGGCATATCGAGTAGAGCTTCCACCACAGATGAGTCAAATACATGATGTTTTCCATGTATCGCAGCTACATCGTTTTCTTCATAACGACTCCCACATCATCGAATGGGGAGAGATCATTGTTGATGATGATGCCACCATTGAGGAGCGACTTGTGGACATCCAAGACCGCAAGGATAGGGTATTGTGTGGCCGATCCATCCATTTAGTTTGTGTATTGTGGCGACACATGGGCTTGGAAGAGAGTACTTGAGAACATGAGTCATAGATACATGCTCAGTACCTAGAGTTGTTTGATGTTTAACACTTTTCGTGTATCTTTCTATCTTATGTGGTTTTGGGGATTTCATGTTTATGAGATGACATATATTATTGCTTTGGTGGCTTGATCTCTTTTGAGAGATATTTCGTTGGGTGGTTGTTCAGACCCTATTTCGTTTTCTCTTTAGGTGTGTTTTCGATTCTCGAGGTCGAGATTTTTTTGATAGGTATATGATTTAAGGGCCCTAACCTCTCCGGTCTATTCCTTTGTGAAAATGTGGTGATAGAAGTGTTCTGTGAGGCCATGGTGACTTGGAGGTTCATTTGGGTGGACTTTTAATGAAATATACATGGTTATGGCCTTAGCACGGGAGGCGTATGTTTTTCCTATACTGTTTGGACAAACCGTGCAAGGCTGGTCTTGGAGGATGTGGCTAACGCACGGTTAGCACACGGTTTATCTAACAGTGTGGACTAACCGTGTGAGGAGTGATTATCAAGGCAGAAGCTAACACACAGTTAGTGCACGATTTGTTAAACTGTGCGGACTAACCATGGGGGCACTTAAAGTTAGATCCTAAAATTGTGGATCTAACTTATTTTCCTTTAATCACCTCTTTTATGCCCCTAATCGTCCATAAATCGGGAATACCTTTCCTTGGAGGTAGAAGAACCTCTCCCAAGCATTTTGGAGGCAATTTGGAGTCTTATCTTCACGAATTGAAGTCGGTGTCTCAAGGTATATGATCGTTTTGTTTGGTTTCTTAGATCTACGTAGATCTACTCCTCCTCTTCTCTCAGGATCTTGGATCTACGCCCATTATGGGTAGATCTATGTGTGTGGATATTTTTTTGATGATCTTTGGTCTTGTTTATGTTAGGAGAAGAGATCTAAGGATGATTTGTTGAGAATCGACCCGGTTTCTTGGGTTCTCATCGACCGTTGTGGTTTCCCTCAAAAAACATTGAGGTAGGGGATTCGTGGCTTCTCTAATTGTATATGTGAAATCTTAGAGTTAGCATGATTTATTCCTTTGGATCACAATGGAATTGACATAATTAGATACTTGAACTAGATTAAAAGAATTGGAGATTGCATGTTGTTTCTTTGTACTGTGATAACAGTTCGCCTCTTGATTTTCCAGATAGTGTGATATATATGCCTTTATTGTTAGCATGTTTCACTTTATGAAATTTATAAAGACCATAAAGATGTAATTATTTAATAATTAATTTTCAAAAGATAAAGAGGCATGTAAATGAACCCGGTTGTTGTAGTTCTGGATGTTGTTCCAAATTGAAGTTAATCAAATTGATGTCGATGTATGTGATTATATTTGTTGGTTGGTAAACCTAAAATCTATTGGTGCTTGTTTCTTGAAGGCTAGATGCCTTTTTAAAGGGCCATGAGCCCAATTTGGTGTGATGTTTGTTTTCCTGCTGGTTGTGCTGTGTTGTGACCCTGGAGGGGTGTTGTGATATATTGTGTTGTGATGTGACCCTGGAGGGGTGTTGTGATATGTGGAGGTAGGGAGGCCTTGTGGTTGTGGTAGTGGATGATGCCAAGAGTGTAAAGATGCATTAGTTTATGCATGTGTGTATCGGGGAGGACACCAAGGATGATGGAATGGGATGGATGTGGTTTTTGGATGCTTGGTTTTTTGTTTGGTTGTTAATCTTCTTTACTTTACCTCACTGCTCAAGGCAGCTAGCCTTTCTTACCCTTCTTCCTGAGGAGGTGAAGTCACGTGGGATAGGCCATATGCTTTCCGTGTTTATCCTCTCAAGGGAAAATGGGTCTACGCTCTTGCTATAGGCGGAAAAGACTCAACGAGTAGAATGTATACACACCGTGTTGATCCCCCTTGTTTTTATTAGCATATGATTATTTTTTAGAATGCATGTGAATATGGGAAAGTTATTCTGTATTGAATGTTTGATGAAATGATGTTAACCCATGGGGTTGGAGTTTTATTAACATAATGATGATGTTGAGATATTTTGAACGGACAGTGGGTTCTGGATGTGCTGTTAATGGAACTCACTATGGAATTGTTCTTGGTTAATTAATATTTATAGAATTAGTTAACATAATGTGAAATTGATGAAAAAAGGGATGATGTAATCTAAAGAAGTTCTTTAATTAGTTCCGTGCTAATAGGATACCTAGTCTTAGAAGTGGCATCATAGAGTCTGAGAGACATTAGCTTCAGTTTTGTCTAAGACTAGGTTATTCCCATAGTGTGGTTGTGAGTTATAGTATATTCTGTACATTTTGTGTTTCTATACGCTACTCCACCCTATTAGTAAGGGAAACTGACACCCCGTGGATTCTGATCCTTGGGGGGTGTTTTCCCCAACATTCTGATGGGAGGATGAATGGATGACTACCCTCTTTAGCCCCGCTCTCTTCACTAGGTAGATACTAGTTCCATTTGCATAGCGGTTAGTTTCCCCATATATGTGTGTAGAGGGATTTAATGTCTTGTGGTTATTTCACACTCATATATTCTGTATATAGCGTCATATGAACTACTATAGGTGTAACGTGTATAGGTTGTGATAGCTTGAGGGTTCTTACTCGGTGTATAGGATGTAATGGCTTGAGGTATAATACCCGATATATGATAAACGTTATGCGTGCTGTGGTGGCTCCCGGAAACTATCTGGTTACTTTTGGTTATAAGGATGGTGTGGTTCTTAGCCCGGGTGTCGGTGGGAAAGCCTTTGTGATTCACGTGGTGCCTATTGTGGAGCATAGCCCATGTTTATACGGGAAAGCCTTTGGAGAGAGATTCACAGGACGTATGTCATTGGGGAAAAGCAGAAAACTGGTGGGGAAGTAATAGCGGGGTACGCTTGATATTCATTATTATGTGTTATACTCTTGTGTGCGTTACTTGGTGAGAGTAGCCATGGTGAGGTTGGGAACATAGTATACCTATTAGGTGATGAGTTAGTTTCATTGTTGTTCACTGTGATTTAGCATGATTTATTTACTTATTCACGAGAGGCTTCAAGGAGGATCTTACTGAGTATACTATTATACTCACCCAACGTATATATAAACTAATTTTCAGGTCACATGGAGCATGTTGGAGGTCAGGCTGGTTACTACCAGCTTGTGGTTGCAAGAGCTGTTCGGGATTGTGGTCGCTGCTATTTTTTTTACTTTCTTTTGGGTACTTAAAATTTCCCCTTTTCGGTTGTAGTACTTTTTCATGTCATTTCATATATGTACTTGGGATTCTGTAATATTTCAGTTCTTAGTTGGAGTTGGTTGCTATATATCTTATCTATCTCTTCCGAATGTGTTCTCTTATAGGGGAATGCCTCCCATTTTTGTGTTTATTATACCCTCGGTGCTAGTCGCCAACCCAGGGCCTACAGGTTGCAGGACTCGGGGGGTCATTATCTCCCTTTTCACATTCCCATCCCTGGAGGGGTACACATTGTTGGGATGGTGTCATGACACATAAAATAGTGAAAAACATATATATTTGTGCCGTAATATTATAAGACATTCATAATATCTTCATATAATAACAATTGAAAAGAAAATGGTGTCTGTAAACTTTTTGTACATTGATCATAGTAGAACCCTTATAAATAATATGGGTTTAATAAATATCTAAAAAACATAAAATTGAACATCTATTAAAATAAAAAGAAATTTATCAATGGATTTTATATCTAATAAATGATAATTAAAATCCAATGTTGTTATTATATATGAAAATTAATTTAAAATATCACTGAAACATTTCATGAGGAAAACACACCTTCTACATTGATAATTAAATTTAAAATATATTAATTTCAGTAATATTATGAAGAAAAATTCCATTGAAATGAAAAATGGAAAATTTTATGGGATTATTAAAAATATTTAATTTTTAAGATTGTAAGTAAGTTCATTCATGATTTATAACATAAAAGAAAACATTCCATTCACATTTTGAGAGAAAAGTAAAAAATTACGACATTTAGAATAAGATAAGAAGATTATATTTACAACATTATTTTAAAAGTAAATAATGTGAAAATTTATCATTAAAAATATTATAAGGTAATATTAATAACATTCATTATATCATTTATATAAAACAAGGATTTTAATTTAAAAGTGTCTCTGACCACAATGTGAAATAATGTTATTTTCCATAAACACATTTTCATATTCTTTGTTAAATAAGGTCGATAAAACGAAATGAAAATATTTATTATCAGAAAAAATAACAGGATAATTAAATTCATGAATTTATTGTTATAAACATCATAATATATAATCATTGGGAAGATAATCATAAATAAACATGTTAAATAATGATATTGTAATGTAAACACATTCCATATTGTTGACCTATGAATCATGATCCCCATAAAATAAAAAACATAACATTTATATGTAAATCCAAATAATATTCATAAAATGAATAATTATATGAATTCATGGGATGTATATTAACCAAATAGAAGAAACATATCGTGATTATATCTTGTATCTAAAGGAAATAAATGCTTGAAATGATGTTGTTACCCTAGTCTAGAAATCCTTCGAATGTATTGGAATCTATTCCTTAATAAATATAAATTTAGTATAAATATAATTTATAAACATATAATTATATATATGATAATATATATAATTTATTTATAATCGTTTATAACTTAATAGTTAATACTTTTTATTAATATTCAATTTCGATGTCATCTGCTTCGGATTTCCCTCATGTTTTTGATTATTTTTTTTGGTCATTGTACATTGATAATTATTAAATAATATAAAAAATATTAACCATCATATATATAATATATTAAAATTATATTAATATTTTTGTTCATTCATAAAATTAAAGATAAAAAATTAATTACACCATTCATGGAGATGGTAGGTCGTACGTACTTTTGAACACAGTTTTTCCCTTTTTGATGGATGGAACGAAATAATGATTAGTTATAACTCACATTTATATAATATATATATATATAATATATTAATTTTGTCAATAATTACTATCATAAATGTAATACGTAAATGAAAAAGGAATCACATTTCTTCACAGAGGTGTTGGTCCACATGTATGCATGAATGATGTTATAATTTTCCAAAAGATTGAAAGGTAATAAGGTAGGTATAATATTATAATTCTATAATAAAAATAATGTTATAAATATTATGTATAAATATTAATCCCATAATAATAACCATTCATGAAATATGATGATGTTAATTGAATTCTATCACTCTATGGAGATGTTAGTCCATTTGTATGCATGAGTGATACATTCACATCAAATTTGATGAAAATAGGGTTAATAAATGTGATTTAATAATCATAATAACATTTACATATATTTAGGATACTGAATTTTTTATTTCATTCATAATTTAAAATAATTATAAGGGTTAAAAGTAGAACTAAAAATAATGTGATTAGTTAATTCAATTACCTCTTCTTTGAAGCCAATCTATTATATATATTCTTAAGGGTTGTAGGTTTGTTGTTTTAGGGATACCAACTCAACTAGAATGAGTCAATGGGAGTGTTGAAGTTGTTTTTAATGAGTTTAGTTGATATATAATACTAAATGTGGTGTGCAAAAGGTAAAATAGGGGTTCCAATTACGATTGAGGGGAGGGGAAATCTTGAATTTTCAAAAACTCGTGAACTATATAGAAAAATTGTTAAGAAAAATCCGTAATAATGAAAAATAAATGGTAAATAGATGAACATGTAGACAATATATTATCCCATATTTCATATTTTAATATTTTAAATTATTATCATCTATTTTTAAATTCATTCTAATAATACATTTTCTTCAATGTTTACATGATTCTATTAATTTGAATTAAAAGACATAAATATAAACATACGGTTTAAAATATAATATATTAAAATAAAATTAATATGTCATATACATATAAAATTTTCTTATATGATATTAAATTACTCAAATAAAATTACTTTAAATAGTGTTTAAAATACTATCTATATTTTTTATTAGTTGGAGTAATAATATACCACTATTAAATAATCATTTAAGGTAATTTTAAAATTTAAAAAATATATAAATAAATTTTTATCAGGAAAATATTTTTGTTTGTTTCAAAATATATATTCATATTCATTTGTAAATTTATTTTAGTTATATGTGGGCGTATATGATATATTTAAAACTAAGTTATTGAAATTGTGCAACTTTATTTTCTCTAAATATTATATAGGTAATTTGAAGGGAAAAGTTTATATAAAACCGATTAATCACTAGTAGAATATTTAAGGGTAAAATTATCAGTACCAAATAATAATGTGGATGATAAATTATGAATTTATAACATAGTTTTAATCTTGAATAATTTGATATATTCTTTAGCGAGGTGATACATTTTACTATGGTCAGTATTCATATTGACCAATAATAAAAGGGACCAATTTTCCAATTTCGTACATCATAATTTAATATTTTAAATTAATTTCATTAAATTAAATAATTATATGTGTATGAGTTTAATTTTTAAATATGTTCAAAATTCACGATGAAAAAAATAATTCTAAATAAATAATATTTTCAGTATTAAACGTTATTTTATTATTATTCCACGACCTGAAAAAATATATATGAATGATAAATAATTTTATTAAAATTTAAATCTACAAATTTCATTTAAATAATTCCCCAGAGGTAAATTTTTAGTTATTAATATAAAATGATTTTTTTCACATACAAGTAATTATCTATAAGAATATCACTTTTACATTCAAATTATTATTTTTATTTATAATCGATTTGTAACCAATGAATTTATATATACTTATATATACCATAATGTTTTCATAATATTATAACTACTTTTCAAAATCCAATGGAACATCTAGGATATAAACCACCTATAATATTTTAATAGTATATTGTAGATCATTTAAAAAAAATTCATGCAAGACCCATTATCAATGAAATCAAATTCATTCAAAAGAACTATTTTTCAAAACATTGGGGTATTTAATTCTACCCTAAAAAAGTATATTACTTCTCAAAATTCATCACTTTGGTAAAAAAATGAGGATATATTTATTTCATTACATCATCATGTTATTATATATCATTTTTAAATTTTTTATTTCTCTAAAGAACATTCACTATGTGAGTAGTCTGGTTCCTTATAACATTATTTTCCCAATAATGATTTATACTAGTTTTTATTCATATGAATGTTAATAATCCAATGGTATGACCTCTGATTTTAGAAATGTGATGGATTATGTATGTATTTCAATAATGGAGATACATAGAAAACATTGAGAACATGGGATAAATTTAGATAAAGCTCTTAATGATAAGATATCTTATGTAATTTATCAATAATATAAAACAGGTTCATTAATATTGGGATTAGTTTTACATTTATTCCAATTCTAATAAAACTATTACATTGATAATTTCATAAAAACTCTTTATCATCAACATTGAACTTCATATCTCATCAATTTTTACCAGAATTACATTTATATTGAGTTTGAGATACCTTCATTTATTGTTGAACTGATTTTACATCATTTACCATTTCCTTTGATAGATCAGGTATCAGTATAGATTCATGTTTCCAGTATCATCCCATCATTTTGGTGTTCTACACATACTTATATAGAGTGATATATTAAGAACCAAATGAATTCTTGAATAAAATATATTATTGTAATAATACATGACTCAGATATGGTTATCATCCCAAATACCTTTGAAATCCATATAATAAGTTCTCAACATATCGTATAGGGTTTGAATGGTTCCCTCAATATAAAATTATTTCAATGTGTGATAAGAAGTGAGAAAATATATTTATATGTCTAGATCACACTAAAATATTTTATTAAACCTCAATGTAAACCTTCGATCTTGATTAGATAAAATAGAATATAGTAGTCTATGTACCATTAACATATATATAACCTAAACAATTGAAATATTATCCCAATAGAAATCTCCACTAATATCATTGATGTGTACTGGTTTTTTAATGGGATCACATACAACAACTATAACATTATTACCATTATATATTGTGCAGAGTTTAATGATAAAATCTGTAGTGATGTTCTATCATTTCGATTTTTCATATTATTAATGGTTAAAACATCCCCATTGAATTTTTTTCGTTCAGCCATAAAATGATGAAATAATTATAAACATGGTAGACAATAAAAAATATTTATCTTCATATTTTCCATGTTTAAAAATACATTCTGATATATATGTGTCACTGTACATATTGGATGGATATTGAATGATGAAATGTGAGCCACATCCAATGACACTTTTTTCAAATATAGTATTTATTGAATACATTCAATATTTCCGAAAATTAAAATTTAATCACAATAATGGTTAAAAAAATAAATAATTCTCAATTTCTTCTTTATTTCTATATATTCCTTCTACACCTCTTCAATATTCTTTTAGTTATATTTTTTCACAAACAATTGAGAAAGAAAATTTTTCTCCCCTTCCTTCATGATTTTGATATCAACCAATTGGATGTTTTAAATTATTGTATCATTCTTGATCCTCATAATAGATAATAAAAAATGATTCTTCAACTTATAAAATATTCTACCTTTTTTCACTTTCCGAAGGAGGTATTGTATAGAGTAGTCATAACCTTTTATCATCTTCGTCTGTCCTATATGGGGCATATTTAACTCTTTTTATTTGAAAATATAGTTTAAAATTATATGGTCAGTATATATTTAAGAATTTTCTATATATATATATATATATTATTCCTCCATATGATTAATAAAAAAATTACTAATACTAACTCAAAATCCTATAATGGGTTATTTTTAATTATTCTTACATTAGAGAGAGGAATAAGTTATCACCATATCTTCTAACAAGATCACACAACTATATCTATTTTTTGATGCATAACTATAGATTAAAACACCTTCATGACATTATTGTAATGTTAACAACTGTGAACTAAATAACCTTGTCATTAGTTCCTTTTAATTTTCTTCACATGAATATATCCAAATAATTTCTATCTATTCGGATTTAGATTAACATTTGAATTTTATAGTCATGATAAATTAACTTAATAAATAAATAATGTATTGTAAATAAAAAGACTATAGATCTTAGTCACTATTTCTGGTCTCATAAAACCATAAATAACTTATTTTCGTTCAGGATATATTAATATACCTTCACATGAAATTATTTGGCCAATTTAAGATGTTTTCTGAAGCCAGAAATAAAACATAGTAAATTATTTGAAAATATTCTCATTCATCTTGGCCCATTGATCAATTCTAAAATGTTCATAATCATCTTCCCAACTCATTTAATAAATAATAATCTTTTATATACTGACTTCAAAAAACCGATGATTGTAATATGAAAAACTCTATGAATTAAATCCATGAATAAAGTTGTGGAATTATTAAGAAAAAATGACATCACTATAAATTCATACTCTGTATACCTTGTATATAGTGTTTCCTTATGTATATCTGCTTTATGGACCCTCAATGTATGATATCCAGAATAAACAGATATCCTGGGAATGTATTGACTTCATTGACTTAGATGAATCATGTCGTTAATTTGTGATATTGTATATTTTTTTGATACTAATTTAGTTAAGATATCAATAATCAATATAGATTATAATTAATACATCTATCATCTTAATAAAAAAATAAAATCACCCATACATTTTTTGCCAAAAAAACATCATTAAATAATTCTCTCAATGTTGCTAATTCAGGTCCTATAACTCAATCACTACCATTCCATATAGATTATAGTAAATAGGATTAGAAATAGTTATAAGTTTTATTGAGAACACAAATTCATGATTCATTTCAAGACAAGAAATTACTTCTGGAAATACAACATTAATCACCCACACAATAAAAAATATCTTTGAGGTTCAATGTATTCCCACCCTTCTGAGAGAAACACCACATCTTTATTGGAATCAGGTCTAATACATTGTATGTAATTATAATAATAATATAATATTTATCAAATCACCGAGTGATTGTAATATGATGATTCATAAAATAAAATGTAACATACTTTCGTAGAAAATTGATAATGGATTTATGTAATGAAGTAGTTTTTTTCCTATGATAATATCATACTGAACTAAATGGAGAATAACAATATTTTTAGGAATAAGAATCCCAAAAACATCATCCAATGATGAGTTATGCACTTGGGATTAGATCATCATATCATTAGGGTTTTTTATTTCTAAACAAATATCTAATATATGAGGTGGTAATGTTACACACTCAGAAAATTATTCTGATACAAATGAGTGGTTATATCTAATGGAAAATTAAAAATTCTAGTTCTAGAATATATTACAATTACACTTTTCAACATGTCATTCTCATATCCATGTTCACCAATTGAGATCATATGATATTTCCCTTTTTTATATGGTCTTATGAGGCTGTTGATGTCTATTATGAAAAAAAATTTGTTCATGCACTAGTTGAATAAATCACATTCAACATTTATTTGAAGTATTATGGAATATGTGTATTTATTGGTGCCATAATTTCCTTCATAGTTTCAACATCCCAGTTCACCACCATTCAAAATTAATTGGTTTAATGAAAATATTTCCCATATTTAAAAAACATCCTACTTCTACTCATGTAATTATAATGATGTTTCTCCCCATATTTCTTATATGTAGGTTATTCAAATTTCTTTTTCACCATAGGATTTATTCCAATTCTCAAGATACATGATCTTTAATTTTATCAAAAAATTCTGATTGTGAATATATGTTATTTAATTTTATAACTTTTGTCCAAAAATAATTGTTTATTCATAGTTATTAAATTATATTATATCCAACTCCTTTCAGGGACATGGTTTTAATATAGTATAGAATCAATCTATTTTTTATTTTGGAATGATGATTATACTAGAATCATACATTTGATTTTTTAAAAATTAGTTTTATAGGAACCACTAAATTGACCCACCCACTTATTTATTTAATTAAATTACTTCTCCATCAATGTACAAAAATAAAAGGGACATACTTACTAAAAAATATTCTAAAAAATCAACTAATTTAATTAACTTAATTTCATCATTAAGAATTTTAATCTTAAGAAGGTTTCATCATTGATCTATTTTTCCTTTTAAATGATAAATTGTCAGAATAACACTGACATATTCAAAAAACTTGATAATAAATCATATCATTCATTAGTTCTGTTCTATTTCTCAGATACTATTATATTAGTAGAAACACATAAATATCATAGATCTTGCATCATTGACGACTCAAAATTATTTTTCCCTCATTCACTGATTTAGAAACTCAAGTTGATTCATAGCACTATAATGTTTTGTGATAAAATAATAATGTTTTTTATTACTGTTAAAGTCAATTTTTGTAAATTAAGAGGAATCTAAATTAATTATTCATTACATTCAGTATTAATATGATCTGTTAGAGATCCACCTATTATATAAATCCATCAATCCTAGTGAGAGAAAAAATAATCCGATATGAAAAAATAATCATGAAATATTATATATATATGATGTCAATATCTCGAAATACCGATTGGTTTAGTAGCCTTGGAAACACTAGATATATTCATAAAGATTTACATTACATCATGAAGTGAAAAAATACTACAACAACATATTGTCTCCATAATCCACACTATTATCCCCTCATAATATCCCTGCAGGTCATTCATAAATTTACTTCTTCACATCCTGGGAAAAATAACACATTGAAAAGGGGTGAGCTCAAATGCCCAGTAAGGATAACAATATAGTGGAAACTTTCATAAATAAGAATAAACATTTAAGAAATGTATAACTAAAACAAAATCCTTTTAAACTTGAAATTCAACATAGTATGGAAAAAATAAAATGAAATAATTCCATTTACATATTCACATGGATATTCTACTAATCGAATAATCACATGCAATATCAATAACAACTTTCATAATGATGGAATGCATAATGCCAGACTATCATAACCACATGGCCATGGCCTCGTGCCAAGACTACAAATAAGATTTTGCCAAGGCCATGTGCCAAGACACCAAGTTGTCTCATGAGACCTACCGATGCATCGAGGAGCTATAGAGGGATCCACCCATCACATATTAAGTTCAATGCATTCCAATATTAAATGGTTTAAGCATAATATAAACATTTGTATTAAAACTAGCATATGAAATGTAAATAGTTCATCCATAAACATATACGATTCTTGTATAATTTATTATAAACCACTTACAAAAGTCAAAAAGGGTATAAATGACTTCAACCCATATTCTAGTAAATAGTAAAAAATGTTTTGAAATACATTTTTAAGAAACATGGATGTGGATGATAAAGAAATCCCAGTAGATTATTATGTATAAACCACCTCGGATAATGAAGAGATTGTGAAATAAACCCATACCATCTAATTTTCCTTGGTTGGAGGTAGGTTAAACTCCTGTAAAATGGTGAAATAATTGTTATTAAATTATATAAGAAACATATATATTAATATGATATCATATATGATCTTTTATCATTGATTTGTTAATAATATCTTATTATTATCATTGTTTCGCGTGTTAACTTCCTCATTTTCTTTTATATGTTTTGATACGTAAGACATGATTTTCATGGATAGGTTGTATGTTATTCATATCCAGAATGATATCAAGTCCTTAAACCTTATTTTTAAATCATCAAATGATAATTATACTTGAATGGATACGATGGAGAATGAATCTCATCGCGTTCATGGAGACGGTAGTCCGTACATACGCACGAGTGACAACATCATTCTTTTGATATTAAAAAATATACAATTAGATGGTATAACATATATAAAGAATCATTATCATGTTATATTTATTATTTACATGAGTTACACATCATTATTATACCCATCCAAATAATAATTTATAGAATAACAATTACACCACGACGTGGAGACGGTAAGCCGTATGTACGCACGCATGGTGACATGTTATTCATAGGATGGATAGAATACTGAATATGGTTGTACCATGTTTATAATAAAATCATAGTATATATATAAGATACTGGAGTTATTATTTTATAATGGTAATAACAATGAACGAAGAAGTGGAAGAAGAAAGGAACTTGAAAAAGGGTGGTGAAATCATTACCTCTTCTTCGGGTTCTTCCTTTTGATTTGATCAAAAGGGCTCCTAGGTTGGATTTCCTACTAAAGGAAGGCCTCTAAGATGAATCGAGTGATGTTGAGATAGTATTTGGTCAGAGTTTGGCCAAGCCAAAAGGCTTTTACAGTGTGAGTTAATGAGATGGGAGAGTGCCCTTTTGTAAGAGGGGTGAGGGGCACCTTTGGAAAAGCTAGAAATATTATTTGATAATAAATTTATATTCGGTTTCTAATGGATCCAAAGTGGATTATTTATAGTTTAAGGTGGGTATAGGTCGAAATCCACTCAACCAATAGAATTTAGACAGGTTTGGGTTGCTATATTAACCTTATCATTAAGTATTAACTCTTAGTTAATTAGTTTCACTTTTACAATGTCTCTTTGTATTTTTATATTATATAGTTAATAAACATACTATATACATCCAAGAGACCCCCAAGTGGTACATTAATGATACACCTATCATGATATAAGTCTCTTGTCCTAACCTTAGATTTTTAGGAATTTAATATCAATTAATAATATAATATTTGTTTTAAAAACTCATTTATGTCAATTTTGACACTATTCAATAATTGTTTTTTGTAAAAATCATAACATAATTATTACTTCAAAAAAACTTACTTAAGTCAATAATAACATGTCATATTATCCTATAAAATTAGTTTAATTCATTAAAAGTCTCAAATTATATTTATTTGGGTATTTATAATATCAATTATTTTAATATTTCACTATTATTGTAGCTACTGCAACATCATTGGGTCATAAATAAATTAAAATATTTAATATCAAAAAATTATAAATAAAATATCATTATGTATAAAGTATTTTTAGATTTCTAATGAATATTTAAAATCTAATTTATCTTATCTATAACCCTATATTAAATATGTTTTAGTAAATAATATTTGATTTTAACTCTTTTAACTCTTCTTTGAATTAAATAATATTAAATGTCCAAATCTAATTCAAGTGGACCTGAATGATAATATTTTATTCCTAAGGTTGTTTTTCGTTGAGATAAACTTGTCCAATAGAATTAGAACATGTGTTAGTGTAATATTAATATCATTTTCACCCTTAATTACCCAATTTAATTTTAACCGTGTTAAATAAAAGTAAAAAGTTACTATTCACCAAAAATTATTTCCATCTCATTGAAAAAAAATTTATTCCTTGATATTAACGGTGTCTCTCGGATTTTCGAAATTCCAATCACAGAAGCGGTAAAATTAAGTTTTATGAAAAATTCAGTTTTTTAACTACCACTTAGTAGTTTCACCATTCATCAAAAATTGAAGTTTTTCAGAACAATGCCAAAATTTCACCATAGGCTATAATTGATATTCTGAATTCCAAAATGATTTCTATTTTAAAAAATTCCAAAATTAAAAGTTGCATTAATTAATTTTATAATTAATTCTCCTTGTCATAACATATAGCGTGTTTTTAAGAAACAATATATATCAAAAGATTGACAATTGTTTATGTCAAATCTCAACGTGAAATTAATTATAATGAATACCATTGGATAAAATAGTAAAAAAATATTCTAATTATACTTTAAAACCACTAAATAATATAATTTATCACTATAAATTATTTTTATTAAAAAAGTAGTTTTTTAGTATTTTTCACTCTTCATAGAAATTGGAAGTTCTCAGAAAAATATAAAAAATTCAACTTTGGATAATTTCGATATTCTGAATCCAAAAATGAAGTCCATTTTGAAATATAAAATATATATAATTTAAAAAAGTAGGTATTACTATTCATAATGGCTAGTTTGATTGGTTGTGATGTGTTAGAACTCGATGTTGTGTACAACACACGCTATCACATTATTCCAAGAGAAGCGTACCGTAGAAGCTTGGGGTGTTACATTCTACCCTCCTTAAAATAATTTTGTCCTCGAAATTTCTAGAATACTACCACATTAAAAGACTCGGGTGGTTCTTCATCATATGTTCCTGGGTTCCCACATTTCCTCTTCCATCTTATGGTTTCTCCACAAGACTTTTACCAGACGAGTCGTCCGGTTTCTCAGTACTTTTTCTCTCGTATCAAGAATACTGACAGACTCTTCCCAATAAGACAGATCGGGTTTCAGTTCTAATTCCTCATAGGTGACTACATGCGTTGGGTCAGGCATGTATTTCCTCAATAGAGATATGTGGAACACATTGTGAACTTTGGAGAAACTTGGCGGCATTTCCAATCGGTAAGCTACCACCCCAATTCTCTCTAGAATTTCGAAAGTTCCGTTGTACCTGGAACTCAATTTACCTTTCTAACCAAAACGTATGATTCCCTTACATAGAGATACCTTCAAGAAAACATGATCACTGACTTGAAATTCCAAATCCATCATTCAATTATCGGCATAGCTCTTCTGCCTACTTTGAGCTTCTTTGAGGTGATTTTGGATTACCTTCACCTTTTCCATCATTTCCTCCACCAGTTCTGGGCCTACATGTTTTCTTTCACCAACATTATCCCAACATGATGGTGTGCAACATCTCTTTCCATATAACGCTTCATATGGTGCCATATGAATACTCGAATGGAAGCTATTGTTATAGGAAAATTCTACCAGAGGTAAATATTGATCCCACATACCATGAAAGTCAAGTGAGCATGATCTCAACATGTCTTCTAAGGTTTGAATAGTTCGTTCTGATTGTCCATCTGTCCGAGGGTGGTAGGAAGTGCTCAAATGGAGTTCAGTATCCAGGGATTTCTGAAGACTCTTCCAGAATCTTGAAGTTAAACGGGGATCACAATCAGAAACAATTGATATAGGTACTCCATAAAGTCTCACAACTTCATTAATATATAGTCTTGCTATATGTTCCAGTGGTAGATCTTCTCTTATAACAAGAAAATGTGCTGACTTGGTAAGACGAACAAAAATGACCCATATTTCATTGTTCCTTCTAAGAGTCTTTGGTAGCCCCATAACAAAGCCCATCATAATATTGTCCCATTTCCAATCTGGTATGGGAAGAGGATGCATGACTCCTCCAGGCTGTTTCCTTCCATCTTTCACTTATTGACAAACCATACATCTTGACAAAAAATCAGCAATCTTCCTCTTCATGTTTTCCCACCAAAAATGTTCCTTCAAATCACTATACATTTGGGTGCTCCCAGGGTGTATAGAGAAATTGGAACTATGAGCATCATCCATCAATTCCCTTTTTAGATCAGGTATATCGGGAACACAAAGTCTCTTCCCAAATTTCAAAATTCCATCTTCATACACAAAGTCTCTCAATCTCCCATCATTCACAGCTTTAATATTATTTTGAAATTCTTCATCATCGGTCTGAAAACTCTTAATCCTTTCTAGTAAAGATGGTTTGGCAACAATTTGAAAAAGAATTGATGTTTCACCTTCTATAGTTATTCCCATGTCCATCTTCACTAGATCCATGAAAATTAGATCCCTTTCAATTCTCATATTGTTAAAAACTCCATGATCTTTTCTGCTCAAATAATCTACCACCTTGTTTTCTTTTCCCGGGTGGTACTATATCGTACAATCATAATCCTTTAATTCAAGAAATCTCCTTTGCCTCATGTTGAGTTCTTTTTGTGAGAAAATATACTTAAAACTCTTGTGATCAGTACAAATCTCACATTTTTCACCATAGAGGTAGTGCCTCCATATCTTCAAAGCAAAGATCACAACTGCTAAATCAAGATCATGAGTAGGATAGGTTTTCTCATGAATTTTCAATTGTCGTGATGCATAGGCAATAACCCTATCATTCTGCATAAAGACACAACCAAGTCCTTTCATCGATGCATCACTATAAATAACGAACCCATCATTCCCCGATGGTAGAGTCAATATAGGAGCATTGACTAATATTCTCTTCAGTTCTTCGAAACATTCATCACACTCTTTTGTACAAACAAATTTAACACCTTTACGTGTGAGTTAGTTAATGGGTTTGCCAATCGGGCAAAATTCTTGACTAAACATCGATAATAACCTACCAAACCAATAAAACTGCATACCTCAGTTATACTCATAGGTGCTGGCCATTCTTGGATTGCCTTGGTCTTAGAAGGATCAATAGAGATTCCATCTATAGAGAAAATATGGCCAAGAAAAGAAATCTCATGAATCCAGAATTTACACTTGCCAAACATCCCATATAATTCATGTCTTCTCAGAGTCTTCAAGATAATGCGCAATTGACATTCATGATCCTCGTAGATTTTAGAGTATACCAAGATATCATCAATAAATACCACCAAAAATTCATCGAGATATTCCTTGAAAACTGTATTCATCAGATCCATGAATACAGAGGGTGCATTAGTCAATCCAAAATGCATTACAGTAAACTCGTAATTCCCATACCTGGTTCGAAATGCTGTCTTCAGAATGTCATCCTTCTTTACACACAACTGATGGTATCCATATCGAAGGTCAATCTTTGAAAAGTATTGATCTCCAGGAAGTTGGTCAAATAAATCATCAATGAGAGGTAGGGGATACATGTTCTTCATTTTTATAGCATTGATTTCCCTGTAGTCGATACATAACCTCATAGATCCGTCTTTCTTTTTAACAAAAAGAACAGGGGCTCCCCATGGAGAAACACTAGGGTGAATAAATCCATTATTACTCAATTCCTCTAGTTGTTTCTTTAGTTCAACTAATTATACAGTGTCCATTCTATAAGGGTTCATCGATATAGGCCTTGATCCAGGAACTAAATCAATAGAAAACTCAACTTCTCGTTCTGGAGGTTCTCCAGGTAAATCATCCGGAAACACATCTACATATTATTTCACAATAGGTACATCCTCTATTTGAACATTCCTTTCATCAACCACTATCATTTTATTCTATTCCTCCCCAATAATTGAATTTGGTTGAGATACTGGGGGTGGATCTAGATAAGAATTAGGTGGTGATGATTCTGCTCTAAAGATAAGGTGTTTCTTATCATCATCATCAAAAATCATAACCTATTTATTATTACAATAAATCTTTTCATCATAGTCCAAAATCCAGTCCATACCGAGAATTATATCAAACTCAATCATAGGTATGATGATGAGATCGGCATATAATGAACATTTATGTGCTCTAATGGGGACTGATTCACAAAACGTTGTTGCAATGATACATCCCTTAGGAGGTTTAACTGAAAACTCCCTTGTAAAATCAAATTGTAAATATCTAATATTCTTAAAAAACTGGGAAGATTTGAAACAATGCGATGATCCAGAATAAAATAATGCATTTGCTAAACTTGAGGAAACCATTAAATTATCTTCCACCACGTCTTTTGGAGCTTCTACCTCAGCAGTAGTGATAGCAAAAGCATGGACTTGATCACTTGGACTTTTCTGAGGTAAGTTCCCCTGACGATTAGGAAATTCATTTGCATAATGTCCAATCTCTCTGCAATTGTAGCATTGAACATTAGTAGCTTCCTTCTTCCATTTTCATTCACGAGCATGGTGGCCTTTTTCACCACATTTGTAACAGACACCCATTCCCTTCAAGCAAGTACCTGGGTGTTTCTTCCTACATTTACTATAGGATGGATATTCAACCTTTCACTTATTCCCCTTATTTCCATTCCCATATTGATCAGCAGATCTATTCTTCTCTTTCTTTGCTTTGAATTCATAAGGCTTAGAGAATTCCTTTTCTGTTTTGATAGCACATGAGGCAATGTCTTCATACGACGAGAAGGATTGTGAGACTAATACTCGACAGAGAAATGGTTTTAACCCATCAAATAAATGATCAATATTAATTCTTGGGTTACGTATATAATCTCCATCATACCTTGCAAACATTGTAAAGTTTGCCTCATACTTTGCAACATTCTCATCCTCCTTTTGTCTCAGACTCAGAAATTTCCATTCCATATATGCTCGATGGTCACGAGGAAAGTACGTTTCTAAAAATAGATCTTTGAACACCCTCCATTTCATATTTGATACTTCATCATCTTCCTTCGTGTTTTGAATCAATGACCACCATTGATTAGTATCTCCAGTGATGCGATAAACTGCCATGATAACTTTTTCTCTTTCAGTACTCCCCAAAGCGTGAAATATTTTCTCTAGGGAATTTATCCATTGCAAAAATACTAAGGGATTTGTAATCCCATTTAATGTTGGTGGTTGTTGCCTCATGAATCGATCTAACATTGATCCTCCATGCTGCGGATCAGGGTGCTCCATACGGGTAAGGTTATTATTCATAACCTGAGTGAGTTGTCCCATTATGGTGATTAGCGGATCGGCACCAGTTCCATCACTACCTCCACAATAATTATCTTGATCAGGAGGGAAATTCCTACATGGAGTGCGTTCATTGATACGGTTTCCATTTCTTCCCCTATGCTCCATTTTTAAACAATGGCATAAACTAGATCAGTTTATGAATCAAAATACATAATTCCATAATTATAAAAAACTTCATAAATTGAATGATTTAGGGATATAATCCATAATCGTAAAAATGTTTCCTTTAATGAATTATATACTCATAAACCCTTCATAATGATTTGTAATGAAAATGAGTGTTATCCTAAGCATTTCCCCTGGGAGTGTCGTAACCAAGAGTTCAGCAAGGCCCGTTGTCGTGCACCAGTTCCCGTTCGAGTCTAGCTCAAAGCGGTGTTTTCGGGTTTTACCCCTAGGTACATATGCGCTAGAGATGCCTCTACCTGCTCGTATCTAGACATGTATGTATTGCTCGGAAAACTTACAAAATCTCTACAATACCAAAATTCCTGGAAGTTCATCTATAGTAATCCTCAAAGTCCATCATAGGTCTATGTGCTCTAATCAGAGTTTATCTAAATCTAGCTTCCATGGTTTTTACTAAACATCCTCTGATACCAACTGTAACACCCCGACCCTAGTTACCCAGTGTCAGCGGATTATTACATAACATCGGCATGATCACAAGAAAGATCAAATCTTAAAATACTGATTGGTTTAGTAGCCTTGGAAACACTAGATATATTCATAAAGATTTACATTAGATCATGAATTGAAAATCTACTACAACAACATATTGTCTCCATAATCCAAAGTATTATCCCCTCATAATTTCCATATAGGTCATTCATAAATTTACTTATTCACATCCTAGGAAAAAAACATAGAAAAGGGGTGAGCTCAAATGCCTAGTAAGAATAACAATATAGCAGAAACTTTCATAAATAAGAATGGACATTTAATGCAATGTATAACTAAAACAAAATCCTTTTAAACTTGAACTTCAACATAGTATGGGAAAAAAATAATTCCATTTACATATTCACATGGATATTCTACTAATCGAATATTAACATGCAATATCAATAACCACTTTCATAATGATGGAATGCATAATGCCAGATTATCATAACCACATAGACAAGGCCTCGTGCCAAGACTACAAATAAGATTTTTCCAAGGCCTTGTGCCAAGACACTAGTTTGTCTCATGAGACCTACTGATGCATCGAGGAGCTATAGCGGGCTCCACCCATCACATATTATGTCCAATGCATTCTCATATGAAAAGGTTTAAGCATAACATAATCATTCGTATTAAAACTATCATACCAAATGTAAATACTGCATCCATAAACCATGAATGGTATAAAAATAACACATCCACTGTCAAACATATCACAAAACCTTCAATACAATATATAAGTATTTTATCATAATAAATCAACTTCAAATAAGCGTAAAATCTATCAAATGATGTTGACATAGATGAAATCAAAACTCTTTTTAGAGAAATATCTCTTTATATTTTGAAATCATTTAAGATTCATATATTTATAATATAAAACATTTTATTTGAAAATATTCTTATAATATTGAAAGGTAAGCTTTGACGATTTTATAATGGCGGAAAATAGCTGCACCCGCCGTATAAGTTAAAAAAACATTCTTACCTTAATTCTGTCGAAAAGGTTAAAAAGCACCTTGTTTAGAAAAAGATGGAAATATTCCTTTATAAACCACTTATAAATGTCAACAAGGGTATAAATGACTTCAACCCATATTCTAGTAAATATTAAAAAAAATTGAAATACAATTTTAATAAACATGGATGTGGATGATAAAGAAATCCCAGTAGATTATTACGTATAAACAACCTCAGATAATGAAAAGATTGTGAAATAAACCCTTACCTTGTACTTTTCCTTGGTTGGGGGTAGGTTAACCTCCTTTATAATTGTGAAATAATTTTTATTGAATTATACAAGAATAATATATATTAATATGATATCATATATGATCTCTTAACATTGAATTGTTAATAATATCTTGGTATTATCGTTGTTTCGGGTGTTAACTTACTTGTTTTCTATTATATATTTTGTTACGTAAGCCATGTTTGTAATGGATAGGTTGTATCTTATTCATATCCAGAATGATATCAATTCCTTAAACCATATTTTTAATTCATCAAATGATAATTATACTTGAATGGATACGACGGAGAATGAATCTCATCATGTTTGTGGAGACGGTAGTCCGTACGTATGCACGAGCGACAACATCATTATTTTGATATTAAAATAATATATAATTGGATGGTATAACATATATAAAGAATCATTATCATGTTATATTTATTATTTACATGAGTTACACGTCATTATTATACCCATCCAAATAATAATTTGTAAAATAACAATTACACCACGACGTGGAGACGGTAAGCCGTACGTACGCACGTATGGTGACATGTTATTCAAAGAATGGATAGAAGACTGAATATGGTTGTACCATATTTATAATAACATCAAATTATGTATAATATACTGGAGTTATTATTTTAGAATGGTAATAACAATGAAAGAAGAAGTGGAAGAAGAATGAAACTTGAAAAAGGGTGGTGAAATCATTACCTCTTCTTCGGGTTCTTCCTTTCGATTTGATCAAAAGGGCTCTTAGGGTGGATTTCTGACTAATGTAAGGCCTCTATGATGAAGTGAGGGATGTTGAGAGAGTATTTGGGAAGATTTTGGCCGAGAAAAAAGGATTTGATGTTGTGAGTTAATGAGAAGGGAGAGTGCCCTTTTATAAGAGGGGTGAGGGGCACCTTTGGAAAAGCTAGAAATATTATTTTATAATAAATTCATATTCTGTTTATAATGGTTTTAAAGTAGATTATTTAAATGTTAAGGTGGGGATAGGTCTAAAACCACTCATCCAATATAATTTAGACAGGTTTGGGTTACTATATTAACCTTATCATTAAGTATTAACTCTTAGTTAATTAGTTTCACTTTTACAATGCTCTTGGTATTTTTATATTATATTGTTAATAAACATACTATATACATCTAAGAGACACCCAAGTGGTCCATTAATGATACATCTATCATGATATAAGTCTCTTGGCCGATCCTTAGATTTTTAGAAATTTAATATCAATTAATAATATAATATTTGTTTTAAAAACTCTTTTATGTCAATTTTGACACTATTCAATAATTGATTTTTGTGAAAACCATAACAGAATTATTATTTAAAAAAATTAACATAAGTAAATCCTAACATGTAATATTATCCTAGAAAATTAGTGTAATTCATTAAAATCTAAAATTATATTTTTTTGGGTATTTATAATTTCAATTATTTTAATTTTTCACTATCATGGTAATTACTACATCATCATTATGTCATAAATAAATTAAAATTTTTAATATCTAAAAATTACAAATAAAATATCATTATATATAAAATCATTTTATATTTATAATGAATATTAAAAATCGAATATATCTTATGTATAACCCTATATTAAATTTTTTTAGTAAATAAACTTTGATTTTAATTATTTTAACTCTTCTTTGAATTAAATAATAATAAATACCCTAATCTAATTCAAGTGGACCTAAATGATAATATTTTATTCCTAAGGTTGTTTTTGGTCGAGATACACCTGTCCAATATAATTAGGACATGTGTTAGGGTAATATTAATAACATTTTTACCCTTAATTACCCTATTTACTTTTAACTGTGTTAAAAAAAAGTAAAAAGTTGATATTCACCAAAAATTATTTTAATCTCATTGAACCGAATTTTACTCCTTTATATTAACCATTTCTCTCTGATTTTCAAAATTTCAATCACAGATGCGGTAAAATTACGTTTTATGAAAAAATCAGTTTTTAACTACCACTTAGTAGTTTCACTATTCATAAAAAATTGATGTTTTTCAGAACAATGCCAAAATTTCACCCTAGGCTATAATTGATATTCCGAATTCCAAAATTATGTCTATTTTACAAGAATCCAAACATAAAAGTTTCATTAATTAATTTTATAATTAATTCCCGCTGTCACAATAAATAGCGTGTTTTTAAGAAACAATATATATCAAAAGATTGACAATTGTTTATGTCCAATTTCAATGTGAAATCAATTATAATGGACACCATTGGATAAAATGGTAAAAACATATTCTAATTATACTTTAAATACACTAAATAATATAATTTATCACTATAAATTATTTTGATTAAAAAAGTTGTTTTTAAGTATTTTTCAATATTCATAAAAAATGGAAGTTCTCAGAAAATACCAAAAATCCAACATAGGATAATTTTGATATTATGAATCCAAAAATGATGTCCATTTTGAAATATAAAATATGTATATTTTCAAAAAGTAGGTATTTCTATTCATAATGGCTAGTTTGATTGGATGTGGTATGCTTGAACTCGATGTTGCGTACAACACACGCTATCACATTATTCCAAGAGAAGCGTACCGTAGAAGCATGGGGTGTTACACATAATATCTTATGAAATCCATATATATATTTCCAAAATATTTTATAACATTCATAATAATATAATCTCATATCCTATGAAAAAAGGGTTAATAAACAATTAATTAATTTATCATAGAATATGCCATGAAAAATAAATGAGTTTCATAAATATTTCATCAATATAATAATTAACCCTAAATATAATCATTAATAATGATATCAACAAATTATATCACTATTAAATAATAATTAACATGGATTTATGTTACCATATATGAAAATTCCACTTAAATTTAATTAAAATATTTATGGAGAAATGTAACCTTTCTCCTTTGAAAACCTATTAAAATAATATTTTGAAATGTTTATTTGAATAAAATTATATGAAAATAAAATTTAATACATTTAAATGAATAATATGGACATTGAATTTTTAGGATGGTAGGATATTCCATTAATTGTATATTGGTTAAAAAAATCCTTTGACTTTCTTGGTAAGATTGAAAATATATCATTCTTCATAAAGCAACAAGATGATTCATTTTATCTTTTTTCAAAAAAAGTAAATAATGGGATGAAATTTATTTTAAAAACAAATATAATAATATTTAAAACCATATTGATATTTTATTTTTAAAACATCTATATGGATGAAAAGAAATCAACTGAAAAGGTATATAAAATCATTTTTCCATAAAATCTCATTTTAGATATCTAAAGTATATAAGGTGAAAAAATTGAATGAAAAACATGTACTCAAAAGAAATATATATTGGATAAAAAAATTGATTAGATTATTTAGAGGCATATCACAATATTTAATCATCAAAAAATTAATCTAAAACAATCTTGGAAAATAATTTGATTGTAATATAAACCCCTAACAATTTAGTGACAGTTGAATTATAAGAAACAAAAATATAATATCATTACATTGATATATAATACCATAAATTCAGTTAGAAAATTTATAAAAAAATTCATGTATTGTATATTAACCACATAAAATAAACATGTTGTTAATATATAGTGTGTCTCACATATATTAATGTGAGAAAAAAATCTCTTATATTTTGTTCAACATTCTTTATACAAATTGGAAACTCTTGTATAATAAATATATATTTATTATAAATCAAAAAAAATTCCATACTAACATATGTAATTCTATCTATTATTAAATTATAACCATATTATTATTAATTTTTAATATTTAATTATTATAATTACTATTTTGGGTATATCTTCTTCATTTATTATGTATGAATAGGTTCAGGTTTTTTCAAAAATTTTCATGGATCATGGTTCCATAATATATATAATTTTAATAACTAAAAAAATATAATATATATTCCTTTTTTACGTGTTTGTGTCATTTATAAAAGTAGTGATAAAAAAATTCATTACAATTTTCACAAAGACAACAAGTTGTACATACGTATGAACATTGTTTTCACTATTCGATGGATTGAAAGAAATAAAGGTAAATAAAAACTCATATTTGAATAATAGTTTTCATAACACACACACACATAATAATATTTTTTTAATTCTTGTTGTTGAAAATGAATTGTATTACTACGGGGAGATGGTATGCCATACGTAAAAATGAGGGATACATTCAATTACCATTTTATGGACTGAGGGTGAATAGAAATGATTTAATAATTAATAAAAATTAATTATATTTAATATAATTTAGTTATTGTTTTATGAAGTATAGAACAAATTTAGAGGATCAATAAGAATAATTAAAAAAATTATTTGTTAAGGAATTTACATCTTCATAGAAATGACTCCATAAGATCTCATATTACAGGATATAAGGTTTGTATTTTTGGGAGAACAAAATTCATAATTTTTCTAATTCAGTGGAGAATATATCATGGAAGAATTTGGTTGATCTATTATGAAAAATGTTGCGTGAACAACAAAATGTAAGGGTGCCTTTTATAATTTCAAAGAGGGCCACTATTGCTATTTCTAAATGGATTAAAATAATAGAGTAATTTTTAAGATAAATGGTTCAAAATGCCATATAAATGTGAAATGGTTTGTATTTTCCTCCATATATCATCACAAATTACCTATTCCAATATTTTTATTATTTTTATGTCAAATAATTAAATATTTATTTCATAAATAAAAAAAATTCTCAATTTAAATAATATTCATTTAATTTTACTTAAAATACATAATGAAAATGATGGAATTGTAATATGTTAATTTAAACATACAAATATATTTCATATTATTATAAACTAATAATGTAACATGATAACTCTCCTTAATTATGTTACTTTTAATGTTGAAAAAATATTTTATTACAATTTTCTAATTAAATTGTGAAATATTAAATTATTATTACATAAGAATTTTTAATAATCGAATAATATTTAAAAAAAATCATGCATTAGTTTTTTTTAATTAATTTGAAAATATAAATTTATACAAGTTAGTGATATTTAAATATATGATATCAACCTTTTTATGTGTGATTTATTAAATTTTATAATCATAATTTTTTTTTGTAAATCAATCTATTAAATAATTCATTTTTTTTCAAATGTGGTAAGGGAATAATTAAATTTATCTATTAATAATTATGATGACGAATTATGGCCTCATCAAATTTTTTTACACTAGATAAACTTGATTTACCATTTCCTGAGATGATGAATTTTACAAATGTTATAATTTAAATTAACTAAAAATAAAAGGTGCATTTTAAAAAATTTATATATCCTCGTTTAAAATATAGGATCCATTTTTCAAAATTAAATACCTAAAAGTGGATTAATTTTACATTAAAATAACTGTCTACCTCTCGATTGAAATGTTTTTTAGAAAAATACATTTTTATTTATTAAAATAGATTTTATTCTAAACAAACGGCCAAAAAATAAATTTTTAATGTAGAAAATTTTGATTAAATGTATAATATATATATATATATATTTAATAAAAATCATTCCAAAAAAATGTGATTTATTTAATTTATTATTGTAGTAATCATTTTTTATCATTAAACATGTTTCTAGGAAATTATTTCTTTTACTATCAAATGATTTTATTTTATATCTAAACAATAGGTTACCAATGGATTTTTTATATACTTATATAAATAATTAATTTTTAATAATTTAGATAGAAATATTAATACCCACAAATATAATATATATTTAATTTTTGTCAAATAATATTTTGATAGTACAATGCTGATTGTTTAAAATTGGTGTTCCATATAATGCAATCTAGGAAGGAAATAAAATTCATTTGGAAAAATGATATTTGAGAAAAATTATCGTATTTAGAAATACCTAATGAAAATGGAAATATATTAAAATATGAAAAAAAAAATATTTTTAAGCGTAAAGATGGGATTAATTTATTGATTATCATAAGTGAGCATAAGATAAGAAAACTGTTATGAGAGTATGAACAGAACTTCTGAAATTCATAACTTTGAGCATTAAATCATTAATATTGAGTCAGTAAATAAAAAAATCATACAAATTGAAATGCATCATAAGATTATGAAATCATAAACAATTAATCATCATCCATGTGATCATATCATATGCTTATATAAATATCATTGGAATGTGTGGAACAATCAAGAGAATATCAAATCTTTTCATTGGATAAGGATGACTGCCAAGATCATAATTAAATAGAGGAAAAGGTCCCACAATGGGTTGGGTTCTCTCCTAAACCACATTTCATTCTTAGAATGGGTTCCCTCCGTGCACTCTTTCATGTTATATCATTAAATAAAACACTTTTACCAGTTTATTTCATTGATATATAATTTAAATACCAATTTGGGTATTGTCCCAATTATTTATAGAATAATAGATATTCATATCTTCTAATATTACAGAATAAGATATTAATTTTATATTATGGGGACACTTTTTCCAATAGTGTACTCAACACACAATGAAGAGTTTCGCTAAAATATTACATTGCACACAACATTTAGTTAAAGTTAAAAATAATAAAATAATATTATTAGAATTTAAAATGGAGGATAACACATTATTATTATATTAGTTTGAATTAACAAAATTAACTAACATAATATTTTAAAAATTCATTAATTTTTTAATATATATACAACAATTTTTTTGAGGCCTAAAATGAAAATGAATCCAATTTTAAGTATAAAATAAACTTATATTTTTAAAATTCCAGTTTACTCGAATATTAAAGAAAACCATTAATAAAAATAGGAATTTTAACTTTTATAAGTTATATTCAACAAAGTAAACTTTTTCTTTAGAAGATAGACATCAAAATTTACCTTGGATGACCTTTTGGTATTTTTTGGGTTAAATTTATTTTTTAATTAATAGTGAAAAATGTAGCATTTTATTGGAAAAATACATTTTCATCTAATTACTTTATATAGTTATGTTATCTTAGTAGTTATTTTTAAATTCTAATGAGATGATTCTTTTATTGTTTAATCAAATGGTTATAACATAATGTATTTTTACATTTAAATTGGACATAATCACATGACAATCTTTTGATTGTTTTTTGATTCTTAAAAACCTGCTTTCTAGTTTTGTCAATAGGAATTAATATTAAATTATTTTTTCAAAATTATGTGTTTTGATTTTGAAAAAATCGAATATATATATTGAATCAGATTTTCAAATTTGGTATAAAGGTACCTTTTAGTTTTTAACATTATGAATAGTAACTTTGGTATTTAATTTTATTTACCATGGTTAAAGGGTAAATCACATAAATAAGGTTATGAAATAATGTTATAATAAAATAAAAATCCATAAAAATTGTCTAAATTCTATTTGATGATTTATGATTGACCGTGAGCATTCCCTTCTCGATTTTAGGACCCCATGGAGCCACATGGGCGTGAAAATGACATTTTATAATATTTAATTTGATGTAAAGGGAAATATAACATCAATACGTATCTTTTTACTCAAAAAATATAAAAGTGGGGTTATATAACTGATCTCCTCGACTCTATATTATAATCTGAAAGGTAAAAATATTTTCTACATCATGGTATTAAATTTATAATTTTAATACATTTGATAAATATATTTATTTATGACAGAATGATGATGCAATGATTACCAGATTAATATAGATTCAAATAAATGATAATATAGATATTGAAAGTAATGTATTTTGATCATTTTTATGAAATACATCATTTTTATGTAATAAATTGACATTGGAGGGATGAGATAATTATGGTGGTTCTAATTAATCATGTTGTTCTGAATTTTTGAAAAATTCAAGTATGAATAGTGTCAAAAAAGTTATAATTCAGATCCAAAAATATAAAATAGGTCATTAAATGTTTTTAAATTTAAATGACACTAATATTTGGCCAAATGGTTCTAATAAGATCAAAAATGTCATGAATGGTTCTTTTGTGGGATGTTTGACATGTTATCATATTTAAATTAACCAACAATGTGTAAATAATAAAATATCATTGAAATATTTAAAGGTTAAAATAAATGTTAAACACGTAATATAAGGGTTAATTTTTTTTTCAAAACATGTCTAAATTTAATTTCATGATGTCTATACGACCCTAAATAATATTTTATTTGAAATAAATTAGTTTTGGACCATTGGAAACTAAAAATTAAATTTATAATAAAATAATATTTCATGACTTTCCTAAAATTCCACCCTCTTATAAAAGGCCACCTTCTCTACACACATTCTCACAACTCCCAAGACACTTGGATAATCATAATTCTTCTAAAATAATCTTCTAACATCCAATACTTTCTTTTAGAAGCTGTACCTTGTCTAGAAGGCAATTCAATAATGTCTTTTGACTCAAATAAAAAAAAGTTGCCTTATTTAAAGGTAATGTCTACTCTCTAGTTCATTTACATTATTTTCATTATCCACTACCTATTCTATCATTATTTTAGGATTAAATAAAAACAACAGTATCCTAATCATAATAGGTTGTCTTAATGAAATGTATTCGAATTACACTCACGGACACCTCTATCTAATGGATCTGAACACGTTGTTTCTCTGTAATGTGAACTATAACCTCACGAAATGATGATTGTTCAATTTTATCCTACCACCTATCATGAATGAAATTATGACAGAATTATATTTATATATTATATATATTATATTTATATTCACTCTATGTTTCTATATTTCTTATTTACTATATACCTTTATGCATTCCATAATGTGTAAATACGATAATATTATTTGAAGATTTGAAGACTACCACTCCCTCAATGTGGTTTGACACATTCATGCAATGCATGGAAAGTATAAAAATAGTTAGAAATGAATTTTATTGAGAAATATAAAATATATATTATACTTTAATTATTATATACCTATATATCACTTTATATTTCATTCATTTAATATGAAAATGAAATGAATGTTGTGTTCATCCATTTTTACGACATATCGTCTCCATGAACGGTGCATTTAGATTATCATTTACAAATTAAATTAACTATATTAAATACCAATATACTGTATATACATGATATTTAAATTGTTAATAATATTTTTAATACGTAAGACATGTTTGTCATGGATAGGTTGTATCTTATTCATTTCCAAAATGATATCATGTCCGTAAACGTTATTTTTAAATCATCAAATGATAATTATACTTGAATGGATACGATGGAGAATGAATCTCATCACGTTCGTGGAGACGGTAGTCCGTTCGTACGCACGAGTTACAACATCATTATTTTGATATTAAAATAATATATAATTGGATGGTATAACATATATACAGAATAATTATCATGTTATATTTATTATTTACATGAGTTACACATCATTATTATACCCATCCAAATAATAATTTATAGAATAACTATTACACCACGATGTGGAGACGGTAAGTTGTACGTACACATGTATGGTGACATGTTATTCAAAGGATGGATATAATACAGAATATGGTTGTACCATATTTATAATAACATCACACTATATATATAAGATACTGGATTTATTATTTTAGAATGTTAATAACAAAGAAAGAAGAATTGGAAGAAGAAAGGGACTTGAAAAAGGGTGGTGAAATCATTACCTCTTCTTCGGGTTCTTCCTTTTGATTTGATCAAAAGGGCTCTTAGGTTGGCTTTCTGACTAAAGGAAGGCCTCTAGGATGAAGTGAGTGATGTTGATATAGTATTTGGGCAGAGTTTGGCCAAGCCAAAAGGCTTTTAAGGTGTGAGTTAATGAGAAGGGAGAGTTCCCTTTTATAAGAGGGGTGAGGGGCACCTTTGGAAAAGCTAGAAATATTATTTTATAATAAATTCATATTCAGTTTCTAATGGCTCAAAATTGGATTATTTGAAGGTTAAGGTGGGGATAGGTCGAAATCCACACAACCAATATAATTTAGACAGGTTTGGGTTACTATACTAACCTTATCATTAAGTATTAACTCTTAGTTAATTAGGTTCACTTTTACAATGTCTCTTTGTATTTTTATATTATATATTTAATGAACATACGATATAAATCCAAGAGACCCCCAAGTGGTCCATTAATGATACACCTATTATGATATAAGTCTCTTGGCCTAACCTTAGATTTTTATGAATTTAATATCAATTAATAATATAATATTTGTTTTAAAAACACTTTTATGTCAATTTTGACACTATTCAATAATTGATTTTTTTGAAATTCATAAAAGAATTATTAATTCAAAAAAAGTTACTGAAGTCAATAATAACATGTCATATTATCCTAGAAAATTAGTGTAATTCATTAAATGTCTCAAATTATATTTATTTGTCTTTTTATAATATCAATGATTTTAATTTTTCACTATTATGGTAATTAATGCATCATCGTTGTGTCATAAATAAATTAAACTATTTAATATCTAAAAATTATAAAAAAAATATAATTATATAGAAAATACATTTAGCTTTATAATGAATATTAGCATTCTAATATATATTATGTATATCCCTATATTAAAATTGTTTTAGTAAATAAAATTTGATTTTAACTCTTTTAACTCTTCTTTGAATTAAATAATATTAAATGTCCTAATCTAATTCAAGTAAACCTGAATGATAATATTTTATTCCTAAGGTTTTTTTGGTTGAGATACACTTTTCCAATAGAATTAGAACATGTGTTAAGGTAATATTAATATCATTTTTACCATTAATTACTCAATTTACTTTTAACTGTGGTAAATAAAAGTAAAAAGTTACTATTCACCAAAAATAACTTCCATCTCATTGAACCACATTTTATTCCGTGATATTAACCGTGTCTCTCAGATTTTTGAAATTCCAATCGAGGAAGCGGTAAAATTAAGTTTTATGAAAAATTCAGTTTTTTAACTACCACTTAGTAGTTTCACTATTCATAAAAAAATTGATGTTTTTCAGAACAATGCCAAAATTTCACCTTAGGCTATAATTGATATTCCAAATTCCAAAATGATGTCTATTTTACAAAATTCCAGACATAAATGTTTCATTAATTAATTTTATAATTAATTCTCATTGTCACAACAAATAGCGTGTTTTTAAGAAACAATATATACCAAAAGATTGACAATTGTTTTTGTCCAATCTCAAAGTGAAATTAATTATAATGAACACCATTGGATAAAATGGTAAAAAAATATTCTAATTATACTTTAAAACCACTAAATAATATAATTTATCACTATAAATTATTTTGATTAAATAAATTGTTTTTAAGTATTTTTCACTCTTCATAAAAATTGGAAGTTCTCAGAAAAATATCAAAAATTCAACTTAGGATAATTTCGATATTCTGAATCCAAAAATGATATCCATTTTAAAATATAAAATATATATAATTTCAAAAAGTAGGTATTACTATTCATAATGTCTAGTTTGATTGGTTGTGGTGTGTTAGAACTCGATGTTGCGTACAACACACGCTATCGCATTATTTCAAGAGAAGCGTACCGTAGAAGCTTGGGGTGTTACATTATCCCCTCCTTCAAATAATTTCGTCCTCGAAATTTCTAGAATACTACCGCATTAAAAGACTCGGGTAGTTCTTCATCATAAGTTCCTCGGGTTCCCACGTTGCCTCTTCCATATTATGGTTTCTCCACAAGACTTTTAACAGACGAGTCGTCCGGTTTCTCAGTACTTGTTCTCTCGTATCAAGAATACTGACGGGCTCTTCTCAATAAGATAGATCAGGTTCCAGTTCTAATTCTTCATAGGTGAGTAAATGCATTGGTTCAGACATGTATTTCCTCAATATAGATACGTGGAACACCTCGTGAACTTTGGAGAGACTTGGAGGCATTGCCAATCGGTAAGCTACAACCCCAATTCGTTCTAGAATTTCGAAAGTTCCGATGTACCTGGAACTCAATTTACCTTTCTTACCAAAACGTATGATTCCCTTCCATGGAGATACATTCATGAAAACATGATCACTAACTTGAAATTGCAAATCCATCCTTCGATTATCGACATAGCTCTTCTGCATACTTTGAGCTTCTTTGAGGTGATTTTGGATTACCCTCACCTTTTCCATCATTCCTCCACCAGTTCTGGGCCTACAAGTTTTCTTTCACCAACATCATCCCAACAGGTTGGTGTGCAACATCTGTTTTTGTATAACGCTTCACATGGTGCCCTTTGAATACTCGAATGGAAGATATTGTTATAGGAAAATTCTACCACAGGTAAATATTGATCCCATATACCATGAAAGTCAAGTGAGCATGATCTCAACATGTCTTCTAAGGTTTTAATAGATCATTCTGATTGTCCATCAGTCCAAGGGTGGTAGGCAGTGCTCAAATGGAGTTCAGTATCCAGGGATTTCTGAAGACTCTTCCAGAATCTTGAAGTAAAACGGGGATCACGATCAGAAACAATTGATAGAGGTACTCCATGAAGTCTCACAAGTTCATTAATATATAGTCTTGCTAGACGTTCCAGTGGTAGATCTTCTCTTATAGCAAGAAAATGTGCTGACTTGGTAAGATGAACAATAATTACCCATATTGCATCGTTCCTTCTAGGAGTATTTGGTAGCCCCATGACAAAGTCCATCATAATATTGTCCCATTTCCACTCTGGTATGGGAAGAGGTTGCATGACTCCTCCAGGCTGTTTGACTTCCAGCTTTCACTTGTTGACAAACCATACATCTTGACACAAAATCAAAAATATCCCTCTTCAGGTTGTCCCACCAAAAATGTTCCTTCAAATATCTATACATTTTGGTGCTCCCAGGGTGTATAGAGAAATTGGAACTATGAGCATCATCTAGCAATTCCATTTTTAGATCAGGTATATCAGGAACACAAAGTCTCTTCCCAAATTTCTAAATTCTATCTTTATACACAAATTCTCTCAATCTCCCATCATTCACAACTTTATTCTTATTTTGAAATTATTCATCATCGGTCTAAGAACTCTTAATACTTTCTAGTAAAGATGGTTTGCCAACCATTTGAAAAAGAATTGATGTTTCACCTTCCCTGGTTATTCCCATGTCCATCTTCACTAGATCTATGAAAATTATATCCGTTTCAGTTCTCATATTGTTAAAAACTCCATGATCTTTTCTGCTCAAAGCATCTGCCACCTTGTTTTCTTTCCCCGGGTGGTAGTGTATCGTACATTTATAATCCTTGAGTAATTCAAGCCATCTCCTTTTCCTCATGTTAAGTTCTTTATGTGAGGAAATATACTTCAAACTCTTGTGATCAGTATAAATCTCACATTTTTCACCATAGAGGTAGTGCCTCCATATCTTCAAAGCAAAGATAACAGCTGCTAACTCAAGATCATGAGTAGGATATTTTTGCTCATGAATTTTCAATTGTCGTGATGCATATGCAATAACCCTATCATTCTGCATAAGGACAGAACGAAGTCCTTTCTTCGATGAATCACTATAATTAACGAACCCATCATTCCCCAATGGTAGAGTCAATATAGGAGAATTGACTAATATTTTCTTCAGTTCTTCGAAACATTCTTCACACTATTTTGTCCAAACAAATTTAACACCTTTACCTGTGAGCTTCAATAATGGGTTTGCCAATCGGGAAAAATTCTGGACGAAACGTCGATAATAACCTGCCAAACCAATAAAACTGCGTACCTCAGTCATACTCATAGGAGCTGGCCATTCTTGGATTTCCTTGGTCTTAGAAGGATCAACAGAGATTCCATCTTTAGAGACAATATGGCCAAGAAAAGAAATCTCATGAAGCCAGCATTCACACTTGCTAAACTTCCCATATAATTCATGTCTTCTCACAGTCTTCAAGATAATGCGCATGTGACTTTCATGATCCTCGTAGCTTTTAGAGTATACCAAGATATCATCAATAAATACCACCACAAATTAATCGAGTTATTCCTTGGAAAATCTATTCATCAGATCCATGAATACAAAGGGTGCATTAGTCAATCCAAAAGGCATTACAGTAAACTCGTAATGCCCATACCTAGTTCGTAATGTTGTCTTTGGAATGTCATCCTTCTTTACACACAACTGATGGAATCCATATCGAAGGTCAATCATTGAAAAGTAATGAGCTCCATGCAGTTGGTCAAATAAATCATCAATGTGAGGTAGGGGATACTTGTTCTTTATTTTTACAGCATTGATCTCCCTCTAGGCGATACATAACCTCATAGATCTGTCTTTCTTTTTTAAAAAAAGAACAGGGGCTCCCCATGGAGAAAAACTAGGGTGAATAAATCCCTTAGTACTCAATTCCTCTAGTTGTTTCTTTAGTTAAACTAATTTTACAGTGTCCATTCTATAAGGGGTCTTCGATATAGTCCTTGATCAAGGAATTAAATCAATGGAAAACTCAACTTCTCGTTCTGGAGGATGTCCAGGTAAATCTTCCGGAAACACATCTACATATTCTTTCACAATAGGTACATCCTATACTTGAACATTCCTTTCCTCATCCACTATCATTTTATTCTATTCCTACCCAATAATTGAATTTAGTTGAGCTACTGGGGGTGGATCTAAATAAGAATTATGTGGTGATGATTCTGCTCTAAAGATAAGGTGTTCCTTATCATCATCATCAAAAACCGTATCCTCTTTATTCTTACAATAAATCATTGCATCATAGTCTGAAATCCATTCCATACCGAGGATTATATCAAACTCAATAATAGGAATGATGATGAGATCAGCAGATAAAGAACATTTATGTGCTCTAATGGGGACTGATTCAAAACAATTTGTTGCAATGATACTTCCCTTATGGGTTTTAACTAACAACTTTCTTGTTAAATCAAATTGTAAAGAAACGATCAATATTACTTCTTGTGTTACGTATATAATATCTATAATACCTTGAAAACCTTGTAATGTTATCCTCATACTTTGCAATATTCTCATCCTCCTTTTGTCTCAGACTCAGAAATTGCCTTTCCATATCTGCTCGATGGTCACGAGGAAAATATTTTTCAAAAAACAGATCTTTGAAAACCCTCCATTCCATATTTGATACTTCATCATCTTCCTTCGTGTTGTGAATCAATGACCACCATTGATCAGAATCTCTAGTGAGGCGGTGAACTGCCATGATAACTTTTTCTCTTTCACTACTCCCCAAATCCGGAAATATTTTCTCTAGGGAATTTATACATTGCTCAACTACTAAGGGATTTGTAATCCCATTTTACGTTGGTGGTTGTTGCCTCATGAATCGATCTAACATTGATCCTCCATGCTGCGGATCTGGGTGCTCCATACGGGTAAGGTTATTAGTCATAACCTGAGTGAGTTGTCCCAATATGGTCATTAGCTGATCGTCACCAGTTGCATCACAACCTCCACTATAATTATCTTGAGCAGGAGGGCAATTCCTACATGGAGTGCGTGCATTGATACAATTTCCATTTCTTCCCCTAGGTGCCATTTATAAACAATGGCATAAACTAGATCAGTTTATGAATCAAAATACATAATTCCATACTTATAAAACACTTAACATAAATTGAACTATTTATGGATATAATCCATAATCGTAAAAATGTTTCCTTAGAGGAATTATATACTCATAAACCCTTCATAATGATTTGTAATGAAAATGAGAGTTATCCTAAGCATTTCCCCCGGGAGTGTCGTAACCAAGAGTGCAGCAAGGCTGAAATGCACGGCTGATTGTCGCCTATCGACCGGTCAAAGTTCTGGTGCTCTGCTAATGTGTATAGTAGCACTCGGGTTGAATCCTCGGCGACGATACTTTGTAGTAGTCGTTTGTTTTTAGTTGATTGTATTTTGATTAGGGGGGTTTGTTTGCAGAGCTTAATTGAAATTATTTGTGGATGATGTTTGATTTACAAAATTGATAAAGATTGGGGTGAGTTCATCATTAGGTTAGTTAAGCTAGTGATATCCTCGAGCTTTGATTTATATTGCATTTAAATTAACACCCATATCACAAGATGATGTTGATTAGAATTCTTAAGTGTTAAGGCTTTAAACCAAGACTTAACTTAACTTAACTTAAGGTTATAATATCAATCATATCTTATTTATGGTTGTGTATTTATGGTTCCAATAATCCATGGAAACCACATGTTAAACAAAACAAGTCATTAATCCATTACATGTTAAGTCCAACATACACAATGTTAATTCAAAGAATATTCATCGAGCAGAAGCTCTCAATCACTTAACATACCTAAATTATAACTCACCCCAATGAGAGATTTACTCAGCCATTTGGGTGATTAATAATCTGGTTATAATGATTATGATTATAAATTAATAAGAGAAGAAAAAGAAAGGGATAAGAAAAGAGTGGTACGTCGACACACACACACGAACAATGATGATAATTAAAAACGAACTTTCGATTGAATGAGGAAGTTAAAAAAGGGAAGGGGATTGAACTGAATTTAAACTATTTTAAGAACATTAATATTAAAATACAGAAGGTGGAAGAGAATAAGAGATATTGAAGAAGTAACTTGCATTAAAACAGAATTACAAAGAAAGAGAATTGCAAGATTACAAAAATGAAGAACACAAAAGTAAGTGAAAAGAAAGAGAGGAGGAAAGGTCTCTCAAGTGTAAACATGAGTATGGAAGGTCCTCCCAAGCCTTTGGAAAAGCTTTGGTCGTGCCAATATGATCTCCTATCTTCTAAAATGCCAACCCCCCTCAAGGAGAGAAGGAGAGAGTATTTATAGCCCAAGGAGTGGACTGTTTATATTTCCAATCTGTCCCTCCACTTGCATCGAAAATTTGGCAATTCAGACAGCCGAATCCTCAAATATCTCTTTCTTCAAAGTTGTAGAAAATAATGTTGGCCGACTCTTCTCAAAAGTTGGAGTCATTTGGACGTAAGGATAAAAAGTTATGGCCGGTTTCATAAAAAAACATAAACTGTCCATTTCAATCCAGTCTTTTTGAAGTCCATAATGTGAAAGGGTTTTTGAATATTAAGATTCCTTCAAATCCGAATGGTTTCTTCAAAAAAGTCTTCTGCCTTCATCTCCTCTTTCACACTGAAAAGTCTCAGCTCGCTTGGATGATTACATCAGGAGATATGGCATGCATACTATACTGATTTTCATTCTCGGCCAGAATGGTGGGCTGGACTTCAAAGATTTATTTGGGCCCCTTGTACTTGGATTTGGGCCATGAAATTTTTATCCAAGATGAAATGTAGTGTCCCCCGAATTATGGTGGAGAGTTAAGGTTTTTGGACATCTGTATTGAGCCCAGTAAATAAATCTTCAAGGCTAGTCCATTTTGTTCACAAATTATTTGGTCTTGTTTGTGAGGACCATATGACCCTTCAAATGGCAGAATTGGATCATGGTGCCTTCTAATGAAATGTTTTATATTGAAAGGAAAATACTAAAAAACAAGAACCACACAATTTGGATCCGTATAGTGATAGTTATAAGTAAAACATTAAACTGACTCAATTTGACTACTTCTAAAAATGCTCAAATATTATACTTAATATTAAAACATTAATATATCACACAAATTATGCAAATTTCATATAAAATAAGTAAAGGGGGAATATAATAAGTCATGAAAATATTAATAACATCAAAGTCCCATTGTCGTGCACCAGTTCCCGTTCGAGTCCAGCTCAAAGTGGTGTTTTCGGGTTTCACCCCTAGGTACATATGTGCCAGAGCCGCCTCTACCTGCTCGTATCCAGACAGGGATGTATTGCTCGAAAAACTCACAAAATCTCTACAATTCCAAAATTCATGGAAGTTCTTCTATAGTAATCCAAAAAGTCCATCTTAGGTCTATGTGCTCTAATCAGAGTTTATCTAAATCCAGCTTCCAAGGTTTTTACTAAACTTCTCTGATACCAACTGTAACGCCCCAACCCCAATTACCTAGTGTCGGTGCATTATTACATAACATCAGCATGATCTCAAGAAAGATCAAATCTTGAAATACCGATTGGTTTAGTATCCTAGGAAACACTATATATATTCATAATGATTTACATCATCATGAATTGAAAAACTACTACAACAACATATTGTCTCCATAATCCACAATATTATCCCCTCATAATATCCCTACAGGTCATTCATAAACTTACTTCTTCACATCCTGGGAAAATTAAAACATAGAAAAGGGGTGAGCTCAAATGCCCAGTAAGAATAACAATATAGCAGAAACTTTAATAAATAAGAATAAACATTTAAGGCAATGTATAACTAAAACAAAAGCCTTTTAAACTTGAACTTCAACATAGTATGGAAAAAATAAAATGAAATAATTCCATTTACTTATTCACATGGATATTCTACTAATCGAATAATCACATGAAATATCAATAACCACTTTCATAATGATGGAATACATAATGCTAGACTATCATAACCACGTAGCCAAGGCCTCGTGCCAAGACTACAAATAAGATTTTTCCAAGCCTTGTGCCAGGACACTAGTTTTTCTCATGAGACCAACCGATGCATCGAGGAGCTATATCGGGCTTCACCCATCACATATTAAGTCCAATGCATTCCCATATGAAAAGGTTTAAGCATAACATAAACATTCGTATTAAAACTAGCATACGAAATATAAATACTACATCCATAAACCATGAATGGTATAGAAATAACACATCTACTGTCAAACATATCACAAAACCTTCAATACAATATATAAGTTTTGTATCATAATAAATCAACTTCAAATAAGCAAAAAATCCATCAAAGGATGTTGACATAGATGAAATCAAAAATCTTTTTAGAGAAATATCTCTTTCTATTTTGAAATCATTTAAGAGTCATATATTTATAATATAAAACATTTTCTTTGAAAATATTCTTATAATCTTGTAAGGGAAGCTTTGACGATTTTATAACGGCGGAAAATAGCCGCACCTGCCGTATAAGTTAAAAAAACATTCTTACCTTAATTCTATCGAAAAGGTTAAAAAGAACCTTGTTTAGAAAAAGATGGAAAGATTCCTTTATAAACCACTTATAAAAGTAAAAAAGGGTATAAATGACTTAAATCCATATTCTAGTAAATAGTAAAATTTTTTTTGAAATACATTTTTAAGAAACATGGATGTGGATGATAAAGAAATCCCAGTAGATTGTTAGGTATAAACAACCTCAGATAATGAAGAGATTGTGAAATAATCCCTTACCTTGTACTTTTCCTTGGTTGGGTGTAGGTTAACCTCCTGTATAATGGTGAAATAATTTTTATTAAATTATACCAGAATCATATATATTAATATGATATCATATATGATCTTTTAACATTGATTTGTTAATAATATCTTAGTATTATCTTTGTTTCGGGTGTTAACTTACTCGTTTTCTTTTATATGTTTTTTTACATAATCCATGTTTGTCATGGATAGGTTGTATCTTATTCATATCCATAATGATATCAAGTCCTTAAACCTTATTTTTGAATCATAAATTGATAATTATACTTGAATGGATACAACAGAAATTGAATCTCATCGTGTTTGTGGAGACGGTAGTCCGTACGTACGCACGAGCGACAAAATCATTATTTTGATATGAAAATAATATATAATTGGATGGTATAAAATATATACAGAATCATTATCATTTTATATTTATTATTTACATTAGTTACACAGCATTATTATACCCATCCAAATAATAATTTATAGAATAACAAATACACCACGACGTGGAGACGGTAAGCCGTACGTAAGCACGTATGGTGACATGTTATTAAAAAGATGGATAGAATACTGAATATGGTTGTAAAATATTTATAATAACATCACAGTATATATAATATACTGGAGTTATTATTTTAGAATGGTAATAACAATTAAAGAAGACGTGGAAGAAGAAAGGAACTTGAAAAAGGGTGGTGAAATCATTACCTCTTCTTCAGGTTCTTCCTTTTGATTTGATCAAAAGGGCTCTTAGGTTGGATTTCTGACTAAATTAAGGCCTCTAGGATTAAGTGAGGGATGTTGAGAGAGTATTTGGGAAGAGTTTGGCCCAGCCAAAAGGCTTTTATGGTGTGAGTTAATGAGAAGGGAGAGTGTCCTTTTATAAGAGGGGTGAGGGGTACCTTTGGAAAAGCTATAAATATTATTTTATAATAAATTCATATTCGGTTTCTAATGGTTCCAAAGTGGATTATTTAAAGGTTAAGGTTGGGATAGGTCTAAAAACACTCAACCAATAGAATTTAGACAGGTTTGGGTTACTATATTAACCTTATCATTAAGTATTAACTCTTAGTTAATTAGTTTCACTTTTACAATGCTCTTTGTATTTTTATATTATATGGTTAATAAACTTACTATATACATCTAAGAGACACCCAAGTGGTCCATTAATGAGATACCTATCATGATATATGTCTATTGGCAGAAACTTAAATTTTTAGGAATTTAATATCAATTCATAATATAATATTTGTTTTAAAAACTCTTTTATGTCAATTTTGACACTATTCAATAATTGATTTTTTTGAAAATCATAACATAATTATTCCTTAAAAAAAGTTACTTAATTCAATACTAACATGTCATATTATCCTAGAAAATTATTGTAATTCATTAAAAGTCTCAAATAATATTTATTTGGGTATTTATAATATCAATTATTTTAATTTTTCACTATCATGGTAATTACTCAATCATCATTATGTCATAAATAAATTAAAATTTTTAATATATAAAAATTAAAAATAAAATATCATTATGTATAAAATATTTTTATATTTTAAATTAATATTTAAAATCGAATTTATCTTATGTATAACCCTATATTTAATTTTTTTTAGTAAATAAACTTTGATTTTAACTATTTAACTCTTCTTTGAATTAAATAATAATAAATGTATTAATCTAATTCAAGTGGACCTAAATGATAATATTTTATTCCTATGGTTGTTTTTGGTCGAGATACACCTGTCTAATAGAATTAGGACATGTGTTAGGGTAATATTAATACCATTTTTACCGTTAATTACCCTATTTACTTTTAACCGTGGTAAATAAAAGTAAAAAGTTTCTATTCACCAAAAATTATTTTCATCTCATTGAACCACATTTTACTCCTTGATATTAACCGTGTCTCTTTTATTTTAGAAAATTAAATCATAGAAGCGGTAAAGTTATCTTTTATGAAAAAATCAGTTTTTTAACTACCACTTAGTAGTTTCACTATTCATCAAAAATTGAAGTTTTTCAGACCAATGCCAAAATTTCACCCTAGGATATAATTGATATTACGAATTCCAAAATTATTTCTATTTTACAAAATTCCAAACATAAAAGTTTCATTAATTAATTTTATAATTAATTCCCGCTGTCACAACAAATAGAGTGTTTTTAAGAAACAATATATATCAATAGATTGACAATTGTTTATGTCCAATTTCAAAGTGAAATTAATTATAATGGACACCATTGGATAAAATGGTAAAACCATATTCTAATTATACTTTAAATACACTAAATAATATAATTTATCACTATAAATTATTTTGATTAAAAAAGTTGTTTTTAAGTATTTTTCAATATTCATAAAAATTGGATGTTCTCAAAAAAAACAAAAAATTCAACTTAGGATAATTTCGATATTATGAATCCAAAAATGAATTCCATTTTGAAATATAAAATATATATAATTTCAAAAAGTAGGATGTACTATTCATAACGGCTAGTTTGATTGGTTGTGGTATGTTAGAACTCGATGTTGCGTACAACACACGCTATCACATTATATCACGAGAAGCATACCGTAGAAGCATGGGGTTTTACACATAATATCTTATGAAATCCATATATATGTTTCCAAAATATTTTATAACATTCATAATAATATAATCTCATATCCCATGAAAAAAGGGTTAATAAACAATTAATTAATTTATCATAGAATACGCCATGAAAAATAAATGGGTGTCATAAATATTTCATCAATATAATAATTAACCATAAATATAATCATTAATAATGATATCAACAAATTATATCCATATTAAATAATAATTAACGTGGATTTATGTTACCATATATGAAAATTCTACTTAAATTTAATTAAAATATTTATGGAGAAATGTAACCTTTCTCCTTTGAAAACCTATTAAAATAATATTTTGAAATGTTTATTTAAAAAAAATTATATGAAAATAAAATTTAATACATTTAAATGAATAATCAGGGCATTGAATTTTTAAGATGGTAGGACATTCCATTAATTGTATTTTGGTTAAAAAAATCCTTTGAATTTCTTTGTAAGATAGAAAATATATCATTCTTCATAAAGAAACAAGATGATTCATTTTATCATTTTTCAAAAAAAGTAAATAACGGGATGAAATTTATTTAAAAAAAATATATAATAATATTTAAAACCATATTGATATTTTATTTTTAAAATATCTATATGGATGATAAAAAATCAACTGAAAAGGTATATAAAATCATTTTTCCATAAAATCTAATTTTATATATCTAAAGTATATAAGGTGAAAAAATTGAATGAAAAACATATACTCAAAAGAAAAATATATTGGATAAAAAAATTTATTAGATTATTTAGAGGTGTATCACAATATTTAATCATCAAAAAATTAATCTAAATCAATCTTGGAAAATAATTGGATTGTAATATAAACCCCTAACACTTTAGTGACAGTTGAATTATAAGAAACAAGAATATAATATCATTACATTGATATATAATACCATAAATTCAGTTATAAAATTTATAAAAACATTCATGTATTGTATATTAACCACATAAAATAAACATGTTGTGAATATATAGTGTGTCTCACATATATTAATGTGAGAAAAAAATATCTTATATTTTGTTCAACATTCTTTATACAAATTGAAAACTCTTGTATAATAAATATATATTTATTATAAATCAAATAAATTCCATACTAACATATGTAATTCTATCTATTATTAAGTTATAACCATATTATTCTTAATTTTTAATATTTAATTATTATAATTACTATTTTGGGGATATCTTCTTCATTTATTATGTATAAATAGGTTCAGTTTTTTTCAAAAACTTTCATGGATCATGGTTCCATTATATATATAATTTTAATATCTAATGAAATATAATGTATATTCCTTTTTTACATGTTTGTGTCATTTATAAAAGTAGGGATAGAAAAATGCATTACAATTTTCATAAAAACAACATGTTGTACATACGTATGAACATTGTTTTCTTTATTCGATGGATTGAATGAAATAAAGGTAAATAAAAACTCATATTTGAATAATAGTTTTTATAACACACACACACATAATAATATTTTTTTTAATTCTTGTTGTTGAAAATGAATTGTATTACTACGTGGAGATGGTATGCCATACGTAAAAATGAGGGATACATTCAACTACCATTTGATGGACTGAGGGTGAATAGAAATGACTTAATAATTAATGAAAAATAATTATATTTAATATAATTTAGTTATTGTTTTATGAAGTATATAACAAATTTAGGGGATCAATAAGAATAATTAAAAAAATTATTTATTAAGGAATTTACAACTTCATAGAAATGACTCCATAAGATCTCATATTACATGATATATGGTTTGTATTTTTGGGAGAACAAAATCCCTAATTTTTCTAATTAAGTGGAGAATATATCATGGAATTATTTGGTTAATCTATTATGAAAAATGTTGTGTGAACAACAGAATGTAAGGGTGCCTTTTATAATTTCAAAGGGGGCCAATATTTATATTTCGTAATAGATTAAAATAATAGAGTAATTTTTGAGATAAATGGTTCAAAATGGAATATAAATGTGAAATCGTTTGTATTTTCCACCATATATCATCACCAATTACCTATTTCAATATTTTTATTATTTTTATGTCAACTAGTTAAATATTTATTTCATAAATAAAAACAATTATCAATTTAAATACTATTCATTTAATTTTACTTAAAATACTTAATGAAAATGATGGAATTGTAATATGTTAATTTAAACATACAAATATATTTTATATTATTATAAACTAATCATGTAACATGATAACTGTCCTTAATTATGTAACTTTTAATGTATAAAAAATATTTTATTATAATTTTCTAATTAAATGGTGAAATATTAAATTATAATTACATAAGAATTTTTAATAAAAGAAAAATATTTAAAAAAATCATGCATTATTTTTTTTATTTAATTTGAAAATTTAAATTTATACAAGTTAATGACTATCTTTCCGCACATTGTGGACAAGTAAGAGATATTTAAATATATGATATCAACCTTTTTATCTCTGATTCATTAAATGTTATAATCGTATTTTTTTTGTAAATCAATCTATTAAATAATTAATTTTTTTTTCAAATGTTGTAAGGGAATAATTAAATTTATCTATTTATAATTATGATGACGAATTATGGCCTCATCACATTTTTTTACACTAGATTAACATGATTTACCATTTCCCGAGATGATGAATTTTACAAATGTTACAATTTAAATTAACTAAAAATAAAAGGTTCATTTTAAAAAATTCATATATCCTCTTTAAAAATATAGGATCCATTTTTCAAAATTAAATACCTAAAATTGGATTAATTTAACATTAAAATAACTATCCAACTCTCGATTGAAATGTTTTTTTAGAAAAATACATTTTTATATATTAAAATAGATTTTATTCTTAACAAATGGCCAAAAAAATTTGTTTAATGTAGAAAAATTTGATTAAATGTATAATATATATATATATATATATATAATAAAAATAATTCCAAAAAATGTGATTTATTTAATTTATTATTGTAGTAATCGTTTTTTTCATTAAACATGTTTCTAGGAAAATATTTTTTTTACTATCAAATGATTTTATTTTATATCTAATCAATAGGTTACCAATGGATTTTTTATATACATATATAAATAATTAATTTTTAATAATTTAGATAGAAATATTAATTCCCACCAATATAATATATATTTAATTTTTTTTCAAATAATATTTTGATAGTACAATGCTGATTGTCTAAAATTGGTGTTCCATATAATGCAATCTACGAAGGAAATAAAATTCATTTGGAAAAATGATATTTCAGAAAAATTATAGTATTTAGAAATACCTAATGAAAATGGAAATATATTAAAATATGACAAAAATATATTTGTAAGGGTAAAGATGGGATTAATCTATTGATTATCATAAGTGAGAATAAGATAAGAAAACTATTATGAGAGTATGAACGTAACTTTTGAAATTCATACCTTTGAGCATTAAACCATTAATCTTGAGTCAGGAAATAAAAAAATCATACAAATTGAAATGCATCATAAGATTATGAAATCATAAATAATTAATCATCATCCATGTGATCATATCATATGCTTATATTAATTTCATTGGAATGTGTGGAACAATCAAGAGAATATCAAATCTTTTCATTTGATAAGGATGACTGCCAAGATCATAATTAAATAGAGGAAAAGGTCCCACAATGGGTTGGGTTCTCTCCTAAAACACATTTCATTCTTAGAATGGGTTCCCTCCGTGCACTCTTTCATGTTATATCATTAACTAAAACACTTTTACCATTTTATTTCATTGATATATAATTTAAATACCAATTAGTGTATTGTCCCATGTATTTATAGAATAATAGATATTCATATCTTCTAATATTTCAGAATAAGATATTAATTTTATATTATGGGGGACAGATTTTCCAATAGTGAACTCAACACACAATGAAGAGTTTCTCTAAAATATTACATTGCACACAAGTTTTAGTTAAAGTTAAAAATAATAAAATAAAATTATTGAAATTTAAAATGGAGGTTAACACATTATTATTATATTTGTTTGAATTAATGGAATTAACTAAATTAATATTTTAAAAATTCATTAATTTTTTAATATATATACAATAATTTTTTGAGGCATAAAATGAAAATGTATCCAATTTTAAGTATAAAATAAACTTATATTTTTAAAATGTCAGTTTACCCGAATATTAAAGACAACCCTTAATAAAAATAGGATTTTTATCTTTTATAAGTTATATTCAACAAAATAAAGTTTTTCTTTAGAAGATATACATCAAAATTTACCTTGGCTGAACTTTTGGTATTTTTCGGGTTAAATTTATTTTTTAATTAATAGTGAAAAATGCAGCATTTTATTGGCAAAATATGTTTTCGTCTAATTAATTTATATAGTTATGTTATCTTATTAGTTATTTTTAAATTCTAATGAGTTTATGTTTTTATTTATTAATCAAATGGTTATAATTGAACGTATTTTTACATTTAAATTTGACATAATCACATGTCAATCTTTTGATTGTTTTTTGATTCTTAAAAACCTGCTTTCTAGTTATGACAATAGGAAATAATATTAAATTAATTTTTCAAAATTATGAGTTTTGATTTTGAAAAAATCGAATATATATTTTGAATCATATTTTCAAATTTTTGTATAAAGGTACCTTTTATTTTTTGACATTATGAATAGTAACTTTGTTATTTATTTTTATTTACCATGGTTAATGGGTAAATCACATAAATAAGGTTATAAAATAATTTTATAATAAAATAAAAAACCTTAAAAAGTGTCTAAATTCTATTTCATGATGTATGATTGACCATGAGTATTCCCCTCTCGATTTTAGGACCCCGTGGAGCCACATGGGTGTGAAATTGACATTTTATAATATTTAATTTAATGTAAAGAGAAATATAACATAAATACGTATCTTTTTACAAAAAAATATTAAAGTTGGGTTATATAACTGATCTCCTCGACTCTAAATTATAATCTGAAAGGTAAAAATATTTTTTACATCATGGTATTAAATTTATAATTTTAATACATTTGATAAATAAATTTAATTATGACAGAATGATGATGCAATGATTACCAGATTAATATAGATTCAAATAAATGATAATATAAATATTGAAAGTAATGTAATATGATCATTTTTATGAAATACATCATTTTTATGTAATAAATTGACATTGGAGGGATGAGATAATTATGGTGGTTCTAATTAATCATGTTGTTCTGAATTTTTGAAAAATTCAAGTATGAATAGTGTCAAAAAAGTTATAATTCGGATCTAAATATATAAAATAGGTCATTAAATGTTTTAAAATTTAAATAACACTAATAGTTGGCCAAATGGTTCTAATATGATCAAATATGTAATGAATTGTTCTTTTGTGGGATGTTTGACATGTTATGGTAATTAAATTAACCAACAATGTGTAAATAATAAAATATCATTGAAATATTTAAAAGGGTAAAATAAATGTTAAACACATAATATAAGGGTTAAATTTTTTTCAAAACATGTCAAAATTTAATTTCATGATGTTCATACGACCCCAAATAATATTTTATTTGAAATAAATTAGTTTTGGACCATTGGAAACTAAAAATTAAATTTTTAATAAAATAATATTTCAAGACTTTCCTAAAATACCACCCTCTTATAAAAGGCTACCTTCTCTACACACATTCTCACAGCTCCAAAGACACTTGGATAATCCTAATTCTTCTAAAATAATCTTCTAACATCCCAGACTTTCTTTAAGAAGTCGTACATTTTCTAGAAGGCAATTCAATAATGCCTTTTGACTCAAATCAAAAAAAGTTACCTGATTTAAAGGTAACGTCTACTCTCTAGTTCATTTACATTATTTTCTTTATCAACTACCTATTCTATCTTTATTTTACGATTAAATAACAACAACAGTATCCTAAAAATAATATGTTATCTTAATGAAATGTATTCCAATTACACTCACACACACCTCTATCTAATGGATCTGAACACATTGTTTCTCTGTAATGTGAACTATAACCTCACGAAATGATGATTGTTAAATTTTATCCTACCACCTATCATGAATGATATTAAGACGGAATTATATTTATATATTTTATATATTATATTTATATTCACTCTATGTTTCTTTTTTTTATTTACTATATACCATTATGCATTCTATAATGTGTAAATACGATAATATTATTTGAAGATGTGCAGACTACCACTCCTTCAATGTGATTTGACACATTCATGCAATGCATGGAAAGTATAAAAATAGTTGTAAATGAATTTTATTGAGAAATATAAAATATATATTATACTTTAATTATTATATACATATATATCATTTTATATTTCATTCATTTAATATGACAATGAAATGAAAGTAGTGTTCATCCGTTTGTACGACATATCGTCTCCATGAACGGTGAATTTAGTTTATCATTTACTAATTAAATTATCTATATTAAATACCTTTATACTGGATATACATGATATTTAAATTGTTAATAATATTATGGAGATAATAGGCATATGATCACAAGGATAATTTTTATCAAAACAAGTTTATTTTTGTCTCAAGTACCGAACATTGAAAATATGTTTGATGTTGACTCAAAAAATTTATAAATTTATATAACATGGTAATAAGTGATATAAAAATAAGAAAACAATATAAATAGGTTCTAAATCATGTATAAAAAACTCTAAGTTTATTATCTGGGAAATTAATGAACTAATGGGACAAGTCGGGTTCAAGGTAAGGGATCTTTTAAACCAAAATTCCACTATTTGGGTAAAAATTATACTAGTTGATTTTGTCGTGCTATGATTATGTGAGAAATTACATTTGGAAATCTAATATTGTATTTATAATTTTATTATGTTTCTTTATATTTAATACAAAAAATCAATCTATTTTATTTAAAAAAATTCCATGTTAAGGAAATCCAAACTCAATATCATTTCAATCAGTTAAATATCAGTGTCATTGGTTTTTTTATCAAGAATATATTTCAATGACCTTGATATTTTTTCCACTAAATATCCTCTTATATTTCATGTATTTATAATTTTCACAAATAATTATGTAATTTATTTATCCTTAATTTATAGAAATTGTCTTCGTAATGGATTTACTCTCAATTTACATTATATTAAGACTTATTTGATATTATGCACCAATTAACTTTTATATGGTTTATATACTAGTCTTTGACATATTATATTCCAAATTTCCATATTCTTGGGATATTATGTGTATTTTTAATATTAATAATTAATTATTATTATTCATGTGTTTATCATGTAGTAATGAAATCCTCAACTAAAACATCATTTTAAATTTATTAATGATTTTTTCATCAAAATATATATCATTAATGTCCTTGTTTTCAAAATGGTTTTGAGAATATATTTATTTAGAAATTAACTATTTAAAAATTTATTTCCCGTAGATGTTTTAAAGTGGTCTGGGACACATTGATTCAAAATTATTAATTTTAAAATTTGAAAATGTTTTTTATAAAATTGGATTTATTATGTCAATATATATATTGTGAAAGAAAAAGTGGAAATGAAATTTTATCTTTAGGATGGATTTATTTTTTATGATTATGATTCTTTGGAATTGATAATTTATATTGGTTGTTCCACGATAAACAGATGGAGGGTGAGATCTTGATAGATCTCCAATGAATTGGGTAAAATGACAGGCCTAAACTTTAATGTTTCTTCTAAGATATTTATGAAATATAATGTGTTGGGAATTCAAAACGTAACCATGACATTGACTCCCTATGTAGTAGTGAAAGTTAAAATGTAAGTATTATATGGATGCCACAAGTTAACATTTATGTTTTATGATGTCTATGACGTAATGTATGAATCTTATGATTACATGTAGTAAGATAAATAGTTTATGTTTTATTGGTTAAAAGTGTGATTTTTTGAAACAGTTTTCATGGATTTTAAATATTCATAGACTGACGACTTTATTCATTATTATATATTCCGTAATGATAATTTTATGCTCATAGAATGTTTTTAAAATGTTTTCCATAGTTTATAAGGATGGGAAATATAACGGAAAACGTCAAGAAGATTTTCATCGAGAAAAGAAGTCATGTTTTATTTTAAACAATTTTATTTTGTAAAAAATGGATAGTGGGTAGATATTAATACATTGTAATGTATTAGTTGTTATGTAATATTTATTCCATAATTCTCAAAAAACACTAAACATAAATTTATCCTCAGTTTGAATTGTTGACCTAAATCAATATTAGGTAATGTTTATATCTGGGTCCTTATTGTTGGCATCACATGTCTATTTATACAACTCTAGGGATTGTGAGTTTTGGATAACCACATGGTAAGACTATATGCCTATTCATTCTACTTAATCCTTATACTTTAACGTTTTCATTTCAATGAATGTCGTTTACAAATGGTTGGATGATGATATCTAACAAAATTCCTATATCTTCTTGATGATATTCTTGCAATAATTATTGTATAGTCATGTTCTGATGATTATGAATCCTTTTATAGGATACAACTCACTTCTAAACAATTTATTAAGATATCAAAAACCTCCACTATACCATAATACCATTTTGGTTCATTAGTTTTATTTAATCAAAAAATTGTTTCACAAAAGTATCATATTTTCATGAATGGTAAATACTATCCATGCATTTTCCTATATTTTACTTTATAAAAAGATTTTGACTTCTATTATTATTTTGAAAAAAAGTTCCAAAGAAGGAGACCCTTACTCAACATATTTATAGTTTATTTTAATATATATTCTTTTCATATATAATTAGTGTATTTTAAATAGATCATTGATTGAAATATTTCACATAACTAGATTTGTCTATTTTATAAAATTTATGTTTTATTAGTTGTTTTGGTAATAATATGATATACATGATTATTTTCCAAAACATTTTTTCTATCAAACCCCATACGACCCGAGCGGTATAAGGAAATTTAGATTAAGGATGTAAATGATTTTGAAGGATCCTTAAATAAGTTTTTCAATGCATTGAAATTCAACATACGTTAACAATATGAAGAAGGAACTCGGTGGACAAATTGATCAAGGTATGATGTTGTTTCTATTGGGAACTTTATTATATTATCATATGGAGGTGATATATATATATATATAATAATTCTTGATTTATGATTTTGAGGTCATTATGAGTTGGGATGAAAATGAGAGATATAATACAACCATTGATGTAAAAACATGTTAATGATATTTTTGTGATTTATCACAGGGGAAACCCCCAATATGTGTAAAAACCCAACACATCTGGTAAGGTCATGGGAATCGAACCCACATACTTATGGTGACAAAAGAATATCTTCGACAAATGGAATATGTGATTCCCTGGTTGGTATGACTTATTTGTTTTGAGTTCTGTGGTTTTATGGATTAAGAATAAGTTGATTTTAGGAACTTATGTGTTATAAAATTGATATCCTTATTATTAGAAAATTTTATTTTTATTATGTTATAAATTTAATTCTGGAAGATGTTTTTTTATTTTGGGAACTCTATAATCCTATGAAAAATAGAATACTATGGGATTTTATTTGAGGAGTAATGGATGAATTTTCTTTTGGATGAATTTATGTTTTTATTATAGACATCCGGTTGTTTGGGTTATTTTTTTAAATAATTAACCGATCAAGGATAATATGTCATTATGTTTTCTAACTTTTAGTATGAAACTTTAAGAGTAGTCGATGTGATTTAGAAATAAATGTTATTATTTGTTATGGTAGACTATGGTAAAAATTCATTGTGAAATTTGGGTTGCATTCGTAGTTTGGATTTCCCTTTTTGAGGGATTATATGGGAAATTATTTTTTGAATGGTCTTTACTGAACACTGGTTATTTTTTTTAATTATAGAGATTAATAGTATTTTATTTTAAAAAGGATGATTCTTTTTTGTGATTTTCTCATATTGTACTAACCATTTGGGTTTTATGTATTGTTTAAAGACAAGGGAAATATATGGATCCTCATTTGTTTATTATTAAATTATATATAAGTTGATTCATGTACATCAGGTCTGACCATGTAATCTTGAATACTCATCTTATAGAGAATAGATGAGTTTTTCTTAAATATTTATTAAAGGGTGAAACTCTACTGGACTAGTAAGTTTGTTTTCTTATGTTCATAGTCAATATCATTAATTTATTCCAGAACATTTTGAAAAGGATCATAAAAAACATATTTTTAATTTTTCTACTATGAAATCAATTACCATTTATCCTGTTAAATTTTATTTGTTTTTCTGGTTTTTAACAATCTCCTAATAATTCTTTCTATTTCTCTCCATCAGAACATGAAACTGAGTTTTTCATCCATATCCATTTTTTCTTATAGAGAACACAAGTATGTGTTATCTTGGTTGACCCATTTACTTCTCATTAATTCATTTAAAATGATTTTTTTATTAAATATTTTTTCAATGTGAGATTATCAATTAAATTTTCATACCCAATTTTAAAATTGTGAGAACATAATTTCCAAAATGGGGGAATGTTATAACCACCGATGATTTTATATAACAAAACATTTTCATATATATTAATAATTAGGAATAATATATTAATATTACATTAATGAGGAAACTTTTTTCAATAGATTACTCGATAAACAACAACAAGATTCCATAAAATCATACGTTGCACACAATGTTGAGTAATACTAAAAAATAATAAAATAATAATAATATTACTTTATATGGTAGTTAATGTCTACCCATTGTATTTGTGTGAATTAATAGAATTATATATATTTGGATTTTGCAAATTATATTAACTTTTTTACTTTTATCCAATTTTTTAGACTCTTAATGTGATAATGAATCCAAGATTATGCATTAGATACTCTAATATTTTTAAATGGACGATTTACCACCTTTTGTGGTCAAACCAATAAAAAATTATTTTTTATTTTTTTTATATATTATATATAAAATAATATTATTATTATTTATAATATGGATATAAAAATATAAATTGGATGAAATTATGGTGTTTTTCAGATGAAATTCATATTTTAATGAATAACGAATAATTTTGCATTTTAATTCAACTATATGTTTTCATCTAATTTATCTATATAGTTAGATCATCATTTTACTATGATTTAAAGTGTTATTGGATTAGGTTATTATAATTTAATCCAATTTTTTTCACTGAATGTAAATTCACTTTTAAATAGGACATAATCATATGTCAATCTATTGATAGTTTTTTTTTCATAAAAACTCTCTTTTTGGTTTTGACACTGAGAAATAATTATAATTTTTTTTCAAAATAATTGTTTTGAATTTGGAAAAATGGATTCCATATTTTGAATAATAAGTTAAAAAATGTGTAAATAGGTAAAAAAATGTAGATCATTATTAATAGTAACATTAGTAATTATTTTTATTTACTGTGGTTAAAGGGTTAATCGGGTAAATAAGGGTATGAAATAAAATTATAATATTTTAAATCTACCCTAACATAAGTCATAATGTAATTGGATAATTTATAACCAAATTGATAATCCTTGGGTCAAATTATTTTGGTACTCACTGAGCCACTTGGGTATGAAAATAACATTTTAAAATATTTAATTTAAAGTGAAGATATATAAAATATAAACTTAAATTTTTTACTCATACTATTTTATGGTGTTGTTATATAACTTATCTACTATACTATAAATTTTCATTATAATGATTAATAAATCTCCAACGTAATTTTATTCTTTTTATTATTTTCAGATATTAAATAAAAAAATTATTTATGACACAATAATGATTTAGTGTGACCCTTATTAATGAAATATTCAAATAAATGAAAATAAAAATATAAAAAAAATTATATGGAAACTTCTTGTTCCATAAATTAATATTTGGAGGTCGTTGGCATGTTAGTGAAGTGTTAATTATTTTTGTTATAACTAATCATGAATTTAGGATTTTTTTAAAAAGTCAAGTATTAATTGTGTCAAAATTGACATAATTCATAATATATAATATAAAATAGTTTACTAAAGGAATTAAAATTCATAAAATATACGATTCATCAAAATGGTTACGACATGTCTATATATTTATTAAATTTCACTTTTCTGGGTCATTTGACGTGTTATTGTAATTAAATTAACCAACAATGTGTGAATAATGAAATATCATGGTATGATTAAAAATGGTAAAATAATGGTAAAACAAAAAATATAAGTGTTAAAAATATATTAAACTTGTATAAATTTTATTGGATGAAATTGATATGACCAAAAATCCTATTATCATTTAAATAAATTTCTTTTGGACAATTATAAACTGAAATTAAATTTATAATAAATAATATTTCTAGTCTTTTCTAAATTTCCCCTCCTCCATCTCATAAAAGGCCACCACCACTACCCACATAATCGAAACACTAAATCCACATTGATCATCCAAATGATTCTAAATAAAATATCCCAATGTCACTAACTTCCTTATATAAGCCTTACCTTGGACAAAAGGCAATTCATGAAATCCTTTTGGCTCAAATCAAAAGAAGTTACACATTTCAGAGGTAGAATCATCTCTCAAGTTATATTCTTTTATTATCCTTCTCCAATCCCTATGATCTATTAATGTACTGATAAATAGAAAAAACTTTATCCTTATAGAATATGTTTTTTTGAGATGTATTTGAACTGAACTTACACACACACCCATCTAATTGATATGAACATATTGTTTCTTTGTACGACGAAATACTTCCTCACGAAACAATGACTATTCAATTTTCTCCGACCTTCTATTTTGGTGGCCATTATGATGGAACTGCATTTAAAAATGATTTATATTATAATTATATTGTCTCAATTGTTCAATGTTTTTTATTTATAACATACCTTTATGATTTCCATAATGTTTAATTATGATAATTTCATTTGATGATGTGTGGACTACCACCAACTCAAAGTGATATGACTCATTCCTGCCATACATGTAACATATAAACGATAGTGTAAATGAATATTTGTAAAATATATAACATATATATTATAATAAATTAATAAAACACTTAGGTATTATTTAGTATTTATTCAATTAATATGACAATGAATTGAAAGTAAAGTTCATGCGTACGTGCGACCTACTTTCTCCATGAATGGTGTATTTTATTGCTTACATAGAAATGTTATGAAATATTATAAATAAAAATATACTACATATATATGATATTTATTTAATGAATAATATTCTTGATATAATTGAATTATTACCACATGGATAATTTTCATCAAAACCATTACATTTTTACTCAAGTACCGAACATTGATAATACGTTTGATGCAAACTCAAATAATTAACTAATTACTATAACATTTTAATAGGTAAAATAAAATGAATAATATACATTAAAATGGAGAAAAATAAATTTTAAATAATCCAATGATTATTATTCATGAAATTAATTAATGAACGAAACAAGTTGGACTCAAGGTATGGGAACTTATTGACACATTTTCCATTATATGTGTTGAATTTCTACTTATTTATCATATCATAGTATTATTTTGAGAAAAATTACATTTGAATATATAATCATGTATTAATATTTACATTATTTTTGTTTTCTATTTTACAGAAAAAATTGATCTATTCGATAAAAAAAACTTTGTAATGGAAATCATAATGCAATGTCATTTCATTGAGTTAAATATATGTGACATTGGTTTTTTCCAAGAATATGTGTTAATGAGCTATGAATTTTTTACACTGAATATCCACTTATATTAGGTGTATTTCAATTTATCAATCTTAATTATGTATATTATTTATCATTAATATTAGGATGAGATCTTGGTAAGGGATTTTATCTCAATTCAAATTTCATTGAGACTTATTTTTTATTATGCACCAATTCAATTTGATATGGTGTATATACTACCCTTTGACATATTAGATCCTAAATTTTCTTATTCACATGATATTATATGTTTTTATTAATGATATTATTTAATGATTTTAATTCAATTGTTTATCAAGTGGTAAGGGATTAATTGACAAAAAAATAATTTTAAATGTTGTAAATATTTAATCTTCTAAATAATCCTCATTAATTTCTATTTTTTCACAATGAATTTAAGGATTTATTTATATAGGTATTAACGATTTAAAATGGTAATTCATTTAAATGATTCAAATTGGTATGGGACACATTGATTCAAAATTTTTATTTTTAAAAGTTTTAAATGTCTTTTTATAAACTATATTGATTATATCAATATCATGAATTGATATATTGTGAATAAAAATGTAGAGATTTTAATTTTCCTTTATGATGTTTTTATATTTTATTATTATGGCTCATGCGTATTGATTATTTATACTGGTGGTTTTGTGATAATGTGAGGATGAGTGAGACATTAATCTCTCTCCAACGCATTGGGTACCGTGATAGAGGTAAACATTATGGTTTCTATGAGGAGATTTAGGGAATATATTAAGATGGGTATCCCAAACATATCCATAATGGTTACTTCATATAAATATGTGAAATATAAAATGTATGTATGATATGGATGTCACATTTTACATTTCTATTTTTTGATATCTGTGATGTTTTGTATGATTCCTATGATTACATGATGTAAGATAAATAGTTTGTATTTTATAGGAGAAAATGCTTTCATGGGTTTTAAATATTCATTGACTAATTATTTAATTCCTTATTTTATATTCCTTGTTTAGCATTTTATGTTCATACCATGTTTTCAAACGGTTTTCCACAAGGTATAAGAATGTGTAAAATAAATGAATAAATCAAGAATATTTTTATCAGAAAAATGAAGTTGTGTTTTATTTTAAAAAGATTATTTTTTATATAAAATGAACAGGTAGTATATATGAATACGTTGTAATTTTGGAGTTTTTATATAATAGTTATGGCCTATTTAGCAAAAAATCTAAAACTAAAAATATACTAATTTTGAATTATTTACCTAACTCAAGGTTATTTAATTTTTAAGGGTTGGTAATTATATGTAAAAAATTTAAACCCCACTTATGTTTGGAATATATTCATAAAAAACCTATTGTTCCATTATAGCTTTATTAAACCATTGAAAAAAAATAATTACATGAAAAAACCCATAATATAACAAATATAATAATTCATCAAAATATATAATGTAAATGGTATCATTAGATAATATCCCCAGCGAAGAATAAGATTCTTTAAAGGAATTTCACACAAATGGAAAATATTGTTATTAAATATTTATAAATATACATTTAATACAACATAAAACATTTTTTAAAATAGTAAAAAGTAATTCCTGAAATAGTAGAAATATGTTATTATTTGTAAATCCATGAATACATTTATATCAATATTCATAATGGAAAAACATTACTACAGTACGATAATATGTTCATGTCGTATAAGTTAGAAATGAAATAGTATTCTCATACATTTTTAAAAAATCTTATGTGAGAAATTCCAAAAACATTTGAAATGATTCTTTTTGAAAAATTTAATTTGAATTAAAATATACAATACGATTAATAAAAAAATTAAATGTATTATATAAAATTTTCTTATTCAATCATTTTAGTAATTATGGAGATGGGAAAAAAATTCCAAATCAAGAAGAAGATTTAGTACCACCGGTTTGAGGTATGTGTCCATTTTTTTTTAATTTTTTATGTTTTTAAATTGCATTGTAAGAGTTGGGATGTGGTTGGGAGAGTTTGGAAGGGTTTTGGAAGAGTTTGGAGGCCTCTAAAGGGGTGCACGTTTTGAGCACAGTTAGTGGAATCCATGTGGATTCTCAAGGAAACATTGCAAGAGAGACAGTATGTTTCGCACTGCCTGCAAACGATTTTCCATACCATGCGAGGAATCTATGGGTACCCTTTATCATAAGGCAGTAGAGTGCGTACGGTTAGCGCACAGGTTTCCAAACCATGCGGACTGGCCATATGACCACTTAAAAATAGGGTTATATGTTCTGAGCTCCCTCGGGCCTAACCTATTTCACACCAATCTTCCTCTCACTATAGCCTCACTTGGGATTTTAGGTTCTCAGGGGTTTTAGGGGCTCTCTCAATCGGTTTTCAAGTATTTTGAAGAGGTTTCTTGGCAGTTTGAAGGTGGTTTCTCCAGGGTAAGTCTCTCCTCTTGGTTTCATTATGTTTTCCTCAAGATATGCTCTTCCTTCTTTCTTGGTATTCTGTATCTGCATTTGTTGTGTGTAGATCTGGGGATGTGGTTGCCTTAGATTATGTTTTTAAGGCATGGGGATGTTAGGGAAAGGGGTCTACAGAGGTTTCAGTGGTGCGTTCGACAGATTTGAGGCGTGGTTGTTCGTGGATCGATTTCTCAGGAACCCTAAATGTAGGTGGCTTCTCTCTCGACTCCACATGGATAGAGCTAATGGTTTTGGTTACAATTATTATTTTTTCCTTGAAATTAATTGTGTTTTATGTGCGAAATTTTTTAGAAATCCCTCGGGTGATGTTTTGGGGATTTTTGGGGAAAAGAGGTTTTTGTGGGGAAGTATTGTTGTTGTGGATTATAAAATGGGATTCTATAGTATATTTGTGAAAATGATTGATGGAAATGGTTTTCAATTAAAGGTTTTTTTATTAAAATGGTGTTTGTAATGGAAACTTGTTTTCAATAAATTGGTGATTTATTGATGTGGATGTAATGCAATAGAATTGGTTGATTGCATGTGGGTATGACCATGGTGAGTTATATTCTTGGCTTTTTCTTGTTATGAATGTTGCGTGGAAGTGGCGATAAGTACCACTATAAATGGGGGATGGATAGTGGACGGAAGGGACACAGTCAATGGTAAGTGTACGGGAAGTGCCACTAAAGTGTGAATGGGTGAACGGGTTGGACGGATGCTCCACTATTTGGTTGTTTGGTTGTTTTGGTGTGCATTGCATTTCAAGATGGAAACTGTGGTGCTAATGTGAAATGATGAAATTACTTGTGGTATTTTTTCTTGGCATTCCCTTGGTTTCTTGGTTTGGGTGTGATGGATTGGTAAGAGCGTGTTGGCCTCATGGAATTGGTGGAACTTGTGATTTGTTTTATAAAAAATATTTTATATAAATATGCTATTTGTTTTATCCTAGTGACGTGTGTAGGGAAGTCATTTGGAGAAATCCTACTGTGTTTTAGTAATCATACCCTATTTTGGAACATTGGTGTCTTTGTAGATGTTGTGTACCGTGACGTGGGAAAAGGTAAGGCATCTCCCTCCTTTAGTTGAGCATTGTGATCCGTTGGTTGAGCTTGGATCTTGGAGCTTGATGTGGAGCAGTGGTGGTGTCATGGCTTATATTTTTTGTTGTTTAATTTCATCTTGTACTCTGATATGGTTTGTTGTTTTGGTTTTGGGTTGTATTGTGGAACTACTTGGTTGCCTTTTTGGAATACATGTTTGGGTTTGAATGTGCATGCATCTTAGTTATTGGTTTGGTTGGTTTTGTCTTAAGGGATAATCGTTTCCCCCTGTTCCTTGAAGCCGTCGACATTTATTGGCTACCTTTGGCACCTTGGGAACTTCGTTTAAAGCCATGTAACCCTCACCTTTTCCTCAAGCCAATAATGTAGGGGTGGGGTATTTCAAGAGGTATCAGCTTGTATGGTCCTTTGGTGTTGACATTCGTTGTGGTATATTCCTTGAGTTAGGATGGTAGCGTGGTGTAGGAATGTCGGAACATAAAATTTATAGCATAAAAAGATCTAGCTAACCCTTTTATACTGAAATTTAAGTTACCAGGGAGTTTGGTACATAATTGATTTGGAGACACTTATAGGGATTGGATATCTCATTGTTGTGGGTGTATACAATGAGATGAGCATGACATGCATGGTTGAAATTAATTCCCACTAGGATGCATATTTCATTGAGGTATAATGATTTATGATGTGATATGAATGTGTGAAATTGTAATGTGAAAAATTGGTATTTTGAAAATGGTTTGGTTTTCAAAATAGTGAAACATGAAAAATGTGAACTTGTGGACAACCTTGTGCGATAGTGTTGTGTTATGTGATTTGAAATGGGATTTTGTGATGTATACAAAAGTGAGACTCATGGGTGTTTGATTTCTATTTATTGAATAGGCACCAGGTAGGCATCATAGAGACCAAAGGGAGGAGGCTTCTTATAATGTGGTAACAACTGAGCCTCAGGTGAACCAGAATCTAGTGAAAAGTAAAGTGAAAGCTTTCCAAGCCATGTAAAGTGGAAATAAAAAGGATGAACCATGAAATTTGGATCATGTGGTTCAGTTTCAAAAGAAGAATCAACCCATCTTCTGAGGGGATTCTGAGCATGAGAGGGAATAATCATGGGTGAATAGAATGAAAAAGATCTTTGAGTTCATGGGAAAACCGGTAGAGTTAAAGGTGAAGTTGGACACGTATATGTTAGAAGATGTTTCCCATCAGTGGTAGGAGTTGGTAGTCAAAGAGGGGACGGACCCAGGTATGATGTGGGAAGGCTTTAATTAATTTTTTAATAAACAATTCTACCCACAGATGTTCAGAATTTAGTGTACGGCTAATTTCATCAGTTTGGAGAAAGTGCTTATGTCCGTGACAGAGTGTGATGCTAGGTTTATGAACATAGTTATGTTTTCACTCGAGGTGGCAGATATCACATCGTTGACGGAAATGATCATTGAAGTGGGGTAAAATCAAGAAATTCATTCAAATATTGCAACACTATGTATAAATGATTACACAGAGATGGTGAATAGAGCGGTGTTGGCTGAGCTGGATTTTTTGGGTGCTCTGGGTGGTGGAAGCATGGTGGTACCCTTGGGGAATAATGGGAACTCTAAAGCTTGGTTCAAGCAAATGAGGGATACTAATTCCTATGGTAGGAATATGGCATATATTCCGATGGAAGGATCAGTAAATCTTCCTCCGAATCACCATAGCAAGCTGGGATGTTTTCAGGGTGGTTCAAGGAGCCACATCAAGAGGGATTGTATGGCACAACCTCGAGCATGTCATAATTTTTTGAATATGGGGAATATGCAGTGTTATTTTTGGAATGATCCATGTTTGGGTGTGCGTGATACTCCTTAGGGATCACAGACGTTGTATGCTTTGATGGGATGGGGACAATAGCACACCCCTTGTCAGCTGAGTAAAGTGGGTCATCGTGATTCTTGGAATACCACAACGCCTCAGCAGGGAAATAAAGAGAAAAGTGATGAAAGAAAACATGTGTTTGGAGCTGAGCAGGTTGTGGTGGATGATCAGTCGGGACCATCCACACTGCGAGGTACTATTCGTTTAAATTCTACCTTGATGCAAATGGTGTTTGATACAGTAGCTTCACAATCTTTTATTTCTACATGTGTGGTTGGTTTTCTGGGCTTTAGGGTAGAAATGATACCCTCGGTTTTAAAACATCATACTCATCTAGGTCGAAGAGAGTGTCTATCCTTCCTATGCAGCGAATGTTGTATCATTGTGGTTGAGGTTGAGAAAATGTGGAATTTCTCAATGCATGAGATGGATGGGTATGATGTAATCCTGGGAATAGATTGGCTGGTGGATTTTAAGGCCCACATTGACTACGATGCACAGACAGTGGATTTTACAACACACAATGGCATTAGACATCTCTATAGAGGAGAGAGGCATGAAAGGCAGGGTGATATGGGTTTTTTGGCTCCAGCAATATGTACATTATCATATCAGTTGGTGGTATTGTCGTTGGAATCGGTAGAGGGTGTTGAGCATAGTGTTATTCCAGCAGTGGTAGATCAGTTAAAGGATGTTTTTCGTGAATAAATCTCTAGGTTACCTCCCGTTAGTGAAGTGGAGTTTATGATTGATCTCCTTCCTGGGAAAAGACTTATCTCACTTCCGTCTTATCAGATGGAACTAGCTGAATTGTAGGTATTGAAATTCTAGTTGGAAGAGTTAGAAAACAACGGGTTTATCAGGCCTAGCACATCTCTGAAGGCAGCACCAGTGTTGTTTGTGAAAAAGGCGGATGTAACATTGAGACTATGTGTTGATTATCGTTGACCTATAAAAGTTAAAATAATTAATAGATATACACTTCCATGAATTTATGATTTGTTCGACCATTTGAGGGAGCCCAGTGGTTCTCTATGATTGACATGAGGATGGGATATCTTCAATTGCAGTTGAGGTATGGCGATATTCCAAAAACAGATTTTAGAAGTAGATATGGGCATTATGAATATGTGGTTATGCCCTTTGGTCTAATGAATGCGCCAACGATGTTTATGGAATTGATTAATCATATATTTCAAAGATATCTAGATTCATTTGTGGTGGTGTTTTTAGATGATATTCTGGTGTAATCAAAGACAAGGGTGGAGCATGAGGTACAATTAGAGACTGTGCTATGGATCATGAGGGATCATCGGTTGTATGAAAAATTGTCAAAGTGTGACTTTTGGATACATGAAGTTCATTTTCTTGGCCAGGTTATTTCTAAAAGAGGTGTTTTGTGGATCTGGAAATGATAGAGTCTGTTATATCATGGAAACCACCAAAAATGTGTTTGAGATACTGAGTTTTCTTGGCCTAGCTGGGTATTATCAACATTTTGTTGTTGATTTTCCACGTTTGGATTCTCCGATGAGAGATGTGACATGAAAGAATGTTCCATTCCAGTGGAATGAACAGTGTCAGCCGTGTTTCTAAGAGCTAAAGGGTCGCCTTAAATCTACACCAATCTTCATTTTAGCAAAACTAGGAAAAGGGTACGCGGTTTATTGGGATTCATCGAGATTAGGGTTGTGGTGCGTTCTCAGGAAAGGGAATCATGTGGTTGCGTATGGATCATGGCAGTTGAGAGTTCATGTGAATAACTACCCAACTCATGATTTGGAGTTAGCATCAATGGTCTATAATTTAAAAGTATGGCATCATTATCTTTTCGGTGAAAAATTCATGGTTTATATAGACCATAAGAGCTTGATGCACATTTTCTCAAAATGGTATTTGAACTTGAGGAAAATAAATGGATGGAATATCTCCAGATGTTTGATTTTGACTTATGTACACACCGGGTAAGGGAAATTCGGTGGCAGATGCATGAATTAGAAAATCATATGCTCAGGTGGTAAAACTGGCATGAGGCCAGTGGTAGTTGATGTTAGTTATTGCTGATATGTGGATGGAATGTGAGCACCATGGCGATCGAGAGGTCTTCATTCCGGTTTTTTGGATTCCTGACTTGGTTGGCCTAGATAGAAAGGAACATATATCTGATTCTGAGTGTGTGACCATGAGGACGAGACTTTATGGTGGGGAGACCATTAAGGGTTGGCAATTGAATGGAGATTTAGTTTTGTGTTTTCGGAATCAGATGGTTGTACCAGTTTCTTGTTAGGAGGATCTTCTCAGGGTGTATAATCATTCCAGGTGGGATGTTCATTCTGTATTTCAGATAATTTATAAAGCACTGAAGGCACAGTTATGGTGGGCTGGTATGAAAAGAAGTGTGGTTGAGTTTGTTTCGAGATGCTTGACTTGACGGTAGGTCAAGGTAGAGCATCAGAGGATAGCATGAATGTTGTAGTCTTTACAAATCACTATTTGTAAGTGGGAGTAGATAGTGACAGATTTTGTGATAGGTCTCCCAAGAATGGTTAGAAATGATAATTCCAATTGGGTGATAGTGGATCAGCTAACGAAGTCAGCCCATTTCATCCCGATTTGTGAATCTCATACGTTGGAGGATCTATCCAAAATCTATATATAGGAGGTGGTAAAGAGGCATGGTGTTCCTTTTTTGATTCTATTAGATAGAGATCTGAGGTTTACGTCTCGTTTCTTGGAATCCTTAATGAAAGACCTAGGAACTAAGTTGACCATGTGTATGGCGTATCACCCTCAGACGGATGGCCAATCTGAGAGGACGATACAAACTCTACAGATTATTTTTCGGGCTTGTGTCATGGATTTTAGTGGCTTGTAGGAGGATCACATGTTGTTGGTTGAGTTATCATACAATAACAGTTATCAGGCATTCATACAGATGTCTCCGTTTGAAGCAATTTACGGGAAGCCATGTAGTTCTCTACTATGTTTGGTGGAAATGGGTGAGTCATCTATGGTTGGGCCGAACCATGTCTAGGAGACAACAGAGAAGATCATGTTGATTAGGAAGAGAATGGAGATGGCTCAGAGTAATTAGAAATAGTATGTAGATCATCATTGACTATCGTTGTTGTTCAAGGTGAGTGATCGTGTTTTCTTGAGGATCTCTCCTAGGTTGGGACATCATCGGTTTGGAAATCAGGGAAATTTATCTCCAAGGTATATTAGAAATTATGAGATTCTTGAGTGGGTTGGTGAGGTGGGATATTGTTTGTCTTTGAAAACTAGTTTCAGTGAGGCCCAAAATGTGGTTCATTTGTCGTAGTTGAAAAAGTATCAGCCGGATCATGACCATGTGATTCGATGGGATCATATTGAGCTAGAACCAAATTCTTCATTTGTGCACATGCTAGTGTAGGTTGTGGATATGCAAGGGAAAGTCTTGTGTGGAAAAATAATTGGTTTAGTTCGTGTTTTATGGAAACATGGTCAGATTCAAGAGGAGACATGGGATCGGGAGAAAGAAATGGTCGAGCAGTGGCCCGAGCAATTTCGTAAAAGGGCGGGTTCACTACTATCCGAGGATAGAAATTCCAATGATGGAGAGAATTTTGTACCCCCAGTTTGAGGTATGTGGCTTTTGGATATGCATTTTATGTGTTTAAACTACATGCGATGAGTTGGGAAGAGGTTGGGAGCGTTTGGAATGGTTTTGGATGAGTTTGTAGGCTTTTAAAGGGGTGCACGGTTTGAAACTTGTTAGTGGAAACCGTGCTGATTCTCCAGGAAACCGTGCAAGAGAGACATTAGGCTCCACACGGCCTGCACATAGTTCGCCAAACCATGCAAGGAAATCATGCAGACCCTTGATGTCGAGGCATTATCATGCGAATGGTTTGCGCACGGTTTTCCTAACCGTGCGGACAAACCATGTGGCCACATAAAAATAAGGTTATAAGTATCGGTCTCCCTCGGGCTTAACCTATTTCACTCCAATCTTCCTTCCACTCAAGCCTCAATAGGGATTTTAGGTTCTCAATGGTTGGAGGAGCTCTCCCACTCAGTTTGGAAGGATTTTGAATAGTTTTCATGGTGGTTTGATGGTGACTTCTCCAGAGTAAGTCTCTCATCTTGGTTTCTTTGTGTTTTCCTCTAGATCAGCTCGTCCCTCTTTCTTGGTATTCTAGATATACACTTTTTTTATAGATATATGGTTGTGGTTTCCTTGGATGATGCTTTTAAGTCTTGTGGATGTTAGGGGAAGGGATCTAGAGAGGTTTCGGTGGTGCGTTCACCAGATTTGAGGCGTGGTTGTTCGTGGGTCGATTTCTCAGGAACCATAATTGTAGGTGGATTTTATCTCGACTCCACTTGGTTAGATCTAATGGTTTTGGTTTAAATTAATTTGTGTACTATAAATTAATTGTGTTTGATGTGAACAATTGGTTAGAAATCCCTTTGGTGATGTTTTGGGTATTTTTTTGGAATAACATGGTTTTATGGTGAAATGTTATTGTTGTGGATTTGGAAATGGATATTTGAAAATGGGATTCTATGGTACAATTGTGAAAATAATTAATGGATATGAGTTCTCATTAATGTTTTGTTTTATTGAAATTATGTTTTGGCATGGAATGTGGTTTTCAATAAATGGTTTATTTATTGAAGTTGTTTGATATGAAATGGAATTTTTTGATTGTATGTGGTTGTGATCTTGGTGGATTATATGTTTGGATTTGGTTTGTTTTTAATGTTGTGTGGAAGTGGAAAGAAGTACCACTGTAAAATTTGGATGGATAGTGGACATAAGGTCAAAAAACAATGGTAAGTGTATGGGAAGTACCACTGATGTTTGAATGGGTGAACTGTTTGGACGGAAGATCCACCATTTGGTTGTTTTATTGTTTTGTAGTGCATTTCATTGCAAGATGGAAATTGTGGTGATAATGTGAAATAATTAAATGAATTGTGGTATGTTTGTTTGGGTTTTCCTTTTTTTCTTGGCTTGGGTGTGATGGATTAGTAAGAGCGTGTTGGGCTCATAGGAATGGTGGCACTTGTGATTTAATTTATATAATATTTTTTATATAAATGTGCTAAAAGTTTTATCCTAGTGGTGTCTATAGGGAAGTCATTTGGGGAAATCCTACTGAGTTTTAGTACTCATCCCCTAATTTGACACGTTGGTGTCTTTTCAGATGTTTTGTACCCTAACGTGGGCAAAGGTAAGGCATCTCCCTCATTTAGTGTGGATTTGTGTTCCCATGGTGGATCTTGGAGTTTGGAGCTTGGTGTGGAGTTGTGGTGGTGTCATGTCTTACATTATTTGTTGTTTAGTTTCTGCTTATACTCTGATATGGTTCGTTGTTTTGGTTTTGGGTTGTATTGTGTAAAAACATGGTTGTATTTTGGGAATATATGTTCGGGTTTGAAAGTGCATTCATCTTTAGATGTTGGTTTGGTTGGTTTTGTATTATGGGAGAATCGTTCCCCACTGTTCCTTGAAGCCCTCAGCATTTATTTCCAGCCTTGGGCATCTTGGTAATGTTTCTTAAGGCCATGTAACACTCACCGCCTACTCAAGCCAATGAGGTAGGGGTAGGGTGTTATAGATGACGTAAACAATTTATTTTTAAAAACATTATTTCCCTATTTCTGACTACTGAATAGAGGAAAAATATAAATGAATCCTTCCGAACAAATAAATAAATAGTGTTGAAGAAAATATATGTGTTTCAAGAGATATATAGACAAATATTGAACACACTCTATCCGAAATGGACGTTTAAACATGAATAATCCTTATTAAAAATCAGATTACAATATAAAACAATAACTCAAGTCCCAATATACATTATATTCTCTAAAACCTCATGTAAAATAAATTCAGATTTATTATTAATCCATATGGTAACAATACACATTATTTAATTTACATGTAATAATTACTTTTTATCTCAAATTATCCATTTATAAGCAATTATTCATTAAAATCAACATTTTGGTTTTTATCTATTCTCTTTTCTAGGAATGCTTTCGTCTAGTGGTTATAGTCATTTCATCTTTTTCAAGATTCATGTATATTAATAACATCATAAATATAATATATATTTATTATATAATCTTTTATAACCATTTTTGTTTTGTGGTTAATAGATATTGGAGTATTTATAGAAGCACTCCAGCATAGGATTCTCATTTACAACCCGAAGGATTCTGGTGTTTACCTGATGGTGTGGGGATAAGTTGACTAATAGTGCATTTATAATTATAAAAAATCATTAAATTCCCCTCCCAGAACATACATGTCCCCAAATCAATTCTATAAGCATCCCAATGACCATACGAATTATAAATAGACCCCATATATGCTTGTAAAAAAACAATATATATAATTATAAATGTAAATTCTCTACAATCATCTACTTTCTCCCAATTTTACCTGTTCTCTTATTTCAAATATTAATGGGGAACTCTATTATAAATCATTATCATAACATCTAAATTATTCTAGATCAATCATAGTGTTATTTCATATTTTTTGAGAGATTGATACACAGTATCAACTAAAATTTCTATTTTCAGTTCTCCCTCTACTTTCATGGTTCTATTTTGGTACTCACAACCATAAAGAGTTAGGTATCATAGTTTCATTCAAAAACTATAAAAAGGAAAGGGATTTCATTCTATATAGGGTACCTAGATACAATCATTAAACCCATTATTTATTGTATTTACATGTTATATATAAAACAAATTAAAATGTAATAAATTTTTAATAACATGGTTTACATTAAATTGAAGGTCTAATTTAATAAACCCCTAAACAATTTTGGTAGGAGACATAGTGGTTCATGATTGAACTATATATTTTATATTTAGAAATTTATCTTCATTATTTTTTAATTCCATATATGATTATTTATTTTTTTATTTTTAAAATATTTTATTTTGTACACATAAGGGATATATAATTTCACTACTGGAGAATAATTCAATAATATAAATTTAGAACCATAGGTTTAGGCATCATAACCATTTGTATAGAGGATACAAAATGATCTATGAATATTGGAAATTAATGTAGGAGTTGTAAGGCTATTCCAATACATTATTAAAAATAAATGGAGATCACTGTTAATTATGAAAACATATGATTTAATTCAAATCGTGGATTTATATATATATCAATGGTTCCAGAAATTGTCACTATAGAGGGATGTTTAATATTAATATATACCCAGAGTTTATAGATTCATTGGTAATGATTCTTAGCAGTAATGGATAACAACAGGACTATTTATCAGTTGTCGCATATCCTACAAATAAATTACCAAACATGATACATGTTTAATTCAGTATACTTATTATATATTTATCATTTAATAATTAGGTTATTTTTTTTAAAACCATTTATAATATTTCAACACACATACTCAATAAACATCATCACTTTTATTTACTCATTAAACATCATCCACACATCTCTATAATTTTAATTCGGAAATTTAGGGGATCAATATCGCACTCATCACAACCAATTCCATCATAATCATGTGCAACATTGTCACCTATAGAACAATCATCGTCATAATCATCATAATCATCATCATAATCATCATCATCATTATAATTATCATGAACACTACCACAATGACCGCCACTTGTATTATCATCACCTAGAACACAACTATGACCCTCATTGACATCACTCCATGCATCATATATTAAATTTATTGTTTCTACTAATAAATAAAAAAATTAGTATCCTCTGAGCGCTGTGATAGAAATATAGTTTACATATATTTCTATAACTTTTTGGAATCTATTATACTTCTTTTTTGATATTTTGAAGATATTGTATTATCCTCAACTTCATCAGATTGTGTATTTTTTCTATCGGTGTTTTGAGAGGATTTTTGAGGTTATCGATAAGGGTGAATACAAAGTGGAGAAGAAGTTTTTTCACAAGTCAACATCTTAAACTCTCATGTTTCATCTCATCTAATAACTTTCCCTAATGATAATTTTCCCTGTATATATCATCTTATTTCTCATATAGGGCCTCTAGGGAACAATATAATAAATATAAAAATCATTTTTAATTTCTAATTCTGCTTCTGAATTTGAATTATTTATAATAAAAAAATTATTTTTTCTGGTTTTTTCATTTACCACAATTCCATCATTATTCTTACTTTTCATAAATAAATTTTCTCATTGAATGTGTCCTTAGATTCACATTTCTATTTTTTAAAAATTAAATTATTTATTATAATAGTATATTAATAAAAATACGAAATAGAAAAGATAATAATGAATTAATATTTTAAATGTTGAATAAATCCATAAAATATTGAAACATATATATATTTTTAATATGAAAATTTATTATTGTTTCATGACATAATAAATACATATTATGTTTCTTTCTTAACACGCGCATGGTATGAATTCCGCACGAATGTTCATTTTGGTGAAATTTTATCTTTTGTTTTGATTATTGATTATTTCGTCACATGGTAATTTTTGAAATTTGGGTCTTTTTTGGTTAGGTTGTTTGGTAATTTTATTATTTGGTCCATTGGTAGATTAGTTATTCTATTTTTCACATTTTTTTGTTTTTTGTTTTGATTCATGTTAGGTGGGGGTGTTTCTTAAATTATTGATTCAGTTAATTTTATTTTTTTGTGTTATGAATTAATTGTGTTGTGCCATATAGTTTCTGTATTGTTGTTTGAAAATTAAATTTTTAATGGGTTATTTGATAAAATATTAATTTTTTAAGGTTAATTTATTCATTTGGTTTAGGTTATTTATTTTTCTTTTGGAAGGGTTTTTATTAAAATTTTTTAGGGTTCTTTGTTCATCTTAGGTTACGTAAAATGGGTAATTATGGGTATAGAAATATAGTTTATATTTGGGTTGTGTCATTTTGAGTTAGGTAATTTAGTTTATATCAGGATTCCTCATTTGGTTCATATAAGGGTTATGTAATTTTTTTTATTTTGTAAATTGTTTAATTCTTTATGAATAATTTGATTACCGAGGCCTAGGTCATTTTTTTATTTTTATGTTATTCCATTTTGTTTTCTATTGGTTAGTCTATTTTATGTAATGTTAATTAGTTAAATTTTTGGATATCTTTTTTTTATATTTGATTATTTTGTTTATTTTGGGTTTGGATATTTGTTTTTTTACATTTGGTCTTTTTTGGAATCTATCATTTGGTACATTTTGGTTGTCTATAATTTATTAATTTTAATTTATGTCATCAAATCAATTTTACATTTTTTGTTTAATTATTTTATTTTAGTATAGTTTATTTATTTTTCATTGGGTTTGGGTTTTTAGTTCATTTTTTGAAATCAAATTTTCTTCATCTTGGGTCATGTCAATTGTTTAATTTTTGGATCAATCATTTTTTTCATTCGGTTATACATATTTTCTAGGTCAATTGGTATATTTTGGATTACATCATTTGTTTCATTTCATGGTTCTATAAATTTTGGAATGTTCATTTGTTGATTTTTCTATTATTTGGTAAGAAAAAAATTTTACATGGGTTTAGAATATTTTTTTTATTTTGGATATTATTATTTTATTAATTTTGGCTTATGAATTTTTAGGTTAGGTTATTTTGTTCAATTTTGTGTTATATCATTTTAATTTTATGTTATTTAGTATATTTGGGGTTTTTTGTTATGTGTTATTTTTTCATTATATCTTTTTAGGCATACAACATTAGAATCATTTTGTGGATTTTTTAAATAGTTTGTTTTGGATTAGGTCATTTTTGGATAGTTTATATAGTATATTTTTTGTTTTATTATTTATTTTTCATTCAGTAAAGTTATTTATTTGATTATTGGTTATGGTATTTTTTGTTCAGGGATTATGAAAGTTGGATAATTTTGGGTTTAGTGATTTGATTCATCATTGGGTTATGTCATTTGGTTCATTTCAGGGTTATGTTTGATTTTGTATTTACATTTTCTCAATTGTTCATTTTATAATTTGAGAAATTGGTTCACTTGGGTGAGGTTTATTTTGAGTATTTAGGTTTGTGTCAGTTTTTTCATTTTAGTCTATATAAGGCCCCAGCCTTAAACCTTACTTAATATTGAGTTATTACAAGATTACACATTGAGGATCTTTTCAGGTTTATAGTTTTAGAGAATTAGATCATAAAACTTGCATTACATTCCACATTTAAACAAATTGGTTTCATAAAAGATAGTATTCATTTTTCCCATCAACGGTAACATATTTAAAATAAAACATGGATTCTTTCTTGAAACTTCCTTGACACTATCATCATATCATGTACCCTTCCCTTGACCTATGAAAAACATTTCAAAAACATGGGATGAGAATAAAAAGCTCAGTAAGGGAAAAAAATATGGAATGGAAACATGAGTACATGTATACATAAGAATGAAATCATACTTTACCCATAAAACATAAGCACCTTAACATAACTCATAAAATCATGAATAAATCATAGAAATCATATGACATAAAGGTCACTTGAGGCATTCATAACATTCTTACGTAGGGAGTAACCCACTTGGTTACGTTTGAAATACCCATCACAATATATTCCCTAAATCTTTTTGGAGAAACCTTACCGTTTCACTCCTTCACATTACCCAATGAATTGGAGAGATATATTGGGCTCACCCGCCCTTAGTCTATCACGGAACCACCCATCTTCATAATAATTCCCAATAACCTCAACATAATCGTATCACATAAAACATGCATAAAGGAAACATAACATTTCCACCTTTCAATCAAAATATATCAATACAAAAAATTGATATAAAAACATTATGAAAACAATTTTCAATACCAAAATAAAAGAAAAGTAAAACATGGTATTTATTTTTCTTTTTTGAAAAAAAGGTATGGCCTGTAGAGGAATCCAAAACTCAAATAATGGTCACGGCGGCGGAGAAGTCGTTGTCGCCGCATACGTACGACAAAAACATTCCCTTTTGTCGTTTAGTAAACGCTTCATATAAAAATGTTTCCTTTTGAATAAACGTAAAAGTCAAAGGGGTTTATACACTGTATAAAAGAAGGTTGTGTATAAAACAAAATATGCCTCAATGAAAGGAGATTGAGACGAAGTCCCATACAAAGACGGTATCCTTGTTTTAAGGATAAATCAATTACATAATTATGTGTGACAAACGAAAACACCAAATATAAGTGGATATTAAGTGTAAAATAATCAAAGGTAATTCACACATATTCAAATGATGACATATTCAATAACTACATGTTGAACCCGAAGAAATCGAAATTTGGTTAAGAAGTTCCCTTGACAGCCCTACAGCGTCACATCAAAATGAGTTGATGAGAGATAAAAAAAGGGTATCTCATCACTTGGACATAAAATTTACATCAATAAGGATATATGAGAACATATCCCAACATAAAAATATGTAAGTTAAAAGACCCAACAAAATAATTCTTTTAAAAAGATGAGGGTGAATGGTTCCCTTACCGACATGGGTATCTTTCGAAACATACACCTCGTGAAAGAAGGACAATACAACATTGATGTAAATACTCATAAAAGAAAGTATATTACACAATGAGTAAAATAATGGGAAGTAAATACACCACTCAAAGGAAATTGTGGCAAATGTAGCACAAATCTCATGGGAATAAAAGTTAGATGAAAAATCCCTTACGAAAACTCGGCAGCCTAACGACGCCACTTAAAACATCCAAAAATAGATTGATGAGATCAAATAGGGTCTCTCATAATATTAACATAATGTTTACAGAAAGAGGAATATAAAAGAACATCCCCCAACATAACAAAGAGGAGCTTAAAAGAAGTGACATATAGGAGAGTACTTAAAAATAAAGAGAGAGGATAGATCTCTTATGAAAATTCAGCAGCCTAACGGTGCCACTCAAAACATCATAAATGGATTGATGAGAGAGAATATGGTCTCTCATAATATGAACATAAAAATTACAGTAAGATTAATATAAATTAACATCCCAATAAAAGTAAATATGATCTTTAAAAGGAATGACATAAAATAGTGTACTTAAAAAGAAAGAGAGGAGTAGGATCCCTTACCTCAAGTCCAACTTGTCTTGTTCATTTCTTTATATTCCTGAATAATAAATATTGGTAAATTTATAATTGCCTAAGTACCTCATTTAAATATTATTATTCAGTTCATATCACATATTATAATGTTGTAATAATTGTTTAATAATGTTAGTTCATATCAGACGTTTTTGCCGATGTTTGGAACATGAGTCAAAAATGAACTTGTTTGAAAATAATTTTCCATGTAGTTATAGGTACATCATATCCAGAATAGTATTGATGTTTTAAATATAATATATATCCAGTATATATTTATTTTATAATATTCCATTTCATTTGGAGATAAAAATTAAAAGCACCGTTCATGGCGACGGAAGGCCGTACGTACTTATGAGTGCTACTTTCATTTTTTGTCATATTAATGGAATTAAAACAAAATGAGATATATATATATATATATATGTGTGTGTGTTATAATTCCAGAATGATATCCATAATTTAGATGTAATATATTTCATATATATCCATTATATTATGTACTTATAATAGTATATAACATTTTGAGATAAGAAATGAAATGTACCGTTCATGGAGACGGTAAGCCGTACGTACGCATGAACGCTACTTCCATTTCTATTTCATATTTAATGGAAATAAAACATAATGATACATAATATTATTTTAATTCCAGTATGGTATCATATATAATATTATTTAATATATCCTTTATACGTATCACATATGGTATTAACGAATCAAATCACTTTGAGGGGCCGGTAGTCCGCACTACCTTAAATGAAGATATCACGTTTACCCATAATGGAAACCATAAAGGTATGCCATAAATGAAAAATACAGAAGCTTAAGTAAAACATAAACATATTATATATCATATATAAATATAGTGACATCTTAATGTCCACCTTTTAAGGTGTTATATGAGTGTTGAACAATCATCGTTTCGTGAGGCAGAAATTCGCCATCCACAGAAACAGTATGTTCTTTAACCATTTGATGAAGGTGTGTGTAAGTGTAGCCCGAAAGCTTCTTATAACAACATCCTAGTATATTGAAGATACTGTAGTTGTTACAAAATAAATGAATAATAATGAGTTTATGTGGTTGGAGAAGAAAAATAAAAAAAAAATAACACAAGTTAAGACATTACCTTAACATCGGGTAACTCTCTTTGGTTTGAGGTCAAAGGCTTCCTTGGGAAGACTTCTGCCCAAAGTGAGGCTTCAAGGAGTTATATAGGGATGTGGAGAGACAAAATGGGAAGGTTTTGGCCGAGCCAAAGGGTTTGGAAGTGTGGGTAAGGAGGTAGAGGTGGGGGCCTTTTATACGAGGAGAGGAGGGGCGCTCTTGGAAAGTAAGGAAATGTTACATTATTTTAGAATGAGTTTCGGATATTAATGGTCCCACATTGATGTGTTTCGAGGATAAGGTAATAAGAGTTCGAAATGAACCCATCCAATAGGTTTTTTACATGTGTAGGTCTTAGTGTTTACATTATCATTCCATTTTATTTAAATCGTTAAATAATGAGGTCACCGTTGATTCATCATGATGTCATAAATAATATAATTTATTTAATGTCTAAAAATTATAAAAAAATACAATGATGTTGAAAATCTTTTTATCTTTCCAATTAATATTTATAGTCAAAAATATGACTTGTATAACCACATTTAAAAATTGTGTTAGTAAAACATCTCATGTTTGTGTCATTTTTAATTTAACATTAAATAAAAAGATATTTATGTCATTTTCCAACCAAAGTGGCTCCATGGGGTCCCCAAGCTGAACCATGGATTTTATTGGTTGGCCATGACACATCCAATGAGGGTAGGACATTTTTCTAGGTCATTTATTTTTATTAAAACATTATTCTTACCTTAAACTACACTAATTACCTCTAATCACGATTAAAAACCTAATAAGTTACTATTCACAAAAAAATTATTTTAATCCTATTGAACCAAATTTTACATCTTAATGACAACCATGTATGTTGGATTTTTGAAATTAAAAACACAAAGATGGAAAAATTTCATTTAAATGGAATAATCAGTTTTTATAAGTACCACTTAGTGGTTTCACTATTCGTCAAAAATTGAAGTTTTTCATAAAATTACCAAAAGTTCACCCTATGATATATTTGATATTCCGAATTCAAAAAATGATGTCTATTTTAAAAAATTAATAACATATAAGTTGCATTAATTAATTATATAATTAATTCCCGCTGTCAAAACAAATAGCGTGTTTTTATGAAACAAAATGTATCAAAAGATAGACAGTAGTTTAAATCCGATTTCAAAGTGAAATTTATTTCAATGACCACTATTGGATTAATTGGTAAAAATATATTCTAATTTCACTTTAAAACCAATTCAAAATATAATATAATCATATAAATAAATTAGATTAAAAGGGTTGTTGAAGTAAAATACAACGTTTTTCACTATTCATTAAAAATTAAACTATTTCAGAAAAATAACAAAAATTTACACAAAGTAAATTTTGATGTCCCGATTCTAAAGAAGAATTTTATTTTGTCAAATATAACACATAAAATTTTCAAAAAGTGGATTTAAAAGAGGTTCTACATCAAAAGACGGTTAATCGACCTTTTAAAGAATATTAGAATGTTTATGCTTAAAATTGGATTAATTTTCATTTTTAATCCTCTAAAATTTATTGTAAAAAGTAAAAATATTTGACAAACATATATAATAATTTTGTAGTTATTTCTGTTCATTCTCGCCATTACAATGGCTAGGCGTTAACTACTATTTAAAATAAAATTATTTTATTATTATAGTGCAACGTAAGATTCCCAAGAAACTCGTTGTTGCGTGTTGGGTACTCCATCGAGCATAGCATCCCCTTTAAAGTAATATTAACATTTTATTCACAAATATGGATAAATATAAAAATGTCATATTCTTCATTTACCTGGGGTGTTACAGTCTAGGTCCTTTTATGTTTGGTTATTTAATTAAATGTTTGGATATATATTTTTCATAATAGGTTATTTAGTTTATATTGGATTTGGGAATTGATTTATTTTGGGATTATGTTTATTTTTTTTGAATCATTTGGATCATTTTGTTCTTATAGTCAATTATTAATTATGAACCGAGTTATTTGATTAATGGTTCATTATTTGTTTAGGTTAATTATTTCATTTTGTATTTTATTAATTTTTATTAATTTGGTTAGGTTATTTATTTCCTTATTCTTTTATGTGTTTTCAACATATTGGTTTGTGTCAATTGGTTATTCTTTGGGTTTGGTAATTTGGATCATTTTAAGTAATGTATTAATTGAGTTTGGTCATTTGTTTTATTTTGGGTTACATAATTTTTTACTTTTCAGGCTTATGTAATTTTTCGTCTTCATTTGGTCGTTTTTTAATTTGTTTGGTGAAAAAATTGGATTAATTGGTTTTAGTTTATTTAGTATATATTGGTTTATTTCTTTTTTTTTCTTCTTTTTATGTTACATCTTTTTAGGTTAGTTTTCTTTGTTAATTATTTGTCAATGTCATTATTATGATAAGTTATTTGGATTATTTTTGGTTTGGACATTTGGTTTATTTTTCAGTTATGACTACTTTGTATAATCTCTTTATTTTAATTTTGGTGATTTTGAAATTATATTGATATGTATATTCTCATTTTAACATTTCTTAATTTTTTGTTATTTTAAAATTAGTAAATTCCACGTTTGTTTATTTATTTTTCATTGGGTTATGTTATATTTGATTATGGTTATAGTCTTTTATTCAACCTGGGATATAACAGTTAGTTAATTTTGGTATCAGTCATTTGGTTAATATATGGGTTATATCATATTTGAGTTATATTATTTTTTTTATTTTGGGTTAATCATATTATTCATTTTAGGGTTTTGTAATTTCATGTTTATTGATTTCGACATTTGTTCGTTTTTTATTTAGAATAGTTTTTTACATGGGACTAGGATTTTTTGTATATTTAGGGTTATGTATTATTGTTCATTTGGGGTTATGTATTTTCTGTGTAGTGGCATTTCACTCATTACTCTTATCGACTGGAACATGGGTTTTCATAACCTATCTATTAGAAAAACCAATCATACATTATTAAAACATTTTCACATATCATGAATTAAAATTATTATTTTGATGTGTGATTTCAATAATTTAATTCAACCAATAAAACACTAACATCAAACTAACTATTACATATTCCAAAACTATCATTACATCCTTATACACCATAATGTATAATAAATCATTGAAACCATTAATATATGATCACAAAATTCAATCCAAATTACCATTTGGATTTATTAATCACCAAAATTGAATGTTAACCACTAATAACCATTACACACTCAAAATAATAATCTCACTTCCATTGAATAATATCAATTAAATATAAAACTCAATTTTCATCATAATGATATTCTATAATAATTCCAATTAAAATACCAAAAACCCTCATAATATTATACCACAAAAAATATTGATACTTATGGAACTCCCCCATACAAAAATCTAAATGGAATTACCATTTCTATCCAACCAAATTATTATTTTTTAAATTATGATTCTAAATAGTATCAAAAAAGAATAATTAATTTATAAAATCTAGAAAAAATATATTTCAAATATTTATTATACATCAAATTAAATATAATTTGAAATAAAGTTTGAGAAAATTCTCACCCAAATTATTATTTTTAAAACGTAATAATTTCAATACACCCACAACTTTTTAATTATTATTCTCCTTCAATGATTATTTTTATATAATATTATTCATTAAAAATGAGTATCAATTTAACGGTATTGAACCCATGATATTTTTTTTCATAATTTAAATGAAAAAATCCAATAACATATATGCTAATTTTAAAAAAAATCACTTTTAGAAAATTTATTCATAATGAAAACACATAACTTTGATTATGTAAATTAATTATTTTTTTTTTTGTTTACTTGTTTTTCTTTTTATAGTTAATTTAGATCAATTTTTCTTACGGTATTTTGTTAATCATTGTTTATCAAAAAATTTCATTTTGGGGTTTGGTATTTTATTCAGTCTTAGTACTATATAAGTTTATTTTAGGATTATTTTAATAATATTTTTTGATGTTGAAATACAATTAATTACTATTTTTTATACCACTTCAGAATCCAAATAAGATGAAATAAATTCTTTTTTTTTGGAAACACTAATTCTTATATAAGAATACAAATATAGATATTACTTTTATCGATATTGAATTATATAACAATTATCAATATTTTGAACTGCAGTGTACACCAAACTATGGGAATAAATTATAGCATAATTTATATTTTTTTCAAATACATCATAAGAAAATTCAAAACAATTAATAAGAATAAGGTTGTCAGTAAATACTGTTAAATATTAATAATAACATAATCTCATTAAAATTCCAATATACGATCATTTTTTGATATTGTATTTTTGGATACTCATTTAATATTGATAAAACCTATAAATTAGAACTAAATTTACCCTTAAAACTAATATATAACCCGAGATTATATGTTCACCCAAACTGCCGAATATCGATCAACTGTGATACCAAAGAAACATCACTATTATAAAAGTAAAACTATTTTTGCAATGAACATTTTAATTAATAAAAATACAATAATAATATAGATATGAATTTGTCGAGTTTTTTAAACCATATATATGTATATTCATTATCCTTGATTTCATTACTTATATGACTCCATGACATTTATTATAACATAATGATATCATTGTACTTTACAGATGTTCCTATAAAATATCTATACAGTGAAGAATTTTTAACTATCATATGATTATATTCCATTTTAATCATCCATTAATTAATTTAGATGATTGCATGCTTCCTACAAATGGGTATGTTGATGTATCCTATTCGAAGATCCCACAAAATAATATAATAGAAAAAATAGATATTAATTCGTAGTACAATAAGAAAAAATTATTGTCTCATACTTTGGAAAACTTTTGAAAAAATCATTTTACATGTTTCTTATTAAGCTATGATGGATATGTGGGATGTCCTAGATCTGTTACCACTAAAGGATTTGCCAGTTCACTATATGAGAACCAGGTTATCAACATGAACTGGATTATAATTTTAAGGATAAAAATCATTAGATCCTTGATGTATAATATGATAAGGGTAGACTGCAGAAGAGAACATCATAGGAAATAGATAGTTTATAGGTCGAAAATCCATGGAGGTGGCATATAAATTTAATTATATGTATAGGCTTAATAAGATGTTTATGGAGGCATGCGAGGTAATATCCCTGAATTATCTAGTGGATATTGATAAGGTATTGTACATGAGTAGTCCACTAGAAGGTTAGGGTGTGAATAGATATGATGGGTGCTCCATGTATCTCTATGATCCATCTCTCTCAGACCCATTCTATTTGGAGGGAAAGAAGTCATCATTGGTAATGACGAATGTTCATATTTTTTTTTAATAAATATGAAATTTAAATTAAATGTTACATAGAAGTAAAATAATACCATAATAATACTCAATATGTAAACAATAGTAGGAAACCCATGATCACACATCCATCAATCATTATCAAGTTTTCACATCCTTCAATACTCTTTAATATATTTTATAATATCCATTATAATAAAATTTAGAAATGTTTTAAATTTTTTTTAAAAATTATTCATATATTAAATTGAGGTAAAAAAATTTCTTAATAATGGAATAACATGTCTTAAAAACTATAATTTATGAAAATTATATATTTTTATAAAAACCAATTTATACCCTATTTTCTATATTAAAATAACAATAAATAAATGAAAAAAACAAAAATAATACTAAATAAATATTATAAATAAATAATGAAACTAAATTAAATTAATTACAGTAGTTCCAACTTGAGAAACCAACAGAAGGTAAATTTAATTAACTTTGAATATATATGGTCGCTTCTATATATTAACCCACATTTATAAAAATATCTACATTAATTATCCCAATGGAAAATTTTTATTAATACAAAATAACCTTCTGTCTAATTCCAATGTTTGTATTAATGGTGTAAGTGTCATCCCCGCCAGAATGAAAAATATATATTGAGGTTACATCAATAATGACACCATAAACAAATATCAGATGTTCATTCACATAAAAATAACTTTTTACAATGATACGAAAACATATGGTTCATTATTATACATGACGTGGGTCATTTAAATTAATATGAATCCACATTCATTAGTAAATCTACCATTTCCATCCATTGAATCAAACCACTTACATATACTCACACCGACTCGATCAAGAGTGCAGTAATGGAATAAAAATATTTCTCTCAAAAATTAAATAATAAGATATTATTTCATATAGAGGCCTATTATCTAATATAATATAATAATAATACATTATTATAGTTAACATAATTCAATTCTATCATGTTTTCATAAGAAACTGTTGATCCGTGTTAACATATTTATACCTATTGATTAGTAAATATATTCAGTTACAAACCAAGGATTTGGGACCAAAATCCAAAGCTCTTAATTCTTGAGATAATAAGTTAACATTTAATGTCACAACATGATATATAACAATTATATATTTAATATAATATCCATATTTTATTTTATCTAATGTAATGTTCATAACATTGATTTCAACCAAGCAGGAATCTACTTTCTATGTCATGTCAGTCCCCTTCTCAATGGAAAATGATAATGAATGGTAAATAATACTATGTGATGTTCCATATTGATCGACATATGATATAAAGATTTTACAACCCTTATATTTGTGTATAAAATATATTATAGGTATAAGAATCACATTATCAATGCCATTTCAACTCAATATTTTTTTTTAAAATTTGTTTTTTGGAAGCGTGCTTAAAATATTCCAAATTCATAATAACCTAATTTGACCGTAGTTCACTGTATCAATGATATAATTAACTAAACTAATCCAATTGGTAAAATTAATTGTAGGAGTAAATAGTCATAACGATTCAACTCAACTAATTAGAACATATTCTAAATGTGAGTAAAAGGGGCCCAAACATGACATGAAAAAGAAAATATTCATGGTGGGCTAGATTGGACCACACTTTTATATCTGCGAAATATGCCATGAATAGAAACTCATGTTAGACTGATTCCAATTCCATTATAAATCCAAAAATATGGATTACCACACCAATTAATTTAATGAAATTTTCATGTTTTTTTATTCAACCCTCATGTTAAATAGGTTAAAAAATTATCCAAGAATAGTCACCTATCCCTTTAGACCACTGCATACCTTTGGTGAAAATATTGATGTAATATTCCATAAAATCACCCCTCCAAGACAATATCATATGTTTAATGACTAATGGTAATGTGTATTCGATTTATATAGATTTTTTCATCCATTTTATCCCTCTAAATCATCATGTACTTATAATCTTCTTAATCATCAATTTGGTGGTATTATTGGTTGTAACTGCAAGCTTCGTGTTTTTTATCATTGGAAGGTGACTAAATTACCCAGAGTGTAGTCTAATATTATTTATTTATAACTGTTTAATATATTTTAATTCTTGTATGACAAAATACAAATCAAAGTAACATGATTCCACATTCCTCCATGTATAACGTGGATCTTGTGATGATTTGAGTGGGTTTGCTTCTTTTTTAACCCCGACCCCTTCTTGTGTGTACGAATGGGTTATGATGGTTAAAAAATATAGAATATTGAACCCATGAATATTCATGATCTTATCTTTTTGAGACTTTTATCATTGAAAAAGTTATGTTAATATCATCTCATTTTTTAGGTGATGCCTAGATTGTGTTCTGTTTTTTTACATAGATACAATTTTGGTCATTTTGAGTTGTCACTATAAATCAATATTGTGGATCTATCAAATATGAGGATTCACACTAGTAATAAATCAAATAGAACACTAGTTCCAATTTTTATAAATCAATTAATCCTTAATTATTCCAATTTCCTTGGGCGTAATGATATATTGGGCATCAAGGGACACCCACCTGTGTTGATCACAATTTCACCAACTAATTTTATCACCTAGTAATTTAGTTTCAGTTAATTTATAAAAATAAACAATCCCAATGTTTTATAAAATTTACATTCTCAGATATATTAATATTCAATAACTTTTTTTTTAATTTATGATCTAAGGCTCTTTTGAGAGATGACATAGGAATCCTAGTATACTATAGAAATTATAGTGAAAAATAAACATATAATTATGAATATTAGACAAAATGATCATATTTTTCATACTTTTACAGGGTTACAATATCATTTTAATTTCTTTATTTCCTTTAATATCATCATTTTCTGTAATAACTAGTACAGTTTTCAATATCATCCAATCAATTTTGATTTTTTTTATTTTCATTTTTTTTATATTTATGTATTTCATATTCTCTCCCTATTCCTCTAAATATGTATATATATATATATATTATTATTTTCATTTCATTATACTTATGTTCTTTCATTTTATTCTGCATTAATTAAAATAATCATAACATTGATGTTTGACAAGATTTGACAATGTAAAATTGTATACAAATGACCCAAAAATTGAAAAACTCATAAATCACAGATTTGGTCATCAATAGTAGGATACTGATGTAAATCTATAAATAAACGTTGGAAATCACAACATTACCTAGAAAACTATGGTAAAACAAGATCAGACCCCAGGAAACATGGCTGAAAATAACCAGACCTTAAAAGAACCAAAATCCTCAGAAATGAAGTACAAACCGGCATACCTCCAATATCATTAGGAAGTATCCATTATTAATATTATATGTGCACTAATCCAAATCCGTCATCAATTACATGGTATTATTGGTGAGAACCCTTAGAAAATTCTCATGGATTTTAACATTTTTTTCTCCAACATGAAACCCCAAAATTTGTATGAGTATGTCATTGCCTTTAGGGTCTTCCCTTTCACCAGTGATAGTGTAGCCAAAGACTGGCTATAATATTTTCCAACCATAGTTAGGGGATGGAATATCCTGAAATGACTCTTTCTATTAAATTACATACCTTACCCCCAAAATATATCAATTAGAAACGATATACGTTGTATTAGGTAATCATAATGATCAAACCTTTTTAAATGTTCTGATAGATTGAAAATAATATTTTTCAATTTCCCCAATTAAAAGATTAGTGAGAAATTTCTAATTAAATGAATCTATGAGGGATTTTCCCATGGATCGTGAAATGATAGATGTTTTAGTTGGTTTTTTCTATTGTTAATAAAACTCATTAATCATCTCATGAATTAATATCTAACATGGATCAAAATGAACAACAATTTGGAACATAATTAATTTCACAAAGCTGAAGATTTCATGAGTTAATTCATTCAACCCTAGAAAAAAAGGTATATAATAGAGTTGAACCAACATATGACCTTATAAAACAATTTGGTAGTTATAAGGTAACTCACAATATTCTTCTGTTCTGTTACATTGTAGTATATTTTTTATAACAATCATTTTTTGACCATTTCCCACTATATTATGATTCAACCGAGTCTTTTGAAGTTGTATTCCCCATGAATCCATTGTAAAAATTTCCTCTCATTAAGAAAGATCCATTCATGAAAAATTCAATCCTCATGTGGCTAGCACAAATAGAATACAGAAAAGAAGAATATCAGGATACCACACGAAGAACTGGTATCAACAAGGCCATGTTATGAAACTGTATTATGCTTCAAATTCTCAAAACAATCCCCCTCCAAGAATATATAGAACAATCTTATGGGACATGGCAATGAATACTAAATACCAAAACATCAGATTTCAACATACCACACAATCAATAATTCAGGACCTACAAAATCAGGTTGGGCAATTAGATAACACCAGCTATGAGGTAAATATGAAATATTCTATACAAATACCAATCCATATTATTGATATCTCAAAATACAATGGTAATGTCTTTGAAAACACACTTATTATTGTTAATGAAGTATATTTTTCCAATGATTCAACCAAACATGTATTTTATCCACTTGAAAACTCACATTTCAGCCCACAATAGATTATTATATAGTAAAAAAAAAGTGTAAATAAGTTATCATTGAGGATTCCTATGACCAATCTATTCAACATCCTTTTCAATAAACACTCTCAAATTTAAGTAAATATTTGATAATGATATTGATACATAAATAATTTATACATTTAAAAAGTGGGATATTAACATTCCATTGGTGGATGTAGTTAAAATAATATCTCACTAAACCAATGTTATTAAATAGAATTGCACTAAGAGGTGGAGACTGAATGGGACAGGGAGAGTTAACCTGGTAAGGAATTTCGTAGATTTGATAGAACTAAAAATTCCACCAATAATGCAAGGATCATGAAATATTAACATGAAATAGTGTGTATACATACTTCTATGATCGAATTATAGATTTAGGTGCTTTTTTAATTTGATGAAAAACTCTGTGTATAGATCTCTATAGTTTGGATTGCTTCTACGAAATTCAGATAATTGTGAGAAATTCCAACAAGAGCAGAACACACCCATCAGGTGTGATCAAGGGCATCCTTATAAGAGCAGGACATATCATTTTCCCCATTTACTTCTAAAATTTAGAGATAATAGATACAAAAACCCCTGAAAAATTTCATATCATACATGGGATCCTTTTCCTTTAAAAAAAGTTGATTATCAATGATCACAATAGAACATTTTCCATGGATTTTAGTGACGATAATGTATGATTTAATATCCTTGATGCTATGAATCACCCCATTAATGTGAACTCCAATCTTCATGTCTATTCGATATATGTTATCACTAACAACACAGACACAATATTCTCTCCCTCATTCATATAATGATTTATTTTCATCAACATTAGCCTTGGATGATTGGTTTTTGGGTTCATGTTTTTAGTATTATGGGGGTTTAAAATAGTGAATATTTTGTTCTTTAATTTATGAGTTGGTTCAATATGCAGTACACATGAAATTCAATGATTCTGAAAATATTATTTTCATCAATTTTATTTCCTTAGGGAATAATCATGAGAATATATATAGTTTCTTGGACATCACTCCCAAGAAATCTTATCCCTCAATCCAAAAACCACTAGTATTATAAATAAGACCAATTCCATTTAATTTTAAAAATGAATATTTTAAGGGTATTGACCAATTCACAATCATTAATTCCATTATCCAATCTACATATAAGGAATAAAAAATACTCAACTACATCTGAATGTGTTAAAAGGTGATTGTGTGAACATTGGCTCATTATCCAAGGATTGGCCCATCTATTTAATTACATTATATACATTTATATGATGAGACTAATTTTATATGGAAATTTAAATGTCAGTTAAACCTCAATCTCAATGACATTTTCAAATTAGATGTCAGCAAATTACATGATGTTGTGATCATTTATCTTATATCTAATAGTATATATGTTATCTGAGTGAAGATTTTTCATAAAAACTATAATAATGGTTGTTTCAAATTAATGTAACGAATTTGTTACAAAACATTTAGAAAAAAGATTGCGAGTATATATTGACTAATATCTACTAAATCTATCCACACTAAAGTACTTCTTTCTTCTTCCATTTATTGTCAAAAATGTATGAAAGGTTGGTATGTAAGTGTTGTTGTTTTTCCCTGTATGGCTATTTGGATAATTTTCAAATCCTTATAGCCCATGAGGACTAATTAAATTAAACAATTGATATAAATTTGGTACATTTTCATATTATAAGATCTATGTTGTTCTCAGCAATGATCTTGGTACTTTTCAACTATGTATGTTGAGTATTTTTTTCAAGTACCTTGATATTTTTATGGAATTCATTACGGATGATTTAATAGTTTTTGGACATATGTTTGAAGAATTTTTAGTAAACATAGGTTATGTCTTCTTCTATTTCTTTTAAAAAAATATTTTATTAAATTACAATTAGTTCAATTTCATAGATGATTTGTGTACAATTAATGGGTATTTTATTTCAAATTATGTAATTCATGTTTATAAATAAAAATTTTAATAATATTTTTCCCTATCCATATCCAAAATTACTTCTTGAGGTGCGATATTTTTTGGGTCATGTTGATTTTGACTACAAATTCATTAATGTATTTAATATGATTTCAATTACCTTCTCTTTATTAATACAATGAGATTCAGAGTTTATATTTGAAAAAAATTATGTGGATTCATTCATTTCACTAAAAAAGTGTCTCACGTCTCCTCCCATCATACAACCACTAATGTGGGATCTCCACTTTACGAATTTGTGTGTTGCCTATAACTTTGTATTTTTGGTAGTTTTATCCGAATTGGTAGATAAGGATCCTCATGTGATTGAGTATTTCTCACATTCCCTTGACCATGAACATGAATACTAAAAAACCCCAGAAAAAACATTGTCTTTTTATATTGTATTAATTGGAAATATTATGATCCTATATTATTGGTAAAAAATCATCATGTTTTATTACCTAGCCACCCACTGTTTTCTCCTAAATAATCTAGAAGATATGCGTTTCCTTATTTAGTGGGTTCTACTCCTCCCAGAGTTTGAGCTTTTGATTTGAGATAAGAGAGAAAAGTAGAATGTTGTAACTGGCCATATTCATATAATTTCCACTGAACTAGACCATTATGTATACTTCTCCCTCCCCTTTGTTTAATTCATTCATATTGAGAACCTTTGGGATCATATGCAACTTAACCCCTAGTATGCAAGCATTATTAATTTTCAAGAATCCTCTATAATCCCCCCTGATTGCTTCACTTCAAAATTCTATAGACATAATCACAATTCAGGATGGTATATTGTGGATGGACCTTACTTGTGGATAATTTTTAGTGGCCATGATTTTTCATAGGGGTGTCCCTCACCATGATTTCGCCTCAATTTCTATCTTCTTCCATACTTTGGCTTGCAGGGGCCACATTGTTTCTCAACGTACAACATGAAAGGACCTTATCATGGGACTTTATTAGTCAAAATTGTATATAGATGCACTTCAGGTTTGTTAGTCGTGTACTCGATGTCAATTATTAGGTAATATATCCAATAGGAGTGAAACGCCCCAACAAACCATGTTATTTTGTGAGATCTTCATTACATGCGGTATTGAAATCAATGTTCATTTTCAAAATTCATTTTTCTTTGAGTATATATTATTGGTTCTAAATGAGGAATGGAAACCGGTGAAAGAAAATGCCACCCGGAATGATGAATCTCATGTTGTTGATTTTCTATGGTCCCAGTTTTTCAAGATATTTGGTTTCCTAATATTGATCATCAGTGATGAAGATTGAAAATTATCCAATCGTAACATTAAAAAAATGATCCATAGTTATGGGATTATTCATAAATTAATCATTTCATATCACCCCAAAACAAACATATGAGCTAAAATTTCAAATTAAGAAGTTAAAAGAATATTTGAAGAACGGTACAATCCAATAGGAATGATTGGTGTTTTCACATCGATTATTCCCTTTGGGAATATCGTACATATTTTGAAACCCCAATCAAATTATCACTATAAATGATTGTATTGTGAAATGATTTTCACCTTCTGGTGGAGGATTAACACCATGAATATTGGGCAATTAAATAGTTCAATATGAATCATTCAAAGGTTGGAGAGCATATGAATATACAGATTCAAGAGTTGGACGAAATTCGAGCTGAAAATATAAAATCTCCTGGATATATAATGAGAATAAAAAGTCTATCCCTGATATAATGATTCATTATCTGATGTTCTTATATTGATGATAATTTCCTCAAGTTAAATTATAGGGTAAAGGCCCTCCAGCATAAGCTTTGTTCCCGTTGGATTGATTTTTATATGTCTAGTATTGTTTAACATTTGGGAGTTATATAAGATTATATATAGAAGAGATGATAAATGATTTCTATCAATGGGAAATGGTTCAAAAAAATCTATGAAGAGTTTCCAAATAATATAGTGGTGGAAATCTAGCTAATGGATGAAGTTGCCCAGTCAGGATTCATGTATCACTAAGATAGAGAGGGGTGAATCAGTGATATCCTTTTTTTCCTTCTTTTTGAAATACCTTCCACTATGTTAATGATTTATATACCAGATGATCACTTTCATAACATGCATCCACATGAACTCAATATTTAAAATGTTCACTAATCAACAAGAGTAGCTACATCCTTGGTATGGTTCAAAAACAATCCAGTACCACAAAATCCACAAGGGAACAATCTTTTTTATGAGGAATACAATGACAAGGATATGACATTAAAATCATGTAGCGCATGGAAAACAATCATAAAATGTATGTCCTCCCTCTTAGATCAAAAGGGGTAATTATATGTTATCATGCTTCTTGTTCTGCATTTTGAAATTTTATAATACAAGTTAATTCTTCTCTTTACTACCTAGATGCAATGGGAATCTTCATTTACTACAATCCAAACTGGCCAGCCTCCTCCACAAATTTTCTACCACCATGGCACCCTTCCTCTATTCCCTGCGTACCATGTAGTAGGAATGTTACACAAATATCTCTTCTCCCTCAAACTACCTTTTCCTTGTGTATTGCTTCAGATTCCATGAAGCACCCTCACGACTGCTACCACTTTTTTGAATCCATTGTGTTTTTGGATTCTTTCTCTTAATAAATGAACCAACTTTTCATTCACCAATAACTTTTTACTAGGTGGAATATCTCTTCCAAAAACAACTTTTATTCGTGGAATTTCTTCTTTAAAACCCTTTCCTACTTAGAATCCTCTTTCGCCAACTCATCATGCTTCACCAAAATTTTATTTCATAGATGATATAATGTTGTAACATTTAATCATACATTATTATGGGATTAGGTTCTATTATAATTGAAAATAATTCCAAAAAATGTCCTATTTCATTTTACACCAATTTTTAATGGGGTACATCCCTCATCATATATTCATTCTCCTGAAAACTGCATGCATTTTATGTACCATATTTCATTCTCAGTATGTGTACATCATATCTTACGCAAATGGAAAATCATCATCATAATTCATATCATTCTATAGTTAACCCTTTTTGGTTTTTTGGACCTCTCCATTGTACCATTCCAACAGCATGATACATGGCCTCAAACATTTCCCAATCATGGTACACATTCCATGTCCCGGGCCTAATATTTATCTTCTTTTTCTTATTTGTTTCACCAATATTCACCCTATTTTTTTCTATTTATAAGACCATTCAATTCTAAACACAAATTCATGATTTTGAGGCTCAATATTATGGAAAAAATTGTGGAACTATGCCACTTTAATTATCTGATTCGACAAGATCACCTATGCCTCTTTACTATCATCTGACTTCTTCAACAATCATTTTATTTCATTATTAATATTATATTTGATTATATTTAGTATCTGAATGGTCACCTTTACATCGTCAGATTTGAAATGGAATGTTCTAAAACATCCATCTCTTATTGAAACATCATTCTTTCCAATACAAATTGAATATGATTTGCATTACAGTTTCTCCCCTTTTACATTAAAATTCTTACATAACATGTTCCCAAAAATATATTATATATGAGGAATAACAATAATCAATGTATCGCCGAATCTTCCATGAAATTAATTATGTGAATTTCATTATCCTTTTTGACAAGAATGAAGAAATTGTACAAAAGAAACTCTTCAAAGATCATTCTCCAAGAAAAATGGTACAAACAATCCCCCCTTTGGATACTTTTTCCACCATAATTCATTAATCACAGAACATTACAACCTAAATAAGTGGATTACATAAGAATAAATTAAATCCAATGCGAGCTAGATCATTGTAGGAAACAATAATTATTCGCAACCAAACCATGCTGTCCAAATGTAGTGACAATGAAATATTTTTAGTAGGACTTCCTAAGATATCTCCAAAACATCCTCATCACCAATGCATTCTCTACTACTTCGTCATAGCAGGAACAATTTGTTTTCCATCAACGACTCTAATAAACTATTAGAATAGTTCTTACACTTACATGATGGATTCACAGATTACACACATATCCATGTTTATACATGCAACCATAAGGATAGACATAAGGGCCATCCTTAGTCATTACATAATCATGAGTTAAGATAATAATTCACATTGATGATCTTCTCATGTTTAATGTTTTAGATAATTAGGATAGAACTATTACATTGCGTCTCAAATATTATAATATAGACACATCTACTCAGTATCAATTTTTTATGACATAAAAAACTCTTATGAAGACAAGAATTATTTTTTTGATATAAATCTTCTTTAATTATTTCATTCTCTAACTAAGCATTATACCTTATAAAAAACATTTAAAAACAAGTGATGAGAATAAAAAAGCACATTAAGGGTTATAAAATAATGAATGTAATAATTTTTCCATGAATTCATTGAAAACATAATATCATTATAACAACTCATGAAATCGAATGATTTGTGAATAACAAATAGAAATAATATATCATTAAGGTATCTTGTGGCATCCATATCATACATACATCGTAGATTTCACAACTACATAGGGAGTTATGTTTGGCATACCCATCATAGTATATTTCATAAATATATTAGGAGAAACATTAAAATTTACCTCTGTCATGTTACCCAATGCATTGGAGATCTATCTCGGGCTCACCCACCGTAGGTGTAATACGAAACCACCCGTATATAGACCAAATTCCCATGAACCATAACATACTCATAACACATAAAACAAGCATAACTGAAAGATACAATTTTTATATTGAAATAAAAATATATCGTTTCAAGATATTGAAATAATCAATGTCTTATCAAAGCCATTTTCTATACCAATAATATGTAAAAATATTATATGGTAGTTATTTTCCTTCTAAAAACAATTCGGCTTGTTATATATGACAAATATGAAATAATACTCATGGCGGCGGAAAGGTAGTTGTCACAACGTACGTTAAAAGGAAACATATCTTATTTTCATTTAGTTAAACACAACATAGATAAAAAATTCCCACTGAATGAAATGAATATTCAATGGCATTTATACACATTATATAAACATGTGGTGTATATATCAAAATATGCCTCAATGAATTGATATTGAGACAAAGTCTCTTATATCATGTCTAAATGGACTTGTTCGTTCTTTAATATGATGAATGATAAAATAAAGTAAATTTATACTTGATTCAAAAACAATTTCAAGTTTATTATTACCTTTATATCACTTATTACCATGTTATAAACATTACATAATCATTTATGTTAATAAGGGTTGTTTTGTTGATATTTGATACTTGTGTCAAGAATGAACATCTTTTAATTACATGTTGCCTATGCGTTATAAATTTGATTATCTCCAGAATGATATTGATTACATAGATATCATAAATATAATATATATATTATATATATATATATTTAAAATTTTACATATCATTGGGAGAAACGAAATGAAATTCACTGTTCTTTGAGATGGTAAGTCGTATGTAGGCATAAATGCTACTTGAATTTCATATACATATTTAATGGAATGAAAACATAACGATACATAGATATTTTATATTTCTAGTATACTATGATATATAATTTCACTAACTACATGGATTATATGTTCCACGTATGGCATGTGCGAGTCATATCACATTGGGGGGTGATAGTCCGCACTTCCTCAAATAAAAATATCGTATTTAACGATTATGGAAACCATAATGGTATGATATAAGTTAAAAATAAATAATTTTAAAGAAAATCTAAATAAAATTTATATCGCATATAAATACAAGGAAATCATAATGTCCAGCATTATTAGCAGTAAGAGATTATTTATTAATAATCATTTCGTGAGGAAGTAGTTCATTGTCCATAGAAACAGTGTCTTCATATCCATTAGACTGAGGTGTGTTGATTTTTAGTTATTATATTTCTCATATATATATATCCTATTATATTTAATATAAAGTTTTTTTAAAAAAATACTGTAATAATTTTAGTTCAGGGGGTTGGAGAAGGAAAATAAAATAAAAGAACCTGAGAGAAGAACTTACCTTTAAATCGGGTAACATCCTTTAGATTGAACTAAAAGAATTTATTGACATGCCTTATGCACAAAATAATAATATTAGATGGAATATAGGGATGTTGGTTTCATATTGGAGAAATGATTTAATGAGCCAATAGGCTTAGGGGTGTTATTAATGGGATTGAGGTTGTTTCCTTTAATAAGATAGAGGGGATCTTTAGGAAAGTTTGAATTTATTGTTTTATTATAAAATTAGTTTCTATTTTAAAAAGTAAAAAACTCATTAATTTATAATAAATGTTCAATATATGTCTAAATAAAATCACCCAATATGTATTTTAATGGTTTTGGATATTTTCTAATCATTATATTTATTATTTAACCCTTTTAATATTAATTAACTTTCATCATGTCTTCTTGTATATTAATATAATATGATAAATATATTTACAATAAAATGTCAAGAGACACAAAATGGATCATTAATTAAATTTTTTACATTATATATGTCATTTTCTAAAATATTATATTTTTAAGACTATTTTATCATTTAATAAATTTTTAATTTATTTAAAAACTCAATTATGTCAATTTTTATTCAATTCATATCATGAATTTTTAAAAATTCATAACAACCTGATCAATTTGAAAATACATCATCAATGAAAACGATAACAACTAATAATCATCCATGAAATTATTGGATGTCATAAAAGTTTCAAAATATATTTACTTTAATATTTATAATCTCATTTATTTAAAATATTCATTAAAAAGGTAATCACTACATCATTATTGTGTCATACATAGATTTATTTATATGATGTGTTAAAAATATTAATAAAATATAATGATATTTGAAATATTTTTATTTTTCTAATGAATATTTATAGTTAGAAAAATAACTAATATAACCTCATTAAAAATTATTATACTAAACAGTATATGATTATGTAACTTTTTCCTTAAAATTATATTAATTTTAATAAAATGTCATTTTAACATTGATGTGTCTCCACGGGGTCCAAAATCAACCCAAATATTCTAGTGGTTGGATAGGTATCTTCAAAACTGGTTAAGACACATGTTAGGGTAATTAAATATTATTCTAATTTTATTTTTACCCTTTTTACATGATTTACCCTTTAACCATGTTAAATAAAAAATTTACTGAAGTTTCTATTCATAATGTCTCAAAATAAAAGTTACATATTTACACATTTTGGATCTTCTAATTCCAAATATGGAATCAATTTGTCCCAATTCAAAACTCAAAATTAGTATAGTGTAATTTAAAACTAATTCACAAAGTCAAAAAGAAATATTTTTGTGAAATTTAACTATCAAAATACATACACTTTTTATGTCCAATATCTAGTTGAAAATTCTTCCAATGACAAAAATTGGACTAAATTATAAAAATATAATTCAATTAAATGTTTAAAATAATTAAAATGACAATATAACTATTAAAAATATATAATATTAAAAGATAGTTTTGAATTTAAAGGCATCATTTTCACAATTCGTTAATACGGAATTTTATTAGAGAAATACCAAGAATTTACCCAATGTAAATATTGACTTCCCTATTCTAAAAAAAGTTAATTGTTTCAAATATAACATATAAATGTATAAAATACGAGATTAAAAAGGAGTTCTTAATCAAAAGGCATTAAAACAACCTTTTAAAAATATTATAGTATTATAGATAAAAATTTGATTCATCTTAATTTTAAGACTCTATATTTTATTGGATACATTTAAAAAAATTAATAAAACTATTATAATCATATTTTAGTTAGTTATATTCATTTTTATCAATACAATATCTTGACGTAAACTACCATTTAAAATAATATTATATTACTAATTTTCATTATGACTCAGCCTAGTGTGAAACATGAGATTTTAGAGAAACACATTGTTGTGTGACAAGTTCTCCATAAAACATAGAATCCCCATTAAAGAAAAAATATTATATAATTCAAAAAATATGAAATACTAAAATGTCATATCCTTTAAATAACTTGGATGTTAAATCCTTCACCCCTTTTGGAAATTTCATCCTCAGAATTTTATTCAATTATTAAATAAATGAAGGTATTTATCCCTCATAAAATTCTCAGACTCCCATAATGCCTCTTAAATGATATGGTTTTTTCATAAAACAATTAACTGATGAAATTATTTATTGAAAAACACTTTATTTCAACAGTCTTGAACCTGGATTGGTTGTTCGTCATAAGAAATATTCTCTTCCAACTGAACTACCTCTACAGTCCAAACATTAGATAGATCTGGAATATACTTTATCAACATTGAATCATGAAAATCATTGAGTACCTAGAGTAAACATAGAGGTAAAGAAAATGTATAGGAAACTGCTTAAACTATATCAATGATTACATAGAGTCTAATAAACCTCATAACAAGGGTTCCCTTATCACCAAAATGCATCGATCTTTTACAAAGAGAAACTTGGAGAAAGACATGGTCACCAACATCAAAAGATAAATCCTTTATCTGGTTAACAACATAACTTTTCTGCTAACTCTAAGTTGTTATCATGTGCTTCTATGTCAATCGATCATTTCATTCTTTCTAATTATCCAATTTTGGTCCCATAATCTTCCTTTAACCTAATTCATCCCAAAAAGATGGATTTCGACACTTCTTTCAATATAATTATCCGAATGGAGGCATATATATAACAGAATTAATACTGTTATAATAATAAAATTCAACCAATGAATGATGTTGGTCCAAACATCCATGATTATCCATTTAGAAAGCACATAGGATATCTTCCCGTATATGAATTGTTCATTTTGACTAAATATCCAATTAAGGATCAAAAGCTATAATGAAATATATTTCAGTACCAAATGACTTCAGAAAGTCTTTACAAATGATATACGTGAACTTTGGATAACTATCAGTTACAATAAAGAGAAGAACTGAATGCAACCATACTATTTATTTATCATACAACCAAGAATATAAATAAAAAGTATGAGTATTTTGAATTTGTTGAAAATGAGAAAAATTAGTCAATTAATTACCAATATGCTAGATTGAATTGTTACCTTGATATGTATTTTGTAATCCCACAATGAAATACATGGATATATTTTTCAATTTCCACTCTGGACCTTGTGAAGGCTGAACTGTCCCTTTCGGTAACATCCACTCTGTATTTACCAGCTGACAATTCAAACACTTCACAGTGAAGTCAACAATATCTCATTTCATTATATCCCTCCAGTAACACTCTTGATGATATCTTGACATCTTTAAACTTTTAGGTTGAACTGAAAAAAGAGAACTATGAGCATCACATAACAACTCTTTCATCATCCATGAATCACATGGAACTTATAATCTCCTCCCAAATCTCAATATACAACCATTATCACTGTTAAAATCAGAAAACCTACCCTTCTGAACAAACTCTTTTGTTTTGTGCAACTCATTGTCTTCATTACGTGCTAGCTTAATTATATTTGATAGAGTTGATTTCACTAACACCTAATACAAAACATAGGAATTTTCTACAAAAAACATCAATTCTGAATTTTATCAAATCATTAATCAAAGGATCTTGTTAAAACCTATCATGGTCGATGTAGCATTACCTTTTTGAATAAGAGATTCAACCAAATTATTTTACTTTCCTGGACGGTAGTAAATTTTGCAATCATAATCCTTAATTAATTTTAACCATCTCTTTTGTATCATGTTCAATTATTTCTGAGTTAATATATATTTCAATATTTTATGGTCTGTATATATTTTATATTTTAATCTATACAGATGATGCCTCCGAAATCCATGAGAAAAAACTGTAGCTGCTAATTCCAAATCACGAGTAGGGTTATTTAACTCCGGAGGATTCAAATGAAATCGATCATAAGAAATTACATCCCCATTCTTCATAAGGAATCATCAAAATACTTTCAATGAAGCATAAATGTACATAATAAATTCACCATCTCTAGATGTTAATTCCAAGACTAGTGCATTCACCAGTTTTATTTTCAATTCCTGAAACCATTCATCACATTATTTTGTCAAAATGAACAAAACACATTTTCATGTTAACACAGTTAGTGTGATAGATAACACTGATAAAATCTCAACTATCCTTCTATAATAAACTGCTAAACCAATAAAACTATGGATCTTAGTTATATTTATGGGTCTTTACATTATTCTACAACTGTTTCTTTAGAAAGATCAACAGTTACACCATTATTTGTATCTATGTGTCTATGGAATGAAATTTCTTGTAACCAAAATTCACACATTCTGAATTTTTCAAACTATTTACTTTCATTTAAGGTTTTTAAGACAACCCTTAAATTTCCTTCAAGTTTCAATTTAATTTTTGAAGAAACCAATATATCATTAATAAAAACAACAAAAACGTTTCCAAGAACTCATGAAAAATTATATTCATAATATCGAAGAATATAGTTGGTGCATTCGTTAACCCAAATGGCATAACTACAAATTCTTAATGGCCATATCTATTATGAAATGCAGTGTTCATAATGTATGCTTCCTTAAATTTAAACTATTGATACCCTGACCTCAATTAAATCATCAAAAAATACTATTCTCCTTGGGGATGAGCAAACAAATCATCGTTATGTGCCAAAGGATACATGTTCTTAACAGTTATGTTATTCAAGGACTATATTCCATTCAAAGCCCCATGGAACCATCTTTCTTTTAAAAAAAACAAGACTGAACCACACCATGGTGTTGTTCTAGGTCGAATGAAGAAATTATCTAATAAATCATTAAATTCCTTCATTAACTCTAAATGACCAATTTCACCCATTCGATAAGGGTTTATTCAAATTGGCATTGCATATGAACATAGTAAATAATAAATTCAACTTACCGATACTATATTTTACCAGGAAACCAATCTGTAAAAACATCATGATACTCATTTACCATTGAATCGTTATTAATCTGAATAGTTCTTTTGTTTTCAATAATATGTGCAAGGTAACATTCATCTCTATCGTTTATTAGTTTCTCAGCTTCATGATATGTTATAAAAAATAAGGCTTAGTTCTTCTATAAATATTGTAATTATTTCTAAAAATAATCAAGGTTTTCTCTACATTCAATATTATCATGATAAACAGAAAGCATGTCCATACACAAAATAACATGAAACTCTACAATAAGAAAAAATACTGATTGATGTTAGATTCATTCTGCACACATGTAATGGAAGGTTTTTATAAATTGTTTTGTCTCAACATTTCCTCTCGATGTTTTTACCATATGTTTTGGATTAACATATTTATATTTAATTCCCAATTTATAAGATAATATCTCATTAATGAATGAATTTGTAGAACCCGAATAAAAAAAATAATGGCATAATTTGAATAATCAATTACTATACCGAATACTGCATCACTTGATGGCCCAATAATCTACTGAAATTGTTGCAAAAGAAATCACCGCCCATTTTGGATTGTATTCTAGCTACATCCCACAATTTGAGTTCTTCGTTAGACACTTATTTAAATAATGGCCTATTTAATTACACTAAATATATTTTACTGACTGTAAATCATAATTTGTCATTCCATTAACCCGATCTTTTTTAGTGAAATTATAATCTTTATATCACATTTTTTCACATTTTTAGCACTTACCAGAATTCAAAAGTCATTCCCCAGTATGCTTTTTAACACAATATTCACAAAATGTCAACTTATGTTTATTAACATCTGAATTTTTTTAAAAAGTTATTCCCTTTCATCTACCACCTCGACATCTTATTTTGATTTATTTCAAAGAAAACATGATCATCTACAAACTCTATTTCCTCATTCTCCACACATAAAAAATGTTTTTTCATAACTTTTGAACTCATGAGAGGCTAAGGCCCTTCGATAATTTGGATTTAATCATAGAAAAAATGATTTATTTTACAATCAAGATCTCATATGATATATGGATCATACCTTGCATGTTGAGTGAATTATTCTTCATAAGAAGCAAATGATTCATCTTCCTGCCTCAATTATAGGAATTGATTTTCGGTCATATGACGAACCAAATAGAGAAAATATTTATCATGAAACATACCTTTTAATTCATCCTAAAAAGTTCCTCAGTCTCCTCATGATCCATAAATAGTTTTAACCATCGACAACCATTGATCAACATAACCTTCAAAATGGTAAAAAACAAGACTACCATTTTGATGTTTTCAACACACCATTACATCAAAAATATTCTCCAGAGCATTAATTCAACCATCATCTAGCACATGGTCAGATAATAATCTGAATGATTGGGTTTTTATCCACATGAAATGATCCACTATTGAAATGTTTCTTAGTGGTTTATATGGAAGATTTCTAGCATGGATACAAACACCATTTATAGCCGGATTCAACTGTTCCATCCCCGTAACAAACTATTAAGTTCTTGTTCCGATCATCTCAGGTTTCTAATTTGGAAGGTTGATTTCTCTTGATGTTGTCCCATTATATCTACCCTATTTCCTCTACAGAGAACCATTTTTAACATATAAATATCAAAGGTGAATAAACTTGGTAATATGTAAATTCTATATCATTTCAATGTTACCATCAATTAATTTATCGAAATTAACTTAAGTATATCATATTTCAAAATGTTTTCTAAACTAACCATTGATACCAACTCTAAGGACTCATCCATAATTATTACATGATCTAGAGTTATGTCAATAATTAACATTAAGGATCATTTAAGGAGAGTGTTTTAGAGAATTAGGCCATAACTAATATGTTACATATCAAATATTACAATATAGAAACTTCTAATAAATATCCATATTTTGTAAAAAAATACAAAAATTAAGACAAGAATTATTTTCTTAATATAAATTTACTTGGATTCTTATTTTCACATACCCATCATTATACCCTATGAAAAACATTTCAAAATCATGGGATGATCATAAAAAGCTCAGTAAGGGTTTTTAAATAACTAAATAAATCATTTGTCCATTAATACATACAAAACATATTCTCTTTTACAAATCTCATGAAATTTTACGATTCAAGAATAACACATAGGAATCATAAATCATAATGGTAACTTATGGAATCCATAACATACGTATGTTTTATCTTACACAACAACATAGGGAGTAACATTTGTAGTACCGATCACAAAATATTCCCTAAATCACTTAGAATACACTTTAATGTTTAACTCTATCACGTTACCCATATTCATTGGAGAGCTATCTTGGGCTCACCCACCCTTGTTTTGTCCTGGATCCACCAGTATATCTAACCAATTCCAATGGACCATAACAAATTCATAACACATAAAAAAGCTGAAAGGATAGATAATATTTCCACATTTAAATCAAAATATATCATTTCTTAATATTGAAAAAATCAATGTTTTTTGAAACCATTATCAATAAAAAAATAAATTAATTGATTATATGGTATTTATGTCCCTTTTATACACATTTGAGCTGGTTAAGGAAGCCCAATATGAAATAATGCTCGCAGCGGTTAAAAGATTGTGGTGACTGAATACATTAAAATGGAATATTCCCATTGTCGTTGAGTAAAAATCCCCATAGAAAGACTCTAAGTGAATGATATAAAAATTTAATGGGGTTTATTCACCATATAAAAACAATTCACGTACAAATTAAAATATTCCATAGTAAAAGGAGATTGATATGAAGTCTATTACCTCTTGTCTGAATTGACAAATTCATTCATTAATATAATAAAAAATATAATGTTAATTAATAACTAATTCATAAAAATTTTCATGTTTAATGTACAATATTTATCACTTATTACAACATTATATTCATTACATAATCATTTATGTTTATGAAAGTCATTTTGTCGATATTTGGTACTTATGTCAAAAATGAACTTCTTATAATTAAAAGTAGTCCATGTGGTCAAAAATCCATTATCTCTATAATGATAAAAATTATTTAGATAGCATAATAATCATATATATCAAGTGTATATATATATATTTATAATATTACACAAAATTAGGGGATGAAAAAAGAAATTCACCATTCATGAAGACGGTAAGCCGTATGTATTCATGAAAGCTACTTTAATTTATATTTCATATTTAATTGATTGAAATATTATGAAAAATTAGTTTTATTTTAATTTTAGTATAATATCATTTAAAAATTCATTAAATCATTCCTTTATGCATTCATCATATGGCCTAAATGAGTCATAACACGTTGTGGGGACGGTAGTCTGCACTTCCTCAAATTAAATGATCTTATTTACCCTTTATGGAAAAATTAAAGGAATGATAGAAATGAAAAATATAGAAGAATATAGTTAAAAAAATATAATATATATCACATACAAATATAGTTCCATCATAATGTATAACATGAGAGATGGTATGAGATATTTGAATAATCATTGTATCATGGGGCAGTAGTTCGCTTCAATAGAAATAGTCTGTTCGTATCAATTTGATGGAGGTGTGTGGATGTGTAGTCACAATCATTCTCATAAAAAATCCTAGTATATATAATATAATTTTTTTATAATATAATTTTATAAATAGATTTTAGGGGTTTGGAGAAATAAAATAATAGAAAATAACTTCAGAGAAGACATTACCTCTAAATCAGGTAACATCATTTCGTTTGAATTAAAAGGCTTTATTAAAATGTCTTCTAGCCAATGTAATGCTTCTATGGGGAAGAAAAGGATATTGGGAGATTATTAGACCACATATTGGATGGGATAAGGCGATTTATAGGTGTGATTAAGGGGTTTGTGTTGGTATAGTTTTATAATAAGGACGATGGGATATTTTGGAAAGATTGAAAGTATTATTTTAATATTAAATCATTTTTGGGATCAAAAGTTCAAAAAATAATTAAATAAGTAAATAAAATGAATATAAATCGAATATTTCATTTTTTAAAATTTTATATTTTTGGACTATTTTATCATATGATAAAATATTCTTTGATTTAAATACATCATTATGTCAATTTTTATACTATTCATATCATGACTTTTTAAAAATCCATACCAAATTTAACAATTCAATAATATTTAATTTATTTAATGATTAAAATTTATAATAATCCATAAAATTTATGGAAGGAATAAAAAGTTTCCAACCAAATATAATTTAATAGTTATAATATCATTTATTTAAAACATTCGTTAGAAAGGAAATCACTACATCATTATTCTGTCAAAAATATATTAATTTATTTGATGTATAAAAATTATAATTAAAATATAAGGATGTAGGAAATAGTTTTTGATTTATAATTAATTTTTTTCATTGAAAATATCACTTATATAACCCCATTAAAAATTGTTTTACTAAAAAATATATGTTTTTGATACATTTTCCAGAACATTAAATTAATTTTCATAAATTGTAATTTTCACTTAATAGTGGCTCCATGGGGTCCATAAATCAACCCAATGATTCCGATGGAAGGACATGGAAAATATAATTTTGTATAGACACATTTTAGGGTAATTTTTTATTATTATAATATTAATTTTCACACATATTTACTTATTTACCCTTTAACCAAGGAAAAAATATTTTCTAAAGTTACTATTCACAATGTCTAAAAATAAAAGTTACCCATTTACACAATTTGTACCTTTTTCTTCCAAATATGGAATCCATTTTTCTTAATTCTAAACAGAAATGTTGTAGAAATTAATTTATAATTAATTCCTGTGTCAAAATCCAAAAACGCATTTTTAAGAAATAATAACAATCAATATATTGACACTTTTTTATGTCACATTTCAAGGTGAAAGTACTTATAATGAATATAATTGGATTAAATGATAAAACTATAATCCAATTAATCTTTAAAGAATTTCAAAATGATAATATAACTATATAAATAAATCTGTTTAAAAGACAGCGTCGACATAAAATGCTGTATTTGTCACTATTCATTAAAATTTTAATTTTATGAGAAAAATACCAAATATTTTCCCAAAGTATTTTTTAGGACCTTATTCATAAGAAGAAGTTTATTATTTAAAATTTTACATATAAAAGAAAAAAAACTATATTTTAAAGGATTTCTCCATTAAAATGTTGTAAAACAAGCATTTTAAAAATAATAGAGTAGTTATGCTTGAAATGGATTCATTCCTATTTTAAGAATATAAATTATATTAGATAAAAGTAAAAACATTTAAAAATAATTTATAATCATATTTTAGTTATTTCTCTTCATTACCTCAAATACAAAGACTAGGCATTAAGTAACATTTATAATAATATTATATTATAATATTTTAGTATAACTCAGAGTATTGTACTGCATGAAATTTCGGAGAAAATAATAATGAGTGTCGGGCATGCCATCGAACATAGCATCCCCTTAAATTTAATATTAATATTTAATTCCAAAAATATTAATAAATTTGAAAATGTCACATCTTTTATGCATGAGGGTTGTTACAATAGGTTAATTAAACATTTCTCCCCTTGGGAAAAAATATCCAATGGTACGACAAGATAGTGGAAAGAAACACATACCTCTCCATTGATGAGAAGGCGGGTGGAAACCCATTTTCATACTCAATTTAATAAATGTTTCCATAGGTAATAAAATTTTGAATATGCCAACAACTTGTTCTGATGTATGAACATATTGTAGAATTAACTCATTCTTCTCCAAATTCCCCTTGATGAAGTTGATCTTCATGTACATATGTTTTGAAAGAGAATTTTGTACTAAAATCCATGTAATATTGTTTGCACATTGATTTTCAAAACTCAAGATCAAGGGTAACATTACATCAACATTTATATCTTCTAAGGGAGTCTTCATCCACAAGAGTTGGGGAGCAGCTTGAGTGGATGCAACAAACTCATCATAAATTGTGTTATGAGTCACTAGATTCTAATTCTTTATAATAAAAATTACACAAATTTTTCTTTGAATGAAATCTCTACTATATGTGGATCATCTATCATAATATTTTGGTACCAAATCAGTATATGAATACCTGAAAAATAAATAAATTCTGAGACATCATACCAAATCTCAAAATTTATTGTGCCTTTGATTTATTTGAGAATTATTTTTCTAGAAATATAATGTTATTATTTAGGAGAACTATGAAATATTTCACATATAGTAATTTCATAGATGATATTAGTTCTTCAGGCAGTCAAATATAACAGGCTTCCAATCATCATTCTAAACACTTTCGAATCAACTGCACTGCCTTCTCTATCTTTAGACCACTTGGATCCCACCGATGTAGGTGGGGAAACTAGTTTAATAATTTTTCAGGAATATATTATTCAGATGTTCCATAACATATTTTTCTAGTGAAATGAACATGTGGTACTTCATCTGTAAAAATTTGCACCCAGTAAATTATTTAATTCCTCATAGCATGGACATATCAAATAACATTATCATCTCTTCAGTAAATTTTACAGAAGATCATTCAATATTTCTATTAGAGATTATTTCATAAACATGTAAAATTGTGATGAGAGATAACTCATGACATCCCTTGGTGTAATGATTTTTCCAACACATCCTTTCTTGAAAATCATTTTTCTCCTACATGATTGAAATTTATAAATTCATGCTCTTGGATCTTGTTTTATCACATTGAATTCCATCTTCATCCTTTATAACTAACATTTAATGTTCCCAATAATAATTCCACAAGGTTTTCTAATTTACACTTCTTCATTTAGATTACCATTCCATAATATGGATTTAAAATGAATTTGAATGATATTATGGCCTCATTGTGCAGTAATAACAATGAAGATTTTGATTATTTCTAACTTATCCACGAGATTAATGGTTTTGTCAAAATCAATTCCTTAAATCTATGAGTATCCTTTTCACACCATTAGTTCCTTGTAACTTATCATTCCACATTCATCATTAAACTAGTTTCAGAAAACCTATTTTGTTCAAATAACATTTTTTTATTTGGCTTCTGCACCAGTTCCCATGTATCATTTTATTCAATATGATCAAGACCTTAATTCATCACCAGAACCCATTAATTATACTAAAATGATTCATTCACATCATTCAAGTAAAATTTTGAATACAAATAAGTGTTGTCACAAAATTTAAAATTCTTCTTCTATTAACCTTAGGATGTGGATCACCGAAAACTTGTTTAGATTCCATATGGATTCTTAGACTATGAAAATATGTCTGAACATCATCAACATCACTCCAAATATTGGATTTTGGTTCTTCTTCTTTAGTTGGATTACCTATATAGATTACATTATAACTAATGTTATCAAAACCTTCATTATCCTCCTCAACATCCATATAAACATAAAAATAATTTTCATTCATAAAATTTTAAAAAACATTGACATCTGAATAATAAATAATTCTTCATGATTATTTATTGAAGATTATATATCATATTTCATATTTCATATAGAGCATATCCATGAAAAATTACATCATCTCCACATTTCTAAAAATATAAATGGTTTTTACCTTTCTTATTTATAATGCATGGAATCAAAAAATATCATAAGTGTTTCTGACATGGAGTTTTTTCATAGATCATTTCATAAGGAGTCATATAAAAATTTGGAATGAAAAAAATCAGTTTCAAATATACATTGCAGTGTTTATGGATTGCATCCAATAATAATGAGACAGTCTATGTTCAAGTAGCACAGTTCGCCCCATTTTTACAAGACTTTTATTATTTATTTGTGAAACACCATTTGGTTGAGGTGTGTGTGGTAAACTAAACACATGACAAATTATATGCTTGTCAAGATAACTTGCATACTATTAATTCATATATTCTCCACAAATATCATATCTCAAATTCTTCACTGAGTAATCAAATTCATTCTATGATTTCCTTTGGAAACTCTTAAACATTTATATAGCATAAAACTTTTGTCTCATGTACATAACACATGCAATGTGAGTAAATTCATCAATGAAAGTGTTTATGTACTTATCTCTATTTTTTGATTTCATATAGATTGGAAGATGGATTTCAAAATAAATAAGTTCTAAGGTTCATTTTGAACAAATTTCAAATCTCTTAAGAAATGATTTCGCATTCATCCTTTTTTAAAGGTAGTGTATCACCAGTCTCTTATTCTTGACATATCATGAATATCTTAGAAACTATTTCACATCGATAACTTCCTTTTATATCTTTAACACATAATTACCATCCTTTTGTGCCACAAATGAATTTCAACCGCCACACCCATGTAACATGCAATTTTTATTTAACAAAAATGAAATAGGTTCCCTTTTGTACGATGGACCTGGGTATATATCAAACCATTATTTTAAATTTTATAAAAAATCACATTTCTTGATGATAACACTGTGGCCCTCATTATAGAGCTGCAAAACACTCATCAAATTGTTTTTTCAGCCCATCAATATATAATATCTTCCTTGAATTCATTTTTTCATTTCCGATGATTGATGATTTAAAACCTTTAAACCTCAAAGATTCATCATTTCAAAATGTCATATTTCCTTCTTGGATTTGTTTCAAATTCATAAGAAACATTAAATCTCATGTTATATGATAAGAACACCCACTATCATGACTCTATAGATGTTCTATTTTTGTATATTTTAAGGTGGTTTCCACTACAGGAGCACTCTGTTCTTTATTTTCATTCTTCACTTCCAACATCTGTGATTTTTTAAAAACGTTTTGTTGGTATCGATAAAAACAACACATCCATTAGTAATATGTCTAGGTTGTTCACATATTTTACAAATAATTCACATTTTGAGAGGATTGAATCCCCCCAAACGTTATCTTCCATAACATATAGAATAGAAATAATGTTGTTCGTTGAATAAACTCTCATATTCCACATGTCTGAATCCCCCCACAATAATAGAAGAAGTCATAGAATAAACATTTCTCTCTAAAACATCTATATATACAGAACTCGTAAAATGATTCTCAACAATATTTTTAACAAACCTCTACTGACCATCAATATTTATATTTTCAATCATAAGTTTTTCTTTCAACTTAGATTTCTATTTAGACTTATCAGATCATAATGTAGTAGAAATATTTCTAGACTCATGATTTTTTAGAAATATATAATTTTATAGCATTTTCAACATTGAAAATATCCATATCCTTTTTATCATTGTTCTTACTAGAATAATTTCCATATTTCGTCTTGACCTATGAAGGTAAATTTGGATTAAATTTCATTGATTCATTCTTACTAAAATATTCACCAACATTAGAGATAGATTTTTTGAAAATTATATTCCATTTTTATACTTCATAATGTTTCATTTGGACATGTTACGACTCCTCTTCTTTTTTTTATATCTAGATATTAATTACGAATCATTTTACTCTCAATAGAATTCATTGGACAATAAATATCCTTTTCCAACATGAAATTCTCCTTAGGAAAACATAACTGACTATTTAATGAGGAATTAAAATTTATCAACTACATATTTTCCTACGTAAAAATTATAATATTTCTCAAAAATTATTTCAACTCTTCTTTTATATAATAATCATGTTGAGTGTCTTCTACATCATAACCGTTTATTCTTTAATTTTCCTTAATCACTTCTACAATAATGTTATTCTCTATAGAATTATTAGTAAATTATTTTTATAATTCAAACTTGATAACCTATTCTTGATAATATTGAGTAAAAACGATTCTTTTTTTTAAATTACTTTTTAACCATCCTTCGCCAGAATATTTATCTTTATGACCCTATTTATTCCATGACCTTGTTGGCCTTCTATTGTTTTCATCAATTTATTATTATTTCATTATTTTAGAAATGTTGGCCAAAAAATGAACTTGAACTCCACATTAAAAACATTTCAATGGTTTTTTCCCTTGAATTTTCTAATACATCATTTCACATTCATAGAAATCAGGGATAAAATTTCATAAAAAATTATAAAGTACCATATTATCAGAATATTATTAACTCTCTTCCACTATAATAATAATTTTATATGACATCTCTTTATTTGCATCCATGAAATACATTTTTGTATTAGTTTTTTTCTCGTCAAATCCTTCTCCCTTCTCAATTCATATGTGAAGAGAGTAATACAAAAAAAATCCAAAGATAATGTTTCAAGGTGTCTATATTTTAATTAAAATAGATTAGCATCGAACATTTCAGGCATACTTCTCAAGATATTTTCAAATAATTTAGAATCCACCAAATTTTCAGCAAGACATCTAATTGTACTGAAAATTTCATTCACCTTGGTAAAGAAGTCCCCAAATGATTTAGACTCTCATGGTTTCAAGTCTTCGCACTTCATCCTCCAGATTTTTTGTTTTTCCATCATTACATTATATTTCTTTCATAAATTTCTTTCAGCTTATCCACCATGCCTTTAGTTGTAGGGACACCTTTAACTCATAATAAATCACTTTTAGAAATAAATTAGAGTAATTTATTTTTATACCTTCCATCGTTCTCAGTATTCTTCTTGTCAACAAGTGTAAAAGGATCCTTGACATCAATATTAGAAAATCCATCTTTTGTAGTTCAAGATCATTATACCCATGAGTCATAAATAAAGCATCATTATATCTTTCCACATATGAAAATTATTTCAATAACAAATTGGAATCACATTAAAATTCACACAATTCATTTTTTCCATCACACAATCTCTTCAAAACGTCAGAAAATAACAAACGATGGGTACCAGTCGCTTTGATACCACTTAATGTTGCCCTGTCGTGATTCAAGTATCACTGAGAGGGGGAGGGGTAAATTAGTTATATCATTTTTCTTTATTTTTGAAACAACCTTCTCCCCTGGTTTAAGAGATCATTCGCTACAAAAAAAGCCAAAACACATATTGAAAAGAACCCATGATATACATGATTCACAACTAAAAAATAGTTGATACATCCTTTTTATAGTACAAAATTAATACAATACCACACAATCGAGTAGAAAACAATCATTCAATGTAGAAATAATGAGTAGGATATTACATTACACTCATAAAGTACTTGAAAAATAATCCTCAAGCATGTGTTCTCTCTCTTAAAAAAATTGAGTAATTCAATTTTTTGGTTCTTCTTGATCAACATTCAAAAATTTTGTCTTTCAAATTAATTCTTCAATTTTCTACCTAGAATCTGGTTGAAACTTCTTTTAGTCCTCTAGGAACTTATCTGGCTCCTCCATGAACTATCTAACACCTCCCCTTCATGCCTATGTCCTTCGTGTACTATATAGAAGGAATGTTATGGGAACAACTCTTCTATAATGAATTGCCTATACTCCGAGTACTAATTATGATTCTTCTTACCATCTTCGTATATTACTTCTGCTTCTATAGAATGCCTTATTTCCTACAATTATTCTATTTAATCCATGATTTTTTTTATCTTCTGCATACCAATTTTTCCAACATAGAATCTCTCTATTTCAAAACACTTGTATTTGCAGAATTTTGTCCCTCAAACACGTTCCTATATAGAATTCACATCAAAAAACTATTTATATATCTCCAAAATTCTTTTTAAATGATTATATCTTTTTGTATAAAAACTCTTATATAATGATGGTATTGTAGTCAATTATATAGGAAAAATAACTACCACGATTTTCAATGTGGTACTACCTTCACCGCATACATCTTTTCCTACCATGAACTAAAAGACTTTTAAATACCATTTTCTTCATGGTCTGCTTACCAAATATCTTCCACAAACGACAAACCATCTTCATACATCATCACCTAATGCAATAATACTTTTTCGTTTTCCTAGACTACTCTGACGTACTAATTCTGTAGTGTGGTACGAGGCCGAGAAACCATATCAGACATGCTATGTGGTCCATATATATGGATCATGATTTCAATTCCTTTTTTGATCTGGTTTAAAACTCTCCAATTGATTTAGTAATAAGAAGAATAAAATGCATTTATAAACACCAATTCCATATTTTCAGCCCCAAAAATTTGGAAAACATAGGTAAACTACACCATGTTACTTATCTGCATTAGAAATAACACACATGCTTCATTACAATCATATGGATTCTTCTATAATAATTTTATTTCATCACAAACTTTATAATTCATGATATTTAGTCATTGATAGATCACCATTGGCATAGTAATATTTTTATTGGAATATACTCTAACATCCCTATCATCTAACAACGTCATTCCTTCTAATCTAAATTAAATATGGATGTCATTACATTCTTCTCCCATTCCATTAGAAGTATTATATCACAAATGTAGGATCAAAAAGAAATAATGATGTATATGGCCAATATACAAGAGGGGTGAATTGTATTCATTAAAAAATTCCTTTGAAACCTTTAAAGGAAATATTCTACATTAAAGCGTATTTAATCATTAATATATTCTGAGTAATAGTTTTAAAAAATATGAGAAAGGTATACTATCTAATATTAAAAAATTTAACAATAAAATTGAAATATAAAACAACATTAAATAGTAAATAAGTTACAATAAGAATCCTTTAACCCAAAGATAAGGTTATCTAATAACCCAAGATAATGTTTCTTTGATTATACTTTCAAAAAAGTCTGTCATACCCAAACCCATGTTAAAACTCAATCTGAAGATTAGTATCTTTCTTGCTATCCCCACAAGCCCTTGATTTAGAAATAAATCAGAACGTCTACCTTCCAAACTATGAAGCCACCGAAGAACATGATCGTATTCTACAAAGAGAAAGTCTAAAAAAGTTGTTCATGTCTGAATAAGTTGTTCACGACATCCACATGAAGCACTGAGTGTTTTAAGAGATTCTCCCTCTAGAAATCACTTCATACCTTTTTCACATACATCATGTTCATCGACTCTCTAAATTATAGTTTCTCGTTAAAATGTAATTGTATTTATAGGAAAAACTTCCCAACAGTTAGCTCCACTCAAACAATCATATTTTCAATAAATTTCAGAGGGACCTGGACACATGTCAATTATACCAATAGATTTTTTGTAACAGATTGTATGACATAGTTTCAAGTATAGAAATGATGTTAAGTTAAAGATAAAAATTATGTACAAGAAAAATGGGAATATGATAATATTGGAATGGTACATTAAAAAAACTCTAATATTATCAAGAAAACCAATTTATAAGAAAAAGTAAATCAGATTGTAAAAACGTTATCAAATTTGTACCATAATGCGAATCATAAAATCAGAATGACTTTTCACTGGATTTGGAATTATAAAACAGAATAACTTTATCACCAGATTCGGTATCATGAAATCATAATTAATTTTTCACCGGAATCGGTATCGTCAAATTGTAATGATTTTTGCACAGGATTTGGTATTATGAAATCGTAATGACTTTTTCACTGAATTCGGTATCATGAAATTGTAATGAATTTCTCACGTGAATTGGTATCATGAAATCGTAATAACATTTTCACTTGATTCAGTATCATGAAATCATAATGAATTTTGCACCGGAATCGGTATGATAAATCGGTATGTCTAACAGAATGTGAAAATTTAATGATTTTTCAGTATGTATAACAGAATGAGTTGATCTGATTTTATGAAAAAACTGTACTTAAGAAACAAATCAGAACTTAAGAAAAAGTGTTTTTGATTTTCAAAACATAAGACCATAAGATATAGAGAAGTCATAAGATAACCAGATTGAATCAACAATCTCCGCCTTTATGGAAATCCCAAACAACTTTTTTAAGGAGGAATATATTGACATAGATAAAAAATTATGAAAAACTTATCTCACCTATTGAATGAGATTTCAGTTGAATATGACTAACTCCCCCTTAGGTTATTTTTCCCATGTATCATATTCATGAGCTTTAGAATCTGGTTTTAATTCTTAAAAAACATCTCTCCCTTAGATAAACATATCTTCTTAATAGAAAACTCCCCAGATGGACATTATCCTTTCTTACCATACCTACTCTTAATAGATTCTCCTCCTTGGCGATATTTATCAAATTCATCCTTTATATAAATTATCCCCTTTGTGATTTTCATAAAGTGGAAGTAGAATGGATAGGTATAAGATGTACCTGTAAGGTTAAGCATGCATACATTCTAAAACAAAAGAAAGATATTCCATAATCTTCTTAAGGAAATTTTAAAAATAAGTTTTATACTACAACAAAACCTCAGAATGTAAAGAATGTCATCCATCCTACTTCTTCTCAGACAACATTTTCATTATCAAGGCTTTAACTTTCATCATTTCCATATGATCATGTTGAAGCTTCATCAACAAGATATCTTGATCTTGGTTCTTCTTTTATAAGGACACGATCCATTCTTCTTGAGCTTTTATTCTAACATCTTGATTCTTAATGAATTCTTCTTGAGCGGCCACCTTTTTCATTAATTCTACTCTGAATTCTTTCTAATGGTTAAATATCATGAAACCGTTTCGAGTTGACTAAAATTCTCAAAGATTGATGCCTTGACCTTGTTGAACTCAGTTTCACAAGTATTGAATGCTCTTTTTTTTGAATCCATGAAGTCACTAAACTGTCTGAGTTATTCATTGATGGTTTATGTGTGGTTAAAAACAATCTTACAAGTCAACTTCCAAGAATTGTAATCAATCAAAATATTACTGAAGTTTTATTCTTTCTGGACCACCTTGTACCTAAGTATATTGGTCGATTCCTTCTTCCGATTCGGGGTTTCTTGCATCATTTGACATTGGGAATCAATACTTACATGAACAAGAATGGTGCTATCCTACATTATCAATGATAGCTTGACAAAGTCATGTTCAACAAATGATGAGGATTCGGAGCCTAAAACATCTTTTCCTATATCAACTCCTATTGGATTTAAGGAATACATTTCCACTGTTCTCTTAAAAGACTATTGAGGTGTTTCTTTATTAGATAAGGAAACCAAAATATTATTTCCTTTTCTAGGATTTTAAACTTTGGATTTTTTATCCAATACAAGGATAACATAAGGATACCCAGATCATCTTCTTCCTCTTGAAACCCTTCTTATTGAAGGCCTTATTATATATATTCTTCCTGAACCTTTTCATATTTACCACCTTTTTGATCAACCTCTTCATTATCTTGCTCTTCAATTTCAAATTGAACTTGTTCTTCATCTTCAACATATACTTCTTTCTCAACTTCTTCTACAACTTCATGTTCAACTTTTTCTTCAGAGACAAATTTAGTTACTGAACTGAATGTTGTTCCAATGTAATATTCCACTATTCTTAAAACATCATCATTGTTTTCTTAAACAATCTGATCTTATATTTCGTGAACCTTTTTTGATAATGAATGTTATTTTTTTGTTTTCTGGATTTTCCGAGTGGTAACCGGCTTCTTATGAACAACATGAGGTTCCAAAATTTCTTGAAATTTCTTTTCTACAACTTTTAGAAGAGACAGACATACAATAGCATCGAAGGACTTTTTCGTTATGAACTTCTCCTACTTTTCAATCTGATGTTTTTCAAATTTATTGATTTTTATGGCCCCAGAATCTACAAGATTCAAGCCAATAGAAGGATCTCCTTCTGTTCTAGTAGCTATCAATTCTATACACTATGCATCTGTTGCATTAGAATAAGCTTTTGGTTTCATTCTAGGAATATGTACAGATACTGGGACATCAAGAACTAGAATTGGAAATTTTAGTTCTTTATGTTTCCTTTTCTTGGGATCAAATTTTGAAGACTCTAGAACATCACCCAAGTTCTGGACAACCATTTCGTAAAAACATTTAGATTCCAGTAAGAACTCAACCTTCATCCACCATAGAGAGTCATCACATAGCAACAATATCTTGAAAGGATTCGAAACTGGTCGGCATGGGACATTCAACTCTTAAAGGCGCATAACAATTATCATGGATATATTTGTTGGATATATAAGAATATGAGATCTGATGGTTCAACCTTTTATAGCTTGGATGGTGAGAATGATGTACATAACCAATTTAATCATTCTTTAGTTGACAATAATGTCTAAAAGAATGATATCACATATAATTAGATATTCCTTATCTTTTTTTCTTAGTATAAGAAAACCATGCATCCAAAGAGCTTCCACATTGTGATCTGTTGTAAGATTCGTAATCATCAGATTCTGAACATACTTAAGACCAACATAATCCAAAGCCTTGACTTTTTCAAAAGAACCTTCTTTCTCAAGAAGTCTATGAGATCAAATTATAACTTACCCTTCATACAGTATGTTGAGAACATTTTCTGCCTTCTTATAGGGAACGTTTTATTTCATATCATAAAATTTGATCTTTACCATGTAATTTCCTTCTTTTTAGTTGATAGTAATAGATTCATAGAACAGAATTACCAAATTAGGGAAAACTAGATCTGGATATTTCTCTTCTTCCACGCAAACAATTTCCCATCCATTTTTATCACCTTAGAGATAAGGGAGTCATATTTTTAAAAGATGATAGGGCATAAAAACCTTTCCCTAAATATTTAACCATCCTTTATTTCCTTGCTAATAGACATCTGATCTACTGTGGATTCGGGAGTAATTCAGGATAAGAGAGAAAAAAGAATCAGAATGAACAATTTGATGGCAACATAACTTCAGAACAAAGATCAACAAGGATGGTGTGATGCTTAAAAATGATGCACCCCTTTTCTAGACATAACTATGACATTTAATCTCCTATAAGATAATCAAACGACCAATAATAGCCAAATCTAGTTCTATTATTGAAGATGATTATTGAAAATATGAATTCTAGTCTTTTGTATCATGGTAAACCAGGATTTACAATATTGAAATACCATCAACTAAAACTTAAGACAAGAAAATAAAGTGTAAGATTGTGTGACTTTTGGAATACTCTAAAGAATTTATCGGTATTATAATAATTCTCTTTGATATTTTTAATTACAAGATTTTAATTCTGAAAATGTCTATTCTGAAAATAATGTTGAATTTTTTATGAAATAAAAATATTCATAAAGAAAGATTAATTTTTTAAGAAGGAAAAATTTACTTAACGAAAGATAAAATATTAAGAAAGAAAAATTTTCTTAAGGAATGATAAAAAATTTTAGAAAGAAAATAAACTATTAGAAATATAAAAAAACATATGTACTCACCATAAAATTTGGTGTACATTTAAGTTAGGAAATGATTTAATCAGGAAGTATATAAGAATGATTACTTTAAAGAGATCATACCTTGTTTCTGTTTTATGTATTGAAATATTTCAGAAGATATTGGCTTTTTAATAATATCATCTTATTGTTCTTGTGTTCCGATGAATTGAAGAATAATTTATCCTTTAGTGTGTGATCCCATAGAAAGTGATTTCTATTATCTATGTGGTTTTAAAAAAAATGATGTGAAAGGTTTATAATTATGGAAATGGAACACGTGTTATCACACATTATTTTTGTCTTACTATAACCCATACCATAGTCTATGACTGTGTGTTGCAACCACAACACATGATCACAACAACTTCCAGCTGCTACATATTCAGCTTCAGTAGTGGAAAGTGCTACTGAATGAATTTTCATGCAAGACAAAAAAACTAAGGGATCTCCTTAGAAATGAAAAGTTATTTATGTACATTTTCTATCCATTTTACATCCACCAATGTCAGAATCAGAAAAACCATTACGATTAAAATCATTACAAGAGGATAAAAATAATCCCAAATATAAAGATCCCTTTAAATACTGAAAAATTATTTCTACATTCCTTAATATTTTCCTAGAATCTTACACATATTCCTACTGAGAAAATTACCTCAAGTTAACAAATTTTTATGTATTGTAAACATCATATCATCCCTCTATAAGATGTATGATCTATATGTTTCCCCGCATCATCAATATGAATAGTATTTGAGGTTCCTATAGGAGTACATATACTCTTAGTGTTTTCATGTGAAGACTTCTTAAGAAGATATTTGACATACTTATGATTATATATATAGGTTCCCTCTAATTTTTTAGGAAATTTAAAACCATGATAAAAGTTAACTCATCCATCACACTCATCTCAAACTCAAATTTCATATGTTTCGTAATGAAATTAGTTATGGATTACTGAGTTGATCCAAATATGATGTTAGGAACATAAATCTGGACAATCTAAACAACATTATTATTTTTCAAAATAAAAAAGGTTGGATCAGTAGTTCCCTTAAAATGGTTACTTTGAAGCAAAAATCCTGAAAGTCTATCATACCAAGATCTAGGAACATCTTTAAGTCCATACAAAGTTAAGGTATGTTTATAAACATGATAAAGATATTTTGTATCTTCCATGCCCAAGGGATGATTTACCTAGACTTCATCCTGTACATAACCGTTAACAAATCAAAATTTAAATCAATTTGATAATGTTTAATGTTAAAGAATGCTACAAAGGAGAGAAGAATATGAATTGATTCAAGTCTAGCTACAGTAGAATATATTTCATCATTGTCTTTTCTTTCTTGTTGGTTTATCCTTAAGAATATAATCTTTTTTTATTAGTAACAATTTCTCAATTTTCATCTTATTTGTTTCTCTAAACCCATTTTACTCAAAAAAGAGGTTTCCTTAGGTTTTTCAAAAAAGGTCCAGAATTGATTTCATATGAATTCATTTTATTCATCTTGCATAGCTGTAATCCAATCTTCATCTCCTAAGGCTTATTTAGGAGTCTTTGGTTCATATAAGGAGAGAAATACAACATGTTAATATTTATTCCTAAAATAACTTCTAGTTTTTAATTGTTGATTAACATTTCCGATGATATAATCACTGGGATGATTCATATGTAACAACTGACATGGATTTTGAAAAACATGTTCATCAACCAATGGTAGAAAATAATCAGGTGTAAATATTTCAGAAATATTTTCATGAACATTTCCCATAACTGAATGATCTTCTATCAATTATAGGTGATCAGTTTTAAAAATATATCAGGAAATGATTCAGGTTTTTTGAATATAAAAGGGTAATTTTCATCAAAATAAACATGTACTATTTCATCCATAGTGAAATTTTTTTATTAAAAACTCAGTATACCTTATAGTTAGTAGAGTAACCTAATAAATTTCATTCATCGGATTTGGGTGCATATTTACATATGTTTTCCTTGGTATTCATGATAAATAAATTTCAACCAAAAACATTGAAGTAAGATACTTTTTGTTTTTGGCCAGTCCACAACTCATAACTTTATTTATTAAGAAAAGGTCTTATTAAAACTCAATTTGTTGTATAAAGAGTATCAAATACAGTTTCAGAAAAAATATTTTTAGTAATAGAATATTAACAAATCATGGTTCTTGTCATCTCTTGATGAATACACTTTATTCATTTGACAAAACCATTATGTTGTGGAGTTCTTGGTGATGAAAAGTTTTGAGTAATACATTTTTTACTAAAAAATGTTTCAAAATCATAATTTTCAAATTCTACACCATGATTGCTATGAATAGTAATCAATAGTAAATTTTTCTCATTTTTAACCTGAGATTTTATGGTTTTAAATTTATAAAGTGATTCATATTTCTTTGCAAGAAAATAGACCCTTGTAAATCAAATGTATTCATTAAATATAATAAACACATAGTATTTTCCTCAAATACTTCCAGTTTTTTTTACCAAATTAGTCTTTGTTCACCAATTGTAAACTATTAGACGTTGTGACATCACTTATAGACTTTGAGCTCGATTTATTTTTCTTGCCACATTGAAAAGTTTCACGGACTTTTGAAGAAACAAACATAAATTCAGGTTGATCCTGAACATGTTCTTTATTAGAACGTTAATTAAGATTCCATAAGTTACAGCATCCTAGTATTCTATGAAAAAGAAATGATTGATCTTAAAATACAATATGAAATGTTATATATTGACTTCTACAGTCTTCTAGGTCTAAGGTGTAAACATTTTCATGCCAAAGGGAAGATAGAATAAACTCATTCATAGAATTGTGAAAAAAACATATATCTTTTCTAAAATTCACATGGTTGCTTTTATCACATAATTGCCTTATGCTAATTGGGATGTTCTTATGGCTGTTTACAAAAAGAAAATTTGAATTAATATCTTTACAAAGAATAATAATGTCACCTATAACGACAATTTCCATTTGAGAGTAATCTCCAATGTTACTTGTCCACCTTTTATTTTTGAAATATTTTTAAAATATTCTTTGTTACTAGTCATGTGATAGGAACATCCACTATCCATGTACTACAAATTATTGGCACTTCCTTGATTAAACTAGAAAGGATAGAGTTTTATTTTCTAAAACCAAACTTGCTTGGATCTACAATTGTTAGATAATAAAAACATGGGTAAAAAAATTTGTTTATAAAAATAAACTTTATGAAACCCAATGGATTGAACATTATTTAAAGAAATGATTTTCTCCCAATTTCAACCACTCTGACATTTATTAGAAAAATGGGATCTTGAAGGAACAAAATAATTGTTTCTAAAAATAGGTTATTCATGAGAATAACTGAAACCTTGATTATTACCATGAGGTCAGATTTGAGAATACATTTTGTCAAAATTTTCTTTTCTAGAAGTAAAATTTGCAAGAAGTTTCTTCAAATAAATTATATAAGATTTTAGTGTTAGGAATAAATTTTTATCCTTAAGAATTATAAATTTAGAGTTAATATTGTCCTTTAAAATATATTTTTTAAAAAACAGAATATTATGATCCCTATAAATTGTATCGTTTATATAATTATCATCCTCAAGTTTCATTGAACTATTTTCTAAAACACAAATTTTATTATCAAGATCATTAGTATGATTTGAAATTTCTTTATTAAAATAAATTCTCTAGAATTTTTGTTTTCAAGTCTCTTATAAACTTTACAATTTCTTGTTTCAAGCATTAATCAGATGTATAAACATCCTCATTGGAAGGAAAATCAATATAATTATCTAATGAAGAAGATTATTCATCTGAAAAAAACCTCTATCCATATGTTTTTAACTTAATGGAATATGGGTTAAGGTTTTAGAAGTGTGTACATAATCCATAAGACAATGATTTAGAATTGAGACTCTAGGAATTATCCCAATATTCCTCTGATAAAAAGATTCATATTATAAAGAGTCATCAAAAGAATCTCCACCACTAGAACTCCATGTTACATTAGTTTTTAAGATGTTCATATGATTCGATCTGTAAAACATCTTGTATTTTTTCATAATTCATGTCTTTCTTGTCTGTTTTCTTAAGCAACGAACAATTAGGTCTAATATGACCAGTTCTTCTACATTCATAGGATGTCCCATCTCCATCTTTCTTATCTTTTACCTCTTAATTTTTGTACCTATATTTAAATTTCATCTGTCAAAAAATCTTGTTCATCCTTCAAGCAATATTTGATTACTCATTTTCTAAAGCTTCACATTCAATAGATTCAGATTGTATAACAAAATTCTTAGATTTTTTTCTTGTAATGATCTCAGGAGTCTTGGATATCAAATGATTTAAAGTAGTTGTAAAATCAACACCTCAATTATCATTCTTCTTCTTAATATTATCTCAAACTCTCTTCATTCTGTTTTCGTGTTGGAGAAATGTTCCGAATAGTTCATTAAGAGAAATCTATGGGACATTCCTACTCTCATCAATAACATTCCTCATATATTCCCATTCATTAGGCATGACATCAATAATCTTTTCATAATGAATCCCTTCATATAGACCATTCACACCTATAGATTGTAAGCTATTGACAATAGTTATAAATCTTTTTTGAACCTTACATATGTGTTCTCCATAAGGGAATCATAAAGAATGATACTCAGCTCTGAGCATAGCTCTGCTAGTTTCAATGACATTGAATGTTCCAAAATGGGTTACATCAAGCTTCTTCCAAATTCTATTATAATCTTCACAAGATGAAATTTGGAAATATATATTTCTAGTCATGGAACAAAAAAAAGTATTATGTACCTTAATTTTTTGCTGGTATTCAACCTTTTCTAGATTAGTGAAGGTTCTATGTTCCTTATAAAGAATATTATAAACTATGTTTTACATAATATAGTTATCTACACCTGTGATTATCACAAGGGTCTTCGTTATGTCTCTTTAGTACTCATAGTCATTTCCATCTAAGATTAGAAGTCTAGTAAGAATGATATTTTCAAGAGATACAACATGAATGGCTGCAACAACAAAAACATTCTTTCCACAAAACTTGTTAGAAGTAATAATTTGTAATCAAATAAGAAAAAAATTAGCATCAAGAAATCTTATATGTGAATATAAGTATTTTAGAGACCTCCTTTGATACCAATACTATGTTTGAAACGAAATAATGATGTAGATTCTCAATATACAATAGGGGTGAATTGTATTCAATGAATACTTCCATTGGATCCTTTAAAATAAATATTCTACCTTAAAGTATATATAATCATTAATATAATTAGAGTAATAGAATTTCAATGTATGAGAATGTTATACATTCTAACATTAACAATGTTAAGATTACAACGGAAATATAAAACATATTCAAATAGTAAACAAGTTCTAGCAAGATTCTTCACACCCCAATATATTGGACTCCAGCAACCATGGATGATGGTTCCTTGATTTATAATTTCAATAAAAACTGTCTTACCCAACCCAGGTAATCCCTCAATCAGAATATCGGTATTTGTCTTACTATCCCCGTAAGCCCTCAATTTATAAGGAAATCAGAACATTTGTATTCCAAACATGGAATCCCATGATCATCATGATCATAGACTGCACAAAACAAGTATAAAATATTTTTTCTTGACTGAATAAGTTTTTCATGACATCTGCATGAATAACTAAGAGTTCTAAGAGTCTCTCTATATTGAAATTAAATTTAGCTTGCTTACAATCATCATGTTCATCCACACTCTACATTATCATTGCTCGTTTAAATGGACTTCATTTATAGGAAAAACATCTAAACGGTCAGCTCCCCTCCAATATCCAAATTTTCCTTAAATTTTAGAGCAACATGGATATGTTTCAGACATAAAAAAATTATTTTGTAATGGGTAATACAACATCGTTTCACATATAAGAAACTATGTAAAGATAATGATAAAAATTATGTATAAAAAAACATGTAATCCGATAATATTGAAATTATACATTAAACAACTCTATCATTATCAAGAATACAGATTCATAAGAAAAAGTAAATCAGATTGAGAAAACTGTATCACATTTGTACCGGAATCCGAATCATAAAATCAGAATGGCTTTCACATTGGATTCAGAATCATAAAATAGAATAACTTTTACAGTGGATAGGGTATCCTGAAATCGTAATGACTTTTTCATCAGAATCAACATCATGAAATATTAATGACTATTGCAGAAAATTCATTATCATGAAATCATAATGACTATGGCACCGAATTCAGTATCATGAAATCGTAATGACTTTTTCACCGGAATTGGTATCATGCGATCATAATGAATTTGGCACTACATTCTGTATCATGAAATCATAATGAATTTTACACTGGAATCAGTATGATAAATCTATAAGTCTAACGTCCCATCCCCAGTTACCCAGAGTCGGTGCATTATTACATAACATTGGCATGATCACAAGAAAGATCAAGTCTCGAAAGACCGATTAGTTTAGTATCCATGGAAACACTAGATATATTCATAATGTTTTACATTACAACATAAAATGAAAACTACAACAATATAGTCTCCGTATTACACACTCTTATCCCCTCATACTATCCGTGTAAGTCATTCATAATTTACTTCTACACATCCTGAGAAAAATAAAACATAGAAAATGGGTGAGATCAAATGCCCAGTAAGGATAGCAATATAGCAGAAAATTTCATAAATAATAATAAACATTTAAAGCAATGTATAACTAAAACCAAAGCCTTTTAAACTTGAACTTCAACACAGTATGGAAAAAATAAAATGAAATAATGAAATTTACTTATTCACATGGATATTCTACTAATCGAATAATCACATGCAATATCAATAACCACTTTCATAATGATGGAATGGATAATGCCAGACTATCATAACCACATAGCCAAGGCCTTGTTCCAATACTACAAATAAGATTTTGCCAAGGCCTTGTGCCAAGAAACTAGTTTGTATCATGATACCTATCGATGCATCGAGGAGATATAGCGGGCTCCACCCGTCATATATTAAGTCCAATCCATTCCCATATGAAATGGTTTAAACATAACATAAACATTCGTATTAAAACTAGCATACGAAATGTAAAGAATTCATCCATAAACCATGAATGGTATAAAAATAACACATCCACAGTCATACATATCACAAAACATTCAATACAATATAGAAGTTTTGTATCATAATAAATCAACTTCAAATAAGCGTAAAATCCATCAAAGGATGTTGACATAGATTAAATCAAACTCTTTTTAGAGAAATATCCCTTTCTATTTTGAAATCATTTATTTATAAAATAAAACATTTTCATTGAAAATATTATTATAAAATTGTAAGCGAAGATTTGAAGATTTTATAATGACAGAAAATAGCTGCACCCGCCGTATAAGTTAAAAAACATTCTTACATTAATTCTGCCGAAAAGGATAAAAATCACCTTGTTTGGAAAACGACGGAAAGATTCCTTTATAAACCTATTATAAAAAGTCAAAAAAGGGTATAAATGTCTTTAACCCATATTCTTGTAAATATTAAAAATGTTTGAAATACATTCTTAAGAAACATGGATGTGGATGATAAAGAAATCCCAGTAGATAATTAGGTATAAACAACCTCGAATAATGAAGAGATTGTGAAATAAACCCTTACCTTGTACTTTCCCTTGGTTGGGGTAGCTTAACCTCCTGTATAATGGTGAAATAATTGTTATTAAATTATACAAGAATCATATACGTTAATATGATTTCATATATGATTTTTTAACATTGATTTGTTAATAATATCTTAGTATTATCGTTGTTTCAGGTGTTAACTTACTTGTTTTATTTTATATTTTTTGTTACATAAGCCATGTTTGTCATGGATAAGTTGTATATTAATCATATACAGAATTATATCAAGTCCTTAGATACTATTATTAATAATCAAATGAGAATTAGACTTGGATGGATGTTATGGAGAATGAATCTCATCGCGTTCGTGGAGAAGGTAGTCAATACGTACACACGAGTGACAATATCATTCTTTTATAATAATATAATATATAATTGGATGGTATATAATATATAAAGAATCATTATCATGTTATATTTATTATTTACATGAGTTAAACATCATTATTATACCCATCTAAATTATAATTTATTGAATAACAATTACACCATGATGTGGAGACGGTAAGCCGTACGTACGCACGTATGGTGACATGTTATTCAAAGGATGGATAGAATAATGAATATGGTTGTACCATATTTATAATAAAATCATATTATATATAAGATACTGGAGTTATTATTTTAGAATGGTAATATCAAAGAAGGAAGAAGTGGAAGAAGGAATGAACTTGAAAAAGGGTGGTGAAAACATTACCTCTTCTTCGGGTTCTTCCTTTTGATTACATCAAAAGGGCTACTTAAGTTGGTTTTATGACTAAAGTAAGGCCTATAGGATGAAGTTAGGGAAGTTGAGAGATTATTTGGGAAGAGTTTGGTCGAGCCAAAAGGCTCTGAAGGTGTGAGATAATGAGAAGGGGGAGTGCCCTTTTATAAGAGGGGTGAGGGGCACCTTTGGAAAAGCTAGAAATATTATTTTATAATAAATTCATATTCGGTTTCTAATGGCTCCAAAGTATATTATTTAAAGGTTAAGGTGGTTATGGGTCGAAAACCACTAAACCAATAGAATTTAGATAGGTTTGGGTTACTATATTAACCTTATCATTAAGTATTAACTCTTAGTTAATTAGTTTCACTGTTACAATGTCTCTTTGTATTTTTATATTATATTGTTAATAAACATACTATATACAAGCAACCGTCCCCCAAGTGGTCCATTAATGAAACTAATATCATGATATAAGTCTCTTGGACAAATCTTCGATTTTTAGGAATTTAATATCAATTAATAATTGAATATTTGTTTTAGAAACTCTTTTATGTCAATTTTGACACTATTCAGTAATTGATTTTTGTAAAATTCATAAGATAATGATTACTTCGAAAAAAGTAAATTACATCATTCATAACATGTCATATTAACCTATAAAATTATTGTAATTCATAAAAACTCTCAAATTATATTTATTTGGGTATCTACAATATCAATCATTTTAATTTTTCACCATTATAGTAATTATTGCATCACCACTGTGTAATAAATAAATTAAATTATTTAATGTCTAAAAATTATAATTAAAATACCATTATGTAGTAACATTTTGTATCTTTCTAATGAATATTTATAGTCGAAAATACAACATATATAACCCTATGTAAAAATAGTTTTTCTAAATGATATATGCTTGTGTCATTTTTATATTCATTTTAACATAATTAAAATAAAGTGTCCCTATCACTTCCAAGTGGCACCATGGGGTCCCAAAATCTACCCAAAGATGCCCATGGTCAGAAATGTATCAAAAAATAAGTTTAGGACATGTTTTAGGGTAATTGTTTTTATTAAAATATTATTTTTTAACCCTTATTTAATTGATTTACCCTTTAACCATGGTAAATAAAATATTTACCGAACTAATTATTCAAATTGTCTAAAAATAAACGTTACATATTTACTAAATTTGAACATCCTGATTCCAAATATGGAATCCATTTTTCCAAATTCAAAACACATAAGTGGGAGAAATTAATTTAAAATTAATTCCCGCTGTCAAAACAAAAAGCGTGTTTTTAAGATATAATAACTATTAAAAGATTGATACTTGTTTATGTTCGGTTTAATTGTGAAATTATGTCCAATGACCAAAATTTTATTAAATGGTAAAAATATATTCTAAATATACTTTAAAAACACTCAAATTCATAATTTATCACTATTAATTATTTTGATTAAAAAATTTATTTTTAATTAAAATTTAGTAATTTTCACTATTCATCAAAATATTAAAGTTATCCAAAAGGTACCAAAATTTCACCTTAGGCTAAATTTGATACTCCAAATATAAAAATAAAGTCCATTTTGAGAGATAAAATTTCTAAAATTTTAAAAAGTATGTATTACTATTCATAACGGCTAGTTTGATCGGCTGTGGTGTGTGTTAGAACTCGACGTTAAGTACAACACACACTATTGCATTATTCAAAGAGAAGCGTACAATAGAAGAATGGGGTGTTAAATTATCCCCTCCTTCAAATAATTTTGTCCTCAAAATTTCTATAATACTACCACATGAAAAGACTCGAGTGGTTCTTCATCATAAGTTCCTCGGGTTCCCACATCGCCTCTTCCATCTTATGGTTTCTCCAAAAAACTTTTACCAGACGTGTCGTCCGGTTTCACAGTACTTGTTCTCTCGTATCAATAATCTTGACTGGTTCTTCGCAATAAGACTGATCAGGTTCCAGTCCTAATTCCTCATAGGTGAGTACATGCGTTGGGTCAGGCATGTATTTCCCTAATAGAGATACGTGGAACACATCGTGAACTTTGGAGATACTTGGTGGCATTGACAATCGGTAAGCTACAGCCCCAATTCATTCTAGAATTTCGAAAGGTCCGATGTACCTAGGACTCAATTTACCTTTCTTACAAAAACTTATGACTCCCTTCCAAGGAGATAACTTCAGGAAAACATGATCACCGACTTGAAATTCCAAATCCTTCCTTCGTTTGTCGACATATCTCTTCTGCCTACTTTGAGCTGCTTTGATGTGATTTTGTATTACCATCACCTTTTCCATCGTTTCCTCCACCAGTTCTGGGACTACAAGTTTTCTTTCACCAACGTCATCCCAACAGGTTGGTGTACGACATGTATTTCCATATAACACTTGACATGGTGCCATCTGAATACTCGAACGGAAGCTATTTTTATAGGAAAATTATACCAGAGGTAAATATTGATCCCACATGCCCTAAAATTCAAGTGAGCATGATCTCAACATGTCTTCTATGGTTTCAATAGTTCGTTCTGATTGTCCATCTGTTTGGGGGTGGTAAGCAGTGCTCAAATGAAGTTCAGTATCCAAGGAATTCTGAATAATTTTCCAGAATCTTGAAGTAAAACGGGGATCACGATCAGAAACAATCGATAGGGGTACTCCATGAAGTCTCACAACTTCATTCATATATAGGCTTTCTAGACGCTCCAATGGTATATCTTCTCTTATAGCAAGAAAATGTGCTGACATGGTAAGACGATCAACAATTACCCATATTGCATCGTTCTTTCTAGGAGTATTTGTTAGCCCCATCACAAATTCCATCCTAATATTATCCCATTTCCACTCCGGTATGGGAAGAGGTTGCATGACTCTTCCAGGCTGTTGCCTTCCAGCTTTCACTTGTTGACAACCCATACATCTTGACACAAAATCAGAAATCTCCCTCTTCATGTTGACCCACCAAAAATGTTCCTTCAAATATCTATACATTTTGGTGATCCCAGGGTGTATAAATAAATTGGAACTATGAGCATCATCCAGAAATTCCCTTTTTAGACCAGGTATATCGGGAACAAAAAGTCTCTTCCCTAATTTCAACATTCCTTCTTCATACACAAAGTCTCTCAATCTCCCATAATTCATAGTTTTAATCTTCTTTTGAAATTCTTCATCATCGGTCTAAGAACCCTTAATCCTTTCTAGTAATGATGGTTTGCCAACCATTTGAAAAACCATTGATGTTTCACCTTCCCTGATTATTCCCATGTCCATGTTCACTAGATCCATGAAAATTGGATCCCTTTCAATTCTCATATTGTTAAAAACTCCATGGTCTTTTCTACTCAAAGCATCTTCCACCATGTTTTCCTTCCCTGGGTGGTAGTGTATCGTGCAATCATAATCCTTGAGTAATTCAAGCCATCTCCTTTTCCACATGTTGAGATATATTTGTGAGAAAATATACTTCAAAATCTTGTGATTATTATAAATCGCACATTTTTCAACATAGAGGTAGTGCTTCCATATCTTCAAAGCAATGATCACAGCTGCTAACTCAAGATTATGAGTAGGATAGTTTTGTTCATGAGTTTTCAACTGTCATGATGCCTAGACAATAACCCTATCATTCTTCATAAGGACACAACCAAGTCCTTTCTTCGATGCATCAATATAAATAACGAACCTACCATTCCCCGATGGTAGAGTCAATATAAGAGCATTGACTAATATTATCTACAGTTCTTCGAAACATTATTCACACTATTTTGTGCAAACATATTTAACCCCTTTACATGTGAGCTTTGTTAATGGATTAGCCAATCGGGAAAAATTCTAGATGAAACGTCGATAATAACCTGCCAAAGCAATAAAATTGCATACCTCAGTTATACTCATAGGTTCTGGCCATTCTTGGATTGCCTTGGTCTTAGAAGGATCAACAAAGATTCCATCTTTAGAGACAATATGGACAAGAAAAGAAATCTCATGAATCCAGAATTCACATTTGCTAAAATTCCCATATAATTCATGTCTTCTCAGAGTCTTCAGAATAATTCCCAAGAGACTTTCATGACCATCGTAACTTTTAGAGTATACCAAGATATCATCAATAAATACCACCAAAAATTCATCGAGATATTCCTTAAAAACTATATTCATCAGATCCATGAATACAGAGGGTGAATTAGTCAATCCAAAAGACATTACAGTAAACTCATAATTCCCGTACCTAGTTCGAAATGATGTCTTCAGAATGTCTTCCTTCTTTACACACAACTGATGGTATCCAGATCGAAAGTCAATCTTTGAAAAGTATTGAGCTCCATGCAGTTGGTTAAATAAATCATCAATGCGAGGTAGGGGATACATGTTATTTTTTTTATAGAATTGATCTCCCTATAGTAGATACATAACCTCATAGATCCATCTTTCTTTTTAACAAAAAGAACAGGGGCTCCCCATGGAGAAACACTAGGGCAAAGAAATCACTTATTACTCAATTCCTCTAGTTGTTTCTTTAGTTCAACGAATTCTACAGTGGACATTCTATAAGGGGTCTTCGATATAGGCCTTGATCCAGGAATTAAATCAATGGAAAACTCAACTTCTCGTTCTGGAGGATGTCCAGGTCAATCTTCCAGAAATACATCTACATATTCTTTCACAACCGGAACATCCTCTATTTGAACATTCCTTTCCTCACCCATAGTTATTTCATTCTCTTCCTCCCCAATAATTGAATTTAGTTGAGCTACTGGGGGTGGATCTAGATAAGAATTAGATGGTGACGATTCTGATATAAAGATAAGGTGTTCTTTATCATCATCATCAAAAATCGTAACCTCCTACTTCTTACAATAAATCTTCACATCATAGTCTAAAATCCAATCTATACCAAGGATTATATCAAACTCAATCATAGGTATGACGATGAGATCAGCAGATAAATAACATTTATGTTCTCTTATTGGGACTGATTCACAAATCATTATTGCAATGATACATCCCTTAGGAGTTTTATCTGACAACTCCCATGTTAAATCAAATTGAAAATATCTAATTTTCTTAGCAAACAGGGAACATATGAAACAATGCGATGATCTAGAATCAAATAATGCATTTGATAAACATGATGAAACCATTAAATTACCTGCCACCACGTCTTTTGGAGCTTCTACCTCAGTAGTAATGATAGAAAAAGATTGGCCTTGATCCCTTGTCCTTTTCTAAGGTAAGATCCCCTGATGATTAGGATATTCATTTGCATAATGTCCCATCTCCCTGCAATTGTAGCACTGAACATTGGTATCTTCCTTCTTCCCTTTGCAATCACGAGCTTGGTGGCCTTTTTCACCACACTTGTAACAGACACCCATTCCCTTCAAGCAAGTACCGGGGTGTTTCTTCCCACATTTACCACATGATGGATATTCAACCTTTCCCTTCTTCCCATTATTTCAATTCCCAGATTGATCAGCATATCTCTTCTTTTCTTACTTTTCTTTAATGTCATAAGACTTAGAGAATTCATTTTATGTCTTGATAGCACATGAGTCAATATCTTCGTACGACGAGAAGGATTGTGAGACTAATTCTCAAAGGAGAAAATGGTTTTAAACCATCAAAGAATCGATCAACCTTACTTATTGGGTTACGTATATAATCTCTAGCATACCTTTCTAACCATGTAATGTTAGCCACATACTTTGCGACATTCTCATCCTCCTTTTGTCTCAGACTCAGAAATTTCCTTTCCATATCTTCTCGATGGTCACGGGGAAAGTATTTTTCTAAAAACAGATCTTGGAACTCCCTCCATTCCATATTTTATAATTCATCGTCTTCCTTCGTGTTTTGAATTAATGACCACCATTGATCAGCATCTCTAGTGAGGCGGTAAACTACCATGATAACGTTTTCCCTTTCACTACTCCCCAAAGCCTGAAATATTTTCTCTAGGGAATTTATCCATTGCTCAGCTACTAAGGGATTTGTACTCCCATTGAATGTTGGTGGTTGTTTCTTCATGAATCGATCTAACATTGATCCTCCATGATGCAGATCAGGGTGCTCCATAAAAGTAAGGTTATTATTCATAACCTGAGTGAGTTGTCCCAATTTGGTGACTAGCTGATCGGCACCAGTTGCATCACCAGCTCTACTATAATTATCTTTAGCAGGAGGGAAATCCAAACCTGGAGTGCATGAATTGATACAGTTTCCATTTCTTCCACTATGCCCCATTTCTAAACAATGGCATAAACTAGATCAGCTTATGAATCAAAATACATATTTCCATACTTATAAAACACTTAACATAAATTATACTATTTATGGATATAATCCATAATCATAAAAATGTTTTCTTTGAGGATATATATACTCATAAACCCTTCATAATGATTTGTAATGAAAATGAGAGTTATCCTAAGCATATACCCTAGGAATGTCATAACCAATAGTATAGTTAGGCCAGTTGTCATGCACCAGTTCCCGTTCGATTATATCTCATAGCGGTGTTTTCGGGATTTACCCCTAGTTACATCTGGGCCAGAGCGCCTCTACCTGCTCATATCCAGACAGGGATGTATTGCTTAGAAAACTCAAAAAATCTCTACAATACCAAAATTCTAGGAAGTTCTTCTATACTAATTCTCAAAGTCCATCTTAGGTTTATGTGCTCTAATCAGAGTTTATCTAAATATAGCTTCAAAGGATTGTACTAAACTTCCTCTGAAACCAACTGTAACGCCCCGGCCCTAGTTACCCAGAGTTGGTGCACTATTACATAACATTGTCATGATCACAAGAATGATCAAATCTCGAAATACCGATTAGTTTAGTAGATTTGGAAACAATAGATATATTCCTAAAGTTTACATTACATAATAAAATGAAAACTACAACAATATAGTCTCCATAGTCCACACTCTTATCCCCTCATACTATCCCTGCAGGTCATTCATAATTTACTTCTTCACATCCTGGGAAAAATAAAACATAGAAAAGGGGTGAGCTCAAATGCCCAGTAAGGATAACAATATAGAAAAAATCATCATAAATAAGAATAAACATTTAAGGCAATGTATAACTAAAACTAAATCCTTTTAAACATGAAAATAAACATAGTATGGAAAAAATAAAATGAAACAATTCCATTTACTTATTCACATGGATATTCTACTAACCGAATAATCACATGCAATATCAATAACCACTTTCATAATGATGGAATTCATAATGCCAGAATATCATTACCACATAGCCAAGGCCTCATGCCAAGACTACAAATAAGATTTTTCCAAGGCCTTGTGCCAAGTCACTAGTTTGTCTCATGAGACCTACCGATGCATCAAGGAGCTATAGCGGGCTCCACCCGTCACATATTAAGTCCAATGCATTCCCATTTGAAATCGTTTAAACATAACATAATCATTCGTATTAAAACTAGCATACGAAATGTAAATACTTCATCCATCAACCATTAATTTTATAAAAATAACACATCCACATTCAAACATATCACAAAACATTGAATACAATATAGAGGTTTTGTATCATAATAAATCAACTTCAAATAAGCATAAAATCTATCAAAGGATGTTGACAGAGATGAAATCAAACTCTTTTTAGAGAAATATTTCCTTATATTTTGAAATCAAATATTTATAAAATAAAACATTATCTTTGAAAATATTCCTATAATATTTTAAGGGAAGCTTTGAAGATTTTATAATGGCCGAAAATAGCCACACCCGCCGTATATGTTAAAAAAACATTCTTACCTTAATCTTTCCGAAAAGGCTAAAAAGCACCTTGTTTGGAAAACGACGGAAATATTCCTTTATAAACCTCTTATAAAAAGTCAAAAAAGGGTATAAATGTCTTCAACCCATATTCTTGTAAATAGTAAAAATTTTTGAAATACATTCTTAAGAAACATGGATGTGGATGATAATGAAATCCCAGTAGAGAATTAGATATAAACAACCTCGAATAGTGAAGAGATTGTGAAATAAACCCTTACCTTGTACTTTTCCATGGTTGGGGTAGGTTAACCTCTTGTATAATGGTGAGATAATTGTTATTAATTTATACAAGAATCATATACATTAATATGATTTCATATATGATCTTTTAACATTGATTTTTAATAATATCTTAGTATTATCGTTGTTCCGGGTGTTAACTTACTTGTTTTATTTTATATGTGTTGTTATGTAAGCCGTATTTGTCAAGGATAGGTTGTATATTAATCATATCCAGAATGATATCAAGTCCATAGATTCTATTATTAATCATCAAATGAGAATTATACTTGGATGGATACGATGGATAATGATTCTCATCGCGTTCGTGGAGACGGTAGTCCGTACGTATGCATGAGCGACAATATCATTATTTTGATATTAAAATAATATATAATTGGATGGTATATCATATATACAGAATCATTATCATGTTATATGTATTATTTACATGAGTTACACATCATTATTATACCCATCCAAATAATAATTTATTGAAAAACAATTACACCACGACGTGGAGACGACAAGCCGTACGTACACTCGTATGGTGACATGTTATTCAAAGGATGGATAGAATACTGAATATTGTTGTAACATATTTACAATAACATCACAGTATATATAATATACTGGAGTTATTATTTTTGAATGGTAATTACAATGAATGATGATGTGGAAGAAGAAAGGAACTTGAAAAAGGGTGGTGAAAACAGTACCTCTTCTTTGGGTTCTTTCGTTTGATTTGATCAAAAGGGATCCGTAGGTTGGCTTTCTGACTTAAGGAAGGCCTCTAGGATAACATGAGGGAATTTGAGAGAGTATTGGGGCAGAGTTTGGCCTAGCCAGAATGCTTCAAAGGTGTGAGTTAATGAGAAGGGGGAGTGCCCTTTTATAAGAGGGGTGAGGGGTACCTTTGGAAAAGTTAGAAATATTATTTTATAATAAATTCATATTAGGATTCTAATGGATTAAAAGTTGATTAAATAATGGTAATGGTGGGGATGGGTCGAAAACCACTCAACCAATAGAATTTAGACAGGTTTGGGTTATTATATTAACCTTATCATTAAGTTTTAACTCTTAGTTAATTAGTTTCACTTTTACAATGTCTCTTTGTATTTTTATATTATATGGTTAATAAACTTACTATATACATCCAAGAGACCCCCATGTGGTCCATTAATGATACAAATATCATGATATAAGTCTCTTGGCCTAACCTTATATTTTTAGTAATTTAATATCAATTAATAATATAATATTTGTTTTAGAAACTCTTTTATCTCAATTTTGACACTATTCAAAAAGTGATTTTCGAAAAATCATAACAGAATTATTACTTCAAAAAATGTTAATTAAATCATTATTAACATTTCATATTAACCTATAAAATTATTTTAATTCATAAAAAGTCTCAAATTATATTTATTTGGGTAACTAGAATATCATTCATTTTAAGTTTTCACTATTATTTTAATTACTGCATCCCCATTGTGTCATAAATAAATTAAATTATTTTATGTATAAAAATTATAAATAAAATTCCATTATGTAGAAAATATTTTTATATTTCTAATGAATATTTATAGTCAAAAATCCAACATATATAACCCTATGTAAAAATTGTTTTTCTAAAATATATATGCTTGTGTCATTTTTATATTCATTTAAACTTAATTAAAATAATGTGTCCCTATCACTTAAAAGTGACACCAAGGGGTCCCAAAATCGACCTAAAAATTCCCATGGTTGGACATGTATCAACCAATAAGGTTAGGACACGTTTTACGGTAATTTGTTATTATTATAATATTATTTTTAACCATTATTTACCGGATTTACCCTTTAACCATGGTAAATAAAATATTTACCGAACTAATTTTTCAAAATGTCTAAAAATAAAAGATACCTATTTACACAATTAGAAAATCCTGATTCAAAATATGGAATCCATTTTTCCAAATTCAAAACACAGAAGTGGCAGAATTTAATTTAAAATTAATTCCCACTGTCAAAATAGAAAGCGTGTTTTTAAGATATAATAACTATCAAAAGATTGATACTTGTTTATGTTCGGTTTAATTGTGAACTTTTGTCCAATTACCAACATTGTATTAAATGGTAAAAATATATTCTAAATATAATTTAAAACCACTCATATTCATAATTTATCACTATTAATTTTTTTGATTAAAAAAGTTGTTTTTAATTAAATTTTAGTAATTTTCACTATTCATAAAAATATTAATGTTCTCCGAAAAGTACCAAAATTTCAGCTTAGTCTAAATTCGATACTCCGAATCCCAAAATGATGTCTATTTTGAGAGATAAAATTTCTTAAATTTTAAAAAGTACGTATTTCAATTCATAACGGCTAGTTTGATCGGTTGTGGTGTGTGTTAGAACTCGATGTTGCGTATAACACACGCTATTGCATTATTCAAAGAGAAGTGTACCGTAGAAGCTTGGGGGGTTACAATAAGTATAATAGAATGGGAAAATTTAATAACAATTTTGTATGTATAACGAAATGACAAGATTAGATCTTATGAAAAAACCGTACTTAAGAGAAAAAATCATAACATAACATAAAGTGCTTCTGAATTTCAAAACAAAAGACCATAAATAATGGAAAAGACATAAGATATCCTTATTGACAACACAAAAATTTCCCAAAAATTATGTTATATGTGAAAAACAAGTCAGCAGAGAATCTTTTGATTTTCCAAGACTTTTAAAAAGTGAATGGATTAACCCACTTTGATAAAAAAGACATCATTATACAAAAGAAAACTCTTCAAGATTCCATCTCCAACCAACATGGTCCCAACAATGTATACTTGATATGATACCACTTAGTAGGTTTCCCCTTCTAGCTAACATTATTTATTTATCAATTTTATTATGCTAATTTATTTGAGTAATATGTAATTTTTTGGAGTGGGGAGGGTGACATGTCATATTTACATTCAAAAAACATGTTTTTGTTTATTTTATTACTTTATATATATATATATTTAGATAAATATTGATCTTAAAAAGAATATGTAAAATCTAATTTCATGCTTCAGTCGATTGTGTCTAAAATAAATAAAATTCTGACTAATTTTTTTCAAATAAATGTTTATATGAAATAATTTTTTGTAATATTTATTTTAAAACAATAATTTAGTTTTTAATGGATTTTGGAAACCCATGCCTCATTAACACTAAACATTATTTTAATCACTTTCCTAAGAGAAATTATAACCCCTTCATTGTATATTATTCCTTTTAATCACTTTCTATAGAGTATCTGGACATATAGTGAAACATGAACAAGCCATGATTCTATTTGAGGCCATGAGATTCAAATTTTTCTATACTCATTATAGATTTCTTCATTCATAAAAATTACAATTGATAAATTAAACTCTTTTTTTCACCACTATGATATTATAACCTTATTTTGAAATATAGACACAATAATTTATTTAATATATCCACATTACAATATAATTTATTACTACCTACCCATCTTATGTGTACATTCGTGTTTTGTATTATGGGAGTGTGGAGGAAATGTTGCTTCAATGGGAATTTGTTGAAATTAATAATTTTTATGGGTTGATAGAAAGGGTGCATAAATATATTTCTTGGTAGTAGGTTCTCAAACCATATTATATCGTTCTGTTATACATGTTTCCCTTGGTATATCAAAAAACAATGTAATAAGAAATATTGTTCTACACATCAATAAAAATAAAATAAAAGAAAAAATAGAGGAAAAAGGATGATTGCTCCTTTTTATTCACATATTGGTTGGGACCCATAAAATAAACAATGGGGATACTGATTTGGAAGTGATAATCTTTAAAGGGGTTTAGTCTGTACATTTGTTGTGTTCTCTTAAAAATGTTTAACATGTTTGGTACTTAATTGATTAAAAACTCATCTTCTGCCTCATATTTTTAATCATTATATCCTAACCACCCTTAAACATCAAAACAACTTGCTGGGAGTCATCTTCAATAGCACAATCACTTCAACTGTTCTAGAAATTAGAATCTTGGAATCATATGGTAAGATCACATTAACTATATGAAAAGATAATTACTCTATATTCATATGTTACATGGGTGAAGAGGGAATATTTTTAGGTGTGGTAGGATGCACCATGTCTCATGAGTGAAAAAATGAAGATGAAAAAAATTATAATGTTAGAGAAGAAAAATTATAATTAAATTGATTTCATAAATGAGAAATGATTAATTTCATTTCAAAAGAATCATAATAGTTTTCTAACAATTTTTTTAGGAATGGGACATGATTATGATATAAGAATTTACCTAATATTACACTATTTTATGTGTGTGGGTATGATCACACGATGATATAACATTCTTTATCAGCATTATACTTGTGCATTACATTATTTATTTCCATGAGAATGCCACTATTAAATCATTTTGTACTCAATTTATGTTTGTAATTATTGTTTTTTAAATCATTATTAAAAATGTAATTTCACAATATCCAATTTGATAGTATTTAATTGTCCCCATCATATAATTAACAACAGTAATCCATAGGTTAAAAATCCATTTAATAGGATTATATGGTCATTGAGATTATATTGAACTCAGTAGAATAATTTCTTAATGTGAGTGAAATGGTACCAAACATGGCCTACATGTGAAGATAAATTTGGTGGGCCAGATTAGACCACCATTGTTTATATGGGCAAAAACACAGTCCACATTATACCAGCTGTGATGATCATACATCCATTGGAAAAACATCAGAGTTCCACCTCTCTAAAAAAAGTTATTGAAATTTTCATGTTTTTATTTATCCATGCTCCCAGATGAATATGAAGTAAAATGTCAACCATTAAAATTAACCTGACCCACTAGAATGTTTATTACTTTTTATAGAAAATTTTATGAAATTTTCCATAAAATAATACTTCCTCCTCATTTCATATATTTTTAATGACCATGGGAACAAGTGAGTCTATGTAGAGTCATTTCTTCTTCAATTTTGTCCCTTTTTGGTATAACATGTTTTGATGAAATATAAATAATAGTATCATTATTCCTTATGCTTCAATGCATAACCCTAATACTGAGATGATTTGAGAGGGTTCATCTCTTTTCTCATCCCTTCAATTCTTGAGTGTGTGAATGGGTTATGTCAGTTTATTTAAAACAGAAGAATAAACCGATGAATATGAATGTTCTTTTAAAGTGGAAATGATTATATTTCATAAAAATCTGGTCATGTATTCACGTTGATGATTTGATGCCTTTATTGTGTTAAGATTTTATATCTATACAATTTTATTGATTTTGAGTGGTCTGTATGAATAAATATCACTGATCGATCAAATCCTAGGTGTTAAACTAGAAATAACTAAAATACCATATTAGTAATAGTTTTAATAAATTATGTAATCAATGACCCTTCCCATTCCCTTGTGGGAGATGATGGATTGGGCATCAAGGGACACTCACTCAGATTGATTCTGATTTTCCAGAAAATTTCTATCACGTATAAATATACATTAAATTTATACTTCAAATTAAGAAAAACATAGGTTTTATAAAATTTAAATTCACATTTATAATCATAATAAAATCATTAATTTTAAACTAAATGCTCTATGGTTTTATCAAAATATGATATAGGGTTCCTTCTATATTGTAGAAATTCTAGTGAAAAATAAACAACTAATTTGACGCGCTCGACAACACGATCACATATTATACTCTTCAATATCACTGTTATAAATTTATATGTCCCATGAATACCTCATATTTATTGATGTGAAGAAATTTAGGGCACAATTTTTTCATAATTATCATATAAATTTCCCAGTAGCTAGTTATGACTTGTGCTCACATAAAAATGTACATTGAACAAACATCCATACATTATTGAACCAGATGACCTCTAACAATGGAACTATCAAAATTATTATTCATTTAGACATAAGATTTCATTGTGCATGTATTATTTGAGTAGTATACATATACTAATGAAATGGGTCCCCGAAGAAGTGATTTATTTTCAAAATGAACTATTAAATGTAGAATGCAAGTGAAAAATGATTGGGGAATTTTTTTACAACTCGTATAAAATTAAATGAGAATAATACTAATTTTTTATCAACAAATACATAGATTACCCTTTTTTATAATGATCTATATAAAAATGATACTAGTGATTCACTATTACTCTTACATTACTGGATAGTAGATGTCAAATTTCTATAGGAATCAAATCATTAAAAATGGGGTCGTAATATTGAGTTTGGGGATCTAAATTTCATGTCCCATTTGATTAATTATAAACTAGTAACATTTATATTTTTTAATACAACCATGAAATAATTTTTCACTAATTATATCATCGAAAGATAATCATACAGAGCATTCCATTTATTTTCAATGATACACATAATATATAGTGATGTATGAATAACTCAATAAAACAAGTCCCACTGATTTAGTAATTCATTTTCATTCTTCTCCATAATATTTAGATGAATTAAAAATAACTTTCCATGTATATTTTTTAATAATTTTTCTTTATTTATAAATATTGTTGAATTAAATTTTTAAAAGAATAAGAAAAATCAAATATGATAGTTATATTTTTCTAAATTTATGTGGCATAAGATTCAAGATTCATAATCATTGTAATAGAATGAAAACATTCACTAATAGAAAAAACAATGAGTTAGATTCATTATGTACATCAGTTCCTAACATAGGTTTAGGTGGTTGTTATGTATCAACAACATTATGAAACCTCCGTCAATTCTTCTTGTATTATTGATCCATTGGTTCGAATTATCGATTCCCCATGAAACTAAAAATAAACCAATATTTATGTCTTCTAGATAATGTATTCTTATACAAATAGGATAGTTCAATTTTCCTTTCTTGATCCAACCAAACATAATTTCATAATTAGGGAAATATGTTATAGTTTATAGGTGGGTAGCACGCATCAAAAATGATTTTTGATGAAGCATCAAATATGCACCCACACATATTCCAATTCTTCATTAACTGTCTTATTAGAGGTTGGAAGTATATGCTGATAACATTTTTAGTGTTATAATTAATTATATTAGTGAACTAAAACATTTGAATGGTAATTTCATATACATCTATAAATTAAGATTATAAATGTTAACCAAATAAGCCATGTTTTGTGAATACTAAGAATCTTACTAAAGGGATTTAAACCAACATAATATCCACCCAACATGACATTACACACCTTAGAATAAAAACCATGAAGTTGTGCATCAAATTACTTCCACTATAAACCATATCTATGATAAAAAAACTACCCATGATCTTTAATTATCTTTGCATCATTCAATCACATATTGGATGAGATTTATGTTAGAAAGAATAGATTTTGTAGCCAACAAATCATTGAAAATAACTGGATGATGTTCGGTGGAACATGGGATGTTGTTCCATATTTATTTTCCTTCAATTGAGACATACCATATTTTTTATACTCAATAAGGTCTTTTTCTTCATCCAAAAATATACTTAAATATTTTATAAAATTAATTATTTTATTAGTTGAAAATCTAACATCAATATTAAAATTAATTCATTATAATGATTTGAGGGAATATGTATAGATAAAGGAAGAAACTTATTCAAAAAGGTTAATATATAGTCAATGGGGCTATTATAGATTACATATATATATTTTCCAATATATATAACTACATTAAAAATTTCAGTGATTTCATTTAAGTAAATTATTGATATACATAAGTTTGGGAATTATCCAATATATTTTTTAATATATAAACATCTTCATTTTCATCATTTTCTTAAAGTGAATGGATATCATTTTTTTCATGGACATTCATAATATCTCCCCCCATGATGATGCAAAAATGGAAACCAATCAAATTTCAATTTCTCCATTCCACATCATTCTATCTATTCATGAATAGTATAATATTTTCTCATCTCTCTATTATGATACAAAACATTATAGATTATAGGAAATATATCATTTTTCCTATGGGAAGTAAATTTTTCCTAAATTAAACATGGATTTTAAAAAAATATATAACATAGACACAATATAAAACCTCTATATAAAGAACTGATTAGCAAGAAAAGAAAAAAACATATATAATATTTTGAAACATGGTTAAAACATTATTGGTATGATACATAAATCTCATATCCATTATATTATAAAGAATACAGTTATAATCAGACAAGTAATGTGAACCATTATAAAAACATTATTTCAACCAATTTTAATATGAATGTCATCAAATCATACTAGTAGCTATGAAAAATTATATATGAAAATCATAAAAATCACAAATAATTGGTGGTATCTATATTATTTTTGATTTTTCTATCATAGTAGATAAACTGAATAATTTTAAAACACTACAAAGTACTACATATATTTTTAACTATGAGTACTCAGTCAATATGATCCACCTAAAGGAAGGATACTAATTTCATGAAAATAAATTCTAACTTTCCTAATGATCATCATACATCGAACATCCCAAAATAAAATCCATAGATCAAAACTAGAATCAAAGGAGAAAAATTATTGATCAGAATAATATCGGAGTGAATGATATTCTTCATAACATATACTAATTTTAAATTAATTCTCTGTGGGATCAATCCATTTAGAATTTAAAAACACAAACCATGAATCATTAAAAATCCAATTATGTATTAATGTATCATGAAACTATACGGATGGACCCATTGCTGAATGAATATATAATACACAATTAACATATTAAAACACAAAACTAATTTTTAAAAGAAAAGACTAATCTAAAACTTATACAATAATGATTGATAAATATTTTGGAGAATGAATGATTAAAAATTTTCTGATATGTATAATTAAAAGGTTCATGTGTTGGTGATTATAAGAACATAATGACATATTATTATTTTCATTGGACTTATGTCTCTCTAACCTCCACCCCCATCTAGTGTGATTACTATCACTCTCTCATATATTTTTTATTATTATCTTCATATAAATTGGTTTATTAGTGGTAATGTTAATAAAAAAAATTGTTAGATGTAGATCATATTATAACCAATTTCTATAATGAATGTAGTATTATATTAACTTCATTATTGAACACACACATAATAAAAAAAATATAAATGTAATGAAAAATAAGTTTGAGGGGGAGGATATCAAATCGAACATAAAACATATAATTAATTAAATTAAAATAAATTGAAAAAAGGGTGAAATCTCCATTTAAGAACATGTTAAGAAGAAATAATGATCGACCTATCATGATATAAATCATAGGGTGATGAAAAATATGAATTAAAACATAGGGAATATGTGAAATAGCATAAATAAAGAGGATTTAACCTACAGGGAACAAATAATTATTAAAATAATTATTCTATACATAATTTGAATGTAAAATATGGAAACCTTGTGATGGAATAAAAATATTTATCAAAATGGAATTGGGGTAATTCATCCCCCCAGAAATTATTTATGCTATATTATGATTCTCATTACTCTGTTTATTTATCAGATTAATAAAATTAAACATAATAGGTAAGACCTTATATATTCCCATGGATAAATATTTTTTTTATTTCATCTTATATCAGACCTTAATATGCATTCTCATTTATAAAAAAATTGATGATAATTATTTTAACGTGCATATTTTATTTCAAATCTCAATATGGATATAATGGTCAATAAATATGACATTACTTTATTAAATTCATTAATAGATTATTTTTAATTTAATGAAGAAAGGACTTTCATGACAAAAACATAATCTATGGAATGACGAGTTCAATGAAATAAAAGCTTCATGATGAATTTATTTACATCATGACATGAATGGAAACACATAAATTCTATATTTTTAAAAAATGACTAAATATTCACTTCATATTTATTTAACTATTTCAAATACATTAATATCTAAGATTTATCACATGATAGAATAGATTAAATCCAAAAAAACAGCCATATGAAAAGAGTAAAGATTGATAACTCACTAATATGATGTCTAATAAGATTCGAATAAAAAAATTGTTGAATTAGTGGATATTGCTAGAAGATATGTGAATCTGACACTCAGATGTATGAGGGAAATTACTTTAGTAATCAAGGGAGAATTGGGAGGAGGCTAGAAGATGATGATCTTTTGAAAAGTCTATACAAAGGGTTTTTTAGAAAACAATTTTTAGATCCAAACATATACCAATAGTGTCAAAAAAATGTTTCGTATTGATTTATCTATACAAACAATTAGAATACTTTTTTGGAATAATATTTATCAAAGAAAAATATACAAATTAATCTTGTAATATATTGGTATATATACTTGTGGAAAATGCCAATTTATATTAGTTATTATGATATTATTGTTTAAAACATTATTCTAACACCCTTTATATTTTATTTGATATTATTAATTTGCAAAAAAATTGTTTTATTTAAGATTTTTTTTGTTTTTATAAACTAAAATAACCACCTATTACAATATATACTACTTTGAAAAATATTCAGTGTCAAAGTATTATTGAATATGATTTTTTTATATTTTTAGTTTAAAATTATTCAAAATAAATGTTAAAAGATATATTTTATTTTTACAAGAAATTATTTCAACTTGAAATATTATATTCATACAAATGAAGCTTCCAATGGGAAATATATCGGTTGTTAAAAATTTATTGATGGTTCGATATATAATAATTGTAAGTAAAATATGTCAATCATTCATAGAACTATTGGTTATCATGTGTATAAAATTTTTATTCATGGAAATATTCATACTATTGAAGAAGAAGAAAAATATATATATGATAATATTATATCTTTTTATTGAGATGATAATCTTTAAATATCATACATTTAGGTTTATAAAAAATGATTTTAGTTTTATATTGACAGTACACCTATCCGGATATCTGAAAAAAAGAATTATATTTTTTCCTAGTGTAGACAGTTGGCTATATAGGGTCATATCAAAACCCCATGCCCACAAGAGTAGCATAATGATGGATGGGATATGGTGACTTCCCATGTCCCAACACCAGTAGGCATTGGGCTGGCGACCAACACTAGTAGTATAATAACCTTGTATATGGGAGGGATTACCCTCTTTGAGAACATGTAGAAGATATAGATAAGTAAATTACACCAAAAAAATATGATCAATCATATATAGAATGGAAATCACAAGTTCATACATGAAATGTAAAACAATAATAATACAAATGAATGGAATCTATAATTACAAATAAGTGAAAATGGTAGAGACCATAAATCCAAAATTTCTAATCAAAAACAATAATTTAATAACATAAAATATGATATTCATCCTACTACAGATGACCTAAAAATAGTTTTTATATACATAGGGTGAGAATAATAATATACTCTGTACGATTATCCAAAGAGAGACTAATAAAATGTTTATTGAAATCATTCTAAATTACAATGAACAACAAATAAAATACCTCTTCACCAAAATATGTATAATAATTTAGCATATTCAGAATGGACTACAAAAACCATGTATCATACAATAGTGAATATAATATTTCATGGAAACATCAAGTATTACCCACTTTTACATCCCCATAACATTTCCACTCTACCTCAATGTCTTAGTCTTGAACCAACTCTCTCCAACATAGAAAACCTAAAAAATCCTTGGAATGTCATTACAACATAATCCCCAAGTATTACATAATCATATCATCCAATATAACATCACCAAATATAGTAACCAATAGTTTCATGGATCCACCATAATCAGTATTACATTTATCATAGATCATCAATTATACATAAATCCATGAAAACACATACAATGAGTAATTAAAGTAAGACAACATAGGCTATACAAACCATACCTATATTAATCCTTTGGATGATATGTCGTGACATATATATAAGGACCCAACCATAAAAATTACCTATTATTGAATTAAATTAATAATTCACATTGAGGATCTTTTCAGGTTAAATTTTTTAGAAAATTAGGTCATAACTATTACATCTCAACGATTACAAAGTAGACACATCTACTCAGCTTCCATTTTTTCACAAAAATAAAAACTCTTGAACATAAGAGTCATGTCTAGTTCCTTGTTTTAGAGAGCATGAAATTACCTTGATCTCATCCATGACCCTATTCAACATTATGTCCTGTGAAAAACATTTGAAAAAAACTTCTGATGAGCATACAAAGCTCAGTAAGGGTTCTAACAATATAGAAAGAAAACATTAGTCCATATATACATAAGAATCAATGAAATCATACTTTACTCATAAAACATAAGCAATTTAACATACCTCAAAGAATCATAATATTTACGAATAACTCATAGAAATCATAAGACATAAAGGTAACTTGAGGCATTCACAACATTCTTACATAGGGAGTAACCCTCATGGTTACATTTGGAATACCCATCACAGTATATTAGATAAATCTCTTTGGAGAAACCATAACGTTTAACTCCTTTGCGTTACACAATGCATTGGAGAGCTATATCGGGCTCACCCGCCCTTAGTTTATCACAGAACCTCCCATCATCATAAAAAATTCCCAAGAACCATATCATAATCATAGAACATAACTTAAGAATAATGTAAAGATAACATTCCAACATTGAAATAACAATATAACATTTTAAGATATTGAAATAATGAATCCATTCTAAAAACGATTTTCAAACCCATTTAAAACATTTAATAAAGAGATTATTGATTCAAAGTGTCCCATAACACATTGAAGATTTTAACATTTTAAACCATTAATATACATATAAATAAAACCTTAAAACCATTTTTAAACCATGGATATTAATGAGAAATATTTTTAAGAATAAATCATTAAAACATTTAAAATAATATTTTAGTTAATGATTTGTTATCAAAATGAGAGACACTTGAATACAATAATTGAGGAATAAAATTTAATCAGAAATTCATAATATAGAGAGAATAAATGTATTCATGATATAATATTCCAAATGACAGTATGTACACCATATAAGAGTGAATTAGTGTATAACAACAATGAAGTCTCAATAGAAATGTAAAATGAGATGAAATCCATTATATAGAAGGTATCCATAAATTATGGATAAATCATTCTCATAATTATGAGTGACAAATATAAATACACCCAATATAATTGGATATTATTTTTAAATCAATAAATGTTCATTCACACATATTAAAAGGATGACATTTTATATAACTACATGTTGAACCCAATGAAATCGAAATGGGGTTATGAAGTTCCCTTAGTAAAATTCGATAGCCTAAAGGGGTCACATTAAAATTCATAAAATTAGTTGATGAGAGAGAAAATGGTATCTAACCACTTGGAAATAAAATTTACATCAATGAAGATATAGAAGAACATATCCCAAAATAATTAGATGTAAATTAAAAGTCATAACAAAAGAAGTTTTTTAAAAAGAGGTGGGTGAATGGTTTCCTTACCGATTTGGGAAACTTTCGAAACGTACACCCCATGAAATAAGGGTAATACAATGAAGATGTAAATACCCATAAATGAGAGTATATTATACAATTAGTAAAATAATGGGCATTAAATTCACTACAAAAAATGAAGTAGTGTCCAAAGTAGCATGAATCTCACGGGAATAAAAAGTGAGATGAAAATCCCCTTATGAAAATTTGGCAGCCTAACGGTGCAACATAAAACTTCCAGAAATGAATTGATGAGATAAAATAGGGTCTCTCACCATATTAACATAAAATTTACTGAATGTGGAATATAAAATAACATCCTACAACATAAGAACATGGATCATAAATGAAATGACATAAAATAGGGTACTTTAAAAGTAAGAGAGAGGTCAGATCCCTTATCTCAAGTCCGACTTGTCTTGTTCGTTTCATTATATTCCTGAATAATAAACTTTGGTAAATTTATAATTCCTTAAGGTACTCCTTTATAAATTATTATTCAGTATATATCACATATTATAATGTTACAAAAATTGGTTAATAATGTGATTTCATATCGGACGTTTTTGTCGATGTTTGTAACATGAGTCAAAAATAAACTTGTTTGAAAATGATTGTCCATTTAGTTATATGTAAATCATCTCCTGATTATTATTTTTGATTTAAATATTATATATATCCAGTAAATATTCATTTTATACTATTCAATAAAATTTGGAGATAAAAACAAATGAAATGCACCGTTCATGGGGACGGTAGGTCGTACGTACGCATGAACGCTAGATTCATTTCTTTGACATATAAAGGGAATTAAAAACAATTGATAGATTTATATATTATAATTACAGTATAATATATATTTTTTATAGGTCACATAAGTTCATAAATTTAATTCTTTATACATTCCATGTATTCCATGAACGAGTCACATCACTTGAGGGGGCGGTAGTCCACACTTCTTCGTATGAAATTTTCACATTTTCACAACATGCCAAGCATAAAGGTATGTTTTAAATATAAAACCTATAAGCATATGGAAAACGTAAATACCATATATATTATATAAAAAATACAGTGACATCATAATGGACACCATGAAAGGTGTTAAGAGAATATTGAACAATCATCATTTCATGAGGCAGTATTTCACCATCCACAAAAATAGTATGTTCTTTAACCATTAAACGGAGGTGTGTAACTGTAGCTCGAATCCTTCACATAAAAACATCCAAGTATATTTACGATACTAGTTTTTATTCAAAATAAAGGAATAAAAAGAGTTTAGGGGTTTGGAGAAGCAAAATCAAACAAAAGAACACAAGTGAAAACATTGCCTTTAAATCGGGTAACTCTTCTTGGTTTGAACCAAAAGGGATTATTGAAGATCATTCTTACAAGGTTTCAATTATTAATAGTGGGATGTGGAGATATTTATTGGGAAGGGTTTGGCCGAGCCAAGTCTTGAGAGGTGTGGGTAAGGCGGTAGAGGTTGGGGCCTTTTATAAGAGAAGAGGAGGGGCACTCTTGGAATGTTATAAAATATTACATTATTATAAAATGCTTTTCGGAATTTAGAGGTCCCAAAAGGATATATTTCGAGGATAAGGTGATAAGGTTTAAAAATCCACCCATACAATAGGTTTTTGACAAGTGTAAGACATAGATTTCACCCTACCTTCTCATTTTATTTAAATCGTTCATTTATGAGGTAATCACTGCATCATCACGATATCATAAATAAAATAATTTATTTAATGTCTAAAAATTATAAAAAATATATCATGATGTAGGAAATATTTTTATCATCCTAATGAAAATTTATAGTCAAAATTATGAATTGTATAACCCCATGTTAAAATTTTTTTAGGAAAAAAATACATGTTTGTGACATTTTAATTTAAACATTAAATAAAAAGTTATTAATGTTATTTTCCATCCAAAGTGGCTCCATTGGGTCCCCAATTTGACGCATGGATTGTCTTGTTCAGACATTACTCATCCAATAAGGGTAGGACATGTGTCAAAGTCATTTCATATTATTATAACATTATCTTTATCTTAAATTACACAAATTACCTCTAATCGCGATTAATAAAACTTTAAAATTACTATTGACCAAAAAATTATTTTAATCACATTGAACCACATTTTACATCCTAATGACAACCATGTATGTAAGATTTTTGAAAATCAAATCACAGAAATGGTAATGTTTCATTTAAACGAAAAATCAGTTTCTTTAAGTACCACTTAGTGGTTTCACTATTCATCAAAAAATGATGTTTTTAAGAAAAATTCCAAAAATTCACCCTAAGCTATATTTGATATTACGAATTCAAAATATATAATTTTCATTAATTAATTAAATAATTCATTCCCGATGCCAAAACAAATAGCGTGTTTTTAAGAAACAATATCTATTAAAAGATTGACACAAGTTAAGTCCAGTTTCAATGTGAAATTAATTCCAATGACCGCAATTGCATTAAATGGTAAAAATATATTCTAAATACACTTTAATCGCAATTAAAAATATAATATACCCATATAAATACATCAGATTAAAAGGAGGAATTAAACTAAAATGCAACATTTTCACTAAAAATGATCTTTATTAGAAAAATAACAAAAATTTACACAAAGTATATTTTGATGTCCAGATTCTAAAGAAGGTTATTATTTTTTCATATAAAACATATAAAATTGTAAAAAGTATATTTTAAAAGGGTTATCCATTAAAAGGTGGTTAATCGTTCTTTTAAATAATATTAGAAGATTTATGCTTAAAATTGTATTCAGTTGAGTTTTAAGCCTCTAACATTTATTGGATAAATGTAAAAATATTTAACAAATATATGTAATCATTTTGTAGTTATTTTAGTTAATTCCCACCATTACAACGGATAGGAGTTAACTATTATAATATTATTATATTATTAGTGTTCAATGTAAGATTTCAAATAAACTCATTGTTGCGTATTGGGTACGCCATCGAGCATAGAATTCCCTTTAATGTAGTATTAATATTTTATTCAAAAATATTGATAAAAATTAGAATGTAATATTATTTATTTAACTGGGATGTTACATCCTTCCCCCTTTTTCAAATTGCGTCATCCCAGTTTCAAAATTGGGCATGGAAACATCATTGAATGTCCCACATCGGAACAAGAGTTAGTCAAACTATCACATTAAAAGAAAGGGAGAGAAGTACAAAGGTCAACTGAGTTAACCCATACTAGGATTTCATGTATAAAAATATGGATATGGAGGAGAAAAAATGGTCATATTCTGATGGAAATTGATAGTAAACATGTCTAAGAGAATGTTAACCAAAATAAAATCACAAACTTGTGATTGGTTAAACGGTATTCGATTCCCCAGTAGGAAAAGTTAACAGACAATATTTTCGATTAAAGTTACTCTTCATTGAGGAATTTATTTTTGAGGTTAACTAAATCATAATGAAACATACTTACTTGCAACGTATACTTTCAAATTATACTAGATTCCTTAATCAAACTCATATTTTCTCCAAAATACGAGTACTTAGAAAGACTTGTTTGCATTAAGAGTAGAATAATCAACTTCTTGAGAATCACCTAATCATCAAAAGATAAATACATATTTCCCATTTATTTAGATCTCAACAAAAACCAAACAAAAAAGTTTAGTACGAGATCAGATAATACCCAAAAAGTATTTTTTTAAAAAAATGAAAAACTACTCCTAATCTCCAAAAATTTTCAAACAAAACCCAATGTTCAACGAAGACCATTCAATAAACAATTTGTCCATAAAATTCTTCCATGTAAACCCAACTATCATTGAAACCCAAATATTTGAAGGATTTAATTACATAGTCTCCCAAGGTACAGATTAACATTTATCTCCAAATAACATCAGTTTCTCTTAAAGTCTAATACTGAATAGTAATTAACCTAATCACATATCCTCCATGATAGGTTAATAATTTCCATAGATAACCCAAAATAAACTTACTCTTGATTCATAAAATCATATAACTAAAAAATATTAGTCAAACTAACAGGGACTTCATGTAGTACAATGGTAGGTGATAAATACACATCGCACTTTGGTTGTGGGTTCGATTCCCGCAACATTGTCCGATGCGAGGGGTTGTCACACGGTCTGTGTGTTGTCCTTTTTCCAAAACTATATAATTCTTAAAACATTCCCCAAAACGAGATAAAATCTTAAAAAATAACCATAATATAATTTAACCTCAAGTTTATCTCATGTCGTTCGTATTCCATCATAACGTATAGTAACCCATAATTACCTAAAATGTAAGGATCATATAAACCATAATGGTTACCTTTATAATTATTATCTGAAAATCCATTTCAAGTTGGTTCTCTCATACATGATGAATTAGAGAACTCACCAAGGTTCAATTGGTTGATCAGGAATCCTAATAGTTGGTTTAGAATAACCTCGAGATTTCTCATTGAATACCCCATTTCATCCAGTCTCTCAATCAGAGAACCACCATAGTTTCCTTCAAACCCATTGTCAAATTGGTGCCTGCTAGATCCATCCATTAACTAAAAACAGAAATGTTAGTGTGAGTATATCAACTAAATCATTATGTACTAAAGATGAAGATAAACACTAATATATACTTATCCATGTTATCTCAAAAACATTTTAACCTTCAAAAATAAAAATGACTCTATCTAATATAATAATCATTTTGGTTATACACAACTTGTCACATAACACTCTAACCTCTAATGTTATCTAAACCATCCTTTGATACCAACTATAAGGACCTGACCTTAAGCATTACATATTATTGAATTAAATGAATAATTCACATTGAGGATCTTTTCAGGTTTAGAGTTTTAGAGAATTAGGACATAACTATTACATCTCAAAGATTACAATGTAGACACATCTACTCAGATTCCATTTTTTTCACATAAATAAAATCTCTTGAACAAAAGAGTCAAGTCTACTTCCTTGTTTTAGACAGCCTGACATTTCCATGATCCCATCCTTGACCCTATTCAACTTTATGTCCTCTGAAAAGAATTTCAAAAAAACTTGCGATGAGCATAAAAAGCTCAGTAAGGGTTCTAACAATACAATAAAAAATCATAAGTCCATGTATACATAATAATCAATGAAATAATACTTTACTCATAAAACATAAGCAATTTATCATACATCATGAAATCATAAGATTTACGAATAACTCATAGAAATCATAAGACATAAAGGTAACATGAGGAATTCATAGAATTCTTACATAGGGATTAACCCTCATGGTTATGTTTGGAATACCCATCACAATATATTCCGTAAATCTCTTCATAGAAACCTTAATTTTGAACTCCCTCGTGTTACCCAATGCATTGGAGAGATATATCAGGCTCACCCACCCTTAGTTTATCACGGAACCACCCGTCTTCATAAACAATGCCCAAGAAGCATAACATAATCATAGCACATAAATTAATCATAAATGAAAGATAACATTGAAACATTGAAATAACAATATAACATTTTAAGATATTGAAATAATGAATCCATTCTAAAAACCATTTTCAAAACCATTTAAAACATTTAAAAAAGTGATTTTTGAATCAAAGTGTCCCATACCACTTGGAAGCATTTAAAATTTTAAACCAATAATATCCATATAAATAAATCCTTAAAAACATCTTGAAAACATGGATATTAATGAGAAAATATTTATAAGAATAAATCATTAAAACATTTAAAACGATATTTTAGTTAAAGGGTTTTTAACAAAATGAGAGACACTTGAATACAATAATTGAGGAATAAAATTTAATCAGAACTTTATAATATCATGAGAATAAACGTATTCATAATATAATATTCCAAAGGACAGTATATACACTATATAAGAGTGAATTGGTGCATAACAACAATGAAGTCTCAATAGAAAGGTAAAATGAAATGAAATCCCTTATAAAGAATGTATCCTTAAATTATGGATAAATCAATCTCATAATTATGTGTGTAAAACATAAATACACCTAACATAAGTGGATATTATGTTTAAATCAATAAAAGTTAATTCACAGATATTCAAAGGATGAAATATTCAATAACAACATGTTTAACCTAAAGAAATCGAAATTGTGTTAAGAAGTTACAATGGTAAAATTCGACAGCCTAACGACGTCACTTTAAAATTCATAAATTTTTTTGATGAGAGATAAAATGCTATATCATCACTTGGAAATAAAATTTACATCAATAAGGATATATAATCACATATCCCAACATAATAATATGTAAACTAAAAGGCATAACAAAAGATGTCTTTTAAAAAGAGGTGAGTGAAAGGTTCCCTTACCGTTTTGGGAAACTTTCGAAACGTACACCGCATGAAAGAAGGGTCATACAATTAAGATGTAAATACCCATAAATGAGATTATATTATACAAATTTTAAAATAATGTGCATTACATACACTACACAATAGGATATAGTGGCCAATGTCGCATGAATCTCACGGGAATAAAAAGTGAGATGAAAATCCCCTTATGAAAATTCGGCAGCCTAACGACGCCACATAAAACGTCCAAAAATGTATTGATGAGATGAAATAGGGTCTCTCAACATATTAAAATAAAATATATAGGAAGAAGAATAAAAAATAACATCCTCCAACATAAGAACATAGAGCATAAATGAAATGACATAAAAGAGTGTACTTGAAAAGAAAGAGAGAGGTCGGATCCCTTACCTCAAGTCCGACTTGTCTTGTTCGTTTCTTTATATTAATGAATAATAAACATTTGTAAATTTATAATTTCTTAAGGTCATCCTTTAAAGATTATTATTTAGTTCATATCACAAATTATAATATTATAATAACTGGTTAATAATGTGAGTTCATATCAGACGTTTTTGTCGATGTTTGGTACATGATTCAAAAATGAACTTGTTTGAAAATGATTTTCCATGTAGTTATATGTAAATCATCTCCATTATAGTAATAATTATTTATATATAATACATATACAGTACATATTCATTTTATACTATTCCATAACATTTGGAGATAAAAAGAAATGAAATGCACCGTTCATGGAGATGGTAGGCCGTGTGTACGCATAAAGGCTACATTAATTTCTTTGACATATTAAGGGAATTAAAAATAATTGAAGATATATATATTATAATTCCAGTATAATATATATGTTTTATAGGCCACATAATTTCATTAATTTAATTCTTTATACATTTCATGTATTGCATGAAGGAGTCACATCACTTGATGGGGCGGTAGTCCACACTTCTTCGTATGTAATTATCGCAATTGCACAACATCCAAAGCATAAAGGTATGTTTTAAATATAAAATACAGAAGCATATGGAAAACATAAACACCATATATATTATATATAAAATACAGTGACATCATAATGGCCACCATGAATGGTGTTAAGAGAAGATTGAACAATCATCGTTTTGTGAGGCAGTATTTCTCCATCCACAGAAACAATATGTTCTTTAACCATTGGACGGAGGTGTGTGTATGTGTAGATCCAATACGTCACATAAAAACATCCTAGTATAATTAAGATACTGGGTTTGTTAAAAAATTATGGAATAAAAAGAGTTTAGGGGTTTGGAGAAGCAAAATAAAACAAAAGAACAAAAGTGAAGACATTGCCTTTTAATCGGGTAACTTCTCTTGGTTTGAACCAAAAACAATTCTTGAAGAGAATTATGCCAAATGTGAGGCTTCATTGATGGACAAAGGGATGCGATGATATGAAATGGGTAGGGTTTGGCCGAGACAAAGGCTTTAGAGGTGTGGGTAAAGTGGTAGAGGTGAGGGCCTTTTATAAGAGAATAGGAGGGGCGCTCTTGGAATGTTATAAAATATTACATTATTATAAAATGCATTTCATATTTTAAAGGTCCAAAAAGGAAATATTTCTAGGATAAGGTGATAAGGTTTCGAAATAAACCCATACAATAGGTCTGTGACAAGTTTAAGACTTATATTTCACCCAATCTTCTGATTTTATTTAAATCGTTCATTTATGAGGTAATAAATACATCATCACGATGTCATAAATAAAATAATTTATTTAATATCTAAAAATTATAAAAAAATATCATGATGTAGGAAATACTTTTAGATTTCTAATTAATATTTATAGTCAAAAATATTAATTGTATAACCCCATATAAAAATTGTTTTAGTAAAAAACATACATGTTTCTGACATTTTAATTTTAACTTTAAATAAACAGTTATTAATGTCATTTTCCAACCAAAGTGGCTCCATGGGGTCCCCAAGATGACCCATGGATTTTCTTGGTCGGCCAGGACTCATACAATAAGGTTAGGACATGTGTCAAGGTCATTTCATATTAATATAACATTATCTTTAACTTAAATTACACTAATTACCTCTAATCATGATTAATAAAACATAAAAGAAACTATTCACCAAATATCATTGAACCACATTATACATACTAATGACAACCATGTATGTCATATTTTTGAAATTCAAATCACAGAAGTGGTAAAGTTTTATTTAAACGAAAAATCAGTTTCTTTAACTACCACATAGTGGTTTCAATATTCATCAAAAATTGAAGTTTATCAGAAAAATACCAAAAATTCACCCTAAGATATATTTGATATTCCGAATTCAAAAATGAGGTCTATTTTAAAAAATTCAAAATATATAAGTTTAATTAATTAATTTAATAATTCATTCCCTCTGTCAAATCATATATCGTGTTTTTAAGAAACAATATCTATTAAAAGATTGACATTTGTTTAAGTCCAATTTCAATGTGAAATTAATTACAATGACCACCATTGGATTAAATGGTAAAAATATATTCTAAATACAATTTAATCTCAATTAAAAATAAAATCTACCCATATAAATAAATCATATTAAAAGGAGGTTTTGAACAAAAATGCAACATTTTCACTAAAAATGTTCTTTATCGGAAAAATAAAAAAAATTTACACAAAGTAAAGTTTGATGTCCAGATTCTAAAGAAGGATTTTATTTTTTCATATAAAACATATCAAATTGTCGAAAGTATATATAAAAAGGGTTTTCTGTCAAAAGGCAGTTAATCAAACTTTTAAATAATATTAGAAGATTTATGCTTAAAATTGGATTCATTTTCATTTTAAGCCTCTAACATTTATTGGATAAATGTAAAAATATTTAACAAACATATGTAATCATTTGATTGTTATTTCTGTTAATTCCCGCCATTACAATGTCCAGGCATTAACTATTATAATATTATCATATTATTATTGTGAGTGTAAGATTTCAAAGAAACTCGTTGTTGCGTATTGGGTACGCCATCGAGCCTAATATTCCCTTTAAAGTAGTATAAACATTTTATTCACAAATATTGATAATCATTAGAATGTAATATTATTTATTTACCTGGGATGTTACAATATATGTGTTTGAAATAACCAAAATCCATCACAGCCCTCTACACCCATATGTTATAATTATTACTAATGTTTATCGTAATACACGAAACTAACAAGAGAATATAGTATGGCCAGAGGTTGAAGTCACCCATCCATTGTCCCACCATAATGTTAGATAAAACACAATACAAGAGTCTGCTAGGTGTTAGTCTCCCTAATTGACTTGGGTGGTATAGTGTAAAAATACACATAATATAAATGATTTAATATATATTATAGACACTCTACAATAATAAACATGTCTATGAATAAACTGTAGCTAACATCTCTAAGACTTGTGGATTCAACTGGTTGAATCAGATATAATATATGAAAAATTGAATTTAAAGAGAAACATTATTTACTTATATTATTTTATGAAATAAAAATTACATTAATTAATTTATTAACCATTAATTTACATTCAAAATTAACCCAAATTATAAATTATTTCATTAATCTCAACAGTGAAGTCCATTCCCTCTAAGAATAATAGAAACATTGTCCGTAGTTCTTCAAGATTAACTTATTTTTAGAATATTCATTCCATCATCACTAACATCATTATTTATTTTAATTATAAAAAAATTTCACATGATTATAATCTAGTTACTCTAAGAAAACCATTAATGGATACCATATAGAGGAAACATGACACAATACCTAATGAAAATCTTTAAGAAGTGTGGAAATTAATGCATATTAAACATGTTACCCAACCATAAAATAGTAAATAGATTCATGACAAAGAATCGCAAATCTAAGCATCAAATAAAAAATGGTTAATCCTAACTTCAACAAATTACAACACCACTTGTTTCATTCCCGACAACAATATGCATATCCTAATGCAATTTTCCACCATAGATGTCTTCTTTTACTATATCATTTGGGAATTCACACCCACAACACCATTTCCTTCCCATGATCAGGCATCCCATGATCAAATCTCATGTAAGACTACCCACACTGTATCACATTAACCATATAGAAATTATCCTTCCCATGCTTATTAAACAAAAGAACTATGAAATATACAAGCATAATCAATAGGTAAATTAGGACCTAATAATATGGTATCCTACCATCGAATATAAATGAGCTCTAAAGTCTACAACATAAGGCTCTCATCTTACTCCAGAAATTTTGAATCTATGTCTGTTTAAATTATATTTATAAAATAATCAATTTTTATACTATCTAATATTAACTATTTCATTATTAAAAGGTTCAAACTTTGGTAAAACATTGTCATCATGCTATAAAATGATATCAAATGATGAAAAAGTAAACTCTATAATTTTACAAAAAAATTCGAAAATTATAATAAATACCATTCTCATTTTACATGACCCCAAGTATTTATCATAAAAAATACATATCATGTTTCACATTATTTATCAATTCCATTAACGTGGAATAATACATTTAATTTATTGTGATCGTTGAATCGATTTGATCATCACCATGTTACCCGAAACAACAGATTTAAAAAATTCATCTTCTTTAATCATTCATAATTCTATTAAATATTTATTTATTCTAGATTAATTTTATTTACCAATTTAATAAATAAACACCAAGAATACCAAGATTCTATCAAATATTATCAATGATATGTCATTATTTTTCAAATTAAAAAGCAACATGTTATCACGATACAAAGTTCATCAACATGAAACCATTAACCAATTATTTAGTTGTCTAGTTAAACCATTATCAGGTATAATTTAATTTCAACCCTAAGTATAGACCATAATAAATTTATGATTTCATGCAAGAAAAATAGATCATATGAATCCACATCCTGAAAGAAAGAATCTTAATGTGTTTTGCTACACCAAACCCGTGGTGGCGCATGCAAGGCAAAATTGTTGTCGATGAACTCGAGCCACTAGAAGAAAGGTTACATGACTATAAGGGTAGAGGATTTAATTTTAGTTCTTAATAGAACAAAAATATCATGGAAATAATGGAGGATAATATTCTACATGTCGATTGATACTCGACAATCATATTTCCTTGATTATAAAAGATACAATTCCAAATTTATAAAATATCAATATATCAACCCATGTTGATGTGTTTACAGCCTCTCCAATCATAGAAAATAATTTATATAATTATCATTGATTCAATACCTTTGAATTACCTTGATTCAGACCATAGAAAGGCCAGTATAGCTATTTTCATGAACATGAACAGAACATCCATGTGGCCAATTTCCAAATAGCCAAATTTCCTAAATATCCATTTATGTGTAAAGATAAATTGGTTATATAGATGAACATACCATGTAGATGAATTACATAAATTTCCATTTCACCATGGGGATGAATATCCCATGTATTAGAATTCCCCATATAGCCAAAGTCGCAATTATCCATTCACATCATGTGATTGTTCACAATCTATGTGATCTAGTTAGTTAGCCAATTCACATTGTAAGTCTAACCATGTATCCAACTAATTTATTTATTACATCCACAAAGAATATTAATATAGATGTCCAACCAAATATTTGATTGAACTATCCGTGAGATTCATTTTTCATAATGTGAAGTTCACTTATATCATGGATACTCTCTTCCTATTTATGTTGGCTTCAAAAAAACATCTCTGTGAAATTATTGGCCTCTTCAAGAACCTAGGACATCAGAGACACCAAAAGGGACAATCTACAACTTTCTGATCCCATGAATGAGATAACCCAAAATCATTCTCATATTTGAGTATACAAAATTAATCCTAGAGATAAATTAAAATTGGTCCATTCAAACAGATATTCTATGAGATATCCATCTAGGATATTGGTATCATATGAGGGATAAATTTTCACATAAAGAAAACAAGAAAAAATCCATAATGTAGAAGAAAAAACTTATCCTAAACACTCCCTCAGGGAGATACATCTTAAATGGGATTACATACACAATATGAAACAGGATTGGACCATCTTGTAAACTAGGAGGATCAACATCCATAGTATGAGTAACTATAAAAGGGAAGAGATAAACCTCAAATATCTCAGGACACAGAGTTCGCATCTAAAAACATATACCAAGGTTACCCTCTACATCACCATACCAAAAGAAGACATAGAATGAGAGAATAACATCCCTTATGAACACATTATACTGGAGGAATTGGATCTCTCAAGACTACTATGTGATGGTCTTTTCATCCTAGACATCAATGACACCCCAATTGATGATATTATCGTGATCATGAAAATAATGAATGACCTATGATTCATGAAAAATATCATGTATCTAGATCATTTTTGAGTGACATCATATATGAGACACCATGACTCCAATATGTGACAAAACCTAGAAAATACCAACAATGTGGGGTGAAATATTACTCCCATGAAAAGACCATTAATTCTTGTGATGATAAGTCACATTCAAGAAGACTTGATATCCATCTTTGTACTCTAATTTTCTCCTCCTATGATCAGAAGTGGAATTAATATGATCAATTGCTTCTTCCATCCTCACATGAATTACATGACACCTATATGTGAAATTATATACTAGTTATTGTCTAATAATTTATTCCTCTCTAACACAAGTTTATTAAAATGGATAATATTATGTGCATACATAAAGGTACTGAAACAGTTCCATAACAATGGTGGGGTGGAAAATATTATTGTATGAAATATTGACCAAGGTATGTAACCTCATCTATAAACTTCTAAAATCCCAAACACAAGAAAGAAACATGTCTTCAAGAGACTATAAAATCATCATCTTCTAACAACATTTATATATAAAAAATGATGTGATAATAATAAATGATAACCAAAATCCTTATGGAGACCTCTTGACACCATACTAGTAAAATGATGATCTTGATCAGATATTACCATCCTTGGAACACATTGGAGTCTCACCACCTCCTATAGATACTTCCATGAAAAAAACTCCATTGAAAAAATCTCCTTGGTCACTATAGTGTGGGATGATTAAATTGAACAATCCACTCTCACCCATATAGATAAATATCCTCCCATAGGTTGAGGTAAACTGGTAAAAAAGTATAATGAAATTTACTACTACATACAATAGAAAATATCTAATATTTGGAGAAAACCATTGGGAACATAGTTCTTGACCATGAATTTCCTAAAGTCTAAAAACTTATAAAAAACAACAAAACCCCACTCTTTTACCCATTCCTCCAAAACTAACCACTCAAAGCTCATTAAATATTTGTGATTATAGGATTCATCAAGAATGTAGAGAAATTTATGTCAAGAAGAAGCACCACATTCATCATCTAAGTGACAAAAATACTTCCATTGAATGACAACTCGGGTAGTATATTCTCAGACAAAAAATTAATGGCATCACAAAAACAAAATTGTATCATCAGAACTCCAACTTAGAATCCCAAATATGGAACTCCACCACCTAATGCACAAATTTTTATTGAACTATAATTTGTGAAAGACAATATCTTCCTCTAACCAATCCCATTTCAAATTTCATTAGTGATAGTTCCACCATCACTCCCCATGAATATCTATATTTAGGAACAACATTACTATATTACTTCTTGCACAATGTATTAGAAACAATATTCTGATTTCATGGTGCATAAGAAAAAAATGTGGTCATGTAATAATTAGTAAATATAACTTCACCCAGGAAATGACAATTTATTTTGGGGGAAGACATACCTTAGGCACTTACAATTTGAAAAAACCAAAAACCACTCACTAATGAGGTAATATAACCCTAAATTCAACATAACCAGAATAACTGATAATTAAATATCATTAATGGAATAATTATTCTCATGGTTTTGATTCTTTGGAGTCCCATAATAAAAATTAGAATATTTATGGATCAGATAATAACCCATCTCAATATGTGAAGTGGTACATAAATACTTTAACAAATTTCCTACTGTAAAATAAATGATATGAGCACTAACTAACATCCCCTTATGTTACATAAAATCTTCTTAAAACTAGTCGTTCAAAAAAAACTAATACATTTTGGTTAAATACATCAGATTAGTTGAAAACCAAGTGAAATCAGATACAAACCTCCTAAAATACAACAAAATTTCAAGGAAACATCTAACATCAGTCACAATATTGGGAATTACATATAAAAAACATCACTTGGCATTTAAGGATCTGTAATTACCCCCATTTTGGAACACCACATGCCTCAAAAAATAAAATTCAAAATACCCAAAATCACTATTTGAAAAAATCGTAAACAATTTCTCATGAAGAATAACTCCCAAAACATCACATAGATAATCCACAGACTCCTCCTCAGATGTGCAGTACACAATGATGTTTTTGATGAAAACCACCATTAAATTATCCCTGAACTCCTGGATCATAGTTTTTATCACCCCCATGAATATAACTACTGAATTTTTCTGACTATATAATATCACAAACAAATCATAATTCCCATGATGAAAATTGAAAGAGGACTTCTAGGTATCTATGTATTTCACCCACATCTGATGATACCCTAACCACATATTAATTTTCAATAACCATCATTCATCAATCAATTGATCAAATTAATCATCAATACATGTATGAGGATAAAAGTTCATCTCCATAACATGGTTCATGAAATTATAATCTATATAAATCCACAAAATACACTCAACCTTTTTCATGGACAATAGTGATGCATCACCTGGTGACACACTCAAACGAAAAAAAACTCACTACAACAAATCATTGAGTTGTACTCTCATCTCATGAAACTCAGAAGGACCATCATATCAGGACACATATATATAGGATACATTCTTAAATATAACTCTATCAAAAAATTATTCTCCTTTAAATTGGGGGACCACAACATCCTACTAGGGAAAGATACATGGATAATATTCAAAAACCATAGGAATCACTGGAATTAGAATTTTCTATGAGCTAAACATCACCTTTTACATAAAAGAGAAAAAGGGAAGAACATTCCTCCAAACCATATGTGGTTCTCACTCCCAAATGAACACTACAGAATATCTATGGCCATAGAAACTAAATTTATTCCTAAAGAATTCCATGATATCCTCTATTGAGTAAAAATAATCCATGTTGGAGATGATATCATACTGATATATTCATAATCAATGTATGTCTCCGACATGTAGTGATTCCCAAACACGTTCTCAAAATATATCTATTCATCATACAAGTCATCTCAACCTCCAAATGGCATAATCAACACCAAGAGAACTGTAATCCTCAGCAAATAAAATCATATATCATCATAAATGGAAGGTGAAATAATAGTTTCTTGATCCCCAATCAATAATAACCATGAACCTATTTATAATATAAAAAAGGTTTCCTTGAATTTTTTTTTATCTCACCCGATGAGGACAATGCTAATGTGTGATGCAGGCCACACCATACTCCAAGTCATCTCTAATGAAGTTGATCACCACTCCCATGACCATGATCTACTTTCCATGGAATATGAGAACCATAGTGTTTTACACATCCACCCCAATCTTATATTTTAATATTCTAAACTGGAACACTCTACTACTGCTACGTCAGTTGAAACTACATCAATGGAGGGATCAAATGAAGAGCTCATGGAGCACACATACGATACAAAATGGTCTTGTACATACACTATGTATGAACTCATACTCTACATGAAAAAAAGTATATTATCCCTTGGTATATATATTAGTTCATCCACTGCAAAATTAATAAGATGATGAGGGCTGGAACCTACCCTACACTGTGAAATATACCTTATGTCTACAAAACATAAAATCCAGAACTATAGATCTACTTTTAAATAAATCATAATTACCTATATCTCAAGATGATCTAGATTGTTCAATAATCATCTCAATAACCCCTTATCTCAAAACACCTTGAGATATCATTAGTATAAATGAGATGACCTGGATCAAGATATTTTCATATAATTCCTGGTTAATGTTCCTATGCCAAGCCTCTACATTTGACAAGAATTCTTATGTATATCACTACATAATCCTAAATTGAATCCAAAACACTCACATGCTAGATCTCCAATATTGATGGGTAATTAGCTCCAGTATATTTTTCACATTTATGGTCAAATACTGAATCATTGATAAGAAATACTCTCAAAAAACTTAATAGAGATTGCTGAATCCCCATGGTCCCTAAATAATAAGATCCACCACTGCCTCACTGATCCATGTAACATGTTGAAAAACAATGAAACCTAGTGATTTATTACAGCATGGATCGAACTAAAATAAATCACAACACCATTTATAAATATTTTAAATTAATGAGTCCAGACATCAGAGATAATATTTTTATAGTATCTTGTGAGAAAACTCTTAGAATATTCTTCTTATTCTGTCATTATTTTAACCTCTACTTTATAGTGATCTTACAGCTTATCTTGCAGCACATTTCCCATATGAATTTGAGGTGGAGGCAAACATAGATCCATTTCTTCTGAAGGAAAAAATATTAGATATATTGAACCATGTATATGTAATATTTATTATAAATTATTTATTTATTTGTTATATTATTTAATAATTTAACATATAAGACTGTCTACCCATTCGAACACAGTCAAAAAGATAAATGATCCAGTATCTTCTCCCACTTTCTACCATGGAAATAAAGTCAAATAATTTATTAGGATTAATATATATAATGTTCTGTGAATAATATCATCTGGTTCCCAAAATACTTTTTTTTCATCAGCCTCTCTTGATTACATTATGTAATAAATTTAGATGACATGGTTTCCTTACCAGCCCATGAAATCACACTTATTTCTAACTTCAAAAATACTCTTTTCCCTCACAATGTAACCTATAATATTGTTATATAAATACATTATTTATAAAAAGAATAATATCTATTAAAATAGAGATGGTTATCGCCTGAGTTCCTCCTCCAAAAGGACCTAGTATGACCACTAGCATCGAGGGTCTAGAAAGCATGAATTTGGGAGGCATTACCCTGTATGAGAACAAGTATAAGAGAGAGATAAAGAGGATACACCAATAAAAACATTCTAAGACATATATATAAAATAAATCCCAATTACTTATATGAAATTTCATATAGTGCTATGAAATCTAAATAGAAACTATACTTTAAAAAAGGAAATGTAGATTGTTACAATGAATCCTAAATAGCCCATGAAATCCTGCTGGAATTTAATACCTAGCCTAATCTCAATTATGATAATAAAGAATAGGAAAATAGTTTTTCTATACACAGATTGAGAATGATATAATACATAGTATGATCCTAATTAGATCATGTCCTAATAATGGTAATGAAGTCCCACTATATCACACTAAACAATTGTGAAAATAACTCTTCTACTAAACAGGTCTAGTATGTTCTTAGACATGCTCTAAAATAATCTCACTATGTATTGAAATCATGATAGAATATATAATAATAAGAAAACATGGAGGGAACCCACTCATACATTCTCAATAATATCATTCTATTCCTTATTTTCTTACATCATAATTCATGTATATCTTAAATAATCTTGCCTAAAAACACATAGGTAAGGCATGAAAACATGAATCTAGTGCGTCACATAATCAAAAAACCCAATATCACATCACCATATATATTAAACAAAAATATTTTTACAGAAAAAAACATGAGAGTCATGTATCATAAATCATGTATTATACCTCAATCCATCAAAACTCATACATTGAGTAAGTACCTATAGCCATCATATCATATACATATCATTTCTATAATAATACTTTGGTTACTATTTTCGATGATAAATTTGTGTGAAATAACATAAAGACATGGAAAACCACTCTATACATATATATGAAATCTAACTATCATACGTACTAGCATAAGTAACTACTAGGTGAAGAGAGAGGGGCTATATGGGTAGTCATCCATCCATCCTCCCATAATCTACTAGGTGTCGGTTGTAATAAAAAACATGGGTGGGGTAGAATAGAAATCATAAAAAATACATGATATATTATATATCCCAACTATAGTGGTGGAATAACAGAGTATGAGAGTCAATTGTAGCTAAATCTAGTAGAACTCCCTGTTTACTCAACTAAGACAAGATATCCTAGAAGAACTATAATATTTATAGTGCAATAATAATTAATTTTTTTTCATGTATCAAATTAGTGTTTTTTGGCATGGAGAGACTACACCATGTCCTCCCTCTTTAAAATGAGTTATATATTTCATAGTGAGGTAGGATGAATTAATTATAATAAACATTTTGGTATTCTACTTATGCACCCCCTCTAGCTTGTACAATGCTTCCTCGATCTGGTCTATATGAATTTTTATTTCATATGAATATTCTAAATAAATTTAGACATAAATAATAAAAATAATATTTCTCCCTTTGAAAGTGGGAAACATCAATCTTATATGCCTCAAGATCATATATAGGGACTTCTATATGGGATACATCTAATGCAATCTCATCAAACTCATGGGGATCTTTGCGTTCCATTGCATGTGGTTAACTTATTTCTCGATTTCCTCCAATGAATATAAAATATTAATTGAATATGAAAACTAAAAAAGAGGTAGTTAACACTAAATATGTTTTGAATAAAATACAATGATAGTGTTATTAAGAAATATTCAAATCTATATGTTGGCTCATCCTTAATGATGTGTGCCTCGTTAATTTGGATTTTAGTGGATGGATTTTGGTAGTCTGCAAACTATTTGATCAAAATTCAACAATTGGGGTGTTTTATTTTTATTTTAATTACAGAGAGATATGAAATGGTGATGGATGGTAATTTTTCTAAGGAATTGAAAGATCATATTACACATCATAATCATTGTATACATTTTAATGATCTTGATGATCTTCGATACATATATCAGTGGGAAATTGTTCCACGTCCTAAATCAACTCCATCTCAACGTGTAAAATTTAATTCTAGACATTTAGATTGTTGGTTAGTTGATATTCCTCATATTAGGATTAAACATGTTTAATTTACTTATAACATTTTATGATTACTAAGGGAACATAATCATTTATAGGTTTAGGTTTTTTGAGGTATTCAGGTGTAAGTTTCTCAATTTCTCTCCTCACCAACTTAACTATTCATCAAATACATTTAATCTGATCATATAATTCTTTTTTACTCAAATCTTGTTCTTTTTGGACCTGAGATTAAGTTTTCTATGCGTCAAGTAATTTATGGTTTTGATACTTAATTTAATAATAATATTTTTTATTTTTTCTAATTTTATAAATGAAGTAAAAAAACTATTTTCTTTGTGAAAGAGAAAAGATACGTAAACTACTACATAGCTCTCCAGAAATAGTGTTTTTTTGGAACCACACCAATTATGGGGTGTGGAAATATAAACATCGAATTTTTTACTAAAGTATTATTGTAGCTGAACAACGTCATATCATATGAGGTGGGTCACATTTATCTACTCAGTAATTATATTTTTCATAACTATTTAAATTTTTTAACATTTTATGGATATTGTAAAATATAATGTTTTTGGTTTTTTGATGTAAATGAAATGAGAAAATTAATTTATACTAACCTGTACTGTATGATGAGATTGGAAATAAATTACAATAATTTAGGTTTGGTTTCCAGTTCCTTTATTATTTATTTCTTTTAAATTAAGTTTAATTACTCAAATATTCAATCTCATGCCTGAACTACTAACAATTTATTTATCAGTTGTGGAATCTAAAATTACTAAGAAATATAAATTACACATTCTATTTTAACTAAGGTTGATGGAGTAACATAACTAAGAGTGTGACACCATCTATGAAATACATCCATCATATGTCATTTCATCTATTGAATAATTAATCTATGATGCATGAAGAACTAGTCTTCAACATAAGGAAGGGAAAATATTTAAATGAAATAAAATAAGTATATTCAAGTTCATTATCATAGTTTAAAAACTACAAAATCATGCACTTCACCTTAATCCCCTATAAACAGATTCAATATATAAAATAATTTGAACATAGTATTCAAGAACACCTATCCTCCCCTATAACCAATCATATTCTTAGCCTCAAATTATTGAGAGTATGATATCACATTGGTGGAATAAAGATATATATGTAGAATTAAAATAAATAGAATTATAATGAGATATAATTAGAGAATAAGTGAATAAAATAATAAAAAAATAAGAGAAGAAAAAGATGAATAAGAATGGTTGATTCACTTGAATGAAATAAAAATGCATAAATAATATTTAAAATAAATAAAATAGAAATTAATCTAAAATAATCATAAATAAAATTAAAAGAAAAAAATTTAAATTATCATTAAACCACTTCTTCAACTCAATTGAACTCCCATGATATTTGAAAGCAATTCATATTTTATCAGGAAAATATTGTTCTTTGATCCTTAGTTTACTCTTAGTTTTATTTTAAAGATCTATTTTAATTGAATATAATAAAATTTTCCCCCATAGATATGGTTTTTTAGTTTATATGACATGATAAATATAGTAGGGTTAGTTTTGATATGTCATGGAATGTATTAATGTAATGAAACATATTGTCATAAAATTCGTCACAATATTCCAAATTTCATAGTGAATATTTTTTATTGATTTAAATAAATTTTAATGATTCATCATTCATTCCATATATTTTTATCAAACATTAGTTTAATGGGAATATTATTTTAAATAAATTTAAAATTCCTATATTATGTTCAAAAATTAGAATGAAATATTAGTGCTTCATATATCATCATAACGAAATCCTATTATAATGTGAAAAATCATTGAAAAAACTAATGTAGGAAATGTTTTTATAGATAATATACTAAATATGTAATGGGAAGACATTGATAGTTTTAAAATGAATCCAAATAATTATATTTCTGATATTTTTACCCTTTTTACTGTTATATACAATGTTCAAATGCATCGTGGTTATTATCTAAAAATAGAAACATTACTTAATATTTTTTGAGATTTTCCATGATATTCAGAACCTAATATTATAGAGATCACTAAATCCAATTAGATAATGAACATGCCTCTAGATGTAGTTATTGGATATCTCATAACCAATAAGATAACTATGAGGATATATGAATAGAAAGGTGATAATTATGTTAAATAGGTAAAACCATAATATATTTTAGGGGTACCAATGATGGATTATCAAAATATGAAAATTATGTTGACTATATTTTCTTGAAGATGAACAAGTTCTTACAAAAAATATCCATACACCAAACAAAAAAATCGAATCATGAATAAGATGTTACTTGATTCAACTGTAACAGAAGGATCATATCAATTAAGATTCTCACATGACATAAAATAAATATAATAATGATATATATGGTAAAAAATATCTTAATATTTAAACATGTACTTTGAGGTATGTCTCATTTTCATTATATGAGTCAAGAGATGAAATATAATAGCGCCTTGTTGAATATATTGAAGTATGTGATAAAGTCATTGAGGTTAATTGTTCTTTCTCCTCTTCTTTTAATACTTCTTCAGCCTATTGTTTATGTTATGATGTATCCTTTATTTGAAATGTCATTTTAAAATTGATTTAATAACATAATTAAAAAATAATTATCTTAAAAATAAATATAGTAATGTTGATTTAGAAAAATTATCAAATTTTTAAAGAAGATGATAATTAGTTATTAAAATTACAATAACAACCAAAAGATAAAAGTATGTAATAAAAAATTACAAAACATAATAATAATATTTATCCATTCTATAATGATGATGATAATTTAAATATGTTTTTAGGGTTTCAATGTTTTGTAAAAAGTAAGTTTGGAATTTTATTTTCAAAACAACATATCCTTTACACAATTTAAAAAAAATTGAAATGGGAGCACTGAAAATTACATTTTTTAGTTACTATAGGAATTATTGATATATTATTTAAGAATACAATTACAATAATGATAAAAATGGTTGTATAGAGCACTATTTTATCATCAGATATTTCTAATAGAATTTTTTTCATAAAATATTTCAATTTGTGAGTAATTAATAGATAATATAAGTGGACAGAAAATATGGCAACTGATAATAATTTACTGTTGGTCTTTTTTTGGATATGTTAATCAAAGTGAAAAATATAGATGTCACATTGTATATAGAGAGTGGGAATTATCGGCAAATGTGTGCTGATATTTTTGTATTCAATCATCTTAAAAAAAATTGATGGAGGAGTGGTTACATTCGATTTTGATTCATAAAGTAAAATGACTTGTTTCGGTGTGGTGCGTTTCTCCAAATATACATTAAATATTTTTCATTAATTAATTTATTGAAGCATAATTTACTAATTATTCATCAGTTATGTGACAATGATTCTAATATCTGTTTGAAAATGAGTATTTCCATGGTCATTATTGTATACACAAACTAATTAATCCCAATTATTACAAAATAGTTTGAAATTTACAAATTTTTTCTTGAATATTCATCAATTTCTATCAACCATTACAACTCAGTATACAAAACAATATTACATCAACTCTAAAAATGATGTTTTATTTTTCAAAATCCATAAAACATTATACTTTTATATTTTTTTATCAAATCTTGTTGCTATTATTTGTAGTAAATATGGCACATTTTCAATTTCTGGTGATAATAGTATATATAAAAGGTTTTATTTCCGAGAATATAAATATGTATCTCATAAGTTCTCTATAAATGTTATCAAGAATGTTGAAAATGAAATGGGTTACAATGTTTTATCCTTTAAAAGGGATAATAGTAAAAAAATTAACAAAGAATTTATTAAATATTTTTTAGTATAAGGGTATATAATATTTGAAATTATTACATGAAATACACATATTTTTATTTTTATTTTAAAAATAATCATTGATGTACCTAGAAAATTATTTCAGGTCCAATTGAACAAGAATATTTCATAACTAGATTAAACACTTTAATATGAGTTAAAGGATAATCAATTAATTTATTATAATTCCTAGACTTAACTGAAGGTGAAATTATTTATTTATTAATTATATAGTTGACTTGATCTCATTGTACTGTGGTTTATCCATGGGATCCATGTTAATAATATATTTATATTTGATCCACATGTGTAACACAATATATGTTCGTACCCACACAATTATTGAGCATTATCATTATTGATTCCATCATCCATTTTTGGTAAAAGAAAAAATATTCAACATGTAATAATAAATCATGATGATATATTAATTAATTAAAATTGGAGGATGATATATATCACAATATATCTATATAATACTCTCTAGGGATTGATAAATCTTCTATATATCTATTTTATACAACTAGTGTGTAAATGGAATGTGAAATTATGAGATATTTAATATTTAATATTTAGATTTTGTATATTACACCAAAGACCCGTTAGAGTTATATAATTATTAGTGAACAACATTTCTTAATAATAATAAAATTATTTTTAACATTACATGTGATTCAATTAAGAAAAAATAGATATTGTTCATATTATTTCTAATTATGCCATTCAAATCAGTCCATGTGTCCTCCACATCATTTACTAAACCATGAATATTGAATATTCGTTTAACAAATAAATACCACCACATTATTGACTGATAAAAAATATTATATATAAAAATATATTCAAATAAGTATTTATTATTATTATTTATCTCAATTAATCAATTTAATATAATTTTATTAAATTTTCATGACCAACCAAACCTGAATGATTATTAAACCCAAAAAGAGGTAATACTATTTATTAATAATTATTAGATTCCACATTGAACCCAATTTAGATTACAAGTACCCTTAGTGTGTGACGCTATAAGCCTCTTTCTCGGTGGAATTTGGAAAAAACAACAAAAAATTAATGATTAATGTCGAGAAACATGACATTTAAACCAAATGGAAAAAATTTGATATCATAATGAAATAAAAGATCCTAAAAATTCATAAATTGTAATATAATACCATTATCCCAATATCAATTTTCATCAGGATTTGTGCTTGACGTACATATATTTATCTTTTTAGAAATAACATTTCCTAATGAACACCATATACTTGGATCTATCATGGTATTTTCATTAAAAAAAATTGTACTATCATACTTAAATTCATTAAGCTATAAAATGTATAAATCCATTCATAAATTTTCTATTAATGAAATTTCACTTAAGGAACACCCAATGCATCATACTTCACCGTGAGAAATTATCTTCATGGTTTTCACAATACATCAATGTACTAAACATATGATAATTATTAATGATAACCATATTTTCAATGGAAAAATAAAATATATTATAGATAGAAAAATATAATGATAGAGAAAATCTATATTTCATACCAGAATGTAGATTCTCAAATCTGAACATCATGAATATTTCCAATGTCGAACACCATCAGAAAGGTTTTTATTGTATTATATGTATATTATCGCTAATATATTATTTTTTATATGTCCCATAAAACAACACAATCCATATATTGAACATGATATTAAATAATACTATCATATCATTGAAATTATCTCATCGTACAATAGAGATTCAAGGTACATTTGATTTGAAATATATCCTTATGACATTATCACATACAATATCATGATTGGGAACAATAGTGGTGTGAAAAGAAACATTATTAATATTCAATTCAATTAAAAATAATAATAATTATATTCATAGATGTTGGTTATTGAAAACCAACACTAAATGAAACCCACTTCACTAGAATAAATTTTTAATAACTATCAGTCCACTAGATCTCAAAATATACTAATTCTACTTCTGTGATAGAGCCTTTATTAACGGATCTACCACATTAATTATTTGGATACAATGCTAATAGAAACTTCACCTCGTTGTGAAATTATTAAATATATTATACTTCCATTGTATGTTATTTTTAAATTTCAGTGACCATGTATTATTATAAGGATCTACTACTGCAATGTTATAATAGTAAATTTTTATAAGGAAAAACTATTCGTAACTCAAAAAAATGTCATAGAATATATTCTGAATCCCAAATAATTATTTAGAAGTAATCGAAGCTGAACTTTATTCAGAATCTGATGTACGATTAGTTAACATTGTTTCCTTAAACTCTTTCAACTGTGAAATATTATGTTGAGACATAAAATATATCCTAACTATGAAATTATATCATTATTATTTATTTTAAATAATTTATTTGTTTAACCCCTAACGAATTGATATTCATCTTCTATATACTCTAGGAATGTGTAAATACATCACCCCAAATACATTAGGATTGTCCTTACTAAAATCCAATTTTATCCACTAGGATTGTCTAGATATATTTCTTCCATTGTCAGAGAATAGATAAACTCAATTCTCTTAAATAAAATAACATATATGATATGTCATATTATAGATGAATAAGTGGATTAATTAATCATCTCAATTTCATGTTGTTCCTATGGAAATATATTTTTGTAAATATTTGATTCATTTGAAAGTAGAACTAATACACTCAATGAATAACAAATACTGAACATATTCAGTATCTGGAAAATGTATGAACTTTTTATTGTATAAAAAACATTATAATCTATCAAAAAATATCTTGACCACAACATTTTAGGATTATTAACTTAAGTACATCATGGTAAAAAAATTTATCATCCATTCATTGACTTATTGTAATGATTTTAGCTCATTTGAAATTAGTAATACATCATTAACATGTATTTATAGAAAAATTTAACAAACTCGTACTAAATGAATTCTAAACTCATGGAACAAATTAATTCATAATGAAGCAAAATTATTCAATTGATTTATTGAACCATATTTTACATTAAATAAATTTTTCATAATATACATAAATAAATATCAGAGACATTTATACCTTTTTGGTATTCATCAGAGTCACAAGAACATCGGGTTAGTTTTTATTCACATCCTCATAAAAGATACAATTTTGGATTTTAGTTTCAAAGACCACATTCCAATACTCATAGTCATGGAAATATTCTATATCAAATATAATCCGATAGGATTTAAACTTGGAAACTGTACAAAAAGGGGCTTTTAGAGACAATTACATGAGTTTTCCTAACCCATTTGCAAACAGAATGTTTTTATATGTACTAACATAATATTCCATTTCCATAAATAAATTTATTACCTCTTGAAACCCAATGTGATATAAATCATCCAGAAGATGATCAAAAACAAAAAAATATAATTGATATATAATCTAACAAAAAAATCATGGGCTTTTTCCCTCATTATGATTATGAACTCCTTACCTCCTCTTTATAGGACATGGTTCTGTAATTTTATCCAAAAATGAGTCACAATTTTTTAAATGAAATTATATCAACCACTCTTGTGACTATAGAATATAGGTAAGTTTTGAATACAATATCTTCCAAATTTCCTAATGGAATCTATTCCAATACCCACACTTGTGAATCATGAGAATCAACTTCATTGAATCCAAAAAAACTCCTACTATCCTTATAGAATATTGTTACTACACATAAATTACAAAAAATCTAGAATCAAAAGAATTAGTTTGTTAGGGATCATACATATATTATCTATTATTTTCCTTATTCAATCATTGAATAATACAATTCTAGCCCACGCTTGATTGATTATTTCTTGAGCTGAAATAAATAAATATTACACACATTCATGAAATAATATGTGAAAAAATATTCATTATTAAACACCAAAACTCTAAGGGAATAATATATTTTTACATTATATAGTACTCAATTTATTATATATGTTTCAATGTATAATTAATATCCATCAAAACCTAATGAATTAATTTGTGATTCAGCATAGACCATACCATTTCTAGTGAGGTATAATGTCTAATTTCATGGACAACGTCTACATTGGTTTATAATATTGTGTGAAATTTAATAAAATCCCATACTAATAGAATATATAATTCTTTTGCATAGATATTTTCCCACTGGATTTGATTAATGTTTATTTATCTTTTTAGAACACCATATCTCAACTTCATTATTGAAATTTCTTAATATCTCAATGTTTTCATACATTTAAATCCACAATTATATGTATCCATAGATACTCACGTTTTCAAAAAAATTAATAATATTTGAATATATAACTCTAACTTCAACATATATGTTTTTCTACACATGAGTGTGTACCCATTCAAGCATATTATTGGACATTTAATGTTGACCACATTGTGGTTGTTTAGGAAGCATCACTTGTAAAAAAGATATAATTAATTGAAGTGGATTAAGATCAAGATAGTATATGAAACACTCCAGGTAGAGATTCAACAATTTATTCCTATTTATGTGACCAAGAAAGACATTCAACAAATGGGAATGAAATGAGTCAAAATGATATGATAATTTTTCAATTAAAAATATTTTTTATTTTAAGTTTAATACTTAAATAATTTTATCTAGTTTTTATATTCCATAACAAATTATATATTAAAAAAATAGAAACCAATATTTTAAAATATAAAAATAAATCAACCCATGTCTAAAAATGAAACAAAAATGATGTTCTTAGTAACACTTTTTACATAGTATCTTATCCATAAATCCAAAAAAAATATGTTGAAAGCATGAGATAGAAATCTCTAATTGATGGAGCATCAAACCTCACCATATTAGATTCCTTCATATCTACCTCACCACTAGAAAAATTATGAAATAAAATATTTCATTTACATGGTTAAAAAATTTGACACCCAATGTGGGATCTCATAAAATAAAAAAAATAAGTAAGGATTTAAATTGACAATAAATTCACCAGATGATTCCCCATTCTTCTTTGGTAGGGTACAGTTTCTATTCCATTATCCTCTCTTTCTAAATGAAAAATAAATTATGTTAAACTTCATTTCTAACCACAACATCTTATTCTTAATCTATAGAAGGTAATCTAGAGCCTTAAACAACGAATTAAACATCAATCTCTATTAGTTATCCATAATTTTGTAATTTACTATAAGGTCTTTGGGTTTATAATTTCCCATGATTTTATTATCTTGTTGAATGATAGAAATAAGTTTTTCAAGTATCTTCTCACTATTTACCTTATTGTAATTTGAAATCAAATTGGAGAATTTTTGAGGCCATGAAAGATAAATGAGATGTATGAAAAACTCAAAAAGGATCTTAATCCCCAATATATATTATCATTATTTATATCTATTCCTATTGACTACATGAGGCCCAACTAGTGGGGAATTTTAAATCGTGTACATGAATATTGTGTTGGATATCTCATATATCTTTTGTCTCAAACTCCCCTAATAAAGATAAAAATTGTAAGAAATGATGCTATATAAATATAAGAAATAATATTAATTTAGAATCATAATGAACTTGGAGAATTCAATGAAATATTGGATGTCTATTTTTCCATTAAATTATTTTAGGAATAGATATACTAATTCTTAGATGGCCAAATTCACATGTGACATAAGAAGTGGTTTTTATATAATGTATTATTTATTTCATTGTATAATTTAACATTTAAATTTATATACCATACATATAATTTTATACATGTTAGAAGGGTTCCATTATCTTGAATATATTTTAACGACATGGTATAATCTTTATGGTCTTACACTACTACAGAAATGAAGAGAAAATTTTTAGTACTTCTTCAATTACCAAATTAGATTATTAAATTAATTTTCTAATTTTATTAATCTCTCTATTCTTTTTGGATACCTAATATCCCTTAATATTAGTACCCAAATAGAGTTTTTCATATACATTATAGTGTAAAGGCAACATATTCTCTTCGATAACCCTAACATGGGACTAAAAAGTTAATTAAAGGTTTTTTGGATTATGTAACATGAAATCTATATTAACTCATTATTCCTTGATCTATTTAGTGAACTCCCTAACTGTAAAATGCAAGATAAATATTTCATCACCCCTTGTATCTCTATTTTATAATGACCTATGTGGGACGTAAAAAATAAATGTGTTTCAAGAAAAGTCACCCAAAAACATCAAGATAATAGTCCCTCGATAAATGAAGGTACCCTATCTTGGGCTGCTAAAACACATTGAACTATGGGTTCTACTATAACATATGTCATTAAGGTCTATACTAACTAAATATTTCAGTTGATTTGTTTTTTATCCTTTTGAAAAAAAAAACTTTTTATCTTATCAAAAAACATGTGAATAGTTAGTGTACATTGTAATTTATGACACTAATGTACTATAGAATAAAGATAGATGAGCACTTTAAATTTATAGTGAATATAAGCATCCAGTTTGAGCATTTCTGATAATTGTTTTTGGATATATGATGATATATGAAGAGATAAGACAATATTCAATGGATAATTATATTGGGATAAATCATAGGGATTATAATCGTACTGGGATTTCTAAAAAAATAATGATTAAATCATGTCCTATATTTTCACTGATTTGTTAATGGAATGAATAATTTTTCAGTGTAAATCATTCTGGGAAATCAGACTGAGTTTCATTGTGATGTCTATGAAGATCATACCTACCACTGGGTTGGAGAGTAATGAATTGTTCTGAATGACATATCTGTTAAAGGTTAAAAGGAATCACTATAACATTTTTCCTAACATGTTACCCATAAATTGAATTATATTATTAGTTCTTAAATGAATCACCGACAATTTTATATTGAACATAGAGCTACATGAGTATAAGGAAATATTATACTCATTTTATTCACAAATGGATTATTTATTATTGGATTTTTTGGTATTGGATTGTTTCCAAAAAATTCACATTACGTAGAAACTCTTGTTGATTTGTGAGACTTTAAAATTTCTTATTTCCTTTGGATGTGTGATCATATTGTTTTCTGGGAACATAATGTCACTTTAATAGGATGTGAACATTGTTTTAGAAATAAGGAAACAGAAATGTAATTTATTTCCCTAATTCAGCCACTCCACTCTAGACGATTCTTGATCATGGCTAGTAAACTACACCCTAGGTGTCTGATACATATATATTATATCTTTTTGGATGAATATTAAAAACATTACACATATATACAATTGTGTCCCATAATAGATTAGTGAATTTGGAAAACAAGATCATGTTCTTCTTCTTTTATAAATGATCTTAAATGAATCCCATAATTGTATTATCATTAACTTCTCATCAAAGACATAACCTTTTTAATACCATTCTTATTTACCTTGGGAAATGAAATTTATGAATGGTAAGATTAGATTCCTATTAAGGGAAAATAGGGGAGATAAAAAATCATATCATGAACATAATGGTGTTGGTAAAAATGAAAAAAATTTGTAATGAAAAATTATTTAATAATAAAGAATTTTTTATATTTCTTTTTAATAGTTCACCTTTTCCTAGACTTACTAGATATTTTTTTGACCGCTTTTTTGTTTTACCTCAATAAAAATACAATAGATTTTAAAGAAATGATATTTCTAAAATAAAAGTAACTATCATTATAATATACATGTTTTGATGAAACCAAATGTATGAATACAATACGGTGTATAAATTTTATCACATGTGACCATTTATAATGAATAACCATTAAATCATCTTCTATTTGGGACAAAAAGAGTAAAAATTAAACAGATAATAATATAAAAAATTTACAGTGAGTTTTTATCCAATTATGATGAAAAATAATCTATGAAATATAAGTTACATACCCATCATATTAACAAAACACAAATCATTAAATTGTATTACACAAGACTAATTCAAAATTATATACAATTATATATTTATATATATATATATATATATTTCATCGTTTATGTTTTCGATGAAATAAATTGTGGATTGAAAATCTATGTAGTGATCTTGAATGAAACTGTATAGATAATGTATAATAAAACCCTATAAAATATAATTATTATGATTCATTAAAATAGAATGATATTATCATATGATAATACATTGAAATGGTAAATACTTCAATCATGTTGATCCACAAAAAATATCTAGTTACATGAATTATGAAATATTTCGTTAAAATAACCAAATTAATTTAATGACTACAAATCGTCGAATTATTTGAAAACAAATAAAAATATAACAACAATATTAGTTTTTTTATATTCTATTAAGTCCAGAAGAATTGGTACCTATTTTCATAATAGTAAGTACTTCATGTTTTCAATAATATATTCATTTAAATTAAATGTATTCTAATATATATATATTAAAAGAACCAAAATTTTTAACAGCAATATAAAATAATTTAAATGATCATTAGATACCATGGTAAAAAATAGTTAGACTTGTATATATGTCAAAAATAAAAAATGGCTGATAATTAATGTTGTTGTAGTGACCTTATCAGAATAAATTAATTCTCATTCTGATCTGTGAATAATATCCTACATCATGATCCTATGCATATCCTTCACTATCTATTGATAATTATAAGTATACCCAATATTATAAATAATCCCACATTAAAAAAATATGATTACATGAATTTTCGACATATAACTAAAAACAGTTGAGAAGTTATATGATAGTTTGTATAGGTGTTAGATTTTCATGAAGAGATAGATTAGAGGGATATATAAATAAATTTGGATGATTCGGATCAAATGGATGAAACAATCATTTAATGTTTTAAAAAATTGATTATATAGAATATCTAGTCCACTTATCAATCTTCTGAACCATATATTGAATTATTTATTTTAATTATTTATTATTATACATATATGAAACAACAATTGAGGATTCTCCAAAATGACGAATAATGTTTTTGACTATTAAATCCACTTCATACACTTGTACACTACCCATGTATTTTTTAATCATCCATTATAGTGTTTAAAATAAAATTCCCTCCCTTAGTTTTGAAGGTACATGATATTTACAATTATTTTATACATTTTTTGATATTAAAATAAAGTTATTTAGTTCATTTAGATGGTAATTCATGACTATGTGCCTGCTTATTTTCTAATATTTGTCAAGATGGAACATGTCATTCGATATGAACAAAGGATATAAAGATAATGAATATATCTACTTAGAAGAAGGGTTTCATCAAATTATGATATTCATGGAACAAATATGGGATGAAACTAAATAAAAGAGGAAAACATGACCTGTAGAGATTAAAAATGATGTTACATGTCATGTACCAATTACACATCATGAACTAATTATATTTTCAAATGTTATAAACTTCGTGAATTTGGGGAAGGAATGCAGATATGAATTTGATATATTTAACCATATTAAATATATGTGTCAGGATGTGACACATTTAATGATGGAACAAAAGCCTACATGTCTTGAATTTGGTATAATTGATGCAATATTTATATGTAGAATAATTTCTACAATATGTGTAATGATTGGACATCATATTAAATGACTAAATTTGATGTATTTTTAAAATTTGACATGTTTTCAGAAATCTGACCAACCATTGAATTTTTTTTACTCAGCTTTAATTTCATGAAATGTTGTATGAGCACATATGATGTATATTAACAGTGTTTTATGCTATTTCAGTTAGGATATCCTTAGGAATAGACATTAGATCAAGAAGAGTTTCTACACATAGTCCTCAATAGTTTCACATATATTTCCATTATACATGGTTTTTCTGTCGTATATCCCTATTATTCTCTAATCACTAGGATTCTGGCATAAACTGTACATATATTAGGTTTTTTTATCTAATTGGGGATAGTCTCATTGGATTTATTCCTTTTTATTCATTCATGTATTTGAATTTCCATAGTTTATTAAATCAATTTCCAATCCCCTTATTTTATTTCTATCATGACTATTAGTATTATAATATGAATGAAACATTATAAATAGTTCAATTGGTTACCCTGAATTGATGCATGATGTTTTTCTCTTTTAGGGTGACCTGGATTAAAATCATATTGATATGAACATGATTTAGTGAATCCCAAAATATCCACACCAAGGAAAGTGATATTTTACTGCATCGCGAAGGGTATACCATGGACACTAGATTTCCCATTTTTTTAATGCAACATCAAACGTTGATTAATTAATTTATTTTATAAAATTAAATTTCGACTGCACCATAAAAATGTAAAACCCAGTAACTCCTTTCATATATGATTTCAAACAAAACAATTCGTTGTGAATTACATTCATCATTCTTTTTATAAAAAATAAATCCAAAAAAACAAAATACATTTATTCATCATTTTCAAATTATCCAAACCCATCTAGTTAATCATAATTTTAATAAATTTAATATAACCACAAAATTTTATATAAAAATAAACTATTTCACAATCTATGTGTGTATGAACTATAACTATCTGAATACGAAATTTTATTGTATCATGGTCTGCGTTATTAAATTTATTATTTTCAATAGACCTATAGATAAATAAAAATGCCCATTGGTCTGGTCAGATTCGGTTCTAATCCAACGGATGGTAACTTGTAATATATTAGGGTTCTTTGTTTTATTTCATTATTTCAATTTTTGTATTTACAATATGTGTGTTCGAGGTGAGGATTTCAGATATTAAATATTTAAATATAAGACTGAAACACGCAAGAAAAATACAATGTAGATTTTGAATTCAATACTAATCAAGAAAAATTTTATTGAATAGTAACTAAGATTCAATATTGGTTGATAGTGAGAAAAATTTCACTACTGGAGGAGTTCATCAATGAGATATATTGTTGTGAATGATCATAGACTATGGGCGGCTATCAAACATAGGATTGAAACCCTGTATCCTATACCTCCTATGGCTATAACCTATTTTATATAACGCATAAAATAATACCGATTATCTAAAATAATTATCAATTTAATTAACTACCACATGAATATAAAAACACACATTTGGGAAACAAACATGATCCATAGAATATATTCCAATTCAACATTGTCTCAAAGGTATATATAAGACTTAATAATTTATTATTTTTAATACATGAGTGAGATTGATATTTGACCTAAATCATTCTTGCACATTCTATCACAACATGGGTTGAGAATGCCAAGATCTTTTTGACCCTATTCTATGAACCTTCCAATTCAATGGAAATAAGGGTAAACATATTGTAATATGGTCAATTTGAGAATTAATTACCATAATCAATGGGGGAATATTTTAAATATTGGACTCAGAAGTACCTTTATATTGGAATTTAGATATAGATTTTAATACATACATTTTATAAGGGGTGATCACATGATAATATATAGATTATAAAATCTATAACTAGATGATCATTGTTGAATAATTCTCCTAGGGAAATCTATAATTTTTTTGATGAAATGGAGAGAATGTTTTCCTAGTGGAAAGGGTAAAAGATGAATTGAGAAATAATTGAAAGAATAAACAATAATGAATGGATCATGGAAAAGATGAATTCATTAACCAAGAAGATGGACATCATAAAGGAACAATAGAAAACCCACCATGGTGCATATATAGAATATTAAAATTTTATGTGTATTTCAAGTGTTTTACTCAATTTATGGGTTGATAGAATCAATACATGAAAAGGATATTAAAAAAGGGCCAGGAGGGTATCATCGACAATGATTGAAAGGACCCACCCTTATGATACAAGCCTATACATTATAAGAGACAATAGCTACATTAATTATCACAAATGATGTCATATATAATGAAATATGGGAATAAATAGGGAAACAAAATTAAACATTGTAGAATTTGGAGAATCCTATTAGAAAATTCTTTGACAGCTCACATAAATACCAAGAGGTGCACTTCCATGATGCTCAAAATTATTTCTATGTTATTATTTAAAACATGTACAACTTGGAAGTGTTAATATGACGCACGTAAGTCGTATATAATTTACTACAGAAAAAAGTGGAATTGTTTAACATAATTTGACGATATCAAATAATAAGTAGTTGTATAAGCTAAAAACGAACCACCATCTTATATTTAGGTCTACCTTTTCTAGAATAAATGAAACAGGTAATGAATAGTTTTTTGAAAGGAATATTTGGAATCACTTTTAATTTTTAATCAATATCCAATTTAAAGGATATTTATAACATGGTGACAAATTAAAAGTTTATAAAATTGTATTTAACTAAAAAATATGGATGTCATTGGCACCATTCCACTCACATGAAAGTGTTAGGAAGGGGTATCATAGTATCTAATTAACATGCAATGTGGTTCGTCTTTCTTTACAATCCCCATATCTATCAGTGTTAAAAAATTTCAAAAATATTTTGTTGACTTAAGGGAGTGATTCAATAACATTCCATACACGACCTTCAATAGTTTGGGAATATAAGTATGAACAAAATATGAGTGTACATCATCCATTATCACTTTAAAAAATTAATTTCCCAATCGGACTGATTGATGAAACTCGAAATAATTTTGAAGTATTAATATTTTATAAATATTTATTAATGCAAGAAATTGATGGGGGGAAATACACTCATTCTAGGGAGACAATTTTCATCCAATGGTTATGTGTTTATCGATTTAAAAAGTGTATTAACCTATCTGATAGTTGGATAGGGTCAATTATGTTTTAACATACACCGATTAATAAATAAGAATAATGTTGGATTGAAAAAATAGTTTAGGGAATAAAATAATCCCCAAGATGAGGGTATCTCTGAAAGAAAAGTGGTACACATGTTAGATACTATTATGAATGATTATTCTCAACTAGAGAATAATGTGAATATTGGGACCAAAATCACCAAAAAAATGGGTAAACTAGCTCAAACAAATTTGAGAACGTATAATAGGAATGGATCTTACATTATTTTTATATTTAATCATCACAATTGAGGAAGTTATTGTGGTTAAATTCAAAATAGAATATGAAAGTATGACTGTCTAGAAGCATCGATTTTTTAAAGTGTGAATATAGGGGTTGTAGTATATATATAAGACATAAATGAGACTATTTAGGGACCCTAAATAATTATAATATATTCAATAATCTGTCAAGCCAGTTGAAGTGAAAATATTTTTGGGTGATCCAAAGAAGGTAAACAAATGTTCTTCTTGGAGTCACCGAGGGTTTTTATATTTTACAATATTTTTTTATGGTTTTAATGACCTCACATGAATTATATAAAATTCATTGATAGGGCCTTTGGTTTCACATATTAATTTTCAATTAGTATGAATATTAAAAACATGGTAGGTAAGTGGTAGGAATCATAAGAAGAGGCTACAATACAAACCCATGTCATAAATTTGGACCAAAAAAATATGCATATACAATATAAAAGAACACTCAAAATGGTAGTATGTGCTTCAATTCATAATTTTTCTATAGTATTACCAGTATTTAATCAGTTTATTAATTAGAAAATTTCTTTCTATTATCTTTTTAATAATATAATCGAACTGAATATTATTCATAAACTACATAGGTTAATTATCATTTAATGGATTTAAATTTATTTATCAATGAGATTTAATTATAATTTTGTGGAATGGAATTATTAGACAATCATGTGGATTATGATTTAAAAAATGTTTATTTAGGATATAAAGATGATCATTAATAATGATTTTTTATTATTTAGATATGAATTGAATTTTGGATATTTTTATTAATTGATTTATTTATTCATATGAATTTCCTTGAGTGATTGTCCCAAACCAATAATATCATTCATGAAAAATCCCATATTAAAATATTTTCCATTATTTCTATATATTGTATTTATCATGAAACATGTTTATTTTGGCTTCTATATAATTATTTTATTCTAGTAAAATATATGACATAATAGAGTGACTTTTAATATGATATAGGTAACATTTGTTTGGCCATATCCTAATACAAAAATTATATTTTTCCATTTCAAAATCTATAGAATATATGAAAATACTATTTAGTTAAGAGACTGTTCAAAATATCATAATATCCTTCCTTAACATTCTCTAATTATTTTTCTTGATTATCAAACATTAGAGTTGGGTATATGACATGTGGCTGAGGGGATGCACATTTTTAATGAATAACTGTGGATAAATAGTTAATTATTTTTGGAGAAGTTGAATTCATTGTTTATGATTAAAAAACTCTTAAAAAATATGAAAAAAGATAATAAAAGTAAATATAACAATGGGTTTGTTGACACTGTGAGATATATTCAATGAATTTTTCATTATAATTAATGATTTAAACATCACATAATAACAAAATATTGTGTTTTGGTAGAAATATTTCTGTAATATGGATGAAGAAGTTGAATGCATATCAATTTTTCATGGACAAATAAGTCCTCACGTGTGATGTAATAGGTCACGGTGTGAATCTGAAACTTTAAAGGGGTCAGTGATGGTACTAAAGGTACCAGTATGATGGGTGGGACGTTAGGTTAACACTGATCCTAAATAGGTGTTCGGGCATAACCTCTATAATGAAACAATTGCTTCCCCCATGAAAGACATGCAGGTAAACCCAAATTCCATCGACGTGAAAGGTCCTAGTGATCAAAACGTGCATGGGACAACTACAAGAAATTATTATGTGTCATAGTTTAATATTTTTACCTCAATATTAGAACCTAGGGTCCTCATATATATTGATGAATTATCCCGAAGTCTATGCATTTCTATTACCACCATACTGCTTTTATCATGTCCTCCAATACCATCTACGATGTTCTATAACACAAAAAGAAGAGGTAATTAAAGTGTAACAGTGAAAAGAAGTTAATCAAAGTGTTTTAATTAAACCAAAAATATGCAAGGAGTTCACCAAAACACTAATTAACAAGGATTGACACAAGTTTCTCTTCTTCAATCAGGGATATACACATCCTACTTCTGAGAAAACATGTTGAGACCCTTGACGGGTTGATAATGTTCTCTCCCAAGTGTAGTCCCAATGGTGGTCAATCTACCACGGTGATACCAATATGAAAAGGCTTTCCAACGAGGAGCACACCCTACACAAGATTCTATGGTTAAACCTACATTATAGCTAGCATGAGCCACTCATTAGTCCTTCTTCAAAACTATTCATGGAAGTAACACTCCTCTTTTGGCTCCCTTATCTGAGAGATATCAAATAAAAGCCTCCACAAAAACCAAATTACATAAAAAGACATTGTAAAATTTCAAGTTAGAGTGTCTGCCATTTGGAGTTGTGTTTTAATGGTCATAGGATTCCCTCATTTGATCTACCAGATAGTAATGATCCTTATGGAACACATAGAATTTTATTTATTTTTTCCAGAGGAACCCTACCCTAGGTAAAAGGTTGGGAAGTTAGTATTCTATGATTCTAGAGATAATAACGCGTTCATGCCTTATCAATTCTAATACCCAAAACCTCTATTTCCCATTAGGGAGGAAAACATTATTTTCCCGTCAATGTGTTTGTTCCTCCTCCCACTGTGGAACATATTATAGATACTTCCTCATGAAGTAAGACCCTAATCTATCATGTTGGATGATGTAGTCTTTCTCCTCTATATGATCACATCATTCAGTATCATTATTTAATCAAATTTGAATGATTTATATTGTAAAAGTATTTGATGTATGTGTTGTATCCCTGGCCACATTCACAGTTTCCCAATCCTCGTCCACTAGTGTTGGAGTAAAAGGGTTTGGGTTGTAAAATCATTAGTATCAACTTGTTTCTAACACCAAGCATAGTTTATGTGGTTATAAATGTTAGTTTTGATCATTACATCCACACAATTTACCTAAAGTATTGAACTATATGAACTATGATTCTTGATTTTACCAGGATACATAGTTTCACTATCTATCGCCTAAGCTCAACAGATATTCTACTTATATGTTTGGCCCAATCATAATCACCAAATCAATTATTTTGTGGATCCTCCTTACGTTTAAGCCCCAAATAATCCTCCAAATCACCATGGTATAAATACCTAATTCTTGGACTCTTTTATATGTATTATTCTATAGACATAATCAAAAATTAATTCACTCAATGTGCTACACTCCCCTGTGAGAATCGTCGAACTGCAAGGGCATTGATTCCATCCAAATTTGATAGGTAAGAATCCCCCCTTTGGTTGAAACCCAACTCATAAATCAACCCTATTATTTTTGTTCATATCCCCAATAGGGTCTAATTAATCGTTGAAATTCATATCCCTTCAATGTTCATTGGGCTATTTCAACATAACTACCATAAAAAACATTAATTAGGCACCTTACTCCAAGATTTCCTTTCCACATGAGATTGTACTATACGGTTGGGTCCTTATCACACAACCGTAAAAGGTTTGGTGTTCCCCATCATGTTTAAATGAACCATGTGGGTTTGAATTCCGTTAACAATAATACATTGTAATACCATATATTGGTTCGATCCCAACACGAAACCAAATCTTTCCTCCTTGGATGAGATAAATTATATAGTGACTACCATATCCCTAGTTTATGGTAATCTCATGGGGGAATATTCAACTCTGTGGATGAAAGTATACTCCAATGTTCCCCACAATGTGTTTTGGAAACTATCACCGTCGTAATGATGGCCAAATAATCACTAAGTATTATATAAAATGATACCATCAAGGGAGAACCATAGATATATACATATATCTCCATTGGTGAAGAACCTCATATACATACATAGGATTATAAGATCTATTCATGATAATACCTGATTACTAATCTAGATATGACCGACATCATACCTGGGAATTAAAAAATGATTTATAACCTTATCACAAATCTATAAGAGATTCACATCATATGGAATAATTCTCTTCCAAAAGGTTGTGATGATCCCAACCTCACATCCTCTCTTCCGATGTGAGTTCTTAAGCATCACATTTCAAAAAACCTAATGATATCTTACCTTTGCATAGATGGTCCCCATGGATACAAAACCATTGGGTGTTTCTTATTCCATGAATAAACTAGTTGGGAACCGTTGGGAAATAAAAAACCATAATAGTGACAAAAATCCAAGATTAACATGGTTCTATATAGAGAAATGTGAAACTAACTATTTGATAACGAATAATTATGTTATAGCTATTAAAATTAGTTTCACGAGGATATCCGGTGTGGTTTTGAACTTTTCCTCATTATAATTTTCAAAAAATAGTAATAATAATGAAATACGGTGTTTCAATTATTGTATTTAATCTTTTTTTGAGAAATATCTAAGATACTAGGGTAGTAAAAGTCTTTTATTAAGTTTCTTATGATTTTCACACAAAAAAAACATATTTGAAATCCTCTTTTTTGACCATGACCTAAATTCAACCATTTTCTTACCTACCTGAATCATCCAAATAACATGATCCAAAATGGGGAATCCCTCATGACTATTATTTTTTATTTATGTTGTGATATGTTAAATGCCCCGTAGGATGAGGGTATGTGACAAATTCTTGAGTTATGTTCATCTCTATTTTCTTTTATTCTGTCATATTTAATTGAAAATTTCATGTAAGGTAAATTAAAAAATTTATTCATATTATTAATGAATTTAAAAATTAAAATAGAAAAATTAAAATAATTGGAAATTTTAAAATTCAAAAAATAAAATTAAATGTTAATTTATATTCTCTGAAAAATGACTCATTGATAAATTCTCTGCTTGTGATGTACTAACATTTAACATTATATTTAATCAATTAATTTTTTAAACTGAATTTAATGAAAAGTAGAGTAACCATAAATTTTATATTGGTTGAGATTCCATCCACTAAGAATAGTGTTAATTGAAGTGTTAGGTTTTCGGTAAGTGCCCTTATTTTATTTTCTTTTTTTTAATTAATATAGAGGTATTTTTTGATATAATATTTAATCCATGCCTATGGACTTTGTTATTTATTTCAATTTTTCAGAATTCAACATGTTATGGTTGATGTGAAGCAGAAATTGAAATGAAATTGATAATCATATAAATAGAAGGATTTATACATTTTTTGGATAATCATAAAATAATTAAGTTTCTTAAACATAAATAATAGTGTAAAAACCTATGAAGTATAAAATTAACATTAAATTTCATTTATCCATTGCATTTCAGGATCTACTACATGTCAGGAATATAATTAAAATTGTGATGTAGAGGAAAGAATCTTGAAGTGACGTTTACATGTGTAAAAGTGTGACATATATGTGTCGTACCCTGGGACCTTTGATGATGAACCAAAAAACATCATGTCATGACTTCGGTTTATGTAGTTAAATATTTACTATTTATTTAAAAACTACAAGATGTGAAATGATAAATATGGGCCAAAATAGACAGATTCAACATATTCCATAATTTTGACCAATATTATGTCCAATGAGACACCCATATCCACAATTTTGTCCATTACTAATTAAATTCAATAATTCATGGGACCATAAGAATCGATAAATATTGGGGCATTAAAATACATATAGGATATCTCCAATAGGAAATTGTGGATTGAGAAGATGTCCTGGGAATTGCCCTCACTAATTTGATCTAAAATTTCATTATTATTTCAATTTATTAATTTAATTAAACTTATTATATCATCACTATGATGAGGGGGTAAACCAACAATGGGAGATGTTTATGTAGATAATTATTGATGATTCAATAAGATTTATTTCTTTTTCAGTAATCATGTATTTATATTTCCCCAACTTATTAAATTAATTCCTAATCCCATTATTTATCATTTATTAAGACCACTATTATTTTAATATTAATTAATGATTTTATGTTATTCAATTGATTCACATTATTTGAGGAATTACCATTGTCACATTAAGAGTTACCATGAATAAAATTTTTATCAAGATAAACATTATTCAGCAATAGCCCAAATTATAAGAATAAGGGAAATGTGGCATTTCTGTTTCAAGGTGGAGATACCATGAGCATTTGATATCCATCATCTAAAATCTGACACAAAATATACATTAATCAACATGTTTTATTATATTAAATTTCACTTAATCCATCATACTAAAAAACCTAGGAATTATTTTTAAATCCTATATCAAACATAACTTTTTATTATGCTTTCGTTTATTTATTTGTTTTCTAAAAGTCTATTTCTAAAAAAACCAATATACTCTTATTTTCTTTTTTCTAATTAACTGATCATATTTTATACCTCACCAAACAAAATTATTCAATTTAATTGGATCTTATCTTTTTAATACTTTAATAAAAAGATTCACCATCTTCATTGGTTCAACCAGGATCGCTTCTGATACTATATTTTAATGTATCACAATTTGATTTATTATATATATTTTTTATATTAGATCGATTGAAAAATAATGAAACAAATGGGTGATGTTATTCCCATATGTGATATCACAGTCATTGTATTTAAATATATAATATTTGAAAAAATAATTTTGGAATCACAATATATATTGTGTTTAAATAAATAACACAATGTTAATAACATCTTACAATCTTCCCATTTACAAAACTACACTATTATATATGATATATGTTCTCTTATATCATTTTTACCCTCTTATATATTTCATCACTTTCTAGGGGCAGGAGGGGTAATCTGCAGTAAGGAATTTAGGTTCATATCACTATTTTTGGAAATTTTCAGTGATCACTTGTTCTTCAAATGACTTGTACCGACTATGAGATAATGTATGAATGATTGAGTATTTTTATTGGAAATAAAAATTATGTCTTTAGTAATTTTTAAGAATTAAGATATGAAATCATTAATATGACAATTAATTTCAAACACAATCTATAATATAACATTTCACATTGTAATATAGATTATTGTCAACTGTTTTCAATAATCCTAATCAATGTAATGTCCCAAAAAAAATGATATATATCACATTGTTTTTTATATTTTATTTCCCTAAACATTGAATCTAATCAGAGTGATTATTTATTATCCTTGTATATATAAGAACCCAATGATATCAATTTATCCATGATTTCTCAACATTTAAATATATCATATGGAATCTAATAAGTAAAAAATTAATATATTAGAAATAATAATGTCATTATAATTAAAATAATTATAAATGAGATTAAAATAAATTTCTCTCATAATTAGGATATTTTATCCAAATAAACATTTTTCCAACCAAATACTTATATTATTAATTTTTATATATCTTCCTTTATAACATTAATATAAAATTATTCTAAATTTATACCCCCAATATTATCAGTATCCATAAACAAACAAAAATGATATCTTCTTATCCAAGATACCTATGAATGATTATTTTGAAAAAGGTATGATAGATATTTTTTCCAATTTATAAGAAATATATAACTATAAAAAACTAAATTTATATTGAAATGATAATATTCTTGATAGTTATATCAACACAGAACAATAGGCATTATGAGAATCTAGAAATATTACAAAAATATTATTATTTTAATGTGACCATTATAACCCTGAAATTGAATAAGAATGAATAAATATGACTAACCGTGTTGGAAATATTATTAATATGGTCATAATTAATTCCAATTTACATATTCATTTGTATGAAATAAGGAGTCAATTTTTATTAAAATCATTTTACGCATCAAAAAAGAATTTTCATCAAAAATGATTTATACTTCATTTCATAAGATGATATTATAATAAATTTCTATAAATTTGATATATTTTATATTATAAAATGAACAAAATTTTTTAAATCATTATATAAATTTTATCTTATGTTGAGATATATGGATTTTATTGAAATTATTGATTTTTTAGTGAATAGTAACAAATGTTTTTTAAACATTGTTATTTATTGTCATTAAATTAATTAACATAAAAGTACCATTTTATTTTTAATTGTGTATTAATTTTAAATATTATAATTTCAATTTATAATAATCTAATTAAATTAATTTGACTCATCAATATTTTGATTCGGATATATGTTGATATTTATGCATCAAACATATTTACCTAAAAACTATTTTTCATTGAATATTAATATTAATATCATGATTTTATTCTTAAATATATATAGGTTAAATAAAAATATTTACCCTATTTGGAAACATGTGGTTATTATTTTTAAATAGTTCTTTTCTAATTTTAATCATTATAAATAGGAACCATGGTAAATTTTTTCACCTATGTACGTTTAAATAGGGTCATTAATGTGAGAATATAATGTGATAAGTATTTAAAAATCCATTAACCAAATTAATTTTTTTTATTTTAATCTTTCGTTTCATAATTATTATCCAATACTTAGTGAACGGGCAATTTCATCGATTTTAGCACTGATTATTACCGGAACATTATTTTATGTAAAGAATAAATATATAAAGTTTCAATCTATATTTTTTCATATCTACAATATTTTTCCATAATGATAAAAAATGTTATGTTAGGTTTTATATTGTTATATAAAATTTTGATTAATAATTATAATCTTTGTAGTTTTTTTTCAAATTGTTTATATAGAATAACTACCTAAATTCGCATGTGTTACCGACAAAGTCCATGTTCATGTAATATAAAAATAATGTAAATGAATTTAAAAATAAGAAAAGAATTAAAATATCAATGGATTATTTTTTTCCAATAATTTTATAAAAAAATATGAAATGTTTTTGGCATCTTAAATGTTTTTATTTTAATTCCATTTATATATTTTCTTTTTTAAAATTCATGTATAAGAATTGTTCAAAAAATGAATTTAATGTTATCTTATTTTCAAAAATATTTTATAAAATCAAATAATATTAATAAAAATAATATCTTCAGACAAATGTAATAGATATGGTCTGATATATTAACCATTTTTGGGTTATTGGTCTCTAGTAATTTTGTATTAATATTCATTTCAACTAAAGTGCGCAGAACATTGCAATCATGGTAATCATAAAAGGATTTAATAGGGGTTAAAATAAATATATAAGAGAGAAAACATTCCCCAGATATGTATAAGATATATATTTTAGATTATTTAGGAATATAATTGTCTTATCATCTTAATTGATTAATTTTTTCAAAATGAAATTGATAAATAATTTTTAAAAAATATTTACATTAGGTAATTCTAAGGTTTCCCATCTCCCAAATTATAAAAGGAAACATATTATACGCCCTTATTCATAATGATTGACTAATATAGATCAACAAAACTTTAGTAAAATACTATAAGAAACATATTTTTCAATTTTATATAAGCCATATTCTCTTTAAAATAACATCCCCCATATTCTAAGAAGATATCAAATATAGTTTCTTCAAAGTAGTGGAAGTCAAATTAACTTACCATTTTAAATTCATGTTTATTTTGACTATATTAATCATATTTTAAAACATAAAAATAATGACATAAGTATATTAAATATATATAATTGTTTTTATTGTTCATAACCATTTAATATAGATGGATATAATGGTATATTTAAAGAATATATATGATAATAATGATATTATTATATTTATTTAATAGTGTTGACACCATGAAATGTGTTCCATTCACATTTCCATAATTTGATGATATGATTATCACATAGACAACAAATGTCAAGTATGTGTAAAAAAGTATTCACAACGAAGGAAGAAGATGCATCCTATATTTACATGTGCCAAAATACTAGTCCATACCGATTAATAAGTGGAATTATACACTAGTCCTTGAGTAGGAAGTGGATTCCCATGATCATTGATGAAAAAGCATTGATACATTAAATTAAATTGATGAGTTTCATTCAAGAAGACATGCTGTATTCACCATCTCATGAAGTGTAGATATCTTCGAGAGCTTTTATTTGAGAGGTCTATAAGTCCATATAGACTTACATTTCAAAATTTATGCCTCTCAAAAGATGAATAAATTTTACAAAGGGGCCTATGCGGAAGACCTATGCATGGGACCCATGCTGATAACCTTCACAGAGGACATACATGGAAAATACTTTTTTTGCACCTCTACATGGAGGACCTACGTGGAGGAACTATGCAGACAACATCCGCTCGACCAGGTCACCATCATGCCAACAAATAGGACCCTTGGGCTCCCCATTTCAAAGACTGAAAAAGTTGAAAGTCATTATGAAGCTCCCATTGATTAGATATTTTTCCTTGATCCCACAAATTGTCTCAGTTATCTCTCCAGAACATTATAGAAGGGATAGTTAAATAGGATAACCATGTTTTTAAGGAAATCACATTCTTTACTCATCATTTATACATGTGTGGTATACCTCTGCACAATACCTGCACACCATAACTGCACGGTATACCTTCGGGGTATAACAACGTGGGGTACCTATGCAATATAATTTCCCATGGTACCTACACAACCAACTCATGTACCCTTTTTTAAAATCCATTCATGGCAGGGTATCTCGTTCATTGGTTCCCTTGTATGAAAGTGACAATGTTCAAGCCACCACCAAAATATCCTAACATATTATACCTTTGTGAATGGAAAATCAGTGTGTCTCTTATTTGGGTTAGTATTTTTTGTAGTCATAGAATTCCCACATATGTTTGGTAATGGGGTTAGGATTCGTGAAATGTATGTGGTTATGTATATCCGTTGTCACATGGACCATTCTCTTAGAAATAGTGTTGGGAAGTTCCCATTTTGGAAGAGTGTTGCGTCCTGAGCTATCCTTTCTCAACATGGTGACCAGTAACATTAGATCTCTGGTAGGGAGGGTATAGTTCACACTTACATTTATGCAATAGAAAAGGATAAGTCTCCATTTCCTACCAGAACCAATTTTAGGGCATCCATCATGGTATACGCCCATCACCCTCATCCCTTCCTCCTTACACTGCACCCATGTCCAATGTAAATAGAATATAGAAAAGGCTCATCTTCTCACCCTCTTCCACGGTTGACACACCCACATATATCAGAGTAAGAGGAGAAGTGTTAAGTGTCATTATTGAATCTTTCACATCCTCTTGTTTCTCACACCGAGGATGAATCACATGGGTTTAGATACATGTGATGGTAAAAACATGTGAAGAAACACCCCATTTGGAAGGAACTACAAGAAATTGGACTCTAGTTTAAACCAGGATATGTAGGAATCTCTTTTAGGGCCTGAACTCATTGGATATCCTCCTCATGAATCAAACCCTAATTCCCCCCATTTGGTAATCATTGTTATGAAATAATACCAAAATTCAATCCTTAAATAATCAAGGCATCCATTTCAGGATGTAAGCCCAAACACATCTCTCTTAGAGAACTATATTCTCCTATGAGATTTATCAAACTATTTGGGCATTGATTCCCAATAACATGGGATACATATGAAGAATAATTGAGGTTCAAACAAAAAATTTCAAATCAACCATGTTCTCCTTAATCTATATTCCCAATATGGTCTGATCCTACATGGAAACCGTTATCCTTTCTAAAGTTTCTTGGGCTGGTTCAGCATAAGTCTCACATTATGATTATACTAAGAACCTTTCTCTTAGAGGTCCTTATCACATGACCTTAAAAGGATTGATGTGTCTGATTATGTGGAACCAAACAATGATGGTTCTGATTCCTTTCACAATGATACGTAGGTATCTCATTTTATGAACACAATACCAAGAACAAAACAGCCCTTCATCTCCCTGGATGACAATAAATTCCACGGTTCCCCACAAAGTGGCGTGAAAAATAGTATCATCAGGACGATGATTAAAAGTATATCTAATCAGTATATTAGAGGAAAAAATTGATGGAAAACCTCAAATACATACCGATATGTACATTAATGAAGAACATTGAATGCATAATGATGATTAAAAATTTAACACATGTTAATTTGTGATTGTAAATTCCAAGGGATACATATGATATAGTTCGTGAATTAAAAAGGAATAACGAAAATATCCTAAATTTACAAATAGAGTACTGGAGTTGAAAATAATTCTCCACAAAAGGGTGTGATTAGTTCGACCTATGTCACGACCCGTCCTCGGGGCCCGTGCCGTGACTACCCCAAGCCCGCCTTCCATAGGCCAGGGGATGGCGACTAGCACCAAGGCGTAAATCATGGAAAAAGGGAAGGAATTGCCTTTGGAATGTAAACCAAAAACACCACAGATCAAGAAGGAAGAAGTAAACACTATGTAAAAACTAGTACAACAGTAAGTGCGGAAAGAAAGTGGGATAGAATACAAACCCAAACTGAAAGTAAAGTACAAATCAAAAGGGAAAACAAAAACTGAAAAGTAAAGCCGTAACGCCGAGCCATCCACTGGAAGCCCCACCTGATGGGTGGGTACAGATAGCCTCCACTGCTCCTTGGGTCCAGCCGACCGCTTTGAGTACGTCCCACCCAGTGGTCCACCTCCAGGTACAGTCCTGCTCCGCAAGCCTCCACCATGATCAGCGCTTTATGTCATCTGCAACCAACACAACATAGTGCAGGCATATCCCATGCAGGGGTGAGTATAAGCTACTCATTAGGGACCCTGAGACCCCTGAAGGTCTCCCAGAATCCAAAAAGGATAATCCACAAAAGAAAGATACAATCACAAAGTAACATTCGACACTACTTAGGTATATGCCCATACATATACCTAAGTCATCAATTCTCGTTCGTCTCCAAAATACGAACCCAAGTACAACCCAGTCCACACAGGAATGAAAAATGTAAATCCACACAGGATAGCACAACACAATCTACAAAGGATAGAAAAACAGGATTCAGCTCACACAGGTAAGAAAAACGTAAATCCACATAGGATAGCACAACACAATCCACAAAGGAAAGCGAAACATGATTCAGCTCACACAGGTAAGCAAAATGTAAATCCACACAAGATAGAACAACACAATTCACAACGGAAAGCAAAAAATGATTCAGCTCACACAGGTATACTTCTTCGTATGACGATAGAAGAGATCATATATTTCCACTGAATCATCTAAGTCGTTGGACCCACAAAGGATCGATAGGTACTAACCCCTGCAATGATCCATAAAGGATCTGAACCACACAAGATCGATAGGTAACTAACCCCCGCAATGACCCACAATGGATCTGACCCCCACAGGATCGACGACACATCAATCAGACGTCCGAAGCTCAGATTATGAGCGTTTCCTCTCCGAGCGCCCGGTTGGTATCGTGTACGAACCAACCCGGCCGAAACCAAAGTATTCCAAAACCTTGAGTGTGATATACCGATACGACCTCCTCGATCCAAGGATCGCATATCCGCTGACGGCGCATCGATCGGAGGCTCGTAGTTCAAGATACGGGAAAAAGACCGGAAAGGGTCTGAAAGACGGGGGGTATGGGCCCGGACCGGCCCGAACCGGGTGGACCTGACCCGGGTCCGGGTCTGACCCGGCCTGTGCGGCCCAGCCCGGCAGTCCGGCCGGGTGGTTCGGCCGGCGCGCTGGCACTGGCCAGGCACCACGCAATGCAGCCCCCCCCCCCCCCCCCCGCGCAGGGGCCGCTTCGTGACACCCGGACGCAGCTTATGCCGCGTCCCTCCTATGCGGTCCCACGCAGCCGCGTGACCGGCCAGCGCCGCCGCGGCTTCAGCCACGGAGGGTATTCCTAGGGGCGCGCTGGGCGCCGCCATGCCGGCGTGGCGCGCTGGCGGGGGTTCCGCGGACCACCGGACGCGCTCCGGTGGTCCTATTTGTGAGCTGTCTTCGCCAGTGCTCGTCCCGAGACTCGTTCTTCACTGAAAAACCTTTAAAATTAACTTGCGGACCCGTTTGTCATCGCCCGCCAATCGGTGCATAATAACAAGAAGGGCGGTGGGTTCAGACTTGTTCGTTGGTCCGCACCCACCGCGTTAGTTTGTTTTAAAGTCTCACAACAATCACATTTAACAACTGCGGATATAAATCACGAAGATTTAAAAATAAACAACCCCTACCTTTTAGTTTTCATCGGACGAGAGTTCTTCGCAGAATTGACCGTCGTGGAAGAAGAGGATCGTCGCGTCGCGGAAGGGTATCACGTCGTCGTGGAAGGGCTTCGCGTTGACGATCTCCGAAGGTTAATGAAAACACAATGATTTAATTTCAAAAATAAAATCCATCTTAAGGATAAAATCCACAAAGGAAATTTAAAAGATCCGAAATCTCCTACATCAAGAGTTGATGATCAGAGATTTTTGCGGGGAAGAACGTCGCGGATGAAGCGTCGTGGAAGGAGAATCGTTGACGTCGTGGAACACGGCGTCGCGTCGTCGATCTCCGAGGGTTTGGCGTTCTTCGCGTTCTTCGCGAAGGGGAATGAAGGTACATATTCTCCAAATCCTCTCAACAATCAACCCATCAATAAAAAGAAAAGGTGTTTGTCTTATTTTATTATTATGCCAATAGTTTGAAAACATGTTATGAAACGAACCATTAATTCGGTGAATTAATGGTAACGACTTAACTGTCCATTTAATAGGAGCGTTTAAGAGTTTTAAAAAACTCCCCAATTGACTTTCATTAAAGAGGAGTTTTCGCAGGTGCGTTACTTAGAGGAAAAGAAAAGATGGGGCTCGTGCAGGCCCCACCTCACAAATATCCTACCAAGAGGGTAGGATATTTTGGGTTCCACCCTATCCGTTTTAACTCAGCTTATGCAGCTTAAAGTGGCTTTAAGTGGCTTTAAGTGAAATAAAATAAAGTCATCGCACCACTTTATTTTATTTTCTTCACTTAACTCCAAAAATTAAAAACCACACCCGAGATAACGAAACTCCGGAAGAGGCGTTTCAAAGCAAGTACCGGTGCTACGATTCCATCTGTGCCCTCAGAATTCGATTCTGAGCACCGGTTCAAAAGTTAGAAAAACCGGCTTGTTCATTCACTAAACGTACCCGAGCCAAACTTCAGAAAATGATTACGGGAATACCCGGCCTCGGAATCATGTGCCGTCAGAAACTGCGTTCTTGTAAAATTCCAAAGAAAATTAAGAAAAAAATTTCCTTGAAATTTACGAGTCTTTACAACCTACCATCCTCTCGACCAATGTACATTCTTCTGTATCGTATAGTTCAAACATAAATAATTCCTTCCTTTTTAAAGAAGGTCCCCTTTGGATAAAGAACTATTGGGATTATTTGGCTTCATAATTATGTCCAATGGAAACCCCCTGGAATTAGTGATTTTTAAATGTAGGACACGTGTTTCAAGGAACTATGAAACAAAAATTGTGAACCCAACATGATTCCTCAACCATGTTAATAATGTTACCTACATGTTAGGAACCTTTGACCTTATAAAGGAAGACTAGAAAAAGGAATCAATCATGCATGTATCCATTTAAAATTATATTTCTTTAATGGAGTTTGTTTTTTCTTACTTTTCCACAGAACTCCCTTTAAACGAAATAATGGATTTGTCCAAGACAACATCTATGATCTTCCCGACAGCTGCTCAATCATGATCTTCATCCTAGGGAAGGAAATTATCACCAACCCAGCATCTTCAATGTTGGGTCTCTAATGTGATGGTAAATGAATATTTCTAGCAAGGTAAAATCCCATCTTTAGAGGGTGCTTGGCCAGCCCTCTCGGTCATCAATAATCCTCAATAATCTGGCCAACGATGACCAATGATCAAGAAGCAGATGGTGAAAACCACCATCTCCAAAAATATCATGTTTTTATAACTATAATGAAATAACAATTCCCTCACATACTACAGGGAGGGGGATCAAGAAGTCACTCTAGGCCTAAAATCATGAATGCAGTAGTCCTTCCTGTGGTCTCCCATTAGCAATAACGGATAAAATCACACGATTGTGTTCCTCCAACATTATAAGGGGTTTTTCCTCTGAAATTCCTCCAAAGTATCTCAGACCCGAGCACATAAGACGACTCGAAAGGGACAACATATGATCAAAAGGGATGTGTTTCTCACCTATACCTATTTCGAAGATGTCCATCGACAAAATATGATGGAAAAAATGAGCTGGGACATACACCCATCTGTGATAATTTTATTTCCCAAAAATATTGTCTGACAGCAACCCACTAATCTCACCATATAAACCAGGTGGATTATAGTGAAAATGAACATACAACTGCCTAGAATTTATCATCTAGTCATCTATCCCATCTAACAACATTTAAAGAGGCCTACCAATCTAATATGGTGGCAACTCTTAAACAAGAAAATGCACTTATTTACACTCACCAATTATGTCAGAATTCGCGTCTATCATTATTAATTAAGTCTCTCAACCATACATGATGGATAATACCTAGAAGGCACATACACCATCCTATTATCATCAATCTGACCAACAATATCATTTGGTAGCACCTAGAGAAGCCAGTCGAATAGCTCCGATGAAAAATTTGGGGCAGAATCAACTCTCTGCCTCCATTAATGAGTACTATCAATATCCATTTATAGGAAAAGCATGACATGCGAAGGCACATACACCTCCTCCATATACAGAAGAAGTGTATATTCTGGTTTTGGCTGCTGAAGTCCCCAACACACATTTTATCAATGGTGAAAGGGAAGACACATATCTCTAACCATATTAATGAAGCATGCTAGGATATTTTAACAACTACTTCAGTAGTATCAGGGGTAAATAAATATAAATCTATCCTCATACATTGGATGAAATATAGACATGCCATCCCATAGTTGATAGACACCTATATTCCAGTCCAGGAGGGTCATGGGGCATATTCCCCAATATCATACGGACAATAGGATCATGAACATACACCCTTTACAATAAGAGTAAATTGGTCAATTCCAGTAACCAATCCAAGGTAGGCACATACACCTACCCATTATAACCCCTTCTTAGAGAAGTTGTCCCCAAATAAGTATAAGAGTACATCCAATAAGTGGTCTCACCAAACACCATTCAAAAATCACGAGTCAAGCTATGATTTACCACCCCTTAATGATGGAGTTCATTATGCCCTTAGACACTTATCTATTGCAGATCAAGATATTATGATTTCATTAACAATATTTTGGAATGGTAGTTATAATTCTGAAGTTCTTCATCAAACACATCGTCATGAATCCTTGTTTCGTGAAAATTCGGTCGATACAGAGTGTCAATATCCGGATGAGAGTGTCAACAAACCTCCATGTGGCTAGATGACCAGGGAGAAAAATGATTTTCCCTTGCTGTATTCCACCATGGTGACCCTCCTGATGATGGAATTTTCTGCAAAAGTCCTATCAGCACTACTATTTTTCCTTGTCAAAATGATTACATAATTGACAATGGTGTTACGAGAAAACCATCTTATCTCGAGGCACTTGCGAACAAAACGCCAGTTATGTTGGATGCTTTGTAATTGACGGGTGAAACACATTCTCAACCTGAAGGCATCTTAAGGGAACCATTATTCATTGAAAGTCCTTTAGGTCATTTATCTTTTAATACAGATAATCATCTCTGGTCAGATCATGTGGAGAAACCTCTTATTAAATATGATAGAGATTTGTAAAACATGAGGAAACAATTAGCTATAGGAGAAATCCAACTCATGTTCTAGCCTTCAGCAATGTATACGTTTGATATTCCATAATTGATAACCAATGATTGCATTCATGAAATTCATCTCAATTTATGGAAAACACTTAATCATTTGAAAACTAATGTCTTACCATATGATGAATATTAAAATCATGTAATGGTAATAGAAGGGCTACATCGCCTAATTGACTTGGAATCACTTTTTGTTTCCCAACATCCAAGGGTTTTCAAACAACAGAGAACGCTTTAGAGCTCATGTCTCAATTCTCTAAAGAGGCTACGCCAATTATTTTCTGATTCCCCATATAGTGTTTTCATCAGAGGATGGGGTGCATATGGAGTATTTCATTTCACTACTCTCCAAAATTAGAAAGGTGTTCCAATAGTGGTACCATGAAATGTTATTGCCAATGGTCGGTCACAGTAAATAGGTTTGGACTGTAATCAAATATACGCTCAAGAACTGGCCTCAACTAGTTCTCATCAGAATCAAGACAAATGAAAAGAATTTGTTGAGATACTTTTACATCCTGCCTATGGGAATCTAGAGCAGGAATCCCATTTAGAGGATGTAAGGTGTTAGAGGATGAAAATTTCTATAATAGCATAGTGATCTTTTAAATGATATGATTTTTGAGATTGTCGGATGATGAACCCAACTAATATCTGAACAAAAATGCACAAAATTAGAAGAGTAGTTGCACGAATTTCAGAAGTAGAAATTCATGAATCGCCCCAACATTCCGGGTTGGGGGATTGTTTAATTCGACCTTAAAATTCATTATACAATGTTCAAATATTTGTAGAATAATAACATGATCCAATCTATCCTATATGGATGGGGGCTTTTCCACATCTACAATACCCTCCTCAACAGAAGTCGGTTTTATCACTATTTTGGAAGAATCCACAAGGAAAGAGTTCAACTGAAAAATCCATGGATTCCATTGATTTTAATTTCCACCATATAGTTCCAATGAATTATTCCTATAGGAGAATGAAGTCTCGTGAAAAAAAAGTGAGATAATCTAGCAGAAATGCTGATAGAATGAAATCAATACATTATGTGTCAGTGAATGTTATTAACACCATAGTCAAAGATCCTCCATGAAATAAGTCCAGTTCAAGGAAATCAGAGGATAATGATCTTGTAAATAATACGGTACACAACAAGGGAAATGAAGAAGGTGTGTGTACCTGAAATCATAGGCCTACCCTGAATTTAGGTATGACTTCAAATAACCAACTCCCCCACTTCAAAAGGTATCTAACAACGGGAGAGGAAAAAGATAGATTGAATATCACTTTTCTATAGGAGAAGGGAAATCTCTTTCTCCTCAAGAGAGATTCGCACAAAAATAGGTGGAAATGAGGGTGTTTAAAAGGCTCAATATTGTGTTACTTCGAAATAGAATTTTTGCAAGGTGTACTTCCTAGGCATGTCCTCAACTTGCATATCCTATAGGAGCTCCTCAGCAAGGGGGATTTGTATAAACTACCGATGTAGATATTGAATTCCCACCATTGGGTATATAGTCAAGGCCGGATCATATACATAATTATAGACCTTTTCTCGTGGGTTATCTGAGGAAAATATCAGCACCACCATTGGTGGTCTTACCGATCGTTACACCTTCTAAAACTCAAGTTCCTATTCCTACATAGAATCCAACACATCTGGATATTCCATAAAATACATATAAAAACAATTGATTCATTAATGACATAGTTGAATTCTATAGAAGAACGATGTTCAACAGTTCTTCTAGATAATAGAGCTTACCCAGAATGGGTGGATGCAATTCCTCCCCCACCAATTTTTTTTGAATACTTCATTCCCAATTTTTAATGGTTTGGTAGATATGGAACAAAACATGACACATTTTTTTCCTTTTCTGATCCTATTATCAGATATTCTCAACAACAAAAAGTAGTTAAGCTTTGGTGTTTTGTGCAGTCATTACAAGGACCATATTTTTTCTGGTATAGGAGTTTTCAATCAAGATATATTACTGGGTGGGAAGATCTCCACCAGAAATTCCCTCTTCAATTTATCTCAACACTATGATGGATGATAGTTTTTTATCCAACCAGTTGTAATCAAATGGAGAATAAAAGTTTTTCATATTTCATTGCATGATGGAAGAGATTAACATATTACTAATGTTTATCACTCACTCAAGAAGAGTTGCTACAAATCTTTGTGGAAAATCTGCAAGATTAATTATGCACACCATTGATCCCTCTAAAAAACCCAGGAGGGTTTTGAGACATTACAGAAATTTATGAGTAGATAGAAGACACTATTATAGAAACTATAGCTAAAACTCATGTAATTCCATCAGTTCCAGTAAGGAGATTAGTAAAGGCAGAAGCTGCTACAATCACCCTCAAACAGACATCTATACATTCTTCTATTTCAAGACCATCATCATACCGAATGGCTCTGTTTCATAATTATCAACAATAATGACCACTAAATCAAGATGACCAAGGAGATTAAAGGTGGAAACCATTTATGTAATTAATGGATAAAGTTTATTCTTTCAGGAATGAGAATGTTTTTTGCTACATTATCTCATCCTTAGAAAACATTTTTTTTCAGTTACCATAGCCGAAGAAGCTAAAAAAATATGGAGATGATGATCATATAATTTTTTGTTCCTTTAATCAGATGCTGGGACACCCCATTCTAGATTTCATTGTTTTCAAAGACCTTCTTCAAAAGATGGTAGACTCTAGACAAGTGAAAATGAAAAAATCATCAGCTCATGTTTCATGTGTTACTTCTACCAATATAGAGGAAGAGAGAGAAGGGAAAGAGGTTAAAAGTAAACGTGTGCAAAAATATGATGGTTGGATGATCAGTAAAACCATCAACCAGACTCATTATTTTTAATTAATGTAGTTGAAACAATAAATGGTTTCTTCTACCATTCGATCCATTGCAAAACCATCTTCATCAAAAGGACATTCCTCAAAGAAGCAATGTGATGAAAAAGAAAAAGATCTGTCATAAGAAGATGATCTTGTGTCAATGCCAAAGTTGTCCTTAACCCTGATAGATTATATTCCATCTGTTTCAAAATCATAGGCACCACCCCTCAAAACGATACAACCAAAACTTTCCTATCAAGATGAATATCATCAGATAAATAATTAATCTTTGGTTATGTCAATTTTATCCATTTAATGGATCCTTATGCCAAGGTAAATCTTGATTGTAGTGAGCTAGATTTCCATGTTCTTTATTGGGGAATAAGAGTATGGGGCCAAGCTCGGGGATACAAGGGAAGATGTGAGAATTCCAAAAACCACCATTTAAATTCTACAACTACGCGAACCATATATGCAGTAGATACTCGTGGAAGAGCCCTTAAACATGCTCAAAGGGAACATTGAGTTTCTTTTATTAAATATAGGCTTGGTTCTAACACAAATATTTTGGAGGACCAATTATCAGTAATCTCATATTCCTCTCAGCATGTAAATAGACCTAGTAAGTCTAATATTCCAATGTCAGTAATATCTAATGCTTCTTCTTCAACCTTGAATATGACTACATCGGAAGCATAGAATTCCAAAGAACCATCAAAACCGAATCCTCGTGATGGGAAAAGTAGACCTTTAGACCCAAAGTATGACGTCTTGAAACAATTTTCCAAAGTACCGGCCATGTTGTCAATTTTGTATGTGTTAAATCTGTCAAAATATCTTAAAGAGGCACACATTGAGGCTTTGTCCAGTCCTCAAGAGTTTGAAACCAATGCTTCTTCTGTTGAGAGTTATCATATAGAAAATGATCCTATAGAATGTCACACGGTCATATATTTTACAGATGAAGATGAATACCATGTAGTACATGGGAATATCAATACTTTGTATCTGTTTGGAAAGGCCTATGACATAGATATCTGACGAGCCTTCATTAATAAAGGATCTGGGGTCAACATCAATCCTGTTTGTACATTTCTCAAATTGGGCATGACTGAATCTAACTTATCTCCTTAGATTTTAATGTTTCAAGGATATGAGAGGAATGATGAAGAGCCTTTAAGAGAAATTACACTCAGAATTCAGTTTGGAGATCTTGTGTCTAATTCATATTTCATGGTTTTTCGTCAGGACACCTCCTTCAATATTATTCCTGGAAGGAATTGGTTGCATCAATATGTAGCCATACCATCATCATACCACAAATGTGTGAAATACTGTTTAAATAGTCAAATCGGAACAATGTATGGTAACAAGGCTCCATTGAAAACATGTGAATCTCAATACATTGAGGAAGAGTTTTATCACACTACAGGAATGAAGCCCATGATGAAATAAATGATCTTAGTTAATTCTCCAAATGGACTATAAAATATTCCAGAAAATCCATTCATGAATTCAAGTATAGATTATTTGCTACATATCAATCAAATTGTAAGTGTAAAACCAAATCCATGAACTTATATAGTAATTTATGTAATATCAATGGCAGAAATTGAGTCTGACAACATGAGAGAGATTATTGGTACACAAACAATGATGGAAGCCTAAATTGAGAATTATTCATTTCATCTTCAGAACTACAACAATATTCTAATTCATCAATCAGAGTAGAAGAAATTTTACCAATGCTAAGGGAAGACAATTGTTTTGATTCTCAACCCATCAATTCCTCTTTAATACCACAGGGATACCCTTAGACATCAGTAGTGTAATATATGGTGTATTATTCATTGAAATGTTCAAATACTGACTCCTCACCTAACTCTGAGAGTTTTTTCCTTGTAATCTACCATTAAAATAGAATTATATGAGGTAACACGTAATGATGAAGAAGAGGAAGATCTTAGGGATGATCCGCCAACATTTGAAGAAGGTGTATATTCCTCTGTAGATGAAGATATTGCAATAAATGTGTGTAAAGAATAATATTCATTCCCACTCTGATTAGTGTGTCCATAAACTCTAAAAAATAATAGGTGTATACTTTATTTATAAAGAAAAATTGATATATATTTTTCATGGAATTATACAGAAATTCCATGTCTTAACCCTGATGTAGCCACCCATCATTTTGGACTACTGGAAGAATTCGTGGATTTAGGAAAACTGCAAGAAGAACACACCCAAATCATGCCTCCAAAATTGAAGCTGAAGTTGATAATATTATAAATGCTAACATCCCCAGAGAAGTTCGGTATCCCATATGGCTGGAAAATATTGTCCCAATAAAAAAGAATATTGAGAAAATTAGTGTCTTCATTGATTTCAGAGATCTTAAATATCATTTTCCTAAAGTTTATTTTCCAGTCTCGATTACAGAACTTCTAATTAATGCAATAGATGTCTATGAAGCTATTTCAATCATGGATGGATATTATGGTTATAACATAATCCATATGGCCCTAGAGGATGATGAATATACGTCGTTTATATCCTTTCAAGGTGTGTGTTTCTATCGGGTTATTCCCTTTGTCTTAATGAATGCAGGAGCAACATACTAACATGCCATTCACTATATCATCAAACCCATCTTATGGATATTTTTTGAATGTTAGGTGGATGATTTGTTCGATAATTTCAGAAAACATTCCAATTTGTTGGTTAATTTTGAAACCATATAAAATAAACTTCAGCAACATAGTTTAAAGATGAACCCCTTGAAATGTTGTTTCGGGGTAACCTCTGGAAAATTCAACAGCTACGTTGTATTCCATCATGGTATAGAAGTTTATCCTGAGAAAATATAATCAGTCCTTTGTATGTAACCTCCTCAAAATTTATTAGAATTAAGAGGACTCCAAGGACATTTTTCCTATATTCGGCATTTTATGGCCAATTTGGCAGGCAAGTGTGTGACCTTCACCAGATTAATGAAGAAGGGAGTCACTTACCAATGGAATGACGATTTCCATGAAGCATTTAATACCCTCATGAAATATCTCTTTAGTCCACCAGTATTAATTCCACATGTTGAAGGAAGACCACTTATTCCCTATGTGACATTCTTAGAGAGATCACTAGGTTCCTTCTTCTCCCAAAAAATGATTCTAGGAATTAAAAGAACCTTTACTTAATCAATAAAACATTGTTTGATGTGAAAACCCGGTATTCAAGTATTGAATAGTGCATCCTGGCATTAATCATTGTAGTTTAGGATCTAAGGCACTACTTGCAACATCATGAGGTCCAACTGGTGTCTCGTAATAATCCACTCAAATTTTTTAGTAGTCGTCCTTTGCTTACACGATGTTAGGCATGGTGGGAAGTTATCTTTCAATAGATTGATATCCAGTTTGTATCTCAAAATGCAATAAATGGCCAGGCTCTGGGTGACTTCCTTGTTGAACATCAATCTATGGAAGATACATCATTTAATACTGAGATTCATGATGAAGCGGTCTTCTCTATTCAAGATAATTCACATACATGGAAAATGTATTTTGATGGTGCATCTAGAAGTCCAATAGGAAAAAAATGGAAACCCTATACTCAATAATATTGGATTTGGAATTTTCCTTATTTCCCTAGAAAAGGAAGTATTACCCAATTCTATCCTATTATCAGAAGGCTATACAAACAATGAATATGAGTATCAATCATTCATCAGTGGTCTTGAATTTCCACTTCAGGTGAAAATGAATCATTTAAAGGTGAAAGGTGTACCATATTTGGTAGTCAAACAAATCAATGGAGATTACTCAATTAGAAATGAAGAGTTAATTCCATTGTGTGATTTCATTATAGATTAAATCGATGAATTTACCTAAGTGCCGACAATGACCTATGTCCAGCAATCACAAATTTCTCAAGCTAATGCACTGGATAATGCATCTAAAGCCTTGGTAGATCCAAATCAGTATAAGACAGTTATCATCAAAACACATCACCATGTGGTCTCTCTTTTTGATAAAACTATAAGGGAGGAAATTGATGAAATTAGATCATTTCTAAACTGTGTGGTCATACGATGGGATAAATAACATCAATTGTTCAATATCATAAATATGGGATACTTTCACAAAATAGGAATGAGAAGGAGAAGATCTGATGACGAGTGTCCAATTTTTCTCTTTATGATATTCTAGACCACCAAAAGAATCCTTAGAAGAGAGGCATTGATTGAATTCTCTTCAAATGTTTTGATGGAGAAGATACTAAATCTATCAAGAAAGAAGTATATTCTGGAGCTTGTGGTGCCCATCAATTTGGGCACAGACTCTCCGATCAGATCTAAAGGCTTCAATACATTTTGCATTCAATGACATAGGATTGTACAAGTTTTACTAATAAATGTCATCAATGTCAAGTGCATGCCAACTTCGTTCATCATCCCCCAAATTTTCTACATAGAACAAAATACTTTTGGCCATTTTCCACATGGGGAATGGATGTAGTAGGGCCTTATCCTGTAACCATGGCTAAGTATTCCATATATATTCTCACTTCTACTAACTTCTTCTCTAAACGGGATGAGTCAATACCTCTCATTAATGATAGAGCCAAATATTGTTAATTTTTTCAAAACTAATATAATCCCTAGATATGGTGTCCCTCATAATATTTTGATGGAAAATGATACCAATTTTTATTATGTTGTGGTAAAAAAGTTATATAAAGTATATAATATCAAATCCAACCATTCATCTCGCTATCATTATATGGGAATGGACTTATTGAGGCTTTCATCAAAACCAATCAAATATAATCCATAATTTGGTGGAAGAAGATAAGAAATCATGGGCTAATAAACGTTTGGATGATTTATGGGATTATCAGATAACAAACTATACTACTACCTAAGAAACACCTTATTCATTGGTATATGGAACTGAAGAAATGTTTACAATTGGAATACAATTTCCTTCACATATATTTTCAATATTTGATCAATTGTATATATATGTTATGTCTCATAAAAGGATCAATGAGTTGGAAATATTAGATGAGAAAAGAATGCATACTTTGCATCATTTAGAAGTCTATCAGAACTAAATAATGTGAGTTTTTAATAACAAAGTTCACCTTCAATCATTCATTCAAGGGGAATTGGTATTGGTCCTTAAGATTCCAATGATAACAGGAAGGAACCTCTATAACATGTTCCAAAATTGGAAATACCTTATTTCATACAAAAGGTCTATTGAAATATAGCATATGATTAAATCTCAATGGACGAAGAGCTCATTACAACTCCATACAATGTGAGATTCTTGAAGAAATACTTTGTGTAATTATACATCATCGTCCTCACTGCAAGACTTTAAACTACACAGTACAATGTCCTTGCTGTAAAATTGAAACTGCACAACCCCCATATCCTAGTTGAAAGACATTAAATTGTTTCACAACCATAAGAAACCGCACAGAATGTTGTTAAAGTGCATATAATCTTCATCTTTGTCACATGATGTTAAATTTAAGGAAATAATTGTTACAAATAATGTTTTATCTATAAGAGTTAGATGTTTCCAAATTCCATAGTCATTGAAATCATCACTACTTTTTAGTAGTACACAAGTCCCTCTCATTCCTATGTTGGAGATAGATCTACATAGAGACCATGATTCAAGAACTATGTATGGATTGATTCTCCTTTTCAATGAGATACGTAGAGATGCCTAAGTCTCCAATTTTGGACCCAGCCACAATCACAAAATCATCTTATTTTCTTTTCTCCTCCTATGTATGAATCATATCTGTAAAAAGTGTTTCCTTAAGATTTATGATTTTTTTCCCTTATACCATTTTATGACTTCATGATTTACTATTCTCTAAGAACGTGTTAAAATCCAAAATTATTCACGTCAAACCTAGTATGACAATTTATTGCTTAAGGAACAATGTATGTCTTGATTTGAATTATTTTTCAAATACATTGAGATGCCTAGATCTCTAATATTGGGCCTAGGCATGATAAAAACCACTTTAATTATTGTATAAGAATCTAATCTGTATAAGAAATGTTTTAAGAGATATGTATGATTTGATACATTCCCTAGCAAGACAAATACTGATAATTGGTTTTTATTTCCTAATCCAGTAACAATATGTCTTTCCCATCATATTGGTTCATTATCTCCTTACCGCATGATGTTAAACTACATGGAAATTTTACACCCCTATTCTTCACTTGGCTCACCATTATATTTTAATGAAACCCTTACTTCTCCATGTTTCTCACACCAATTATATCTCACATGGTCATAGGAATTGAGTAAGTAGAATAATTATAGAAATATGGTGTTTTCAATTTATTATGGGGTTATCAATGTCCTCACTACTTGAATCAAAACTGTATAGCATAATGTATTCATTTCATGCGATTAAAATGCACATCAAAATATTAATTTAGAAGAATAATTGAAAATATCCATTTTACAAATGAGTCATATCTCGGTAAAGGACATCAAACTCAAGTTTAATATTGGTTAAAATATTTTCCATATGCATTGGGCATAACCCCATTCCATATTTCACACTCGTAGTATTGAATATTTCCACATAATCATAGTATTTCTTATGGTTTTTTGTGACAATGTATCTAATACCAAAGATGGATGTTTCCAGAATATGTAGCATGTTCCCTTAGGCGGCCCTGCATAAGTTTTCTACATAACTGGCGTGTCACTCAAAAGATGCCCATATTTGGCTATGCAGTATTTTCCCCAATTATCCCTGAATAATAAATCCCCCAAAAAGGGATTTTGAAATAATGGTAACATCATTCATGGTTATGGAATCTTTGTCACCTTAAATCATTGTTGACAATATAGTAGAATCTATATTTTAAAACCGTCATTCAGGTATACTTTTCCCTTTATCTTTTTCACAGTATGAAAGTCTTCACAACCATGTTTTACACATCTCTCTCACCATGTGTTCGATGCACTATGAAATAAACATGAAATCACTTACCCAGAAATTATATATATTGTTACCATTTTAATGTTCCTAGCTGTATGACGTAAAGTTACCTGCACCATACCTCTTACGTTTGTGTCAGACCTTTATAAAAATCATTTTCCTCTAATTCATTGAACATTTTGGGTGGAAACAACCTTTCTATATGTATGTCCCTTTCTCCAGAAACCAATCTATATTCTTTAAAAGATCTAAATCTCCTTAAACAATTTTTGTCTTTTAGCAATAGAATGCCACACTTCAAAAATTACTTTTTTCTGACTATGCAGAAATGCTCCCTTAAGTGTCCTTGTATATGTTTCCTACATTGTAGGCCTATTATTCAAAAGATGCCACTATTTGGCTATACAGAAAATACCCCATTTGGCCCTGTATAATACAACCCCCATAACAGGATTGTCAAATAATGTTAACTTCATTCTTTGAAAATACATCATATAATGCATTTATCCATTTTCCCAAATCATCCCTCAGTTCTATAAAATCCCAAATCATAGTTAACATTTTTCTCTTCCACACCTAAATGTGATAGTATATTTCCAATAAAATTATCAATAAATTGGGAGTATTAAGAACTTCTTGTTAGAGAAAATGACCAAAAATTAAAGCCATCCAACATCCTCACTACATGATTTAAAACTGCACCGTACAATGTTGTCACACCATGAATTAAAACTGCATAATACAATGTCCTCACTGCATGACATAAAACTGCATAGTATGAAATCAATAATTCCAATTTATGAAAAAATTTAACAATTACTCATACACCAAATTTGTAATGAAATGGTTTTCCGATTCATGAATTTTGATAAACTTAAATAGACCTTTTCAATATTAAAAATTATTTCCTTGGAAAAACCACCCACTATGGTCTTGAGTAACCAAAATATTATTTTCCACTATCTATCAACATTATTGTGTTAAACATAAAAGATCTCATTTTTCTAACTATACAGTGAATCCTCTTACAAGGCCTTGCATAATTTGCCTACGTAAGATGCCTTTTAGTCAAAATATGACATTACTTGGATATGTATCATATACCCTAGTTTTCCATACATAACAAAGCACCCATAATAGTTTTTTAAAATAATGGGATTTTTTTTCTTGGAAAATACACAACTTGTGTTGAAACTTGTTTTAAAATTGGTGAAAATAAGAATCATGAGTGAATATTCCCCTTGGAAATATTTAAAGAATGTTAAATAAATTCATAGCCACATATTTTAGTTTGGGATATAACATAAAAATTTATTGTCAAAGATATTTGACCTTAAATACTAGCCCTTTATAGTCAAACATGCATGACACTAAATTGACAACAACAAAAGATGTTATACTCATCAGATTGAAAACTCGCAAAGGGAACTCTATTGAAAAGATGAATCACGGCTCAATAAATGTAAAATTTTTTATGATTATATAATATTGAGCAATATAATAAACCCAAATGATATGAAATTTTTGGGGTTATAAATTTGTCCCTAACAACTGTAAAAATATTCTTTCTATGCCCCTAGTATTAGGAAAAAATTTGAGCATCCTTCCAAACCTGGAATAGCTTACAATATGACCAAATGTTTTTTGGAATGTGTCCTAGTGCCATACTTTTACTATAGAACATGATTATTTTCATTCTTAACAAATTAAATTCTAAGGGGGGAATTTGGTGGCACCATAAAATGTGGTCCATGAAATTTTTTATAGATTGAACATATGATTCTCATACAGACAAAAAATGTATAGAATGGGTAAATATGTTTTCAAAATGATTGAAGAAGATGAATCCTTAATTTATATATGAAAAAATACTACTCCATACCGATGAATAAGTGGAATGATTCTCCCATCCCAGAGTAGACATTGGATTCCAATAATTGATGATGAAAAGACGCCGACACCTTAAATTTAATTGATGTGTTTCTTATGAGAAGCCATGGTGTATTCACCATTTAAAAAATGTATATCACTTCGAGTGCATTGATTTGAAAGGTCACGGAGCACAAACATACGTATGGATCAAATGTAATGCCACTCGGAAGACGGATAAAGTTTACAAAGGGACCTATGCCGAAGACCTACGTAGAGGACCAACACTGAGGACCTACATGGAAAATAAAATTTTTACACTCATATGTAGAGGACCTAAGAGGAGGACCTACACAAAGGACCTACACAGACAACTTCCCTTCGACCATGTCACCTCCATGCCTATAAATAGGACCCTTGGGATCCCCATTTAAATGACTGAAAATGCTTAAAGACTCTCTGGAGCTCCCATCTCATAGCTATTTCACCTAGATCCCTTAAATTTTCTTTGGTAGCTATCTAGAACCCGAGAGAATACATAATTAAATGGGATCATTCTGTTTGGAAGGTCTTAAAATTCTTCCATAATCCTTCATATTTGTGTGGTATAACTGTGCGCTATACCAGCGTGCCATACCTACGTGGAATACCTACGCGGTACAGTAATGTGGGGTACCTATGAAGCATATTTTCACGAGGTACCTATGCGACCAACTCATGTACCATTTTTTTAAAGCAATTAAAGGTAGGGTATCTCCTTCCTTAATTCCCTAATCTGAAAGAGACTAAGATAAAGCCTCCCCAAAAACCTCATGTCTTATCATTCCTTTGGAAAAGGCACATCAGTGTGTCTCCTATTTGGGTTTGTAATTCCGTAGTCAGAGGATTCCCACATTTTTTTCGTAATGGGGTTAGGATTCATAAATTGTCTGTGGGTTTTTATATCCGAATTCACATGGACCTTTCTACCAGTAAAAGTGTTGGGAAGTTCCCAGTTTGAAGGAAGGTTGGGTCTTGGCCTCTCTTTTCTCAAAGTGGTGACCCGAGATCTCAGGTCTCTGGTAGGGAAGGTATAGTTCACACTTTCATTTCTACACAAGAAAAGTAAAGGTCTCCCTACCCTTCCAAAAACTCTGTTAGTGTAGCCATCCTGGTATAATCCCCTCACCTTCATCCATTCCTTCTTATATTGGACCCATGTCCAATGTAAATAGAATAGAGTGAAGGCTCGTCGCCTCGCCCTCTTCCATGATCGATGTGCCCTCTACCATTAATAGAAGTTGAAAAGTGTGAAGTTTCATTATTGAACATTTCACATCCTCTGGTTTCAGACACTGAGCATGTCTCACATGGGCTTAAAAATATGTCATTGTTACAACATGTGTAAAAACACCCCATTTTAAAGGAACAACGAGAACTCTGATTCCAGTTCAAACTAGGATATGTTAGAAGTCTATTCATGGAAAGAGCTCACCGGATATCCTCCTTAGGAATTCAACCCTAATTCACCCCATTTAGAAATACTCCATTAGAAATACTCCCCAAATTCAATCATCAAATCATTAAGGAATCTTATTCAGTAAGTAAGCCCAAAAACATCTCTCTTAGGGAAATATATGTTCCTATGATATTTATCGAACTACATGGGATATGATTCCCATTAATATGGGATACGTTGGAAGCCTCCTTTAGGTTCAAACCAAAAATTTCAAATCAACACTATTCTCATTAGGCCATATTCCCAATAGTGTCTGATCCTCCTTGGAAACCTATATCCTTTCCAAAGATCCTTGGGATGCGTAAGCATAATTCACACAATAGTATTTTACTAAGAAACTTTGTCTCAGTTTTCCTTATCACATCACCATAAATGGTATGATGTTTCCTAATAAGCGGTACTAAACTATGAGGGTTTCGATTTGTTTCAAAAGGATAAATATGTTGCTTATTTTATGATCATGATCGCAAGATCAAAACAAACCTCTGTCTCCCTAGATGACAATAATTTCTAGATTGCCCCACTGATTATCTTAAAAACCAATATCATTAGAATTATGATTAAACAAATCTATAATCAGTATATTAAAGGATAAGATTGTTGGAAAACCTAAAATACTTAATTTATTTCCATTAATGAATAACCTTGAATGCATAATGATGGTTCTAAATTTTACACATGTTAATATGTGATTTTAAATTCCAAGGGATTATTATGAGGTACTTGTTGAATTAATAATGATCGATGAAAATATCATAAATTTAGAAAGAGAATCATGGAGAAGACAACAATTTCCCCCAAAAGGGTTTTATGAGTTTGACCTCACATCCTCTCTACCAATGTACATTCTTATGATTTTTAAAGTTTACACAAAATGAACACATGCCTTTAGAAAGCATACCCCTTTGGTTAATGAACTATAGGGAGTTTCCGGTTACATAAATAAATCCAATGGAAATCTCCTGGAAATTGTGATTCATAAAAATAGAACACATGTTTCAAAGAACTATGAAACAAACAGTTAATAATATTTAAATTTTCTATTATTTCAATGATCAAAAATTGAAAACATAACGTATGCATACATACAAAGTACCATTATCATGAAGTTATGTAATTATTTTTTCATAAAATCCTTATTTGAATGGCCTTTAAATTGAATATTGTGATGAAATATAATATTTAATTCCTTATATGGAGTATATAGATAATGAGACCATTTATAAGGTTCATTCCTCAGAACTATTGAAATGAATCTTACAGGGAAAATGGGCAGTTTTGACATGAATTTATATTTTAAATAATAGATGTTCATAAAATGATAACATGAAATTATAAAGGAATTTTCTCTATAATTTTAATTATAAATTTTATTTTTAAAATATATTTATAATATATATGCATTTATTACAATGCAGTATTTGACATGTGAAATGAAAGATGAGTCATGTGGTATTGGTTTATTTTACAGTACCATTTTTATTCTAGATTGGATATGTCTATGTATATGTTGGGAAATTTATATGATCAGTCTATGTTAAATCCAATATATTTTATTCCCCTATATTTAATTGTATAAAATTTATCTTTTCTTTTCTTTTTCCCACTTTATAAGTAATCTAATGTTTCAAATAATATTATTATGGAAATGATAGATTTATTTTCATTAAATCATTAATAATTTTCTCCCACATGAATATTTTCATTTAAATATTTTCAAAAATGATTCAAAAACATTACACTTAATGAATGAAATCAGTTTTGTGGATATTTTATTAATTTTTATTAATAATAAAATCCAAAAATATTATTCTTATCATTTTCATTACCATGTAATATTTACAACTAGATTGATTAGAATATATATTTTAATATACAATGCATTAAAACATTTCCCCTCCATCATCACAACATTTTCCATTGAATCATCATTTAAAAGTAAAATTAGATCATATCAATTAATCTTTATCTTATTATTTTAAAAATATTTTTATTGAGAATATGAAGTTTCAAAATGGGATGTTTATTTTCCTAAATAAAATTTCTATTTTTTTAATTTATATTAAAATATTATTAAATATTTTAGTAAGTACTACGATTTAATGTGTATATAATCTAATGGTTTCATTTAATATATTTAATTTTACATGTAATGATTGTTTTTACTATGAAATTTATTGACATACCATACGGTAGTTATTATAATACAAACAATTATGGATTATTAAGGCACTGAGATTATGTTTTATGGTATATTGAAATAAATAATTCATTAAAAATTATGAGTCAGTTGGGCCCAATAATTAGATTTCCCATTCATTCATCTATATTCCTCATGATAATAAATTGGTGTAGAATTTATCGAAGGAAATAAAAATTTAAATAATATTTTGTGGAAATTGGCCTTGATATTATGTGTAATATATCTCACATTATTAATTCCATCCTTGAGAAATCAATTATCGATGCCAGTTTTGTTAATTTAACCATTATTATATTTATATATAATTATATGGCACATGCGACTATTTATATATCATTATTTGATCGAATTGTTTTCCTAAAATACTATCCATTACTTATTTATCTTCCCATGTAACCAATCCCCTACCATGTATTTGAGATCACCAATTTCTTATATATATGTTATCTAGAATTCTTTGATGTGTACTGTGAATTATATTCATGGATATGCTATATTAAATAATTATGTTTTCAATGAAAATAATATTTTGTGTTATATATTCTCAAATATAACATGATATTTAATCATGTATCTAATTTACCTAGTGAACTATACTATTCCTTTATTGGAAAGTTGACCAATTCTATTTGGTTCTAATGTAATAATGTAACAATAACTATGGGCTTCTAGGTTTGGTGTTTTATAGGTGGAATATGAAATTTTTTAGTAGAAATAATGAGAACTAGATATTGAAAAAAAATAGAGTAGGGGAAATAAACATATGATAGAATCTAAGATTAAGTATATTTATAGGATAATATCATAATATATTTTCAGTTATGGAATGTGTGGGTTCCTATAAAAAACATCCATATACAGACAGTAAAAAGATGATATGGCTATGAAAAAGATGAACTAATGGGTAATATATTTGAAAGGAGTGGATTTTATATTACTCATTTATCACCAATGCATAAATAGTGGGCCTAAGACTGCATGCACGGATGGAAACCATCATAGAATATTCTTGGATTAATTCATATTTTCCTTAAATTATAGTATTCTATATTTGAAATTATTTTTATAATTTGATAATATATCAAATAATAATAAAACTATTATTTTAATATTATATATATAAAAAATTTAAATATATGATAATGTTTTGAAGAATTATGTAATAATAAATTATTATTCATATTTTATGGATATAATCTAGTGTATTACATTTTTATAAATGGAACCAAGTAGAAGGAATAGAAAAATTACAAACACTGCTAATCAGTGAATGGATTTCCATTCTGAGGATTTCTTGTTGAATACCATTATATATGAGAATGTAATGAATATATTGGGATAAAAAAATCATGTTGGGACCAATATCCTATATAAAATTTAATAAAAAATTGTTTCATATAAGTTTTCATTATTTTTTATCCACTTCTTTTAGAAGAGACCTCCATTCTTTAATGGAAATGATAATAAATTGTTAATAGAATAGTGAATCAAGTCCCTAGAAAAGATATTTTTTTTCTTTAGGATATAATTAAATGTATAATTTTTTTCTTATTTTTAATTATTCAATCAATGATTCAAGTCAATGTTAGTTATTTTTTAAAAAATAAAATGAGGTTGGATGAGATACAAAGAATGTAATATAATAATTTTAATGATATCTTCTGTCAAATTATTAACCTATTGTGAAATGAGGTGATATAAAGACATAATTATTTAATATAACATAGATGAAGGGGAATGTGTTTTTCGGGATGAGTAAAACATTATAGGATAACGAATTCATGATATGGACTACTATTTCAATTGGTTTCGTGTCTCAATACTTGATTGAGAACATTTAAGTATAGTTCCAAAACTACTAATACTGGGAATGTAATTTCATTCAAATATACAATTCCTCCCACATCCATTATGAGATACAAGATTTCTTTATGATGTCATGAAATCATTGGGTTTTCTTAACATAGAAACATGGGAAATCAATTGGTCAATTGATGGAAGGTTGTTCTAATTAAACCATGTTGTCAGTAAATATTTCATATTCTGGGATTCTATTATAGAAATATAATAGATATATTAATTCTTGTAAAATCGTAACATTGGTCTCCTTACCTATATGCCAATAACCAAATCCGAATTATGACTTAGTCAGAATAAATTGTTTTATCACATGTTCTTCATTATCGTCTTATCAATTTATGACAATTCAGTTTATATCATTATTTATGAACTTTGGGGGTTTATTACAATCTAAGGAGATTGTTGGTGTTTTGGAAATTGTATTGGACCTTTTATATGAATCATACATATTCAATGGAAAAATATTTAAAACTCGTGTAGGCCGTGAGATTTCAATTTTGAAAATGGTATAAAATCAAATGTTTGAATTGGAATTATTTTCATGAGGTTACCCTGAGTTATTTTGTCAAGAATAAGTCCCTATAATGAAAAATAATATATAATAAAACAAAAATCTAAAATTAGTCCCATATTTGGGGAATATATATCTCTCAATTAATATAATCATCACTTTTGTCTATACCAATGTGATACATGATCTATTTGAGAAACATACAATAAAGGACTATAAGACCCATTGCATGAGATTATAGGATTAAATTTATGCAGGACATGCAAACTGAGTTTTAACTTTGGGATGAATGATTAATAGTATCATGGGGAATATGTCTCTATGAGAGAAATTTTTTTGATCCTTCTGAAGGATTATTGTGATGAGGAAATCTACATATCTGTGTTTTTCATTTCATGGTGAATATGGCATACTGAAATTGGATTGTATATATAATGGTCTTATGTCTGTCACATGTAATATGTCCACGTGAAATGTACTATGGGAATATTTTTTATATGGATATTGTTTATAGAGAGGCCACATTCATATATTATTCATTACATTAGTAATACTACTCAACATTCATTTGAGAAATGAAATGTAGCATTGTATTTTGAAAGGAATCCTACTTATAAAATGTATAAAATGAATTAGATTTCGGGTGTTTTAGTTGGTTTTTAACAATTTATTTTCTATGGAAAGGGAATCAATATTAATGAGGGCTATTGTCTCTATGTTTTGCAATGTTATTTGGACATTTAGAAATGTGGAGGTCCACCTAGGAATAACAAAAAATTATCATCTTTCTTCGGTCTTGCGAAGTATGATTATGATGGGAAGAAACATATCATCGTTTGGTTCATCACGGCATGGTTGATGCTTACAATGAATTTGAGGACCATGTAATAATCTAGTTGTCATATAATAATGAAAAATTATTGTTTATATATTCATATTGATATTTAGTAACATAAACAAGAAAATTGAGGAATATTTAGTGATCTTGTACTTGGTTGATGTGCATGTAACATATTACCACATTATCCTATAATGAATGAAGAGTTATAATAAACATGAATGTTATATTGAATATGTTTTTATGATATGTAATTCCTTTAAAGTTGCTGTTATAAATAATTTAATTTGAGTTCATAAGCGTAGTAATTTATGTAAAATCAACATATAAATAGGGTGATATGCCAAAGTCTCATGGCTAGGGTTAAACAAGATATAAGATTACATGTCCATGGGTGTCTTCCAAAAAGATTGTAATGTTCAAAGATGTCTTCTGGATATGGTAATCAATTCCCAATGTCATCTGAAAGAAATGGATGAAATTTCCAATAGCGTCTTCCTGACAAGCCTGACAAGTCCAATGATCTTCTCTATGAAAAGGATTACATGTAAAATGGTCTTATATTAAATAAGATAACATGTTCGAGTGTGTTGTTCTGACATTTTTTACATGTTCTAGTGTTTCTTCTTGACATTCATGACATGACTAATAGTCATCCACATTACCATATAGATGAATTAATGGGTGTTTACCAAACATGATAGATATAATAATGGATATTTGAATGAATATGCTAATATTTTGAAGGGATGATGGCTAAAACACATGGAATAAATCTCATGTGTTCATTACATGAATTCATAAGATGGCCATTTCATGATCTCATGATTTCACTAACATAAAAGGATCACATTATCCAAAAAAAATTCATGACATAGGGTTTATGGTAGGGATTCTTGTGGAAACTAATTCATAATGATATGGGTGCAAGTCACAGGTCTATCAATAACACATCATGGATAAAATAAGAAATAAACCAATTAATCATGGATAATTTTCTCATCAAAAAATGTTTTACAACCAAGGGTTTCTGATCAATATTTATGTATGTTGTATGTACATCATGGATATGAGGAAAGGGGTCATGTGATCTTGTTATGTTATGAAGGATGCATAATCAACAGTATATGAGGAAATAAAAAACCATGGATAACATGTAACGGATAATATCCCACATGAAGTAGTCATGGGATCAATGTTTTGTGGGGGAATTGACATCTTGTGATAGTGTGATAATAATGGAGCCACACAATGGTGTTTTTTTGTCTAGGGATCCTGGAAAACATTTATTGTTACACATCAAAAAAATGGGGCATGGCCAAGCTTCAATTTTCATGTCTGGGGTACTTCTCCAAGAATCATGGATTCATCCAATAAAGACATAAAATAATTATTATTTATAATGAATGCGGTTTATAAATTGAGACCATAAGTTAATAATCCCAATATAGTTACACATGTTCAAGGAAGTCATATTGGGGACACAAGGATGCATCCTGAGTCTGGTGAGGAGTAACACGATTATGTAACCTATAGTGAATAATGTGATGGGATCCCACAACAAACTTTTTTGAAGATATATCTTGATTATAAATATAATTAATTATATAGATATTTATTTGCATATCTAATTCCACATTTTTTTATCATAACTCATCCCTTTCAACAATTCAAATGTTTTTTTCAAAGTAATAGGAGAGATAAAGGGTTAATATTGGCCATGGGGATGAATGATTTACTAAATTTCCTAATGAGTATGCCATGAGTACCAGAATGGGGAGGTGGAAAAATTTGTTTGAGGTGTGAAACTCTCGACCTTATTCATATTCATGTGATAATAATGTGGAAACATGATCACATTATCAGTTGGCATAGAAGGTTTCACATGATGGATTCAAATGTTTGAATAAAAGGGAAATATTTTTGGGATTCACATGATGGATTTGGTTGGTCATGGGATAGGATGGTGGGCATGTGACCAAAAACTACCAAATTAGTCATGTGATAATAGATTTAAATGACATTATTCATACATGATGGATGATACCTTTTTCTAATGAAAATAGGATATGAGATTCCATGATAAAAAACGTAATTTAATTATTTGATGTCTCCTGTTCGATCAATGGCACGAGTATTTATTCTTTAAGATTACATAATCCAAATTACATCTCATGATGGATTCATGTGACATCGCATGATCAAGTAATAGAATGAAAATCACATGTCCAAAGGTGTTGCTGTAATGAATACTCCTATAATATATTTTATTATTCAAAATACCACATTTTGAAAAATATATTACATGTCTCGGTTTGGGATGATCGATCGTGTATGGGATTGATCATTGATAGGGCTGATACACAATCACATGAGTCATGAATATATAATATTTTGGTTTTTATTGGATTAGATTTTGGACTTGAGAAAACATATGGTGTGGATCAAGGCATTGAAACATGGTCATCAACATCTGTATAGGAAGAGATTATGTTAAAGATAATGGCCATAATAATGAAATGATGATTGGATTAATGATTGGACAATTATGTTTATATCTATAACTTTTAATGATTCGTGAATTCTACTTAGATTGTTCTAGTACCACGTTTTTTGGTTTATTGTATTTCACAACTTAATATTTAATCTCATTTAATTTTCATGGTCATGATTTAAATAGGGTTAAAAACCCAATACACGTACACAAAAATCCTAAAAAGCCATACAACATAGTTATGTATCCCAGCTGTGAACCTCCAATACACATCAGACACACCATGCACACCCAGTAGCCACTAATCTAAAGAGATTCCAAACATCCGTATGTATGAAACCTATGAATTCATAACTATCCTATTAATATGGCTCACGTTTTGGGTTGAGGAGACATCCAAATGTTCCTAGGCTGAGTATGATGGTTTGATATGTGTGGTTACACAATTTTTTTTTCTAGGAAGGTTTTAAATGGTCAAAATATAAATTTAATTAACATTCTTGAAAAATGACCAAAATATTTTACTTTATAAAATTAACCCCAATCCGTGATTTTAAATAACAAGTCTCCAAAAAATAAAGTCCATCAAGAAAAATTTTATTTTTGTGTTATTACAGGGGAATAACAGAACATAAATAACCAAAATCAATATACATAGAACACACACATATATATATGTCCACATTACCCCACCCATAGAATTTAATACATTTAGAAAAAAAATCATTATAATGTAAATGTAAATAAGTTTTCTACATACTTTGACAACATGACATTAATGGTATTGAATCCAATGATTGGATATACCAAGGAGAGTGTATTGGTTGAAGACGATTACTTATTCTAAAGAGTTTACTCTAGACCATAGGAACTTGGCTGGGTCCTTGGTAATGAGTTTTTTTCAATTTTCTTAGATATCCGAAATTGTAATATTTATTATCATATGTATAGAAAGTTATGAATATAAAAAATAATATATTTTTGGATCCCTGATAAATGATGTAAATCTATCTACATATCCCAAGGTAATTGGAAAAAATCCATTCAATGTTCTATGAAAGGAAAACTATGTAAATGATTATTATGAATATGAGGATTATGATAATGGAAAATCAACCCTATGGTGAAATTTAGAACATAGATCAATATCATATGCATGTGAGGTCATTTCATCACTTCATGAATGTGTTATTCACTGAGACCCATTTTTTAGTTGGGATATCACATGAATCAGTCTCGCATTCCCCATTAAGGGCCACATTGGGTAGAATACTCCATAGTGTTTAAGGTCATCTAATACAGACCCCTTATCATGTTGGTTTGAGATATTATAGTACCTGTAAACCTCAAATGGATTTGAAAGAATAGGTATGTACAGTAATTTTATACTAGGTCATTATTCATGGCGATAATATGATAATTGTTTCTTGGGATATATGGTGGGACACAAAATATTTGATGTCTAATTATTTTTTTAACCTAAATTTCTCCTCTGCCTTTTAGGGATTGTCTTTTAATGTATGTATACACAATTATCATAAGAAAAAAATTTTGGGATTTAAAATATATAGCTTTTATTCTATTTTCTTTTATGAGTGCTCATTGTTTCTTAGATCACGTAGGGTACACATCAACAAATAATAGTCATGTTTATTTCCTAGAGTTCCCATTTTAGTATTTTTCTATCCAAGAGTGTTTCCTCTTTCAAAAAGATATTTTCAGCTTATAATATTGACTAGAATATCTTACTCTTAGTGTTGAACATGATTGACTTAAAAATTATAATGCTTTTGGACTTATATCATTTAGCATTTTCCCTATAGTTTAGGGTTGTATATCTCTAATTGTCTTTTTCTATATTTTGGTGTCATATATTATGGGACTTATTTTTCTATGTTTTAGAATAATATTTCTAAGGCCCTTTTTTCCAATAGTATAGGGACTTATAGCTCATGGATTTTTTTTCTATTTATTGTGGATGTAAGGCATGTACGCACATTTTCTATAGTTTAGGATCATATTTGTATGCCGTAATTTTTTTCTTGTATTTTATAGATCTATAGCTCAAACGATGTTTTAATTTTGTTTACTTTCATATTACCTAGATGTTCATTTGTTATAGTTTATGGTCATATCATTCTGACGTGTTTTTCCTATAGTTTATAGTCATATTCCATAGAATGTTATGTTTTCTATAGTTTATGGTCTTATATGTCACAACTACATTTTCACATTCAAATGCCATTAAATTAGTTAATAATTATTAATATTCACAACTGATTATAACATAATTCCTCCTTAATAGGAATTATGAAGGGTGTATATTCATGAAGTGTTTTTCCTACCGAAATACAGACTAATATTACAAATGATAGATATTAATTATTTTTTATAACAACTTTCATTCTTGATGGTGCTACGAAGGGTAGAAATTTATTAATTGTTATGAAACCCTACATGTTTTCTATGATTATGTATAATGAATGTTCATGATGGTTATTGACACCATGCATCCTTTCAAGAACATGATTGATGACTATTTAAGAAGGTTTTGACACCTGGAATACTTTTATGGATTATAATGGGAGAATACTCATGAAGTATTTGGAAAACATTCATCAATATTGAGACTAATAAGGATGGATATGCATGAAGATTCATCACACCCAACATCGTTTTCGAGACTATAAAGGATTTATATTCATGACGGTTTCTAACTACCTATGTCATTAATTATATTATGAAGAATATATATTCATGAAGGGTTAAAAAACCTTGTATACATACTGATATTATGTAGTGTGAATATTCATTAATGGATTTTATACCCTTAAATAATTTTAATTATATAAACTATTATTAATAATGTAGGGTTTATATACCCAATACGATTATACAATAATGAGTATGTTTCATGGAAAAAATATCAGGGACATTAAATCTCCATGGTTATTTGGAATATGGGTGGTTTCAATCACCCATAAAATTGTTTGATTTGATGTAAAGGAGTTCAATAAGATACACTAATAATGATTATAAAAAAAATATGGATATGAGTTCCACTATGATGTTACTAGATCGTATAAGGATCAGGGATTATTTTCTATAAGGAATGTTTCCTATAATTTAGGGAAATGGTCCCTTATTCAAGATCAATGATGGGGTTATATTAATAGTTATTTAGTGTTATTCCCTCCCCATTGAAAGATCTGTGTAGAAATTTTAATGATTAAAATACTTGAATAGTTAAAACAAGAATAGAGAAATTTCTATCCAAGAAAGGATTTTTAAGCCTAGGGTAGTTAATGGAATTAAAGAGAAAATGAGATGTTTGGTATATGTTCATGATGATTTGGACCATATATAATTTGATTTATGGTCACATAAAGAGGAAATAAAAATTTTCAAATATTGATTTATCACACTCCAACTAAAAGAAAGAATACAATACATTGTGTCATAAATTATGTGATGTCAAATTTTTTTGAATAATTTTGTTATGGGACTTATAAACCATAATCAACTAAAATATATTTTTATAACAGGATGTTTCATGGCTATATTTCTAACATCATTAATGGTGAAACAATTATTGAATGTCATCTAGACAATAGTTGATGGTTTAAAGGTCTTCCCCTTCTACAAGTCCCAAACAAACCCGATGAACAATATCTGAGGAATATTTTTATAATCCGGTAAATAGTAATGTGATCCTTTTATGTGGGAAAATTACTTTTATCAATTTTCAATATGGAAGATCAAATATAAATGAATCTTGGATGTGAGTTACCAAGAGATCTATATAAACACAATGAAAATAAGAGCATCAACTATGAAATCAATGATATAATGTTTTTTTGTGGAATATATAATATTCATGAGGGGTTAAACACTAAAAATCTCGTGTCACTGAGTGATGAGCACATTATAATAGAGATGGATATAAAAATCCATTTCTATAACATTTTTGGTAGACTATATGGGTCTTGAGTACATGGATCATATTTTAGAGGGTCATAAGATATTACCCATGATATTTGTGAATTTCTATTTTCCATACAACTTTTTTCAAATAAAAAGAGATAAAAACCCAGTTCATTGTTGTTTGAATTTTTTACAGCATTCCTTATGCAGTTTTTAAGTATGACATGTTTTCATTATCTTTACATATATATTTAATGCCTTGATATTTATAATATCTATCAATATAGATTACGGTCATAATTTTTATTCCATTATTCAAAAAATGTATGGTCATTGTGCATTGAATTTGTATCAGGGTATTATTACAATATTGCCTTGTTAGGATTCATATGGTTAGGTTCCAAACATAATTTGATAATGATTGGAGATTAATGATGGAAAATGGGGTTTAGAATCCAAAAATTGGATATTAATTTCATGAATTGTAATTTCATTTGATCAGAAAGTAATTATAGTGATGTTATATATTATTCAACATATTAATTACTATTTTTCACTTCTACATAATTTGGCTAGGACCCTTTGTATAGATGTAGAATATATGTGACATGAATTTGGATACGCTTTTAATAAATTGCTTGTTTTGAATGAGGGATTAATGTTTTTAAGTAGTATTTTGTGTTGAGATCCACATGGCTAGACTTGACACATCTACGTGAATGAAATATATATTTCTGACACATACGTAGTGGAAACAAGCCTCTATAACTCATAATTCTTAACCAGTTTAAGGATTTTCAATGTTGACCATCGATATCTCCCACAACAGAACAAGTTACTCAAATACATGTCAAATGTTCCAATACAATCTTCTAGGATCATCTGAGTTACACAATATTTTGTAAAAACTATTAGTAGGGAATAACCCATACTATGTTGTCAAGTGAAATATGAAATTAATATGCATATGATTTCCCTCACTCTCCATATTCATGATGGAAGGAAAGAAATTATGACAAGAAAAACTCTTCCAGTGAAATCCATTTTCATATATTTATCCTATACATAGATCTAGTAGGTTTGGGTGTGGGAAAATCTTTTATTTTATTGTTCAGTTAATATCATGATTAAAGGATCTGTGAATCACTATTAATCCTATAACAATAGAAATCAAAAAACATGTGGTACTAATATTGATCCCCACACTTATCAAACCCTTATTAGTGTTGGGGGGTTTTCCTAATATATGAGATATTTTGGTTCCTCCTCTACAATGGGATAAACCCATAAGTATGAGTTAATAACTATGTCAACCCTTAGTGGAGATCAGGTGAGGTAGTGAAGTATCAATATAATTGTTCACAGACTAATGTAATGGGAGTATTCTTTTTAAATTTATTAATGGGCTTGGTGGTTGGTGATTTGAGGGTCACTACATGTCCTATAGGGATAAGAATCCATTGTTATGTTGTTTTGGGACTTTTAAAGGGTCCCCATTTAGATCAATATCATATTATTGGAAATAGTTTTTTTACCTAAATAATTTGTTTTTAGTCTAAGGAACCCATTTTTGAATATATGACACATATTTTACTTACTTTATTGATGGAGGGAATGATATCTTTCCGAATAGAGGTCACCTACAATCACATGGGTGTATGATCGCTAGCTTTCACTGATACTATTTATAAAAAGCGGTCATATATTGAGAGAGGATTCCAGTAATGGTGAATAATTTTTTATTCTTAGCATGAAATGTTGAAAAAAATGTAAATGGGAAAAGCATTTAGAAAGGTCAAGTTTGCAAAAAAAACATTTGGTAGGTCATATAAAAAATTAGTAATCAATCACTACAAATCATAATATGTGAGGAATCATGCCACATGTAGTTTTTAAAGGTAAATATTAATTTCATATATCAATATCATGCACATAGATTTGTTGGTCATTGTATTAAATATTGTGGATATGAACAAAATTAATGAATTCCATAATTGAGGCATATTCTTATCATTCTGGAATCAATCCATCATAATTATTATAAATACGGTCTCCTACATTGATATTCCATTTATGTGGGGAAATATGATTTTTATTTCCTCTTAGTATTGTGGATGATCCCAAAATTTAGCACTTACACACCACTAATTAAATTTTGTTATGAAGAATTAGGTTATGCATAGTTCTAAATGATTCCCATGTCTATAATATTTAATTTGGACACTAGTTGAGTATTTCAAAATCCTTTATTTTCCCTATGAGGGTTGGTTGTGAGATAATTTGAGAAATGATTGATGATGTTTCATCTTAAATGATTCCCATGTCCATAATTTTCAAATATAATAATATCATATCCCTCTCAATTGCCTTCATTGATAAAGTCAATGTATCCTTTCTACATAGTGAATCATCCATGTAATATCCCACAACTATATTAATGTATTCCTAAAAACCTAATTTTGTTAATTATTTCATTTCCTCTGTTTGGGGTTAAATCTTGAAATATTATGAAATATTTGGATTTTTGTGTGATAATGCGTGCTTTGGGCATGGAAGGAACACTATTTTCTAAACTGTGCACATTTCTATAGAAAAATTGAAATATATTGATTGTTGGATTCGGATGATTTCACACAATTTACCAACCCATATGCCCTCTATGGATAAAATATCTGACCCATTTATAACTTGTTCATGGATTGCACATCATTTATGTAGGCAGTGCACCTCTACCATGTAAATCGTGAAAATGGTTTTTCATTAATCCAATTTTTTTAAAAAAATTTCCAAATCATATTTTTAGGTACCTATAGAACCTCCATCAACCCAAATGAGTTTATCCCATCCTCATATCTCAGAATAAAGATACTCGGATCATATGAACACACTTAAAAAGTGAAGTGCCCAGATCAGTGTGAATCACTGAAAGGGGGAGGGGGTGAATCAGTGATCCTTTAAAACTTTTTACTAATTGATTCTTGATCAATTAAACCTCTATGGCTTGTTAAGGCCTCGATCCACTCTTCTTATGTCTCTCAACCTTTCCCGGATAATGCAGTAATGAAAAAGCACATGACACAAGGATTTACAAGGTTCGGCACCAAAGGACTACGTCCTTGCCATGTTGGTTATACGCCCCAACATGGTTTCTCCATTATAATCGATTAGTATTACAATGGTCGATACAGCTTCCCACCGTATCTCTCCTGAGTCCCACAAGAGGGTCTTTATACTGCGTCCCACAGTGTTACCAGAGTCCCACAGGCCTGCTCCAGAATCCCACTGGAGACTTCCTCCACCCTGAGTCTCACAGGGGTCTTATCCTGGCTGCTCGAGTCACACGAGTAGCTCTTCTTCTTGTTCAGCTCTTCAAGTATCTTCAGCAGTCTGGGATAAAGACTGCTGGCCTTGCTCTGTACCTCTGATCACTTGTGATGATCAGGTCTTCTCGTCTTGCTCAGGATTTATCTCCTTCTTCTCATGATGACCTCGCCTCTCTCTTCAACTACTGAATACTCAGAAAACTGATATCTTTAACTTCAGTCTAGTCCAGTCTCACTTCACATCAACTTCATGCACTGAGTGCATGGCATCTCTGCTTCCTCATGCACTGATTGCATCGCCTTCTCAAATCTCTTCAAGATCATCAAGTCTTGGACAACTCAAATGAACACAAGCAGATTTAGCTTTGTTCACGTGCGCACGTGCATGCATGTAAGCATGCACTCTCCTTCTTCTCTTCTTGGTGCAGTAAACCCTCAAAGGGTGTAGTCAACTATAGAACACACCTCCTTCACAATCTTCACACACTTAATTCTATTTTTTTACACACTTAAAAGTGTGTTGTACTTTGTGTGGGTCTTCTCCTCTTCTTCTATGTGAGCACACACTTCTTGTGCACACACATAGCCTTCAGCCACTTCTTTAATTTGCACACACAATTTGTTCTTTTAATTTGTTCTTCAAAGTGTGCACACACAAGGCCCTAAAGGCCTCGGGTTCTCCCTCTTTGCACAAGCCACTACCCGTAGGTGTTCTTGTCTTCATGGCACACAAGCACAAAGGCTCGGCCTTCCTTATCTTCTTGCACACACCCAAGGATACTGCCTCTTCTTCAAATGCACACACAAGGTGTGTTCTTCAATTTGACAAACACAAGGGCATGGTCTCGGCCTTCTTTTGCTCACTGTCCAAGTGAGTTCTCAACTTTCCCGAACCACTGCCTTCAAAGGAGGTGCGCAAGGGGTGCACCCCTGTTCTTCTCTTCACAGCCGCGCAAGTGCCACTGGCCGTGGGTCGCGCAAGCCACAGGTGCAATGCACCGCGGGCGTGCAAGTGCAAACCGCACAGGGGGCAGCGGTGCACAGAGGCGACGCGCAAGTTCACGCTGCCCAACACTCTCTTCTTGTCGCGCAAAGAGGTTGCGCGCAAGGAACTTCTTCGGGCCAAGGATGGCACCGAGATCTTCAGCCGCGCAATTAATTTGCGCGGGGCTTCTTTCTTCATGAGGCAGAGAGCTCACGGGACTCGGATTTTCAACAGAGTTTCAGAAAACTTCTCCAATGCCTCAGGTCTTCTTTTTATAGGTGAGGAGGGCTTCTAAACATCCGCGTGATAATAACTCATGTTCCCGAAAGTTTCGGATCTTTAAAAATCTTTCAAATCTTTATTTTTATCCTCGGTTCATGCGGGTTTCCTCTCCTTTGTTATTTTTCTTCACCTCTACGTGTATACGGCTTAGAAACGCATGCACGACCATCTTCAAGGGCAAACCATGCAAAGCACGAACCCTTCAAAGCCTCGGCAACGTTGCATGCCTCGGCCGAACTCCAATTTCTCCATTCAACGTGTTCATGCATATTTTATTGCATGATTATGTTCGTTATGGCCTAACGATCACAATGGAGGTCTCGGTTTGCTCAGAGGTGGCCAGGAACTCAAAAACCGACGTCGGGTAGCCTCTGTTTCATCGGTGGCTTCGCGGGTGCCTCGGCCGAGCTCGAGGAAGGAGACGGACGGGGAGCCGTCGGATCAGGCGATCAAACAACCTTGGACGGCCTGGATCAGATCGCGAATGGCGCGATGCAACGGGCGGCCGAGATCTGCCGCGCGATCACTCGGACGGCCATGATGCGCCCCCGGTGAATTTTGCGCGTCCCACATCGAATCCGCGCGCGGGTTTCTCGCGCTTTATCATCCATCCGCTCCCCCAGCCGGCTCAGTTGAATCCTCTCCCTCCACGGTGCCGCCCCGCACCGTGTTCTCCCTGCGGGCGCGCTCTGCGCCCACTCTCTACTCCCTGCGGGCGCGCTCTGCGCCCACTCTCTGCTCCCTGCGGGCGCGCTACTGGCGCCCACTATGCTTCCTCGGGTGCGCGGGCTTCACCACCGCGTGCCCTCGGGGGCTTATACACGGCCCCTGCCGCGCTCCTCCGGGCGTGCCCCAGGTGCCCATGCGGTGTCCTACGGGTGCGCCCCTGCCTCAAGTATGCTGCCCTGGCCTTTGAGGGTTCCCCATGGGCGTGGTGACCATGAGTCCCACAAGTACCTTGGGTTATGACCCTCGGCTGGCCTCCTTGGTGGCCTTATTTTTTGCTAAGTATAGGAATAAAGACTTTGTATAAAAAAAAGTATCCCCATATGCCAAATGCCACTTGAAGCCTTCTTCCTCATTTTTTCTCATCTATATTTCTTCTTCTTCATTAGAATTCCTCCAATTCACTTCAACATTTATTCATCACTTAGGAATGGAATTCCCGAAGGTTCTTCTTCTTCAACCGAACTCCTGAATCACTTAAATTCTTCAATGTGCTTCATTGATCTAATCAGAGATCAATTGGATCTTCTTCTAATTCTCATGCACTAAATGATAGTGCATGGACTTCTTCAGCTCACTCCATCCACTTAGGACTTGTGGATTGATCTTCTTCAACTCCTCATGCATTTTCACTACAATGCATGGTCTTCTATTCACGTTGTGACATTGTATCTAGTTGATACAAGTTCTTTGAACTTAAAGAGCAGCTCAACAATCGTCTGATGTTACTAGAGAATGTTTCAACCACATCTCCTATGCCACTTAGTGAATCTCCTAAGTGACATGCATCTTAGTACCATGGCCATTCTCCATTCATCACCAACACCATCACAACCTTTTTCATTCACATCGTGACATTCCTTGACTTCCATTCATTCCAAGACAACATCATGCCTCATTGACAACAAATGCAACAGAGTGCACTTCAATCTCCCCCTTTGTATTTGTTGTCAATACACCACTTCAGCACATATGAATGGGTCAATATGTGTGCCAATATTTTCTCCCCCTTATTGGAAATCAAATGCAAAGGTGTGCTGTGGTTCACTTTCAAAAATATCTTCCTCCCTTTGAATAGCATCTTCTTGAAAATCACTAAGAGAGGGATGATGCCACATGTTCTTATTTAGAAAATAACCTTTAGTAAATCAACTCTAAGTCTACTTGGGATAACCCGGTGTAGAAAACAATAGTGATGTAACCAAGATACTCAATGCTATCCACAATCACTGTAAACATGTGAGATCATGCTAAGGGGTTCAGATATTCAATGAATTGCTAAATCCTGCACATACTCCACAAAACTCATTAGAAAGTTCAGTGCAAAGATAAAGCTCCCACATTAATCCATTTTCTTAAGATGGTATTAATCTCAGAACATCATCTTCTTCAGATTTTCTCCCCCTCAAGGGGTGCACTCCGTTCTGTCCAAACCATCCTCCAGATGAAAATGATCATCATCTTCAATTCCCTGCAATGTTAGCACATGTATATACCAAGAGTATAAGGGAATAAGATGGAACCTCCTTGGTTCATCAATGTGAACAAAAAGGTTGAGAAGATTCTCTCAACCGAGATGTCCCATTTTCACCAGTCTTCACACTTGCACATTTGATCTTCATTGATGATTGTTCTGGTGTGGTTCTCAAAACATCTTCATGTGAAACCTTCTTCTTCCCTTTTCCTTTAGCAATTCCCAGAGCTTCATCTTCAACTCTTTGTAGTTCTTTGGCAAGTTGCAACTGATGTGGCCATATGACAAGTAAATCATTTGGAAGAGTGGCCCCAGTTCTGGAAGTTCCACATGGTTCCTTAGATGCTGTCAAGCTACCTTTCTTAGGCAACTTGTTTTCAATCAATCCCTTCTGCTTCTTTTGGATTGATTTTCTGTTTGAGTCCAGTCTGCTTCTATTTAATTTCATGGCTTCTTTACAAAGATCCATGATATGTCCTTTCTTCCCACAGTAGAAGCATATTTTCTTGGTGGTCCTTATGGATGCATCACCCTTCCTGGATTTAGATTCCAAGGTCTTATCTTCCTTTTTCATAATCTTCTTGGGATCATCTTCCAATTTCTTATTCTTGCTTCCCAAGGATTCATTCTGAGCCAGGTTTTGTGATCTTTTCTTCTTTTGAGCTCTGGATACAGTTGGAGATTGACATGTATCTTTTTGACCACTTTTGCAATCATCCCAGATGTTGTCAAGTAATCCAAATCTATTTGCAGTAAACAGATTTCTCTGGACCTGTGGATGTTGCTTCTTTTATTCTGGCTTTCTCCCCCTTGGTATGGGCTTCCTTTGTGCTTTGACATTTAGTGGATTGTACAAACAATCCTTTGCACAGTGCCCATACTTATTACAACACCAACATTGACCCACAAATCATGACCTCTTCAGTCCTTCTGATTGTTGGGTACATTTCTTGACTTGCTGTGTTGTTTCAGGAGAGCTTTCTTTCTTCACTGTCTTCATCCATACTTGTTTGGATTCATTCTTCCATCCTGCACTTTTAGTAGAAACACTTTTAGAAGCATGAGTACATGATGGTATGGATGGTACCTTCTTTTTAGAAGATGTTGCCCTTTCATTAGAGGATGTCTTTCTTTTAGAATCATCCTGCTCAATGCATACTTGAGTAGCAACATTTCTCCTTTCAGCTGACTGGGAGGCTTCAGCTTTGGGTGATTGCAGATTTTTCAATATCACCTCTAGTTATAAGTATTTCATTTTGAGGGAGTTCTTCTCATCCTCAACAGTTCTTAGCTTTCCTTCCCAATTTTCTTTCAGCTCTTTCATCTGGTCATCATGCACCTTTTTCAATTCTTGCAATGAGTTGTCAAGATCCTTCACCCTGTTTACTTTTTCTTCAAGTTGAGAATCTCTGACATTCATTGAAACTTTGTGCCTCTTTTCCAGTGCATGGAAAACATCTTTGATTATTACTTTAAAGAATTTTTTCTCAGAAAGGCTTCTTTGCAATTCTTCACAAGTATCTTTATATCTTTCATTGCAAATAGAAATAGTTTCATCTTTAGCCTTCACCAGCTTTCTGAGAGTGTTGGTTATGCCAACCCTTTTTGCCAATTGATCTTCCATTACATTGGCTTCTTCTTCTAGCTGTAATTTTTCTTCTTGAAGATCAAGGACGCCTGTAGCTATACACATTGCCACTTCCTTGGGGACTGTCTTCTGAAGATATTTGATTGCATTTAGAAGATCATTGTTTCTTCCATCTTCATCACTGCTAGAGAAGGCTTCATCAGAAGAATGATAAAATGAATTGTCATCTGATGTGACTTTCACATTTTTTTCCATAGAAGGAGTTTCTCTGATTACTCCAACCTTCTTCCTCATCTTCTTTGCCTGTTTCTTCATTCTGTTTTTCAGAGTCTTGGCAGATATCTCCATTTGAGGCAGTTCTTTCATTTCCTCAAATCTGCACTTCATAAAGAATCCCTTGGATCTTTTAGAGGTAACCTCCCTCTGATACCAATTGAAGTGCCCAGATCAGTGTGAACCACTGAGAGGGGGAGGGGGTGAATCAGTGATCCTTTAAAACTTTTTACTAATTGATTCTTGATCAATTAAACCTCTATGGCTTGTTAAGGCCTCGATCCACTCTTCTTATTTCTCTCATCCTTTCCCGGATAATGCAGTAATGAAAAGGCACAGGACACAAGGATTTACAAGGTTCGGCACTAAAGGCCTACGTCCTTGCCATGTTGGTTATACGCCCCAACATGGTTTCTCCATTATAATCGATTAGTATTACAATGGTCGATACAGCTTCCCACCGTATATCTCATGAGTCCCACAGGAGGGTCTTTATACTGTGTCCCACATTGTTACCAGAGTCCCACTGGCCTGCTCCAGAATCCCACTGGAGACTTCCTCCACCCTGAGTCTCACATGGGTCTTCTCCTGGCTGCTCGAGTCACACGAGTAGCTCTTCTTCTTGTTCAGCTCTTCAAGTATCTTCAGCAGTCTGGGATAAAGACTGTTGGCCTTGCTCTGTACCTCTGATCACTTGTGATGATCAGGTCTTCTCATCTTGCTCAGGATTTATCTCCTTCTTCTCAGGATGACCTGGCCTCTCTCTTCAACTACTGAATACTCAGACAACTGATATCTTTAACTTCAGTCTGGTCCAGTCTCACTTCACATCAACTTCATGCACTGATTGCAGGGCATCTCTGTTTCCTCATGCACTGATTTCATGGCCTTCTCAAATCTCTTCAAGATCTTCAAGTCTTGGCCAACTCAAATGCACACAAGCAGATTTATCTTTGTTCACGTGCGCACGTGCATGCATGTTAGCATGCACTCCCCTTCTTCTCTTCTTGGTGCAGTAAACCCTCAGAGGGTGTAGTCAACTATAGCACACACCTCCTTCACAATCTTCACACAATTAATTCTATTTGTTTACACACTTAAAAGTGTGTTGTACTTTGTGTGGGTCTTCTCCTCTTCTTCTAAGTGAGCACACACTTCTTGTGCACACACATAGCCTTCGGCCACTTCTTTAATTTGCACACACAATTTGTTCTTTTAATTTGTTCTTCAAAGTGTGCACACACAAGGCACTAAAGGCCTCGGGTTCTCCCTCTTTGCACAAGCCACTGCCCGTAGGTGTTCTTGTCTTCTTGGCACACAAGCACAAAGGCTCGGCCTTACTTCTCTTCTTGCACACACCCAAGGCTACTGCCTCTTCTTCAAATGCACACACAAGGTGTGTTCTTCAATTTGGCACACACAAGGGCATGGTCTCGGCCTTATTTTGCTCATTGTCCAAGTGAGTTCTCAACTTGCCCGAACCACTTCCTTCAAAGGAGGTGCGCAAGGGGTGTGCCCCTGTTCTTCTCTTCACAGCCGCGCAAGTGCCACTGGCCGTGGCTCGCGCAAGCCACAGGTGCAAAGCACCGCAGGCGTGCAAGTGCAAACCGCACAGGGGGCAGCGGTGCACAGAGGCGACGTGCAAGTTCGCGCTACCCAACCCTCTCTTCTTGTCGCGCAAAGAGGTTGCGCGCAAGGAACTTCATCGGTCCAAGGATGGCACCGAGATCTTCAGCCGCACAAGTAATTTGCGCGGGGCTTCTTTCTTCGTGAGGCAGAGAGCTCACGGGACTCGGATTTTCAACAGAGTTTCAGCAAACTTCTACAATGCCTCAGGTCTTCTTTTTATAGGCGAGGAGGGCTTCTAAACATCCGCGTGATAATAACTCAAGTTCCCGAAAGTTTCGGATCTTTAAAAATCTTTCAAATCTTTATTTTTATCCTCGGTTCATGTGGGTTTCCTCTCCTTTGTTATTTTTCTTCACCTCTACGTGTATGCGGCTTAGAAACGCATGCACGGCCTTCTTCAAGGGCAAACCATGCAAAGCACGAACCCTTCAAAGCCTCGGCAATGTTGCATGCCTCGGCCGAACTCCAATTTCTCCATTCAACGTGTGCATGCATATTTTATTGCATTATTATGTTCGTTATGACCTAACGATCACAATGGAGGTCTCGGTTTGCTCGGAGGTGGCCAGTAACTCCAAAACCGACATCGGGTAGCCTCTTGTTCATCGGCGGCTTCGCATGTGCCTCGGCCGAGCTCGAGGAAGGAGACGGACGGGGAGCCGTCGGATCAGGCGATCAAACAACCTTGGACGGCCTGGATCAGATCGCGAATGGTGCGATACATCGGCCGGCCGAGATCTGCCGCGTGATCACTCGGACGGCCAGGATGCGCCCCCGGTGAATTTTGCGAGTCCCACATCGAATCCGCGCGCGGGTTTCTCGCGCTTTATCATCCATCCGCTCCCCCAGCCGGCTCAGTTGAATCCTCTCCCTCCACGGTGCCGCCCCGCACCGTGTTCTCCCTGCGGGCGCGCTCTGCGCCCACTCTCTGCTCCCTGCGGGCGCGCTACTGTCGCCCACTATGCTTCCTCGCGTGCACGGGCTTCACCACCGCGTGCCCTCGGGGGATTATACACTGCCCCTTCCGCGCTCCTCCGGGCGTGCCCCAGGCGCCCATGCGGTGTCCTATGGGTGCTCCCCTGCCTCAAGGATGCTGCCCTGGCCTTTGAGGGTTCCCCATGGGCGTGGTGACCTTGAGTCCCACAAGTGCCTTGGTTGATGACCCTCGGCTGGCCTCCTTGGTGCCTTATTTTTTTCTAAGTATAGGAATAAAGACTTTGTATAAAAACCAAGTATCCCCATTTGCCAAATGCCACTTGAAGCCTTCTTCCTCATTTTTTCTCATCTATATTTCTTCTTCTTCATTAGAATTCCTCCAATTCTCTTCAACATTTATTCATCACTTAGGAATTGAATTCCCGAAGGTTCTTATTCTTAAACCGAACTCCTGAATCACTTAAATTCTTCAATGTTCTTCATTGATCTAATCAGAGATCAATTGGATCTTCTTCTAATTCTCATGCACTAAGTGATAGTGCATGGACTTCTTCAGCTCACTCCATCCACTTAGGACTTGTGGATGGATCTTCTTCAACTCCTCATGCACTGTCACAACAATGCATGGTCTTCTAATCATGTTGTGATATTGTATCTAGTTGATACAAGTTCTTTGAACTTAAAGAGCAGCTCAACAATCGTCTAATGTTACTAGAGAATGTTTCAACCACATCTCCTATGCCACATAGTGAATCTCCTAAGTGACACGCATCTTAGTACCATGGCCATTTTCCATTCATCACCAACACCATCACAACCTTTGTCATTCACATCGTGACATTCCTTGACTTCCATTCATTCCAAGACAACTTCATGCCTCATTGACAAAAAATGCAACACAGTGCACTTCAAAAAGGATATAAAGATAGAGTAATTACTTTCAATCATCTAATGGTTTGTTTTCCCATAACTATCTCATTCTATAATGGTCTCTCATTTCCTCTTTAGGGTTCAATTGGTCATTCTTCTAATTTATTGATCTAATACCCCAAGTTTTCGGTCAATAAAAATTGGTTTTATTTTTTCCCTTGTATTCCTTGATCATCATTCTTAATTGTTTAATCTCAGTTAGGGTTTGGTGATCCTAGATTCATTGATCATGAGGTATGAAGTTTCGTTATGATGACCACTTTATCATCAGTATAATTTTTTTTAATTTAATATATGATTTAAATTAAATTTTATTATTTGTGAAAAATTGGTTACACTTTTATTCATTTAAAACCCAATTCCATAGAATTTGGGTTTTTCAGAAAAATACATTTTTTGTAATTATTTGGGAAACCCCCAACACCATTAAATTGTTGTGTGTTTTTGAAAAAATATGAGATTTATTTTATTTAATTTGATTTCTAGAAATGTTTAAAATTATTTAAACTAAATTATTTAATTAAATTGTGAAAAATATGTTTGTAGTAAAATTGGGAAAAAACCCATTTTCATTGAATTGTGGGTTTCTTATGAAAATGATGTATTTTTTTCAAAAATTATTTTATGGATTTTAATTCTAAAATTGGATTTTGAAATTTCATGGTTACTAGATTTCAAATTATTATTTCTGAGAAATGGAATAAAATTGGGGTTTTTTTTAGAAAACCATGTGTTTTATATTTGATAATGGATTTATTTTTTTATTAAAAAATGTTATTGGTTTTAAAGGTAAAATTGGAATATTTAAAATAGAGAATGAGATTATTTTTATTTTGAGAAGTCCTGAATTAAATTTCCATAGTTTGTTTTATACTATTGAATATGAATTCATTAGGTAGTTATTTAGTTATTTTTGGTATAACATTAAAATTTATAATGTACTAAAACCTCATATCAGCATATCACATTACATAGGATATGGAGATGAGTCCCCACTTCCTTATACCCGATGGGTAATATATACATAATTTACATTTCATATTGTTTGGTACATATAGTCTTGAACTATCCTACCTACATGGAATATGACTGTTTGTTTCTAGTTTCTATTCAATATATATATATATATATATCATCCATTATTAAGAGTTTTTTGCAAGCCCTGTGAATTAATATAAACAATAAAATATAATTCTTCTATTTTAACCCATTTATGAAATGTACCATTTGTGTAAATAACCCATCTATTTTAGGTAAATTTCGTCATTTGAAATGTATTTCAGTATTTTTTAATGTGAATCCTTATTTTCTAAATTCATATACATCTTTTGAAATGAAATTCATGAATTTTTTTAATAGGATTTTAAAAACTCAAAGATATTTATTTTAAATTGAAATAATGTTTGTTAGTTTATTTGATATCACCTTTGGTTTTGGAATATTTGGTTAAATCCTTAAAGGATGTGGATTATATCATAGTTGTGTATTATAGTGTTTGTAAATAATCTCATTCCATGACCTATAATGGGAAAAGGATCACTTAGAGGTTGATCAAGATACTTATCTTTGGAATTTGTGAGTTTCATTTGAGTTGGGACTTATATAGTTTTCATATTTTCTAAGACATTAATATAGTTATTGGGAATTTTTACACCTATTTGACTTGTATTACAGTAATCTCAGTTTTATTATTGTACATTCATAATTTATTGTTTCTTTTACATCCACATTGTTAGTGGGAAAATAATTCGCACTTTCAGCTTGTATGATTCCAATTGTTAGTCAATGAACCATAGGAATCATGAATTCTCATCACGAAATGTCATGAATAGATATTTTATTGGGTTACTAGGATACCCAAAGTGGTTCTTGAAATTGTATTGTTAGAGAAGATCGATCATTTTGTATTTTAATCAGTATACATTGTAAAATATTTTCGGGGCATTGGAGGATGTAGTGATTGAGTTCTTAGCCTGCTCTCACCATAATGGACCAGAAATCGCTAGGAATAGTAAGGGAGAGGCCAATTGTGTATTAGTTCCATTGAGTTCCCTTTATTGAACTAGATTCATAAAAATTCCATTTAATTTTGGTTTTACATTTTGAAATCAATTTCCCATTGTTTCTCGGATACGATATAACCTGATGTCTTCCTTATTATCTATTATTTTTGTGTTGAATCAAGACTCTAAGAATACATGTGAATCGGAAATACAAGAAATATGTTTCTAAACCTCAATATGAAATTATCTTATTGACAAAAATCCCATAGCGGTGATCAGTTTCATTGTCCTTTGTATGGGATATGCAATACATTTAGTTCTCGTTCAGGCTCTGACTATAGAACCTTAAATTAATGTTGATAGGATTTGATCAATTCAGTTTTCTCTGTATGATAGAACCGTTCATAGGAAAACATGATCCTCAAGAGGGTGATGAAATTTTCATTAAAATGGGGGTCCTTTTGTGTTTATGGAAACACCTGGTGAAATCAATGTGAAGTGTACCACATTGTTTCTAGACAGTATGAGTAGGAGATGGTGGGAAACTATTGTATTGAGAATTAAAATGAGGGAGTAGAGTGAATAAATTCAACATTATGTTCACTGGACATTTTAATATAGAGTCAATGTAGTTAGCTAATTTCAAATATTTATTCAATCTCAAAAAGGCTAACTGGACCATTATATAGTATGAATTTTTTTTACTAAATTCATGAATTTATTACCTGGAATATTATCAAATGAGATGATGAAGACACGAAGGTTCTAGTTTTTACATTATCAGGATATCTATTCATTTGTTTTCATTATGAATATTAATTTATATGATGATGTGATTGATAGACCACATATCTTTGAAATAGAACTTATTGGAATGTCATGGATATCCAAAGTACCTTTTTCTCCCAGTGGAAGCATGTGTTCATTCATGGGAAAGGTGATGTTTGATGATTCTTTTAACAGTTCTTTAGAATGTGGCCGTTCAAGAACCATGGAGCTACCAAGAACATGTCCTTTGATTCAAACCAGTTTAGAAATCCAGGACATTTAATAAGGTATTGTGCTGAGGAACCAATCATTTGAAGCTTTAACAACCATTCATGGAAATGAAAGGGATTTTTCATGTTTATTCCACTCTGTATACTAGACATGAGTCGTCAATTCCGCCAAAAATTTCATGGAAATTTGATTAATCATAGAAAAAATGTTTCTATACTTAGGAATCTGCCACAATGATTATTCATATCAGGGAAGAGTCTCTATATAAAGGGGATACGGTTCTAGCGATAGTTAGAGGTACAATCAATATTGATTCATCATTAGTGACTACTCTTTTTGATACTTCTTCATATCATTCATATATTCCATATTATGTTTCTAATCTTATAAATCTTTATATAAATACTTTATCTTGCTCATTGGATATTAATACATCCTTTAGTATGAAGAGAGAGCATGTTCTTTGTAGTCCAACATGTCTTTTATCTCTTTGTGACGTTTAGGATGTTTGGTGTTTGAAATTTCGTAACATGAATCTTATTGACATCACATTTAGGATGTATGGGAACATTAAAAATAAATCATACATTGATTTTTATCATTGACCTGTATCCTTTACAACATCCATTGTCGTGTGCCATTTCATTCAAGGTGAATGGGACCCAAGGTCGAGTAGAGTTGGAACATTATATCATGAGTAGGGGTATGTGATATTTGTGTGTTCCCTTTGATCAAGAGTGTGAATATATGAATGGTGATCAACATCCATTTGTTATATAGGGTTTTTATGCGTTTCCATATAATTTCTATAGTTTTCAAGATGTAAGGGAGGTTGAGTTTTCAATTGACTTGATGACTTGTACTCAACCTGTTTTTATTCCTGTTACCACATGGATTTTTCTGAACCTTAAGAGATGAAGTCCTAGTTGGATGATCTTATTGATAAAGGGTTTATACATAAGAACATGTCACCTTGGGAATCACTAGTTTTTTTCTATGAATGGTGATAGTTCATTTCACCTATTTGTTAATACAAAAATCATTATCATGGTATTTAAATGAATAATTATCCATTTACACAGATTGATGATCTATCTTATCAGTTGAAATGGAAATAGTGTTAATCAAAGTTTTATTTTTCTCAAGATATAATCAGTAACAAATGAAATAATTAGACATTCATAAAAATATCTTTGATAGTAGGTATGGTAACAATTATTACCTTGTTATTACCTTTTTTCTAACAAACACTCTTATAGTCATCATGGATTAGATTCAAAGGACTTTCCATGAGTATCATGAAACCATCATGGTATTTTATTGGATGAAATCACTCTTTACACTACGTCAGAGGAGGATCATGTGTATAAGCAGGGAACAATTCTGAGTTTGTGGAAAAATCCCTCAACTTATTCCAATATTTTGAAATTTTCATGGATTCAGGTTTTGAAATTCATGGGAAACATGGTCTTATAAAAATGGGTATGAGTCGATCATGATTTGTTGATGACTATTATGAATTGGGAGAAACTAAAAAAAATCTTTGAGATTTGGACATTCTTGGTATTAGTTGGATACTCCCTCTGGTTCATAAATTAATCCTCAAAGATGGATTCTCCAATGACTATACACACATATAAAAGAGAATGTTTTGTTTATGGTGTGAAATGTTAGATTTTTGTTGTCGAGATGACATGACTTTTGACTACTACAATGGTTCTGAATATTTAGGAGGCTAGGTAGGGCTATGTAGACTTTTGTTATGGATTGAGGTCAGCCTTGGGCTTCATTCTTTCACATGGTGAGAAGTCATTACATATTAATCAAATCATTTTAGGACCCACAAGAAGAATTATCTAACCCATTAAATTGAACTATCAGCAATGATTCATGCTCTTAAGATTTTGTTTCATTACTTTATAGGGAATAGTATATCATGTTTTGTGACCTGAAGATCTTGAGTTATATATTCTCTCCAAATTATTTGGACCACCACCCTAGGTATTGAATGGAATACCTATATTATTTTTATTTAAATAACTCTTATACCTCAGGGAAAGGGAATGTCATTGCAGATGATTTCATCAGAAAACTTTAGACATATGTAGTAAAAGAATCATTTGAATATTATATCATGATGGATCTATATTCATTATTGCATATTATAGTTCATGAACTAGAGGATGAGGTTTCATTAGATATTTTTTAGATGGTATTATCACTTAAAAAATTTATTCTTCTAGAAAAACATATTGATGATGAGTTCTATATCACTAGATACACTCATTATTGTGGAGATACAGTTTCCAAATGGAATTTCTCGAAAGAGGATATTATATGCTATCAGAATCATTTTATTGTATTACCTTCCATATATAAATATATGATGGGGGACTACCACAGTTTTCATAGGGTAGTGCACCCATGAACAATGAACATGTTCAATGATTTGAGGAATCCATTCTTGAGCCAGTTATGATACAAGACATTCCTATGATTGTACCACATCCTTTAACATGCCATCAGGTGAATATAGAGAATAATAATCCTTTGGGTTCACTTCAACCACTACGAGTCCCTACATGGTTGTGGGATGATATCTCTATAGCCATTATGATTGGGTTTACAAGTAACTAGAGAAGAAATACTGGTATATTTTTTATAATCTATATGATGATAAAAGTATATAACTTCATACCCAATCCTGATACTACCGATGTTGAATAGTTGGGATATCTATATTTACAAGAGATTATTAGTTTTTATATAGTCCCATATGCTATAGTTTCTAATATAAATCCTTTGTTCACTTCTCATTTTTAGTGAGGCCTTCAGGATGAACTGGTATATAATGTTCAATTGAGTACAACATGCCATTCATATTCAGATGGCTACACAGATAGAGTTATACATATTCTTGAGGATATGGTTCTCACTTGTGTTCACAACCTTGGTGGATCTTGGTATGATAATTTTTTGATGATTGATTTTTCATAAATCAATATTTACCATTACACAATAGGGAAGGATCTCTTTGAGGACTTGTATGGAAAACATTTTAAATATACATTGAGTTTTTCAGAGGGTGGTGTAAGTTCATCGGTTGGACCATGTATGGTGTTAGATATGACTTCTAATATTAATTTGATTAATCATATAATATTGAGAGCACATAAACTATAAAAGTATTATTATTATCTTCACCATGTACATTTATTGTTCTCATTTGGTGATCATATGTTGTAGAAATTTTCACCCTAGTGGGGTCACTAGAGACATGAGAGGCAAGGTAATATTGATATGTTTTTTGGGACATTTCATGTTTTTTGAGAAGGGGGGAGAAGTCAAATGTCATTTAGAACATCCATTATAGTTGATATCGATACATAACATGTTTCATGTATATCAGCTAATAAAGTGTATATATATATATATGATCCATCACATTTTCAATGATATATTGATATTGAGGTGGAACATAGTTTATCAATGGCTCAACAACCATTTAGAATAATTTGTTGTAAATGATTGGATATTCGTGGGGGGATAAAACACATGGTGCATGTTCCTTTGAAGAATATTTCTTTTTATCATGAGACACGGGAGAGGGAGGAATTAATGTCAGACAAGTGGCATCATCTTTTTAACATGGGGGATTCAACATAATCTTTTTAGGGATAAAAGGATAATATACTGTTGAGGACGTAACATCTTATTATAATTTTCAGTATTCATAATCTCATATTTCAAAGAAATAATTGGATCTATTTAATTTGGGGTTAAATCAATCGATTTTTTTAAAAATTTATGACATTTATGGGCTAGTGAATGGTTGGCCCATGTCTAGTGTAAGGGTTTCCACACCATGCACCCTACTATAGAAATATGAAAAACTGGACATTGGGATTTTCATTCCATATGCATGGTTTTCCAACCCATTAAACCTCCATGGAGAAACCATGAAAATAATTTTTAACTACTATAAAAATAACACATATTTAACTTAACTCTTCTCCTAAGACCATGAACTAGTGTAGACATGTTTTTAATCATTCTAATTTTTTTATTATAAATTCATTAACCATCTTTTTAGGTCATAGATACACCTTCCTAGAACAAAACAAGTTTCTACCATACATAGAGCTCCCATAAACAATTATTTACCCCCATAGATCCCTCGTATATGAAATCCAATAAGAGAAGAACATATTGTGATCTACTTGTAGTTAGATTCCTCATCTCAATATAATTATTCAACATGCTCTCTATTCCTCCATAGGATTCCTCATATCATTGTGTTTATTTACATATTAAATAACAACTATTCGGGTCAATAACACTATGGTTTTTATTCATATATAATATTCCAGTATCATCAATTTTTGTTGATGAATCATGGCTAGGATTTGGTGATCCAAGATCATTTTTATTCAGAAGATGGTGGTTTCGTTATGATGACCAATTTATCATAACACTAAATTAATATTTTAAATTCAATTTATTATATAAATACAATTTCATTATTTACTTTTAATTTATTTCAATTGTTTTATTAGAAACCCAATTCAATTGAATTTGTGTTTATGGGAAGAAATGATTTTTGTCTGAAATTAGAGACCCACCAATTCCGTTGAATTGGGGTGTGTTTATGAAAAAATGATTGATTTTTTATTGTTTGCATTCCGAATGGATAGATATTATTTTAATGAAATTTTTGAATTTAATTGTGGAAAATGATTTTATGGTAATCATGAAAACCCCGATTCCATTGAATTAAGGGTTTGTTTTGAAATTGATGGATTTTTTAAAAAATTTAAATTGTTGAATTTTATTGTACCATTGGAATGTCAAATTTAATTGTGAATTTACGTTGAATACCAAATTTTCAATAATTTCATCAAAATGGTTTTTGATGGAAACCAAGTGGTTTCATATTTTTGTAAAATGACTATTTTTTATTAAAAATGTAAAATAGTTTTTTATGGAAAAATAAGAATTTTTGAAATAGATAATGTGATTAATTGAATTCATTGATGTCTTGGAATAAATTACCCATCATAGGTTTTTAAATGAGAAAATGAAAGTCATAGGTACCTAGTGAGTTATTTTGGGTAGTACATTATGATTTTAAATATTCTAAAACCACATATCTGAATATCCATTCCATATGTGATGGTGATATGACACATTTTCCATAAGACCAAAGGGGTGTATATACATACATTATATTTCATAGTGTTGGGTCCCTATAGACTATAACTATCACACATACACGACCCTTGACTTTTTTTACATTACCCCCAATGATATTTCATTGGATATGCATACTACCATGTTTCATTAACTTCTGCCCTGTTAGTGGATAAATAATTCCAAAATTCAATTTTTATGATGGTATGTTCTAGTTATCAACCTATGGGGATCGAGAATTCCATTGGAAAATGCTAAGACCATCTTGGTTTTCAGTTTACCAGGGTACCTCGGTTGGTTCATAAAATGACACTTTATTTTATCTTTCATTATTGTAGTTGATTGAGAATTTGTAATCCTTGATAAGGTATAACCATATTCTATGGAGCACATTATTCTCCATCTATGTGAATATATATTTTCATCTATTTTGATTAGTATTTGTTGAATCCTTCACCCATAGAGATAATATCTCTAGATGTTTAATAGAAAGATCATATCAACCAAATCCATTTTAGTAGTTGTGTATTTCTAATCATAAATTTTAAAAATTATTGATGTTTAAGCTATCACATTCTTATTTTTCATATGTACTCATCTGAATAAATTATTTTAATAATAATTTTATAACACAATGAGTTACCTACTTGTAAGATGTGTGAGAACTGGTGTGGTGATAAACCTCTATATTAACCCTTGGAAGCAGTCACAAAGTTCACTGCTGCTATAAATATTTTCTCTCTTCCAAGTCAATTGGGATAGTGGGTTTGAAAATCATGATAATTTCAACACAAAATAGAGGTAACTTGCTAAACCATTTATATAATGGATATATATTACAGATATTTTACTAGGACACTCTTCAATTTCATTTGACTTTGAAGGTCCACAAATATTTCATTCTAGGTGATAACATTCTCTATGAATGATAATTTCTCTACCTATAACTCACATTTTAAAATACACTATTTATATTGTTTCCCTTTGCAGGTTCATTAGAACAATATTCTAGTTATCCATTTTTTCTCCTTGATCTTGGTGTATATCATAATATAATTGATAATGACTACGATTATGTTTTAAGGTAATACATAAAAATAATTTTCATTAATTCCAAAAATATATATAGATAATTAATGAGTACAAAATTCATCATTATGAACTCGCAGTTTCAATTTATTTTTTATAATATAGCATTTGGAATATATTCATTCTTTAACATCAATTGGTTCTATCTCAACCAAAGGTTCACCTTAGAGGAATACATGGAACCACATAATTGGTAAAAATGTATTCTATCCATGGAATGTAAAAATTGTTCCATATCGTGATTATTTTTATCTCATGATAATAAATTTAGTGGAACATTGATCCATAATTCTTCTTGATATTGAGGACTATAACACCCTATTGTGAAGCACATAGTCATATAAAATCAGTTTCAATGTTACCTTGTAACTTCTTCTTATACTCTTCCTAATAAATTATGTTTATTATATAAGCTGTATTTGATATAGGAAGTTATCCATGAATAAGTTCAATTGAGAACTCAAACACTCACTCAATGGGAATACAATGAAATTATATATTGAATACCTTATTGTAGTCCCTTATAATTTCAATCTCTTAATGCATGATTATCTTCTTCATCACAATCATATGATTCAATTATGATTTCTCATATGTCAATAATATCCGTAATTTAGATGATTTTACTATAGCAGATTAATCCACCTCCATACACTTTTATAGTATTAGAGGATGACTCATGATATTAATTGTGATATCCCTTTCTTGATAATTTTTGTTGGATTTATATAAATTTTGTCAATCCAGGCTCAATATAGTATCAATCTATATAAAAAGAATTAATGAAATGTTTTCTGGGAGATTCGATCAATGAAAATTAAAATGGGATGAGTTATATATTTTGGATGAAAAATTTTCCTTATTTCTTGATATCACAAATAACGAAACCTCCATATTTGGAGGTGGTTTTTGAATAGTTCGACCGAACATACATGATATGAAATAATTATTAGAACTGGAATCAAATAGTATATTATCTATTCTTTAATGAATAACTAGAGGATATGTCACAACATATTTGTTAGGATACATCTTATCTGTTGTAATGGAATAAGATTTTGCATTTTCTTTTGGATTTGGTGGCTATTGGCACAAATTACACTCAAGGGTTATAAGTTTAATTTGATTGAATGTATAGTGCCCTTAAACCCTACAGTTGTAGTATTTAACCATGGGTGTTCTTTTATATTCCTCCAAAAAATTTTCAAACATCATCATGTCTACTCAATATTAATGACATTGCTGGTATTTTCTCCCCACCATGATGTATTTACCCCTCTAGTAAAAAAATTCACATGATGTGTCTTCCCACATTTTTGACCTCTGAGTTGTTGAGTTTTCTATATGCTTTATCCATTAGATCCTCAATCTTGAAAATATATATTTCATTTATTATATCCAAAACCATTAGACCAATATCCAATCACTATTTCCAAATTGATGTCACATCTAACAACAAATTCATAACTCTCAATGATTCTAATTTTTAGGTCCATTAGACGGTGTTGTTTTAGTTCACTAAATAATCTATCTAATTTTCTAACAGTGTTGATAAAAAAAACATCTGGCATACCTTGTATGTATTGTGATGTATCTTTATAATCCATGGTCAATTCACCTTGCCTTTATTTTTTCCTTATATATTCTTTCTACATTTTTTTTGATGTGTTTATAGAAAATACTTATTATGAAATATTTTACTAATGTATTCCCACATAACCACTATAATTTCATCCTTCATCATGGGGTTTTTATACATCAACCACCATTCGATGCCCTCACAATCTAAATGTTATATAACCGGAGTCACCATCTTTTACTAGTAATAAAGAAACAAAGAACATCATCTCAATTGAGTTTTCCAAATTTTCTACAGCTACAGGATTTTATGTTCTATTAAATTTCACATGTCATTTACAAATAAATGTATCCATAGCTAGTTGCTCCCTCTTAGTTAATGGAATAATTATGACATCATTCATGTTATTATTCACAGCCTTATACAGTTGGGTAATCATTTCCATGAAATTTTGAACTCCACCACTTATGGCATTGTGGATGTCATTTGGGCCATAGGTGTTTTGTCCTACTACACGGGTCTTCATCTTGATTTCTTTTAGTTCCCACAATCAATTAAAATAGTCATTTTTGGAATAAAATAGAACTCCAAAAGTCAAGAATAATTAATTTATTCCTTTGCGAAATTAACTCTCAAGTCACATCTTATGAGATCCATATATTTATAATTTTTCAAAAACCAATCATCAGGGGTGATTGTATTTATATAGAATAATTCTAAGGTTTGTTACTAATGTTATCTAATAATAATCCAAAAATTAACGAAATATTTCTATACTACCCACTATAGTGACCATATTTTTTCATAATTTCCTATTATATAATTTTAAAGATAAACATTATAATGTTTTTACCAAACCATAATTCTTTTAAATAATATCACCGTATATAAAAATTACATAATAAACAACAAAAAATAAGTAATAACTTATTCTCAAGATTCATAGGGTCCCTGACATACTAATTCATATATATAGTCTCCAAATGATATATATAAAGAAATGTGTGACCTAAATCCCATTAAGAGAATGTATAAGAACATTAATCAATATAACATATGTGAGAATAATAATAATAATACTCAGAAAGAAATTGATCATCATCATAATCTGGGTTGTAAACAATAGATGAATGAATGTAAATTGGGAATTTCTCAAAATGAGAAATCATTTCTTTGTGTTAAAGTAAAACAAATTATTTTGAAAAAAAACTATCATATTGATTATGCATAACATATGTTCATAATCATAAAATCATCATTCTAAACAAATAAATAATCATATTTACGAATATGTCAATTTATCTCATGAGACAAATCACATTAAATATTTCATTTTATCTCTATATATTTCTAGGTGCACTATTCATATTATAACATTTACATAATCATGAATGCCACATAGAACATATAAAAATATTTTCTAAACAATAATCCATCAAAATGAAATGTGTTTCAAGAGAATATAATAAAGAATAAAATCATGAATAAATATTGAGGTTGATTAAATTAAATTTAATTAATATATTTCGTTTTATAATCCTAAATATTTTGAGAATAAAAAAACAATCTCAAGAGAAGTAAAAGATGTTATTTTTTTGAAATAAGATTTCTTTGGAAAAAATATTTACATTTTTCAAAAATTCCGATTGAAAAAAAAATTATACCCATGAAAATAAGAGGTAAAAATAAATTATATTTTTGGAATTGTAAAGTAAAATAAATAATGATTATTTATGAAATCAAAATAACCCAAAGAAAATAAATTGGGTTTGAGAATCCCCTTTTCTTATTTCTAAATTTTTTATTCACATAAAAATCCAAAATAATCTATTTTAATTAAGTAATTAATACATAAATAATCTCTTCTACATTTATTCGATTCACTATTATTTTATTATTTTCATTTATATGCATTTTGATGAGTTATACTGTTCAATTTCATCATTTTAGTGTGTTCGTTTTCATTATTTTCATGATCGATTAGTGTGTATAGATGTACAAAAGTGTTTGTAAATGTGGATAATTATCCAAAATTGAAATTATATGTCATTGATGAACATACATATTCTTGATTGGTCTTATGAATTATTTTTTTTCTCTATATAAATTGTATTCATTATATAATACGTTAATGATAATCATGTAGAAAATTGTTTGTGGTTTTCAATCACAAGGAACTTGTTTTTATTTTTTATTTTTTATTATGTATAAATGTTCCTTCTCTAAAAATAAATTATCTTCACATAATGTTTTCAATATGACTCAACGAGTATAATGGTTTTGTGACCAGACATGATTGTGGTAATGGAAAATGACAACTTTTCATCCTCGAAGGCGATAAATCAACACCTCACATATGGTGATTTCATTTTTAGAATAAAATTGATAGAAGAAGATGTTTTATGATGGATTATTTCATTTATATAACAAAATTACAAGATATTTTAGATACCAGAGATTTTATTAATATTATATGAGGGTAGGTGAGTAGGGAATATGATAATAAAATAACATGAAATGAAGTAAAAAGTCAATAGAAGAGGATTATACATCATCAATTCCTTTCTTATTGAATATCCTTAAGAAAATTGGTTTGGTATTTTGTATAAAAAATGGATCTTGGATATGTGAGAGAGTCTTGGGATGTGTATTGGGTAGAATTTTGACATGATTCAATGCTTTTGAAGAGTGAGGAGAATAAGAGGTGAGGTGTTGTATATATAGGGGAGGAAATGGGATTTTTTTTATTATTTTTTTTGTTATTTTATCTCATGACTCTATATAGTTTTACCCATATCACTATATATATTACATAATAATGATGGTTTCAATACTATAGTCTAAAACCTTCCATACATCAACTATGAATCAATAATTCACGTATTTGGTAAATATCATAAATTCCCATATTTCACAATTCACCAATATTCAACTATATTATAAAAATCACACAAATTCATTGAAAACATTTTTTCACATGTATAATAGAAAAATAAACTCTATTATATGAAAATATAATTATTAATATTAGAAATTTAATTTGTACTTAAAATCATCAATTACATTTATCAGACCAATTTTTAAATTGTTATAGATTTTATAACACTTGGAAAAAATATTTATGACCTCGCTAAATAAATATTATAATTATAAGAAAAAAATTTAAAATTAATTTACAATTTTTTGAAATAATTATTTTTATTATACCATTTTATTAATTATAAAATTTTAAAAAACCTTTAATGTATTTTTAAAATTTTAATGTTTAATTAATATTTTCTAAAATAATTATCTACATATGATATAATATATTTATATATTATTATCATTTATAAAATGTCAAAATTTAATTTATAATTTAAAAGATAAGGATACCATTATATAGTGTAAAATTCAATTCCAAGTTGTCATGTTGCAGTTCCGAGGGTCTGGTAAATATTCCATCATGATAGGCTCCATAATTTTTTTACATTTTACATTTTTAATTCTTAAATTATTCGAATGTGTTTTTATTGGACTCTTTATAGTGTGTATGTGTTTTATAAAAAATTACAAAATTATAAGAAGGAAAAAAGTTTCATTTATATATGATTGGGTTATAAAATTTACGGGTCCTCCCCTCAATGGCTAGAATATCCCATAGAAATAAACTCTTAAGAATCATGTCATTCATGAGTAAATCCTATTGGGGTACCTTTATATTATTCTATAATTATTACCAATTTCTCACATGGGAGAAACAAAATTATTCCGAATCAAAGTCCAACGAATGATGATATTATAATTTCTCAGTAAATTTTTTAATATAATCATAAATATATTATATAAAGGTTTTTTATAAATAACATGATACAAAATTGGTATTCATGAACCCTAAAAGAAATGCCAAATATTTTTAAACATATTTTTTGGGTTAGGGTTAAAATGTTCAATCATTGAATATAAAATCAGCTGATGTGATTATATACCCAATGTGAATACCTTATGATGTATAGATTAATATAATGTTACTGAGTTTTGGTACTCAATATTTGAAAAATACAAATCAATCACTGTAGTCAGAGATTATTCCCGTGTTCTCAAAGCTCAGATGAAGTATTTTATGTTTGAGAAATGAGATATGGTTGGGATTTTTATGGTGATGAATAAGATTTCATGATATGGAATGTACATGGTAATTCACATTACTATATAATAAATAATCCACCAAAACAATTGGTTCTCATTGCGTTATACAATCAAATTTAATGAATATATGTGGTCTTTCTTTTAGTAGAATATCAAAACCTCTCTATATATCCCATCAAGATTGGAATCAATAAAAAAATTATATTTTATCCTTATATAGATATAAAAATATCATAACCATGGGTTATTATATATTATCCATGTATTATGATCATGTTAATAAATTGGAATGGATGAGATGTCCCATTTTCTAAAATACGGAAACATGACATGAATAATGGCTTATTGTCGATATAAGGAGAGTCGTAGGTGTTCTTGTGTATTGTTTTATGATACAGTTCAACTTGTGATGGTAAAAATATACATTATAAACTTCTATATAGATACATTTCATAATGAAAATGGTTATGAAGGTTCCATATGGTGACACATACTATGTTGTTTAATGTTGTTTTCTTGGGATGGGTAATGTGTTGTTTAATGTCATGTGGTAATGATGTTACCATTCAATTTGAAATATTAAGACTAGGGTGTGGATTTTATACTGTTTATGGTTTTGAAATCAGGACTGTGATTTTTTTTGTTTAAATTCATTAAACTATGACATCGTTTTGAAGAGACAAATACATTGACACATTCTTGATCGATTAGAGATGTGGGATAATTATTGATATAAATCAGTTACATGGTGCTATATCACATTTATTGTTTGATCATGAGTGGGATCAATGTCAAAACCATTATTACTCTTCTCATGGATTCAGTGGGGGATTTTACATTGGGACAAAAATATACCCTAGTTATAAGACACGAGGAATTGAGTTAATCACCAATTAATCATAGATTATCCCCTTCATAGATGAGAACATACCCTAGGAAAAAGAAATGAGGAATTCTGTTATTTACTAGTGAACTATTGAGAGGTCCCTTCAAATCAATCTAAAATTTTATAATTTTCCTCAATGGATGAAAAATTGGTCATGGGATCATGGAATATGATATTTGAAGATAATATGTGTTCAAGGCATCAAATATTCAATCTAGAATAATGGAATGTACTTTTTTATCTATAATTGGTGTTCATAAAATGGTATGTAATAGTTAATGGTTATGATATCATGTGTTATAGTGTTATAAACATTAAAAAATGATAATTAATATTAGTGTTTTAGATTTATCAGTGTGGTATTATCAATAAGGGTTACCAATATATGGAAATCTATTCATCATAGGATATGCACCCCCCAAAAATGCCCCATTCCCAAAGAATATGTTAATATATTGATCTAAAAATTATTACAATAAATATTTTTTATCATTTATATTATCTAATTGAAATTGAATAATTGTGTTATTTGAAGTTTAAATCATAGCCCAATACAATCTGAGTCAATGTGATGTGGTGACCGATGGGTACATGTCAACAAAAAAAAAATGGAAGAATCAAATATCATATGTGGTTATTAAAATAGATCCTTGATTTTAGAGGTATTATACCACCTTTACAATGACATACCCTTGTTGAAATCTATTATTCATTGCATTAACCACTATCAAATTCTAGTATGGTACATCAAAATTATCCATTCCCAGTTAATAATATTCTATAGTGTAGAACAAAGAGTATGATTGATCGAGATCCATTGAGATTCCAAGAAAGTGTATCAACTATATTAATTGAGTGGAATTCCCTTAAATGTGGATGTTATGAAGTTTTTTTATGAATAACATAATAATTATATATTTTCTGACAACCTGAGAGGTTATATATATGTGAGTTGAATAAATTAATTTTGTGATGAGATAAAACACGAAACAATTTAGTACAAAATCATTAGGAGTGGTATTTTATATTTGAGGATATCATGTAAGTTAGTTTATTGGAATGTGAAAATGACATGAATACCTATATTAGAATGAAATCTGTCTCAATCAAACTATTTATGTAATCTTTCCTGTTCATTGTGCTCTAATAGGTCATGCATTGTGCGAGAGAAAAGATATAAATAAGAAGATGATTAAAATAAATCGTAGTGCATGGAAGGGAACATGTTTGTTTTGTTTTTATTTTAATTTAGATTAAAATATCTAATCATATTTGATACTCATATAGGGGTATGTTTATGAGTGATGGAATTTTGTGGACGGACCGAAAATATATTATGTTTTCATCATTAAATATCTCATAATTATGGATCTAAATCTACATGTTGTTCTTATATATGGTCCCTTATGTAGTTCAAAATGTAAATTCGCTGTGGTAATATTTCATTTTATTCATATATCTAGAACATATATATTGAATTACTGATAAATAACCATTTTGTACTGATCTGGATATAAATATATCTTGTATGAGGTTTCAACACAAGGTCAAAATTTTGATTTCCTTGGAGTTATGTGGGGTTATGCGAGTATACATAACATGATATAGTAAACCCCTATATTAGAGAACTCGTTCATAGATCTGGATCCTAAATATGAAGGGGGGGGGGGGTAGTCCCAATAATTTAAATAAAATTTTTAATTCCAAATCAAATTTAATTAGAATACAATGTTGTTTAGTGGTATGAAGTGATGATGTTAGATGTCAAATTATTGAACATAATATTATTTAGATGTGTTACATGGTGTTTAATACCCTATATATTGTTTTTATTATGTATATTAATGTCCTGGGACAATGATATTGTTCTGCAGTTTAGCATCATGCGGCTTGGATCATCACTATTTAGTTAACATAATGTTTTATTCATGTAGTCGGTGTACTCCTCTATCATGTCAGACATGGGAATTCACTCATCTAGTTTGACATTAGACTATTGTCGGTTGTTTCTTTTTTTATGGACTCTATATCTGTTTAAAATTAGATCATTGAAATTCAATGTAAATGAATTTTTCCAGAAAAGGGAATGTTTTCCATTTCTATGTGATATATCAATGTGGGGAGGTCGTCCAAAATAGACGATGAGTATAGATTCACGTTAATCCATCTTAATAATACTACATTGAGAAAAATCATATATGTTTCGACATTTAAATTCAATTGGATAGTAGTAGGAACCGTGAAGTGCTGAATATATGTGTTTACTGTGCACAAGGACACTAGCATTGAGTAGTGTATGAATATGATCTGTGTGTTGTGTCCTAGATAGAATATACAGAAATTCCTTTCGAAGTGGAATAGGTGTGTTGGCATGCTAACTGATAGACACTAGTGTATGATGATGATCTTCTAATACTATAGAAATACGAGCATGCTACATAGAATATTATATAACATCATTGCTAGATTCTATATTCGTATGAATAATATGCATCTTCTTGGGGGTGGTTTTGATAATTTTCTAAACTAGCCTGGTTGAAGGGGGAACATAAAATTGATTCATAAAATGGATTCCCTTATGTAATATGATATTGAACTAGTATATTGGGATAAAAAATATTGGTCTCATACTATCTAGCCTCTAAAGTAGGATGGGGTAGTATTTTATCGACAACATAGGGAATATATGGATTCCTCCTCTGAGGAGATGGAATTCTCCAAGTACCATTCATGTAAGGTATATTATCTTATCCTAAAGTTATTTAAAAAAATTTTATATACCAAAACTAGATTTTGAAAATGTGTCTGATTCAAGTTGAACATTATATTATATCATGAGAATTTTTTAACAGGAAATCATGTCTTTTTTGAGGAGGTTCCAAATATGGGTTGACCAACCCCAGTTAGACTAAGATTAGGATATGATTATTATAACTCATACATTATCAGAATATACTGATAATACAACATGATGACATCATGACTATGAAATTTCTCTATATCATCAATTTCTCATTTTGGGTTTGTTGATATTATTCTCTATATATTGGGATAAGAATACATTCATATAACAACATTATTTTCAGAATATATTGTTAAAGCTTATCCATCATGTCTACAATTTATTTTCAATTTTGATATGTATGTAGGGGGATACAGGAATGCATGATCTATGTTTATATTATAGGCAGGTGAACATTATTCATAGAATTAGGGTCATATTACCACTATTTTTCACATTATTTAATTAAAATATTATGATGGGATAAATATGCTTATGGTAAAGGATATGTTCCTACCCCATGCTTATTTTCCATACATGTTGGATGACAAGGTTTGTGAGAGTAAGGTTTTTTTCATTCTCACTGGTTGTATTTGGATGTCCTGTGGTGATGATTATTTGAAGCATTTTAAAATCACGTGTCAAGTAAATGAGTTATCTATTGTTTACGTTCATTTTATAATGACATATAATATCACAAAATGTAATTACATAGGACTAGGTAATGTCCCATGTTGTCAAAAATAATATAATAATAATTTTTTGGAAAGATTAACAACATGTAATGAGGACATTGTATTCCAGTTTAACATCATGCCACTAGGATGTTTCACACATATTTTAAAAAAAATTGAAGAGTATGTTATTTTTCATTTTATCATTAATAATACATTATATGTCTTATGAGGTTTAATTTCATGAAGTAAGGATTTTGGTTCCCTACATCTTATGGAAATTAAATTACTACCTTCCCTATAAATTTTAACTTCATATGATATCGTTGTTGGAATGATATATCTTCTTAGGAGAAAGGATTTTATGCTGGATCTTGGAAAACATGTAAACATGTTGCAATAATTTTTCAATTCCATTACTCCAATAATACATCATCAATATACATTATAATATAGTCCATGAAGACAAGGTATCGTTGAATCATATGTTCGACAGAACAATGGTATGGTAAATAATTGATATGGAAGCTCATAGAAACATTTTCCGGTCATGTAGTCCTTGCGATCCTGAGAAGGCCATTCTATAGTAAATTTTTGAATTTTGAAGTCATACAAGTAGTCTCAAATATATATAATATTTTATTTCATTTGGCCATATATAGCCATAACCTACAAAGGGATCGGTTTCCCATATTATATTTCAAAACATGGGGGTTTTCTTATAATTATTACATAACTATACTGGAGATTATTTTACTAGAGACTCCAATATCCCACCACACACCATCTTCTAAAGACTATCATTAAAGATAAATAATCATTGTATATTATGCCTAATATGTCAATGGTTGAGGCAGTAATTTTTATAACCCAGTTAATCTTCCTTTGGAAGGGTTTTTATTATTTGAAATCTGATCATGTCCTTCTCCATGACATAAATAATAATATGGATACATGTTTATTCTTGAATTATAATACCTTTACTTATCTATCGTCATGATATGAACAAATAAAATGTTTTAAATATGATCCATTTATGCCTCTATTAGAATTCCCACCTTTATGTATATGTATCATGGGATGTGTCTCCCTAACATTTATCAATTATTTGGAAGAGATTGATGCATTTTCATCCCTGGATAAATATAATGCTTCCATTGGATTATAATAATTCATCTCTATTATAGAAAATTTGGTAAATACTAAGGATGGATGGTGTCCAGAAATTATGTAATGAGAGGGGTGAAATTATGGAACTGATGGGGATCATTAAAATATGAAAACACTCATATCCATGTGTGTTAGGTAATAGTAGAACAATGTCTATATTTCACCTGATGAGGTGGTGAAGAATATAAAAACTCCCCCACCCCTTTGGGTTGTAGAATATCACAACATATATTTCATATTTGATTGCAAGTTACTATATCATTTCGAGAGGAATATCTCAAAAATAATCCCAAAACTATTTTTGTGGACCTTATTTATCTCATTGGGTATTTTAAATGAATCATTCTATATAGATATTATTTTAATCAATAATGGGATGAATAGAAAGAGTCAAAATGGATCCCTTTCCTTTATTAATGGAATAGATAGTGAAAAATAATGATAATCTCCTTGTGAACCCAAAATAATGAATATACTATGGCCATAGGTATTATTACCATTTAAATTATGTTTTAATGATTCAACAGTGTTGATAACACCTTTTATAGACATAAGAAAGGTATCATTGATCCATTCATTACCAATATATGGGGTCGAATATGGGTCATCCTTCTATAGATCAGATTATTAATGAAGGTCAAAATTATCCTCATTAGAATATTTTTCATATGATTGTTGAAGAATGTACTAAGATATGGATGATATTATGGGGACTTTTGTAAAAATGATGTTTGACCAACTTTAGTAGAGTAAGTAGTTTGATGGGTCATTCCCCTATGTATCACATCGTGGGACAGTTATTGTATTATTATTTAGTAGTATGACCCATTACAATATATTCTTCTAGGGTTATAAAATAAAAAAAACATCTCTTAGTCATGCATGGAAGGTGTTTTCTATAGAATTCTGCAATCACAAAGTCTAGTCGTGATTCTACAAGGCCATAATAAATATTTATGATTTGGGATCTTTCATAGGTCACTATCAGAATATTATTATTCGCTTCAGATATAATGGATGTATGAATGATCGGTAAATGATTTGGGAACATTATTTGTATACCTAATAAAGTATCTCATATTGGAAGACCTTAATTGGATGTTTTGGGTATGCACAACATGCTTTGTCGCTCCCTATTGAATTGAAATCACATATTGATGATGGTGATTATGAAAAAAGTGTATTGGATACCTCTAACATAGCACATGTGTGTATTAGTTGACATATATATCATCCCCATCTAAATACAATATACTTTACGATATATGGTGGATTACTCTAGATATAATCTCTGAAATTTTTCAAATGTTGAAATGGGAGCCACCTACTTCTCTAAATTCTGTTGTGGGGAAATATTAACTATTTTGATTCAACATCAAGAGAATATCAATAGTTTCCTAGATATTTATTATTGTGCATTTGATATCATATTCCCAAAATAGTTAGTTCACCAATCGAGATTGGAGTTTAATTGTTTGTGATAATATAGGTTGGGAAATCGAGGCCATGTTTCTATAAAGGATATGGTGTATGATCATTGTGTCACCCAGTTGTACACAATATTTTGAGGTTTTTTAATTCATTACTCAAATTTAAAATGTTTTTTTAATCTATTGGAACACTTATAAAATTCCATTTATTTTTTTGGGAATCTAAAATATATTGGAGGGGATGCACGGAACCTTATTAGGGCAGCATCAAATAAAACATTTCATGGTAGATTTATTTCATTCATAGTTAATGTATGGATAGTTTTTATTCTCTCTATATTAATGTTTTTCAATTGTTGGATGATTTAAATTGGCTTCCCAATTTTTATATGTGTGTAACATTAAAAATGTAATATTCTATATGGAAGTAGACAACATATTCTTTTTTAAATAATATAGGTCATATAGAGTTGAATAATTGGGGGTTCATCGTTTATTTCATTAGGATCCAAGGACTAACTATTAATTGTGATGGTTTTATTATATATTAAAAATTACTCGCATCGAGAAGGATTAGGAATAGAAACCCCAAATTACTGTATCCTTTATAAAAACCTAAAATTCCTCTTTAAAATGGTTTTATTTCAGTTGGATTTCATTTCTAATACACATTGAGACTCACATTGGTCAAGAATATGGTAGGTATGGACCATCAGACACAGTTGGGGGTGGTCTTACGGAGAACTATAAGACTCACATTTAGAGTTATGATATGATAACGAGTCCTAAAATAAAAATACAAGAAATTTTACCCCCTGTCCAATGACCTGATCAGCACCATGTGTTTATAAGAAAAATAGTGTATATGAAGGTTCTCCATTATCCTCATATCTATTAATAATGAAATATTTTATATCCATAGTATGGTAATCTATATATTATAACCATTTAAGGAGTTGAATTGAGTTTTTTAATATGTAGTGATACTTTAAGAGGATTACATCATACCTTGTGGGAATAGTAATCAAAAGTAACATATTTTGTGAAAATATTTTGTCATTGATGTTATGAAATTGTAATATTTAGTGGTGCTTTTCTAAATAAGGTTGAAATGAGATTATTCATAAAAAATAAGGCCCCCTAATGAAAGGGATGGTTTTATCAGAATTAATTTAAAAATGAATCCCATATCTGAGGAATTAACATAATTCTATTTGTATAATCATCACTTCTCTCTAATCAAACATGCATTATACACAATGTGAGAGAAAAGGTATAGTGGATGATTTGACACATTATACGATTAAATTAATAGGGATATTATACATTATTTCAAGGAAAATTTTTAAATATTTTTCTCAAATATGTTTATTTATTTAAATATAAAACATTACACTAAACCTAAATATATTTTTTTCTTTATGAAGTATCATGTTTATCTTGGGTTACTCACAACACATTGTTTAAGATGCATTATATGAAACATCACGTTTACAATAAATTTGACATAGTGATAAATTAATATTTTTTAATTTGATATGTTTCAATTAGACATTGGAATAGAGGTTATAAAAAGCACAAAATAAATTATGAAAATATATTTTATACATATGCATATAAAATTATTTACTTGTTGATTAATTAATTATATATTAAAATAAGGACCCATTGTTAATGATGAAAATGTTTTCCTAAAAATAACTATTATTCTATGGGGAAAAGAGTTTTAGCTCAATAAATAATAAAAATTATTATTGGTGAATTATTTTAATTAAATTTATATAACATTCACTAAAAAGTGTTAATATTCATTTTATATTTTTAGGGAATAGAATACAACTATCATATTTTACATTTTATTACAATATTTTTTCTATAAATTAGATGGGTTGTATTTTGTGCATATATTTTAAAATAAATTATGAAAATATATTTAATATTTATCTAAAAATATAATTAATTTATTAAATCAACATATGAAGATTATCTTATTGTGAAATTAATATAATTATTCATATATATAACTTTTTTGAATATTAAGGCTAAATACTATTCTGTTTTTAGGTTTTTTATTTTGATAAAAGTATTTAAGAAAATAAAAAGTAATTTTATGTAGATTTGAAAGTAAATTTTTTAAAAATATATATCTATTAATCCATTTTATATCATTGTGATAATCTTCATATTATTATTTTTTTAAATATTATTCACTTTTAAATCTTTTCTCTTATGAGAATAAATTTTCTGTTCTATCTATTTGATTAATTTAAAATAAAATTTCTCCAAATATATGATTATAATTTATGAAAATTTGTTCTATATATGGAATCCTAAAAATATATATTATCTAATACTGTAAATTTTTTCTATAATGAATAGTAATGGTAGAATAAATTAATTACCGATGTTTAGGTGAAGATGGTTTTTTTGGTGGTTAAACTAAAAAAATATAGGGTAAGATAACATATAAAATTATATGAATTTAATTTTACGGAAATATGTAGGCCTTATGACCACTAATTCAAGATAAAAATCCATTCCATATCTATTTTTCAGGTAAATAATGTGGGTAAAACATTCTATTTCCATAATTTACAGGCCTGACACTCACCTCACTTATAAAAGGACAACCCATATGTTCTACTTTTATTTGTAGTAAAAACCTCACTTATAAAAAGAAAACCCATATGTTCTAATTTTATTCGTAGTAAAATCCTTTGGATCAGAAAGCGACATACCAAGTGAAATTTTTTATTTTATCACATCTCCATAAATCATTATTTTATTCATAAATCCACCCTAGGAAGGCATTTTGTGAAATCCAGTAAAAATTTCTAAAGAAGAGGTAACATCCCTAACATAGAATTTTATTTTATTTATTCCACAATGGAATTAAATTATAATTAATCCATTGTGAAAAAATAACCTCAATTTCTTAATAATTAATGTATTTCATAATATAAATGTAATAACCTATTACCATATCTAATTTATATAATTTTATAAAAAACTATCATTCATGTGTATGGCAGAGTACAACATCACGAACTGATGATATTCATTTTTAATTAAAACATTTCTTTACTTGATATAATGAATTATTTAATGTTTATATATAATAATTTTGAAATTATAATACATCCCTAATTATTATATAACAATTAACTTATTTTCTACCAACCCATTGGAAAATAATAATGACCTTAATGTATAGGGGGAAATACCACCTCATAAACTGATAGGATGTATTTTTCAAATCTATTGCACGTGGATGTTAATAAATATGAATAAAATTAATATGTACATAATTTTAAACATAATTATTCATCTCTATATTTTTATCTCATTTACCTACTTATAGTCTATTCTGTGGGTGAATAAAATAATTTCATTCATGTATACTACGTACTACAACCCAGTTCAATGATGGGATTCATTTTTCATTAATGCGTTCAATGAGAGTTGATAAATGAAAAATAAATTTCAATATTATATATATGAAATAAAAATTAATCATTAATGGTAATAGATTAATTAACTTTCATTCATAACATTCATTTAAAAAATTGAAACATTATTCAGGCGTACATATGACCTTCTGTCTCTATGAAAATTGTATTTCATTTTATATCTCTATCATTTATTGTTTGCTATAAATATATATGTGTATAAACCCTTGATTTTATGAGATAAATTATTTTAATATAATTTATGTCTTGTGTTGTATGATATAGTAAAATTAGCTTTCACTATAAATAATATTATATTATCTTGCATTATATGCAACACAATACTTGGCTTGCGTTACACAAAATTTCATTTTCTTTTGATAGAATTCATTTCACGCAACACTGGGTATAGATTTTTTTTTCAATTTATAAAAAAAATAATATTGGATGATGGTACACATAACACCAAATAACCTTTCACTACACATAACACAGACATGGATTTTGTTACACCCAATAGTGACCTTCTTCGATAGCTTGTATTGTAAGTAATACTTTGTTCCACTAAACAATAATATAATAAAAAAATATTATATAAATTATCTTTAATGAATAGTATTATCCACATTTTTAATTTTACATAACATTAGAATTCATCTTAAACTTTTTCTAGAAGATGATATGATAAAAAAAAAATTTCGAATAAAAGAAGTAATTTTCAAAAAATGTACTTTTAGCGCATTTGGATGGCAAACAAATTTTAAATATTTTTTTGACACTTTTATAAGTTATATATGAAAAAATAAACTTCTTATTATGAATAAGGACATAAAAATCTAATTTTGTTGAAGTTTTTATATTTTTCTATTAAAATTAAATTTTTTCATGAATAGTGAAAAATAATTATTTTTAATTTAAATCTACTATTTTATAAAATTTATTTACGTAGTAATATTTTCTTTTTAAATTGTTTGGAAGTGTATTTAGACTATATTTTTATAATTTACTCCAATGCAATTCATTGATGTAATTTTATATTTAAATTTGACATAAACACATGTCAATCTTTTGATAGTAATTATTTCTCATAATTCAACAATTTGGATTGGAAAACAGAGATTAATTTTAAATGTAACACCCCATGATTTCATTGTATGTTATCTTCTTTAAAGTAATTCAATCGCTTGAGATACATTTAATACTATGTTAGAGCGCACCATGACTTACCAAACTAGCAATTCAAAAAGCAGTTATGAATAGTATTAACTTAATTTTGAATTGTATATTCACCATATAATTTTAGAATCCATTTTATGTGTTTTTAAACATAATATAATAAAAAATTCAAATTTTCAGATAAAAGAAGTATTTTAAAAAATGAAATTTTATTTCTTTTAATGGGGACCTCTTTTTAAATATAATATTTACTACTTTTTTAATATTCAATTTGACAAAATAAACATACTTTTTAGCATCAAGACATAAAAATTAAGTTTGGATAAAACTTTGGTGTTTTTTGATATCTTTCATATTTTGATTAATCGTGAAAAATACAAAATTTTAATTGAAAGAAACATTTTTAATAAAAATAATTTATAGTGTTAAATTATTCATTTGAATGGTTTTTAAGTATAATTAGATTATATTTTTACCATTTAATCTTATATTGGATATTTTAATTAATTTCACTTTGAAATTGGACAAAAAAATTGACAATCATTAGATATTTATTATTTCATAAAAACACACTCTTTGTTTTGATAACATGAATTAATTTTAAATTATTTTTTCCACATCTTTATTTTAATTTGTTAAAATAGATTCCATATTTTGAATCAAGAGGTCCAAATTTTGTAAATATGTAACATTTATTTTTAGTCATTGTGAATATTTACATCAGTATATATTTTATTTACTGTGGTTAAAGGTGTAAATCCTGTAAATACAGGTAAAAAATAATATTATAATAATATAAAATAACCCTAACATGTGTCATATTCCTATTGGTTGATATATATCCAAAAATGGTCATCCTTGGGTCGATTTTGGCACCCCATTGAACCACTAGAGAGTTATAATGAAACATTATATTAATTATTTTAATGTAATGACAAAAATTACATAACCACAAACAATTTAGTAAGAAATATTCACATGGGGTTATATAAGTTATCTTTTATGTGGTAAATATTAATTTGAAATATAAATTTAATTATCAAGTCTTGGGATTTTTTGAAATTTTAAACATCCAATAAATAAAATTATTTATGACATAATAAGGATGCATTGTTTACCTCATTAATAAATGTTTTAAATAAATAAGACAATAAAAATGTAATCAATATCTATAAGCAGACAAATTATTATTAGATGATTTTATTTCCAACATGAGTCATCTTATCTTCGATTTAAATTAGTTTTGGAACATTAGAATCTGAAAATAATTATATAATAAAATAATATTTTCAAATATTCATAAAGAACCCCTCCTCCCCCTTATAAAAATCCCTCAATTCTAACCCATCTCTCATATCTCTCAAGCCCCTCGACACATTCATCCACTACCCAAATAAAATATTTACATCCCTATATTTATTTACAATTCCTTACATTACGAAGAAGGCACTTCTAGGAAGCCTTTTCATTCAAACCAAAGGGAGTTACCTGATTTAAAGCTAACATATTCTTTTAAGTTCTTTTTATATTTTACTTCTACAACCCCTAAAATATATTTATTACATTATTTTATAACAACACCAGTATCGTAAATATACTAGGTTGTTTTTATGTGACCTATTTGAACTACACATACACAAACCTCTATATAATTTGCTATGGAACATAATGTTTCTGTGGAGGGAAAACAACTGCCTCACAAAACGATTACTGTTCAATCTTATACTAAAACCACATATAGTGGCCATTCTGATGAAACTGTAATTATATATGATATTTATGATATTTATTTTATCTATATGTTTCTGTAATTATCTTTTATATAATACCCTTATTCTATTCAAGTTGTATATATAAGATAATTTCATTTGAGGAAGTGTGGACTACCACCCCCTCAAAGTGATATGACTCATTAATACCAAAAATGTTACATATAAAGGATGGTGTTAATTAACATACGTAACTTATATATAATATTATATTATAATGGAATAATAAAATACCTATGTATAATTTGGTTTTATTTCATTTTAAAATAAAAATATGGAAATAGTGGTCGTGCGTACATACAGATTACCGTCTCCATGAATGCGATTGATTCATCCCCCATCGTAACCATTAAAGAGTATTATTCATTTGATTAATAAAAATAATATTTAATAAAATACTATTTTTCTTAATATTAATCAAATACGTCTTATCCATAACAAACATGACTTATGTAACAAAACATATAAATGAAAACGAATCAATTAACACGCGGAATAATGATACTACACAAATATTATTAACAACAAAATATTAGAATATAATATATGATATCATATTTATTTATACAATTAATTTATAATTAAAAAACAATTTTTTTACTATTATACTGGAGGATAAAGTACCCTCGAAAAAGTAAATGTACAAAGTAAGGGGTTTCTTATCTCACTTTTGATTCTGTGAGATTTCCATCGTTCGCCACATATTTATTACATGTGGTGTATTGTGTAAATTAATTTGATATATATTATCATGATTATATTTATATTCATGGTATTCTATGATTCATTTTGGGGTATTTGACTATTATCCATATGGCTCAATTGATTACAACATGGTAAGGGGTTTTCATCTCATTTCTTCTTCCCATGAGATTCATGCTATATTGCCACTATTTTTTTATTGTGGTGTATGTAATACCCATGATTGTATTTTTTCTGTAATATACATTAAATTATCGGTATTTACATCTTTATTCTATGATACTTCTATCAGAGGGCTTATGTTTCATAAGTTACCAAATCGGTAAGGGAATTTCTAATTTCAATTTCCTCTGATTGGGATTTTTACATATATCATTGATTATTTTACTCCATCATTTTGTGTGGAATCACATTTTATTATTTATGTAGTAATTTCCACCCATATTTCTGTGGATATACATTTGATAAAAATAATCACTCCATTTATAAATTCATATTCCATTGATATAAACTTTTTAAGGGTAATCTTAACTCAATTTCCATTCACTGTGTTAATCATCCGAGTCGTTGGTTTTGTTTTTACAAGAATATGTGTCACTGTTACCTTCTTTATTAACACTGAATATACAAATTTATTTGGGTGTAATTATATTTTTCACAAATATTTATTTCATTTATTTATCTACAATATTAGGATACAATCTTTATAAGGTATTTCATATCAATTTATATTCCTTTGAAACATCTTTTTCATTATTCACCAATTCACTTTTATATGGTGTATATAAAATAAATTGAAATATTATATCTTGAATCCATTTTTTCTCATGACATGATAATATTTTGATTAATTTAATTCTTTAATTACTTTTATTCAATCGTCTCTTATTTTGTAAGGAATTCTTTAACTAAAATATTGTTTTAAATGTTTTGAATATCTATTCTTCTAAATCATTTTAATTAATGTCCATGTTATAAATATGGGTTTTTTGTATTTATTTATATGGATATGTATTTTTTTAAATTAAAATTCCTTTTAAATTTTTATATGTGGTTTTGGACACATTGATTAAAAGATCTCTTTTAAACGACTTCTTTGACAAATAGTGCAACATTTAAATGTTTTCATGAAAAAGGGGATATTTCTCTCAAATAGTTTTAATGACTATTTTAAACTATTTCATTATCATTCAGTGTATATTATTCCTCATATAGAATGATTTATCATAATACGGTCAGCCATATTGTTTTCAATGAGTTATGTTTGACTATGGATGTGTTATTTTTTATTCCATTCATGGTTTGTGGCTAAAATATTGTCATTTTTTATTCTTGTTTAAATACAAATTTTAGATTATGTTTCAACCATTCCATAGGAGCAATGCATTGGACTTATTAATTGATGGGTGGAGCCCGCTATAACTAATTGGTGCATTAATATGTCTAATGAGACAAATAGACGTGGAATTGGCCAAGGCCTTTCCAAATTTGATATACAGTTTTGGCCGAGGCCTTAATCATTTTTAGACAATTTGACCGAGGCCTTGAAAAAAATGTTTAAGAATGCCCGTAATTATTCATTCCCTCATTATGAAAATAAAATTGACGAATCATATGGTTATTCGACAATTAGAATACCCATGATTATGTTTTATTATGGAATTATTTACTTAGCTCATATTCCTACCATTAAGTATTCATGTTTATTATTTGTAAAGTCATTTGTTTTCAATTATTCACCATGCTTAATGTTTAAGTTATCTTCCACTATATTGCGTAATCATACTAACCATTTCAGCTCACCCATTTCTTATGTTTGATTTTCCAAGGATATGAAAAAGTTTTTTAAGAGTGACTTACAAGCATATCTAAGTGGCTTAGATGGTTATAATGGAATAAATTAGTTCCTTATTTATTGTCATGTTGTAATGTGGAACTTATGTATGTATCTTGTGTCGAAGAATACTAAATTGAACAGTCTTTTAAGAATTTATTCCACTTAATCATGCCATTCTATTAAAATAATACATTGGCTCTAGGTTTCTAGGGTCGGGGTGTTACAGTTGGTTTCAGAGAATGTTTATTAAAAACCATGGAAGATATATTTTAAAAAACTCTGTTTAGGAAACACTGCCCTAAGATAGAAATTGGGAATTTGTATTGAAAAAATCCAAAAATTTTGGTAATGTAAATATTATGTGGGTTATCCATGAAAAAACTCTATCTAGACACGAATAGGTAGAGGCGGCTCTGGAACAAATTTAACATTGAGTGAAAACTTTGAAAAGGAGTTTTAGGATTGACCCAAGGTATCGTGGAACACGAAATCATTCCTTGCTTCACTATTTGTAAGGACACTCTCGGGGAATATGATTATAATAATTCACATTTTCTTCACAAACTACTTTTATGGATTTTAATATAAGATGAGAGTAAATATCATTGGTTACTCCTAATGTGTATTAGACTGATAATAAGTTGTCAGGATTTTCTCCAAAAAATTTTGTGACTCGCACTATGATTTCATGTGTTAGTCAATGGATGCATTCCAAGGTGGACACAGTAATATTGAACATGATTTACAAGGTGAGAATAGTGGTGGAAATGAGCCATGAAAGGGAATGTAGATAGGTGTGAAAGATATACTATTCATTCCAAGTCAATTTTTAAAAAATATGATCAACAACAAATATATTTAACAAAACTCAGACTCAACAATGAAGAGAAATGAAAAGAAAGATATCGCCTCCAATAGTGCAGACCATTGACAAAATATAGCTCAATTTCCATCATGCAGGAAATGTGGAAGGAGAAACCAAGGAAAATGTCTCAAGGGAACATATAAATGCTTTATATGTGGGAATTAAGGACATAAAGTAATGAATTTCTAAGGAAAAATGAATAGTACCAATGAAGAAAATAAAAATGATCCCAAGAATCCATTTACAGTAATTTTCCTTAAATGTTGGGAACATGGGAATTACCTGAGTGAATGCCCTATTCAATAAGATAACCTTTTGATCAATGAAGAATATATGTGGAAATAAATGTATAACAAAATGTTTAAAAGTATCAGTTCTTTTTGTTGATGAGATTACATAGGAAGGCTTGTCTCTTGTATGTGTAACCCCATAGTTTGTTATCTGAAAATGCTATTTTATGAAGAATAATCTTTACTATTATTGATATAGTCATAAATAACCATTTTTTATAGGATCCTTGAATTTGAGGAAATTACATGATATTAAATCTTGGGATGAAAATGTGAGGTATGAGATAACATTAGTGGTGAAATTATGTTATTCTTATTTTGAGGAATTTATCTCATTTTGAGAATGTTATAAAATATAGTTTTTGGAAAAGGACAACACACAGACCATGTGACAACCTATGACGTTGGAAAAAGCTACGGGAATTGAACCCACAACCAACGTGTGATTGGGATTTATTTCCTACCACTCGACTACATGAATAGAATGACTAATTATTTTTAGTTAAATGATTTTATTGACTAATAATAAGTTGATCTGGGATCTTATGTCATATCAAATGGATATCCATAGTATTGGAAAATGATTTGGTGATTAAGTGATAAATGTTATTTTGGAAGACTTTCACTCTGTTGGGAAGACTATATGCCTAAGGAAAATCTAATACCGTGGGATTTCATTTGAGGACTAATTGTGGATTTTTATCAATGTTTTTATTGTGGAGTTAAAGCTATTTTTGTTATTTTTGGAAATGGATAAACTATCATAGAAATGTGTGATTAGGATAATTACTTTTTAGTATTTTACTTTTTGAGTAGTCAATGTCATTTGAAGATACAATTTAACATCAAAGACTATGTAACCCAATTCTTCTAAGTATTGGGTTTCAATATTAGTTTGGATTTTATTGGAGGATTTTAAGGTCAATGAATTATTAAATGGTATTTATTGTACATTGGGTACTGTTGGTTTAATTTTAGAAATTAATATTATCATTTTGTTCACTAAATGATTGTACTTTTTGGGGATCATATGATCTTGTACTAACCATTTTGGTTTTGGTTAATCTCTAAAGACATGGAAAATATATAGTTTATCCTTTATGGATCATGTGATTCTCTAGAAGTTGATTATTGTGCTTCACACATGACCAAGTCATCTTTAATACTCATCATTTGAAAAAAAGATGATTTAGTGGTAGAAATTTATTAAAGGATGAAACTCTACATAAAAATTATGAATATCTCTTTATGTTATTAGCCAATCTCATAAATAAATTCCTCAAGTTTATGAAAGGGAACATAAAACAAAAAAACATTGCATGTTTACTTTTCTTACTAAGAAACTAATAACTGTTTATCCAATCACATGTTTTTGGTATTCTTGTTGTTAAAATTCTCTTGATCATATTTTCTATCACTCCCCGTCAGAACATGACATTTAGTTTATCTTCCATATCCATGTTTTCATACATGGAATCCTTTTATGGGTTATCTCAGGTATCCTTTTTTACTTGTCGTTCTTTATATTAAAGTGACAGTTTTATTGACTCTTTTTCCGATGTGGGACTTTCATTTATGTTCCCATGCCCAATTTTATAAATTCTCATGGGCACAATTTACAAAAGTGGGGAAGAATATAACACCCCAAGATTTCATAGTAAGTTATCTTCCATAATGTAATTCAATAATTAGTGCAAAATTTAACACCGAGTTTGAGCGCAACATTACTTACCTAACTGACCATTAATTAAGCTGTTATGAATATTATTAACTGACTTTTGAATTTTTTATACTCCATATAATTTTAGAATCCATATTTTGTGTATTTTATTCATTATATAAGAACAAAATCACTATTGAGAATAGAAGTATTATTTTTAAAAAACCAAATTTTACAACCTTTTAATGGGGAACCCTTTTTAAATTCAACATTTGACACTTTTATTTATACAATTTGACAAAATAAACTTCTTATTTATAATCAGGACATTCAAATATAATTTGGATTAAATTTTGGTGTTTGTCTGAATAATTTTAGATTTTAATTAATAGTGAAAGTACTAAATTTTTATTGAATGAAACTTTTTAATTAAAATTATTTAGGGTGTTAAACAATCCATTTGAATGGTTTTGATGTATAATTAGATTAAATTTTTAAAATTTAATCTAATTTTTGTCATTGGATGCAATTTTAGTTTTAAATTGGACACAAAAAAGTGCCAATCGTTTGGTAGATATTATTTCATAAAAATACACTCTTTTTTTGACAATAGGAATTAATTTTAAAGTAATTATTTCCACCCTTTTTTTTGAATTTGGAAAAATGGATTCCATATATTGAATCATCAGTTAAAATTGTTTAAATTGGTAACTTTTTTTATACCTTATGAATATTTACATTAGTAAATATTTTATTTACCCTGAATAAATAGGTAAATCTGGAAAATAATGGTACAAAATAATATTATAATTATATTAAATTACCCAAACATGTGTACTATTAATATTGGATGATACATATATGATCATAGGAATCCATTGATCGATTTGGGGACCCCATGTATCCACTGTAGGGTGATAATTACACTTTATATTAATTATTTTAATGTAAAGACAAAAATGACAATACCATATATCTTTTTGTAAAACAATTTTTACAGGCGGATATATAAGCTATAATTTAGACTATAAATATGTAATTTAAAGCTAAAAATACTTCCTATATCATGGTATTTTTTTAATTTTTAAGCATCAAAAAAATAAAATATTTCATTACACAATAATGATGCAGTGTATTCCTCATTAATAAATTGTTAAAATAAATTTGATTATAAAAATTAAAACAATATCCAAAACCAGTAAAATTATTATTGGATGATTTTATATAGAACAAGAGTCCCCTAATATTTTACTCTGTTGAGTTTTGGACCTTTATAAACAAATAATCATTTTATAGGAAAATAATGTTTTCCAACATTCCTAATGTGCCCCTCCTCCCACTTATAAAAACTCGTCCCTTCTAACCCATATCTCACACCAATCAAGCCCCTTGTCTCATCCAACCTCTACACAAATAAGACTATTACATACCTAGATTTCTATTTGAATCCTTATCTTAGTAAAAATAAACATAAAGGGAGCCTTTTTATTCAAAGCACATAGAGTTACCCGATTTAAAGGTAACATATACTCTTTAGGTATTTTCTTTTATTTTACTTTATGAACCCCCTTAAATCACATTATTCCATTATTTAATAACAACACTGTTATCCAAAATATAATTGGGTGTTTTATGATAATTATATGAACTACACATACACATACCTCCATCTAATGGGTATATAACATAATGTTTATGTGGAGGGCGAAATACTCCTTCACGAAACGATGATTGTTCAATCTTCTACTACCACCTCTTATGGTGGCCATTATGATGGAACTATAATTATATATGATATTTATAAAATTTATTTTATCAATAAACTTCTGTAACCTTCTTTTATATCATTCCCTTTTTCTTTTCATGTTGAATATATACGCTAATTTTATTTGATAATGTGCGGACTACAGCCACCTCAAAGTGATATGACTCATTAATACGAAACATGAAACATATAAAGGATGGTGTTAATGAACAAAAGTAACATATATAAAATATTAAATTATTATGGAATAATAAAATACATATGTATCATTTGTTTTTATTTTCGTTTAAAATAATAAAATGTAAGTTCCTTTCATGCATATATAAAAATTACTATCTCCATGAACGCGATAAGATTAATTCCCCAACGTGACCATTAATGAAATTTTTTATTTTATTATAAAAAATAATATATAATTACATAATTACATTTTTTATATGAATCAAATAAATCCTATCCATAAAAAACATGATTTATGTAACAAAACATATAAATGAAAACGAATCAATTACCACCTGAAACAGTGATACTACCAAAATATTATTAACAAAGCAATATTAGAAAACCATATATGATATCATATTTATTTATGTAGTTATTTTATAATTTCATAAAAACAATTTAACTTTTATACAGGTGGATAAAAAACCCTCGACCCAGGAAAAGTACAAGTAAGGTGTTTCTTATCGAACTTTTAATTCAATGAGAATTCCATTTTTCACAACTTATTTATAGCGTGTGGTGTATTGTGTACTTCCATTTGATATATATTATCATGATTCACATTATATTCATGGAATTCTGTGATTCATTTGGTTGTTATTAACTTTTTTTCATACGACTCGATTGATTACAACATGGTAAGGGGTTTTCATCTCACTTCTTATTCTAGTGAGATTCATACTATATTTCAACTATTTCCATTTGTGTGGTGCTTGCAATTACAATTATTATATTCTTTTTTTTAATATACATTAATTTATGGGTATTTAAATCCTCATTTTATGATACTTCTATCATGGGGTGTATGTTTCGTATGATACAAAATCTGTAAGGTAATTTCAAATTTCAATTTCCACAAATTGGGATTTATGCGCAATTTATTGATTATTTTAATCCAAGATTATGGTGAGATTACTATTTATTATTTATCTAGTATTCTACACTCCCATTTATGTGGATATAACTTTGATACAAATAATCACTCCATTGATAAATTCACATTCCATTGATATGAACTTTTTAAGGGTAATCTTAACTCAATTTTCATTCATTGAGTTAAAAATCCATGTTATTGGTTTGGTTTTTAATAGAATATGTGTGGATGTAACCTACTTCATATACACTAAATATCAAATTATATTCACTGTGTTTATTTTTTTCACACATAATTATTTGATTGATTTATCTTTAATATAATGATATGATCTTTATTAGGTATTTCATCTCAATTTACATTCCTTTGAGACCACTTTGTCATTATGAACCAATTCACTTTTATATGTCATACATACTATACATTGAAATATTATATCATGAATCTCATTATTCTAATGATATTATAACGTTTTTACTAATCTTATTCCTCAATTACTTGAATTCAATCATCTCTTATTTGGTTAGGAACTCATTAACAGAAAATATTGTTTTAAATGATTCAAATATTTATTCTTCTAAATATTTCTCATTAATGTCCACGATTTAAAAATGGTTTTAATTATTTAATTATATAGACATAAATATCATTTAATTAAATTTCCTTTTCAAAAATTAATGTGTTGTGGGAAACATTGATTTCAAAATGTTTTTTAAATGACTTATTTGATAAATAGTTTCGCATTTATATGTTTACAAGAAAAAAGGGAAATTTATCTCAAATAGTTTTAATGACTACTTTCATCTATTTCAATATCCTTCAGTGTATTTTAATCTTGATTGAGGGTTCATTATCAGAATACAATCATCTATATTGTATTGAATGAGTTATGTTTGACTGTGAATGTGATATTTTTTATGCCATTCATGGTATGAAGATAAAATATTGACATTTCATATGCATGTTTTAATACGAATGTTGACATTATTTCTCAATATTTTCATATATATAATGAATTGGATTTAATAAGTGAAGGGTGTAGCCCACAATAGATTCTCGAGGCATCCATAGGCCTCATGAGACAATTAGATGAGGAATTGGGTGAGCCCTTCCATATTTGATATATGGTTTTGGTCGAGTCCTTAATCATTTTTAGACATTTTGGATGAGGCCATGAAAAAATGTTTCCAAATTTCCAGAATTATACATTCTCTCATTATGAAAATAATATTTTTTGAATCATGTGTTTATTCGACTAGTATAATACCAATGACTATGTTTTACTATGGAATTATTTAATCATATCATATTCATACCAAAAAGTATTAATGATTATTATTTGTAAAGTCATGTGTTTTCAATTATTCACAATTCCTAATATTTATGTTATATTTTTATATATTTATTAATGTTACAAAGCGTTTGAGCTCAGCCCTTTCTTATGATTCACTTTCCCAGGATATGATGAAGTTAGAAATGAGTGACTTGTTGGTATATCTAGGAGACTTGGATCTTTCTAATTGAATATATTACTGTTGTATATCATTTCAAGTTTTAATTATGATCATATGTATGCTTGTTTTTTACAAAAAAACTAAACTAATCGGTTCTCCAGGACTTGATTCATTGGAATCATGCCAATGTATTAAATTAATGCACCGCCTATGGGTTTCTGGGGATAGAGTATTACATTAAATTAATTACTGCAAACTTCTGTATGTTGAATTTGTAAAAATAGTTTACATATATGTAATTATAAGGTTCTAATTTTGTAAATAAGTACCTTCAATGTTTTTGGAGATTATGAATAGTAACATTATTATAAATTATATTAACTCTTGTTAAAGGGTTAATCATAAATTAAAGGTAAATTTAATATTATAAAATTACCCTAACACCTACCAAAATCTTATTGGATGAATAAATATCAACCCATATCACCTAATTGTCGGAATTGATTTATCTCAAGGACTTTTGTGTGTGAAAAGGATGTAACTATTTTTAAAACAAATTAAAGTGACAAAATGTCTCTCTCCTATATCATAGAAGTGTATTAATTTAAATTTAGTGATAAACTTCATAAAACAATAAGATTAAGTAGTCCCAGGAAATATATTTAAAATTTCCACATCATTTAAATTCATATATAATTTTTAGTGATTATTTAATTATAATTAATTAAGACACAATAGTGATATAATTTTTTTATTTATAGAAATATAAAATAAATGGTTTTTAATATATTCAAGTAAATATTATTTGAACTAATAAGAATCATCAAAAAAATTTATAGGTTACTAAGACTTGTTATGATTGTATGAAATAATTGTTTTTTTAATTTATCTTTTGGGATTATTTTATTTAATGTCTAACAAATGAATATTGGGAAAGATGATACAGATGACATTTTATAAAAATAACAATTAATTAATTTAAAATAATAAAAACATAAAAAATTACAAATTGATTATTAAAAGAAATAAAATTTCATTAAATAACCATTTATATTAAATTATCACCATATAAGTAAATATTTAGAACCATTAATCATTTAGAATGTTATCATCCCAATTAAAATTAATTAGAATAACTAAGTGTTAATTACACATACAGTTCATAAATTGACAGAAACACATGTATATAATTTATTGGTTAGTGGGAATACAACCCTATCCCATCTAATATTTAAAATTGGGAGGTTTTGGTTGATTTTTTTTGCGATTGATTTTATAATATATTAATATTTTTTAGAGTTTCCAAAAGTTCCGCTCTCCCAAAAAATAAAAGGGAACTTACTCCCTCTCATCTTTACTCAATTTGGATCCTTAATACTCAGCCCAAATATGGCTAATTCTGTTTTCAACTTTCCTAGGCGCATTCTAGTGGTTCTGGTTTACTTAAAATACCGAATCTAGTGCCCTGAGAAGAAATTTAAAGGAGGCATGTCAGGGAACAATTAATCCCTTCAATCTGTACTTCCCAATATCATTCTTATTCTATTTACTATTCAATATTTTTTATTTATAATGAAATAACATCACTATCCCACATATACCAATATTTTATTATAAATATGAATAAACCAATTTCACCTTCCATCAATCCTGTGACAAATGAAATCACCGTGCATGCGTACGGACCACTTATTGTCTTTACACCATTATATAATTTGTTTTTCAGCACCACCTTAATTGGACAGTTATAATTGTAGAAATAATAACTCTATATTATTATAATGACATGAAAATAATTCTCTAATAAAATACAATTCAATAACATTCATCAATTATGTGAACGATATCGTTTCTCGTGCGTACGGATGACTTATGGTCTCCAAGATGCGATGTGATTTGATCTACATAATCTTCATTAAATCATGATTATATAAATGAATTAATTTGATAAATAAGATATATATAATATTGATTCCATTATGTAAATTATATACTAATAACATAACAATATTGATACAAACTTATCAGATCAAATATGTATATGAACATAAAGCAGTTAATACCCGAATAATGATAAATAATGAAATGATACTAACCAACAAATGAAAATATGATAAAAAATGCTATCCTAAAAATTATCATGATGCTATAATAATTGAAAATAAATTATTTAAATCAATGTATAGAAGGTTTTGATACATGTAGTCCATATCATTCATATGTTAAGGGATATATTTTCAAATCTCATTTTTTTGAGATCCTGTATAAGTAAGTATTTTCTAGGGGTATATTTAATATCCACTTGGATGTTATCTATAAATATTCTCATTAAAAGATTACTACTATTATATGTTTGTTAAAAATTATTTTTCACCATTTTTAATTTTATAAAATGTTTTGGAAGGAATCATTCTTATGTTTAAAATACGAGGTTCTTTTTGACATTTCCGACCAAAAATCGAGAATATTGTTTTTTAACTTACATAGCGTGAATGAATTTTTTACATATTCATGACACCTTATTTTCATGAAGCCTTCTCTACACGTTTTCATGATCAATTTCAACTAAATTATTTTTTTATAAAATCATGAAATTTTTTGAATTGAAAACATTTTTGATGAAGAAATGTTATTTTCCTCAAGAATTATGATCAAGTGGATTATAAAAATCATTTTCAATCTAAGATGATATAGGATAATGATTCCATCAATATTATTACATTGATTTTATTTTTTTGGGATGAATTATTTTTATTAAGACCATTTATCTTAAAAGGATTATGATATGATGAAATGATGTTTAAGAATCATATATTATTTCATGGCATATTCTATGATTAATGATTTATGTTTTTGAGGATCAAGTATGAATGTTTTCATTATTAGATGTGTGGGACCTATATATTCCTCCAATATTATGGGTAACGATTTATATCTCATTATATAGACATGACATGAATGAAAAGTAAATTTGGTTTAGTATTAAATGGCTAGAATGGAAAGTAAACCCAATTCAGTAAAAGATATTCTCCACTATGATGGTAATGGAAGTAATACCCTAAATACAATGGAAATCAAATTTTGTAATATTTATTTTTTTCACAATAACATGTTTTATTCCAATATTATTCCACCAAGGATAATGTTCCTTTAAGATTTATTCCTTAAAAATAGACATGATTTAGATAATGACTTAATATTTTGATGTTTGAACATTGTGTTCATGTTTTTAAATTCAGTGTTTGAATCCTGATGAATTCGGAGTCTGAATTCATAGTAATTCAGAGTCCGAATTCATAATAATTCAGAGTCTTAATTCTTTGGAATTTATAGTTGGAATTATTATAAATTCGGAATCGAATATCAGAGAATTTATAATCTGAATATCAGAGAATTTGGAATCTGAATTTCAAAAAATTCAGAATATAAATTTCATGTAATTCCAAAATAAAAATATCTATGAATTAGATATCTGAATTTTAGTGTAAACGAAAACTGATTTTTAGAGAAATCGGAATCTGAATTTTGGTAAATTCGGATTCTGAATTTCAATGAATTCAGAATCTGAATTTCACAGAATTCGGAATCTGAGTTTCAGAGAATTCAGAATCGGAATTCAGAACCAGAAAATAGAATTTTTTATATCTAATTTTTTATAAGATTTTAGGATATCTAAATGAGAACAATGTTTACACATAGAATTAAAAACTATTAGATTTAGTGAAAATAAATCATGAAAAACGAAAACAAAGATATGGAGAAAATTTCACCAGGGAAGGAAAAAATTATTTATAAAGTTAAATCTTCACGAAAATAAAATTTAACATGAGATAGAGTGTCTCTGATTTTCAAAACAAAAAGAAATGTAAAATCCATAACGAAACCTTATTGACTCAACAATCTCCCCCCTTTTGGAAAGCACAAATATCCTTACTAAATATAATCTAAGAACACATTAATTATATGGACTTGAAAATAATCACTTATCCCTCTTTTCTTATGGATCATAGTGAATATGATTGACTCCCCCTTAGTATTAGAAATCACTGAGGATCATATTATTGATTTCCTGAATTAGATTTTTCATTTTCATGCATTGGAAGATCATCATTATTAAGAACATTCATCTATATGAACTCCCCCATACATAGATAGATCTCTTCATTACATTTAATTATGTTTAACATTCCTTTATCCCCCTTTGAGATTTTAAAAAAGCAATAGAGGGAATGCACAAATTGGTACCTGATACATTAGTACTAAACAACCAACAACATGGAGAACAATAAAATTTTCATTAAGACTGGTGGTATTGATTCAATGAAGAGAATTCAACCAAAGATAGGAATGGAATGAATTTATCCTTCATTCTATTGCGACATTAGTTTCATCACAATGGGTTTTAGCTTCTTAAGTACCATCTGATCCTCTAATTCTATCTTGAGAAACTGATCCTGCTCTTCACATTTCTTCTCCCTGGATTTCATTTTCTCTTCATGAGCCATTCAAATGTCTTCCTACGCATTCAACAGTTCTTCATTATTGACAAACTACTCTTCAATATCCATTCTATGATCTCTTTACCTCTTCCAATTCATGGAAATAGAAGTAGTCTTTCTATTCAAATCCTTATCTTACTGATTCCGTGTAGCCTCTTCAAGACATATCTTTTCATGAAAACTATTTGTAAGATCTTTGATTTTCTTATCGTTGATATCAAATGCATCCTTGAAATTATCATGGAAGTAATTAATGATTATCATTTCAGGTATTTTCTTTTTTGACTAGCTTTTCATCTTTTTTTTCACGAACTTCTATGAGCCTCATGACCAATGATAAAGGTATTGAAATATTCCTCTATTGCAACACATTTGACCATCAATATGGAAATTTAATCTGATTTCTAGTTTATCATATGCTAAAGCATCTGGAATTTTGAAACTATGATTAGGAATAAATGAATAGTACTAACCATATTATTCAATGACTGAACAACAAAATCATGTCAATGGGATGATGATTCTGAATCTGAATGTTTTGATAGTGATGACTATTTTTCTATATCCTCAACTTTAATATTTGATGATGCACTAACATATTTCTTCTTCACACCAAATTTAATTGGTGTGTCTACTACCTCTTTCTTTCCCATGTCATCTTTGGAAATGATGTCTTGTTCATTTGGATATTCATGTTTACTATTAGATAGCTGAACAGTCATTTCTTACTCCAATTCATCTTTCTCTACATCAGCCTCTTGGTCTTCAAGAGAAATTAAATCATGATTATTAATTTCATCATATCTTGGTTAATTCACTTCTTATTCACCCATCTCATCGTTTCCTGGTGTTGCAATTTTTAGGGAATTAGTTTGGGTGATCCATATTGATAATTTCATATATTGACTTTCCTCCAAAACATATTCTTCAACATTCTTCCTAATATCATGAGATTCATTTACTTCTTCGTCATCCCTTTCTTATACTTCTATTTCCTATTCCTATTCTTGAGAAAAAATTTCATCTTGATGCACGCCTGGAATCACCACTTTCCTTCCTGGATTCTCTGGTAATGGTTTGATCAAAATGGTTTCTAGTACGTGAATTTTCTCAGATTCTATCTTAGCATCTTAGATTTGTGATTGTACAATCTCATCTTTAGATAACTACTTCCTTTGCTTCTTCTCTTTCGGTTTGTTCTCAATATTCTCCGTAGCCTTTTCCCTCAAATATTTTGCCTCAGAAAGGTCCAAGACAAACATTGGATACCCTTCCATCAATTTCTTCTTATATTCTCTCCACATACCCACTACTTCATCAAGATAAGATTTTAGAATATTTTAATTTTGAGGTAATGAATGAGTTTTCTTGTCCATGTGAATTTTTATTTCTCTTCTAGCTCTATAGCTTTTCTCTTCCTTCCACCTTTCTAAGAGGTTTCAGCCACTTATGAGTTCTTTGAAAAAGATTCTATTTCATCTTCATAAATACCACTAGAAAATCTAATAATCATTCTCTTTAAGGGGTTGTCACTCACCAACATCACTTAGTAATATCTCGACATGGATCTATATGGGAATTTGAAATATTCTTAACAAATAACTATAATCTTTGATTGAATAGTCGGATACATTATGAATTGAGATTTCATATTCACATTCGTGATATTCACAATCATCACTAATATATAATTAACCATGTTTATCATTCTGTGGTTCAACAGAAAGTCTTATATATAGATATCACTCTTCTTTAGAGTATACTTATCACGTTTCCTTGGAATTATAATTCCTTAAACCCACAATTGACGAATCCTAAAATTCGTAGAGAGATGAATGATCTTTGGATTCTTCACTTCTTTGAAGCCAAGACACTGTATTTCCTTCTAATTATTAAAAGATCACGATTCATTAGGTAATTTTTGAGTACATAACAAATCTTACACTTCATAAGGAATACCAATCAGACTCGCTGCCTTGAAAAATGAAAGAGAGTAGGTTTTCCATAACACTTGAATGAAAATTTAATTTTCCCTCCTTTAAAAAAACTAATTGTTTCAGAAACCTCTACCATAAACTCTTGATTATTTTTTTTCTCTTCATTTTGATACAGAAACACTCTCCCATCCATTCAACATGACATCATATGATAAAATAGAGTCATAAATATCGTAACATATCTGATCGACCAACCATTCTCTGTATATAGGCCACTCTGAGATTTTCTAAATATTTGACATTTAATTATGAGGAGAGGCATCAACAGACATCTGCAACTGAGGAAAAATTGGGGATTTAGAACGACCAAAAAATAAGTAGGCAGCACCTCAACACATAAGATATTGAATAAATGATGTGTGAAAACTATCAAGGGGCTATATATATGCGATTTAGGTAACATTTCACCTTCTGTGGTTGATCCATTGGTTGAAAAACTTATGATCAAATCTAACGGTTGAGATGATAACTGAAGAAGTAATTTGATATGTTCTGATCTTTTGATGTTTTTTGAGTAAAGCATTCGGATTTAGGAAAATAAATGAATCAAAAAAATTTAAAACAGAAATAAATACAAACAAGTAAAATATGATTGTTAATATTTAGAAAAAATACCGTTCAGAATACTATGATGATTATTTGTAATGAGGGAAAAATCCTCATGAATAACTTTATATTCTGAAAAAATTGATTAAAAAAATTTTAGACTACGAAAATTTTGACCATTAAAAAAAATTAGACTATGAAAAATTGTGACTAAGAAAAAATTTAGACAATGAAAAATTTTGACTACAATAAATTTTGACTTTGAAAAAATTTAGACTATAGAAAAATTTTCATTACGAAAATTAAAACATGATTACGTAAAATTAATTTTGAATAATAAACAAATGTACCCCCTATAAAAAAGTGTCATACTGTAAGGTGATATGTTTCCAAAATAAGTTAATATAAAATATTACCTTATGTTTATCATTCCAAAATTTTATTTAATATATTCAAATCTATCAGAGGTAATGATTTTTTGAAAATGACAGCAAGTTGATCTTGTATTCTGATAAATTTATGAATGATATCTCCTTTTTGTGTATCATTCCTATGAATGATATTCATAATATCTATGTTATTTTCCTAATAGTTATGTGAAAAGTTTTTACTTAAGGCAATGGAACTAGTATTATCACAAAATATTTGTGTTTTGGTAAAATTCATACCATGGTCTATGAGTGTGTGTTGCATCCACAATACAAGAGAGCAACAACTTCCAACTGCTACATATTCAGTTTCAGTAGTGGAAATTGCGACTAACTATTTCTTTTTGCATGAACCAGAAACTAATGATTCTCCTAAGAAATGAAATTTTTCAGAGGTACTATTCATATCCATTCTACTTCCACCAAATTCAGAATTTGAAAAACATTATAATAAAAAGTCCTTTCCATAAGTATACAAGAGTCCTAGATCCATGGTTCCTTTTAAGTAGCAAAAATACATTTTCTCTACATTTAAAAGAGATTCCTGTGGATTGGATTGATATATTGCATCTAAGAATACTGATAACATTATGTCTGGATGACTAGTTTTCATCTAATGTAATGTTTCTATCATACCTCTAAAAGATGTTTGATCTATTGGTTTCATAGTTTCATATAATTAAACTGAATTTGACGTACTAATGGGAGTACTTATACTCTTAGTTTTGTCATATTCATAATTTTTAAGAAGATCTTTAATATACTGATTTTGGGATATATAGATTCCTTCTGGTTTATGTGAAATTTAATAACCATTGAAAAAATTAAATTACCCATCATACTCATTTCACTTTCAGATTTAATTAAATCCCCAAAGGAATCAGAAAATGATTTATGAGTTGAACCAAATATAATGCTATTAAAATAAATGCAAACAATAAATTTTTTTAATATCATTCTTTATAAAGAGTGTTGGATCATTATTTCCCTTAACATAATTATTTTGAAGAATAAACCTTGTAAGTCTATCATAACACACTATAAGAGCTTGTTTAAGTCAAAATAAAGCTTTGGTAATTTTGAAAACAAGATTATTATGTTTGTTATGTTCAAAACCAAGAGGTTGTTTAACAAAAACGTCATCTCGAACATATAGATTCATGTCTGTTGAGTCAATAAGGTTTTCCTTATGACTTTTCCATTCCTTCTTGGTTTGAAAATCACAAACACCTTATACATAAGAAAATATTATTATTACTCAAATAAGGAAAATTTACATTCTTAAGGAAATTTACCTTATCCTAGATTTTCTTATACCTAGCTATTTTTTCCCTTAAAATCAAAAAACGAAATCACAACCAAATTTTCGGAGCCTTATAATGAAAAGTTGGAGCATTTAGTTTTTAGGATCCGAATCATCGATGTGATCTGTAATATAGTTTTAATCCGAATTCTGGATTCCAAGCTCTGAAGCAGTTCTAATCCAAATTCTTAAGAAGTTCGACTCCGAACACTTAAGAAGTTTGACTCCGAACTTTTACGTAGCTCGACTCTGAACATTTAAATAGTTCGACTCCGAACTCTTAAGAAGATCGACTCCGAACTCTTAAAAAGATCAACTACAAACTCTTAAGAAGTTCGACTCGGAACTTTTAAACAGTTCGACTCCGAACTCTTAAGAATTTCGACTCCGAACTCTTATGAAGTTCGACTCCGAACTTTTAAGCAGTTCGACTCCGAACTCTACAGATTTAGAATCTGATTTCTGATGAAACCAGACTCTGATTTCCTATAAAATAGAATCCGAACATTTCTTAACATAGACTTCGAACTTCATTTTGGTTAGACTCCGAACCTTTGACTTGCTTACACTATGAACTATTAATTAGCCTTTACTTACATATGCTCTATTCCAAAACGATGTCGTACATTAAGTTATATAAAGTTTTTTATAAAACGATGTCGTCTATTCTGTTTCTTATTAACCGTTGGTTGAGTTACACGTGTATAGGTCCTTCCGAATTTCATTGAAAATTTTACCGTTTGAAGAAGGAGCCGTCCGTTGGAAATTTTCCTATAAATAGGAGCTCATTTGAAAGATCTCAATGTTGAAAAGATGACTGATCTTCCACTCATGTGATTACATGCTTGAAGTGATTTCTAGAGAGAGAGGCTCTTATAAACTCTCAAATCTTCGTGCGACTCCGAATATTGGTGATTACATTCGAAGACATCCGAGGATAGGAAGACAGAGGTGCCGACTACCTTAAAGTTCGAGGGCTTCCTTGCTGAGGAAGACAGAGGTGCCAACTACCTTGAAGTTGAGGGCTTCCGGGGATAGCAAGACAGAGACACTCCGATCTTCATATCGATGGCTTACCCTGGTGTGGGTAAGACAGACTTGCTTGAAAGTATAAATCAAGGGACCTTTATCCAAGGTTGATGGATACCCTTCTCTTTGGGTTAGAAGACTATTATCTTGTTACTTGTAGTTCTACTACTTGTTTATTTCCGCTGCATTTTGTATTATAAGGAATGTATAACTTTCTTATACTTCCTTATTTATACTCTGTTCTATTTAGATTCTATACGCTTTAAGGTAGAATCTCATATTGTAATCTTTTGATAAGTTTCAATTTCCGAAACCATATTTCTGGAACCCACGTTCGGAATCTCTTTCCAAGTTTTCACTTGGTATTAGAGGTTTTGTGAATTTGCTTAAGTTTAACTTTGTTAAACATAGCCCTTTCCTTTACTCGAAGAAAACATAGCTATTTGTAACTAACTTTAAAGGTTCCAAAGGAATTTTTAAAGTATACAATTGACCCCCCTCTTGTATATTGAGCATCTACATCACTATTTCGATCCTACAATTGGTATTAGAGCAGGTTTCTGAAATACTTATACTTGAGAATAAGTATTTCTTGCTCACTTTTTCATTCCGAACTTTGACATTCCGAACTTCACCATTCTGAACTTTCTCATTCTGAACTTTTTTATTACAAAACATTTGCTACTAACAAATTTGTGTGCCAAGGGTTGTTCTAGTATGGAAGGAATTAATGTTGGTTCGATTGATAATATAAATCCTACAAGACCACCTATATTTGATGGTAAGGACTATGAGTACTGGATAAATCGAATGAAGACTTTTGTTATCAACACTGGAGTGGATAATTTTGTAATGCTTACTGGTGATTATAAAATTCCTTACTAGGAAGTTAGAACTTTCACTAACCAGGAAAAGCAAGAATATCAACTTAATTATAATGTACGCAATACTCTACTATGTTCAATGACTAGAATTATATATAGCCAAATTTCTTCTTGTGAAGCAGCTAACTGTATCTGGAAGAAGTTAGAGGTTACACACTTTGGGACTTCTAAAGTGATTGAGACTAGAAGAGCTATTCTTAGAGCTGAATATCATGGCTTCAACTTTCCTTATGGAGAAACAATCTGTAAATTTCAACAGAGATTCAGGACTATAGTAAACAACCTACAATCTATGGGAGAGAAAGGTTTAGATGATGAAGCTCTTATGGATAAAATAATTGATATTATGCCCAATGAGTGGGAATCCAAAAGAACAGCTAAGATGAAAACAGAAAGGTCACTCATATCTCTCTTGATGAGATTTTTGGAACTCTTCTGCAACATGAAACTAGAATGAAGAGAGATGCAGACAACATCAAGAATAAGAATGGAAATGGTACTGTTGCTTTTACTACAACTTCAAATCAGATGAAAGCTAAGACTCCTAAGAGAGTAACCAGATCCAAGTCTATGAATGTAATTTTCCCATCAGAATCTAGTGAGAGTGATGTCTCAGAAAATGAACTAGAAAATCTTGCTCGAAGAATGAACAAGATAGATGGCCAGATAAATTTCCAATCAAAGTATAAGAAAAAGGAAAGGAAAGATAAGATAGATGGAGAAGTTACTTGTTATGAATGCAAAAGATCTGGACATATTAGACCAGATTGCCCTATGCTCATAATGAAAGAAATAAAAGAAAGGCATTCATACAGGAACATAAAGAAATATTATATAGCTAAAGTTATGAATGTTTTGAAAGCCAATGACACCTGGAGTGCAAGTGGTGGTGACTCTTCAGATGAATATTTTGATTATGAATCTTCAGGACAGAAGAATCTTGGTCTTATAGCCAGATTACCTATTGATAATCATTGTTTTATGGCTAAGGTACGAAATGGTGAATAATTGAACAATGTTTCTTTAAATTCCAATGATAGTAAGTCTTATAACTCTTCTGATGAAGAATCATCTTCTGATGAGGAAAATACTTTACCTACTTATGAAGAAGTCTCTAGGTTTGCTGAACTTCTAGAAATTGAGAATTCCATACTCAATAAGAAACTTGATAAGGAAAACTCTAGGAATTATTTTCTTACAAAAGAGATATCATATCTTTCTAAAGATCTTGATAAGAAAAATACTGATTTTGAAAGTATTCCAAAGAATCATGAGGAAGTAAGTTTTGAGAAGAACAAACTTTCTAAAGAATTAGAAAAAGTAATTTCTAATAAAAATGTTTTTGAGCCTAGCTCTAGTTCTAAAACTAATGATTTTGAGGATAAAAACTTGGTTGTAAAACTCAAGTCCGAAATTTTTTCCTTAAAAAAGCGTTTATCAAACTTTACCCATGGTAAGGAAAATTTTGATAAAATGTATTCTCAAATAAGACCATTAAGAAATAAATCTGGATTTTGTTATTCCCATGAAAATCCAATTTTCAGTAACAATTATTTTGTTCCTCAAAGTGCCCCATTTTGTACCATGTGTCAATGTGGTGGTCACTGGGCAAAGAATTGTTCCTTAAAAAAATCCCAATCTTTAGGATTTCACAAAGCTTACTTCTCTAAGAAGATGTGGGTTCCTAAAATTTTATTATCTGGAAATCTCGGATCCAAACAAGTTTGGATTCCGAAAGTCTAATTTTCTTCTTGATTTCGGGAAAATAAAGGGAGTACCAGCAACAATACATGGTACATGGATAGTGGATTTTCCCGAAACATGACTGGTAACAAAAGCTATTTTGAAAAGATTATCAAAACGAAAGGAGGAAAGGTAACTTTCAGAGATAATGCCAAAGAAGATATCATTCTTCAATTTATCGGAACAGAAGATCAACTTGCTGATATTTTCACAAAATCTTTTCCTTATGATAGATTTGAATACATTAAACAGAAGTTTGGAATGATAACCATAAGGTAATACTTCTTAATTAACATTCTGTTGAAAAATTCTCATTACAGTAATAATCTCCTTCTCATAGGGGGAGTGCATTTTTTTTTAGAATAAAAAAAAATTAACGATTGTTTTCAAACTTTTCGGAACTACGATTTCCAGAATGGAAATTTCCGGACATGAAATTTTTTGGATTGGATTTTTTTTCTTATTAAAAACTTCTATAATGGAATTCTCGTACTGAAAATTTTCAGAATGACGATTTTTGGACTGTGATTTTCGTAATGTTTTTTTTTGTACTAGTCTTTTTGTAACAAAGTTTTATTAAAGGAAGAATATTACCAATTTCAAATAATATTTCTTGTCAATCCGTAAGTTATGATTTCCCTATCTATAGTTTTATAATCTAATTTTGTTTACTGGTATCTTCATTGTTTAGTTCGGATTCTAGTTTTGCCTCAATTCTGAATTTTTTTTAAAAAAACCTCAGAAGATCGGAGTCATTTTATTTTATTTACGGGGTTATTCTCAACCGTCAGATCAGATCAAAGTATTTTCAACCATTGGATGATCATTGGAAGACCAACGGTCATTTTCTTTTCCTATAAAAAGGGGGTCCCAAGACTCATCCCACATCTGTTTTCAAGCTTTTGCATCTCGAATCCCTACTGCTCCTCTTAAGGCCGGTTCCGAACCCTGTTAAGCTGATCTGAATCCTACAGTCTACTTCACTCCGAATGTCTATTGAATCAACTTCACAAGATATGACAACTATGAAACCAATTTCAAAGTCATTAGTTTACAGATAAAGGTTAGTCCATCCGGATTTTTATAAGCTTGACTCTATTATTTCAAAAAATATTAGACTAAATGGATGGGAAGATGTCTGCATAGCCAAGTCAGATAAACAAGATCCGGTTTACACTGATTTGTTGATAGAATTTTATGAGTCTATTTCCTTCCTAGTGGAAGATGGCAGAGAAGAATTTTCTTTTAAGTCTTATGGAAAGACTTATAAACTTTCTTACACTAAGGCAGCAAGCCTGGTTGGAATAGAATATGAGGGAGAAGCTGAATTTTGCTCTCACAAACTTCCAGATGTTCAAGGAAGTTTCGTTAAAGAAAACGCACTGCAGTGTCTTGGGCTCAAGGATTATTCAACTACTAAGATTCCTCGGCTCGCTCCGAATAATAGAATACTGCAACTATGGGTGCAAGGTTTTCTGGTTCCAAGAAGAGGAGATAAAGACAATCCGAAGAAGAGTGATATCAATGTCTTAGATAATTTTTTAAATCTATGAAAGATAAATATGAAAAGGCATGTCTTGGTTACGATCAAGAATATCAAAGAAGGAAATCCGAGAGCTCAGATTATAATGTATCCAGCCTTATTATCAAAGTTGTTTGTTCGATGCTTAGAATCTTTCAAAGTTGCATGAAAATCAAAGATCTAGAATTGCAAACTCATGCTTCTCAGTGATGATATGCTTAAGAGAATGAAGATGGGATTTTCTAGTGAATCCGGAGAATTTTACCCCCTATCTGTGGAAGAATTTGAAGCAGCTAAAAAAGAAACTCAATCTCCGGAACCATTAAAAAAGCAAAGGAAGTAGAGAATGTCTATGAAAGTAGTTACTGATGAAGAATTTCCTTAGCCGAAGGAAACTGAATATGCACCACCCAAACCAAAGAAGAAAAAAATCTATACAGATGAAGTAGCAGCAAAATGGATGAAAGATAAGGAAATGAGGAAGGAAGGGGATCCTCAATTTGGACTCGACCCTGCTGAGGCTAAGGCTTTAAATGAAAAGGCTGTTGAGGAGCTAGAAAGACAAACAATGGAAAAGAAGTTGAGGAAGAAGATGACTGAAGCTGAATTAGTTCAATCTTTGCTAAAAGGTATAGAGTTGGCTTCTGAAAGGCTTCCAGTTCCGAAAACTTTCGGAGTCGAACCATCTTTACCAAAAACATCAGCGTAAATTTTTGTCAATCCGGAAAAGAACAAGGGTAACGAATCTGCAGTAGAAGCTGGGAAAGAAGGTGCTGAAGCTGTTGAGGAAGAAGTAGAACAAGTAGAGGAAGAAGAATAAGAAGAGTAGGAGAGTGAAGATCTAGATACCTTGATCAAACAATTTCAGGATTATAAGGCTGAATCCGGAAAAAAAGTATCTCCAGGGAAGGGAGATGAGGAAGCCGGCAAGAAACACCAAGAGGAAGAAGAAGAGAATGAGTTGTTTGATGAAGAAGAATCCTATCAAAGGAACTATCTTGAAGAAGGACAAGAAAGAAAGCAACCAGATAAAGATCAGATTGTTCAAGTTTCTGAATCTGAGGAAGTTTCTCCAAATGTGCAATCCATTCCGAAATCAGATAAAGGCAAGCAAACTTTAATGGAGCCACCTATTAAAGATATCATTAGAAAGAAAGAGGTTGGTGGTACCTCTATAAGGAAGCTGATGCCAGTTGATGAAGAGGACTCTCAAAAAGAAGTCTCTGATTTGGAATCATCATCCCACGGGCATGATTTTGTGGTTCAATCTCAGAGAAATCTGGTGGACACAATACAGATTCTTCCAACTATAGATTCTAGATGCCAGTTGCTGCAACAATCTATGAAACAAAAATCGAATTCCTTATCCATGGTAATGGATAAGTTTGTGAAGTTGGAATCTGAATAGAAAAGTTTTCTGATCGATTATGACGTGCATAGGAAATCTTGTAGTAAAGTAACCAAGTGGTCTAAGAGAGTAGACGCAGATTTAGTACATTTTGAAAATTTTCAGGCCGATGTTCAAAGTGCTTTTGGAATGGAGGAGAAAAAGGTTACTGAAATTTTTGAGAAGTTGACCCAGGAACAAAATGTCCAGAATCAACAGGTTAGGGATCTGAATGGAAAGTTAACTCAGTATCTCAGAATTGGAAATCTGAAAGAGATTTCCAGATTGAGTTTCAGCAGAGGATGGAGAAGCAGGATGAGTTGTTGAAATTGCAAAAAGAAGCCTTGGAGGCTCAAGCACAGCTGTTAAAAGCTCAAGAAGAAAAGGTAAAATCCTTGGAGAGGCAACGAGAGGAAGACCGAAGATACTTGAAGAAACTCAAAGCCTTGTCGAAGCAGCTTATTCCAAAGGAAAAGAAAGACAAATGAACCCACTCTGATCTTTTGTTGTAGTTGTCTTTCCTTGTATTTTTCCCCCAACTCTAATGAAATGATTATCTGTTTGGTTTGTATCTTGTTATATACTAATGTTTCAGGTAGCATAATTTGTTTTCCATTCCCTTCAATTCTTTTTGAAAATCACAAAGGTGGAGAAGAAAAAAGAACTATTCCTGAGGAGGAGAAAAGAAAAATTTCTGAGATAAATATCCTTAAGGAAAGGGGGAGTTTCCCACTACGTTTTGTTTCATTCTTACAATAATGAAAACTCTACTCCGGAAACCCAGAATACAATCCTCAGAGTTTCAATTCCTAATGGGGAGTTAGTTGTATTCACTTCTATCCATGAACGAAGGGAGATATGTTTTAAATAGTCTAATGAAAATTTTCAAAATCCTTATATACTTTTTCAAAAGGATGTTTGTGTTTTCCAAAAAGGGGGAGATTATTGAGTCAATAAGGTTTTTCTTATGACTTTTACATTCTTTCGTATTTTGAAAATCACAAACACCTTATACTTAAGCAAATATTATTATTACTCAAATAAGAAAAATTTACTTTCTTAAGGAAATTTACCTTAACCTATATTTTCTTATACCTAGCTATTTTTCCCTTAAAATCAAAAAACGGAATCACAACCAAATTTTCGGAGCCTTATAATGAAAAGTTGGAGCATTCTGTTTTTTGGATCTGAATCATGGATGTGATATGTAATATAGTTTTAATCCGAATTCAGGATTCGAAACTCTAAAGCAGTTCTAATACAAATTCTTAAGAAGTTCGACTCCGAACTCTTAAGAAGTTCGACTCCGATCTTTTAAGCAGCTCGACTCTGAAATTTTAAACAGTTCGACTCCGAACTCTTAAGAAGTTTGACTCCGAACTCTTAAGAAGATCGACTCCGAACTCTTAAGAAGTTCGACTCTGAACTTTTAAACAGTTCGACTCCGAACTCCTAAGCAGTTCGACTCCGAACTCTTAAGAAGTTCGACTCCGAACTTTTAAGCAGTTCGACTCCGAACTCTACAGATTTAGAATCCGATTTCTAATGAAACCAGACTCTGATTTCCTATAAAATAGAATCTGAACATTTCTTAACATAGACTCCGAAATTCATTTTGGTTAGACTCTGAACCTTTGACTTGCTTACAATCCGAACTATTAATTATATTTTACATACATATGCTTCATTCCAAAACGATGTCGTACATTAAGTTATACAAGGTTTGTTATAAAACGATGTCGTCTATTCTGTTTCTTATTAACCGTTGGTTGAGTTACACGTGTATAGGTCCTTCCGAATTTCAAGGAAAATTTGACCGTTGGAAGAAGGAGCCGACCGTTGGAAATTTGCCTATAAATAGGAGCTCATTTGAAAGAGCTCAGTGCTGAAAAGCTGACTGATCTTCGACTCATGTGATTACATGAATGAAGTGATTTCTAGAGATAGAGAGGCTCTTATTAACTATGAAAGCTTCGTGCGACTCCGAATGCTGGTGATTACATTCGAGGACTTCCGAGGATAGGAATACAGAGGTGTTGACTACCTTGAAGTTCGAGGGCTTCCTTGCTGAGGAAGACAGAGGTGCCAACTACCTTGAAGTTGATGGCTTGCGGGGATAGCAAGACAGAGACACTCTGATCTTCATATTGAGGGCTTACCCTGGTGTGGATAAGACATACTTTCTTGAAAGTATAAATCAAGAGACCTTTATCCAAGGTTGTTGGATACCCTTCTCTTTGGGTTAAAAGACTATTATATTGTTACTTGTAGTTCTACTACTTGTTTATTTCCGCTGAATTTTTTATTATAAGGAAAGTATAACATTCATATACTTCATTATTTGTACTCTGTTATATTTATATTCTATACGCTTTATGGTAGAATCTCATATTGTAATCTTTTGTTAAGTTTCAATTTCCGGAACCATATTTCTGGAACCCACGTTCGGAATCTCTTTCCAAGATTTAAATAGATATTAGAGGTGTTGTGAATTTGCATAAGTTTAACTTTGTTAAACTTATCCCTTTCCTTTACTCGAGGAAAACATAGTTATTTGTAACTAACTTTAAAGGTTCCAAAGGAATTTTTAAAGTATACAATTCACCCCCCCTCTTGTATATTGAGCATCTACATCAATATTTCGATCCTACAAAGTCTATCTACTAGAGTGTAGGTTTCTTCATAGTCTATTCCTTCTTGTTGACAATAGCCTTTACCAACAAATCTAGATTTATTTCTTAATATCATTCCATTTTCATCACACTTTTTTCTGAAGACCCATTTTACTCCAATAAAAAATGTTTCCTTAGGTTTTTTAATCATGGTCCTGACTTTATTCCTTTAAAATTAATTTACCTCATCATTCATTTCTTTTATCCAGTCATCATCACTAAATGCTTCATTAGTGATTTATAGTTCTAATTTGGAAAGGAATGCTAGATGTCCTACCTCATTTCATAAAGAACTCTTAGTCCTTTAAGGTTGATTTACATAAAAAATTACACAATCACTAGGATGAATCTTTTGAAACAACAAATTTGGGTTTTTTAAAATCTTTTTATCAACATATGGTATGAAATATCATGCAGTAAATTATTTAGAAATATTGTTCAGAAAATTTTCCTTATCAGAAGGATCTTTTATAAATGGTTGATAATCACTATCTGAAAAGACTTTGGATGATGTAGGTTGAGGAAATTTAAAAACATATGGATTGGTTTCATCAAATTTAACATGTACGCTTTCTTCAATAGTACAAATATTTTTATTAAGAACTCTATATGGATTAGAAGTTTTGGAGTAGCCTATGAAGATTTCTTCATCAGATTAGGGTGTGAATTTTTGTAAATTATCTTAATTATTTAGAATTAACACTTCAAAACCAAAAACCTTGAGGTAGAAAAGTCTAGGTTTTCTTCCATTCCATAACTCATTAGGTGTTTTATTAAAAAAAGGTCCAATAAAAACATGATTTATTGTATAATAAGATTTACTTTGAGTTTCATCCCAGAAATGACTAGATATTGAATATTCACTCAATATTGAGCTTGTTATCTCATAAAGAATTATTTTTCTTCTATCAACAACACCAGTTTGTTGAGGAGCTCTTGGATATGAGAAGTTATTATCATTTCCTTTTATACTAATCTTTTTTTAATATCCTATTTTTGAAATCCTCCTCCATGATCAATTTAAATTGTTATCAGATAATGATTTTTCAAATTTTAAACTTATGCTCTTATACATTTTAAATATGAAATATCTTCTTATTTCATTTTGAGAAAATAGACCCATGTAAATCTAGTGTAATCATAAACTATGGAAACTAAAAAATATTTTCCTCTAATGCTTCCAGTTTATGTAGGTTTAAAAAGATCCATATATACCATCTATAATATATCAATGGTTGATACTTAACCAGCTGATTTAAAACATGAGTTATGTTTCTTACCATATTGAGAAGGATCACAGTATTTTCAAAAATGAAATGTATGCTCTGGAAGATCCTTAACTAGTCTTTTTATAGTTAGTTTTCATAGGTACATAAGGTCAAAATGTCCTAACGTTCTATGTTATATCCATGAAAGTTATTCGAGTTCCCTTAGACAAGGTAGATCGTGGGTCCTATGGTCTTTTATGTTTACTGTGTATACATTCTCATACCTATGGGATGAAAGAATAAAATCTTCCAAGGAATTGTATACAAAACACCTGTCATTCCTAAAATTTAAAAGGTAATAATGATCATATATTTGACATATACTAATAAGGTTGTTCTTGAAACCCATGTCAAATAAAAAATTTGATGTAAATGTTTTCCCAAAAATAGAATATTATCTATACACATAATTTATCCCCTAGCATTATTTACAAAAGTTATATTTCCTCCATTCATAATGATAATCTTTTGAAAGCTGTTTTTTACTAGTCATGTGCCATGGACTTCCACTATCCATGTACAATGTATTACAGTTGGTAAAATCATTATATTCATAAAATAATAGTGTTAGACTTTCGGAACCCTATTATATTGGATCCAAAAACCTCAAAAATAAATATCTTAGGAATCTACATTTTCATTGTAAAATAATACTTTTGAAAACCTAATGACTATGTTTTTTTTAAGGACCATTTTTTTTCCAATTACCGCAACAGTGACACTTAGTGCCGAAAGGAGCACTTTGAGGAACAAAATAATTATTACTAAAAACTGGTTTTGAATGAGTATAACCAAATCCAGAATTATTTCATAGAGGTCGTATTTTAGAATACATATTTTCAATGAATTATTACTAATGATAATGTTTGACAAAAACATACTCAATGAAAATATTTCCGACTTCAGTCTAATAACTAATGTTTTATCCCAAAAAACATTAGATTTAGCACTATAGTTAGTCTCATAAATAATTCTCATATAAATTACTTTATCTAGATCCTTATAATGTTTATACATCTCAGAATTTACTTCCCCAATGTTTTTTGAAATATATTTCAGATCATAAATTTTCTTATCAAGACCACTAGATTGATCTGAAACTTCTTTAGCTAGAATAGAAATTGTATAAATTTCCTTATCATTTTTTTACATTAGAATATTTATTCTCAATGAGAATAGAAAACAATGAAACTTATTCATAAGTATGTAAGGTATTAACTTCATTAGAAAGGGATTCCTCATCTAAAGATTCATAATATTTACTATCACTATAATTAGTATTCATGTATACTTTGGTTACGGATTCAACATTGTGTACCTTGGACATTAAGAAATTGTTTTCAATGGGTAACATGGCATGTAATCCAAGATTCTTCAAACTAGAAGATTCATACATTGAGGATTCATCAATATAGTATCCAATAATGGAACTCCAGGTGTCATTATCTTTCGAAACATTATTAGCTTTATCATTGTAGTATTTCATTCTATTCCTATCAAAAATTTATTCCTTCGTATCCTTTCTATTAAGAATTGGATAATGTAGCCTTATATGCCTAAATCTTTTTCATTCATTATAAGGTACATTAGAGACATTCTTGTCCTTTCTATCTTTTTTCTTATATCAATACTGAATGTCATTCATCCCAACTACTTTTCATCCTTAGAGAAATATTATCTAGGTCATTCTCATAATGTTATCTTTCGCTTGATTCATTTAAAATAGTAATCATTGTTGACTTGGATATTGTATCCCTTTCAGGAGTCTTGGATTTTGGGGATTTATGGGATTCACATCCATTGACATTTTTCTTTTTGTTCAAATTAACATCTCTTTTCATTCTTGTCTCATGATGAAGAAGAGTGACAAAAATATCATCAAGTGTAATATGAGATACATTCCTAATAATATCAATAAATATTTTGTTCAATTCAAACTCATTAGGCATGATCTCTATAATCTTGTCCACAAGTTCCTCATCACTTAATCTTTTATCACCAATGTATTTTAAACTATTAACATTATTCAGAATCCTCATTTGTACCTTGCACACTAGTTCTCCATAAGGAAATTGAAATCCATGATATTCTACTCTATGCATAGATATTAAAATTTTATAACCATCGATGTAGCAAAATTATTAATCTACAATTTTTTAAAAATACAATTTGTAGCTTCGCAAGAAAAAATCTTACTGTATATATTCCTGCTCATGGAACACCACAAAGTATGGTGTACCTCATATTTTAGTTGATATTCTAACATTTCTTCATTATTAAATCTTCTAAATACGTTTTCAAGAATCTAATATTCTCCAGTAATCTTAAAAAAAATTCCACTCCAGTAATAATTACAAAATTCTTCATATGATCTATACAGTTTTCATAATCATTCCCATAAAATATATGTTGTCTAGTAGTACTATGATTTTCAGTCGGACCAACATTCATTCCTATCATCTAAAAGAATATATCATTCCACAATAACTTATATTTAATAATATTTTGTTATCAAGGGTAGGAATCTTAAGCATGGAAAAAATAGAACAATGAAAATTTAGAAAGAAAACATCTATGCGAATATAATTATTTCATAGACCTCCTCTGATACCAATTTTAGGATCTAATTAATGAATGTAGATGATAAATATACATGTGGGGGGGAGGGGTAAATATTATCCTATAAAAATTCCTTTTTTACATTTAAAGATGATATAAAAAATTCTTTGTTTAACAAATTTAAACAAGATAAATTCAAAAGGCCTTTTGGTTATATAAATTTTCTAGATTCTGAAAATATGGTTCCAGAAATGAAACTCAATAAATGATTACAACATATAAAATTATACAATAAAGAATATAGAATATAACTAATAATTTTACAAGTAAAAGAAAGTATAATACAGTTATACTTTCCTTATTAATCAAAATTCAGCAGAATCTAAACATGATACAATACAAGTAACAAGTATATAATCATTTAACCCAAAGAGTTGGGTATCCAACAACCATGGTTAAAGGTCCCATGATTTATAATTTCATGAAAGTCTGTCTTTCCAACACCAGGGTAATCCCTTGATAAACATATTGAATCATCTCTTGTTATCCCTACAAGCCCTCAAACATCAAGGTAGTTGGCATCTCTTCCTTCCTTATCCTAGAAGTCCTCGAACTTTATGTTAGTTGGAACCTCTAACTTCCCATCCCTGGAAGCCCGCGATTGTTCAAATCAAAAATCAGAGTCACACTAAGTAATCTATTGAATATGTTCATTACGCACAAACCATGAGAGTCTCTCTCTCTAGAAATCATATCATCATCATGTAATCTCTTGATTGTTCAATGTGTTTTGAGATCATTCAAATGATATCCTCTTTATAGGCACATCTCCAATGGATGACTCCCTCCATCAATGGTCATATTTTTCATTAAATCTCGTAAGGACAAATACATGTGTCACTCAAACAATGGATAATTTGAAATTGAATGCAAGACATCGTTTCATTAATATAACAAGGGAGGGTAAATATCGATGCTCAACCAACTATATTATTCGGAGTCTATGATAATATAATGTTCAAATATAAGAAAATAAACATTCATAGTCGATATTACAAGGATATTTGGTTTACGTTTTTCAAGGAATTTGGAATTTGAATTCTATAGACTTTGGAGTTTGAATTCTAATAAATTTGGTGTCTGAATTTTATGGAATTCAGAGTCCTAATTCTATCGAATTACAAATATGAATATCTGAAAATTCAGATTCTGAATTTCAGAGAATTCAGAGTCTAAATTATATAGAATTAGGAATTTATAATGTAGAGAATTTGGAATCATAATTTTAGAGAATTCAGAATCTAAATTTTAGAGAACTTTAAATCTGAATTTCAAACAATTCGGAATCTAAATTTCAGAGAATTAGGAATCTAAATTTCATATAATTCGGAATGTGAATTTCTATGTATTCTGAATCTGAATTTCAGAGAATTCAGAATATAAATTTCTGAGAATTTGGAATCTGAATTTCAGAGAATTTGGAATTTGAATTTCATAGAATTTATAATTTAAATTCAAAATCTGAAAATAGAATGTTTTATATCTTTGTATTTATAGGATTATGAGGTTATAGAAATGAGACCTAATTTTCGCATATAAATAAGAAGAGATGGATATAGTGAAACTAAATTATGAACTATGAAAACAATGATAGGGAGTAAATTTTTTTGGGGAAGGAACAATTTAATTTTTAAAATAAAACACCCTGAAAATAAAATTTATCTTGAGATATAGTGTTTGTGATTTTCAAAACATAATGGAATGGAAAATTCATAAGGATACCTTATTGAATCAACAATCTCCCCCATTATGGGAATCACATACATCCTTACTAAAACGAATCTAAGGACATAGATATTCAATGGACAATAAAATCAAAACATATCTCCCTTTACTTATGGATCATGTTAAATACAACTAACTCCCTCTAAGGCTTTTAAATCACTAAGGAAATATTCTTGATTTCCTAAATGATTTTTTTTTATTTTCATGAATTTTAAAAACAACAGTTTTATGAACATTACTTTATATTTACTCCCCCTTAAATAGAAAATTCTCTTCTTTACATTGAATTATTTTTAAAATTCCTTTCTCCCCCTTTGGGATTTCCCAATAGAAATATAGAGAATGGAAATATTGGTACCTGATACATTAGAACTAAACAACCAAGAATATGGAGAATAAAAAATTTTCATTAAGACTAAAAGTATATGTAAAAGGATGAAAATTCGACAAATGATCAGAATGGAATGATTTTATCCTTCTTTTTTCTTTCGAGATGATTTTCTTTTCAATGGTTTTTATATTATTGACCTCCTTGTGATCCTCTTCTTCTCGCTTAAGAAACTTATCCGGGTCTTCACCTTTCCACTTTAAGGATTGAATTTTTTCTCCCAGAGGCTTAAGATTGTCTACCTGAGCTTTCAATAGTTCTTATTGCTTAACAAGCTTCTCATAAATATACATTCTAAGATCTCTTTCCCTCTCACAATTCATGGCCACACAATTAATCCTTCCATTCAAATCATTAACTCCTTGCTTCCAGGCAGTCTCTTTAAGACATAACTCATCATAAAAATATTTGTAAGTGCTTTGATTTTTCCATCATCAGTATAAAATTATTCCTTGAAATATCATGGAATTCATTAAATAGTATCATTTCTTCGATTGTCTAATTTGACCATCTTTTCATCTTCTTGCACGATCATTTATAAGCCTCATAACTAATGACGATTGTATTGAAATCTACCACATGTGCAACACATTTTTCCATCACCATGGAAACTGAATCTGAATTCTGATTTATCAAATGTTGAAGCATCTAGAATCATGAATATATGCTTTAGAATAAAGTAATTGTACTAACATGCATCTTCTATGACTGAACAACCAAATCATATCCATGGGATGATGATTCTAAATCTGAATATTTGGTTGGTGAGGATTCTTTTTATATATCCTCATGTTTCCTCTTTGATAAAGAACCAACATATCTCATCTTTACCATAGATTAAATAGGTGTCTCTTCTACCACCAACTATCCCTTTTCATCTATAAGAATAATTTATTGTTCTTTGGGAGATTCATGCTCACAACTAAATTGTTGAACAATCTTATCTTCCTCAACTTCTTCTTTCACTGCATCAGCCAATAGATTTTATGGGTGAATGAAATAATGATTACAACTTTCACCATCTATTTTATTCTTCACTTCTTCTTCACCCATATCATCTTTCATTGGTGTATCAATTTTATAGTATTTGGACGCGGACGTCTTGATTGATAATGTCATAGATAGAATATACTTCTCATATTATTCTTCAACTTTCTATATAATATCACCAGTTTCATTGCCTTCTTTTTATTCCTCTTCTTCTTCATTTATTCCGTCATCCAGTTACTGAGAAATTTCACATTCATGATGCAATTCTAGAACCACCTCTTTCTTTCTCTGAGTATCTAGTAAAGGTTGTATCAAAAACTATTCGGGTACTGGAATTTCCACAGATGCTTTATCATTATCTTTGAGATGTGATAGTACAATCTCAGGATTAGATAACTTCTTCCTTTGATTCTTCTATTTCTATTTCTTATTAAGATTCTCAAAAGCCTTCTCCCTAAATGAATTTGCCTCAGTAGGGTCCATGAAAAACATAGGCTCCCCTTCCTTCCAGATCTCTTTATCTTCTCTCCAATTAGCCACTACTTCATCAGGATATGATTTTTGATTCTTTGGCTTTGGAGGCGATGAATGAGTTTTCTTGGACACAAGTGTTTTGGATTTCATCTCTTGATCATTATCCTTTCTCTTCCCTCCATCATTCATAGATGATTTAGCCACTTCCAGCTTCTTTGTCAAAATTTCTATTCTATCTTCAGAAAGATCATAGAATTTTCAGAATTCACTGGAAAATCCAATTTTCATTATCCTTAAGGTGTCATTACTCAGCAACACCACTTTGTAATTTACCATCTTGGAATTACATGGGATTTTGAATAATTCTAAAAAATGAACTATATTAATTCAGATAATATCCAGATACATAATGATTTGAGATTTCAGATTTACATTCTTGCTATTCTCAATCATTACCCAGATATAATTAACCATGTTTATCATTCCAAGGTTCAACAAAGAGTACAATATATAGATATCATTCTTTTTTAGAGAATGCTTGTCACCTTTCCTTGGATTTATAACACCTTGAACACACTATTCAATTATCCAAAAATTCATATAGAGATAAATTAACTTTTGAGTCTTCACTCCTTTCAAGCAAAGACACTATATTGCCTTCACCTTATTTAACGATCCTGATTCATTTGGTTTTTTGTGAGTATAGAACTCTTCTTCCCTTCCATACGAAATACCAATTAGACTCCCTTACTGGCTGAATGAAAGACAGTATGTATTTCTATAACAATTGGAAAAAATTATCATTCCCTCCTTCATTGAAAAAAGTAACTATTTCATATACTCAACCATCATATCAAAATAAAACGGATAATGTGCTCTTTGTTTTTAAACAAAAACACTCTCCAATCATTAAACTTGAAAATATAAGATATAATAGAGTCATAATTATCATAAAACATCAGATAGACCAACCATTCACTAGATATCAGCAACTTAGTGATTTCCTGAACATTTGACAATTCATTCTGATGAGAGGAATCAACAGACATCCGGAACTGAGGAAACATTGAGGATTCACAACGTCCATAAAATATAGAGGTAGAGCTTCGACGCACAAGTGTATGAAAAACCAATTTGGGACAACCATCAAAAGGGATTTATATAAGATATTTAGGTGACAGTTCAACATCCATGGTTGATCCAACAGTTGTAAAACATAAGATTTAATCTGACAGGTGAGATGATAACCGAGGAATGAATTTGATATGTTATAATCTTTTGAGTGTTTTTAGGAAATACATTAGGATATAGGAAAAAGAAATGAATCTGAAATATTTATAACAAAAAAATATCAACTAGTAAAAGAATATTAAGACAATTTAGAAAAGTAAACATACCTTTTAGAATCTTTGGAATATTACTCGTAATGAGGAAAAATTATTCTGGAATAACATTAGATTCTGAAAATTTTTATTAGAAAAATTGATAGTTTTAATATTATAAACTACGAAAAAATATTTATAATTAAAAAAATATTGACTAATGATAATTTAGAGTATGAAAAAATTTGAAAACAAAAAAAATAGTCTAAGAAAAATGTTGATTACATGAAAATTTTAGATTATGAAAAAAATTGACTACGAAAAAATTTTACTACAAAGATAATTTATACTATGTAAAAATTAAGATTTCTAAGAAAATTCTTGATTACAAAATATTAATTTTTTATAATAAGAAAATGTACTCCCCCAATGAGACGAAGGTTTTACTGTAAGAGATATATTTCCATAAGAGGATAATATAGAAGATTACCTTACAGTTATCATTCTAATATTCTTTTTAATATATTCAAATCTATCGGAATGTAAATATTTTGTGAAAATATCAGTAAGTTGATTGAGAATTATGATAAATGGAAGAATGATATATCTTTTTTTGTGTGATCCAAAAGAAATTGATGCCTAATATATATGTGTTTTTCATGAGAGTGATGTACTTAGTTTTAACAAAAGACAATGGATGTAGTATTATCACACAATATATGTGTTTTGGTCAAACCCCTACCATAGTCTATGAGTGTATGTTACATCCACAATATTTGAGAACAAAAACTTCTAGCTAATACATATTCAGCTTCATCAGTGGAATGTTCTACTGAGTGATTCTTTTTTAATGACAAATAAACTATTGAATCTTCTAACAAATTTCATGTTCCAGATGTACTTTTCGTATCTGTTCTACTTCCACCATTGTCATCATCCAATAATAATTTTAAAACAAAATCATTTCTAGAAGTATAAAAGTGTCCTAGATCAATAGTTCCCTTAATGTAGTGAAATGTACATTTCACACCCGTTAAATGAAATTCCTTATGATTGGATTGACATTTTTCACATAAGCATACTGAAATCATTAAGTCTAGATGACTAGCTATCAAGAAAAGTAGACTTCGTATCATACCAATAAAACATGATTGATCTACTGGTTTCCCAACATTATCATGATCTAGTGAATTTGAGGTACCAATTATAGTACTTATACTCTCAGTGTTTTCTTGTCCAGAATTTTTAAGATGAACTTTAATATAATTATTTTCGGTTATATATATTCATTCTGGTTTTTGAGAAAAATGAAAATAAGGAATATCTAACTCAGCCATCATACTCATTTCAAACTCAGATATCATTAGATATGAAAAGGAATTAGTTAAATATTGATGAGTTATACCAAATATAATTTCATCAACATAAATTTTATCAATAAAAACATTTATCTTATCATAATTTATAAGAACATTTGGATCAGCATTTCCTATAACATATTATTTTTTTGAAGAAAAAACCATGTAAGATGTAACGTCCCAGTTCTAGGTGCCACTCAATGGTGCCCTGAACCTGGTTCGCCACATGACCTCAAGCGCATTTCCACAAATGCCAGAGGCTGCCGACTAGCATTGAGGGCCTAGGTCTGAGATAGTGGGGAAACTATGCCCTCATTTTTCAAAGTGTTACGCAGGGGAATGAAATAAAACATACAGCAAGAGTGGAAGCAATAACAATATATATAACTGAAATGGATATCCGATAACAAAAAGGAAAACTAGAAAATCATATATATATATATATATATATATATATGAAGATGTATCATGTCACTATTCTACGAAAACAACCAGAACATGTTACATAACCGTACAATACAATACAAAGTACAAGTACAAAAAAGAAAAATAGAACAGCCAGTGGAATCACGAGCCTGAGACCGGTCCCATGCTCCCCTAAACCTCAGTAGAAAACATGTACCTGTATAGAGGCCTTTTCCCTTATCTACACCTACAGAAACATAATCTGTTTCGGCCGAAAAGCGTGAGCCAAACAGGGTGTGAGAAATATATCTTAGTAGGCACCCACCAATGGCTCGTGCTCAACTATGTGTAAAACATGCAACAATAGTGTGGAGTATTAAAATTCCATAATGTAAGCAGTACTAAAATGTAACTATCATTACCAATTATATTTCCATTTTAATATACATTTAATCATTTAATTGAAAATATCACCACATTTCATATTCTAAGTAAATAGCTAATGTCCTCAGACAAGTAAACTCCTACCCTCAGGTAAAGAGTATCCAACACACGAATCTTCCCACAGGAATACCAATATTGCCCACAGGCATAAGAAGTGTCTCCCACAAGCACAGAATCAGCTGCCCATAGGCACAGAAGAAGTTTCCCACAAGAAAAATATTGAAGTGCCCACAGGATAAATCGCAACACTGCCCTCAGGCTAACAGGTAACTGGGCCATTCCCAATAGGTAATAAAGAAATATACATTCAATACAAAAGAAATTACTCTCAAGGAAATTCTATAATTATTATAAAGGCATACCATCGGGTATCCAGGCCAAACGGCCAAATAGATGAACGCACCCCCGGGGTGGTCTTGGATCCAAGAAGCGATCCCAAATATCAAATTGATATAATATATATTTACCTATACAATTATAGGTATTTAAAATATCCATGGACATAGCCACACAACACCCCAAACATGGGTTCGTAGCTCAAAAACACACAAAACGCATGACATTTGGAAATAAACACCAAGCCACCTACCTTAATCACCCAGGAACAATATACGTAAACGACACCTTCTGAAATGTTTAAGAACACCGTAGATCTGAGGTAAAATAATTATTGTTTAAACGTCAATAAATCACGTTAGGGGAATAATTGGAAAGAACGATTAAAGAAGATTGGAGGGCTTACCCGTGCGGTTCCAACGAGATTGTCTAAAGTAGATTGAGATTCCAAACGTGTGATCAGTGGATCCTCGAAGATTCGGCCTTCCTCCCCCGATCTCTCTTCACATTCTAAGACATCCCTCTAAACATGGGTGGCTAATGACCATGTTAAGAAATAAAAATAATGTACCTGATGTTTACTTCCGAGTACATGGTGTGTACTTCCGAGTACATGGCGTGTACTTCCCATTTTTAAACTGTTCCTCTGGCGGCTTTCCGCCAGCGTGGCACTATTCATCTTTCAAAATGACTACACAGCATGTCTCCTTGAGTACATGGAATGTGCTTCCCCATAGCTAGCCACCACCTTACTATTCTCCTGCCGACTAAATAGACGGTGTGTAAAAGGACCACTACACGACGTGTGGTCATTTCTTACACCCTTCATCCCCGGCATGGCCACACGCCCTGTGTACTTATCACACACGACCAAAGGTACACGGCGTATGGAAAAAGTAAACAGTGCGTACTTTCAAAATTTTGGGATTTTTCCCCATTTTCCATATTTTAATAAAACACATAAGGAATGGCGAAAAGAATAAAACCGTACCTCAAAGATAAGAACCAGGTTCTTACATAATTCTATCATACCATGCTCTAGGGGATTGTTTAAGTCCATAAAAAAAATTCCTATGTTTTGAAACATGTTCATGATGTTTTGTATGTTCAGAACCATAAGGTTGTTCATCCAAATCTTCTTGTTGAACCTAACCATTAAAGAAATCACATTTTACATTCATTTGAGAAAACATGTAGTTAAGGATCGATTCAAAGTCAATTAGAATACGAATAAATTCAATTGTATCTACTGGAGCATAGTTTTCTTCATATTATATACCTTATTTTTTATTATAGTAGATAGAAACCAATAATGCATTATTTCTTACTATGATTCTATTTTCATCACACTTATTTCTGAAGACATATTTTCTCTAATATAAGATGTTTCCATAGGTCATTCAATCAATGTCCTTAGATTATTCCTTTCAAATTCCTTCATGATAATCATGGATGTCCTCAGGATAAAATATGTTTCCATGGTATGGCCCCGATTGGAATATCTGAGTATGTCTTGCAATCCCTGCAAGACCTCGAACGTCAATGTAGTCGACCACTTTTTCATTCTTATCATGGAAGTCCTCAAACATTACGGTATTCGAACCTCAATCATACTATCCCCATAAGCCCTCAATTGTACATAGAATCAATAAGTTTCAATTGAAGAAATATGAACAAGATGTTCTGTACACACAAAGCATGAGAGTCTCTCTCTCTAGAAATCACATCATCGAGATATAATCTCTAGATTGATCAATGTGTTTTGTGGTCATTAAAATTAGCTCATATTTATAGGAACATCTCCAACAGCCGACTCCCTCCTTCAACAATCATATTTTCATTAAATCTCGGTTGGACCTGTACATGTGTCACTCAAACAACGGTTTTCTAGAAAGAGAATACATGACATCATTTTATAAATATAAAAAGGGTAAGTAAATATGGTCTATCAATATAATATATATTTTCATATTATACGAAAATTAGCATTTGATGTCTATATTTAAAGGATATTAGGATTCTATTTTTCAAGGAATGCAGAATTAGAATTCTATAGGCTTTAGATCTGAATTCTAAGGAATTCAATGTCCCAATTTTGGGGAATTTGGAGTCTAAATTCTAATGAATTCGGAGTCTAAATTATAAAGAATTAATAGTCTAAATTATAAGGAATTCAAGGTCTGAATTATAAGGAATTCTAAGTCTAAATTTTAAGGAATCAAAAATTGGAATTTCATTTAATTAGGAATCAGAATTTATGAGAATTCGGAATCTATATTTCAGAGAATTAGGAATCTGAATTTCATAAAATTCAGAATCTGAATCTCAAAAATATCAGAATCTGAATTTCAAAGAATTTGGAATCTGAATATCAGTGAATTCAGAATCTGAATTTCAGAGAATTAAGAATCATAATTTCATAGTATTTAGAATATGAATTTCAGAGAGTTTGGAATCTGAATTTCAGAGAATTAAGAATCATAATTTCATAGTATTTAGAATATGAATTTCAGAGAGTTTGGAATCTGAATTTCAGAGAATTCGGAATCTGAATTCAGAACCTGAAAACAGAATGCATTATTTCTATGTATTTTTAGGATTAGAAGGTTATAGAAATGATACTGAATTTTACACATAGAAATAAAAATAGTTAGATTTAGTTAAACCAAATGTTGATCATTGAAAACAATGATATGGAGAAAATTTCTGTGGGGAAGGAAAAATTTCCTATTAACATAAATCATAAGAGATATAAAATTTACCATTCGATAGAGTGTTTGGGATTTTGAAAACATAATGGAATATAAAAAACATAAGGAAACCCTATTAACTCAACATGTACTCCCCCTTGATTATGTTGTTTTCGTACTATGATTTTTGCCGCTCACACTATTCTTTTTGGGTTTTAGACAATGGCTGGATCCCGAGGGAACCATGTTAGTTTTCAATGCATTGTTCAATGCATTGATTGTTATCCTGAACAACCAAATGATAGGGGATATGGAATCAATCATCAATTTTCTATACATATGCATGATATAAATCATTATAGACTTCTTAAAGAGCATGGAATGGAACAAAATTCTATTGAGGCCTTTAAGAGGAAACACCCACATTCATTCAGTGGGTCTTTGATCCACATGTTGCTGAATAATGGATCAGTACCATTAAAAAGATATTTTCCATCCTTCATTGATCAGAACCTGAAAATTTTAATTTGTCTATCTATCATTTAGGAGGTGAAGCAGAACAATGGGGGACTCTAATTAGGAATACATGATGAAAAATGATATTGAATCAATGGAATGGGATGACATGAAGAACTTATTTACCAATAAGTACATACCTCATATTCTTTGATAAAATATATAATAATAGTTACCAGAACATAATAAAAAGGATAATTAAATTTTTGGTACATATGAGGTGAATTTTACAAGGCTTACAAGGTATGCTTCAAGGTTTATCCTCGAAAGTGAATGTAAGGTTGATTGATTCTTTAGTGATGTAAAACCTAGTCCTCAAAAGGAATTAACTGTATGAGACATCCATATCTATAATGATATTGTGCATTGTTCTATCATGATAGAACTAGAATTAGGGGTAACATATCCATCTCATGGTTTTAATAAAAAATGAAAGATGGAGTTAAAATTAAAATTTTAAAACAATGGGGAAAATAAGATGAATGTTTTCATAAGCTCAATGTGTGGAAATTAGCATGGATAAGGTTGTCATAATGTGACTATAAAATGTTTTAGGTTTGAAAAAATGTCGTCAAGTCATTGAGTTCCGAAATAATGGAAAAAGATTTGTAATGATGTGAATAAAGAAAATACTACAGATAACTCACCACTAATTCAATGCTACATGTGCATGGAAATAAAGCATTATTCCAATCAATGCCCTAATCCAAGGTTTAATGATGATCCACAGTAGTATCTTATTAAGGAAAAAGAAAGAAGGCTTGTCACATGTGATCACTATTAGTGATTTTTAGTATGACAACAATGTGGGGGAATGATTAAGTGTTTATGTAATGGGATTATAAAATAGTGTTGTGGAATCTCATTTATAATATTATGGAATATTAGAATATATATGTATTGGTTTATTGTGGTTTTAAATAATTATATGGCACCAGAAACTATTATAAGTGATTAAAATATTTTTGAAAAGAAAATGATATGCACCTCATGAATGGATAAGGAGATAATGAGATGTGTGATGGTATTAATGATCCATGACCAATATAAGGACTAAGTGATCTTATGGATGGAATTATTTTTATTTTTGGTATGTGGTAATTGTAAATTTTGATCAAATGCATGTTTTTAATAATATTTAATATATAATATTGTAAACATCATGTATAATGAAAAAAAATGATTAATGTATTTAAATGATTGGAATATGACAACCACAAACTCCCATATAAGAAATGGGAGGCAAATGTTAAGTCGATTTAGCTACCCTTATTCTTATGATTAATATTTTAAATTTTTGAATGGTTTTCAATGTTATATTTTTAGGGATAGTATTTTTCATATTCTGATTTTATATTCTTAGATTAATATATTGTCTCATTATAGTTGTACATTTGCGTATATGATAAAATTTTCTGTCCTTTTTTTGAGACATAAAGAATGACATATCATTCTATAACATGATCTATGAACACTTTTGGAATGAATAATTAAACATAATTTCTTTAATAGATGAAGTGGAAATTGCACAAGGCACAAACAACATGGAGATTAGGCCAAAATAATGCAAGTATTTATTCTTATGAAATATTCTTCAACATTAGGAAAAAGATATTGAAAACATAAAATGATATCCTAGTACCTTATTATTTGATGTATTAGATGGTACCATATAACATCATAGATTTATGGCTTTCTCGTAGTTAACTTTGTCTAATATTTACACTCTATCACTATCCATCAGAACATGATGATTATATTTCTCTTCCATATCCATATTATCACTTCCCACCAATGTTATCCTACGTGGATACACAATGATGAGTTAATTTGGGTAACAGTTACGTTTTTATCTTCACTTTTTAAAATAATGTTTTAGTATACCTATTTATGATTTGAGATTCTATGAAAGAAGCTTTAATGTAGTCAACCATTTATAACACCGACGAATTTCAATGGAAAAAATAATTTTAATGGGGTAGAATGTACCCCCTGAAGTTTTAAGAGATAAATTCTATTAAGTTTTTGGATATCCTGTGTTGTATGTTGCACCATGAGTATATTGTGCTATATGAAACACCGTATTAGCTTTTTTTGTATGAAAAGAAATAATTGGATTGTGTTACACACAATGTAAAATACGTTTGATAGAATTAATTCCATTAAAAATAGTGTATTTATTTTGTAAAACATATAAATGAAATAATTTTTTCTTAATTTATAAGAATAACCAAAGGATTCCTTCCCAGCATAAAACACTAATGTGGCTTGCGTTACAAGCAAGAATAACTTTACTCGATATCTATTGTTGTACGCAATACTGAGTTTCCCAAAAGAAAGATATATTAATAAAATATTATATAATTCATCCATTATGATTATTAATAACCACATTTTGAATCTTATGTTACATTATAATCCATCTAACATATTTTCTAGAACATGATATGACAAGAAAATCAATATTTCAGATAAAAGAAGTAATTTTTAAAAAATGTAGTTTTATTGCCTTTTTATGGAACAACCATTTTAAATATATATTTGAAACATTTATAAGATAAATTTGACAAAATAAACATCTTATTTGGAATAGGGGAATACAATGTTACTTTTTTGTAATTTTTTGTATTATTCTAATAAAATTAATATTTTAATGAATAGTGAAAAATAATGCATTTAAATTCAAAACTGCCTTTTTATATTTTTCATTTATGTATTAATATTTTCTTTTTAATTTTTTTTAAAGTGTAATTGGATTATATATTTATCATTTATTTTAATTATGTTCATTATAAGTAATTTAAATTTTAAATTTTACCTAAAAACATGTTAATCATTAGATAGTTATTACCTCTTAAATTTTTTTTTGGTCTTGACGACTGAAATTAATTTTAAATAAATTACTGCAACTTATGTGTTTTGAATTTGGAGAAATCGATTCCATATTTGTAATAATAAGGTTAAATTTGTGTAAATGGGTACCTTTTATATTTAGAAAATCAGAATAGTCAAATCAGTTTGTATTTTATTTACAATGGTTAATGGTTTAAACAGTTAATTAATTGTAAAAATAATATCATAAAGTTACCATAACACCTACCAAAATTCTATTGGATGTATACAAGTATTACCATATTTTATAAGGGTCAGAATAGATGCATTTCATTGTCTTTTGTCAATTTTAATTATTTAATTATTATTAAAACAAAAGAAGGTGACAACATGTCACACACTTATATCATATAAGTGTAATAAATCTAATTTAGTGATAAACATCCTAACGTATCAAAATTAAAGAGTAACTAAATATATTATTAAATTTCTATATATATGTTACTTTATTTATGATTTTAAGATATTAATTAATTATCATTAATGATGACACAATAATGCTGTTAAAATTATCTGATTAAAATAAATATCAAATAAATGGTTTCAAAAATATTAAATTAAAGATCATATAAACTAATTATGGTTCCCGAAATATTTTATAGGTTACTATGAAATGTTTTAATGCATTACATATATATATTTATTTATTTATTTATTCATTGAGGATTTTTTTAAGTCTAACAAAAGAATATTTACAAAATTGACACTACTGACAGTTAATAAACAAAAATTTTATTAAATTATTTCAAACTCATTAAAATATATAAAAATTTCAAAGAGGTAATATTAAGATATAATATATAATAAAAACATATTTATTTTAAATTAACAACATATTAGTGAATGTTTTTACCCATTAAACATTTTTAATGTTATTACCACGATTAAATGTAAATAGAATAACTAGGTGTTAATTAAAAAGAAAATGAATAAATTGAAAAGAATATCTAAAATTTATTGGTTAATGGTTTTACAACCATATATAATATATTATCTAAATTGGTACATTTTGTTGGATTTTTATTTGGATTTTATTTAATTATATATTAATATTTTAGTGAGTTTCCAAAAGATCCCCACTGATCTCGTATAAAAGGGCACCTCTTCCTTCTTCACTTCACACCAATTTGAGATGTCAGGGTCGGACAAAGCTAAACTGTTTAACATCTAAACATCCATTGTTACAATCTAGAGGTTCTGGTCTTCTAAATAGCCCAACTTTAGTGCCCTAAGATGAAATTTAATGGAGGCACGTCAAGGAAGATGTAACATCTTCTACCGATTCATTCATATATTATTTCTTCTTCTACATCATATTATGTAGTTGTTTAATTATTATTTAATAATATTAGTGTCACTCATATAATGATATGTTATTATAAAAATTTAACAATCCTATTTCAATTTCTATCTATCTAATGTAAAATAAAATCAGCATGCCTGCGTACGTACGACTTACCATCACAATGGTGGTTTGCAATATATTTTTCACCACCACCTTAATTGGATCGTTATAATGTTAGAAATATAAAATATAAATTATAATAATGAAATGAGACTAATTATTAGATATTATACACTTCAATATCATTCATCAATTAATGGAATGATATTGTCGCCCGTGCGTATGTATGACCTACCGTCTCCACGATGCGATGTGATGCGATCCAAAAAATCTTCATTAATCCGTGATTATATAAATAAATTGAATTAATAAATATTTTATATATTATACTAATACCATAATGAATTTTATATAAATATAAACTAAAAACATAAATTAGAACTTAACTGACAAGACCAGCATAAGAACACAAAGCAGTGAATACCTGAATAATGAGTAATAATAAAATCTCGCTAACAAACAGAGGAAAATATAATCATAAATGCTATCATAATATTTATTAAGATTATATAATAAATCAGAAACATTATTTAAATCATTATACAGCATGATTAGATACATACAAAGCATATTCTTCCAAAGGTAATGGATAAATTTTCAAATCTCGTTTTTAACTATGATTCTATATTCGTAAGTATTTACTAGGGGTATATTTAATATCCATTTTCGTTTGGTCTAAAAATATTCTCATTAAATGTATACTATTATTAAATGTATTTTTAATTTAATTTAAAAAAATTATCTTTATGAAATGGTTTTTGAGAAATCATTCATACATTTATCATATTAGGTACTTTTTGACTTTTTCAAAAAATGTATAAGAATAATGTTTTTAACCTATAAGATATGAATGGAGTTTTAATTATTAATTATGATGAATTTACATTAAGTTTATTCTAAAAAACTTCATGTTTATTTTAAATGAAATGATTTCAATTTAAAATATCAAAAAATATAGATAAATGAAAATATTTTGGAAGAAGAAATGATTTTTTCATCAAGAATTATGTTCAAGTGGTTTGTCAAAATTATTTTCTATCTATGTTGACATAATGTTATGTTTCTATCAAAATTATTATATTTATTTAATTTTTATATGATGGAATTATTTTTATGTAGTCTATTTATCTTATATGGATTACGTTATGATGAAATGATGTTTAAGATTCCCTTTTGTTAGGGTTATGTTATGATTAATGATTTATGTTTTGGGGAACATGTAAGAATGATTTCACTATGAGATCGGTAGGACCTACATATCCCTATAATACATTAAGAATATATTAATATATCATGAGAAACACATTACCGGAAAAGAAAGTAAATCTGGTTTAGTAATACATCACTTGAACGACATGTAAACATGATATCGTAATGGACATTGTCCGTTATGATAGTCTTCGGTGTAATGTCGTGACTACTATGGAAATAATATTGTGTGCCTATTAGTTTTCCAAAATTACATTTTTTCTTCCAATTTCATTACATAATGTTTAATGTTCCTTTATAATCTATTGCTTGCAAAATTCCATGATTTAGTTCATGACTCATGATTTTGAAATGTAAAAATTGTGTTCATTTTTTAATGTTGAATTGTATATGGTGTGTTTTATGTTCTCTATTTTATACCTTACTGAGAATTTGAGCTCACTATTTTTTATCATTTCCCTAGGATATAAATAATTATTTTATGTTGGAAAACAAAAGGAGATGATCCTCATGTGATATTTGTTTGCCTTTCCTCATTTTAGAAGATTCTGTTCCGAGTTTCCAATAACACTAAACTAATATAGTCGTTGGGCATCAGTTTGTGTCATGTATTAATTATTACAAAAAATTATTGTAATGTACACTAAGGTCAAGCATAGTTATCGAAAATATTTAATCTGAATATATATAAAAACTATATCATTTATAAAATTCTGAATATCATCGAAGAATGCTCTATTTCAGTCGATGAAAAGTAGAAAACAATAACATGCATGAAAAAAAATGTAGTTATTACCCAAAATATTTCATAACATGTAATTATTAATAAAAAATAAAAAATGATAACAGGAAAATCATATTGGATATCATATATAAAATTTTAACTTTTTAACTGATATATAATAATTTTATATTTATTATATAGGACGTTCAGACATGGAAAATGGAATTTTGGACTTACGAAAACTGATTTTCCCTCTATTTTCTTTAGTTGGGACAAAAGTTATTCTTTGAACTTATTTTATTATAAATGTGTATATAATTTAACTTTTAAATGTTATATAAAAAATCTTAGTTTTTATTGACATTATAATTTTCATTTTATTTTATTTAATAATGTGGCCTATAAAAAAAATTTAAATTTGATTTATAGGATTGATTTTACAATCCCATTGTTCTTTGAGATTGTTTACGTTAATGATTTTTTTGATAAAATATTATTATCTATTTATCCAGAAATAGATTAATAATATTCCCATATCATTTTATTATAAAAAATTGTTTCCATCATTTTACTCTCATTAAGTAACCATGGGATAAAAATAATTTTTTTATTAAAATTCGATTTAATTTTTCTATTTTTTTAAAATTTATTTTTCTTCAATATCATTGTTTTCAAATAATGATAAAATGGTTTTTAAAAAAAATATTTTCAAGAAGTTTAATTTCATTTATAAACTATTTTTAATTGTAAAAAATTATAAAATAAAATTATAAAATTATGTTTTGAATGAGTTTTTTTTGAAAATTTTCATGAAATTATAAAGGAATTTTTTTTAATGTGTAATAAATGAATGAAATTTCAAACCATCATGACTACTCAATGAGTAAAATATACTTTTCTAATCTTCAAAAAATACAATCATTTAATAGTGTTTCAAAAAAAAATTTATGAATTTATAGTAATTTAAAAAATTGAAATTATATTTTTCTCCATAAATGATTTAAATGAATTTTAAAGCATGTAGTATACATTTCCAATGTAATTTAACTGTATTTGTTTAGAAATTCTGTTATAAATTGAATGTACTTTTCAATGAGGAAATCATATTTTCTTGTAGAAATTTTACATGTAATAATTCAATGTAAATATCAATCAAAAATAATATCCTTTGATGTTACATATGATTTATAAGGAATAATATTAAATGAAATGTTACATATTAATTATCTAGATGAATAATGATTATATTTATGAAATCCTTATGGGATAAAAATAATTTTAAGGGGATATTCTATAATGAATTTAATTATTATTTACAAAACCCATTTTTGTTTCACATGTTATGATGTAATCATATCATAAATTTTTTATGATATTGTAGAAAAAGTAAGAATTATTTTCATTATGAGATTGGAGGGACCTATACATCGCTTTAATAAATTTGGTACATCATTATATCCCTTGAGATAACAATGTGAAGAGATTTAATGGTATATATGCACTAGGAGAATCATGTGAGTCTTTGTCAACTATAAGAAACAAGTCCGTCCTGATCCAAAATTGGAAATATTTTATTAGTCATGATCCACAACGATGATGGTCTTTTTTATTTACACTAATATTGGAAATGTGTTTCTATATATATAATTGTGCCATAATTTTATTACATGATAATAAAACTTATGAGATATTTATTATTATTTCTCCCATCGGGGGCCATTTTTTATGATATGATAATGTTTCATGTCATTAATCATGATTATGAAATTTGACAGGTTGAATAGGATCTTTTTAATATATGTTCATGGTCATATACCTTTTTAATTACCTTGTAATTTCATATGATGTAATATTGAAATCACATATTCATACATTTACATAGAATCACATATCACACATTCTTATGTTTCCTTCCATATGTTATGATTAAATTCATACATATGGTGTACTAAGAAGAGTAATACATGGCAATATTTATGTTGGAGAAGTTAAATATATTTCATGAAATAAGTAGATTATGTCTCTATTTTGTAATGATGCTGAACTATTATTGTAGTCATATATTTTTTATGAAATTTACAAAAAATTAATCTAAAATATGTGATTTTTGTATAAGAATATTCTTGTACTTTATATGTGGTATCAGATGAAATAACTTATCATTAATTACACATTAAGATTAAGAAAAAAAGATTGAAACCAATTGGGATATGTCAATGTAAAGGAAATATATATATATTAAAATAATATGAGTATGTTTTTTCCACTTATGAAATCAATTTATAGATAATACATGTTCATGGGGACCTTACATAGAGGTACCAATCGGTAATATCTTTGAAAATGGTTTACTGAGTTTGAACTGTTTTTTACTTGGTGTGCGACAACAAGTATTTATGTACAGCTAATTTGACACTATATAAGGATTTTAAAGAGTTAATACTCATTTTATTTATGAAAAATATTATTGATTTAGATAGATTATGGATATCAATGACATAGGTTAATCATATGGTTTCCTAGATTAAATAAAACAAGTAATTATTTTGTAAACAATCAGGGTTCTTTCATGATTATCTAGTTTCCAATATGATCATTACTTATTATACCATAATTTTCATTTTTATCAATGGGTATTATTCGATAGACCCACGTTAATATTGAAATCAATGTAAAATTCAATTATTTTCCTCCTGATCAAAAAATCTATAATGGATGTTGAATGAAAAATATCATTTCTATTCTCACAAAATATTCTCTATACTTGAACCATGTTGAGTTTTTAAATGATAAAATGAGGGAACAATGATCTATTGAATCTTTTATGAGACAATATATACATTATTTTTGGGGTTAATATGATCCACTAGTATCGTTGTGATAATCATTGAGTTGATATTTTATATACTATATTTCTCAAAACATGAAATGTTTTTCTTTATTGGTTGACATTTGGAATGGTGAAAACATTAATTGTGAATCCTTTATAAAAAATTATTCAATAATATGAAATTGAAAACATGAAATGGGATACGTTTATGAGGATATGAATTAGAATATATTTCCCATGTATTAAATATAAAATTAATGAGAAATAGTTCTTTGTGCATCATTAGATGGATAATTTATATATTAGTACCTATGAAGAACAGTCTACATAGGTTTCAAGGAATTGTTTTTATGCAGTCATCTATAAAAAATTAAAATCGACCTATTGTTTTGTGTATTGAAATAATATATATGAAATAAATTTTATATAGTAGGCTTTAATATCTATGTAAAAAAACTCCATTCTACATTAAATATAGGTATATTAATTAGATATTCCCACCATTCCAATGGATTGGTAAGAAAAAAAGATCGAGTATAATGAAATGATGAATTAATCATATGGGGTAAGTAAAATCCAGAAATATGTATGTTATAAATGATGGATCAATAATAAATTTAATTTAATTAATAGAAGATGGCGTAAAATTAAATACTATGTTGAAGGTCATAAGGAAAATGGATTATGAAATCTGATTAATGGAGTGGTCAATTTAATGGAGGAGACGAATAAACCAATTATTGCAACAATTACACTCTCACGCTTCATGTGCAAGGAGTTAGGGTATAATTTCTGTCAATGTTCCAATACAAGGAATAATGTTTTTGATAATACACAAAAAATATTGAATAATAATGAATAAAATGGAATCCTTGATAAATCACAATAGATAAGTGAATCAAGATAATTAGGGAACACATGACATCTCATATTTATTTATGGATTTGATTATTTCTTATATATAAATGACACCAATGGGTGTCTTATTTATCATAATTCAGATTAATTTAATATCATTATCTCTCTTAACATGGATTCTAGAATTTTTAAAGCACACTTGATATTAAATTTATAAAAGTGTGAAGCCAAGATTCCAACAAAACTGTTTTTATATGATATATTTATTTAAAAAGAATAATGATTGAATTAAATTTTTATTATTTTATAGGTATACATGTACAATAAAAGTATTGTCTATGCATAACACTATAGTTTTTCTATTTTAATATTTGACATATGATCAATGTCTTTGAAAACACTTTTGAGGTTTTATGTGATGGGAATATTTTATTATTCGATGTAATTTATGTGAAATTTATGGAAACATAATCCTTTGGTTATTTTTATGTTTTAGGGATAAATATATTTTAGTTGGAATTACTTTATAAATTATGAACATATGACTAATGGTATTGGTTAACTTTTGAGATTATCTTTTCATTGATTATACGGTAATTATGGGTTTTAGTTGATGACCAAATGATGTAAGAAAACATCGTTTATATATGAGATGATTTATATATATATATATATATATTCATTGGTTTATATAAATTAATTAATATTTCAGGTTTCTTGGAGTACAATATTAAATTCTATATGATTTTGATCTGAAGAATAACTAGAATGTTTTCTCAATCCTTTATCATTATCTTGATAAAGAGTTGAGTTTTGAAATAGTGTATCATGCTCAGATAGATAGTCATTCTAAGAGAACAATTAATAGCTAATATAATATCCTAATATATTGTTACATAGAGTTAAAATGTGTTTTGAATAAAAAAATTAATCTTATTGAGTTTTCATACAAAAATAACATTCAATAATGAATAAAATTGGGTTCATATAAAGACCATTATAGAATAAAGCGAATCATTCTAGTATAATATATTGAAGTTGAATACAGAATTATATATTTACATGAGGTAGTTGATGAAATGAAAGAACATTTTAGATCCATTTAGAATCATTTATGTGGAAAGAGGTGACAGAAATGTTATTTAAATAATATCCAACAATATATAATTTGATGTTATTGAGAATATTTTCAATGATTTTATCCATAAAAAATGAATGGAAAGATAATCCTTAGGTATATAGACCCCATTGAAATTATTGATCATATTGTGAAGGTATATTATCTCTTGGTTTATCCAATGTCCCTCTCTTAGTTTGAAAATGTCTTCCATGTATTTATCTTGAGGATGTATTGGCCAAATCAATCACATGTATTGATCTCATTAGTCATACTGCTAGAGGACGATCATTCACATGAGAATCTATTGGTTGATATTTTAGAATAAGGACCATTTTATGAAAAATGATCACTCACATGGCCATTTTTTTTGTGGTGAAACTATCATCTTAATGATGTTACATGTGTACTTGAGGATGTAATGAGGCCAAAAAGACCTTAGTTGTCAATAAATATATGATGATATTTTATAGAGAAAATCGTTTTAATGGTTGTAGAATGTAACAACCCTACATTTTGATAATAATTTATTCAAATAAATTTATTATTTTTGATATTTTTAGAACACAAAACACAAAAATTTTCATTACTTACATGAAACATTATATTTTTCATTACATTCAAAACAGAGTTTAAACAAAACATATTGAACAAATAAAGTATTATTATGTACAATTATTATAATATATGAGTAGTTAAAATGAGGTGTATACATAAGATTAAGTAAATTATGAAAATATAGGGTTTTTATATGTATATGAAATGAATTAATCAGTGACTAAATTATTATAAATGTGAATGAAAAAAATTTATCATAAAGAAAGCAATTTTTTGAAAAATCTATTTTTCTTCGAACTAATGAATTTAACCTCAATAAATTAAGTAAATTGATTTTATTGAAATATTTTGTTCTAATTTTTATTTTATACATTGAATTAAATGTTTTACATTTATCATATGTGTTCTATAGATAAGAGAAATGAATAAATCCAATTTTATGCATAAATTTTTTTAAGAAAAGTATTTTTGTCGCTTTTTATGAAAATAATTAGTAATTAGTTCTTTCTAATTATAAAAATATTATATGAACATATATAATTATAATTTTAAATTATCACTTAAATATTATATTTGGGTTCCCTTTAGATAATTTTCTAAAAAGACATAATTTTCAATTAATAGTGAAAAGTATCTGTTTATTAACTATTTTCATTTATTTTAAAGAATTTAGAAACATAAAAAAATATTTAATGTTGTTTTAAAGGAAAAATTATTTAAATTATATATATATTAATATTTTTCAATTAATCAAATTGATATTTAATTTTTATGTATTACATTTATTAACTTTCGATAATTTTTTCATTAGAAAATTGATTTTTCATCACTCTGTGACATTACATTAAAATTAAATTTATCCACATCAAGTATTAGAATTTGAAAAAATATTTTCCATATTTTTAATTATAATAATTAAATTATCATATATGTTCGACATCATTTTGAAATTTTTAGATAGTAAAATAAGAAAAATCAATTATAGTGGTTATGTTGAACAATGGTTTATTGGGGGGTTTCCAACTAAAATAATAAAGGTAAATTGACCTAAAAACGTTTAAAACTCAATTTTATGTAAATATTTTTAACCATAGAGACTCTAGTTATCTCAAAAATCAATTTTTGATCATTTCCTTGTGAAAAATTTGGGTATAACGTTTTATTTTTAAAATTAACAACAGTTCCAATCATCTCACTAAAAAAAGACCACTCGCTCTGCTCTCCTATAAACTCTTTAATATCCATTTGGATATACCCATAAATAAAAAACTAATTATTTAATTCCATACTATCTTATTATTAACCTTATTTTTATAATAAATACTATATAGGATGGATTTATGTGAACTCCAAAAGATGTTTCACAAAGATGATATGATGTCATTAACCAAGAGTTTTCGTTTAAAAAATTTCCAACCACAATCATTTAATATTAAAAAAGATGATAAAATAAGAAAATAATTTAAAAGAGAATTATATATTTTTATATTAATTTCATAAACTATATTCATCTCCACCTAGATAATTTGGTAAATGAAATTTTAATTAATGTGTAAGAACTATTTTGAACTCTACAACTGATGTTATTCCTTATCACCAAAAAATATCACAGTTGGATATAATGATGTATTTATATTTTTTTTTATATTTATTTAATTTTTATAAATATTTAATTATAATAAAAATAATACCATCTTAACTCATAAACTATTGAGAAAACAATTCCCCTCATGTATACGTCAGAATACCGCTTCACGGAGAGATGTGATGTGTTTTCCATTTATGTTTTACATGAATGGTAATAATGAAGAATTCAATTAATATATTTTATATTTTTCCGATAAAAACACATATTAAGTTTTTATTACCATAATATATTCTTCATTTCCATTCCTTGGGGGATAAGATAATGTCTTTCATGTGTACAAATAAAAACGACCCTATGAAGAAATATGATTCATTTTTCAAAAACACTTTCCATGGATGGATATAAGGGTAAATTTATTTTATATATTTGATAAATATGATATATAAACTAATTTATTGAGGTAATATACTATTTAAATTTATTTCCATCTTTTAGTAGAGAAAATGGAAAAAAATTTCATGTGTACAAATAACCTACCATCTCCCTGAAAAGTGAATTTAATTTTCTGTCACTATATTTTTAATTAATATAAATTGATATATAATTAATATATATTATTTTTATTTCATGTTTAAATTTATATATTATATTTTTCCAGGACCTAAGTAAGATTTCTAAAAATACCAATTCAATATAACCAATAAAAACAATGTAATTCTTACTCAAATCATGATTTAAAATTGGATTATTAATATATGAGTATGAAATGGTCATAATAAAATCCTATATGTTATTGTATATTTAATTATTCTTGTGTCATATATATATATATATAAATATATATAATCTTCATTATATAGGTTTTTCAAATTTTCTTGAAATAAGTTGAGAGTAAAGGTAAGGGATTTCTGCCTCAATATTTCTACTTTGGGACATTAGTTATGGTAACACATATCTTATTATATTCTGTGTATATAATTACCCATTGATATGTTATATAAAGATTATAAATTTTTATAATATATTAAAATTTTCATTTTATATTATTATTTATTGTGGCCTATTATTATGAAGATACCAGAGAGAGAGAAAATTTATGATACAATCTAAATTTTTATAGTGATTGTTTATGTTTATGCTTATGTATAAGAATTATTATGATCCTTCTATATCGAAACATATTAATATTCTTATAATAATGTTATTTCATGAAATTTTATGTTATATCTTTATTATCTCATATTTATATACTCAACAACTCAAAATTATATTTTTATAAATCTTTTATTTTATTTCTCTATTCAGGGAAAAAATATTTCTCATCCCTATATATAGATTCATAATTTTTTTATGGATTTTTTAAAAATCCAAAAATATTTATTAAATTCATTTGTACAATGATTTTTATTTAAAAAAACTAAAAGGAATCATCTTATTTTTTTGGAACAATATTTTTTTGATAATTAGTAAAAATGTAAATAGAATCAATTTTTTCAAGTGTATGGTTTGAACTTAATTTTCCACAAATATGAAATATAAATAATATAAATAATAACTAATAATTTTAAATTTATTATTTTGATAAATAATTACACCAAAATATTTTTTTATTTCTTATTTTGTCAAAATTGAAAGGATATTTTCCTCAAGAAACCTTTTACATGATTTTATATAATCCATTATAAAATTCCAACACATTTTTTAATAAAAAATATTTTGAAAATGTTATAAACTTTTAAAATATATTTCATGGTGGAAATGATATTTTCCATAATAAATGTTCATTGTTATCTTTATAAATCAATTTCCATCTATGATGACATCGTTTAGTGATACTTATGTTTTAAATGGTATATGTTTGAATAATAAAATAATTATTGGTTATCTGGATTTTTAATGTTTATATTGATGAAATATTTATGAAAACCATTTATTTTTCATGGGTTATTTTAATTTAAATTGGAGAAATATTTATATAACCAATTTTATATACATGTGTTTTGATGATATGATATTAATTTTTTTAGATATTATTGATCACATAAGTCAAGTATTCATTATAAGATGGATGTGACATATATCATCCTAAAATGAAATTGGTAAATATTTATATATAATGAGGTAAAATAGGAAACAAGTAAATAGTATTTATCCATAATCGGAAATAGGTGACTCATGACCCCCAAAAATAAATAGGTTCGTACGAATCCACAATGGGAAACTGGTGATTAGTATTGTTAGACCATTGTAATGGTGTTGGTAGTTAACAATGACATATGAAATATTTTTCTTTATTTATTATGTATGAAAAATTTATTAAATGATTATATGGTAAATTATTGATTTATATTGATTCATCAATCTTATTGGATAGATTTTATGAAATGATATTTTTCAAGTCAAAAATAGTGTTTTTTTATCTATTGTGGGTTGCGTATTAACATAATAAGTCATGTTCATGATCACATGCCCTTATGATTATCTTATGATTTCATATTATTATAAATTGATATGTCTTATATTCACCCTTTTTGACTCTATGAGATCACCTTTTTTTCTTACATATAAAATTAAGAATGATTTATGTAGGGTATTCCTAAGATGAGTACTATGTGATAAGATATTTTTTGGATATATCGAAGGTCATTCCAAAAATTAGAACAGTGTGTTTCAATTATCCAAAGATAGTAAAATATTATAGACCTTGGGTATATATTTATTGAATCTATTAAATATTAATAAAAATATATATGATATTTACATATGGAAATATTGGATGATTATAAAAAAACTGAGGACTCCTTAAGGAATGATTCACATCAAGTCACATGGAGAATAAGGATATACAAGATTCATGTTATTATATTTTAAAATGAGTATTATTATATAATTGTATTTATATAGGTGTTCTGGTCTCTGTGATGAATATATCCCCATTTATATACATGTTATATTTATAATGAAATTATTTACTGTGTGGGAAATATAAATGCATGAAATTTATAATTGTAATATGATAGACACAGAACATGGGCCATAGGGAGGTTTTTCCATATCATGTCCATAACATGAATCAGAGTCCATGTAGTTCACATTAGAAGAGATATATAGCATGGGACATAGAAATTAATCCTAGGTATCATTTTAATAATAGGAAATAGATTCTCTGAAGTTCAAATTGTTCTTAATCGGTATATGGATGAGGAAATAAAATTAATAATTCCAAGGGTTATTTACTTAATTTATTATAATACATTTGGGAATCATAGAATATTGGAGGCCCACATGGGATTAGCCTATAAATATATTCTCATTATGGACATGTGATTCATTATTAATCCAAAAGGAAAAATTTCATTATGAGGTTCTTATGAGAATTGTTTTGGATTGCCCAGAATATGATTCCTATATACGAACCTATTTCTATTATATAAATATACTAGGGTTATAGACTCATAGTACATTTTTTTCTAATAGTCAACAATACTCTGGAATATCGAGATGTATATAATGATGTTTTTAACCAAGTCACATATTATTTAGTTACCATTTGATGTAATAGAAATTATATGAAAAAATAATTTTCTATATAATATGATTGAAAATTATGTAATCCCTTTCATGATTATGGTACAAATAGGGTTTCATGTGTATATTATACATTTAAATTACAGAAACTGTTGATATAACGTTTTTTCTCAAAAAAAGTCTCATGGAGGGGGGATCACATGGTTTGATGGTACATGTCCTTGATATTCCAGTTAAAAAAACAAACAAGTCTAAGGGTTTATTTCCAACAAGGCTGACATGTCTAATGGTATTACCCATTAAAAGTCAAAATTGTATAAGGGTTTCTTCTTGAAAAGGCTGGAATTTCAAAATGCCTCCTTTAATATAAACCTAGCCATTATAAGGGTCATCAAATGAAAATGGACATATGTCCATTGATATATTAATTAATGTACTGAAATGTCCATGGATTTCTTCATGAAAATGATGATGTGTCTTTGGGGATTTTTATTATATTGATGACATGTGAATGAAAAATATGTACAGTTTTCTCGGGAAACCTCATAAACAATACATTTAATGAAATCCCCACCTTACCATTTAAGGATAACACTTCTATATGACAATAAGAGGATTATCAAATAATAATAGAGGCCATTTTATATGGTTAAATACTATGTTACCCTTTAGAAATAGTTGTTAAATACATGTGTTCATAACCCAGGTCTATGATTGAAAATTATTATATTGTTGGGGAACATGGCGATGGACTCATGGATGAGGGTTCCTGTAAACAAAGGGTGAATATCAGGGGGATTTTTCATCTATTTGTATGAATTTCGTATATATAATAAGGATATTAAAATAATATATGGATGCGAGATTCTGTGAAAATGTATTATAATTTATGATCAATGGTTTAAGAGGCCATAAAATAACCATGGATAACATAAAAATGATAATATCCTTCATGGATGTGCCATGATTCCATGGGTTCCTACTGGAGTTATCTTCATTTGATCACATGATCATAATGGAGCCACCCAATGGGGTATCTAATGGTGTGTAGATTTATGAACACATCTTATTTCACTCACATTAATGTGGGAAAATATCAATGGTTTTATATTATTATCTATAGTGGTTCTCTGTGTTGTTTGGAGGAATCAAATGAGGTCGTCAAATTTATATTATTCTCCATAGACCAGATATCATATTTCAAGACCATATATCCTAGAGTTATAAGAAAATTTCACATTTATATGTTTAATACCCCAAGGCCTTGTGAATGAGTCATCACACAAGTGATGAGATAAATGATCACATGATCTATATATTTTTTTATGATAGGGTCTCATAAAAAGTATTAATGATAGGGTCTCATGAATACCTGGAGAATTCCTCTAATGATATTCTATGTGCATCTCCCTTTCTCTGTTTCATCAATGAACCTCCTACCTATCCCACGTTCATTTATTTATAATGAATGTTCATGGACTAGAGAAAGGGATTATATAGGACAATAATTCTAAAAATTGTGCTACTATACACAATGATTATTTCATGTGTACTTGATTTTGGTGGTTGGCTGTGTATATTCGATGTAAACAAACACTTGGAATTCTTAATTCTTATTTAATTTTGACATAGTCATGTAATCACACGATTGTTTAATGTTATCATCTCAGCATAGTATTTTTTATTGATTTAAATGGTGTATTAACAAGGTATATTGACATAATAGTAGGAAAACATGAAATAATGGTGGTAGTATTTATGTGATTAATGTTGTAAATGTTGAAATACTAATGCTCTTATAAAAAAAATTCAGGTGATCAGGACGTGTGATTAAATGAGGGTTTTTGGAATTCCCATATGAAATGCTTTATATTATCATGTTGGACTAGTTACAATCACCATATTATCCCATAATCCATAAATAATCTTCTACGGTATTCACAATACAACACATGGTCATGTAATATAAATATAATTAAATGAATGTAGGTTATCATGTTACAATTTATCCTATAATGTTTTATATTCATAAAAAATCTAAATTGAAGAAATATGAAGGTTTAATGCATGGGTTTTCAAATATATATCAAGTCTATTATTTATCAATAGGGATTAATGTTAAGTGACATCATCCAATGTTCTTAGACTTAGTCGAGTGTTATAAGATAATGGCACTGGATTTTTAGATACTGGAGTCAATAGGGTCTCGATTATTGCACTGAATCAATAGAACTGATATAAATATAAGGAATATTGCATTTTATTCTCTAGGTACTCTCACGACACTCTCTCATCGTGGATTTCTCTCCCCACACTCACAATCATAAGTGCTCTCTTTGCATTCCGCAAAATTATTTTATGGTTATACATGACCCTCATTCTTTCTTCCTCTCTAGCACTGTTTCTTTTTAGGTGTGTATACTCTATTATAATGGCTCTTCCACCATTTTTTTTTTCACTTTTTCTCTTTTTTTACTTATTTATTCTTCTGTTATTCTTTTCCATTCGTTTTTCTTTTAGACCCCATCAGACCCAACTCATCTCTTGTTGTTGGAACCATCATGAATCAAACACATCTCGGCCCAACTTGATGCCAATCTAACGTCGTGGGATTTTAGGTGGTAGTATATGGAGACTCTATTCCTCTTTCTAGTTGATTTTAATTCTTTAGTGTTTCTCATGGTTTTTGATCTGTTTTTAGTGTTTTTTTTGTTCTATGGTTTTGATTTATCTCAACAGTTTTTTCCGGTTTGTTGTTTTCTTCATTCCTAGATATTGTTTTTTGTTTTTAATATTTCCTATTCATTTGGTTCTTGTTTATGATTGATTTACTTGTTGGATTTTTTTGGTGTTCAATAGTGGAGAGGATGTTTTTCTCTTGGTGTTCTTCACCATGTGGTGGCTCTGTCGGCAGGGTTTGATGGTCATTGTTGTACTTGAATCATGTTATTGTGGATTTTTCCTATTTAGAACTCTGCTTAGACTCCTGGTTTCCTCTACTCTTCTCAAAGTGAAATTCGAATAGAGGTACTCAAGGTGTTTTTGGATGTGAGTTTCATGTAGCTGGTCACATTTCAAGTAGTGTATTCCCCGTGGTGGCTTCGACTCCGACAATAGATCCTCAGAGGTATTATTCTTCATGATGGTTTGTGGAGCGATGGTTTGTCGCATATCTCCAACCATTCATTGTCTTTGATGGGTTTTTATGATATGTTAATAGTTTGAAATGGTGGAAAAGATTGATTTCCTTTTTTAATTCAATCATCACCTCTGGCGGTCTGTGTATTGTTGATGTCAATGATGATTGTATTGTTCCTTGTTGATGATTGTGGAAGTCAGTGTCAAGACTCCAGCTGACGCAGTGATGCTTGGATTGAGGGATCCTTGGGTATCGTGTTTGTTTTGAATTTTGATTTTCATTAAACCATATTGTAACATAACATTCCCTGATGGATGTAGTTACCTATTTCACATAAGGAGACTATCTATGAAAATATAAAATATAATTTTTACTTAGTTAATCAATTGAATTGAGAGTTTGGTGGAATATTAGATGATGAATATGACAGAATACATTGCCTAATGAAACACTCTCAATTTATTATATAGTTATGTTTATATCAATTTCATTTAATTATGTGTGAATTGTACCCATGAAGAACCTCTCCCATATCATTTCTGTGTGAGGTATGGTTTCAATTAATAATGTAGCCCATTTCATATTCTCTTTTATTTTAAAATGGGGTTCATCACATATAAAAACTTCATATATTCACTCATGGTCCACACCACAACATTGAGTGGTCCACTCAATCACCTCTTACAAACAATGTGTGTGCCATGATATCCTATCTGGAGCTATGCTTACATTATTATAGCATGCCCTGTGTATGATCTCCTCTTCCACCAAGGATGGATGTCAGTGATATATCCTTGGAATGGTTATGGAGACAACAAAATGGTTCTTTCTTTACAAGGATAGTTATCTGGTCATTGTTTTTCAATTATTTTGGTATAGAACACTTAAAATACAGAGAATAAAAATTCTTGTAAATTGGGTTACAAAATATCAAAAATACATAACATAATATAATATTTTTAATTCCATTATTCTCAATAAATCTACTAAAAAAAATTATTTTTCTATTAAAAATATAATATTAGATTTTTACAACGGTATCACAATTCTCAAATTCTCAAAGGCACAATGCATGGAACACAATCAGGGGTGTTAACATTTATATGTGAAATTCATAAAGTGTGTTTTATCATTTCTATAATTTTATTATGAAAATTAACTAATGGGAAATAATATCTCAAACATTTTAATCATATAAGGATATTATGACATGTTGCATTGTGAGGGAGAAAAATTTCACCATGTCAAAAATTTCGACAAAATGATTAGAATAAGGGGGAAAAGAGAACCAAGAAAAAAATAAACGATGTTATGGAATATAATGAATTGATAAAAAAGTAACACATAATAATTATAAAATAATGTCATTTTATTTGATAATATAAGAGACAAGAAACACCATTCTTAGACAACCACCAACATATATTTCATGAAATTTAATATCTTTTAGAGTTTATAAAACATATAACAATGTGTATAAATGAAGCACAATATAGTTTAAAATTATAACCTTTCAATTTTATTTTTTTTCTAAATTTTACTATATAAATTATGAATAATTGGGTTATCTATTTTTTTGAAAAAAAATTCAAATAATTTAAATGAAAGGGAAATTTTTTCTAAAAATTTTAACATTTTATTAAATGTAGTTTAATTTCTATTTGTGGACATAAAACAAAATAATATAACACAAATAATAGAAAATTTATTTGATAATGATTATATATATTTTAAAATCATCAAATCTAGATTATTTTAGATTGAATAGTTGTGATTTTAAATAAAATATAAATTTCTAGACGAATAGTGACCAATAATGATTTTTATTCAAAACTATAATTTCATTTAGATATATTTCATTGTTAAATTATTATATTTAAAATATAAATATGTTAAATTAAATGAATATTTAAATTAATTTATGTCATTTTAATGAATTAAATGTTTGATTTTGAAAATATATCCTCATATCTTTTTGATAAACTTCTCTTTGGAAACCCACACCTTTTTTCTTCTGTGGGTATAATTTTAAATTTAATTATAAAAATTATTATATTAATTTATTTTATAGAAAATAAATTTAATATTATTACTATTCATAATTTATACTCTAGAATAGTTTCATTAAAATTATAATGAAACTGATTATTGAAAAAGAAAAAATTAATTACCACGTCTAATGTAAAAAATGGGATTATCGTGGATTACACTATAAAAATAAAGGTATAATTTAACTATAAAAATATATAAACTAACATTCATTTTAATATTTAGACTATATTACGTCTTATGATTAGTGATAATTCATTTTTGACCCATTTGGAATGTATAAAATGTAGGTAGACGCTTTTCATTCAAAAATATTCAAGTGTTTTACTAAACTAATATATAAAAGGCCACAAATATCTTCAATTATTCATACTATAAAACCATTTGGGTTTATCCAATATATATGAAAAAATTAAAACAATACATGACCTAATCAAATAATCCTTTATTTAGTTATAATGAAACTATTGGAATACATTTGGTGAAATGAAACATAGGGGGTCTGAGAAGATTTACAATTCCATGTTATGCATGTTTATTTTATTTTTCCCCATCTCATTAATATATTATAATTTTATGGTTATTGAATAAAAACTTATATCTCATATAATGATAAGTTATTATGTTATGGTAATAAAATATATATAAATATTTATATACATACTTTTACCACAATTTTGAAAAGATAATTTCTCACATGTCTACATCTGACTACCCCCACACGAACTGATGTGACACATTTTTGATCAACCCATTTCATTTTGGGCTATGATGATGTATATAAAAATATATATTATATTTATAAAATAATAATACAAATGGAGTCATTATATTATATATAAAATTTTACCTTCTATTATGTTGGGCATAAGATATGGCCTCTAAAGTGTGTGACAGACTATTGGTTCATGAAGTGATGTGATTTTTTTTACTAACACTATACATGGATGATTATAAGGATTTAAAAAATTAATAAATATGATATATATATGAAATAATTATGATATTAATGAAATATTTAATGTAAGATCATGGTTTTAAGAAATGTATGTTTCTTTTGTGTTTTGGTTGAATCCATTATGTTTGGCTTCAAGGGATGTATTCTGAAAGAATGAGAGGCCTTGGGGGTGTTCAAGGGTCTCGATGCATGAATGAAAGGAAAGCTGGGCAAGACCAGCATGGGAGCAAGACCTGGGCACGCCAGGGAAAACCGTGACGCCTGCCCAGGTAAACCGTGAAACCCATCCTCTTCCAGGAAGTAGCATGCACACAGTTTGTCAAACCGTGTGGCCAAACTATGAAGCCTCTTATAGTTCGAAAATTTTAAAAAAATTCTACCCCAGGATTTTAAGAACCCCACTTCGTATTTCCTCTCCATTCCCACCTTATCACCCTAGGAGCGAACCAAATCGTCTGAGATATCAAAGGGGATGATCTCCCTCGTTTCTTTGGCGTTTTTTGTGCCGTTTGATGCGGATCGAAGCTCAGGGAAAGGATAATCCCATCATTGCTTCTCTTTTTTGTTTAGGGTTTTTATCTTCTCTCCCTCTTATTATAAATTCATAAAACCCTATCTTTGGGGTTAGTTCTTGGTTGAAGCTCAAAGGCTAGTCGTATTGAGGTCTAAGGACTAGATTGAGCGTGTGTTCAACCGCGGTTTCGAGGTAGGTGGTCTATAAACGTTATCCTATTATTTAATGGTGGATTTATGCATGTGTGTTATTTCTCATGGTTTTATTTTGTGAGATTTGATCATCCTTGATGTGTTTTGGTATAAATGATGCTTAAATTGGTAAATGGAAACACTCACGATCCCCATGGGATGCATTGAGAATGACTTTACCTAATTGGGGACATCCATGGGATATGCCAGCTTTCCCTAGACATTGGGATTGTTATTAAACATGCGACCATGTTGTAATAATTGGTAGAGCCCTTGACGAAATTGTTGGGATGATTGGATAAACTTGGAATAGAAGTTACGTGACACACCTATACATGGAAATAACCTAATGGTTATTTGTAATGGGTTGAATGGTGGGTTCATGGAAATGATGAACGAGTTAAATGGGTTAATGTGTATACTGATTTAAGATCATAATGGGATAGGTTATGGGTTTAGTGTAGAATGCTTAGTGAGATAGGCATAACACAAGGGAATTGGGTGAATGGTTAAATGATGTGAAATGGTAATGTGTTAATGGGTTAAGGAAAAATGTGAATTCCCACGTGGTTTGTTGTGAATGGTGTTTTCCAAATGGAAGTGAAATGGTGGGTTGATGGTTTCTTATATATATAAGCATGTTCACATGGCTTGTTATAATGGGGTAAGACTTGAGGATCTACGCCCACGGGTCAAGCGAAGACTGATGCTCTAATATCCACCCTAAATGCACGGTTTAGGAATGAGGAATGAGGATCCATTATCTTAATGGTTGCATCCACCTGGACTGAGGATTCAAGGAGAGGATATGGTTGCATCAATCGGTACTGAGGCTTTGAGGTGATAATATGGATACAATGAGAGGGTTAGTCCTAGTGAGATAGGATAACGATTTTTTTACCCTCTTTCTTGTGATTGTTGGCCTTAGACCCATGTAACATATTGTAAGTGATAAACCCATGGAAATGTGATGAAATGGTAAGGGATGGTAATTGGTGAGAAATGAATAGTAATAAAAGTGGCAATGGATTTAGTTCTGAGCTGGTTAATGGAACCTTCAACAATTATTCAGAAATTATCATTCATATTCCTTTTGCATGCACTAGTTGTTCATACTGGATATTTTGTAGACACCATTGTAGGTGGCTTACTATGTTGTACTCTCACCCTGATCGGGCCTCCATTGGGAACCCAAGCAGACATCATGTTTTCAAGTCATGAGAAGGGAAAGTGTCCTATCTAGATAGTTTAGTGGACATGGGTAGCACTTGGTGGAGGAACTGAAATTGGAGTCGGGTCCATTTTGGGGATTTTGGTCATTGTCCTTATTTTGGGATTTTGTTCACATTTTCACTTGTAGTATGACATGGCATATCAATTATTTGATATTGTTGTTATACATGTTCTTTGTTTATTGATTATTGTTTCTACTATCAGTATACTTTTGTTGTGGCTTACTCTGATAAAAATGGGGAATAGTCTACCCACATGACCACATACACCCACGCTACTAGTCGGAAGCCTTTGGAGTATAGGCAGGCATGCTTAAGGTTATGAAACTACCCGGATCGGAGCACCGGTTTAGTGGCTTCCAGGTTGGGGATGTTACAATGTGGTATCAAATGAGGTCGTTCTTCTCCTTCTCTGATGTCTTGTTATTTGGGATAGGATTCCAAGGGTTATGTTGTGTCAGGCCGTGGTAATGAGCTCATGCTTGGGAGTAGTTAACCCATGTATGAGGGATAACCCATGTCACCCTCGGTAGGAAATTTTGTTCTAGGTTGTCTGTTGTTACAGTTGATGATATTTCACCGTTGGGTCATGCACATGTGGTTTGATGTGGTTGTTTTATGATATTTGGCTCGTAGACTTAACAACACTAGGATTTTCATTCATGCATCATTGTAGGCACCTAGGGAGATAGGTGACATGCATTGTGTTAGGCACACACATGAGGTGGGTGTGTGAGGCAAGAAAGTGGGGTGCATCACACATTTCATGAAACCAATAAATAATGAGAACAATGAAATAAAACAATTGGGTATATGATGTTTAATGAAATATAAGGGTTGAAAAGAGGTATAAAATGTTTCTGTAACATGATGTGTGAGTTTGGTGGTAGTGCATTGTTGTTTACCCAACGTGGAAAATGGCACACTGTAGGGATGGTTGGGGTGGTGAATTTTAGGTGTTAATGTTGTTGAATTGTTACATGAAAATGGGTAGTTGTGGCTAGTAAAGAGCTTTTTGATGAAGTCGTGAATGGTTTGTGTTACGCGTGCTAAATATCGTGCTAGGCAATATAGAGAGATGACACCATGACATCGGTTTCGAATTGAGAAATGAGAGGAGGTGTCTGTGAACACTCATCCATTATAAGAGAACGAAATTTTTTTGATCAATGAAGGTAGAGAAGACCAGTTCCAGGAGAACTGGCCTCACATTATGCAGATGATGGATCGGGACCCAGGGCGGGTTGCACCGAGTATGTTTGAGCTGACATGGGAGTTCCATCTACCGCACCCTCCGACCATTACCAGAGAGGGTGGGCCAGAGGTAGCGGAGTTCTCGTTACAGTCTGTCTAGGAGATATTGGATCATCTAGAGACCCATATTGAAAAGTGTGTAAATATATCCATTTATATATTGCAGGGCCAGCCAAGGCATTGGTGGGACATTCAGGTTCAGACCGAGCAGGCTGAGAGGATGTCATGGTAGGTATTTCAGGAAATGTTTCTGGAGCCTTTATACCCAATGACTATAAGGTAAGAGCGGGCTATAGATTTTATAAGCCTGACTCAGGGATCTCTATGGGTGATGGACTATTCTAGTCGCTTCACTGATTTTGGATGCTTTTTCCCAGTGTTAGTAGGGGATGAGGAGGTGGTAGAAAGTCATTTCTAGGATGGGTTGAGACATGAGATCAGTTCTCAAGTAAATATCTTCTACTTGATGAGGTTTTTAGAGGGGATGGATCCAGAAATAATCTCTGAAGGGAACCTGAAGGGAGCTTCAGGTGGTGGGCTTCTTGTTCCAACTGGGTGAAACATTTGTGCGTCTTCTGAAGGTTGGAAGCACCATTTGGAATGTTTCTAGAAAAGTGGTCAGAAGAGAGTGTCAGTCTCTCAGAGAGGGAACCATGTGTTCTGTTTTTAGTGTGGCAGGCTCGGGCATATGCGTGGTCAGTGTCTTCAAACATTCTTTTATTGGCATTCGTGTGGCAGGATGGGGCCTCTGCATAGGTTCTGTAGGAACCCTCAGTAGACGAGTGAGCATGATGTTGAAAAGCAGCTATCAGGTACTGGAAGGGGGTCAGTTTCCCCGTATCAGGTAGGTAGTGGGAGCTCCACATGCCGTATAGGCAGGGGCGGTGACGTGGCACTCCAGGGCGAGATCGCTCACGCCAGTAGGGAATTCCAATGCATGGTTCTCATGCTTGAGTCTAGGGTATAATCGCAGGTCAGCTATAGGCAGTTTAGTTTGTTCCAAGTGATGGAGAGGTCGGACCGTCAACTATTCAAGGTACGATCCTTGTAGATTCTACATTTTCTAATGCGTTGTTTGACACAAGTGCCACACACTATATTTTTTCTGCTCAACTTGTTGTTGTGCTGGGTTTACCTATAGAGGTGGTGTGTGGAGTTTTGTAAATCGACACCCCGTTGGGGGTGCATGTTGATGATGTCAAGCTGTGCAAGGGATGTGACTTGGATGTTGCTGGGTATCATTTTCTGTGGGACTTGTTCATTCTTGAGATGAGAGGGTTTGACCTAATCTTTGGAATCTATTGGTCGATGTTGTACCATGAACACATAGATTGATATCATTGTAGAGTATCATTCATGTCTCTTGATGGTGACTCATATGTCCACCGTGGTGAATGGGATCTTCGAGTATGGCGTGCAGGTCCGTTTTGTCAATAGATGAGTGGAATCACGACTCATGTGGCTTGTCTAATGCTTGGTGATGATGAGGTAGGGGGAAATATAATATTCCTCATGTGGTGGGTCAGTTTCATGATGTGTTTCTAGAAGATTTCTTGGGGTTACCACTGGAGAGGGATGACGATCTCACAATCGAGTTGCTGTCGGGAGCGGATCCGGTTTCTATTCCGCCATACCGAATGGCACCAGCAGAACAATAGGCACTGAAGTTTCATCTTGAGGAGTTGGAGCGTATGGGGTTTATCCATCCTAGAACGTCTCCTTGGGGATCTCCCATGATTTTTACAAATAAGGCTGATGGGTCGTTGAGGCCGTGTGTTGACTATCGCAAGTTGAATCAGATGACGGTGAAAAATTGCTACCCTCTTCCTAGTATTGATGAGTTGTTTGATAATTTTAGGTGTTCATCAATGTTTTCTAAGATCGATTTGAGGTTAGGTTATAACCAGATGATGGTGAGGTCTTCTAATGTACCGAAAACATCTTTCTGGAGTCGGTATTGGTTGTTTGAGTTTGTGGTAATGCCTTTCAGCTGGACCAATTCATCGGCGGTGTTTATGGCTTTGATGAACTGAATATTTCATCCCTATCTAGATCATTTTGTGATTGTATTTCTTGACGATGTCTTAGTTTACTCAAAAACTCATGATGATCATGACCAACATCTTGATATCATCTTGGGTACGCTAAGAGAGCATCAGCTATACGCCCAATTATCAAAGTGTCAATTAGGGATAGGTCAGGAGCATTTTCTGGGTCACATCATCATGGAGGCAGGTGTGTCAGTGGATCCAGAGAATGTTAAGTTAGTTACAACATGGGAGTATCCCAAGAGTGTTTCTGATTTTCGGAGTTTTCTGGGTTTGGCCGAGTATTACTGAAGGTTCATTCAGGATTTCTCTTGCCTGGCATCCCCTCTATCTGGTATGACCATGAATGGAATCAGGTTCGAGTGGTCGGAGGGTTGTAAGAATTACTTCCAAGAGTTGAAGAAACGGTTGAAGACCACACCTATCTTGATCTTACCTGAGGTGGGTAAGAAGTATGTCATGTTTTGTGAAGCGTCCGGAGTTCGACATGGGACTATGTTGATGTAGGATGAGAGGGTTGTGGATTATGGGTCAAGGTAGTCGAGTCCCCATGATCGGATCTATCCCACTCAAGACCTTGAGTTGGCTAGAATGGTGTACGCCTTGAAGTTCTGGAGTCACTATCTGTTGGGAGAACAGTTTAATGTATTTACCGACCATAAGAGTTTAATGTACATCTTCTCAAAGCGGGATCTGAATTGTCAGGAGTGAAGATGGGTTGAATATCTCCAGTATTTTGACATTGAGTTGGTGTACACGATGGGGATGTGAAACAATTTTATTGATTCACTGAGTAGAAAGGTTCATAATTAGGTGGTTCAGTAGTCCATCACCGAGTGGAAGGTGATGGATTTGATTACAGAGATGTAACTAGAGGTGAACGAGGAGAACGGTCTGGTCGCTCCTACTACCTTAACTATTGATTGAACGCTTTTGAGTCGGGTTAAGGAATGCCATCTTGATGATCCTGAGTGTTTGATCATGAAGGAAAATCTTAATGTTGGGGAGCTACCTTCTAGTTGGGACATCGACGTAGAAGGTGTTGTTCGTGTTCGTGATCATATGGTTTTGAAAAAGTGTGTGCGGGAAGAGTTGATGCATGAGTTCCATGCATCAATGTGGGTAGTTCATCATGGTTTGACCAAGATGTACCGTGATATCCAAAGGCAGTTTTGGTGGCCTGGAATGAAGAAGAATGTTGCGGGTATTGTGGCATAGTGCCTTACCTGTCAGTAGGTGAAGGCTAAGCATCAACACCCACATGGTTTGTTGCAACCATTGCACATTCCAGAATGGAAGTGGGATGATCTAAAAATGGATTTTGTCATGGTTCATCCGAAGATGTCGTGGAATAATGATGAAATCTGGGAGGTTTTGGATCGGATAACAAAAGTGTCTCATTTCTTACCAATTCAGGAGACCTTTACAGTCAACCAGTTGGGTGAGCAGTATGTTCGGGAAATAGAGTGGTTGCATGGTGTTCCACAGACCATATTTTTGGATCGAGATCCACATTTCATTTCCCATTTCTGGAAAGGGTTGCAGAAGGCGCTTGGTACGCAGGTGTTTTTGAGTACGACTTTCCACCCGCAGACGGACGGGCAGTAGGAGCGTACGATCCATGTGTTGGAAGACCTTTTAAGAGCTTCTGTCTTGGAATTTGGTGGTTCTTGGGAGAGGCACCTATCAATAGTTGAGTTTTCCTACAACAAATGTTTTCAGGCTACGATTCCCATGTCACCATTTGAGGAACTCTACGGGAGGACATGTAGATCTCCATTGTTTTGGCTAGAGTCTGGTGAATCTGAGTTGTTTGTGCCATGTTTCGTGAAGGAGACATCCGAGAGAGTTATGTTGATCCGGAAGCGAATGGATACATCTTAGAGTAGGAAGAAGTCATATGAAGATCAGAGGCGTATACCTCTTGAGTTTTCGATGGGTGATAAAGTGTTTTTTCTGGTGTAACCATGGTTGGGTATCTGTCATGTTCGAATGCATGGTAAGTTACTGCCCAGGTATGTGGGACCATTTGAGATTGCCGAGAAGATCAGACCTGTGGCTTACCGATTGGATCTCCCACAGTGTTTTGGTGGGATGCATGATGTGTTTCATGTGTTACAGCTTTGATGGTATCACCCTGACCCATCTCACGTTGTTGATGTGGAGGATGTGAAGCTTGAGGTTGATGCGTCCTTTAAGGAGCAACCGGTTCGTGTGGTGGATCGTAGTGAAAATGCCTTGTGAGGAATGGGTGTGCCATTAGTGCGAGTACTATGACAGCATGGGAAAGTTCAAGAAGAATCATGGGAGCGGGAATCAGATATGTGGGCTCAGTGTCCTGAACACTTCTCTTCGGTGGGTCAATGATGCTTGGTAGTTCATCTCGAGGATGAGCTGTTATAAGGCGTGGAGGTTGAAAGATCCCGGTTTTTGGAAAGGTATGATTTCGTTATGTTTTGGTTGAATCCATTGTTTTGGACTTCAAGGGATGTCTATTGAAAGTATGAGAGGCCTTGGGGTGTTCTAGGGGCTCGGGGCATGAAAGAAAGGAATGCTAGGAAAGACCAGCCTGTGCACATGGCCTGTGCACGGCCAGGGCATCGCGCACAGCCTGCCCAGGTAAACCGTGCAACCCCTCCGCCTCCAGGCAGTAGCATGCACACAGTTTGCACACGGTTTGTCAAACTGTGTGGCCAAATTGTGCAGCCTCTTAAATTTGGAAAAAATTACAAAATCGCCACCCTGGGATTTTAAGAACCCACTCTAGATTTCCTCTCTATTCCACCCTCTTCTCCCTAGGAATGAACCAAATCTCCCAAGATCTCCAAGGGGTCGATCTCCCTAGTTTGTAAGGCATTTTTGGTTCCGTTGGATGCGGATCAAAGCTCTGGTTAATGCTAATCCCATTCTTGATTTTCTTTTTGGATTATGGTTTGTATCATCTCTCGCTCATATTCCAAACCACTACAACCCTATATTTTGGATGAGTTCTAGGTTAATGCTCCATGTCTGGTAAGATTGAGGTCCAAGGACACGATTGAGCATGTGTTAAATCATGGTTTTGAGGTAGGTGGTCTACAAACGTTATCCCATAGTTTTATGGTGGATTTATACATTTTTTGCGGTGGTCATGGTTTCCTTGGTGAGCAACGATCAACCTTAACGCCTTTTGGTATAAATGATACTTAAAATTGGAAAATGGGAACACTCACGATCCCCATGGGATACATTGATAATGACTTGACCTAATTGTGGCCATCCATGGGATGTGCCGGCTTTCCCTAGACTTGGAAATTGTTGGTAAACAAGTGACCTTGTTTTTAATAAATTGTAGAGACCTTGACGAATATATTGGTATGATTGGTTGAACATGGAATATATGTCAGGTGATGCACCTAGACATGGAAATAACTGAAGCGTTATTTGGAATGGTTTGAATGGTTGGTTCATGGAAATGATGAACAGGTAAAATGTGTTAATGTTTAAACTAATTAAAGATCATAACGGGATAGGTTATGGGTTTAGTGTTGAATTCATAGAGAGATAGGAATAACACATGGGAATTGGTTGAATGGTTAAATGATATAAAATGGTAATGTGTTATTGTGTGAAGGCATAATGTGAATTACCATGTGGTTTGTTGTGAATGGTGTTGGTAAAATGCAAATGATATGGTGGGTTTATGGTTACTTATATATATAATCATGTGCACATGACTTGGTAGAGTGGGGTATGACTTGAGGTTCTATGCCCATGGGTCAAGCGAAGACTGATGCTCTGAACTCCACCCTAAATGCACGAGATAAGAATGAGGACTGAGGATCCATTCTCTTAACGGCTGCATCCACCCGGACTGAGGCTTCGAGGTGGGGATATGGTTGTATCCACCCGGACTGAGGCTTCGATGTGAGAATATGGTTACTTTGAAGGGGATAGTCCTAGTGAGATAGGATAAAAATGTGTTTATCCTATTTAATGTAATTGTTGGCATTAGACCCATGTAACATAATATATGTGATTAACCCATGGAAATTTGATGAGATGGTAAGGGATAGAAATTGGTGTGAAATGAATGGTAATGGAAGTGGAAATGGCATTGGCTCTGAGCTGGTTATTGGAACCTTAAATAATTACTTGGCAATTATCATTCATATTCATTTTTCATGCACTAATTGTTCGTACTGGATATTTTGTAGACATCGTTCGTGGTGGCCTACTATGTTGTACTCACACACTGCTCGGGCCGCCATTGGGTACCCAAGAAGACTTCATGTTTTCAGGTCAAGATAAGGGCATGGTTCCTTGCTAGATAGTTGAGTGTACATGGGTAGCACTTGGTGGAGGATCCAAACATGGATTCGGGACCATATTGGGGATTTTGTCTATTTTCTTTATTTTGGGCTTTGGTTCACCTTTTCACTTGTAGTATGACATGGCATATTTATTGTTGGACATGGTTTGTATAAATGTTCCCTATTAATTTATTATTTTTTCCGCTATCGGTTTCCTTCTGTTGTGGCTTACTCTGATAAAAAGGGGGATATAGTCTCCCCACCTGACCATGTAGACCCCCGCTGCTAGTCGGCAGCCTTTGGCGTACAAGGAGGCACGCTTATGGTTATGTAACTACCCATCTAGGAGCACCAGTTTAGTTTCTTCCAGTTCGGGGATGTTATATTTAATATTCTAAATAGATAATATATCATTTTATTTCTTCTATTTTCACTTAATTAATGATGATACCATCATTGGTGTACTGGTGCACTATAGACATCACCATGTGATGAACCTATATTTTCATTCAAAAATACTTGGATGATCTATATAAATATAATTAATGAAATTTCCAGTTATATGTAATATTAATATCACTATGAAAATATAAAATAATACCCACCACCTTTCCATAATCATTGTTAAAAATTGAAGTATTACTCGGTTGTATGTATGACGTTCCACCTCCATTATCATAACATACATAATTTTTTAAAATAAAACCTTCACAATTGTCATTAAAAGTTTAATTGATGTATAAATATGATAATTTTTTAATGATTATTATTCTAGATATGATGAAACTATTTAATATTCAAAATAACAAGGACATTCATGATTAGGAACAACTGAGAAAATTAGAAAATGAGCACCTAAAACATTTAAAATAAATAAATATTATTAATGAAAATGTAATATGATTTTATAAATGGAGAATAATTTATATTATAATTATTTATAACGTTTTTCAACTGTCAATAACATTTCTAAAATATTTAATCATGAGTTTAAATCATGTCTACTGAAAGATAAGCCTCCAGTAAGGGACATCGTCTCAGCTTCCCTCCTTTAAAATTTTTTTATTATGGTTGAACTAATTAATTATATAAGGTTTATATAAATACCCTTTAAAATTTAATATACTAAATCCATTTTACATCTTGTTATTTTAGGATTCAATTTGAGTTACTGCATCCAACGGTATATAACATGAAATTTTCCATGTGGTAATGAATTTAATAAATCATATTCTTTTCATAGGGTTATATTACTTATTTGGTGGTTTTTATATTATATGTTTATGTATTTAATTAATTTTTATTATAATATAATATATTTAAACATGAATAAGGTGGATTTAAATTGTAAACATAGAATTTATTTAATTATAAATTCTAATTTCAATGTTATTATATTTGTAAGGTTTTATTTCACAATCTATTTTTGTATAGGATTGTTTATCCATTAGTTTACATTAATGGAAATTAATTTATCATTATCTAATAATGATCATTAAAATTTATCCCAAATGTTTACTCATTACTTTCTAATGTAATAATACAATTTTAATACTCTTTAGTACATATAATTATTATAGAATTTATATTGTAAATCAATCTTCATTTGTCTCTTTAGTTGAAAGTAGAAATTTCATACAAAACCATGTTCTCTAAAAATGATTACATTTTTTATAAATTCATGAAAATGATTTATCGAAGTCATTATTCCTATATTTCAATTTTTCATGAAAATTAATTTAATAGTTTCCTCAGTTTTTCTTCAAAAAATGACAGTTTTTTATTTGTTGTAAATGTGAAATGAATCCTTATTTTACATTACATACACGTATAAAATTTCCAAGTGTCATGACATGTGAATGTTTTAAATATCCCTTTCAAATTTTTATTTGTTATTTTAAATGAGGTATATTTTGAAAGTGTTGTGTGATAGATTATTTTTAAAATATGATAATTCCAAAAGAAAATTTTATTTTCAACTACTTTTTTTAAAATAATTTTTAGGTATTTATATTCATCAATGAGAACAACCCATTTTTCATATATTATTCTTGGGATATGTTGTATTGATATTATCCTATTTATCCCGTTTATGTTTAAAGATAACTTCACAATGTAATTTGTTTACATTGTCATACATGATTCATTTATTTCGTTATTAAATTTACATTGAAATATTCATGTTCTAATGATCATTCAAAATTTAATTTCCCTTAAATATCAATATATTTTATTTTCGATATGTTTTTCGCATAAGTTGTATATAATTTATAAATATGGTTTTCTAAATTGAAACTTATTTTATTATCTAGGGAATGATTGATAAATATTTATTCATTAATTATATTTTAAATTTGATGAAAATGATAAATATTTATGAATTAAATTTATTATTCGATATATGAGAAATGATTTAGAAATGTAGTGATGTGTGGTGATTGTAATTATAGTTCCCCTTAACACAGTGGTAGTCTAGTGAAACAAATCAACATGATATAATTTTTTGGGTTTCAACCTAGTGTTTTATACCATCATATGAATGGTATTGAAATTATAGGTTATTTCTTTTGATTAATAATTTTCTTCATCATGAATGAATTTATTATTATTCATATGTTTTTTATAATTATATTATATCTTGGTGCATTTCATTATTATTTTATTTATTAAATGGTACATTTATTCAGTTACATACATTTATATAATGATTATAACTTATCTTATAATGATATTAATGTTATTTAATTTCATTGTGTGTTCAATTATAATTCTTTACTTATTGATTATTCTTATTGATTCATAATAGATTCCATTGAACATAAAAATTACTCAGAATTTTAGCTCACTCTTATATAATTATTACCTTCATAGGAATCCATGATGTGTAATATAATTTATATGTAAGTATATACTAGAGGGAATGCCATTATTCTTGAAAAACAATTATTCTTTAAATTGTTTATTCAGGTGTAATATATGTAGCAAATATGTATCTAGTTTACTAATAGTATTATGCTATTTTGACCTTTGGTATGTAGTTCTGTATAATTTTTTCTTGTATAATAGAGTAATAATCCTAACCTAGGTTATTGGGTTTTGGGTAAGTATATTTGGTATGAGAGGAAGATCAGTAGAATTATGGTGAAGTATATTTACAAAAAACATAGATTACAGAACATTACACTATGATATATTTAAGAGATAATTAATGAAATAAAATCAGAATTTCTTTATGGCGGATATTAAGGGGGTTTTCTAAGAACTAAATACAAATATGGATATTCAAAGTGGATTTGGTTCTATAAATGATGTACTATGGTGTAATTACTACAAAAAATGTGTATTGGTATTGACTCAATAATTACCTATTACACAACAAAGACACTTAATTAACTTTTATTTTTACACTACAAGGAGAAATTTTTGTATAATTCACATTTAATTTACACAACATTATAGTGTATTTTAATATATTATTAAAATGAATGGATTCTGTAAAACAAATGGTGTTGTTGATTAAAATATACTGGATAGTGATTTAAATATAATATTAATTGTTATATGATTTACCCCAACAATTGTTGTAGCACACATAATTAATTTTGGATTTAGTCAATGGATATAACCTGAAATGAAATTGTGTTTATATTAAACAATATGGAAACAATGTTGACAATGAGAATCTATATGGGTTTATTATAGTAGTGAATGAAATAATGATTATTTTTAATAAGTTATCCTAAAATATGTTTTACAACATATAGCTTAACCAAATATCAGAGTAAAAAAAGTATAAAATGATTGAATTTATAAGAGATTTATTGGAGGAAACTATAGATAAAATAAGGTTTTATTTCTATAATGTGAGAAATTTGGAATGGGAAACCTATTAAATTGTTTCAATGGATTGTGATATTTTTTATTTATATAAAATTATGGAATAATGAAATAAAATTCTGAAACAATGTGAACTAATATGAAAAGAAATAATTCACATCCTAGGCATCGATTAATTTTTCATTTTCATGAATCTATAGAATCTATGAATTATCATAGTAAATGTCATATTCTGAAATATAGCCCTATACCAAGGAAAGAAATATTTTGAAATAAAATTGTCAATGCATTTTTTTATTATGAATAAATATTTAAATTATAGATGTTTTTATACTAATTTTATTTTTGTTATAAAAATTATGAATTTATATATGTATTTGTTGATTTTACATAGTATATAAATCATCATAACATATGATGCATGGAGAACTTAATTATTTTATCATCCTAATTTTGATCATAAATAACAATTCTAAAACATTTTTTTAAAATAGATTCATATAAATAAAACATTAGAAATGAAATTTTTTAAAAACATTTATAGGACTAAAAAAATTGATTAAATATTTGAAAGAGTTATATGATGAATAATGAATTTACATTTTGGGATTAAGATTAATGTTATTGGTAACCTTTATTTTTTATTATATATTTGATGTTTTAGTAATTATGAGTTATCAAAATTGGTGAATGTTATAGGAAATATATTTATATTGTTCATGAAAAGGGAAACCTCATTTCCTTTGGTGATGAAAATGAGGATTGAACCCAAAACACATAGATGATAATGGTTTTACACCTACCGTTGATTTATGTGATGATCAAATTAATATTTCATTTTATTAGTTAAACAATTTTATTAATTAATATTAATGTCTAATAAGTGTTTATACTATATATGATAAAAAATTAAATTAATATATTGGAAAACTCTTTCTAACTATATTGGTTTTTGAAAATAGTTATAGATAGAAATAATTGATTGCATCCATTTTATGGGAATCCAATATTTTAAAAGTGTATTTTAGTGTTTTAAGGATAATTTTTTTATGACATTAATATATTGGAGTAAGTGATGAAATGATAAATTTATTAAATTAAAACACTATATTGAGTTTTTTATTATAAAATAAAAACATAATAATTATGATTATTTCAATATTTTATAAGATGGTGATAATGTTTCTCATATTTAGGAATGAGATCTATAAAAAAGTGTTATCATATTACCTTCATATCATAAAATTGAAATTAAATTTCAAATAATTATATATTTATTGTTTTAGTCTCTTAACATTTAATTTTTCATTAAATTAATTATAATAAATGACCACTATCACACCCCATAATTATATACTCCTTTTGTCCATGCCCAATTCTTATATTTTAAACAGTGGTCACCTAATTGGAAAACTAGTAATGTTTTATTTCATATTACCTTTTTTACTTACCTTTATCTCTTACATTGAGGAAATTTTATTAACATAGTTTCTAAAATGGGTTTTCAATACAGGAATTATAAAATTCCCAAACTAGAATTTACGAGTGCTAGATGAAATTCCGAGGGTGTAATGTATTTAATTTAGATAGAATGTAACTTACCAAAATTATAAAATAATAACAATGTATTTATATCCTTCATGACCCTATAATCATAAATATAGTGTCTACTTTATTACATTAGTATATGATATAAGAATCACATACCAATGAACTGAATAGTTTAGTTGACCTTGTAAACTAGATACAAACAATAATCCCAAATAATATTTTAATTCACAAATGATTTTTTTCAGAATATCATTATTATTTATATAAAAGTCTTGAAGATAATTCTTATTACACTTCAGGGATTCCTAATAAAGGATATAAAATAAAGGGTGATATCAAATTCTCAGTAAGGGATGAGTACAATATATTTTAACATTATTAAATAAACCATTATAAAAATGAACAGTAAAAAAATGTAAATATATGAAAAAACATAAAATTTATTTAGTAGAATAGTATAATAATTATATAGATAAATAGTTTAAAAAATCATTTAATAAATAAAATATCAGTCATAACATAATATGTAAAAATTAATATGGAATTTTAGCTAACTAAAACCACATGCCATATAATCAATAAACTGAAAATGAAATTATTTCATAGTAAAATAATTGTGAAAATATAAAGGATAATAATAAATAAATTTTTAATGAAACAAATTTTTAATTATTAGAAACCTTGTATCAATAACATCATAGCTCTACCATCATAATTCACCCTCGTGATTTTTTAAAATGGATGGGTAGAAACCCATTCCACTATAGCTAGACAAGTGACCAGTTCCATGTGATTACAAATGCATTGAGGGGTATCAATAACAGAGGTTCAATAGTTTCATGCATATGAGAATCATTAAACTTGTATTGAATAATCAATTTAAATCATATAAATTGTTATATATAATTAATTATTTTTATTGAGATATGAATAATAGTTTATCAATATTTTCACAGAAAGAAAACGTCTACATTTCTTATGATATATATTGATTGAAAAATAAAATCAAGGAATTGATTATCAAGAATATACATTGTTGATATAATAATAAACCATACAAATTGTGAATAATGATGGTATCAATAAAACATATCCAAAGTGTAAAAAATATATTATTAAGGGTTAATATTATTTATAAAAATAAATTCCATTTTTTTAAACAAATATTACTTATAGAAAATAAACTATTCATCTTGAAAATCACTTTAAAAAATATTAAACATATTGAAAAATAATTTCATTCAATTTATCTTCAAAAAAATATATTCAATAATATTAAAAAAATATATCATTTAACATAGCTTATACAAATTAATTCTTTTCCCATGAAATGATGTTCAAGTAATCGTTTAATTTCATATTAGTCCAATGAGATAAAAAAAATTCTTTTTATACTATAAAATGGTAAAATGTATACATGTTTAGATAACGATAAAGATATCCTTCTGAATTTTTTTTCCAAAAATAATATTTGGGTTATAATTTATTTAATAAATCGGTTTTATATGTTTAATTTTTTAAATCATATTTATAAAATATTTTTTTGGATGGATACAGATTTCAGACCGAAGGGAGAAATGAAGTCATAATTGAATAAAATATTTTCCATTAATTTTTATCGAACAAAATATTATGAAAATATAAATTTACATTGAAAAATAATAAATAACAATTTTAAATGGAAATTAAATTTTTTTATTATAAAAAAATCTAGTAATTTCCCTCTACATAAATCCTTGAATTAAAAATTCTGATGAGAATGAGTTTTGAAAATAAACACATACATTGATCATTAAATTGAATGTAAAATTAATCAATGAATAGATTGTGTGTATCAAATATAAAACCACATAAAAAAGTTTAAATTCAAAATAAAATAAAAAATGTCAGTATAAAGATAATATTTTTATATCAATGAATGTGAATAAGTAATATAATCCAAAGAAAAGATATTGAGATATGTAATTATTTAAACCTTATTAAATATAATGTGAAATATTTTTTAGAGTCATATTTAAAATTAATAAACAAATTATTATAGATTGGAGCTTTATGTATAATGTTCTTTCACAATTCAGCTTCAATAAAATTTTCATAAATAGAATCAAATATTTATTTAGATCTGCTTACATCTTCATTCTCATAAATGGCTCACCTAGATATTATTTCAACTGCACTAAATGAGTGAGACAGGGTGACCCTATGTCTATAATACTCTTCTATATTGCGGAATATTAGCTGAGTATGCTGATCTCCCATAAGATTGCTAAAAGGACCATAAAACCTATCTCTACCACCAAAAAATTACATGTCCCATTGCATCTTCTATATGCAGATGACATTATTCTCATTACTCAAGGATACAAAAGAAACCTTCTTAAGATTAAAGATATCCTTCTCCTCTATGAGGAAGTCTCTAGTCAACACATCAACATGAATAAATCTTCTATCATTTTAAGTAAATATATTCCTCTGGGGAGAAAAAATACCATCTCTATTATCATAGGTGTCAAAGAAGGGTATCTCCCCTTTACATACCTTGGTCTGTGTATATTTTTGGGTAGACCAAATGAGAATTATTTCACTTACATTACTGACCATATTCTTCGACATCTTTCCTCCTAGAAGGGTATGACCCTTTCGATGGCATGGAGTATTTGTTTTTGGTGAAATTTGTGATTGTTTCTAAACTTGTTTATTCCATTATGATATATAAATGGACACTAATTCATTCAAAATTAATTAATGTTTCTATTAAAAAAATTTTATTGACTCGTAGCACTTCATAGAGAAATCCAGTGACTATCCCCTAGACATCATGCTACACACCCTTCGGATAAAGGGGGGATTGGCATCAAAAATCTCTCAAAGATCAATGAGGTTCTACAAGATAGACTTAGTCGGAACATTATTCACAATAAATACTCCCCCATGAATTTTTTTAGGGTTATTTTCCTTGGAAGTCTTAGAAATAATCATTCTTACTCTCTTAATTCGTCTATGTGGTCCTCCATAAAAAGTACTTTCATTTCTATCATGTCTAACTATATATGGATGGCCAATAAGGAATTGAACATAAAATTTTGGTCTGATTATTAGACTATATTTTGCCTGATCACATTGATAGATATAAATCAATCCCCTCCATACCTCTATGATTCAATTGACTTGATCATTTATATTCATAACCTCGATCTCCATGAGAATATTACTCAAATTTCCGATAATTATCATTTTCCTAATTCTAATGATTTACTTATTTGGGAACTTGCACAAAATGGAATTCTTAAATACAAAGTATTTTAAAAGTAATTTTTCAAAAACAAATTGACAATAATCACCACTAAAAAGATTAATTCATCATTGCCTAGATAAAACCCTCATGATTTACTTTAGTCTTGCGGATTACCCATTAAAGATTCCCCATGAAAAATTGATTTCAAACATTCATGATTACTCTTTGTTCTAAATTTCGTATATGAAACAAAAATAGATAGGAAATTAATCATCTTTTTCTCTCCTTTGAACCAGCAACCACTCTCTATAATTATATTCTTGACATTTTTGAGGGAAGATGGATTCTTTCTGATACCATCAACATGCAAATTCAGAGTTTCATGGAGTTGTCTACTTCACAGAAAATCAAGATCCGTCTAGTTGCGGCTGTCACAGAATATCTTCATATTAATTGGTGTGGTATAAATGAGTAAATTTCCCATAATAATTCTTCTAAAATTAATGCAGAAAAAATGTGAATCCTCATGGCCATTCATGAAGCGGCTTATATCCAAAAAGCTCACTGCTACAATTTGGTCCATGACTTTGGGATCCTAAGACGTGTTGGGGTGGAGTGGATCTACCCTCTCCGTCACACTACTATTGAAGTGTTTTGTTTCCCTCTCCCTCTAATATGGATTAAAATAAATGTGGATGGAGCCTCCAAAGGAGACCTAGGACCAGCGGGTTGTGGTGCCATCTTTTGAAATCACCTGGACCAGATTCTTGGATGCTTTTATGGCTCTTGCGGTTCTTCTTCCGCTTCGGATGCTGAGATGATTGTCGTCATCCATGCCATCTCCTTTTCCAGATTACATAGCTAGAATAATATTTTTATAGGGAGTGACTCCACTACAATCTTTCAGGCCATTTGGAATGGTACCATCCACCTTGCTTGTCCTCTCACTACCCGCTGGATTGACTGTTTGAATTCTCTTGTTGGGCTTAACTTCATAGCCACTCAAACCTTCTGCGAAGCCAACATGATTGCTGACGGGCTTGCTAATATTGGAGTTACTCACGACATACATTGGATGGATGATCTCCCTTCTAAATTTATCCCTTTTTATTCTCGAGATGTTATAAAATGACCTTATTTTAGACTTGTGTAACCTATTTTTTTATAAATAAGAATTTTCTAACTTTTAAAAAAAATTGAGATGATATCCTTGTCCTCATGGTTCCTTTTGGTTTATATTGATTCAAAATCCTTATTTGGTGGAATAAAACCTATTATTAATGTAAAATAAAAATATATTAATATTTATAATATCATATATGATCCTTTTATAATAATTATTCAGATGTTCATTAATAATCATTTATTATTCAAATTGTTTGTTATCTAAATTGTCGTGTTTTCTCATTCATGATTGTGATTTAGGTCCCTATTACTAAGAATATTATATATTTATATAAAATCGAAAATAATAATAAATTTATAATTTCCATATTCATATTAATCATATAATTTTAGTATCAATCAAAAAAATGTATTTTAATAAAAGACGTATTATACAATCATGGATGCGGTAAGCCTTACTCATATGCGAATAAAATTTCCACATATAAATTATCATTATGGAAAGGATGCATGTAATAAGTTATATTAAAATAATGACAATAAAATCATAATTTACATATTATATACTTACAAATATCATCTTTGTGTTTTGGTGATGAAAATGGAGTCACATCACATTTTGAAGGACACTATTCACATATATGTGAATGATGTTATCATATTTATGAGAGTTAAAAGGTAAGAATTAAAATGATATATTATATTTCTATAATAACTAATATTTCAATATTATAATAAATATTCTGTGCATATCACATTTTTTTATTAATTTTTTTACAGGCCATAGTGAATCGTTTATTCTAAAGGTGCTAAACAAATTTAGTAATTTATAATAACATAAACAACCTACATAAAATATAGTACATGGTTTGTCCGAGTTTTAAACCCACGAGGTTGGATACATTATTCTAAATTAAAATGTAAATTAAATTTTGAATTGGTATTTTTTTTATGAAAAAAATAGAGTGCAAATAATATTATTTTTTCAGATCAATAGATCAACATTCTGGGTCTAGTAGTTTTCATCACATTCTAGGGAATTGATTGATAAGTTATTTATTATAGGTTGGTGATAGAATTGGGTTAGTAGGAATCCATTTGTGGGTATCCTACCCAATCATGTAATAATACATTTATAATGGTAATCTACATAGTGAAAATGAAAAAATAGGACACCCAAATACATATTTAAACAGAATCCAAGTAGATTTTTTAATGGTCATAGAAAAACTATGGAATTTAATATATTCAATGAAAGAATAATACATTAAATGAAAGCAATGGTCATGGAATTATAGAAATAAAATGTATAGTAATTGATAGAATGAGTAACAAAAATCCAAAACAATAATAATAGATAGAAATAATCCCTATAAACACATCTCCATACAATCACATCACCTGAAATAAATTGAACTACTCACTCAAAAAACCATGATGATAATGGGAACCATGTGTACTAGAATAAGAAATAATTTGAAAATCAACAATGTAGTAGGACCTCAGATTATCACTCTTTCATCATGTAGTCGTTACTTGGCATCGCTCCAACTCCTCTGCAGTAGGACTATCTTGGAAGGGCGGTTGAGAGACACTATTTAAAATAAATACCCAAAAATCATCCACGATGATTCCACTATTTTTCTACTCACCAACACCATCATGATGTGCAACTAGGTTATATGACATGTAATCCTTTACTCTTCAAGAGTTGTGAATCTCATAATAATGTTTTCCAACAACATGACTCAAAATAAGTCACATCTTTTAATCTAGTTACAACTAGTGTAATTGTGTTTCATAGTGTGTAATTAAGTCATTACTTTTAATAATTGAATAATTAAAATTTCAAAATACGTGATGTGTATTTGAATTATAAGACACAATGTTTTTCTTTCTGTATTTTTTATATATTCATGCTTCATCATCAATAATCTACTGTCACACCACCTCACCCCACTTGCAGCGTGATGTGTCATTTAGCGCCAATTTTTTCAAAATTTCCTTCCATTTTCATAAATCTTTTGTTCCTGCCATAATGGCATAAAACAAGACAAATATCTCCAAAATTGGAAATATTTCACATTTAAATAAAAAATAAATACATTAGAACACTCTAAAATGTATGGATGAAATTAATACAGTTATCATGTATCATTGTTATAATCCATGTAATGCATTACTGAATGAGGATTCAAATCGCTTCCTAAGAAGGTTATATGAATTACACATGAGTGAAATTATCATTATCCATAAGGAATGTGAAGAAAAAATGATATATAGGATCTAATGGACATAGATGAAATATAATTTTAAAAATATTATATATATTTTTATATCATCCATCACACCCAAAAATTAATGGAAAGGGTTGAAAAGGGTTAGAAAATATATTTTATACATGTGTATATGTCATTTTAACTATTTTCATTTTTAAATCAACACCCGGATAAATAAATATTTATCATTAAAATGATAATTTAATTTTATGGTTTCAATATTCAATTGGGTAAATGATTATGATTAAATTTATATATAATATAAATTATTATAAAGAAAAATATTTAATCAATTTTTCAAAATTAAATTTACAGAAGTCGTAAATTTTTACTAAAAATTTATCTCACTAATGCTAAGACAAAGAGGGGTTTTATAGAGAAATTTCAAATAGATTAAATAGTTTTTTTATCGAAATTCAATATTAAAATGATTCAAATCACCTAAAATTGTATAAATTAAATATAATTTATATAAATTCACTCCATAAAATATTTAAGATATTAATTATCATTATAAATAATTTAATGGAAAATAAGGTTTTCAATTAATAATTAGTATTTCTTACAATTCATTAAGAAAATGAAATATTTAATAAATACATCAGAAAATAATTATATGATAATTTTATATTATTATTTTTTAAAAAATGATTATATTATGAAATAATTCCTCTGAATGTCGTGAAATTAATTTTTATTTAGTGTGAAAAGAATGACTAAAATTTCATTTTTGGAAATTTAGTTTATTTTTAATAAAATTATTATTATTATAAATGATAAATATTTTATTAATAATAAATATATAAACATATTTATTATAGTTTATATATTAATAATCATACATTAAACTTTAATGGATGCAATATAAATGTATACTATATTATTGTACTTTTTGACTTTGTGTCATCTATTCCTCGGGTTTAGAAGATATTAAATTTAATGTGATATACATTATGTGTAATTTATGTTTAGTGTTTCATGTAACGTTATATATTGAAAAGTATTTAATTATTTTTAAATTCAAGGGTGTTACATTCATTATTCCTTAAAAAAATTAATACTCACAATTTAAAATTTCTCTCAATAACTAATGGTTTGGCATTTGGAAATAAAATTGAAGAAAACCCACTTCTTTAAATAGTTAATAAATTTTCCTCTTAATAAGAGAGATAATTATGTAATATGGTCATATGGAATATAATGTAACTATTTTTCTGTTCATGATAAAATTGGTTAGAAGTGAAGTAATGTTCTTAGAAGAAAAGTGTAAAAAATTATCAAGTGTGATTGAGGTGGTTACTCACAAGAATGTGAATGATAAATGGGATGTTAAGGGCTCAAAACCATCAATCAGTGATGAATGAGAATATATTATGATTTATCATATATGAATAATATATGATAACATTTTTTTCATGATTAGTTTCCAAATGGTTATGAATAATTTTTCATTCCATAGATATAAAAAAATTTACCTACATGATAAAAGTCTAATTCAAGAAAATTATTTTATACATTGGATATTGGTTGATCAATTTTTAATTAGTCCGTTACATAGAGAAATAAATATACATGTATAATCTTTTTATTTTTGGTGTAATAAAATTTACTTTTAATGAATCTTAAGATCCAAATGACATTGACATCCATTTATGGTTGTTTATAAATATTTTCCAAATCCAATATGGTTATCACACGTTAATAAATATAATAAATTAATATATAAATATCAGAGTATAACCATTGGTTCTTTATTAATATTTATTTTTCAATTCATTTAATTTTAAAATAATGATATATTAAAAATGTAATCTCAATGTGTAGTGGTAGGAACTAACTCTTATCATCCTCCAGTTATGGGTTTATGCATTGTGTACTTTCTCCATATGATGGGATATCATGAAAAATGTAAGTGGATATTTTTATAAACTATATTAATATAATTTCTATAGAATTCCAAAAAAATTATGATGAAAATAACTGAAATAAAATTAATCAACAAATATATTTTCACTCCGGTTTTTGATAAAACTGTTTTTTACAAAGTCTTATAGTCTTAATAGTATATCAACCCAAATGATTGAAATGAATTTAATATTATTTATAGAAAATTAAAAGGCATTACCCCTTAAATAAGTTTTCAATTAAAACAATTACTTTCCACAACATTATGTTAAGATATCGTTAAAAATGGTAGACTTCCACCAATTAAAACTAAAAATTAGATTTTTAATATTTTCAAAACATTATCATTCTTATACAAAATAACCAATGATGGTATCCCTAACTGTTATGTAAATGAAGGCTTAAATGAATACCCAATTTAACACAATCCTCATATTTTTCATAATTTATATCCAAAAAAATCATAACATAAAAAATAAATTTATAATTTAACTCAAGTAACCAATGCATTAATACAACATCCATTTTATTTTAATAACTTTCCTTCCCTGGTCTAGAATTTATATTTTAAAATAGTGAATTGATGATGATAATTCATAGCTTCTATAAATTTTAGAGAACATACTATATATGGATACCTAAACTGAAATGTAATTCTTTCCAATTTACTATTAATTTTTCATCGGTAGTTATTTTCTTTATTACAATTATTTCCATAGATAAATAAATTTCCCAATCATTTTGAGACACTTTCCTATGTGTCCCCTTCATCAATTTTACATGATGGAAATCGATCCATTCTTAATACATGGTCTCCATTCCTTGACCACTTAGTAAACCCCATCTTACTATACTACATTGCGCCTCCATGTTAGTTAAGAATATGTGGTTAATCCTATTTTAGAAAAACTATTTAGGAATAAAAAAAATATCATTCACCCTAGTAATCATCTGATATGGTTTCACCGATAAACAATATTTTTCAACATATTAAATGATTCCACGATTACATCATGTACTATCCTTTTAGTAAAACCTAAAAACATATTCTGATCAACAATAATCAATTTGAAAAATCAATAAATTCATTTGTAGGATGTTTAAATCCTAAAACAACAATTTTTTACTCGATGCCACCCCAGTTTTGACATATGTTATTAATTTTCAATATATATTTTAATCATCAACAGACTTTTTTGTATAAATTTTTAATTATCTAAATTATATCGCATTAGAGTATCAAACTAAGTGTGTAGTAAGGCATGTTTTCAAGCACTAGGTTATGATATGGTGAGTCCAAATGCATCATTTTTAGAGTAATTAACCATATGTACTTTTGTTCAATTATCATTTCTGCTTGTTTTATTCATAAATATATGAATTTATAAGGAAAAAATAATCTCTACCTCACCAAACATTCTAATTTTCTCCCATAATACTCCTCAAGGTGTTCATTGGGTTATGTTTCCTAATATATGTTTTCATTAATTCACCCCGTAAGGTTTCGAATGAAAAATTATTGATTACAACTATAGTAAACTTAACCCCAATATCCGAAATCAAGTATCTAATGAATTATATTAGCATTAAAAATACGACATCAAATCCCAAAGGACAAAATAGTTTTGTATTCTTTTTTATATAGATGCATACATGATCCCCATATTGTATTTTAAAACCTAAATTACATTATTTATAGAATTTCATTTTACCATGAGAATATTCATTCATATCATTTGTGGTACAATTCATGGATTCCAGGGAAATGATACAAAAAATATGTGGCATCAAATGACCTATAAGGGTTAAGAATAATTGAGTCTATCAGGAATAAATTAAACATGATAAATAAAAAATTAACTATATGGTAATGAAAATATCTAAACACATGTTCCATATAAAATATTTACTAAAATACTCAATGAAATTATAAATAAGTAAAAACACATTCTATTTGATCAATATGGTAAATATTATAACATGATAGGGAATAAACAATATGGAAATGTAAATACATGAAAAAACATGTTATTTATCTCATAAATAGAGATTAAAATTCATCAATAGATAATGAAATTAGAAAAATATAATGGATAATAATAACTGGATTATTATTGAAGATAATTTTTTATTATTAGACATCATGTCTCGGGAAATATACACCTCAACCGTTAATATATATACTCTATATATTTTAAAACTGATGGGTAGAAACTTATTTAAATTAGTCTATCCAATATAATCATCCAAATAGTCTTTGAATCCATCTAGGAGAAATATATAATTAGGTTCCACATAGGTATTTCACATCCAAGTCATTATACAAATATCAAATAATATATTTAATTCATTGAAAAAATGTTCTTTATCATCAAATATTCGTATTTAGAAATGAATACAACATTTTCATTATTTTTCTATATAAATATAAGTGATTCAATATAGAATTACACTATTTGAATTGATATATGGTAAAATAAGAAAAATATCCATTATAAATAATATGAATATTTAGAGGAAATTTATTTTGTAATGATCAAAATAAAGTGAACATTTCAAGGTATAGTTATTGAATAAAAAAATGAAACCATTAACTGAATGTCAATGCTATCCTTTTTCAAAATAATCAAAATTTATCATAATAGAGAATAATGATGGAATTAATAAAACTAATCCTAAATTTATTATATGTAAATTTATATTTCTTTTTGTGGATGAATATATATTCTATAATAGGACCTTTGATAAAATTAATGTGGAAAATATTCTTTTTAATTTTGAAAGTCACTTTTAAAACATAACGGATTCTGAAAATCGAATTCCTTGAATATGAATTTTATAAACTATGAATTTACATAATATGAGGGAAAAAATTCATTAAAACTAAACATATTAACACTTAATGTAAACATTAATGTAACTATGTTCATGTTTTTAGGTTATTTCATACATGTCATACAAGATAAAAATAACATTAAATTTTTATTGTAGAAAGGATAAAAAGTTCATCGTCCCTAAAATGACCAAAAAAAATCCATTGATTTTAAAAAAAAAATTTTAAAGTGGTAATTTATTTAATAAATAATATTATAAATTTTAGAAAAAATTTTAAAATTTTTTTTAAGACATGTTTTTTTAAGGAAACATATTTTTGACTGAATAGAGAAATGATGATGGGTATTCATAAAAAATATATAAATCCTTTTTGGTACAAATGATAGGGAAAATTGTAACATTAATAAAAAATATAATTAAAAAATATTGTATAATATAAAATATGTTCCTTATTATACAATTATCAAATACTTTACATCAACTAAAATTTATGAATAAACAGCCTCTATTAGAATGTGATTGAAAAATAAAATAATAAATTTATCATAACATTGAAGTGAAAACTAATAAATGAATAAAATATGTGTATCAACAAAAAATCCACATAAAATAAGTTTACATATAGAAAAATCTATTAAAATCTCACTTTACATATAATCTTAGAATATCAATAATAACATTGAAGCATTATTTCCATATTATAGGAATTTGAGTTATGAAATTCTTACAACTTGGTAACTCCTAGTCAAATCACCTTGGTAGTGGATATATATTTTAAAACACCAAATAAAATTAATGATTATAGAATCATGATATTATATGTTATAGAGGAATTATAGAAAATATTTTTAAAAAAAAATTAAGTGTATTACATTACAATATTATTCAATAAAGCGGACAAGAAGAAATGTCCCTTAAATTGTGATTCCATTTTGGTATGAAATGGGCAATGCATTTTTTTATTATGAATAAATATTTAAATTATAGATGTTTTTATACTAATTATATTTTTGTTATAAAAATTATGAATTTATATACGTATTTGTTGATTTTACAAAGAATATTAATCATTATAACATATGATGCATGGAGACCTTAATTATTTTAGCATCATAATGTTGATCATAAATAACAATTCTAAAACATTTTTTTTAAATAGTTTCATATAAATAAAACATGAGAAATTAAATTTTTTAAAAACATTTATAGGACTAAAAAAATTGACTAAATATATGAAAGAGTTATATGATGAATAATGGATTTACATTTGGGGATTAAGATTAATGTTATTGGTAACCTTTATTTTTTATCATATATTTGATGTTATAGTAATTTTGAGTTATCAAAATTGGTGAATGTTATAGGAAATATATTTATATTGTTCTTGAAAAGGGAAACCTCATTTCCTTTGGTGATGAAAATGAGGATTGAACCCAAAACACATAGATGATAAAAGTTTTACACCTACCGTTGATTTATGTGATGATCAAATTAATATTTCATTTTATTAGTTAAACAATTTTATTAATTAATATTAATGTCTAATAAGTGTTTATACTATATATGATAACAAATTAAATTAATATATTGGAAAACTCTTTCTAACTATATTGGTTTTTGAAAATAGTTATCGATAGAAAAAAATGATTGTATCCATTTTATGGGAATTTAATATTTTAAAAGTGTATTTTAGTGTTTTCAGGAAATTTTTTTTATGACGTTAATATATTGGAGTAAGTGAACAAAAGATAAATTTATTAAATTAAAACACTATAATGAGTTTTTTATTATAAAATTGAAACATATTAATTAATATTATTTCAATATTTTATAAGATGGTGATAATTTTTCTCATATTTAGGAATGAGATCTATAAAAAATTTTATCATATTACCTACATATCATAAAAATGAAATTAAATTTCAAATAATTATATATTTATTGTTTTAGTCTCTCAACATTTAATTTTTCATTAAATTAATTATGATAAATGACCACTATAACACCCCATAATTGTATACTCCTTTTGTCCATTCCCACTTCTTATATTTCAAACAATGGTCACCTAATAAGAAAACTAGTAATATTTTATTCCATATTACATTTTTTACATCCCTTTATCTCTTACATTTAGGAAATTTTATTAACATATTTTCTAAAATGGGTTTTCAATACAGGAATTATAAAATTCCCAATCTAGAATTTACGAGTGCTAGATGAAATTCTGAGGGTGTAATGTATTTAATTTAGATAGAATGTAACATAACAAAATTATAAAATAATAACAATGTATTTATATCCTTCATGACCCTATCATCATAAATATAGTGTCTACTTTATTACATTAGTATATGATATAAGAATCACATACCAATGGACTGAATAGTTTAGTTGACCATGTAAACTATATACAAACATTAATCCGAAATAAAATTTTAATTCACATATGATTTTTTTCAGAAAATCATTATTATTTATATAAAATTCTTGAATATAATTCTTATTACACTTCATGGATTCCTAATAAAGGATATAAAACAAAGGGTGATTTCAAATTCTCAGTATGGGATGAGTACAATATATTTTAACATTATTAAATAAACCATTCAAAAAATGAACAGTATAAAAATGTAAATATATGAACAAACATAAAATTTCGTTAGTAGAATAGTATAATAATTATATAGAAAACTAGTATTAATAAAATCATTTAATAAATAAAATATCAATCGTAACATAATATGTAAAAATTAATATGGAATTTTAGCTAACTGAAACCACATGCCATATAATCAATAAACTGAAAATGAAATAATTTCATAGTAAAATAATTTTGAAAATATAAAGGATAATAATAAATAAATTTTTAATGAAACAAATTTTTAATTATTAGAAACCTTGTATTAATAACATCATAACTCTACCATCATAATTCACCTTCGTGATTTTTTAAAATGGATGGGTAGAAACCCATTCAACTATTGCTAGACAAGTGACCATTTCCATGTGATTACAAATGCATTGAGGGGTATCAATAACAGAGGTTCAATAGATTCATGCATATGAGAATCATTAAACTTGTATTGAATAATCAATTTAAATCATAAAAATTATTATATATAATTAATTATTTTTATTGAGAAATGAATAATAGTTTATCAATATTTTCACAGACAAAAAATGTCCACATTTCTTATGATATATATTGATTGAAAAATAAAATCAAGGAATTGATTATCAAGAATATAAATTTTTGATATTATAATAAACCATACAAATTGTGAATAATTATGGTATCAATAAAACATATCCAACGTGTAAAAAATATATTATTAAGGGTTAATATTATTTATAAAATTAAATTCCATTTTTTAAAACAAATATTACTTATAGAAAATAAACTATTCATCTTGAAAATCACTTTCAAAAATATTAAACATATTGAAAAATAATTTCATTCAATTTATCTTCAAAAAAATATTTTCAATAATATTAAAAAAATATATCATTTAACATAGATTATACAAATTAATTCTTTTCCCATGACATGATGTTCAAGTAATCGTTTAATTTCATATAAGTCCAATGAGATAAAAAAAAATTCCTTTTATACTATAAAATGGTAGAAATTATACATGTTTAGATAACGATAAAGATATACTTCTGAATTTTTTTCCAAAAATAATATTTGGGTTATAATTTATTTAATAAATCGGTTTTATATGTTTATTTTTTTAAATCATATTTATAAAATATTTTTTTGGATGGATATAGATTTCAGAACGAAGGGAGAAATGAAGTCATAATTGAATAAAATATTTTCCATTAATTTTTATTGAAAAAAATATAAAGAAAATATAAATTTACATTGAAAAATAATAAATAACCATTTTAAATGGAAATTAAATTTTTTTTATTATAAAAAAATCTACTAATTTCCCTCTACATAAATCCTTTAATTAAAAATTCTGATGAGAATGAGTTTTGAAATTAAACACATACATTGATCATTAAATTGATTATAAAATTAATAAACGAATAGATTGTGTGTATCATATATAAAACCACATAAAAAAGTTTAAATTCAAAATAAAATAAAAAATGTCAGTATAAAGTTAATATTTTTATATCAATGAATGTGAATAAGTAATATAATCCAAAGAAAATATATTGAGATATGTAATTACTTAAACCTTATTAAATATAATGTGAAATATTTTATAGAGTCAAATTTAAAATTAATAAACAAATTATTATAGATTGGATCTTTAAGTATAAAGTTCTTTCACAATTCAGCTTCAATAAAATTTTCATAAATAGAATCAAATATTTATTTAGATCTGCTTACAGCTTCATTCTCATAAATGGCTCACCTAGAGGTTATTTCAACTGCACTAAATGAGTGAGACAGGGTGACCCTCTCTTTATAATACTCTTCTATATTGCGGAATATTAGCTGAGTATGCTGATCTCCCATGAGATTGCTAAAAGGACCATAAAACCTATCTCTGCCACCAAAAAATTACATGTCCCATTGCATCATCTATATGCAGATGACATTATTCTCTTTACCCAAGGATACAAAAGAAACATTCTTAAGATTAAAGATATCCTTCTCCTCTATGAGGAAGTCTCTAGTCAACACATAAACATGAATAAATCTTCTATCATTTTAAGTAAATACATTCCTCTGGGGAGAAAACATACTATCTCTATTATGATAGGTGTCAAAGAAGGGTATCTCCCCTTTACATACCTTGGTCTGCATATATTTTGGGGTAGACCTAATGAGAATTATTTCACTTACATTACTGACCATACGCTTCGACATCTTTCCTCCTTGAAGGGTATGACCCTTTCGATGGCTTGGAGTATTTGTTTGGTGAAATTTTTGATTGTTTCTAAACTTGTTTATTCCATTATGATATATAAATGGACACTAAGTCATTCAAAATGAATTAATGTTGCTATTAAAAATTTTGTATTAACTGGTAGCACTTCATAGAGAAATCCAGTGACTATCCCCTAGACATCATGCTACACACCCTTTTGATAAAGGGGGGATTGGCATCAAAAATCAATCAATGATCAATGAGGATCTTCAAGATAGACTTAGTTGGAACATTATTCACAATAAATCCTCCCCCATGAATTTTTTAGGGTTATTTTCCTTGTAAAGCTTACAAATAATCATTCTTACTCTATTAATTCATCTATGTGGTCCTCCATAAAATGTACTTTCATTTCTATCATGTCTAACTATATATGGATGGCCAATAAGGAATTGAACATAAAATTTTGGTCTGATAATTAGACTATATTTTTCCTGATCACATTGATAGATATCAATCAATCCCATCCATACCTCTGTGATTCAATTGACTTGATCATCCATATGCATAACCTCGATCTCCATGAGAATATTACTCAAATTTCCGATAATTATCATTTTCCTAATTCTAATGATTTACTTATTTGGGAACTTGCACAAAATGGAATTCTTAAATCCAAAGTATTTTAAAATTACTTATTCAAAAACAAATTTACAATAATCACCACTAAAAAGATTAATTCATCAATGCCTAGATAAAACCCTCAAGATTTACTTTAGTCTTGTGGATTACCCATTAAAGAATCCCCATGAAAAATTGATTTCAAACATTCATGATTACTCTTTGGTCTAAATTTCGTATATGAAAAAAACATAGCTAGGAAATTAATCATCTTTTTCTATCTTTTGAACCAGCAACTGATCTCTATAATTATATTCTTGACATTTTTGAGGGCAGATGGATGCTTTCTGATACCATCAACATGCAAATTCAGAGTTTCATGGAGTTGTCTACTTCACAGAAAATCAAGATCCGTCTAGTTGCGGCCGTCACAGAACATCTTCATATTAATTGGTATGGTATAAATGAGTTAATTTCCCATAATAATTCTTCTAAAATTAATGCAGAAAAAATGTGAATCCTCATGGTCATTCATGAAGCGGCTTCTATCCAAAAATCTCACTGCAACAATTTGGTCCATTACTTTGGGATCCTAAGACGTGATGGGGTGGAGGGGATCTACCCTCGCCCTCACACTACTATTGAAGTGTTTTGGCCCCCTCTCCCTCTAAGATGGATTAAAATAAATTTGGATGGATCATCCAAAGGCAACCTAGGACCAGTGGGTTGTGGTGCCATCTTTAGAAATCACCTGGACCAGATTCCTGGATGCTTTTATGGCTCGTGCGGTTCTTCTTCCGCTTTGGATGCTGAGATAATGGTCGTCATCCATGCCATGTCCTTTTCCAAATTACATAGCTAGAATAATATTTTTATAGGGAGTGACTCCACTACAATCTTTCATGCCATTTGGAATGGTACCATCCACCTTGCTTGGCCTCTCACTACCCGCTGGATGGACTGTTTGAATTCTCTTATTGGGATTAACTTCATAGCCACTCAAACATTCTGCGAAGCCAACATGATTGCTGATGGGATTGCCAATATTGGAGTTACTCACGACATACATTGGATGGATGATATCCCTTCTGAATTAATCCCTTTTTATTCTCGAGATGTTATAAAATGAACTTACTTTAGACTTGTGTAACCTATTTTTTTATAAATAAGAATTTTCTAACTTTTAAAAAAAATTGAGATGATATCCTTATCCTCATCATTCCTTTTGGTTTATATTGATTCAAAATCCTTATTTGGTGGAATAAAACCTATTATTAATGTAAAATAAAAATATAATTAATATTTATAATATCATATATGATCCTTTTATAATAATTATTCAGATGTTCATTAATAATCATTTATTATTCCCATTGTTTGTTATCTAAATTGTTGTGATTTCTCATTCATGGTTGTGATTTAAGTCCCTATTACTAAGAATATTATATATTTATATCAAATCGAAAATAATAATAAATATGTAATTTCCATATTCATATTAATCATATAATTTTAGTATCAATCGAAAAAGTGTATTTTAATAAAAGACGTATTATACAATCATGGATGCGGTAAGCCTTACTCATGCGTGAATAAAATTTCCACATATAAATTATCATTATGGAAAGGGTGCCTATAATAATTTATATAAAAATAATGACAATAAAATCATAATTTAAATATTATATACTTACATATATCATCTTTGTGTTTTGGTGATGAAAATGGAGTCACATCACATTTTGAAGGACACTATTCACATATATGTGAATGATGTTATCATATTTATGAGAGTTAAAAGGTAACAATTAAAATGATATATTATATTTCTATAATGACTAAAATTTCAATATTATAATAAATATTCTGTGCATATCACATTTTTTTATTAATTTTATTTACAGGCAATAGTGAATCGTTTATTCTAAAGGTTCTAAACAAATTTTGTAATTTATAATAACATAAACAACCTACATAAAATATAGTACATGGTTTGTCCATGTTTTAAACCCAAGAGGTTGGATACATTATTCTAAATTAAACTTTAAATTAAATTTTGAATTGGTAGTTTTTTTATGAAAAAAATAGAGTGCAAAAAATATTATTTTTTCAGATCAATAGATCGACATTCTGGGTCTACTTGTTTTCATCACATTCTAGGGAATTGATTGAAAAGTTATTTATTATAGGTTGGTGATAGAATTGGGTTAGTAGGAATCCATTTGTGGGTATCCTACCGTAATCATGAAATAATACATTTATAATGGTAATCTACTTAGTGAAAATGAAAAAAATAGGACACCCAAATACATATTTAAACAGAATCCAAGTAGATTTTTTAATGGTCATAGAAAAACTATGGAATTTAATATATTCAATGAAAGAATAATACATTAAATGGAAGGAATGGTCATGGAAATATAGAAATAAAATGTATAGTAATCGATATAATGAGTAACAAAAATCCAAAACCATAATAATAGATAGAAATAATCCCTATAAACACATCTCCATACAATCACATCACCCGAAATAAATTGAACTACTCACTCAAAAAACCATGATGATAATGGGAACCATGGGTAATAGAATAAGAAATAATTTGAAAATCTACAATGTAGTAGGACCTCAGAGTATCACTCTTTCATCATGTAGTCGTGACTTGGCATCGTTCCAACTCCTCTACAGTAGGACTGTCTTGGAAGTGCGATTGAGAGACACTATTTCAAAGAAATACCCTAAAATCATCCACGATGATTCCACTATTTTTCTACTCACCAACACCATCATGATGTGCAACTAGGTTATATGACATGTAATCCTTGTCTCTTCAAGATTTGGGAATCTCATAATAATGTTTTCCAACAACATGACTCAAAATAAGTCACATCTTTTTATCTAGTTACAACTAGTGAAATTTTGTTTCATAGTGTGTAATTAAGTCATTACTTTTAATAATTGAATAATTACAATTTCAAAAGACATGATGTGTATTTGAATTAAAAGACACAATGTTTTTCTATCTGTAGTTTTTATTTCTTCATGCTTCATCATAAATAATCTACTGTCACACCACCTCACTCCACTTGCAGCGTGATGTGTCATTTAGCGCTAATTTTTTCAAAATTTCCTTCCATTTTCATAAATCTTGTGTTCCTACCATAAAGGCATAAAACAAGACAAATATCTCAAAAATTGGAAATATTTCACATTTAAATAAAAAATAAATACATTAGAACACTCTAAAATGTATGGATGAAATTAATACAGTTATCATGTATCATTGTTATATTCCATGTAATGCATTACTGAAAGAGGATTCACATCGCTCCCTAAGAAGGTTATAGGAATTACACATGAGTGAAATTGTCATTATCCATAAGGAATGTGAAGAAAAAATGATATATAGGATCTAATGGACATAGATGAAAAATAATTTTAAAAATATTATATATATTCTTATATCATCCATCACACCCAACTATTATTGGTGGTAATTTAATGATTACTACAATCACTTTTCGAGTCAGTTGCCTTCTGTACAGATGAATGAATATTTAATAACCCATTTGATAGAACTGGATATGCTTTTATGAAGGGAAATTATTATAAAAACATCTATGTATAATTAATATACTTGTTTTATTATATTATAATTGTATAATCTTAATTTATTATGGTAAAAGATTAAATATAATTAATTCAATTATTATGGAACATTTCCTCATCTTTAGATATCCTCCATATGTTTCCACTGAATCCATCCTAGGTTGTCATTATTTTGAATGTAAGGATTCTATAATTATATGATGGAAATTGGTATCCTTTTTAGGTATTTTCTAAAAAATTAAGGTTTAATGGTGTGTAGAATGGATGAGAGGGGACATTTTATAGGTGTGGTGTGTGGCACAATTGTGATTTCATGAAATCAATAAACTCCATAAAACAATTTAATGTCACAAGTCTCTATGAATAGACTATTATATTAAATATAATAGAAAGGGTTGAAAAGGGTTAGAAAATATATTTTATACATGTGTATATGTCATTTTAACAATTTTCATTTTTAAATCAACACCCGGATAAATCAATATTTATCATTAAAATGATAATTTAATTTTATGGTTTCAATATTCAATTGGGTAAATGATTATGATTAAATTTATATATAATATAAATTATTATAAAGAAAAATATTTAATCAATTTTTCAAAATTAAATTTACAAAAGTGGTATATTTTTACTAAAAATTTATCTCACTAATGCTAAGACAAAGAGGGGTTTTATAGAGATATTTCAAATAGATTAAATAGTTTTTTATCCAAATTCAATATTAAAATGATTCAAATCGCCTAAAATTGTATAAATTAAATATAATTTAAGTAAATTTACTCCATAAAATATTTAAGATATTAATTATCATTATAAATAATTTAATGGAAAATAAGGTTTTCAATTAATAATTAGTATTTTTTACAATTCATCAAGAAAATTAAATATTTAATAAATACAACAGGAAATAATTATATGATAATTTTATAATATTATTTTTTAAAAAATGATTATATTATGAAATAATTCCTCTGAATGTCGTGAAATTTATTTTTATTTAGTGTGAAAAGAATGACTAAAATTTCATTTTGGAAATTTAGTTTATTTTTAATAAAATTATTATTATTATAAATTATAAATATTTTATTAATAATCAATATATAAACATATTTATTATAGTTTATATATTAATAATCATACATGAAACATTAATGGATGCGATATAAATGTATACTATATTATTGTACTTTTTGACTTTGTGTCATCTAATCCTCGGGTTTAGAAGATATTAAATTTAATGTGATATAAATTTTGTGTAATTTATGTTTAGTGTTGCATGTAACGTTATATATTGAAAAGTATTTTATTCTTTCTAAATTAAAGGGTGTTACATTCATTATTCCTTAAAAAAAATTAATACTCACAATTTAAAATTTCTCTCAATAACTAATGGTTTGGCATTTGGAAATACAATTGAAGAAAACCCAATTCTTTAAATAGTTAATAAATTTTCCTCTTAATAAGAGAGATAATTATGTAATATGGTCATGTGGAATATAATGTAACTATTATTCTGTTCATGATAAAATTGGTTAGAAGTGAAGTAATGTTCATAGAAGAAAAGAGTAAAAAATTATCAAGTGTGATTGAGGTGGTTACTCACAAGAATGTGAATGATAAATGGGATGTTAAGGGCTCAAAACCATCAATCAGTGATGAATGAAAAGATATTATGATTTATCATATATGAATAATATATGATAAAAAAATTTTCATGATTAGTTTCCAAATGGTTATGAATAATTTTACATTCCATAAATATAAAAATATTTACCTACCTGATAAAAGTCTAATTCAAGAAAATTATTTTATACATTGGATATTGGTTGATCAATTTTCAATTAGTCCATTACATAGAGAAATAAATATCCATGTATAATCTTTTTATTTTTGGTGTAATAAAATTTACTTTTAATGAATCTTAAGATCCAAATGACATTGACATCCATTTATAGTTATTTATAAATATTTTCCAAATCCAATATGGTTATCACACGTTAATAAATATAATAAATTAATATAAAAATATCACAGTATAACCATTGGTTATTTTTTAATATTTATTTTTCAATTCATTTAATTTTAAAATAATGATATATTAAAAAGGTCATCTCAATGTCTAGGGGTAGGAACTAACTCTTATCATCCATCAGTTATGGGTTTATGCATTGTGTACTTTCTCCATATGATGGGATATCATGCAAAATGTAAGTGGATATTTTTATAAACTATATTAAAATAATTTCTATAGAATTCCCAAAAAATTATGATGAAAATAATTGAAATAAAATTAATCACCAAATAGATTTTCACTACGGTTTTTGATAAAACTGTTTTTTACAAAGTCTTATAGTCTTAATAGTATATCAACCCAAATGTTTGAAATGAATTTAATATTATGTATAGAAAATTTAAAGGCATTACCCCTTAAATAAGTTTTCAATTAAAACAATTACTTTCCACAACATTCTGTTAAGATACCATTAAAAATGGTAGACTTCCACCACATAAAACTAAAAATTAGATTTTTAATATTTTCAAAACATTATCATTCATAAATAAAATATCCAATGATGGTATCTCTAACTGTTATGTAAATAAAGGCTTAAATGAATACCTAATTTAACTCAATCCTCATATTTTTCATTATTTATATCCGAAAAATTCATAACATAAAAAATAAATTTATAATTTAACTCAAGTAACCAATACATTAATACAACATCCATTTTATTTCAATAACTTTCCTTCCCTTTTCTAGAATTTATATTTTAAAAGAGTGAATTGATTCTGATAATTCATAGTTTCATTAAATTTTAGAGAACATACTATATATGGATATCTAAAATGAAATGTAATTCTTTCCAATTTACAATTAATTTTTCATCAGTAGTTATTTTCTTTATTCCCATTATTTCCATAGATAAATAAATTTCCCAATCATTTTGAGACACATTCCTATGTGTCCCCTACATCATTTTTACGTGATGGAAATTGATCCATCCTTAATACATGGTCTCCATCCCTTGACCACTTAGTAAACCCCATCTTACTATACTACCTTGTGCCTCAATGTTAGTTAAGAATATGTGGTTAATCCTATTTTAGAAAAACTATTTAGGAATAAAAAAAATATCATTCACCCTAGTAATCATCTGATATGGTTTCACCTATAAACAATATTTTTCAACATATTAAATGATTGCACGATTACATCATGTACTATCCCTTTAATAAAACCTAAAAACATGTTCTGAACAACAATAATCAAATTGAAAAATCAATAAATTCATTTGTAGGATGTTTAAATCCTGAAACAACAATTTTTTTCTCTATGCCACCCCAGTTTTGACATATATTATTAATTTTCAATATATATTTTAATCATCAACAGACTTTTCTTTATAAATTTTTAATTATCTAAATCATATCGCATTAGAGTATCAAACTAAGTGTGTAGTAAGGAATGTTTTCATGCACTAGGTTATGATATGGTGAGTCCAAATGCATCATTTTAAGAGTAATTAACCATATGTACTTTTGTTCAATTATCATTTCTGCTTGGTTTATTCATAAATATATGAATTTATAAAAAAAAAATAATCTCTACCTCACCAAACATTCTAATTTTCTCCCATAATACTCCTCAAGGTGTTCATTGGGTTATGTTTCCTAATATATGTTTTCCTTAATTCACCCCGTAAAGTTTCGAATGAAAAATTATTGATTACAACACTAGTAAAATTAACCCCAATATTTGAAATCAAGTATCTAATGAATTATATTAGCATTACAAATACGACATAAAATCCCAAAGAACAAAATAGTTTAGTATTCTTTTTTATATAGATGCATACATGATCCCCATATTGTATTTTAAAACCTAAATTAAATTCATTATAGAGTTTCATTTTACCATGAGAATATTCATTCATATCATTTGTGGTACAATTCATGGATTCCAGGGAAATGATACAAAAAATATGTGGCATCAAATGACCTATAAGGGTTAAGAATAATTGAGTCTATCAGGAATAAATTAAATATGATAAATAAAAAATTTACTATATGGTAATGAAAATATCTAAACACATGTTCCATATAAAATATTTACTAAAATACTCAATGAAATTATAAATAAGTAAAAACACATTCTATTTGATCAATATGATAAATATTATAACATGATAGGGAATAAACAATATGGAAATGTAAATACATGAAAAAACATGTTATTTGTCTCATAAATAGAGATTAAAATTCATTAATAGATAAGAAAAGTAGAAAAATATAATGGATAATAATAACTGGATTATTATTGAAGATAATTTTTTATTATTAGACATCATGTCTCAGGAAATATACACCTCAACCGTTAATATATATACTCTATATATTTTAAAACTGATGGGTAGAAACTTATTTAAATTAGTCTATCCAATATAATCATCCAAATAGTCTTCGAATCCATCTAGGAGAAATATATAATTAGGTTCCACACAGGTATTTCACATCCAATTCATTATACAAATATCAAATAATATATTTAATTCATTAAGAAAATGTTATTTATCATCAAATATTCATATTTAGAAATGAATACAACATTTTCAATATTTTTCAATATAAACATATGTGATTCAATATAGAATTACACTATTTGAATTGATATATGGTAAAATAAGAAAAATATCCATTATAAATAATATGAATATTTAGTGGAAATTTATTTTGTATTGATCACAATAAAGTGAACATTTCAAGGTATAGTTATTGAATAAAAAAATGAAACCATTAACTGAATGTCAATGCTATCCTTTTTCAAAATAATCAAAATTTATCATAATAGAGAATAATGATGGTATTAATAAAACTAATACTATATTTTTTATATTTAAATTTATATTTCTTTTTGTGGATGAATATATATTCTATAATAGGGCCTTTGATAAAATTAATGTGGAAAATATTCTTTTTAATTTTTAAAGTCACTTTTAAAGCATAATGGATTCTGAAAATCGAATTCCATGAATATGAATTTTATAAACTATGTATTTACAAAATATGAGGGAAAAAATTCATTAAAACTAAACATATTAACATTTAATGTAAACAATAATGTAACTATGTTCATGTTTTTAGGTTATTTCATACATGTCATACAAGATAAAAATATAATTCAATTTTCATTGTAGAAAGGATAAAAAGTTCATCGTCCCTAAAATGACCAAAAAAAATCCATTGATTTTAAAAAAAATATTTAAAAGTTGTAATTTATTTAATAAATAATATTATAAATTTTACAAAAAATTTTGAAATTTTTTTTAAGACATCTTTTTTAAGGAAACATATTTTTGACTGAATAGATAAATGATGATGGGTATTCATAAAAAATATATAAATCCTTTTTGGTACAAATGATAGGGAAAATTGTAACATTAATAAAAAATATAATGAAAAAATATTGTATAATATAAAATTTGTTCCTTATTATACAATTATCAAATAATTTACATCAACTAAAATTTATGAATAAACAGCCTCTATTAGAATGTGATTGAATAATAAAATAATAAATTTATCATAACATTGAAGTGATAACGAATAAATGAATAAAATATGTGTATCAACAAAAAATCCACATAAAATAAGTTTACATATAGAAAAATATATTCAAATCTCACTTTACTTATAATCTTAGAATATCAATAATAACATTGAAGCATTATATCCAGATTATATGAATTTGAGTTATGAAATTCTTACAACATGGTAACTCCTAGTCAAATCACCTTGGAAGTGGATATATATTTTAAAACACCAAATAAAATTAATTATTCTAGAATCATGATATTATATGTTATAGAGGAATTATAGAAAATATTTTAAAAAAAATTATGTGTATTAAATTACAATATTATTCAATAAAGTGGACAAAAAGAAATGTCCCTTACATTGTGATTCCATTTTGGTATAATAATTTTTAAAATCATCTAAAGTTTTATTAAATTGTAATTATATTATTATATAACAATATTCATATTATTAATATCATATATTATCATTTAATAACATCTTATCACATGTTCTTTGATAATCATTCGTTGTTTCCATTTATTTGTGTTGATTTCATTGTTTTCTCACTCGTGCTTTGTTATGACATTTCTGATTATTCTCATACTATTTAGTTTTATCATCTAGATAAAAAATATCCTAAAATTTATATCATATTATTAAATTAGTTATACATAAAATATAAATAATTATCTACTGTTTGGTGAAATGATGCATGTTACGTTGTTGGAGACGATGGCTCTTATGTATGCCTGCACAATATTTCCATTTTTCAGCAATCATTATTGAAATGAGGTATGTAAAATATTAAAATTACATAATGGAAATAATATCATAAATTATTTATTATATACTTATATATATATCATACATGGGGTGTAGTGAGTAATAGAAAGTCACATCACATGGTGAATGTGGTAGGCCATAAGTACCAAAATTAAGTTATCATCATTATTTGAGTGTGAAGGTATGAATGAAAATGATATATTTTAATTAAATAATTATAATTATTTCATTAATATTCTTATAATTTTATTCACATCATATATATTTATTATATATAATATTATTAAATTCCATGTACATTTTTAGTGAAAAACTAATAACATCACTTTGTAAGGATGTTGTCAACTGTACACATGAGTGACATTATTGTGACCCCTATGAAATAGAGAGTCCAAAAAACTTATTCAAAAGATAATAAATCTAGAGGTATGATTATCTTATAAATAATATATATATATATATATATATATATATATTAGGTCTATAATTATACATAGTAGTGAGAGATAGTTATGGGAAAATAGAATTCCATCAGTTGGTTAGGCGGTAGTCCCCCATAAAAATGAATGACGATTTCATAGACCATTCGAAATAAGTAATGGGTTTTGAAGGATATTAAGATATTATAAAAACATCTATGTATATTGAAGATGAAGATGATATTTTATCCCTTCATTTTAATAATAATTTTTGGTGTTGGAAGAAGAAATAAATAAAAATCCCTTATTAAAGAACATTACCTCTTCTTTGGGAATCCTCCTTCTGATTTTAAAAAATCCATTCTATGATGAATTTATGCCCAAAATAGATATGATAAGATGATTTCATAGATTTTGGGATATTATTTTGGCATGGCATGGTCTGATCTAAATATGTTTTAATATTTGATGAAGAGATGAGAGTAGTTTATCTATATTTGTGAGGTGATAAGCACATTTGTAATTTTTAAAAAATAAGGCTTTCTACCCTAGTGGTATTTATGAAATAAGGACAAACAATGTACCATTAGGTTGAATATAAAGAACAAGGTACATTTCATCACCAAAAATATATTTTAGGAAAGTTTAAAGGTTATTTTAACCCTTTTAATTTTCAGATTCACCCAGAAAATTTCAATTATACATTAACTATGGTAATTAACTCTTACTAATTTCAATATTCATTTTGGTAAAAAATTTGGTTTTCATTATTTGATAATTCATATTATTATGATTAAAATATGAAATAAATCTTAAAAAACTAAATTCATAAATTTTTTAAAATTTAATTTCAAATGAATCCCATATATATAATGAGAAACTTGGTTTTTGAAAAGAAAATGTTCAAAATAATAATATGTATTTATATCAAAATTCAGCAATAAAATAATTATATTTATCAAAAATTGATATATATATATAAATATATTTAAACTAATTTATATATAAAAATTTTCTTAAAAAATACTTCATCATTATAAATAATTTAAATCAAATGGAATTTTCCCAAAAAAATATTTATTTTTTACTATTCATCATAAAAATGACCCATTTCCGAAAAATTGAAAAAATTCACCATAAGTTAATTTTAAAATTATTAATTAAAAATTTAATTTTTTTAGAAAATAATTTTTTATAAAATATGTATGATCAAATTTAGTATGTGTGTGAATAGCCATATTAAACCATTTTTTATGAAAATACATTTTCAATGAAAACAATTATTCTTCATCCAAATGATTAATATTTTTTACTAACAAATGAAAACCCATATTTAAACTAATATAATTTTTACTATTAATAACAAGAAATTTATATTCTAGGTTATAATTTAATAGTATATTAATGTTTATTTAAACTCAGGGCTCCGTGTTCAACAGGCGATTGAAGGGAAAATATTTAAAGAGGTATTTTTTGTGTTTTATAAAACCATAGTGTTGAATGTCACATAATATTTACTAAATAATTATTTTTTATAAAATATAGATGTGTTACATAATTATATTACATATGTTACTGGCAGCAACAACATTAAAGAAGTCATAAAATATGTTTCTTAAAATAAAATATCTTCATTTGCTTGTGGAATAGGTAACTTTGAGTCTAAATGGACGTTAATGTAGTAAAATGTTCAAAAATAACCTTTAAATTTGTGGGTATTAATGTTATTAAATAAATTATTTACATTATTTTTTATATATTTATTAAAAATTAAATATGAATCATTTGTGAGAAAATAATTTTTTTTCGAAAATCGTTACATTTATTAAATGATGTTTTTTCTAGATTTTAGCATGTTATTTAAAATAAAAATTTACATAAAATATAAAATTTATTTGATAAAAATAAATTAATTTTTTAAATCATTATATAATATTATTTAATGTCTAGTTTTTTTATTTCCGTGAAAAGTTATATTTTCCAATTAATATTAAAATTTAAATATTTTTTTTAAAATCACCTTTTGATTTAAATAATGTAAAATGTTAAATTATATTATGAATTTCTTTAAAGTAAAATTTGTAAAATAACAACATAATTTTCTTAATTTTCTTAAATTAAATAACTTTCATATAGAATATTTATATTAAAACATTCATTATATATCATAATATTTTATTTGGAAACCCACTTTTTCGTTGTGTCTCCATGGATAATTTAAAATTGAATTATTAATATTCAACGAATTGATGGTATAAAAATGGATTCAATATTATTAATCTTCAAAGTTAATATTATATAATAATATAATGTAATTTTATTTACAAAATTTAAAATTGAATGTATTAAAAATTTATTACCACAATTAAGGTAAAATGTGTTTACTTGAGGAATAAAAGAAAACAATAATTGTTGAAATGTTATATAAACGTCATTAATTATATTTTATGTTATTATTTTAACCTTTTAATGACTAAATCTCAATAGTTTTTAATTTTAGAAAATTTGGAATTTTAAAAAACATGTGGCCATCTTTATCATTAAAAAAAATGTTCCACTCACCTCAATTATGGAAGGTCATAGCTCCCCACTAATATTCACAGTGTAAAACCATTTTTGTTCCAAAAACACGTAATTAAATTGATTAAAAACATCCATAACATAATCATATGATCCTTCTTTTCATAAATCCATTCAAGTAATACTTGTTTTATAATCATAAAGTGGTGTTTCCAGATAAGGTAAATCTCATAACCATGAATGATTGTTTTATTTCTTCTCCCTCATCATTGAATTATTAAAAATAAATTTTTATATAATAAAACCAATACATTAATAATAATGTGATATAATTATTTTACTATCATTACATACATCTATATCATATTCCCAAATATTTGGAATTATATCTTCACTAGTTTTAACAACGAACTTCCACATCCCAAATTGATGTGTCACGTTTTCCATCAATACCTATCACTATTGTGTATGATGATGGATATAAAGTATATATATATATAGTTGATATTTATAGTGTCTTTATAACTCTTTATCCATTTTTTAACATATAACAATTTATTAATTTACATTCCATAGGGTATATGATAATATCACTGATGTGAGTGGTGTACCATTACATTACAAAGTGATGTGATTATTTTTTCACTAAAAATATACATGGAATTTAATATGGATAGATTAAATGAATATATGTGATGTAAATATAATATATATGATATTAATTACATTTTTATCATTCAATAAAAATATTATATCATTTTATTTATTCTATTTTCACTTAGTAAAAATGATAATGTTGTTCGTGGCTGTGAGCCTTCACGAAGTGATATGACTCTATTTCCATAACCATTAAACATGAGTGATATATACATAAGTATTTTTAATGATTTAAAATTGTTGTTATTATATTATTATCATTTTTAATTACATAATATTTATTTTCCCCTCTGCATAATCATCTAAAAAATTGAAATATTACTCACGTGTATGAACGGTCAACCATCTACATATAACATACATCATTTTTCAAAAACATATTTCATTATTGGTATTAAATGTTTTATCAAGGTATAAATAAGATAATTATTTCATTATTTTTATTATTTAAACTATTTATCTGTATAATTATAAAAAAATTTGACCATTGATGACAAATCACAAATTTGAAATCAAGGAAATTTACACCTGAAAGAATGAAAATAATGAATGATTATTAATTAACAAGAAATATTATATTATAAAATATTCATATATGTTATTATAAATATAAATTTATTTTTTATGTAATTTAATAACATGGTTCAAACAACTATAAATTATGTTAAAAATATTCAACCAATAGAGAATGTAAGGTAGTGTAATTCCTCTAAATTTCCCATCATTGAGGAATATTTTATTTGTGTCCAGCTAATTTATTTTATATTGTCTCAAATATGACCCTTTTGCACATAATATCATTATACTTATCATATTATTTTATTTAGTATATTAATTTGAATTATTTTATCCAATTTTGGTTAATATAAAACCATCAAAGTTGTTATGTATTTCATAACTCAATTTCATTTCCTTAAGTTATAATACATATTCATTATCATTGATATTTTTTGAATATGTGTGTCTTTAATTTTTATTATATAATATTATATATATCATTTTATTTTGTATATTTACATTAGAAACACATATATTATTCTTTTATTAATTCTCACATCGAATTTGTGGTCTTTTTAATGTTTTATTTAATAACATCATTTTAATTTTGTTGGTTTATACTTGAGTCTCATTTAAAGGATTTAATTTTTTCTTTTTTAAATAAAACACTTTAATTTTATTATCTAATTTTAATTTATGATGTTTAAAATTAATAGTATAATTTTTCCACTTTATTTTCAAAATAGCATATTTGAAATTGTTTTAGTTATATCCTACATCATTTCTACCTTCTGAACAAAATCATATTCCCACCAAAACCATGTTCTCTAAAAAAACTGAATTTAATATTTTACATTACCAAAAACGAATTTATTATATAAATTGATTCCCAATTTTGTTTTTTGACATATGTTTTTAAATTAATTTTCATGTTATTTTTCAAACAATGTCTTTATAGATTTCACCAAAAATGTGAAATGATTATTTGATTTGACATGTATGGAATGTATGGAGATTCTTACTATCACGATCCATCAATGATTTAAATAGTCCATTTTAATTTTACTGTCTTATGTTCATATAAATTTATTTTGATAATTTTTTTTAACCATTATTTTTAGAAGGTGATATTAAAAATGAAAAGTATATTTTTCCCAATAATGTGTTGTAAGGTATTTTTATTGAATATAATTTCATAAACAAAAGAATCATTAATTTAAATATAATTCACTGGGATATGATATATAGATGAAATCCCTATTCATATTCAGGATGGTTTAATATCATTTTGACATTGGAATATATTGACATTCACATCCTTGTTTCACTTTTGATGTCGTTGGCATTCCCATGAAATATGTACATTCTAATGATCAGTAAGAATTCCATTTCAACTAATTAAAAATATAATTTATCATGGATATGATTATTTACCAAACATTATAATATTTCTACATGTGTTTTTATATATTTAATTTCATTTTTTATTCCATGAAAATATTATTCAACATAAATTCTTCACTAAGTATAGATATATGATTATAGGGAACATTGTTTATGAATTAAATTTATTATTTCATATATGCAGAAATATTTCGACGTATCATTATTTTTTGGGACAAGATTTATATATCCCCTTGATGCATAGGTAGTGTCATGAGGTTAACCAGTCAGTTAGAATTTAACATGTTTATACCTATTGTTTTAAATTGTCTCATGAAACATATTAATGGTAAATATATAATATTTTTGAGAACATCAAGTCCAATGATTAATTATTTCCTACATTAATAATTGATTTGTTATTATGAATGATATTTTCAAATTGATATTATCTCTAGATTCCTTTAATTATCAATTTTCTGATTAAATGGAATCAATGTTTAGTAATTAATAGTCCCATATTGATATTTACATATTTATTCATGATACCTGTGTCACTTATTAAATGTAATTTTAGTTCAGTTATTTACCTATTCAAATTTATTATTCATATTCTTATCATGATATTCATGTTATTTAAATTGAATTTCTTTAGTTTTCTACATTTCCATATATTCTTATTCATTCATGATAGTTACTCTTGTATATATGCTTTATTAATAATTTTTTCTCAACCATATTTTATTTCATTCCAAGGAATCTATAATGATTATAATGATTAACATCCAAAAACATGATATATGAAATAATGTAATTCTCAACAAAAATATTTTAAATTGTGATTTCAAATGTAATTTGAGAAAGATATATTAATAAATTTTACCATTACTAATTAAATATTCAGTTATTCACGTTTTTATTCTATATATATTATTCCAATTTAATATGGAATTAGACAGTCATTTTGATACAAGTGTATCGGTCCTTAAAAAATCCTACAAGTGCTAATTGGAGAATAAACATTTGTACTTTAATCATGGTAAAGGGAGTTTATTTTAGGTGTAGATATAATAGACACCAGACAAATTTGTATAATGGAAAGAAATAAGTCTGGAATGTGAAGTGACTATATTATGAATGGATGGGTAAATTTTAAAATTAGTTCCATTAGGGTCATGAAAATATTCCCCAAAAATGATAAGGGATAAAGATGAATACTATTAAATTACTACAGTTGACGATGAAATCCCATAACTATTGATTATTTTTATATTGATCATAAAATTAAGAATTTGTTTCATTTTATATAGACTAAGACATTGTTGTTTTTGGTATATATTGAAAATACCTTGACATTTTGTCGAAGTAATTATCAATCAAGGAACCTAGTAAGAATCAGGTTTTCATGCTGTTTTTTTAAGATGACAAATATTTTCTATGCTGCAAAAATTGTTGATATAACAATTTTTTGATCTAAAAATTCATGATTTAACAAATTAGTTTTTTATTTATGTATTAATATATTATGTATTAAATAATATACTAATGGATTGCTAAATAATATTTTATTCCATTACATTCTTTTCTAATAAATTTATATTTTTTCAACAGTCAATTGATTAATGGATTTGTTTCATTATTTTTTTAAGATGTTCCCTATCATACTCAATTTCTCTTCAGACATTATTTTTCTCATCCATGTATATATATTAACATCCCAAAATGGTTTTCATTCTCTAATAACTAGATTATCTATTATTTAATGTATGATTTATGTTTCTCAATACTCTTATTCAAATGATTTTTTAATTTTCATTTGTAATATGAGGGTTTAAAAAAATTGTATTTTACAAAATATATTCTCTAATTACCAAGATAAAATTTAGAATTAATAACATATTTAGTGGTACAAGGGATGTAATATCATGACAATTTATTAAAAATAATAAAATTATAGATATCTTATATAAATGGATGCACTGATATTTATATGAATTTAGATGTATTGAAAAAATATTAGTATTTAAATGTGATATCCATAATATAGACGTCTAATTGGAGGTTATTACTATGATCCAAAAAATTATGAAATATATTAACAATGGTCCCACCCAACACAAATTTGTTTACTATTTATTAGGAAAAAAGTATTCAATTTGTAATGATGTCAATTGATAATTTAAAATGTAATTTTATTAAAAAATGAATTTAATTGAGTTTTTATGGAAAATTATAACTAATTTCAACAAAATTTATACAATATATTTTAAGTAATTGATTATTTTTAAATTCTAAAATAATAATTAAATTTTTATGAAATTTTGTTAATTTTACAAAATGATTGATTTTTGGTGATTGTTTAAAAATACCAATTTATCAAAAAATGGATTTTATTATCATTAAATCAAAAAAATTAAATTCAGTACTCTATTTTTATTGGTATTAAAATTAAATATGATCCATTATAATTATATTAACATAATTAATTCCATTTGAATAATATATATTTATGATTTTGATATTAGTGAGTTTTTATTCTTAAAACACCAATAACTATAAACATTATTTTCATTTATTATAAAATAATATTAATTTTTATTTCTTCTACATATAAAGATTTATTCGTGAAAAATCTATTCCCTATTTTGAATCAATATTACAAATTTTTTTAATTAATTACCTTTTAAATTTGGTCATTTTAATGAATCGCCATAGTAAATCATTATCACCTATTTTAGGGTAAATTTGGAATTTATAGAAACAAATAATATGAAGAGGCTTTAAAAATCCATCTAAAAATTCTGCAATTCAAATATATTAGTTGATTGCATAATTAATCATCCAATAATCATAGATATTATAATTTGAAACAATTTTTGTTTCATAATGTCCCTTATAATATTTTTTGTAATAAATAAATAAACTCTATATGTTTTAATATCATTATTATAATTCAATAATGATAAAAGAATTTATTTTTACATAAATTATTTATTTGAAATATATTTTTCATGTATTTGTGTTTCAATTTTTATTGATGCATGAATCACCATAAAATTTTATAGAACACAGAGACATTACATATTAATGTAATAGAAAAATAATAAAAAAGATTTAATAAATAACAAATTAAATAAGATTTGGAAGAATTATTATATTAGAAATTTTTAATAATGAAATATGGAATATTAATAATGTGTTAATTTTTTTTAATTCCACATTAATTATTATTGTCGTAAAACAGAAAAAAAATTGAGTAGTTCTAAAAATTTCATTATTGTTATCATAAGTTTTATAAAATTTTATTAAGTTAACAAAAAGTAATAAAAATCATATACTCAATAAAGATAATACGATATGTTTGATCATATCAATGATTTTCTATATTTGGGCCACATATCCTTTTATAGTTATATAGTTTTCCCCTAGAGAGTAAAATACTTTTATATCATAGTAATCATCGTGAGGGGTAAACATTAATATATTATGGTAAATAAGTCATTTAAAAATATATAAATGTTATTGTTTGACAGTATAAAATAATTTCATAATCCATGATTTTAAATATAACTATTTGTATCCACATTTACTATAATATTTCATTTAATTTTATACAATATGTAATTCCACGGTTGCGCCTACACACTCTTTTAAAATGGAACATCCTCTACTACCATATTCACAATGTTTATGAAATTTTTCATGACCATGCCTTAAAAATACATCTTTTAAATATCATCATATATGTTATAGTGTTTCTAGTTTTATCAAAAGACCATTCAATGTCCACTTAAAAATATTTCCAACGTATGTTCTTTGAGTATGATGTAATCTTCTTAAGTAAACATTTTTTTATTTTAATTACTATAAATATATGGTATCCAATTAAAAATAATTAATTCAATATTTTTACTCTATAGTATTTTTAGTATGATGATTTCTAGAAAATATTAACAATCTTTTTGGAAACATTTTAAAGGTAAAATTTTTCTTGTCTGTAAATATGACTTATCATTTCCCTGTAGGGATGCAATTCGGTTTTGATCCCCATTAAACTTATATATTAATAATTATTGAATTTATGAATATAAATTTTATTAATGAAATTATTATATTTCTATAATATATAATTGTTATTTCGTTTCATTTCATTTTATCCATTGAAATGTTGAAACATCACTCATGTGTACAAAGAGACCATCATCTCCACATAGTGAAGTAATTCATTTTTCATTACATAGGTATACGAATGGTTAAAAAATGTAAACAATAAAAAAAGATAATTATGTCATGATTAATATTTTTACATGTTTAAACCATGGCCACAGTTTACATACTGGATGTGTCAATCCAAAACATGAATTGAAAATAGACAATATTTCACCTGAATGACCATTTTAAGGATTAATTTTACGTGAAAGGAATATTTTATATTCAATATGAATGGTAAATAGAGTGTCATGTATTAATATAGTTCAGTAATTTATATATAATATATTTAAATATATTATAAATGAGTTTTTTACAGGAATAATTAATGAAGACAGTTTAGGTAATGGTTTATTTTAAGTATCATTATTATTTGTGTTTGTTAATGTTTAGGTTTCTCTTTAGGATATATTATGATTTTTATATTAAGAACAATATATTTGGTTATCCTATATTTAATTATATACATTACATGTAATCCATTCATTACCCTCTTTTTTAGTACTAAATATTATGAAAAAAAATATTTCAAGTGAATGTGGACATTGTTTTCACTTTAGTCAGAATTCATTCTCACCAATTTATATATTTTCATTAAAAAATATCAATAACGTTTTTAATATAACACAATTTGTTTTATTAAAGTAATTATTATGGATTTTTTACTTTTTATTTATTAATATAAAAGGAATCATTTTGTCCTTTAATTAAATAATTCACTTTTTGAATAAGATTTTAATATAATCTTTGATATAACATGAATTACTTGAATACCATTAAAAATATCATGAATAATATTTTATTTGAAACCTAATTTACATGTTTCCTCATTTATTTCAAAAATAAATGTTATTCTTAATATTTTGGATTTTTTTGATTTTGAATAAGTGATTTCAATTTTTAATTTTAATTTTCCACAAGAAATTTTATAGGTATATTTTTAATATATATTTTTAAATTATTAACTTCCATTGATGAGTTATATTATTTTATTGAGTATATAATCTAATGATACCATGAACTATATTTCACTTGATAGATCATGATCAATTTGACATGGGAATGTATTGATATTTCATTGACTAGCACATCTAATATAAATAATTGTTATTTTTTAATTATTATTTAGTAAATTACCCTATTTATTCATTTGATTAATGAATTAGGATTGTTATGTTAAATTTATGGATTAAAAATATATATCTCATCGATGTTTCACTAGATTTAATGATACAATAAAAATACTATTTGTCTTAGACCTTACCATTTTATTTAAATTATTTTTTAATTAGGCCTCAAAAGTAAATTTAATATTATTGGAATAATGAATTTCACTGTTTTGGAAATAATTAATCATTTCTGCGTTATTATTTAAATATTTACTATATCTGTTGAAATTATTTAGGCTTGTGTGATTATATATATGGAATTACAATATTATAATTTATTTATTCATATTTTAGATTTAATTATATGAATTCCATTACTAAGAATATGATGTTCAATATGTATATAATACATTGTATTTTATAAGCTCTAGTTTTTTATGATATTCATGATTTATATTTTTTAATAGGACTTCGAAACTATCTGTTCATTTTGTAGGTAATCTGAAATATCTAATTCTATGAATATAAATTATCCATTTTCTCTCGGCTAATAGGGTTGGGGTCTTTTTACTACCCCTATATAAGTGGATGGATACTATATAGGCGTATAATGAGGCTCCTTGGATGATGTACATTTATAGTCCTCCATTGAAACTTTATGTGTCTCTTTATTTTGATAATAAATTTTAATATAAATAATTTTTATAAATTACGACTATAAAATATTCAAATCCAACATTTACATATAAAATATATGAAAAATTCATAACGATTCACTTAAATTAATACTAAAAAAATTAATTTTTATTTATATTTTTTTTAGTTAAATAATTTATTACAATATTTTTCAAAAATAAATTGTTATAAAAAAACAAAAGAAATTAATTAAATGATTATATAAATATAACTAATATAGAGAAATTTTAATAAATTTTTTATAATTATCCAATAAAAAACAATATGAACCAATAAACTATATATCATAATCTTAAGAAATGTTTATATAAATTTTATGATAATTATAGATAATAAAATTTTATTTTTATAGATGTTTCCAATAGTATGATAATAATCATAATATTTTGGAAGCATAAAATGATTTTTGTAAAAGTAAAAACATAAATTAATATTTTTCCAAATCCATTTGTTACATATAATTTAGATTAACTAAAAAATTATAAAAGAATAAAACTACTATAAAAATATATTCATTAATATTATATAAAAATGATGTTCTAATTAAATAAATTGAAACTTATACATAAATAATTTTATGGAATTTATAAAAGGTATATAATAAATAATATTTGTTACCTAAAATATCAAGAAATTAATAAAGGATTGGTCCCACATATTCCTTCCTCATTATCACTATGTATAAAATAAACTATCCACATTATGTTTTTTGCAATACTCTCTCATAATAATTCCATATATGTTGGGTTCTCATATTAGTTAACATCATTTTCAAATTATTCATCACTAAAATAATATTTTCTCCCAAAGGGAATTTTTATCCACTTTATATTTTATTGATCAAGAATATAATTTTTTTATGTTACCATGAAAAATGGATAAAATATGTACCTAAATAAAAAATGATTAGCAAGTTTCATATTTAAGTAATCACGTCAAACATAGTTTTTTTAACCAATTTTCAAATAATCAATGTATCTCAAAATTTAATGTAATCATCCACTAAGATTTTTTCAAAAATTATTTAATAAGAACTTCCTGAAGTTATTGTTTCTGTCTTTATCAATCAAAAAAAGTCTTCTATGAACACCTACAAACTAATACTCTATAATACTTTTATGTTGCCTTCATTAATAATTAAAAATTCATATCCATTAATGTTATACTAGATACATTTAATGGAATGTAATCTTGGTCTACCTCTTATCCACATAAATTTTTATAATTCATCTTATATACAATGAATGTTTACATAAAACGATGAAAAAATAATTTTTATTATCTTTAAATGTTCACATGAGTATTTGTATTTGATAAAAGTCTCCAAACACATTTTTATACACTATTAAATATCATTGGCCATCATATATTTTAGTAAATATGAACCAATATTACAAATTCATTTGTTCACCAAACAATTATTATACGTTAAATGCATATATATCCTTTCCCAAAAAACAAGCACATACAATGATTGTTAAAAGAAAAATACTAGTTGTCTATTATTGAAAATAAGTTTCTAAAAACCCATCAACCTTCATAAAAATGGTGTTATTGAAAATGTGGCATTAATTTTAAATATAAATTATTAATATATCTCAATAATATATCCAAGGAAATTTGAAAAGGATACATCAATCTGAGATATATAAGTAAATAATGAATTATATATCCAAAAAATGGACAATTAAATGCACCCTAATATTTTAAAAATAATTATTCAAATACACTACCAATTAAAATTGTATTCACACATCATTACTCTCCAAATTATTCCACATATATAGATCAATAACGTTCTTATAAACTGAATTGAAAAGATACCAAACATTCATGATAGTCATTCTGGAAGTGATGGGTAGTATTTCAAAACATTCATGATGATACATTCAATGCATTAGGACATGATAATCATGATATTTATTCCATTTTAATTTAAAATATTTTACTGACAAAGAAGGTTTTATATTTGTTTAATTACACTAAGAATGTTTAACTACAAGGAGGGATAGAAAAATAATGATTTTCAATATCATTGATAATGTGGTACCTTCCATAGGTATGTTTAATTTTATCTATTTGGAGATTCTAATAAAATAAACTTATTCTCATTACTAGTATCCCAATATTTCAATCAGCCAATTATTAGCAATTCCTCTAATGTTGTACATTTTTTAAATTAGATATTCATAGATATTATTCTCCGTAATCATGAAATCAATGTTATATTTGAGATTATTATACCTAAGATATAGAAGATTAAAAAATACTTCTCATTTCTTCCAAATACTAATATCATTAATAATTTCTTGTATCTTCTCGAATATAAAATCAGTTTTTGGTATAATGTAAAAAAAAGTTTAATAGAGTCAAAAATTTGGAAACTTGTTACAATCCTTATCATTAGAAGGGATCATATCATAGGTATGATTATCAAGCAAAGTAATTTCTTTATTTATTCACTTGTTAGCAAGGACTATTAAAACCATATTTTCTTCCTGATAAATGTTCCTGATGATGTAATTGATTCAATGAAGAAAAAAAATCAATCAATCCAATTGGTACTAATCGGTGACACACGATATTTCACAATATTCCATGATGCATGAACAATGGTAGTCAAATCACTGGCATTCAAGAGATTCTTCCGATAATAGATCTTTGAAAATTGAATATCATGTATCGTTATCATCATTCCTTCTTCCATAGAAATAATTCAAGATTATGGGTTGTCATTTATAGAGAATGAAATCCCTGAATGTAGTTAAAAATGATCCATCTTAGATGAATCAAACACTATGCAACATTCCTCTCATATATTACCAAATTATCAATTAATGGTTTAATGAAAATATCAATATCATTTCAATGTTATTTTGGTCATGATATAATTAAACTCAACATGAAATATTTCCCCTCCATACAAAATAGACGATATAAGGTGTATATTAACAATAAAAATGACATCAAATATTATTTCCACTATGTATTTGGTATAGATTAATTATATCGATAAAAAATCCAAGCATACAAATTCAATATTCATTTTTGAATATAGGAATCCATAGATAATGTTTAGTCCACTTTCGATAGTCAGTGAAATGGATAAATTTTCCATCTATTATTCATTCATCAACCTATATTATTATCAATTTTAGATCATTTTAATATGTATATAATCATTTTAAAAGAGGAATTACTACATGTAACCATATTTTAATAGAATGTGTTTTTAAAACTAATAAACATCCTATGATTTTTCATTCATCTTATACTAGGACATATCACATTTTGGACACTCTTACTAGAATTCATTCTCCATCATGTATAAAACACAATTTTTTAGTTAGACATTTATTTTTTATAACCCAAATCCATCTAACATAATATTTTCATTACATTATAATGTGAATTTTTATTATCATTATCGTCACGATATGTATCCATCAGATACTATATAAACACTATAAAACAATTATCAGTTAATAAATTTTTGGGATTCCAGTTAATCAAACATAAAAACATTACTAAAAACATTAAATTTGAACAAACAGTATATAATAGATTTATATATCATCATTAATATGCTTAATTAATAATTCATTCCTAATAGAACCCCCTTTAATGTCTTGAATCATATATTCATTTTAATGAAACTTATCATCTTCAAAGTAATCAACTTCTATATACCATGATTTCTGTAATATTTAGCCATTCAAAGTCAAATGCGTCTAACTCTAATTAAAACCATGTAATATTAATTGATCTATGATTTCATTTATTTTAAAAAAAATTATATTTAATCACTTCAATTATAGAAATAAACAATTCATAGTTTATAATATTTTTCTTAGTAAATTAAAAAAAATATCATTTCCTTCCATATATTCATTACTTGTTCATAGTGTAGTAATGTAAAATTGAAACATTATTTTCATTAATAAATTTTAGGGATTGAAATTAATTTATTATTTAAATATTATTTCAAATTTACTTTATTTATATCAATAATAAAGAAAATATAAACTATTTCAAAATTAATTAATTAAAAATATTTAATAAATAAAAACATCACATCGAGAATATTTAAATATTTTACTTTTTGAAAAAAAATGTTGGTATTGAATCATTAAAATTAATTTCCAAAGGATGACCACTAAAAATTATTCCTTGTTTTTATTTTATAATATAAAATTTATGTAATTTTATTATAAAAATTAAATAAAAAAATATTATAATATTAATAGACAAATATTATAGAGTGACAAAAAATGAGATTACAAAAGATGATAAATAATATAAAATCATTCCAAAATTTATAACAAAACTGACAGGAAAGGGAGACTTCAAATTAATTTCCTTTATTAAAAATGGTTTCTATAAAAATAATAAATAATAAAAATGCAATCATTTAAATTATATATTTTTAGAGTAATTGAAATATTAATTTTTTCATATTATATAATAATGAGATAAATTAAAACTATTCAATTATGATGTTTAGAGGAATTCATGAAATTTACAATTTATAAAAAGAAAACTAAAATCAATGAATTGATCGAATAGAGATAAGCCTTATTCAATCAGTGGGGTTTTTCTAGACAATTAAAAAAATAATGTGGTTTCCCCATTATCAATAAAACCATGTAAAATGTCTTTCATTAGTTACATGATTTTCATTAATTTATCAATTTCATTATCAAAATACAATGATGAAATAATCCTTATTATCTAAATATATATTGTTAATAATTTATATTCAAACTTGATAATCCATTATAACATCAAAACACCCATTCAATATATAGGAAGGAATATTTTCTTAGACACCCACTAGAAATGAATTATAATTTGTTATAAAAACAATTCATAAATGAATCCTTTAGTCAAAACAATAATATTAAACATTCATTTAATAAATTTAAAAAATCCATAGGAGTGTGAAAAAATAGAATGTAGAATATTATTATTAATGATATGTCAATGAAATACATTTACCAAGAATCTTCATGAAAAAAAATAGTAATCAAATTAAATATACCATATATATAAGCAAAATTGGAACAGAAAATACATACCACAAGGATATGTGAGAGGGAATGAAATATATATGATGATGATTAGAGGGAATGGAATTTAAACAATGATTGGGATAGTGGTGGCTCTAGAATGAATAAGGGCTTGGATGATGATGAATAATGAGAGAAAATATCATGACCAAGAGTATAAGAGATGAAAATATGGGTATGAACCATTCTAATACAACACTATACATATAATTTTATGGATATAAAAATTATTTATTCTTGTAATTTAACAATATAGTGTTATGTAATAATTTTTTATGCAAACATTAATGTTTTATAAAATAAGAAAAAATATATTTATAACTTTATTTATAGAATAATTAACTTAAATGAAAAATTAAAATTATCTTTTCTGTACATTAAAAAATTACCATCATAAAAAAAATTATGATGAGCATTATTTACAATATATTATTTTATCCCCATTATAAAAATGTTATATTTACTATTTTTTCAATATCATATTTTGATAAAACACACTGCTACAACATTACTTAAAATTCCCTCAATTCACTTGAGTTGAGTAAACTCATACAGTAGTCATCAATAGAAAATACCATGTCTAAACCTTATGTCTCAACATTTTCTACTCTGAACACATGGTCCTTATGTCCATTAGTAATGATACCAATGTAAAATATCTCATACCATAAATATACTAACCAATTAACATAACACTCTAATCATTAAAAGTTATGAAAAATCATTAATATGTCCATTGTTTGAATTTTATAGTTTCTCAATTTTCTCAAACCAATAACCCTTTTAATAATGTTATAGAAATAATTCTAAGCATCAATAACCACCAAATACTAATCAATTATATACAATGAACATTTCATGGTATGATTATTACCCTTTATGGGAAACTATTTATTAACCATCGATGCTTATTTATTTCATTAAAAATGAATTCCATTTATCTTAAGGTTATTCATATTATATAATTGACTACACACACCTTTATCTATTTCATATGTGAACATCATAAAACATCCTAAAAACTCATCTATCTAATAAATCATTGAATTCAAGGTCGGAAACCCATAGATGGAACTAATAACTATGTATCCCAAATATTCCCATTATAAAATCTCCCTCAACCATAAATCAGTCCAGAACTTAACCGCAATGTACCTACAACAAGTCTAACATATATCAGTTTTCTCATACCACTAACAAAAAATAATTTCTTGTTTTTTTTTCAGAAAATAGAATAATGAAATGTTCACATTTATATTACATTATATTTTAAATTACAAGTAATATCTCTTATATTTTGCATCACTATCCCATAAAATGAGTGATCACATATTTCTAGGATGCTCACATTAACATTTAAAAACTAATATTTATCATATTTTCTAATTTGAGCATCTATATTTTAAAATATTTATAATAATTATTTTATAATCAATGTATATTTATTTTTCATAAATAATATAAAATTATTCAATGATATATGATTTTCTAATAATCACTTAGAGTAATAACCAAGTCGAATTATCAAGCATCGAATGAAAGTCGATATTCAAAGAATAATCTTGACCATGGGGAGGGAACATAGAAAAATTTTTAATGTGATTATTCAATAAATAAATTTATTAATTAATAGGTATAAAATAAAGAGTCACCATTACACATGACTATATCAAAATGAAATCTAGATACTCATTAAAAACTACAGAAATTCTAATATATGTAATATTTACAAAATAACTATAATATTTTTTTTATTTGATAATGATTCTATAGAATAAGTGATCTAATCTCTACTCCAAAATAATTTTATTATAGATTAATGTAGAGGTAAAGAATGTATGGATAATAAGAATATGTCATACCATATTTAGAAAATAAAAGCAATCTAAATTATTCCACTCTGAATATTGGAGAAGGGGATGAATATGAGGTTAACGGGTCTCTATAAACTATTATCTAGTGACATAGATATCAGAAACCGAAAATATAAAATATAAAGGATTCTTAAAGAAATTTACATTTTTCCCATAAAAGAATTATTCATTTATTTATTGAGTACACAATACACACACACTAGGTCCCCTAATGACATGTCTAAGGGATCACCTCATCATTGTAGAACACCATTTTTTGAGAACCCTACTTCACTGTGCATAGTAGATGATGATATATATTCATTAATACCTTATAAAACAATTGAATTTTTGACCTTCCTATGGTAATATAGTTTTATATGTTATGTATAATTTTAATACCCCTATATTCATTTCCTCCCATTAACACAAAAACTTATTTAATATATTTTTAACCCCTAAATCTAAAATATTTGATTCGTAGTCATCAATAATTATACTATATTCTATACATTAACACATCTATAATCCCAATTTCTAGGGTGTCTAACTCTTTTTTTGGTTCCACTAACACTTAGAGACATAAGTTGATACATCATAGGTTGTTCCAAATAATAATTTTCCTTTATATTAAAATTTTATGATATAAATTCTTTAATTATTAGGTATGGTGATGTTTTAGGGGGATACAGTAGGGACAATATTATTCTATTGTTTTCTAGTTCTTAGAAACGTGTACTCTAATTTTAGGAATCACTGGTTCCATGCAATTTCCATTGGATTTATTTATGGAATAGGAAACGTCCAACCATGAATCATCCATAGGGGACCTACTTTCCAAAGGAAGGAATTAGTTATGTTTGATCTTTAAGATACATAAGAGTGTGCATTGGTTGAGAGGATGGGAGGATGGACTCATCACACCCAATTAGAGGGAATTATTGTCTACTCGTGGAATCTATTGGTAAATTTAAGATATTTTCGTTATTTGATATTAATTAATCAAGTATTACATATGATTCCCTTAGAATTTTCAATTACTTATTAACATGTGTAAAATTTAGAATCATTTGAATGTATTTATGGTTCATCATCAATGGATAAATCTGTTTGTATTCGAGTTTCTCCATCAATCGTATCCTATAATGTACTATTTCAAGATTCATATAATCACCATTATGATGATATTAGTTTTTAAGCCTCTCAGCGTTTAACTATGGAATTTATTGACATGATGGGAGATGAAGTATGGGATTGATCTTGGGATCGTGACCAAAAACATAGGCTACCTAGGTATCCTAATAAAAGAAATTAGAAACCGTGTTGTTAGGTGACACTGAATGGGACACATTATACCTTTTATGGTCCTATGATAAGGGTCTAGATGTATATACTAATGTCATGTGGTATGGATATATAGGCGGCAAATGATTATTCAATGTTTAGTGTCAGACTTATGTTAAAGAAGGCCAAGGAAAATGGAAAATATATGGGATTCCAAGTAAGATTATCCCTCATTGGTAATAAGGTCCAAGGAGAATAGTGGAGATTTGGAGTTCTGGTTTTTAACATCATGAAGGATTTCTATGTATCCAATGTCGATGATAATCAAAGACCACATAGTTAGATATGTCTAACAGAGAGTATGATCCTTTGAGATAAATCATTTTGGGCTTACTTCTTGAATAGTATGGATTGGTGATTTGGGGGGTTTTATTTGGGGCTTACTCATAAAGAGTATTCCCCAATTAAGGTACTTAGGGTTGGATTATTGAAGAGGATATCTAGTGATCTCTGGCCCTAAAATGTCTTCCAATGTATCCTTGGTAGAACAAGAATCAGAGTTCTCGTTGTTCATTCAATTGTGAAAATGTTGTGACAATTAAAAATCTTTATGCCCATGTGAGTCATGATAAGGATGAGAAAAAAAGGGATGTCAAACATTCAAAAATATCATTAAAAAACACAAAATGTTTTTCTCCTACACTGGTTATAGAGGGAGACCCTGTGGTGGTGACGAGGGAGAAGGGAATGGTGACCCAGTAAGAGTCTGAGGTAATGAGAATTGCATCCATTCTATATACATTGGACAATGATCCAATGTAAGGATGAAGGGATGATGGATGGATGCTTAAACCAGGATGGCTTCCATTCAATTTATCATATTAAGGTAGGATGTCTTCTCTTATGATTTCATAAAAAAAGAATGTGTGATGTGTAAATTTACTACCGGAGACCTGAGGTTCCAGGACATCTCTTCAAGAAGTGAGAGGTCAGGACCCAGCCCCCCTCCAAACTGGGATCCTCCAAACACTATTTCTGGGAGAATGGTCCAAGTGAGTGTGGATATACAAACCGACATACATTCAATGTATCCAAACTCCATTATAATAAAAATTATGGAAACCATTAATTGTGTATAGAAATACCTATGTATGAGAGAAGTTGATGGTAATTTTTTGAAGATTTGATAGGTTTTTAGGTTTTGGTGGGGGAATCAACTTAGTTCATTTTAGATAAGGAAATCAAGGAATGAGATACCTTCCATGAATGGATTTTAAATAGGGTACTTGATTTTGTACATAGGATTTCTAACAAGATCTTCCGCATATGTAACTCGTGCAGGTATGCCATGTATGTAGCCTACATTGATGTACCCCAAAGGTATATTGTGTAGTTATTCCATGAAAATATGGCACGCAGGTATGTCGTAAAGGAATGCCGCGTAGGTATGTGTCGCGGCCCGACCCTACCCGGGCTCGAGCCGCAACTACCCCAAGCCCTCCTCCAAAGGCCAGGGGATGGAGACAAGCGCCTAAGGATAAAAAATTTGGGGATGCCTTTTCCTGAGTACCTGTACACACACACACACACAACACACTCAATGCAAAAGTGTAGAGTAAATGAAAAGACATGTAATGAAAAGGGAAACTGCTATAAATAAACCACAAAAGTGCATCGACCACTAAAAAGTACAAGAAAGTGTTGAAGATAAACTGAAAAGAAAAGGGTAAAACCATGCACCGAATTCGGAAAGTGCCACCACCTGGAAATAGGTGAACAAAAGAAAAATAGTTGTAAGGGTCCCTCACCTGGAACCCGACTATGACCACCACATGCGGTCCAAGCTCCCAAACTCCTAAGCTCCACTAAAGTCACGAACAACCTCTCTGTCGTCAACAAGGCCACACCAAATGTTTCCAAAGCCCAAGAAGGGGTGAGTATAAAAATACTCAGTAGGATACCCCGAAGTCTTGAGGGAGAAACAAAGGAGTTAATGAAGGGTGAGCAGTAGATCGAATAGGAAAACGTAAAGGAGTACAACCGAGAATGCAGTAAAGTGTATAGTTGAGTGTCCATCTCAACCCAATAAGAGAAAGGAGATAGAATCATCTAGACACATGGAGCTGGAAATGGTGAGAAGATGAACTTTCTTTCGATTCTTCGCTATCTATAGTAGGAGAGTTGACTTGTCCATCCACGAGAATCTAGACACAGAAATCACGTGGCATACCCCACGCGTCTTCGCCTTTCCTAGAAGAAGTGTAACCAAAACCCAAGAAGTGGGCACTGGAACAATGTATACATATCTATATGCTCTATCAATAAACCTAAACAAGATCCTAAGGGGATCTTCGTCCCATAGATCATCCCAAGAAAGTGAGTAGCCAACAGTCCCAGAAGTAAACACCATCGATGCCCAGCATCCCGCACAACTTCCCTGAATTGCAAGTCAAGGGTCTCAAATCACCGCACCCTGATATTATTCTCTTTGGGTGACACTATCTCGCTCGCAAGGTTTTAGGTCGCATCGTAAGGATACATCTCAGTGGAGAAAGTGCCTCTCGTACTTGAGAGTTCCGGGGGAAATTCAAGCCACACCTCATCACTGCCCCATAGTCGAGAGGTCTCCTCAAAGTCAACAGCCGACCCCCTGCCCAGTCCCACTGGAGGGTAATCGCTGGATGTCGACGGGTTCCCACTAGAGGGATACATGGCAAGAGTCAGCGGGTGCCACACTGCCCAGTCCCGAAAAGGGTAATCCACAGGAGGGAGACCCAACTAAAGTCATCGAAGAGTCCCAATGATCAGTGCTGTATAAGGGTACCCCCTGGAGGGAGGCTCAGAACCATCATCAGGGACCACTCCCCAGCACAACTGGAGGTAAACCCGGCATCGGGGACCACTTATCGGGGATCCCTTCTCAGGCCTGCTAATGGTAAACCCAGAACCTCTCTGGCCATCCTGGCTATATGTTACTGCTCGGTGAACACCGATGTACTGGCCATCCCTGATGGACGGTAACCCACCGGCAATCCCTGATCGATGGTACAACCTCCTGGCTAGCCCTCCCTAAAACAACCTCCTCGGTACAGGATTGGTGCCCGCTTAATGTGTTGGTCACACCGATTCTGCTATAACACTAACAGGGAACACGATGGAACGAGAGAAACTCCTCGGGCCTCTCAGGGTGATCACACTCTAATCCTCTGATTCACTGTCGAAGTGGACTGAGACAATTCATCCCTGAAAGTGGGAAACGCCCAGGCTATACGAGCACACGTAGTCGTAAATGGTGCCATAGTCTGGTGAAAAGGGTACGATACCGAATCCCCTCACAGGTAAAGAAATAGTGGAACCAAACCATCTCTGCCACCCAAACGTGAACCGAACCAGGGGAAAACTCAAGCCTGTTGGTCAACAAACGAGAACAGCACCAGGGGAAAACTCACCCCTGCTAGTCAACAAACGAGATCAGGACCAGGGGAAAAACACAACCCCACATGTCAATCAAACGAGAACAGAGAAACCCACTACATCTTGAGAGGGCAAAAGTACGCAGAGCAGAATACAGCTAGCATATGGGTTCCACATGACGTGTGGCCCCAAGTCAACCCCAACCATGTGCACAATCGTTCTCAGGTACAACCAAGCACATATACCTCCATGTGTTCTCATATACTCCCAGACTATACCGTGTTCCAGCCCAAAGGCTATCATGCACACGACACCCAATGTCAACACGAAGGCATAACGTTACAACTCCAATTTTCCACCGTAATGGCTGAGTCATGGGCAACCACATCTCTTTAAACACCAACATCACTCTCCCAGGAGTTAACGCGATCACACACCAAGGGTCCACTACAAACACGTTAGAAGAACCACCAACAGGGCACCTTCATATTTCCACATTTAATAAGATCACGTAAGAGGCTCTTCTTGCTAGAACAGATTACACCATTGTAATACTTGAGGAAAACATGTTAGATAGACTATTTAATTGCCTCAAATGGATATTCAACGGAAAAGTTGCCAACATTGCTTTATGCCCGAACTGTGTCCTGTGATCCCGAGGCTCAGCCCTGAAAACAGTCGGGTGCATCGACCATTGTGATCTCCTCAGAAAAAAATTCAAAAGAACTGCTCCCTTGATTGGAACAGATATCTGGAGAAAAAGTTGCATTCTGGTGCACCGCACACGAGCGGTGCTACGTGGGACCCACATCTCATTTCCGAAGTGCCACGAATGGATCAAACTGTTGCGATCCCCTCGAAAAAGTACACAAGATGGACTATACAATTGTCCAAAATGTCCCCCAGTGATAAAGATGTAAATCACGGTCAACTCCCGAAATGGCCCTCGTGGGTCCCGCACCAGTGTGCAGAATTAGAGCGGGCGGATTGCACCATTGCAATCCCCTCAGAAAAAACCCAAAATTTTCTTCTCTCACGGCACTAATGAACTCCCGATGAAAAAGTTAAAAAGTGTTGCGTACAGCTCGAAGACGTCCTGTTAGGGCCCACACCTCAACTCTGGTTTCAATGCCTGAAACCATACTGGAAACCTGTGCCTCAATACCAGGGTCGCAACCCCACTGACGGCGCTCAATTCAGACATCGGATGTGTCTGCGCCGTCCAAAAGAAGAATCCCCGGAAAAAGCGCCCAACCGCTTGACGGCGTGTCGCGCTTCTGAGGCCCCCGTCTCGGGGAATAAAATCACCTGAACCCATCTCAAAAAGATCATCTTGACTTAAGGATCATGTTTCCACTGATGGAATGCAAATATGACATCGGGTTTGAATTTTAGGAGCGCATTAAAAAATTATTAGATGAAATGAGGTGGGTCGGGCCAATTCGGTCGGCCCACCCTACCTGAACCGGCCCGTGGTTCACCGTGCGGTCCAGCCCGTCATGCCTAGACCAGCTCAGCCGGTCCAGCTGAACTTCAACGGAGACCCGCCTCGTGCGGGTCGTGTTTACTGACCGAGTTCATGAGGACTCCGGGTCCTCTGCGTCGTGCCCCCGTTGGACGCCCCTCGCCCAGCGCCTCCGCAGGCTCGCCATCACCCGCAACCGCCTATGTTGGATGCCCCTCGGCCACCTCCGCCTGGCGCTGCTGAAGACCACCAGCGCTCGCTCGAGTCGAGCCTCCGTCGAGACCGTCTTCTGAGAAGATGCCTGCACCCGGCTGACGCCACCACCTGGACCCCTATCGTTCCACCGCACATGCTCGTTGGAATGCCGTACTCACCAGGTCGGATCCCCCAATGCCGGCCGGAGGACCTCCAAAACCACCGAATAACACCCAAAACTTGCAATCTTCGGCGGGTGATTGCGGTGGCCTCGAGACTCCAAATTTAAAACCTAAATGTGCATTAGAAATTCCATAAAGTCTACTACGCATACATGGTCTTTGTTTTCATATTTGACTGTAATTCAATGTTATAAATCGCGCTCAAAGGAGATGCAGGAATTAAAAACTATAAACACGATCCTACATGCAGGGCTTCACCCGACGCTTCCTGCACAATCCGCGCCTTTTAACAGTTGCTTCTTCCTTGACCGGAGGAAGTGGAGGAGGAGGAGGATAGGTTGAGGGAGAGGAATCTCCAAGTGGTGAAAAATGGGAGAGGGATGGCGTGTGTTATGTTTAAATAATTAAATTTTAATTAAATTTTTATTAATTAGACCCCCAATTTAACCCACATCCAAAACTCTTGGTGGGGTCCAGATTAAACCTCTACTAGGGTAAACACCACATCCCAAGCACAACGGCGATCTCATAATTTTAATCTAAGGCCTCATTAAAAAGTTAATAAACTCAACGCCTGAGGTCTATAAATTAAGAAAACTCCCCTAGGTCCATTTTTCACAGACGGCCCGTGCCCGCGATGATTACCCCTCTCTTAGGGTAAACGTAACGTTCCTAACTCAACAGTTCCATTGGTTTCCCAATATAAGAAACCGTTTAAGAGATACATGAGTTTAACCATTAAATTAAATAATTAATAAATTAATTTATCCTTTTAATGTTCTGGTAGCGGGCGAGGGGTCCAAACATACCGCACCGACATGCTTTATGTCGTTATTAGGGTAAACACCCCATTTTCAACACATCCGTATACTCAGATCTCTGATCCAAATCACCGTTTAGGATTTATCCCATTTATTTGGCGTTACCAATGTGAACGCACTAAAAATTTAATTTCGGCCACACCGGGGCTCAGAATCGCACGCTGTCTAAAGGCGCTGCTCTAGAAAAATATCAACAATATTTTAAAGTCCTTTATATAAAAAACTGGGTTCTTACATCATTCCCTCCTTCAATCTTTTCATCCCCAAAAAGAAAAACCAGGGAACAACTCAGGGTACTAAGGCCACACCTAGTTCTCTCATACCCAGATGAACTCTTGCACAATCCCGCATCACCACACACAGAACAAAGGATTTAATCTATTCACACGATGTCCGCCCTTGCCGATGATGTGCATAGGATCATGCACAGATCTCGTCAAGTGAGTCAGGCGAGAGACGTCGTGCACCCACTCCGGACTTTGGGGTTAGGGCAAGGCTGTAGGGAACCTCGCCATCCCTCTGCACGGTCTCAAACGGCCCGAAGGCTCTCGGGGGTAGGTCACCTCCCCGACCGAACCCCTACGTTGTACATCGTGACTAGAATAAACGCCCTCACCTGGAACAAGGCCCAGTGATCCCCTCCTTCAAGATATCCATATGGTGAATCATCCAAGGATATCTGGTTAAGCAAGGTTTCACAGTCGATGTCCCACGACCAAGACTCTCTTACACGATCTAAAGGAGAAAGAGTTTCCACCATCGACTAATGAAAAAGGTCTCGTGCCTTTTTACCTTACCAACACTGGGTTACACTGACACCCCACATCACCCTGTTAACACCTCATTCTTGGAGCGAGGAGAAAATCATTTCACATGCAGAGTATATAGATTATATTGAAAAAAGTAGAAGAGCTGTAGAGAGTACCTCTTTTCACCTCATGCTCCGCAGGATCGTAGACATCCAAAGCTCATGATTATCTATGGTCCCAACTGTCAGCTCTCAATTCCTGAAGTGGACCACCTAGTAGTGATGGGAAGACCTCGTAAAGTCATCCCCCACTTCTAGCTCCTCTCACTCCTCTACTAGCACCACCTCTTTGGGCGCTACTCCGATCATGGCGCTGCCTCCGTCGTGGTGGTGCACCTACAGCCTGCCTGAAGCTCTCTCCATGCCTGGTCGAGCAGTCTCGAGCCAGGTGACCTTGCTCATCACAAGCATAGCACCGAATCTCTTCGGGCTGCACTGGTGCCCTCTGACGTCACTGTGTTATACGACCACACCTCTATGTCCGGTTATCAGAAAGCCACCTACTTCAAGGTTCTACTTCCCGATGCCTGCTAGCTGCGATAGACATCTCGGCTCCAATGTGCTTGCTGCCACCACTTACTCTAAAACATGACAGGTAGCTCTCTATCACCAGCACATTCTCTAGAACCCTGGCATAAGTGGAAATTCCCAAGGGTACTATGACAACACAAATCTCTCGGCAGAGACCCTGCTCAAACTTCTGTGCTCGAATGTTTCTGTCATGGACCAAGTCCGGGTAAAAGCGTGCACGGTCTGCGAAACTAGCCGCATACTTGGCCACCATCATCCCCCCTTCTAAAACTGCAGGAGCTCCTAAATCTGAATGGAGTGCAAGTAGGAGTTGAAAAACTCCTCACAAAACAACAATTGAATGTCGCCCTACAAAAGAAACGGCTCATCAAGAAACTGAGTCACCAGACTACCCCAAAGTTAAGATAAACCACGAAAAAGGCTGTCGGCGAAAGCCACCATTAGATCTATCGGCGTTTGCAAAATCCATAAGAGGCAAACAACTATCTCTAGCCAAACCTTCACTACCTGAGGTTCAGGCTCACCATTGAACCTCAGCGGTCTCTGTCACGAGAAATCACGGAGTGCGCTCAACCTACACTCAAGCTCAGTCTTCTCTACTGCTCACCATGTAGGGGTGCTGCTACCGGCCCACCTGGAGAAAGGGCTCGCTTGATGGGTCCTGGACTGAGGCCTCGTAGCTCACAGGGTCATCGTCATGAACCAAAGCGGGTATCCTGGCTGGCTATCTTCGCGGAGACATCCTTAATGTTATCAAGTTGTGTCGTGGTCATATGTGCATATATGTATATAACATTAGCACCATGTGGAGAGGAACCAATAAGGACAGTAAAAGAATCAATCCTATGTGATGCACAACCAAATATTACCTGCAACAACTTTCTCAGCATGCCGAATCGACAAGCGGGTTATCAGGGTCATGGTGAAATGATACGTCAGCCGCTGCACCATCACTGGTCTCCCTAGCTTTGGAGCCGCTCTCGAGACACTTTAACACTATTTCCCAAGATCCCAACCAATTCCTATTTAGGGACTTCGGAACAACATCCCAAATAATGAACCACATCTGATACCAATTTGTCACGACCTGACCCTACCTGGACTCGAGCCGCAACTACCCCAAGTCGGCCTCCATAGGCTAGAGGTTAGAGAAAAGCATCAAAGGATTAAACAAATTGGGAGGCGTTGGCCTGAGTACCTACACACACACACACAGCATACTCAATTAAAAAGTGTAGAATAAAAGAATAGATAATTAACAAAAAGGGAAACTGCAATAAATAAACCACAAATGTGCATCGACCTCTAAACAGTACAAGAAAGTGCTGAAGGTAAACTTGAATGTAAAGGAACAAAACATGTGACCAATCAGAAAAGTGCCACAACCCGGAAACAAGTGATCAAAATAAAAATAGCTGGAAGGGTCCCCCACCTGGAACCCAACACTGACCACCACAAATGGTCCAATCTCCCAAAATCCAAAGCTCCACTGAAGTCACGACCAACCTGTCTGTCGTCTGTAGGGCACACCAAGTGTGGGAAAAGCCCAAGAAGGGGTGAGTATAAAAATACTTCGTAGGATACCCCGAAGGATCGAGGGAGCAACAAAAGAAGGTACCGAAGGGTGAGCAGTAGATCAAACATGAAAATGTAAAGGATTACAACCGAGAGTGCAGTAAAGAGTAACAGTAGAGAGTCCAACTCCACCCAAAAAGAAGAAGGATATAAACTCATTCAGACACAAGGATCTGGAAATGGTGAGAATATGAACATCTCATCGAGTCTTCGCTACCTATAGTAGTAGAGTATACTCATCCAACCACGAGAAGATAACACGGAAAGAACGTGGAATAACCCACACGTCTTCGCCTCTCCTAGAAGAAGAGTAACCAAAATCCAATAAGTGGGAACTAGAACAGTGTACACATATATATATGCTCTGTCAAGAAATACAAACAAGATCGTAAGGGGATCTCTGTCCCATAGCTCAGCCCAAGAATGTGAGTAGGAAACAGTCCCAAATATAAACACCATCGATGACCAGCATCCTGCATGTCTGCCCTAAACTACAAGTCAATGGGATTAAATCAATGCCGCTTGATACTATTCTATTTGGGCAGCACTGAATCACCCACACAGTTTTAGGTCCTGTCGCAAGGACGCGTCTCAGTGGGGAGAGCAACCCTCATACTTGAGTGTTCTGGGGGAACGTCAAGCCACACCTCTTCACTGCCCCGCAGTTGAGAGGTCTCCCCAAAGTCGACAGGCAACCCCCTACCCAGTCCTACTGGAGGGTAATCCCTGTAAGTCGACAAGTTCCCACTAGAGGGAGACCCAGAAAGAGTAGACGGGTGATACACTTCCCAATCCCGGAAAAGGGTAATCCATTGGAGGGAGACCCGGCTAATGTCGTAGACAAGTACCAGTGCCTAGTCCCGTAAAACGGTACTCCACTGAAGGGAGGCTCGGAACATTCATCTATGACAACTTCCCAGCCCAGCTGGAGGTAAACCTGGTATCGGGGACCACTTCCCAGCCTAGCTGGAAGTAAACTCGGCATCGGGGACCACTTCCCATCCCCTCTTGAGGTAAACCCGGAACCACTCTGGCCATCTTGGCTGGATGGTACTGCTCGGTGAACACCGCAATACTAGTCATCCCTGCTTGATGGTAACCCACTGGCCATCCCTGCTGGATGGTACAACCTCCTGGCCAGCCCTGCTAGAAACAACCTCCTGGGTAGAATATCGGTGCTCACGTAATGTGTTGGTCATACCGATTCTGCAAGAACACAACCACTGAACACGATGGAATAGGAGAAACTCCCCGAACCTCTTAGGGAGATCACGCTCCAATCTGTTGAGTCACTGTCGAAGTGGACTGAGACAATTCATCCCAAAAAGTGGGAAAACTCCCACGTTGTATGAGCACACATAGTCATAAATGGTGCCGCAGTCCAGTGAAAAGGGCACGATACTAAATCCCCTCACAGGTGAAGAAACATTGGAACCAAACCATCTCTACCGGCCAAACGAGAACAGAACCAGGGGAGAACTCAACCCTTCTGGTCAAAAATGAGAACTGGACCAGGGGAAAACTCAACCCTGCTGGTCAAGAAATGAGAACAGGACAAGGGGAAAAACTAAACACCGCTGGTCAAACCAACGAGAACAGAGAAACCCTCTATGTTGTGAGAGGTCAAAAGTACAAAAAGCAGAATAAGACACGCACATGGGGTCCACACGACGTGTGCCCCAAGTCCACCCCCACAAAGTGCACAAACATTCTCTGGTACAACTAACCACATGTACCTCCAAGAATTTCCGTATACTCCCATAGTATACCACTTTTCAGCCCAATGGCTATTGTGCACACAACACCCAACATCAATGCGAAGGTGTAATGTAAAAACTCCAATTTTTAACCTCAACAGCTGAGGCACGGCCAACCAAATATCTTTAAACAGCAACATCACTCTCTCAGGTGTGAACATGATCACATGCAAAGGGTCCACTTCAATAACGGTAGAAGAACCTCCCCAGGGGCACCTTCATGTTTCCACATTTAATAAGATCATGTAAGAGGATCCGCTTGCCGGAAAATATTACACCGTTGTAATCCTCGCGGAAAAATATCCGTGATAGACTATTTACTCTCCTCAAACAGATATCCAATGGGAAAGTTTCCAACACCGCTTTACGCCCAAACGACCTCCCGTGATCCCGAGCCTCAGCCCCGAAAACAGTCGGCCGCATTGCACCATTGTGATCTCCTCGGAAAATAACATCAAAAGGACTTATCCCTTGAGTGGAATGGATATCCAGAGAAAAATATGCATTCCGGCGCACCGCACATGAGCGGTGCTACGTGGGACCCGCATCCCAGTCCCGAAGTGCCACGAACAGATCGCACCATTCAAATCCTCTCAAAAATGTACACATGATGGACTATTCACTTGTCCAAAATGGAAAACCGGTGATAGAGCTAGAAATCACTATCAACACCACAAACGGACCTCACGGGGCCCGCACTAGCATGTGGAATTAGAGCAGGCGGTTTTCCCCGTTGCAATACCCTTGTAAAAACACCCCAAAACGACTTCTCGCATGCCCCGAATGGATGCCCGATGAAAATTTTATAAAGCACTACGTACAGCTCGAAAGACAGCCCATGAGGCCCATGCCACAACTCTGGTTTTGACACGCGGAACTATACTGGAAAACTCGGCCTCAACGCCAGGGTCACAACACCATTGACATCGCTCAATTCGGATATCGGATGTGTCTGCGCCGTCCAAAACATGAATCCCCGGAAAAAGCGCCCAACTGCTTGAAAGCATGTCGTGCATCTGAGGCCCCTGTCTCGGATATTAAAATCACCTGAAACCATCTCAAAACGTTCATATTGTCTTAAGGATCATGTTGCCGCTGACGACATGCAAATCCGACATCGGGTTTGAATTTTAGGAGTGTTTTAAAAAATTATTGGAGGAAATGAGGTGGGCCAGGCTGATTTGGCCGGCCCACAGTTCACCGCGCGGGCCGGCCTGTCACGCCTGGACCGGCTCAAACGGTCCAGCTGAGCTTCTACGGAGACCATCCTCGTGTGGGTCATGTCTGCTGACTGTGTTCACGAGGACCCCGGGTCCTCCGCGCCGCGTCCCCGGCTGACGCCCCTCACCCAGCACCTCCGCAGGCTCGCTGTCGCCCACAACCGCCTAGGCCGCCTGCCCCTTGGCCACCTCTTCCTGGCAGCACTGAAGACTGCCGGCGCCCGCTCGATTTGAGCCTCCGCCGAGACCATCCGCTCAGTATCTGCCTGCACCCAGCCGACGCCTCCGCCTAGACCCCTGCCGCGACGTCGCGCCTGCTCACCGGAAAGTCGTGCTCACCCACACCGAAACCCCAAAAGTTGGCTGGAGGACCTCCAAAACCACCGGAGAACATCCAAAACACGCAATCTTCGGTGGGCGATTGCGGAGGCCTCTGGACTCCAAATTCAAAAATGAAATGTTTGTTGGAAATCCCAGAAAGAGTACTACACATAAATGGGCTTCTTTTGCAGATTCGACATCAATTAAATGTTATAAATCAACCTCAAATGAGATGCGGGAATTAGAAACTATAAACACGAGCCTACCTGCGGGGCATCGTTCTACGCTTCTCGCACGATCCGCGCCTTGTAGTCGTTGCTTCCGCCTTGACCAGAGGAAGTGGAGGAGGATGAAGAGAGGCTGAGGGAGAGGTTACGCCAGGGGGTGAAAATTTTGATAGGGGTGGGGTGAGTAATGTTTAAATAAAGAAAATTTGATTTAAAATTTAATTAATTAGACCCCCAATTTAACCCACATCCAAAACTCTTGGCAGGGTCAAGATTAAACCTTCTATATGGTAAAAACCACCTCCCGAGAACAACAACGATCTCGGAATTTTATTCCGAGGCTTCGTTCAAAAGTTAATAATCTCAACACCCAAGGTCGCCAAATTACGAAAACACCCCAGGGGCCTTTTTTCACAGACGGCCCGCGCCCACAAATATTACACCCCTCCTAGGGTAAAAAAAACATTCCAGACTCAACGGTGCCCTTATATTCCCAATCCGAGCCACCATTTAAGAGATACTTGAGTTTAAAAATTTAACGAATTAATTAATTAATTAATTTTTCCGTTTAACATTACAGTAGCGGGCAAGGGGTCCAAACATCCCATGCTGTCAGGTTTTATGTCTTTCCTAGGGTAAACACCCCATTTCGAACCCATCTATACACTCATATCCTTGAACTGAAACACTGTTTAGGAGTTATCCAATTTATTTGGCGTTCCCAGTGTGACCGAACTGAAAATTTAATTTCGGCCACACCGGGGCTCGGAATCGCACACCGTCTGAAGGAGGTGCTCTGGAATAATGTAACAAATCTTCCAAAGTCATTTATAGCTAAAATTGGGTTCTTACGTTATGAATGAGTACTATAGAATATATTTCACATAGGAGAACAAAACCAATGTAAAATATTGTAATAGACATTCAAAACATTCATATCCGATTTAATTATCTATTATATCTTTTTTTATAGTGATACATTAGACAATTTGAGGGATATAGGAGAATGATCTATGCAATGGATGCTTCATTGAGTCTTTCTTATTTTTAAGTCCTCTAAATGGGGAACCCATGGGCTCAATTTGTAGGCACAGACGTGCCTGGTCAAAGGAATATTTATCCGTGTAGGTTCTTTATGTAGCTCCTCTACACATCTCCTCCATGCTTCTCCCCATCACAGGGGTACATAAATTATTCTGGCATGTAGCTCTGCCATGTATGTTAGTTTCGATGGTCCATCGGGCAGATATATTGCATAGGTTTATTGCGCTTGAATTTTGGAGTATTTGATTTTCCAATTGAGTTCATTGAACTTTTCCATGGTATATTGAAATATCAAGAGCTCTCTTCATAGACTTATTGTATTCCTATGTGGTGTCACCCCCCCCCCTCCATAGAATATTATTCATCCGGAACTAAAAGAATCTTGTTCTAAGGTAAAATTTGAACACTTTGACGCATTTCAACATCATTTTGTTAGATTTAGATCTACATCATGTTTTCAAAGATGCTCAATTATTTTCCTAATCCCTGGGGCCTAGAGATCATGATTCGACTATTCCTAGGGTCATATAGAAAACTCTAAAATATTACGTAAACCATAAAAAAGGTATGTATAGTGAGCTCGGACTCGAATTTTGTCCAGATAGTCCATTGTGGGTTCTCAATCTATTGAGTACCATGTATTTTGTTGTTGGTAGTTTAATGTCATGAATGTGGGACAACAAAGGGTTAATATTTTGGGTTGAATAGATTGGACCATAATTTTTGAAATTATTTCCTAAAAAATATTTTGTAGCTAAATATTGCTTTAATATTTAATAAATATTTCTATGGGGAGTCATGAGCCCTGATTTTTAAGGCTACCAAATATAAAAAATGTAACAACATAATGGGGGTATCATCCAAGAACGATGTTAACATTATTTTACATACTAATAAGGGTGATTATATTATACAGGGCCAAGTAGGGAATATGTGTCATAGCCAAATAGTGGCATAATTTGGATAACAATCCTATTGTGTAGGTAACTTATGCAAGGACACCTAAGGGCATGTAAATCATAGTCAGGAAAAAGTTTTCTTTAGGAATTTAACATTTTGCAGCTAATAATTTGCGGAATATAATATTATGATGACTAAAGACCACAAAGGGTGATTTTTCCAAGGAATGAAATTTTACTAATTAATGGGCTATTTTACACCCTCATATGTCCTGAATGGGAAAGCAAATTATAAATATTTGGGGTATGAATACTGTGCAATTTTACATCATGAAGTGAACAAACAGGTACTATGAATATTTAAGGCGTTCTTTGAGGACATAAGTACTATGCAGTTTTAGGTCATGTCGTGAGGACATAAGTACTATATAGTTTCAATTAATTTAGTTAGGACATATGTACTATGTAGTTATCATTCATGCAGTGATGAAATTTGTACTATGATGTTTTGAGTCATGAAGTGAGGACATAAGTACGGTACAGTTCTATGTCATGAAGTGAGGACATATATAATTTTTTGTTTTAATATGTGGAGCGAGGTCATTAATACTATGTAGTTTTAACTATGCCAGTGTGGAAATAAGTAATATGCAGTTTTAAGTCATGCAGTGAAGATATTAATACTATGAAGTTTTAAGTCATGTAGTGAGGAAATTGTGTGGCATTAATTTAAGGTCTTTAGATCTAACAAAAGGTATGAGACTCTTCCAATTCCAAGGTAATTTTTATACAAACAGACTGCAATATTTCGGTAGGGAAGGTAAAATTGTAAACTATGATTTTGTAATTTCTAGATATGAAGAATCATAAGAAAAAAAGTCTCAAGGCATTAGAAGATGTCTTTTCCAGGAATGAAGTTATGATTATATTGAAAAACTCATTATGGGGGTTGTGTTATGTAGGGACAACTAGGGAATATACTTTATAGCCAAATACTTTCATCTATTCACTCACAGGACAGTAATGTAGCAACTTATTCAACGACACCTAAATGCATCTACTACATAGTCAAGAAAAAGAGCTCATAAAAATGTTGACATTCAATTTCTAAAAGAAGAAGACAGTTTATGGATATTTAGAATTTCAGAAGCACAGAGATTGGTTTATGAATAAAGATAACAGAATATGGAAAGGGAATTTCTATCTATGATTTCGAAAGAAACATAGGAATATGACTTTTTATGATGTTATGGCCCAAACATAAGAGTTATGGTGTCTATAGTTTCGGTTAATACAACAAGTACCAGAAATGTGAACAATATATGATATTTGGTCATGTGATTCCAATGTTATTTCATATTTCAATGAACACATGGTATAAGAAATGTGTAAACTATTTCCTAGAAAACATTCCTACTGGGAGAAATATAATGGGACAAGTATTCTTGAATGACAGTTTTAAAATATAGATTATTGTATATTGTCATCAATATTTGATGGGGAAAAAATACTATAACCAGGAACAACATTAAAATTATTTAAAAAACCAATTATGGGGTTGTATTTTGTTAGTTTAATTTGGGCATGTAATGTATATCCAAATAGTAGCATCTTTTGACTGATGTGCCAATTATTTAGGCAACTTATGCAAGGCTGCCTATTGGAATGTACTACAATGTCTCACAAAAGAGTTCTCAGGTATTAGAAACTCTATAACACGAAACCATAATAAATTTTATGAAGATCTAGAAACATTAAATATTAAGAGTTTGATGAGTAGGAAGGGTTTATTCCCAATTCACTTGAAGAATATTTGAACAAATTTTGGCCATGATTTTAATGTCCTTTTACATTGGTCTGACTCATATATAAAATGGAAACATTCATTATTTCCTCTTAATTAATATTTTAATGTAATGTTTTAACTCATGGAGTGAAGAAATTTTCACCCCCATAATGAATTTAAACCCTTCATTTATATAATGAAACATTTTACCCAAATTGTAATCCCACATAAGCAATGCTCAGTGTGAGAAACAAGGAGTAATAAAGGTTTCTTCTATAATACAAAGATGTCATAGATGAAGAATGGGGGTGTTATATTTCCATGATGTTTAATGTCATTCAGTAAGGACAATATGAACTAATATGAAAATAACGACATATTAAAACTGGATTAATCGATAAAACCCATGTGTCATTATGTATTTCGCTAGGACAATAATGAAGTCATACATGGTTATTAAAAACACTCCCTATGCATTTTTTATTCTTATACATGGAATAAATTGATTTTTTATCACAGTTGGGCTAATGATATGTGATCTAAAAATATCTACGTATCCCAAATAGATGAGAATGAAGTCATACATAGTTCATTAAACAATCATTCCTCCTACTAATCGAGTTTGGAATGACGAATGGTTGATTTGGACACATTTTGGGAGAATGGGAAATCATAACACCAAAAATGGTATATGGAACAAATCATATATCTAAATGAAAGAATATGTATAGATCTAATTCATATATAATAGGAGAAAAGAAAATTATATTATTTTGGGATTGTGACTAGTCCCAAAATATGATATTTAGGCGCCTCTATATATCACATTGAAAATGATAATCAAGCCGTACATAGTTCCTGAAATATGTTCTCTATACAGATATGACTCTGAAGTAAGAATAAGGGGGACTCATAGGCTACTAATGTGTAATGATAATGTCAATGATGTTTGATTTTTGAATCTTCTAACATCAAATAGATTAAACAGTAGTTGTACAAATGATGTCATGCATTTTAATGTAATGCAATAATGACGATGAGGCAATGGATTTTATCATCATGAAACATGGATGATTATGATTGTTATACATTTTATTGTCTTGAAAATAGGAGATGGGGTCTATGAATTTTTTAATCCTGCAGTAAGGATACGATATTGTTCAGTTATATTTCATGATGTATGGACGTGAGGGTTGTGTAGTTTTTAGTCTTACAACAAGGACATTGTATTGTGCAGTTTAAAGTCTTGCAGTGAAGATGATGGTGCTCTGTAGTTTTCAATATTTTTGCAAGGACATTATACTGTGCAGTTTTAACTCTTGTAGTGAGGACGAGAGTGTTGTGTAGTATTCAGTCTTGCAGCATGGATATTCTACTATGTTTTATTAAGTCTTTCTCTAAGGGTGATAAGTATAATTATAATAATGGTTTCTTTATGAACCTTACATTTTTGGAGATGTAATAATCACGATGTCCATTGATATTAATGAATAACCTTCATTTGAAAAGCCCTTATGTATGGAATAAGTTCCTTTCCACATTGGCTCATGCTTTGGATGTTTCTTCCCTGGAATCATTTGACTCCTATGGACCAATGCCAATTCTGGATGAAGAAATGTACAGATTCAAACATTTTTGTTAAATGCTTGCACAATTCTATTCAGGTAGAATTCCACGTGATGAATAGTATGTAATCACTTTTCATCTAATCTTTCCAAATCATTGAAACATTTCTTATACCTCTCATCAATGGAAAACTGATCATAGATTGAAACTATTAATGAAGGAAATTTCATCTCAATTGGAAAAACTGCTTCTCTTCCATATACAAATGAATAAAGAGTTTCATGGGTGGTCGTACGGGTAGTGGTTCGATAAGCCCAAAAAGCATTCATGACATTATCAGGCCATTATTTTATATCTATATCGACCACCTTCTGGAGTATATTTGATTGGGTCTTGTTGAAGGCCTCCATCTGTCCATTGGCTGCTGCATGATAGCGAGATAAGTTGTTGGATTTAATATTATGTTCCCGATACAACTTTTTTACCGCATCAGAACAAGAATTATTGCCACTTTTCATCAAAATAGTTTTAGGGACATGAAATATTTTGATGCTTTTAGTTTTCAAAAAAATAACAATACTCTTTGCTCCATCTTTTTTGAGATTATTTATCTATATGTAGAAACTCCAAGGGATGATGAATGAATGTCGTGTGCACATGGCATGGACACAAGTTTTAGTGAATTATGTACAATCATGTATCATTGATAGTCAAAAGTAACCAATCCTTAATATCTGATGAGAGAGTCTGTTCCCAGACTGGTGGGAACCAGAAGATCTTGAGGGTACTTCTTTCAGGATAACTGTAGTCTCTTCTTCATTAATACAACAGAAGAAGATTTTGTCGAAGCCTCACTTGTTGGGGATCTTTTGGTGGTCTCGATTAGCCTAAACAGTAAAATAGGCTTCTCATCACAGGATCTGTTCTTTTTATCCCTATTTAGTGATGTACCCCATTGTGAAGATAATTTATGATGGATGTTTTCCATCTCGTGGTATGAAAATATTGTTCAGGAATCAGGATAATTTATTTAACTTCCTCCATTCCAATTTGATCAATAGGTGAGACCACACCACGATGGGTTATTCTAATGACTTTCTCATCTTGATTTGGATCTTACAAGGTTGTATTTTCATTACCTAGTGGTTCATCGTAGATGATTTTTGATCAAGGGGAAGAAGAAAATGTCATCTCTAAGGGAAATTCATCCATTAACCCTATACCGTAATCAATAAAAGCGATTAACTCTTATTTTCTCATAGAATATTACCCATTGATTTTCATGATGTCCTTTTCTGAATCACCTTTTTCCTTTAAGTGATTCATTTGTACATGAATGGCCAATTTGAAACCTATAATGAGAGTATTATATTGTGCCTCATTTTTTGTACTGTAATCTGATAATAGGACGATGTAATGAAATACTACATTTTCTTGGAAAATATAGACGATTCCTAAACCATCTTTTTTGAGTTTAGGGTATTCAAATATCATCCATGTTGGACTTCTTAAAGAACAATCAAAGTAAATTTCTCATAATTGTGAGTTATCATGAATAGAGAATACTTATTTATGAGGATGTTCAGTATTTAATGATGTATCATTCATAGATGGATGTTTTGTAAGGATGTTGGATTGATCTTGGCCTTTTATTGGCTTTTGAGGTACAATCTAGATATCTGACTTTTGGAAAATAAGTACCTACCGTGCTAGATTCATAGTAAGAAAAGGACAACTGAAGATAAATATGAGTGGGTTATTCTGTAATATCAATTGGACCTCATGATGTTTCAAATAGTTCCACAATATCTAAATGGAAAAGATTAATGCTAGGATGAAAATTTAAATACATGAATATCGAGTTTCTGTATCAATCATAGTCATAATGTGAAAATAAATATTATTTTCATTCCCAACATAATTCTTTTGGGAATGGAAGGCACCCATTGATCACTCTAATTTTGTCACATAGAGAATAAGTTGTCTTACTTCAAACGGTGTCATTAATACCGGTTGACTAAATGGATTTTTCTTTAGGGAATAAAATGATTATTTGAAGTCTTTAGTCTATTGATAAGTGATTCCCTTATTCATTAACCAGGTGAAGGGAAAACACTTTCACTCTAAATTAGTGAGAAAGCAACGAATTTATTACAAGTGTCCTTATAGTCCCCTTAATTCATTCATTTTTCACGGAGGTGACATAACAAAGATTTATTTCGATTTCCCCAGATCAATTTTGATACCATGATGGCATACAACTAATTGAAAAAACATTCCTGAGGTTACCTCGAAAGCACAATTAAAGGGTTTCATCTTCAAACTATTTTGCCGAAGATTATGGAATATACACTCCCAAATTATACAAGTGATTGGAATGTTTTTTGGATTTGACTACTTAATCTTCTACATAACATTCAAAAAAATTTCTTCTGAAGGGTTTGGACATATAGTGCATATAATGTTGGTATGTTGAACCTTTATTCATTAAGAAAATGTGCATTACATGATAGAAAAACACACCTTGAGGGGATCTGAAACCTGTAGATTCTTCATCCCCTAGGCCCATAGGGATTTGATTATACCCTGAGTAGTAATCAATGAAGGAAAAAGCCACATAACTAGCCATTACGTCAAATAAAAATTCTGTAATCGGAAGTGGAAAATCATCTTTTTGACAACACCAATTAAGATATCTGAAATCAATGAAAAAATTAATTTTTCCATTATTCTTTTTCACTAGGACAATGTTTTTAACCATTTTGGATATTTAACTTCTCCGAAAATGTTATCCTTTATAAGATTATTAACATTAACATCAATTTTTGAGGAATGAGTTGGGTGTGTTCTTCTTACTGCCTACTTGAATCCGAGATATTCTTCTAGAAGACCCAAATGATGGGCAGATACATCCGGATTATGACATGGAATTCCTGTATTATTTCATGAAAATATATCTCAATGATTCTTTAGAGATGAAGTATACATCAATATATTTTCAGAGTTCATGGATGTACTAATTAGAGTGGGGCATAAATCATCTTCTATAAACAAATTTATTTCTCTTAGCTCATTTATGGAGGTAGAGAAACCTTCCTCAAATGCTGGAGGACCATCCCTAAGTTCTTCCTCTTCCTTTTTATTATGTGTTACCTCTTCTGTTTCTACATGAATAGTAGATGAAGAGGTAAAACTCCCAAAGTTAGAGGGGGACCAAGTATTTTAACATCTTGAAAAAGATGCCACTATATATACGCCATCTAATGCTGAGGGGTCTTCCTGTAACAATTTAAAGGGGGTGATAGATTGAAAATAATCACCTTTGTATTCCTCTATAGTAGCTAAAATTTCTTCTACTAGATTTACGAAGTAGAGGATTGCTATAATTCAGTAGCTAAAATGAATACATCCCTAATTTGGCTTCCATGTTAGTGTGGTGGATCAACAAGTTATCCTATGTGGTCAGGATCAATTGCTGCAATTGACATTATGGAAGTTATTGTATAAGTCATTGGATATTTTTTTAGCCTTTAAATTTGATTAATGTGTATCACATGATCATTACTCAAACATAATAATGGATTTTCTGATATCTTTTCATTCCATTGGAGAATTAACTCTATTTATCTCCATTGTCAAGGAACTCGTTACATTTGTGTGAGAAAAATCTTCCTCAACATATTGATAGTCACACATTTTGTAAAGATCCTTGTCACCATACAATGTCTCAAATTGACCATTGAAATAGTACCTAATACATTAGTAGTATGATGAATGTATTTCTGTATGTAGATGCTTCCAAGGTCTATAAGAATGACTATTTAAGGATGTTTCTAGACAAACAACAATGAAATCTAAATTAGAAACAATATTTCCAAACTGAGTTCTGAGTGTAATTTCCCCAAGAGGTTAATTCTCATTCCTACCCTAAGCATGAAATATTTATGTGGAAGTAGATAAGTCAGATTCTGTTAGGCCCAATTAACGAAGTGTACGAACGGAAATGAGGTTGACATGAGAGCCATTATCAATGAAGGATGATAGGATGTATATGTCGTTGAACATTCGAGACAAATACCAGGGTCTAATCTATCTATGTAAAACATCATATTCATCTTGATCTGTAAAAGATATGACTATATGAAATTCTGCAGGACAGTTCTCTATATAGTAAACCATAGTAGTAGAAACCTCAGTTTAAAACTATTGAGGACATGAAAAGGCCTCAATATGTTCGTCTCGAATATATTTTGATAGATTTAAAGCACCCGTAATTGATAAATTTTCTGGTACATGGGCCAATTATATCAAGAAATCATACTTTTGGTCTAATGGACTATGTTTTCCAGCAAGAAGATGTTGTTTTATAGTTGTTTTGGATTTTAATTCGACTGATGTAGATGTATTATGTGTCAATGCTGATTCTTGAAATACTGTTGTATTATGTAAATTATACTGACATGACCTATTCACTTGTTGAGAGGAAGATGGTGTGACGTCTAATCATTCTTCCAGGGTAATTGTGTCAGAACCAAATTTCTCTTGCCTGGAAAAAACTCCTTGTTCCTATTGAGCCTGCAGAAGTGCTCTTACATGAGTCACTGATGCATATATGGATCGAGCATGGTTATAGATAAAATGGTGGTTTCAAGAATTCCGACATCCTCCCCTGTATTTTCTACCTTGGCCTCTTCTTATGGTTCCCTAATTATGTATAAGGAATTATGGCTCATTATAATCAGAAACATCATGAATATAAGGATCTGTTATGTGTGTATCACTGACAGAACCAAAGATTGACAATTTATCTGTTTAAGATTCTTCTGAAAGGTCAATTCTAGTTGTGTTGTTTGGTGGGGCTGTGCTCGTGTTTTTGGAATAGATTGCATGAAATATGCTAGGGACAAGGACAACATTGGCCTCAATGAGATCTCATCTTCTTATTAGTACTTATTGTCAATATGATAACATTGCCTCATTGAGGAACAATTTTTTGATAAATATGGTTTTACTATGGATGAAGTGGCATAAGACACAATTGGGGTTTTAACACTATTTGTAAAAAGGCATGAGTCCTATTGATCATTTATATGATCATCCAATCATCATATTTCTGCTCATTTTTACTTTTGACTTTGTGTCAATCTCCCTCTTCCTTAGGACCGGTAGTAGTAACATATGCTACTTTAGCTGATGAACTCTTCATTTTCAATTGTCCAGAGTCTACAATATTTTTAAAGGGTTCCTTGAAAACATAACATTCATAGATGGAATGCCCTAATATTTTTTGGAAGCAACAATAATTCAGAGTATCTTCGTTTCCCTCATTATTTGGTTTTATAGCCTTGGCAACTGAACCATATTGTTTTCCAAATTTGCGATGATGAAACCATAATCTTGTTCATTCCAGAAAAAATAAACATTTTTTTAATTATTCAAACTTTTTCACACGTTGATCTATTTTTTCATATTGATGAGTTGTTCGTTGAAACAGATGCTCCATAGTTGGAACCCTTCAATATTATGAAGTGCTTAATATAGAAGTAGGTTCATGTGCCTGCTTGAGTGAAACTGTAGTAGCTTCTGCCTTTCCTATCATCCTCCATTGAGAGGACTATATTACATGAGTTTTAGAAATAGTTTCTATGATAGAGTCTTCTATCTATTGAGCTATTGAAGTGAGGTCTCAATACCCTCCATTTTATTTCAAAGCGATCAATGGTGTGCATAACTCATCTTATAGATTTTCCCAAAAATTGGTAGTAACTCTTCTTGAGGGAATTCCAGACATAATAAATATTTTAATCCTTTCTGTCACATAATGAAATCTAAAACGCTTTCATTATCCCTTTTTTTACAACTGGTATGAAAAATAATTGTTGTCTTTGGTACTACTGAGCTAAATTGAATAATAAATTTAAGAAGGATATCTTCCCATCCAATAATAGATCGAGATTGTAAACTTTTATACCAGACAAAATTTGATCCATGTAATGACTTCACAAGACACCTACTCTTTACTTCGTGTTGTTTTATGAGAATCTCCTATCATGGGATCACAATGAGAAACAAAATTTTTTAATTTATGTTCTGGATCTCTCGAACAATTGATGATTGGGAATGTGGTTTTCACAAAATTTGATGGTGGAGAAATTACATCCATCTATTCAGGGTAAGATCTCATTTATGGATTAATTTTTTCATGTCATTCCTCTATCTCTTACAATAAAGTCGTTAATGCCTCAATTATAATCTTAAGCATTTGGGAAACATCTGTATGAGCTATTACATGTGCAGGTATAGAAACCGGAGCTTGAGATGGTCCAACAACCGAAAAAACCACTGATTGTGGTGCTGATATTCTCCTTGGATAACCCATAGGAACATGCCTATTAAGACGTATACAATCTTACCTTGATCGTGTACCTAGTGGTGATAATTCATTATCCGCATATGTAGTTACTACAAATCCTCTTTGTGAAGGAGCTTCTACAGGATGTCCATGTTGGGGACATGCCTATGGAGTACACCTAGAATAAATTATGTTTCGATGTAACTCTTTGTTGAGTCTTTTCAACTCCACCATTTCAACTTATTTCTATGAAAATTTCTCTTCATGTGAAAGATAATGAACTTATACAGTGGAAAAGTGAGATATAATATGAGTTTTTCTGTTTCCCTTGTTAGATTCATTTTAGAGGGAAGGGAGTTGGTTATTTAACGGCAAGCCTAAATTCTGAGTAAGCCCCTGATTTTAGGTACACTTACCTTCTTCATTTTCCTTAGTGTGAATGATATTATGGGAATGAACGTCATCTTCTAATTCCCATGGACTAGACACATATTCTGGAGGATCTTCTGCAGTGGTGTTAATAACATTCATTGATGCATAATGCAGCGATGGTGTTATATCCATATTTTGTAAGATTGTCTACCTAGGTATCATCTATGATGCTATATTTTATTATATAATTAATTCCTACAATGTTTTTGGCATATAGTAACCCTAAGTAAATCCTCATATTTTTCAGTTGGACGCATTCATTCTGGCTTCGTCCCTAATCAGGAGAAAAATGATTTCCGTTTAAGATGGGGTAGCTTATGTGAAAAAGCCCCCAGCCCTGCAGGGTGGGGATATTCCTTTTATTATTCTTCTAATAAAATAACATAATTTAATGAATTTTAAGGTTCTAATAAATGAGCCCCTAGCCTTGCAAGATTGGGTGATTCTTGAACAACTATGGCTGAAATTCGTGCAATAACTCATCAAAGTTTGTGAATATTGGTCGGACATTAGTAGGTGAATTATCCGACAACCAATAGAATCACCTATTTCAGTATACCACATTTATATTTCATCCAATTTCATTCTCTGATGTTTGAAATCTTCTATGAGGGACACCTTGTCAAAATACTCACATTCATGATGTAAACATATCTCAACCACATCTTTTATTAGGGACCTACTCTATTGAGAGTTGGTTGTGGCCTATTCCTGAGCATAAATTTGATTACAAACAATATCCATTGATTGTGGCCCAAAATGGTATATAACATTCCATTAGACCACTTTTGGATGTCTTTTATTATAATGGAGTGCAGTGAAATGCAATACTCCATGTGCACCCCAACCACTGATACAAACACTTAATTGGGAATTTGAAATTAAATATTGTAGCCTTTTTAAATCATAGATGCATGAATGCTAAAGGATTCTCTAATGTCACTGAACATTTGGATGTTGGGAAACATTGATAAATGACATGTCAATTTGGCATATCAACCATTATATTACAATTAAATGATTTTGACATTCATCATATGGTAACAATTTGGTTTCAAATGATGAATAGTCTTCTATAGGTTGATGTGGATATCATGAATGCAATATTCTGCAATCAATTCTGGAATTTTATAATGAGAATATTATAAAGGCCATAACATGATAGGTACTTCTCCATTGGCCGATATTTTCCTCATGTTTAACACATATTCATCATCTTTCACAAGAGGTTTCTCTACTTGGTCTGACTAAAGTGGATGCTCTGTATTAGAAGAAAAATGACCCAAGGGAGGTTCATAGAATGATCATTCACTTAAGATGACTCCTAGTTGAGAAATTGATTCACCTGCCATTGAAAATGCATCAGACATGATCAGAATTGTGTTTGAATGTTCCTCGAGATAGGAGGGATTTCACATTTCTACATTGCCAATTATAGAATTGTATTTACAATGAAAAATACTATAGAAGAGAGGAATTTTGTTGAAAATAACATCATGGATAAGACCACCATAGTGGATTATAGTGAGGGAAAAATCTAATGGTTTCGTTGTCTTCTGGCCCCATAGAGGGTTTTCATGGCTCTCATCAATTGATAAGCACTCTGGATTGACCGAATTTTCATGAATAGGGCCATCATGATGAAGCGTCTTATGAGAAAATTATGAATCACAACATCCACTCCTATAATTTGGTAAATAGAATATTGGATCTAGAGATACCACCAATAAATTTCTGGGGGCATCAATAACTCTAGCATTAAGAGGATCTAAATCACAACTTGACTCTTGATTATACTATTGTGCATGGAGAGACATATTTTTGGATTTTTTCTTATATTTATTTTTGGATACTTTATGAGAAAATTTTTTATCATGGGAATGTGTATGTTCCTTCCTTAGAGGGGTTATCAGAATGGACCGATTAACTATAATTGGAAATGGTTTTTGTTCCTGATCTTGTTGTCCATATGATATGGGGATATATTCCCCATTACCCTCTTGTACAAGAACAAAGGTGTGTATCTATTCTGAGATGCAATACCGATGTATCATCCCATATTTGGGAACTGATTTATGAGAATGTTTCCTCAGTACTACTAAAGTGGTTGTTATAATATCCTAGTATGTTTTCAAAATATGGGTTGGGATTTGTGTTTGACCTTTCACCGCGGATAAAATTAGTTTGGTTACGTTACTGTCCAAAATGGAAATATATGTCTATTCAGTATCTGGAGTAAGATAATATTCCTAAACCTGTCCTCTTTTTCTAGTCATTGTGTGTTGAAAGTACTCATGTATGGGGTCAGATAGTTGGGTATGCAAAAAAATTTACATTGGTCCATTCTGACTGATTTCTCTATGTGCTACCAAATGAGACTGTTTCCAAAATTAATGATCATTAGTATTTTATGTTCACGCTATGTATTTCCCATCATGTAAGGTTGAGAGACTTCCTTCAGTACTGGTATATGAGACTGCTGTTAAAATTGGTTATTAAAAAATAAGTTAATGTTTCTATTTACAGTTTTCTTTCATATTAGATTGAAGGCCATCATTAAATACAGTCAGATGTGCCAGCTGATTGGTTTATTACTTATAAGCAGGTATGTGTGTCTATTCACAGTACTCCACTAGATCTATCTACTATGATTTGTGGTTTGTTTCCACAAAAGTATGTGGAGAAGAAAATTTAGGACTTTTGGTATTATGTGCACACCCCTTTTTTTTCCATCATGTTAAGTTGAAGGAATTATCTAGAGGAGGAATATGTGAGAACTGCTCCCTATTGATCAAACATTTTCCCTTGAAGTTAGTCTTGCGGGCCCGAGTCTGATAGGAATGGTCCTAATTTCCATAAGAAACACATACATCATGGTGGGGGTTCACTACTCGCTATTCGACTCACAACGATTGCTGATGGGATTCCTTAGGAAGGACTTCTACATTCTTGAATTGAGGCCATGAGTGACATCTTGATCCACCTCCCTGTAGTACAGGAGGGACTGGTAGTTAACTCCAAAGAATAAGGACCCCAATATATTGAACATAGAGGTTGGAACCACCTGCTTATTAATCATCTATCATCATTGGCCAGATGATTAAGGATTTTTATTGACCTGGAGGTCCTGATGGGTAGCCTCCAAAGTCCAAATTATACCATACTAGAGATATTCCATTACCAGTACATTAGTGACCTAGAGTTGAAGATGATGTGTTGGTGATGATGTCCATCCCATGGATGGGGATCCAGCTCTAAGTGTGGTTGGGATGTTTGCTAATTTGTTTTTTATGAAATCCATTTTGGAGTGAAGGAAATGCTGGGAAAAAACTGAGAAACAACAACCAACTCCAGTAAGGAAACATCTTTTGAGATGGATTCATGTGTGATTGATTCCTTTTATTGTTCTTCCTTTATCAATTGATATAGGCATAACAAGTGGGTAACATCAATTACATGGTAATGGATTCACGTTGTGTTCACTATTTTTGTTTCATAGTTCCTTGAAACGTGAATTCACGTATTATGAATCACTTCTTCCTGGTAGTTTACATTGGATTTATTTATTGAACTGGAAACATCCAACAACTCTTTTTCCAAAGAGGAACTCCTTTCCAAAGGTAGTCATTCATCATGTTATAACATCACGATATGAAGTAACGTACATTGATTGATAGGATGGGAGGTCGGACACATCACACCATTTTTTGGAGAATTATTTTCTACTTCGGGACTTTATTCGTAATTATAATATATTTTCATGAACCCTTATTAATTGACCATGCATGAAATAAGTTTCCCATGAAATTTTATAGTCACTTATTAACATATTTAATATTTAGAATCATTAGTATATAATAAATGTTCTTCAAAAATGGAGATATATGTATGTATCCTTGGTTATCCATCAATGGTATCCTCTAATATAATATTTTAAGATACTATTTATCATAGTTATGATGATACATGTTTTTAGGCCACTCAGTATGACACTCTTGAATTTACATTCATCATATGAGAGAAAGGTTTCATTTAATCTTGGGATCATTACCATTAAATGGGAAACCTATATATCCTTTTGAATAGAATCAGAACACTCAAGTGGTATTGAAAATCTAAGTAGAATGGTATTTATCAAAAAATTGTGTGGGACTTATGCTGAAATGTCCAAAGGAACATGGAAAGGATATGGGTTTCCAGGTAGGTTCCAATCCTGTTGGAAATATGGAGGTTTTATAAAAAACATTATTCCAACAGTTTGAACAAAACATTGGTATAAAATTTTTAGAGTTTCCTTTCCCAAAGGTTTGTTGAAACTATTAGCATATTGATTTTAGAATGAATCATTCCCAACCATTTACTGAAACCCTTGTGAAATATTGTTTTTTATTTTCAATTCACACCAATGGTGTTTTAAAAACATTGGTAAACATTATATTTTCCAATTGTTTTTTAAAACCATTGGGATTGTTCTCCCACAAATACATAGCTTGTCCAACCCCCCATTTAGTTAAATTCCATACCTAAACTGAAGCTCTCTTGAGGCAATATCTTTACCCTAGCCTATGAAACTCCTTCCACCATATACATCCATCTTCAATGAAGAAATATTTTAGTCCTACATAAAAAATATTTATGTTATTCCTTGGTTTCAATGTTCATCATCTATTTTTTTTCTGTTTTTATTTGATATCATTTTTCCTAAACCAGATGTATGTGCGGTCTGTGGCATGGTACACAGAATAGTTTGAATTGTTTTATAATTTTGTTATAAACATAAAGTGTCATTGTGTGAATCACCATTATTTGATGTATTCATATTCTACCTCTTCTATGTAGAGTTAATAAACTATATGAACTATTGGTAGTGCTGGTTAGATGTATCCCCACTAAAATATGGTAAAGGGTTTGTTTATACATATGGTATCGAGGAGGATATTGCATATAAAGATGCTCCATGTGAAGGGATTGGGGATAATTGGGGTAGTGTTGTAGGTGGTTTTCAATTTTTTAGAGGGGTGATATGTTAATTTCAATGAAATTTAGTTGATTACAAAATTTTATTTGGATTTTGTATTTATATTTCTTGTTCATGAAATAATGGGAAGGGTAGTGATATTATGGATGAATTCGTGTTGGTTGGTTGATGAATTGGAATTGTGATGTCAACTAGATTGGGTATAGGTAATTTTTAAGGAATTATATATGTATATACTCCCCTAAACAAATTTTACCCACTAGACACCCCCCACCACAGACACCATAGGGACACTCCCACCCCCCCCCACCGCACAACCACCACACCCCATATACACTCCAACTCCTTGGACACCAGTCACCCCTTATACACCCCCTCCCCACCCATGAACACCTGTCACCCTCCATGGACACTCCCATCTACTAGACTCCCTCACCCCCATGACACCCAACACCCCCTTGACACTACAAACCCTTGACATCCCCAAACCCCCTAGACACCCCCACCCCCTGGATAGCCCCCAACCCCTCCCCAAGACACCCCCACCACGTAGACACCCCCACAACCCGACACCCCCAACCCCGTGGTAACCCCCAATCCCTGCCTCACAACCCTAGATAGCGTCCCTACACTATTTGAAACTCCCAGCCCCTTAGACAGCCCCAACACCTTGGACACCACCACACCACCCCACCACCGAGACACCCCCTGTACACCCCCACCCTCTAGAAACCCCCTAGACAACCCCCCACCATAGGATAGACCCCCAAAACAACACCCTACCCCAAGGACATCCCCGATCCCCTAGATACCCCACCCCCTTAGGCATCCCCTACCCCCTAGACAGCCCCCCCCCCTGAAACACCCCCACCGCCTAGACACCCCAACCCCCTGAACACCCCCACCCATGGACTCCCCACCATCGTGGATAGAACCCCCCCCCCCCCCCCCCACCAACACCACCTTGTACATCACCCAAAAGTCTATGCACCCCCACCCTAGACACTGTACATGTATAGGCCCCACCCACGAACAGCCCCCCCCCCCCAAGACCCCCAACCCCCATGGATCGTCCCCCCACCCTCGTTAACAGTCCACATCCCCTAAATAGCCCCCCCCCCTAGACACCATCCCACCCATAGACACCCCCAGATATCCCCCACCCACACCAACCCACTAGACACCCCACCCCCGGATCACCCCTACCCCATTAGCTTCACCATCCCCCTGGATATCCCAACCCCCCCCCCCACCGGACACACTACACCTTGGGCACCTCCACCTAGACAACCCCCACCCTTGGACACCCCCACACCCTGGACACCCCCACCCACATAGACAACACCCACACACTGAACACCTCCCCAACCCTCTCCCACCGCCCTGGTACATCCACCCCCTAGACACCCCCTGGAACCCCCCCCCCCCCAGACACCCACACCCATTGGACACCCCCACCCCTGGACACCCCAACCTCTTCGACAGCCTCTACACCCCCTGGATACCCTCGGGACACCCCCAGCCCCCTAGAAAACCCTTGGACCATGGACACCTCCACCCCTTGGACAACCCACCCCCTTGGATATCCCCCCACCCTCGTGACACCCCCTGGAAACCCCCACCCCCTTGGATAGGCCCTACCCCTTGGACACACCCCACCCCACTGGACACCCCCATCCCCTGGATACCCCCCCCCCATGGTCAACCGCGCCCCACTCCCCTTGACACCACCACCCCCTGGACCCCCCCCCCCCCATGGACAGCCACCCCGCAAGATACCCCACCCCTGGATACCCACCCACCCCCCCCCCCTCGATGTTAGATTCCACCCACCTCATGGACAACCCCACCCCCTAGACACCCGACCCCCTTGGAGAGCCCCCACCCACTAGAAACCATCTTCCCTTTAGGAATCCCCCGTAGACACCATCCCACCCCCTGGGCAACCCACCCCCTGGATAGCCCCACTACATGAAAACCCCCCACCCTCGGACACCCCCAACCCCACCCCCATGGGAACCCCCCTGAAACCCCCACCCCCATGGGACCCCCACCCTAAACACCCCCACCCCATGGACAACCCCACTCCTGGACACAACCCACCCCACCCCATGGACATCCCCCCCTCCCTCGAACACCCCACCCCCTTGATTATCCCCTACCCCCTGGACCGCCCCAGCCCCTGGACAACCCCCAACCCCACCCCCTTGGACTGCCCCCACCCACTTGGATCAAATTTTCAAGGGTTGTGCTTATGTAGATGTTTGGTATTGGGGTTTTCTAGTTTCCATTGGAGTATTTTGTTAGGTTTGTGGGTGATATTATGAATTCTGGGTAGTTCACTACAATTTCATTGGTGTTATTCTATTGGAATACTAATTGGATCATATTTGTCTTCAATGGGGTTATTTTAAATTATGTATAGATTATTGAAATTGTAGGTAATTGGGTAAGTAATTAGAGTTAATTAATTCTAAAATAAGTATTGGTTTTTATTATTGTATGCAATTTCTCAAGGGGAGGCTAGTACAGTCTGTTTATAGAGTTGAAGAAACTATACACCAACCATTTCATATCTGTTGGTATAGATGTAAAAATTGATTCTATACCAATTGTTTAGAAATCATTGGTATAGAACTATTAACTAAATTTTTGCCAATGATTCATGAATCCATTTGTATATATATAAAGAGAGTTATATTGCAACGATATAAAACCATTGTTAAATTTCCATACCAAAAATTACTGAAAAATGTTGGTATAACGTGCTTTAAGATTACATACCCCAAAATATTATGAATAACCGCTGGGATATGTCTATCCCCACGGCTTAGTAGCCAAAGTTGTCTAGCATATACCTATGGTTTAAAACCATTGGTATATCATATATTTCCAATAGTGTTGGAGGATGTACAAACATGATCCTCACTGATTAAAAAGCATAGTGTCCATACAATTAGAGGATTATATTTTTTATATAGAGAAACCAATAGAAATTATATATTTTAGAGATAATGTTCCATAAAATAATACAAATCACTTGGTTAATGAGTTGTGGAAAATCTACCAGTTTTATGTAGCTACATAGGAATTTGAGTATATTGTGAGGCAAAGGTATCCTCATTTTTTAAATCATTATCATTCATTTTGATGGAGAAATTAATTTTAAGGGTTAGAATTTAACTCCAATAGTTTTTATCCATGTTCTTTTTCAAACAAATTAAAATTCATTGGAAGCGTGAGTCTCACAATACACCAAGTAAATCATCATATATATACTAGATTACAGTACACATAATATAGAGTTTATAATGTGGTACATATAGGACAAATATTGGTATGTGTAAGAAACAACAATGAGTTCCTTCAATATCTAGTGTTACACAAAAGTTGGCATTTTACCAAACAAAAATGTATTATCAATTAAGATTGTTATCACCTAGTCACTAGAATAGTGTGAATTTATAGTTTAAAATGAATTATTAAAATATGGTTTAAACAAGTTTAATGAATGAAATATTTGGTAAAAAATAATTATAAATGAATATAAAAAAAATTGAAAATAAAAGTGGTGTTTTTATAAAAAACATATTTTTTCCAACAATGACATTATATCGTAGTAAATTTATATAGAATATATTCATATTTTAGAGAATGTTGAAAATAATAAACTTTAATTAAAAACCGTATATTCAACCTAATAATTTGTTATTTTTAATTATTTTTAATTTACATTTATAGTGAAAATAATTCAATTATACATCTATTAATCCCATCTAGTTCACTGGAATTATTTTTTTATTGATTTTAGTAATTCAAAAATAGTGAATTTTTTTAAACAATAAAACACGCTTTCTAAACCTATATTTGGTCTAAATTTTTAAATAATGTTATCCAATTCATTGTTTTTTATTTTTAAAAATTGATTCTTTATTTGGAATCATAATTTTTAAAATTATGAAATATGTTACTTTTTTTGGAAATCTAAAATATTAAAAATATTAATTATTAATACCAATGTTATGGTTAATCAGCTAATTATGTGTAAATATAAAATTTTAAATATTATAAAGTGACTGTTAAATATGAACCTATTTTATTTGATGAATATTCTTCAATAATAATCATTAATGTTTTAGTGATGTTATAGTTTATGGAAATTTTTATGAGATTATAACATTTATTATATTTTAATAAATGAAAATCCAAACTTTCCAAAAAATTGTTTTCGACGAGTGAAATATTATTAATATAAGGTAATATAGGGTATATTTTAGATAGTAAATAAATATTTCAAATTAAAAACAATTTAATTAATCATTTAATTTTATTGTTTTAGTGAATAAATTATTATCATAAGTATTACACAATTCTTATGGAGTAATTATTCAATAAATGAAAAAATTAATTAAATGATATTAAAATATTAAAATAAATATATTTTCAATTAATTAATGTGATCCATGAGTATTATTAGGGTAATATGACATACCATTGGTGTATAAAAATACTTGGTTTTATTTCATATAATTATATTGATATTTTAGATAATATGTAATGAACAGTGTCAAAATTGACATATAAGCTATTTTGTGAAAATAATATTTTATTTAATTATTTAGAAATCCTAAATATAATCTATAATGATAAATGTAATGCAATCTGTTTTAAAATATCATTAATTTTCTATTTATTCTCTTATTGATATATTATAGGTATGAATTCCATCATCTTAATATTACAAAAGATGATACCATAGTTCAAAATAAAATGGGTTAACAAAGGGTTAATCAAAATTATATAATTTAAAACAGCACAAAAAACATTATAAAAAATATTATATTATTAGATTAAAAATTTATCATTTATTATCTTATAATAAATTTAATTTTGTAGGAATTTTTATTTATATTTAATTTATAATAAATGAATCTTTTGAGAAATTGAAAAAGTGACCCACCCCTATCTTAAAAAAGAGAACCTCTTTTTAAATTTTTTCACATATAAAGACTTATTTAGTTATACCAAACCTAGTAAAATAATCTTACCAACATCACTCTTCTAATCCAATAATCCTTACATATAAAACAAGGCCAACCAAGAATGTCTATCAGTGAAATCCAAAAGGATATTTCAGAAAAAGTGGTAACGTTCATCAATTAATGATTTTTTATTATTTTTCATTAAACCAAAAAAATGTTTTAATATCATATTTTTATAATAAAAATAGTTTATTCAATATACATCAATATTTTTAGGATAAATTTATGACCTACACCAATACACTCTTCAATCAAATGGGATATAAAATCGTCATTCAGGTTTACAATGAACTACCTTCTCGTAAATCAATAATTTTCATTCATCCATTAACATATTTAATGGTTGGGAATAATGATTATTTATATTTCATATATTATATATATATATATTTAATTTAATTTTTATTCTAGATTTTTAATATCACGCTTAACTTCATCTTTCTAGTTTGTGGGAATATTATAACGTCATTCGTGTGTACGATGGCCTACCGCCTTCCAAAGTGATTTGATTTTTTCTCCATATAAATGGAATGTATTATGAGTTTTCAATAAGGATAAGTTATATATATGAAAGATAAATTATTTTTTAATGATAATATATCATATTCATTTGAGTTTTTTAAAATGAAAATAAATTGAAATTTTCTTATGCGTGGTACGACCCACCATCTTGATGAACGATGTATTTTTATTTATAACTATAACATTTAAAAATAAACCAACCTATTTATATAAATAATATATATATATATATTATTTATATCATGGTTCTCATTTTTTAGATTATGAAATCATGTTCTATTTGTGAGGACCAAGAATAACAAGTCAAAACACAACGATAACTTTTTCATGGGTTTTTTAATAATTGAGTAATATGAAGTCAAAATTAAATCATATCTTGTATTATATGAACGAATGTGGCCTTTTATTATGTTTATCAAAACTTTTTTTATTATATAATTGTTTTTATCATTTTTGAAGGATGTATGGAGTTAATGTTGGGGGATTTCTATTCTTAATTTTATTGTTGTGAGACATGTGATATATTCACCAATAATTTCATTTTTTGTGCTGTATATACTACCCATAAATGTATTATATGATATTTATCCTTAATTTATGGGTATTTAAATTTCCATTTTAGGAACTCACATTAATGGGTTTTTTACTTCAAATGTTACCAAATTGTCATAGTGATTGGGTCTCAATTTTCATTCATTGTGACACAAGTTCTGTTATAAACCAATATAATTTTAGGAGGTGTATATACCAAATTGTGAATTATTGTTTCATGAACTTTATTATATACATGATATTATATTTTTCATGTAATGTTATTTTATCTTTCATGGGATTTTTTATTCCAAAATTATGATATCTAAAAATGTTTGAAAAAATGTTTAAAAAATTAAACATTTTTAATTAAATGGAATTGAAATATTTTCAAATGGTTTGAAAAAAATCCTTTATGTGAATTCTTATTAATTTTCTATTAAAATTTAATTCTCAATGATTTTTGACATCAAAATAAATTAATAAATAGTAATTAATATTTTTCTCATGAAATGATTTAAAATGAAATTTCCAAATTATTTTCCATCTAAGATTAAAAATGATTCTATTACTAATTTTTTACAAGGTACAACACTTTTGGGTTCCATTCATATAAATTCTCATAATTGTTTATGTTTTTATGTTGTGTAATTTATTAATTTCATTAATTCTGAATGAGACATTATATGATTAATTTTTTATGAAAACTATTTAATTCTAGGATTTTTAATGGGATTAATTGTTTTTGATTGTTGATGCTCCTTTTGGTCACAAAGTCTAAACAACTGATAAAGGAAAATACCTTAGTCCAAAGTGATGCATCCTTTGAAGAAACATAAAAACTCGACAAAGGCATGAAGAAGGATTTCCACCCACTTTGCTCGTGCAAGTTTCATCATGGTCCTTCAATTATACTTGAACTCTGCATAGTGGTCACGCAGGTGTCTTGCGCACCCTCTTTGATTCTCGCCCAGGGTCTTCAGTAGCCTATAAATACCCCTTTTGGGCCCCCCATTTCAGGGATTGAAAAATCCAAAACTCAGATTCAAGCTCCAGGTGCCCTTGTCTCTTCTAGATGTCTTACGATCACTTATAAGGTAATTTCATACCAATAATGGAAGCTCTAAATAGGGGAATCAAGGCCTAAGTGTTGAAACTCATCAACATTTGTGTGCATAAATGGACATCCCTTAAGGGAAATGGCCACACATTCGCTCTACCTTATCCCTTCAACTAATCATGTGCTCCACTCTTTTGAAACTTTTAGGGATAATAATATGGGATTGAGCCATGTCTCGTCCAAGTATTACCCTAATGGTTGACCATTTTGCAAGTACCCATGTGTTGCGCAAGTATGCATGCACGACTAAGACTTGCGCGCCCACACAAGACTTGCGCGCCACTCTCTTTTTGGGTTTCCCTCCTACCTATTCAATTGCTTTCTTCAAATCCACCTCCCCTCTTAAAAATTTATCCTTCAGAACCCTCTTCAAATCCATTTATGGAATGGTATCTTTGTTGGCGTCCTTATATGAAAGGGAATTCTGTGAACATTTTTCAAAACCAAGTGTTTTACATATCATTAAGTCATTAAGGCTAGAGATTTCATTCATTCAACCTCATCCTTTAATGATGATAGGATTTCTTATTGGGGCCTCCTTCTCATGAGTAAGTCCCAATCTCAAAATCCTAAATTTGGGCATCCTCCTTAGGATTAAGCCCCTGGTCCCCTAACATGGGCCTTCTTTTCAGGAGTAAGCCCTATTCATCTTGTTCCCTTAATTTTGGGCATCCTCCTTAGGAGTAAGCCCCATGTTCCCAAAATCCAAATTCCCTTAAACTAGGTTTCCTTTTCCGGAGAAATCCCCAGTCATAATTCCATTTAACTTGGGCTTTCTTTTCAGGAGTAAGGCCCATTTTTAATTCTGTTTAACTTGGGACCCTTTTTTTAAGAGTAAGCCCCAGTCATAATTTCTCTTACCCAGTCTTAATTTACTTTTGATTTGGGCTTCCTTCTTATGAGTAAAACCCAATCACAATTCCTCTCTAATTTTGGAATCCTTCTTAGGATTAAGTCCTATGTTAAGTATCCACATATCCATAATGCACATATACCTTTATGGACCTTGTTCTCAGGTTTCGTCCCTGAAGTAAATCATAAACTTCATTTATCTGGGAAGTCATACATACATAATCCCATCATCATTTCTTATAATTGCATCCTTCATGGCACATTTGTCTAGTATTACCAATACCTCATGTTCCTCACACCGAGCATGACTCATGTAAGCTTAGAGTGTAAAATTATTTATGAAATCTTTCTTTGAGCCATCAATCGTTCATAAATCTTATACTTATTTACTCAAAGTATGTGGTATCAGATTCCTTTTCAAAAATTAAGGATTCATAGGTAGCCCATTTATGGTTATGATCCCGACTCTAAAATAACATATGTCCTTCTGAATGACAATAAAATTCAAGTGCCCCACTGAGTGGCTTTAAAACCAGTATAGTTATCATATTGAATAAGATATTTCTATATAATGTGTTAAAGGATACCATTGACTAAGAATCTCTAACAAATACATATGATTATATATCCATGAAGAACCTAGAATACATATAAAATATTCTCTAAATCTAATTAATACTAATTATTGATTGTTATATCTAAAGGAAATCTCTTTTTCATATATGGTAATTTAATAAAGATTCCGGAAGATAACATAAATCTATAAAGAGAGTCCCGAAGTAGACAATAATTCCCCTCAAAATTGGGTGATGAGTCTGAACCCCCATCCTCTCGACCAATGGAAATTCATAAGCATCATCGGTTCACAACTAATGTGCACTACCTTTGGAAAGTAGGTCCAAATGGATATGGAATCATTGGATGTTTCCGGTTATATGAACAAAACCATTAGAAACTCCTTGGAATGTTTGAACCTCAAATCAATGAGGTCATTCCCATTTCTAGAGGAAAAAAAATGGTGAACCTGATGTGAATCCTTAACCATGTTAAAATGAGGTTTTACTTATTTTGTTAGGCCCCTATTTAAACTCAATGAGAGGGCCAACAGAACAATCAATAACATATGTGCTCATCCAAAAGATGTATTGGCTAAACTTATCTTGATAATGTCTATTATAACAAACAGTTACTCATATCCATGATCTTCTACGTTACAGAAATGGGTTATCTTATGTTCACACATGCGAATGCCTCTGCTGAAAATGCCTCTACTTATAATCCTACTGGATCGTTGTCCGCTCTAAGGACAACATCACCTACTCAGTGTTTTCAACACTGGGTATCAAATGCACTGGTTAAGGAATATTGTCAGAACGGTAAGATTCCGACTTTGGATGCTGCTTGACAAGCCCTCCAAGACAATAATTCACCTGGTTGTCTGGACAACAAAAACCATCGATCAAGAAGCAGGCGGTGTCAACCACCATCTCCAACCATTTCGGGTCGTTATCCCTGGAACGCAACAACCATTCCCTCCGATATTCTGAGGATGTGAATGAGAAGGTCACGCAAGGCCTTAATTCATGGAAACAAGAGTCCTTCCCGAGGGGTCCCATCAACAATCATTGCCCGACTCGTGATGTAGTGCGCCCTCAACAGGATGAGGGTGTCGTCTCCAGGCATTCGGCTCAGGTTCCTCGAACCCGAGGAGGAAAGATGAAACACCAGAGTCGAAGACTGGTTAATAGTGAGCAGGTTCTTATCTCTACTGTTTCTGGAGAAGTCCACCAACCTAACATGGTGGCAAGCAATGAGAGGGCACACACACCCGTCCGTTTTAATTCTGTTGTCAAGCAGACTCGTCTGGAAGCGACACGCCTTTCCCACCAGGCAATTCCAGTGGAGTACTATAGATAGTAACATACACCTATTTATAAATCAGCAGCTAGTCAGCAGGATTTTATGACTACATAAGATGAATCCCACCAACCCAATATGTTGACAAATGGTAACAAGAACATACACTTGCTTACACTCATCAATCCTGCCAGCAGTCTCGTTTGCTAGTATTGAAGGAAGTTCATCAACCACGTTCGGCGGAGTGCAATCAACACACACATACACCTGCTAGTATTGATCAATCCTACCAACATTCTTATTTAGTAGCACCCGAAGAAGTCAATTAGAAAGCCCCAATGACAAACAAGAGGCATACTCAACTCTCTTCCCCCATTCATGAGTACTGTCAGAATTCATTCCTAGGAAAAGGAGGATAGGAGTAGGAACACACACCTATTACAAGCACGGAATGGACGTATATCCCCATTCCAGAAGCTGAAGTCACCAAGAATATTATATGAATAGTGAAAGAGCATAAGCAAATCCATACTCATATTCTGGATGTCTTCCAGAATATTATAACAGCTTCATCAGTATCATAGGGAAGGAAATGAAAATCTATCCCTACCAATGGAGTGACACATCAACAGTTTACTCCATAATAGACAGACGCCTCTATTCCATTCCAAGAGGGTTGTGGGGCATACTCCCCCATTTCATACGGACAACCAAGTCAGGAACATACACCTGATTTGAGTGGAGATAATCAGCCTAACATGATCCTTTCTCTTGAGTAGGGACATACACCTGACCATAATGACCATTTTTTCTGACAAGTGGTTCCCAAAGTGAGTAATATGGAATCTAAGATAAAGACCCATCCAGTACAGTCAAGAAATCAATTGCCAATCTGTAATAAGGGCATTCTCGATGCTGGAGTTCGTGATGCACTCAGACAATTATCTGTTGCAACTCACGATTATACTCTCTCAGTTCCCAATAGTTGGAAAATTAATTCTGAAGGTAAGACTCATACACATCCTCATGAAGGCCTGCTTCATGACAGTTCGGTCGATCTTGATGTTTCATCTTCAGATGAGATCCATAAGAACCCTCTGTGTGGCCAGTAGACCTAGGAGAAAAATGTTTCATCTTTTACTATAACCCACCATGGAGGTCCTCCCCATGATGATGAATTTAGATGTGAAAGTACTCTCCATAGTAGTAATGAACACTTACTGAAAATGCTCCAATGGACAATGTAGTGATAAGAAATCACTCTTATATTGAGGCACATGAAAATGTGAAGTCATTCTTGTCTGATGATTTAAACTAGCATGTTAAATACTTTCTCTATCAAAATATAGCCCGGGGTGTAGGTCATTCTCCGAACCACCCCTGGGTTGTTCATCTTCTAGTTTGATCATTGAATTCTCTACCAATATTGTTGAATCTGATGAAGCAACATGGAAGAACTAGCTATGGTCAAAATATGTAGAAGAATATTCATCAAATGATAAGGAGGAAATACTAAATATGAGAAAACAATTGAAAAAAGGTGATGTGCCAGTTATGTTTTGGCCATTGGATGACTCTCAGTATGACATTCAAGAGATGTTGACATAAGATGGAATTAATGACATTCGTGTCAACATATGGAAAACTCCTTGTCATTTGAAAAAGAAAATATTATCTTATGATGAATATGAAAAATCATGTAAAGATAATCGAAGGGTTACAATGCCAAATTGATTTAGTATCTCTTTCAGTTTCTCGATAACCAAAAGCAGGAAAGTAGTAGAGATCCCTTCACTGTTCATGCCTTGGCGCACTAAGAATATTGCGCCAGTTAATTACCAATGCCCAATATTGTATTCATATTAGGGGATGTGGAGTCCAAGAAGCAGTACATTTCACTACACTCTACAGTCAGAAAAGCCCGCTAAAAATGGTCTCATTCAATGTTATTGCCCACAGCTAGCCACATCCAATTGGTTTTGTTTGTAATCAAAGGCTTTCTCAAGAATAGGCCTCAACATGTTCTTCCCAGAATCAGGAATACAGAGAAAAAGTGGGTGAATTACTTTTGCATCAGGAAAACAAGAACATCGAAGAGGCTTCTCGTTTTGAATGTGCACATCATCAAGTGACAGATGTATCGGAAATCATCCAATGGTCTTTTGAGCCGGGTGATAATAGTGGATGCAGGTTAATGCATCCAGCCAATTTCTAGACTAAATTCAATAAGATCAGGAGAGCTTTTATGATGTTCTTATATAGAGAAACTCAAGAACCAACCCATATTTTCAGACTGGGGAATATTTTAACTCAACCCTCAGAATGAACAAATAGGATTCGGGGAGTTGAGTACGAACAACATGAAAATCCCTAGTCCACCAGACTGGGGAATTTTTCAAATACTCAATCTCTCTCAGATAATGTCAGTCTTTTTTCGATTAGGGAAGAAACCCCAAGAGGAATGAAGAAACAAATTAACAAGAGATTCCTTCAAAATTTCAGTTCGTCAAGATGTTCCTAAGGGATCAAATTATCAAAAGTCAGTGTCACAAAAAGGACATGGAAGAAGACAATATCGTAGAAATTATGATAAAAGAGATGCAATGCATTATTTATTAATTAATGTCATCAATGTTGTTGTTTCAAATTCCCCAGATAAGGCTCACTCAGAGGGATCAGATGAAGACATTCCTACTCAATAAGTATTACACACAAACACAAATGAAGAAGGTGTGCGTACAAGAAATAAAAGGCCTACTAAGAATCTGGGTATTCTTCCAAATAACCAACTTCCCCCTCTCAAAAAGGCGTCCAAAAAAAGAATATGAAAGAATCATGTTACATACCTGTCCTTTGCAGAAGTCTAATCACTCTTACTAGATGAAATATTCTCACAACAAGAGGAATATATGATGGGATTAAGGAGGTTAAATGGAGAACTACTTCAAAGTAGTATTCCTCCTAAGCATGCTAGAGTCAGTCAGCCAAAGGAATGTGTTTCGGTTACTGAGATTGATCAAGAGTATCCTCCTTTACTAGTACACCCTCAGTGTTATAATCCTATGGGTTATATGAAGCATCAACTGGAAATACTACCATCAGTGGTAGTCCCGGTCGACACACCTATCCGAGCTCCAGTTATTGCACCTGCACAGGTCTAAGATCAACCAGATGTTTCTCAAAAGTTAATGACTACCATTGAGTTATTAACAGCTCGTTTCTAAGCAATGGAAGGAAAGTGTACACCATTTCAACAGGAGAATAGAGCTTACCCTGAATGGGTAGACGCAATTCCTCCCATGTCAAATTTTTCAAGTACCAAATTCCAAATCATTAATGGTTCGAGAGTCCCAGAGAAACAGTTAACACATTTTGTTTCTCGTTACGATCCTATGATTGGAACACCTAAACAAAAAGAAGCAGTTAATCTCAGGTGTTATGTACATTCATTACAAGGGCCTACTTTTGTTTGGTATACAAGCTTGCAATAACAGTCAATTACCGGGTGGGTGGATATTCATCAACAATTCCTTCTTCAATTCAGCTCAACATTTCCAAAGACAATAGTTTTTGGTCTTATAAACTGTATGAAAAGGGAGAATGAAATGGTTTCAGATTTCATTTCTCGTTGGAAGAGATTAAAATATTCTCTATGCTTAGCACTCCCACAAGAAGAGTTGTTTCCAATCTCTTTCGAAAATTTTCATTATGAGATGTGCACACCGTTGATCCTTATGAAACACACAGGAGGTTTTCAAGACCTTAATTTGATCACTCAGCAGATTGAAGACTCTCTTACGAAGACTAAGGATAAAACTCATGTAATTCCATCAACTCCAAGAAGGAGAATGGGTAAAGCATAGACAAATATAGATACTCTTATACAAGAACATGTACCTTATTTCACCTCAAAAACATCATATTACCGAAGGGTTCGACCGCCTAAGCGTCAAGAACAGAGGCTATTTCATCAAGATGATCAAAGAGATCAAGGACGGAAGCAATTTGAGGATCTGCAAAACAATGTTTACTCTTTATGAAATGAACAAGTTCCTGGATACTTCATTTTAGCTCTGGAAAATAATTTGGATCAATTTACAAGGCCCAAGAGGGCGAACAAGATGGAGATGAAGATCGTCCCAATTATTTCCCATTTCATTAGGTGTTTGGGAATCCCAATCAGGAGTGTTTTTTCATCAATGACCTCCATCAAAAGATAGTGGACTCGGGAAAAGTCAAGTTGAAAGGTTCTTCAACACAGGTAACATGTGTAACTACTACAAATCCAAAGGAAGAAGGTGAGTGGAATGAATTCAAGAACAAAAATGCACAAAAATTTGATGATTTGATGGTCAGAAAAATGATCAACGGAAATCATTCCATTTTTTGAATGTAATTGATGAAACCAATTGTGACATCTACTATGAATGTCACAGCAAATCCCCATTCATTATAAGGACAATCCTTAAAGAAAAGTCTTAATTTAGAGAAAGAAGAGCAATTAGAAGAAGATGATATCGTGTTAAAGCCCAAATTGTCTTTGACTCTTGATGATTTTATGCCATCTACTATGAAGCCTTGGGAACCGCCCCACCAAACAGAATAGTCTAAATTGACTAATCAAGAAAAGTATTCATCGGATGAAGAGTTTATCATTAGTTATATTAATATGATTCATTTAATAGATCCTTATGTCAGTGCAAGTTTTGATTGTGATGAGCATGAATTCCCTGTATCAAATAGAGGAATTAGAGGGAGTTCCAGAGATCTGGGTTACATAGGAAGACATGGATATCCTAGAAGCCACTATTCTAATTCTACTCCTTCTAGAACTATGTATGCAGGAGAAACTCATGGCAGATCCCTTCAACGGGCTCAACAAGAACAAGAAAATTCTTCCACACAACGCAGATTCAGTCCGGGTACAGTTATTCTGGAAGATCGGTTAGAGGTTCTACCTTCTTCCTCCCAACAAGTAAATAGACTTATTCAGTATAATCTTCCAAATCTAGAGTATTTCCAACTCCCACCCTGATACATGATGCATCTAAATCCAAAGCATCGACTTCTAAGGTACCGGTGAAACCAGATGTTCCTATTGGAAAATGCAGACCGTTGGATCAAAAGTATGATGTATTGAAACACATGGTCCATGTACCGGCCATGTTATCAATTTTGGATTCCTTAAATTTATCAAAGGATCTTCGGGAGGAACTCATTGAGGCTTTGTCAACTCCTCAGTAATTTGAAACTAAAATTGCTGCAGCTGAACTCTACCATGTAGAGAATAATCCTGCATAATTTCATGTAGTGATATCATTCACAGATGAAGATGAAGATGGTTTCATGCATGGAAATATTATACCTTTGTATTGACCTGGTATGGTCAATGGTGTATACATCCTAAGAGCTTTCATTGATAATGGTCCATGAGTAAACCTCATCCCCATTCGTACAATTCGTCGATTGGGCCGAACAGAATATGATTTATCTCCTTCTACTCTGATCTTTGAAGGATATGATAAAAATGAATAAGAAAAACTGGGCAAGATTACACTCAGAACACAGTTTAGTGATCATGTATCCATTTAATATTTCATGGTTGTTGATCATGACACAACCTTCACTATCTTTTTGGGAAGACCCCGTCTACATCAACATGCAGATATCCCTTCATCTTACAATCAATGTATATAATATTGTATCGATGGACAAATTGGGAAATTGTATGGTGATAAAGCCCCATTAAAAACATCTGAATCTCAATACATTGAGTCAGAATTCTATCACGGTAAGGGTAATGAGAAATCCACTGTAAGGGAGGTTACCAATGTTAATGATCTATTTGTTTTGGAAAATATTCCAGTAAATCCATTTACACATGTGAGTGCAGACTATGTGTTGCATATCAATTAAATTGACATGATAGACCAAAATTAAAATAATCTTATAGAAACCTCCAAAATGTCAATTACAAAAATTAAGCTAGACGGCATGGGATAAATGGGTGATTCACCATGCAATGATGAAAGCTCAAATGGGGATTTCATTATTTCATCTACTGAAATCTAGTAAGTGTATACTTCTCCAAACAGGCTATAAGAAGTTATAGAAATTCTAGAGGTGAATGATGATGTCGATTCTCAATCCATCATCTCCTCTTTATTACCCAAGGAAAACCCTTCATCATTAATAGTGTCAGAATTGGAAGCCTCTTCTTCAAGATGTTAAAATTTTAACATGTCTCCTAATCAGGGAAATTTTACTTTATCACCTACTATGCAAGTTGAAACAGATGAAATTAAACATGTTGATGAAGAAGAGAAAGATCTCAGAGATGCTCCTCTAGATTTTGAATAGGGTATCTCTACTACCGTGTATAAACTCAGCGAAATAAATCTGGGTACAAAAGAAGATCCCCGCCCCACTTTAATTAGTGTAGCTAGGACTCTTGATGAGAAGGAAATGTATGTTTAATTTTTAAAGAAAAAATCAAGATATATTTTCATGGAACTGTACATAGATGCCATTGCTTGATCCTGATATTTCTACTCATCGTTTGGGTTTTCCAGAAGAACATCGAGGATTTAATCAATCCGCAAGAAGAACACACCCACCATATGCTTCCAAAATTGAAGCTGATGTGGATAATCTTATCAACTCTAACATCGTCAGAGAATTTCAATATCACATCTGGTTGGCTAATATTGTCCCTGTGAAAATGAAGAATGGACAAATTAGATTTTTCACTAATTTGAGAGATCTTAATCATCATTGACTTAAGGATAATTTTCTAGTTCCAATAACAGAACTCTTAATTAATGCAACAACAGTCTATGAAGAACTTTCCTGCATGGATGGATATTTAGGATATAATCAAATATGAATGGCTATAGAAGATGAGGAAACTACAGCCTTCAGATCCCCTCAGTGTGTGTTTTGCTATCTGGTAATGCCTTTTGGCCCAAAGAATTCATGCGCAACATATCAGTGTTTCATGCATCATATCATCAAACCCTTTTTCGGGAAGTTTGTTGAATGTGATGTGGAAGATTTGGTGGTTAAATCTAGGAAATGTTCTTATCACATGGCTAATTTGTATGTCATATTCCACAGACATCGGCAACATGATTTGAATATGGACCCATTAAATTGTTCTTTTGGGGTAACCTTAGGAAAATTTCACGGTTTTGTTGTACGCCATCATGGTATTGAAGTTGATCCTGAGAAGACAAAGGCATTCCTCGGTTTGTCACCTCCTCGAAATTTGAATGAATTGAGAGGAATTCAAGGACAATTAGCCTATATTCGGCGTTTCATCGCCAATTTGGTAGGGAAAAGCTTACCCTTCACCAAACTGATTTATAAGGGAGTCACTTACTAGTGGACTGAAGAATGTCAAGAATCATTAGATGTTCTCAAGAAATATCTCTTTAGTCCACCGGTGTTAATGCCACCTGTTGAAGGAAGCCCACTTATCCTCTATGTGATTGATTTAGAGTGATCATTGGGAGCCTTTATTGCCCAAAAAAATGATGCTGGGAATGAAAACAACCTTTACTATCTCAATTGGACTATGCATGAAGTATAAACCAGATATTATAGTATTGAGAAGTGCTTCCTAGCATTAATCTTTGTAGTTCAGAAGTTGAGACACTACCTGTAACATCACGAGGTTCAATTGGTATCTCGTAATAACCCGCTCAAATTCATCCTTAGTCGTCCAATGCTTACTAGACATCTGGAAAGATTGGCAGTTATTTTGTAGCAATTTGAGATTCAGTATGTGTCTAAAAAGGCAATAAAGGGCCATGCTCTGGCTGATATCTTTGCTGAACATCATTCAGTAGAAGATACATCTTCATATATTGAACTTCCTCATTTGGAAGAAATTTCTATTCATGATAGTCTTCAAACATTGGGGAATGTACTTTGATGGTGCTTCCAGATGTCCAATAGGAAAAAAATTGGAAGATCCTAAATTCAAAAAGGTTGGGTTAGGAGTTTTACTCATTTCCATGCAAAAGGCAGTTCTTCCTTATTCCTTCGAATTATAGGGAGGCGGTACAAATAATGAAGTAGAATACCAAGCTCTTATCGCATTATTGGAGTGGGCGCTTCAAGCACAAGTGAATCACTTAATGTTGAAAGGTAATTCATACAAGTTAATCAAATAAGTCGATGGGAATTATGCAATCAGAGAAAAGAAGTATTCCATTTGTATGATTATGTCAGAGAGTTAATGGTGGAATTTCCTTCAGAACCATAATTCTCTTATGTCCCGAGATCACAAAAGGTCCAAGCTGATGCACTGTCTAATATAGCCACAACTCTGGCAGATCGAAATCAGGAGGAGACAAGAATCAGTATTTCCCATCGTCGTACAATTTAACCTTATGTCCAAATCAGAACAGAGGAAATCAATGAAATTAGTCCCATTCCTGAACCATATGGTCATACTATAGGATGAATGATACCTATCAGGGAATACCTTCAAAATGGAGCACTTCCCCCTGATAGAGAGGGGAAAGAACAAACCTGTCGATGTGTAGTCAATTTTACTCTTTATGATAGCCCAGATAACCTAGTGAAAATTCTATACAGAAGTGGTTTTTATGGAGTTCTCATCAGATGCATTGATGGTGAAGAGACAATAGCTGTCATGAAATATGTACATGTAGGAATCTGTGGTGCCCATCAGTCTGGACACAGATTATCTGATCAAATTCGAAGGCTTGGATACTTCTGGCCTTCAATGATAAATGATTGGGTTGATTTCACATTGATGTTTAATTCTTTCCAAGTACATGTTAAATTTATTCATCAACCCATGGAGTTGCTTCTTACAACTAAATACTCGTTTCCATTTTCCAGATAGGGAATGGTTGTAGTGGGACGTTATCCGTTGGCTATAGCCAAGCAGTTTAAGAATATTCTTACTGCTACTGACTTCTTTTCTAAATGGTAAGAGGCAATACCCCCAAAGAAGTCAGTTCTAAAAGCATTGTTAGCTTCATCAAGTCTAATATCATTACCAGATTTGGTGTCCATCTTACCATATTGACCGAAAATGGTACCTACTTCTATTCATCATAGGTTAGGAAGTTGTATCATGTATAAAACATCAAATACAATCAATAATCTTGGTATCATGCAGCGACCAATAGCCAGAGAGAAAAATTAAAAAATACTCTTTCAAACATACTGCAAAAGATGGTGGATAAAAATAAGAAATCAGGGCCTGATAAACACTTTCATGCTTTATGGGATTATTGGACCACCACCCGCATTGAAACACGGTCCACTCCATATTCATTGGCATGTGGAATAGAAGCAGTCTTGCCCATTGAGGTTCAATAATCGTCGCTCAGAGTTTCCATTTGGGATCAGTCATCTATATGTGAACAATCTCAAAAGAGATTAGATGAATTGGAATGGTTAGATGAGAAATGATTGTGCTCCCTGCACCACTTGGAAGTCTATCAGAATCAAATAGCATGAGATTTGAAAAAAAAAGTTCTTCTTTGTTCATTCATTCAGGGATAATTGGTATTAGTTCATAGAACTCCAAAGATACCAGGAATGAAACCTCCCAAGCTAGATCCAAAATGGGAAAGACCTTATTCAGTACATAAGGTCTACTCTAATGGAGCTTATTCTTTAATCTCAATGGATGGAGAACTCATCTCTACTAAAACCAATGCCATATTTCTGAAGAAGTATTTTGTATAAACATGTAATAACTCCACGGTCCATGCATATGACCTTAAAGTATTTTACCTTTCGTCCAACATGATGTTAAACTGTGACGTCCTAGCTACATGATGCTAAACTCTACAGAAGTCCCTTATGTCGATCAAGGCGTTAAACTGCACCATCCTTGGTCCATGAATATGACCTTAAACTACTCGCACCATTATCTAACATGATGTTAAACTATGACATCATCCAGAAAGATGTTAAATTTCATCATCGTCGGTACATTCATATGACCTAAAACTATTTCCACTTACATCTAACACGACGCAAAACTGTGAAAATGTCCCTAATACGTCCAACATGATGTTAAACTATGTTCTCTTTTGTCCTTACTACATGACATTAAACTACAAAGTCCCCTTTACGTTCATCAAGATGTTAAACTATGTCTTCTGCATCATCTTAGCAACAGGACGCTAAACTATATAGAACCCTTATTGTCCAACATGACACAAAACTGTGTTCACGTCCAACATGATGTTAAACTGTGTCCCTATATTTTTCCTACATGACGTAAAACTGAACAAAGTCCCTTAATACATCCTATATGACATTAAACTGTTTTTTTTTTCATTACAACATGACACTAAACTGTGCAGCACCAATAGTCCCCACTACAATACTTTAAACTGCATAGTCCCTTCATATGTGCTACATGACATTAAACTTTGCATCGTTAAGGTTGTTTCTACCTCATGTTTCTCATATCGAGTATCACTCATGTGAGGATAGAGTAAACTTCAACCATAACACCCTCTTTGGTCCTCTAACCATTTGTAAGTCCAAACACCATTTTTTAGGTCGTTGTTCTCAAAAACAACTTGACCACCAATTCATTCATCAATTTAACTACACGGACTTTGATCCTTGCCTTATATGATGGGTACGTAGGCAAAATATTGAGGTTCAATCCCAAAATACATTTCTTCACATCGGTTCACCTCCGTCTCAAACTATGGGGATTCTTAAAACTACCCCCAGAACCAATATTTTCACATTGGTTCACCTTGGACCTTGCTATATGACGTTAATATGTACATCACTTTTGTTCTATACGACAATAAACTACTACATTATCTGACACCCCAAACTAAGAGGGAATCATTATTTACATTGATCTCAAATAATGTTATATTCCAAAGTCAACGTGTATACATGGAAATGCCTGAACCTTTTATCTTGGTTCAAACCATCATTGCACTAAAGTCCCCTTTTCACCCTTCATTTGTATAAACCATGTCTGTACAGAGGGTCTTTAAATAACTATGTGCGTCTTCATTCCCATCCCGATGGGATACGTAGGAACGTTCGATCATCCCTCTAATCAAGCCCCAAGTCATTGGGACTAACCCTAAATTCCACATTCAGTCCGCTGGCTGAAAAGTCCCAATGAAAGCACAACGTTTATTCATTATTATGGTCCAAGCTCTATGACCCTAAACTAAGATTTCCTATACTCTCGTCCCACATGATGTTAAACTGTATTTCCAGAACTACATATATCTTGATTCCTATCCTTCTGGGATATGTAGTGAATTCCAACATTTCAATTCACGACCCAGCCACAACATGATTATGGTTAGCATTGGTCTATGTACCTATACATGCATTGATGAAATGCCCATTTTTATGTGTCATACTCCGAACCTAAAATACTTCCAAATATCCATACCCCTTTTCTTTACTTCTAGTCACAAAATGTTTGATACTTGAGAGTTCTTTTGCCTGATTATACAGCATGTGCCCTTAGGCGACCTTGCATAAGTGGTCTACATAATGGTCCTTTTATCCAAAAGATACTAGTATTTGACTATACAGCCAATTCCCTTAGGTGGTCCAGTATAATTTAACCCCCTAGTGGATTTTTCAAACAGTATTAACTTCATTCATGGGAGAAAAACATCTTTAGTCTTTAATTGTTTTAATGAAAATATGTAGGGATCTGCAAAATAGCAATCCTTGACATATTTGTATCAAAATATTTTTCATGATCTTAAAGTATTCAAGTCTATGGTTTATATATTCCTTCCCTATGTTTGGGTCAGAACTTAGTAGGAGTGGCATTAATCCAGTTCATAGACGATCTTTTTTGGAAATATCTTCTACATATTAAACTACATCTCTCCATACAGAAAACTGTATGATTTTAAAATTTATATTCACCATAAACATCCACTGGCTTTGTAGTTGTAGAAAAGTAAATTTTTTAGAGTTCTTTTTTCTGAGAATGCAAAACATGCCCTTAGGCGGCGTTGCATAAGTAGTCTACATAACAGACCTGTCAGCCAAAAGATATTATTATTTGACTATGAAGCCAATGGCCTTAGGTGGCCCTGCATAATTCAACCCCCTAACGGGTTTGTTAAATAGTGGTAACTTCACTCTTGGGAACTTCTTCTTCTAATACCTTTTAGCCATTTTTTCATATCATTTCACATATTCAAAATTTCTTAGGTCATAGTTTACATATTCTCCTCCATAAATTAATATGGTAATATGTTTTCAGATAAATTATCATGGAATTGATTCAATTTTAATCCATTAGGTAAATGATATTTCGACCTTAAACATTAGCCTTTTTATTACTAACGTGCATGAAATTAAACTGGCCACAAAAGAAACAAAGGAACTCTGAAAAAAAGTCAAGTCTCCTCTCAGTAAACATAAACCTTGTATGATTTAAAAAATATTGAGCTATAAAAATATTCAATCTTTGTAGGGTTATTTATAATAATACTATAAAAAATAAAACTACGCTTACTAGGCCCATTGGCATAAGTAAAAATTTAAAACAGGTAGAAAAATAAATCATAAAAAATGATTGATGATGAAAGTGTTTTTTATTTGATGCAAAACAGTTAAAAGGAAATCCACAGATTGGAGTCCCTTCACTTTTCCATGAAATAAAAAAGGATGCCAACATAAATCCTGATTTGATTTATAGCATCCCGAGCTTCATCAACAGCCACTTGATGCTCATTCAATCAACACACATCAAACTTTTCAGCATGATGGAGTGCTTTCTTGGCATCTGTGATGTCTTTCATACCATTCATTTCAGCTCCTTCGAGTGATTTGGTATGTTTGTAATTTTCCCTAGTAACAACATCTAACTATTACTGAAGGTTCATAAGCTGGAAAACTTTATCCTTGATCTTATGCTTCAGATCCTTCAACTAGGAAGCATGACCAGACTCAACTCAGGATACTGCAGCCTCAAATTTTCCGATATTGGCTGACAGCCTTACTCAAGTCAAATCATGATGGTACTTCTACTCCTACTCCCTTCTTAATATGACTTGTTTTATCGAGGCATGTATCTTTTGATATCCAAAACCTCCAAGTCCCAACATAACGAAAAGTGATGACAGTCAGAGGAATCTTTGATGACAGCACTTCTAAATGAACTTCGAATATGATCTTCCATATATTCTTCTAGGCCTGGTGTCATGAAAATTAGTGTGCCTTTTGTATCTCTGGGGCTGATTCAGCATCACTGTCACAGGGGGGAATATAATTCTGGATTAACACACTAAGGGAAGTGCCCTGTTCTGCTCCTCCCCCCCTGAACTTTGTTTCTTTGCTTTCTATTCCTTTTGGGGTGGAAACTGAGGCTTCACCTCTAGATCAAGCCACTGAAATTGATTTCCCTTCATAAGCAATTGATAGTTTTTGTTAGTTTTAAAGGATAAAAAAATTTGATTGGATGTCTTGTAAATTATGTACAGTCACAAAAATTGTTATCTCTTACCCAACGGTAGATCGATAACGTGATATGGCTCCTCACCGTCTTTCCTAACTTCAACGGGATTTTCAAGACGAGTTTTAGGAAGCTCTTCCATGTTAAGCTCCACTTGAGCTAATGTCTCTACAAAAGTAGGGTTTTATGTACCCCCTTCAGGCATTGGTAGTCAAGCATTTTTCTCAGATAGAACTGCACATTTCAACCGATCATGATTAGAGATGTAAGAAGATGTTATTTTTAATAGGATAAAGGATAACACTCATGTCCATAATCTTATAAATTACATGGTAATTTTAGACGATCTAAAAATTCATCAAAAGATGCGGTAGGTTCCATCATTTCATCCAATGTTATCTCAAAATCCATGTTAATCTCACCAGTGGGAGCATTTGATATGTCTTCTTGGCAACCATTATCCTGCAGCCTCTGACCCTGGAGAGCTTCTTTAGTTAAAATTACGGCATCAGTTCAAAGGGCCCCCAAAAGCTCTAGTGCATGTGTTGAACCTAATGTGTAACAAAATGGAAGTCATTTGATGTTTCATTTAACATTTTATGAAGAATTGTAAACTTACCAAAAGCAGGATCTTCTCTTCTTGGAACATCAGTATGAGGGATACTGGGAACAAATGACGGCTCTTCTCTAGGAGTAGCCAAGTCAGCCTGAACATGTGATTGTTCACCAGTACCCTACATGGTCCTCAAAGGAGGGTCAGTCATCTCCCTCATTAGGTAAATTTAAGAATCCCCTAAAAACCAAAAAAGTATGGGAAACCTTTTCATGGGATAAGACTCATGATTATCCGAATGACTTACCACTACTGATGAAGTGTTTAGTTTTGGGCTACTTCCTTCGATGCCTTGGTATCTTTGGTTTTTTGGGAGTGTCGATAGTATCAATTATAGGTACATGAATTGGATAATTTAAATACATGTCCAACTCCTCATCCATGGCATGCTGTCCTGGAGATATCTCTCCCGACTGGTGAGGTGATTCATTAGCCCCAATGGCAGTACCACCAGGGCAATACCACGGTGAAGGAACCTCAGTAGTTCCTTTCTTTGCAAGCTTCAAGATAAAGAAAATAATTTCCTTGAGTAAAAAATCCTTAACTGAACTCAATTCACAAAGAAAATAATGAAAGTGACCTACAGCTTCAGGATCCACGTAATCATTCCACTCATCATCTTCTGAACCACCCTCAGTGGTGCCATGATTTATCATTTCCATCACACACTTGGTGACTAGAATGAAATAATCAGTGGCATATATGATCATTTCCAGCTCTCTGATGTAATCCCACACTTCATCGGGGTTATCCTTGTAATGGATATCTGTATAATCCCAAAGATTCCCTTTTCCAGGGATTTGTATCCCCTCGCACAGATCCATCCAGGCAATTTCATCACCACAATATAATCTTGGTCATTTCTAGATAGCCTATGGTCATAGATATTCAACATGTGTACTAGAAGGCTGTGAAGAAGGTCCTACAATCTTGGAATTCATCTTTTTCCCATCTTCTGCAACTACAGATGGATAATATCAAAATAAGACTTGTTCCTCTATAAAGTAATGATGATTAATGTGCCCTAATGAAGTAACTCACTAGGAGTTGATGGATTTGGTCTTTTGATTCTGATGGGAGGATTATATCTGGCACGAGGCCGCTCTTCACATTTTTTGCCTCGTCATCCCCATCTTGGGAATCTAACGAGTAGGCCCTAGGTGAAGAACATGGAAAATTAGATCCGGGTGGTGTAGAAGAATCACCTTCCAGATGAAGGGTTTCTTTATCTACAGTTATTTTCCTCTTCCCCATCGGATAAATCAGGTGATTCAACACTCCTTTCAGGTATGATCTTATCCAGTTCTCAACATACCATTTAGTCAAATTACTAGTTGCTTTATCAACTGGTAGATCAAACAATACCCTGGTCTTCTCCCTAGATGTCAGCAACCAGAGTTGTCGAGCAACCATATGATGTTTGTCTGACCTGACATGCACAGGGGGAGATACAACAGTATATTGCAAAGACTTGAATTGACATGAAAATCTGTATGGAGCATAGGCCTCACATATAATCCCTCTGTCAATCCTGTTGGCCAATACACCATCTCTACAGGCCAGCATATATGCACTCAATTCCAGACTTGTTGTTCCATCATAAAAAACTACCCGGTTGGTGGATTTCTATAAGGAAAAAAATTGAATTCCTTATACATGCTCATCCTCAGCTTCATGTCATAGGAATTGGGAGAAAGAGAAGAAATTCCAGAGAATGCCTGCACTGATGGCCTGAAAGAACTTCTAGGAACCCGTACTCCGTTCTGTACATTATACGTCCTGATGTGAGTGGGGATCCATCCCCACGAAACATGGAATGGTCCCACTATTCTCAAAGGAGACATACCCATGAAGACATGGAGTAAGATCCTGTAAATCTTTGCTAAAATGGGCATAGCCAACCCAACCATTTTCCCCTCAGACAACATGGTTGTAACAACGATGGTCCCTAGCCTAACACCTCCCTTCGAGTCCCTAACTGGAAAAAGATAAACACTGATCCACAAGCCAAGAAGCCCGCCATACGAGTTTTTTTTTGGAATTCTCTAATTCACTTCGTAACCCCACTTCTCAGTTTATCCAACTTTTAGTGTCTGCCAGAATATGCCAGGAGAACCCCTCTTCTCTGTTTTGGGGAAGGTGGTAGGACGAGTACAGGTGGGCCCCTTCTCATTGGGCCCCTTCCCCTTCGATCCCTTGTCATTCAGTTCCTTCTCATGCTTCTTGGTATGAAACATATTCATCCACTCCTCTAGATGAATATCATTTCTAGAATGAGTTAAGGAGGTATCTGAACTCTTGATCTTGTGAAATATTTTCAATAATTTCTGATCCAATGTCGGGGTCTTCTCCGAATCATTCTATGTTTCCTTGGGGGGGATGAATTCATCATACATGTTGGTTATAATTGGATCCCCAGAGATCTTTTGGAAATACCAGAGACTGATTCCTACTTTTCCATGGTTTAGATTGAAAGAATTGGTTTCTGGCCTCCAGTGGATGAGTATCTCCGTCACAAATTCATCATTTTTGTATACATATGTTTGCACATCCCAGACGGCTTCATATATTGTAGATCCTTTTAAATCCTTGACAAAATCTACACAGGTTTGTTGTACCCAGTATGCCCACGTCCATGTTGGCTTCACACCTCCTCCAAGAAGAATGTACCAACTCTTCTTCCAGCCTTTGGATTGATCCACATGAGAGTTTTGGAAAATTGAGAGATAAAAATGTGGTTGCAGGTCAGGATTGTGAGGTTTCATATCTGAGGAATGTGGGCTATGATGCATTATGTAGGCCTTCTCCACTATTATAGTATTTATAAATTCTCCTCCACATGAGATATTTGCTGAAGAAAAATTGGTGTAATTCTGAAACCAAGATATTCGGAGATAGTTATTTTCTTATGAAATGGTGACTTCTTTCAGATCCCCATAGCCATACAAAGGTAGATAAATACTCTGAGGGAAGCCATGATGATACTTCTTCAGGTACATTTCCAAATCTGTAAGAGTTCTGTTGTAGATGGTATAATAATAATGGCCAGTTATTCTCATCATATCATCAATTCACTTTCTATCCAGTTCATCAGCCGTTCCGATTCTCTTAGGAGCCATTTAATTTTCACAAAGGTCGCATAATTAATTTTAAGTAAGTTGATTTTTCATAAAATTGTGACGAAAAGTAAAAAAATGGATAAGGAATTAAGGTACACATGTGTTATTTTGGTGTGCAAGTATAGTTGTGTCACACATGTTTTTAGCGCCCAAGTATCACCGCGCAGGTCAAAATACCTCTACAGAAGTGCGACACAAAGAAACAGCCGAAAACAAGTAACTTCAGTGACTGAGGAAACTTGCACGGTGAGAGATCGAAACTATTAAAAGTAGGGTTCTTTTCGCGATGAAGGATCTCCTATATATAGGCATGGACACAACCCTATGCGCCGAAGCTAGCACACCGAACCCAGTGCGATGCCATCTACGCGCTCAACACCTGCGTGATGCCATCTCCATTCTCAACACTTGTGCACCACAAGTTCCAGGGTTTTCTTCCTTTGCCTCAGAGTCACAACCTCATTTATTTCTTATCCAACTCTGAGGGGGGACTACTTTTGATGCTCCTTTCCATCACAAAGTCTAAATGACTAATAAAGGAAAATAACTTAGTCCAAAGTGATTCATCTTTTGAAGAAACATAAAAAATCGACAAAGGCATGAAGAAGGAGTTCCTCCCACATGGTTATGGAATGTTTCATCATGGTAATGCAAGTATACATGTGTGCCGCATAGTGGTTGCACAGGTGACTTGCGTGCCCTCTTTGATCCTCACCCAGGGTCTTCAGCAGCCTATAAATACCCCTTGTGGGCCCCCCATTTCAGGGACGAACAAATTCCAAAACACAGATTCGAGATCCTGGCACCCTAGTCTCTTCTGGAAGTCATCTGAACACTTCTAAGGTAATTTATTACTTTTAATGGATGCTCTAAACAGGGGAAACAAGGCCTATGTTTTGAAACTCATCAACACTTGTGCGCCTAAATGGCCAACCCTTAAGGGAAATGGCCACACTTGCGTGCCACCTTATCCCTTCAATAGAACTTGCACGCCACTCTTTTTGAAACTTTTAGGGATAATACTAAGGGCTTGAGCCATGTATCAGCCATGTATTACCCTAAGGGTTGACCGTCGCGCAAGTACCCATGTGTCACGCAAGTATACTTGCACGACTATGACTTGTGCACCCATGAGGGACTTTCGTGCCTCTCTCTTTTCGGGTGTCCCACCTACCTATTCACTTGATTTCTTCAAATCCACCTCTCCTCTTTAAAATTTAGCCTTCAGAACCCTCTTCAATTCTATTTATGGCATGGTTTCTTTTGATGGATTCCTTATATGAAAGGAATTCGGTGGAACGTTTTTCAAATCCTAGTGATTTACATATCTTTATTTCACTAAGGATAGATATTTCATTCATTCAACCTCATCCTTTAAAGATGACAGGATCTTTAATATGGGACACCTTCTCAAGAGTAAGTCCCTATCTCAAAATCCCAAATTTAGGCATCCTCTTGAGGAGTAAGCCCCTTGTCCCCTAACATGGGCCAATTTTTCAGGAGTAAGCCCCAGTCTTCATGTTCCATTAATTTTGGGCATCCTCCTCAGGATTAAGCCCCATACATAATTCTTTTAATATGGGAATCCTCTTTAGGATTAAGCCCCAAGTTCCCAAAATCCAAATTCCCTGAAACTGTGCATCCTTTTCAGGAGTAAGCCCTATTCATAATTTCCTTTCACCTGTGCTTCCTTTTCAAGAGTATGCCCCAGTCATAATTCCCTTTAACCTGGGCCTCTTCTTTAAGAGTAAGGCCCAATCATAATTTTTCATAACCAGTATTAATATAATTTTGATTTTGGCTTCCTTCTCAAGAGTAAAACCCAATAATTAGTCGTCTCTAATATGGGCAGCCTTCCCAGGATTACGTCCTAAGTTATGTATCCAAATCTCCATAAAGCACATATACCTTTATGGTTTTTGTTCCCGAATTTCATCCCTAAAGTAAATCCTAATCATCATTTTTCTAGGCAGTTATACATAAATAAGCCCCACATCATTTCTTATAATTTCTTCTTTTGTGGCACAATTGTCTTGTTTTACCTATAACTCTTGTTTCTCACACTGAGCATGACTCACATGAGTGTAGAGTGTAAAAGTAATTATTAAATCTTTCTTTGAGCCATAAATCATGCATGAACCTCATACTTCTTTACTCAAACTACGTGGGATTGGATTCCTTTTCTACATTAAAGGATACATTGGTAGCCCATCTGCGGGTACGATCCCAACTCAGAAATAATCTATGTCCTTTTGAATGACAATAAACATCAAGTGCCCCACTGAGTTGCTTTAAAACCAGTATGGTTATCATAATGACCAAGAGATTTCTATATAATGTGTCAAAGGATACCATTGACTAAGAATCTCTATAAAATACTAATGATTCTCTGTCGATGAAGAACCTTGAATACATATAAAAGACTCTCTAAATCTCATTCATAGTAATTATTTATTTTCAGATCTAAAGTAAATCTCATTTTCATACTTGGTAATTTATTAAGGATTCAAGAACATAACTTAAATCTATAATGAGAGTCCTGGAGTAGAAAATAATTCCCCTCAAAAAGGTTTGTTGAGTCCGACCTCCCATCCTCTCGACCAATGCAAATTCTTAATCCTCATCGATTCACAACTAATGAGCACCTACCATTGGAAAGTAGGTCCAAATGGATATGGAATCATTGGATGTTTCCGATTCTACAAACAAACCAGTTGGAAACCCCTTGGAATGTTTGAACCTTAAATCAATGAGGTCATTCCCATTTCCAGAAGAAACAATGATATTATCAAATATATATGAAGGATTTAATTATGTGATGGGTGGGACTATATATCCATTTAATACTTACAGAACATATTTATATATCAAGATAGTGACATAGTTTATATGAGGAGTAAAATCAGTTCCGTAAAAGAATTTGCCTATTATAACTGTATTGGGAGTGAACCTTGAATACTAATATTTTGTTGGGAGTGATCCTTGACTAATAAGATCGCATAGGGAGTGAACACATTCTACTAAGATGTCCTTGGAAATAAGTGTTGAATACTATGATTTTTTTATTATCAGTCTACCACAACATTTATGTACTATTTTAATGTTTTGTTTCCATTCATATGGTTTTAAATATATTCCTCTTCTGAAATTTGAGAAAATGTATTAATTCCATCATATATGTATATGATTTTTTTACCTGAAGGGTGTGATCTAGAGATGTTTTGTTCGTGTAATTATTCCCATATTTTTATTGTATGATTTATATCTCCCTATTTTTCCCTTACTGAGAATCTAATATCTTTCCATTCCTAAGATTTTATTCCCAATGATACAATGAATTATAATTAGTGGGATATTTTAAAATAGGAATAATTGGATGATTGTTTAGATGTTTTTTGTACCCGTTTATTCTTCTAATTCCACATTTCTAAAGGCAAAAAACTAATACGATTTTCAGGAATGTGTTTGTGTAATGTATGAAATATTACACAAAAATGATGTAATTTCTAGGTATATTAAGAGTATTTCTATATAACCAGCACCTCAAATTGGAATCTGGTGAGATTATCCTATGTTGTAATGTCTTCTTCTATTGAAAAATACTCATAGTTTAAATTCATAGTGTTTATACCCATTTGAAATAGTTTAGGGAAAATTAATTTGACTAAGGGGTGTGTCTAAGTGGAATGTTTTTATAACAAATAATGTTAACTAATGTGATAGAAGTGTCCTCTGAGGCCATGTAATTCCACCCCAAACAATCCAGAGATAACATGAAAGAAAATTTATGTTCTTGAATATTGGACCCTAGGATATTAGTTTAAATTCATAGAATATGGATCATTGAATCATCCTACGGTGTTCGATGTAGTACATGAGGGGATTATTCCCGCATGAATAAGTAATATAGCGAATACATAATGCATGAAATGGGAAGGTTTTTAATAGTTTATGGTCAAGTTACATGGACCATGAATGAAGCCATGTTAGAATACTAGATCTAATAAGGGGAATCCCTTTTATGATGGGAATAATGAATATTCTCATAAATGGACATCAGGCATCCCTAATTTACATTGGCTTGTCTTTAATTTAACATCATGCGCTGAGGATGTTCCATCACCATATGAATCTATGAAGGAATCATATCCCATCATTGGGTCAAGGTAATTAAATGGGGCTTGAACATGAAAGGAGTCCCATTGGGTATTTTAGGGTGATTTCACCATAGGTAATACTTTATTTTGTGGTTAATATATATTTAAGAACATAGATTGAACTTATTAGCATAACTATTCATAACATAAGGATGGTAATTGAGAATCATGTAGACTTATAGGTTGATTCACAATGTATAAGTTCATGTAGTTTAGACCAAGGACATTGGTTCATGGTTATAATGATTGGACTAAAAGAAATCTTTTCAAAATGTTATGGATTGACTATAGAAGTGTTTATTCCAAGGGTAGTCATGTGACATTAAAGATATAAATTTGACTTGAATGGATTCATGGAGGCTCCTGAACCAAAAAAGAATTATGAAAAAATGACACACAGTTTAGATTTCATAATGCTTGGATCATGGAGGGGAACTTAGTTTAAGGTCATATAGTTTAGAACATTTTGTGGGTGTCTCAAATGGATTATCATAGAATGGTTTTATGGAAAAACCAATGTGAATAGAGGGCCAAATATGCCAAATAGAAAACAACACATTCATAATAATATAACCACACATTATAATGAAATGTTTTTAGGACCACATTTTATTAGATTGTGTACATAGAGTTGGACCATATGGTGATTCTCAAATGGATATGATCTTTTTGGAATACTGTGACTCATTACATGAAAGATGGAAAAGGAGGCTCATTTCCATACCTCAAATTCCTAGAAATACATTCATACAGATTAAATGCATGATTCTTAGACATGATCTATTAGTTTGCTGCCCAAGATTTCAAACAATTGGATCTTCTGTATAGCTCAACCACATCAATAAAAACCATATAAAAAATCATATTCCATTATTATTTTTTCTATTCATTGGAAACAAGGATTAGTGGGCGTATTTATCTAATATATGGATGTGAATAGTTTGGGTGAGGAGATACCAGGTTGATAATTTCCTAGAGACATCGAACATAATACATGATTTTACAAATGCACATATGGGTTACACCAAAGATAATAAAATTCCATAAGAAATATGGAGGTGGGAAGGAGGAAAAATTGGACATTTGTTATCAATATATGGTGATATGAATGGATAGGGATCAACTATTGGTCATATTCAAAACATTGGGAATAATAATACACCGGTAAAGGATAAGGTAAGAATGTGTAGGATCAACTCATGATCATGTTTGAAACATGGTATCCTATATTTTATGTTTTAGATCCATGTGAGTGTTTACCCTATACTAGAGGTGTGACTTGGTTAGACACCATCACCATTAGGGGTAATTTTTAATTGAAGTACGATGTAAATCGAAACATGGAAATACTCATGGTGTGAAAATGGAATGATGGAATATCCATATGAGATTAAAAATATTAATAATGATTCCATTGAAAATTATGGTAAGCCAATGGGGTTTATAAGAAAGTGGTATTCAAAGAAATGTTTTGTGAAGAGTTTGAGTTCATATTGCGTGGATAATGGTTACTAGTTCAAGGTCCAAATGTTCAAACTATCATCTCTTAGTTTATGTACAATGTGGTTGGACCATATGAACTATCCCATGTTGGGAGATGTGGATAATATAATACAAACAAACATTACAAGAATGATGTACTGTGAGGTCTTATTCTATTCCACACATTCTAAAAACAATCCCCATAGTGTTTAATTTTGTCATTCTGGGACTAAGTGTGGCTATTTGTATAATATCATAAATATCATACAAATAATTGGTCAAGGGGTGTAATGATTTAATGAATTTATATATGGGACTCAAGAATAAATTTTAAGACATCATTAAATATCCCATATGGATGGTAATCAATTCATATATAGATCTAGAAAGTGGAACACAATATTTAGGGTTGTATAATATACAACATAACTGAGGCCAATGATATCAATTGTTAATGAATTTTTTTCTGGTCCCAAATATGATATGTCTTGATATCATTATGTTTCCCATAAGAATATGAATCAATCCATATGTAGTTTGGGAAATATTCACATGTGGTTTATGTTTCTATGGTCTAGGCAATGGAAAAATATTAATGACATGTTTGTTAGTTGTATGGGATACGTTCGGTCTAAGGGTATTGATATGGATGAAAAAGTGGTAAACCCATATTGGAATTGATCCTAGGATTCTCACATACAACATAAAAACCTTAATCTAAACATAATAACGATTACGGTTGTAATACATGTACCATTATTGAGTATATGGTTTTTGAGGAAATGAATTTCTTTTTGGTCTTAGCGTTGAGACGTCTTGTAATAACTATGTATCCCATAAGGATGGAAGTAAAGCCGTAAGTAGTTCTTGAACATTACATGGAATGATATAAATGATGGTATGGTATATCTTTTCTGATGAAGTAATTGGGGTATCCCATCATTATCGTGAGGCATCCCATGTTTAGAGCATGTGGAAAAGTTGATTAACTATCTCATACTTAGAGTATGAGGCATCACAATTCAAGATGTGATAAAAATCAACTCTTTTGTATGATTGATGATGCATCTCAGTTTTAAATGTGGTAAGAGTGTAGTTTAACATAATGTGTTGGTGACATTGGGCACTGCAGTTTAATTTCATTAAAGTCTGACCGTAGGGGATGTTAATTTTTTAAGGTTATAGTGCATGGAACATGGATATGGGATCCTATGGTAGTTATATATAGAATGAAAAACTAGAAAACCTACCGTGAATGAGATACTAGGAGGCCCCATCCACAACACAAATTCTAGATTATACATTCACATTGTTTAAAGTCATGAGGCATTGTCAGGATCTCATATTTTATGTAACTAGAGTTTGGAAAAAGTGATGATAATAATTTATGTATATATATGTAGTGTATAGTAGTTTAAAAAATGTATGATTGAGGGAATATAAATCCCAACTACACACAACACAATCTTGATAGAATCCTTATACAATTATAAATAATTATGGTTTGAATTAGGCTCTTAGTAAAGGTAGTGGTGTTCAGAACAATGGGGAAGAGATTCCAAAATGGGGACACATGAATAATTTCATAATGATAATCCAATGTGAATGAGCTACAAGGAGAACCTTCCACCACCAACATATTCCCAGAGATGATTTCACAAGGTTTGAATTCATGATACCCAGACATGGGATCCTTGGTTAAGGTCATAGAGTATGGACCAAAGTATCTTTTAGATTAACGTCACATATATTTTACCCGGATTTTATGTATCAAAAAAGTGATATGTATAGAATTATTGGAACAAACTGATGGAATGATAACCAAAGAGACCCACACCACAAAAAAAATTCATAGGGAATACCCCTACACAGTTTAATGTTATTATTCATGGGGATGGACTCATAGTTTAAATTCTTAGGTTGCAAAACATGGAGATTAGTTTAAGGTCCAACTACCTGGACTTAAAATTTGTAATGATGAATATATGGGTAAACATCATACCAAGACTCAAAATAAAATTAATGTCATGAGCAATTTGAGAAAAAGGAGTGGTTAGTATTTTCCTAAAATATTAAAACTCTGATAATGGGAAATGATATGTCATGTTTAGAATTCCCCGATAACACTAACCAGCATACATAACATGTAAAAATGTATGGAGGTGGTATACTAGGAGTGTTGGAGTTTTAGATTAACATAAGCAGGTGAATAGTGTCAATCATTGTGCACGATTTCTAGAACCCAATGAAGGTGGAATGATGATGGAGGATAAATGATTGCCCTATTTGAAACAGAGATTTTATATCATGTTACCTAGGTTGGGGAAATTTATGATGAATGGGGATCATGATTTAAATATAGGATATGTCTCATAATTTTATCCAAATTTGTCTTGGCATTAGAATATTATGGTAGCTGAGCTATTTTTTCTACCACCATTCCATTAGGAGGCACCCTAAGGTGTGGAAGAATATTAGGATCCAAATTAGGGAAAAAAAGGAATGGAGATGGATTTCTTGATTTTCCATGCACAGTCCAATCATCAATGATCTATTCCGGAATGGAATTTATGATATCAATAGGGTGTAATAGAAATTATGGATATGAATCCCTTCTCAATGATCGGAGTCCTGAAGCAGTTCTTGAATGTGTCACAACATTATAAAAATTTTGAATGAATATTTATCTCTTATATGGGGCTTATGAGATTACACCATTTTAGATCATGCAATAGGGATATGGTATCATCTCATACTTACTATATGAGGAATACTATATTACATACACATGTTAAGTCAACCGATTGATATCATTTCCTATGGAAGATGTGTCTTCTATTATTTTATGGTCATATGAATCTGACAATTGAAAATAGATGATGGTAATATCTAATGAAGCATTATTATATGTAGTTTAATGTATGTAACTAGGATGATAAGTTTATATCGATTGAGGTGACACAACATTGACTATGGTTGTTTTGGTTTTAGGTAATCAATCATTGATGATAAATGAATATAGTTTAATGCCATGTGACCAAGATTTTTCCTTGTAGTTTAATTTTATGCCACAAGTATGATGATTTTCATGATGTTTAAAATCATACAACTATGATTCTTGACAGTATGGATTTTTTGAGTAGAGTGATAGCCATATCCAACCGATTTTTTTTTGTTGGGCCTTGTAGAATAGGGGGAATCCAAACATTGCATTACCTAAAAATGACCCCAACATACATGTAGAATTTCTATTAGCTTTAGATGGGTTTTATCACAGTGTACATTTTATGGTCTAGTGTTTGGGATATTGGAAATACCTATTTAGTTTATGAATATCATTAGGATGACCTCAATGATAGTTATTAAGGGTAATATTACCTTGGAGAGTTAATGGGACATTCTTGATAAATGGTAGGGGTCTATATCCGAATCAAATTACCAAAATTTATTATATAGTGATTGGTTTTACATGGGTCACCTTGATGGTGTATGGGACCTCATGAGCTATTAGAGAGTGTTCTACTAGGGTATGAATGACCAACTACTTCATGTTTCTATTTGTTTCTTCGAAAACTATTTCACATCATCTAATAGACGGGGCATTGATTCATGGGAGGCAAAAAATATTGGATCATTGGGTAGACGGGGCGATGGATCCCTTGAGTTACGGAATCTAGGAACATTTTTTTGATGGGGATATGGATCATGGCTAGCATGGAACCCTTGATCATTCGGTAAACAGATTGTTGGTGACCAATTCACACAAAATTCATTACCAAACTTTTGACATGGTGACGGTTCCCTAGATTCATGGAAGTCTTGATCATCAATTCAATGATTTAAAAGTACCTGGGAGGCCGGTAAGCGTAGAGTGTTAGTATAACGGGGAAATGGTGCTTGGGGGAATGGAATCATGGATTTTCAATTCTATGGGATGAAGTTTCCAGAGTGTTGTGGGAGAATGTGGCTTTGGATTGATTGGGTGACGACACCCATGAGGTGTAGAATGAAGGGGCGTCAATTATACGGGTCGATGGTTACTAGGAGGTGTAAAATCAAAGAGCATCGGTATAAAAGAGGCATGTATCCTATATTTTATGGAATCGTTAATCATATGTATGATAAGATGATGGTGTCCCTGAGGTCTGGAAGTCTGTAATGTCAATTCATTGAGGTGATGCCACAAGGGATTCATGTTACTATAAAATTATAGCTCGATAGGGTGATGGTGTTCAGTAGGGGTGGAATCCTGGAATATCGGTTTGATGAAGTTACGGTGCCCAAGAGGCGTTTAATCCTTGAGATCCAATTTTATAGGATGATTTTTTCATGGAATAATGGAAACCTGGATCATTGTGGCGATAGGTTGCTAGAGCCATGTAGTAATGGAATTCTCCCACTTCTTTATGATGGGGATATGGTTGATTGGAGGCATCGAATCCTAGATGTTCAGATCTATGGGGGTTGACACATTGGGGGAATGGATTCCAGGAAATTTTATTTGATTGGTTGATGGAACATGGGTGGCATGGGAACCTGGATTGTTGGTTAGGCGAGCAATAAATCTTGGGAGGTATGGAAATCTCGAACGTTGGTTCGAATATGAAATGCCACTTAAGAGGCATGGAACCATGGAATTTTGTTTTTATGGGGATATGATTTCATGTGGCATTGAATACTAGAGTGTCAGTAAAACTAGATGTCAAAGACCAAGAGGTGTGCAAACTTGGCCATCAATAGGATGAGGGGATGGACCTCGAGAGGCATTAAAGCATGGTATGTCAGAATGATGGTGTGATCGCTTCTGAGTGGAATAGAAACATGATAGTTCTACTTAATGGGGTTATCACACCCGATAAGAATGAAATTGTGCATCATAAGTATGATAGGGAAATTAATAATGGGAGGATTAAAATTCTAAAGCATCAGTAATATGAGACCGTGGATCCAGAGAGGTGTGGAATTCGAGTATTTCATTTAAATGGGTAAATGAAACCAAGAATGAGTTAAATCATGGAACATCCATTTTGTGGGTGATGGAACTTAGGATTTTTGGATTCCTAGAACTTCAATTTGATAGGGTGATGGCACCTGTGCAGAATGGATGCTTGGATGGTCAATTTTATGGGACAATAATTCCATAGAGGCATGTAAGCAAGGATCGTCGGGTATATAGGGAAATGGTTCCCTTAATACTTGGAATCAGGGACCAAAATTTTGACTGGGGGTGTTTTATTGAAGGAATGGAATCCTAAAAAAGATTTTTGACATTGAAATGGAACACTCGAGCTGAGTAAGCACGGAAAATCAGTTTGATAGTTTAATGAAGTTCGAGTGGTGTGGAAGCTTGGAATGTCATTTCGATGGGGCTGTGGCACCTGGAAGGAATCGAAGCCTAATTTGTTTTTCTATAAGGCGATGTATCCTATGGGGCTTGAAATATTGGAACATCGGTTTGATGGGGGATGGCTAATTGGAGGAAATGATGTATGGAGTGTCATTCTGATGGGGATATAGTGTTGGTGTTGCTGGCCAAAAACCATCAAATTTGTACTTTATGATAAACTTTCATTCATGTACTTGAATATTAATATATATCTTATTATATCTTGACTATTCTTTTATGTTACAATGCATGTGATAATGTCCTAAGGATAACTGTTGCACTAAAGTGTAATAGTGGATCCCTACTATGATGAGAACCCGGAATTACGCAAAAACAATTTGTGAATATATGATCTATGTACGGATGATGTTATTTGAGGGTCACAAATAATACAATCCATTAGGGGTTTGGACTAATAATACATTGATTCAATATCTCATGGTGTGCACCCTTGGTAGTATCTAGGATGATATAATGAGAACAAGAACCGCTAGTTAGAAATCCACATTTCATAGTGGAGTTAGATGTTACAATATACGAACATGTTTACTGGTCCTTATACATTACGATTATTCTTAAAGGTAATTACAACTTGCACACATAGAAGTATTGAGAAAAAAAGTGAAAAAAAAACTATTAGTAGTAAGATATGACATGTTTGTTGTGTCACAAGTAATTCTACAGTAATTGATAATGTGATAAATAATATTTCCCTTATCATCCATAGGTGAAGTTGATATCTCATGTCCATTGATGGAATGGATAAAGACTGAATAAATCCATCGAAATGGTGAGAAATTGAAAAGATCAATTGCAAGAGGTCCAAGAAAGAGTAATTGAGTGCATGGGATGACGACACTAGCAAGAAACCCACTTCATTAGAGATATTGTAAAAATGGTATTACATTGAATGATAAGCATTCATATGATGTGAAAATCCCTTTTGGTGTTATATATTTTCAATATGGTTTCCTTGGAATGTTGTGTGATGCTAAAATTGGGCTTGAAGAAGGCTCCAACTAATTCCACTAAGAATGAGGCCTAGAGTGTCACACACTAAACATATCTAAGAATCTCAGTTACATACTCATTTAACATGTCTAATAAATAATATTACTAATTGTGGATTAATATTTATTCAAGGATTACTGATTGCATATATTTAGACACTAGTTATTTAAGGGAATATAATATGGGTGAAATAATATATTTATTTGAGATTAATGAAATGATATCATTGAATTAAAAAAATGGTCATTATTCAATGTCTAATAAACATGGTGGAGGAAATCACGAAAATGGAAAAAAAGTAAACGCCATGTATATTAATATGCATGTTGGGTAGTTTTTATGGGGATTAGTGAGAAATAGAATTATTTATTTAATTAAATATTATTAGGATTAATTAAATGGTTACATATTAAGTGATAAAAATATTTAAATGATATAATAATACATTGGGTCTTACTATGGATTAAATGAAATAAATAAATGTATTTGGGAAATTTAGTAATTTTATTATTATAATTTACATAATTCTAATTACATAGTCTCGATAGATCATTAAATTTATAAAGTTTGTGTGCAACAGATCTAGAGAATTATGACAATCTAAGAGAGAATTCTTTTTCGCCATGAATTCTCTCATGTTAAGATAGAGATCATCCTCCACTAGATCAATGGAATCTCTTTTGATGTAGATATCAATGAGATCGAAGGCAGACATCACAAGTGAAGTCTCTTCTGTACCAACACTTGGGGATCCCTTCAGCAACATCCAAAGATAGGTGGATAATGTATGGATCACCGCTAGGGGAATCCTACAAAAGGCTTATCGACACAATGATGGATCACATTGGATCATGACCATAATCATCAACGGATAGAGAATTACAAAAAAGAATTTATATTCATTTAATTAAATTTATTATAACTAACATATGATAATCCTACCTAAGTTTCTTAGAATTCACTGATTCCTTTTATTTCATCATTCTATTTTTCAAGATATGGTGTTTAATCGTTGTAAATGATCATGTATTGATCGTTGATAAGGGTAAAATCAATGTTGGGTACTCCCATAAACGTGCTTCTACTCCACCCAGAACCTAAAAGTGGTATAAAAGTTATCATATCATTGATTATAAGTAATTTTTATGATTATTCACACAATTCATAATTTAATTGTTTCAATTCTGGTTAATTTTTTTGTAAATATGAATCTCAATATTGGTTCCCCCACATTCATTTCTCATTCACTATATAGAAACGATATTTATTTTTAATTTTGAATATAATAAAAATTTATGATCACATTTGAAAGTGAAAAAGGTTCTTGGCCACAAAAATACAAAGTTTATGATGTGTATTTTATCTCACACATAGTGTAGTCTCTGATCAATGCATCGGGACTGGTCCACCAGTAGAAGCAATGTGTTAGAGTATATCTGAGTTCTTCTGAATTTGTTTATTGAATACGAATAGGGGGCACACAGTTTCTGAATTACATGCCATGTGGCCCACTAGAAATAGCATGTAGCCTTTTCGAGTAATTGTTAGACCATGTACCTCGTACATGGATTTTCCACCTAGATACTATATAATTTTGATAGTACAAGGTGTGTGGCCCACTAGACAAGTGGTGTAAACTGAAGAATTCTAATGTACATCTACACACAGATACCTCAGGCATGTACTTCGGATGTGATTATCCACTGGAAGAGGATAACATTCATTGTTAATTTATATTTTTTATGTGATTTGTTATTCATAAATACCATTTTAGTGAATTTTTCACTTTTAACATCATTTCACATCATAATTGCATTTCTTTCCAAAAATGCACTATTACATGGTACATTCTTTAATATCTCATAAAACACTAAATGGTCTTGATTTTAATTTCATATTTTATTTTCATGTCTCTCACGCTATAAGGAACAATTAATTATTTGGGATCAGTTGGATATTGAATTTGGAAGACCACCAAAGTTGGCATTGAACCAACCGCATTCTGGGAAAAGTGAGCTGGGCAGCAGCCCAATCAAAGTTCTGTAGCAGCCAGGATTCAAGCCCAATTAGTACCAAATGTTAATTGGAGTTAGAATACATCATGGGAAACATTTTATTCAATGGTTGAAAAAGATAATTCAAAATTTTTAATGGAGTTTATGGCGGCCCAATTTGAAGATGCATTTTTAGGCCAGATTCTGGGTCCCAGAACAATATCCCACCATTTAATTCCTATCTCGCATATGAAAAAATATTATGGGATTAAATTTTACATGGTATTAGGGGACATCGGGGGATTTATTTAAGTCTACTATGGCCCACTCTAATTCGGCTTCCTAGAAGGATATTTTTGCGCATCTGTTCGATTGATTAAAGTTGGATACCACTTTGAGAAAGAGTTGAAGGGTCTCCTCTACATTTAATGTCCACCCACCTTTCCCAACCAAAATTAATTAAAGGCACATGGGATTATGGGGGTCATCCCATGACTTCCAAAATTACTATTTAAGTCAGTAGTGGTAGAGGATTTGAGAGATATTGTCTTTCTACTTTCATTGTAATGTTGTTATGCCAAATTGCCTTTGTAATGTTCTTCTTTCACATTTAAGTTGTTTGAATCACCTTAGTTTTCAATAAATGTTGTTATTATTCTATTTTTATGTTATTATCCTTTTCACATTGATACAGTTTTCCCATGGGGTGTTCTTATTCACACCAAATCTTGTGAATTTATTCACACAATGGTGGAGTGATCATTTCATTGTTTTATTTTTATTCTTCAATTCTGTCCATATGAGTCTGCTTTCCACTGTCATTGAGATCATAGAATAAATGGAGGGCTAAACCATTATGGGGTGGTCATAGGGAGTTGCATGGAAAATATTGGATTTTATTTTATGATCTAAATTTTTTTAATCTTTTTATTAATTTAATATTTTTATTTGATGATTATTTTCTTCTTCATCTTCACCAACTTTAACAATGACACATTTCGTGTGCTAGTACGATCCAATTCCTTGGAATGATCATTAAATTGATCCTCTAAGTGCATTGATGATTAGCCTTATAATTTTGTTGGGATTAAATTGGTGAAATATTTTGCGGAATTATATCATTTGGTAAATACATATATAATTAGTGAAAAGAACGTTATAAGAAAATAAATACATCCAATCTAACCCTAGTAACAACTTAGGATCAACTCATATCCATTAACTGTTTTTGACTAAGTAATTGTATTTTTTTTATTTTCTTCTTTAAATTAAATCACTAGTTATTTAAATCAATTCAATATGAATAGTTAGCCACTTCATAGCCAAACCTTTCCAATATCAGAGAGTCTTTTGGTTTCTTCTTCTGTCCATGTGGATTCAACCCCTACCTGTACTACAACGACCGCATACCTGTATGGTAAATTTTGGAACAACCATATTTTGGCGCCATTTTCGGGGACCCAAGTAAGTTAACTTAGACAATATAATCATCTTCTCTCTTCACATTCTCTATTCTCTCCCCATCTATCTTATCTTTACCCCTTTCTATTTGTGTGTGTCCTGAGAATCTAGAATCCAACTTTCTATCTTCTCCAATTGTGTATCTTCAAAATTATCATGTCACAAGCTCATGATGATATCAAATGGAAGATCAGTATTGGGAATCCCTAAAATTAGAAAATTTATTTGATAAACCTTTGATTAATTACAAGACAATTGGTGAGATGTACAATTAATGGGATGATGATTGTTTAAACGATCAATTTCCAGCCCTCTTAAAAAAGATTGAAGATATCAAACTTAACAGTGGTCATGATTTACAAACTCCTATCCAGAAAAATATTCAAAAACTGATTTCACAATTGTGTAATCAAATGGAGATAATGAGTTCTGAGTTATCAACATTGAGATTAGGACGACAATGCGTTAATAATTGTGAGTAACTCTTCTATACACCAACTGTACCTTCCAAAACCTTATGTGATGTGTCTCGTTTCCCACAAAACTCTCATGAATTTATTGAATAACCAACCTTTGGATTTGGGGTAGGGGAAGTTAATCATGAAATTGTTTAAGGTTCTTTTAATCTGGAAGAAATTAATTTCATGTATTCACAAGAGGGAAATTTGACATCGTGGATTGAGTCTCATAAGTTTACCTCTATTAAAGATTTTTCAAAAACCCCAATCCTTGAACCACTGAGAGAAATAAAAAACATTGAGTCCATACATATTCATAACACTCTTCTTTCAAATTTTTTTGGATGAATCTTCTAGTCAAAAGGAAACAATTTTTTTGAGGAATTTTTAAAATTAAACTGAGTTGTATTCAAATTCTCAACATGTGTCTAAATGTCCTATCCAAACCAATATCTAAATCATTGTCCTTCCTTCAAAAAATGAGTATCCAATCATTTGTGTTAAGAAATAGATTAGCGTTTTCATTAATTCATCTCATGAAACCAAAAAAATGGGTTGATCATTGATTTATTAGGAAAGACTAAAAAAGAAAAAAGACCAACCATTTCTGATATTAAATGGATTTTCCCATTCATTTTAGAAAATAGGATTGTTAATGAATCAAATTCAATATTTTTATACCATCCAAAAGGGATACACATTCCCAATCATTTTGAAGTGGAGAAATATGAGGTCATTAAAATTTTTACAGTTGCAATTGGATAAGGTGGGAGGTTGAATTTGAGCTAAATACGTTAAATTAAGCGCTGCATGGGAGCCAACCCATGTTATTCATGTTTCCATTAATTTAATTAGAACTTTAGACTGTTGAGCTGTTCTTCTTTAATGAGTAAGGATGGGTATGAAATGGGAGCACCGTATCCATCCGTGTCACACATTGTGATCCCTGAGTAATACATTACCATGAAATTTAAAAGAAGACAATGTATCGTCAGTTTGTTTTATTTCATTTATGTTTTTGTAGGATAAAAAATTAGACTTTTGACCAGTTCTTCTTTTACGAGTATGGATGGGTATGAAAGGGGAGAACGGTATTCATCCATTTCACATGGTGTGATCCCTATGTAATACCTTACCCAGAAATTTAAAAGAGGACAATGTATCATTATTTTGATTAAAAAACAAAAAAAACATGGAAAACCATTAAAATTATTATACATGGAATTAAATAAGTCATTGTGTTGTTTTTTTTGTGTGGTTAATTCTTCTTTTTATTGTTCAGGGACTATTTTCGGTGATACATGTTCAATCAAGGTGGTCCCTATATCCCCCAAGTGATCAAAGGAGTAATCTGGAGCATCCTGAACTTCAACTTCAAAAACCAGGTGAATTTGTTCTATGTATATCATTTTCAACTTCCACTTTGAAATCCTCTCCTACCCCCTTGTAAATTTTATTTTTTTGATCACTGTGGATACTGTTATTCTATGTTTGGGGGGAGATAAAATAAAATTATTGATTTTGTTTTCAACATAAAATATGTGGAAGGAAATTTTTTTTAAACCTTGAACACGATAATACACATTGCAAACTTTGAAACTAGATATCAATGAATCTTCAATGCCTTGATTTTGATTTTAATACATTTTTAGGTTCATGTGAATACATTTTGGAAAGTGCAGTTGTCTGATGTGATTTATCACCATTATATTTTAATCCATTTAATAAAAAACATAGTTCACATCCTCTAGATTGTGGGGTTTTAGTTTGAGTTCTTGGGGACCCATAATAAATACCATAGGATTGGTGATCATTTTAAATTTAACATTAGTATTCAAAAAAACAATTCCGCATAGAGCAATGTATTGACCTAATGTGTGGCTTTCATCAGTTTGGGATCGCAACACCATAGTTGTCTGGCCCGGAGTTGGGAATTTTATCTCTATTTGAGGTAACATGAAATTTTTTTGATTGAGTTAACTTGAGACGATGCCCGAGTATCTGATCTTTACATGGTACCCTAATGTCTTTGAGTCTGTGAGCCATTGGAAAAGTCTTGAAACATGTATTGACATGATTGTGTTCAATTTCAATTACCATGTAAAAATTGAAAAAAAAAACAAAAAAACCAAAAAATAAACAATAAAAAAAGAAAAAAATAAAAAAATTGAATACTCATCATAATATTAAAATCTTATTCCTCCTAGCGCTTGCATATTTTCTCCCATTTGAATGAAAATGAACCCCCATGTCTATTGTGATGCACAACACTTCGTCATGCTTAATTGAAATTGGATGAAATGTGGTGATAAATTTGAAGAAAGTGGTGGGCTTGGGCTTGGGTTATGCCTCTGGACCTAGATTGTTTTAAATTATTTTGATGGGTTTCATTTTTTTTGGTATGATTTCTTTGGATGGGAAATGTGTATTACAATGTTTTTGGAAAAGGGAATTCAAATTTCATGTTTATTTTGCTTGGGACTACCAAAACTCAAGTATGGTGTGCGATAATAAAATCTAAGAGGATAATATTCATTGTTAAATTATATAGTTTTCATGTGATTTGTTATTCATAAATACCATTTTAGTGCATTTTACACTTTGAACATCACTTCACATCATAATTACTATTCTTTCCTGAAATGCAATATTACATGGTACATTCTTGAACATCTTATAAAACACAAAATGGTCTTGATTTTATTTTAATATTTTATTTTCATGTCTCTCAAAATATAAGGTACAAATTCTTTATTTTTGAGAACATTGAGATTCAATTTGGAAGACCACCAAATTGGGATTTGAACCAACCACATTCTGGGCAAAGTGAGCTGGATAGCAGCCCAATCAAAGTACATTATCGTCCATGATTGAAGCCCAATGAGTCCCAAACAAAACCTGGAGTTAGAAGACATCATGGGGAAAATTTTATTAAAAAGTGTCCAAAGCTAATTCTAATGTTTTTATGGAGTTCCATTCGGCTAAATATGTAGATGCAATTATGGGCCAGATTTTGCGGACCAGAAAAACAGCCCACCATTTAGATCATATCTCGCACACAAGAATGTATTTTGGGATAAAATATTACATGTAATTAGGGGACATCTGGGGCTTCAGTCATATATGGACCACTCTAATTTGGCTTCCTAGAATGTTATTTCGGTGCTTCTGTTCTGTTGATTAATGATGGCTCCGACTTCGAGGAAAGAGTTAAAAGGTCTTCTCTACATTTAATGTCCACCCACCTTTTCCAACCAAAATTAATTAAAGGCACATGGGATGATTGGGGCTCATCCAAAGATTTCCAAAAGGCCTATTTAAGGAAGTAGTGGTAGAGGGTTTTAGGGACCATGGAGTTTTACTTTCATTGTAATGTTGTTATGCCAAATTGCCTTTGTAACATTCATATTTCACATGTAAGTTGTTTGAATCACCTTAGTTTTCAATAAAAGTTATCATTTTTCTCTTTTTATGTTCTTCTTCTTTTCACATTGATACTGTTTCCCCAAGGTGTGGTCATATTCACACCAACACTTATAAATTTATTCACCCCACGGTGGAGTGATCTTTTCATTGTTTTAATTTTCTTCTTCAATTCCACCCTTATGAGTCAGCTTTCTGCTTCCTTTGAGAGCATAGAATCAATGGATGGATAAACCATTTTGGGTTGGTTCTAAGTAGTTTCATTAGGTAGATTTGATGTTATTTTATGAACTAAATTCTATAATCATGTCATTAATTTATGATTTCAATTTGATAATTATTTTCTTCTTCATCTTCACCAACTTTAACAACAACACATTTCAAGTCCTAGTATGATCCAATTCCTGGGAGTGATCATTAAATTGATCCTCAAAGTGAATTGGTGATTATCCTTAGTGTTTTGTAGGGATTAAGTTGGTGAATGATTTTGAGGAATTATATCATATTGTGGATATGTCTTGAATTAGTGAAACGAATGTTATAAGAAAATAAATACATCCAATCTCACACTAGTAATAACTTTGGATTAACTCATCTCCATTAATTGTTTTAGACTAAGTAATTGCATGTTTTTTTAATTTTTTCTTAAATTTAAATCACAAGTTATTCAAATCAATTCAATCTGAATAGTTGGCCACTTCATAGCCAAATCCTTCCAAAATTAGAGTGTCTTTAGATTCCTTCTTTGGTCCATGTGGATTGGACCCCTACCTATACTACAACGACCGCATACTAGTAGGGTTAATTTGGGCGACTCCCGGATGGAAGGTGAAATATAGTACACGTCATGTTGTGCGAACAAGAAGTTGCAAACTCCTCCAAATAATGATGATTTAGTAATGTTTTTTAGTATATTATACAAACCCTTGAGACATGTGCCATGTTGCTGGTGTAAATCTATGGCACAAAACGAGATATGTGATTTATATATATGTGTTTAATTTAACATTTTGGTAATGTTAATTTATACTCATTAGGTAGTTATAACCACGAATTCAGCATGTTTCCTCCATGGTCAATTAATATAAAAATATAATTACAAATGAATTTAATTTTTTAAAATTATTATGGATGAGAATCTCAAGGAAATTCAGAAAAAGGGATTAATATAAAAGTATCGATTAATTAAAGATAATAATTAATTGAATCAGGATTTTTTATATTTAAAAATGAATAAATCACTAAATGGTAATTTTATTCATGTGTAAATATCTTTGCGTTTTAGGATGATCATCAGCTCGACCATGAAATCATTTAATGGGAATACTTTTATGTAATTTAATTATATAAATTAAAATTCTTACCATGTGAGCCTTATCCACAATAATATGTAGGTCCCGCACTCCCATGTAATCTTTAATGTAAAACCCCATTGTACACCACATCTAGGTGTGAGATAAAATAATATTTAGTGGATGGAGACCCCAATCGAGAGGAGGCAGCTCAAAATAAGATCCATGGAGATTCCAATCCAAGGAGACACAAAGTTGGAAAGGTGCAAAGCTATAAACATGGACTCAAAAGGTTCAAGGTGTTTTCTCCCCAAGGTCAGGGGTTCTTTTATCAACCACTGGATAAAATATCCAATATAACAAGATCAGGATCATTCCATTAATTTTATTTTTGTCAGTTGAATGGGTTATTTTTGGTTGTGTTGTCATGATCACACTATTAATGAATTAAACAAACATTCATGAAGAAACTAAAATAAGACCATATTATGCATAAATATCGTCTTACATATGGTTAATCACATATGTATTTCACACTGAATACTAAAAAGCATGTAATAAAGTTAATTAAGTGGCAATTAATTTTTATGTATAGAATCTCTCAAGGAAATAATATGTCCTTATATCCTTCCATAATCCTTGTTAGAATCGAACCATTGTTCAATGTTCTTAACCAACCCTAGTTTGGGTTATTTCAATAATAGTCTAATTATAATTCATGGTTTTGGGTTGACAAGATATAGTTCACCTCAAGGGTTTACCACAACAATAGTACTTGGTGTTACCTAAAGGACAAGGTTGAGAAAATCCAAAATAAACATATTTTAGGATTGTAGAGTCCACTCTGCAGATCAAGTTGATGCAATTTAATGCAGTTGGCATCTGGAATGCCTACCAAAAACCATTTCATGTTGCTTTAACAAACCTATTTTGGGTAATGTGAAGGGAAATATGGATCATTTACACTAGAATATATTGGAAATATAATATTATGAATTTAATATTGAGGGATATTGATATATGATAAAATAGTGTGATACTAATAAGTAATAAAATATTTATTTATCACAGTATAATCATGATAATGTACTAAATCATTTCTCATTTTAATTTTTAAAAATGGAGAGAATAATAAAATAGAATATATCATTTCAAACCATACTCGAGAAGGAAAAATTTCTCACAGACTCCAATTTCCAGCAGTGGAAGATGCATTTACCCGTCATTCATTGCCATAACAATAAATTAAATGTGATAGAAGATCTATCTCTAGTTTCCCCTAGAAACGATTCAAGTAATCAGAATTTATCTCTATATATGAAACAATTTTATGATTCCATAGTTTTCCAATGATTCGTTCTATCCACATTGTCTAATGTTCTCTTGAAGCAACAAGAATACTTTGGATCATATAGCATGATATCTCACATTAAGGATCTCTAATAATATATTTTGAGGAAAGAGAGATATGAGATATTCAATGCTTTTCTTACAACAACTCTTGGAGTTTATACGCTAGTTGGGCTTCATGTAGTCAATGTTATTGGATACAGTGAATGCTTAAACATATTCGGGATTATATTCCCACACTAGCTGCATGCATATCTCATCCCATCATCATTTTCCAAGACCTTATATAGCATTAATGTCAACTATAACATGAGAAACAAGGAGAATATCTTATCGGAACATCTAAACTAGATTCTTCAGGTACATAAATACATGGGGCATGATAAACCCACCTTCTATATAGTGAATAAGAATAGGAAGGACAAGGAAAATGGGCCAAGGATTTATAAATGGTAGGAATACCCTAAGAATATTCCCCCTAAGAAGGTGAATATATATAGTTATGTAATGGAATGATGGGTAGTATATTTTTTATGGGCCAAGCCAAGCCAGAGGAAGAGGATCTGCACACAGAAGCATGGGAACCCTAAAGGACCATTGTTTTTCAAGAGGAATCTTTCCATTTCTATAAATTGGATATTATATACACCATGTGGGGCTAAAATATTTATTCAAATGTACAAAACATGTAGACTTAAATTTATTTACAGAGTATAGGTCAATCTTTGAGCTCTTAATAGTGAGAGACTAGTTGTGTTGTCCATTGGAGATTACTATCTCTCATTTCCATGTATGAAATTAATTGTTTTACATAACTATTATTATGTACCTACTATTACAATGAACGCAATTTCTGTATCAGGTTTGGATATGGATGTTTTTATTTTCATGTATGGAAATAATTGTAGTTTCTTTTATGAGAATAATTTATGTTATGATATGAAGCATTTATATAATGGTTTTTCTATATTAAATTACAAAAAACCACGTTTTGGAAATCAATAATGAAACAAACTCACATGACTCATACAATACCCAGTTGTGACACCACTGTCTTGGTCATATAGATGATAAGTGATTGAAAATGATCTTTTATGATGGTTATATAGACTATAATCAGCTAAAACCACTTGATAGTTGTCACACTTGTTTACAATGACAAATTACTATTTCGCCTTTCGGTGGACAAGGTGGAAGCGCCACATTGCTTCTAGGATTGGTACACATAGATTTATTTGAACCATTTCCTATAGAAGGTAGAGGTAGATATACTTCATTAATTTTGTTGATTGTTTTAGTAGATATAGACATATCTACTTAATGAGGTATACGTTAGTGTCCTTGTATTAATTTATGAAATTCATGAATGAATTATATAATATTTTTAAAAATAAGATGAAGAAGATTCAATTGGATAGAGGTAGAGATTATTCGAACCATGAGTTCATGGAAATTTTAAGGGTGTTTGGGATCCTATATCAACTAAATCCTCCATATTCACCATAGTGGAATGGTGTTAGTGAATGGAAGAACCACACCTTTTTATACATGTTATGGTGAATGATGATTCATGCAGATCTCCCATTATCCTTTTGGAGATATGTATTACAAGCTGCAAAATACACATTAAACAATAGTACCAACTAAGTTGGAATATATAATAACCTATATGTTAAGGAAAACAATGAAACATATTTTATCGCATACATATTTATGAGGATGTGAGGTGTTTTAAGGCCTTCTTAGGAAAGAAACTAGCACCTTGGGGCACGAGGTGTATCTTTATTGGATATACCAGGGAAACAAAAATATATTACCTATATAACCATTTAGACATGAAATTGATTGTCACTAGAAAAGATGTATTTTTTTAGAGATGCACATACTCATAATGTATAATGGTATAAATAATGAACTCGATGAGGTTGATGCAAAATATATACAAGATGTGTTAAAGGAAAAATTTCCACATGTTCCCATTAAAGATGTTACATAAACACATTAACTGTGTAGGACCACAATATATGTAAGGGAACTATTTATATTTGGTTTCCTTTTCAAAGAGGATGGTGAATCATTATTGTAAGATAATAATGAACCTCTCTCCTACAAGGAATCAATATTGATCTTAGAAGATTCAAGATGGCTAGAAGCTATGAATTCAAAGATGGATTTCATGTATCAGGACCAAGGCTGGGTTTTGGTCGATATGCAAGTTGAAGTAAATTGTATTGAATGAAAATGGAAATTTAAGAGAAATATGGACATGGAAGGTCATGTTAGAACATATAAATGAAGGATAGTGGCTAAAGGATTCAGAAAAAACAAGGAATTGACTATGATGAAGCCTTCAAACCAGTTTCCATGATCAAATCCATAAGAATAATACATTCTATAATTTCATACCATGACTACGAGATTTAGAAAATGGACTTCAAAATAACATTCCTTAATGGGTACCTTCAATACGATGTCTATATTACCCAAAAAGAAGGTTTTCTGACACCATGTGAATCCAAATGGGTTTTCATGTTGTAGAAAACAATTTACGGATTAATTCAAGCATCCAAGACATAGAAAATTCAATATTATGATGCCATTATGGAATTTGGTTTCATTAAGAAAAAATGTGAACCATGTGTTTATATGAGGTTTAATGGTAATTCGGTCATTATCCTAGTAGCATATGATGACGACATATTACTTATTGGTAATGATGTACCAATTTTATTATCAGATTAAGGCTTGTTAGACATGTGTTTCAACATGAATGAAATAGGATAAGCAGCCTACATTATTGGGATTAAGATCATTCATGATTGATTCAAAAGGATGCTTGGAAATTGTTAGGGTACATACATTGACAAAATAATAATGATATTTATTATATAACAATCAAAATGGGGATGGTTCTATTGTTACATGATCTATATTATTTATATAGAATGTTTTCCCATGCACAACAAGAGAATGGTAGGATGCATAATATCCCATATGTTTTGGCTATACGGTCTATCATGTATTCCATGAAATGTACTAGGATTGATGATTCCTATGATCTGAGAATGGTATGAAGATATTGAGCAGATATATGAGAACAACATTTGACAGATGTTAAGAATATAGTTATGTGTCTATGAGGAAAAAATAATAATTTCCCAACGTATAGAGAAGATTAAGATATTTTAATCAGAGAGTATGCTATGCTTGTTTTATGACAGATAAGATCAATCTAAACTCACTATCATGATATTCTTTTTGACTCAATGGATGAGCTCTGGGATGGAAGGGTTCAATGCATCCAGTTGTCAGTAATTCTACAATGTAGTCTGATTATATAGTGGCTTATGATGAATCCATAGAAGCCATCAAGATTTGTAACATTTACCAAAAGCTTGATGTAATGCCTTACCGTAGAGACATTATCACATTTAATTGTGATGACACTGTAGTGGTGTCTCTTGAAAAGGAACAAAGGGCATATCAATGAATAAATCACATTCCATGGAAGTTTATATTGTTGAAGGATTTATATAAATGGGGAGAAGTATAATTTAGAATATTGTTCATAGAAGGGAATGTGGTTGGACACATTACTAAATACCTCTCCCAATATAATCATGAAAATCAGGTGAGAGCTATCAGGTTATAGGTTATTAGAATTTGGCTCTAGACCATGTGGGATTCTGTTGAAGTAGATGGACAAAAACCAATTACTTTGTGCTTTCTGATTATCACTTATTCATGTATTTAAATATTAATAACTTCCATATCACACTTGGAGTGTTCTTATATGTTACAAAGTATGTGATAATTTCATAAGTATAATTGTTTCACTAAAGGGTCTTAGCGGATGCCTACTATGATGAGAACATGCAAGTTCCATAACACTATTTTTTAATATATATTCTTTGTATGGGTGGTTTTATTTTAGTGAAACAAATAATACATGCAATTAGGGTGGAGGAATCATCAAAAATTTCATCACATTCTCATTGTGAACACTCTTGGTAATATACCAAAGGATATTATGAGAACGACTCCAGCAAGTAGGATATCGACATTTCATAGTGTAATTGAATGTTTCTACATGAAAACGTCCATAATGGTCCGTAGAATTTTTTATTATTATTAATAGATATTAAAACAAACACACATATATGTAATGATGAAATTTGTGATGACACAATATTTGTTGCATGGTAATATATGTTTGGTGTGTCATGAATAATACTGCATTAATAGATAACGTGAGAAAGGATTTGTACCTTATGTTCCATAATAGAATTTGATATATCCAGTCATATGATGGAACTATTATTGCCTAAATAAATCCATGTCCATGGTGAGTAATGGTCATGTTCCATTCTAGGTGGTTAAAGAAAGAGTAACCAAGCAAATGGGTTGATGAAAATAGCCTGAAACCTACTTGATTTGAGTGATCCAGAAAAAGGGATTGTATTATAAGGTATGAATTCATATGAGGTTTAACATCATTGAGGCGTTAAATTATTTCTCTATGTGTTCCATGGAATGTTGTTGGATTACAACCGTATACTTTATGCAGGCTTCGCCTAATACCACAAATAATGTGGCCTAGAGGGTCACACAGTTTATGTATCCAATTGTATCAGGTAATCATTAATCTATAAAGTTGGATAAAGATTATTACCATTATTGATTTAATAATTATTCAATGATACCTGATCACATTTATTCCGACATTAGTTATTCGAGATAATATAATGAGGGTGGAATAATATATTTATATTCAAATAATTCATTGATATTTATTTGTGAAATAAATAGTCAATATTCAAGGTCAAATGTATGTGGTGGAGAAAATATTCTAAATTTTAAAAAAAAGTACACATCATGTTTATTAATATAAACACAGTGTAGTTTATTAGTGATTTGTTAGAAAAAAATTTATTTATTTAATTAACTAATATTAGCTGTAATTCGGTGGGTGCATGTCTAGTGATAATAATAGTTAAATATTATTATTAGACATGGGTCTTAGTATAAGTTAAATGAAATGAATAAATTCCATTGTCCAATTAATTCATTTTTTATTCTAAGTAATACAAATCCAAATTTAATTATTCTCATTAGTTCTAGAAATTCATTATGGATGTGCACTATGGATCAGTAGAATGATGTCGAGCCAGGAGAGAATTTCATTCCTCCATGAATTTTATCATGTAACGTTAGATATCCTCCTCCACATGATCAATATGTGTGTTTTGGAAGTGGATCTCAAGGTGATTAAAGGTGAACATCGCAAGTGAAAGCCCTTGTTGTTCTCACATATTGAAATCCCTTCGGTGAAATCCATAAATACGGGGAGCACATGTGGATCACCACTAGAGGATGAATACACATCCATTCAATGATGCAACGACATATAACATTGGATCATGACTGGAAGAAACAAAAAAAGAGAACTCCATCAAGGTAATTTTTTTATTAATGAAATTAATTATAACCTACGTATGAAGATCCTATCTCTGGTTGCTGGACTTCCAACAATAATTTTCATTCTTTTTTATATTTTGAGGATTTTACATTTTATTACAATTAAGGATATTATATTTATCATTGTTAATTGTATAATTAATGTTGGGTACACCCATACAGGTTTTTCAGCTATGTCCAAAACATACAGATTGTGCCTGGGTGCCATGGAAGACTAGAGATTCAGTAAAATCGGGTGATAGGACATGTGAGGCTAGAATTATGTTAACATTAAATTGATGTAGATATGGTTCCCATGCGGAAAGGAAGTCTAAAAATTTGTCTTGATAGGGTGTTGTCACCTTGGATGTGTCAAATCATGGAAAACCAGTTTGACGGGGTGAATTAACATTAGTGCTGTGAAAGCATGGATTTTTGGGTCGATGGTAAGATAGTTCCCTGGAGGTGTGGAATGTTGGAATATCATTTTGTAGGTTCGATGGGGACCTATTGGTATAGAATCCTATAATTTTAGTTCTACGTGGTAATGGAGCACTTTTGATATGGAATCCTAGAATGTCAGTTCAATGAGTTGATGGCTCCAGAGATGTGTGGAATCATAGAACGCCGTTTTTATGAGATGATTGTGCACATGAGGTGTGGAAGCATATAAAGTTGGATCAATGGGAAGACAATTCTCTCGAGGTGTGGAATACTAGATCATTTATTAGACAAGGTTATGGATCCCTGGAGTCTTCGAATCTTAGAACATAGATTCCTCATGGTGATTTTTTTCCTAGAGTTGTGGTCAACTATAACATTGGATTGACGGGTTGATCGGGCCCAGGAGGAGTGATAACATGGAAGGTTGGTACTATGTGGAGTTTTCAGCCTATAAGCATGGAAACTGGGATCATTAGGTATATCAGTTGTTGGGGAAGTGGAATTATGGAATCATATATATCATTTCATTAGTAAAATGGATTCCTTGAGGTGTTGAATCCGGGAACATAAGTCTAAAGGGGAGATAGTGACCGAGAGATGTGGAAACCGAGATCATCCCAGACAATGGGATGATGGTATCAAATATGGCTAGATTTTTAGAATGTTGGTTTGACATGGTGATGGTGCCTATGATTCATGGAATCCTTAAGGGACAATATGATAAGATTATGCAATCTTGGTGGCATGGACATCACTATCCCCAGTAAGATGGGGCGATGGTTCCTTTGAGGAATGGATACTTTGTGCATCCGTACATTTATTAGATGGAGGCCAGAACATGAGGTAGCCTGGAGAGTCATCTCAAAATACAGAAAAACAATTAGTGTTATGATCAACCTTCCACCACTATCAGTTTATCATTGAAATGAATATCTTTTGAAAGGGGATGACATCCATTATAGTTTTGGGTATTCCAGGAGGACCTCTATACTAGTTGATAGTGGAATGGGAAGGTCCTCCATGACTCTATATGAATTTTTTGGGAGGACCTATGTAGAGGCTGATAATGGTGATGGGTAGGGCCTCAGTTCCTATTGATAGAAGCATAGGGAGGACCTCTATAGTTGCTGCTGATCAAAACGGGGAGGGCCTATGCACCTATTGGTGTAGGGATAAGGGTTAACTTTGTAGTGTCCGCTGATTGAATCTTAGTGGTCCTCTGTGTCTATTGATGAAAATTTGGGGAGGACCTACACAATTGATGATGATAGAAATGATGTTGACCTCATGTATATTGATGGATGTATGTGGAGGACCTCTGTAGTAGATACTGATGGTGATGGTGAGGACCTCCATCCCTATTGATGGGAGTGTGTGAAGGATCTCAATAATGGATGATTATGAAAATGAGGGTGACCTCATTAATATTGATGACATTTCTCGGAGGATCACTGTAGTGGCTAATTATAGAAACAACGCTGACCTTTGAGAATATGTATGGGAGTGTGGAGAGGACTACCATAGTGGCTAATGTTGGAAACAAGGAATACCTTTATTCATATTGACAGTTTTTTTGGTAGTACCTCTATCCCTATTTATTATAGTGTGGTGAAGACCTCCATAATAGCTGATGATGGATACAGATTGGACCTTCCTTCAAATTGATGTTAGTGTGGGGAGGACCTCTACAGTGGATGTGATGGTGATGGAGAGGGCCTAATATGAAATTTATGAAAGGATGGAGATAACCTCAATACTGGATGACAATGGAAACATAGAGGACCTCCATGCATATTGATGATAGTCTAGGGAGGACCTCCATAGAGATTGATAATGGAAATGATGAGGAAATTCTTTTCTATCGATGGAATTGTTGGGATGACTTGCAAAGTGTCTAATAATGGCATGAGGGAGTACCTCAATCCTTATTGATGAATGTCTGGGAGTACCTCTATAGTGGATATTGATGTTAGTAGGGTGGACCTCAGAGCTTATTGATAGCGGTATGAGGATAATATCCGCATTGGCTGATTATATCTACAAGGAGGTCCTTCATAACAATAGATGGTAGTGCGAGGAGGATCTATGCATTGTATGATGATGGCAGTAGATAAGACCATTTTTCCTGTTTATGGAAGTGTGGGTAAGAACTCTACAGTTTCTAATGATGGAAACAAGGAGGACGACTATTCCAATTGATTATAGTAAGGGGAAGAACTCTATATTTGATGATATTGGAAATGGGGAGGACATCCATTACTGTTGATGGAAGGGTTGGGGGGCCTATGATTTTTATTCCCTTTCAAAATATGGTCCATAACGGCTGTTGATGGTTCCATAGAACAAAAGATTAAATCTAGAATGCTTATGAGGGAGGAGAAGACGGATCCATTTCACCTATGACATTAATCAGATGGGGTACATTGGTGGGGTAAGTGGCCCCACGAGCCGTGGAAAATTCCTCTGGTCATGCATTTTTCTGATCCACTTAGAATTGGCAACATTTGTTTTTAATAGGGACCAACAGAACAAGGATGGATCCAACTAGATAAAGTCCTCTATAAATAATTACTGATAGTACTGATGAAGCCTGATGTGAACTTTTCAGATAGGCTCTTCAATGGTGTCCATTATAGGTAGGTATTTAACATGTTAGTTAGAATCCAATGGAATAGTGTTGTTTTCCCTACACACCCAATGAGGGAGGCAGTGTAGCCTTGTAGAAAATGGGTTGGGGGTGGATTCCCCCAGTGCGGCCTATAACGTGGGAAGTGTCAGTGAGACGCAAAGAGAATGGGGGATATTTTCCTACTCTGTGGCACATGAGGAAGGATTTATTGGAGAGTTATTGATTCTTCTTGGATTCATAATACCAATTATAACAATCCTATCATATGTGAAATAGGGGTGATTGACATTGATGATGCATTTATAAAATAACAACCAAAATTTTTTATCTTCTCACTATTGAAGGAGAATAGATTCACCCCTGGTTCACTAATTTTTTATGCAATAAGTTGGGAACACAACTATTATCATGTTAATGTGAGATGAAATTCTGGTTACTCCATATTTCTGATATCCAACATCGTGTGGTTTTCATCAATATCAACTGTGATGCATGCTTCATGATAAAAATGGGATGACGGGATGCCATATCCTCCTTCCATGTATTCCTCCTTATAGCTTTTCATCTATTTTCTTTGTCCAAAATTGATTTTTGTTGTGTTCATGAAACTCATTCCATGTTCCATCTCGTTATGGATTCCAGTTAATTACAGAGGTTCTGTTGCAATAGGTCAACAACATTTTTCATAGTAGATAGTAATGTCATGTTTGTATGGGTATCTCTAAACCCTGGTAACTTTGACACATTTTAGTCTTCCTATATATAGGGAATCACATTTTAGGAATTATAGGTTAGAAACCCAAGGCATCTCAAGTCAGTCACGAGGTAGCAACGACCGAGGAGTAATTCCTCTAAGTATATTTACCTCTAGAATCCCATGATTATTATGAGGTAGTTGATGTTTTTGGTGAATATCATACATTTTATTATCCTCATAAATCTCATGGTATGCATTAGGAATGAATTTTGGGACAAGTCACCAGTTTATCATCTTTTGGAGATGGGGTAGGAATTCTTTTTTACACAGAATACAGCATTGGGTTAATGTTTTGAAGAGGCATAGTAGATTGATCCAAATTCCAATTAGTGTTTGAATAAAGGTGGTTAATCCCTTGGTTGTAGAATGTGATAACTACATGTTTATTGATGGATGGATCAGAACTCCCCATGGATGAAAATCTGGGGAGTGTCCAATAAAGGGATAGTGTGACACTATGATGTTGGAAAAAACTCATCGGAGTAAATACTATGAGTTGAACATAACACCCTTTCGAGGTAGGTAAAATTGGATCAACACATGAGGGGATCACTTGGGTTTTTTATTGATTTGTATTTTACCACATTCAGGCATCCTACATACAATATTTATATGGTTGGGACTGATTCCCACATAGTTTGATGAAGTAGTTTAATGTATTGTGACTATGTCGGTTGATTCAAATTAACATCTTTTGGTAAAGGAACTGTCATTTAAAAGTGGGTGTCTATGAGGTATGGTGTGAGGTTTATGCATGAATTTATCTCTTCATATGAGGATCTATCATGGTTTATGTTAGTTTGGGGATAACACATTAATCATCCAAGGAACATAGGGGATATATAATCTCATAGAAGAGGGGAATGATCTTACGAGGGATGTGGCTTAGAAAAAATAAGGATAGATGTTGATGTTGAGATGAACATTAGAGATGATTCTCACATATCTTGGTAAGTTGGATATAAAAGTCGACAATGATCATTATTGTTGAGCCTTACACATTAGAGATTCCCATGGTTGAGATATGATTGGGATTAAAAATTATAGTGGTCCCAAGGGATCTATATGTATGGGTCTTAAATTATGGAGTGGCCCATTGTATTGGATATTGGTTTTTTACTAGATAAGAGGCCTAATGAGCATGTGGATGGGGATTTCATCTGAATGTTGGCTAGGAACTGTTGGGAGAAACGATGATGTGGTTGTGTCTTATGTGTCGAAGCATCCCATGAGCTTCTAAGATAAGGGTTGCTATGAATGGGGATTAGGCATGCAATTATCCCATTAATTATTATTCAGAGGAGGTCATGGGGAAATCCAATGTCGATTTGATGGGGTAAAATTATAGTTTAAAATCATGTGGATGGTTGAGGTGTGTGGGGGTTATGCTTTAATCCTATGATGCAAGATTCCTCATGTAATGTCAGGAGGAAATAACAACATGTTGATGGGTTGAGTTTTATTATTCTTAATTATTTCGGAAATGGAGGCCCATGGTTGTTTTCTATGGGTTTTCTCGTGATTATTAAACATGGAATCATATGATTGGCACAAATGGCATAACATCATTATACTATAGCTACCCTATATTTTTCATATAGGGTATACTACATTTTAATGTATTGTAGTGATGAATACAAAATATATACTCATAATAATTGAATGAGGAATCATATGGCTAAAAAAAGGCATGTTATTAATTAATGAAATGGTATTCTATAACATAGAGTTATGTATTGAGGACTGTGTCATCTCATGATGTGGAATTTCATTCTGGATACATAGGCCGTCCTATTCTTGAAAGATAATGTTTTCTATAGTATAACGTAATTTTGTGAGGAATATAAACTTTCTTCTTATGATATTGGATTTATGAATCTTATTACTAACACATAATTCATCCTATTCATGAATTATAAGGAATGATATAGATTAATTTCATGTAGTTGGGACTGTAGAATACATTCTGCTGATCATTAAATAAGGCATCCTATGCTTGAAAAATAAGGCATCCTATAAAAGAATGATATGGTATGATATTGTATAATCCATGATAGTCATGGATATTTAATGAATTATCATGATGAGGCCTTATATTCTTCACACATTATGCATTATATTCATGTATGATAGGGTATACTACAATTTAATGCAATGTAGTGAGGACAATGGATTGTCATCTTAGGATGAGACATCATATGATTGACCCATAAGGAACATTAATCCTTAATTATAATGTTTTATAATGTACAAATTCATGTATTGAGAAATATGGAATGTTTGATTAAGGACTTTTGAATGGGCGTCCCATTCTAGTTAAACCTGATATTGGATCCTCGTGATGTGGTTTCATGAGATGCTTGGAGAATTTTTTTTAATCAAGTTATTTGGAGAATATAACACTAAAATCATAAATAATAACATTGGAAATGGAAAACGGGGAGTTGGTTGGAAAAATGTATTTCAAGGGGTGTATATGAGTATCTCAAATCTTGGTAATATGTGGTATGGATGATGGGGTTGTATAATGGGGATACTAAATATTTCTTTAACAATGAACAAATATTTTGTGGTGTGACACTCCGTTTAACATTTGGGTCTATGATGATACCAAAGGGAAAAGGCCATAGTCAATGACCACATCTTGGAATTGATCGTGAGTGGAGGTGCGTGGGTGGATGCCATATATTTGTCACCAGTAGACACATTCCAGGATGTTTTTGTGTGCATGATTGGTCTTTTCACACAAATGGGGTTATTGGAATTATTAGACATTGAACACAAAAAGGGAAGCACAAATATTTGGGCATTTTGTGTTAATATGCTTGTTAGAATTAGGGGAGTTTTATGAAATTGTGTTTCCAATGGAAATTTCTACACAAATATGTCTTAGGAGGGTCCAGTAATTTAAGGGAATGTTATTAGGTTGTAGTGCACAACATTCAGACTTGGGGTGTTTACATGATGTATGAATTTCAGAGTTCATCATTAGATAAATCCTCACAAAGAGCCTCTCTATAATGATGGTTTGATAATTCATGGGTATTCTTCATTTAATGTCTCATTTTCCAAGAAAAATGATGGTTGTGTACCATGTTTTCTTGTAGCATTCCATACTTGAGCGCCACACTACCAATTTTATACACATATGAGTTGGGAAGACATTTAGGAAATGAATGGTATGAGGAACATATCATATACTTTTCCCAACAACTCAATAATGTGAACATGAAGGCATTTCCTTCACTTTTTGGAATCTTTTGTGCAATTCCATACTTTTCACCATCATCACTCCAGTTGGCCTTTTTCTATAGTCTGACATAAAACTTCCACAACTTCTGAACTTTGACTATATTCGGGCTCTATGAAAATTCAAATAAAATCACGCAAATGATCCATTACATATTGATCCGATTTTGCAACTTACGGCCCCATATTGGATTCGTTTTTCTATTTTCAACACTAGCGATATATGTATGAATGGGGTGAGCTATAATGACTAGAAAGGGATTAGACATGAAATATTAAGTAGAAATTACCACATGTTATATAATAGGAATTTATATGGAATGTAAAATGGGAGAGAAAATTGAACATTTATAATGAGGAATGATAAAGAACGATACCATAATTGAAACATGGAAATGTGGAAACAACTTTGACCATGATATCATAATAATAGTTAAATAAAACCTCTCTGAAATAATAAAATGTTGTAAAAATCACCATAATGTATTTTTTTCACTGCCTAATTTACTTCATGAAATATCATGATTCTTAACCATTACATAGTGAATTTGAGAGCTATAAAATTATAGAATCACTCGTTTATTTCTAATCTTGTAAATTTTTAAGTGTAGTAATTAGATCATTCACCATGAAATCGAAATTCATCATATATAATTCTATTATAAATGAGTGTTGAATATATAACTTTATATCCCCAATAAATTGTGTATATATATGATTATGTTAATATCCTTGAGCGGGATTAGTGATGGTATTCATAATAAAAAGGCTCGATATGGTATAATCCCAGTTAAATTTAATCAGTATAACATCAGTTAAAAAATATTGATAAAATATTTTAATGAGGGAAAAAGTTGTATATCATGATTTTTTAATAAAATAGTTAGTTTTTGGAACATATAAATACTTACCCCATCATTTGAAATTGGAAATAAAAGGCATAAAATGAAGGATATGCTTAAATAAAGTGTAGAAGAAAAAGATACATTACCTTGACATGGTGACTCCAAAATCCTGGGAGGAGATTATTGAGAAATTTTGTTTCATTGGGAACACTCTAGAGAGTGGAATTGAGAATATAGATGTGATTCAATGTAATTTAGTGAGGGGGAATTGAAGGTTGGGAGGGTTTATATAGGAAAAGAGACTGGCGGTTCTTTATTATTAACCAAATAATGGTTTTGTCCTCAAAACAATAATTTAATCAACACCACAAATGAGGACATGGATTTTTATCATGTTTTATTTCAAAGATATGTTGTTTTAATTATTTTATAATTCCAAGGGATGAATATTTTAAAATTTTACCCGTGGTGATATGGATGTGAATAATGTTCTTAATGGAATGATTTCGAAACAATAAAATATAATATAGGTTTTGTAGGAATCATAAAGGGTTTATAAAATTTTTGAACGAAAACCAAAGTTAAATAATTTAAAATAGAAAACAAAAATATGGTCATTAATAGACTTAATATAATATATTAAATCACTCTGTAGTCATTGGGATGTTATAATACACACAATTGATTTAAAACACCTTAAATTTTTACTATAAAATTTGACTCTCTCTATTATTTTTAAGAAACTATACATTTAATAATTTTAATGTTAAAATTCCATTTATTATATTTATTTCAACAAAAAAATTAATTAAAATTTGAATTTTTACGTTAAAAACAAGAATCAATATTTCTTGAGAAATGATGTGTTTTTAATAATAACTGTTGTTGAGCCCTTATAAATGGTATTTTTTTTCATACAAATAATATATAATAAAAAATTATTAAATAATATTACAAAATAACTATATTTTGTTGAAATTTCATTTATTTAAAAAACTATTTAATTTATTAAATGTAATGTCCTAATTGAAATTACATATTGCAGGTAGATGTATTTTTTATCCAATTTTAATCATAATAATTTATAAAGTAAAAAATAATAATAAGTAAATATATCCATTGATCTATTTAAAATATAATATAAATACTCATATTATGAAGGGATTTATAGAAACCATTTTATTACGCCCTAAAATTCCATGAGGGTAAGGAGCGGGATGGTGAGTCTTTCATTATTTGTTTTGGTGTACATGGTTTGTGTCATGATCTTGATTAGTTGGAACTTCACCAATATATGGTTTCACACATTCATTGATTATTGGGTATCATATTGTTCATAGTAAAGGAAACAATTCAGTGATCATATATCGCTTGGAAGTTCGGATACATGATCATTATAGGGTACAATCTTATATTTTATGATCATATGTTCCTTTGTCTGCATCAATTGGATTTTTCAAAATCCTATATTTATACTAAAAATTTAATAACATTTTAAATGAAATATTATCAATGTTTATGAATATTTTTGTTCAATTAAATACGATATGATATAATAAAATAGAATAAGATCATGTGTTTTGTATTATTTATATATATATATAATGTTATATAATTTAACCAAAAAGGGAATATTATTTACAAATGTATAGTTATTTACAATCTTCCGCCCTTCAAAATATCACCATATATATTTTCATTTAATACATAATGATAGACCGGGGAAATTATTTTTCATCACCCCCTTCATTTTCCACATCACTTCTTTATTCTTCTGGTTTCTCCATATCTCTTTTAGATGGTGAATTTTCTTATTTTTATAACATTGTTTCTATGTTATAATGTTATCACCAACCAGACCTCATATTAAATTGCATTGTCCAATTGTACCACCTCTGGACTCAACACTTGTGTTGGTTCTATTATGTACTTCCTCAAGAGTGATATATGGAACACATCAAGTAATTATGATATAATAGTCGAGAGTTCTAGTCAATAGGCCACTAGATAGATATAATTTAGAATATAAAAGTGTTCATTGTATCATGGAAATCTCATTTCTTTCATCTAAAATTTTATTAATTTCTTCCATATAGATATTAGGTGTAATTCATTATCTCCAAAATCAAAATCAAAATCTTTTTATAGATTTCCATAGTAGACATATGTTCATCTCTGAGAATCCCAGATGTGCTTCATATTGGTCTTGACCCTTTAAGTAATTTCATTGACCATTTAAAGACCTATCTATTTGGGTTCCCCATCTTCATCCATGGATGATGATGTTCCACACATATTCCTATAATGCAATTCATATCAATCTATTTGGATTCGTGAGTGGAAACTATGGTTTTATGACTAATCGGCCAAAATAAAATTTTGAACTCATCCATCATTGGAGGGTGTTGATAAATATGTCAACATATCCTTTTGTTTCTAGACAGTATGCTCAAGTTGGCCATCAGTTTGAGGGTGATATGTAATAATGACGTTTAACTCATTATTTAAATAATGATGGAGAATCATCTATATTATTGTGAAAAATCTTGGATCTCAATTTGATATAATATATTGTGTTGTTTGATAAAGCCTCTCGGCTTATTTAATCTATCTCCTTGAATGTGGGTCGATTCAAAAGTCATATAAAATTTTAAATAAGTAATTTTAATTTGTAATACGATCCACTAGAGAAAATATATAATTATTTCACCTTTATTTTCTTCATAATATCAATCACAGACTCCATGGTATTTTTATTTCCATTATTTGAGGGTAATAGTTTTATCATCCCATTGATGTTTAAATTTTTACAATTCACTTGATGATATAAAAGTCACCTAGATTTTTAATCCACAATCTCCATCAAATTTTATCACAAATAGTGATCTTATATATCTTCATATTCTTTTGTGAAATAATGATGGATAGAGAATGTTGATCATTGTGAATCATACATAAACTAATTCTTCAACTCAATATTTGATGGTACACATTGTAATGAACCATATTATGTAGTTCATTGTTTAGTAATTTTTAACTCATATGATTTCCATTTTCATATTGATTCTACCAGCTTCTGAAGTACCAATTGGTCTCTTTATGAATCTTTTGTTATTTCTAAATGGGATTGTTGAGAAATTAGTTTTCGATGGATGGATGACATTTATTCATATATAATTCCAATATCCATCCTTCTAAAGACGAAATAGTTCATATTTTTCTCAATTCATATTAATTATTAAATTGATGTATCCCTCATATATAGAATATATGCCACATTATTTTCATTCATAAGATGGAAAAGTGTTGAAAAATCAAATTTTTTCCGAATATATATAAATATTTAGTGGTCCATAATCAACACTATCTGTGTGAATATTAACATCCGGATTTTATGATCTCTATATATATTACAATTATAAATTAATATATAAGAATATTTTATTCTCATTTTGATGATTAATACAAAAACCTCTACATAATTCATTAGGTAATTCTGTTAAGAAACATTCAATTTCATTATGTAATAGGCTATTACTATTTCAAACAACATTATTACACAACACAATACATTATTTGAAGAATAATTTAACACCACAAAATATACCTAATTAGTGTAAGTGTATGTAAAATTTCATTAATAATCATCTTTTTCACTTTTATGATACAATAATTACATCAATTATTCCAAAAATCATGAATCCCTCATCAGTTATTTTGGTAATATGTGTTGAAAATCATAAGAAACGTGTCATAAATAGAAAATAGTTAACATATAATCCATGGAAAATGTGGATTTATATTACTAATCATGGACTTTTCCATCCATAAATTTTTACTATCATTTAAGGGTTAAAATATATCCCATTTCATGAGAAAATATACCATAATAATGAGACATCCCATAACCTTAACTCACATTTTTTCATACATTTATTAATGATTGACATTTTTAATGTTTTAAGCATTATTTTCAGATTTTCCTCATGATCTTCCTCAATTTTAGAGTATATTAGAATATTTTCATATCTTAGTATTTACCGTGTAATACATTAAAATATTTATATGATTTTTTGTCACCAGTTTCAAAAAATTATGTGATTCTAAGGTTTAGTGTGCCCAAAAATAATTCTTGACATTTAATAAATATATTAATATCATTAATGTGTAATTTTCAAGGAAAATTTCAAAAAATAAAAAATGAGGAACTTTATAACAAATTTAGTGGAACATAAATGTATTTTATGTTGGTTTTACACTAGGAAAACCATAATCATTATTTATATGAATCATCTGTGATGTTTTGGATAAATTATTTTTTATATTTAATTTTGACATTGTGATAAAATTCCTTTTCCAATATATAGCAATGGAGTTTGTGTTAGGGTTGTCCTGAAATCCTTATTGACATATAAGCTATTAGAAGAGAGTGATTATGGAAAACAATGTTGTATCAGGACTGGATTAGAGAATTATCACCAATAGATTTTTTGGATCTCACAAAAAATGACATCAAAAGACTTTTCATCATAAATGATAAATTCAAACTATTGTTTGTATTTGTTTCCTCATGGATTTATGCCTGTTTCTACTCCCATGATAAATTAGAATAAATCAACTAAAATAATGATATGTGGAATGGTTTTTTGGGAATGAATTTATATAAAGGATTTTGGGATAATAATTTAATTGTTTATCTATTGATTTATATACCCGAAAATTATGCATTTCAAAGAAAAATGGATTGAGTTCAAATTGAAAAAATTATGTGTTTAATTCATCAGTCTTGTTTTTTATGGGTTTCTCTCCTCATATAATGTGAATTAATCATTGTAAATTTCATTGGGATACAATTCAATGAAAACCTAGTGCATATTCATTGTGCATTTGATATTTGGAATGACATATTATTATAATAGGTTAAAAATTTTTATTCATGGATGATATTGTGGGATTAAACAAAGGCTGTGAAACTACAGATATATTTGAAACCATTCTTCTTGATTTTTGTTTCATTCTGTGTGGAATAATAGTGGGTGTTGTCAAGAACCTGATACATGTTTATATCTAAAATCAATAGAATGTAGATACAACCATCCTTGATATTGTGACCTACAATGAGATTCATGGTGGAATCGGTAATTGCTATTTCATGGATGATAAAACGTGAATTTTTCCACCAGTTATATGAGAAACCTAATGAAATAATTGGTAGTCTTTTAAAAATATTTTATTTAGCATTTTTTTTAGTTATAGAGTTTATACAAGGAAAAAAATATCTCATGCCATGTGACCCATGTCACACTCCATGTGTCCCTTCGCTAAGTTGATGGGAATTTAATAAAAGTACTCCCAAAAGATTATGAATGTATATACATGACATGTTTACCATTACAGACACCGTATAAACTATATAAGATGGGTTATCTTGTATATTGAATACACAAGTAGGATATTGTGTGGGTTTTTACATGTTGTGTATAGAGACCCACACACTGTGTACTTGCAAACACTCACAGGAAAGGGAAATATGATAAGATAATATTCAATTTGAATCCTACACCTCATGTACGAATAGAATATAACATGTATTGAGGAAATGTAAATGTCCAATGAATGAGAGACATAGTTATTACCAATATTTATGAGACATGACCTGTACCCCCTAGGACACACTGTGTAATCCGTTGAGGACATATTGGAATCTTATTTCTTCTCAAATTTTCTACATCAAGATCTGTTGAGAGATTCCTAGTCAATTATATGTTGAGAATTTTTCCTTGGTCGTTTCATATGAAGGATAAGAGTGGAATCATGTTCTCGTCATATTGGGTGATCCCATTGCAGCTTCTTGTGATTTGTGTAGTGTGGATGATTTACTTTATTCAGGAGTGGGTTCACTTAGACCAATTCGACAACTAAATTTGTGTCTTGGATCATTTATCCACCAAAGAAGAATGAAGTGATCCCCATGTCTTTCCATGTTATCATAGATGGGGTTGTATGCATTGACATACCCAGACTACATAGACCTTGATCCTCTACATATGACATTGTTTCTAGTTGGGTCTGGTGTCCACCTATTGAGCCCCAAACATTGACCCATATCTAGGTATTTAGATATAATATTTCGAATTAGTTGTATTCTGATTGAGTGTGAATATCTAATGAATCCTATTATATATCCTCTACATCATTTCATGATAGAAATTCACTCCAGGAAGAGTGTCATTATTGGTTGTAGGGATAAAACAGTGTTTTACCCATGATGATCAAAATGTTTAAACTTCAAATTGTAATAATTCCATGTAATTACAGTTGTGATATTTATCTTGAGACCATGTGACTTTGTTGATTATATATATACATTCTTGTTATAAGTGATATTGTCCTATAGAGATACAGAGCTGACTGTTAGACATGATTCATTAAAATACTTTATTTTTAGGTGTCATATTGGGTATTGATATACTCAACCCTTCTTGAGAAATATATGCAGTGGTATTGGCTTATACAGATAGATGAACTTTTTTCGGTGTACATGGTGAACTATATGAAGGTGGATCTAGTTGGGCTATAAATACAGAGATGTATACGATTGATTCAGTTGACAGTTGTCCCCTCCTTTTATGTTGGCGGAACATTACTTTCCTGTTTTGGTTGGTATTTTAATTTCCCCATATTTTTTACATTCTAGTACCTTCTATCGATACAAAGGTTTGGTGTTTATTGTTGTATGAATGAATTCATATCATTTTTATAAATCTAAATACTGTATACTTTCGGAGATGATAAAAATTTTGTAGATAATTAAGTAAAATGCTTCCCATGTGTGAGATATGACTTATTGGAATTAGTCAGTATCCCCAAGTCTATTCAAAATGAAATTTGGGTAGTTGTATCTCGTTCCCCATCGGAAAAGTTACCAAAAAAAAATTTATCATAGCTAATATCAATCCTGATGTGTCATGTGACTTCTTGGGTTCATAATAAGTATAGAGTTTCCTTTATGTTGTTGTGATGCTTTTTGGGAACTGGGGAACCTATGTAAAAGTGTTTCAAGAATGGATCTTATGCTAGGGTGTCCAGTTTTGGAGTGATGATAGACGAATATGTTCACCTGGACTATTATAACCTTCTTGTTGATTTGGTATGTGTACGAAATAGTTACACGAAAAAAACTGGTACATGCATCATACATTAATAGGTTGTGGTTTCCATATAAACCTTGTGTCAAGTATCCATATATACGCATTGAGCATGGTACACCATGATAACATTAGGGATTTTTCTATGATGATATACATCTATGATATTAAGATAATGTCATCTATATGACCAGTTGAGTGATGAGGTTCCAATTCTAGGACCAAATAATGAGGTGTTCCTCTCTTGGTGGGAACTAAGCTATTCTAACACTTGTTGGGAAACACATGGATCCAATCATTGATATGGATGCAACTCGTCTTTATGTTGAGAAGTCAATATCTCTTATAGTACATGATGAAGTTATTCCCAATCATGGAATGTTACTTGAGTTATAGATATGAGAATACTTAAGGTTTTGTTATGAGATAGACCCTCAGTCTGTAGATGTTTATCAAGAGAAATTATTCCAGCCATCAGGAATTTATTGAAGTCGAGCAGTTGAATTGTTGTCCATGAAACCCACTTTATCTATGGAGAGAATTTTAGCTATTGTTATACTAGAAGATAACATACCTATGATTAATTTATATTATGGGTTTCAATGTTTAGAGATCACCTAGTTGGAAAGGTGCTTTAGCAGAGTCAGTTCCTCCCATAGAATATTGTATTTGGGTGCGGTGGATGACTTTCTTGGACATGTGTGTTTGAGGTGGCTAGTTCTGCTATGGATTCCTAGAATTCCCTGGTTTTGGTAAAAAATTGTGATAAGGATGGAATGAGTACTATGTGGTGAGAGATTATAGTGTCTAGAGTTCAATTAGAGGTACAACGTGTGTCATAACTATCCATGTTCCATATTTCACTCATATTTGTGTGCCACCATTCCCTTAGTATATCCCATGTTTGAGACGTATTTATACTACTGGATACATTTTTCAAAATTTGATTTAGTGGATCATTAAGATATTTCCTTGAATACATTATTGTACTAATAATGTGACCTGAATTTGGGTAGAAATGGTGATCCCCACATGGAAGTCACATAATATTGGTAGGAGGACACTAAAATGTTTTTCCCAGTATGTTTTGGTTTTCTATCAACCATTTTTATATGATTTCTATCATGCTATGTAGAATTCCATCTATTTATTTGGGATCGTGTTTCCTCTACAATAAGGTGTGTACCCAGGTATTATAGGATGATCTCATTCTCTAGTGGTTATAGTCGCTTCGTAATCAATTACTAGTTTTACCCATGGAGTAATGAATGGCCTAAAATTTCAATATTGTAATGGAGGATGAGTATAACGAAATATGTCATGTAGATGTGTCTGGGATACCTCATGATACACTCTTTGTATTGAACATTTTATTTATCTAACAATGACCTATTATTTTCAAAGTTATATCATATGGACCCGAGTAGTTGTAAGAGATGAAGATGCATTCATGAGTTTTCAAAGAAAGGTGAATTCTATGTCCCAGTGTATGTTTTTTTGGTATGCCTAGTCATATTTAGTTTATAGAGAGATGAGTTCATGAGGCTATATGTAGTTTTTTATCTATAGATTCTCTCCAAATAAGAACAAAAAAATCACAATATATTCAATGCATCAATATAGATATTATTTTCCCCATTGAATAAATGGAAGAAGAAGATAGTCGAAGACTAAAGGATTTCATTCACCTATAAAGGAATCATGAGCATGTTACAATTTCAATGTCACATGATGTATCAATGAATATTTCATTACACAATGCATGTCCCACCTTACCCCATTCAATGAGTCGTTCTTCCTATAAGAAGGCTCTCTAGAAAACCAATGCCTACATGATGAAAGACGAATGAGCGCTCTCTGGACGGGTGGTTTTTCATTTGAATGTTCCTCAAAAACCCTTCGAAATACATTGAAAATAAATTTATAGATAATGATATTACAATGATAGAGATCCCAATGCTTTTAAATTTCTAGTGAAAAATCATCATTGGAAATAATTAAATCCCATGGTTATATCTAGGAAAACACACATGACCCACGAACCATTGTGGAATTAAAAGGTGGCGAAAAAGAGGAGGATTTGAGAGGTGTTCGAGGTCACAAAAATACACAAGACACAACCTAAATGACACTATGAGACTTTAGTGACGCGCCTATGTCATCATGTGGAAGCCGAGTGACTTATCAGCATTACCTCATGGAATACTTAGAGTATGTCTATACAACCCCTTCAACACTCAAATGATATGTGGATAGTCATGACTAGTATATTCTTACACAATCCTCATATGACACATATTAATCTAGTGATACACCATAAAATAATTGAGTTAAAATACTAAACTTATCTCATGAAAAATCGCAATACCTCCCAAATATTATGACATATATTGGAATAGATAAATGGGAAGAAGTGAGAATTGTATGCGGTTGCTAAAGGAAGTGTGACACACCCTAGACGATCCATGAGACCTCAACGACATGTATGTATTGTATAACAAAATTTCCTTTTGTTGTCATCCTTGTGTCATTTTACAGACTACTATACAACACATTAAGGGTAATCATACATATTTTTCCAATGAAATGATCATGTATCACCATGATACCCGCTATTGGTCCCACAATCCATCATAAAAAATGAGAATAAATATCCTCAATAACACTCATGAAATCATGTATGTCTCTCATCCTTCATCACATAAAACAATGGGGATACAAAGGGTGGATAAAAGAGATTCTCAAGGTTGCAGAAAGGAATGGGATGCATTGAATGCCAAAATATTTTGGTCCCTTGAGACCCCCAGATAGACTATCCATGTATCATGAGACACCCAGACAAGTAACCAAGATTCTTGTGGATGCCTCGCAATAGGCATTTGGATCATTCAAAGGATGTTTGGAATGTCAATGTGACACTGTTGATGCCCTAAGACAAGTGATCATAATCTAACAAGTACTCCATTAATGGAAATATTATGACAAAGTAAGGGAATCATGATCACAAAATGTTAGGTGACACTCTCAGAGCGGTCCACAAATGAGACTCATGAAACCGTGTGGTGTTTGGCCACTTCGTTGACTCCATCCTAGACATATTCTGATTTTTCACTCAAACCGGTGAGTATCTGGCATGGCGTGGAATATAAATCCGCCACCCCATAACGAAAAATTCATTGGATACTACATGAAGGGAATTCATGAGAAGTAAAGTCCCATGAATCGAAGTAGTTTTCTCAAAGAAATGGATCATGCAACCGAAGAACCTACCATGATGTAATACACCGGTGAGTAGTCAGGGTAGTCATGTTATTGGAATAAATCACATTGCATGGTCATTAATAGATCATGTAATGTATTTCTACTATTTTATGAAAATAACATCCAGAAATCCTACTAGATCATGTGAGACCCATGAAATACTGACTCTGAACAAATCAATGGAATTCAAAATTCAAGGGTAAGAACCAAGATCAATGATATAAGGATTAAACCAAGGTCATTCTTGATGCCCCTCACATGCATATATTTGTATCATTCGAAGAAATGCGACAACACTAGGGCATGTCACCAAAATATCATGAAACTCATTTGAATTTTCCTATAGGACATGAGAAATACTTCACACACATCAGGACAGGTCACATAGTTCCCCTGTGGATGCCACTTTGATCTTGTGCACCCTCTAGGTCCATCGCCCAGGAAAATCGACATCCACTAAATAATTCACTTGACTCATATAATAGTCTTCTCTCATTTCATCCATCATATGATAAACCATCAAGTCATGACAACCATACTCTTGCAACACCCTCTGGGAAAGTGAACTAAGACTCACAAAAACCTCCAGACATGTCGAATTAGACACCCGATGTATCCCGGATAGTTAATCGATGATACATGACATCTTTCATACTATGTATCACTGGATCTGGAGATACCCAACATTTTTCTCAGCTATATCATGTGATGGCTTCTAGGATGTGATAACTGGGTCATGCGACACCCTCCATATATGTCAGGTCAGGTCATGCAATATCCCCAAGGACATTCCAACGGGGTCATGAGACACCCTTTATATGTGTCGTGATATTAAACATGATGGCTCCCAAGAAAATCTAGCTAGGTCATGTTGGAATATCCAGAGTAGAAGTCCATGTGGACATGGATGCCTCAGTGCATAAGCCATAACATAAAGGATACTATGAAGACTACGATTCTTACCATATTCCTGATACATAGGACACCCCTCCATGAGGTTCGAGCTCTGTATTCATCAACAAAGGAGGAACTATAATATGTGTCCATTGTTTATGTACATCACATTAATTACATGATATCCCTTGTTTCTCAAAAATGGACATGGTTCAAGTGGTCTTAGGGAGTCATAATGATCACATCATCTGCACTATAACCCACCAAAATGGTACAGGGAAACCACAATGTGTAAGACCAAATGTGACGGGAACTACAACAACTATTATTCCTTCCATATTCAGGATATGTCGAAATCCCATCCATGAGGTTTGAGATTCAAATATATCATCTATTTAGGGACCAACATATTAGTCCCTTGTTGAATGAAATTACATGGATCACTATCTTACCCATGCTTCCCAAAATGAGCATCACTCAGATGGGATTAGAAAATCATGATGGTCATGTCATCTACAATATACAACCTAGGGCTTTATGGTCCTATATATTGGTATAAACCCCAACATTCATGAACCCCAAATGATGGCCATAATGAATATTATCATCCACTTTATCTTATTCTCATGTTAAGGGATATTGAACTAGAATGTATCTGATTCCTATGATACTCAGGATATATTGTACGCCTACTCAAGGACCAAGAATCATACCAAACACCCCATGTAAATTCACTTCACACAAGTCCTATACAAATACTCCATGATTATGATCATCTATTAACATATTTTTCACTCTGATCATAGCTGACAATTGATTAGGGATAAGTGAATGAACCCCTAATTAGCCAATATGAATGAATTCCCATCATATAAGGGAAATTACATTTGTTCTATTCCCAAGTGATTTAATGAAATAAATTGTGTTTTCTTCCTGCAATATTTAGGATGGTATGACACCTCATAATGGATCACCCCCCCCCCCACATAATATTTACCTCTCCTTGCATGGTAGCACATTCTGTTTCACCTGGTTATACAATTACAACACACATAGAAGATATTATTTTCTTGGTAAATTAATGATAAACCTTATATACATATAGTTGGATTCATTAATGAGATTTATATTCTTCATATAGTGAGATATTTAACAAATAAACCATTTTCGGGGTACTTGGTCATGTATCAGGACAAGGAAGGGATCAAATGTAATCTCTCAAAACAATAAGTGAGTCCCATTTTTTGAAATAATTCCCCCCTAAAAAGGTGTAATGGGCCAAACCATTGATATTATCAACCAATGTGAAACCCCAGAGTTGTTGGGCCTATAAACCTAGATGGATGTTGGCCTTTACAAATTATTTCTTCACCCCACTATAGATTGGGGAACTATTGGGTGTTTCTGGAAAAAATTGAAAATGGTAGCCCGATGATAAAAACAATTTCACGCCATTAAATACTAAGGGAAAAAATAGTAAAACCCGAGGTTAAGCTCTATAATGAAAAAATGATTAGTTATTACCCAAAGAGCTATTTTTTCCCTTAAATGAAAAAATGATTAAAGTAACTTGAAGAACTATAACGACTGAATGGTTGTTTTATTATGCATTGGGACACTTCATTTTGAAACCCCTATATAAAAAAAGGAATAAGATCCACATAATCTTACAAATTTTCCTATATTTTTAGGGTTCTCATAAGTCCATCATAGTTTTGATAATTCCATATTAGTGGAATGGGTGAATCCGGTACAAAAGAACAAATGAATTAACCTTGAATTTCATATCGATCATATTATGCCTATTATACTTTACTAATCGATAATATTGTTCATTGAAATCTGTGTAATTATATATACTACTTCAGTAGTATGATTCGAGATGATGTATTCATCATCCAATATTTGTTTTGGAAAATCATCTATGATAAAACATCCACATCTCCCAAAATAATATAACATAAAAATTTACTCATATGGTAGGTGAAAATACTATGGTTTGGGAGCACCATCGATATAGAACCATCCTGACCATGGAGGCTACCAATTAAGTTCTATAGACACCATGAGTAATGAGTCCACATCTCATAAGGAAGGCTACTGATAAACATGTGTCTCTCATCACCACTACCAAATGCTTCATGATATGATCCTCATAGCACGATAACTTCAACATTCCATATTTGATGCAGGTAGACTAGGATGCCAAATATGGCCCCCTTCAAGTTCAAGAGCCACCACAGAGGGATCTTGTTAGCTTTCCATACTAAAACAACGCATTAGTACCATTTAGTCTCCTATTGAGGGAACCATCCTACATAAAACACCCTATAATTCAATTCTATAGGTTGTAACAAAGATTAATTAATAGATAAAAGAACCATATATCTAGGTGAGGGTGCATATTCGTGTACCTCGTGAAGATTACTGCCTGAATACTTAGGGAGGAACCATCCATCAGGCTCATATCCTAGCTCTCTCTAAACAAGTATGCATACATATTCCCACAACAAGCATCGTTGAGGCACATGATATTACACCCATATAGGAAGCCTAGAGGAATACTCCGAGGGAATAATAAAGATAGAATTGGGAGTATATTGCCACTTGAATAGAAGACATCTTCCAGTTCATCATGGAGATAGAAAATGTGTTTTCCCATATCCCTTCACACACTATTCAAAAATTGAAATAAATTTTAGAAACATATGAATAACTCCACTGGGAATTTCAATAATATCCATAAGAAGTAATAGGCTCAAATTCCTATCCATACACTTTAACCATCATGAAAATGTGGTTATACTAGAGAACGAAAAGACTCTCTCTCCCACATGAGATGATTATCAACATATTTTGATTAATAGAGTGGAATCAGATCTATGTCTTATACTCGTTGCAACTATAGATCTCCAAGTGAGAGTGTCACACCCCTTTGGACAAGGGAATATGTTTGCCTAAAATTTATAGTGGAATACTCAAAAGGCCTAGGATTAGTCATATATCACCATTTTTGCCGATGATGGAAATGTGATAATGGAATAAGCATCATGATTGTCATATATTCATTTCAATGGATCTGTCTGACATGTAATGGAAGTTCGTTTTTCTTAGGCTCATATTCCTACTTCTTCTGATGAAGGACTGTGACCGTACCATTCTAAGGTAAAACTAGAGGAGTCTCATAATCCTTCTCACATTCTGGAGGGCCGTCAAAATATTCCTATAGCGAATGGATATTCTGACCAAACATGTATTCTTAAAACAACAGAGGGAAACCAAATTAGAGCAGCACAAGCCTCGGGGTAGGATCATATTCCTGCCATGAAATACCGACGACATATTCCAATGGGTCAAGATCATGCTCATATTCCTATCCTGATCTATGCTCACAAATGAGAGTGGAACATGCCTCATGATATGCTCACATTCATGTCAGCAATGAAATTGGTAATCGATATATTCTATCAGCTTCTCAGCATTAGGATCATACCACTACGCCATTAGATGGTTATATATATGTTCTTATCGTTCCATACTATAGGCACATACCCTTATAGAACTCCAAGTAAATGGTCGGAATATTTTGATAATGGTGCAAAACCTGAATCATATTGATAATCCTACCAATGTGAATGTCCTTGTGGATTATTGAGAAGCATTATCACCACCAAAACGGTTAGTAGACTCGTCCATCGATGAATAATAAATGGTATTTATTACCATGATAGATTTAAACATGGTAATGTTTAGACGTATCAATGGGAATCTACTCCTCACATCCACTATAGTGATCCTAACAATGGTTATATCTCCCAAGTACAAGGTTGACCTCCATATTCCCAGAAATGTCTCTATGGAGAGGTGTTTCAAACATAGACACCATCATACAGAGAGGTTCTTGAATCATTAGGGACAACTATATGTGGTTCTCGTTCAGATTCTAGTGGCACCCCAATCTGATCACCTAGAGACCATTAGAACCATCTTATATGGTATTACCAAATAGCGGCATATATGTCTGATGAGGAGGAGGCTGAACTTGACATATGGAGAGTGTATGTCAAAAACAACCTCCACATCATGTTCTGACCCCTTTCAACCTTTACAACATGATCCAAAATGATCTGGAAAAGGTGTGCATACAATATTTACTCCAAAATGAATGTGAAACTCATCAGAAATCGAGGGCATGAAAAATTCCATTTACCTTATAAGAGTTAAACATTTATTATATCAATAAACCATGTATTCAACTAGGCCTAGCGGTTATCTCCCTAGCATGGGATCCAAAACTGGAAATGCATGGTGCAAATCTACAACATTATGCCCTCAATTGAAATAATAATCTAGAGATATGATCTATAAATCCATTTCAGTCATCTCTAATTGTGTATGAGAGAATTATGGAGAATTATTTTTTTTCTCTCCCATGGAATAATAGATCCCCTTACGTGTGGAATCATGAACTATTATAGCCTTTGGTGAGATCAAGGGATATGGAAATGTTCTAGCTAGTTGGGAATAAAATTAAATTTCTCTATTTCAGCAGTTCTTATACATTATAGATGGAGAGTTAGGATAGCTAATAAGACTTAGAACGTGGCCCTTCAGAATAATATGATGTCATTTCGAGCACAGAGACTGATGTGGTGATCACCCAGACAACTTCTTGTGAGAAAGAGTTCTCATCAAGAGTTGTCATTGAACCCAGATCCTACGAAAACAAAACTACACCTCATCCTAAAGGATACAATTTTAGCTCTAGTATAATCCATATAAGAGAAAACACATCTCACTGGTCTAGGAGAATATCTAACACAACCTCTACCTCTCAGATCATCAATTCCTAAGAGGTTTTTTGACACATCAGTAGCAGCTGTAAGAGAACCCCGACCCATCGGAGTAAAAGAATGTATGTATGAAAGAGCGCTGTGGTGGGCGCCCTCAAATGATTAGTATGATTCTGGGGTACTTAGGTGCAGCAGAGTGGCTGACCAAGGTCGTCTCTCAAAGGAGGAAGTGAATTTAACTACTTATTAGAGATATTCTAAAAATAAAATAAAAGAGAATAAAATAACTACTTGAAAGGATGGGGGTGGTTTTTTTTATAGTTTATGAACCTAGAAGAAGTTTTCTGGAAGAAGATTGCATTTTTTTGTTTTTAGTTTTGAAATGAAGTTTGATTAAAATGACACAACAAAAAGATGTTTGTTTAGACAATATTTAAAAGACGTAATCGATCTAACTCTACCTCTTCAATCATTTATTAATCATTATCATTTAAATTAATATTCACATAATTATGATCCCTTAATTTGTTAAGTCCCGAACCCTACTAGAATTAACTTTACCACGAAGATTGAGGAGAATTTAACCTTAGGCTAACTTCGAAACATGCAATCGCAACACCCTGCTTTGATTGATGTTCTAAAATTAGCTTATGGTCAGTGGTAAATTAAGGCACATAACCACTCTGGAAATGAGGATTAATTGAGTTTAGGAATTATATTTGAACACTACAAATTGATCTCGTGTGGTTTTGAATTACCGGTTAAGGTTGCGCTCTCACAGTTCACACAATTCCCGACCTCGCGTGTTTTGTGTTAACTATTCAATTGCTTGCTTAGTTTCATTTAAATTAAAAACACAATTAATAGATCATAATATTTGAATTACAGTATCTCAATGATTCAAAATAAATGAATGAAGAAGGATATAGGTCGATCGATTATTAAAAAGAACTACTCTTCCATGGGTGGTGTAGTCATCGTGGAGACGTTTTGCATAAGAAACAGATTGAAAGGGTAGAACCCAATCTTGTCTCCACTATTGATTCCAACCCAATTAAGAAGATTATGATAAGAAGAATAGGGATGAACACAGAAGATTATTTGAAGAAAAATTCATGAAACAAACATGAAAGAAAAGAAATTTAAAAAGAGGTGAGGGAGGAGAGCCTTTTTGGAAGAGAGGTTTGCACAAAGGATTACTTCTTCCAAGAGTTGTGAGGGGCTCCCAAGAGACACCCTTTCGGAAACACCTTCCCAAAGCCTTTACCAGCCCTCTAAAAGAGTTAAAACCCCCTTTAAATAGAGTTTGTGAGGGCTAGGGATACATATCTTTTTAAGTGTGAAATGAAAATCTCGGCCATATATTTTATTCCAACTTTCACCACCAATTTGACCTCGCAAAAGCGTGAATTGACCGGCTTTACAGAAGGATTATTTGTTCCAAATCATGTCCTAGAGCTTTCCTCGAAATTGGGGCTCTATCCAAGCCCGTATGTAGAAGATATGGTCCAAATACAGAACCCATGTCCATTCTGCCGAGTCCAGCCCACCATTGGATTAATGGCTCATTTACTCCATCCAAATGCACTCTTTAGCTTTAGTTTCCTGAATAAAAGTTTTAGCTAATTATGTTAGTAACACTGTTACAAAATTTCAAATTCAAATAATAAATATAAAAATATTTATCTTCGAAATACTACAATGCACTATTAAGGGTAAAACTGGAATTTTCACCAAATTTTCAAATGAATGATCAAATCCCAAATATTTAATAAATAAACATATTTAACACAATGTGAGGAAAGTATTTCATTTATTATCAACAAAATATTCAATAAAATAGTGTTTTATCAACTCCCCCACACTTACCCTTTTGCCACCTGGGCAAAACCTCATATCAAGTAAACATCAATATCAAATCAAAACCAATTTTAAAACACATATCCTTAAGATCAATCAATTTCACACCAAGAATCAAAAGATATCATGCCTCATAAAAAACCTTATTTCATGTTCTCCATTTATATCATTCAATATATTTCCACTTCATTTATCAACCCATTCACAAAACACATACCTCGCTTGAATTTTCTCTCATCACTCAAATATCAATTTTTTTTGCAATGTCTTTCTCATCCAAACACATAAAAGGGTCACCATAGGCTTGATAGATTCCTACATCGCTACCCGATTTGAATCAAGGACATATGTTTATCATGAGGACTTTTCAGGGTTGTTCTGTGGCTTTCGGTTGGTAGGATTAAGATGTGAAAAACTCTGAGGCTGAATGAGGAGGGCTTGACTCTTTTGAAAAAAAATTGCATTAATCTAATTTTCACTTAAATATGGTCTTCTCTTCAATCCCCATAGTATCAATTCAGCTCCATCATCATGAAAAGTCATGAAAGGTTTACACCATTCATCATTTCAGCATAAAAAATGTCAATCTTCTCAAACATGATTTTCTTGAATGCTCCAGATGGGCACAACTTTCCACCTCAATTAGAAGCTCCAGAAAAGGCACAGCTTCACTTGTCATGAAAGCTCCAGAAAAGGCACAGCTTTCAATATAATGACATTCTTTAGCAGAAAACACATCTCTTCATAATTTAATTTTCCACCCAAAGTATCACATAATGTTGTGGCACAACACAAGACAGCTTCCCCCACACTTAAGCTCAACTAGATTATGCAATTTCACTTAAAGAGTTGGTTGGATAGGGAAAATTGGCTTGTAATGTGGCTTAATCTAACAGGCTGTGGATGGCTTCTAAGGGATACAAGGATTAAATATTCATGGTAGGCCATTATAAAAAAGGATTCGTTGAAATAGGGGTTTTAATACCAAACAAATGACTCAATCATTTAAACACAAGTACCTCAAACCCACAAGTTTTGACAGGAATAGATCAAATTCTGGTTAAATAAAGCATGGTTTGGTTCTCTCAAGAAGTGAGGTGAATGTAAAGAATATGAGAATAATGGTTTAGAAGCCTCACAGGAAAGTGATTTCAAATATAAAGACAGTGAGATTGGCATGGGATTCAAAATTCAGCGTACTTTTCATGAAATTACTAAATATTTGAACTTGAAACAAAGTCATTTCAGCATTCATTTAAGCATAGTTTCAAGGGGGAAATTGTTTAAATTATTGATATGGATTTAAAAATGGTGATGAGAATAATTTTAGCTCAAAAGTTTCAAAATCACACAGAAAATTGTAAAATAAACACACAAATTTTGAAAAACATACATTTTTTTTGAAAAGGAAAGCAATTGAAATTACTAAACTAAAAGGTTCCCTCCCCCACACTTAAAATATTGCATTGTCCTCAATGTGAACCTATGAGATGATATATGCACATGAAATGCAGAATTTTTAAATAGGACAAATAATATAAAAGTGAAAGGGTTAGGAACAGCCTGATGTGATCAAGTGATGATGGGGTCATGCAGTGTGATAAAATCCACTGCATCAGTAGGATGTCCCTCAATGTATCTCTTCAAACGTTGCCCATTGACTGTAAAGCTCCTTCCAGTGTCCTCTTGAGTGATCTCCACTGCACCATAAGTAAAAACATTAGACACAATATAAGGACCTAACCATCTGGAACACAACTTACTAGGCATCAACTTCAGTCGTGAACTATAGAGAAGGACTTTCTCTACAACATGAAACTCCCTTTGTTAGATAATTTTGTCATGAGCTGGTTTTGATCTTTCCTTTTAGAGCCTTCAGTTCTCATATGATGACAGTCTAATCTCCTCAAGCTCTTGAATTTTCAACTTCCTTTGAATTCCAGCTTGGGCCAAATCCATGTTTCATTTATTTATAGCCCAATATTACCGATGCTCGACTTCCACAGGGAGATGACACAATTTCCCAAAAACAATCCGAAATAGGGACATACCAATGGGGGTCTTGTATGCTGTCCTATAAGCCCACAATGAATCATCCAAGCGCTTGCTCCAATCCTGTCTATTTGGCTGCACGGTTTTCTCCATGATTTGTTTCAACTCACGATTTGAAACCTCAGCCTGTCCATTTGTTTGAGGGTGGTATGGTGTTGATGTTTTGTGTGTCACCCCATACTTTCGAAGGAGGGAAGCAAAATTCCTATTGCAAAAGTGTTTCCCTTTTTCACTGATGATGGCCTTTGGTACTCCAAACCTGCAAAAAATCTGTTCTTTGAAAAAGTCCACAACAACATGAGAATCGTCAGTCCTGGTGGCCTTGGCCTCCACCCATTTACTCACATAATCAACAGCAACCAAAATATACAAAAATCCAAATGAACTAGGAAAAGGATCCATAAAGTCGATGCCCCATACATCAAAAATCTCACAAAATAGTATGGGTTGTTGGGGCATCTCATGTCTCCTAGAAATGTTCCCAGTGTGTTTGCAATGAGAGCATGACTTACAAAACAAATGGGCATCATGGAACAAGCTAGGCCAATATAATCCAGAGTCTAAAACCTTCCTAGCTGTCCGTTGGGGTCCAAAGTGTCCACCACATGCAAGTGTATGACAGAATTGCAAAACAGACTCAAACTCATGATCAAGAATACACCTCCTAATAGCATGGTCACTACACATGCGCCAGAGGTAAGGATCATCCCACACATAAAACCTAGACTCACTTTTTTATTTTTGGACGTGATGTTTCTTTAAATTTACTGGGATTTTAGAGCCAACAATGTAATTAACTAAATCAACCTACCAAGGATGCTTACCTGAGATGGTATAGAGATGCTCATTGGGGAAAGTGTCCCGAAGTGGTACCTGATCCAAGGTGTCACCCTCTAGTGTGTGAGTAAGCCTACTCATGTGGTCTGCCACCAAATTCTCTGACCCCTTCTTGTCCTTTATCTCATGGTCAAACTCTTGAAGAAGGAGCATCCAACGGATAAGTCGTGGCTTTGCATCTGGCTTCATTAGGAGGTACCTCAAAGCTGCATGGTCAGAAAAAACAACTACTTTAGAGCCCAATAAATATGAACGGAATTTATCTAAAGCAAATATGACAGCAGGAAACTCTTTTTCTGTGGCAGTGTAGTTTGATTGGGCTGAATTTAGTGTCCTCTATGCATAGGCAATCACATGTGAACGTCCCTCCACCCTCTGAGATAAGACAGCTCCAACCGCGAAGTTGGAGGCGTAACACATAAGCTAAAATGGAAGGTCCCACCGTGGGGGATGTATGATTGGTGGAGTGGTCAGACACTTCTTCAGCTCATCAAATGATACCCTGCATGAATCATCAAAATCGAAGTCTATATATTTTTGAAGCAATCGAGATAAGGGTAGAGCGATCTTACTAAAATCTCTGATGAAGCGTCGATAAAATCCAGCATGCCCAAGGAATGATCGAACATCACGCACACATGTAGGATATGGGAGGGATGAAATAATGCCTACCTTAGATTTATCAACTTCAATTCCATGTTGTGAGACTATATGACCTAAGACAATTCCCTTTTCGACCATGAAATGACATTTTTCAAAATTTAAGACCAGATTCTTCTCAATACAACGATGCAACACATCACCCAAACTAGAGAGACATTCATCAAATGAGGACCCATAAACTGTAAAATCATCCATAAATACCTCCATGCAGGTCTCAATGAAATCTGAGAAAATACTCACCATGCATCTCTGGAAGGTACCTGGGGAATTGCAAAGTCCAAATGGCATCCTTCGGTAAGCAAAGGTACCGAATGGGCATGTGAATGTTGTCTTCTCCTGGTCCTCTGCTGCAATGGGAACCTGAAAATAGCCAGAAAATCCATCCAAGAAACAATAGTGTGTCTTCCCAGCTAGTCTCTCAAGCATCTGGTCAATGAATGGAAGTGGGAAATGGTCCTTACGAGTGGATTGATTTAGTTTCCTATAATCGATACACACTCACCAACTGTTTTGTACTCTCACAGGAACTAACTCATCATTTTCATTTTTTATAACAGTGAAACCAGTTTTCATTGGTACAACCTGAACAGGGATAACCCATTGTGAGTCAGAAATATGGTAAATGATACCCGCCTCAAGTAATTTTTCAACTTCTTTCTTAACAACTTCTAGGAGGGTGGGATTAAGTCTCCTTTGTGGCTGTCTCACCGGTTTATCCCCATCCTCCAAGAGAATCCAATGCATGCAAATGGAGGGGCTAATACCTGATATGTCTTCCAATGTCCAACCAATTTCCCTAATGTTATCTCTCAAAAGATTCAAAAGTTTTTCTTCATGTTCAAAAGAGATATTGTTAGCGATTATGACAGGTAATCTATCACCACTGAGAAAGTATGCATATTTGAGATTTGGGGGCAATGGCTTGAGTTCCAATGTAGGTGGGTGATGTATGGATGGAGAAATTGATGCAACAGGCATATCTGCACAATGAACATCATTATCAGAATAAAAATCATCAAAATCAGAGAATAAAGCACCAAATCCATCAGCATATTCAATAGCCATGTCATAATCAGAGTTCACATGATCAAAATCAGAATATGATTCCATTTCAAAATCAAATCTTAGAGAGTCTTATTCCTTAAAAATGGGTGTAGAAGTATTCTTAGACATCAAACTAGAACCAATACTCATAATCTCCCTAAGAATAGGACAATCCAATTCCATGATGTTTTTACTTGGTGGTTCAAATGGGAGATAACAAAAGCAGAATGGTCCTCTGAGGGGTACTTCATGGAATCCATAACATTAAATATCACAACTTCATCTCCAAAGTCCATGGAAAGTGTACCCTCATTGACATTTATGATAGTTTTTGTAGTTTTGAGGAAGGGTCTACCTAAGATAATGGGGGCATGAGAAATTACCTGATCATCCTCCATGTTAAGCACATAGAAGTCTGCTGGAAAGATCACGTCTCTTACCCGAACAAGTACATCCTCAAGAACTCCCGCTGGATATGCCGTCGCTCTATTCTCCAATTGCACCACTACTCTTGTTGGCTTCAACTCACCAACCTGTAAGGAAGATAATACAGAGTGAGGCATCACATTTATTGAAGCTCCTAAATCACAAAGAGCATCATAGAAGTGCAACTCCCCTATGGTACATTGGATGGTGAATGTCCCCGGATCCTTGCACTTTGTTGGCATTGCTAGAGTTGGTGTAATGAGTGCCGAGATATTCCTTCCAAGGTTGATCCTCTCATTCCCCTTGAGCCCTCTTCGATTGGTGTAGAGTTCTTTTAAGAATCTGGCATACCTTGGGATTTTCTTAATGGCTTCAAGTAGAGGAATATTGATCTCCACACGCTTGAATGTGTCCAAAACCTCCTTTTGCATTGCTTCTTCAGCCATCTTATTGGTTTGAACAACCCTGTTTGTAAAATGAAGGGGTTTAGGAGGAACATCATCAATCTTTTTCTTACCTTTATCTTTCTCCTTGGATTGCACATCAGTAGGTATGGAATGCAGATTCTCTGGAGTTTAGGTGAATCCCAGTGGAATGGTAGGTACAGATGTATCGTTCATTTTCTTCCCACTTCTCATTGTAATGGAACTAACATTCCCCTTTGGATTTGGAGTGGGTTGGGAAGGTAGATTTCCGGAATTCTTACTTACAAGTTCATGGAGGGCGGTGGCAATATGGCTCATTTGAGTCTTTAACTCCCTCAGCTCTGAACTTTGACTTTTCAGCTCATTCTGTTGATTAAGAACAATTTGCTTCAAAAGATCATCAGTATTAGAATCTACCTTTGGTGGGGGATTCCCTTATTGTTGGCTTGTTGATGCTTGGGCTTTAAATCTCCTTTCGGGTTGTTGGAAACCCTGCTGATAAGGCGGAGGCTGCTGGAAGTTTGGTTGAAAAGGGGGCCTTTGTTGTTGTCCAGAGCCATACCTCATGTCCGGTTGATCATTCCACCCTTGGTTGTATGTTGGAGAAAATGAATCAAACTTCTTTTGGGGATATGGTTGTTGTTGCTGCTGAAATGGTCTCCCTGGGAACACTGCTGCACAATCTTCTGTCTCTTGTAGTTGTGGGCAACAGTCAGTTGGGTGGCTTGTCTCAGTGCAAATGCCACATGGCGTTGAAGGAGGGGGTTGGGATGTCTTTTGAGCCAATGCAATCTGCCTCACCATAGTTGTCAATTCTTCTAACTTAGTAACAATCAAATGACTTTCAAGAGAAGAATGACTTACTTGATGTACTCCTCGAACATGTGGTGTACCTCTATCACCGAATTGTTGAGAGTTTTGGGCCATTTTGTTGATCAATGCTCGTGCAGCTTCTGGTGTCTTGTCCACCAATGATCCTCCAGCTGCAGCATCCACAATTCTCCTCTCCATGGGTGTGAGTCCTTCATAGAAGTACTGGATGAGTAATTGCTCACTAATTTGGTGATGTGGGAATCTTGCACACAACTTCTTGAATCGCTCCCAGTACTCATACATTGACTCCCCTTGGGCTTTCTTGATCCCCGATATCTCCTTTCGAATGGATGTTGTCCTTGATGCTGGAAAAAATCTTTGCAAGAAAAGACGTTTCAAATCATTCCAACATGTTACATCTTCAGGTTGCAAATAATACATCCAATCTTTTTCAGCTCCATCAAGTGATAATGGGAATGCTCTTAATTTAATTTGATCTTCAGAAACATTTCTTGGTTTTAATGTTGAGAAAACCACATTAAATTCCTTAAGGTGTTTGTTGGGATCCTCACCAGATAAGCCATGAAACATTGGAAGAAGGTGAATTAATCCAGATTTCAATTCAAAGTCTGATTCGAGATTTGGGTATGCAATACAATTTGGGTGATAGTTAATATCAGGTGCAATCAATTCTCGAATGGTTCTATTAAGTTCATTTCCATTATTTACAGCCATTGTTTCCTCTTTTATGTTTGAATTTGAATTGCTTCCAATTTCAATGTTTCCAGAAGAGAGGAATTCACCAACTGGTTGAATATTGAAACTTCCCGTAGATTGAGAATGTCTGATTCGTTCCCTAAGGCTACGTTCAATCTCAGGGTCAAGATCTAAGAGATATTCGGGATTAGTTTGTGTCATAGATCAAATAAAAATGAAAAGAAATAAGGTGGACCATAGTAAAATAAAAATTATAAGTTTTATGGTCCAAAAAGAAGTAGAAAGAGACAAAAGAAGAAGAAAAAAATCAGATTGGGTAAAGACGGAAGAAAGAAGAGAGGAAGAGAATTAAAATGTAAAATAAAATAAATACCTTTAATTGGTTGAAATAATTACTTACCTCCCCGGCAACGGTGCCAATTTGAAAGAGCGCTGTCGTGGGCGCCCTCAAATGATTAGTATGATTCTGGGGTACTTAGGTGCAGCAGAGTGGCTGACCAAGGTCGTCTCTCAAAGGAGGAAGTGAATTTAACTACTTATTAGAGGTATACTAAAAATAAAATAAAAGATAATAAAATAACTACTTGAAAGGATGGGTCTGGTTTTTTTATAGTTTATGATCCTAGAAGATGTTTTCTGGAAGAAGATTGCATTTTTTTTGTTTTTAGTTTTGAAATGAAGTTTGATTAAAATGACACAACAAAAAGATGTTTGTTTAGACAATATTTAAAATAAGTAATCGATCTAACTCTACCTATTCAATCACTTATTAATCATTATCATTTAAATTAATATTCACTTAATTCTGATCCCTTAATTTGTTAAATCCCGAACCCTACGAGAATTAACTTTACCACGAAGATTGAAGTGAATTTAACCTTAGGCTAACTTCGGAACATGCAATCGCAACACCCTGCTTTGATTGATGTTCTAAAATTAGCTTATGGTCAGTGGTAAATTAAGGCACATGACCACTATGGAAATGAAGATTAATTGAGTTTAGGGATTATATTTGAACTCTACAAATTGATCCCGTGTGGTTTTAAATTACCGGTTAAGGTTGCGCTCTCACAGTTCACACAATTCCCGACCTCGCGTGTTTTGTGTTAACTATTCAATTGTTTGCTTAGTTTCATTTAAATTAAAAACTCAATTAATAGATCATAATATGTGAATTACAGTATCTCATTGATTCAAAATAAATGAATGAAGAAGGATAGAGATCGATCGATTACTAAAAAGAACTACTCTTCCATGGGTGGTGTAGTCATCGTGGAGACGTTTTGCATATGCAACGGATTGAAAGGGTAGAACCCAATCTTGTCTCCACTCATGATTCCATCCCAATTAAGAAGACTATGATAAGAAGAAGATGGATGAACACAGAAGATTATTTGAAGAAAAATTTAAGAAACAAACATGAAAGAAAAGAAATACAAAGAAGAGGTGAGAGAGGAGAGCCTTTTTGGAAGAGAGGTTTGCAGAAAGGCTTACATCTTCCAAGAGTTGTGTGGGGCTCCCAAGAGACACCCTTTCGGCCACAACTTCCCAAAGCCTCGACCAGCCCTCTCAAAGAGTTAAAACCCCCTTTAAATAGAGTTTGTGAGGGCTAGGGATACATAACTTTTTAAATGTGAAATGAAAATCTCGGCCAAATATTTTATTCCAACTTGCACCGCCAATTTGACCTCATCAACGCGTGCATTGACCGGCCTTCCAGAAGGATTATTTGTTCCAAATCATGTCCCCGAGCTGTCCTCAAAATTTGGGCGCACTCCAAGCCCTTATATAGAAGATATGGCCCAAATACAGAACCCATGTCAATTCTGCCGAGTCCAGCCCACCATTGGATTAATGGCTCCTTTACTCCATCCAAATGCACTCTTTAGCTATAGTGTCATGAATAAAGGTTTTAGATAATTTTTCTAGGAACACTGTTACAAAATTTCAAATTCAAATAATAAATATAAAAATATTTATCTTCGAAATACTACAATGCACTATTAAGGGTAAAACTGGAATTTTCACCAAATTTTCAAATGAATGATCAAATCCCAAATATTTTATAAATAAACATATTTAACACAATGTGAGGAAATTATTTCATTTATTATCAATAAAATATTCAATAAAATAGTGTTTTATTAATGTATTAGTCTCTATGCTTATGTTTATCATCCCTTGTGGGCTCCTCAAAGACCTCATTGGTGATACCATAATATCTCCACCCCACTAGGCTACTAAAATTTCAACATACATATCCATCATTGGAGTTATTAAATCCCCAACCCGATCCATTGGATCCTAAATGATTGGGCTAATATGATCCAACAGTGGCCTAGAATGACCCCAAACCCATAATACTATGGGAATTTTCATCTTCACCACCACTGTAGAGGGAACAATATTCTCCAGGTCGGGTGGAATCGATCAATGGTCATCATTCCACCTACCCCTCTCACCGCAAGAAAAACCCCTCATAGTCGGGACACGTTCAAAACCTCAACTAGGAACACCCTTAGTTTCATTGTTAATAAAAAAAATGGGAGGAATGTTTGATGTGTATATTAAGACTACACATAAGACACAATCCAAACTGGCTTACCATGGCCATGGGTTTATATAACTACACTAAAGTGGATAACATAGAATCGTCATATTATGTCAAACTTAATGGAACGAACACCATTTAATGATATTACACTGTTAATGTTTTCACATTCAACAATTTAGATATTAATCCCTAAGAAAATTAATTGGTGTGTGACATGAAAAACATATATCAGGAAGAGGGTGACTTGAATGCAATGAATGAGACGGCACGCACTAGGAACCCGATACGACCCTAAAACATGGAAATTTCCAGTAATGAAATTCCACCATCCTGATGTAATACCTTCTGGTTAAGGGTATAACTACATCCTAATCACCTCAAAGGTTATGTGTGGTTCCATTCCCATTTCATAGATTGTCACAGTATAAGAGGGAATTAAGTGCTATTCAGCAACTTAACAAAGATCTATAGAGAGGAAATAATCTCATAGGGAATCATATCTAAGCTGAGACAAATGTTCTCCCTCCAGTAACTGATCAATAAGAAGGGGATACATATGAATATATGATTAGATATGGGTGTTTTAATTAATCCCATATTCAAGAGAAATTCAAAAATGATATTGACTTCCCTCTGTTGCGGAAACCACACATCCCCCTCCTTGATAAACATTTAGTCATGAGAATAATTAAAAATCTTTGGGATATGGAACTAGGGAGACCTAGTGAACCCCTAAAGGATCCCCATGGATAGGAAGATGATCTAGAAGTAGTGACCCTAGTGGTCCTTAAAATCACAGAGTCCCTGGTTACTTGAATGGAAGCCAAGGAAGGGTGACACACGCCTGTGAAACCTGAACAGAATCCATACCTTGAATGGTTGGATGACACCCTACCTCCTCCCATATTATGTAACCATATCATCTCTATAATTGATGTTGCAAGAGACCCGAAACAATATATTACACAATTTTTGTCATGATGTGGACTAATGATGGGGCCTCAAGATCAATTGGAAGAAACCAAGATGAGATGTTTCATATTGACTCTAATAAGGATAGCATTCATTTGGAATAATAGTATTATAATAGGATATGTGCAAGGATGAGAATACCTCCTTCGTAAATTACATTAAAAATTATGATCCACAATAAGTTATATAATGATCATCGACTAAAAAACTATAGATATTGTGAAAATGAGGGGGTGTATGATTCCATATCAAGGGTCGAAGGGTTTGAACTACTCACTCAGCATCCATCTCTCACAAGATACATATATGGAACGAAATGTAAAAATTCATAAGGATGATCTTTATCCACCCCTAATTCAAATAAAATACTTGAGCGGATTCCATGAATTTGATGAAACAACCTAGAATTTAGAAGATGGAATTTAGCATAACCAATATAATGATTGAATCATGCTAGTAGTATATGAAGAATGGATGTACAGAATAGAAGATATAGTTGTAACTCTCAATCCAACAGGGACACCTATCCAAATGCCCAATCAGGCCTCGAACCAACCAGAACCTTCTTTTGAGTGGGTGAAAACATCAAATCACCCTCGGACAGAAGCTAAAAGTAATTAGGTTCATCTGGGATATTAATAATAGAAGAATAAGATTTAAACTCTCTATAATGAACATGACCATGATAATTTCTTGGTACGAATGGATAATAACAAAGCCACACTTTCGGAATCTAGGATCCCTGATGAGGTCTACCACACCGACCGGATGGATTACTACCCTTTCAAGAAAATGTTGGGTTATAGTACCTAGAACATTTTCATCATCAATGATGCCCCTCAAGGAACACTAGATTACGGATAACTGATGATAGATAATTCCCTAGAGATAGTGTCTTGGATATCCATGGTTTAACCAAGTGATAATTTTGATTAGCAGAAGGTCCTAGCCAGGCGTATTTTAAAAATTTACAATTGGATGGTTCAATATAAATTTGATCGTTCCTAGGAAACATTGATAGAAATTTTGCATAAACTAGCAGTAGCTCCACCACCCTAGGACGATACATCATGTATACCTGTACAAGATGGGTGTGGCCAAAAGAGGTGGGATGAAATTGAAGAGGAAGACACATATTCTCCTCTAATCTAGGTGTTAACTCTCTCTTATTTATTCCATGTGAAATATACACCATGAGAATCTCCAAACCAAATGGAATCCTTATTGGATGACGAACTCATATTTGTTTCTATCAATGAAATATTCATTTAATAACACTTATCTGATAAGGAATTTTCCCCACAGCAAGAGTTTCAAATGCATAACCAGGGAACAAGTGGACAAATGCACCAAAGTAGAGGATATATAGTATACCGTGTATGGGGATATACTCAATATTGTAGTCACATATCTTGGGAAAATAAAAATTTAGTATAGACATGTGGGAACACACTCTATTAAGGCCAGTAGGGGAAGAGAAGCATCTAAAAACTCTCGAACCACTGTCCGTACCAGATTAACATGCATTCCCACCTAGCAGGAGCTCATCTCGATTCGACCATACAAAAGGGAAGGACTGGATGACCAATGTCATCAACATCATATTCTACCAGAAAATTTTCACAGGAATTGGGTTCATCCAACTCAAGATCTTCAGCTCATAATCCAAAATCCCATGAACAACACAATATTATGAGGTGCTGGCCTTTGGCACAAAATTACGATATTCTAAAATAAATTTCCGTAGTCCCATAAAAGATCATTGTCCTTGATTAACTCCATATTTCATGATATCTCAGGGAGGGACTTGTGGAAGCACTCCAGAGTTCACAAGATTTCAAGAATGAGGACATTGAAGCTGAGGCTTGTCTGGTAGAGACCATGACTCCATAATGTAATTTCACCATCCTGTTCACTAATTAAGATCAAGAAGTGTCTTCATAGGGGCCCATCAGTCAAGCATATGTCTCAGGACGACTCAAAATGGTAGTGACTAGTGGGATCTATTTGATAAAGGTTCTAGAATGAAAATGTATCCAAGTCTGAAACCTATGACATTTTGGATATTGAGAAGTATATCAATCTCCCATTAATATAACTATCCAATAGTATGATATATATGAGAAATGGACTCTAAAAAATATTATTTATTTCCCAATTTTGGTATTCTTCATCAGAGGTCACATTTATGGTAATCTAGCAAGACAACAAATTGAGTTTTCCTCTTGGAAGACCATGGATTCACAGCCACCAAGCGATATGTTCCACATTCCTTCAGTGTTCAATGTAAGAAATTAATATCTAGATGGGAATAATATATACTTATCGTGATCCCTTTAATATCAATGAGGACATGTATGCTGAATTATGGTTTTATAATAAAGGAGTTAATAAAACAATAATGGGTGTTACTATAATGGTTTCTACTCCCAATGGCCTGGGGACCACACTGGTGAATCCCTAGAATGTGCTCGATGAAGACTATGTACTCCCCAAAAACCAGAATGAGGTGACATGTATAATCCTAGAGGTCCAAACCCTTCATGTCCCTAGTGATAACATCTAAGACCATATACCTCAACATCTATATAATATGACTTAGTTAATATGGGTTGTTAATATCTATCCTTAGTGCCTATCATGTCCGGATAATAATGTGAAGCCCAAATATATTTATCTTCTTCTAATAATTACTCCATAAGGTCATAGATGGATGAAGAGGTGGTTGAACTCTATAACACTCATCCATTATTCGAGGAAGGATTCCTCACTACCATCGATGATATAATGTAGTTAAACCTAGGTAGAGAATAAGATTTGTTTCCTACAATTATTAGTGCTGCTATGCACCTCAATGATTAAGAAATTTACATATAATTTATGAAGAAACAACGATATGTGTTCTCATGGAACTACATGAGAATCCCGAGATAGAAACTAGATGAGGAAATACACCATTAACGACTATAAGAAGTGAATCAAGGCATTAAGTAGGCAGCCTAGAGGACACAACCCTCTCATGACACAAATATAGTGGGGGGTGTAGAGTAGTTGGTTGAATCCAACTTTTTTCAAGAATTTTAATACCTGAGATGGATTTCCAAAATTGTCCATTTTATTAATACGTATTGGAAAATTACGGTCTTCAATGATTTTGCAGACCTTGATTGATGTTCCCCAAATGATGAATTCTCAATGCCGATAACAAAACTCCTGATCAATGCATATTCTAGATTCCAAACCATTTTTTCATGACTAGATACACAGGGTAGAATCAAATATAGATGGCCCCAGAAGATAAATAATCCACTACATTCAGAGAACCTCTAGGGATATTTTGTTTTCAGGTCATGCCCTTTGGTTTGAAGAATGTTGGGGACACATATCAACGATACATGAATCATATATTTAAACTATTCTATGAAAAAAAACTTAATGTTATATCGACAACCTGGTAGTAAAATATATACGGTGATGTGACCACTTTAGAGAACTTCATATAATTTTTGAAATGATAAAATAAAAAAGTAGGAAGATGAATCCACTGAAATATGATTTTGTTGTAACATCACGGATGTTCTCTGGCATTGCTGTATGTGCATGTGGAATTGAGGTTGAACTGAAAAATATTAATACAATCTTAGAAATATCACCCCACTAGAAATCTCAACGAACATTGGGGACTCCATTTGAACCACTCCTACAATTGGAGATTCTTTTCCAAAATGTTTGGAAAATATATTCCCTTTACTAAGATAATGATGAATGGAATAACATACTGATGGGATGATGCCTTCCAAATTGATTTGAATGTCTCAAGGAATACTTTTTACAACCATTGTTCCTGATTTCACCTATGGAAGGGAGGCCAGTCATCTTATATGTGGCTACCCTCCAATGCTCATTGGGCGACATCACACAAAATAATGATGTTTGAAGAGATAATAATCAATATTAACTTAGTCAGATGATGCAAGTTACTGAGACTTGATACAATGGTGTTGAGAAGAACTACCTCACATTCATATTCACAATTAACAATTAATGCATTTCATACATCATCAGGAAGTCCAATTAGTATCATGTGTTTATATTATCATGTCCGTCCTTGGTTGTCTGATGCTGATTGGGAACTTTCCTTGTTGAGCGATCATTCTTCTGAAATATGGCATTCAATTCTAATCACATAAGTTATTAAAAGGGTAAGCCATATATAATTTTCTCCCTCCACATTCGTCCTCAGATGAAACACCATAACTCAATTAACTTCATGAAGTAGGGGTCTTATATGCCCACATCACTCCCCAGAAATGGGAGATGTAATATGTTGGCACCTTATAAAGCCCTATCGGCACAAGAATGTAAAACATGAATCTAAACATGGTTTGTTGGAGGATTAGGAGTTTTTCCACAAAAATAGGTAGTCCTACCCTACTATATCTCACTATCTGAAGGCTATACCAATAATGAGGAGTAATATAAAGATCTCATCATCAGCATGTAACTAGCCCGATTGCTGAAATTGGACTACCCGAAAATGAATAGGGATTTAGAGTTAGTGATTAATTTGGTCAATAAATGATATTCCATTAAAAACGAGGAATTGAACCCCTTACAATCTAAGTCACTAGTTTAAGGGTAGAATTCCCCTTTGATCCAACAATACTTTGTGTTCCACGATCCTAGAATGCATGTACTGACTTGCTGGATAATGCAGTGATTATCATGGTCAACTCTAATCAGAAGGATGAAACATTCAATATTACACAATGAAGAATGGTATCATTGATCATCGTATGTGAGATATAGGGGATCAATCAGGGAAAAAAAATCACCATAGAATGATGAATTAGTGACCACCAATGGACTGATGAAGCCTTTAATCCGCTATCTTCAAGATGGGATTATTACAATAGATCATGATAGAAGATAATTGATACGGCACTGGGAAGAAATCATCACCTAGCATGACATTCAAAATGATCAAAAACTGATCTAAAAACATTTATTTGATATAATTCTCCTATATTGAATAACAGATGGATATGTTCTAGTCATCATGGTATAAAAGCATCCAAGGTCATACAATGCATACAAATCTGGGACCATGCACTCCCCCCATATTAAGAGGTAGGGGTATTACTGGAAAACCATGATACATTACTATATGGAAATCATTAGGAAATTTCATGCATTCTTGATTCATGAATACTTTTTCCATCATCCCCCACAATTTATACACAAAACATAATATTACTTGCCAATTTTTGTTTGGGGGATGGATTTTGTAGGGTCGTATCCTCTGGACACAAAAAACCAGTTTGAATATATCCATACTTAAAAAAACATAATGTGAAAATGGGATGATGTGATACAACTCATGGAAGTCGTGATGAAGAATTTAGTCAATATCATGATGTCCCATATCATCATAAGGTATGGAGTCCTTCAAAAAATATTAGTATAGAATGACACCAACATTTGTTCTACAGTGTTAATGAAGTATTCCCAATAGTACAAAATCAAGTCCAATAACTCATCCCTTTATCTTGCTATGGAATATTGATATATAGGTCCTTAAATAAGACTCCATGAAACATAATCTATATGATTTTGAACAATGATAACAATTATTGGACAAATTAAATCCTCTATATTTTATTGGACTACCATACCACCAAGCATTGTGCTACAAAAGAAACACCATATTTATCAACGTACGTGACTGAGGTAGTGTTACCCATTGAAATATAGTTACCCCAATGTCGGAAATCCATTTATAGAAAGATGTTAGATAATGAATAATCAAAAAAGTGTTCGAATGACTTGGAATGACTAGATGTTAAAAGGATTCACACGAAAATTATTCTAGAGATTCATCACAATCAAATAGCATGAGGCTTCAATAAAAAGTTTTAAAACCTCTCATTCCTTCATGGAGAGATTGTGATGTATCCAAAAACCCATATGATATTGGAATAAAATCCACGGACATTGGATGCCATGTTGGATAGAACCAATTTAATACATAATGTATATCATAATGGAGATATTCAATGGAGACCATGCATGGGGTGTGTGTCCCTCTACCCAACAATGTGATATTTTTTAGGAATACTTTTCATAACTATCATCAAAAGGGAATCCACATAAAATTAAGACACATCAATCTTCCTGTCTACATGATGATAAACTATACAATATCATCCTTACGACATGGTATTAAAATTTACAGGCTGGTCGTGACCACACAACGTTAAAGTATACATATTTCATCCTAATAACATGACATTAAACTACATGAAACCATTCATCCTTACCATATGACATAAAACATCATGTACCCATATATTCCCTTTAGATCCGGTAAAATCCATCATTCTCACTGCATGTCATTAAACAGCATGGTCAGTATCCTTACCACTGGACTCTAAAATGCATTATTCTTCTAGAACAACATATTTCTGGATTCCTAGCCTCATGTGATACGTAGGGATTCCACGATCATATATATTGTTCTAGCCGCTATATGATATAAAATTCACATGTTTTACCATCTTCTATATATACATTGAAGTGAAAACCATGTTGTTCCTTGTTTCTCACACCGAGCATAGCCCTTGTGGGATTATGAATTTTGGTCAGGACTCACCCTCATAATAAAATCACATTATAACATAAAAAGTCTATCACAGTCCTGAATGCATGGACATAAAAGTTATACCATGATTCCTCACACCATGAAATTAAACTACATGTTCAATGTCCTTACTGTATGAAATATAACTGAATGTATCTATGATACCAATGTCCATTCACATCATGTATCCTACATTATTTCCACATTATGTTTAAATTAATGGATATTATAAAAATATATACAGTATGAATCTCAAATCCATTGAGATACATTGGGACACATTGGTCATTTATCTTGGTCCATAAACTAAATGATGTACAATACCAATGTCTGACATGGGTCCCTTATTGTTCCTTGTTTCTTATATTGTGAATGGATCATGTGGGGTTAAGAATAATGATGAAGGATTCCCCACATGAACAACGTATATCTATCATGGATGGTTACCACCCTTACCACATGATGTCAGACTACATAATCCTACATGAACTATGAGTGGATTTATTCTCATCCCCATGAGTTACGTAGTGAATCCCATGCTTCTATACTTGGTCCCAATAATGATATTCCCACCAATTCATGTCGGTCTACCTCGATTCTAATTGCATGATGTTAAACTGCATGAAACTCCAAGAACTATGTGTAGTAGGTTTCATAAAATCTTAGTGTACGTTGTGACACATAGATCTCTAATCTTGGGACCAGCTAAAATAGTAAGTGGAAACAATTCCCACCTCTATTTATGGGGTTGACCTATGTATATTATTTTTTCATCAAGAATAATGTCCGACTTGATTCTCATCATCATGAGGCACATATTGAGGCTTAAATTACCAATCATGACCATAATTACCACAAATATATATAAATATTACCTCATTTCATATGGAATCATCCTTCAAAAAATATTTCAAAAAAATATATGTGTTTATAGATTATCATCTTCATGAGATATGTAGTGATTCCCATACCCCCCTCTTGGGGCCCATTCACATCCTCATTCCATATTCACAACAGTTCTCTCACATCTTTACATCATGTTGTTAACTTTCATGAAGCACATCCTCACGACATGATTTTTAACTACATGGAAGCATGTCCTTTCCACAAGATGTTAAATTGAACAAAAAAATGTCCATATATACTGATGTTAAACTACATGGAAGCAGATCTTAGAAACATGATGTTAAACATCGAGAAATAGAATCCTTACCACATGATGTTAAAATTAATGGAAGGATGTCCTTACCAAATCATGTCAATCTAAATGGATGCATTCCCTTACCACATGATGTTAAACTACATAGAATCACATCCTCACTGCATGAAATTAAACAACATGGAAGAACATCTAAAAACATGATGTTAAACTGAACAAAAGAAAGCCCTCACAAGTTGACATTAAAATACATGGAATAATGTCCTTATTTAATAATGTTAAAACTCATAGAAACATATCCTTACTACATGATGTCAAACTTCATGAAATCCTGTATTTTTGAAATGAATTTCAATTGCATGGAAGTACATCCTTACTGCCAGAATTTAAACTGCATGGAATTACACACTTTCCACATGACGTTATACTTCATGGATGCACCTCCTTAACATGTGGCGTTAATCATCCTAAAAGTATTTAACTACATCATGATGATAAAAATAATGGAAGTTTGACCTTAAAAACATTATATTAAATGTAACACCCCAAATTTCATGAAAAATATTAATTTTAATTTCATTGATGTCTTGTGTTGTACGCTACATCAATAGGATCTTCAACTACATGCATCCCTGACTTGTCTTGCATTACATGCAATCATGACCTTCCACGATAGTGTGTGTTGAACGCAATACTGAGTTTCACGAAACAATGATATGTTATACAAACTAGCCATTATTAATAGTAATACCCACATTTTAAAATTTCATTAATTTTAACTTTTTAAATGGACTTCATTTCTGGATTCGGAATATCGGAATTAGAATAGGGTGAATTTTTGGTATTTTTATGAAAAATTTCAGTTTTTGATGAATAGTGAAAAAACTTGGTTACTATTTAAAAACTGTCGTTTTATTTAAATAATTATTTATTTTATTTAAATTTATTTTATGTCAAAATTGATACCCCATACCTATATATGTTCAATGTAATTCATTGGAGTCATTTTATAATAATTTTAAATATATAAAAAATTTATTGAACTTTTCGCCATCTTTCACCCACCTCCTAGGAGAATTTGAAAATTTAAATAAAACATAATTTTACCACTACTGTGAATGGGATTGCGAAAATCCTAGACACACAGTTAATATTTACGAGTAAAATGTGGTTCAATAAGATAAATTTTTTTTTGTGAATAGTAACTTTTTATTTTTATTTACCACGGTTAAAAGTAAATAAGGTAATTAAGGGTAAAAATGATATTACAATTACCCTAACACATGTCCTAATTCTATTGGATAAGTTTAATTCGACCAAAAAAAACTTAGGAATAAAATATCACCCTTTATATCCACTTGGATTAGATTAGAAAATTTATAATTATTTTATTTAAATAAGTGTTAAAATAGTTAAAATCAATGTTTCATAACTAAAACATTTTTAATATAGGGTTATACATAAGATAAATTAGACTATAAATATTCATATGAATGATAAATATATTTCCTACATAATGGTATTTTATTTATAATTTTTAGAAATTATATAATTTAATTTATTTTTGACACAATGATAATGCGGTAATTAACTTATTAATGAAATTTTAACATAATTGATGTTTTAAATACCCATATAAATGATATTTGAGACTATTTATAAATTACACTAATGTTTTAGGTTAATATGACATGTTAGTTTTTATTTAATTAAATTTTTCTGAACTAATCATGCTGTTATGATTTTCACAAAAATCATGTACAAAATAGTGTCAAAATTTTCATAAAATTGTTTTTAAAACAAATATTATATTATTAATTGTTATTCTATTTATAAAAATCTACGGTTCTGAAATATTAATTAGATAAGGTTATATATGTTAATAATGAACCACTTGGGGTTTTTTTTCTTGTTATAGTATGTTTATTAACCATATAGTGTAAGAAAACAAAAAGATATGGTAAAAGATAAATTATTTAACTTAGAGTAAAATCTAAATGGTAAGGTTAAAATAGTAACCTAAACTTATCTAAAACCTATTTGTTGAGAGTATATCGACCCATAACCACCATATATTCGAATTAAATCAATTTGGAGCTATTAAAAATCGAATATGACTTTATTATAAAATAATATTTTATGATTTTTTTAAGGTTCCCCTCTCCTCCCTTATAAAAAGGGCACCCCTTCCCTCTTCTCATCACACCATTTTGAGCCTTGAAGCTCGTCCAAACCCTGCCAATTACTCTTCTCAACCTATCTAGTTATATCATAGAGGTTCTGGTCTTCTCAAAATACCATCTCAAGTTCCCTAAGATGAAGTTTATAAGATGTGCGTCGAGGAAGAGGTAATCTCTTCAACCAAATCTTTCAAGTTTCATTCTTCTTCAACTTCTTCTTCATTAGTTGTTTCATTTTAAAGTAATAACATCCGTATCACTAATATACTGATATGTTATTGAAAATATGAAACAAACCCATTTGACCTTCTATCCATCCTATGGAAGATGAAATCACCGTGCGTGCATGCATACAGAATACCATCTCCACGTCGTGGTGTAATCTGTTTTTCCACCACCACCTTACATGGATGGGTATAATGGTGTAAAGAATAAATTTATGTTGTTATTATAAAATCATACTGTTTTTGACATATTATATCATCCAATCCAATACAATTCAATAATTATGGGAACGATATCATCGCTCCTGCGTACGTACGGATTACCGTCTCCAGGACGGGAGGAGATTCATTATCCATGTTTACCATTCAAGAATGATTATAATGTGTATATAATAAATAATAATGAAATATATGATATTATAAAGCTACTTGATTTATTTATATATATATATATATGTCATTTACTTACTTCCATTAATGTCAATAAAGAATGGAAAACAGCGTTCATGCATACGAACGGCCTACCGTCTCCACGAACGGTGTATTTCATTTCATTCATCTATCTATTATATATATATACTGAATATATATGATATATAAATCATTATCTAAATTCTTGAAGTAATTAAATAATGATATAAGTAATAAAAATATCATGAACAACAAGTCCAAACTTGTGCGATAAATAATACAATTTTACCCAAAACGCTGCTTTAACATGGAATTTACAAAAGAATAGGTAATATAAAGTAATAAGTGAACCATATATGACATAATAACAATGAATAAGATTATGTAATAAGTAAATAACATTATTTAAATCATTATACAAGTGTTTAGGATATGTACAAAGAATATCGGACCTATGTTAAGGGATAATATTTCAATCAAATTTTTATTTGAGATTGCTTATACATAAGTATTTACTTCCTTTGTATTATTCATCCATGCCCATAAAAAATGTTTTTCATAAAGTGTTTAATATTATTACATGTATTTTTAAAGTAATTTTTACCCCTCTTTGACTTTTAATTTGTGTTATTGGAGGAATCCTTCTTTTGTTTACCATACGTGGTACTATTATACTTTTCCGACAAAAGTATGAGGAGAATGATTTTTTTACATTATCCGGCATGAAAAGATTTTTTTACTGTTTCATAATGACTTATTTCAATGAAGCTTACTCTACAAAATTTCTTGATTATTTTCCACAAAATTATTTTCTTTCAAAATTTCATGGCATTTTGAGAAAAGAAAATTATTTTGAAGAAGAATGGATATTTTCGTCAAAAACTCATTTGAAGTGTTTTATCAAAACTATTTTCCTTCTAAGATGACATTATTAAGAATGTTTATGTTTCATGTATAATGTATCTATTATATACATGGTTTTAGTTTTCATATTATGAATCGATATCCATTTCTATTATATGGATTATGTTATGATGGGATGATGTTTATGAAACCCATTTTATATGTGGGGTTATTTTGAATGATGTCTGTTTATTTTGTGGCACATGAAAGTATGATTTCATTATGAGATGGGTGGTACCTATATCTCCTTCCAATGAAGTGGGTAAAGATTTATATCTTATGATATAGACCTGGCAGGAATGTTAAGTTAATCTAGTTTAGTGTTACAGGACTGGAATGAGGAGTGAACTTGATTCAAAAAGGGACTTTGTCCGCTAAGATGGTCTTGGCAACAATTCCTTTTCTACTATAGAAATAATATCATGTGATTAATGTTTTTCCACAATTACAAGATTTATTTCCAAGATATTTTATCCTGACTGATGTTCCATTATGATCTATGCCTTACATACTGTCATGTTTTATGTTATTGCTCAAGATTTGGACGTTTAATCATTATGTTCATGTTTTTAAGTTCAAATGTATATGGTTTGTTTTCTTTTCTCAATGTTTACCCTTAATGAGCATCTGAGCTGACCCTTTATATGTTTTATTTTCTCCAGGATATAATGAAAGGTTTTAGGTATGAAAAAAAAGGAAGATCTTTATGGGACATGTTGAAGATCATTCACCAAGATTAGAAGAATATATTCTGAGTTTCCAAAGACGCTAAACTATTAAGGTCCATTGGTGACTGTTTTTTGTTATGTATTAGATATTCCGCAAAAGTAATTTAATGTCTATGTACGGTAGGATTTGGGTTTCTACAGTTAGTATCAGAGGAAAGGATTATTTAATCTTTGGAAACTAGGATGAAAAATATTTAGTGAGATTCCTAGGGATATTTCTAAGGTATTTATAGGGATGTCCATAAGGTTATGTATAAGTATAGGTTATAGTCCTAGAATATGGTAACAATCACATAATTAACCCTGAGATGTTATATATTAAAGGTACTCCCCCTTTATTATGTTGTTTTCCCTAGCATTATTTTTCCCTTTCACACTATTCTTTTTGTGTTTTAGACTATGGCTGGAATACGAAGGAACCGTGTTGATCAATGTAATGGAAAATTCAATGATTGTCCTCCTAAACAAACAAATGTTATGGGATATAGAGTGAAAAATCATATTCCTATACTTACATAAGCTATGAATCATTCTGGAATTCCAAATTAGCAGAGAAGGGAACAATATTCTTTTGAGTCCTTCATGAGGAAACGTCTACCTTCTTTAAGTGGGTCTTCTAATCCACTTGTTACTGAACAATGGATCAGTACCACAGAAAAGTTATTTTTTATACTTCTATGTTTGGAACATGAAAAAATTATTCTGGCTATTTACCATTTAGAAGGTGAAGCAGATCAATGGTGGACTCTAATTAAGAATACGAGGCCCCGCAATGAAATTGAATCCATGGAATGGTATGATTGATGAACATATATTTCAATAAGTACTTACCTCGTATTCTTCGAACAATGATGGAAAAGGATTTCCATGAGCTTAAGAAAAAGGTTGATGAATCTGTTGGTATATACGAAGCTAATTTTACAAGTCTTGCAAGGAATGCATCAGGCTTTATCATCCAACCTGAAAGTAATGTTGATCAATTCTTTAGTGGATTAATACTAAGTCATCTAAGAGAATTATCTATAAAATAATTCAGTAGTTATGAAGAAATTGTGCGTTGTGCTATCAATGTAGAACTGAAAGTTGGTGTAACATATCCATCTCATGGTTTTGACAGGAAACTAAAGATGTAGTTCAAGGAAAAACCTAATACAAATGGTTAAAAGAAGGTGAATGTTTCATTATGAAAAATGTGTGGAAAGAATTATGGTGGAGATTGTCTAAAAGGTACTAGAAAATGTTTCAAGTGTGGAAGATATGGTCATCAAGTAGCTCAGTGTCGAATTAATGGGAAAAAGGTTTCTACTGTCGTGAATAGAAAAAAGGGTATAGAGAACGCACCACCAACACTTCAATTCTTCAAATGCAAGAAAATGGGGTATTATGCTAATCAATTCCCTAATCCAAGGGTTAATGATTATTGACATGAGAAACCACATATATAAAAAGATAAAGGGAAGTTACATGAGATCCCTATTTGTGATGTTGAGTATGAAAATGATGTTGTGGAATGATTAAGTGTTTATGTAATGGGGTTTCAAAATAGTATCAGGGAATCTCATTTATGGTATTGTGGAATTTTTTAATATCTATGTATTGGTTTTCATTAATTAGGTATCGGTAACCATGAAAATTGATTGAAATATTTTTTGGAAAGAAGATGATTTGCCCATAATGAAGGGATAAAGGGAAACTGAACTGATCCCATAGCTAATATAAGGACAATGTTATATCATGGTTAGAGTATATCAATAATTTTAGACTTTGGTATGTGGAAAGAGTTAACTTTTGACAGCATTAATTTTTTCACTAAGGTTCAATGGGTATTCATTTTTCAATAGAAATCATGATTAAGGTATTCCAATGTCTGGAATGTGACCAAGAGGATATATTTTATAATATATTGGAGATAAATGATGGTATTCACGTTATTGTTATGTGACCATTCAAGTAATCATTTTCTTTACACTATGAGCTTTTATAGAAGTATTTTGGATAAGCCTAAAGATTTGAAAGGCATTATATTGGACATAAGATAATATTTTTTAAGGATAGAACATTTTTTTGATATTAATTCTAGAATGTTATAATAATGTAGTTTTAGAAAAAGAAGAACCCGCAGGATGGGCGACATCCCGTCGCGTCATACAAGGTTGCGAGAATCGAACCCACAACCAAAGTGTAATGGGCCTTTATTTCCTACCACTAGCCTACAAGAAGTCCATAGTTAGTAGAAAACTAGTTTTAATATATTAAACTGTATGATATGTGAAGTATAAGTTCATTTTAATAACCATATATGATTAACCTCACCATAGATGGACATATGTATATTTGATAACTTTTGGTAACCTTTTGTTTAAGACATATGGAATGACCCATCATTCACTAGCATGATTTGCTAACACCTCACGAGTGAAAAATTCAACTTCATTTCATTAAGAGATGAAGTGGAAATTGTTCAAGTCATGAACACTGGTGAGATTATACCGAAATAAAATAAGTATTTCTTCTAATTCAAAATATTCAACTTTAGGGAAATCATCTTGAAAACCAAAAATGTTGTCCTAGTGCCCTTATATACGATGAATCAGATGGTTCCTTAGATCATCACAAATTTATGGCTTTGTGATTTTTGGATTTTTCATAGCCATGTTCTCTACCACTCTCCATCAGAACATGATGGTTAGATTTCTCTTCCATATCCATATTTTCACCTATGTTTTCCTATGTGGAATCCCAGTGATTAGTTAAATTATTTAACTGTTAAGTTTCATACTTTAGTTTTTAAAGATAAGTTTTGGTATTCAATTTTACGATGTGTGTTTCTATTAAATAAACATTCAAGTAGTAAAACATTTATAACCTCGATGAATTTTGAGGATAAAATTCATTTTCAGGAGGGTAGAATGTTACACCCCGAGATTTTATGAAAAATATTCTTTTTAATTATATTAATGTCATGTGTTGTATGAAACACCAAAATGAGATTTCACTACACACATTCCTGGCTTGTCTTGCATTATAGGCAATCACGACCTTCCATGATAGTGTGTGTTGTACGCAATTCCATGTTTCATTAAACAACAATATATTATATAAACTAGTAGTTATGAATAGTAATAACCACTATTTGAAATTTTATAAATTTTATCTTTTTAAATGGACTTCATTTTTGGATTTGGAATATCGAAATTAGCCTAGGGTGAATTTTGGTTATTTTTTCTGAAAACATTCAATTTTTGATGAATAGTGAAAACACTAGGTTACTATTTAAAAACTGACTTTTTATTTAAAAGATTATTTATTTTATTTAAATTTATTTTAGGTCAAAAATCATACATAATACCTATATAAGTTCAATGTAATTCATTGGAGTCATTTTATAATAATTTTAGATATATAAAAATTTATTGAACATTTCACCGTCTTTCACCCCCCTCTTAGGAGAAACATGATATTATTATTACCCTAACACATGTCCTAATTCTATTAAATAAAAGTAATTTGAACAAAAACATACTTAGGAATAAAATATTACCCTTTAGGTCCACTTGTATTAGATTAAGACATTTTTTATTATTTTATTTAAAGAATAGTTAAAATTGTTAAAATCAATGTTTAATATCTAAAACATTTTTATATAGGGTCATACATAAGATAAATTCGACAATAAATTTCCAATAGAAAGATAAAAAAATTTCATACATAATGGTATTTTATTTATAATTTTTACATTACATAATTTAATTTATTTATGACACAATGATGATGGAGTAATTACTTTATTAATGAAATATTAACATAATTGATGTTATAAATACCCAAATAAATGTAATTATAAAATTTTTAGGAATTCCACTAATTTTCATGGTTAATATGACATGTTATTATTGATTTAATAAACTTTTTTCGAACTAATCATTTTGTTATTATTTTCACAAAAATCAAGTACCAAATAGTGTCAAAATGGACATATAATATATATTTTTAAGAATATTATATTATTAATTATTATTATAATTCTAAAAATATATGGATAGGAAAAATGACTTATATAAGGTTATATATATTAGTAATGAACCACTTGGGGTTATTTTTTCTTGTTATAGATTTTTTATTAACCATATAGTGTAAGAAAACAAGAAGACACGGTAAAAGATAAATTATTTAACTTAGAGTTAAATCTAAATGATAAGGTTAAAATAGTAACCTAAACTTGTATAAAACTAATTGGTTGAGAGTATTTGGACCCATCCCAACCATAGCATCCAAATAAATCATTTTGGAGCTATTAAAAGCTGAATATTACTTTATTATAAAATATTATTTTAAGTTTTTCGTAAGGTGCCCCACTCCTCCCTTATAAAAAGGGCACCCATTCCTTCTTCTCTCCACAGCCTTTTAAGGCTTGATGCTCGGAAAAACCCTGAAAATTAATCTTCTAAACCTCTCTAGTTATATCATAGAGGTTCTGGTCTTCTCAAAAGACCAACTCTATTTCCCTAAGAAGAAGTATAAATGAGGTGTATCGAGGAAAAGGTAATCTCTTCTACTAATACTTTCATGTTTTTTTCTTCTTCAACGTATTATTCATTATTTTTTTCATTATAAAGTACTAACATAAGTATATATAATATACTTTTATGTTATTATAAATATGAAAAAAACACATTTCAACTTCTAACAATCGTACAGAAAAAGAAATCACAGCATGTGCGTACATACGGAATACCATCTCCACGCCGTGGTGTAATCTATTTTTCCACCACCACCTTACTTGGAAGGGTATAATGGTGTAAATAATAACTATATATAGTTATTATAAAATCATACTATTTTTGAGATATTATATCATCCAATCCAATTCAATTCAATAATTATGGGAACGATATCATCGCTCGTGCTTACGTACGGATTACCATCTCCATGAGGCGATGAGATTCATTCTCCATGTTGACCATTCAAGAATGATTATAAAGTATATATAATGAATAATAATGAAATATATGACATTATAAATATACAGGATTTATGTATATATATATGGCATCTACTTACTTCCATTCATGTCAATAAGGAAAGGAGAAAAGCATTCATGCGTACGAACGACCAGCCGTCTCCATGAACGGTGTATTTAATTTCATTCATCTTTTTAATATATATATATATACTGAATATATATAATATATAAATCATTATTTACATTCTTTAAGTATGTAAATAATGACATATTTAATAATAATATTAAGAATAACAAGTCCAAACACGTAAGATAATTAAAACAATTTTACCCAAAACGCTACGTTAACATGGAATTTACAAAAGAGCAGGTAATATAAAGCCATAAGTGTAACATATATGATATCATAACAATGAATATTATTTTTTAATAAGTAAATTTCATTATTTAAATAATTATATAGCAGGTTCATATATGTACAAAGTATGTCGGACCTAAGGTAAGGGATAATTATTCAATCTCATTTTTATTCAAGATTTCTTATACATAAGTATTTTCTGGGGTTATATTTTTCATCCATTTCCATTAAAAATGATTTTCATAAAGTGTTTAATATTCATCCAGATATTTTAAAAGTCATTTTTACCCCTCTTTTACTTTTACTTTGTGTCATGGAATGAATCATTTTTTTTTTCCATATATGACTTTTTCGACAAAAGTTCGAGGAGAATGTTTTTATGAACTTATACGGCATGAACAGATTGTTTGCAGTTTCAGAAGGACTTATTTCAATGAATCTTACTCTAAAATATTTCTTGATTATTTTCAACAAAATCCGTTTCTTTTAAAATTTCATTGAATTTTGAGAAAAGAAAATTATTTTGAAGACGAAATGATATTTTCCTCAAAAACTCATTTCTAGTGTTTTATCAAAACTATTTTCCATATAAGATGACATTATTAAGTATGTTTATGTTTCAAGTATAATGTATCAATTATTTACATGGTTTTATTTTTCTTATGATGAAATGAAATTAATTTCATTTATATGGATTAGGTAATGATGGGATGATGTTTATGAAACCCATTTTATTCGTTTGGTTATTATGAATGATGTATGTTTATTTTGTGGCACATGAAAGAATGATTTCATTATGAGATTGGTGGGACCTATATCTCCATCCAATGCATTGGGTGAATAATTATATCTCGTGAGATAGACATGGCTGGAATGGTATGTTAATCTGGTTCATTGTTACAGGACTGTAATGAGGAGTTAACTCGAATCAGAATGGGACTTTGTCCACTAAGATGGTTTTGGCAGCAATTCTTTTGCTACTATGGAAATCATATCATGTGCATAATGTTTTTCCACAATTAAAAGTTTTATTTCCAATCTATATTATCATGATTGATGATCCATTATGATCTATGCCTTACATACTACCATGTTTTATGTCATTGCTCAAGATTTTGACGTTTAAACATTATGTTCATGTTCATAAGTTCACATGTATATGGTTTGTTTTATTTTCTCCAAGATTACCCATACTAAGAATTTGAGCTCACCCTTTATATTTTTTCTTTTCCCCAGGATATAAAAGAAATGTTTTTGGTAAGAAAAAAAGGATGATCTTTTTGGGATATGTTGAAGATATTTCACCATGATTTGAAGATTAAATTATGAGTTTCTAAAGACACTAAACTATTACAGTCCTTTGGTGTCTGTTTTTGTTATGTATTATATATTCTGTAAAAGTAATGTAATGTCTATGTACATCAAAATTTGGGTCTCTACATTAAACTACAATGAGGTTCATCCCAGAAACATGACGGTAATATGGGGAATCCATCAATCATCATCCCCCTTTATCAAAGGACCACAAGAGCCCTACATTAAAGAAATAGAAAAATGATTGCATACACCATATTCTAAGGAAAACACATCCCATAAACCACAATTCATGATTCGGTTTTATCGGTTAACAATAATATTCCATGGCACTTGGAATGTATTTCCAGCTTCATGGAACCATTCCATGACTATGCGTGCAATCCTATGTCTCCTTCATATGCACCTATAACCGTCACCGAATTGTGCCTCTCTGAAAAAAGAAATTAAAATTTATGTGAGGTCTAACATTATCATAATGGTACTCATAAAATCATTATGTCTGAACCACTAATGTTACAGTTGACCCAAATCATTACCGATAACCGGAGACACTCGATTCATGATTTTAATCATTTCCATCCCATGCCTAGGATGATGTTGGAGTACTCAGAACCAGACGTATCTTGATTCAGTTCTTGTTTATCATCTACCGTATTAGGTCGAAGTAATACATGTCCTTACACTACCTACACTTTTTTATAATCTATAAGACCGTTATTTCTAGCGCATGATAGTCCTAATTTTAAGACATTAAAATGATTGAAAATAAGACACACTACTTGTCAGGTTTAAAACCCACAAAGGGATTCCAGAGAAAAATTCAAGTCTTCACCCACTAAAATATTCATCAATAGAGTTTTCCAATAATAAGTTGATAAATAAATAAGGTATAAATCTCATAGGGTTCTATTAGTATCTCTAATAAACAAAGTATGATATGAACATTGAAAACCCTGGTCTATGAAACAATTAGATAAATGATTTGACACATCTCTTCGCAATGATAATATGTTCATTATGTGGTTTCACGAATTTTAGGGTACTACATCCCACATGGATTTTAAACTCTCCATAGATCCAACTTTGTGATATGAAGTCTAACAAAAAAGAATAACCTTCCATATCCCTTTGAAAAGATATCCGACTTCATGGACCCTTTTCTGGAATATACACGCATGCCTATGGCTCATGTATATGTGCGTACTATCATCAACCAAATGCGCCACTCAAATAAAATACATTTCAATTCTTATAAGCCTTGACCTCATCATGGATGAATGAAATATATTAGCGTGTATGAACTACTCTATATGACTATCACATATCTTCGCCCGGACTCGATCTCTACGGGTCATGATTTAAAATCCCAGTACAATATTATCCATGTGGATTCAATATCTTCAACCTTATATCACCATGTTTTGTGATATTTGACAATTCTAGGATACAAAAATCCATTCTAAAACCATTAGTTTCCCAAAAATCATGATTCAAAAATGCATGACATGGGGCTTGAGCTTTATGATGTCAGAGATAATTACATTGGTTCTAGAAACCTTATAAGATTTCCTTTATCCCATACCCAACATTATCATTCCAAATTTCATGTCTTCAAAAATATCATATAGTCATCATAAATATTTGAAGATAATCATTTTATTTTCATGATATTAGGAGACAAGTTCCTAAATCCACCAAACAATGGCATATTATCCTTGCAATAAAGGATCTTCAATCTTGGAAATCCTTTGAAACACCGCAATGGAACCTAGCATCACTGAATTTCATAGGACATACTCAAAATATCTATAGTATATCATATTTATTAACTCAATATTTTCGGATATGATTTATATTATCCATACCCCAACTATCTAGATGGACCTAGTATCCCTAGTACTTCATCGTCACTAATATTACCACCATAAACCATACATGCCCCTTTAAAAGGCTAACTAGATTCAACAGAACATTTTCTGGACATTGAATTCTTGAATATTGCTGCTCATGTGTATGTGAGAATGCCCGTCCACAAAGTTTTTCACTCCTAAAAGAGACATTATGGTCCTCCTGAGCGATATCTATGCCATATTATAACCAAATACCTCATTGTGTTTCAGGTCACTCCTAGAATGTATGCCCCACATCCTTTGATCATACAGAAGACCCATGATAAAATAACGCAAACTAAACTCTAGTGATAGAAGTTATGATCTAAAGGACACTAAACTAAAGTGATATAAGGGTTGAGATAAAAGATCCTAAACTAAATAAACCGAAGGTCTGAGCTAAAATACCCAAAACTAAATTGAATGAAGGAATGAGAAAAAAGAACATAATGTAAAGAGGCAGAATTTACAAGATAGAATACACTAAACTAATGTGATATAAGGTCCGAGATTAAACATTAAACTAATGTGATAGAATCTATGTGATAAAAGACCCTAAAAAAGTGGTAGAAGGTCTGAGCTAAAATATCCTAAACTAGGCTAATATTTGGTCAAAATAAATGTCCCAAAACAAAACCATGACAGTATTCCAGAACAGAAAATATTTTAAGTCTCACTATATCACGATAGTGAAATTTTTCTATTATCACCAAGCCAATAATTTCCAAATAATATAAATCACTCTCCCTCCGATGAATATATTCTACCCATTAGCCCCTCTGAACATCTGGTGATCTCAAGATAGCTAGTATAGATTACAAACTAATAGTATCTTATTGATGGAATGAACGAACTTCTCTAAAAGGGTATCTATTAGAATATCAAAATAAAATTCCTAGCATTCATGTTTATTCAATATTAATCAAGGAAATAGTATCACTGGACATTCAAAAAAAATTGAAGCAAGGAAAATTCAGGCACATTATCATGGTTGGAAAATCTGATGGTATTATGGGATGTCCATAAAATTAATCCATTCATAGTATTAAAAAGAGGTAAGAAACTCATCACATAAATGTCTCTATTTATTGTAGAAAAGATCAAATGGGGTGCAGTAAAAAAGTTTAGTAATGAAAAATGATGTTCAATAACACAGGAATGATCAAAAAAGGTTTGGTAGGATGGATTGAACGAATGTTGTAGTGTTTATCTTTCTGCTTCATCCACATAAACTTTGGGATACATAACATTGAATAGGCATTAAATGAGGCTAATATTCATTGTGAATATATATTATATTCATGTGATTTTTGTTCATAATCATCATTTTAGTGCATTTTACACTTTGAAAATCATTTCACATTATGATTGTAATTATTACTTAAAATGCATAGTTATGTGGTACATTTTTGAACATCATTTAAAGTACACAATGATGCATCTGATTTCAAGGAATATAATTATCCATTTTTCAATTTGATATTTTGGTAAATTTATCTAATCTTCAATATGAACATGTTTCATTAAAGGATCAATGGAGAATTCATGGATGAAGATGGAGATATTTTGTGATGAAAAGAAACAATTCTCGAATGTCAGATTGGACACCATCCCACTGATTCGAATGTGGGTCCCACCATACATTCCCAATGAATCCTACATTTCCTGATAAGTTAGAAGGAATTAATAGGAACAAATAACCCTTCAGGATCCAATGCTAATTCGGCCTACATGGTTGTCATTTTAGCAGCCCAAGTTAGAGACAAAATTCTGAGCCAGATTCTGTGGCCCAGAAAAACAGCCCACTAAACTAATCATATCCCCGAATATACAGTTAACAATGGGCCCAAAATTAACAGGAGGTTAGGGGACATCAGGACCTCCCGTTTTGTCATCTATGACCCACTCTGATTCGGCCATCTAAACGTCTTCCAAGCGAGTGTGTTTGGTGGATAAAAGCTGGCTGGCACCTCGGGTAAAATGTGGAAAAGTCAATGTTCCACAAACATTCCACCCACCTATGGCCTACCACAATTAATTGAGAAGACTTGGACAATTGGAGGTTCGACCCAAGGCTCCAAAAATGCCAATTTAATGTCGTGGTGGTGGATGAGTTGAGGATCTGTGAGCTTTCTTTCATTGTAATGTTATGCTACGGTTTTGTTGTCTCAAATTTGTCTTCCACATGTATGTTTTTTAATTCATCCTTGTTTCTTAATTAAAGTTATTCATCTCTTATTATTATGTTCTTCTCCTTATCACTTTTATACTGTTGGTTCAAGTTGTGAACTTTTTCATTCCAAGCCTTGTGATATTATCACCCAACGGTGGAGTGATTGTTATGTTATTGTGTTTTTTACTTCTAAATATCCACCCTCATTTGTCTACTTTCTGCTTCCATTGAATCCATAGAATCAATGGAGGGATAACCCACATATGGGTTGATCCAAGAGAGTAGCAAGGGGATGGATTGGATGTTATTTATCACCCCATTAATATATAATCACTTCTATAATTTAAATATTTATTTGATTATTTTTAAACTCCATTGTCCTTATTGAATTTAAGGCCACACACATCATGTGATAATACGAACCTTTACCTTGAAGTGCTCAAAACATTGATCCTTAAAGTTTATAGGTGATTAGTATTAAAGGGTGTGGGTATTATACCAGTAAATGATGATGTTGTTTTAACTTCTTAAATGAATCCATCTCAAATATAAGAAATTGAAATCATTGAAAAGGAAGTACGTCCAATCCACCCCGAGCGATAACCTAGGATCAACTCATTATTTTAAATTGAATTCATTTAAATCTTTTATATATAATATAAACCCATATAAATTCAATCCATGTTGGCCACTTCACATCAGAAAAAAATCCATATAATGTACGTGTCTGTAGGTTACTTCTTAGGTCTCTGAGGATTCGATTACCCAAGCTAAACTACAAGGACCGTTCTTCCTTCATCTCTTGGGAAACTTTGAGCGAGAATCAAATTTTGGTTCCATTACCAGGGACCCAAGTAATTCATCAAAACACCCATTCTATTCTCCCCCATTTCTTCATTTCTCATAAAATTCTCTTATCTTTTCCCTTTCTCATTTTTTTCTTTTGGTGCATGTCCGCCTTCACCCATGATCAATCAAACCGTCTAGTTAGGGTGGATAGTCCTGGAGTTAGAAAGTCAAGTACACCCAGGTAACTATTTCCAATAGATCATAATCTTCATAATACCCTAGAGTCCAAAATTGAGCCCATTTAAATGGAATGTATTCAATGAAACCTACTTATAAACCCGGGAGGAAACCCAAATGAGGCAGCCCCAAACATGGGGAATGCTATTGATAAAACTATGAATGATTACCTCACACATTCCTCAACTAATTCCCCCCCATGAATTAGACACACATTCCTAGGAGATGCAAACTACATATTTAAAACCCATGTCCTAAACCACCTTCCCACATTCCATGGAATGGATTCTGAGATGCCCTACATTCACTTTAAGGAATTCAATGACATTGTTGAATCCATGTGTCACCCATATCATCTAGAATAAAGTAATATGAGGCTATTTCCTTTTTCATTAAAGGAAAGAGCTAAAAATGGTCTAAACAATTTGATACCAATATCCATAAACTCTTGGTACCAACTACAAATATATTCTACAAAAAATACTTTCCCCACCATAAAACAATTTCACTTAAAAAGAGTATCAAAGACTTTTTTGAAAAAGAGGGAGAGTCATTCTATGAAACATGGGAGAGGTTCAAAGACACTCTAAACATGGTTCCGCACCATGTTTTTTCTATTCCTGAACAAGTGAGAACTTTCTATGAAGGGTTGTGTATGGGGAATAAACAATTCATTGACATGATGTGTAATGGAACATTTAAAAACAAAGCCCCAAATGATTCTTACGAGTATCTAGAAGGCCATTTGGAACAAAACCAAACATGGGGAACTTCACCTTATTCTGAAAAGCCACAACGAACTATTGGAATTCATACACTTAGAGAAGAGGAAATCCTTAGGGCTAAACACGCAGAACTCTCTAGGAAGGTTGAAGAGATATACCTTATGAAAGTCTATGAAATCCAAACTGTTGACCCTGTTTGCACAATTTGTGACAAACATGACCTTAATACAAACACCTTCCCAACCATTCAATCCATCAAGGAGGTTCTTTTAGGAGGATCCCCAGCAGAAGTGAATTCCTTGAACTTTCAAAAGCCTCAATACCAAAAAAACTTCATCCCAAGGTATAATGGCCACCCAGGCTTCCGCTAGAATGATAACCAACAACCTAGCCAACCACACGGAAAAATCCTTACCCCCATTAGAACTAACAAACCCATAACAAGATCCAAACCCAACCTATCCAATACCAACAGCCATAGGTCCATTTTCAACAAACCATCCCACCTCCAAAATATCCCCCTGGGATAAACCAATCCTATCAAGCTCCAACCCAAACTCTTCCACAAAGCCTACTAGAACAACTATACAAACAAATAGAGAGGATGAACTCAGAAGTCTCATCCCTAAAACAAGATCTTCAAACCATAAAAACTGGAAAGGAACCCATGCTTACTCAGGCGGTGCCATCCTGAACTTCAAGGGGAGAGTCATGTTGTTCTCCAACAACTCATGAACAAATAAAGGTTGTTACTGTTTTAAGAAGTGGGGAATAAATTTAGAAACCTGAACAACTATTTCAGAACCCACCTAAAGATTTAAAGTAGGGTGAAAATTCAAATGAACCACAAGATCAAGCTGAGGAAACTGATAACAATGTGAAAGAAACAACCCTTCAACAAATAACCCCACAACCGGCACCATTTCCTCAATGCATGAGGGGGAATCCCAAGCCTAAACTGAGTAAAATATTAAGGGAAATCTTCTCACATGTCAAGTTGAACATTCCCCTTCTCGATTCAATCCAAACCATACCTGCCTACTCAAAGTACCTTAAGGACTTGTGCACTTTTAAAATAAAATTTTCACAAAAAAACCAAGTCCTTTTGGCTTCTAATGTGAGTACCACCATTCAATAGTCCATTCCTCCTAATTTGAAAGACCCAGGTTTCCCTTAAATCAATGTTGATATAGGAGAGAGAAAAGTTGTCAAGGGCTTGTGTGACCTAGGGGCTAGTGTCAATCTCATCCCATTTGTTGTGTACTGCCAGTTAGGCCTTGAATAGCTCCAACCCACATCTGTCACACTTCAACTTGCTGATCGTAGCATTAGGGTTCCAAAGGGGATTTAAAAGGATGTTCTGGTAATGGTTGAAAACTTCATGCACCCTTCTGACTTCATTGTCCTTAACAACCATCCAAACGTAGGAAATAAGGAATAAACCCCAATCATCCTTGGCCGTCTTTTTCTTGCAACAATCAACTTTGTTATCTGAGTCCGAAATGGGAACACGACAATCACCTTTGGGAACATGAGTCTAGACTTGAACATCTATAATGCAAGCTCATAAATATGGGATGACGAGGAAATTCCTGAATTAAACATGATAGGAAGCATTGATAATGAATCCATGGAACATCAAGGAATATTTGATGAATGTTTAAGTCAGGATGATATTTATTTCCTTTGAAAATATGAAGGAATTTTGTGTCCTTGCATTGAATCATTTTCAAATTGCTCTTATGATGAAGTTTTAGGTCCAATAATCAGTGAAAAATTTCAACAAACCACTTTCATGGAGACCACTCAAAATTCCATCCTTAATTCTGATCAAGCCAGTCTAGTAGCTGAAACTTCTATATATGGGGAATCAATCCCATTTGAAACTCTAAAAAAATTTAACTTGATCCGTTGTCCCAATATTCTGCTGAAATTCTGAACCAACCTGATCGTGAATAGAAGGAACCTCCCACTACACTCATTTACACTTTCCTAGGGGAAAATAAAACACATCCTATTGTATTTTCTTCTTTCCTTGAATCCAATCATGAGAGGATGATTCTATATGTCCTTAGTCAACATAATAAATCCATTGGTTGGACCTTGTCAGATATTCCTGGGATTAGCCCACTTATTGGGACTCATAGGATTTTTCTGGAATCTGATTCAAAGCAATTTCATCAACCTCAACGGTGACTCAATCCTAATCTCATGGAGGTAGTAAGGAACAAACATCTGAAATTGTTAAAAGCTGGTATCATATATCCCATAGCTGGGAGAGAATGGGTGAGCCCAATCCAAGTGGTTCCAAAAAAGGATGGAATCACAATGATAACCAATGAGGATGGATAGATTCTTCCAACAAGGGTGAGTAGTGGATGGAGGGTCTCCATTGACTATAGGAAGCAAAAATCATTCACCAAGAAATACCATTTCCCCTTACCATTCATTGACCAAGTCCTTGAGAGAGTGGTAGGTCATGCCTTCTAATGTTTCTTTGATAGGTACTTGGGGTATAATCAAAATGAGGTCTCCCTAAAGGATCAAGGGAAGAATACATTCACATGTCCATTCGGCACCTTTGCTTTCAAACGCATGCCCTTCGGGTTATACAATGCCCCAGGAACCTTCCAATGGTGCATGATGGGAATCTTCTCAGACATGGTAAGAGATTTTCTTGAGGTCTTCATGGATGACCTCTATGTGTTTGGGGTTACATTTGAGGGATGTCTGAAGAATGTGGAGAGAGTCTTGTCCAGATGTTGAGAAAATAATATGGTCCTAAACTAGGAAAAATGCCATTTCATTGTTAAAGAGGGACTAGTTCTAGGCCATCTGGTCTCTGTTAGGGGGATTGAAGTTGATAGAGCCAAGGTTGACATCATTCTTCACCTTCCATCACCCAAAACTATCAAGGAAGTGCGGTCTTTCCGAGGACATGATGGTTTCTATATATTATTCATCAAGGACTTTAGTTCAATATCCCGTCCCCTTTGTGCTCTCCAAGTAAAGGATGCTACATTTGTTTGGACAAAAAGATATGAGGGTTCATTCTCATCCCTCAAATCCTCTCTTACCTCTCCTCCCATTAAGAAATCTCCAAATTGGAACCTTCCTTTTGAACTTATGTGTGATGCCAGTGACTTTGCTGTTGGGGCTGTGTTAGGACAACATTATGATAAAACTCCTTATGTCATTGGTTATGCAAGAAAATCCTTAAATGATTCCCAAATAAACTACACCACTACTGAAAAAGAGTTACATGATATTGTGTTTTCTTTAGATAAGTTTAGGTCATACCTTTTAGGATCCCCCATCACTGTGTTCACTGACCATTCTGCACTAAAATACCTCTTCCAGAAATAGGATGCTAAGTCTAGACTGATTAGGTGGGTCCTTCTCTTACAAGAATATGAACTCACAATCAAGGATAAAAAGGGTGTTGAAAATGTTGTAGTCTATCAACTCTCTAGAAAGGAATTCAAAGATAACTCCAATCACCTTTCTATGTCTGATTCAATTCCTGATGAACACCTATACTCTGTGAGTGACAGCCCTTAGTATGATAACATAGCCAATTTTTTAATTACAGGAGTCATTCCAAAATTATTAGAGACTCAATCACAGAGGAAATTCCTTTCTGATGTTAGACACTCTGTGTTTGATGACCCATACCTCTATATTTTCTTCCCTGACCAAGTCATTAGGAAGAGTGTTCCATAATCTGAACAAGAGTCCTTCCTTAAATTCTGTCAAATTGAGGCATGTCGAGGACACTTTTCCTCTAAGAAAACATCGGGTAAGATTCATTAGTGTGGGCTCTTCTGGCCCACCCTCTCAAGAGACTCTTACACATTTTGTCAAATTTGTCCGAGGTGTCAACAAGTAGGGTCCATCACAAAAAGGAATCAAATGCCACTCACTCTTATCTTAGTGGTTGAAATATTTTATTGTTGTGGAATTTATTTCATGGGTCCCTTTCCAAACTCTTGGGGATACCTCTATATACTGTTTGATTTAGATTATGTCCCAAAATGGGTTGAGGCCATTCCCACTATGTCCAATGATCATCAAGTTGTGATTCTATTTATGAAAGAGAACATATTTTCTCGATTTGGAATTCCTAGGGCAATAATCAATTATCGTCGAACACATTTCTGAAACCACCCATTGTCTTTACTCATGTATAAGTATGGTATTTCTCATAAAGTGTCCACTGTATACCATCCTCAAACCAATGGTCAAGATGAGTTAGCGAATAGAGAGATTAAACAAATTCTTGAAAAAACTGTCAACCCCTATAGGAATGATTGGTCTGAGAAACTCTTAGATGCTCTTTGGGCCTATCAAACCACATATAAAACCATATTAGGAATATCCCCATATAGGATAAGGGATTTTGTGAAATTAAGAAAATGGATTATGACCAATCATTGGCCATAATAAAAATGAAATTAGATCTCAATGAACTGGAGGAACTAATGATGGAGGCTTATGAAAAATCAAGGATCAATAAAGATAGAATTCAAGCCTACCAATCTAAGAATATCAATGTCAAACATTTTGAACCGGGAAAACTTGTGCTCTTGTATAGTTCAAAACTTTATTTACACCCGGGAAAGTTAAGGTCTTGATGGTGAGGACCTTTCATAGTGCATCATGTGTACCCCCATTGGGTAGTAGAGATTAAAGATCCCACAAGTGGGTACATTTTCAAGATCAATGGTCAAAAGTTAAAACCGGTCATTAAATATTTCAATAAACAGGAAATAGAGGTTGAGTTAATTGATCCAATCTATGAACATGAAAAATTGTTAGATTTAGGATCCATGTCGGGATAACGACATTAAACAAAGAGCTTCATGGGAGGCAACTCATGGTTTTCATGTTTTCTTTCATTTTGTTCTTTTAATAAAATTTATATTTTAATTAATCATTTTTATATTTAAAAAAAATAGATAGCTGACCTGTTCTTCTATTATGAGCATGGATGTGTATCAAAGGGGAGCACCATATTCATCTGTGTCACGTGGTGTGATCCTTGAGTAATTCCTTACCCATAAATTTAAAAATAAGACAATGTATCATTAGTTTGTTTTATTTTAATTTTTTTGTAGGTTAAAATAGAAATACAAAAAAATATAATAATAATAATAAGGGACACGTCGTGGGTCGTGGGTCAAACCCCATCCCAACCAGTAATGCCGCGGGGATTTGAACCTAGGACTGAAGGGAAACAAGGGAGCACACTTACCACCAACCTACGCCATTTTGTGCTTCCTTATTCTATAATTTTTATATATATAATTATATTTTACTTTCCGTATTATATAAATATATAAATATATATATTGTTTTGTTTTGTTTTGTTTTTCTTTTTTTTTCTACTAGGGAACTCTACAAGTGACATGGATATCAAAGTATTAAAAGGGAGAAACACGAATTTCAACATCAACCACCATGTGACTTCATTCCATGATCCTCAATTTCAATTTCCTTTTTGAACTTTCATTATCTACCTCTACCGCCTTCTAAATTTTATTTTCATTAAACACTGGGGACAGTGTTATTTTATGTTTTGGGAGAGATAAAATAAAAAAATTCTTTCGTGTCAAAAAAAATGCAAATTCTTTCGTGTAAAAAAATGAATGATTTGAAAAAAAAAGTGTAAATGGAACGAATAATTCCATTAACATTGAACTTGGTAATACAAATTGCACACGTTGAAACTGAATATTAAATAATTTTCCATGCCCTATTTCTGATTTTAATCCTTATATAATTTCATGAGCATAGATTTTGGAAAGTGTGGTTGTCTAACGTGATATTTCATCTTTTATATTTTCATCCAAATAAAAAAAAAGATAACAATGCATGTCCTTTGGATAGTGGGGTATTTGTTTGATTAAATGGGGTCCCCCAAATAAATATCATAGGATTGGTGATCATTTTATTTTTAATATGAGTATTGATTTAAAATAATAATAAATAATAATAATAATAAAATTGCGCGTAAAGCAATGAAATGACCTAATGCGTGTCTTTCAACACTTGGGGATCGTGACTCCATAGTTGTGTGGCCCAGAGTTGGTAATTTTATCTCTATTTTTTGGTAATTTGAATTGCTATTGACTGAGTTATCATGAGATGATGCCTAAGAATGTGGACTTCACTTGGTTCCCTATTGTCTTTGAGCCTGGGAGTCATCGGCAAAGTCTCGCTACAGGGGTTGACTCTTTTGAGGGCAATTTCAATTACCATGAAAAAATTGGAAAAAAACAAAAACAAAACAAAAAAAACAAAAAAAAACACAAAAATATTATAAAAAAAATATGAATACACATCTTAATATTGAATTGTGATTCCACCTAGAGCTTCTATCATTTCCCCCTTTAAATAAATATGAACCCCCACGTCTATTGTGATGCACAACACATCCTCATACTTAATTGATATTGGATAAAATATGACAATGAATATGAAAAAAGGAATGAGCTTGGGATTGGGATCTTCATATAAAAAAAACTTGTATTAAAATATTTTCATTGGTTTTATGATTGTTTCGTGTAAGGGTATCAGGTGATCATTGTGTATTAATATGTTTTTGGAAAAAAGAATTTGAATTTAAAATTGTTGAGATTTATTTTTCTCGGGACTAGAAAAGATCATGTTTTGGGTGTGATTATCCACTAAATGAGGCTAATATTCATTGTTAATATATATAATATTCATGTGAGTTTTTATTCATAATAAAAATTTTAGTGAATTTTACACTTTGAACATCATTTCACATTATGATTGTAATTCTTACTTAAAATGCACTATTATGTGGTACATTTTTTAACATCCTTTAAAGTACCCAATGATTCATCTGATTTTAAGGAATATAATTATCCATTTTTCAATTTTATATTTTGGTAAATTGATCTATTATTCAATATGAACATGTTTTATTCACGGATCAAAGGTTAATTCATTGAAGAAGATGGGGATATTTTGTGATAAAGGAAACAATTCTGGAAAAGTCGGATTGGACACCATCACACTGATTCGAATGTGGGGCCCACCATACTGGCTCCATAAACCCCAAATTTCGTGCTCATATAGAATACATGGACGTGAACAAATCACTATTAAGGATCCAATGCTAATTCGTCCTCCATGGTGGTCATTTAGGCGGCCCAATTTTGAGACAAAATTCCGGGCCAGATTCTACGGCCTAGAAAAATAGACCACTAATATAATCATATCTTCGAATATAAAAATCCCAATTGGCCCAAATTTTACAGGAGATTAGGAGAAACTAGGGGATCCATTTTTGTCTTCTATTACCTACTCTGATTAGGCCATCTTAAAGGTCTTACAAGTGCGTCTGTTTGGTGGATAAAAGATGACTGCCACCTCGGGTCAAATGTGAAAAAGACCAAGTTCCACAAACATTCCATCCACCTATGGCCTACCACAATTAATTGAGAAAACTTGGAATATTGGAGGCTCTAACCAAGGCTTCAAAAATTCATATTTAAGGATGTGTTGGTCGAGTAGTTGAGTATATTTGATCTTTCATTCATTGTAATGTTATGTTGTAGTTTTGTTGTCTCAAATTTTCCTTGCACATGTAAGCTGTTTCCATTCATCATTGTTTCTTAATAAAATTTCTTCTTCTCTTATTATTATGTTCTTCTATGTATAACATTGATACCATTGGTTCAATGTGTAAACTTTTTCATAGCAAACCTCGTGATATTATCACACAACGGTGGAGTGATTGTTATTTTATTGTGTTTTTTACTTCTCCATTTCTTCCCTCATTAGTCTACTTTCCGCTTCCATTGAAACCATAGAATCAATGGAGGGAAAACCCACTTATGGGTTGATCCAAGGGAGTATAAAGGGGCTGGATTGGATGTTATTTATCACCCCATTAATGTATAATCACTTCTTTAATTTCGATATGTATTTGATTATTTTTAAACCCCATCGTCCTTGTTGAATTTAAGGCCACACACTTCATGTGCTAATACGAACCTTTAACTTGAAGTCCTCAAAACATTGTTCCTTAAAGGGTATAGGTGATTAGTATTAAGGGGTTTAGGTATTAAACCAATAAGTGATGATGTTTTTTTATCTTCTTAAATGAATCCATCTCAAATATAAGAAATTGAAATCATTGAAAAGGAAATACATCCAATCCACCCCAAGCTATAACCTATGACCAAATCATTCTTTTAAATTGAATTCACTTAAATCTGTTAGATATCCTATAAACCCATCTAAAATCAATCCAATTTGGACACTTTATAGGCCAAAACAATCCATAATATGTACGTGTCTGTAGGTTACTTCTTAGGTCTCCGAGGATTCGATAACCCAAGCTAAACTACAAGGACCGTTCTACCTTCATCTCTTGGGAAAATTGGAGCGAGAATCACCATAGTATTCAACACTGAAACCCTATTATGAGAAATTTCCAATATGGTTTATGATTCTGAATAATTAGACCTCATATGCGAAATCATCTCTTGATGCCTCTATAACTACATTGTCTGAGCATTAATCATCGACTACAGTATAGATAACAGTTAAAGACACTATTGTAGTGACTTCACAACCTTTTTATTTTCTTAAAAATGGAATAATAATTAATGAAGCCACACTCATGATTTTCATTCGATTATAAGTCACTTTGAGTCAATATAATCTACTACATAATCTCATTCAAGGGCTTCAGATGGAAATCATCTGCCCCTATGTTGGGAAATAACTAGAGAAGGTGCTCCCCTGGTAATAAAAAAAATGCTTGGGGGTCTTAGTAATGAAGAAAAAATTCATCCTAATACCAAATAAAGATGTGACTAGTACATGGTAGATGAGACAATGTTCATGGTGGAAGGATGTATAACTATTTGAATCAACTCCAAAATAGAAGAATAAGACTCATATGACTCTCTCATAATAGGTGTACCCTCCATGGTATATATTAGTAGACTAATATCGTCAACTATGTTGGAACCACAATCCTTATGACCATTATCGATGTTAGTTCTCTTTATAAACGAATCACTTATATCCTTAAGTAACTCCATCGATGAGAGAGATAAAGAACTTGATTAGGTTAGAGGACTATCCAAATGAGAGACTAGTAGGACAAACACAAAATTAGGATAGGCTGTCACACATGCCTGGTAAAAAACATTGGTAAGGGAAATATGATCATTGGTTGTAACATGTATAATCTCAACTATGGTGTCTTCACAAGGAATTCTTATCTAGAATTGATTAATGTCATAGTGATCTCATTCCCGTCTAATGATAGTTGAAGGGATGGGAGAAACCATCGTAAAATAACCAAATTGTCATGAAAATTAATACGGTGTGTATGGTTTATAGAAAATCAGCTCATCCACCCTAGCTCTGAGAACCCCATTTGTAATGGAGATCATATAAGACCATTCATTAAATATCTGCTTCCATCATAAAAAATCAGACCACTTGGTGAATGGAAGGTAGAAAATGAAAAACTATCAGGATGACAAAGTACACCATTTACCCAGGTAGGGATATGAGACATAGCCCCATCTCTAGAAATATTCAGAAATTTAGGGATGCAATGGTGGGTATAGGGTCCTAGAGGAATTATAGTACTCAGAATAAGAGATGAACTCCCCTATATATCCCAATAGTAACTAAATTTGACCACTGATCCTGAAGAGGGGTTTTACCTTCTTGTATATAATCCAACATATTCTAGAGGCATGGAAGGATTGGTACTTCTAGGTTAATATGAAACCCTTATTCAGGTCATTCCATCATAACCAATGTGTAGTAATGTATTCCTAAGCATGTATCCCCAACTAGGAGGAGACACCCATTAAAGAACATATAAAGAATACCTTCCTACATAATATTTGAATAAACCTCTAGGTTTACTCGATACCCACATCAGGTGTAGTCCCCAACCAAAAATATTTCCCAATTTGATCTAGAACTACCACATAATTACTAGAAATAAAATAGAAGGGGGTGAATAACATTTGTTCTAACCTCACTTCCACATATAAAAATATTGATCCATTCTATGAATTAAATCACTGAGTGCACTATCAGCTCAATCCCCAATTTCTTCTTCACAATCACAAACATCTCCCTATACAAATATTTATTATATAGAGTATCATCACAAATGTCATCAGCATGAAGGAATTCTCCCTAAATCACTCCAGGGGGAGGAATACTACCTAGTTAATGGTTCTACAATAATTTGATACCCACATCACCGTGAGGAAGATGTACTGTGTTTTTTCTAGGACACTGATGGTTAACCATTTCTAGGAGAAGGTCAGTATGGAGGTTACTGATGAATTGAGAGATCGACATAGAATTTTTTTTGAGATGGGACCAATATAGATCATCCTCAAAAACCAAATATCAAGGATTATCCAAAAATTGAAAGGACCATTCATTAGATAGATTTCAACCGGGATGGATATCCCATATTGACTAACATCCTCCATCAAATGTTTATATAAAAGATGTGAACATTCATGCATATCTCATAGAAATAGAGTTTGGATCATGATCATGTTCATCCGGACATAGGGGAGAATTTTCATACATATAAGACAAGACCTTATATTGGGTAGATTCTAGCTTACCATCACAAATAATTGTTACATAAGAGCAGTCGGGGGAACCAGATACCATATGAAATGGTAGATTAAAATCTGTTGGATTTACAGTGTCATAATCCAAAAAACCAAACCCATATTGAGTATGTCAATCATATAAGGGATAATTATGAATTCAGAATTAATGTAACTACTAAAGGACCAATGTATTATTACACACATGGTATCAGAGATTAGAATTTAAATTCGTGGAAATCATGAACCTCTCAATGCCATAACTGAAGAATTTTGGTGGGTATTAGAAGCCATCTAAAAATAACTAATTGGCATAGGTCATACATATATAACATAAAAAACTGTCAAAATATTTAAGCATTATATGAGGAAACAACATAAATTTGTCTTAAGAATCATGAACCAAATAAAGAGGTCATGGGTCACCTAATATCTAGAGGATGTGTAGGGTGCATGAACCCTAAGAGTCATCTTGTGAACTTCTTTCCCCCCTCCCTAAAGAAACATTATTGCGTGACCTCAACATGGTGACATGAATCATAAATGGTTGAAGCATCAGGACATCAGATCTGACAACATATTTTGGAAAACCATATACCTCATATCCATTGTATGAAAGGATACCAAACTCATGTTCGTGATAGAGGAAGATGAGAACATACGCGTAATGTTTCCTCGTAAAAGAGAATTATAATAATGATGTTGTGGTTAAGGCCTCTATATTGTTTTCATGATCATGATTTGTGGATATGTATTGTAAACAGAAAATATTTGAAGCATTCTTGAGAATAGAAATCCAGGGAAGTGAATCTGTCTGTACCCACACATACTCATAGGACATTTCATATAATACCAAATGCCACCTGATATACTAAACATCAACCAAATCACTAGTTCGTGACACCATCAAGGATTATGGTGGGAATTTTTTTCCTCTAAATCAACTCCATGTCCCCTTGAATGTAACTCCCAAGGAGATGGGTCATTTTTTGATGCCCTCTAAATAATCACCAAAAAAATCACAATGGAATAATTTCAAGAATAAAGATATAATTTTCTCCACTAAAAAAATGGAAGAATGGAATGGTCGAAGACACATAGATAACATGAACCTATATGGACTCATAGTCATTTGACCATTTCAAGGTCATACAATGTCCCCACACATAGCGCATAACCCACTATATATCCCACAGAGCCCCCTTAAATGAGTCCTTATACCGATGAGAAGGCTCTCTTTACAACTAGTGTTTACATGATGGAAACGGAATGAGGACCCCTAGGCCACATGGATTTCCAATTTAATGTTCTAGACAAACCCACTAAATTTTTTGAAAATAAAGAGAATAAAATTCCAAAGATAGACACCCCCAGCGGTCGTAAAGAACCTGTGCCAAATCATCATTGAGAGAACTATATAACGATGGATATATATAAGAAACTCTCATAACTCCCAAACCACTATGGAGTAAAAAAGGAGATAATTATAATGAGTAAATAGGTGTTTTCGGTGACTGAAGGACACACAACAAGACCTGCGTGGCCTTTCAAGTCTTTGGTCACTCACAAACATCACCTCATGGAATTATTCTGGAATTTCATAGTCACCACACAGAAGTACTTCATTTTTTCCAGATATCCCCATCGGTGCGGAGAGGATATAAGGATAGACCTATCCACCACAATCTTACACACACCATGTATGATTCATATTGTTCACGTGACATATCATTATAAAATATATTAAAAATCCTTAACAATTCATGTAAAAAACCGCAAGACCACCCACCCTTTGTGAAATTAAATTGAGGATATGAAGTGTAGGAGGATAGATGTGTTCTCGGTAATTGAAAGGAATGTGATGTGACCTGATAAGTCTTTGAGACACCATGAGACCACAACTACATGTTTGACTCATCATGTAAAACTCTACTGTATTGTCTACCACACTAAACAGGAGTCCTCAAAAATATTTTGAAAACTCTACGGAACCCTAAGGATAAATGAAAAATTTTTTCCGATGAAAATATCATGTATCACCATGAAATACATATTTTTCATGTCACGCATCATCGACAAGTATTAGAATTATCTTCAATAAGACTCATTCAATCATGCATGACTCCCTACCACTGGTACATAAAAGAAATGAGATACAAAGGGAGGAGGTTGGAGGTACACACGTTCAATGAAAGGAATGAAACACACCCATAACACCCACAACATGATCCCACAAGTCCCTTGGATAGGCCTTACATATCTCATGAGACAATTGGACATGTCACCGAGCATCTCAGGTATGCCTCCAAACTGTCACCTGGATCTTGTGAATGTTCTTCAACATGTCATTGTGAAAACATTTATTCCATTAGACACATGTACATGATCAAAAAATTATTCAACAACAAAAAATAATAAGATAATGGAATCTATTAATGGTCATTAAAAATCAGGTGTTTTGTTTAGAGTGGTTTACAACAGAGAGTCATGAAACTGTGTGGTAGTAGGACCCTACACCGACTTTAGCCTGGACTCCTGCCAGATTTGCAACACAAACCGACTAGTATATAGGGTGGAATGAACTATAAATTACCCACCCCAGTAACATAAATTTTCAAAATACTCTTTGACGGGACCTATCAAGTAGTGATGTACCAAGACACGTAGCCACTTTATCAGAGCAACCAACCATGTGAATTGAAAACCATATATCAGGTAATACAATGGAGGGAAGTTGGAGTAGACATGCACATGGAATGGAAGACATTGTGTGATCATTCATAGATCACATGAAGGTTATTTGGTAAACTATTCCATGAATATCATGTAATCCTACTAGATCACACAATACTTAAGATAAACTAAAACTAAACAAAACCATGGAATTCCCAATTCAAGGATTAGAACCATGATCAAAGGAAGAAGTCTAAAGATAAGGAAATAATTTCCCTCAAATGTTTCATGGGTGTTATTTAATAAAATGTGAAATCACCATAACACATTACTCAGACATCAGTCGACTCCTTTGACTTGTAATAGAGGACACACTAAATTCTCAAGAAACGTCAGAATAAGTCCCACTGTTCCCCTGTGGATGTAACTTCAATTATATGAACACTATGGGACCATAACCTTGTACATGATATGTCCCTCTAACACATCGCCTAAGTCATATAATGTTGTTCAATCACGTCAAATGAGTCTCATGAATATAACTGGGCATGACAACTTGGATCTTGCACCACCCTCAGGGCAAGTCAGCTGAGACTCTCGATGCCCTCAAAACCTATTATCCTAGCCTTGAAATGTCTCCAAAAAGTGTAAGCCAAGACACACAACATACATTATACTGTGTCACACCAACTCTTGAGACACCCTACATATGTGTCAGGTAGATCATGTGATGTCTCCCAGGATATGAAAACAGGGTTATGCAATGCACTCTATATGATTTAGTCTAGGTCATGCAATGGTCCCCAGGACATGCCAACTGGGTCCTATGACACTCTCCAAATTTGTTAGTCCATGTCAGAAGTTGGATCCATGGATATGTTAGTTCAGTCATATGACACCCTCCAAAAAAGGGGACCATGTCAAAAGGGTATCCTCAACATGAATCCCTTTAAATAATTCAATAAAATACTACTATGATTCTTTCCATATTCAGGATACATATTTGTAACTTGATCAATTAATTTACATGGATAACTCGCTAAACCCTATTTCTCACAACAAGAATCACTCATGTGGTATTCGAGAACTCTATTGTTCATGTCTTTTTCACTATACATAAACGTACTACAAGGCCCTCAGTATTGGTATACACTAATGCATTATTAAAACCCCAAACATAGCCACAATGTCTCCAAATATGATAATACACCATAGCCTATCAACAGGTTAATGGATAACCAAACTATGATGACTCTGATCCTACCGTAATCAAGATACATAGGACACCTTCCCATGTATTGATATTTACACAAAACACCACATGTACTATCCAAGTACAAATGTCTCATAAATATACACCATGAAGATAATCAACTATTCTCCATGTTTCGCAAACTAAACATTTCTCATGTTAGATTTAAGAGATGTGAATGAACACATAATTAGGTAGCATCAATGAATGTCCAACATATAAGAAAATATATATTAGGTACAATCCAAAGAGTATCAAAGAACTACAAGGGTTTTGATTCAAAAAATATTCAAGATATATATGACACCTCATAATGGACCAATCCCATCTTCGTAATATTAACCACCTCCTATCTTGGTACGACATTTAAAAGAACTTGGTTATATTGTCACATCACATAAATCAGCTATTCTCTTTTAAGGAAATGGACGAAGAACCAAAAATATATATATATTAATCTATTACTGGGACTCAATTCATTTTTATAATTATATAATTAACCAATAAAACATTTTTTCAAGCTAATCAGTCCCATATCTAGACTATGATGGTATCCAAAAATGTATTAAAAATTAATAAGAGTGGATCGAAGTAGAAACATGTTCCCCTACGATGGGTGCAATGAGGCTGACCTACAATATTATCGGCTAATGTGAGTCCCCAATACTTGTTGTGATTTAAATCCAAGATTTCCACCAACCTGTGGACAGTAGGTCTAGACCCATCTACAGATGGTGGAACCAGTTGGAGTTTCTAGAAAAAATTGAAAATTGTAGCCAGAGAATTAAAACCATTTCAAACCATGAAACCATAAGTAAATGGTATCATATAGACCATGTGACATGAGTTATAGTATCATCTCTAGATATTTGATGACCACTTCACCTAGTGGATCTTGGAAAGGTGGATCTTAGTGTATTCCCTGATATAGGTTATCACTGACTCATGATGGGGGATCTGATATCCCACAAATATCTTTTGAAGGAAACTTCTATTTTTTTGGTAATTAGTGATACCATTTAGTGAGTTTTACAAAAAAATAATTGAGATAATTATAGTCTTGATCCATAAAACATTGTCAATTAGGATGTGGTCCTCTTGATTTGAAATATTTATGTATCTTCATAGTTATTTGGAAATGGCGAGGTATAGGATAGTGGTTCTAGTTGCGCTCTAGGAGTTATTATCACATTATTGATCTCATTGAGAAAGATCTAAAATAAAATTCAACTTATTGTGATATGTATTCTCAATAATGGTTTGGATAATTGAACCATAACAGTTTGAGGAGGCATGAGCATGAGGACCACCTAGGTTGTGGCCAAAACAGAAGCCTCTCAAGGTGACGTTTTCATGACATCTATTAACAATAATGATTTTAAATTTGAGCCATTTTGTGGGTTGAATGGTGAAATACACCTCAAAATGATTATTTATTTCACATCACTACTTCAACAAGATAGGTATCTATGTCTTGGGAATAATAACTGGGAGATCTTTCCTGAACATTTATCCACTAGATACCTTATTAATAGAAATTAATTTAAGGTGGGAATGAAAAAAATCCTTTTTCTATGAATATATGTTTATTTTATTCATGATGTTAGAAGTGGTGGTAAAGAGATTTTTTCTTTTAATATTACATCTTGTTGATGTGAGGTTGTACTGGGAATTATTCGAATCAATTTTGAAGACAATAGAGTTGCAGTGATTTTCACAGAAAAACAAATGTTGCTTCATCTGTCTATGAGTGATGAACAGTATATATATGAGGATTGTTGGGACACATTAGCATGAAATATGTCATCAATATTTATATAATTCCATCAATGATCATTTTTTACTATGATTATACTAACATAGAGTGAATGGAGAGAGGATTCTGTAAGCCTTTGTTCACTAAATTATAATTGAGAATTTACTTTTACCCTATCCAGATGGCCATTTATAATTGATCAATCGTGTTGAGTGAACATGATTCAGGTTTAAATTTCCATTTTGATTCATAAATTAAAGTATCATCTCTAATCACTAGGGTATTAAATTCATAATTATTACCACTCTACCACTACTGTATAATTATTTTGAGTCCTTATAGGATAGTCATGGAAGACAATGTTAGAAAGATCAGAGCGAGTGTGTAACAATGTTGGGGTCCTAGCATTCCATCAACTGTTGGGTAAAAAAGTGTATAGTTAACTCAAGGGAGGATGAGGATTGTCTCATAAATGTTATGAGTCCTCAGTGGATTGATGATTTGGGTCCATTGGAGTTATAGAGTTACAGTTTTTTACCTAGGGTTGTATACTATATTCATGAATCATAGCACTTTAATCTTCTTACAACTATTTTGGGTTTGTGATTTTGTTTTCCTCTTATCCTTAATGCTACAGTAGAATTGTTTTTCTGTGATTTTCCCTAAATTTCATAGCCACGGGGGTATTTTCATGACTTCATTTACAATAGCGATATGGGGGATCTAGAAATTGGGAGTGGAATGTCCTTTTAAAGTAGGTGATAAAATTTAGAACTGGTTGTAGAAATATACATTGTGTAAAGTTTTATCCTTAGATGTGTTCTAGTTGAAATTATATGAAATCATTGGGGGATCTCCTGTGAGCGAGAGACACAAATGATGGTTCAAATATCCCACCTTTTTTAGACTTTTCATTCCATAGAAAAAATTATTTGAAGGATGACTGATGTAATGTAAATTTTTCATTCATGTAATAATGTATAATATTTTTACTAATATTTCCTTAGTGAGTAACAATTATTTATTGAGATTCTGTGGCCCATTTATCCTAGAATTGAAATTTGAATTATATTAAAAATATTAATATAACACATATGATGTTTTCTTGAAAAAGGGGATTCAATCATAAACAGATGACCAAAACTTAAATATATGGGATCCATTTAGTTTAGAACATAGGTATTCCCTTGGAATGACATAATAATTTTCATCATGGGATGTTTTTGAAAAATTCATCATAAGCATAAACAAATAAAATTATTTTATTAATTAATTTTATTTACATTATTTCTGAAATAGTTATTATATTTACCATTAAATATATTGTTATGGATTTTGTCTCATGGTTGGATGTAAACCCCTAGATTACTAGGAGCCATTGGAAGAGAGACAACATGGAAATTGATGATGGATAAAGACCAGATCCATGTTCATGTGACAATGATATTTATGGATGTCATTAAAAAAATATATGACAATTATTTATCAATGGTCCATCCAAACTATATGAATGATTTTTTCATTTTAAATTTATACCTATTGAATATCCCGTTATTGCCCTGAATCAGTGGACAACTTAAATGATTCGTGGATCGGTCATTTTGATGAACAAAATTATTTGTTGAGTTTACGAAAAATAATTTATTTTTTATTCATTTATTTATATAAAACATTTTACAACATTCCAATGGAAATGGATTAGGGGAAAAAAGTGTATATTGTTCATTCAACACTTTTGTTTTATGGTTTTTCTCCCAATACTACTTTCACTTTTCATTGGAATTTTCCATGGACTACGGTTCCAAGAATATCAATTGATTGATCATTTTGAATTCAATCATTGGGGAAAAAAATTCATTAAAAAAATTCAATGATGGATATTTGGAGATGTGATTGTGGAATAAGACTACAGAAGGGGATACAATGAATTATTGTAACATATTCTATGTGATTGTGGTGTAATAATCTATAATGGATGAAAATGGATGTTCCCGAGTACCAGATATGTTCATATTTCATCCATCGATGACAAATACATCTGATAAAACACATATCTATGACTTATGGTGTGACTGATGGTGGATTCAACAGTTTCGAGGTCATGGATTAAGATCTATGAAGCATTCCATGAGTTATGTAAAAAACCATACAACACACTATGTAGTTCTATGAACACATATCCATTATCCTCTTCTGTGTTGTGCTAGGGTTTCAGTGTGGAGATAAATATCACACACTGTGTGACCAGAATCAGATTAAATGTGACAAAAAATAATGTTTATTTTAATGTATAGGGTTTACACACCCAGAAGTCTGGGTGGAGTTTCATGCCATGTGGACCATCCTAGATGTCGTGTACACATTGGAAGGTGAGTCAGTGTGTAAAGGGAATATTTGATCAGTTGATTGTGTGGGTCATATATATCACGTGTAGATATCCACATCCAGTTTATTTGGTAATGTTAACGGGCACAACCAAGAAGACACACCATGTTATTAGAAGACTCTTACACACTATGTACCATAAGAACACACATCATTGTGAAATAATGATAATTCCAGGTGTGTAAAAGACACATGATTTTCTATGACTAGTGAGACATGATTGTAACCGCCAAGTACATGTCATATACTCTATAGAGATGAGATTGGATTAAACTTTCTTCTTAGCTAAGCTCAATCAGAAGTTTATGTGAGCTTCCATATATATGTTTTGTTTGAGTGTGTTCCCTTGGTCTATTCTAATGGGGGTTTAGTTTGGTATCTCATTACAATAACATAGGATGATCCTAGTCAAGATTGCATTAATTACTTAAATGTTGTAGATTTTCTTTATTTTGTAGTGAGATGACGTAGACCTCTTTGAATACCTACTGAATAGCATAAAGCATGCATCCCACCAAGTGGCCTAAAGTGATCATAATTTCACATCTTATTACCTTATATGATGTATTTGGAATTTACTTGTATAAAAATAAAGGGGAAACAATCAAATAGCTTATATAATGTTTCCAATATGTTATAGTGTCTCTCAGTGGGTGGTGAGTGATGATACCTATCTATGTATTGAGATCAGATAATTCAGTTTAGGCGTAGTCTAATAATGTGAGAATATAATATGAACCATCTTAGATTTCTTCCTTTTATATTCTTAATGAGAATTTATCCTATTATGAGTGATATTAGTGAAATTAGGGACCATGGGCTCTGTTCTCCTCAATGAGTTTTATTTGGATCCTTAGATACAGAATCCTAGCTTGGCATTACTGTATTGCTCATTTCCTTGAGACTATGTTTCTTTGCTCAGTATATCTCAATATTTTTGTAATATGTATTGTATACCAATACTGGTGTATAGATACAAATTATTGTTGAGGATTTTTTTTGATTTATTGGCATACTATTGTTTATTGTTGTACTCACATGTTCATGGGCTCTACCCGCATGGGTTGTGTATTATACAGACGATGTTCCTTTTGGTTGATACCTTACTAGTCTAGGAGTAGGTTGGGCTGGAAAAAACAAGGTGTATACCAATGTTTCAATTGAATGTAGTCAACTTATTATGATAATGTCATTTATTTCATTTGAATATTGGTTGTCCCGGTACCTGGCCCCCTTTTAAAAATTCTTGTATATTCCTCTCATACTCTAGTTGTGGTTTTATTGTTTTATGCAAGCATTGTCGTCTGTTGTTTTATCTTTTATAATTTAATTAGATTGGAATGTACTTATACATAAATATAATGCCTTTCAAGTTTTTGAAATTCCTTCTTGATTATAGTTGTCATCCCCTGTCCTATTAGAAGAGGGTTATGGTCGTATCATCTCGGCCCCCTTCAGGCCAAACAGTGAAAAAATTCTATACTGACTAGTTTTTTTTCAATTATATCAGTAAAGACTATATACATTACTTCTTATCATATTATAACGAAACTATTGTGTCCTAATGCAATTTTTGTGAATAAATATTACATTTACCTTTCTTGAAATATTGTCTTGTGTATATCCTCATTCACAATTATTTGATAACACCCAGACTAACGATCCAACATAGATATGTATTTTGATCCTCATAGATAATCAAATAAGTCAAACATCTATGTTAGGGTATAAATTTTTGCAATAATTTAATTATCAAGGTTATGATTACCAATGAAAAGTTAAATTGAACCATCATTCTTCTTAATGATGATGACCGTTTCACCCAATTGTGAAGAATTTGGGAATATAAACCCTTTATCATCATTCTAATAAATTTACTTACATATCTCTTTATGTTCCCCTATATATATTCTGTACTAATTCTTGGATAATGGGGATTCCCTAGGAATATTTTTGATCGAAACATTAACCTATCATCTTGGACAAAGACAATCAAAAGGATCAGGAAACACATAATAATATTCCTTCACAATGCGGAAGCCTTCAAAAAAGATATTTTCTATAGACTCAATCGTTTGATCTAGATATGATTTCATTAAATGAAATAATATCCATGTATTTTAGGTTTAATATAAAAAATATTGATACGCCTCATCTCTTTTTTACTGAATAAGGGGATGATTGACTATAGGAAGAGCGATTTCCTTATTATAGAAACATATGATGGATCTATATAATGAAATCCAATCCATACCCAGAATTGCATCAAACTATACTAACAAGTGTATAAAACTTTTCAATGGGAATTTAATAAAAAAAATTCTAAAGGATCTGATTTATATACTCTTGATAAAATATAATTTCTATTTTTTATTTTTTCCAAATTCTATACTTATAATATTTTTGGCAGTGGTAAAATTATTATACAAATGCTCCAAGATATTATGGAATGTGTAGAACCAGAATAAAAAAATATGTTTTCTATTATTTATTGAATAACTAGAGTATCTTTATCCACATAGATTTTTGGATTCATCTTAGTCATTGAAATGGAATAATATTTCCCTTGTTGCTTTGGAGGCTGTTGTGATTGATTGACTCTAACAGTTCTAGCCATATTTATTTGACATAAAATGTTCTATTGATTCATGAATTTGAAAAATTGGACCAAAAAAGAGGGTGGGACATAGATTCCCATTCTTCCATTAAATTTTTTGGATTCTACTAGAGAAAATAATAATCTAATTTCCCTTCCATCTCAAATTTAATTAATTTTCTATACCTCCTCAGAAACTTTTCTGGGTTCTTCTTTGCACACATTTTACATGTGGAATTTTACAATTTCATAACTATGTTAGAAATTTAACTCCAACTCCGGCATTATATTCTCATGAGAACTATTTGATTTTCAAATATCAATTTTGAATTTGAGGTCAAACTAGGAAATTTATCATAGTTATCAATGGATTGAATCCACATGTCTTTTCATAGTCTAGATTATATCCCACAAAAGAAGTGGTAAACATTGAATTTAGGTGTAAAAATTTATAGAGGTATATTTTAATATCTAATAATGTATTCCCCATATTCCCCATTCGATTGATTGTATTTTTTCTCTAGTGAAATGAAATACCATTCCATTTTATGATGAAGAGTTAACAATTTATATTGCTCAAAAAACATTATCCTGAATTCCTTGTACACCATATCTTCAATAGATTATTCATGATTCCGACTCATAATCAATGTCCACCACTAATTATATTCTAAATATATTTTATAAACAACTATTATAACCTTTATTTATTGCGAAATTGTACTATAGAGATGATATTGTCAGTGGAGTTTATTTATTGTTCCATGATTAAGGGATCATATGATCCTTAAACAGTTAGAGTCCATTGTAAAATAAAGGTCTCGGTAGTAGAATAGAATTTAATAGGATAATTATGGAGTGAATACTAATTCATGTTTCTATTTTGATCATGATCCAATTGAGATATTAGTATCATAAAAATCCCAATTTCTTCTCCCATCAGGTTGAACCATTCATTTTTGAAGTCACCACATCGACCTCTACAATGGTTTTCTAGTAAATTAAACCAATTTCCTTCCATTGGTATGAATAAAATGAATCTTATGGAAGATTTATTTAAAAATATTAAAAAATTGTAAATATAATTAATAGGATAATTTACAAATGACCCATATTTCAATAACATCTGAATTTCTAGGATTGAAACAATATTATCCATGATCTATTATATAGTATTGAAAATTATGATACATTTTCCCCTTATTATAGGATATTGATGATCTAGTTAATTAACTAGATCATATCCATTATGAGTTACAAACTTAGTCTCTATAATGTCCAATTTTAATTCACTATTTCCTAATCATTTATAGTTCATGACAGTGTTTTCAGGTCATATCCTTAGGTACATCAGTACCAAATCCACAGCCACATATACTATAAAAATAGTATTTATTTTAATAAAAATGATATATTATATAATTTATCAATATATAGGGATATATTCTTCCATTTAGTTTAAACTATAAGGCTTTTAGTAGTGTTTTCTAATGATAAACCCCAAAAATAACTAAACATCTATTTTATACCATCTATGAAAAATTGTTTCTTTATACCACATTAATTTATGTTTTTTACAATATATAACATATAATAAATCATAGGAAATATAGATTTATAGTTTATATCAGTAGTTAAGATCATTAAAAACAATCTAAAATAGGGGTACATCAACATTATTGGAAACATTCATAACATACTCATAATATCCCATAACAATAAAAACTTCATGGGATAACCTTTGGACACACATAATCATGGATGAGATATAAATCTTTATAATAGATTTAAAATGGAAAAAATATATTTTATATGTTATAGAATAGTATTTTAGACAGAACATAAAATGACTGAGAAACATGAACATGAAACAAGATTTATGATAAATGATGGTAACTAAAATGGTACAAGGAATTGTTAGAAAAAAATTAAAAATACCATGTTATAATATGATAATGATATCATAGAAGGCATAATAATATATTCGAAGATTTCTTGTTATGTTTTAAGCTCATTCTATAGCACCTTTCATGATATCTCATGAGGTGAAAACATTACCCAATGCATTGGAGCAAAATATAATTCTGGGTGCACTCATCCCTTTTATACCATGTACATGGAAAAGTGTCACACATAGATCAATCATAATAAGATAATATTTCATCCAATTTAATCTGAAGATATATGTGTTGTAATACCTACATGGATGTACATAATTAAATAAATATTGATATGCCTTTTTGAATACCCTTATGTTCAAATAATGATGGTATTAAGAAAATTTTTTAGCTGAAAAAAGAATAGTGAAATTTTTGTATAAAAATGAAAGAACAAAAAGATTCATAAAATCATTTAATGATATATAATGTGGTATATTATAATTTATAAATAAAATGTATATTAATGGAAACATGGAATTTAATAACTTAATAAAATTATACCGAATGAGATATAAAGGTGATTCATGGTATTAAATAAATGATTTTAATACATTAGAATAAAAGATAAGTTTTGGGGAATTAATAAAATATTATAAAATAAATAAAATAACATAAAAATCAAACTATTTTAACGGTAAAAAATAAATTTTATTTTCTTTATCCTTTATAACATCACATTTGGATCATTATGACATTATAACCCATAAAATTATTATTTTTTAATTGAAAATTAGACAAACTCAGAAAATTATGGGAGATTCACAATTGGATTATTTTGAAATTATGATTCACATAAAACAATATTTATTTTATTTGAATAATTTTAAAAAATTATTTGTTTTAACATTGAAAATAACCATCGACATTTAATGTAAAATGATGGAATTTTTGACAATATTAATTTTCCTACCATTAGAAAAACTATTTTTTACTTCATAAAATCACATTATCAATCATACAAAATAAATATTTTTTAATAGCACTATTTTATATAAAATTTATTAATTTGAAAAAATAGTTGTCAACGTAGATGCATAAAATGAAATTACATATTACCCAAAAAAATTATTTCTATTTTATCGAATTAAAATAAATATCATTTCTAATATAACAATAAAATTAATTAAATATATTAATTAAAATATATCAAATAAAATATAAATACTAATATTAATATGGTCATGATAAATAAAATTGTATTACACCAGAAACTTCCATGAGGATAAAGTGTCCATTAGTGAGACTTCAATATGGTGGTTTGATGTACATGGTTTTGGATGTGATATAGAAGAGCATCAACATCGCCGATAAATGGTTTCACTCATGATTTAGATGATGTATATCTTATTGGTAATGGTCAAGGTAATGGACATATTATAAAACCTTCCATGCATACTCCAACAAAATAGGAATTATATGATACGATCTTATTTGTTGAGGTCATCAAATTCTACTTTTGAGTCAATTGGATTTTTCAAAATGCTTTATTTATACTATTCATATGATAATCATTCAATGAATATATTATCTACGGTTATGATAAATTAAAATATTTTATGTCTAGTATGATATATTAAAACCAAATAAGTGGATTGGTTTTATATTAAGATAATACATAATAAGGAATTTAATTCCACCAATAAGATAATTTAATTTATAAAAGTACAAGTTGTTAAAAAAAATATAACTAGAGAGGCCTAGTGTAACAGTATGGAAAAACATCAGTATTTTGAGTAGAAATACAAATACACAAATTAGTTTTCCCATCATTCACAAATAATACAAAAAATGGTCCCACATTCAAAACCAATTTGTCAACCATGTTAATAACATGTTATTCAACCAAACTCATAATCCCATTTATTGACTATATTGATAATTCCCCGATCCTAGAAGCCCATATAAGGTGAATTATTGTAATAAATTGGCATTACTACAAAGAATCAAGTCCCGACAGACCGATTAGTTTGGCAGTTTTGAAAAATAGATCACATTCATGAACGTTAAATTTCAATTTATAACATAAAATAATCCATAGATAATCCTTGGATAATTTCCTTATTCTTACAGATTAATCCTTCATTGAAATCATAATATATTTCTTGGCATTTGAGGAAAATAAAACATAAGAAATTTGTGAGCTCAAATGTACAGTAAGGTTAAATAATTTAGAAGATGTTGTAAACATATAAGGCTATATGTGTAAATAAACTACATATATTTTAAACATATTCTTGAACATCATATGCAAAAATAAACCAAACATTACCTTATAAACATGAAAATGGATATTCTATAGGTTTAATAATCACATTAACAACTAATTTCATAATGATTGAATGCATAATGCAGGACATCATATAAATATGGTCAAGGCGTCATGCCAAGACTAAAAATAACCTTTTTGTCAAGGACTTATTCCAAGATAGTAATTTGTCTCATGAGACCTATCGATGCATCACATATCAATAGTGGGTTCAACCCATCACTTACTAAGTCCAATACATTCTTTATATGAAATTTCTAAAACATAACATTAAAATAATTATTAAAACAAGAATAAAAAATGTCAATACTTTAACCCTAAATCATGAATGGTATAAAAATAGAACATTCGTAGTATAAAATACCATAAATCATTAAATACAATATTGAATATTGTATTTATAATAAATCAACCTCAATCAATAATAATATCCAAAAATAATGTTGACATAGTTGAAAATGATTAGTAAAACCATTGGAGAGAAATATATCTTTTTCACAAAATCATTTAAAAATCACACATTTTATAAATGAATACATTTAAAAGATGTTTTTGAATCAATGTGTCTCATACCACTTTCAATATTTTAATATTAATTACAATTATAAATCATTCATGTCTATATAAATTAATCTTTAAAAAGCATTTTGAAAAATTTGACATTAATGTAATTGATTCAGAAAAATAAATATTTAAACCATTTAAAATTATATATTAGATAAATATACCTTTAAAAAGAATCATTTTGAAATATATTCAATGAATCATTGACATGGATAATAAATATTTCCAACAAATACTTACACAAAAACAATCTCGGATAATAATGAAATTGAGGAAATAACCCTTAAACTGTGCATTAAGGGCACATTTTACCTTATCTATAATGAACATTGAATGTTATTAAATAATAAAATAACAATTTTCAGATTTATTATTTTATTCATGAATCATTAATGACTTCATGCAACTTATGTAACAATAATTTCCATGTTAATAAAACATTTCGGGTAATAATTGTTTTGGGTATTATATGTTTTTTAACTTGTTATTAATGATCATATCACTTATATCAAGATTTAATTACATCCATGATATACAAATTATATATGAATCATATAAATTAAGAATATAAATATGTATAATAGATATATATAAGAAATGGAAAACAGCGTTTGTGGAGACGGTAGGCAGTGCGTACGCATTAACGTTGTTTTCGTTTTCATATCACATTGAATGAAAGTATGTGAATTGGATATATGTGTATATATAGATATATCCAATATTAATATTATTTCACATATTACATAATTATTTGTAATATATATATTTCTTAATCATCGTAGAAGGGTGAACATGGAAATGAATCTAACTGCGTCATGTAGACGGTAAGTCGTAAAAAAACATGAGCGATGATATCATTATATTGATAATGAAATCATTTGTAATTTTATGATTATATATATAAAATAATTAAGATTTTATTTTTAATGTTTACAGCAATTATACTCATTATTATGCTCATATAAATATTGAAGCGTTGAATAATAAACTACACCATGACGTAGAGATGGTAAGTCGTACGTACGCACATATAGTGACTTTTTCATTCATAAGATTGATAGAATAATGAATATGGTTGATCCATATTTATAATAACATCCCAATATGTATAAGGTACTGGAGTTATTATTTTTATACGAAAACTACAATGAATGTGGAAGTGGAAGAAGAAATGAACATTGAAGAGGTGATTAAATAATTAACTATTCTTTGTGTGATTCTTTTTTGTTTGAACAAAAGGGCTCCTTTGGTAGGATTTTGGATCAATGTTAGGCATCTAGGATGAATTGAGGGTAGTGGTAGGATATTTTAGAATGGGTTTTTGGATAAAAATGGCTTTGGAGGAGTTATTTCGAGGGAAGGGGATGTTCCCTTTTATAAGAGAGCTGAGGGTTACTTTGGGAAAAGATTGAATTATTATTTTATTTTAAACACATTTTTGGTTTCTAATGGATCCAAATAGAATTATTTAGAGGATATTGTGGGTATGGGTTGAAATCATCACATCAAATAGGTTTTATAAATGATTGGTCACTATATTAAACTTCTCATTTAGATTTAACTCTTAGTTAAATAGACTAACTTTTACCATGTGTTCTTGTATTTTATATTACATGGTAAATAAAAATACTATAAAATTCCAAAAGAACCACAATTGGTTCTATAATGAAATATATTTCATTATATAATTATGTTAGCCGAAACTTATATTTTATGGATTATGTTATATTTTAATAATATATTATCTGTTTAAAAAACTCATTTTTGACAATTTTGAAACTATTTAATATTTGCTTTTTTTGGGAAAGTCACAAAAATATGATTAATTCGAACAAAATACATTATATGAAACCTAATATATCATATTAACCAATAAAATTCATATAATTCATCAATAGTATCTATTTACATTTATTTTGATATTTATAATATTAATTATTTTTATCATTCATGAATAGCGTAATTATTGAATCATCATTGTGTCATAAATAAATTTAATTATTTGATGTCTAAAAATTATAAATACGATAACATGATGTTGTAAATATTTTTATCTTTCTAATGAATATTTATAGTCATGGTTATGTTACATAACACCGTATATAACTTTTTTTTAGTCAATAATATTTAAATTTTACACTTTTAACTCTTTTTTAAACAATGTAATAATAAAAGTGCTAATAATATCCATTTAGATAAAAAGGATATTATATTTTTCCTAAATAATAATTTGTTCTAAAAATATTTATCCAATATAATTATGAAATATGTTAGGGTAATTACAATACCATTTTTACCATTAATTACAATATTTACTTTTAACCATGGTAAATAAAATTTAAAAGTTACTATTCACCCAATATTATTTTCATCTTATTGAACCAAATTTTTCTAACTGATGTCAACTGTGTCTATCATATTTTTTAAATTCAATTAACAAGGATGGTAATATTACATTTTATTCAAATTCGAAAATGTGCTTAGTAGGTGGGTATAAGACGTTAAAAAGTTCAATACGCTATTATATATCTAATATTTTTATAAAATGACTCAAAATACATAAATTGGACTTATATATTTATTATATATATATATATTCACATTAATATAATTTTTAATTTAAAATAAATATTTAAATGAAAAAGTAGGTTTTTATCTACAACAAGGTGTTTTTCACTATTCATCAATAAATTTAATGTATTGAGAAAAATAACATAAATTCCACCAAATATAATTTTGATATTAAAAACTAAAAGAATGATATATATTTTAACATGTTCAAAACATAGAATTTTCATTAACTAATTTATAAATAATTCCTATTTTAGATACCAAAAAGTCGTTTTTCGAGAAGTAAAAACTATCAAAAGATTGAAATGTTTTTATTTTCAATTTAAATATGAAATTATATCCAATGACCATAATTATATTAAATAATAAAAATATAATATAATTATGTATCAAAACCATTTAAATATATAATTTAACCATATGAATTAATTTCCTTAAAATTGCTGTTTTCAATTAAAATTTAGTGTCTTTCACTATTCATCAAAATACATATTTTTTACAAAAAAACACCAAACATTTATAAAAACTAAATTATTATGACCCAAATCTAAATAAAAAGTTTATTTTGTAAAATTTAATATATAAATGTGTCAAAATATGGATTTAATTATGTTTCACCATTAAAATGCGGCAAAATTGCATTTTTTAAAAAATACTTCTTTTATCTGAATAGTAGAATTTGTTGTTATATTATGCCTAACAAACACATAATATGCATGTTAAAATTATATGTATTATTAAAAATGTAGTTAATGATATTTTAAACTTCTTTTGGAATGGAATTTTTGGTTAGTGTTGGTGTGCTCTTACTCAATGTTGGGTGTAGTGCATGTAATTGAATTACATTATAGAGATAATGTACTATGAAATAACAGGGTGTTAAATTATCCCCACCTTCAATAAATTTATATCTCTCAATTTGAAATTGTTTTCTAAAATAAATTTTTAAGAATAGAAAATAGATTTTTCGAAAACCAATATATGAAATAGTTTTATTACAATTTATTCCCAATGAGAGAAAAAAATGAAATGAAACATTCACCACCAAATTAGGATTTCGAATTTGGGAAAATTTGTGAAATCAGAGACATATAATTGGTACAAAAAAATAAATATTTATTGGTAGTGATTTATGTCACCAATCACAAACATGTGAATTATTAATGGAAAATTGAGGGCCTCAATTCCATTAATCTATGATGATTCAAAATATCATCGGTTCAAAAAACGATAATTTATTAAGATAAAAAAATTGTTATGAGTTCATTTCCATAATGATTAAGAGTTAATTTAATTAAAGAATAAAAATAATAACACTTCACAAGTATATTTCCATACATTAAATAATTCCTACCCCAAACTCATATTTCACTCCAAAATGTTAATATAACTAAAAAAATATTATATTTGTCCTAATCATATTAGGTTTACAAAAAATTAAAATTAAAATTTCAAACTATTTTGTAAAATTAAACATTATAAAAACAAGGACATCTTGTAGTCTAGTGGTAGATGATTCACCCTTTTAACCCTTTGGTTTTGGGTTCAATTCGCGCAGTCGTGCCAGACATGATAGGTTGTCACCTGACCTCCGTGTTGTCCATTTTATAACTATCCAAAAATAGTATCGTGAAATAATTTAACCTTAAACAACAGTAAAAAATGTCAAAAAAATTCCATTCAATCCTTTATACTTATCCACAATAATTATATCAAATCACACAATTTAAAATTTATAATTAAGGTCAGATAACATACATGTGAATACCTACCTCATGTATTCTTATAAAACATGATAATAAATATAATTACCAAAAAACAATATTTAATATATTAATTTTTTCTCAATACTAAAGTAAAGAACAAAATACTGGATATAAATATTAAATTCAAAAATGTTGAAAACTCCCAATAATGATGGAATATACAAATAATTAATCTATTTCATGGTAGTCAAGAATATCCAATATAATTTATCCAAGTCAATCATATCTTACTTTAAAATAACATAATCACTATCAGAACCATAATAAAGTATATCTTTCTATCAAACATATATTTTCCAAAAATATTAACCTATTATTATGTCACTTTTCTTAAAACATATAATCTACAATCCTCAATGAATTAGTATTAAAGTAACATCATTATTTATTTCCAAAAGTATCATAACCAGCACATTGTGGATAATACACTCAAATGACATAATTATTTAATAACAACATATGAACACCAGACATTCCTCTTCATCAGTGGTAGTATCAATAAATTATTATTATCAAATAGAATCATTCGGGTATACTCTGATGTTTGGGACATTGATTCTCGTAGTGTCCCAACTCAATATTGATGAAGCATTGTACATTTAATAACATTTTTTACACAAGAAATCATTAACATGTTTTCCTTTTTCTCCACCCTTATAAGAAATTTTCATTCCTTTCAAGAATTTATCAAGGTGATTCTTTCCTCTATTTTCACATGTTGCGAAATCCTTCTATAACTACTTCCAATTATCCATATTTTTCTATTCCATCCATTTCACCACATGCTACCCTTAAAATCTAAAAAAATATGATAATTCATTACTTATCTTATTAACACATGATATTATTTTTTCATTTGATTCAGATACCTGGGATAATATTTCCCTTCTAAATGTTGGATTAAGATCATGAATGATATTATATTAATTACTCCTTGGGACATGCGTATTGCTAGAGTTATCATTCCTTCTATAGATCACTATTTCTAAATAACGACAAACACTATGTTAGATCATATCGTAATGTATAATAAAAAACTATAGAAAAATTTACAACATTAATTGATTATTTTCACACATCTAGTAACATATTCATAACAATGGTTTATTTTTTGACATATTTACTCATAAATCCTTCCTAATGGTTTGTAATGAAAATGAGCTTATCATAAGAATACCCTTTGGGTGTGTAAAACCTGATGGAAATTACGTCACATTCTCATGTACCAGGATACCCCTATTCTAGCCTGAAACTCATTGTTGGCGTTTTCAATCCTTGGTATATATGTTCCATAACCACGCCTACATGAAGTATCTAGAAAGGTATTTAATGCATGGTAAACCTACATAATATGTACATTACAACAATTTTTCTATGTTAATATATATTAATACACAATGCATATCATAGTGTATTGTTTATTAATCCTTGTTTATTAAATATATTTCCAATGATGTTGCTAAACATTCTCTAATACCAATAGTAACGCCACCGCCCAGATGCTCAGATCTCGTGAATTATTTTAATACATTGGAATGATTACAATGAGTAATTTTCCGAAGGACTAATTAGTTTAGCTGTCATGTAAAATAGATTACATACAGAAATATTTCATTATAATTTATAACATGAACTATAAAAAAGATAATCCTGTGTGATTTCCATTATTATACGAGCTTAAACCATCATTGAAATCATAATACACTTTGATTCATCCTATGAAAATAAAAAATAAGAAATATTTGAGCTTAGATGCTCAGTAAGTGTAATGAATTTATAATAATCTATAAACATTTATTTCAATATGTGTAATAAAAACAAATACCTATTTAAAAAAACCATGAACATAATATAGGAAAAATAAATAAATATATTACCATATAAACATGTACATAGGTATTATAATAGTTGAATAATATAATGTATTAACTAATTTCATAATTAGGGAATGAATAATGTAGGTCATCATGACCACATAGACAATGCCTCCTGCCATGACTACAAATAAATTGTTTTTAAAGGCCTTGTTCCCAGACACTAATCTGTCTCATGATACATACTGATTCAATGAGGATTTATATCAGGATCCACCCATCACATACTAAGTCCACTAAATTTTTCATTAGAAAATGTTAAAATATAATATAAGCATTCTTATTAAAACTTTCATATGAAATGTCAATTCATTAACCAAAAAACATGAAATGTATAAAAATATCACATTCATATCAAAAATATCAAAACTCATTTAATACAATATATAATATTGTAATTATAATAAATCAATCTCAATAAAGAATAATATGTCAATAGGATATTGACATAGTTCATAATTATTAGTAAAACTATTTAAGGGAAATACACCTTTTCGTGAAAACATTTAAAAGTCACAAAATTTATAAAAGTAGAAATTTAAAATAAAATTTTGAATTATATTGTTCCATTCCACTTTGAATATTTTGAATGGAATTAAAATTTTCAAAAATTCATGTTCATATAAATAAATCCTAATAAAGCATTTAAAAAACATGGAAATTTAAGAGAATGATTTAGAAGAATAAAAATTACATCCACTTAAAATAATGTTTTAGTCAAAGATTTCATTAAAAAGAATCATTTTGACTAATCTTTTATGAAACATGGACATGGGTAATAAATACTTCCCTGTAAATACATACACAAAAATAACCTCATATAATAATGTGATTGAGGATATAACCCATAACTAGTACTTTTATTTGGTCGAGGGTATGTTTAACCTCATTTATAAAGACCATAGAATGAAATTAAATTATGAAAGAAAAATTTTAATATTTATAATTTGATACATTATTCATTTTTGACTTTATACTACTAATTTAACAATTATTTTAATGATAAAAAAAATTTCGGGTAATAATTGCTTTCTATATCCTATGTGTTTAATCATTTTATTCTTGATCGTACACATATATGATGATTTAACTGCTTCCATGATATAATTTTTTTGGTATCATATATATTCAAAATATAAATATGGATAATAGGTATATATATCAAATAAAAAACCCCGTGTATGGAGACAGCAGGCCATACATACACAAAAACATTGTTTTCGTTTTCATATCGTAATGAAGGGAATTACTTGAATGACATATATGTATATATATATATATATATCCAGTAGCATTATTATGTCATAGATTACATATGAATTAATTATATATATTTTTATAATCAACATTGAATGGTGAATGTGGAAATGAATCTCATCGCGTCATGGGGTCAGTAAGCCATACATACACACGAGCGATGATATCATTATTTTAATGGTGAAATTGTATGTAGATGTATGAAATATTATATATACATAATAATTAAAATATTATGTTTATTATTTACATCAATTATACTAATTATTATACACATTTATATAATGAAGCATTGAAAAACAAACTACACCCCGACTTGGAGAGGGTAAGTCGTACGTACGCAAATGTAGTGACTTTTCCATTCATTGGATGGATAAAATAATTAGTGTGGTTGTACAATATTTATAATAAAATCACAGTATGTATAATCTATAGGATTTATTATTTCTATATAAAATCAAAAATGAATGAGGAAGTGGATGAATAAAATATCTTTGAAAGAGGTGATGAAATAATTACCACTTCTTTGGGATCTTCCTTTGGGTTTGATGACAATCGCTAATTAGGTTGGATTTATGATCAAAGTATGGCCTCAATAATGAATTGGGGTTATTTGGGAGGTTATTTTAATGGAAATGATAGTTATTAGCTACAACACAATGTTTTTCACTATACATAAAAAATTGAATGTTTTCAAAAAATTTCCAAAAAATTCACCAAAAGCTAACTTTGATATTATAAATTCAAAAATGATGTATATTTTACAAAATTCAAAACGCATATGTTGCATTATTTAATTGAAAATTAATTCCAATTGGCAAACTCGGAATGTGAGTTTAAGAGAAGTAAAAACTATCGAATGATTGAAATGTGTTTATATCCAATTTAAATGTGATATTACATAAAATGAACAAAATTTCATTAGATGATAAAAATATTTCAAAATTATAGTTCAAAACCATTGAAATGTATATTTTGTCACTATAAATTATTTTTATTATAAATGTTTTTTTCTATTAAAATTTATTATCTTTCAGTATTCATCAAATATATGAATGTTATCAGAAGAATTGGTAAATTAATCCAAACTAATAGTTTATGTACCTCTTCTAAAGAAGAACTTTATTTTTTCATATTTAATATATAAAAACGTCAAATATTTGATTTAAAAATGGATCCCCATTAATAGGCGGTAAAATTGATTTTTTTTTAAAATAATTCGTTTATCTAAAACATTTAATGTGTTCTTATATTATGTATATGAAACACGTAATATGGATGTTAATATCATATTATGTATTCAAAACTAAGTTAATTCTATTCATAACTACTTTCTGAATGGAATGTTTGGTAGGTCATGGTGCGCTCGAACTTCGGGTTTTGTGTAATGCATGTTATTGAATTTCATTAAAGATATAACTTACTTTGAAATCATGGGGTGTTAAAATATTCATTAATGATTTAAATAAATTCCATACACCCATTATTCCCAATTTCATATGACCGGAATTATAAATCATCATTTCAATTATATCAGCCCATGCCATGGGTTTCCGTGAATTATAGTCTCAAATGCATTAACATGTCTAGTAAGACCCGTGAGGGGTTCCACAACATCAAGAGAATAAATTAATAAAATAAATTTGAAATAAAATTACTCAATGTGGAAATTAAAATTAAAAAAGTACAAAAAAAATTATAATCAATACAATGGTAAAAAAAATTTATACAACCTAACTCAATGTTCTTGATTAATGTTAGCTAAACCATAACCCTCAATTTGAGGTTAAATAGTAAATTTTACAATATAGAATATATTTTGAATAAAAAACTAGGACTATGAGACAATGAAACACATCAATAAAATCCAAGATCCAAAACCATTAATTGTAGTGGAAATTATCCATCCATAAGAATATGGAAACATGGATGAAGGAACTGAAAAAAATATAACGATATTGCATACCTGAATAGGTGTTCAATCCTTCCACCATATATTTGATTCATAGTGAAAGGTGTCTGTATATCCCTGGAATCCTTTTGATATATCCAAAACCAATGGAAATAATATGAGTTATAATATAAAGGATTCAGAATAAATCCTTAGGGGATCAGAAATTTTCATAAAAACATTTGGGGTTTATAACCCGCACACATTGTTTCCTAGGTAGAGGGACACAATTTTTAAAATAGTGATCCTTAATCATGCGCCCCTAAAGATGAGGTGAATAGTTCATCCTTAGTGGATCTTGGTTTGACAATCCAAGAAACCTCCATGGAAATACACTTTTTTTTGAGGGAGAATAGTCTATTCAGGGATGAAACACGGTTTGGAAAAATCATGTCCTAACCATGAAACACCTCCTCTAGCTCCAAAATTTGTTTCTTGGTTTTGTAGGGATAAGACATTGATTTTACCTAACCGTGATATGACCATACATATCCCCATGAGCTTCCAAACTTGTCATTTATCACCAATAAAACAAAAAATCAAAACCAAACCAACGTTTATCAAAAAAAAGAAGAAAAGAGTACCTGAAAATGAATATAACTCATCTTCATAGCTATCAATATCCCACAATTTTCCTACCTTATAATATTGTTTCATTGAGAAATAATATTGTTTATCACTAGAATTATGAGGTAAAAAATTCATACCACTAAGCCTACACATTTTTTTCCAACTCCAATTTTTTCTCCGGAACACGTCCACTCTACCACAACACTCGGACTATTGGAATAGTCTTTCCCTCGATCACATTCTGAATTTGTTCTATCACACTAATTAGATGATCTTTAATGGATGCATCTATATCAACATCAACATCATCAATAATTATCACAAGATAAGATATAGTTTGATACATTTGAAGCTATGAAGGAAGAAAATAAATGCATATCTGTATTACATTGTGAAAGAGATTGATTTTTCACTGCTAGTCTGATCTACACCTCAATCTCAAATGGTTAATCAAACATAGGTTCCAACATGACCAGCCTCAAAATACTACATTGAAACAATCTCGATAATACCTAAATAATCACATGATCACCCACTTCAAACACAATAGGTCATCCACTTTAATCAACATATAAATTCATCCAACTCATAGTTGTATCCATATATTTTCAAATAAACATAACACAATACAGTGTCTGTTGCGCGACACTCGGTCCCAACAACTCTTAATCTTCTACTTCCATTAAACATATGGGGTGATAATAATGGACTACCATAACGTGCCTCATATGGCGATGTTTGAAGAGTCACATGATAAATTTTTTAATTGGAAAAAACATTGAGTAATTTTTTCTTATTCTATGGCCCACTAAAGTATGGGACCCATGCTCACAACATGTCCTCTACCCTTGGATAGTGCGTTATAATTTCCCATCTGTTAGGGGATGAACAATTATAATGAATATAACACGTTTACCTAATTGATTCTATATGTATTTATAGAAGTAAAATGTATATTATGAATTGTGGTCTGAAACTATACTCTACATTAAAAATGATAGAGAACATTATTCTAAAGGTACATATCCTTAACTGATCCTTGAAAAACTTACACCAAATTTGAATGAAATGGGATACTATAATTAATCGGTCTACAATCACCCATATTGTGTTATTCATCTAATTCATACTCAAGAGACATATAGTTTTGTCCATGGTAATGTTTTCCCACTTCCATTATTGAGTGGGAAGTGATAGTAATATATTACAATGTTGTTGATGATTGATCATCACATATTGGAAGTTGTAGCATCATGTCACAAAACATAAAATACTAATTTCAAACTCGGCCACCCCTATATTCAATGAATATATTGATATATTTTGGTTAAAATATTATTTTTCCAAAAATTTGAATCATTAAACACACACATTTTATACTCTCTCATTCCCATTAGAACAACAACATGATTCGAGAAAAGGACAATCTCATCTTTATATATAGTCAAATCGGAATGTGAATCCCCCCATTATTGAATTCCTTATTGGAAAAACACAATAGATCCTCATACTGACTCCATTGGATCCAACTTGGAGGAGTGGAATCAAAAGATAAGGATACATAATTCATTTATCACAATCCCTACCGAAGCATAATATGCATCTTTGCCAAAAAAATTCATTATCATCCACTGAGAGTGGTGCTTCCAATCTTCTTGAATCTATGACTCCTTATATAATTCAATAGAAATCTCACATGACTTCCACAGTGTATATGATATCATAAAATATAAGGAATACATATACTCATCCGATATATGTTGCTGGAGATTCAAATATCACCAAGAGAACATGTACTTTATGACCTTATTGAAGAAATATATAGTAAAATTTTCCCCAATAGATAAACTGACAAAACCATCATGGCGTAAAACACCACATCCAATTAAAGACAATGAATAGTGTAATTAAATTCATTTAGACTCAAATTATATACCACATATTCCACAACTCTATCTTTCAGTATCAAAACATCTCGAGGTCCAATCTCAGATGCATCAAACAATTATGGTATACTTCCCACCTTGCATGAATTGGATAATAATCATTGTGGTATTCAAATTCTTCTTCAACTCCATGAAATCATTATCATACTCTCTAGATCATTAGAACTTTTTCCCCTACTTTTTCAATACTAAAATTAAGGGTAAAAAATAGGATTATTTCTAGATAAACCTATGATATTATACATTCCAAACCATAAAAATGAAGATATCAAAAATAATTACTGGCTCCTTTTGAGAAACCTAATGTTGAGCAGTCTCTGGGTAACGTAACACATCATCCTAACATATAATGTGACCAATGAATTTACGATGTTGATCTATAAATAATATTTAGGTATAAAAAAATATAGATGATGCTTAATCAATGTATTCAGGAATATGGGATGATATTAGTCCTGATCTTCATGAGTATTTGAGTTCCCCAAGATTTTATCCACCAAAAAACATAAATTGTTAATTTACATGTTGAAAAATTGGTTTATTAAGGACATAAACAAAGTACTAAAATTAGACAGACCAAACGACATCAAGATGCACTCATATATATCATTCCCAATTCTAAAAGTAGTCCACTATATATAAAAATGTATAATACACAATTGATGATACCGTACAACTAATAAATAATGTAAAATAAAAATCCCCCAGTAAACTAGTAAGATATATCATTAATATGAAGAATAAGATATTGATTCTTTAATATATTTTGGTTATGCCTATGGTAATCAAAACATAAATGCGATATCTTATAATCCATTTAAGAAAAAATAATAGAGGTCCATGGGGAGGAAAACTTATATGTATAAAACACATTATCCAAAGACACTTTTAGAAAAGTCATGATATATTTATGCTATTTTGGATTAATTCTATAAGGAGGAAATGATAATGGTTTTTATCCCATATGATCATAGTCAAACAACTCAAAAACCCTCAATAGGTAAAGTCAAATGAAGTCATCATTAAAGACATATTGAAATTGTATACCTTTGGGTAGAAGGATATCTTGTTTAACAACCCCATCATCTATTAAAAGGATCTCAACCTCGGAAGTGAGATCCCCAGTTTCCTAATGAACTAGAAATGCATGCTCTTCCAGATAATATAACAATTTACATTGAGAAACACTATTACCCTTAGGAGACATTAATTTCATTCTCCTATAGTAACAGTCTATTTTTTTCTTGCTATGATAGTAAAAGATCCATAACAAAAATCATGTCAAATCATGATATGTAATGTATGTAAATATCCCAAATTATAAGATATTCCCCCACCATGAGAGAACACCCTTTACATCACCAAATTCCTCTCTATCATACACCATATAGTGTTTCTATGATCATAAACCCAAAAACAATACCATGGTAAGACTAAAACCATTATGAACACTATTAGACATAAAATAATGATATGTTTATGTGTGAAATAATGAACTCTTATGTGTAGAATATACAATAATAGTACCTATGACTTTCTATGGTCTATCATTGTTATCCATATTAGTAAGATGAACTGCAAGAAAATGTCATTCCCTTCTATGAGGCTCTTTCTGGTCAGTAGAAGGATCATGAGGATTTTTCTCATGCTTGGTCAACCCCTGATCCTTTTTTTCACAACGTTCCTTCATTAGACTCTGGTTTATATAATAAATGGTTAGCATCTCTTCCTTGAGAATGGGCCATTCTAGAGTCCGTTAGGACACTTAAACCTAAAAGAACCACTAGTCCTGAATGTTTTCCTGGTTCATTTTGTTCTGATGCTTGTCTTATTATCAAATAGGATGTGGTGTATTCCATTTCTGATTTTTTGGGGTGTTCCATTACCTAGAGTTTCTTCGACAACTATCTTGGCTCTTATTTCTAAATTCCAATAGCTGAGTGGTTTTATTCAATTTCAGCCCATTAGTATGTGCAAATTTTCTTATAAATTTTTAGCCAATATTTTCAACAAAATTTTTTCCCTCCATCTTCCTTTTTGGGTACCTAATGAACAACAAGGCATTATTAAAGGGAGAGGAATTCAAGGCGCTATTGGTCCTGCACAAGAAATAATTCTCGGTCATAATAAAAGAGTGGTTAGAAATAATTTTGTGGTTATGATTGATATAGAAAAAGCGGATGATCAGATGGATTGGTCTTTTCTCATTACATTGCTCAGATGATGTGATTTTTACGATTGGATTGGTGATCTATTCTGCAGGTGCTTCTATTCTCCTCGGTTCACTAATTACATAATGGGGAAAAGGTTTTGTTTCTTCAAATCATCAAGGTGTTTGAGACAATGTGACCCTATATCTCCGTGCTTATTCATTGTAGCCCAGGATGTTCTCAGTATAAATCTTAACAAGAGTCTTGAAATTGGATTGATTCATCCCTTTAAAGGGTGGTATGGATTCTATGGTATTTCTAATATTTTTCTTCCAATGATAAGTTATTTTTCCTCAATGGTATTTCCAATTATATTTAAAATTTTAATACAACTCTTTCCAAATATTTCAATAATGCTAGCCAACATGTCAATACTAACAAAAGTGGTGTATTTATCTCCAAAAAGTGTTCTCCTAGGTGATTAGTTCTCCTTTAGAATTTAATAGGTTTTTCCAAGAAACGTATCCCTATGGAATTTTGGGGTTCCCCTTTATCTAATAGGAGAGTCATAATTTTTCATTTTGATTCCATTCTGTCCGTAATTATGGGATGGATCTAAAATTGGAAGCGTCGTTTTTTATCCTTTGGGGAAGGTTCACTTTGGTCAACAGTGTGGTTTATTCTGTTATTGGTAATGTGTTATCTAAATGTAGACCTCCTAATGTAGTGATTAGTAATATTGAAATGCTTCTAAATTTATTCATATGGGACTTACATCATGAAGGAAGCCATCATTGGGAAAGTTGGACCAGAAAAGCAAGACCTTTTCGGGAGGGGGTTTTAATCTCGAAGGTGTTGAGGAAAAAATGTATTGTATGCAAGATAAACTGGTATGGGAGACTATTTCATGGGATTCTGTTATGTCTTATTTTATAAAGAAGAAGTATGCGGAATTCCCTTTTGATTTAGTTGACAGTGGTAGTGGTTCTCACCTATGGAATTTTTTAAAAAGACTTGTTTCTCTTATTCTGAAGTATTCTCACTAGACTGCACGTCCTGGTGACTTTTCATTATGGAAACATAATTGGGCTGGTTCCATTCTATTTTATCCAAGATTTCTTACCTTGAATATAACTATTAGGCAAGCAAGTACATACCCCATGTTCACATATTCAGTGTTGAATAAGGTTCATGTGGATGTGTTGTATAATATCTATTTTTCTGAGGATCCAGAAACATGTTACATTACATCTTATTTTTCTGGTAAAATATCATGATAAGCTTTTCATTATAGGATTCATCCTTCTTCTATTTTGAACTGTATGGGAAATAGACTTTGGTGCAATGACCTCTCTCTTTGATTTAGTTTTCTTCTCTAGAGAATCCACAATGGTGTTATTCCTACTGATGATTATATTCAACGGATTTCAATTCTTCTTATTTTGAATTGTAAATGCTACGTGTTCCATCATTCTAAGACTATTATTTATATTTTTTAAAATGTGATCTGAATATTTATCTGTGGGTTTAAGTTGTTGGATTTATATATTTTAGTGGGTGTGTGAGTACAGTGGAATAATTTCTTCGAGCTTGTTGGAATTCACAGTAGAGGGGTTCTATGCAAGCCTATGGGTGGTCTTTACTCATCCTTGCTTTTTTAGACATAATGGGAATTGTTGAATGCTACTTCTCATCAAGTAATTTGTCTTAACTTGTAGTACATCAGATGAAAATTTTTGTGCCTTATATCTTCGTTTGTGTCATAGTGTAAATGTGCGAATATTTATCTTGTTCTGCATTCTTTTGTTTAATCAGTTTCACTGCAAGAAGCATCAATTTCTGGGCAGAGGTCTTCTGGCATATGGGTGTTATTGCATTATCCTATCAATGTGCATAAACTAAATATTGATGGTTCTTGTGTGCAAGAAGTTATGTACAGTGGTGTTTTTGATCGGGATGATTGTGGTTTGGTTATTGGGGCATTTTCTGCATTCATTGGGGAAGGTAATTTAGTGGTGGTTGAGTAACTAGTGCTACTCCAAGGTCTCAATATGTGTAGGGAAAGATCTATCAATCTATCTGAAATTTAATCGGATTCTGCTATTGTGATTAATTCCCTGAAAGTTAAATTGGATTCCCTAGGTATATTATCTATTCCATCCATACATGGAAGGATTCCATTCATTGAAACATATTGGTTTTTCATACATGGTTTGAGGATAATATGTTGGGAGTTCTCCTGGATTTTGAAGGAAATAAAGAAGAAAGGATTCAAATTTTTTCTAGAATAGGTTTTCTTCTTATTGTGTGTTTTATGAGTGTTCGAGCGGATGTAATCAGTCTTCATCATTTTTGTCCCCCCAAGAACATTTTAACATGTTTTCATTCATGTTTCTATCCTTTTATTAATAAATGTTTATAATTTTCAACATGACATACCATGCCATGTATGTTGACTACCACATCCCATAGAACTCCAACTACCAGACTAGTATGGGGTAGAAGACCCCTTTTAATAAATTTGTTTTTACATTGATCATCCATCGCTACACATTAGCTGAGGTGTTTTGTAATTCATATGTACGTTATGCATCCATCCATATGGTCAACACTACACTGGTGGTCATGGACATTGGATATGAATGTAACCTAACCTACTACATTGTAAGGAGTGTATATAGTTACTACTCAGAGTTTTTATCATTATCCCTCGACACTGTGTTTACCATTTCCCTTATTTATGTTCCCATAAGGACTCTTACAACTCTCAAAATAAGTACCTCCTAGGTATCCAATAGAAACATCCTATATTTAGTAGGAATACTCATTTAGGACCCCTTAGTAAATGAGATATTATTTAGCCACTTCAATAATATTTTCACTCCAAATTATAATAAATTGGGTTATAATATCATAATTAAGGCTAGAAATGATAGTATTCACCAAATTTTCCAGTTATAATTCAAACAATAGTACAAGGTCCTGAAAATTATTGAATCTATGAGCCTGTTATGTAACGTAAATAATCCCCTATGTTACCCACATAAACTCAGATTTTTTCACCATCATGAGAATTATTAGTCAAATGTACCCCAATAACTTCACCAAAAATCATCATGTACTATATTTTATAGATACAAATACTGATTCTAAAAATTCCACCAGCTTTGTAAGAGTCCTCAGAAGAATATATGAATCTAACTTGATTCTCTTCTATGTATGATACTACAGATGGGAAATAATATTACTGAATGATTTAATACAGAACATAGCTACGTCATTTCCATCATATGTAATGAATACGAGAGAGTTATAAAAATGGAACTCACATGTATGATATGAAATGTTCATCATTGTTTTCCCTAGTTCATGTTTTAAGAACTGCATAATGTGAGAAAATACATCACATGTCTTCTCTCTTGTTCCTAAACAACTAACTACCATGTCCTCTAGTTCCACTGTTGGTGGCATGTTTCGAGTCATGACCTCCTATATTCTTATCAACAACAGCCACTATAGAGGCTTATATAACAATGCCAAACTAATATATTATGACACATAAAACATTAGTATCACATTTTAAAATGTGGCATTCACATAAATCCATTTCATGTTATCCCACATTCCCCATCACATAGTAAAAGCATAGGCACTAACCCTATCCTATATTATCCCACTACATGAGATTTGGATAATCTATGGTAAGAAAATTTCATATTTCATGTTTTCTATAATAAACCCATTATTCCATTAAAATGACCACATTATTCATCATTTACAATTTTCATTTTATAATAATAACAATTTCATTTTTTCAAATACTCAAATAAGTGAAATCGTTCTCATTACTAACAATAAACCAAAACTAATTTTCCATGCATTCAAAAAATGATGAATATGACATGATATCTTGAGATCTTTTAATGATTCATGTGTAGTCAAAATATGTTCCATACTGGACAATGTATAATATAAAAAATATCACACTACAAATTCATCACCGAAGATGAAATAACACCAAAATATAACATAAAACAAAAACAAGAATCCCACCTTGGGTACTTGTGTTTACCCCTGTACATGGGTCAACTACTCTCTTAAAAACTATTATGACAATACACCTATTAATAATTATATCTTGTTGTGTTATACCATATAGTATGGAAAGTGAGGATAACACAATACTACATCGATACAACATTTCATCATCCTGACCTGGGTGACACGTGCTAGTGTCCCTAGCCATTTACTTACCCAATCATTGGTGCACCTCCCTATATGTGAGAGGAATTCAATGAGTAGTGAGGGTATGATATGTAACATAGGGAGACTATTCCCTCTATATCAATTTATCTCAATAATAGAAATAAATACACAGTACACAACTACTAATTAATTATAACTAAGATAATAACTCAATCAATAATCATCCAAAATCAGATGATGAATCCAAAATAGTATAAAATGATCATAAACTTGGACAATAGATATGTCATGTCTTATATGCATCAATTATCAAAACCATACTGAATGTGAATACACACTTGAAAGACCTAGTTGGGTCCCATCCTCATATATGGTTCCCACAACCATGCCGCAATCATTGATGGATTGGTATATCTAGTGGAATACCATTGAGTGGAAATGAGGATGGGTATTCACAACAGAACTATTTAGATTTGAAAAAAGATCAGATAATTTCATAAGCATGATGGGGATACAAAAACATTCATATAAGGGTTAAATTAGAATGAATGGCCTATCTCATCAAATGGAAATCATATAGAAATAAATATTGATGTTTAATTACATATACCATCATGAAATATTGGTAATGAAAAGGAATTGTATAATGAAGGTACATGAATAAGGAGGGGAAGGAGAGGATCACATACATTGGGAGGTTTATTCAAAGAGTTTGGTAGGATCTTCATTTGAGTGCTAGGACACTATAAGAGGGATATTGAAAATTATGGTTATAGAAAAAAAAATTTATTAGGGTCAAGTGTGATGATGAATGGGTGGTTTTGTGGGTATTATAGAAAAAATTGGGGGATTATTTATCAATGTCCAAACATTGGTTTTGGACTATATATGATAATGTAAAAAAAATTACATGATTTTTATAATAGTGTTTTCCAATGTGGATTTGTTTCTACTATTTTATAAGTAAAATAACTAACCTCATTAATATAATAACCTTAGTGATGTGGAAGTCAGTCATGTTTATAATGAATTGATTTTACAATTATAAATATAAAGTATATTATTGAAATTCATTAATCATATATAAAATTAACAAAATATAATAAAATAATTAAGGGGAAAAAATTCCCTTAAATTATAATAATTTTATATATATAATTACATTTATGGTTTTATGATGTCATAAATAATATTGTATAATTATGTTGTATTTAATAATTCTGATACAAATTTGAATATACAAAAAATAAAATTAGATCTTTTCCATAGATAATTTCAACCCGATGATTTAAAAATTAATATTATTTTATTTTAAATAATTATATAAATATTAGAATTTATAGATTTAAATCAAGATTAATCAATAATTAAGAACTACTATTTTATCTGTAGCATTTTATGAGCCCCCAATAAAAATATCATTTGACTTTGAAAATTGTATTATTATTTATATTTAATTCGTAATTTTAAAATATAATATTTTATTATTATTTCGAAAGATGTTGAATTCATTCACAATTTTTTCATGGTTGAAACTATGCATTTCCCAAAAATATAATTTATTTTTCACCATATTAAAAAATAATATTTATCAAATTAATTATTTATTAATTTTAAATTAATAACAAAATATAATTATAATAATTATTTTATATATGTTATTTTTAATAAATATACTATTAGGGATTAAATATATAACATTGTATTACATCATTGAATTCTCTAAGAGTATGGTGTGTGATGGGGAAATATTATTGTGGTGGTTTGGAAAACAAAATCTAAGCTATTATCTTGATAACCATGACATTCTCCCGTAAATAGTTCAGCTAATGACATAGATGTTGAATATATGATTCTGATTGGTCAATGGAAAATATAAATTATTATTATCCCTCATAATATTGGATAAATGGGAATTTTAGTGTATGATTCCATTAGTTTAGTCCCTCATTTCAGTTTTTATTTCAATTTTATGAATTATAACCCTATAATTACACTAAAAATATGATAAATATATAATTTTTGTAATATCAAGTTCTATGATTCTAAATATTCATTAAAATTCAATACTATATAATGTATAACCATCCAAAATTCAATACAGTTCATGTGTTTAATATATTATTATTTTTATATAATAAATTTATTCAATTAAAAAGGGAATACTACTTATAAATTTCTATTTTATTACGTTATTCAAAACGTTATTGATTACTTCCATGAAATTTCCCCTATACAATAAATATTATGAGGTGTATAATATTTCTTGACCTATTGTGGATCTGATATCACTTCCTCAATATTGTCGCTCCAACATATAAAGGACTCCAACTATGATGGAACTCTTCTTTAATGGAACCATGTATCTATGATATCATAACTTCACTAACTTCTCATCATATGAATATGAATTTTCTAATGGTACCCCCTTAAAATTAAGGACATGTGTGGGTTTTGGTATATACTTATTCAAGTGGGATATATTAAACACATCATGTTCTTGATATAGGTTACATGAGAGTGCTTGTAGATATATAAGAGCACATATGTGGTAAATGATATTGAAGGGGATGATTTATCTTAGACTAAGATTCCCTTCTTCCAAAACCACATGAATTTCTTCCACAGTGATATATGCTGAAAAAAATTTTCCCCACAAAAAATTCCAGTTCTCTTTAATGATTGTATCCGTGGAATATGTTTTCAAATTATCATGGTTATTATAATACAAATAATTAATTTGTCAATCATTTTAATTTTTTTAACAAGATCAATTCCACTAATCATTCATTATCCATCACTATCTCAGCATTTTGGAATATAAAACCTCTTCCCATGAAAAGCCTAATAATGTTAAATGTGAATTATTGAAGGATAACAATTGTAATATGAGAACTCCACTTGAGGATGTGTTAATCCTAATATATTTAGAAATCTATGAAATCAAAATCCAGAATACCCTCTATATTTTGAATGATTCTTTTATGAAAAACCATCCAAACAAGTCTGATATGTAGTGATAAAACACAATTCCATATCCATCTCTTTCTAAAGTTATCTCTATAACCTTAATATAAACATCCGATATCTATCCAATACAATAGAAAGTGGCGATCAATGAATTATTAACAATTTACCTATATATATTATATATATATATATGTCTTCCATGATTGTAATGAAATGCACCGAATAAGTAGGTATATTGACTACCACCCAGTATGAGTTATAGAATTTAGGTCCCCTGGGAATTTATATGGTGAAATATTTGGATATTAATTAACATTTCCATACATGTATAGGTAATTATTGCATAATACCCTTGTAATTCTATCGTTATGACTTGAGTTGTCGATATACAAGGAATCAAGTCATAAATTAGGAAATCTACCTCTTATTGTTAACATAATATATGTTTTTATTTAGATATTTATAAATTATTTTCCCTCCTATATGTATATAAAATGATGGGTAATGAAAATAAACCAGATATTCCTCTATTATTTTTTATTTTTGTTTGAAACATATTATCTTTCCAAACATTGTAACTCCATTTTTAGAAATATCAATCACCATAATATTGCCTTTTTTTCCAATAAAATCATAATTATTATAGGATTTTATAATATTATCAAGATCATATGATTGGGTAGTAATCTGAGAATGTCAGGATGATGAAGCATTTATTATTCCCATTTAAATCCTTTCCATGTCCATGAATATTGGATATATTGTAACCCCCATCACTAATACAATTTCTGGATCATTCCTCTTGAAAGGATCATCATTTTTTTCACCTTTCCATGATGGTAATTGAATGAACAATCAAAATCTACGATCATCCCTAATGACATTCATTATAATATTTTTAAATCATTTTGTGTGAATACAAATTTGAGGATTTTATATTCCTTATATTTGTCACACATCTTATCATAGAGACAATGTCATGAAATAATCATTAAATTAATAATTTGCTCCATTTCAAGATTATGTGGTGGGTATCTATTCTAATGGATAATTATTTGATTAGAAACCATGACCATCACCTTTTCATCGTGGTTGATTAAATAATGAATGACCATTTTGATACATTAATATAGATAAAAAAATCTTTTCCCTGTGCGGGGTAATGTAAGAACAATTGAAATTATTAGCATCTTCTGGAGAGCAGCAGATCATTCTTCACTATCATAATTATAGAAAATCATCATCACATTCTAAATCAAAATGGGTTTAGTCTTTACAATTGGATAAGCTCCTTAGAAACCAATGATTATACCCTGAAAATCTAAAGAAACTATATCATTCAATCAATGAGGATAGGATGAGATATCCTTTAATTTATTCTATTTTTATGGATCCATATATATTCATAAGATGGTGATTGAATTCCCTAGAAATGAACAATGATCCATCCAAAACCCATAGTTAATATGCTTTTCATTCAGTATTTATTTATAATGTTTTTTCATTATATAATTCAAATTTTCTTTAGAATACTCGTTTTTTGAGTATATAGGAGTATCATTAATATATACTGCCTGAAATTTTTCAATAAACTATATTTGGACTCATTCAATTATTTCCAAAAATATTTCTAGAGAATTAGTCAGTATGAATTGAATAACTATTAATATTTGGTTCTAATAATTTGTATGAAAATAATATTGGGGTATCATATTTTATCTCATACAACTGATATTATCCTGAACGAAGTTCCAATATAGAGAATACTATGATCCACATAGCTAGAAGATCAATTAATAAGTCCATAGAAGATGACACTTTTGGTTTATTATGGTCATTTAGATATCATGATAATCAATGTAGATTTCTGTTAACATATTCTTTTTCTAGATTAAGATGATTGGTTCACCCCTTTGTGAAGCACATGGGAATTTAAAAAATTTAACCATATTCTCTAATAATATCATCTTCATATCCCCATGTTAATCATTGAACATTGAATATGGATTCCAGGATATTGTAATGTAATCCAATATGATCATGATTGAGAAATCAACCACACAACTAGGATGACTGTAAATATTTTTTAATTTTCATAAATCACTTTTTAGTTGAGTGAGAACCTCCAAATGATCACATAGAAATAGAAGATAAACCTAAATATCAACCTCATACATACCATTAGAAACATATTTCTCCCTATCAAAATCGAGATATGAATCCTCAAACACAAGACCAAATGGGCAGCTTATGGAGCGTGTGTGCATCCTAACTAATTAGGAGGAAGACTAAAAATTAATAGTTAATAGATCAGTAAATTCAATTATAATGGGAGCATAATCAAGGACAATATTTTCCAGAGTCTTTATCATTTTAACAAAATATGAATTATAATTTGGAAATAATTTCCCTGATTGATTTCATAGTAACTAATTGGATTCAATAACCTCCTCACACATTTATATATTTAAATATTGATTGGAGATTGGTAGGGTTATATACTTTTCTTTTTAAGAACATATAATTGAATCATAGAAGGATTGATTAACCATGACCAAATTAGAATCATATTCCACCAAATGGATAATCACAAGGATTTCATTTATAATAATACCAAAATAATTTATATAAAGGGATATATATTTTGGATGAAAACATTTATCTGTTTTCCATTTTCACTGATTGCTTTAATTACATGTTTTGACATCATTTTGAAATAGTATTATTAAATTGTTTTAATATGATGTAATTTGTAAAACCAATGTAATATACGAAATCATAATTTCATGAATGGATGATATGCTTTCTTATAACAATTTGATAGTATTTATAATCCTTTTCATTGTACATAATAATCAGAGGGATGAATGTTTTCAAACAATTAAACAAATATAAATTCTATAAATATTTATGTCATAAGGCTTAAATAAAAAAATTTACATTACCAATGCATTTGTATGTTTCAATATAGGTAAGTCATGATCTATTTCTAAACAGAAATTCTTATTGGTGTTTTTATTTCCATAACAATGGTTTATAATGTTATTGTGAATCATCCCATCTACATCCCTTTGGATTTTTAAACAAGGAGTATAGAAATATCTCATTTTCATGCACCTAGTGATGATCTAGTCCAGATAAATGTTCCCTTTTCGAGGTTATTATCACTAGGTAAAAATTTTCTAAGAGGCACATGAAATTATAATATCCCGATGATGTGGTATTTTTATAGAAGTAACATAATCTATACTTTACAAAAAAATTAGGTATGTTTTCCTTTGTTTTCACTTATCCTTATGCCTCTCAGAAGCGTTTTCTAATCAAAACCTAAAAATAAGGCCTTTCAAATTAACAATTATGAAAACTAAAATTTCAATAATAAATTATTCATGATTTATTACATAAAATGCACATAATGTAATCCCATACAATCATGAAACCTTGTGTAATTGGTTTATTATGTACATGAAATAACAAATTGTAATATACAAATAATAATATAATTTTGAACTCTAGTAAAATGTTTTTAAAATAAATAGTTTCTCTTCTCAAACAACATTTAATAACTTATGGATATGCATAAGAAAGGGGAAGTCTATAATTAATTGTTAAGGAATATTCCAGTAAAGTCATAAGGTAGTGTAGTTCATGTTATTTAGGAGACATATTAATGTGACATATATGGGTTGATAATTGTAAGTAGTTCATTACGGGTGTATATAAGATGACGACACATATATGACATTGGAATGTGGAAAAAAACAAAAAACATTACATCAAATGAATAAGTATATTCTAAAAACTGATACATCATAACATATTGTTCTAAGGATAACATGTTGTGAACGATACATAGACTATAATGGGATTAAAATTAAACAATTTATTTGGGGGCTATATAATTTTGTTCCCACCCATCACATTCATAATATGGACATGAATAATTGTGTTATGTAGATTATTCAGTAGAGGATACTATTTTATTACCTTTAAGGATAAAATTTTGGATTTGGTGTTGCCTACAATGAAGTTACGAACCATTAAAGGTTGTAATCATCTAGGTGAATACAACTGAGTGAAAATTTTGATTGGTATTCACTATAAAAATGTTTTGATTGAAAATATTTAAAGAATATTTGTGTTGTAATATGGGGGTACATAATGATTTATGGAAGGGTATAATGTGTGTGAAGGGGGTATCTCATCAAATTGAAATAATAATAATACATAATGTTATTTGTAAAAAAATAAATCAACAAGATAAATTTTGAAAAATAATGAAAAATATAAAGAAGAATCATGAATAAAGTGGATAACATGAGGATTCATTACCATGATAAGGTTATTCTTAAAAAAATTGATGGTATTCTTATTTTTAATTGGACTTCATGGGAGGGATCTAGATAAGAAATGGTAGTGAGAATATTTTTCTCTATGGGAATTGATTGTAGATGAATGGGAAGATGGGTTGATTATTTTCCTAAAATAATATTTATGAAATTTTTTATTAATTCCAAAATAATATTTATGGAATCCATATAATATATAATATTTAAAACCATAAATATTCCCATGTTACTTCCATTTTTTCTATAAAATATTATTGTTTTTAATTGTATTATAAGGATAAGAACTAAAATCATTAAAGTATTTCATTATGTTATGTGTAAGTGATTCAGGCTAATTAAGAGTTTATTTTAAATATATAAAATATTATATAGTTTATCATGGATAAATTAGTTGTTTATTGAATACTTTCAATAACTTTCAAAAAACATTTCCTTAAAGAGGAAATAATTTTTTTTATTTAGATACTCTTTAGAGTATTTATTTAATATCTCTAATTCATTTATGATCTCATATTTCATATTATATGATTATATTGTATTCAATTAATTACCTAAATATTTTACTATATTATGTAATTCTTAAAAAGTTTCCATTGGAAAATTTCAATATTCAGATTTAAAAATTATTAATTATTTTAGAAAAATAATTCTTAATATATGAGTGTTTAAAGTTTTAATAAAAATACATATTTATTGAATATAAATTTCATCATTAAAACAATATTTTTATCAACCCCATATAAATTAATGTCTCTATCGTACATTTATAATATGACTTTTATTTATAATTATTATTTAATAATTTTTTTTTAATAAAAATTAAATTTTTTTAATTCAACCAATAGAGTTTCTTAATTTAACGTACATGTATAATAAGTATATATTTTTTGCTTCATCATATCATGATCTACTTTTTTATAAATTTTGATATTGAATAATTATTATGTAATAATTAAAGATAAATATTATAATAAATTTTTATATAAAATACAATTACATATGATATTTGGGACTAGATACATTAACATTTATCGGGAAAGAGTATGATGTAATTGTAAGGTCAAATATGGGTATATATTGCTGGGGTTCTCTAATGAACATGTTTTGGACCATCATGTTAGTGAATATTATCTTCTCACAAAAAGAGATTCAAAAATTATTTAATTTTTAAAATCTCAACATGATCATGGTAACTGTAAAATCATAGTGATTTATCCACCTCAAAATCCCTAATAAATGGTCTTTATTGGTTATGTCATATGGGTCAGTTCCATCACTTGATTTGTTTCGTCAAGTTGATTTACATTCTACCTATATATATAGTAATTATATGATCACTGTATAACATCTATTCTATTAATGAATACAGTGTTTAAATATCTTTGAAATATGAGAGGATTAATTAGTAATTATGTAAAATCAAAACTAGCACACTTTTCCTATAATTTAATTTCATAATATAGATATTTCACATTTAGAAAATGTTATTTAATTTATAAATGACTTGGTCAATATAATGACCATTATGAAATTTATAAATAAAAATCTTTCTTCTATGTGTATTACACAATAGATGAGGGTGACACAAAATTACCATGTTTAGAAGACAAATGGTGAGTTGATGTTGTAGAGTAAAACACATAGTATAAGAAAGTAAACTTGAGATAAGTGACCAAAATTGATGTAATGACAATGAAAACGAGATGGAGAAGAACATAAACAATATATGGATTGATATTTCCCTATTCGGTAGTTTAAAAGAGATTCAATCATAATTGTGATATGTGATGACCATTCTTCATTATCCTTGATGTATAATTATTTATAGGTATCTATTAATTATCAATATTTAACACAATCATCTATTCATACATTGGGTACAGACTAATGAATAAAATAATAGAGGATGATGCATTCTTAAATGGTAGATATAATATTATCATTCCACAAATCTTGTGCCTCAAATTTTTTAGATTAATAGTATTTTTTCAATTTCATTAGAGATTGATATTCCACCAATGTCAACATTAATATATTCCCTATCCATGAATCAAAACCCGAGAAGCCTCCATGACCTTAACATATATTCAAAATCCCTTCCATAGTTGATTATTTTTTAAAAATACAATGTGTAGTAAAAAATAAATTCGTCAAAAATGAAACAAGAGATAAATGACTAAGGCCCCTCTATAGTAATTATTAATCCATGTTTTCATTCCATGCATTCCTCCAATTGGTCATGGATGGGTAACTAATACAATGTTTTTAAATCTCAAGGAATGGGAAGTATTTTACAATATATGCAAATAATAGATGAATAACACTCATGTATACTATTTCTATAATTAATATAATAATATATAAAATCATATTATATATATGATTCCTTAACAAGACAAAAAATATAATAAAAAAGGTAACTGTTAAATAAATATTAAATCAAAATTTTAAATATACAATGAATGTTTAAGAATATGAATAATAAATTGTAAAAAATAAGATTTATACATTGAAATAAGATACATACAAACAGAAATTCTACTTATGACTATCATAATTTTAAATATATAATCACTTATAACATTATATGTACTGAGGTTTTCACTAGGCATCTACTACTTATAAGAATGACCATCTTTGCATCAACTAATAACATCATTAACCTATGTTTTGACAATAAATAAACAACATGTATAGAAATATAGCCTATATAGGGGGGATTATAACCTTTATAGTAGAAAATATAAATATAAACAAAAATACATCAATGAGAAAATACAGCTCAATCCTCCCTTAATAGAATGTAACCAAGTGAATGATATAATAAAAAATATATTTAGAATCTTAAAAATTAACTATTTCTATTATAAATAATTCCTAATAACAAAATATATATCCCATGATGCTTATAATTTCCCAATAAACAATGGATGATCGATGTTGTAAAAAAGAAAAAACAATTTTTCTGTCATTATACGTGTTTTACATTAAATATAAATTGTAATGGAGGGGTTCCAAAAGAATATTAATATATTAAGCATCTGATATTCCCAGACTCTCTACATTCAGAATAAAAACAAAAAATCTATAAATTGGGACACAATCCTCTTTGGTCCATGAAAAACATTCAAGGGTGTACAACCCCATGATATTATCATAAAATAATACCAAATTATCCTTGAAAAATCCCCTTAGCAGTGATGATTTCTTAATTAGATATAGATTTCGATGAGGGGATACTATCCTATACCAACCAAACAGCTACATATATGGAAGTCACCATGTAAGAAAATGAAGCTGGACCCTAAATTTCAATGTTAAATGGTTTAGATGAGGTTTATATCATAATACATTTTATTTAAAACCACATTTAGTACACACAAATCATGCAATAGACATGGTTATCACACAAAAATTAAGAAAATATAGAGAACTAATGTAAGTATCTTGAAGCATATGGTGGATTGGAATTGAATCATGAAAACAATAATTATCACTCTCAAACCATATCATCATCATATAGAGATAACATCTACATAATCCTATCCCATAGACAAGTGGTCTTATATGAGTAAATAAAAATCACAACAAAGATATATGTAGATATATACATTGTTTAATCTATTTATTTTTTTAAAAAAATATGAATGATATGGAAAATATGAATTATATTGAAATGATTTCAAAATGGATATTGTGATGTGGAATGGAGTACAATACTATAGAAAATATTAAATTGCACATATATTTCATGATTAAATATTATCTATGATTTGATCTTGATACTAAAAAAAGTTCATCAATATGAAATAATAATGATAATATATATCTAAAATATGCGTTTGTAATAAAAATGAAAAATATAAAAATAAAAATATAATTTATTCATATAAATTAAGTGGATAAATTTAAACCACAACCCTCTACCTTTTTAAACCCTATGAAAGGGTGGCTTTAAATTCTTAAATCAATAGACCAATAGAAACTTATACATGCTATAATATATGATTGTTCATCCACCGACACTACAGGATCATGTGTTATCCTTCACACTCGCACAAACCAGTGCCAATTCACTTACATTAAAAAAATAATTATGTGCCATTTAATTTTATGTTTCGATATCACCAAATAAGATTAGGTTCTATCACAACCCTATCATACTACATATCCCTCCACTGTAGGAACCCATTAATGATGAATGCATCCCGTTTAACACGGTATGGTGGCAATGAAATGAGAGGTAGATTGATCAAGGATTGTGGGATAGATAAATAATTAGTTCTCAATTCTACAATGCTCACTAATGATTTCATGAACATAAATAATAATAAATACATGGATTAAATAAATCCAACAAAAAAATCATTGCATAAGGATTATGGGGATCAAAATTAGGGAATTGAATAAACACTACATGGATATTTGTATTATATATAAAAATAGAATCAATTATTCAAGGAATAATACTGGTATTAATTCATTATTTTTAACAAAGATATCATGAAGTGTAGAGGAATGATAAAAAAATCCCTACATTTAGTCTTGTTATGTTATTAATGAAGGTTGAGTCTGCATCAATAAATTTTTATGGATATGGTTTAAACTTATATCACAAAGTTCCAATAGTTTGTTTTCTTATAAACCTTGCATGATATCATTGTAACGCCCCGACCACAGTTACCCATAGTCGGTTCTTTATTACATAAAATTGGTATGTTCACAAGAAATATCAAATATCGAAAGACCGATTGGTTTAGTGGCCTTTGAAACACTAGATATATTCATAAAGTTTTAAATTACATCATAAAGTGAAAAACTACTACAAAATATTTCATCATAGTCCACACTCATATCCCCACATACTATCCCTGAAGGTCATTCATAAATTACTTCTTCACATCCTGGGAAAAATAAAACATTGAACGGGGTGAGATCAAATGTCCAGTAAGGATAACGATATAGCGGAAACTTTCGTAAATAAGAATAATAATTTAAGGCAATATATAACTAAAACAAAAGCTTTTTAAACATGAAATTAAACATTGTATGGAAAAAATAAAATGAAATAATCCCATTTACTTATTCAAATGGATATTATAATAATCGAATAATCACATGGAATATCAATAACCACATTCATAATGATGGAATGCATAATGCCAGAATATCATAACAACATAGCCAAGGCCTCGTGCCAAGACTACAAATAAGATTTTTCCAAGGCCTTATGCCAAGACACCAGTTTGTCTCATTAGACCTACCAATGCATCGAGGAGCTATAGCGGGCTCCACCCGTCACATATTAAGTCCAATTCATTCCCATATGAAAAGGTTTAAACATAAACATTCGTATTAAAACTAGCATACAAAACGTAAATACTTCATCCATAAACCATCAATGGTATAAAAATAACACATCCACAGTCAAACATATCACAAAACCATAAATACAATATAGATGTTTTGTTTCATAATAAATCAACTTCAAATAAGCTTAAAATCCATCAAAGGATGTTGACATAGATGAAATCAAAACTCTTTTTAGAGAAATATCTCTTTTTATTTTGAAATAATTTAAGACTCATATATTTCTAAAATAAAACATTTTCTTTGAAAATATTCTTATAATATTGTAAGGGAAGCTTCGAAGATTTTATAACGGTGGAAAATTGCCACACCCACCGTATAAGTTAAAAAACATTCTTACCTTAATTCTGTCGAAAAGGTTAAAAAGCACCTTGTTTGGAAAATGATGGAAAGATTCCTTTATTAACCTCTTATAAAAAGTAAAATAAGGGTATAAATGGCTTTAACCCATATTCTTGTAAATAGTAAAAATGTTTTTAAATACATTTTTAAGAAACATGGATGTGGATGACAAAAAGATCCCAGTAGATTATTACGTATATACAACCTCGGATAATGAAGAGATTGTGAAATAAACCCTTACCTTGTACTTTTCCTTGGTTGGGGTAGGTTAACTTCCTGTATAATGGTGAAATAATTGTTATTAAATTATACAAGAATCATTTATATAAATATGATATCATATATGATCTTTTAACATTGATTTGTTAATAATATCTTAGTATTATCGTTGTTTCGGGTGTTAACATACTCGTTTTCTTTTATATGTTTTGTTACATAAGCTGTGTTTGTCATGGATAGGGTGTATCTTAATCATATCAAGAACGATATAAAGTCCATAGATACTATTATTAATCCTCAAATGAGAATTATACTTGAATGTATACGATTGAAAATGATTCTCATCGCATTCGTGGAGACGGTAGTCCGTACGTACGCACGAGCGACAATATAATTATTTTCATATTAAAATAATATATAATTGGATGGTATAACATATATAAAGAATAATTATCATGTTATATTTATTATTTACATGAGTTAAACATCATTATTATACCCATCCAAATAATAATTAATTGAATAACAATTACACCATGACGTGGAGACGGTAAGTCATACGTACACACGTATGGTGGCATGTTATTAAAAGGATGGATAGAATACTGAATATGGTTGTACCATATTTATAATAACATCACAGTATATATAAGATACTGATGTTATTATTTTATAATGGTAATAACAATGGAAGAAGAAGTGGAAGAAGAAAGGAATTTGGAAAAGGGTGGTGAAATCGTTACCTCTTCTTCGGGTTCTTCCTTTTGATTTGATCAAAAGGGCACTTAGGATGGCTTTCTGACCAAAGTAAGGCCTCTAGGATGAAGTTAGGGGCCTTTAGAGAGTATTTGGGCAGAGTTTGGCTGAACCCAAAGGCTTTGAATGTAAAGACCCGGAAATTTCAAGGAAATTTTTTTCTTAATTTTATTTGGAATTTTACAAGAACGCGGTTTCTAACGGCGCCTGATTCTGAGGCCCGGTGTGCCTGGAATTAATTTACAAAGTTTGGCTCGGGTACGTTTAGTGAACGAGCGAGTGGGAATTTCTATCTTTTGAACTGGTGCTTTGAATTGAAATCTTATTGCACCGATGAACTCGCAACGCCAGTAATCGCTTAAGAGAACCTTTACCGTAGTTGCGTTTGTGCGGGAGGAGAAGTTAATTTTTGGGGTTTAATTAAAAAAGTGAATAAAATTGTTAAATCAAATTTTAACAATTATAAGTGGTTAACTTCTCCCATGGGAAGTTGGTGGTGGGCCCACATCCATCCAACTTCCCATGTGTGGATATTTGAAAGGGTGGGGCCCACACGAACCCCCCTCCCACCTTTTCAAATTCCTTAAACTCCCTAACCCTCTTAACCCCTCACATTCCAACTCCCCATTATCTCACATTCTTTAATATTTGACAACTTGATTAATTAATGAGGTGAGTTAAGCATGGTTTATTTGAATTTCAATCATTTGAAAATTCTTGCCAACACTTTGCAATTAATTAATTAAACCAACTTAATTAATTATTTGAGTGTTTAAAATCTTTTGAATTCATTTTGCCAACATTAAAAAGTGATATTATATTCTTCTTTTTTGGTGGGCATAAACCTTGTGGGAAGAACTAAGCAGAGGAGAAGAACTCTTGGAAGATCACCAACCTCTCGAGGAAGAACGTTCCACGTTTCCGAAGAACGTGAAGCAACTCCTCCGACCATCTTCAACCAAAGTAAGGAAGGGAAGCACCGCCGCCTTTGAAGTATACAGAGGGTGACGTCTCGGCTCGACTTCACCGAGCTCTTCTCCCACCAACCGAGACGAAACGACGCCCGACCTCCACGACGATTGTCTTCCGCGGGTCGTTGAAGAACTCCGTTCTTGAAACTGAGGTAGGGGTTTTAAATTTTTAATGTTATGTGGATCTCTCCTTCGAACTTGAAGGTTTATTTTTTGTCGGGCCTTGATTCTAAATCTTTTTATTTAATTTAAAAGATTGTGAAAGTTTATCGTTCAATAAAGGCCGATTGCTATCAATTTAACGCGAGGAGTTCGGACTGCACAAACCCGGCCAACCCTCCACCTTTTTATTCATGTGGAATCATTGTGGTTTGGTTCGGGAAGGCGTGGTGTCGTCACACCACGCAGATTCAAGCGGAAGGAAATACGCGGCGCCGTAGCGCCGCGCCGTGGAAAGATTTCAAGAACGCGACGCCGTCGCGTTGCAACGAAAGAAGTTGAAGGCGCCGCGGCCGGAGCGGGGCCGCGGTGGAAGGGGTGCGGTGCCGTCGCACCGTGCCGGACAACGAAGGTCGCGGCCGGTTTCGGGCCGCGGCGGAATGAGAAGACCAGCGGCCAGCCGGGCCGCCGGTGTTGGAAGCCGGAAGGGGGACCTGCCTTTGCCGGTCCCGTTGAGGAAGAACCGGCCGGCCAGGTCGGGCCGGCCGGAAGGGAGAAAACCGGGGGAAATAATTTCCCCCGGCCAGCCATAATGGCCCCCCATTATGAGGGGGGCCGGTTTCACAAAGGGGGGCAGGCGGCCCCTCGTTTTCTGGAAGGTAGGCCCCAATGTGAGGGGGGCCGTTTCTTTTCAAGGCACGGTAGGTTGCCGCGCCGCCAGCTGAGGAAAGGTGGGGGCTTTGCCCCCCCTCGCGCGGCGCTCACGCGGCACCCGGACAGCGTCGTCGCGCCGGACCGCGCCGTCGCGCCTGCCTTCGCCACCGGGCCGGGCGGGATTTTCCTAGCCGGGCCGGATCGTCGGGCCGGGTCGACCCGGTTCAGCCGACCCAGGGGGGTTGGGCCGGGTCGGCCCGGGCCCAGACCCCCAGTTTCGGACCACTTTTGGTCAAATGCCTGTATCTTGGGCTACATGCCTCCAAACGACTCGCCGTCAGCGGCAACGCGGTCCTTGGATTGAGACGATCGTTTCGGTATACTATACTCAAGGTGCACCTTCCTTTTCGGGAGCCTACGTGGTTAAAACTCCATAGGTAAGCGTGCTTGGCCTAGAGTAGTGATCAGGATGGGTGACTTCCTGGGAAGTTTCGCAGGGTGGGTGTGAGACGGAAAGGCCAATAACTAACTGACAGGGCGTCCGATTTACCCGCCGTCTGTTTCGTTGAATTCCTCTTGATAAGACGGATCTTTTGGCATACTCTGCCCGAGGTTTGGACGCAGGTAGAGTACGGTCGGGTTGGTTTTTCCTTAAAAACCAACCGGGCCCCTGAAACGAAAAAGCCAATAACTCTCAGACCGGGCGTCCGATTGACCCGTCGTCTGTTGCGTTGAATCCTGTTGACGATACAGAACTTTTGGCATTCTCCGCCTGAGATTTGGATGCAGATGGATAGTGGCCAGGTTGGATCGCACAGAAATCCAACCGAGCCCCTGGAACGGAAAAGCTAATACCTTTCTGACAGAACGTCCGTTTGACGAACCGTCAGCGGCGTTGGTGATCTCGTTGAGAAACGGTCCCTATGAGTATACCATATGAGAGTTCGGGGTACAGTTGAGATACGTCCGGGTTTGGTTCGCTCACGAAACCAACCGGGCCCCTGGGATGAAAAGGCTAATAACTGACAGACCGGGCGTCCGATTGACGCGCCGTCTGTTGTGTTGAGACCCCTATGACGAGACGGTCCATTGAGATACTTCATTGTGGGACTTTGTGATACTTGGAGTATCGACCAGTAGCTCGTGGAGCGGACCCTTCTGGAGATGAGCGTGCAGAGTACGGAGACTGTGTAGCCAGCTGAGACCTGACGACTGCTTGCCCGATTCGATTCGGAGTGACTTACGTAGCCCAGTGGGGAGCACTACTTTGTGAGGTGGCAGACCCATAGTAGAGAGGCACTACTATGTGAGGTGGCAGACCCGCGATACTCGACAGGAGGAGTACCTCTGTAGGCTATGAGGGGGGAGCACTACTGTGTTGGGTGGCAGACCCCGGCGGGAAGCACTACTGTGTGAGGTGGCAGGCCCGCGGTACTCGACAGGAGAAGTACCTCAGCAGTCTTAGGTTAGTGAGCAGTACCTCGGAGTCGTGACAGGACCACTGTACACTCCAGAGACGGAGCTCTTCAGCAGTTACGGTTTCGATAGGGAAAATCCTGGTTTGAGCTGAGACTTTTGACCTTTGTGTTTACCTAATGATTGAGATGGGTCACTTGATAACTTAGGTATATGTATGGGCATATACCTAGGTAGTGGTTATCCGTTGATTTCACAATCCTTGTGTTTCCTCATGATTGAGATGGGTTACTTGATAACTTAGGTATATGTATGGGCATATATCTAAGTAGAGGTAATCGGTTGAGATCTTCTTGTGGTTATCCTTGTTGGTTTAGTGAGACCTTGGGGGTCTCGGGGTCCCTACTGAGTATCGTTATACTCACCCTTGCACGGGCTATGCCCGCACCTCGTTGTGTTGGTTGCAGACGACGGACATCGTTGAACGTGGTTGAGGCTTGCAGAGAAGGACGGTACCATGAGGTGGACCACTGGGAAGGACGTACTCGGAGCGGACGGCAGGAACCGAGGAGCTGTGGAGCTATCTGTACCCACCCTTCAGGTGGGATTTCCAGAGGACGACTCGGCGTAGCTGCTTTTACTTTTTCAGTTGCTGTTTTCCTTTTTGATTTGTACTTTACTTTCAGTTGGGGTTTGTATGCTGGCCCTTTTACTTTTCCGCACTTATAGTTGTACTATGCTTTCACTTAGTTTTTACTTTCCGCTTGCTTACTCTGTGGTTCTTGTTTACTTTACAAAGGAAATGCCTTCCCTTTTTACCGGGATTTACGCCTTGGTGCTAGTCGCCAGCCCCTGGCCTTTGGAAGGCGGTCTTGGGGTAGTCACGGCACGGGCCCCGAGGACGGGTTGTGACAAATTGGTATCAGAGGAGTTCGGTTCTACCGCAGAACTTATGACTCTGATGTTTTCTTTCTTTGAAGCAATAGTGTTAAGAGTACCGAGTGTGGATTTCAGTTCAGGGAGTCTAGTGTTGGTGCGGGCGGCCGACGTATCCATACACCAGGACCCTGACAACTGATTTCCGACTTTGTGCACGAAAACACTGATTGTGTGTGTGTTTTCAATGGTTTTCCCTTAAAACAGCTCAAACTAGGTCAGCTCACCAGGTATAAACATTTGACCATGTCACGATGTTTCTTTTAGGATGCCTTTTCACGGACGACCAGCTAGGGCCCAGAGGGGTGTGCGTGCTGACAGCCTGTCGAGCGAAGAGGCTTCGGTGCAGGGCACTCTTGCAGTTGAGGAACCAGCGGAGGCACCAACGGTACTACCATACGTTGGGCCACCGATGCCACCAGCCCCAGCAGTAGGCGATGCACGACGCTTGAGCGCGCTGCACGAGTTCCAGCGCCAGATGCCACCCAGGTTCCGGGGAGAGACGGACCCGCAGGCGGCTGAGGTTTGGCTGGAGGCTCTGGTGAGAGTCTTCAGGCTAGTGGGGACGCCGACAGACTTGATGGTGATCTTTTCTACCATCCTCCTTCAGGCAGCAGCAGGCCGGTGGTGGAGCCACTTGTTTCAGTTTTGCGACGTGATGAACTTCGCTTGGGAAGACTTCGAGACCTTCTTCAGGGTGGAGTTTGTGCCAGTAGCTCTACACCCCTAGCGTGTACAGGAGCTTCTGCCTTTCCCGCGTTTTTTTCGATCAGCATCCGAGTCATCTGTGGGTAGTAGACAGATGATGCAGAGATCCAGGAGGACCAGACTAGCAGTTGGACGATCTCGGGTTTTAGGACCGGTGGTGCGGGGCACCCGTGGTGGGAACAGAGCTAGGCGTGCCAGAAGCAGGTTTTGTTACTCCTGCGGCGGGAAGGTTCACCTGAGACGTGACTGTCCGACTCCTCGTGCGGTTGATCAGTGGGTGTTGGAGGAGCCACCGAGACAGAAGCAGCAGCTGGTGCTTGAGCAAGAGCCGATCAGTGGACAAGGCAGTAGAGCTCCGGGAATAGGTGGACAGGAGAGGAACTAGTGGATACATCCTTTGTACTTCTAGTTCCATATTTCTTTTGTATTCATGTCTTTGTACTATGAGATATGAGCTGCAATAATAAAAAGACTCTTACCTTTGAGATGTTTTCTTTCCTGTCCTTTTGTTTGGTTGATACTGAGTGGTCCCGGTTAAACTGTTGACTTGACCCTCACTTTTGAGATTTCTACTGGAGGGGACCTAGTGACCTCACACTGATGCCGATAGTGTGACTCGACCCTTGGAGGTGAGAGTGACAGTTGGATCTCTTAGTAGTTACGTCGAGGCCTTATGACGTCATCGATGACATGAATTCATTATTCATGCCAGGATTGACTGTATTAGGCAACGAATGTGGTTCATCCAGGGGATGAGACCGGGTTTCTCTTATCGGCAAAGAAGAAATCATAGCAGCTCTTGTGAGACTAAAGGAGGACTAGGACATCCAAGAGAGGATGAAGACTCCACATTGCAGTAAGAAACTGGAAACCGGTGCCAGTCTTAGAGACTTGGGCGTGTTAAATAAGAGGAAGCTTAAAGAGGAGATGAGTCTACGAAGCAGCAGACGTGGAGGCAGAGCTAGGAGAACAACATGAGGTGGTGTACAACCTAACATTGTACAACCACCCGCCTGAGTTATTCCTGCCAGGCTCAGGGAGCTGGAGGGTGGAGGAAGAGTGCGGCTGCATGCAGTCAAGGAGTATGACCCAATGGCTCTAGAAATGATTCAAGGGACCGTCTGTGCCCACTACTAGCTGTTGTAGTAACAGACGTCGATGTGAATCAATTCATGCTTTCACAAATCTTGTTCCGGACCTAGAGTTTCTGGTAAGTCGTGGACTTGACCCTCACGTCTGGAGATACCAAGGGAGGAGACTTGATAATCACACTTACGCCGACGGTGTGGTCAGACCCTCGAGGGGAGAGTTTCGGTTGGAATCTCTTGGTGACAGTGTCGTGGCCTTACGACGTTAGTCTGAGTATGGAATGGGAAATAACTATTCATACTCAAATTGATGGTTTTAGGCAAATGTCGTGATGGGTTTTCCTTGGTCGGTGAAAAGGAAACCCTAGGCAGCACGAGATAAAATCTTTCACGGGAGGGTGTGACCGATCACTCTTGAATCGGACAACCATACCCTCGTGGCAGCAGTCGTTTGAGTTCCAGTTCTAACAGGAATTGGAAACCTCTGGAGTTTGAGGATGGCGACCACATTCTTATACAGGTCTCACCTCGATGAGTTTTACGGAGATGTGGCCAAGGAGGTAAGTTATCTCCAAGGTTCAGCGGACCTTCTTAGGTCCCCAGCTGGGTAGGTGGGGTGGTTTACCGCTTGAACCATTCACCTCAGTTACACCAGGTGCACGACAACTTCCACGTATCTCAACTAAGGAGATATGTGCCCGACCCTTCGCATACCATCGACCATGAGGAGTTGGATGATGGCGATGGGGTGTCTTTCACGGAGGTTCCAGTGGGGATCGAGGATCGACAGGAGCAGATCCTACGAGGACGATCGATTCCTCAAGTGCACTTTCCTTGGAAGTACGGAACCTCCAGGTAAGCACATGGAAGCGGAAGGCTCAGATGTGTGCTCTGTACCGCTTTTGTGACCCTAGTTTGTGTTGAAGCTTTATGGGGACGTAAAGCCCTGAGGTGGGAGTAATGTAAAGACCCGGAAATTTCAAGGAAACTTTTTTCTTATTTTTTTTTGGAATTTTACAAGAACGCAGTTTCTGACGGCAACTGATTCTGAGGCCCGGTGTGCCTGGAATTAATTTCCGAATTTTGGCTCGGGTACGCTCAGTGAACGAGCGAGTGGGAATTTCTATCTTTTGAACTGGTGCTCGGAATTGAAATCTGATTGCACCGATGAACTCGCAATGCTGGTAATCGCTTAAGATAACCTTTACCGTAGTTGCGTTTGTGTGGGAGGAGAAGTTAACTTTTGGAGTTTAATTAAAAAAGTGAATAAAATTCTTAAATCAAATTTTAACAATGTTAAGTGGTTAACTTCTCCCATGGGAAGTCGGTGGTGGGCCCACATCCATCCAACTTCCCATGTGTGGATATTTGAAAGGGTGGGGCCCACAAAACCCCCCCCCCACCTTTTCAAATTCCATAAACTCCCTAACCCTCTTAACCCCTCACATTCCGACTCCCCATTAACTCACATTCTTTAATATTTGACAACTTGATTAATTAATGAGGTGAGTTAAGCATGGTTTATTTGAATTTCAATCTTTTGAAAATTCTTGCCAACACTTTGAATTTAATTAATTAAACCAACTTAATTAATTATTTGAGTGTTTGAATTCTTTTGAATTAATTTTTCCAACATTAAAAAGTGAGATTATAATCTTCTTTTTGGGTTGGCATAAACCTTGTGGGATGAACTAAGGAGAGGAGAAGTACTCTTGGAAGATCACCAACCTCTCGAGGAAGAACGTTCCACGTTTCCGGTGAACGTGAAGCAACGCCTCCGACCATCTTCAACCAAAGTAAGGAAGGGAAGCACCGCCGCCTTCGAAGTATACAGAGGGTGACGTCTCGGCTCAACTTCACCGAGATCTTCTCCCACCAACCTAGACGGAACGACGCCCGACCTCCACGATGCTTGTCTTCCGCGGGTCGTTGAAGAACTCCGTTCTTGAAACCGAGGTAGGGGTTTAAACTTTTTAAAGTTATGTGGATCTCTCCTTCGAACTTGAAGGTTTATTTTTTGTCGGGCCTTGATTCCAAATCTTTTTATTTAATTTAAAAGATTGTGAATGTTTATCGTTCAACAAAGGCCGATTGCTATCAATTTAACGCGAGGAGTTCGGACTGCACAAACCCGACCGACCCTCCACCTTTTTATTTGTGTTGAATCTTTGTGGTTTGGTTCGGGAAGGCGTGGTGCCGTCGCACAACACGGATTCAAGCGGAAGGAAATGTGCGGCGCCGTCGCGCCGCGCCATGGAAAGATTTCAAGAATGTGACGTCGTCGCGTCGCGACGAAAGAAGTCGAAGGCGCCGCCGCCGGAGCGGGGCCGCGGCAGAAGGGGCGCGGTGCCGTCGCACCGCGCCAGACAACGAAGGCCGCGGCCGGTTTCGGGCCACAGCGGAATGAGAAGACCAGCGGCCAGCCGGGCTGCCGGTGTCGGAAGCCGGAAGGGGGACCGACCTTTGCCGGTCCCGTTGAGGAAGAACTGGCCGGCCAGGTCGGGCCGGCCGGAAGGGAGAAAACTGGGGGAAATAATTTCCCCCGGCCATCCATAATGGCCCCCCCCATTATGAGGGGGGCCGATTTCACAAAGGGGGGTAGGCGACCCCCCGTTTTATCGAAGGAAGGCCACCACGTGAGGGGGGCCGTTTCTTTTCAAGGCGCGGCAGGTTGGCGTGCCGCCAGCTGAGGAAAGGCGGGGGCTTTGCCCCCCCGTGCGCGGCGCTCACGCGGCACCCGGACCGCGCCGTCGCGCCGGACCGCGCCGGACCGCCTGCCTTCGCCGCCGGGCCGGGCCGGATTTTCCGAGCCGGGTCGGATCGTCGGGCCGGGTCGACCCGGTTCGGCCGACCCAGGGGGGGTCGGCCCGGGTCGGCCCGGGCACAAACCCCCAGTTTCGGACCACTTTTGGTCAAATGCCCGTATCTTGGGCTACGAGCCTCCAAACGACTCGCCGTCAGCGGCAACGCGATCCTTGGATCGAGACGGTCGTTTCTTTATACTATACTCAAGGTGAACCTTCCTTTTCGGGAGCCTACGTGGTTAAAACTCCATAGTTAAGCGTGCTTGGCCTAGAGTAGTGGTCAGGATGGGTGACCTCCTGGGATGTTTCCCAGGGTGGGTGTGAGACGGAAAGGCCAATAACTAACCGACCAGGCGTCCGATTTATGCGCCATCTGTTTCGTTGAATTCCTCTTGATGAGCCGGATCTTTTGGCATACTCCGCCTAAGGTTTGGACGCAGGTAGAGTACGGTCGGGTTGCTTTTTGCCTTAAAAACCAACCAATCCCCTAGAACGAAAAAGCCAATAACTCTCAGACCGGGCGTCCGAATGACGCGGCGTCTGTTGCGTTGAGTTACTGTTGACGAAAAGGAACTTTTGGAATTCTCCTCCCAAGATTTGGATGCAGATGGATAGTGGCCGGGTTGGATCGCACAGAAATCCAACCGAGCCCCTGGAACGGAAAAGCTGATACCTTTCTGACAGAACGTTCGTTTGACGAACCGTCAGTGGCGTTGGTGATCTCATTGAGAAACGGTCCCTATGAGTATACCCTATGAGAGTTTGGGGTACAGTTGAGATACGACTGGGATTGGTTCGCTCACGAAACCAACCGGGCCCCTGGGACGAAAAGGCTAATAACTCACAGACCGGGCGTCCGATTGACGCGCCATCTGTTGTGTTGAGACCCCTATGACGAGGTGGTCCTTTGAGATACTTCTTTGTGGGATTTGTGATACTTGGTGTATCGACCAGTAGCTCGTGGAGTGGACCCTTCCGGAGACGAGCATGCGGAGTATGAAGACCGTGTAGCCGGCTGAGACCTAACGACTGCTTGTCCGATTCGATTCGGAGTGACTTACGTAGACCAGTGGGGAGTACTACTTTGTGAGGTGGCACACCCATAGCAGAGGAGAACTACTATGTGAGGTGGAAGACCCGCAGTACTTGACAGGAGGAGTACCTCTGTAGGCTATGAGGGGGGAGCACTACTGTGTTGGGTGGAAGACCCCGGCGGGAAGCACTACTGTGTGAGGTGACAGGCCCGCGGTACTCGACAGGAGGATTACCTCAGCAGTCTTAGGTTAGTGAGCAGTACCTCGGAGTCGTGACAGGACCACTGTACACTCCAGAGACAGAGCTCTTCAGCAGTTACGGTTTCGATAATGAAAATCCTGGTTTGAGGTGAGACTTTTGACCTTTGTGTTTACCTCATGATTGAGATGGGTCACTTGATAACTTAGGTATATGTATGGGCATATACCTAGGTAGTGGTTATCCGTTGATTTCACAATCCTTGTGTTTCCTCATGATTGAGATGGGTTACTTGATAACTTAGGTATATGTATGGGCATATATCTAAGTAGAGGTAATCGGTTGAGATCTTCTTGTGGTTATCCTTGTTGGTTTAGTGAGACCTTGGGGGTCTCGGGGTCCCTACTGAGTATCGTTATACTCACCCCTGCACGGGCTATGCCCGCACCTCGTTGTGTTGGTTGCAGACGACGGACATCGTTGAACGTGGTTGAGGCTTGCAGAGAAGGACGGTACCATGAGGTGGACCACTGGGAAGGACGTACTCGGAGCGGACGGCAGGAACCGAGGAGCTGTGGAGCTATCTGTACCCACCCTTCAGGTGGGATTTCCAGAGGACGACTCGGCGTAGCTGCTTTTACTTTTTCAGTTGCTATTTTCCTTTTTGATTTGTACTTTACTTTCAGTTGGGGTTTGTATGCTGGCCCTTTTACTTTTCCGCACTTATAGTTGTACTATGCTTTCACTTAGTTTTTACTTTCCGCTTGCTTACTCTGTGGTTCTTGTTTACTTTACAAAGGAAATGCCTTCCCTTTTTACCGGGATTTACGCCTTGGTGCTAGTCGCCAGCCCCTGGCCTTTGGAAGGCGGTCTTGGGGTAGTCACGGCACGGGCCCCGAGGACGGGTCGTGACAAGTACCACGGTAGTCTTAGGTTAGTGAGTAGTACCTCGGAGTCGTGACAGGACCAATGTACACTCCAGAGACGGAGCTCTTCAGCAGTTATGGTTTCGATAATGAAAATCCTGGTTTGAGCTGAGACTTTTGACCTTTGTGTTTACCTAATGATTGCGATGGGTCACTTGATAACTTAGGTATATGTATGGGCATATACCTGGGTAGTGGTTATCCGTTGATTTCACAATCCTTGTGTTTCCTCATGATTGAGATGGGTTATTTGATATCTTAGGTATATGTATGGGCATATATCTATGTATAGGTTATCTGTTGAGATCTTCTTGTGGTTATCCTTGTTGGTTTAGTGAGAACTTGAGGGTCTTGGGGTCCCTACTGAGTATCGTTATACTCACCCCTGCACGGGCTATGCCCGCACCTCGTTGTGTTGGTTACAGACGACGGAAAGCGTTGATCGTGGTTGAGTCTTGCAGAGCAGGACGATACCTTGAGGTGGACCACTGGGCGGGACGTACTCGCAGCGGACGGCGGGACCCGAGGAGCTGTGGAGCTATCTGTACCCACCCTTCAGGTGGGATTTCCAGAGGATGACCCGGCATAGCTGCTTTCACTTTTTCAGTTGCTGTTTTCATTTTCGAGTTGTACTTTACCTTCCGTTGGGGTTTGTATACTGGCCCTTTTACTTTTCCACACTTATTGTTGTACTCTTCTTTCACTTAGTGTTTACTTTCTTCTTGCTTACTCTGTGGTGCTTGTTTACTTTACAAAGGCAATGCCTTCCCTTTTTACCAGGATTTACGCCTTGGTGCTAGTCGCCAGCCCCTGGCCTATGGAAGGTGGTCTTGCGGTAGTCACGGCACGGGCCCCGAGGACGGGTCGTGACATTGAAGGTTTGAGTTAATGAGAAGGGAGAGTTCCTTTTTATTAGAGGTGTGAGGGCACATTTGGAAAAGCAAGAAATATTATTTTATACTAAATTAATATTCGGTTTCTAATGGCTCCAAAGTGGATCATTTAAAGGTTAAGGTGGGTATAGGTCGCAAACCACTCAACCAATAGAATTTAGACATGTTTGGGTTACAATATTAACCTTATCCATTAGTTTTAACTCTTAGTTAATTAGTTTGACACTTACCATGTCACTTTGTATTTTTATATTATATAGTTAATAAACTTAATATATACCTCCATGTGACCCCCAAGTCGTCCAATAATAATACACCTATCATTATATAAGTCTCTTGACCAAACCATTTGTTTTTAGGAATTTTATATCAATCAATAATATAATATTTGTTTTAAAAACTCTTTTATGTCAATTTTGACACAATTCAATAATTGATTTTTGTAAAAATCATAACAGAATGGTTACTTCGAAAAAAGTACATTAAATAAATCCTAATATGTCATTGTATCCTATAAAATTAGTTTAATTCATTAATAGTCTCAAATTATATTTATTTGGGTATTTATAATATCAATTATTTTAATTTTTCACTAATATGGTAGTTAATGAATCATCATTGTGTCATAGATAAATTAATATATTTAATGTCTAAAAATTATAACTAAAATATAATTATTTAGGAAATATTTTTATTTTTATAATTAATATTTATAGTCGAAAATCAATCATATATAACCCAATGTAAAAATTGTTTTTCTAAAAGATATATGCTTGTGTCATTTTTGTATTCATTTTAACTTAATTAAAATAAAGTGTCCCTATCACTTACAAGTTGCACCATGGGGTCCCAAAATCAACCCAAAGATTCCCATGGTCAATCATGTATCAACCAATAAGGTTAGGACACATTTTAGGGTAATTTTTTTATTATTATAATATTATTTTTAACCCTTATTTAACGGATTTACCTTTTAACCATGGTAAATAAAATATTTATCGAAGTAATTATTCAAAATATCTAAAAATAAAAGTTAAATATTTACACAATTTGAACATCCTGATTCCAAATATGGAATCCATTTTTCCAAATTCAAAACACAGAATTGGAAGAAATTAATTTAAAATTAATTCCCGCTGTCAAAACAAAAAGCATGTTTTTAAGATATAATAACTATCAAAATATTGATACTTGTCTATGTTCGGTTTAATTGTGAAATTTTACCAGTGACCAAAATTTTATTAAATGGTAAAAATATATTCTAAATATACTTTAAAACCACACAAATTCATAATTTATCACTATTAATTATTTTGATTGAAAAAGTTGTTTTTAATTAAAATTTAGTAATTTTTAGTATTCATCAAAATATGAAAGTTATTCGAATGGTACCAAAAATTCACCTTAGGCTAAATTTGATACTCCAAATCCAAAATGAAGTCCATTTTGAGAGATAAATTTTTTAAAATTTTAAATAGTTGGTATAACTATTCATAACGGCTAGTTTGATCGGTTGTGGTGTGTGTTAGAACTTGAGGTTGCATACAACACACGCTATTGCATTATTCAAAGAGAACGTACCGTAGAAGCTTGGGGTGTTACATTCTCCCCTCATTCAAATAATTTCGTCCTCAAAATTTCTTGAATACTACCACATGAAAAGACTCAGGTGGTTCTTCATCATATGTTCCTCAGGTTCCCACGTTGCCTCTTCCATCTTATGGTTTCTCCACAAGACTTTTAGCAGACGAGTCATTCGGTTTCTTAGTACTTGTTCTCTCGTATCAAGAATCCTGATAGGCTCATCGCAATAAGATAGATCTGGTTCCAGTTCTAATTCCTCATAGTTGAGTACATGTGTTGGGTCAGGCATGTATTTCCTCTATAGAGATACGTGGAACACATCGTGAACTTTGGAGAGACTTGGCGGCATTGCCAATCGGTAAGCTACAACCCCAATTCGTTCTATAATTTCGAAAGGTCTGATGTACCTGGGACTCAATTTACCTTTCTTACCAAAACTTATGACTCCCTTCCATGGATATACCTTCAAGAAAATATGATCACCGACTTTAAATTCCAAATCCTTTCTTCGATTATCAGCATAGCTCTTCTGCCTACTTTGAGCTGCTTTGATATGGTTTTTGATTACCTTGACCTTTTCCATTTTTTCCTCCACTAGTTCTGGGCCTACAAGATTTCTTTCACCAACGTCATCCCAACAGGTTGGTGTGCGACATCTCTTTCCATATAATGATTCATATAGTGCCATATGAATACTCGAATGGAACCTATTGTTATTGGAAAATTCTAGCAGAGGTAAATATTGATGCCACATACCCTGAAAGTCAAGTGAGAAAGATCTCAACATGTCTTCCTTGGTTTGAATAGTTCGTTCTGATTGTCCATCTATTTGAGGGTGGTAGGCAGTGCTCAAATGAAGTTCAGTATCCAAGGCTTTATGAAGACTTTTCCATAGTATTGATGTAAAACGGGGATCATGATCAGAAACAATCGATAGAGGTACTCCATGATGTCTCACAACTTCATTAATATATAGTCTTGCAAGACGTTCCAGTCGTAGATCTTCTCTTATATCAAGAAAATATGTTGACATGGTAAGACGATCAATAATGACCCATATTGCATCGTTCTTTATTGGAATATTTGGTTTCCCCATGACAAAGTCCATCGTAATATTGTCCCATTTCCACTCCGGTATGGGAAGAGGTTGCATGACTCCTCCAGGCTATTGCCTTCCGGATTTCACTTTTTTACAAACCATACATCTTGACACAAAATCAGCAATATCCCACTTCATGTTGTCCCACCAAAAATGATCCTCAAATCTCTATACATTTTGGTGCTCCTAGGGTGTATAGAGAAATTGGAACTATGAGCATTATCCCACAATTCCCTTTTTAGATCAGGTATATCGGGAACACAAAGCCTCTTCCCAAATTTCAAAATTCCATCGTCATACACAAAGTCTTTCAATCTCCCATCATTCACATATTTAATCATCTTTTTAAATTCTTCATCATCGTTCTGAGAACTCTTAATCCTTTCTAGTAATGATGGTTTGGAAACCATTTGAAAAACAATTGATGTTTCGCCTTCCCTGGTTATTCCCAAGTCCATATTCACAAGATCCATGAAAATTGGATCCATTTCAATTCTCATATTGTTCAAAACTACATGATCTTTTCTACACAAAGGATCTGGTACCTTGTTTGCTTTCCCCGGGTGGTAGTGTATCGTACAATCATAATCCTTGAGTAATTCAAGCCATCTCCTTTGCCTAATGTTGAGTTTTTTTGTGAGAAAATATACTCCAAACTCTTGTGATCAGTATAAATATCACATTTTTCACCATAGAGGTAGTGCCTCCATATCTCAAAAGAAAAGATCACATCTGCTAACTCAAGATCATGAGTAGGATAGTTCTTCTCATGAATTTTCAACTGTCGTGATGCATAGGAAATAACCCTATCATTCTGCATAAGGACATAACCAAGTCCTTTCTTCGATGCATCACTATAAATAACGAACCCATCATTCCCTGATGGTAGAGTCAATATAGGAGCATTGAGTAATCTTCTCTTCAGTTCTTCAAAACATTCTTCACACTCTTTTGTCCAAACAAATTTAACCCCTTTACGTGTGAGCTTCGTTAATGGGTTTTCCAATCGGGCAGAATTCTAGATGAAATGTCGATAATAACCTGCCAAACCAATAAAACTATGTACCTCAGTTATACTCGTAGGTGCTGGCCATTCTTGGATTGCCTTGGTATTAGAAGGATCAACAAGGATTCCATATTTAGATACAATATGGCGAAGAAAAGAAATCTCATGAAGCCAGAATTCACACTTTTCAAACTTCCCATATAATTCATGTCTTCTCAGAGTCTTCAAAATAATTCCCAAGTGACTTTCATGATCTTCGTAGCTTTTAGATTATAACAAGATATAATCCACAAATACCACCACAAATTATTCTAGATATTCCTTGAAAACTCTATTCATCAGATCCATGAATACAGAGGGTGCATTAGTCAATCCAAAAGGCATTACTGTAAACTCGTAATGCCCGTACATGGTTCGAAATGCTGTCTTCGGAATGTCTTCCTTCTTCACACACAACTGATGATATCCAAATCGAAGGTCAATCTTTGAAAATTATTGAGCTCCATGCAGTTGGTTAAATAAACCATCAATGCGAGGTAGGGGATACTTGTTTTTTATTATTATAGCATTGATCTCCCTATAGTCGATACATAACCTCATAGATCCATCTTTCTTTTTGAAAAAAAGAACAGGGGATCCCCATGAAGAAACACTAGGGTGAATAAATCCCTTATTACTCAATTCCTATAGTTGTTTCTTTAGTTCAACTAATTCTACAGCGGCCATTCTATAAGGGGTCTTCGATATAGGCCTTGATCCAGAAATTAAATAAATGGAATACTGAACTTCTCGTTCTAGAGGATGTCCAGGTAAATCTTCCAGAAATACATCTACATATTATTTCACAATAGGTACATCCTCTATTTGAACATTCCTTTCCTCACCCACAGTAATTTCATTCTCTTCCTCCCCAATAATTGAATTTAGTTGAGCTACTAGGGTTGATCTAGATAAGAATTAGGTGGTGAAGATTCTGCTCTAAATATAAGGTGTTCCTTATCATCATCATCAAAAATCTTAACCTCCTTCTTCTTACAATAAATCTTCTCATAATACTCCTAAATCCAATCCATACCGAGGATTATATCAAACTCAATCATAGTTATGACGATGAGATCAGCAGATAAAGAACATTTATGTGCTCTAATGGGGTCTGATTCACACAACATTGTTGCAATGATACTTCCCTTAGGAGTTTTAACCAAAAACTCCCGTGTTAAATCAAATTGGAAATATCTAATTTTCTTAGCAAACTGGGAAGATATGAAAGAATGCAATGATCCAGAATCAAATAATGCATTTGCTAAACTTGAAGAAACCATTAAATTACCCGCCACCATGACTTTTGGAGCTTCTACCACAGCAGTAGTGATATCATAAGCTTGGCCTTGATCCCTTGGACTTTTCTGAGGTAAGTTCCCCTGACGATTAGGACATTCATTTACATAATGTCCAATCTCCCAGCAATTGTGGCATTGAACATTGGTATCTTCCTTCTTCCCTTTGCATTCACGAGCTTGATGACCTTTTTCACCACACATCTAACAGACACTCATTCCCTTCAAAAAAGTACCGTGTTGTTTCTTCCCACATTTACCAGAGGATGGATATTCAACCTTTCCCTTCTTCCCCTTATTTCCATTCCCAGATTCATCATCATATCTCTTCTTCTCTTTCTTAGATTTAAGGTCATAAGACTTAGAGAATTCCTTTTCTATTTTGATAGAACATGAGACAATGTCTTCATACAATGAGAAGGATTGTGAGACTAATGCTCGATGGAGAAATGGTTTTAACCCATCGAAGAAACGATCAATCTTACTTCATGGGTTATGTATAAAATCTCCAGCATACCTATCTAACCTTGTAAAGTAATCCTTATACTTTGTGACATTATGATCCTCCTTTTGTCTCAGACTCAGAAATTGGCTTTCCATATCTGCTCGATGGTCATGAGGAAAGTATTTTTCTAAAAATAGATCTTTTAACTCCCTCCATTCCATATTTGATACTTCATCATCTTCCTTATTGTTTTGAATCAATTACCACCATTGATCAACATCTCCAGTGAGGCGGTAAACTACCATGATAACTTTTTCCCTTTCACTACTCTCCAAAGCCTGAAATATTTTCTCTAGGTAATTTATACATTGCTCAGCTACTAAGGGATTTGTAATCCCATTGAACATTTGTGGTTTTTTCCTCTTGAATCGATCTAACATTGATCCTCCACACTGTGGATCAGGATTCTCCATACGGGTAAGGTTATTATACATAACCTGAGTGAGTTGTCCCAGTATAGTGATTAGCTGATCGGCACCGTTTGCATCGCCAGCTCCACTATAATTATCTTGAGCAGGATGGAAATCCCTACATTGAGTGCGTTCATTGATACGGTTTCCATTTCTTCCACTAGGCGCCATTTCTAAACAATGGCATAAACTAGATCTGTTTCTAAATCAAAATACATAATTTCATACTTATAAAACACATAACATAAATTAAACTATTTATGGATATAATCCATAATCATAAAAATGTTTTCTTTGAGGAATTATATACTCATAAACCGTTCATAATTATTTGTAAAAAAAACGAGAGTTATCCTAAGCATATCTACAGGGAGTGTCGTAACCAAGAGTGCAGCAATGCCGGTTGTCGTGCACCAGGTCCCATTCGAGTCTAGATCAAAGTGATGTTTTCAGGTTTTACCCCTAGTTACATCTGTTCCAGAGTCTCCTTTACCTGCTCGTATTTAGATAGGGATGTATTGCTCGGAAAACTCACAAAATCTCTACAATACCAAAATTCCAGGATGTTCTTCTATATTAATCCTCAAAGTCCATCTTAGGTCTACGTGCTCTAATTAGAGTTTATCTAAATCTAGCTTCCAAGGTTTGTACTAAACTTCATCTGATACCAACTGTAACGCCCTGATCCCAGTTACCCAGAGTCGGTGCATTATTACATAACATTGTCTTGATCACAAGAAAGATCAAATCTCGAAATACCGATTGGTTTTGTAGCCTTGGAAACACTAGATATATTCACAACGTTGTACATTACATCATAAAGTGAAAAACTACTAAAACATATTTCTTCATAGTCCACACTCATATCCCCACATACTATCCCTGATGGTCATTCATAAATTACTTCTTCACATCTTGGGAAAAATAAAACATCGAAAGGGGTGATCTAAAATTCCCAGTAAGGATAACAATAAATAGGAAACTTTCGTAAATAAGAATAAAATTTAAGGCAATATATAACTAAAACAAAAGCCTTTTAAACTTGAACTTCAACATAGTATGGAAAAAATAAAATGAAATAATTCCATTTACTTATTCACATGGATATTCTACTAATCAAATAATCACATGCAATATCAATAAAGACTTTCATAAGGATGGAATGCATAATGCAAGATTATCATAACCACATAGCCAAGGCCTCGTGAAAAGACTACAAATAATATTTTTCGAAGGCCTTGTTCCAAGATACTAGTTTCTCTCATGAGACCTACCGATGCATCGAGGAGCTATAGCGGGCTCCACCCGTCACATATTAAGTCCAATGCATTCCCATATGAAAAGGATTAAACATAACATAAACATTCGTATTAAAACTAGAATATGAAAAGTAAATACTTCATTCATAAAACATGAATGGAATAAAAATAACACATCCACAGTCAAACATATCACAAAACCTTCAATACAATATAGAAGTTTTTTTCCATAATAAATCAATTTCAAATAAGCGTAAAATCCATCTAAGGATGTTGACATAGATGAAATCAAAACTCTTTTTAGAGAACTATCTATTTTTATTTTGAAATCATTTAAGAGTCATATATTTCTAAAATAAAACATTATCTTTGAAAATATTCTTATTATTTTGTAAGGGATGCTTTGAAGATTTTATAACGGCGGAAAATATCTACACCCACCGTATAAGTTAAAAAAAACATTCATACCTTAATTCTATCGAAATGGTTAAAAAGCACCTTGTTTGGAAAACAATGGCAATATTCCTTTATAAACCACTTATAAAAAGTCAACCAAGGGTATAAATGACTTTAACCCATATTCTTGTAAATAGTAAAAAAGTTTTGAAATAAATTTTTATGAAACATGGATGTGGATGATAAAGATATCCCAGGAGATTATTACGTATAAACAACCTCGGATAATGAAGAGATTGGGAAATAAACCCTTACCATGTACTTTTCCTTCGTTGGGGTAGGTTAACCTCCTGTATAATGTTGAAATAATTATTATTAAATTATACAAGAATCATATATAATAATATGATATCATATATGATCTTTTAACATTGATTTGTTAATAATATCTTAGTATTATCGTTGTTTTGGTTGTTAACTTACTTTTTTCTTTTATATGTTTTCTTATGTAAGCTATGTTTGTTATGGATAGGTTGTATCTTAATCATATTCAGAATTATATCAAGTCCACATATACTATTATTAATCATCAAATGAGAATTATACTTGAATAGATACAATGGAAAATGATTTCATCGCGTTCGTGGAGACGGTAGTCCGTACGTACACACAAGCGACAATATCATTATTTTGACATTAAAATAATATATAATTGGATGGTATAACATATTTAAAGAATAGTTATCATGTTATATTTATTATTTACATGAGTTATACATCATTATTATACCCATCCAAATAATAATTTATTGAATAACAATTACACCACGATGTGGAGACGGTAAGTCGTACGTACACACGTATGGTGACATGTTATTCAAAGGATGGATAGAATACTGAATATTGTTGTAAAATATTTATAATAACATCACAGTATATATAATATACTGGAGTTATTATTTTATAATGGTAATAACAAAGGAAGAAGAAGTGGAAGAAGAAAGGAACTTGGAAAAGGGTGGTGAAATCATTACCTCTTCTTCGGGTTCTTCCTTTTGATTTGTTCAAAAGGGAACTTAGGATGGCTTTCTGACCATATAAAGGCCTCCAGGATGAAGCTAGGGAAGTTTAGAGAGTATTTGGGGAGAGTTTTTCCTAACTAAAAAGCTTTTATGTTTTGAGTTAATGATAAGGGAGTGTACCCTTTTATAAGAGGGGTGAGGGGCACCTTTGGAAAAGCTAGAAATATTATTTTATAATAAATTCATATTCAGTTTATAATGACTCAAAAGTGGATTAATTAAAGTTTAAGGTGGGGATAGGTCGAAAACCACTCAACCAATAGAATTTATACAGGTTTGGGTTACTATATTAACCTTATCGTTTAGTTTGAACATTGAGTTAATTAGTTTGACACTTACCATGTCACTATATATTTTTATATTATATAGTTAATAAACTAACTATATACCTCCAAGAGACCCCCCCAAGTGGTCCATTAATGATACACTTATCATGATATAAGTCTCCTGGACGAACCGTAGATTTTTAGGAATTTTATATCAATTAATAATATAATATTTGTTTTTAAAACTCATTTATGTCCATTTTGACACTATTCAATAATTGATTTTTGTAAAAAATCACAACAGAATGATTACTTCTAATAAAGTCCATTAAATCAATACTTATATGTCATATTATCCTAGAAAATTAGTTTAATTCATTAAAAGTCTCAAATTATATTTATTTGGGTATTTATAATATCAATTATTTTAATTTTTCACTATTATGGTAATTACTGCATCATCATTGTGTCGTAAATAAATTAAATTATTTAATGTCTAAAAATTATAAATAAAATATAATTATGTATTAAATCGTTTTATCTTTCTAAATGATTTTTATAGTCGAAAATCCAATATATATAACCCTATGTAAAAAATTTTTTTCTAAAAGATATATGCTTGTGTCATTTTTGTATTCATTTTAACATAATTAAAATAAAGTGTCCCTATCACTTACAAGTGGAACCATGGGGTCCCAAAATCGACCCAATGATTCCCATGGCCAAAAATGTATCAACCAATAAGTTTAGGAAACGTTTTAGGGTAATTTTTTATTATTATAACATTATGTTTTAACCCTTACTTACCGGATTTATCCTTTAACCATGGTAAATAAAATATTTACCGAAGTAATTATTCAAAATGTCTAAAAATAAAAGTTACCTATTTACACAATTTGAACATCCTGATTCCAAATATGGAATCCATTTTTCCAAATTCAAAACACAGAAGTGGCAGAAATTAATTTTAAATTAATTCCCGCTGTCAAAACAAAAAGCATGTTTTTAAGATATAATAACTATCAAAAGATTGATACTTGTTTATGATCGGTATAATTGTGAAATTATGTCCAATTACCAACATTGTATTAAATGGTAAAAATATATTATAAATATACTTTAAAACCACTCAAATTCATAATTTATCACTATTAATTATTTTGATTAAAAAAGTTGTTTTTTATTAAAATTTAATAATTTTCACTATTCATCAAAATATGAATGTTATCCGAAAAGTACCAAAATTTCACCTTAGGGTAAATTTGATACTCCGAATGAAAAATGATGTCCATTTTGAGAGATAAAATTTCTAAAATTTTCAAAAGTAGGTATTACTATTCATAACGGCTAGTTTGAGCGGTTGTGGTGTGTGTTAGAACTTGATGTTGCATACAACACACGCTATTGCATTATTCAAAGAGAAGCGTACCGTAGAATCTTTGGGTGTTACAATCATTCTATAACATCCACTTGAACTATGGGGGTTCTCATATAATTCTATTGAATCATGATATAATTTCATTTTAAATTTGGGAGAGTGTCAATAGATTTCCATTGAATATTTTTTTTGTCAATTTATCATTCCATTAAATTATATAATTGAACTAATAAACACATTAAGGAATAATCCCAAAAATTATAATGACAATATTAATTATATTACTCCAATGGAAAAACCTCAATTCTAATCATAAACACAACATCTATTTTAATTGATGGTTCTCTCTTTAAGATATATTATAATTTTATCACTTATACATTTCAGTTCGATAAAATGATATTTTTTTAATTATTATATATTTATCGTGGAACCCCCACAACATCTATATTTATTTGGATCCTCTAGGGGGTTAACATAATACAACCAAATAAATTTGTCAAATAGATAATATTCGAATGGATTTCTTCTCGGTAAACACTAGTATTTTCTAAAAGAGATTTCCTATGATGAAGTCACTCCAAACCAAGTTTTATTTTGATAGGGATAATTTTATTTCATTAGAAAATCCTTTAATATCCAAAGGCAATGCAATGATTAAATTTATTTTTATTGAAGTAACTTCCTAATATATTTCTAATTGTAGAATAATTCGATAATATTATAATAGATTATAATATTTAACTACCAATCAAATAATCATTTCATCATTTACAACATTTATATTTAATAGACATGTGAAAAATTATTCCATATTTATAAGTAATGATTCACAAAAAATGTATTTTTATAACTAATTTTTTGTTATATTTGTGTCATGGTTTGAGAAATTAATTTTTATCATGTTTAGGAAAGTACAAAAACTTATATAAAAACATATTTAACTATTGGGTCAACATACTCAATATATAAAAATCTGTAATTTGGATTCATTATATAAATATAATAAAAATTGTCAATTTTTATACCAATCTTCACGTCTTTTAATATATTCTTCATATTGAACAGACCCACACTAAAAATTAAGATTTAACATATCATACTATTTTGGTTTATAATGTACCATATTTTACAATGTTTTGATTAATTTTTGTCATTCCACAATACAAATATTTCTTAAATATATAATGTTATTTAAAGCCCATATAATTTAAGGTGTGAATCATGGAATATTTTATCCCAACTCAATATATTTCATTAAATCATATATATTACTCTAGAATGAATATTATTACATTTTCCATGAATATTTAACCCAAATTAAACTATATTACAGGGTTATGAACCTACTTATGATAGTCATGAATACTATGTCGTATAAGGGAAAACCCATGTGTACCATGTTTTTGTATAACCTACCCATTTAGATGATCAAGTCATTATAATATATTTCATATATGGAATCTCACACTCTATAATTTAAGGTATTCATAGACTCTAAATATTCATATATATTTTATACATATCATATATATATATAATGCATCCCATGATCTATTTTTATCCCATAAAATAACTATATATTTACTAGATTCCATAACATTTGTTTTAAATCCTTATTGCTGAAAATATAGGTAACTTATTTTAATAATATTAACATTAATAACATAATCATAATTTTTTTTAATCACAATATAATAAATTCAACATAAATTAATATATATCAAAATATATCACCTAGATAATGTATATGCATTAATTTCATTTAAATGACTAAAATCTTATAAATCCAAAATCCCCAATACATTAATTATTACTTGACATGTAAAAATACCCCCATATACCTATAAGGAAGCATAACCACCATTGTATGTGACTGTTGTTACATCATGTCCCAATCCACGTAGTTCAATATCATAAAGTGGAATCAATCAATATATTATTATAACATCTAATAGGTATATATCACAATTGATCATTTTTATACATTCTCTAATTAAAAATAATAATATTTCGATTAAATGAATATTTTGTAACATAATAATAATGTAACTATAATATACATTGTATTATGACTATATAATATATTCTAAAAAAGTAACCAGTTTATATTTAAATTTTATATAAAAATAATTTAATTAAATGAATGATAAATTAATATTTTCTGACTAAAAATATAAGGCAAATTTGTTACCTAATATAATACATTTTTATAAATTTATTGATTACATCTTAGTCCCAATTATTTTTAATTTTCATATATATATAAATATATCATTAATGTATTTCAGTATATGTGTGTTGACAATTTTGATTTTTTATGAATAATGATAGGAAAATGGTCTATAAATTTTTTTTTATAACCATGTTATATTCATGTTAAAATTAAATGTTTTATCAAGTGTCGATTCATATGGTCGTTTCATATTTTCTATTACCACGTGATTAATCATAAAAATATTTTGGGTTAAGGGGGTTTGTCATATAGTATATCTCATGGATTCAGAATCATTAATCTAACCATGTTCATATCCATTGGTAATCATTTAGTTTGATTTTTCTGGGGGAAGTTGCGATAACAATGTTAGTATACAGTTTCCCTAACAATGAACCCTAACCATAAAACCCATTTTCTGTGCATAAAATTGAATGGTTTCATTTTTTATCATGTTAATTTTTATAACAATTTTTCTACTAATCTTTTATAGTAGGACATGTCATTTTATTAAAACTCTATAAGGTCCATTGATTTAATATAAGGATATTATAAGTCATTCTATGTGTATATCACTAGAATATTTATCATTTTTCAATATCAAATCTCCTAAAATTTCATCAAATTATCCAGTTACTTATTATACTATTCACATTGAAACCTGATTGTATAGTTATTTAACAAGCTAGGGATTATTGTGGCTAGTATTATTTATTTCTTATAGACTAGGCTCATGGTGACCAAATATCCTTTTAAATAATTAATTTTCATCAAGGTTAATATATTTCCTCGATTGTTATGGTATGTATATCTATGCGACTTTCAATCACAATAATTTTTCAAATTTATTGAATATTAATTTTGTTTGGATTACCAAATTGGCTGATTTGAGATCGATGACTATTGTTTTATGTAATTTTATCATTTTAAAGTAAGTGAAATGAATTTAAAAGTGTGTTTTATATTACATCATTTCAGTTCACATCATGTATCTTTTGAAGTTTTACAAATATTATTTTAACTCCAATATGTATTTTCAAGCCTAGATGTGATGATAGTTTTATTGTGGAACTATTTTAAAAAATGGAAATAATTATTAAAATAATTTTTTTGGAAATCCTAGATTATTAGGAATCATAAAAAACTTTTTTATGCTCTTATGAAATCTATTGTTCATCATGATACAATAGATGTATATTTGTGTCATAAAAAAATATGACATGAATCAATATTATTTTGATTCACTGTATTTATGGATTAGTGTTCCCAAATATTTCCTTCTATATATTCCCATAGTCTAGAGCACCATTTTTTCTTTTTTATAATATTATGGGTAGTTTCATGTTTTTTGGCTCACATGTTTATCCTTAAAGATATAATGTTCTCTCTACCATCCTATATTATTTTTTCACGCATATACATGTTTTAATACATCATAAAATATGGTATTTTTATATAAAATAAATTAAATTATTTTTGATATATTATTTAAATGGATGTATCATTATGAAACATTTTTAGTTTTGATAATACAAGTAATTGTTTTTTTGGTCAACATTGTGTAGATTCATAATGGTATCCTACATGGAATATGGCAACCACATGGTGTATTTATTTAGTCATATATATATATATATATATATATATCTATCTATTTTTTAGGTCTCATGTAAAGGGAAGGCTGGAATATAGTTTACTAGATTCATTGGGTTAATGTTATCTTCATAGTGAGTTATGTTTTTTGTGATTGATGGTCACATTGAGTCTTTATTTTGATCTAGTTTAGTTTTTATTCAATTTCTATCATTTAAGATTTTATTTTTAGGTCTCTGGGGATTTAATTTTTTTATATTACTCTAATTTCATTGAAATATCCCATTACACTTGAGACATGATTTATGATTATTTTTTGAACTACACTATGTGATGGGTTTTCTTGGGGGTAGATGTCTTGTTAACCCATTCTTGTTCATAAAAAAATTGAATCTGATCCAATAACCACTTAATTGTTTTAGGAAAGTACAAATAATTTGTACTTTTTTAAGAGAATATAGGATTTAAGACCATCAGAACTCATGTAGTAACTGAGAATGTGTTCCATGATAACTCACATCCATGACGGATCTGACGTTTTTATGGGTCATAATGGATTTTTTATAATTAAATGGGATTAAATTTTAGTATTATTTAGATTTAATTTATTATGGGGTTTCTATAAATGAAAATATTATTTCCATATGTTTATTCTATCTTTCATGTAATACCTGGTTTTATGTAACTCATATATTTTTAATGGACCTCATTTGATATTTTTTGTTTACCATTCAATTTAGATTGTTCATCTAATTATTATTGGATATAGTCATCATGTATATTAGATAATAAGTATTATAATATCTTTTTAGAAACCAATATAGAACGATATGAGACTTATTCCCTAGGTGAATACTCCATTATACATTTCATCAATAGAACTATAAATCTGTATAATTAAAACTCAAGGTTAGATAAGTATTGGGAACTATGGATTAAAAGTGGATCATCATTTGGAATGTTTCATTAAGAATCCACCCATATTCTAGGGTGATAAGGGAGACATGTAATATGAATGTCTTATCCAATATATATAATCATTTTTACACTTCTTAAATAATATATAAGAATATAAATATGTTTTCACCACTTATATTCATAAAGGGTCTTAATGAAAATAGGGGGAGTCAATCTGGGATGTTATGATGCATAATGATCTTTCTTGGACATCTTTGTAGAATTTCTTTAATATATTATTTTTTAAATTTTTATGGGCGATAAAACTCAAAATTGTTTAACGATATAGAAAGGGAATAATTTGATTTGGGTCTATGAAACTCATTCTTATGAGTTAGTTACCCTATCACTAGAGGATATTAAAAATGACTACCATAATTCTCAATGGCTCATGATATGTTTGATGGGTAATATTAATTCAATTATAATTCTATAATTCTTCAAAATATTTTATAATTTTGTTGATAAAGATCGTAAGTTTGAAGTACATGTATCACATAAATTGATTTTTAGTTTACCTTCTATTGTAGTACTATGTAGTTGGGTTTTATTTATTGGATAGAAATTGATGAACAATTTAAAAGATCTATTTTCATTAGGAGTATTTTAAAGGGATTATTCATGTAATCACTAGGTGGTTCTCAGTCATTGTATTCTACTTAGTTATACCAAGATAAACTATATATAAGAACAAAAAACAATCAATAATTTTGAAAAATCATCCCACCTAAATATATTTTCTATAAGAATGTACAAATTTAGTGGAGTTGTATATAGTCATACAAATGGATATCATGCTCATTTAAATACCAATCATTTCTGTGGATATTCGTCAGATGTCAGGGTAGAAAATCTCAAAATGAATAAGGATCTAGGAGGTTATCAGGATTAAGTTATTTATGTAGTGGGTCATGCACGATAGGAATTATAATTAAGGGCTAGATAATAAGATAACTATAATGTTCTTTTAATATTTTATGGTCCTTCGATTATTTTATATAGCTACATCACATTAATTTATAATTTTTTTGTTGATAGATGATTTAGTCTTAACCACATATCTTGAACGAATAAGGATGGATATTTTTACTACATTTTGAACGATTAATGGACAATTTTTTAATTTTACTAACTATCGATTGAATAATATGGACATGAAATTTATATGGGACTATATTTTTCTTTATGTTGTTATAATTAACAATATTATTATAATTTATTATAGGATCATTGTTAATGAAATGATAAAAAAATTTCATTATAAGGTTTATTTTAGTTTTATAATTGGGTATCTCATATTTTCTTTATGAGTGGGACTATACATAAAAAAATGATTCTTGAAAATCTTTATATATGAATACTACCATTCCATTTATTTTTGTAGTTTTATGGAATAAATGATCATTATTTGAGATGTCCACATCCTTCTGTAGTGAGGGAATACCATGAGGTCTGTCTGGATGAATTTTTTAGGTTACCACCCATGAGAAATGTCAATTTTATTACTGACTTACTATAATGGATTAGTCAGTTTTTCATTTCACCATATCATATAGAAATTATTTATTTAATTGAGATTATATTTCAAATATTGGATCATAAATATAATAGATTTAATCATCCTAGAATGTCATCATGGGACATTCTTATTAACTTTTTAATGATGTTTGGTTGAACATCATTCTTTTTTTATTTTTAAAATCCCATTCAAATCACTATTAAAAACAAATATCCATATCCTTGTATTTATGACTTATTTGATTGACTGAGAGGGTTAAAGTGGGTTTCTAAAATTGATCTATGAATAATGTTCCATTATATTGGTTTTTGAAAAGATTATATTCTATGAATATGATTAAGAGATGATATAGGCATTTTGAGTACCATGTTATTACATTCACTATTTCTAATCTCTCTAGGTATTTATTGAAATGATAATTTAAATCAATAATTGGTTATTTTAACCTTTGATTTTTATTTCATGGATGACATTCTTATGTATTCAATGTCATACGAGGAACACATAGGTCATCTGTATATCATACCATTACTCATTATACAATATCATATGTACAAAATGCTTTTAAAATGTGAATTTTTGATCCATGGAATGAGTATATTGGGACATGTCAATTCAGAGAAGTGCATCTAATAGGATCCAAAATATATAATTGATACAATTTACTTGGAGTGACCCAAAATGTGTTTGATATTTAGTGATTACTTGAATCCTTTAAAAATTGAATGTGGTTTAATTAATATATCTCAAAGATTCCATCAATGTTGATAAATTAACGTCCAGATTTTTTTAGAATAAAATTATATATTCCATAGATATTTTGCGGAACTGAATGTGAGTTTGACTTCAAATAAAGTTTTAATTCATCATGAATAGGTTTTTGTCTATGATGTTTTCTACAATACCTCATGTATGGGATTTGGGTGAGAAATAATGAAATAATAATTAGTGGTGACTTATGGATATTCCCAATTATTCCCTTAGGGGATGAACTATAATACCAATATTCTCAATTTGGAATCCATGATGCATGACCTAATAAAAGTCACCACTATCATAATGGGGTGAAAATCATTAATATTAATAATAGTTGACCATGGTGTATATTTTTACTAAAGAAGATCTAAATATTAGATAGAGAGGTTTTGCTGAGTATCATTCAAATTTCATTCTAAATGTTTCTTATAATTTTATGATATGTAATATGGTCACCAGAACATTGAGATAGATGAGACATACTCAATCATAAGGAGAATCATTGTGGGTGCGTAATATGATGAGTTTGTCATCTAGGATGAGCTTTGAAGTGGAAGAGGATAGTGTAAATGTTTTATATGATTATTTTCCGTATAATTCATACTTTTTAGATAATATTTCAAATAAAAAACTAGTATAAAATTATTAATTTTTTAATAGTAATATCATTAATATTAAATATTCATCAAGAGTTTGGTCTCGAACATCTAGTATTAAATTATGATTGTAAGGAAGGTCAAACAATCAACTAACTTTGAGGAAGATGTTGATGGATATTGGACCCTATTCATGTTATAATATACACCATAAGACTGTAAATATGTATAATGATTATATATGTAGTAATTGGGAAACCATGATGAAACAATAAATTAAATATTTTGTTTCTTTGTTACTTACTTGTTGTAATATTAATGTGATTCATGAGAGACCATACATAATAGTGAGTTCATTCCCCATTCTTATCGGGATGGGGGTGTTTTATCTATGAACTAATTTCAAATATAGTATAGAATCCTATATATAAATATGTTAGTTGTGAGATCGCTAATTTTCATCAAATATTTACTAATTTCCATCTAATTAATGGAATGATGATAGTGAACGAGATCAATTATTTTATGTCTAGATGACCATGAAGCACGATATTGTTTCTTCTATGATTGTTCTATATAGTGACCAAATGATTCTTTCCTTTCATGGGATAGGTTTTCATTTTAGAAAATATAGAAATATGAAATAATGAATTTTATATCTCTACCATATGGATGGACATACTGATTCAGACATTCAAAATAATTATGATATTATTTTCACATGGGTGCCTGATGATTACCGACCATAGAAAAGAAAATTACTTTGGATTAATTTTTATTTATCAATAGTTAAGAGGAATTGATTAAAATGGATCATTTTGAAGCATTATATGTAGATTATATATATATATATATATTCATTAAGGGGAAAAGTGGGGATATTGGAATTTAGATGTCCCAATTATTGTTTAAGATGGAATTAAAAAGTTACATTTGATCTGGAGGATAATAATACTTATTTATGTCCTCAAAAGGCTTATTTGGACATTCATCATTTCCTGATGGAGTCTGAAGTTGGGTAATATTTTTTTCATATTTATGTCTCACATGTGTTGGAACATTTTTACATTGTTAATCATTTTATGTCAGCACTAGGGGTTTTCAATTTTGAGATCATTTAACATATAAGACTGGTGGCATACTGATTTTAATTTCGTTCTCACTTAATGTCAATTCATGACATGTTTCATGTATTCTATCTAATGAGGTGGAAACTACATACTTCCCATATAATTGAATGTAATGATGTTGATCATTACCTTAACACATTAATGCTTGAGTAACTGATTCTAATTATGAATTATCAGGATAAGGTGATTCACTATAATAGAAATCTATTAGTCTATGTGATTTTGATGTGAATACATGATAATCATGAGGTGTTAGAGAGGGAATCAACTTTGAGGAAACATATTCCTTACTGTTTTACTTTTACAAAATCCTAAACACTATCTGGGTACACATATTCATCTTGTGGGAAATGTTTCACCCTACGTGTCATATTTCGGTTTAGTTTTAGGTATACTTTACAAACATTGGATTTATTAATGGATTTCAAGTGTCATGGGGTAATGATTAAGATACTTTTAGGAAATAGAGTAACACCCCATGAATTTTATGAATTTTTATTGGATTCAATAAATATCACGTATGTATTAGGTCATATGCAACACCATATTATGCTTGTGTAACAAGTAGTGATGAGTTCATCTTTAATTATACCCAACAATAAATAATCTTGAGCTACATGAAAAACTTGATATCCTTGAGAGAAAATGTTATTTAACAAAAACCACATTATTTTATTAATATACTAATTTAAAAGTAAATTTTATAACCCAACAATAAAACATAGAGATATGAATAATAATAACTACTTTGATAATATTAATTATTATGTGTTTATATAAAGGAAACAAATTTATAATTAACTAAAAAAATTTCATTAAGCCTTAATATTTAGTAAAATTCACAATTATCAAAAATAAATTAATTATGTTTTTTGTGAACAATAATAAAATTAATTTTTAAATTTTTTATAAATTGGAATTTATATAAGTAAAATTAATTTTTCTGTTCAAATTTTAATGATTATCATCGAATTAATTTTTGGGATTCTTTTGAAAAGATTCTTATTTAGATGAATATTAAAAAAAATTAATATTACTATTTTTTATAATTTATTTATAAATTTTAATTATATTTTAAAATTAATTAAATTAACATAAGATAAATTATAAATTTATTAGTAAAATTTATTTAATTATAATCAATTTCATATTGAAATTGCATAATAAAACATTATAAACCATGATCATTTTCACACTAAGAACTAGGTTTCTCATCACATCCATTAAATTAATTTTATATAATGTACATCCAATTATATAAATTGAATTTAAAAAATGGTTTCTTTTTTGGGAATTTTTATAATTTATATTTCTTATAATGTTAAATAAACCTTTTTACCATAATTAGTAGTGAAAAAGTTAAAATGTATTAAACATATTACTGTTTATATAGGGTTATGTTCTTTACATCTATTTGAATTAATATTGATTTTACATACACATATGATTTTTATTCAATGAAATTGAAATTATATTTATTATAAGTTGTTGTAAATTATATACTAAATACCATTATTATACTATGATTAAATTATAAAATTCCAAGGGAAATGAAAAGATACTAGTTACCTTGGGAGAACCATTATTTATAAAACTGAGTAAACATAATGGCTAAAGAATGACTTGATAAAAAATTGTTTCCATTTTGTGGTGGAGGAATTTTGAGCCTATTTAACATATAGCCTCCATTATTGATAAATTATTAAAACATTGTATCTGTGGGATACATCCTAATAGTGAATACATTGGAGTATTTGTAATAATGCCACTCCTCTTAAAATTTAAAAGGTCACTCACTATCCCCCTTTTTCACATGTATCAAACATTATTATCAACATAAAAATACCAAAATAACACCCCAAATTACTTAAACTAATCCTAGAGGACATATTGATTGAATAAATCAACCTCATTAAGGAATGTAGGAAAACCTAAGGTGGATTATAAAAAAATAGGTAACACTCATCAATGGATGTTTTTATCTAAGTTCATCCTAAAAAACATTAAATTATTTTTATATAATGATAATATAATATGTAACACCCCAAGCTTCTACGGTACCTTTCTCTTTGAATAATTCAGTAGCGTGTGTTGTATGAAACATAGAGTTCTAACACACACCACAACCGATCAAACTAGCCGTTATGAATATTAATACATAATTTTTAAAATTTAAGAAAGTTTATCTCTCAAAATGGACTTCATTTTTGGATTCTCAGTATCGAATTTAGCCTAAGGTGAAATTTTGGTACTTTTCGGATAAATTTAATATTCTGATGAATAGTGAAAATTACTAAATTTTAATTAAAAACAACATTTTTATTTAAATTAATTAATAGTGATAAATTATAAATTTGAGTTGTTTTAAAGTATATTTAGAATATATTTTTATGATTTAATAAAATTCTGGTCATTGGACATAATTTCACAATTAAACCGAACATAAACAAGTATCAATCTTTTGATATTTATTTTATCTTAAAAACACGCTTTTTGTTTTGATAGCTGGAATTTATTTTAAATTAATTTCTGCCACTTCTATGTTTTGAATTCGAAAAAATGGATTCCATATTTGGAATCAGTATGTTCAAATTGTTTAAATAGGTAACTTTTATTTTTAGACATTTTGAATAATTATTTCGGTAAATATTTTATTTACCATGGTCAAAGGGCAAATCCGGTAAATAAGGGTTAAAAAATAATATTATAATAATAAATAATTACCTCAAAACGTGTCCTAACCTTATTGGTTGATACATTTCCGACCATGGGCATCATTGGGTCGATTTTGGGACCCCATGGTGCAACTTTTAAGTGATAGGGACACTTTATTTTAATTAAGTTAAAATGAATAAAAAAAATGACACAATCATATATCTTTTAGAAACACAATTTTTACATAGGGTTATATATGTTCTGCTTTTGACTATTAATATTAATTAGAATGATAAAATTATTTCCCACATAATGGTATTTTATTTATAATTTTTAGACATTATATAATTTAATTTACTTATGACACAATGGTGATGCAGTAATTACAATAATAGTGAACAATTAAAATGATTGATATTGTAGATACCCAAATATATATAATATGAGACTTTTTATGAATTAGAATAATTTTATAGGTTAAAATGACATGTTAGGAATGATTTAATTAAATTTTTTCTTAGTAATAATTCTGTTATGATTTTTAAAAAGTCAATTATTGTATAGTGTCAAAAATGACATAAAAGAGTTTCTAAAACAAATACTATATTATTAATTGATATTAAATTCATAGAAATCTAAGGTTTGTCCAAGAGACTTATATCATGATAGGTTTATCATTAATGGACCACTTGGGGGGTCGCTTGGATGTATATAGTATGTTTATTAAGCATATAATATAAAAATACAAAGAGACATTGTAAAAGTGAAACTAATTAACTAAGATTTAATACATAATGATAAGGTTAATATAGTAAACCAAACCTGTCTAAATTATATTGGTTGATTGGTTTTCGACCCATCCCCAACTTAACCTTTAAATCATCCACTTTGGAGCCATTATAAACCGAATGTGAATTTATTATAAAATAATATATCTAGCTTTTCCAGAGGTGCCCCTCACCCCTCTTACAAAAGGGCACTCCCCGTTCACATTAACTCACACCTTCAAAGCCTTTTGGCTTGACCAAAATCTTCCCAAATACCCTCTCAACTTCCCTCACTTCATCCTAGAGGCCTTCCTTTAGTTATAAATTCAACATAAGGAGCTCTTTTGGTCATATCAAAAGGAAGAACCCGAAGAAGAGGTAATGTTTTCACCTCCCTTTTCAAGTTCCTCTCTTCTTCCACTTCTTACTTCTTTGTTATTACCATTATAAAATAATAACTCCAGTAGCTTATATATACTGAGATTTTATTATAAATATGGTACAACCATATTCAGTATTCTATCCATCTTTTGAATAACATGTCACCATATGTGTGTACGTACGACTTACCATCTCCACGTCGTGGTGTAATTGTTATTCAATAAATTATTATTTGGATGGGTATAATAATGATGTGTAACTCATGTAAATAATAAATATGACATGATAATGATTCTTTATATATGATATAACATCCAATTATATATTATATTAATATCAAAAAAATGATATTGTTGCTTGTTTGAACATATGGACTACCGTCTCCATGAACGCGATGAGATTCATTCTCCATCATATCCATACATGTCTAATTCTCATTTGATGATTAATAATAGTATCTATGGACATGATATCATTCTGGATATGATTAATATACAACCTATCCATGAAAAACATGGCTTACGTAACAAAACATATAAAATAAAACAATTTAACACCCGAAACAACGATAAAACTAAAATATTATTAACAAATCAATGTTAAAAGATCATATATGAAATCATATTATTGTATATGATTATTGTATAATTTAATAACAATTATTTCACCATTATACAGGAGGTTAACCTACCCCAACCAAGGAAAAGTACATGGTAAAAGTATATTTCACGATCTCTTCATTATTCGAGGTTGTTTATACCTAATTATATACTGGGATTTCTTTATCATCCACATCCATGTTTCTTCAGAATATATTTAAAAATGTTCTACAATTTACCATAATATGGGTTAAAGAAATTTATACCTATGTTTGACTTTTTATAAGAGGTTTATAAAGGAATCTTTTCGTCGTTTTCCAAACAAGGTGCTTTTTAACCTTTTCTGCAGAATTAAGGTAAGAATGTTTTTTTAAATTATACGGAGAGTGCGGCTATTTTCCAACATTATAAAATCATCAAAGATTCCCTTAAAATCTTATAATAATATTTTCAAAGAGAATGTTTTATTTTAAAAATATATGATTTCAAAATAGAAAGAGATATTTCTCTAAAAGGAGTTTGATTTCATCTATATCAATATCCTTTGATGGATTTTGCGCTTATTTGAAGTTGATTTATATTGATACGAAACTTCAATATTGTATTTAAGGTTTTGTGATATGTTTGACTATGGATGTGTTATTTTTATACGATTCATGGTTTATGGATTAAGTATTTAGATTTCATTTTCTAGTTTTAATATGAATGTTAATGTTATGTTTAAACCTTTTCATATGGGAATTCATTGGACTTAATATGTGATGGGTCGAGCCTGCTATAGCTGCTCGATGCATTGGTAGGTCTCATGAAACAAACTAGTGTCTTGGCACAAGGCCTTGGAAATATCATTTTTGTAGTCTTGGCATGAGGCCTTGGCTATGTGGTTATGATAGTCTGGAATTATGCATTCCATCATTATGAAAGTGGTTATTGATATTACATGTGATTATTCGATTAGTAGAATATCCATGTGAATAAGTAAATGGCATTATTTCATTTTATTATTTCCATACAATGTTGATGTTGAAGTTTAAAAGGCATTTGATTTAGTTATACATTGCCTTAAATGTTTATTCGTATTTAAGAATGTTTCGGCTATATTGTTATCCTTACTGGGCATTTGAGCTCACCACTTTTCTATGTTTTTTTCCCAGGATGTGAAGAAGTAAATTATGAATGAGCTGCAGGGATAGTATGAGGGGACAAGAGTTTGGACTATGGAGACTATATTGTTGTTGTTTTCATTTTATGTCTGTAATGTAAAACGCTATAAATATATCTAATATTTCCAAGGCTACTAAACTAATCGGTCTTTCGAGATTTGATCTTTCTTGTGATCATGCCAATGTTATGTAATAATGCACCAAATCTGGGTAACTGGGGTCGGGGCGTTACAGATGGTATTAGAGGAATTTTAGTACAAACGTTTAAATCTATATTTAGATAAACTCTGATTAGAGCACATAGACCTAAGATGGACTTTGAGGATTAGTATAGAAGAACTTCCTAGAATTTTGGTATTGTATAGATTTTGTGAGTTTTCCGAGCAATATATCCCTGTCTAGAAACGAGCAGGTAGAGCCGACTCTGGTACAGATGTACCTAGGGGTAAAACCCGAAAACACCGATTTGATCTAGACTCGAACGGGAACAGGTGCACGACAACGGGCCTTGCTGCACACTTGGTTACAACACTCCCGGGGGATATGCTTAAGATAACTCTCATTTTCATTACAAATCATTATTAAGGGATTATGAGTATATAAATCATCAATGAAAATATTTTTATGATTATGGATTATATCCATAAATAGTTCAATTTATGTTAAGTGTTTCATTAGTACGGAATTATGTATTTTGATTCATAAACTGATATAGTTTATTCCATTGTTTAGAAATGGCGCCTAGTGGAAGAAATGGAAACTGTATCAATGCATGCACTCCATGTAGGGATTTCCCTCCAGCTCAAGATAATTATAGTGGAGCTGGTGATGCAACTGGTGCCGATCATCTAATCACCATACTACGACAACTCACTCAGGTTATGAATAATAACCTTACCCATATGGAGTACCCTGATCCGCAACGTGGAGGATCAATGTTAGATCGATTAATGAGGCAACAACTACCAACGTTCAATGGGAGTACAAATCCCTTAGTAGCTGTGCAATGGATAAATTCCCTAGAGAAAACATTTCAGGCATTGGGGAGTAGTGAAAGGGAAAAAGTTATCATGGCAGTTTACCGCCTCACTGGAGATGCTGATCAATGGTAGTCATTGATTCAAAACACGAAGGAAGATGATGAAGTATCAAATAATGAATGGAGGGAGTTCAAAGATATGTTTTTAAAAAAAAATACTTTCCTCGTGACCATCGAGCAGATATGGAAAGGCAATTTCTGAGTCTGAGACAAAAGGAGGATGAGAATGTCACAAAGTATGAGGCTAACATTACAAGGTTAGAAAGGTATGTGGGAGATTATATAAGTAACCCAAGAAGTAATGTTTATCATTTCATTGATGGGTTAAAACCATTTCTCCATCGAGCATTAGTCTCAAAATCCTTCTCATCGTACGAATACATTGTCTAATGTGATATCAAGACAGTAAATGAATTCTCTATGTATTATGATATTAAAGAAAAGGAAGAGAAGAAGAGATCTGCTGATCAATCTAGGAATGAAAATAAGGGGATTAAGGGAAAGGTTGAATATCCATACTGTGGTAAATGTGGGAAGAAACACCTCGGTACTTGCTTGAAGGGAATGGGTGTTTGTTACATGTGTGGTGAAAAAGGCAACCAAGAATGTGATTTAAAAGTGAAGAAGGAAGCTACGAATGTTCAGTGCTACAATTGCAGGGAGATGGGACATTATGAAAATGAATTTCCTAATCATCAGGGGAACATACCACAGAAAAGGCCAAGGGATCAAGGCCATGTTGTTATCACTACTACTGAGGTAGAAGCTCCAAAATACGTGGTAGCAAGAAATTTAATGGTTTCCTCAAGTTTAGAAAATGCATTATTTGATTCTGGATCATCGCAATGTTTCATATCTTCCCATTTTTCTAAGAAAATTAAATATTTCCAATTTGATTTAACAAGGGAGTTGTCAATTAAAACTCATAAGGGAAGTATCATTGCAACAATGTTTTGTGAATCAGTCCCCATTAGAGCACATAAATGTTCTTTATCTCCTGATCTCATCGTCATACCTATGATTGAGTTTGATATAATCCTTGGTATGGATTGTCTTTTGGACTATGATTCAAATATTTATTTTATGAAGAACGAGGTTACGATTTTTGATGATGATGATAAGGAACACCTTATCTTTAGAGGAGAATCGTCACCACCTAATTCTTATATAGATCCACCCCCAGTAGCTCAACTAAATTCAATTATTGGGGAGGAAGAGAATGAAATGACTATGGGTGAGGAAAGGAATTTCCAAATAGCGAATGTACCTGTTGTGAAAGAATATGTATATGTCTTTCCGGAAGATTTAGCTGGACATCCTCTAGAACGAGAAGTTGAGTTTTCCATTGATTTAGTTCCTCGATCAAGGCCTATATCGAAGACCCCTTATAGAATGGCCACTGTAGAATTAGTTGAACTAAAGAAAAAACTAGAGTAATTGTGTAATAATGGATTTATTCAGCCTATTTTTTATCCATGGGGATCCCATGTTCTTTTTGTTAAATATAATGATGAATCTACTAGATTATGTATCGACTATAGGGAGATCAATGCTATAACAATAAAGAACAAGTATCCCCTACCTCGCATTGATTATTTATTTGACCAACTTCATGGAGCTCAATACTTTTCAATGATTGAGCTTCGATCTGGATACCATAAGTTTTGTGTAAATAAGGAAGACATTCCGATGACAACATTTCGAACCATTTACAGGCATTACGAGTTTACTGTAATGCCTTTTGGATTGACTAATGCACCCTCTGTATTAATGGATATGATTAATAGATTTTTCAAGGAATATCTCGATGAATTTGTGGTGGTATTTATTGATGATATCTTGGTATAATCTAAAAGCTACGAAGATCATGAATGTCACTTGCGCATTATCCTAAATACTCTGAGAAGACATGAATTATATGGGATGTTTAGCAAGTGTGAATTCTGGATTCATTAGATTTCTTTTCATGTCCATATTGTCTCAAAAGATGGAATCTTTGTTGATCCTTCTAAGACCAAGGCAATCCAAGAATGTCCAGCACCTACGAGTATAACTGAGGTACGCAGTTTTATTGGTTTGGCAGGTTATTATCGTCGTTTCATCCAGAATTTTTCCCGATTTGCTAACCCATTAACGAAGATCACTCATAAAGGGGTTAAATTTGTTTGGACAAAATAGTGTGAAGAATTTTTCGAAGAAATGAATAGAAGATTATTCAATTCTCTTATATTTACTCTACCATCGGGGAATGATGGGTTCATTATTTATAGTGATGCATCGAAGAAAGGACTAGGTTGTGTTCTTATGCATAATGATAGGGTTATTGCCTATGCATCACGATAGTTGAAAATTCATGAACTAAACTATCCTGCTCATGATCTCGAGTTAGAGGCTGTGATCTTTTCTTTGAAGATTTGGAGTCACTACCTCTATTGTAAAAAATGTGATAGTTATACTGATCACAAGAGTTTGAAGTGTATTTTCTCACAAAAAGAACTCAACATGAGGCAATGGAGATGGATTTAATTACTCAAGGATTATGATTGCATGATACACTACCACCCAGGGAAGGCAAACAAGGTGGAAAATGCTTTGAGCAGAAAAGACCATGGAGTTTTGAACAATATGAGAATTGAAAGGGATCCAATTTTAATGGATCTAGTGAAAATGGACATGGGAATAACCAGGAAAGGTGAAACATCAATGCTTTTTCAAATGGTTTCCAAACCATCTTTACTAAGAAGGATTAAGAGTACTCAGACCGATGATGAAGAATTTCAAAAGAATATTAAAGCTGTGAATGATGGGAGATTGAGAGACTTGGTGTATGAAGATGTAATTTTGAAATTCGGGAAGAGACTTTGTGTTCCCGATATACATGATCTAAAAAGGGAATTGCTGGATGATGCTCATAGTTCCAATTTCTTTATACACCCTGGGAGCACCAAAATGTATAGAGATTTGAAGGAACATTTTCTGTGGGACAACATGAAGAGGGAGATTACTGATTTTGTGTCACGATGTATGGTTTGTCAACAACTGAATGATGAAAGGCAACAGCCTAGAGGAGTCATGCAACCTCTTCCCATACGAGAGTGTAAATGGGACAATATTACGATGGACTTTGTCATGGTGATACAAAAGACTCCTTGATGTAATGACGCAATATGGGTCATTGTTGATCGACTTACCAAGTCATAACATTTTATTTCTATAAGATAAGATCTAACACTTGAACGTCTAGCAAGAATATATATTAATGAAGTTTTGAGACTTCATGGAGTGCCCCTATCTATTGTTTCTGACCGTGATCCCCATTTTATTTCAAGATTCTGGAAAAGTATTCAGAAATCCTTGGATACTGAACTTCAATTGATCACTCCCTACCACCCTCAAATAGATGGACAATCAGAATGAACTATTCAAACCTTAGAAGACATGTTGAGATCCTTCTCACTTGACTTTCAAGGTATGTGGGATCAATATTTACCTCTGGTAGAATTTTCCTATAACAATAGCTTCCATTCGAGTATTCAGATGGCACCATATGAAGCGTTATACGGAAAGAGATGTCGTACACCAACCTGTTGGGATGACGTTGGTGAAAGAAAACTTGTAGGCCCAGAACGAGTGGAGGAAACGATGGAAAAGGTGAAGGTAATCCAAAATCACATCAAAGCAGATTAAAGTAGGCAGAAGAGATATACTGATAATCGAAGGATGGATTTGGAATTTCAAGTTGGTGATCATGTTTTCCTAAAGGTTTCTCCATGGAAGGGAGTCATACATTTTGGTAAGAAAGGTAAATTGAGTCCTAAGTACATCGGACCATTCTAAATTCTAGAACGAATTGGGGCTGTAGCTTACCGATTGGCAATGCTACCAAGTCTCTACAAAGTTCGCGATGTGATCCATGTATCTCTATTGAGGAAATACATTCCTGACCCAACACATGTACTCACCTATGAGGAATTAGAACTGGAACCCGATCTGTCTTATTGTGAAGAACCCATCAAGATTATTGATACTAGAGAACAAGTACTAAGAAACCGGACGATGCGTCTTGTAAATGTTTTTTGGAGAAACCATAAGATGGAAGAGGCAACGTGGGAACCTGATGAACTTATAATGAAGAACCACCCGAGTCTTTTCATGCGGCAGTATTATAGAAATTCCGAGGACGAAATTATTTGAAGGATGGGAGAATGTAACATCCCAAGCCTCTATGGTATGCTTATCTTTGAATAATGCAATAACATGTGTTGTACGCAACATCGAGTTCTAACACACACCTCAATCGATCAAACTAGCCATTATGAATAGTAATACATACTTTTTAAAATTTTATAAATTTTATCTCTCAAAATGGAATTCATTTTTGGATTCGGAGTATCAAATTTAGCCTAAGGTGAAATTTTGGTACTTTTCGGATAAATTTAATATTTTGATGAATAGTGATAATTACTAAATTTTAATTAAAAACATCTTTTTAAATCAAAATAATTAATAGTGATAAATTATGAATTTGAGTGGTTTTAAAGTATATTTAGAATATATTTTTACCATTTAATATAATTTTTGTCATTGGACATAATTTCAAAGTTAAACTGAACAAAAACAAGTATCAATCTTTTGATAGTTATTATATCTTAAAAACATGCTTTTTGTTTTCACAGCGGGAATTACTTTTAAATTAATTTCTGACACTTCTGTGTTTTGAATTTGGAAAAATGGATTCCATATTTGGAATCAGGATGTTAAAATTGTGTAAATAGGTAACTTTTATTTTTAGACATTTTGAATAATTACTTCGTTAAATATTTTATTTACCATGGTTAAAGGGTAAATCCAGTAAATAAGGGTTAAAAAATAATATTATAATAATAAAAAATTACCCTAAAAAATGTCCTAACCTTAGTGGTTGATAAATTTCCGACCATGGGCATCTTTGGGTCGATTTTGGGACTCCATGGTTCCACTTGTAAGTGATAGGGGCACTTTATTTTAATTAAGTTAAAATGAATACAAAAATGACACAAGCATGTATATTTTAGAAAAACAATTTTTACATAGGGTTATATAAGTTTTATTTTCGAATATAAATATTAATTAGAAAGATAAAAATATTTCATACATAATGATATTTTATTTATACTTTTTAGACATTAAATAATTTAATTTATTTATGACACAATGGTGATGCAGTAATTACCATAATAGTGAAAAATTAAAATGATTGGTATTTTAGATACCCAAATAAATATAATTTGTCACCTTTTATGAATTACACTAATTTTCTAGGTTAATATGACATGTTATGAATGATTTAATTATCTGTTTTCGAAGTAATAATTTTGTTATGATTTTTACCAAAATCAATTATTGAATAGTTTCAAAATTGACATAAAAGAGTTTCTAAAACAAATATTATATTATTAATTGATATTAAATTCCTAAAAAAATACGGTTCATCCAAGAGACTTATATAATGATAGATGTACCATTAATTCACCACTTGGGTGTCTCTTAGATGTATATAGTATGTTTATTAACCATATAATATAATAATACAAAGAGACTTTGTAAAAATAAACTAATTAACTAAGAGTTAATACTTAATGATATGGTTTATATAGTAACCCAAGTCTGTATAAATTCTATTGGTTGAGTGGTTTTCGACCCATACCCACCTTAACCTTTAAATAATCTACTTTGGAGCCATTAGAAGCCGAATATTAATATATTATAATATAATATTTCTAGTTTTTCCAAAGGTGCCGCTCACCACTCTTATAAAAGGGCACTCCCCCTTCTCATTAACTCACACCTTCAAAACCTTTTTCCTCGGCCAAACTCTGCCCCAATACTCTATAAACTTCCCTCAATTCATCCTAGAGACCTTCCTTTTGTTATAAAACCATCCTATCGTTCCCTTTTGATCAAATCCAATGGAAGAACCCAAAGAAGAGGTAATGTTTTCACTACCCATTTTCAAGTTCCTTTCTTCTTCCACTTCTTCCTTATTTTTTATTACCATTATAAAATAATAACTCTAATATCTTATATATACTGTGAAGTTATTATAAATATGGTACAACCATATTCAGTATTCTATCCATCCTTTGACTAACATGTCACCATACGTGCGTACATACGGCTTACCGTCTCCACGTCGTGGTGCAATTGTTATTCAATAAATTATTATTTGGATGGGTCTAATAATGATGTGTAAATCATTTAAATAAAAAATATAACCGGATAATGATTCTGTATATATGATATACCATCAAATTATATAATATTTTAAAATCAAAAGAATGATATTGTCGCTCGTGCATACGTTTGGACTACCATCTCCACGAACGCGATGAGATTCATTCTCCATCGTATCCATCCATGTATAATTATCATTTGATGATTAATAATAGTATCTATGGACATGATATAATTTTGGATATGATTAATATAAAAACTATCCATGACAAACACAACTTACATAACAAAACATATAAAATAAAACAAGTAAGTTAACACCCGAAACAACGATAATACTAAGATATTATTAACAAATCAATGTTAAAAGATCATATATTAAATCATATTAGTGTATATGATTCTTGTATAATTTAATAACAATTATTTCACCATTATAAATGACGTTAACATACCCTAACCAAGGAAAATTACAATGTTAGGGTTTATTTCACAATCTCTTCATTATTCGAGGTTGTTTATACCTAATTATCTACTGGGATTTCTTTATCATCCACATCCATGTTTCTTAAGAATGCATTTCAAACATTTTTACTATTTACAAGAATATGGGTTAAAGACATTTATACCTGTGTTTGACTTTTTATAAGAGGTTTATAGAGGAATCATTCCGTCATTTTCAAAACAAGGTGCTTTTTAACCTTTTTGGCAGAATTAAGGTAAGAATGTCTTTTAACTTATACGGCGGGAGAAGCTATTTTCCACCATTATAAAATCTTCGAAGCTTTCCTTACAAGCATATAATAATATTTTAAAGGAAAATTTTTTATTTTATAAATATATGATTTCAAAATAGAAAGTGTTATTTCTCTAAAAAGAGTTTGATTTCATCTATGTCAACATCCTTTATTGGATTTTACGCTTATTTGAAGTTGATTTATTATGATACAGAAATTCTATATTGTATTGAAGGTTTTGTGATATTTTTGAATGTGGATGTGTTATTTTTATACCATTCAGGGTTTATGGATGATGTATTTACATTTCGTATGCTATTTTTAATATGAATGTTTAAGTTATTTTTAAACCTTTTCATATGGGAATGCATTGGACGTAATATGTGAGGGGTGGAGCCCACTATAGCTCCTCGATGCATCAGTAGGTCTCATGAGACAAACTAGTGTCTTGGAACTAGGTCTTTGAAAAATCTTATTTGTAGTCTTGGAACGAGGCCTCGGCTATGTGGTTATGATAGTCTGGCATTATTCATTCCATCATTACGAAAGTGGTTATTGATATTGCATGTGATTATTCAATTAATATAATATCCATGTGAATAAGTAAATGGAATTATTTCATTTTATTTTTTCCATTCTATGTTGATGTTCATGTTTAAAAGGATTTTGTTTTAGTTATACATTGCCTTAAATGTTTATTCTTATTTATGAATGTTTCTGCTACATTGTTATACTTACGGGGCATTTGAGCTCACCCCTTTTCTGTGTTTTATTTTTCCCAGGATGTGAAGAAGTAAATTATGAATGACCTGCAGGGATTGTATGAGGGGATAAGAGTGTGGACTATGTATACTATATTTTTGTAGTTTTCATTTTATGATGTAATGTAAAATTTATGAATATATATAGTGTTTCCAAGGATACTAAACTAATCGGTCTTTCGAGATTTGATCTTTCTTGTGATCATGCCAATGTTATGTAATAATGCACCAAATCTAGGTAACTAGGGTCGGGGTGTTGCATAATAACCATAGGATCATAAATATAATTCATATTATTATAATTGTTTCAGGACCTACAATCTCACCTAGTTCCATCAAATTTGTTACGAAATCATCATTCGTTTGGATGGGAGACTACCACCTCACAAACTGATATCATTCGTTTTTAATTATAAACTATCAAGGATGGTCATAATGAGGTATTAATTTTTTATATATTATCATTATGATATTTATTACAATAATATGATTTTAGAAGCAAGGTATTACATATAAATCAACGATTTCCATTTTTTTGGAATATGATAGTGTCATTAGTGTGTAAGGAGGGCTACCGCCTCATTGAGCGATGTGTTTCATTGGAATTTTTTAATGATGGTATAAATAAGAAAATGTGGTATATATGACATATAATTGATTATATAATTATTATAGTTCATATATGTTTATTTCATCAATATGACAAGAAAAAGAAAACAAAATATTTTGGTACATATGACATATTATCTCCATGAATGATGTATTTAATTTCATATTTCTATATTTTTTAGATTGTTATAAATTAATATATAAGGATATTATGTTATATTTATATGATGGTTATCATTATTAATATTTTTAATATTTTTTAATTTAATATAACCAAAAAAACAAATCAATACTTATTCAAAAAACAAAAATATTATTACCTGAAACTTGAGTTTTACATTATACTGATTATAAAAGTGTATCAAAAGGACATATATATACCATATATGTTGTGTAAAATATATTCATATGGTTCATTAGCATATTTTTAATATTCATAAATATATATATATATTTTACATGAGATTTGAATATTTATGAAAGAAGTCAATACTTAAGGTATGGGATTTCTGTCTCACTTTTTACTTCATGAGACACGTGTCATGTTCCATAACTATATTTTTTATATGGTTTATATAAAAAATATTAATTTTTTTGTTATTATTCTAGTAATAAATATTTGGGATTAAATAACTATTTTATGATAACTCTTCAATGGGATATATTGTTCAAATGACCATGATTCCATATGGGATTGTAGTTTCAATTTTCCTTCTTCGAGACGTATGTTATATTGTTCACATATTTATTTCATGAGTGGTATATATAGACCCAATGGTATATAATATACTTAATTTATAACACCTCAGTATATATTTTTTTACCATATTTATTTCTTCATGTTGAGAACAATTGATTCTTAAAAATGTTGAAAGGATTATTATGTTAAAATCTTATCATTTATTAGGATTATTTATGATAAGTCCCCAATATTGGAATATTTATTCTACCTCTCAAAATTTATATTGTGTTTTATTCTAAATCTTTTATAATGATATCATCATGTAATGTTAAAATTTTTAACCCTTTTATAATTAATATAATGAATAGATTATTTATAAGGAAATCGAACATTATTTCTTTATTCTTCATAAATATGTAATATTCCAAAACGATGTATTGTAAAAATGTTTTAAGAAATGATTTAAAATTATATTATAATACCATTTTAATGAAAAATGGTTTTCAATTTTTTTAAACCACAATTTATTTAGTTTTCAACAGATAGTTTTTTTAAAATAAAATATATCTTCATATATTTTTATTTTAGGAAAGTCTTATGTTTCTCAAACCTTTTTTAAAATTGGAAAGTATATTTTCATAATGAAATTTTTTAAATTATCTTTTAAATTTAATTACCATCTATTATAATACCCATTTATTTTAACAGTAATTTACCTAGGATACGATAGAAGGATACCGATCATGTTCATTTTCTAAACATTTTATTCTTTGATGGAAAGATGTTTAAGAATCATTTTTGTCTTCATTAGGTCATAACCTGATAAATTTATAATGAAACAAACATATTTTCATTGTATATTTTTGGAATAAATGACAATGAAACATTTATAATTTTCCTAGGATATGTTATGATTAAATGATTATAATACCCATTTAAATTCATGGGTTATTATATGGTGATTGTTTATGATATTTTGTAATAGATAATTTTATATTGATTGTGATATTAGTAGAACCTATATATAAATCCAATGAATTGGGTAATGAATTTTATATCATAGGAGATGTATGTGGCTCTAATTTGGTGTGATCCAATTATTTTGAAACATGAGTATAATAGCGATAAAACTAATTACATTAAGACACAGATAAAATAAGGAGTGTAATCAATTCAGTATTGGAATTTCTATACTGTGACGGTGTTTGATGTAAACCTTAAAAAATATGGAAATTATTTTCTATGTTTATGTGTAAACCAAAAAATCCATGACTTATGCCAATTTTATGCTATAATGGTTCACGTTCATTGATTTCCTAATGATTCATGTATTATAAATGTCTAATCATTATTCCATGATTCAAGATTCTGATTTCTCTATTAAAGGGAATTTTTTTTTTAATTTTTATGCTCTAGTTATTATAGTATTATTACCATTTATGTTTATGTATGTCCCTTATTTATCATTATTGATAATTTGAGATCACCCTTTTTATGTTTACATTCCCTAAATTTTGAGGAATCATATTTTATATGATAGAGATAGTTATGGATCTAGTTATGAAGAACATAGTGGTAGATGATGTAACTCCCATATGGGTCAATGTCTAGGATTTTATGATTTCAATGGAACTAAACTATCGTGGTCATCTGGCCTGTTTTTATGTAATCTGATGAATTATCATAAAAAATTAGATAAAATCTATTTATATTAATCCAGGGTTTCTATACATTTTTTGAAATAAAAGGTTTAGATATCCTTTCGAAACTAGGAGGAGAGAACTTTGTTTTTATCCATATTCTCATTTCTGTGGGAAAATCAATGGTTGAGTCAAATTATTAGAAAATGACTTTTAATTTTAGTAAAGTATAGAGACAGTTGTTTCTAAGAAATTACATCAATTTTTAGACACTACATGTTGATGTGGCTCTGGGAAATATTTTCATTGTGGTAAAAACCGAGAAAAACATATTGATCTAGACTCGATATTGCACTAATGAAAAAATGGGCCTTGTTTTACAACCGGTTTGACAATATGAATGTATATGATTTATTAATTTACAAATGAATTATGAACCATCATGAAGGATATAATAAAAAAATATGAATATAATTGACCTAGGACTAAAATTTGATTCTATATATTAAAGAATAATTTATCATGAGTTTTATATGATATAATTAATTTTTCATGACTATGTGGTTCTCTGTTATTATTATTGTTTCTTAATCATGGATTTTTGGGATTCAGTCAATGGTTGAAAGCTGAAGAAAATATAATAATATATAGTGTGACCAAAAATGAAATTATTATCCTCCATAGAATCCAAAAGTTATTTAGATATGGAATGAAAAAAAATTCATTATTATGATTAAAAAATTCTCATGCAATGAAACATGTAGTAAATAAAAATGAAAATAGAAGGGAAATTTTTTTTTCTTCTTCTATCAAGAGGAAACATTCACCTTCATTTAGTGAGTCTTATTATCAACATTTTTATGAATATTATATTAGGACCACTATGATTATATTTACCATTCTCTAGAGTTCAGAACAAGAAATTATCAATTTGGTTATCTACCATATCAATGTTGATCTACATAAACAGTTAAATCATATAAAGAATACAAGGAATCCTGGTGAAAAAGACTACATGTGTTAAGATGAGTTCATTAACATATTTTTCAATATGTACATTCCAAAATTAAATTATATGAATATTTTGATGGATTTTATTTAGTTAAAGTTAAACGATGAGATGATAAATAATGGGTTTCAATGGAAAACAGAAATTCCTTGGAGAGGAGAAGATGATATATCCTTTATTCTCAATGTTTCTAAATAAGCATGAAGGAAATTTTACTATGTGTAATATTTGATATTTTATGGATGGAACTGAATGTCATTAATAAATGTATTTCTATTGTGATGGGAAGATTTTTGATAAAAAAAGTTAATTCATATATAGATATATAGAATCCAACTCCCCAACTTCAATTCTATAATTGTATGGAGAATGTTCCCTTTGCAATATAATTACCCTACGTGAGGGATAATGATGATGGTCAAGGTCATAAACCTCATTAGATAAGAGAAACGGGGAAATCTCATTCGACAACTATTTCTTATTAAATGTGATATAAATACATGGGGATATGTACACATCTCATACGCTCTAGAACTTATAATTTCCTATTTGACTCAGGTTATACTAATTTGTTAATAGCTAAATAATTATCTATTGTTATCAAGATTCCTCCCAATAAATTACATATATATTTAGAATTGAATCCCCCTAAGGGTAAAATGGTCACATATCAAGCCTATGACTCCAAATTGGTCAATGTCGATTGAAATTTTATTCATATAAATATTCTCATTACTGTTGTAGTTGATCTTAATGGCATATTAAGAACAGATTTATATTCTCTATAAAAATCCCAAATCAATTTTTTTAGGATTCCAATTCACTATTTATATTCCAAACAAAATAATAATATTCTATCAAAGCACACATTACTATAGGTATCAGATGGAGAACAAATCCTTTGTATTGTTCTTAATTAGTTTTTAGAAGGGGATTTAATCTCAGTTGATTGGGTAGAAAGATGACATCAATGAAATTCCTATTTATATGGACTTTTTTGAACTATTTCCCAAATATATTGATATCATTTAAAAAAATTGTAATGTTATGTTATCAATAAAAATTAGTCATGGTTCAAAAACTATTTCAAAGACTCCACAATGAATGGACATGGATTGAGTTATATGATGTGATAAAAAAGAATCCATGAAAACATTGAAAAGAAATAAATTTATAAATGTATGTCGTCTTGGGGTGAACCGGTTCATTTTTAAAAAGAAAATTTGATTAGTGAGACTCTTCATTTATGATTATTATCTTAACAACATCATAATTAAAAACATGCATCTTCTACCCTGTATTGACAAAAAATAATCAACTGCATGAATATCTATATTTCAACAAGATTTAACTTCATTAGAGATATCATCAATAAATAATAAATGGGGAGGATATATAAACATTATAATTCAATAAATTTTTTGTACAATGTGAATATATCGTGATTCATTTCGGTCTTACTAATTCACCATATATATTAATAGATGTTATGAATAAAGTCACAATAGATTAACAAGAATATTTTGTTTTTGTCATTATAGATGATATTATTATATATTTAATGTCTATGTATGAGTATCAATATCACATTAGAATTATACTAAAGGCCAAAACGAGGGATAAAATATATAAAAAATTTATATTTTTGGAATTTTCGCTGAAAACAGTTTAATTATTGGGTTATATAATATCATGATTTGGTATCGGCAGATCCATAAAAGACAAAGGCTATTTAAGGTTAGCCCAAAACAAAAATGGTGATATAGATCCATATTTTCCATAGATTACATGGGTAATATTGATATATTTCAAATAATTTCACAAGAATATATAATCTTTTCACCATGTTAACTTGGAAGGAAACCATGTTCCTCTAGATCGAAGATTATAGGGAAAATTTCAAGGAACTGGATAAATGATTAGTCATCACACCTGTTTGTATAATACCCTATGATCAAAAAGGATTTATAATCTATTTTGAAGTATCATTGAAGGGATTGATATGTTTTCTTTTGTAGAATAACATTGTTAAATATTATTCCTTGTGAAAACTAATGATTCATGACCATAATTACATAACTCACGATTTGATATTATATGAGGTATTTTTATCATTAATGATACATAGGTATAATATTATTTTATAAATAGTTTATATATATACCAATGATAATATTTTAATTTATATATTCCCATCGAAGAGGTTGAATATTTCATAAAGTTGACAGTTAGATCTGATTAATGATCATGATTACACAATACATTACCACAATGGAAAGGAACAAAAGGTGGTCGATGCATTGAGTCAAAAGGTTCATTAAATATTATCCTTGACGAGTATCAAAAAATATCCATTATATCTTTATTTGAATATTATCAATATGAAAATAAGTAAGAAAGGTAAAATATTAAATATCATAATCGAATATTCAACCTTCAGTCCATTGGAAGATTCTTGATAAATATAAGAATAATGTAGTTCTATTGATGAATGTTTGAAATTTTCATGATTTTAACATTTATCATGATTGAATTATATGGTTCATTAATAATCTTTGTATTTTATTAATACTATAATTGATGAACAGGTTGTTATAGTGAGATCACAGTTCTTCATTCTCTATTCATCATGGATGTTTGAAGATATATGGATATCTAAAATAGTTATTATGGTTGGATGACATAAAGAGAAACATCCCATATATTGTATGAATGAAAAATTAAAAAACCTGGAGTATTTTTTGATTTCAAGTTCTTTTGATTTCAATGGTGGTTATGATCAACACCTCCTCTATTAGAGTTTTCATACAAAAGAATATTTCACTCAACAGTTCATATCAATACATACGAAGTCCTCTATAGAAGTAAATGTGTATCTAAAAATATGTAAAAATAATTTGGGAGAAATAATGATATTGGGACCTGAGATAACATAATAAATGGAAGATATGTCTAAATCCATTTAGAAACACATCATATATGATTGAAGATGATAATATTTTTTTATTAAAATCACCATAAGGATCTAGAATATGATTTTGGTGATAAGGTGATTTTAATAATCAATCTATGGATGAAATTTATGAGATTTAGAATACATGAGAGGATAATCCTTAGGTATATCAATCCCTTCAAAATTATTAATCACAGTGAGAAGGTATTCAATCTACCGAAACATCCACCAAGTCACAATAATATAAATGATTTGATCCTTGTATCTATCATAACAAAGTATAAACCTATCAATTCATATATTAGGAACTTATATTTCATACCGCTAGATAATGATCTTTCTTTTAATGAATAACTAGTGGAGATTCTGGATCATCTCTATAATGTTATAGAAAACAGGACCACTCATATAGTCATAATATTGTGAAAAAACACCATAGCTAGGATGATATTTGGGAATATGAATATATGATGAGGTAGAATTATACCCAACATTTTATAGTCAATGTGATGAATTTTTAGGGATTAATTCATATGGGGGGGGGGGATATTGTAAAACAAAGAATTTTTTATGAATTACTTTTTTTGAACAACGAATAATTAATCAATTTGTTACATTACTTATAACATTGAGTTATTATTAAATTACATGTGTTGTAATGTTAATATTAAATTTTACAAACATCTATGAAATTATGAGCTACACGCAACATAGGCTATGCTTGAGTGACCCATATTTTAACAAAAAACAAGATATTTTATTTAAATATTTATTTCAATAATGCAATTATGACCTATCAATTATAAAAATGGATTATTATAGCCAAAATATATTTTAAATATTAATTAAGATGTATTTTCAGTAAATTAATCACTTTCATATTAAAATACTATTTTTTGTATTTGTTAAATACTATATTCTAAAAAATTAATTTTTTATTTATTTCAAAAATGATAAAATTATTTTTCATAAATATTTATAAAATAAATTAGGCAAAATTAAGATCAATTTTTAATTCATAATGTGAAAATTATATTAGGATAATATTTATGTGTTTTTTTAGATTTTAATATTTGGATATATGTGATAATACTAAAATTTAATTAAAAACTACATTTTAAATAAACATATTTATAATATAAAATTCTATTTTATGTTCCATTTAAAATGTAATTAAAATAATATTAAATATATTAATTCAATAGTTTTCATTGGAATCAAATTAAAATTCATTTTTTTTGGGAAACCAAATTTCAAATTTCTGAACAATTTCAATTTTAAGACATTCATTCTCATCGCTTCTACAGAATTAATTTGAAAATAATTTTAAAACATATATGAATGCAATTTGGAAAAAATAGGATCTATATTTTGAATTAGAAAAATTTGAATTATATTAAAATTTCATATTAATATTCTAACAAAATTAATTGTGAAAACAATTTAATGTTATGAACATGATTACCATCGAAACAATGTTTTGGGCAGTATATGTGTTTTTATTAAAATTAATTTGAAAAAATCATGATATATTTAGTCAATAAATTTATAATTAGACGATATAAATTATTTAATAATAAAAATTTTAGTTATAATATTGATTTAGGAATTTATAAGTTAAATAAAAATATTAACGTTTCATTGGAAAAAACTAAAATGGGAGAATTTTTGTAAACATAAATACTAATGATTAACATGATAAATTGAGTTTAATTAGTGTTTTGGGTGTATTTATCAATGACTAAATAACTAAAAACCATTATTTTATGATTTTTGATGATAATATGGTAAAGTAAACCTCCCAATAGTGAATACTGTGGAGTATTTAAAAGATTGTCACTCCTCCTCGATCCAAAAATGGGACTCACTCACCCATTCTCCATAACACTAAAAACAATAATCATGACCAAAACTATACAAAATCTATTTTAATATTCCCTCTACTAATCATTGAATCATTATTTTCTCTATAAATAGAACTAATGAAGACTTTTAGTATAATCATATGGAGGATTCCTGAAGTAGTGGTAACATTAATCAATGTATGTGTTTGTTTTATTTCTTCCATAAATTGTTTAACTATTTTTATATCATTATTATATAAATAACCCATTATATTCCATGTAATGATATATTTGTTTGATATGGAAATGACCTAATAAAATCATAACTTCCATAAAATGTGTTACAAAATTATGGTATGTCTGTATGGGGGACTACCGCCTAACCAACTGATGTCATTCATTTTTACATTACCAGAAATAAATAATTGAGATAATTTTTTATATATAGTCTATATATGATATATATAATTTTTATTATGTAATTATGATTCATTAACTGTTATATCCCACATACATTCTTGCTTTATTTTTTTGTACTTTGGTGTTAACATTCATGTGTACGGAGGAATACCGCCTCATGAAGCTATCTGATTTACTCAGTCTATGCATGGAATTAATGTAGGATGAGTTTAGTAAAAATAATATATATATATATATATATATATATTAAATGAAAATTATTGTGGAATGATAATATATCATAAAAATTTCTTTCTTACAATCCTATAAACAAAATGTCGTTCATTCGTACATATGACGTTCCATCTTCATGAGTGTTGTATTTCATTTCCAACATATATATTTTTATTGATTAGTTTAAGTGTATTTTTATATAATATATATATAATATATATAATTTATATAATTTATGATATTCTTAAATCCTTCATAATGTATGATCACTAACAATATATAAAATCAATACCTATAAAAAACTATGTTATTGTAACCTGAAATGTGAATTTAACATGGTATTATTAATAAAATGGAAATTTAAGGTCAAAAAACAACAACATATGATATGAAATATGTTGGGAATAAATCCCTCAAGGTATCTTGGAATCATTGGATAGGTGATTGTGTTTGTTGATGATGTGAGCCTCCATGTCGTGTTTTTTTGAAAAATCAGACCACGATGTTCATATTTGTTAACAAAGGGGGTTTACAAGGTGATTTTTTTGATTTTGAGGGATTTTTTCAACAATCCACGATTTATTGAATAACATCAATCATGGAATGGATGATCTAGAGGTAGTACCAAAAGATAAGATACATGGTGGCTCCATTTTCTAGTGATTGCTAAATATTTGGGCCTCAAAATCAACCAATGGAGTATAGTGATTATGGAAAATGGACTTGCGTTCTAGTTTCTTGGAGGCTTGGAAACGTGCGTCCCATATGTATATCAAGATCAGAACATGAAAATATGAAAATTAAAATTGGGGTACCCTTGTTTTTCATTGGGTGCGCATGGATACTAGGGAGACAGAAACATGGGCGGCTAGACATGCACGCCGGGAGGATAGATACACGCCAGCACTCAGGGAGCCAAAAATGTTTATAAATAGAGGGTTAACCATATTATTTTTTGATCAAGAACATTATATAGGGAAAATCAGAACTCCGGTCACATTGGTGGTTTGGGTAAAAACGTTGTGGTTTGGTCACACAAGTATAAATATATTTTGAAGTTGCACGCCATTTGATTGTTTCATGCTAATACTGGTTTGGGTGTAAAAGGGATTCAGTCCCATCTTCTGAGTTGGAGAAGGGAGTGTCATGCATGTGCTTTAGTAAAACCTGCATGTTAGTCTTGATGAAGAACTCTAATTGATAGTTGCGCACCAATATTGATTTGGACATAAATGGGTTTAAGTCACCCATGATTTGAGATGAATAAGGGAGATCCATGAATGTAGTGTGCTGACACATTCCACCCAGGTATTGAGAAGTGTGCCCGTTATTCTATGGTTGGGAGATGGTTGGAATATTTCTCAGTACACCACTGGTATTTTGGTATTATTCTATGTATGAATGCGGAACATCAAGAGAGAATCTATATATAGATGATGATGCGTTATGTTTTTATAATGAAGTGACCTACAAGTCATTAAATAGTGAATGGATCCATTCTAGAGCAGTGAGCCAAGGAAAAGGAAGAAGGTGATCCTCTCCATCGACAGAGAGCCAGAGAGAGAGAAATATGGAGTGACCCTTGAGAATACAGTAAGATAACCCTATAAATTATTAAGGAAATGATTCTAGGGTTAGAAGTTATCTATCCCATACATTGAAAATTGGAATTCATCTTTATTAGATTTGGTCCAGTAGCACTTCGCTGTTGTATACTCCTTGGACGTACCCTAGTGAGGGTGAACCATGTAAAATTCATTATGCCTCCAAACTTCTTATTGGATTGGGTTATACCAATTATAAACAATATGGGGGTGAATTGTTTATATTATAATTTTTTCAAGATCATAATCTGTCCTATTAACTTTATAAAAATTATTATGTAGTGGAAAATAAGTATCCAAGGATGCATGATGTATAGTGTTTTGGTGAACAGAAGGACCCTAGACCACTCCACCAATGATAAATTCAACGATATTGGTGATTTTCACTGTCTTGTCCTATAATCAACTAAACTTTTCATAACTAAGTGCATGATGTTTAATCCATTATAGCATTAAGGAAAAACAAATCCTACTAGTTCATACACAGAACTTAACACAGATCTTAGTATGAAAAGTCGGTCAGTCAAAGTAAAAGATTATTTGTTCATTGAAATAATTTCTTTTTGTTCTTCACAATTGAAATAACACAAAATTGATAGTAGATGGTTCGTCGTCTTTATATAGAATGATCACTAGGTAAGAGAGTTATGAGTCGATTTTATATTAGTAAATATTGAAATATAATTCGTAAAATTAATAACAGTCAATTCACAAAAGATATTCGACATATATTTTTTGAATCTTCAATCATTTTTCCTCTTCATCAGAACACAATGCATTGTCTCTCTTCATAACAGAAGGTTGTTATGTATCAATTTTCTTTGTAAACTATAGCAGTGAAAAACTCAAGAGCATGATATATATATTACTCCTTTTCAATGATTCGTCTCAATATCTGTAATACAGAATAATAAAATAATATACATAATTGAGGCGAGCATTCTCCTTTTAAATTTAGATAACCAAAATTCACCTTCAGAATCACTCTATTCAAATATTTGAATAATATATCCATCGTAACTCCCCTTAATATTCCCTATGATAATATTCTCTTAAATCGATCTTTTTAATTATAAATAAATAGCTTTGAGCCAGTATAAATATGTTCTTTATATTCAATATTTTAATAAGGCTTTAAATCAACCTCATAATCTACAGAAAGAATGTTGCTTTAATAAAGTCATAATTTAAATCTCTGATGCCAAACGTAGGGTTGAACTGCATAGCATACATTCTCTGAACATAAGTTTCACAACATAAGGTTGATCTGAAATTTAAGGATGATCACAAATGTAAGGTCGATCAAAAACTCATGGTTGAGCACAAACACTTTCCCCTTCAACATTCAAAAGTACTATATATAATCTATACATTTATTAGACTCTAAATCAAAGGTATGTAATCCAACATAAGGTTCCTTACAAAAGTAATGTTGATAAACCATACTTTTTAGAAACAAACATGAATTTCCATATTTAATTATGGTTCTTCTTCAATGCTTTTCTGATATTCCAAAGGTAAGTTTTCTTCCAAACGTAGGGTTCTTCTACCACACATTTTGGATAATGTATGGTTGCATAACCATAAATTTCTGATAACCTAAAAGACAGTTCTCATCCTTGCACTACATTCCGCAATGTAGGGTATGAATAGTGTTCTAATAACACACTAATGTGAATTCCAAACATGGTGTCAAATATTCCACATGGATTAAAAAGCTTAATTATTATTTGAAAATAAAGAAATAAGTAATATTAATTTTCTGAAATATAATCAATGTACAATCATTATAATAACAAATTAGTGTATTTTTGAACCACAAAGTCATCATAAAAAAGAACCAGTTTTGTTGAAAACAACAGTTACTCAACAATATCTTCCTTTTTGATGATCACAAAATCAATTAATTTAAATATAATATAATGATCCATAATTAATTACATATAAATATGAATTTTGAAAAGGTAAAAACCATATTTTATTTTAAATTTATTAGTTCTTAGTTTCTACATTTTATCCCTCACTATAAGTAATGATTTTTTTTGTTTATCCAAAAATTTCTCAGAAAAAATTGTGATTTGTTTTATACATATTTCTCTAACTTTTTGTGATATAAAAAATAACGATAGAAGAAGGAATATGACACATTTTAATGTAGTGCTAAACTTATATAAATGATATGATAAACTGTTTATCAATATTAGAATATGGATTACTGTCATTCAAACATAGAAAACACAATAAAACAATGTAATGATACATAAACAGGTGATTCAAATATATATTATTGAATATATAATTATGAGTACAGTATGTACGATGAGAATCGTGGTTGGGATATAACAGTTTGTAAAATGGGATTTATCACCTTTTAGTGATATTTTTGAGCTCTAACATCTGTAGTCAAAATCCTTTTATTATTCCATCACCCAACTGGACTATGATATCTCTTCCTCCTTAAGTTAGATGAATGTATTAAATTAAATTATCTCTAAAAAACTCATGTAACCTCTATTATTTTTCCATTAAAATAGTTAACTTATCATTGAAATGATTTAGCAAAACACTAATTCCTGGTTCATTCGAATACAATTGGTCAATAAGAAACATCTGATTGAATAATAACATAGAAAATATAGGTCTATTGTATTGAAAGTCCTGCAGTCTGTCATTCATATTTCATGTAGCTTCTATGCTATGAATTGTGGCTCCATAAAATATATAAACTATAGTAAATATGATTTCATGACAATTTTAGATCTAAGATTTGAATCTTCAGCCATCATTTCCTTCATGAAATCATCAACATCATGCTTAGAAATAGAACTGGCTTTCAATCTTTGAAATTTCAGACTCTCTATTTCTAATGCTCCTCTTAAAGAATCATTTTCTGCTTGAACTTTACTATATTTTCTGATCAACTCATCTACATGATCATTATCAGAATCAAAGGCACCATGTTCTAGATTCACAGTCTGAGTTTCCACCAGATTTATTATAGTTACAGGTAAGGAGTCGGAATCTGACTTCTCTTCATCATTCCCATGTACTGGCTTCCCCACTGATTATTCATTCGATTACTTTCATTACCAATCTACAGGAAAATCATCACCCATAATTTCAATGTGAATTTCAGAAGGATTCTCTACTGGTTTTGTTTCATGCTCATCATGTGAAGCATATTTATTTATTTCCTCCAAGGCAGGTTCCTCTAATGTATGTTCATCGTGAGCTCATTCTTTTTGGTCAATTTCAGTAGGCTGTTCATTTTCATATCTAGCCACTTCATCATCTCCAGGATTTTCAACAGTTGTATTCACAATTTCATTTTCTACTAGATTAGTCACCTCAATATGAGATATTATTGGTTGTGATATTTCATGTACTATTGATTCTCTATTAAATTTGTAGATTAGAAGAGATTCAGTTGTTCCAAGAAATCCTTGAACATGTTCCTTATCTGATTGATCTTGTGTTCTTCTTTCTCCTTTGATGTCCTTCCTGAATTCCCTCATCAAAACTGTATCAATTTCCTCAAACCATATCCTACATGATACTCCACTAGTTCATGATTCATATACTCCTTCCTTTGATTTTTAAATTAGCTCCTGAGCACTCTCTTGTTCTTCTGCTGCTCCAATATGCATGAGTTTTCATTTTATTGTGCTTAAAAAGAAACCAATATTCCTCAGTGTTATAGTATTGCAAATTTTTCTATGCTGACATTTTACTCTGGGCTCCAGCAGCCTAATCATATTTGTCTTAAATAAGATCATTGAAATGAACCTTCCAAAGGGATAGAAGTTCAACCTCTCTTCTGGTAAGAAACAATAGCTAAGAAATCATTCCATAAATATCATAAAATTCATGATTATATCACTCATAAATGGAAACATTATGTACATATCAGGGTACAATATTTTCTCCATCACTTACATTTTAGGTGAAATACCTTTTTGGAAAAATTTAACTAAAATCATTTGGTCAGGCTCTAGAACATTCACTTACATATTCCTTATATTTGTTGAGCCAAACATAAAATACATGATTTCCTCATACCTTTGGACATTATCACCAATATTCATTAATTCATAATGTAAATATCCCTCAAGGGGGTAGTAACTAATTTTGGCTATCTCTAGAGACGAAATTTAAAAATCATTGTCCTTGATCTCAGCTAATATTGAATCTCCATCTTCTCTAAGAATGAAATGAACTGATTTATTAAAGTGAAAAGGTTCTTAATCATATAGATATTTTGTATAGTCATCATTGATGTTTTTCTTGAGTATCTAAAATTAGAGGGCTTGCCTCAACATCAAATCTGTCTGGTACAACCATTCCTGATTGATAACATTTCCATACGAAATCATTCCTCCAGATGAGCATTACAGCTTGGTGTCAATGGATTCTAGCTCATCAGTCCTTTTCATTTTGGTCATTTCATTCACATATTTATGATAGTTTGAAATTCTAGGGTTTTGAAGTATTAAGTGAAGGTAGAGAAGAGAGGTGGATGTTCTCAGGGCTTTCAAATTGTTTTGAGAAAATCAACGGTTTTGGAATAGGAAAAAGATTATAACATCCTTGATTCTCATGTCATTACACACATAATAATTATTATATTATTTTAAAAGTAAAAACATACATATAAAAGGTTTAAAACCGAAATGAAATTTTTTTAATTAATAAAGGCAAGAAAAAAAGATAAAATAAGAATTGAAATAAATAATTTCAAATTAAAAAAACTCATTTAAAAATAAATAATCCAAGCCCCCCATAATAGAATCAAACCATGTTGTGGGATGTGGTTTTGTAAAAATCTCAACTAATTGAATTTCAGTGAATATAAATTCTATGAATATATCCTTTTTATGAACATGATCTCCTAGAAAGTGATGTCTAATATCAATATTCTTAGTTCAAGAATGATAAATATGGTTTCATGAAATATTTATAGCTCTAGTATTATCACATAATATATGTGTATTATTAAAATTTAGTCCAAAATCCATAAGATAGTTTTTCATCCACTAGACATGTGCACAACAACTGCCAACAAATACATATTCTACATTGGCTGTTGATAGATAAACTGAGTGTTGTTTCTTACAAGTCCATGAAAATATGGATTTTTCTATAAAGTGAAAAGGCTCTGAGGTACATTTTCTATCTAATCTACAACATCCAAATTCTGCATCTAAATAATAAATTAAATTAAATTCGGAATATTTTGGAGAGATATGTGAATGAAAAACAGTTCCTTTTAAATATCTAACAAATCTTTTGATATCACTTATGTGAGATTCTTTTGGATTTTGTTGAAATCTAGCACAAAGATATACTGGGTACATTAAAATTGGCCTGCTAGTAGTAAGATATAACATACAACCAATCATACCTCCATATAACATGTTGTTAACTAATTTTTCAGTTTCATCCAAATAATGTTTTATATGAGTACACATTGGAGTTGAATATGTCTTGATACTTTGATATCAAAATTTCATTAGTAAATCACTTTTTTATTTTATTTGATTTAAAACATTTCCAAAATCATTATGAAAAATTTGAAGTCCTATTAAAAAATTTAATTCTCCCATGATACTTATATCAAATTCTTTTTTCAAAAAATTTGAAAACTCATTACAAAGATTTTTTTTTGTCGAACAAAAAATTACATCATCAACATAAATTTGAACCAATAAAATATTAGAGTTGAAATGATTATAAGAAAATGATCGATCTACCAACACAATAGTAAAATAATCTTTTTAAAATAAAATTACTTAATCTTTCATACCAAGCTGTTGGAGCTTGTTCAAGTCCATAAAGGTCATCAGTCTGTTTAAAAATAGAATCTGGTTTTTTTTTGAATTTTGAAAACCAGTAGGTTGCTCAACATAATCTTCCTCCAATAAATAACCATTTAAAAAGGCAGACATAACATACATATTAAATAATTTAATGTTCACGTGAGATGCATATTCTAAAATTATTCAAATGGTTTAAAATCTAGTTATAGGCAAAAAGGACTCTACATAATCTATACTTTCTTCAGGATTATAACCATTACTTACATGTATTCCTTTATTTCTTATTTTTATTAGTTGATGATCTTGTTTTTTTCTAAAGACGCATTTGGTTCCTATAACTTGATAGTTCTATGTAATTTCATCTCAATTCTTATATTCATTTCTATTGAATTGGATTAGTTCTTCTTGCATTTCTATCATAGAATTTTCATCAACAAAGGATTATTCTAGTGTCTAAGGTTTCAATTAGGATAGAAAGGAAAACATTTCAACTTGATTTACTACATTTCTTCTAGTTATTATTCTATAGTCTATGCCTCATATAACAGTTTCTAAAAGGTGATTACTTAGGGTTATAGATTTTATAGGTAGTACACTGTTATGTTCATCAATGTCGTGTTCTTCTGAACTGGACTAAATTTCATTTGACCCTTTAACAAAATCTTCTTTTATGATCTCAATTCCCATGTTATCATTAGGGTCAGATTTATAAATTTGGTCTTTCCCATTCTCTAAGGGATCAAATTAATCAAATTTCACATGAACTAATTCTTAAACAATACTTGACATTTTATTAAAAACTCATTAAGCGTAATAAGTAAAAGAATATCCTAAGAAAAGGCCTTTATTGGATTTTGGATCAAACATACCAATATTTTCCATGGTGTTAATGGTGTAAAAATTCCTTCCAAAAACATTAAAATAATTTACATTAGGTTTTTTGCAATTCGGGAGATTATATGTTATATTTTTAAAAATTAGTCTTATTAAAACTTTATTCATTATATAACAAGTTGTGCTTATAGTTTCTGCCTAGAAATAGATAGAAATACTTTATTCATTTAGAATAGCCCTATCCATTCAATAAATTTTCCTATTTTTTCGTTCAATAATTCCATTTTGTTTAGGTGTTATGGGTGTAGAGAATTTGTGTTTAATGCCAATATTTGAGCCAAATGAATTAAATTCTAGATTCTCAAAATCTTTACCATGATCACTTCTTAATGAAATTATTTTATTATCTTTTTCATTTTGAACAGCTCTTCAAATACATTCAAATATATTAAAAGCTTCATTTCATATTTTAGAAAATTAATCTATGTAAATCTAGAATAGTCCTCAAATAAATGTTACATATATTTTTTACCGGACAAACTTGCTACCCTTGAAGGTCCAAACAGATCCATATAGATATGTTCTTGAGGTTTAGATGTTGATATTTTGTTAACAGATCTCAAGGATTATTAGTGCTTATTTCCAATTTGACATGCATCACATAATCTATCACATTCAAATTTGAGACTAGTCAAATCAGAAACTAATTGTTTTAGATAACTTTTGTAAACCATATATATTGCAATGTCCATGTCTTCAATGCCAGATCCAACATTCATTTATCTTAGCAGTTAGGAATTTTACATTCTATTTACCCATGATATTTATGTCCAAGGTGTAAACAATATGTGTTCTGGGTGCTCATAATTTTAACAATTTATCTTTAAAACTGAACAATAATTATTAAAAAAAAATAGCCATCATCACAGAGTTGAGAGATATTTATCAGTTTGTGTTTCAATCATTGTACATAATGTACTTAATTGATTGAGACTCTTTCTGGATATCCAACTATTCCAATTCCAGTAACCTTACATTTGGAATTGTCATCAAATGTTACTAGACCACCATCCATTAGATTAGAGTTATGATATTTGATGAGTTTCCACTCATATTAATGAAGCATACACTATCCATAAACAATATATCAGTTTGGCTTCTATGACTTTCTTCCTACAACAGAATTTAAACAATGATTTGTTTTGGTAGCCATATTCTGTTAAGTCCAGTACTGTTAGTTAGTAGAGATATAGGAATGGAGACAGTCTTTGTTTTTCTATAATAAACAGAATCATATAAAGTCCTTGCGACAAAGGCATTCATAATCCCACTTATATTTGGTTTCTGTAAATAAAAGTTCTTATATATGTGTCCTCTTGTTCCATAATAAATACAGATTACTTTTTTTGTACTACGAATAATGTAAATTATATATAGTTTAGGTTTTTCACCTTTAAAACAAATTTCACATCATTCCTTTTTAATCACATTCAATTAAAGTATTTAATTTTTTGTATATTCTAATTTTGTAAAAATTAGATCAACAATTTTTTATATTTATAATTTTGTTTGCATTGTTTTTATGTTAGTTTCATTATCTATACAGTTTGTGTTTGATGAGATATATTTTCCAATTAACTCTTGATGTTGTTTTAGCAGAGTGTCCCTTCCTCCTAAAACTTCAATATGAATATTTTTCCATGACTTATGTTTCTTAAATAAGGAATCATATTTCACCTCAAGAATATTACATTAGACTATGAATTTATTATTTTAACAACTAGAACTATTATCTCAGTTAGATTAGTAATAGGATTATACCTCATTAGATTCTTCCAGAAATCACATGTTTTCTTTCACATTTGATTCTTCTTTTTCTGAGTTAGAATTTGATGATCTATAGGAGTCTTCAAAAACACTCCATTTAGCTTTCATTTCCTTATTTTGTTTCTACACATAGTCACTTCACATAAATAATATCTTTTTCTTATCTTAATTTAATTGAGGGAAATCAGGTCTAATGTGACCCATCTTTTTGAATTCATAGAATATGACTTCCATTGGTTCTTTTTCATTCTTTTCTAAGGATATTATGAATCCTTTATTCGTCTTGAATAATTTTATGATCTCTCTGGCTAACTGAGCCAGCTCTACATCGGAATTTGATGAATTAGAATTTTCTGATTTCACATTGATTTCTTTGTACATTTTTATGATCTTCATTTTTATCTGGGTGATGCTTTCTCCATAAAACATTATGAATGTGTCAAATTTTAATTTAGTAGTGGAATACTTCATTTGACTGACATTTCAAGTTCCTTCATAAGAAACTACAATCATCTTCCACATTACATAATCTGTTGGGCACTGAGATACTTTGATGAATTCATCTGGTCCAAGACCACAGATGATAACATTCATATCTTTCATGTTTATGTCATACTCTTCTTTTCTCCCATCTCTCCATGTTTTAGGTTTCTCTTTAATCACATAGGTAGTTAGATTTTTCATGTAGATTATATATCAATGATTCTTTAAAGAAATGATCATACATGTTTTCCAACATCCATGATTTTCACCATTGAAGTAGGGAGATTAAACCATTGACATACCCTCTAGAATATTATCCATTTTTACTTTTATAATCCAAAAACATTAAGCGTTTTATAGCATTTGTTGGGAAAAAAATCTCTCAAGGGAACATTGCAGCATTTTTTGGTTGATTGTGTATGTTGAAAAAGTTGGTTTCCATGGAAAAGTTTTGAGTTCTAGAGATGTTGTTGAAAATACATGTTGACAAAGAACCATTACAAAGGGCATTGTGAGGGAGCTTCTTGGTGAAGGCATGCTGGGATTGACGGTGATGCTCCACGATTACGTAAAGCTCCGCGATCAGAAAATTGTCATGGTTCTTCTTGATTTTGAGATAATTTCGGAGCGAACATCGAAGCTTCACAATTTGAGATGATGTGGCATTGGATTCATGTGGAAGGTTCGAAGGTCGGTGGAATCACCTATAAATATATATCGACTCCCTCGAGAGAAGAAGAGATATTTTTTAGAGAAAATATTTTTCTCTCTGTTCGTGATTGTAGTTCGGGAAGCCAGTTCGCTTCGTGAAATAAGATCTTGGTGGTGGCTAATCTAGCTCCGCAATTGTTTCTTGCTCCCTGTTGGATTATTGATTTATGGAAATAATTATAGAAATACCTTGAAAATTAGTTGACTATGACTACATCCTATCATCCTTAGATGTATGGGTAATCTGAATGTTTGTTACAAATTATGGAAGACACGTTACAGGATTTTTTAATGGATTTTGGTGGCTCCTAGTAGTACCATATACGGATGGAAGAGATCACATATAACAATATTTATCAAGTCAATATACATATGGATCTTAAAAAATAATTTTATAAGAAACCTTTCATTCCAAACATTTATGGGAGGAAATAGTGAGACATCACTAGTGGGACTATACCATGTCCATGTTAAAAAAGTCATTCAGTAGATTAGGAAAAGGATATTTGTATATCAGAGTTTTCAGAAATCATATGTGGATAATTGTTGGGGATTTGTTTCATTCGAACTGAGTGGTCATATGTAAATGATAATCACTCCACGGATTGGTCATCATAGTTTTGGTAAAAAAATGGAATGTTATCTCTTCAATACCCACACCCTTTGGAGATACATGAACAAGTTGGTGATGTGTAAAATAGATTGGAATATACAAAATGATTATGTATTATGCATAATTTTTTGCCAGTATCTAAATTGAAATTGAATTTTTTTGTTCATATCCATGTCATTTTATGTTATCACAATAACCTAGAGATAGATGCTTCATCTATGCGTGTGTTTGTGCGTATTTTGGATAGGAATGTGAATGTAGGGTATGGGAAAATCATCAGTAGAGATGGTTTTTTGTTGACGTGGTATGATCCTGGAAGAGAGTTAGGAATGGGAAAAATATAGGGTCATGAAATAGTCCAAACACATTCACTATAATTTTGGTTTTCCAGTTTTTGGGAATGAAAAGGACAATGGTGGGGATAATGTATACCCCTATTTTCTAGTAAGTAAAACATTGTATTTTGTATCTTTTTAATTTTATTGGGTTTTGTATTTGTGTGTGTTTTAGTTTTATGGACAATTTGTTTTAAATTTATATGAGTTCCTGTTTAGTGAATTGATTGTGTAAATCATGCATCTCTTATATGGAACTATACATAATGAGATATTGGATAAGGGAAAGGCACACAGTTTGGCCAAACTGTGCGGCCACACCAAAAAAAATTTGTAATGTTGAAAAGTATAATTTTTCATGGTTATAGCATGTTTTTTCAAACATTGATGGAAAAATATGCAATTTTACCCATGAGAAAGTTACTTGTTAATGATTGGCGCACAATTTTCTTAACTTTTTGACCAACCAAACATATTTTCAAAACAAGATCCAAAAAATGTTCATCTATGTCAAAAATATGATTAAACAACTCATTTTTCTCCAATAAAAATATATATAGAATGGTCATCATTACAATGGCTATGCAACACTTCCCCATAAAATATGAAGCGATCCAAAGACATTTCACAGTGCGATGAAGCTCAATTACCTTGGTAAGTCTTATTTTTATTTTAGTTCTGATGGTTTTATTTGACCTACATTCATCCTTCTCCTATATTATTAGATCATCCATGGTTTGGATATATGTATGCTGGTTAATTCCCATAATTGTTATATTTTGACATTTTTCTGTCAGGTAATGATATATAGCATGGGTTTTTTTTATTTAACCATGTTTCATTTGTGTGTTCATGTTGTTCATCATTTTCGCTAAAAATCCTGAGGAATTTGGCATCACTCTAGACTCAACATATTCGAAAATCGACATAATATTTCACTATAATTATTATTTTTAAATTTTGTTTGAAATTGTTTTGGTCAATGATATATGTAAACCATCTTAATTGATTATTTCTGAAATTTTGTAAATTGGGTGTTTTGTGGAATGTGAATTTGGTAAAATGATTTTAAATTGATGAATTTAAAAATGGTTGTTTTGTTTTTATACATTTAAATGTTTCTTCAATATATGGTTGGATTTATTGAAATGGTTTCTTGGAATGGTTTTTTATAATTGAAAATTTTCATTTAAATGGTTGAAATGATTTTTCTGTTATGGTTTTAAGTATAATGGTTGGAGTGTGTTCATGTAAATATTGGTCATATAATTGTATGATTCTTTGAAATCATTTATGGTATGTATAAGGCTGTTAACATCCCCCATAAAAACATTATATATAAGGTTATGATGTTTACCCCGTCATTCTGGTATGGAAAATAATTTGATCATTCCCCCATCAAACAATTTCAACATGTGATAGCATGGTGAAATGATGAATCACTACTCACAAGTACAGGGAGGTTCATGGTTGTAGTAATGGTTGGATTTTTGGATACATGGAATGAAATGGATTATTCCTAAAATAAATTATGAAATGGTTTTGATATATTTTTGTGTTTATTTCCAAGGAAAAAAATTTCTATTTTGAAAACTATTTTGGTTAGAAAGTGTTTTTGATTTACAATAAACTGTTCAATATATTTATATGTTTTTTATATAAGAGTTATCAATTTTTATATCCTAGTGGAGTGAGTAGGGAATTAATTTCGTAAAATCATAAGGAGTTTAATTACTCACCCATGCTTTGGAACATTGGTGCATTGGTAGATATCATTTATCATGACACATGCATATGAAATGTATCATAATTATTTTGTTGTTCTTTTTTATACTTCAATTGTTTTTTTGGATTGTAGGATGAACCATGTTTCAATTTATAATGATATGTCTTTTAATTCATTGGGGTTTTTGGATATTAATTCCATTTTGAACTTTATTTTTTTAGTCTTCTATTGTGGTTCATCATTGTAGTTTTATTCCTATATCTGCAGTTTAGCATTGAGTTGTCTTAAATTTTTATCCTAAAAAATAGTTGTTATTTATATATGGCATTTTGTGTTGTGTTTTTTTATTTTCAATGTTGAAAAAATCCCCCATGCATATTGACGCTCTGGGAATTTATTTCAATCCTTTAGCACCTTGGGGATGTCACTTAAGGACAAGTAACAATTCTACATAAACCCAAGCCAATGTGGAGGGTGATATATTAAATAGGTTATTTCATCATGTTATAGAATAATAATAGATTTAAAATGTTTTTATGAAAACATTTCCCATACCAACAAGTAAATGGGAAAACATCACACTGCAATTTTTCACTCATCATCCATAGAAATCCAAATGAGGTATCGAGATATGCGTTGGGGTGTGTTGACTTAATAAAAAAACCCACACCATTATAATTTAGTAATATTTATCACTTTATAAAATATCTAAAATCTATGTAAATTAATTTATGGGGGTATATGGGGTGTCACTCTTGATCATCATTTATCAGGATCTGTTTTTCATTCGCAATTCTGGAGAGGACTTCAACATGATCTGAATATTAAAATGTATTTTGGTACGAATTATCAGCCCAAAGAAATTTCCCAATATGAATGCATGATTTAGACACATATGGTATACTGAGATGATAATCAGTGGAATTTAATGTTGATGATATCCAATTTTTTTAGTTTCCATACCACAATAGTATCCACTCAAGTATTGAAATGGATCTAAATAAATATATATAAATTGGAAACGATATAGAACTTGTACTTGTGGGGATTTATTTTTTGAAAGGAAAAACATGGACTTGATCACATAAAATTAATTATAAAGAACGTTCAAGACATCTAGCGACATATATATTTTTATCCAGTTCAGAATAAGATGTATGATGAAAACCATAAGATTGAATTGGAGTATGATGTTGGGGACAATTATTTCCTTCAAATATCATCATTGCAGAGAATTATTCTATTCAGAAAATGGGATTCTTAGCCCTAATTACATTGGACCATTTTAGATAATTTAGTTTCTAGGATACATGGATTATCAGATTTCACTTCCACAAAATATGTCACATGTTCTTGGATGTGTTCCACATATTTATTTTGAGAATGATCATACATGAAAACACATGCGTGTTAAGTATAGAGGTGGTACAACTAAAGAACAACAACTCAAATGAGGAATATATGTTAATAATATTGGACCATAGATACAATTTTTCATAACATGAAAACTCACCATGTCATTATATTATGGAAGAAATATAAATATGAATAGCTGATAACAAAACCAAAAAAATCACATCACTAATTCTCAACCAGGAATAATTGTTTAAATTTAAAATTGAGATATTTATAAATTTTTATTAATGATAAAACAACTAGTTTTTAGTGTTATTTGTTTCATAAAATAGATGTGTGTTATATTATATTTTGTAGAATAACACACATTGAAAACATAAGAAAACCGATAACAACATAATTAATTTGATTTTATCATTAAAATAATCAAAATATAATCCTACAAAAATGATGAAAATTAAAATGGGATAAATACAATAAATCAATAAATGTTGAATATTAAAAATGTTAGTCTTTTTAGTCAACTATAATCATATCCCCCTCATCCAATATTGTTGAAATGAAAAACAATATTAATAAACCAAGAACCATCATAAAAAAAATAGAACATTGGGAGTAAATTTTGTCAATTGAGAATGATATAGTGAATTTATATTTTTAGGAATTAATTTTAACATTTCAAGAGTATTGTGAGCATTATAATTATAACATGGATCTTGTGAATAATAACCCGGCCATTTAGAATATTAACCTGAATTTTTGAAATGTAATTTTAAATCAACAAGAAAATAAAATATAAAATGAATAACATAAAAAATATATTAAATTAATAAAATATACGTATTATAGTTCAACAATATAAATAATAATAATAATAACTCGTATAAAATGTTAGAACATTTTTAATAAACTATAATTCAATGTATTTTGTTAAAAACAAAATATTCATATTAAAATATTATATTTCCTACAATATAAGATTACATAAAATAAATTTAATTAATATGTAAAATCATCACATAAAAAACATTCAATATTTAATTTTAGGTAATTTTCATTAATAATTCACATTTTCATTGAATAGTAAAAATATAGTATTTTATTAACCAATGTACAAAAAATTACACCATTCATTATATAATAATTACCAAATAAGTTATATAAAATTGAGATAAACCAATAACTTGTTATATTTGATAAAAGATTTATTTAATTACAATATTAATATTTTAGACTGAGATATTATTTTCTGAAACCTAAAGTTTATTTTAATCCATTAAAATGAAACATTTTACTTTTTTCCACTTACCATATTAATAAACTATTAAATTAGTATATTATTAGTGTTTAAAGTACATTAACCATTATTTTTATATAAATATTGTATATAATTTCGTTAATTTCAATATTAAAAGTATTACCTAGGAAATAGTATGTTTATGTTACTATATTCAAAAAATACTCCTCTACTAAAGTATAAATAACCCCTATCCCACCCATTGGAAATAAACTCATTCCACTCTTACCAAAGAAAAAACACATAGAATATCATATCTTTAAACCACCATATAATCCATAATAATTTTATCTACTAACTATATCCAATAATAAATGGATTTTTGTGCCATACAAGAGAAGTAAAACTATAGAGAGGGTGTGTTTTCCTCAACGCTTATCATTTTCCACTTCTCATCCTCTTTATCTATGTACACTCCAAAATCACATCATATAATATTAATTAATTAGAATGTTTACATTATATTAGTGATTTTATCATAATTCAATAATCATTTTGATTGTGTATAATATTTTATTATTTCATTGTCACCTCCAAGGACAATATCAAATTAACCACTGATTAACTAATAATGAGGTCATTTCAAATTCTTTTATTATCACTAAAATTAGGGATCGTATATTAAAATATTCTATATATATAAATATAATGATATATATATTTTAGTCACATGAAAACTAATATTACACATGATTATATGACCATGCTAAAAATAAATAAATCAATAGTGAATTGTCGTTTTTTTACGAAAAACATAAAAATAAAATGTTTCCCCTTTAACAAAAGGAATTAAGAAATATAAAAAAATTATTATAATTGATAAATAGTGATAAATAAAATAATATGTAACATATTATTAAATTATTTGATAAACCGATGTTTATTTTTCATGATTTATAAAATGACAAAATAAAGTGGGTTTAAGGAATTTCAATTCTCAAACCAAAAATATATCGTTTTTTTACCTCCAATTTTCTATTGATTTTATATTGAATGTTACTATAATATCCCATATCGATCTATTCAATATTAATTATACTTTATTTATTTATATAAAAATATATACCCTTCAAAAAATTATTCTATTTAAAATAGGTTTTTAAAAGGTCCTCAACTTCCAAATAATCAATTTATTCGTCTTTACTTGTTTCTCATTTCAATGAAGAAAATGGTCTTCTATATAAAATTATAATCCATTTATTTATTTTGGAATCCTATTATTTATTTAATTTTATGTGATATATGAAATATTTTATTAATCCAATTCAATTGACTGGGTTAATTCCTAACCAGCATTTCTATCCTTTCATGTAGAATGCATGAGTACGAGACTATTTTGAATTGATGTCTCATGCCAGAAATATATATACCTACAATTAATTTGAAAATGTGACATATATCATGTGTTAATATGTATTTTATTTGGACAACATTCAATATTTATTCACATTTATGAAGTTATGTTTGTTGTGCATTTGTTATGTGTGAACATGATACTATATTTTTTCACAATAATGTGTTGTATTAGAGAACTATGTTATTATGTTTTCATTATTATTCATATTCCTCATTCAATGAAATTATAAAATGTTTCCAACATAAATATAATTATTATCCAATGCATATGGTATTATGATGTTGATTATAAACACTCTTATACCGTTGATGCATTTTCCATATTCCTACCATTACTTTTCCTTAGATCACCAATTTCTATGATGTATTTCATAAGAGGAATACATATACTAGAGAGATAATGAGTGATTTACAAGGACATCGATAACGAATTTAAATAATGTTTATGATATACAATGTCAAAATAATGTATTTTCCAAATTATTCCAAAAAACTAATCCTTTGGATCAAGAATTATAATTTAATAAGGTTGTTTACCTTAAAATTGAGGTAATAGAAAATAAATACAATGTCGGGTCACATTAAATCTTATCCTTAGATACTATGTAGTCATCTTGAGGGGTTATTTATATAGATGTTAGAATGATATAATTATATAATTATTCGTGATATAATATTACATCTCATGAATTTACACAATTTTAATTATTATTACTTTCACTATATAATTGAGATTGTATTTAACGCTAATTTAATGATCAAAATTAATAAAATGTAATTAAAAATAAATTATTATATAATTTGGGGTAAAAAAATTTAATAAGTATTATTAATCACATTAATTTTATTGAATTATAAATATATATTAAAAAAATAAATTAATAAAATAATATGGATTATTTTCAATTTCCTAATTTCAAAATAGTTATATAGACCGAAATTTATATTTATGGTTAAATATGATAAAATATCTTTTATAATTAATAAATATTAAAGGCACTTTTCTCATAAATAAATTTATTTTCCATATAAATAATTGTTTTAAATAGTTGATAATTTATAATATCTAATGGGGAAATTTGTAAAAATAAATTTCATTATTTTGGATTTAGAATAAAAACTATATCCCATGACGAATTTATTTTAATTTAATATATTTTAGGTCCACTATGATAGATACCCTGATGGGGTGAATTAGGGTCTGACAGATTTGAAAAACTACCCATTATGATATATTTTTCTTATTTGATAAAACCCTCTTCTCTCACCCTCCTATTGCATAGTATGGCCAAACCTTGAAGCGTCCACAAGACACAACAATTTTAATTTGTGCATCCTCCAGAGGCTACATAAAAGGAGCACACACTCGTGATTTTCTGTTGTACGAAATCCACTATAAGGGAAATGTTGTTAACATGTTCAAATTGGACTCAATGTCTCTTATGGTTAACAAAATTTCACAATTTGGGAAATCACTCCTCTCTCAAATTAAGTGAGCTCACTTCTTCTTTAGATGATACACTCATAGTTTATAGGCCCTTTTATCTCTTCATTATAAGTAAAGAATACATCCTCAGTTATAGATGGATGCTCTGTTGGAGTTCCACCTCCATCCACTGATAAATAACACTCTACCTAACTACACTAGGAATTCCATTTTGAATATCTTTTTTAAATCACACTACCTTTTCGAATTTTCCACTTTTGAATAACACAAATAGGCCTTTCAAATTCTCTAACCTCTTTATAAGCTCACAGGTTCATAGAGCTCAAGGGATCACAAAGCTCACCTGATAATAGTTATCTCTAGATCACAGTACACACAATATCACAGAGCTCACACTTATGTTTTTTATTTCAAAAAGCTAGACAAGCCTTCGGGAAGCACACATCTTCCCTAATGAAAAACTGGCATTTAAAGAACACCATACATTCATTGAGCTCAACTACCTCTGAAAATTCCCTGTATTTTTGTGATGTTCCCTACATCACAAATATCCTTTGTAATTTGATAGATTATGGTTTTCTGTTTGATCTCTCTACATTTCTCAAGGGCGTCGAGGTCAATTTATATTAAATTCCGCTGACTCGGGAACATTTCATGCTACGTCATCACCATGTCAGCCCAAATAGATATACTCCAAATTTTCTGCCCAAATATTCACTATATAACCAAGATCCATGATTTTAACATCCAAATTATGTAAGGAATTATGGATTTTAATATCTATGTCTATTTATTAATTAGATAGTGTTTTAGAGAATTAAAATTATAATAAATCAAATCTTAAGAATAGAATTCTCTAATATTTTTAAAACATTGGTTTACCGCCTTTTGATGGTGAAACATTTTTAAATCTATCTGTTGAAAATTTTATAATCTCAATTTTTCAAAACAAACTTTTTCTTTAGAATTGGGAGATTGAAATATATTTTGGATAAATATTTGGTATTATTCTGACAATGCTCATTTTTTAATGAGTAGTGAAAAATAAAGCATTTTACTTCAAAACTGCTTTTTTATCTAATATAATTATATGGAAATATTTTCCATTTAATTGGTTTTAAATTTTATCTTGAATATAATTTTACCATTTAATCCAATGGTGGTCATTATAATTAATTTAACCTTGAAATTGGACATAAAAAATTTCCAATATTTTGATAAATATTGTTTTAAAAAACCCACTATTTGTTTTTACAATGGGAATTATTTTTAAATTAATTACTACAATTTCTGGGATTTGAATTTGGTAAAATGGATTCCATATTTTGAATCATAAGGAAAAATTATATAATTAAGACTCTTTTTTTGTACATTATGAATAGTAACGATGGTAATTATCTTTAATTATCGTGATTAATTAGTAATCGGGTTGTTAAGGGTAATAAAATAATATCATAATAATACAAAATGACCCCAACATGTGTCCTAATTCTACTGGTGGTGTCATGTCCGAGACTGGGATTCCTTTTTCCAACTTTAGGACCCCATGAAATCACTTTTGGGTGATAATGACACTTTATCATTTTATGTTTTTTAAAAGGAATGTATAACCAAAGTATGAATCACCCTAGTAAAACAATTTTAGTTTTGTCTATGTAAATGATATCTTAGATTATAAATATTAATTGGAAATATAAAAAGATTTCCAACATGATTTTATTTTTTTTATAATTTTTATACATTAAATATATTAATTTATTTATGACACCGTGATGATGCAACGATTAACTCATAAATGAACGATTTAAATTAAATGAAAAGATAATGTAAAATCTAAGACTTAAACTCGTCAAAAACCTATTAGATGGGTGGATTTATAACCCTTTTCACCTTAGACTCTAAATATATCATTTTGGGACCTTTAAAATACTAAAATCATTTTATAATAAAGTAACATTTCATGACTTTCCAAGAGTGCCCCACCTCCATCTTATAAAAGGATCCCACTTATACCCCCTTACCCACACCTCTCAAGCCATTGGATCGGCCAAAATCTTCACATTTTATCTATCCACATCCATATCTTCATCATAGAAGCCTTACCATAAGCAGAATGATCTTCAAGAAACCATTTTGGTTCAAACTAAGGGGAGTTTCCCGATTTAAAGGTAATGTCTTCTCTAATGTTTATTTGTTTTATTTTTCTTCTCCATCCCCCTAAAATCTGTTTATTACTTTATTTTGTAACAAAAACAGTATATTAAATATTCTAGGAAGTTTTTATGAGAATTATTCATGCCACAATTACACACACCTCCATCTAATGGTTAAAGAAGATACTGTTTCTGTGGATGGAGAATTTCTGCCTCACGAAAAGATGATTGTTCAATCTTCTTTTAACACCTGTCATGAAGTCCATTAATATGTCACTATATTTAAATATGATATATATTATGTTGATTTTTTTCCTTATTATTCTGTATTTATCATTTATGACATACCTTTATGGTTTCCAAGATGGGTAAACGTGATATCTTCAATTTAGGATGTGCGGTCTACCGCCCCCTCGAAGAGATTTGAATCATTAATGCCATATGTGGGACATATAAAGAATTTTGTTAATGATTTTATATATGATATTATAATGGTATTATAATATACTTTTATATCATTATGATTTCACTCAATTAAATATTAAATAGAAATGAATGTAGCGTTCATTCATACGTACGTCTTACCGTCTCCATGAACGATGCATTTCATTTCTTACCTCTAAATGTTATCAAATATTATAAATGAATGTATATACTAGATATATATTATATATATGATATCTAAATCATGAATATAATTCTGGATATAATGGATATTTTACAACATGAACAAATTGTAATTATAAAAAGTTTATTTTTGGCTCAAGTACCAAAGATCGACAAAACGACCATTTTAACTTAAATAATTACATAATGTTCATAACATGGTAATAATTTATATAAAAGGAATAATTAAATTGAAAATGGTACATAATCAAGTAGAAATTATATCTAGTTTATTATTCAGGATATTATAGAATGATCGAGTCAAATCGGACACGAGGTATGTGACTTCATCTAAGTCTCCTTTCATTGAGGCATATTTTTTTATATACAAAACATTTTTTTTACAGTGTATAAACACCATTGACTATTACTTTTATTCAAATGGAATCTTTTTTATACAAAGCATTTTTCTAAACGACAAAAGGGAATGTTTTTGTCTCACGTTTGCGGCGACAATTACTTCTCATCCACTGTGACCATTAATTGAGTTTCGGCTTCCTCTACAAGCCATAATTTTTTTTAAAATGAAACATAAATACCATGATTTAGATTTCATTTATTTTGGTATTTAAAATGGTTTTGATAATGTTTTGATAACATCAATATGTTTTTGATATCTTTTGATTGAAATGTGGAAATGTTATGTTTTCTTTATGCATGTTTTATGTGATTAGATTATGTAATGGTTCTTGGTCATTATTTTTAATGATAAGTGGTTCCGTGATAAAATAAGGGCAGGTGAGCTCGATATAACTCTCCAATTCAATGGGAAATGTGAAGGAGTTAAATGCTATGGATTCTCCATAGAGATTTAGGGAATAAACTGTGATGGGTATTCCAAACGTAACCATGAGGGTTTCTCCCAAAGTAAGAATGTTATGAATGCCTCAAGTTACCATTATGTCTTATGATTTCTATGAGTTATTCATACATATTATGATTTCATGATGTATGATAAATTTATTATGTTTTATGAGTAAAGTATGATTTCATTAATTCTTATGTATACATGGACTAATGTTTTCATTCCGTACTTTTGTATCCCTTACTGGGCTTTTTATACTCATCCCATTTTTTTGAAATGTTTTTCACAGGTCAAGGGAAAAGCACATGATGTGATGATAATGACGAGGAAGTGTCAAGAAAGAATCCATGTTTTATTTTAAATTTGTCTCCATTGATGGAAAAAATGAATACTGTCTTTTATGAAACCACGTTATAGAAATTTGGAATATAATTCATGATTTATGATCTAATTCTCTAAAACTCTAAAACTGAAAAGATCCACAATGTGTATTCTTGAAATAACTAAATATTATGTAATGTATAAGGTTGGGGACATATAGTTGGTATCAGAGGTCAGTTAGAATAACTTTATGAGTTAGAATTCTATTAAATTATTATCCAAAAATATTTTTTATGGTCAAATTGAAATGATATAGCATTTGAAGATTACAATGTTGCTTCTTCTAAGACATTTTGGTTCAGAATGGTTTTCCGTAGAGGAAACTGGGATACAGTGCTAGGAAATCATAAATACATAAATGACCTTCCGAATCAGCATCCTGAGATGGTTGGAATTGGAACTGAACAGTTAGTTGTAGTAATGGCACAATGTACTAAAGCGATAAATGGTGGTGGTATCCATGCACAAGATCAGCCAGACCAAATGGTAGAGGAACATGTCAGTGGTGGAAAATTTCATGAGGCAACATCCCCCATCATTCAAGGGAATGTCTAACCCTATGATAGCTGAAAGTTGTATTAAAGCACTGGAGAAGATTTTTTATGTCATCGGGTGTTTATACAATCAAATGTTTAGTATTATTTTTTACCATTTGTAGGGTGAAGTAGATCAGTGGTGGTCGATGGTTAATAATATCAGGGACGCTGATGAGATTGATTCTCTTGAATGGGATGAATTAAATGGTATGTTTCTTGAGAAATATTTCCCTAAGGCTATTCAACATAGGATGGAAAAATAATTCTTAGAATTTTGGCAAGAGGACTACTCAGTGGATACTTATGAAGAAGGGTTAACTCGATTGGCAAGGTATGCTCCAAATTTTATCTGAGACCTTGATAGTAAAATCAATAATTTTTACTCAGGATTAAAGCCAAAATATCGAAGGGCATTAGCTTCTCGTGAGTTCAAAAGTTATGAAAATCTTGTTCGATGTTCTGAGAAGGTGGAAATAGTGTTTTTCGATGATCAAGTGTTCTATAACAACCAACATAAGAAGAGACCGAGGATGCAGGAGAAAGGGAAGAATCCTTCAAAAAGGTATAATGGTAAGTAAACAAAGTTTTTAGTTTGTGATAAATGTGGTAAAAATCATGCTGGGGAATGTCTTTTGAATTCTATAATGTGCTAACAATGTGGTAAGATGGGACATAGGGCTTCTGATTGCACTAAAAAAGACCAGGGTGACGGTAAGAACAAATTTTATTTAATGTTAGTGAAATGCTTCAAGGGCAATGAGATGGGTCACTATGCAAATGAGTGTTCAATAGAGAGCTAAAATGATGGGAAGCAGTCAGACTACAAGCAGAAAGGTGTGGTGAAATCCTTTTCAACTACTTCAGAAGATTTTGGGCCAACAAATGACGTGGTATCATGTACATTGTTTGTTTTTTCAGATTATGCCATTTTGTTTTTTGATTTAGGGTCTACACATTCTTTCATCTTTAAAAAATTTCTAGTAAATTGGGGATTCCATCTCAAGAATTGACTCCTTAACTTGTGGTAAAAACATGTGGGGGAAATGTTGAGGCAAAAAGAATTTATAAGAATCTTACTAACCTTATTTGTCGAAAAAACCTACTTGAAAAGCTTATTGTTTTTCCTCTAGTAGAGTTCGATTTTATCCTAAGTATGGATTGGCTCTTTGTTTACCATCCTTAGATTGATTGTAGAGCTAAAAAAATTTCTTTTCAGAAACAATATGAGTTTGCGTGCAAGAATGATCCCTTATTGATGATAATATATCAACAGGGTGAGAAACTTGTAAAAGATGGAAATTAATGTTACCTTGCAGATATTTTTGAAAACAAAGGAACCGTTCAGATTAATGATGTACCGGTGGTGAATGAGTATCCTGATGTTTTTCCTGATTAGTTTCCTAAAATAGTAACAGATCCGAAAGTTGAATTTACTGTTGACTTTGTTCCTCATGTTGAGCCAGTTTCAAAACCCCCTTATCGAATCGATTAAAATGAAATTTTAGAGTTGAAGGATCAATTTCATGATTTATTAGAGAATGAATTAAATCGACCTATCACATCACAATGAGGTTCTTCTATCTTATTTGTTAAAAACAAAGATGGTTCTATTAGCCTTTTCATTGATTATAGAGCCTTGAATAACATAACTTTTAACAACAAATATCTTTTTCCTCATATCGATGATTTGTTTGATCAGCTCTAGGTAGATCAATATTTTTCAAAGTTTGACCTGAGACCGGGGTACCATCAGTTGAAGGTAAAGTAAGTTGATATTCCAAAGACCGCATTTCATACAAGATATGGCCATTATGAATTTGTAGTTATGACTTTTGGGATAACAAATTCACCTGCTATATTCATGGAACTTATGAATAGAATCTCCCAGGATTTCTTGGATATGACTGTGGTTTTTTTCATTGATGATATTTTGGTTTTTTATGAACGTAAAGAGGAGCATGAAAGTCATATAAGTATTATTTTGAAAATAATAAATGAATAATAAATTTTATGGAATTTTAGAAAGTGTGAGTTTTGGTTGAAATTTTTTTTTCTTGGTCACATTGTTTCTAAATATGGAATAACTGTTGATCCTGGAAAGACAAAGGTTTTTGAAGAATGTCCAAGACCCACAAATGTAAGTAAAATTCATAGTTTTCTTGGTTTGGTAGGCTATTAACGATGGTTTGTTAAACAAATTTCACATTTATCTAGTCTAATGACTAAGCTAACTTGGAAGGGTGTTATGTTTATCTGGAAAAAATAATGTGATGATTGTTATCAGGAATTGAAATGGAGATTGGTGAATGCTCCAGTTTTGGAACTACCTTCTAGGAATGGTGAGTTTGTTATCTACAGTGATGCTTCATTAAAATTAATTGGTTTAATCCTAATGCAGAATGATCGGGTAATTGCTTATGCTTCATGTTAGTTTAAAACTCATGAGGTAATTTACCCTAAACCTGATTTGGAATTAGCTTCTGTTGTTTTCGCTTTAAGATTTTGGAGGCATCATTTGTATGGTGTAATGTATGAAATATATACTGATCAAAAAAATTTAAAGTATATATTCACTTAGAAATAATTGAACATGAGATATAGGAGATAGCTAGAATTAATCAAAGATTATTATTGAACAATTCATTACCATCCAAGAAAAGAAAATAAAGTGGCTGATGCTTTGAGTCGAAAAAGTAATTCTTCATTAACTATGTTACGTTTGGAACATGATCATTTGGTTAAGGATTTGAGGAACTTTGGCATAGAAGTTATTGGTGTAGGATGTGATTTTTTGTATTTTAGGTATCAGTGAAATCTTCTCTATCAGTCATAATTAAGCATGCACCGAAGAAAGACAGTGAGTTGCAGAAAAAGGTAGAGCTGGTTCAGAAGGGTAAGTTTCATGAATTCAACATACATAATGATTGTGTTTTGAGATTTGAGAAGAGATTGTGTGTGCCTTGTGATTCACAATTTAATAGAGATTTGTTATGTGAAGTTCATAGTTCATCTATTTTCAGTTCATCCTGGAAGTACTAAGATGTATAATGATCTTCAGGGGTATTATTGGTGGGATTGAAGGAAAAGAGATATTTATGATTTTACTATGAAGTCTTTGACTTTTCGACTTTCTAAAGTAGAGCGATAGTTACCGAAAGGGATGCTTCAGCCTTTACCAATTTCAGAGTGGAAATGGGTGAATATATCCATGGATTCCGTTTTGGGGTTTTCGAAGACATCTCGAGGTAATAATGAAATCTGGGTTATTGTTGATCGCTTGACTAAATCAGCTCATTTCATTTCTATATGAGATACATTCTCCCTAGATCAACATTCTCGTTTGTATCTTGAAAATATATTCAGGTACATTGAGTTCCCCTTTCCATTGAATCTGATCGTGAACCCAGGTTTACTTCTAACTTCTGGAAAGGCCTTCAGAAGTCGTTTGGTACTGAATTAAATTTAAGTTCAGCTTTTCATCCTCAATCAGATGGGCAGTCAAAACAAACAATTCAGATGTTGGATGTTATGATACATGCTTGTTTGATGGATTATCAGGGATGTTGGGACCAACATCTTTCTTTGGATGAATTTTCTTATTATAATAGTTTTCATTCCAGTATACATGTGGAACCAATTGAGGCATTATATGTGAAGCGGTGTCGAACTACAACTTTTTGGGATGACGTAGGTGAAAGGATGTTGATGGGACCACAATTGGTAGAAGATTTGGCATAAAAAGTTCAGCTGATATAGAAACACATGAGAACTGATCAGAGTAGGCAGAAAAGTTATGCAGACAACAGGTGGAAGGATCTCTCTTTTGATGTAGGTGATCATATCTTCCTCAATGTTTCACCTTGGAAAGGTGTGATGTGATTTGGTAAGAAAGAAAATATGAGTCCTAGGTCCATTGGACCATATGAAATTATAGAGAGTGTTGGATACGTTTCATACCCAGTGGATTTACCTTCAAGTTTATCTCATGTACAATTTTTTTCATGTTTCAATGTTAAGGAAGTACATTCCAGATCCATCTCATGTTTTGAGTCCATAGGTAGTTCAGCTGGAAGAGAATATATATTATGAGGAGAAACCGGTCCAAGTTATTGAAAATAGGCATCAATTATTGTGGAATAAGGTGATTCATCATGTAAAAGTATTTTGGAAAAACCACATGATTGAAGAAGCAACATGGGAATCTGAAAATGCAATGAGGGATAAATACCCCCACTTATTCGATAAGTAAATAAATTTTGGGGACACAATTTTCTAAAGGGGGGAAGGATGTAACATCCCATGTAAGTAAAGAATTAAGTATTTTCATATCTATATCTATCAATGAATTATATTGTGTTTTATAAACTTAAAATGAGAATAAATCCAAATTTAAGCATAGAATTCTCTAATTTTTTAAAAGATTAATTTATCGCCTTTTGATGGCGAACCATTTTTAAATCTATCTTTTGACAATTTTATAATCTCTATTTGTCAAGATAAACATATTATTCATAATTGGGAAATTGAAATTAACTTTTGAAATTTTTTTGATATTATTCTGACAATGTTCATTTTTTTAATGAATAGTGAAAAATACTGCATTTTACTTCAAAAATGCTTTTTCATCTAAATAAATTATATGGATATATTTTCCTTTTAATTGGTTTTAATGTTTTACTAGAATATATTCTTACAATTTAATCCAGTGGTGGTCATTATAATTAATTTCACTTTGGAATTGGACATAATCAATTGTCAAACTTTTGATAGATATTGTTTCAAAAAAAACCAGCTATTTGTTTTGACAACAAGAATTATTTTTAAAATAATTACTAAAATTTCCGTGTTTGGAATTTGGTAAAATTTATTCCATATTTGGAATCAGAAGGTCCATATTATGTAATTAATACTCTTTTTTGACATTATGATTAGTAATGATGGTAATTATCTTTAATTATCGTGATTAATTAGTAATTGGTTAGTTAAAGGTAATAAAATAATTTCATAATAATATAAAATGACCCCAAAATGTTTTCTAATGATACTGGTTTTGTCATGGCCGACCATGGGATGGCTTGTTCCATCTTTGGGACCCCATGGAATCACTTTTGGGTGATAGTGACACTTTATCATTTTATGTTTTTTAAAGAAAAGTATAACCAATGTATGCATTACCCAAGTAAAACAATTTTAGTATTGTATGTGTAAATGATCTCTTATACTATAAATATTCATTGGATAGCTAAAATGATTTCGTACATCAATATATTATTTTTTTAATTTTTAGAAATTACATAAAATAATTTATTTATGACACCATGATGATTCAACGATTACCTCATGAATGAACGATTTAAATAAAATGAAAAGATAATGTAAAATCTAAGACATACACTTCTCAAAAACTTATTGTATGGGTGGATTTTGAACCCTTATCACCTTAGCCTCGAAATATTTCATTGTGGAAAATTTAAAATCTGAAACACATGTTATAAAAAAGTAACATTTCATGACATTCCAAGAGTGCCCCTCCCCGTCTTATAAATGGCCCCCACATCTACCCCCTTACCCACACCTCTCAGGCCATTGGATCAGCCAAACTCTACCCATTTTATCTCTCCACACCCCTTTATTCATCATAGAATCCTTAACTTAGGAATAAATCTCATGAAGAAACCCTTTTGGTTCAAACCATGGGGAGTTACACGATTTAAAGGTAATGTCTTCTCTAATGTTCATTTGATTTATTTTGCTTCTCCAACCCCCTAAACTCTTTTTATTCCTTTATTTTGTAACAAATATAAAATTTTCAATATACTAGGATACTTTTATGAGAAGGATTCTAGCTACACTTACACACACCTCCATTTAACGGTTAAATAACATACTGTTTCTGTGGATGGTGAATTTCTGCCTCACGAAACGACGATTGTTCAATATTCTTTTAACACCTTTCATGGTGTCCATTAATATGTCACTATATTTATATATGATATATATTATGTTTATGATTTTTTTTGTGATTATCTATATTTAATTTATGGAATACCTTTATTTTTCCATTATGGGTAAAGACGTTATCTTTATTTTAGGAAGTACGGACTACCTCCCCCTCAAAATGATTTGAATCATTAATGCCATATGTTGGACGTATGAAGAATGGATTTAATGTTGTTATATGTGATATTATACTGGAATTATAATATACCTTTATATCATTATTTTTTCACTCCATTAAATATCAAATAGAAATGAAAGTAGCATTCATGTGTACGTATGGCTTAGCGTCTACATGAACGGTGAATTTCATTTCTTACCTCTAAATGTTATGTAATATTATAAATGCATATATATACTGGATATATATCATATATATGATATCTACATCATGAATATAATTCTTGATATAATTGATATTTTTCAACATGAAAAACTTGTAATTATAAGATTTTTATTTTTGCCTCAAGTATCGAGGATCGACAAAACGACCATTTTAACTTAAATAATTACATAATGTTCATAACATGGTAATAAGTGATATAAAAGGAATAATTTACTTGAAAAGGGTTCTTAATCATGTAGAAATTATCCCTATTTTATTATTCAGGATATTAAAGAAGGATCTAGTCAATTCAGACATGAGGTATGTGACTTCATCTCAATCTCCTTTCATTGCGGCATATTTTGTTTTATACTCATCTTTATATTATACTGTGTTTAAATCCATTTGACATTGACTTTTATTCAAAATGAATCTTTTTAATACGAAGTGTTTTACTAAATGACAAAAGAGATTTTTTTTTGTCTTACGTAAGCGGTGACAACGACTTCTCCGCCGCCGTGATCATTATTTGAGTTTTTGGTTTCCTCTACAAGCCATAACTTTTTTTAAATGAAAACTAAATATCATGTTTTACATTTCATTTATTTTGGTATTTAAAATGGTTGTGATAATTTTTTTATTATATCAATGTTTTTTTGATATCTTTTGATTGAAATGTGGAATTGTAATGTTTTTATGCATGTTTTATGTGATACGATTATGTTATGGTTCTTGGGAATTTTTTATGAAGATGGGTGGTTCCTTGATAAACTAAGTGAGGGTGAGCCCGATATTGCTATCCAATTCATTGGGTAATGAGACGGAGTTGAATTCTAAGGATTCTCCAACGATATTTAGGAAATCTACTTTGATGGGTATTCCAAATGTAACCATGAGGGTTACGCCCAACGTAATAATGTTATGAATGCCTCAAGTTACCTTTATGTCTTATGATTTCTATGAGTTATTCATAAATATTCTGATTTCATTTGGTATGATAATGTTCTTATGTATTATGGGTAAAGTATGATTTCACTAATTCTTATGTATACATGGACTAATGTTTTCATTCCTTATTTTTAAATACCTTTTTGAGCTTTTTATGCTCATCCCATGTTTTTGAAATTTTTTTCAGAGGTCAAGGGAAAAGTACATGATGTGATGATGGTGTCGAGGAAGTGTCAAGAAAGAATCCATGTTTTATTTTAAATATGTCTCCGTTGATGGGAAAAATGAATACTGCCTCTTATGTAACCACCTTGTTGAAATGTGGAATGTAATGCATGATTTATGATATAATTCTCAAAAACTCTAAACCTGAAAAGATCCTCAAAGTGTATTCTTGAAATAACTAAATATTATGTAATTTTTAAGGCTGGTTCCTTATATGGATAATTCATTGATCTCATATCGTGTTTAAATAGTGGAGTGTTATGTAAATTCCTTTCCACCATCATAACAATACTTTCTCACATTTCTCTTCACCTCTTCTTTTTGAGAATCTTTTCATAATCGTGATGCTCCTCATCCACATTCTTCATGACGTTGATAAATACATTTAACGAATACCATATTCATGAAACTCCTGCCATTAATTTTTTTTATCCTATCCTCATGGAAATCAACATTTTGTGATGCCCACTATACTCCAAATTTTAGACCCCAAAAAATTTGGTCACATTGGAAAACAACACCAACTTCTATATGTTCATTTTTACAACATCTAGATCATCAATTTTTTTTTTCATTGTTATTTTTGAACATGGATTGTGAGCAAAATCTATATAACACAATAATTCTCCATGCAATACTTCATTTTCAACATACACATCCAACCAAGAAATGCCTCAATGTTACCTTAAAGGAATTTTCCAACTATATATGTTATACATAATTATGAATAAACACGTAATTATGAATTATTTACAATGTATTCAATTCAGAATTCAATACATACAGAATTGAATTCTAAATAAAATTCATTGAATTGAATTTAAAATTGAATTTTTATTTCAATACATGTAGATTTGAATTATGAATTATGAATACAATAATAATAGAATTGAATGAATAAATATGTTTTTCTTATAAAATGTTATGAATACATACAGAATTCTAAATTTTTTATTGTGTATTCAATTTAGTATTCAATACATATTGAATTTAATTCTGTAAAACACATACAGAATTGAAGTCAGAATCTATAAGGTATTTACCCTATGCAATTGTAATATATTGTAGATAATTAACTAGTTCATGTCAATGGTACTCATTATTACTATCATTTTTCGGTGGTTTGATCAAGGTATTGTGCTTGTCCCATTATAATTTTTGGCATTGAGTACAAGAAAAAATTAGTAGGATTGGACTTTGATTCGTGATTCATATTTTCCCAATATCTAGGAGTTTCCTAATTTTAATTTATTGGGTTGCGCTAATAGAAATAATTCAATATCAATGGGATAGTTGGATCCATGTAAAAAAATTAATTATGGAATGTGTTAAATTTAGGTGAGGAATAATATATCCTGGGAATTATTAGTTATCCTATAATATAGTGTGATTATATTGTGTGAAGTGGTATAGGTCCTTGGTGATGAACTTTTGATAGTATGGGGTTGAAGAAGCAGGCGATATCATGAAGTTCATACCCAATTATAGTGTTTGGGATGAATCGATTAGTATAAAATTACAATATTTAATGGGTGAAAATGATTGGGTGATGATAGACATCTATACCAGTTTACGCTCTATGATATTTGTGACTGTAGTCAAATTCTGGGGATCAAACCATTAACAGATAATGTGTATGACGCATTGTTTAAAATAGATATGGTGAACATTTATTTGGGAATGGATTATAGGTAAAACCAAACAATTATTATTGGTTTATGTTATATACTGAGTCATCATAGTTGACTCATATGAGGTTAATAAATATTGAATCATACAAGATAGAAATGATATAAATTTGATCAGTATAGTGAATTATACCAATGGGGAATGAGATGAGGATGATCATAGTATAATCTGTGTTAGTAATTGAAATTTTTTTTATTTATACGATAGAGTATTTTTCCTGGAATTGTTATCATAGGATACATCATGCATTTATATGGAATTTTGATCATCACGGGTTATCAGATATTTGAGTATTACCCTAATGTCAAATAAGTGGTGATGAATGTGTAGATTGACCATTATACCTATCCCGACATGAGAGTGATTGTAGTTTAGATGACAGGGATGGATGTGGAAAGGACGGGTCATATCTAATTCATTGAGAATAAAAGATTTTTGGATTCCACTATGGTAATTGGATACGGTCTGAGTTCTAGAGTGACATGTGAGGTATATATTATAATTAATGGATCAAGTAAATATCAATATTTAGATATACATGTTGGAGGAAAATTATATAAAAATAGGGTAACTAGTAGATTTATTATATAGATTTTAAAATTATTCTCGATAGTACATATATAATTAAATCATGTTTTAGGTTTTAAATAAGGCCTTATTGTTCAACGACATGTGTGATTTTATATCAAATCAATGTTATTGAAGATTGACAAATACTTTTCCCAAGTAATTAAATATTAAAATACATAAATGACTTGAATATTTTAATTTTAAAAAACGATGGATACTTAATGCAGATTAAATCTAATCTTTTAATTGAAATAATATTTTAATGAGATTGATTTTGTGGATAGACAAAATATCACTCTTTTACAATCATGAGAAAATGATGATTATAACACCACGATATTTTATAAAAAATATTCTTTTAATTTCATTTATGTCTTGTGTTGTACGTTACACCAAAATTTGCTTCTGATATACACAACATCGTATTAGTTTATATTATATGAAAACACTATCTTGTCTTGCGTTACACAAAATTGCAACCTTCCTCGATAGCGTGTGTAGTACGCAATACCGTGTTTCACTAAAAAATGATATATTGTTATAATATTATTATGGAATAACCGTTATGAATAGAATTAAATACGTTTTGAATTTTATAACATTATTATTCATCTTATACATTTTCGAAAACATGTTATGTGAACAAAATAAATTTTTCTGGTAAAATAAGTATTTTTAGAAAATTACAGTTTTACCGCCTTTTGATGGCACACCCAATTTAATTCTAGTTTCTGAAAGGTTGATAAGTTAAATTTGACAAAATAATATTCTTCTTTGGAATCAGTATATAAAAATTTACTTTCGATAAAAGTTTTACATTATTTTAATGACTTTCATAATTTAATGAATTGTAAAAACACACTATAATTTAATTAAAAACAAATTTTTTCATCGCAATAATTTATATGAATAAATTATAATATTGAATGGTTTTAATGTATAAATATAATATATTTTTACCATTTAATATAATGTATGTCATTACCATTAATTTTACATTGAATTCATAGGTAAAAATATTTCAATCTTTGGCAATGTTTTAACTTTTTAAACCAGTTTTCTTAATAGTGGGATTAATTTTAAATTAATTACTGAAACTTCTATGTTATGAATTTTGAAAAATGGATTACATATTTGAATTAAGTGGGGCAAAATTATGTCAATAGTTTACTTTTATTTTTTTTGATATTATGAATTGTAACTACGTTAATTTTTATTTACTCCAATTAAAGGTAAATCGGGTAATTAAGGGTAAAAATAAGATTATAAAATTAGCCTAAAACCTTCCAAAATACTATTGGTTGACTAAAAGTAGACCAATATTACCTCAGGGTCAGAATAGATTAATTTAATGTACTTTTGACCATGATGATAATTTAATTATTATTAAAACCAAAGAAAGTGACAACATGTCACTCTCTTAAATATTATAAGTATAATAATTTTAATTTATTGATAAACATCATGAAACTTCAAACATGAATAGTCTCCAGAAATCTAATAAAATTATCTACATCATGAAAATTTATTTATAATTTTTAGGAATTAAATAATTAATATTAATGGTGACACAATAGTGATGTTGAAATTATTTTATTGATTGAAATATCAAATAAATGGTTTTAAAAATATTAAAATAAATATGACATGAACTATTTTATGAGCTCCACTAATTTTCAAGGTACATATGACATGTGATGAATCTTATAGTGCTGATATTTCGAACATATCTTCTGTGGGGATTTTATTTATATTCAAGTAAATGAATAGTGTCAAAATTGACACTGTTGTTATAATATAAATATAACATAATATAAAATTGTTTAAAAATAACAAAAGTATTTAACAATAATAAATTAGTTTTTATATGGTCTAAAATTTCATAAATTATAAAATTATATACAATTCATAACACATAAGTAATTATTTATAACAATTTAAAATTTATAATCTTATTACCACAAATAAAATCAAATAGATTAAATAAGGAAAAGTCTAGTTGATAATGTTTAAAAGAAATTCCAAAGACGTATAAATTTTTTTTTTTGATGATATTAAAACCTTATCTCATATAATATTAGGATTTGAGTCATTTTTCAAGTTTTTATGTGGGGTTTGTATTTATTATAAATTAATATTTCTTATAATGCCAAAGGTGCCCCTCTACTCCCTTATAAAAGGGCACCTACTCCCTCTCCTCTTCACAACAATTTGGGCCTTCAAGATCAACCAAAACCTGGCTGTTTCTCTTCTCCACATCCTTAGAAGCATTATACAGGTTCTTGTCTTCTCAAAATACCATAAATAGTTCCTTAAGAGTAAGCTTAATGGAGGTGCGTCGAAGAAGATGTAATCTCTTCTACTGATTCTTTCAAATTTATTTCTTCTTCAACTTTTTCTTATTTAGTTTTTTAAATGTAAATTAATACAATAAGTATCACTAATATAGTGATATGATATTATAAATACGAAACAACCCCATTTCACTTTTAATCCGTCCTACAGAAAACGAAATCACCGCGCGTGTGTATGTACGGAATACCCTCTCCACGCCGTGGTGTAATCAGTTTTCCCACCACAACCTTACTTGGATGGGTATAATAGTGTAAATAATATCTATATTTGTTTATTATAACATCATAATTATTCTGAGATATTATATCTTCCACTCCAATTCTATTAAATAATTATGGGAATGATATCATCGCTCGTGCATACGTACGTACTACTGTCTCCATGAACGCAATGAAATTCATTTTCCATGATTAACCATTAAAATATGATTATAAAGTGTATATAATAAATAATCATGAAATATATTAAATAATAATGATACTGGATTTTTTTACATATATTTTTCATTTACTTAATTCCATTTATTTCAAATATAAAATGAAAACACCGTTCATGCGTACGTACGACCTACCATCTCCATGAACGGTGTATTTCATTTCATTTATTGATCTATCATATATATTTATATGCTGAATATATATTATATATAAGTCATTTTTTACATTATTAAATTATGTAAATCAAGATATAAGTAATAATATCAAGAAAAACAAGTCAAAACATGTAGGATAAATGAAACGATTTTCCACAAAACGCAGCTTTAACATGGAATTTACAAAAGAAAGGGTATTATAAAGTCACAAGTAAACCATATATGATATAATAAAAATGAATAATATTCTGTAATAGGTAAATGACATTATTTAAATCATTATTCAATTGGTTCTGATACATACGAAGCATATCAGACATAAGGTAAGGAAAAACTTATATAATCTCGTTTTTATCTGAGATTGTTTATTTGTAAGTATTTACTAGGGTTATATTTATCATCAATGTCCATGTTGTATAAAAATGGTTTCAAGTATATTAAAATTAATTTTTACCCATTTTTGACTTTTACTACATGGTATGTAAGAAATCATTCTATTGTTTACCATACGAGGTACTTTTTGACTTTTTCGGAAAAAGTATGAGAATAATGCCTTTTTAACTTATATGGCTTGAACAGATTTTTACAGTTTTATAACGCATTATTTTTATGAAGTTTACTCTACAAGATTTAATGACTATTTTCAACAGAATCTTATTATTTTAAAATTTCTTGGAATTTTGTTAGAAAAATTATTTTGAAGAAGAAATGATATTTTTATCAAAAATTCATTTCAAGTGTTTTATAAAAAATATTTTCCATGAAAGAGGACAATATTTATCATGTTTATGTCTCAAGTACAATGTCTGTATTATTTAAATATTGTGATTTTTCTTATGATTAAATGATATCCATTTGTTTTATATGGATTATGTGATGATGGGATGACGTTTATGAAACCCATTTATTATTTGGGTTATGATGAATGTTTTATGTTTATTTTGTGGCACAAGTAAGAATGATTTCATTATGAGATGGGTGGGACCTATATAACCCTACAATGTATTGGGTAAAGATTTATATCTTCTGAGATAGAAATGGTTGGAATGACAAGTTAATTCGGTTCAGTGAGACAGGACTGGAACGAGGAGTGAACTCGATTCAGAAAGGGACTTTGTCCACTAAGATGGTTTTGTTAACAATGCCTTGGCTACTATGGAAATCATAACATGTGCTTAATGGTTTCCACAATTAAATATTTTATTCCCATGAAATTTTATCCTGATTAATGTTTCTTTATGATCTATGCCTTACATATTGCAATGTTTTATGTCATTGCTTAGGATTTTGATGTTTAAACATTATGTTCATATTTTTAAGTTCAAATGTATATGATTTTTTTTCTCCAAGCTTACCCATACTGAGCATTTGAGCTCACCCTTTATATGTTTTCTTTTCCCCAAGATTTAATGAAAATTTTTAGGTAAGAAAACATAATGGGAGGATCTTTATGGGAGATGTTGATGTTCTTTAACCATGATTAGAATATTATGTTCCATGTTTCCAAAGACACTAAACTCTTACGGTCCTTGATTGTTGGTTTTTTATGTATTAAGTATTCCACAAAATTAATGTGTTGTACATGTACGTCATGTTTGGGGTCTCTATAGTTGGTATTAGAGGAAATGTTTAGTAAACCTTTGGAAACTAGGATGTGAGAACTTTAGTGAGATCTCTAGAGATATTTATAAGGTATGTCTAGGGATGTCCCTAAGGTTAAGTATAAGTATAGGTTATAGTCCATGAATTATGGTAAAGATCTTTGAATTAATACTAAGATGTTATATATTGAAGGTACTACCCCTTTATTATGTTGTTTTACGTAGCATGATTTTGGCCACTCACACTATTCTTTTTTGGTTTTAGACGATGGCTGGAACCCGAAGGAACTGTGATGATCAATGTAATGGACAATGCAATGATTTTCCTTCTGAACAAACCAATGTTAAGGGAGATGGAGTGAAAAATATTATTTCAATACATACACAATCTATGAATCATTCTATATTCCATATGAGCAGAGAAGGGAACAATATTCTATTGAGTCCTTCATGAGACATCACCCACCTTCTTTCAATGGGTCTTCTGATCCACTTGTTGCTGAACAAAGGATTAGTACCATAGAAAAGTTATTTTCAAAACATAACTGTTCAGAGCATGAAATAGTCATTTTGGTTGTTAACCGGTTCGAAGGTGATGCAGACAAGTGGTGGACTCTAGTTAAAAATACAAGGCCCCAAGATGAAATTGAATCCATGGAATGGAACGAGTTGAAGAACTAGTTTTTCAATAAGTACTTCCCTCATATTATTTGAATGAAGATGGAAAAGGATTTCCTTGAGCTTAAACAAAGTATGATGAATTTTTTGGTATATACGAAGTGAATTTTACAACTCTTTCAAGGTATGCATCTGGATTTTTCATCCAACATGAAAGTAAATTTGATCGATTCTTCAGTGGCTTCAAACCAAGTCTTCAAATAGAATTAGCAATAAGAGACTTTAGTAGCTATGAAGAAATTGTGTGTTGTTCTATCAAGGTAGAAATGGAAGTTCGTGTTACATATCCATCTAATGGTTTTGAAAAGAAATGAAAGAGGGAGTTAAAAGATAAATATCAGAATAATGGTTAAAAGAAGATGAATGTTTCATTATGCTCAATTTGTGGAAAGAAGCATGGTGGAGATTATCTTAATGGGACTAGAAAATGTAATACGTTTCAAAAAGAAGGTCATTTAGTAGTTGAGTGTCGATGTAAAGGAAAAAGAGTTGCTAATGATGTGAATAAAGAAAATACTATAGATAACACACCACCAACACTTCAATGCTTCAAGTTCCAGGAAATGGGGCATTATGCTAATCAATTCCCTAATCCAATGGTTAATAATGATCAACGTGAGAAACCACATACGAAAAAGGATAAAGGGAAGTCACATGCGATCACTAATTGTTATTTTGAGTACGAAAATGATGTTGTGTAATGATTAAGTGTTTATGTAATAGGATTTCAAAATATTATCATGGAAACTCATTTATGGTATCTTGGAATTTTGGAATATCTATGTATTGGTTTTCAAAAATTATCTGGTACCAGTAACCATGAAAAGTGATTGAAATATTTTTCGAAAGAAGATGATATGAACATAATGATGGGATAAAGAAAAAATGAAATGAGCTTATGACTGATATAAGGATAATGTTATATCGTGGTTTGAGTATATAGAAAATTTGGGATTTTGGTATGTGGAAAGTGTTAAATTTTAACAGCATTCATGTTTTCACTATGGTTAAACATGTATTAATTTTTCAAGAGAATACATGATTAAGGAATTCACATGTTTGGAATGTGACCAACAAGATATATTGTATGATATATGGGGGATAAATGATGGTATTCACATGCTTGGTAGATGACATTTCTAGTAATTTTTTTCTTTATACTATGAGCTTGGACATATGTATTTTAGATAAGCATAAATATTTGAATGGTTTATGTTGGTCATAAGTTATTATTTTTGAAGGATAATTTTTTTTTCAATTTTATTTATGGGATGTTATAATAATGTAATTTTAGAAAAAGGAAAACCTCCAGGATGGCCGACAACTTGTTGCGTCAAACAAGGCTGTGGGAATCGAACCCACAAATGAATTGTGGCATGCATTTATCACCTAACTCTGGCCTATAAAAAGTCCCTGGTAATTAAAAACTACTTTTATTATATTAAGCAGTATGATAGATGAAGTATAAGTCCATTTTTTGAATCATATATGATTAACCTCACCACAGATGGACTTGTGTATATTTGATAACTGTTTCTAACCGTTTGTTTGAGACAGATGGAATGACCCATCATTCTATTGCATGATATGCTAACACTTCACGGAAGACAAATTCAACTTCATTTCCTTAAGAGATGATGTGTAAATTGTTCAAGGAACAAACAACAATGATATTGTACCAAAATCAAGTAACTATTTCGTTTAATTATTCTTCAACTTTTGGGGAATGATCTTGAAAATAAAAAATGCTTTCCTAATGTCCTCATATATGATGAATCAGATCGTACCTTAGATCATCACAAATTTATGGCTTTTTGATTGTTGGCTTTTTCATAGCCATGTTCTCTACCACTCTCCATCAGAACGTGATGGTTAGATTTCTCTTCCATATCCATATTTTCATCTATGTTCTCCTATTTGGAAACCCAATGATTAGTTAATTTGGGTAACCATTGTGTTTCATAATTTAGTTTTAAAAGTACATTTTTGGTATTCATTTTTACGATGTGGGTTTCTATTAAAGAAACTTTCAAGTAGAAAACCATTTATAACCCTAATGAATTTTGAGTGTGAAATTCATTTTAAGGGCTGTAGATTATAACACCGTGAGATTTTATGAATAATATTATTTTAATTTAATTGATGTCTTCTGTTTTACGTTACACGAAAATTAGATTGTGATATACACAACACCTTATTTTCTTATATTATACCCAAACACTATTCTTGGCTTGCGTTACATACAATTGCATCCTTCCTTGATAGCATGTGTAGTACGCAATACCGGGATTCAGTAAAAAGTGATATATTGTTATAATATTATTATGGACAAGATGTTAAGAATAGTATTAACTAATTTCTTAATTTTTTAACATTATTATTCATCTTACACATTTTCTAAAACATGTTATATGAACATAATAAATTTTTCGGGTAAAATATTTATTTTTAAAAAAATACAGTTTTGACGCCTTTTGATGGTGCACCCACATTAAATATAGTTTTTGACAGGTTTATAAGTTCAATTTGACAGAATAAAATTCTTCTTTAGAATCATGATATAAAAATTTACTTTGGATAAAATTTTCAAATTATTCTAATAACATTCATATCTTAATGAATAGTAAAAACACGCTATATTTTAATTAAAAAAACTTTTTTCATCGTAATAATTTATATGGTTAAATTATAATATTGATTGGTTTTAAAGAATAAATAGAATATATTTTTACCTTTTAATATAATGTACTTTATTACCCTTAATTTTACATTTAATTCATAGGTAAAAACATTTCAATCATTGGTAAGGTTTTAACTTTTAAAACCCGTTTTCATAACAATGGGATTAATTTTAAATTAATTATTGCAACATCTACGTTTTGAATTTTAAAAAATGTATTCCATATTTGAATTCAGTGGGTCCAAATTATGTTAATAGGTTACTTTTATTTTTTTGATATTATTAATAGTAACTACGATAATTTTTCTTTACTGCTGTTAATGGCAAATCAGGTATTTAAGGGTAAAAATAACATCATAAAAATTCCCTAAAACCTGCCAAAATAATATAGGATGAATAAAAGTCTTCCCATATTACCTACGGGTAAACATAGATTAATTTTATCAACTTTTGACCTTGAAAATAATTTAATTATTATTAAAACCAATGAAACTGGAAACATGTCACTCTCTTAAATATTATAAGTATAATAAATTTACTTTTGTGATAACCATCATGAAACTTCTAACATGAATAGTCTCAAAAAATCTAGTAAACATATCTACATTGTGTAAATTTATTCAAAATTTATTGGGATTAAATAATTATCATTAAAGGTGACACAATAGTGATGTTGAAATTATTTTATTTATTGAAATATCAAATACCTGGTTTTAAAAATATTAAAATAAATATTATATGAACTATTTAATGTGCTCCACTAATTTTTTAGATAAATATGACATGTTATGAATCTATTAATTCTTTAATTTCTAACATATATTATGTGAGGATTTTATTTAAATTCAAATAAATGAATAGTGTCAACATTGACACTATTGTTATTTTATAAAAATAACATAATATAAAATTGTTTAAAAATCACAAAAAATATTTAAAAATTATAATTTAAAATTTATTTGTTCTATAATGTCATAACGTATCCAATTATGGACAATTTACAACACATAAGTAATTAGTTATAACAATTTAAAATTTATAATCTTATTAGCAAAAATAAAATTAAATAGATTAAATAAGGATAAATCAAGTTGATAAAGTTTAAAATAAATTCAGAACATGCTTAAATATTATTGGTTTCGGAGATTACAACCCTATCTCATATAATCTTCTTATTTGAGTTTTTTTTAGGTTTTTATGTGGGTTTTAAATTTATTATAAATCAATATTTCTTATAATTCCAAAGGTGCCCATTTCCTCCCTTATAAAAGGGAACATCATCCCTCTCCTCTTAACAACACATTGAACTTTCAAGCTCGGCCAAAACCTGACCATTTCTCTTCTCCACATCCCTATAAATATTCTGGAGGTTTTTTTATTCTCAAAAGATCATCTCTAGTTCATTAAGAGGAATCTTAAAGGAGGTCCTTCATAGAAGAGGTAATCACTTCTATCGATTATTTCAAGATTCTTTCTTCTTCAACTTCCACTTCTTTAGTTGTTTCATTTTAAAGTAATACAATAAGTATCACTAATATACTAATATTATATTGTAAATATGAAACAACCCCATTTCACCTTTTATCCATCCTACAGAAAATGAAATCACCGTGCGTGCGTATGTACGGAATTCCATCTCCACGCCGTGGTGTAATAAGTTTTCCCACAACCACCTTACTTGGCTGGGTATAATGGCACAAATAATATCTATATTTGGTTATTATAAAATCATACTGATTATGAGATATTATATAATTCACTCCAATTTTATTAAATAATTATGGGAACGATATCATCGCTCATGCGTACGTATGGACTACTGTCTCCACAAACGCGATGAGATTAATTTTCCATGATTAACCATTCAAGTATGATTACAAAGTATATATAACAATTAATCATGAAATATATTACATAATAATGATACTATATTTATTTACATATATGTTTCATTTACTTAATTCCATTTAATTCAATAAGGAAACGAATAAAGCGTTCATTCGTACGTACGACCTACCTGTCTCCATGAACGATGTATATCATTCCATTTATAGTCTATCATATATATTTATATACTGAATATATATTATATATAAATCATGTTTTAAATTATAGAATTATGTAAATCAGGATATAATTATTAATATCATGAACAACATGTTAAAACACGTATGATAAATGAAATGATTTTCCCAAAAACACTGCTTTAACCTAGAATTTACAAAATAACGGATAATATAAAGTCATAAGTGAAACATATATGATATAATAACAATGAATATTATTCTGTAATAGGTAAATGACATTATTTAAATCATTCTACAGGAGGTTCTGAGATATACAAATCATATCAGACATAAGTTAGGGGATAACTTTTCCAATATCGTTTTTATCCGAGATTGTTTATTCGTAAGTATTTACTGGGGTTATATTTATCATTAATGTCCCTGTTTTAAAAAAATGGATTAAAGTATCTTTAAAGTCCTTTTACCAATATTTTTCTTTTACTACATTCTATTTAATTAATCTTTATTTTGTTTACCATATGATGTACTTTTTGAGTTTTTCGACAAAAGTACGAGAATAATTATTTTATTAACTTATATGACCTGAACTGATTTTTACGGTTTCATAACTCCTTATTTTCAGGAAGATTACTCTACAATATTTCATGACTATTTTCAACAAAATACTTTTTTTTAAATTTCATTGTATTTTGTGAAAAGAATGTGATTTTGAAGAAGAAGGGATATTTTCCTCAAGAATTCATTTCAAGTGTTTTATCAAAACTACTTTCCATCTAAGATGACAATATTTAGCATGTTTATGTTTCAAGTATAATGTCTCTATTATTTACATTTTGTGATTTTTATTATGATGAAATGATATCCATTTTTTTTATATGGATTACGTGATGATGGGATGATGTTTATGAAACCCATTTTATTTTTTGGGTTATAATGAATGTTTTATGTTTATTTTGTGGAACAAGTAAGAAAGATTTCATTCTGAGATTGGTGGGACCTATATCACCCTCTAATTCCTTGGGTAAAGATTTATATCTCATGAGATATACATGGTTGTAAGGACTTGTTAATCTGGTTCAGTGATGCAGGATAAAACTAAGAGTGAACTCGATTCAGAAAGGGACTTTGTCCACTAACATGGTCTTGGAAATAATTCCATGGATACTATGGAAATCATAACATGTTCATAATGGTTTCCACAATTACATGTTTTATTCTCAAGATATTTTATCACGATTAAGGATTCTTTGTGATATATGCCTTGTGTATTGCCATGTTTTATGTCATTGATCACGATTTTGATGTTTAAACATTATGTACATGTTTTAAGTTCAAATTTATATGATTAGATTTATTTTCTCCAGGCTTACCCTTACTGATAATTTGAGCTCACCCTTAATATATTTTTATTCCTTTGGATTTAAAGAAATTTTTTAGGTAAGATATTTATGGGAGATGAGGAAGATCTTTCACCATGATTAGACGATTATGTTCATAGTTTCCAAAGACAATAAACTATTACGGTCCTTGAGTATTGGTTTTTCTTATGTATTAAGAATTCCAAAAATGTAATGTAATTTCCATGTAACTCACGTTAGGGGTCTCTACAATGATACTGTTTGTTTTTAGATATGATAGATAGTGATTTAATTTTAATCATGATTATCAGTGACTAGATTTCGTATGTTTAATATTTTGTTACTAATCACATTTGTATAAGTTTGCATAACTGAAAAATTTGACTTCTCTAGAGTTGTTACCACAGTGTGTTTGAATTTCATATTCTAATGTAACACATAGTTTTCTTACCAGAAAACGAGGAATCATTTTAATTAACATGGTTTTCAAGGTGTGCTTCTTAAATATATTTGACCAGGGTTTGGAGTATGATATAGTTTCTTCCATGTGTAAAGTACATCACAAAATACCAGAAGTTAATAGAACCGGTACGTAGTTATGTCTAGGTGGTCTAAAATTTCCTTCATCTTACATCTGTAATATAATCACGGGTATCAGGTAATTGATATTTTAGACCATATGGTTACATTTCATGGATGACCATTTGGTACTCGGGTGTAGTATACATGGTACCCAATATAGTTTAAGATTTTTTTTAAATAGGTAAACGACCAATATTTAATAATTATCCCCACCTTTAATATTATGATGTTATAGGACAATGTGGAAGTCCATTTGGATACCTCCTCCTATCCCTCTTTATCTTTAAAATCCTCGATTATTAAGGGTGATTTTAGTGGTGTGAATATTGAATTTTTTGGTATGATTCCTCCTCAAATCCCTCAATTTCACTCTCCCACAACATCCCATTGATTCAGTGGTTATGGAATTAAGAACCATATGAACATTCCACCACAAGATTGTGCAATAAATTTAATCATATGGGGATTTTTTGGATATTGATAGTGGAAGAATGTTGATGATGAATACAAGAGGTTTATTAATTCTATAGATAGAGTAAATTAATCAAGTGAAATATAGTGGGTTGATAGTGTTGATATCATTACAATATGGGACGATTCAAAGGATTATAAAAGGTAATTTATTGATGTATAGATGTATTTTCACATGAATTTACTGGGGCCTACTGTTATAATTATGAGGAAGGTTACGGTTGTGACCTTCTAGACCATGGGAATCTTTTACCGTGACGTAAGTTATGGGATTACCATGGTGCTTGGGATTCCATGATTCTAATGTAAAACATTGATTTAATAAAATGTATCGGCTACGTAATCTAACCTAAATGGGTTCAAATTTTTTTAGTTTAAATGATATACGTTTCAATCTATTAATACAATCATGGGTGAGGTATTTTGGTAATGCGACCTACATGTAGGTGGACTATAAAAAATATAATTTATGAATAATGTATTAGGGGGAAAATAGATTCACATGTCTTGGTTTTCATTGAGGTAAATCTGTTAGTTAAAAATATTAATTTTTAGGATTGATAAATCAGTGGTGGGGTTTTGCAAAGATTCACAGAGTGGTGTGCTGAGCAATGCAGTTAATATATAAAGTGAAAATATTATGGTAGAATTGACAAGATCTAGTTAGGTGAAATATTTTCCTATATGAAATTCTAATGTACTAAAAACATTACATGGTTCTAGAAAATTACATATTTCTCCCAAATTCTCTCACATATACTCCAAATTACATCCAATTAACCTCAAAAACATTCTTTAGGATCAGGAAACACTATACTAGGATGTATCCATACAAACCAAATCCAGAAGATTCATAATTTTTCATCAAATCAATATGTTTTTGATAACATATAGAGAAAAAATATTATCATGTAAAACATGATTTGGGAATGATACATGATCAAATAATGTTATCCCATAATGTAAATCATAAATGACAATGAACAAGAGGAAGCTGAATAAGAAGTGGTATAATTAAAATGAATAAGCTCAATTTCTTTAGCAAATAGTTTGGAAGAATGTAAAATGAGAATTGTGAAAAATCATTAATACCGTGTAAAAATTGAATTCATGGAATCCAATCCAACATGTCAAGTCATGTTTTATTATAAATAAATTATAAAATAATGAATATTTGACCTACTAATGAAACATATATTCAGTTACAAAATAATCATCAAACATAATCATTCAGTAATATTAGTAAAAAATGTAATAGATCAATATATCCCTCATCACCATAACTATCATTACTATCATTGTAAACCTCATCCACATCCTCATCCATGTCCCCATCCTAATACACACCCGCATACCCACCCTCATCCCTATCATCATCAATTTTCTCATCCTCATCATCCTCCATTCCCTCCTCCTTACCCTCGTCCTCAACCTCAGCCTCCTCCACGCCCACATCTTTGGAATCATCTTGGTCCATGACCTATTCCTATATATAATTATCGAAAAAAATGAAATCATCTCGACCAAGACTAGAATATTCACCTGGTCCACAAAATTTTAATGTATAGATGACATATATTTTTCAAAAGCTACGATGTCCTCTAGAGGAAGTGCTAGAAATAAAACATTCATCATTTTCATAAATTCAATGTTTTCTTTAACAAAACATTCTTCCACAAGTGTGGTCATTTTTTCAGCCTATTTTCCCATGCATTGACTTGTTTGAATATGATGGAACAAAAAATTGTACCTGAAGAGGGAAAATACCTTTTTGGGACTATATTGATCCCAATTCGGCATCGTACTTTGAATGGGTTCAAATCTCCCAACACTTGATGTCATTGATAATTTGGCCCAAATTTCTCAAGTCCATTGGCATCAAGGGACTCCAAATCACCCTTATAAAAATATAAAAAGAATATTTAGATACCAAAGAGATATTAAAATCTGAAATAAATAAGAAAAAACATACAATGTGTTGCTTTGTCGGTTCGTTAATCACACTTCCATATTTTTTCGTCTACTAGATAAAAATAGTTTTGAGGGAAGCACACATCCTTTAATATTCAATACTAACTCTATAATGAAATAAAATTCAGAAAACCATAATTAAAAATAGGTTACCAATAATTAATTTCATTACTAAAATTATATGAAAATAGTACAAATCAAATAAATAATGGTGGAAATAATAAAAATATCAAGTCCTAATAAAAAACTATAAAGTGTCTACCAGATTTCTGTCATGATTTGACATCGTAGTACGTCCTGATTTGTAGATATATTTTTTAGCAACATTGTTTTTTTATATTTTCCATATTCCTAAATAAAATAAAATTATAAAAAAAAAGTAATTAATTGAAATCATTAAATTTTTCATTTAATTAACTCCAATTTGATATATTCCTTAATCTTGATAGGCATTCAATGTGTAATCATTTGCTAATACAGTTATATTAGTCTATCATCCACAACATGTACGACCTATATATTTTAACCAAATCATGAAATCCATCAAAGATATAACTCTTGATTATAGACTCTCCAAAGCTCACATAAATTCTCTATACATGTTGTATGTGCACCCTCACAATTGGGGAAATTAAACCCAAGCTATTACCAAAATAACGATTCATAAAAAAACAATAATAATATATTACAATACATACAGAAGATTTTTTTTACTGATATCAATTCACATGAATTATACATGAATATCTTTGGATACTGTCTCCATGAGATTGGGATGATAGGAATGATGTCAAAGTATTTTACTAGCATCACCAATATCTTCAAATTTGATGCCCTGTTATTTTAATCATGTGTTTTTTATTGTTGTAGTCCACCGTCAACTGCGTGCGGCAATTCAAAACTACACATACACATTTAATCCCCTGAACCCACCTCAAATCATTAGATGTACCTGTTATGAAAGAAAAACAAATATTAAATCTATATATTTTATAATGAAATTAAATAATGGTACAAAAATTTGGTAGGATTCTATAAATATACATGTGGTAGTCTGATCAATGGGTGCCACTGAACCATAGAAACAAAAGAAACACCATGTACAAGGGGGAGTGGGTCCCATTGAATTCTACATAGGTACATATTGTGGAATATCTATAGTAAAAGAATAATGAATATAGATGCCTGGAGAAAAGTAAGTAGGATTAAAAATAGATGTCATGATTTTCTTGAAAAATGCATGATATGGATGAGGACTGATAATAATCATCATATATAGTAAAGTTGAGAGAGGAGGCTCAAATTTAATGTGTGGTGAATAAATATTAGGAATAAAAATCCTATGTTTTCCAAAAAGACACAAGAGGATCAGTAAGTGGGATAGATGGAATTTCAGTTGGAAGGCATGGAATAATCATGTATGCCGACTAGATCACCTAGCTCTCGTACCAAACTCTCTTGTATAACTGACATCCGTACTGGGACCACTACTAAGATGCTCATCAAATAAGTATTTCCTATGTATTAGATCTTGGAAAAACATTTAAAACAAAATTAATTACATAACATTATATGTTATATATATATATATATTTGAAATAAAATACTCACTACTTGCACTAGTGGAGGAATACCCGTGTCATTCATGTAAGAATTTGTATCCATCATTCTTTATCGTCACTTATCTTCCAAAGTTTTAATTTAATGCATTTGGAATCACATATGGAAGTAATTAGAAAAGGATAAATAACTGGTAACTGAAAAAACAAAATACACGAGAGGGGATAGGGGGTTCATGGGTTATATGGACAACCAACCATGGTCAATAATGAATTGAAATTTTAGGGGGGGGGGGTTAGTGGTTTAATAATTGTATACATAGTTATTAATGAATTGAAATTTTCACTTTATATAAACCATAGCTGACAGAATATGTAGATACATGTGGAAGAATAAAATTGAAAATTATTGTTTTTTATCAACATCAATTATAGATTGTGTATGTGAAACAAATGAATCCTAGTTGAATTAAAAAAAGCGATTTAGTATAAATATAGATAATAGTCTTATCCACATTATAGTAACACACTACAAATAACATTTATTTAAAAAATAAATAAAATGAACAATAACAGGGATCCAAGTTTACATGAAATAAATAAACACTAGGAAGTCCAAGAAATTTTTTTCCTATATTATACATATTGAATTGTTAAATATGTAAAAATAAGGAATATGGATTATCAATGTAATCCATTTTAAATAATAATAAATGTTATATGTAAATATAAATTAATACATGAACCACTAAAATGTAAAATGAAATATAGAGGGTGAGTAGTGTAATGCGGTTTTGACGCCACTCAGTATTAGATTTATTTTTTTGATGAATTATCTTCATATATATAACTCATATAAAATTATGTGATCCAATGAATATTTTTTTTATGTGTGGTAATAAATAGTAAAAAAAGTGCTATGTGGAGAAGATAGTAACATAGTACCATAATATATTACATACACCCATTTCATTTGACCCTTTATCTAATTTCTTGTCAACTAGTAAAAAATTATACATTGAAGAACAATTCTAATTAATTAATAATATTTATAATCTTTTGTGAAAGAAATAAATGGAGATATATTCATTAAATGGTATGATATTCATTAATCAGGTTGCCAATATTGTGGTGTAGCATGCATTTTACGCCACCAATGAATTTGAATTTATTAAAATTGATTGTAATTCCTTAAAACTGAAGGTGGTACAAACCCAATGGATGTACACTCCCATATCACCAGATCATGCCACCTGGTTTGTTCTACAATGAGTCACAAGCAATAAAAACGAGGATCATTCCACAAAAAAGTGACCATGATTCTCATCCATGTCATGTTTATCTATAATAAACAACCTTAGGGTATTCATTTCAAAAAATACTAAGGAATTACACTCTTGTCATTGGATACTAAATGATCCCAAGTCAATCAGGCATTACAATAAAACAACAAAGAACATATGCATGATATATCAACCCAAGATCCAACCATATCATATCATAAACAATTGTCTCATAAAAAACCACACAAAAAAAAGGTGTATGTATCTAATAAATCATTCCCTCTTCATATAACCAGGATTCAAAATTTCATTCAATTATTTTAAAATAAAAAGAAAGAAATAATTCTACATTTCCTAACTTTTTCCATAACATGGGTATCTAAATAGTCATGGTGAATCATTCCCACCATGAACATTATTTTTATGAGGACCTTTAATACATTAAACAGTAAAAAATGAATAAAATTAATAAATGAACACCCATGTGTTAGAATACATCCATTTCACCAAAGTAATATATTTACATTATCAGAGAACATTCAAAAATATGAACCATGTGTTTTTTCCTCAAAAAACTCTGTAGTTTTTGTGGTTATATTTTAACCAAGAAGATATATAGAAACCCATATAAATAACATTATGGAAACCTTATAGAACTAAACCCTATGTCGTTAGAAAACTCAGTAACACATATGAATATAAATTTCATTTAAATCCTACATTCTACAAATGAGTAATGAACACATTCATATTTCATTTATGGTCTATATACCAAAACCACAAATTCAATTATCAAAACAACATATCAAACGTCAGTAAATATCTCATATTTAACATATATTATCATGAAGTGCAAATTTATTACTCTAATAACATATAACTACCACTGGAGATAGGTTCATGAGTTGCATGTTTTTAGAATAACACATGTACAACAAATTATTATAACCATATAATTATCCTCAAATTGTATGAAAAAATATCTATTATTTATTTCTACCTACTATATCAATTGAAAAGAAATATAATCCCTACAGGGACACAAAAAAACCTCAGTTCCACCTCCACAGTCCTCAAAATTCCATCAACAATAGTTGTGATGCTAAATCATACATTAGTTATACCATTTCCACATTATTATAACCATTAATAACAAATAATTAAACAATATCAATAGTGTTAGATAATAAATGTGAACATAAATCAATAATAATGTTGGATATATCATGTAAATTGAAATCATACTAACATATTTTCCAAATGACCACCAACAAGGATGACGAGTGACCACAATGAGCTATCATTTAGGCCAAATAAAAACACAAAAAAAAATAGATGCATACTAATAAAACTAAGGTAACACACACACATATATATATATATTTAAATTATATAATTAATAAAAGTCTTGATTGAAGAATGATTGATAAGTGAAAGATGTTTGAAGGCTATGGAAGAGGGAGATTCAATTTAGGGCAACAATCGAGTAGAGGGAGAACTGAGGGTCTGATAGCGATTTATGAAAAAACATTCCCAACAGTTAATAAAAATTGTTATGATATCATTGTATATCATAGACTATCTCACTAGTATATTCAAATAGTTGGGATAGGTTTTTTCTACATGTAGTACACATACTATTTGTACAAAAAGTTGGTATAGTATCCCGATACCATCTATTTTTTCAAACAGTTTTTTTATAAGTGTTGGTATAGAGCATATTTCCATCAGTGTAAATTAAATATTATAAAATATTATTTTCACACCAATGTGGCTCCAAAATTCCAAATGTTAAGTCTAAGGAAAATCGTTTTTACACACAGCATATCAAATAATATTAGACATGTTCTAGGGTAGTTTTATATATTTTTTATATTATTTTTATCTTTATTTAAATTATTTACCCTTTAACTATGGTAAATATAAATAATTACTAAAGATACTATTCATATTGTCTAATAATAAAAGGTCACTATTTACACAATTTCGAACTTCTAATTTAAAATATTAATAACATTTTTCCAAATGAATGATAAGAAATTATAATAATTAATTTAAAATTTATTTCCATTTGAAAAACTAGAATGTGGGTTTTTAAGAATTAAAAACAATCAAATTATTGACATCAGTTTATGTCCAATGTTAATGCTAAATTACATTTAATAAAAAAAATTTGATTAAATGATAAAAATATATTCCATTAACACTTCAAAACTTTTAAATATTTTTATTGAACAATATAAATTATCTCGATGTAAAAAAGTTGTTTTCTATTAAAATTTAGCATATTTTTATTATTCATCAAAACATGATAGTTGTCAGAGAAATATAAAAAATTAATCCAATGTAAATTATTATGAATATCTTCTAAAGAATATTATTTTTTTGAAATAGTACATATAATTGTGTCAAAAACTAATTATAAAAATGTTTATCCATAAAATGGCGGTAAAACCGTATCTATAAAAAGATACTTTTTAATTCCAAAAATTAAAATTTGTCCTTACTTAATATAAATAACACATATAATATTAAAATAAAAAATTACATTATATATATATAATATATATTTCATTAAATAAAAAACATCCATAAAGAGTGATATAATTTTATAAACACAATTATTCTCTTTTTAAATATGATTTCATAGAAACAAATTCCTTATATTCAATTGGTTGTTATGACAACTTCTAATAAATTCAGAAACCATTGAATCATTATTCAAACATGTGTAAAAAAAATATTTGTTGTTCAGTAGATACTATTCATTCATTCAATTCCAATAACAAGGTTAAAAATGTAAACTTTAAATAATAATATTTGTTTCTTTGTTTAAGCTTGATGTAGCGTATCATGTATGATAATGAACATACTATTTCTTTCTTAAATCCCAAGATATTACATAATTCCACAATTTTGGAAATTGTGTCCACATAATTTTAAAATCGGGGTTAATGAGCTCATTGAAAATATCACATTAAAATATGTTTCAACAAAACTAACACATTCAATGAAATTAAAATAAGTAAAAAGGACACTGTATTCAATACATACTTGGAATCCACTTAGGAAAAACTGGATATGGTAGAGAAACTAACCATCTTGTTCTGATGTAGAGTAAAAAGAAACAGGATTTAGAGAATGTTTACCAAAATAAATCCATTAATTCGAGATGGGTTAAATAGTCATTGATTTTCTAATTATAAAATAAAACCAAAAACGTTTTTGTTTTATTATCCTTTTAAAAAAGATGAGGAGTTGTTTTACGATCATGACTAAGAACATAAGGAAATTTAAAAAAAATTAATTATAGATTCATCATTTAATAAATATCTACCACAGAATATTATTTTCATCAAATGATGAGTATTCAAGATGACTCGGTCACACCCGAAGAAATACAATAAACTTTTAGATAATAAAATCAATTAAAAAAGATGAACTAAATATTTTACCTATCTTTTAGACAATAACCAAAACCAGAATGGTTAGTACAATATCATATAATAACCAAAAATAGTAATCCTTTATAAAAATTAATAATACTCTTAATCACCATAATTCCACAAAAAATACCAAAATTTCTACAAAAAATTCAATAAACTATTATTCTAAAAATTCATAAAAATAATACAAATTAATATTGAAACAAAATGTTTAGAAGGATTGATCACTTAGACTACTATGATAAATAATAACAATTATTTACAAATTACATCAACTACTCCTAAATCCATATACATAAAATAATTAACATAATTACATGTTCTCTATGTTAGGTTAATCTTGTAAATTAAAAACCCCAAAATCCATATGTCCACAATAAAAACATAGAATAATCTAGAATAAAATTAAACCATTACCCCTCAAATGAAATCCTATAGTATTCAATTTTCAATTGGCATATCGTTTCCCAAAAAAATAATGTCATCCAAAATTACAGTTATCACTAAATCACCAAATTATTTTCTTATACTAATTATATCCTTTTAATAAAACAGATGTTCCTAAAAAAATCATTAATTTGATATATAAAATAATTTAACTAAAAATAATATGTCACATTTTTATTCCTTTTTCCTTTCTGGATGCGATGGTTTATCTTCCATAATGTAGGTTGTCCCTTTTATAAAACTCAAAAATAACCCTAAAATGTTTTAACTTCAATGGTTGTCTTATACCACTCATTTTCATCCCAACTCAAAATGATGTCAACAACATAATTCATGATGTATTATATATATTGAATATTTTTCTATTTCACCTTCATATAAAAAATTTAACTATTCCCAAATAATGGACATTATACCTTAATCATAGTGTCCACTTGGTTTCATCGTTATATTGTTCACACAGATAGATGGTACATGCATTGCAAAAATGATTTAGAGTTCCTTAAAAATCATTTTCTTCTATTATCTAAATACACCTTGTGCAACATGCGTCATATCATTGTGCACAATAAAAATATTTTCAGAAGATATTCATGTATGACATATAATTTCAAATATTCTAACAAAACATGATTTTTATAAAACAATCGAACATAGATTGAGTTGAATCATTTAATAAATATTCCTTCTAATATACCATACATATATTCTGAGAGACTATATTTTAAAATAAAATATAAATAAATTGTTCAAGGGTCTCTTTATTCCAAACATATTTCAAAATAATAAAAAAATTTTTTATTGAAAATAAGAATATATTATGAAAATATGATTTGATCAAATACAACCCAAGATCCCGGATGATATTGAGTAACAGTGTAGGTGTTTGATATCTCAAAAATCATCTTAGAAGAGACTTGTATGGTAAAAAAATATTCATAATCATTTTAATGTGACATTCTAATAATTATTATAACCATGACATCATGAAAAGATAATAATATTGTTTTTAATCCTCCTCCTTTCATTTATAACTGAGAATCCTATGTCTGAAATGGTTTTAAAACAAATATTTAATTAAAATAATATAAATAGAAACTTAAAATGTGGATATCCAAAACATATAATCCCAAATTCATTCTAAACCATACTCTCATATCAACTACAAGGACTCAATATTAAATGTTACATAATCATGCGATATGTCAAAAATTCACATTGTGGATATTTTCATGTTTAGAGTTTCAAATAATTAGCTCATAACTCACACACTATAACTTAAATATTACATTTAGTTACTTCTAATAACTATCCACTTTTCTCACAAAACAAACAATTTAACATAAAAAATGAAATATTTTTATGTTTTAAGAATATAACATTTCATTGATACCATCCTTGTCTATATTCTTCTTTAAGGCCTCTGAAAAAAATTCATAACATGGGATGTGCATAAAAATATTAGTAAGTGAAACATTAATAAAGAAAACAACTAGTCTTCTGAAAACATGAAATCCTTGAATACTTTATTAGAAAGTAATACTTTTCACCTATAGGAAGTATTAAATATACATCACAAAATATAAACTAATTTCATACCCTTTTGTAACCAAAAAATTATAATAATCAGAGATAAATCAACATATATCATATATATGTATCATGGGATATAGAAATACTTAAATGGAATAAAAGAACTATCAAATTCACACACATCAGTAAATAGAATAGGCATATGGTTTACTTCCATACATAACACATTGGAGGTTATAACATAAGCACCCTTTATTGGTTTATCATAGAACCACCCATCATTGGATAATCATGTAAAAACCCATTAAATTTCGAAGTACCATTAGATAATCATGACAATTAAAATATATAAATTATCAAAATATTAGTCATAACATTTCATTTTCAATCACAAGAAATAATTTCAAGATATTGAAAAATTCAATCCATTTCAAAAACCATTTAAGAAATTTAGTAAAAGATTCTTTTGAATCAATGTGTCACATAAGACATTGAATATTGTGAAATAATAATATATTTTAAAACATTCATTTCAATAAAAATATGTTTTGAGAACCCATTTTTAAAACATTGTCATCAAATATAATTTTTTATATGTTTAAAATTGTGTTTTAGTTAAAGATCCCCATACCACATCAGAAATAATTTAACATTATTAATTTAGGAATAACAGTAATTAAATCCATAAATATAATAAAAATATACTAAATCATGATATAACTTGTGAAAATGGTTTTATATTCACATTATAATATAATAAAGTTTCATAACATCAATATATGCCTCAATTAAAGGATTTTGAGACAAAATACCTTACAAATATCTTATCTGATTAAAAAATATGTAGTGAAATAATTATGGGTGAAAATTATAAATAAACCCATTATAATTCAATATTATGAGTAAAATAATCAATGAACATTCACAAATATTCTTTCTAAAGCAATACCAATGACATGGATATTTAACACAGTGAATGTAGATTGAGTTATGATTTACAAAACAATGTTCATATAAATGAATTAAGAATATATCAATGGGGTAAATATGTGTAGAAGTAGTTTATCCACACAAAATTATTTTTACATTAAAACATAAATAAATAAACAATTATTCAACACCTAATAATACCATTATATAATCAATGATGTATGCGTAAAACCCAATGAGTGGAAATAGAGATTAGAAATTATTTTACAAGTACGAATATTTTAATAAAATTAATTGATTATGTGTATTCACTAAAAATACACATATTCTATGTATAAATAATAAATAGTATATCAAATTTTATTTCTCATATAATCATAGAACAAAATAATCAACATGTAGATGATTTGGCCAATGAATGGAAATTGGGATAAGAAGTTCCCTTACCTTGAGTCTGAGTTGTCTCGTTCATTATTTATATTATAGAATAATAAAAATAGGATAACTTATATATTCATCAGAATAATTTGAAATTGTATTATTTATTTTGTATCAAATATTACAATGTTATAAAAATTACATAATTATTTAAGTTCATATTGGTCGTTTTAATGATATTTGGTTCTTGAGTAGAAAATGAACATCTTGAATGCAAATTGTCTATGTGGTAAAAATTAGGTCATATCTAGAAACAGTTTATTCATTTAAATATAATATATCTCCAATAAATATGTACTTATATTAGTCTATAATATTTGGAGATAATAAATGAAAAGCACCGTTATTGGATATGGTAAGCCGTATGTACGCATAAACCCAACATTCATTTAAATTAATATTAAAAAAAATTAAAACTACATTATATATGGATATTTTATAATTAAATTATAATATATATATTATATATGTCACATAATATCATTAAATCTATCTTTTATGTGTTTTATGTATGTCCTCTACAAGTCATTTCACTTTTAGGTGGTGTTAGTGCACAATTTTTCAAATAAAATTATCCTATTTACATATTTAGGAAATCATAAAGGTATGTAGTAATTAAATTACAAAATAATATATCAAATCAAAATATAATATATATCATATATAAATACATTACAATCATAATGACCACCATCAGCAGTGGTATGTGAAAATTGAGCAATAATTGTTTTGTGATGTAGTAGTTCACCGTACAAAGAATGATTACATTCTTTTCCTTTACATGTATGTCTGGGTAAGTGTAGTTTGAATACATAACATAAAATAAAATAGTTTATGGATAATACTGATTTTTATATGTAAAAGTGATTAATAGAATCATATGGAATGGAAAAGGATGATAATGGAAAGGAACATGAGAGAAGACTTTAACTCTCAAATGGTTCACTTCATCTGATTTGAGACAAAATGATTTCTTGAATAGTATTATTTCCCAAGTAAGGATTCAAGAATGAAATGATGAGATTTATGATCTTAATTGTGCAGAATTTGAAATATCCAATGGTATTGATAGGTGTTAGTAAGTGGGTAAAGGTGGTGGCCTTTTATAAGAGGGAGGAGGGGCACATTGTAAAATTCCAAAAATATTTTTTTATTATAATATTTTTTTCGAAATATAATTGGTCCAAAGTTATAAAATTTGAGGATAATATAAGGATGTGTTGATGTCCCCTAAACAAAATTTTTTTATACATGATTAGGTAAAAAATTAACCTCATCATTTTTATTTTATCATTATCTAAAAACAATAACTCATACTATGAATTCATTTATATTCACTATATATGGTTACAATAGTTACTAAAAAACTCAAATCAAACCAAAAGTGGATGGTTAATGAAATTTTTCACATTAAAACATTTAGTTTTCATAATATTATATTTTTTGGAATTTTAAATTATTTAATAAAATATATATTTTTTAAACTCATTTATGTTAATTTTGACAGTACTTAGAAGTAGATTTTTTTTAAAATCAGAAAAAATTGATTTCTTCAAACAGAAGGAATTTAATGAAAGATAAAATTACATATTCATTAATAAAATTCATGGATGGAATAAAAATTTTCAATTTTCATTATTATTAATATTTATAATGTCATTTATATTAATCTTTCTTTAAAAAGGTAATCACTAAATCATTATTGGGTCATAAATAAATTTATTATTTTAATGTAATTTTTTTTAAAGAAAGTGGTTATGTTTGAAATATTTATATATTTAAAAACAATATTTATTGTCAAATATATTAGTAATATAACCCTATATTGAAATTTATTTAATAAAAGATACATGTTTATGTTATATTTCCCTTTTCATGAAAATAAATATTATAAAATGTATTTTTCACCACCATGTGGCTCCAAAATGTCAAATGTTTGGCCTAAGGTTGATCATGGTTAGAAATATATCATAAATTTAAATTAGTAAAATTTTTATTGTAGTTTTATATTATTATAATATTATTGTTTATAATTATTTAAATAGTTTACCCTTTTAATATGGTAAATAAAAATAATTAATGAAGATAATATTCACATTTTTCAAAAATAAAAGATAAAAATTTACAAATTTTGGAACATATGATTCCAAATATGAAATCCATTTTTCAAAATTCAAATAAAACGAAATTATAGTGATTAATTTAAAACTAATTCCCATTTTAAAAACCATAGAGACGGTTTTAAAGAAGTAAAAACATTCAAATGATTGACACGTATTTATGTTCGATTTAGATATAAAATTACTTCCAATGACAAAACATGGATTAAATTATAAAAATATGCTCTATATATTCTTTAAAACCACAAAATAATATTATTTAACCATATAAGTAATCTCAATGGAAATTTATTTCTTCTAAAACAATTTATCACATTTTCACTATTCGTCAAAACATGATAATTTACATAGAATTATAAAATATTAATCTACTGTAAATTTTATTGTCTCACATATAAATATGAATTTAATTTTGTCAAATAGAACATATAACAGTGTCAAATGATTAATTTAATAAAAATTCAATCAAATGGAGGTGAAACATTATTTTTTAAAAATATTTTTTCTATTTGAAAAACTGAATTTTTTATTACATAAAATATAGACAAAATTTAAGAGGAATTCATAAAATTAAATTGAATAGATTACATGTATTTTTTTAAACAAAAAATACAATAAAGAGTGATATGATGTTATAAATATTGTTATTGACTAATTTAATAGGTTTTCATAAACAAATGTCTTTTATATTCAATTTTCTTTTATGGTCAATTTTAATAAATTTTTTAAACAATGAATAACATTTTAAATAGGCATAAACCATATTATTATAATGTAATTGATACTATTCATTCTCCCCATTCCAAAAACTAAGTTATAATGGTAATATTTAAATAAAAATAATTAGTTGTCTGTTTATGCTCGATGTAGCATATATGGTATGTTTATTAACATAGTGTTTCTTTCATAATAATAGGGATGTTACATCATTCCCCCCTTATTAAATTTTCAACCGTATAATTTTTTATTTTTCCAATGTGAGTTCATTGAATATAACACATTTAAAAATATCCAATAAAAATATCACATTAAATGATAGAAATAGAAGTATAAAGGTCACTCGAGTTAACCCATAGTAAAAATATATTTAGGAATACATGGAGGTGAAGAAAAAATAACCATCTTGTTCTGATGGAGAGTGATAGAAAACATGATTAGGAGAAATTTAACTACTAGAAAATATTAAACTAGTGATGGGTTAAACCATAATTGACTTCCTCGTTGGAAAAATAAACAAGATTAGTTTTTTAATATTATTTTTCATAAATTTGAAAATTTTAATTATGTTCTTGAATAATAATGAATGGAAACACAATTATTTTTCATGTATAGTTTGATCCTTTATTAAATATATACCACAAACTCAACTTTTTTCTAATTTATTAGTATTTATAATGACATGGACACACATGAAGTACTAGAATCTACATCATCAGAATCACATATTCCCGAAAAGTTGAACTATATATTTACACTATATTTTAGATATTGACCATAAACAAAATTTTTAGTACAAGATCTATAATCTGCAAAAAGAATATTTCTTTATAAAAATAAATACTACTCTTATACTCAAAAATTAAACAGGAAATACCCAATGATCAAGAAACACCACTAAACAAATATTTTTAGTTAAATTTAAACAAAATAATCGAAACTATTATTGAATCCCAAAATTATGAAGGATTCATCACACTATCATCCAAAATAAATCATAATATTTTTCTAAAAATAAAAAGATAGCTTCTATAGTATCATATATAAAAGTAATTAATCTAATCACAAGTTCTCCATGATAGGTTAATATTTTCAATAAATTTACTATATTTTCAAATGTCCACAATATAAACATAGATTAATCAGAATCAAATCTACCATTATTCCTCAAATAGAATCCCAGAGTATTCTATTTTGCTTATGCATACAGTGTTCCCAAAAAAAGGTCTTCAGAAGTAAAATTTGTAACATAATCGCCAAATAATTTTACAATACAATGGATATCCATTTGATAAATCCTATGTTCCCAAAATCAACTTATTATTGATCCATAAAATCAATCAACTAAAAATAATAAGATGTACATCGATTCCCCTATCCTTACCTGACATAATGGGTTATCTCCCATCTTGTGGGTTGTCCCTTTTTTAAAACTCAAAAATAACCCTAAAATGATTTAACCTCAATGGTTGTCTTATACCTCTCATTTTATACTAAACTCATAATGAAATAAAGAACATAATTCATGAAGTGTAATATATATAATGGGACTATTTCCCCCTCCACATGATAAAATAAAACTACTCCCAAAGAAATAACATCTTAACTTGATCATTATGTCCACGTGGTTTCATTATCCTATTTTAACATAGATAGAACTCCCATTAATTTCAAAAATTAATTATAGATCCTTAAATATAATTTAATTCAATTATCCAAATACACATCGTACAACATGGTTCATATTATTATTCACAGAAAAATAGTTTCTCAAACAATTCATGTATGACATATAATTTCGAAAAATCTAATAAAACATGATTTTTTATAAAATAGTCAGACTGAGATTTAGTTGAAACATTTAGTCAATTTTCCTTTTAAAATACCATAATTATGTTCTAAAATACTATATATTAAAAAATAGATAAGTAGGTTTCACAGGGGTCCCCTTCTTCATCACTTTTTTTAATTTCATAATATTACATTTCTGGAAAATATGTGAATATTGAGAATGTAATATTTTATTAAGTACAACCCATGACTGCCGATGGCATTGAGTTATAGTGGAGGTGATTTATATCTCATAAAAATGATTTCAATTCAGTTTTATTTATGATAATGTTTCAAAATAATCCAAACATAACTTTTAAATAATTATTGCAAGAATGTCATCAGGAAAAGATATGAATGTTGTTTGAGATCCTCCTCCTGCAATTTGTAAAAGACATTACATGACCTAAAATATGTAATATAATAAGGATTTAACTGAAAATAATATACATAGAAACTTACCATATAATTATTCAAAACAAATAATCCCTAAAATTTTATGAACCATATTCTGATATCATCTATAAGTCCATAGACCTAAACACAACATAATCATAATATATTTCCTCAATTCACATATATGATCATTTTAGTTTTATAGTTTTACAGAATTTATTCATAAATCATACATAAAAAAATATTACATGTAGAATATTATACTCACTATAAATGTTTTTCCTAAAACAAAAAATATTTAAAAAGAAACATGAAATCATTTCATGTTTTAATATCATAACATTTCCTTGATCACATCCTTTCCACTATTATTATTTATGTCCTATGAAAAAATTTCAAAAAATGAGATGATCATAAAAAGATCATTAAGGGGTACAAAAATAAGGAAAAATATTTCTTGGAAAAACATAAACACCTGGAAAATTAAAAACAAAATTAATAATTTTGACCAATAAAAAGCAGTAAATAAACTTCACCAAATAAACCTCATTTCATTCAATTTTTGTAACCAATAGATTTCCATAAACCCATAGAAATGAACATATAAAATATATATGTAACATGGGAAATAATCATTCATAAATAGAATAACCATATGGTCAACTTCAACGCATAACACTAAATAGAATATCCAAACAGCCGACTTCCATAAACTATTAATTGGAGGATATAACATAACAACCTATCGTTTCTTTTTCACGGATTCACTAGTCATTGGTTTATCATGTAACCACATCACATTGGTTTATCACATAACCACCAATCATATTTTTATGTACCATTTTATAATAATCACACATAAAATATTGAAATTATCAAAATTTCAATCATAACATTTCTTTTTCAACCACAAGAAATCATTTCAAAATATTGAAAGATTAAATCCATTTAAAAAATCATTTGAAACAATTAATATAAAAAAATATTCAAAGTCTCTCTTGCCACATTGAATATTTTGAAATATGTTTATTTTTTAATAAGATAATTTACATAAAAATAGATTCTTAAAAACCATTTGGAAACTTTGTCCATTTAATATAACGTTTAAAAGTAAAAATCATTAAATAATTTAAAACGATGTTTAACTTAAAGAGTCCCTTTACACTAGAGAAATATTTGAATTATATTAACTAATGAATAAAATTTAAAAGAAAATTAAATATCATGAAAATATATGAATTAATGATATAACATGTTCAATGGGATATATATAAACATTATAGGATAATAATTGTGCATTACATCAAAATATTCCTCAACGAAATTATATTTTGATGAAATCCCTCACAAAGATCATATCACTTGAGTAATGATAAATTAGTCACATAAATATGGATGAAAAATATGAATAATCCCAATATATATATATATATATGAAGGGTAAAATAATAATATTCCTTCCACACATATTCATTAATAAACAAAACCAATGAAATGGATATTTAAATCATAGAATTCTGATTGAGTTAATATTTAGATTACAATGTTTGTATAAATGACATAATATTTTATCAATGGGGTTATTATGTTCATAAATAGTTTGTATGCACAATGATATTTTTTAATTAATATATAAATAAACAAAAAATGATTCCACACATAATCGTGGCCTAATATAATCAATGAAGTATTCTTAACACCTTATGCGTGGTAATTGATCTTAGAAATTCCCTAACAATGATCATTTTGCTAATAAAACAGGTTGATTGTGTGAAATCACTAAAAATGCAAATAAATAAATTATATATATGATATAAGATATCAAATTGTATTTCTCACATAATCTTACAATGGAATAATCAAGAAGTAGAATATTAACCCTATGAATAGAAATTGGGTTGTGAAGTTCCTTTACCTTGTGTATGACTTCTCTCATTCATTTTTTATATTACAGAATAATAAACCTATGTTAATTTAAATTTTATTAAGAACCATTTTTATTTTTATAATTTAATTTATATTAATTTTTACCATGTTCTACAAATTACCTAATTATTATTGTTTGTTTTGGCCGTTTTTTCAATATTTAGTACTTGAGACAAAAATGAACTTGTTTGATTTAATAGTACATGGGGTTAAAATTCCTTCATCTATGGAATATTTTTCATTATTTAAATAACATATAAATACTTTATATATTTATTTATAATACTGAATAACATTTTTAGATAACAAATGAAATGCACCATTCATGGAGGCGTTAGGTCGTACGTACACATGAACACAACTTTTGTTTTTTATCATATAAGAGGAATGGAAACAAAATGATACATATGTAAATTATAAATCATGTAATATATAAATGTTATATATGTTACATATGTTCATTAATTCCATACTTTAAATGTTCCTTGTATGGCAGGAATGAGTCATAACACACGGAGGGGGCATAGTCCACACTTATTGAAATGAAGTGTTCGTATTTACACATTATCGAAACCATAAAGGTATGATGTAAATAAAAATTAATAAAGAATGGATACAATATAAATATATTATATATCATTTATAAATATTTTTTCAGCCTAATGTACACCATGAGAGTTGGTATGAGAAAATTGAACAATCATCATTTTAGGCGGCAGTAGTTCAACTTACATAGAAACAATGTATTATTATCCATTAGATGAAGGTGTGTGTAAGATTTTTTTAATCCTTATTATAAGAATATACTATTATATTTATGATAATAGAGATATTATTTAATCAAATAATAACATGTTCATGGGGAGTGTAGAAGGAAAATAATGGAAGGGAACATGAGGGAAGATATTACCTCCAAATCAAGTAACTTCTTTTAATTTGAGCCAACATTATTTCTATACTTTTTTTTCCGCCCATGGTAAGTCTTCATTGAGTAAAGGTTGTATGTTAGGATAATACTTGAGAATAAATTTTATTATCCAATGGTCTTGATAGGTGTGAGTATTTGGGTTTAATTGGTGGCCTTTTAGAATAGGGTGGTGGGGCCTTTTTGGAAAGACATGAATATTTTTTTTATTATAGAATGATTTTTGTATTCTTTTAGTTCTAATGTCATATAATTATATGATATGATAAGGATTTTTCAAAATCCCAAAAAAATGATCTATACATGTTTAGTCAAAAAAATTACCTTATCTTTTACCTTTAACCCTTAGTTAAAAACAATAACTCTTACCACATCATTATGTATATTCATAATATGTGGTTACTATAGTTACAATAAAATTAAAACAAAACCATAAGCGGGTCATTAATGACTGTATAAGAATTATATAATATATATGGGTGAATATTATATTTTGTGGTCTATTATATCATTTAATAAAATTGTCCTTGTTTTAAAAAGTCATTAACATCATTTTTGAACCTATTTAGAAATTGATTTTTTAGACCATAGAAACTAGATTCCTTCACACCAAACAAATTAAATCAAAGGTATAATATCATAATATTATATAATATTATCAGATGGTTTCATAATGTTAAATTTATATTTATTTTAATATTTATAAAATTATTTATAGGAATTTTTCATTAATAATGTAATCACTACATCGTCATTAAGTCATAAATAAATATATTTATTTAATGTTTAAAAATTGTAAATAAAATTCCACTACTTAATAAATTTATTTAGGTTTATAATTAAACCTTGTAGTCATAGTTATCAGTTATATATCTATAAAATAAAACACTTTATTAAAAGATACATGTTTATATAATATTTACCTTTTCTCTAAATTAAATTTTATAAAATGAAATTTTCACAGCCAAGTGGATCCCAAATGCCAAACTTTCGGCATTAAGATGATCATGTACATGAGTATATGATCCTATTATATTCTGACATTTTTAGAGTAGTTTTATATTATTATAATATTATTTTTACCCTTATTTAATTTATTTACCCTTTAACCATGTTAAATAAAAAATATTACTGATGTTACTATTCATAATGTCCAAAAATTCAAGGGACCTATTAAAAATATTTAGAACATATCATTCCAAATATGGAATCAATATTCCTAATTCAAAACACAGAAATGATATTAATTAATTTAAAATTAATTCTCATTATCAAAACCAGAAAGCGGGTTTTAAGAAGTAAAAACTATCCAAATATTGACATGTGTTTATGCCCAATTTAAATGAGGAATTATATAATATTACCTACAAATGATAAAAGGATAAAAATATATTTAATTTAAAATTTTAATTCATTAAATACTATGATTTATCCATCAAAATTACCTCGATTATAAAATTGGGATTCATAAAAAATTTATTGTATGTTTATTATTCATCAAACTATTATAGTTATCAATGAAATATCAATAATTCATCCAAATTACATTTTTATGTATCTCTTCTTAATAATATTTTTATTTTTCAAATTGAACATATGAAGGTGTCAAAAAAAATTAAAAATGTTTCTCCATCAAATAGAGGTAAAACTACATTTTTATAAAACAACTTCTTTAAAAAAAATTGAATTTGATCTTTTTTCAAATCTAGAAATCATATAAGTTGAATTTAAAACAATACATTTAACATATAACTTATAATTTTTTATTAAATAAATAAATCCAAAATGGGTGATACAATTTTATTGATACATTTATCTTGCATTTAAATAGGTTTATATAAAAAAAACATCAAAAATATTGAACGATTTTTATTTCCATTTGTAATAATTATGGTAACAAACTATTCACTCTTTAAGCATTTTTAATTTATGTTTTTATAATTCAATTCATAATAATCATTCCCAAAATTCAAATGGCATGGCCATTGTGGTAATATTAAAATAACAATATTTGTTTGTTCATTTATGTTTGATGTAGCATATCATGTATGTTGTTGAATATAGTGTTTATTTATTAAAACGTTGGATGTTACATCATTCCCAATTATGGAAATTGTGTCCTTGAAATTAAAAAATTTTCACTATGAGTTCATTGAAAATCCAACATTATAAAAAGAATCAACAAAACAATCACTTCAAATAAAAGAATGAGAATTACAAGGGTCACCTGAGATAACACATACTAGGATTTAATGTAGGAAAATAAGTATATAGAAGATAAACTAACCATATTTTACTGATGGAGAGTGATATATACCCTGATATGGAGAGTGTTAAGAACAATAAAATCATAAATTAAGGATGGGTCTATCGATCTTTGAGTTCCAAGTAGGAAAAGTTAATAGAATATTTTTTTTATTCTCCTTTTCAATAAGTTGAAGAATTTATTTATAGATTGACTATGATTTTAAAGAAACATACTTAATTTTACAATATAGTTTCATCCATTAATAAATACCTACCAAAAAATATATTCTAAAAAATATAGGAATTCTAGAAGACTTCGTCACACATGATACACTTTAATAAACATCTAGGTAATCACATAATCCAAAACAGATAAACTATATACTTCCCCTATCTTTTAGACATTAACCAAAACCAAAATGGTTAGTATAAGATCGTATTATTTCAAAAAATACAATCCATTATAAAAATAAGTACTACAATTCATCTACAAATTTATACAATAAATTCCAAAATTTCATCAAAGACCATTCAATAAATAATTTTCCATAAAATTAATAAAAATAATAAAAAATAATAATGAAAAACAAAATTCAAAAACTATTGATCACATAGTCTTCTATAATTAATCATAACAACTATCTCCAAAAAACTTCGACTGCACTTAATGTCTCATGTATAAAAGTAATTAATCAATTTATCATTTCTCTATGATAGGATATTCATTTCCACAAATAATCCAAATCACCATATGTCCAAAATAAAAACATAAATTCCTCCAAAATAAAATTCAACCACTACTCCTCAAATAAAATAAAATAGTATTTTATTTTTCACAGGCATATTGTTTACCCAAAAATTTGAACATATTTCCAAATAAAAATTACCACGTAATCACAATATAGTATTCTATATACTAAGGATATCCATATCATAAAATAGCCTATTTGAAAATTAATATATTCTAGATCCATAAAATCATTTAAATAAAAATAATATGTAAATCTTTGATTCTCGTGGCTTTTCCAGATGTGATGGGTTATCACCCATCTTGAGGGTTGTCTATTTTATAATAATTATAAACAAACCTATCATGTTTTAATCTCAATTCTTATATTTTAAATTTCATTTTCATCCCAACTCAAAATGACATCAACATATTAATTCATGATGTATTATATATATGGACACTTTTTTATTTTAGTTCCATATGATAGGATAAAACTATTACCAAAGAAATAACATCATACCTTGATCATGGTTTCCACATGGTTTCATTGTTATCTTGTTTATATTTATTGAACTTCCAAGAAATGAAACAATTATTTAGACATCCTTCAAAATCATTTGATTGATTTATCAAAATATACCTTGTACAACATGATTTATAAGGGTGTTCAAAGAATAATAAATTCAAAAATTAATCATGCATGATAAAAAATTTCAAAACATCTTATAAATAATGATTATTATAAAACAGCCGGACTGATTTTGAGGGAAACATTAAATCAACTATTCTTTTAAATACCATAATTATGTGATGAAGGAATATATTTAAAAATAAAATATAAATATGTTGCACAAGGGTCTCTTTATCCATCACTTTTCTCAAAATCTGTTTATTTACCTTTCTTGAAAATATAAGCATATCGAAACAAATATGATTTGATTAAATATAACCCATGATCCATGATGGTATTGAGGTATAGTGGAGGTGTATTATATAAAAAGACATTCCTACTTCCATTTATAACTGATATTCCTTGATCTCAAAATTTTATTAAATAAGGATTTTACTGAAATGATATACATAGAATCATATCATGTGGTCATCCAAAAATCATATTCCATAATTTTTTCTAACCAATCCTCTAATACCAACTATAATTCAACAACCTTAAACATTACATAATATTGAGAGAAGTTACCAATTAACATTGTGGATCTTTACATCTATAGAGATTTAGAGAATTAGGTCATAACTCATACATAACGACTTATATATTTCTATTAGACACTTATACTCACTATCTATTTTTTTCACAAAACAAAAACTCTTTTAAATTAATCATTGTATCGTTTAATGTTTTAACATAAAAAATTTTAGTTGATCCCATACATGAATATATTCATATTTATGTCTAGTGAAAACATTCCCATACATGGGATGATAAAAAAAGCAGAGTAAGGGATACACGAAGAAGGAAAAAATTTATACTTGGGAGAACATGAAAACCATGAACACTTTATAAAATACTAATACATTTCTCCATCATAAATTAGTAGATAAATATCCTTGAATGTAATCTCATTTATACCATTTTTTAACAAAATATTTCCATAATCCCATATAAATCAAAATATCACCTATATATGTATCATGGTACATAAACATACATAAATGGAATAATGAAATGGTCGAATTCTACTCATATCAGTAAATGGAATAGCCAAATGGACGACTTATATACCCAATGAATTGGAGGTTATAACATAAACATCCATCATTAGTTTTCCAAGGAAGCACATGTCAATGGTTTATCACGTAACCACCAATCTTTTGTTTATCACGTAATGCACCCTAAATTGTAAAGTTCCATTATATAATCATCACAAGTAATATATTTCCATCACTACATTTTAATCATAAAATTTCATTTGAAATCACAATAAATCATTTCAAGATATTGAAATTTAAAATCCATTTCAAAATAAATTTATAACATTTAATAAAAATTACTTTTTGAGCCAAAGTGTCCCACATCTCATTGAAACCATTGAAATAAATTTATAATAAAAACAATCATTAAAAATATATAAATTCATATAAACCTTTTTAAAAACATGGTAGATAAATATATGGTTTTATATGTATAAATTTTTAAATCATTGAAAACGATGTTTTAGTTTAAGATTCCTTTTCCCCATGAGAAACAATTGAATAAAATTAAATAAGAAATAACAAAAAAACCTTAAAATAATAAATATATACAAATTCGTTATATAACACGTCCAATATGATTTATATAAACCATATAGGATAATAATGCTTTATCACATCATGATATGCCTCAATTAATGGATATTTTGATGAAATAGATTACAAAGATCATATCCATTGATTAAGGATAAATCTATGAAAAAGTTATATGTAAAGATTATAAATAGACCAAATAAAAGTGTATGTTATGTTTAAAACAATTAGAGGAAATTCATACAAATTATTGGAAAAAATAAGCCAATTACATGGATATCTAAATCAATTAATGTATATTGAGTTATGATTCACCTTAAAATGTTTGTATAAATGACACAAGTATTTATCAATTGGGGTATTATCTGTAGAAATAGTATATCCAAAAAAAGGGAAGTGTAAATTAAAATAATAATAAATAAAAAATGATTATACACATAATAATGGAATGATATAATCAACGAATTATATGTAAAACCCAATGAGTGGAAATTGAGTTTTGAAATTCCCGTACAAATGTCATTTTGTTATAAAAATATTTTGATTTTGATTATTAACTATAAATAAACATAAATTAAGTACAAATTAAAAAGAGTATACCAAATTTTATTTCTCACATAATTTTATCATGATGTAATCAAGAATTAGAATATTCACACAAAGAATGTAAATTTGGTTATGAAGTTCCCCTACCATTAGTCTGACATGTCTTGTTCGTCATTTTAATTAATTAGTAAACAAAAATAGGTTAATTTTTAATTTAGAATTTTTTTTAATTTTATAATTTCATTTCTTATAATTATCACCATTTTATGATAAATACAAAATTATTTGGGTTCATATAGATTTTTTTGTAAATATTTTGTACATGATTCAAAAATGAACTTGTTTGTTATAAATTTTTCAAGTGGTCAAAATTACATTATATCTACTATATTATTCATGATTAAAATATAATATATATCTCGTATATTTGTATTTAGAATAGTACATTATATTTTGCGATGGGAAATGTAATGCACCGTCCATGGAGACAGTAGGTTTTATGTACGCAAGAAAGCTACTTTGATTCCTTTGTCCTATTAAATGAATGAAATCTATATGATAAATAGTTATGATAAATTCCAATATAATATATATTTTATATATTTTAAATATTTTAATTAACTATATCCTTTATATGTTCCATGGATGGCCTTAAATATTGATATCACTTTGAGGGGGTGGTAATTCACACTTACACAAATGAAATTATCGTAATTACACATTATGGAAAGTATAAAAAATTATTGTAAATAATAGTTAACAAATAATTTAGACAATATAGGTAAAATATATATCATATATAAATATATTTCCATAAAATTGGTTACCATTAGTTGTGGGATGAGAGAATTGGACAGTCATCATTTTTTGAGGTAGAGGTTTGTCGTTCACAGAAATAATATGTTCTTATTCATTAGATGGATGTGGGTATAAGTGAAGTTAGAATCCATTTCATAACAACACAATAGAAAATTTTGTATAATATTTTTGTTATTAAAATAAATAATAATAATAAAATAGGCAGTGTAGAAAGAAAATAAAGGAATGGAACTTGAGAGAAGATGGTCGCTCAAAATCAGGTATCTTTTGTTATTTGAGCCAAAATGCATTATTGATTTGCTTTATTCCCAAGGTAATGCTTCTAAGAGTAAATTAGGGATTTTGTGAGGTTATTATAGGAGATGTTGGATGAGACAAGGTTTTTTAGAGGTGTGAGTTAGTATGCAAAGAGAGTGGCCATTTATATGAGCGAGGAGGGCCAGTTTAAGAAAGTTTTGAAATAATATTTTTTAATATAATTATTTTCGAATTATAATAGACAAAAGGTTATATAATTTTAGATTAATATGAGTATGGATCTAAATCCTCTCAAAAATATGGTTTTATACAATTTCATTTCACAAAATTAACCTTATCATTTAGCTTTACCCCTTAGATAAAAACCATTACTCTTACCATATCTTCTTGTACTTTCTCAATATATGGTTACTATAGTTACTATAAAATTATAATAGATCCATTAGTGGATCCTTAATGAATTTTTTTACATTATATTAGTTAGTTAGTTGAATATTATTTTTTTGGACTATTTTATCATTTAATAAAATAGTATTTGTTTCAAAAACTCATTGTGTAAATTTTGACACTGTTTTGTAATTGATTTTTTTATCATCATAAAAACCTGATTCCTTTGAAGAAACAAAATTAAATAAAAGCTATAATGTCATATTAAACCAAAAAAAATTTGTTTGAAATCAAAATGATAAATTTATTTTTATTTTAATACTTATAATATCATTTATTTTATTATTTTATTAATTAATAAATAAAGTCATTATCATTGGGTCATAAATAAATTTATTTATTATATATAAAAAAATTATAAAAAAAATAAAAATATATAGGAAATCATATTATATATATAATTCATAATTATATTCATATATATCTGTTATATAACCATATATTGAAATTCATTTAGTAAAAGATATATTTTTGCGTTATATTCCCTTTTTCTTTAAATTAATTACTAAAAAATGTCATTTTCACACTGTTGTGGCTCCTAAATTCAAAACGTTCGACTTTAGGATGATCATTTTCATAAATATCTCATGAAATACTATTATGACCTTTTCTAGGATAGTTATATTTTACTGTATTATTATATTATACCCTTATTTCAGTGATTTATCATTTTACAATGGTAAATAAAAAAATTAATGAAGTTACTATTCCAAATGTCCAAAAAAAGTACCTATTTAAAAAATGTGGACCTTATTATTATAAATATGTAATATATTTTTCCATATTCAATAAATATAAATTATACTAATTATTTTAAATGTAATTCCAGTTGTCAAAACGTGAAAGCTGGTTTATGAGAAGTAATAACTATTCAAAGATTGAAATTTGTTTATGTATAATTGAAATGTGAAATTACTACCAATGGATAATATTAGATAAATTGATAAAAATATATTCCATTTATACATTAAAACCAATAAATATTATTATTTCATAATATAAATTATCTTGTTGGAAAAACGTAGTTTCGATTAAAATTTTGCAAATTTGACTATTCGTTAAAACAACAATTTTATGTGAAAAATATCAAAAATGCATCAAAAGTAAATTTTTATTTGTCTCTTTTAAATAAGAAGTTTATTTATTTGAAATATAACATATATATTTTTCAAAAACTATATTTAAAAACTATTATCCATCAAGAGGCAGTAGCACTGCATTTTTAGAAAAATATTATTTTATCTAAAAATATGAATTTGTTTTTATATCATATCTAGAAAACATATGAGCTTAATTTAAAACATTACATTGAATATATAACATATATATTTCATTAAATAAAAAATCCAATAAATTTTGAAATGATTTTATAAACACGTTTATTCTCTGTTAAAATAAGTTTTCATAATAATAGATCATTTATATTCTTTTGGTTTATGTTTCCATTTCTGATAATTTGGGTTAGCAATTAATCCGTATTTAAACATGTGTAAAAAATAATTTCTTAATTCTATAGATACTATTCATTCTCTCAATTCCAACGACAAGGTTATAATGGAAAAATTTAAATTTTAATACATAGTTGTTCATTTAAGCTCGATGTAGTGTATCATGTATGCGATTGAACATAATGTTTCATTATAAAAAACAGGGGATGTTAGACATGTACTATTATAATTTTGTCTATAATTATAGTCGAATAATTCTCCAGTTCTTTTAAACCAATATGTTTAGGGAATTATCCAATAGTGACATTTTATGATATTATGAAAATGTATGAGGGGCACTAAATTTATCAATGGAATCTAACAATCATAAATTTTCAGGTGATAAAAATAGAATATGGGGTTCTTTGGAAAATCCAATGATAAGTCACTTGGAGGGAAGAAATGGTTTCAAATTACAATATTCTTAATCAATGGGAAAAAATCATAGGTGACATCCCTAACAAACAAGATGGTATTTTAAGTGAGGGATGCTTTTCCAATGAACAACGATTGTACATGTGATGTAAGGAGGAAAATAAATTAAACGAATAGACTAAGTGATCAATATAATGCACAACCCACACTTGAGTATTTCATGTGAGAATATTTTGGACATTATGTAAAACCATGGATCCTTCCACGGGAAAATATTGATGATATACCACCAAAACCGCTCATGAAAAATGAAAAATGGAAATCATGTGTTATCACAATAGATGATGTGAAGCATGATAATTATTTAATAAATATCCTCCCATCATTATTTGGCAATTTTATATTTTATTGGGTATGAATATGCCCTATGAAGTTCATATTTTTTATCCTTTAGTAAAATTTCACGTGATTATCTCCCTCAATGTGTATTCTATAATATGAAAATAACATTTGATATTTTAACGATATAAAGACAGACCCATGTTTCCTAAAAAATTTATTTTGGTATATGATAATAAAAAATGTAAGGAATAAAGGATTAATTATATTTTGGAATGATTATATGGTTAAACATTAGTGGAACTTTTTATGATGAACTTCTTATCAGGTATTATAGATTATTTCATTATTTTAGCTTATGAGAAATCATGCATATTTGATAAACTATACTAAAACCATTATTATTATTATAACTTGTCATGTAATGAATAAATTATCATAATATATGTGGATATTATGATAAATTAGTCTTTATGAATAAAACAATGACCTTCATTTCATGGAGTAAGATATAATGTGGTAATTGACCAGGGAAAACCAAAGGGTTTGATTGTTCATATGGAATTAATATATTATTTCATTATGTTATCACCATTTTTAAGATATCAATTTTCTTTTCTAACAAACCTTCAGTCTATTGTTTTATGATCACTAAACTTTTATGGATCACACACTTTCTTTTTTTTTAGTTATCTCTGTCACGACCCGTCCTCGGGGCCCGTGTCGTGACTACCCCAAGCCAGCCTTCCATAGGCCCGGGGCTGGTGACTAGCACCAAAGGCATAAATCCTGATAACTGGGAAGTCATTGCCTTTATAAAAGAAAAAAAACACCACATAGTACAAGCGGAAGTAAAACACTAATTACAAAGATAAGTGATGAAAAGTAAATGGGCCAGAATACAAACCCAAAATAAAGTACAGCTACAACTGAACAAAGTAAAACAGAAAAATACAATAGCTGGAAGGACGGAAGCGGCTCCTAGGTCGTCCCCCTTGGATCCTACCTGAAGGGTAGGTACAGACAGCCTCCACAACGCTCTCGCCCGTCAACCCCCTCTGTGTGTCGTCTCGCCGTGAAGTCCACCTATGAATACTGACTCGTTGTGTAGTCCACCTCCGGGTATCGTCCAGTCCTCGAACACTCGGCCTCCGTCAGCACTGTTCGTCATCTGCAACCAACACAATGAGGTGCGGGCATAGCCCGTGCAGAGGTGAGTATAACGATACTCAGTAGGGATCCCGAGACCCTCAAGGTCTCACTAAAACAAACATGGATAACCACAAAGAAGATCTCAACAGATAACCTCAACTTAGGTATATGCCCATGCATATACCTAAGTTATCAAGTAACCCATCTCAATCAAGAGGAAAACACCAAGATCATGAAATAAACAGATAACCAATACCGAGGTATATGCCCATACCTTTACCTATGTTATCAAGTGACCCTTCTCAATCATTAGGTAAACACAAAGGTAAAAAGTCTCAACTCAAACCAGGATTTTCATTATCGAAACCATAACTGCTGAAGAGCTCCGTCTCTGGAGTGTACAGTGGTCCTGTCACGACTCCGAGATACTTCTCACTAAACTAAGACTGCTGAGGTACTCCTCATGTCGAGTACCGCTGGTTAGCCACCCAAACACAGTAGTGCTTCCCGCCGAGGTATGTCACCCAAACACAGTAGTGCACACCCCCTAGTAGCCTGCTGAGGTACTCTCCGGATGAGTACCGCGGGTCTGCACTGTCACACAGGTAGTGCTCTGTCCGCCATGGGTCTGCACCTCACAAAGTAGTGCTCCGTCCACTGGGCTAGTCGACTCACTCCAAGTCGAGTCGATCAAGCAGTCGTCAGGTCTCAGTCGGCTACACGGTCTCCGTACTCCACATGCTCGTCTCTGGGAGGGTCCGCTCCATAAGCTACTGGTTGATACTCCAAGTGTCTCAATGTCCCACTAAGAAGTATCTCAATGGACCGACTCGTCATAGGGGTTAAAACGCAATAGACGGCGCGTCAATCGGACGCCCGGTCTGTGAGTTATTGGCTTTTTTCGTTCCAGGGGCCTGGTTGGTTTCGGGAGCGAACCAAGCCGACCACACTCCGACGGCATCCAAACCTCGATCGGAGTAAGACAAATGATCTGTCTCACTTAGAGGAATCCATCAAAGTCACCGGCATGTCAATCGGATGTCCGGAGCTCAAGATATAAGTTTTTCCGCTCCGAGGGCCTGGTTGGTTTCGTATCCGAACCAACCCGGCCGAACCAAAGTATTCCGAAACCTTGAGTGCGATATACCGAAACGACCGCCTTTTTCCAAGGATCGCTACGTAACTGACGGTGCATTGATCGGAGGTCTGTAGCCCATTATATGGTCAAAAGACCAAATAGGGTCTGAAAACGGGGGGTCTGGGCCCGGACCGACCCTGCCCGACCCCCCCTGGGTCAACCCGAACCGGGTCGACCCGACCCGGGTCCGACCCGGCCGAGCCCAGCCCGACCGGCCAGCCGCGGCTCGGCCTGCGCGGCCGAGCGGAAGCCGCGGAGTGGGGGTGCGCGGCTCCCCCCCTCCCCTCGCCACTGATTTAAACCGGCGGCAAACCGCCGCAGCCGGCCTTCCGGTCGCCGGTGCCGCCGCGCCGGCGTGGCGTGCGGCCACCTCCTTCTGCGGACCACCGGACGTGCTCCGGTGGTCCGTTTCTCCTACCTTCCTCTCCAACGGTCCTCCCGGGACCCGACCTTCACTGCGAAGGGATTCAAACGCCCTAGCGGCCTGCTTCGTCGTCGTCCGTTGATCCGCACATCGGTAAACAAGCTGCGGAGGGTTGTCGGGCCGTGTTTGTTCGGCCCGCACCCTCCGCGTTAGGTGTTATTAATTTTCAAATAATAAACACATGATTTTAATCATTTAAGAGGGTAGAATGTATCCAAAATAAAGTATACAAACACCTTGAAATAAAAAAAAACCCACGCATGAGAGTTTAAAATTTGAATGTGCGGTGTGACGATGTCACACATACTTGCCGCTCGATCCTGCGCGGCGTGACGATGGTGCGCATCCTTGCCGCTCGATCCCGCGTGGTGTGACGACACCACGTCAATTTAATTCGATCCAAAACAATAAGAAAAACAAAAAGGGAGGGGGACGACCGTGTTTGTGCGGTCCGACCTCCTCCCGTTAACTGATATCATGCGGTCCAAATAGATGCTGATAATAGACGGAAGAGAATCACGTATAAAAAACACGTAAACCCCCTAACTCGGTTCCAAGAGCGGAGTCACGAAAAGAGGATTTGAAGAAAACGTCAGGGTGTGTCTGAGGAGGAAGCGGTGTCTCCTCACGTGTTGCGGTGAAGAGGAAAGAAGGCACATCGTCATTCTTCGTGGAAAGATGGTGTTCTTCGTCGGATACCAATTCGTTTTTCACGTTCTTCTTTGGTAAAGAAGATTTTCTTCAAGCCTCCCAAATCCTCCGAAGGAACGAAGGAACTAACCCAAGATAAATTAATCCGCATTTAATTTATTAACTCAACATGGCTTTTGAAATTCAAGTGTTTGAATTTCAAAAACTCACATTAAACTCACAACATTAATGTCATAAGTTATTAATTTAAGTTAATAATATTAATGGTGAGTTGAGGGGGTTAGAGGATATGAAGGGGTGGGGTTCGTGTGGGCCCCACCACCCTCATAACCTCCCACGGGAGGTTGGGTAGTTACCCAACTTCCTTCTAAAGGATTAAATACTTAGAGAAAAACAAAAATTGTTGTTAAATTTTTAATTTTAACTTCCACAATTTTTTATCAACTTCTCTCGAGGAAACGTAACTCCGGAAAAGGTGTTTCTAAGCAATTACCGGCGTTGTGGTTTCATCGGTTCCATCATAATTTTATTCCAAGCACTGGTTCAAATGTTATAAATTCCCGCTCGTTCGATCACTGAACGTAGCCGAGCTAATCTTCGGAAATTAATTCCAGGAACACTGGGCCTCGAAATCAGGCACTGTCAGAAACTGAGTTCTTGTAAAATTCGAAAGAAAATTAAGAAAAAAATTTCCCTGAAATTTCAGGGTCATTACATTACCCCCACCTCAGGGATTTACATCCCCGTAAAGCTATAACACAAACTAGGGAAACAAAAGTGGTACAGAGCACGCATCTGAGCCTTCTGCTCCCATGTGCTCACCCGGAGGTTCCCGTACTGCCAGAGAAAGTGCACCCGAGGAATCGATCATCCTCGTAGGATCCGCTCCTGTTGATCCTCAATCCCCACTAGAACCTCCGTTAAAGACACCCCATCGCCATCGTCCATCTCCTCATGGTCGATGACAAATGAAGGGTCAAGCACGTATTTCCTCAGTTGAGATACGTGGACGTCGTCGTGCACCTGGTGCAACTGAGGTGGATGGGTCAAGCGGTAATCCCCCCCGCCTACCCAAATAAAGACCTAGAATGGTCCGTTGAACCTCGAAGATAACTTTCAGCCTTGGCCACATCTTCTTAAACTTCATCGATATAAGGCCCCAGCCTTAAACCTTACTTAATCTTGCGATATTTCAAGAATACACCTTGAGGATCTTTTCGGGTTTAGAGTTTTAGAGAATTAGATCATAAAACTTGAATTAAATTCCACATATAAACAAAGTGGTTACATAAAGATAGTATTCTTCTTTCCCGTCAATGGAAACATATTAAGAATAAAACATGGATTCATTCTTGACACTTCCTTGACACTATCATCATATCATGTACCTTTCCCTTGACCTGTGAAAAACATTTCAAAAAAACTTGGGATGAGCATAAAAATCTCAGTAAGGGATATAAAAATATGGAAAGGAAACATGGGTACATATATACATAAGAATGAAATCATAATTTACCCATAAAACATAAGCACTTTAACATAGCTCATCAAATCATGAATAAATCATAGAAATCATAAGACATAAAGGTAACTTGACGCATTCATAACATTCTTACGTAGGGAGTAACCCTCTTGGTTATGTTTGGAATACCCATCACAGTATATTCCCTAAATCTCTTTGGAGAAACCTTAACGTTTCACTCCTTCACATTACCCAATGCATTGGAGAGCTATATCGGGCTCACCCGCCCTTATTCTATCATGGAACCACCCATCTTCATAATAATTCCCAAGAACCTCAACATAATTGTATCACATAAAACATTCATTAAGGAAACATAAAATTTCCACCTTTCAATCACAAGATATCAATACAAAAAATTGATATAAAAACATTATGAAAACCATTTTCAATACCAAAACAAAAGAAAAGTAAAACATGGTATTTATTTTTCTTTTTTAAGAAAAAGGTATGGCTTGTAGAGGAAGCCGAAACTCAAACAATGGTCACGGCGGCGGAGAAGTCGTTGTCGCCGCATACGTACGACAAATACATTCCCTTTTGTCATTTAGTAAACACTTCGTATAAAAAATATTCCTTTTGAATAAACATAAAAGTCAAAGGGTTTTATACACCGTATAAAAGAAGGTTTTGTATAAAACAAAATATGCCTCAATGAAAGGAGATTGAGACGAAGTCCCATACCTCAGGTCCGACTTGACTCGTTTGTTCTTTAATCTCCTAAATAATAAACTTGAGTTAATTTCTACTTGTTTAAGAACCTTTTTCAAGTTAATTATTCCTTTTATATCACTTATTGACATGTCATCAACACTATGAAATTATTTAAGTTAATAACGGTCGTTTTAATGAATATTGGTACTTGAGTCAAAAATAATCCCTTTATAATTACAAGTTGTTAATGTATCCATTATATCCATAATGGTATTCATGATGTAGATATCATATATGAAATATATATCCAGTACATGCATGCATTTATAATATTACATAATCATTTAGAAGTAAGAAATGAAATGCACCGTTCATGGAGATGGTAAGCTGTACGTACGCATGAACGCTACTTTCATTTCTATTTCGTATTTTATAGAATGGAATCATAATGATATAAAGTTATATTATAATTCCAGTCTAATATCATATATAATATCATAGTTCCATCATTTATATGTCCCACATATGGCATTTAACGAATCAAATCACTTTGAGGGGGCGGTAGTCCGCACTTCCTTAAATGAAGATATCACGTTTACCCATAATGGAAACCATAAAGGTATTCCAAAAATGAAAAATACAGAAGCTTAAGGAAAACATAAACATATTATATATCATATATAAATATAGTGTCATCTTAATGGCCACCTTTGAAGGTGTTAAAATAATGTTGAACAATCATCGTTTCGGGAGGCATAAATTCACCTTCCACGGAAACAGTATGTTCTTTAACCATTAGATGTAGGTGTGTGTAAGTGTAGCTCTAATACTTCATATAACAACATCCTAGAATATTTAAGATACTGGATTTGTTACAAAAGAAATGAATAAAAATAGTTTAGGGGGTTGGAGAAGCAAAATAAAACAAAAGGACTCTAGTGAAGACATTACCTTAAAATCGGGTAACTCCCTTTGGTTTGAGATCAAAGTCTTCCTTGGGAAGACTTCTTCCCAAAGTGAGGCTTAAAGGAGTAAGAGAGTGAAGTATAGAGACAAAATTGGTAGGGTTTGGCCGAGCCAAAGGCTTTGGGAGTGTGGGTAGGTAGGTAGAGGTGGGGGCCTTTTATAAGAGGAGAGGAGGGGCACTCTTGGAAAGTAAAGAAGAGTCACTTTATTTTAAAATGGCATTCGGATTTAAGAGGCACCACATTGATATAATTAGAGGATAAGGTGATAAGGGTTCGAAATATACCCACCCAATAGGTTTTGGACATGTTTAGGTCTTAGATTTTACATTATCTTTCCATTTTATTTAAATCCTTTATTAATGAGGTAATCGCTGCATCATCATGATGTCATAAATAATTTAATTTATTTAAAGTATAAGAATTATAAAAAAAATACTATGATGTAGGAAATATATTTATATTTCCAATGACTATTTATAATAAAAAATATGACTTTTATAACCTCATGTAAAAATTTATTTAGTAAAACATCTCATGTTTGTGCCATTTTTACTTTAACATTAAATAAAAAGTTATTTATGTCATTTCCCAACCAAAGTGGCTCCATGGGATCCCAAAGTTGACCCATGGATTGTCTTGGTCGGCCATGACATATCAAATGAGGGTAGGACATGTTTCAAGCTCATCTTATATTATTAAAACATTATTTTTACCTTAAACTACATTAATTACCACTAATCGCGATTAAGAACTTAAAAGTTACTATTTACCAAAAAAATTATCTTAATCTCATTGAACCACATTTTACTTCTTAATGACAACCATATATGTAGGATTTTTTAAAACCAAAACAAATAAGTTTAAATGTTTCATTTAAACGAAAAAATCAGTTTCTTTAACTACCACTTAGTTGTTTCACTATTCATCAAAAATTTAAGTTTTTCATAAAGATACCAAAACTTCCACCTAAGCTATATTTGATATTCCGAATTCAGAAATGATGTATATTTTAAAAAATTCCAAACAGGTAAGTTTCATTAATTAATTTAATAACTAATTCCCGCTGTCACGACAAATAGCGTGTTTTTATGGAACAATAAGTATCCAATGATTGACACTAGTTTAAGTCCAATGTCAAAGTGAAATTGATTCCAATGTCCACCATTAGATAAAAAGGTAAAAATATATTCTAATTTCACTTCAAAACCAATTATAAAAATAATCTAATCATATATATAAATTATATTAAAAAGTGGTTTTGAAATGAAATACAACATTTTTCACTATTCATTAAAAAATGAACATTATCGGAAAAATACAAAAAATTCACACAAAGTAAATTTTTATGTCCAAATCATAAATAATAAGTTTATTTTGACAAACATAGATTATAAAATTGTCAAAAGATAGATTTAAAAATGGGTTTCCATCAAAAGGAAGTAAAACAATCTTTTAAGAATATTAGTGTATTCCATGCATAATACTGTTTTTATTTTCATTTTAAGCCTCTAAAACACTATCTTAATCATTAATAGAAATTGATAAAAATATCTATTATTCTTTACTTACTTAGGATGTTACATCCTTCACCCCTTTAGAAAATTGTGTTCCCGCAATTTATTTACTTATCGAATAAATGCAGGTACTTATCCCTCTTTGCATTTTCAGATTCCAATGTTGCCTCTTCCATCATGTGGTTTTTTCACAAAACCATTACCTGATTAATCACCATATTCTGTAACACTTGCTCCCTGTGGTCACGATTCTAGACTGGTTTTTCCTCATAAGATAGGTTCTCTTCCAACTGAACTACCTCTCGACTCAAAACATGAGATGGATCTGGCATGTACATTCTCAACATCGAAACATGAAAAACATTGTTTACCTGAGATAAACTCAGAGGTAAATCCACTTTGTATGTAACTGATCCACCTTTCTCCAGAATTTCATATGGTCTAATGAACCTTGGACTCATCTTTACTTTCTCACCAAATATCATCACACTTTTTTTCCATGGAGAAACCTTGAAAAAAACATGATCACCTACCTCGAAAGATAGATCCTTTCTCCGGTTATCCGCATAACTCTTCTGCCTTCTCTGAGCTGTTCTCATGTGTTTCTGAATCAACTGAACATTTTCTGCCATCTCTTCTACCAATTCTGGTCCCATCAACTTCCTTTCACCCACTTCATCCCAGAAAGCTGGAGTTCGTCACTGCATCCCATATAATGCATGAAATGGTGGCATCTGTATACTAGAATGAAAACTGTTATTATATGAAAATTCAACCAAAGAATGATGTTGGTCCCAACTTCCCTGATAATCCATCAAACAAGCTCGTAGAATATCCTCCAAGTTATGAATTGTTCGTTCTGACTGTCCATCTGATTGAGGATGAAATGTTGTACTAAAATTTAATTCAGTACCCAACGACTTCTGAAGGCCTTTCCAAAAGTTATAAGCGATCCTGGGATCACAATCAGATACAATGGAGAGGGGAAATCCATGTAACCTGGCTATCTCTTTAAGATACAAACTGGAAATTTGATCTATGGAAATAGTATCTCGTATAGCATGGAAATGAGCAGATTTAGTCGAGCGACCAACAATAACGCAGATTGCATTATTACCTCGAGATGTATTCGGTAATCCCACAACAAAGTACATGGATATATTCTCCCATTTCCACTATATCACTGGTAAAGGCTGAAGCATCCCTTTCGGTAACTACTTCTCTGCTTTAACCTGTTGACTTGTCAAACACTTCATAGTAAAATCAGCAATATCTCTTTTCATTCCATCTCACCAGTAATACTCCCATAGATCTTTGTACATCATAGTACTTCCAGGATGAACTGAAAACGGAGAACTATGAGCTTCACATAACAACTCTCTCTTCAACTGTGAACCACAAGGCACACACAATCTCTTCTCAAATCTCAAAACGCAATCATTATCAATGTTGAATTCAGGCAACATACCTTTCTGAACCAGCTTTACCTTTTTCTGCATCTCACTATCTTGCTTCTGTGCTTTCTTGATTCTATCTGATAGAGATGATCTCACTGATACCTGAAACAAAACAGAAGAACTTCCTGCACCAACAAATTCTATGCCAAAGTTCATAAAATCCTTAACCAAAGGATCACGTACCAAACGCAACATTGCTAATGAAGCATTAATTTTTCGACTCAAAGCATCATCAACTTTATTTGCTTTTCCCGGATGGTAAAGAATTGTACAATCATAATCCTTGATTAATTCCAGCCATCTCCTCTGTCTCATGTTTAACTCTTTCTGAGTGAATATATACTTTAAACTTTTGTGATCAGTATATATTTCACATTTTACTCCATACAAATGATGCCTCCAAATTTTTAAAGCCAAACCATAGCAGCTAATTCCAAATCATGTGTAGGATAATTTACCTCATGAGTTTTCAACTGTCGTGAAGCATAAGCAATTACCTGATCAATCTGCATTAGGACGCAACCATGTCCTATTAATGAAACATCACTATAGATAACAAACTCCCCATTCCTGGAAGGTAGTGCCAAAACTGGAGCATTCACCAATCTTCTATTCAATTCCTGAAAATATTCATCACATTCTTTTGTCCAGATAATCATAACACCCTTCCGAGTTATCTTAGTCATTGGACTAGATAACCGTGAAAAATTTCTAACAAACCTTCGGTAATAGCCTCCCAAACCAAGGAAGCTACGAATCTCAGTTACATTTGTGGGTCTTGGCTAGTCTTCCAGAACTTTTGTTTTTGTAGGATCAACAGTTATCCCATCTTTAGAAACAATGTGACCAAGGAAAGAAATTTGTTGCAACCAAAACTCACACTTGCTGAATTTACAATACAATTGTTTTTCTTTTAAGGTTTTCAAAATAACCCATAAATGTATTTCATTCTCTTATTTACTTTTAGAAAACACCAAAATATCATCAATGAAAACCACCACAAACTTATCCAAGAACTCATGGAAAATTCTATTCATTAAGTCCATGAATACAGCAGGTGCATTGGTTAGCCCAACAGGCATTACTACAAATTCATAATGGCCATATCTTCTATATAACGCGGTCTTCGGAACATCTGCTTCCTTTACCTTCAGCTGATGGTACCCCGATCTCAAGTCAATCATTGAAAAATACTGAGCTCCCTGGAGCTGATCAAACAAATCATCGATATGAGGCAAAGTATATTTGTTCTTAACAGTGATGTTATTCAAGGATCTATAATCAATGCAAAGTCTCATAGAACCATCTTTCTTTTTAACAAATAAAATAGGAGCACCCCATGGTGATTTTCTAGGTCGAATGAAACCTTTATCTAATAAATCTTTCAATTTATCCTGAAACTCTAAATGTTCAATTTGAGCCATTCAATAAGGGGGTTTCGAAATTGGATTAGCATTAGGAACTAAGTCAATAGTAAATTCAACTTCACGATCTGGTATTATTCCAAGCAACTCATCAGAAAAAACATCAGGATACTCATTTACCATTGGCACATCATTAGTCTGATCAGTTCCTTTATTTTCAACGATGTGTGCAAGGTAACATTCATTTCCATCTTTTACAAGTTTCTTGGCCTCTTGATATGTTATCAAAAGTAAGGGTTAATTCTTGTACACAAACTGAAAGTCATTCTGAAAAGAAACTTCTTTATCTCTACAGTCAATCATAGCATGGTAAATAGAGAGCCAATCCATACCCAGGATAACATCAAACTCTACTAGAGGTAGAACAATAAGGTTTGAAAGTAGGTTCTTTCCACATATAAGGATAGGAAGATTCTTATAAATTCTTTTTGCCTCAGCATTTCCCCCAGGTGTTTTTACCAAAAGTTCAGGAGTCATTTCTTGAGAGGGTATTCCCATTTTACTAGAAAAGGTTTCAGAGATGAAAGAATGTGTGGACCCCGAATCAAACAACACACTGGAACAATCTGAAAAAACAAACAAAGTACCTGATACAACTTCATTTGATGGCCTGACATCTGCTGAAGTAGTTGAAAAAGATTTCACCACCCCTTTCTGCTTGTAGTCTAACTTCTTCCCATCACTCAAGCTCTTTGTCGGACACTCTTTTGCATAGTGACCCATCTCATTGCACTTATAACATTTCACTAACTGTAAATCAAATTTGTTCTTACCATCACCCTGATCTTTTTCAGTGCATTCACGAGCCTTATTTCCCATATTGCCACTTCAGTAGCACTTTCAATAATTCAGACGACATTCCCCAGCATGCCTTTTGCCACATTTATCACAAACTAGAAACTTAGTTTTCTTACCATCAGACTTTTTTGAAGAATTCTTACCTTTCTCCTGCCACCTTGGTCTCTTCTTCTGTTGGTTGTTATAGAACACCTAATCATCGGCAAACTCCATTTCCACCTTATCAGCACATCGATCAAGCTTTTCATAATTTTTAAACTCACGAGAAGCTAATGCCCTTCGATATTTTGGATTTAATCCTGAGTAAAAACTATTGATTTTACAATCAAGGTCTCGGATAAAATTTGGAGCATACCGTGCCAATCGAGTGAACCTTTCATCATAGGTAGCCACTGAGTCTTCCTCTTTCCTCAATTCCAAGAATTGGTTTTCCATCCTAAGTCGAACAACCTTAGGAAAATACATCTCAAGAAACGTACCTTTGAATTCATCCCAGTCGAGAGCATCAATCTCATCGGCGTCCCTGATATTTTCAACCATAGACCACCACTGATCTGCCTCAACCTCCAAATGGTAAATAGCAGGACTAACCTTTTGATTGTATGAACACCCCATGACATCGAAAATCTTCTCCAGTTCTTTAATCCACCATTCAGCTAACACATGGTCAGATGATCATTTGAATAATGGGGGATGTTGCCTCATGAAATGTTCTACCACTGACATGTTCCTCTGCGGTTGATCTGGCTGATCTCGTGCATGGATACCACCACCATTTATCGCTTGAGTCAACAGCGACATTACTGCAACAAACTATTTAGTTCCAATTCCGACCATCTCAGGATGCTGATTCAGAAGGTTATTTCTTTCTGTATGCCTTCCTAGCACTGCTTCCATGTTTCCTCTACGGAAAACCAATCTGAACAAACATGTCTTAGATGAAGCAAAATGGTAATCCTCAAATGCTATATCATTTCAATTTGACAATAAAAAAAATATTTTTGGATAATCATTCAATTGAATTCTAACTACTAAAGTTATATAAACCGACCATTAATACCAAATATAAGGCCCCATCCTTAAACCATAATTAATCTTGCGATATTTTAAGAATACACCTTGAGGATCTTTTCGGGTTTAGAGTTTTAGAGAATTAGATCATAAAACTTGCATTACATTCCACATATAAACGAAGTGGTTACATAAAGATAGTATTCTTCTTTCCCATCAATGGAAACATATTTAGAAGAAAACATAGATTATTTCTTGACACTTCCTTGACACTATCATCATATCATGTACCTTTCCCTTGACCTGTGAAAAACATTTCGAAAAAACATGTGATGAGCATAAAAATCTTAGTAAGGCATATAAAAATATGGAAAGGAAACATGGGTACATATATACAAAAGAATGAAATCATACTTTACCCAGAAAACATAATCACTTTAACATAGCTCATCAAATCATGATTAAATAATAGAAATCATAAGACATAAAGGTAACTTGAGGCATTCATAACATTCTTACGTAGGGAGTAACACTCTTGGTTACATTTGGAATACCAATCACAATATATTCCCTAAATATCTTCAGAAAAACCTTAACGTTTCACTCCTTCGCGTTACCCAATGCATTAGAGAGCTATATCGGGCTCACCGGCCCTTATTCTATCACGGAACCACCCATCTTCATAATAATACCCAAGAACCTCAACATATTCGTATCACATAAAACATGCATAAAGGAAACATAAAATTTACACCTTTCAATCACAAGATATCAATACAACACATTGATATAAAAACATTATGAAAACCATTTTCAATACCAAAATAAAAGAAAAGTAAAACATGGTATTTTTTTTTAATAAAAGGTATGGCTTTTATAGGAAGCCGAACCTCAAATAATGGTCACGGTGGTAGAGAAGTCATTGTCGCCGCATACGTACGAAAAAAACATTACCTTTTGTCGTTTAGTAAACACTTCTTATAAAAAATAATCCTTTTTAATAAACGTAAAAGTCAAAGGGGCTTATACATCATATAAAAGAATGTTGTGTATAAAACAAAATATGCCTCAATGAATGGAGATTGAGACGAAGTCCCATACCTCGGGTCCGACTTGACCCGGTCATTCTTTAATCTCCTGAATAATAAACTTGAGTTAATTTATACTTGGTTAAGAACCTTTTTAAAGTTCATCATTCCTTTTATATCACTTATTTACATTTCATGAACACTATGTAATTATTTAAGTTAATAACGGTCGTTTTAACGATCATTGGTACTTGAGTCAAAAATAAGCCCTTTATAATTACAATTTGTTCATCTATCCATTATATCCAAAATGGTATTCATGATGTAGATATCATATATGTCATATATATCCAGTAAATTCATGCATTTATAATATTACATAATCATTTATTGGTAGGAAATGAAATGCACCATTCATGGAGACGGTAAGCCGTACGTACGCATGAACGGTACTTTCATTTATATTTCATATTTTATAGAATGGAATTATAATGATATAAAGGTATATTATAATTCCAGTATAATATCATATATAATATCATAGTTCCATCCTTTATATGTCCCACATATGGTATTTAACGAATCAAATCACTTTGAGGGGACGGTAGTCCGCACTTCCTTAAATGAAGATATTGCGTTTACCCATAATGGAAACCATAAAGGTATGCCCAAAATGAAAAATACAGAAGCTTAAGGAAAACATAAACGTATTTTATATCATATATAAATATAGTGACATCTTAATGGCCACCTTTGAAGGTTTTAAAAGAATGTGGAACAATCATCGTTTCGGGAGGCATAAATTCACCATCCACGGAAACAATATGTTCTTTAACCATTAGATGTAGGTGTGTGTATGTGTAGCTCGAATCCTTCTTATAAAAACATCCTAGTATATTTAAGAAACTGGAGTTGTTACAAAAGAAATGAATAAAAATAGTTTAGGGGGTTGGAGAAGCAAAATAAAACAAAAGGACTCTAGTGAAGACATTACCTTAAAATCGGGTAACTCCCTTTGAATTGAGCTCAAAGGGTTCCTTGGGAAGACTTCTGCCAAAAGTGAGGCTTCAAGGAGTAATAGAGGGAAGTGGAGAGACAAAATGGGCAGGGGTTGGCCGATCCAAAGGCTTTTGGAGTGTGGGTAAGAAGGTAGAGGTGGGGGCCTTTTATAAGAGGAGAGGAGGGGCACTGTTGGAAAGTAAAGAAAAGTCACTATATTTTAAAATGGAATTCAGATTTAAGAGGTCCCACATTGATATAATTCGAGGATAAGGTGATAAGGGTTCGAAATATACCCACCCAATAGGTTTTATACATGTTTAGGTCTTATATTTTACATTATCTTTCCATTTTATTTAAATCCTTTATTAATGAGGTAATCGCTGCATCATCATGATGTCATAAATAATTTAATTTATTTAAAGTCTAAGAATTATAAAAAAAAATACTATGATGTATGAAATACTTTTAGATTTCCAATCACTATTTATAATAATTGATCTGACTTGTATAACCCCATTTAAAAATTCTTTTAGTAAAACATTTCATGTTTGTGTCATTTTTACTTTAACATTAAATAAAAAGTTATTTATGTCATTTCCCAACCTAAGTGGCTCAATGGGGTCCCCAAGTTGACCCATTGATTGTCTTGGTCGGCCATGACACATAAAATGACGGTAGGACATGTGTCAAGCTCATATTATATTATTAAAACATTATTTTTACCTTAAACTACACTAATTACCACTAATCGCGATTAAGAACTTAAAAGTTACTATTCACCAAAAAAATTATCCTAATCTCATTGAACCACATTTTACTTCGTAATGACAACCATGTATGTCAGATTTTTGAAAATCAAAACACAGAAGTGGAAAAGTTTCATTTAAACGAAAAAATCAGTTTCTTTAACTACCACTTAGTGGTTTCACTATTCATCAAAAATTGAAGTTTTTCAGAAAGATACCAAAACATCACCCTAAGATATATTTGATATTCTGAATTAAAAAATGATGTATATTTTACAAAATTCAAACATGTAAGTTCCATTAATTAATTTAATAACTAATTCCCATTGTCATGACAAATAGCGTGTTTTTATGAAACAATAAGTATCAAAAGATTGACACTAGTTTAAGTCCAATTTCAAAGTGAAATTGATTCCAATGACAACCATGAGATAAAATGGTAAAAATATATTCTAATTTCACTTCAAAACCAATTCAAAAGATAATCTAATCAAATAAATAAATTAGATTAATATGAGGTTTTAAATTAAAATACAATATTTTTCACTATTCATTAAAAAATGCACTTTTTCGGAAAAATACCAAAAATTCACACAAAGTAAATTTTGATGTCCCAATCATAAATAATAAGTTTATTTTGAAAAACATAGCTTATACAATTGTCAAAAGATATATTTAAAAAGGGTTTTCCATCAAAAGGCAGTAAAACAATCTTTAAAGAATATTAGTGTATTCCATGCATAAGATTGTTTTTATTTTCATTTTAAGCCTCTAAAACACTATCTTAATCATTAATAGAAATAGATAAAAATATCTATTATTATTTAATTACTTGGGATGTTACAGTCGAGGTGAGACCTGTATAAGGACGTGATCGTCATCCTCTAACTCTAGAGGTCTCCAATTCCTATTAGAACTGGAACTCGAAACGACTGCTGCCACGAGGGTAAGGTTAACCGACTCAACAGTGATCGGTTTCACCCTCCTGTGCAAGAGTTACCCTACGTTGCCTGGGGTTTCCTTTTTTTTCGACCAAGGAAAACCCATCCCGATGTCATATTTAAACCACAACGTTTTTGCCTAATACCATCAATTTGTGTATGAACTATGATTTCCCAGTCCATACTCAAACCAACATCATAAGGCCTCGACGCTGCCACCATGGGATTCCAACCGAAACTCTCGCCTCGAGGGTCTGACCACACTGTCGGCTTAAGTGTGATTATCGAGTCTCCTCCCATGGTATCTCCAGACGTGACGGTCAAGTCCACGGCTTACCGAAAACTCTAGGTCTGGGACAAGATTTGTGAAAGAAAGGAATGATTCATATCGACGTCTGCTATTAGAGCATCTAGTAGTGGACACAGACTGTCCCTTGAAGCATTTTTAGAGCCATCGGGTCACTCTCCTTGACCGCATGCAGCCACACTCTTCCTCCACTCTCCAGCTCCCTGAGCCTGGCGGGGATAACTAAGGAGGGTGGTTGTAGCATGTTAAGATGTACACCACCTCATGCTGCTCTCCTAGCTCTGCCTCCACGTCTGCTGCTTCGCAGACTCCTCTCTCCTTAAAAATTCATATTCTTGAAACATTTAAAATGATCGAGTCTCTAAGACTGGCGCCAGTTTCCTGTTTCATACTGCACTGTGTAGTCTTCAACCGCTCCTGGATGATCTGCACCTTCTTTGCCTACGCTTTGGTAGAGCTGCTAAAATTTCTCCATAGCTGAAAAGAGAATCTCGGTCTCATCCCCTTGATGAACCATGCCCATTTCCTAATACAGTCAATCCCGACATGAATTATCCATTCATTCCATGGATGACGTCGTAAGGTCTCGACGTAACTACCAAGAGATCCAACTGTCACTCTCGCCTCCAAGGGTCGAGTCACACTGTCGGCATCAGTGTGAGGTCACTGGGTCTCCCCCAGTAGAAATCTCGAAAGTGAGGGTCAAGTCAATAGTTTAACCGGGACCACTCAGTATCAACCAAACAAAAGGACAGGAAAGCAAACAAAGATAAGTGTCTTTTAATTATTTCATCTCATAGTACAAAGACACGAAAACAACAGCAACATGGAATTAGAAGTACAAGGGACGTATCCACTAGTTCTTCTCATGTCCACCTGCTCCCGGAGCTCTAATGCCTTGTCCACTGCTCGGATATTGCTCAAGAACCTGTCGGTGCTTCATCCTCAGTGGCTCCTCCAAATCCTGCGGATCAACTGTGCTGGGGGGGGGTCGGACAGTCACGTGTCAGGTGACCCTTTCCACCGCGTGAGCAACACTGTCCGTTTCTGGCACGCCTGGCTCTGACCCACCCCGGGTGCCCCGCACCACAGATCCTAAAACCCGAGATTGCCCAACTGCTGGTCTGGTCCTCCTGGACCTCTGCATCATCTATCTACTACCCATATATGACTCCGCTACTGATCGAAAAACAGGCGGCAAAGGCAGAAGCTCCTATACACACTCAGGGTGTAGAGCTACTGGATCAAACTCCTCCCTGAAGAAGGTCTCGAAGTCTTCCCATGCGAAAGTCATACCGTCGCAAAACTGGATCAAGTGGATCCACCACCTGCCTGCTGCTGCCTGAAGAAGGTTGGCAGAAAAGATCACCATGAAGTCTGTCGTCGTCCCCACTAGCCTGAAGACTCTCACCACAGCCTCTAGCCAATCCTCAGCCGCCTTCGGGTCCGTCTCTCCCCAAAACCTCGGTGGCCTCTAGCGCTTGAACTCATGCAGCGCACTCAAGTGGCGTGCATCACGTACTACTGGGGCCAGTGGCATCGGTGGCCCAACGTATGGCAGTACCGCTGGTGCCTCAACTGCAAGAGGGCCCTGTACTGAATCCTCATCGTCCGGCAGGCTGTCAGTACGCACATCCCTCTGGGCTCTAGCTGGTCGTCCGAGAAAAGGAATACTGAAAGAAACAATGTGACACGTTCAAATGATTATACCTGGTGAGCTGACCTGGTTTGAGCTGTTTTAAGGGAAAACCAATGAAAACACACACGCAATCAGTGTTTTTGTGAAAAAAGTTGGAAATTAGTTGTCAAGGTCCTAGTGTATGGATACGTTGGCCACCCGCACCAACACTGGACTCCCTGAACTGATGACCACACATGGTACCCTTAACACTATTGCTTCACAGAAAGAAAATATCAGAGTTATAAGTTCTACTGTAGAACCAACTCATTTGATACCATTTTGTCAAGACCCGTCCTCGGGGCCCGTGCCGTGACTACCCCAAACCCGCCTTCCATAGGCCATGGACTAGCGACTAGCACCAAAGGCGTAAATCCCGATAACAGGGAAGGCATTGCATTTATAAATGTAAAAAAACACCATAGAGTACAAGCAGAAGAAAAACACTAAGTACAAAGAGAAGTACTGAAAAGTAAATAGGCCAGAATACAAACCCAAAAGAATGTACAACTACAACTGAACAAAGTACAACAGAAAAAGACAATAGCTAGAAGGACGAAAGCGGCTCCTGGGTCATCCTCCTCGGATCCTACCTAAAGGGTATGTACAGATAGCCTCCACAACGCTCTCGCCCGTCAACACCCTCTGTGTGTCGTCTCGCCGTGAAATCCACCTCCGGATACTGACTCGTCGTGTAGTCCACCTCCGGGTACCATCCAGTCCTCGAACACTCAGCCTCCGTCAGCACTGTCTGTCGTCTGCAACCAACAAAATGAGGTGCGGGCATAGCCCGTGCAGGGGTGAGTATAACGATACTCAGTAGGGACCCTGAGACCCTCATGGTCTCAATAAAAACAACATGGATAACTACAAAGAAGATCTCAACAGATAAACTCTACTTAGGTATATGCCCATCCATATACCTAAGTTATCACGTAACCCATATCAATCTTGGGGAAAACACCAAGATCATGAAATAAATGGATAAAAACTATCGAGGTATATGCCCATACATATACCTAAGTTATCAAGTGACCCATCTCAATCATGAGGTAAACACAAAGGTCAAAAGTCTCAGCTCAAACAAGGATTTTCATTATCGAAACCGTAACTGCTGAAGAGCTTCGTCTCTGGAGTGTACAGTGGTCCTATCATGACTCCAAGGTACTGTTCACTAACCTAATACTACTGAGGTACTCCTCCTGTCGAGTACCACGGGTCAGCCAACAAAACACAGTAGTGATTCCCACTGAGGTATGTCACCCAAACACAGTAGTGCACACCCCCTAGTAGCCTGCTGAGGTACTCTCCGGACGAGTCCCATGAATCTGCACTGTCACACAGGTAGTGCTCCATCCTCCATGGGTCTACACCTCACAAAGTAGTGCTCCATCCACTCGGCTAGTCGAGTCACTCCAAGTCGAGTCGGTCAAGCAGTCGTCAGGTCTCAGTTGGCTACACGGTCTCCGTACTCCGCACGCTCGTCTCCAGGAGGATCCGCTCCACAAGCTACAGGTCAATACTACAAGTGTCTCAAAGTTCCACAAAGAAGTATCTCAAAGTATCTCCTAATCATATGGGTCTCCACTCCACAGACGGCGCGTCAATCGGACGCCCGATCTGTGAGTTATTGGCTTTTTCGTTCCAGGGGTGTGGTTGATTTCGTGAGCGAACCAACCCGACCGCACTCCGATGGCATCCAAACCTCGAGAGTAGTAAGGAAAAAGATCCGTCTCACTTAGAGTAATCCATAAATGTCAATGGCACGTCAATCGAACGTCCGAAGCTCAAGATATAAGAGTTTCCGCTCCGAGGGCCTGGTTGGTTTCGTATCCGAACCAACCCAGCCGAACCCAAAGTATTCTGAAACCTTGAGTGAGATATACCAAAACTACCGTCCGTTCTAAGGATTGCTACGCAACTAACGGTGCGTCGATCGAAGGTCCTTAGCCCAAGATATGGGAAAAAGACCAAAGAGGGTCCGAAAAAGGGGGGTCTGGGCCCGGGCCGACCCGGCTGGCCCCGGCTCGGCCAGGCCGGCTCGGTCTGGCTCGACCGGCCCACCGTGGCTCGGCCAGCGCGGCCGTGCGGAAGCCGCTGTTCACCCAGCGTGGCCACACGGAAGCCGCGGAGCTGGGGTGTGCGGCTCCCCCCCCCACCCTCGCTGCTGATTGAAGTCGGCGGCGAACCGCCGCCGCCGGCCTTCCTGCGGCGCGCCGCCGCCACCGATATCTGGCGCAGCCGCGCCGGCGGGGCGCGCCTCCACCGCATTCCGCGGACCACCTGATGTGCTCCGGTAGTCCGTTTCTCCTGCCATCTTCGCCAACGGTCCTCCTGGGACCCGACCTTCACTGCGAAGGGATTCAAACGCCATAGCGGTCGGCTTCGTCGCCGTTCGTGGATCCGCACATCGGTAAACAAGCTGCGGAGGGTTGTCCATCCGTGTTTGTTTGGCCCGCACCCTCCGTGTTAGGTGTTATCAATTGTAAAATAATAAACACATGATTTTAATCATTTAAGAGGGTATAATTTATCCAAAATAAATTATACGAACACCTTTCAATCAAAACAAACCCACACACAAGAGTTTAAAATTTGAATGCGCGGTGTGACGATGTCGCGCATAATTGCCGCTCAATCCCACGCAGCGTGACGATTTCATAAATCCTTGCCGCTCGATCTCGTGTGGTGCGACGGAACCGCGTTAGTTTCATTCGATCTGCAACAACAAGAAAAACAAAAAGGGAGGGGGACGGCTGTGTTTGTGCGGTCCGGCCTCCTCCCGTTAACTGATATCATGCGGTCCAAATAGACGCGGATAAAAGACGGAAGAGAATCACGTATAGAAAACACATAAACCCCCTAACTCATTTCCAAGAGAGGAGTCATGGAAAGAGGATTTCAAGGTGATGTCAGGGTGCGTCTGAGGAGGAAGCGGTGTCTCCTCACGTGTTGCGGTGAAGAGGAAGGAAGGCACGTTGTCGTTCTTCATGGAAGGATGGTGTTCTTCATCAGAGACCGATTCGTTCTTCACATTCATCGTCATTGAAGAAGATGTTATTCAAGCCTCTCAAATCCTCCCAAGAAACTAAGGATCTAACCCAAAATAAATTAATCCACACTTAATTTATTAAAAAAACATGGATTTTGAAATTCAAGTGTTTGAATTTAAAAAACTCACATTAAACTCACAACATTAATGTCCTAAGTTATTAACTTAAGATAACAATATTAATGGTGAGTTGAAGGGGTTAGAGGTTATGATGGGGTGGGGTTCGTGTGGGCCCCACCACCCTCACAACCTCCTAAGGGTGGTTGGGTAGTTACCCAACTTCCTTCTAAAGGATTAAACACTTAGAGAAAAATAAAAATTGTTGTTAAATTTTTATTTTTAACTTCCAAAATATTTTATCAACTTCTCTCGTGGAGACGCAACTCCGGAAAAGGTGTTTCTAAGCAATTACTGGCGCTGCGGTTTCATCGGTGACCTCAGAATTTGATTCCAAGCACAGGTTCAAAAGTTAGAAATTCTCTCTCGTTCGTTCACTTAACGTACCCGAGCTATACTTCAGAAATTTATTACGGGCACACCAGGCCTCGAAATCAGGCGCCGTCAAAAACTGCGTTCTTTTAAAATTCCAAAGAAAATTAAGAAAAAAATTTCCTTGAAATTTATGGGTCTTTACAATATAAATCACTCTCGATAATTATTTACTGATTTCTCCCTTTCCTAGATCATGTCTACCCATATATGTTCAATTATATGAAAACATAGTAATGAGTTACATTGGGTATTATAATGATTGTTAAACTACCATATTCTATAATTATTCAATATTAATTTTCATGATGTCGATTTTTTTGAATGTCAATTTTAAGTATCAAACCTGTGATGATCAAAATAATCATTTAATGATAAATTCAATCTAAATGGGTTATAATGTAACACCCTAATTTTTTATGAATTATTTTTTCAAATAAAATAATATTCCTTGATGTATTTTATTACACTTTATAAAATATTAATATTTATTTGTACACAACCCCAATATTAATATTTTTGTAAAAATACATAATTTATTGTATAGTACACACATCACTTCATTTTTCTTGGGTTACATGTAATACCATGTTTATATTGTCTTGCAAAAATTAATGGGATTAGTTTGAGTTATGTGAAAAATGAGGCGAATAGAATAATGAAATATTATTAAAATGGTATTAATATCACCTGTTTGTTTAAATATAATGTATGAATAAGATTAATAAATTTATGAAAATAATATTTTCATAGAATTAATAATTAATTTTAAATGAGAATAAAAAAAATATAAAAATAATAAAATTTCAATTATAGAAATCTATATTTCTATTAACATGCATGATTTATATCAATATGTTTAACAAATAATATTTTGATGAAATATTTTTTATGAAATATATATATTATCGATTAAATAAAATATTTAACATTTATCATATGTGAAAATAGATATGAAGATATATAATTTTACACATAAAGTGAAGTATTTTCCAATGATGATGTTTTATGAACATTTAATTACCACTAATATTAAAAATACTTTTTTTATTAATTTATCAAATATATTTTAAAAAATAATTCTTATAATTTACTGAATAAAAAAATTTATTTGTTTTTATTTTTGGTATTTTTCGTAAAAGTTTCATTTTTCGATTAATAGTGAATAAATATAAAAATGTTTATTGAAGTCAACTTTTCAATAAATTTATTTAAACAGATATATTATATATGATTATCTTTTAATATATGTTTAGACTAATTATTTATATATTAATCCATTTTAGATCATTGTAAAATATTTCCCATTAATTTATTTATAAAAATCATTCTTATCATTTAACAAAATTCACAATAATAACTCGTTGATGCATCCAATATATGAGATTAATTATAATTATTTTATACTCATATGTGATTATAATTTAAAAAAATAAATTAAATACTTTTAATAATCATAATTTATAATATCTAATAATTTCAAAATATTTTTTACCCAATTTTTTTGATATTTGTTAAAATTAACCGTAATGATTTAGAGAGAAATAATATTCACTAGGGAATAATAATTAAACATATGAATTAAAATGATATTAAAATAATTAAAAAACCCCATTTAATTGAAATAATTGGACCATATCCATTCATGGATCTATTTATATCATTAATTAATAATTTATTAAGTAATTGTTTTTACAAAAATGAATCTTTTGACAAACTCTATGAGTGTTTTCTTATTCCATTATAAAACACCACTTACTCTTACCCACATTTTAGAACATCAACACCAAAATGGTTATAAAACTACCTTCCCAAATAAATTCTCAAAATACCTTAACTAATCTTATAGTAATTCATTTTGGTGGAATTCCATCCAAATATTTCATTTGGTCAATAGAAAAAGTAGATACTCAAAGATGAGGTAACATTCATCAATGACTATTTTGGTTTTATTCTTTCCTCAAACAATATAATTTATTTTCATATCATATTTATATACTATCGAATGTACTCTAAATAAAATGTTTTTTTTTATTTTATGGATATGTCCTTGAACATTACATATATCCATAAAATGAAATATAGAATCATCATTTGTGTGTACGTAAGACAACCACCTTGCTAACCGATTTCATTCATTCATCCATTACCACTTTTCAATGAATTAAATAACTATGGAATTGTATTTTATATATGGTAATTATTATTTATTTATTATTATAATGAATCTTTATTTCTTATATCACACACACCATTATGCTTTCTATTTTGTGGGAATATAAATACATTGCTCAACTTTATGATAGACTACTAACTCACGAAGCTATTTGATTTGTTCGTGGTTTACATTGTATTTATTAAAGATGGGAAGAGTAAAAATATGTAATAAATATTAAATGAAATGTATTATAAAATGGGAGTATACAATATAATTTTGTTTCATTCAATCGAATAAGACAACAGTAATAACATTCATGCATGCCTACGACCCACTGTCTCCATGAATGGTTTATTCCATAATCAAACTCTAATATTAAAGAATAACTATAATTAAATATATAATAAATATATGTGATATTTATATCCTTTTTATAATTCTAGATATGATTAAATCATAAAATAGGACCAATAATATAAAAAATTAAATATATATGAAAAAGTAAGCTGTTATCACTTGAAACATTACGAAAACATGGAATTGTTATTATAACATAAATAAAATAGCCATAAGAAACCCATATATGATATGATATTTTTGAATATGGATATTTAGGTGATATATAATAACATTATAAGTACAATACAAGTGTTTATAATGTGTATGAAGGATGTCAATTTTATGGTATTATATTTCTATCTCAGTTTTTTACTTTTGTGAGACAAATGCTATATTCACCTCCTCTTTCTTCTATGTGCTATATATTCTAACTATGAGATTAAATTGCGATTCTTCTACATAAAATGTATTTATTATCAAAATAAAATTTTTCATATAACATTCAATTATTTATTTTTTCTATTTAACAATGTGATAAATGAATTTTGACTCAATTTTCCATCATTGAAAAATATTTTTTGTTATGCACCTATATTCGTTTGTGAGGTGTATACCATACCAAAATTAAATGTTAAGTCATGAATATTTTTATATTCATGATACTTTATTAATTATTTAATATTATTATTTTATGTGTATTATGATTCATGTTTACCATAATTGTGATAGTTCATGTTACTTCTTATTATTTATAAATATAGATCATGAATCTTCTTCGATTGATTAAATATTATAATCCATATTAAAGTCATTTTTCATGAAATTATTTATCCTATAGTCAGTAATGATATATTAATATAACAGTAAAAGTTTCCACTCATTTTAAATAAGATAATTAAAAAAATTAATTAATTCTGAATATATTTATCTCTTTGGTTAGAAATATGATTTCTCTAAAATAAAAAAAATCTACATTTTTTTCAAAATTATATAAGATTATCCTGTTATTTTGACATGATATTTATACCCATGTCATTCCATTTAAAATAATTTATAAAAATAACCATATTGACAATTTATATTCAACGTATTTTTATAAATTTCAACACTAAAAAAATAATTTCCACCATATAAGGATTTATCCCAATCCATTACTATTATTACATTTAATCATTATTTTTGTTTTTTAAAAAATTATAATTATTGAAAATAATTTTATAATATTCTGCATATTTATTTCATTTTGATTTTTTGAAATAATAATATTTCCTGAACAAAATATGATTTAAAAAAATTCTTCAAAGTTGAAATAATTCATTCCTCAATAAATTTTTTATAATATTTTAATAATTATTATTTAATTAGGATTCAAAGTGGTTTTCAATGAAAACTATTTTTAGAATGTATTATTTTTTACATGTTTATTTTCATTGAAAGGATATTTCCAATACAAAATTCTTCATGCGATTATTCAAAATTCTTATTTGTCTATGATGAGATCCATTGATATAATTTGTGATTTGTTGGGGATAGGCTCAATTGACACCATTTTTATTATTTATTAAAATGGTTAATGTTTATGATGAAATGATATTTATGAAAACTTTTTACCATGATTGCACCCACTTATTTTTATGGTTAATGATATGATGAAATTAATCTAAAACCATTCACTTTTCCACATGTTATGAAATTATGAAATTATTAATACACCCATTTGATTTTCTGCGTTCTGTTATGATGAATATTTCATGATCTAGAAGAACACATAAATATGGTAACCAATTTGTGATTGGAGGGACATAAATCTCACTAAATTTGTGAATATATGTATATTATTATTCATGATTTAGTTATGAAATGATCGTGGATTGATCCTGGTACACTAAGATATGGTAAGTATATGTTTGAAACATATTACTTCTTCACAATATCTTCTAGGAAACTAATTACATCTTCACAATATTTTTTTGGCGTGGATTCATGTATATAGTTTTATCTGAGGGATTTATTTCATTAACATAACTTTATGAATTAACCTATTTGTATTTAAACATGTTCACATTTTTATATGCTGATTTTTATAACATAATCAAAATTCTTTTGATAATTTTATACTCTCATGACTCATGTTTTTTTCTTTAGGATTCATGTCAAATGAACTACCAATAATTTTTCCATGATTCATATTTATGAGAATTAACATGTAGGGTATTTTTTTATGGTTATCATCAATATTTCATTCACTTATTATTATGTCATGCATACATATATTCTTTGTTTTTTGAAATATGAGAATTTATGATAACCCTTTATTTTTATTTTCCTCATTATGAAGAATGGTTTTTGGTATGGTACGCTTGTGAAGACTACTAAAGGAGGTTGTATTTAGGAAAATTTTTGAAGATCCTTCACCATGATATGATATTATGTTTCCATGTTTCCAAAAGAACTAAAATAAAAGGATCACCGTGCATTTGTTTTTGTAGATACATTGTTTTTTCTTCATAAGACATTGAAATATTTCTATATACTTTTCTAGATCAACGAACAATGACAAAATGTGATTCAATGCCTGGTCTTCTAATAAATAATTATATAAATGTATAAAATATTTTATATACTACTCATGTGCAGTTTCTTAAATAAAATTGTATAAATCATAAAATGAATCATTGATCATAAATTAAATATCATGGTAACATCTATAATTATATTTTTACTCAATCAATGACCTAAAATTGGTTGGTGTGAGGAATTTATATTTGGATATCATTGGTGGGTGCCTTTAGATAAAATAAATAATTGAGTTTATTCATTTAATATAAATTAGACTATTTTATAACAGAAAGGTAGTTGTTAAAAAAATATACTGTTTTATCAAATTTACCCTATAAGAATTGATGGGTTCACCATTCCCCTTATATTGTTGAATCCCATATGATGATGATCAATCCCTATTTCAGGTAAGATAAGTATGTATTAAACATAATGACTTCTTAAATTTATTGTAAATAATGTTTTCGTGATGATGACTACTCTAGTATCCCTGTAGGACATTAATTATTATGGATTATTTCCTCTTTGATTAAATTCAATGACCAAGATCATCTTCATAACTTTCATCTTCACAAAATTTATCCTTTCCAGGAAACTAATTACCATATTATTTTATTATTCAACTATATTCGGACTTAAGATATATAGTTTCATGAACATTTTTAGTGTACTATTCGAAAAGATAACAGCAAATTTTTCATTTATTTTTCTCACGCAATTTATTTTATTTCTTCACTTGTTTAACCCCATTGTCCTAGTTTGACATTTTTGGGTGATATTTACCCGGACCAAAGACTCAAATTCATAGTGGAATCATGTGTGAGGTATGGATTGAAAAATCGTGGATAAATTGGGACAGATTACTTGTTGTCTGTGATCTAATTGTTGGTATTTTTTAAATGGAGATCTGAGGACCACAAGAGGCACATGGAATTACAGAGGATCATACAGATAAAATAAGAATCTGATTACTTGTTAATGGTGGTTTTAATTAATGACTCGACATATTACCTATCAATTAAGAGTGTGATGTAGTTGAAATTTGAATCCATGGAGACTAGATCTCGAATCATTGAAATAGATCTATGGTTCAATAATAACAACCACTACAGACATTGTTGTTCATGAAAAATACATTATATCCAGAAATATTATATGGGGTCTAGTGATTTAGCATTTTATAAGGACATTAGGAAATGTATCCCTCTTACGTGTTTTGCACCACTTCGCCAGGTGGTTAATCCATGATGAAGAGCCCATGTGTAGGAACCTATGAGGGATGATATGTCTGGAGGATTGATGAAGTGTTTGACCACCTACAAGGCATGAGATTGATATCTTGTTTGGATAACAAAAATTGAGAGTTTGTGAGGATGTCATTACGACATTGGAATTTTGATGTCACTATGGATAATATAAGTTCCATGTGATGAAATTTGGCATGAATGAAACCACTTCCATGTATATGGCTTTGATGAAACAAATCATCTTGTCTTACTTGGAACATTTTTTGGTTTTCATCATTGATGAAAATTGAATCTACTCTAGGATAGAGGAGGATCGCGAAGGGATCATGAGAATGGAACTATATTTCTATTTAGAGAAAAAAATTATGGAATCATCTTGATGTTCCAATTATAGATTCATGAGGTACACTTTTTATGGATTGCAATTTCAGAGAATTGTTTAGCCATTGATCCAATGAAGATCGATGTAGTGCATTCATTTGATCTACTCACGAGTGTTTTGGAGTTGTGGAGCATTCATGGTTATGAGGTTTACTATAAGAAGTTTGTAGAAGACTTATCGCTCATTTCAGCCACATTGACCACCTTGATATTAAAAGGGAATCCTATTACCTGAATAGAGTAGTGCGAGTGTTCCTCTTAGTAACTAAGAATGAGGATTACGAGTTCAAATGTGTTTAGATTTACAATGGAGGGATTTGAGTATATTGTGTATTAGGATCCACCCGAAGATGTTCTCAGCCGCTGTTTGATGCAAAATCAGGTTGTTATACCATATGGGTCAAGGTATTTGAGACAGCTGGAGAAGAATGAAATGACTCACTACACATTGCTAGTAGTTGTAGTATTTCCCCCGAGGATGTGGAGGTACTCCCTTCAGGTGGATCGCATTGTGGTTTACTCCAACCAACTTAGTATTAGGTAATTCATCACATAATGATACTTGAACCAATGAAAATGGTGCTGGTTAGAGTTCCAGTAGTAGTATGACCTAATGATATTATAATATACAGGGAAGGGAAACATAGTTGAGGATTACCATAGTAGGATATCCCTAGATCACTTTATGTAGGAATCTTTTGAGCAAATTAAATCCATACAACCGACCACTGTGGAAAACATTGTATAATATTTCGTATATTTATGAAGTTTTTTCATCAGATTTTCTAGTGTTTGAGAGATTCCCAATAGAGATATAGCAGTTTTGAGGTATTTTTAGGAAATATATGAACATGGGACTCATTAGATCATTTTTTGAATCATGGAATCATGTGATACATTCTAAGCTATTAATAGAGGTCAAAATAAAGATGCTGGAGGAGGGGATTTGATAGTTCCAGACATCACCCCTAGATGGACATCTCAATGTGGGGAAAAAATAAAGGGAAATTGAGTATTAGTTTAGATGGTTTTTCAAAATATTATGTGTGTCAATTTCATTTCTTTGTTCCCCACTTGTATATATTTGAATAATGAGAACAATGTTCAAGAAGATGTATTGCAACCCTTTATGTTCCTAGTGTATATGTCTAATGAAATATCCATGGAATTTATGATAGATATTCCATAGGCAATGAAGGGCCATGAATCAATATGGGTAATAGTTTACTTGATCACAAAATTAGTAAACATTACTACTATCATTGAGAAATGTTTTGTAAATATTTGGGGGATGTTGTACCCAATAGATATTTTTCACGTCAATGGGGATCCCTCAATGATTATCTTGGATCATGACCCATGGTTTACATCATTGTCTTTGAGAGGTATTCAAGGGGAATTCATGACCCATATAATGTTGGTTTAACATACCATCCTAGATTACTGAAAAATGTGATTACTAGGCTGATCCTGACATAGCCCAAATGGAATTATTGATCCACCTGAGTTAGTGACTAGCACATTAAAATATTAAAGATAATGGTTCGAATGGTTTTTCCACATAAATAGTAAATTAAATAGTTAATTTTAGGTATTCTCAATAATAAAATCCAAAGGGGAAAATTCAATAATTTAAATAGGTATTTAAAACCATTGTACAACTACAAAGAACTAGAAAATAAATATAACAACACAAGTTACTAATGAAAAAAAACTATACATGTCCTATAGATCGATAAAAAGAATCGATTCTAAGTTCATCTTTTCCCGTTCTCAATCCTGGTTGAATATAATCTATAATAACTGAGTGGCTTAGGAAGTGTGTGACCTATACTACCAGTAGGGTCTCCAAAAAAATTTCAAAATAAGATTCAACATTAATTAGAAATACAATTATTTCATTTTTTTATAAATATGCATGGAAGCTAAAAATATTCTTTAAAATAAATAATTTGTTTCCTTTTAATTGATGGGCATACTTGGATCAATGGAAATATAATAATTTCATATATAATAGTTCTTATAAATCCATAATGAATCTGTAAAATAGTTTACAAATAAATGAATATATAAAAACAATAATAAATGAGAAAATATTCTTCTCCCATGAGGTAAGATAGTTATAGGTAATGGGATCCATGCACACTTGAATAAGAGATATTTGAAATATGTGTACACACATCTCTCAGACACTAGTCAAAGAAGACTCATCCCCAAACCATTGGGGATGTGATATGTTACACTTTTTTATTATTTTTGTAAATTATCCAGACTGTGTTGTCCTAAATAACTCTCTATCTATCACAACATGACCAGATGGTGCCTGTCCAGGACTTCCCAAGACATCCTCAAATAGTCCAGGGGAAAGAAACATGTTCTATTTATTCATATCACCCAAATGGTAGGAATTTTCTTAAGGTAGATATATGAACACACCTAGAAACACTTCGCTGCATCAGTTCATTGATAAAAAATTCTAGAATCTAAAATTATTTTCCACATCTGTCTCAATCCAAAGTACAAGAGAAGTACTAAAAGATTAATATGGATAAACACATGCCAACCGAAAATTTTAAATACTTTCATCATGATCAGAAAGAGGGGATCAATGTCAAATGAAACTACTAGGAATAACCTTGTCCTATATATGGTAAACACCTCTGTCAGTCATGTTCACTATGCCCCACTGTCCATGGGTCCTCTAGGATATTAAAAAAATATTATAGTCTACACAGTATGAAACACATGAGGGAAAATACCATGTGGGGGTTACTAAAAAATACACAATAGGCACCCAAAACCCCCAAAAGAAAAAATGGGAGAAACTAAAAGGAATAAGTAGACTAAACCAAGCCATATAGTACCGAAATGAGATAAAAACACCATCTCGTATAATAATTTATTATACATATCTTTTTGGCTCAGCCAATAGGGCCTATCATCCCAGAAATGTGAGAACACTATAAGGATACCCAGAATGACCAATATATACTTATCTCAGTTTCCATGTATCTTGAGGTTCTGACCTAATTTTTAGTATCATGATTTTAATCTAGGATATAACGGTAACATAAAACCCGAAGAACACACTCCATGAGGTCATCTATACATGACAAAACCCATCAAAGACATATAGTCAATAGGTTAAAACTCTATCGTTTCTATTTACACATTATAGAACATTACCCTTCATAAATAACCTTCTCTGTTCAAATGTATTTCCCATCACCTGAGGTCCTACCATTGGAAACAGGTTCCCCAAATAATGATATAAGAAACCATTTGGAAAGGCCCTCCCTTCACCAATGCATGTTATTGAGGGAGAACTTCAATGAACCAACCATCACTTTAATAAACTCAACCATTATATAATTAATGGACTTCCACCTCACCAATTGTTTTTATTTGATGGAGTACTACATCATAACTAAACTGAAAATCCATGTTCACCACTTCATGGAGATGGCCACACCTTATTTTTTAATGGGAAAACTAAATCCGAACAAGTAATCACTAATATCTTCTACAGGGTCCCGCTCCCCATAACTGTACATGATAGATGAAGGATCACCAACAATAAGAGTGGACCTAATTCCCACTGCGTCTTGGAGATGTGTGAGTACTACTTCATTTGTGTAGACCCACTATTACGATGAAATTTTGTATTAGGTTGTAGTTTTTTAAACTATTGTCAATGAAGACTAAAATGAATAAGTAAATGATGAAGAACTCCAAATTTATCCAGAGCCATGCATCATTGAATGATGGGTCATGTTGATATTTGAAAATTTAATAATGATCATTCAAAGATGAGAAGATGATGCCAGTTATATTAAATTTTGACTGGAACGTATGATCTTTCTAGAAGATAGGGTTTTTGGTATGTTTTGATACATTCCCTGGAGTATCTGGCGATGTAAGGACTGATTGATCAAAAATTATACTTCATGGTGGAAGGAGTTCGAGATGAAATCAAATGACTGTCGAAGAAGAAAAATTATATTGAATTAGTATGGTTGTTCTTGATGAAGTATATATTTAAGGTGGTGATGTTTCCTAGTGATTCCCAAACTATTGGACTTCCAAATCTGCATATTGGTTTTTGGACATGGAATTATTTCATAATAAGAGTTATTGAGATGTGTAAGGGGGAAGGAAATCAGAAAAAGAATCAAACCACATACCATGGAACATGGATCGCGTACCATGGTTTGAGAAACGTTTGCGGCTACAATCTTGGAAACAGAAATGGTAAGTGGAATGGTGTGTATAACTGAAAAATTTTTGCAGACACAGTACACGGTGAAGGTGTGTAGTAAAAGGTAAAGGAACATAGACCAGAAGACTCAAGGTACGTGGTGTAGTTTCATAGTTCGTTGGAGGGTCGCAATACATAGTGGATGATCATTGTATGAAAATAGATTTCAGTATGCATTGAATATTGTATGACATTGATAATTTGGATTAAATGTATTATAAAAAATTTTGGATATATTTTCATTATAAGGATTTATAATCCCATCAATAATAGGAGCATGAATTTGATATAAAAAAATCATGCTATAGAAGAACTTGGATAACTCCAAAAGTCATATACATGATAGATTCTATGTTTGATGATGTGGTATGTGAAATAAAAAATTGTTCATGAGTTGGGAAGGAGTAGTCTGTGGAAGAGATTTTTCATAAGGGAAAAATTTGTTTGACGGATATGAAATAATTTTCAGAATTTGATGTAGAATCCACAGAAGGAATAAATAGTACACAAAGTTGGTATTCAAAGGCATTACATGAAAGAAGTATGAGAAGGTGTAACATAAAAGGGGTATACCGAGGGGGTATATAGAGGCCATATGTTGAGTCAGTACGCAGATGTAGTGAACATAGAAGGCACAGAACGTGGAGCAGGCACAGTAGTCAGAGCAAGCATTATACGCTGAGCAGAATCAATGATAGTTTTAGGAAACAAAAACATCATAAAGGGAATTTGTGATTCTAGAGAGTAAAAAATTGAAGAAGTTATAGTGAATTAATTATATTTATTGAATGAGAAAATAGAATATAAAATGCCATCAATTTACGACATAGATGCAAGCAGTGTCTCTTGGTGAATAGAGAAAATGTCTTTTCATGCTAATCTGTTGAAACAAACATCATGGAAAGAAACTGAGTGAGACATATCCCAAGGAAGTGACCTAAGGGGTGTTAATGGAAGTGATCTGAGGGAAGTATTGGGATAACCTTGATTATTTGTAAAGGTTGAGTTACTGGGACATAGTTTCTATTCCCAAACCATTTTAATTCATAACTAGTGAAGATTAGTGGAATTTGGTATGACTGATAACCTATGGGCATATGCTCCTTGGATGCATCTCTTAATAGTTAACCATGAAAAAAGATCTGTTTTGTCCTTCTACATGTTTTATATACATCACATATCAATCATAAATGTTTAAAAATGTTTCTTCCAGTGTGGGAACAACATCCATTAAAGAAGAGAAACTGTTGAATCCCTGATTCACCCCAACTAGGGTGGTCTAGGGAACATGAATTTGTATCAGAGTAAAAATGTTTACGTATGATGGATACAAATCAATAATTCTATTCAATCGAGGATTTGAGTTTTCCTTCCAAATTCAACAATGGATAGATATATTGATGAAATATTTGTTATATCTGAGCTTATGTCATTACACAACAAGTCCTTGACAAATATGAAAAATAAATATAATAGATTGTGGAAGAATCCCATCATTTATAATGAAGAGGTAATATCTTATTCTCCTTTAAATTTAGAAAATAATAATGTTTAAGGATTGGAATGAAAAGTCTCAGAATATCAAGACGTATGTGCTTTCACCATTGATCAATCATTAGCCTCATATGAAATTGATAGACTTCAAAAATACATTTATGATATCTAAGAAGATATAGTATTTAGTATTCATAGAATATTTCAATTCATAGAAGAGTAAATCACCCTTCTATGAATAGTAGAAATTCTATGGAGGATGTCTTGGTAATGAAAACGTCATAATGTTATAATCTCTCTAGGAAAATTGAATCCATTTAAGAAACAAGGAAGAAAGATAAAACAAATAAATAAAAATGGTTCAAAGAAGTTTGAAGAGGAAAAGAAAGTCAGAAAGGATCTTTATGAAATGATCCCTATGATTAAAGGGACATTAAAGCATTACACTGATGTAAACAGTCAACAATTGGAAGTGATATCCAATAAGATCAAGGAAGATGACTCTTCGATTCAAAAGAAAATTACCCGACATGCGGAATAATTTGTTAGAATGAATATGGTTTGTGAAAATAAGATGAGTATTATTAAATACTAGAAGATCATTATCATTTATAAATGTCGAGAATTGGAAGCTCAGTTGACCAATATACGGAGGACACATATTAAGACTTCATAACAGAATGAATCATTTGTTGATGGTAGTAAATACTCACTAGACAATTCTACTATCAAAAGACCACCAACATGAGATATGAACATCAGGAATTAACTAACAGATCTATCACAGGAAGGGGATAAAGTTAAGGTAACATCCATACCATCTTGTATTGTTGTTTCTAAATATGTTTCTACAAAAAGTTCAATTTGGAAGATAAATTATAAACAATTATGGATGAGGAAATATGAGGAGAAAAAACCTAAAACCATGACTAGGATGGATAAGAAGAAAACGTTGGAATATGGTTCCCCAAATATAGTGCAAAACATTAAGATAAATGTCCAAAAACATTATACCAAATATATAATGAAGGCATATTTCGTGATTCAATGTTGGTTCAATAATAGATTGGGGCATCATGTAATGTATTGTTGGTAGAATCAATTAGATGAAAAAGTATAGAGAAAGCCTATATCAATGAGAAGAAAGGGAGATTAGAAGAAGCAACATCTTCATGTCCAGAATAATATGTTTACCACAAATAGATTTGGAATTTCTGATAGCATTTGGGATGTATGAAATGGTAGTGGTCACAAGGTAGGTATATTCCCATCTCAACATTCATTCACTTTTGATAAGAAAAGAAGACCTCTAATGTCAGATATGTATAAAGCAGCTACCATGGGAAGAAATTAGAAGAATACTGTGAACACAAACATCCCTAAGAAGACCTCATATAGGGAATCTTGGAATACCCTTGATTTTAGATCCATGAAATTGAAAGGTAATTCTTCCAAAATTGATACTATGTGGGATGACACCCAGATGAACCTCTGTGGAAGATCCAATCCTATTTCAACAGTTCCAAATGAAATGTTTGTCATCTAGCAATAATATTTGAAATTAATAAGGAAAATTGAAGATAAAAATGGCCAAAGATAATGGTAAATGAAAAGAATAACTTTTAGGTGAAGATGATAAACTATGTGAGAGAATGAAAACCAAAAGAAAAACAAGTGTTAAAGAAGATCTGTGAGGGAGATATATGAAATCCATTCATATTGCAAATAGTTTTCTATCCTTTAAACTTTGGAATGATGTAGTCATTAAATTGAGTAAGAATGTATCATTCATGATGGATTTTAATACGAACAACCCTCCATGTAAATCTAATGTAGATATGGGGAGAACCATGCCACATCAGCGTAGATCAAAAAATATGTTCAGATGTAAGAGAATGAAGACTGGATCCAATGCATCTTCTTTGTTGAGAAAACAATATCATCATTCCTTATAACAATAAAGAATCATGTATACACAACATTAGTCCTCTAATAATTTGTGTATTGTATTTGTGATTAACATACAAGGAATTTAATGTGAAGCATTCTCTCAAGTGGAGGAACTGAGAAGTAGAATGTGCTGTCAATTCTTGGTAGCATTTCTGAAGAAGTTACCATCCTTGTATGATTCGTCAATTTATATTCAAATATTAAAATAAGGAAGGATAACACTTGATAAGGATTATGGGGATAGTTTCCCTTGAGGGGGAGACAAATTAATATGCATCAATAATTGTTATTTAAATCAGTTTCAACATCAGTGAGTATTAAATGAAATTACACTAGAAATATCATGAAGATCATGTTATTGGAAAAGTTATGTTATTACACAATATCTATTCCTTGGTTACTTAGGAAGAAAATAATTTTACAAAGTGGAGTAACAGAATTAATCATTAACATAAGAAGAATTCATGTTCCTGAAGGCCAAATATCATTTCAATTGCACTTTAATGTTTTTGATCTGTTAATTGAAGTGAGTGAATGAGTTTAAGGGTTATTATTCCCTATCACCTTCAATTTCCTCATCCCTGAAAGAATTTGTAAAACCCTTGAAGGCAATGTTCCTGAGTTCTCATCTAACATTGTGTCATGATTACTGAATAATGTACAACCATATTGTCAAAATAAAATCCTATTGTTTTCTACACCAATCATTTCACATGTTGAATTATAGTGAATTGTTTGATGGCACATTTCCTAAGTATTGATTGATAACATTTTCCCATAAACATTGTATTTCTTGTCAATATGTTGGAGATAAGTGAAATTAATGTAAGTGGAGAGAGAAGATTATCATTTTGATATTGACACATTCATTCAAGGTGATCTTTAAGGTATTCAGAACAAAATAAAAAAGGGGAGATTGTTCGTAGCACATTGTGTATAAGGTTTCATTTTTTGTAAATAGCTAACAATGATGATTAAAATGTATAATGAGATGATAAATAACTTCAAATTATATGAGAGGCCTGAATTATTATATTGAGAATTCATGTAGAGATTTGAATATTTAATAACGATCATACAAAGATGAGAAGATGATGCCTGTCATATTCAGGGATGACTAGAAAGACTGATATTGTTAGAAGATAGCGTAGTTGGTATGTTGCAGAAATTTCCTGGAGAATCTGATGATGCTATAACATATCATTCAAATATTATATATCACTAAGTAAGGGGTTATTGATGATAGATGGTGATTTTTGACGATGACATGTTATTGTAAATGAACATGGGTGTTCTTTTCAATGCATATATTTAAGGTGTTTCCATTTCCTAGTGTTTCCCAAATTCATAGATCACAAACTTAGGAATTTGTTTGTCAATGTAAGTATTATTCCATTGGAGTGAATAATAATTGTAACAGAAATAGAAATCGGCCAATGATGAAAACTGTATAACTCTGATCATGGACTGCGTACCATCTTCTGAGATTAGTTTGAGGATGCATACCATTTAGAGGAAATGGAATGCAGAACAATGCATATAAATTATAATAGTTTGTAGTGATGGTGTGTGGTGAAGAAGTACAGTATTGGGAAAGGTACATGGAATGGTTCACACAACAGGTCATGGTACTGAAAATGGTTCATTGTGGAAGGAGTTGTGGTATGTATAATGGCTCATTATTAGCAGAAGAGATGCAGTTGTTGGACCAGCAATCACATTTTACGTGGTAAAGGTTCACAGTTTTCCAGAGGGTTTTAGTATGCTATGGAGGCGCACTGTACGCGAATCGAGATCATTATGCGTTGGTGTTTGTCACACATTGAAAATTTTGATAAAATGAATTAGTGAAATTTGTTGATTTATCTTCCTACATAATGAATGTTAATCCCATAATTAAGAGGAGAATGAATTTGATATAAAGATATCATCACTGTGGAAGACATCAGCTATGTCCAAATGTGGTAGGGAGGAGAGATTCAGCACATGATGATGTTGTACTAGAATTAAAAAATAATTCCTGAAATTTGAAGGAGTAGTCTGTAGAAGAGATTTATCTTATGGGGATAAATTATAGGTGGGAGATGAAATAATTCATAGAATTTGATAAATAAGTCCATTTAAGGTTGAAATAATATGCCAATGTGGTATGTAAAGGCTGTACATGAATACGGTATGGGGAGGCATTACGCGATGGCAGTACATTGAGGAGGTACGCAAAGGTAGCATACTGTGAATGTGTGGTACCTAGAGTAGGTGTGGTACGTCAGGCAATGGTTATATATGGAAATGGTGTGGAATGTAGACCCAGTGTAGTATAGAGTGTAGGCATGATTTGGAAATCAAAGACAATCTGCAGAATCGAGTACATTTTGTGGAAATGGAAACATAATAAAAGGACTTTGTGATTCTCATGAATAAAAAGGGAAGATGTTCTAATGAATTCAATAACTTAACTATATGAGAAAACTGAATATAAATCATAATCAATTTGTGAATATGATGAAATAATTGTATCGTGATGAATATAGAAATAGACTTTTCATGCCAATCTGTTTAAGTGACCTTCATGTTGATAAACTGAGTGGGACCCGTCCCAAGGTAGTGAGCCACGGGGAGTCAATGGAATCGATCCAAGGGATGAAATTGGATATCTTTTAAAAATTATAAAGGAAATATGTATGGGATAGAGTGACTATTCCCAATCCTTTGAAATCCACAACTAGTGAAAATTAGTGTAATTTGGTATGGTCTAAAACCTATCAGTGTTTGCTCGTTGGACATATCCCATAGTGGTGAACCATGTCAAAAGTGTTTTGTTTCCCATATAATTTTTTTAAATACTACACATATCCATCATATAGTTTTAAAAAAGGTTCTACCAATACATGAAAAAGATCCAGTAACAAGGAGAAAAAGTTCAATCCCTAATTCACCACCTCATTGTATGGCCTTGGGTCCTTCAATGAGTACAAGAGTCCAAAGGATTACATTTGTCGGGTAATCTTCAATAATTCTATTCAGAAGATGATTTGATTTTTATTTATTGATTCAATAATGAAGAGTTTTATTGATGAATTTTTAGTTATATATGACCAGGATCCTTTACCCAGTAGGACCATAACAGACATGAAAAAGAACGAAAAGTGATATTTGAATAATTACCTCATATTTAACGAAGACGTATTATATCATTATCCATGCCATTCAGCCAGTGGTAATGTTTCAGTCCTTTATAGAAAAGAACTAAGAGATCAGTAGGTATGTGTTTGCAACGGAGATTAATATTTAGCCTTGGATGAAATGGATAGACTATGAAAATAAAATTATGATATCTCTTAAGATAGAGTTGTTAGTGTTTTTAGAATATTACAATGTATGCAAGAGGAAATCACCCCACTAAGAAAAGATGAATATTATTTGGAGGATGGTATGGTAAAAAAATATCAGAATGTTATATGCTCTCCATGAATTATTATGACTTTGAATAAACAAGAATGAAACATGAAATAAATACATCAAAATAGTTCATATAATTTGTAGAGAAAGAGAGATTCGGGAAGTCTCTTTATAAAAAGATCCTTGTTCATGAATGTAAATTGAAAAATTGCATTGATGACATGGGTCAACAATTGGATGTGATATCCATGAAGATCAAAGAACATGACTCTTTGATTTTGAATAAGACAAACCAGCTTGAGGAAGAGCTTGTTATAATAAATAAGGATAGTAAAGAGAATATAACTATTATTAAAGATCAAAAGGTCATTCTCAATAGGAGATTTCTATAATTGAATTCTCATTTACCAATTATAAGAAAAAACATATTTAGAGATCAAAAATATTAATCAATTGTTGCTGGTAGTCAATGATCAGTGTAGGATTCAACTATTAAAAGAACTTTAACATTATTAATAAGATCATTAATTTAATAACTAATCTATCAGAAGTAACAATGGCAGTTAATGTACCATCCATACCAACTTGTACAATTTTATCTAAAATTTTTCTAAAAAAATTAGCGGCTGGATGAAAAATTATAAACAAGTATGGATGTGTAAATATTAAGAGAAGAAACCTTCCACCATTACAAGGGTGGATAGGATGAAGATGATGAAATATGGTTCCCCAAATAGAGAAAAAAATGTTAATAATAAGTCCCCACAACAGTATACAGAATATACTAAGATGACATGATGTTTGGTTCACTGTTGGTTCTGCAAAAGATTTGGGAATCATGAACTGAATTGTAGGTACAATCCATTAAATTAAAAATCAAAGAGAATGACAATATCAATGGGAAGAACGAAATAGAAGAAGAAGAAAAATCCTCATGTCCAAAAGAATTTTTTTACTAAAAATATTTATGGAATTATTGATATCATCTATGATGTATGAAATGAAAGTTGTCATAAGGTAGGTACAAGCCCATATCAACATGCATTCACTGGTGATATAAAAAGAATACCTCAGATACTGACTATGTTTACAGAATCTACCTCGGAAAGAAATCTGATGAACATTTGGAACACACACAAACCCAAGAAGATATCATGTAGGGAAACTTAAAAGTACATGATTTTAGATCCATGAAATTAAAAGGCAATTCATCCAAAAGTGAAACTTAGTGGTGTGACTCTCAAATGAACCCGTGTGGAAGATATATACGTGCAGAAACTATTCCAAATGTCATTTTGGTCATCTGGCCAGATGATTTGAAAATAATAAGGAATCATGTAGATGAATAGGGCACAGTTAGTGATAAAATAATTATAAAATGTCTATGTGATGAAGATACAGTACATGAGAGACTGAACACCAAAATAGAAACATTAGTTAATGAATTTTTTTATGAGAGATGTATGAAATCTAGTCACATGAAAAAATGGTGTCTAAAAATTAAAACCATATAAAGGTGTTGTCCACTAAATGTGTAATAATGTATCATTCATGATGGATTTTAGTAATGACTAATAACAATGCAATGTAGTGGATAATGTGGAAAGAACCCTGAAAATTCAGCATAGATTTGAAAATATGTTCAGATGTGTATGCATGATGACTGGATAAAATGGTTGATATTGGTTGAGAAAACCATATTTTCCTTCAATGTAACATTAAGAATCATATAAGAACCACATTATTCCCTTAATAATTTGAATAGGTTATTTTTTCTGATTATACAGGGAATTGAAGGTGAAGCATGCTCTCATGCATATGACCTGATAATGGGAGAATTCTTTCAACTCTTGATATCTTTGCTAAATAAGTTACCATCCTTGGAAGATTATTCTATTCATATTAAAATATTAAAATCCTAATGGATATCATTTTATGAAGATGATGATGAATATTTCCCATGAGCAGGCGATAAATGAAGAAACATCCATAATATTTATTTCAATAAGTATCAATGTCAAATGGTATTAAATTCCAATACAATGGAATTTTCATGAAGAAACTGTCATTGGAAAAGGAATGATATTTATCAATATCCCATCCTCGGTTACATAGAATGATGAAGAGTTTATAAACGGGTAGTAACTTAATTAATCAGTTACATACGAAAAATGGAAGTGCCCCAATGCCACCTATCTAGAAAATTACACTTGAATGTCTTTCATCTGTTTATTAATGTGAGTGTAGGAGTTTCAGTTTGATTATTCCCTATCACATTCAATTTCTTTATCTTTGAATGTAATTGTAAAACACTTAAAGACAATGTACATGAGTACTCTTCTCATATGGTATCTAGATCACCGAATAATGGAATGTCGTGTTGTCTAAATCAAATCTTATTGTTTTCTACATTGAGCATGGCCCATGTAGACATAGAGTGAAATGTTTTATGGCACATTGCTTAAGTATGGATTGATAAAATTATCCTATAATCATTAATTTCTTCTCAATATGGGATATGATATGTGAAATCAATGATTGTGGAGAGAGAATATTCTCATTTTTATTTTGACATATTCAATCGAGGTGAACTTTAAGGAATTCACGACAAAAAAAAATTTGGGAGATTGTTTGGACCACTTTGTGTAGAAGGTGGTAATTGTTGTCAATAGTTCTCAATGAATATCAAAATGAATAATAAGATGAAGAATAACTCAAATGTTATTGAGAGACTTTCATTATTGAATGTGGGTTCATGTGGAAATTTTCATAATTATGAATGATCATACAAAGCTTAGAGATGATGATGCCAGTCATATTCAGTGATGACTAGAAAGGCTGATGTTTCTATAAGACATGGAAGTTGGTAAGTTGCAGTACATTCCTGTAGAACTTGACGATGATGAAACTGATCATTCAAAGAGTACATATCACGGTGGAAGGAACTCATGAATAAAGTCATAGACTGTTTAAGAATAAAGATGACAGTGAATTATCATGGTTGTTATTTCCGATGAATATATTTATGGTGGTTCCACTTCCCAATGTTTCCATAATTATTAGACCTCAAAATAGGGATTTTGTTTTTCGGAATGGATGGATTTCACCATAGGAATTAACGAGACTCACAATGGAGAAAGAAATTAGAATATGAAACAAACATTATACCTTGGAACATGGACTATTTACCTTGTTCCATGAATGTATCATTTTCGGGTATCTAGCAGTGGATATGGTATGCAGAGCGGTGTGTAGAACTGAAAATGGTGTCTAGTGACGGTATGCGGTGTAGGTGTGTGGAAAGAAAGAATGGTATGCGGAACGGTTTGTTGAATGGGTCGTGGTACCAAAAAATAGTACGCAATGAAAGGAGTTTTGGTAAGTGGAATGGATTGTTTTTGGTGGAAGAGATGCAGTACATGGACTGGAAGACTCGCTATACAGGAATGGAGTTCAATATGTGGTGATGTTTTTACCACATTGAAATTTTGTATAAGATGGATTATAAAAACGTTAATAGTTATTTTACTATATATGAGGAGATAATCCCATCATGAAGAAGATCTCAAATTCAATATGAAAATATCATCACTGTGGAAGATCTCAACAATTTCTAGATGTCGTACGAATGAGAGATTATGTATATGAAGAATATGACTATGATAGACAAAACAATTCCTGAAATTAGATGGAGTAGTCTACATAATTGATTTTGTATAAGGGGAAAAGTGGTATCTGTGAGATGAAATAATATGAAAAATTTGAAGAAGATGTCTGTATAAGGAATAAAATGTATCCCAAGGTATTACACGAAGGCGGAACATAAAGGTGGTATGCAGAGGTGGTACACAGAGGCAATACACAAAAGTAGCATGTAGAGGCAGTGTATAGAGAAGACACAGTACAGAGAACAAGTGAAATATTCAGAGTAGGAGTAGTATGCCGAGAAAGGGCAGTATGCAGAACATGCACAGTACACAGACTAGGGGCCATACGTAGTGCATGCATGGTACGTAGATCAGAGATTGTCTATAGAATCATGGAAAATTTGCAAAAATGAAAACTTCATAAAGGGAGTTTGTGATTCTATAGAATATATAGGGAATATGTTCTAGTGTATTAAGTAATTTCACTATAGGATATAATTGAATATAAACAACCATCAATTCTAGACATCGATGTTAGAAAAGTATCCTGATGAATACTGACAAATACTTTTCATGTTAATCGGTTGATGCAACCTTTTGGTTAATTAATTGAGTGAAACCTATCCCAAGGTAGTGAGCCAAGGGGAGTAAATGGATGTGATTCGAGGGACATTGGGGGATATACCAGAATATTTATAATGTATGTTTTCTTGGAACATAGAGACTATTCACAAACCATTGTAATTCACAACTAGTGAATATTAGCATAATTTTATACCACTGAAAATGTGACGGAGAATTCCCCTTAGAAGTATACATTAGTGGTGACCCGTATAATTAGTTTTCCCATATTCATGTTTAAATTACTACACATATCCATCATATAGATTTAAACATGTTCCTTACGATGTGGGAACAATATCTTGTAATGACGAGAAGAGTCGAAACTGTAACATCCCCAAATGATAAAGGGGTAAATGAATAAATGATATGACTCATGTCAACAAGGTTCACCTTCTTTTTCGGGAGCCTGTCGGATTAGAACTCCATTGTTAAGCATGCTTGGCCTGGAGTAGTGATCAGGATGGGTGACCTCCTGGGAAGTTTCTCAGGGTGTGTGTGAGTGAGGACAAAGCCCACCGGAAAGGACATGTGATGGCCTGTGGGGACTGTCATTAGTCAGATGACCCGTTCAGGCACGTGGGTGGACCCGGGGGTGGGCCCCATGTGTCTGCGGGGCAACTGTTGGTACCTGGTGGGCCAGGACCCGACGGCCATGTAAAGGCGGGGTGGCTGAGCTGTCACCGGGGCCCGATTGTCACATTTGGTATCAGAGGAGGAACCCAGCCTTAAGTGCAGTGCACTACTTGGGTTGTGAGACGTAGGGCCCACAACGAGGATGTTGTGCTCTAAAGGGGGGGTGATTGTAACATCCCCAAATGATAAAGGGCTAAATGACTAAATGATATGACTCATGTCAACAAGGTGCACCTTTTTTTTCGGGTGCCTGTCGGATTAGAACTCCATAGTTAAGCGTTCTTGGCCTGGAGTAGTGATCAGGATGGGTAACCTCCTGAGATGTTTCCGAGGGTGTGTGTGAATGAGGACAAAGCACACTGGAAAGGACATGTGTTGGCCTGTGGGGACTTTCATTTGTCAGATGACCCGTTCGGGCACGTGGGTGGACCCTGGGGTGGGCCCCACGTGTCTGCGGGGCAACTGGTGGTACATGGTGGGCCAGGACCCGGCGACCATGTAAAGGCGGGGGGGATGAGATGTCACCAGGGCCTGGTTGTCACAAAAACACTGATTCACCCCCTCTCTGGTGGTGTAAGGTCCAATAATTGGTATCAATGTGTAATGGTCTACTTATATTAGATACTATTCAAAAATTTAAATTCATAAAAGGATTTGAGTTTTCATTCCAGAGTCATCAATGAAGATATGTCTTGATGAATGATTAGGTATATCTGAGAAGAAGTTTTTACCTAGTAAGACCATGATGAACAGGAAGAAGAATGAGAATATATTGTTTGAGAAGTCATTTTTTATATGGAATTGGTAGTATCTTTTTCTAAATTCCATTCCAAAAATGAAGAGGAAATCACACAACTAATAAAAGAAATAGACTCTATGGAGGAAGCCCTGGAATACATAATATTAGAATGTTATAATCTCTCATGAAATATTGAATCATTTCATGAAAAAGGGAGAAAACTGAAATAAATACATCAAAATGGTTCAATGAAGTTGAAGAGGAAGAGTGAGTTTAAAAGTATCTTTATGAAAATTTCCATGTGCATGATGGGAAATTGAAAAATATTCATTGATTTAAGGGGTCTAAAATTGAAATGGATATCCCAGAAGATCAGGGAATGTGACACTTTGATTCATTATAAAATCATCCTACATGAGGAAGGATTTGTTAGAATGAATATGGATTGTGAAGAGAGGATGACTATTATAGAAGATAAAAAGGTCATTGTCACTAGGAAATATATATAATTTGACACTCAGTTGACTAAAATTGATAAAACAAATATTGAGACTTTAGAAAATAATGAAACAGTTGCTTCTAGTACTTAGTTATCATTGGAGGATTCTACAGATAACCTATCTCTATCTTGTGGTAAGAACATCATGACTTCACCCACTGATCAATCACATGCAGCTAAGAAAGTGAATTTAACATCCATAACAACTGTTAACATTGTTTCTATATATGATTCTACAAAAATTGAAGGTTGGAATAAATATTATAAACCAGTATGGATGAGGGACGATGAGTAGAAGAGTCCTCCCACCCTAGCTTGGGTGTATAGGAATAAAAATCTGGAAGATGGTTCCCTAGATTGAGGACAACACATTAATAAGGAGGCCCAAAAACATTATACCAAAGATATAAATATTTCATGATTTTTGTCTCAATGTCGGTGTTTTAATAGATTTGGGAATCATGCACTAGATTTTAGGTACAATCCCATACATGAAAAACCACAGAGAAAGCCTATATCAAAGGGAATACCGCTAGAGAAGATGAACCAACATCCGCAGGTTCAGAAGCATCTATTTATCACAAATTAAAATTTAATTCATGATAAAATTATTGATTTACAAAACATTATTGGTTACAAGGTAGGTACTATCCCATCTCTACATGATTTCACTATTGATAAAAAATAAGACCTGTGATTCTAGATAAGTATAAAGAAGCATCCTTGGGAAGAAATCAGAAGAATATTTTGAAAACCAACATCTCCTAGATATTCTCAAGTAGGGATGGTGATAAATCCATAAATTTTATATCCATAAAATTTAATGGAAATTCATCCAAAAGTGAAACAATGAGATATGACAATAAGATGAAGCTTTGTGGAAGATCCAAACCTGCTGCAATAGTTCCAAATGAAATTTCAATCATCTAGACAAATGATTTGAAAAGAATAAATATTCATGAAGATTAAATGTATAAGGATATTGATAATGGAAAATTAAAGCTTTTACATGATGAATATAATGTAAATGAGAGAATCAAAATCCAAAATAATAACTTGTGAAAAATATGTTATTTCTGAGAGATGTGTAAAATCTAGTAAAATTGAAAAAATGTTTTCTATCCTTAATACTAGAGAAGGAATCAGTCTTTAAAAGGAGTAAGAATGTGTCATTCTTGATGGATTTTAAGAATAACAACTCTCCATATAATGTACATGATAGAGTGAAGATAACCATTCCACATCATCCCCAATCAAAAAAAATTTTCTTATGTGGAGCATGGAGAAATATGAAATTGATCATATTGGTTTATGAAACCATCTCATCCTTCCTTCTAACATTTATGAAGTAAGGAGGAACCACCTTATCGCATAAATTATTTATGTATTGTATTTTTCCTAATTATACTAGGAATTGATGGTGAAACATGATCTCAGGGGGAGGACCTGAGAAGTAGGGAATGTTTTCAACTCTTTATAGATATGCTAAAGAGGATACCATCCTTGGAAGATTCATCATTTGACATTAGAGTAAAAGTACGAAGGTTTATCCTTGATAAAGATGATGCAGATTGTTTCCCTCGAGGGGGAGGCAAATGAATAAGCTTCCAAATTTTTTATTTCAATCAGTATCAACATTAGTTTCTATTATTTCTAATTACACTGTAAATTTAGGGAATAACATTTCATTGGAAAAGGTATGTTATTTTTCAATATATTTCCCATGGTTACACAAAATTATGATCATTTTACAATGGAGGAGTAACTGAATAAAATAGTGACATAGGAATAATGGATGTGCTCCAAGGCCACCAATCCATCGAATTGCAGTAGAATTTTTTTGATCTATTTATTGAAGTTATTACATGAATATTAAGATGATTACTCCCAAACAAATTCAATTTCATCATCATGGAATGAAAGTAGAAGACCCTTGAAAAAAAGTACATGGGTTCCCATCATATGTGGTATCATGATTTGTGTATAATGGAAAACCATGTTATCTAAATGATATACTCTTTTTTTCTATACCGATAATTTCTAATGTTGACTTACAATGATTTTTTTGATGGAATGTTTCATTTGTATTTATTAATATCCCTTTTCCCATAAAATTTTTCCTCGTTAATAAGGGGGAGTGAAGTGAAATGAATGTAGAGAGAGAGAGAGAGAGAATATTATCATTTTTAAATTGACACATTCATTTGTGGTAAACACTATGGTATTGAAAAAAAATAATATTTGGAATATTTTTTGGACCAATTTGTTTATAAGGTTGTATTTTTTTCAGCAGTAGTCAATGAAGATCAAAGTGAAATAGTAGATGAATAAAAAAACCAAAGTTATTGAGAGACATGAATTATTTCAAGGGGGATCATGTGGAGATTTTATGATTCTAAAATGATCAAACAAAGCTGACAAGATGATGCTAGTCATATTCAGTGTTGGATAATAAAACTGAATTGCTATAAGACAAAGGCGTTTGAAAGATGGAATACTTTCCCTGGAGAATCTGATGATGCTGTAATTGATCATTCAAATAGTATATATCACGATTAAAGGAGTTCGTGATGAATTCCGCTAACTTATGAAGAAGGAAGATGAAAGGGAATTATCATGGGTGTTCTTTAGTATGTATATTTATAATGTGGTTCCATATCCGACTATTTCCCAAATTATTGGACCTCAAAATCAGGATTTGGTTTTTTGAAATTTAAGGATTTATGTATATTATTGAACATTATGTGGAATATTGAAGGAAATCGGAAAATTATGCAAACAAAATACCTCAGAACATGGACAACGTACCATACTCTGGGAATGGTTCATGGCTATGTACTTGTTAGTAGAATTGGTATACGAAGTGGTGTGAAGAACTAAAAATGGGTTGCAATGACGATATAGAGTGAAGGTGTGTTGTAAGCGGGAAATATATATAGAATGGTTAGCAGAAAGGGTCACAATACCAAAACAATGGTTCGTTGTTGATGAAGTTGTGGTACGTCGAATGTCTCATTATTTGCAGAAGAGATGTAGTACATGAACCAGTAAACTCACAGTACGTGGTGACGGTTCTCAGTTCACCACAGTGTCGTTTTATGTGGTGTAGGATCATTGTACATTAATAGATTTCAGTATCCATTGATGTTTTTACTATAATGAAAATTTATATAAAACATATTAGAAATATTTAAGGAGTTATTTCCCTATATAAGGAGTATTAATCCCATCATTATGAGAAGAAAAAATATTATTAGAGAATATTATCTAGGTGGAAGTTCTCGGCTAAGTCCAAAAGTGTTATGCTGGAGATATTCTTTGTTGGAAGGAGTGGTTGAAAAAAGACAAAACAATTTGTGAAATTGGAAGGAGTAGTCCGCGAAATATATTTTTCATAATGTAAAAAAACTGGTATCTGGTAGATGAAATAATTTGCATAATTTGAAGAATATGTCTGCCGAAGGAAGAAACAGTACACCAATGAGGGACGTGAAGGTGGTACTTAAAGGAAATACATGAAGGAAGTATGTAGAGGCTATACGAAGAGTCCATACACAGAGGCGGTATGCAGAACCATCACATAGAGCAGGCGTAGTATGTGGAGAAGTGGCAGTATGCAGAGTAGGAATGGAACAACATGTTGGGGTGGTACATGCTACATGCATGGTTTTCCGACAAGTTGCGGTATGTAGATCAAGAATTAAACATAGATCAGAGACCGTCTACAGAATCAAAGAAAATTCACAGAAATTATAACATAATAATGTCATTCTATGTTTCTATTGAATATAATGGGAAGAAGTTGTTTTTCATTTAGTAATTTCATGAAAAGATATAATTGAATATAAATGAAAAATAATATGGGACATCGACACATGTAGAGTCTCGTGAAAAATAAAGATAAATAATTGTAAGTCCAATATGTTGAAGTGAAGTGTATGCTGGTAAACTGAGTAAGATCTCATCAATATAGTAAACCGTGGGGAGTCAACAAAAGTGATCTGAGGGATGAAATAGGCTATATCTAAACCATTTCAAAGGCAGTGTTCCTGGGACAAGGTGACTATTCCCAAACCATTTAAATCGAAATCTAGTGATGATTAATTGAATTTGGTATGATTGGAAAACAAATGGCATATGCTCATTAGATTTATCACTTTATGATTAACCATGTATAAAGTGTTGTTTTATCCTTATGAATGTTTTAATTAATTCACATATCCATCATACATGTTTAAATAAGTTACTACCAATATGGGAACAATATCCAGTAAAGAATATGATAAGTTGACACCCGGAATCATCCCCCTCTCAGGGTGGTCTAGGATTTTCTACCCACACTCTAGTCAAACTGGAGAGTGATACTCAATTTATATAACATGTGTTCCCATAACACAGGGAGTTAAACTATTGGGATAAATGATCTTATCCATTTTATGAAAGGGGAGTGCCACTTTACCCACACAATTACTACGGGGGACATGCACCCTGAAACCACTATAGAGTACCAAACCCATGCTAGAGGACTTAAACCTGATACGAAATAGTATTTAAAACCCTAATATAATAACATGAATAAAGGTATTGCTCCCTATAATGACATGTGATTTCTAACCTACAAGGATAAGGACATTACCCCCTAACTAGATATGGGTGTAACTGCTAAATATATATGTTACATAGGGAGGAACTGTACCCTGACACGATAGGGGAGTACCAATTCCATATATGGAGGACCTTCTCCCTTTTAAAATGTTTTAGCGAACACACAATCTAGCTAACAGGTATAGAGGGCCTTCACCCTGGAATAAAAAAGGTCCACACTATCCAACTACATGGATGATAAAGACAACCCATAGCCTAAAACATCAGGGGATTACAAACACCTGATGATCTGACCTGAAGATATAGAACCCAAGACTATAATTTTGGGTTCCACATATATAAAAAAATATAGGTTAAAGGGAAACTCATATCTTGAATCTATAATAGAGTACATGTCCAAAATTGTAACTCTACGAACCACACCACTCTCCAGAATCGATTAAGAGACACTAAAAGGAGAGACCCATTTATCATATCTCACACCATAAAAATGACCTGGGGAGGGGACTCATTCCCTTTTACCACTCATAACTACTAGCCTAAAAGTGTAGGAGAGAGTCTAATGGACCTTCATATTATGGTAAAATGGATGTGTTCTAATATCGATGTCAACCTAGTGATTCGCCCAAATAAATTCCAAAGGATATTTACTTCTACGAAGAAATCATTCTCTACACACATCACATTTTATCTTGTAGGTCCCTATAGAGGCCTCCATCACATTATACAAGGAATTTTATTCAGTATTGGATATATGAAATCCCAAATCGGAGATCCTATTATGAATATATCCACGTTGGAAAATCTCAATAATATCCTTAAATGAGTACATGACATGAACTGGGGTCCCCAATCCATTTATGACATAAATCATGGATTTATAAATATTATTAGTAATAATCTGATGTATTAAGAATAAATCCAAATTCATTATATTCTCCCATAAAATGAATATTTTTTCCCCTAAATAGTGAAATCCTAAGCATGAGGGAATAAAACGAAATTTCCACTAGGTCTACAAATAAAACATTCTCCCCATGGATTGTGATAGTAGTTCTAAGAAAACACTCATGGAAACCACCATGAAAAAAAAACTCACTTTCACATCTAACCATGTCATAATCATGCAACATATAGGCATATTTCACCTTAGCTATGGCATGTGTAAAATCACCAATCACAATGTTACATCTTTAGTCAAAGGGTTATTTGGTACAACAAAACACTAGCCTACTAACGATATAGGAGAATCCCCATAATTCACATCCACCCTGGATGGTCTTCTCTAAAACCTCCAAATGTTTCATGAATTTTAGGTCGACCTTAAGCACACAATGGTAAAAATGAAACATGATAGGCCTACCCAAGTGTGAACACTTGGTCTTACTAGGGCCTTCACCCGTGAGCCTCAACCTATAACACAACATTCCATAATAGAAACACTACCATACCCAATTGTTTTGTCCCATTCAATAATGGATGGTTGGTAACCTATCCAAACTATTGGAATAACATAGGGTATAAATCGTCCCATGTAGAATGATTTTCAAATAGGATCTTCGTCCACTATGGCTTCTAAAAAAATCCCAACTAGAAAAATATCCTTAGAAATACCAGAACCTTATCCAATAGAACATAGCACAACCTTTACCAGAACATAATATTGTAAAGAGCTCATCCAACACAAATAATAATTATACTCATAGGGTGGAACAAATTCACACACATGGTCTTGACTGGGTCACAAAAAATCTGTCTTTGTGAGTAAAGCATTCTTTTTCCTCCCATGACCAAAGATACTATAAATTTCTCTTCATAATCCTTTGGAATATAACCTACAATGACAAAGAAAAATGAATGGGGTACTAATAAATAATTATTGGTAACCAAAATGCACAAAATGGTTCTTACTGAACCATTTCCTTGAAAACCATCAACACAAGATTCTACCAACACCTGGTGTCGACCCTGGTAAACCTTGATAAAAAAGAATAAAGAAAAATAGTACCGTGCACAAGAGTACATCAATACAACTGATGAATGTATGATGGAAATAATGAATACTTTTATTAATTCTCACATCATTTTGTACGAAGGCCTATATATCCTATAAATATCTACACCCAGGTCCTCATTCTCTCAGACCCTGGTGTAGACTACCTAATGGTGGTGATGGAAACACCTCAAATGACCTTCCACATCATACTTATATATAAGATCCATTAACATGTCCTCCATCTCACTAAAATCCCTTATCCAAATGATTACTCTTCCACGGTGGACCATCGTCTAACTCCCTCCTAGAAGCACAATATATCTAAAAATGTCTATAAATATTTCCATAGATGTCACAAGATTTACACCTCCTTTCCAATGAATGTCATGAAGCTTGGAACATCTCATACAATACATGTAACCAGGACTGATTCTAGGTTTTGGTATGCCTCCCCCACATCAATCTAGTAAATATCATCTTTTAACTGCTGATGGTGCCTCATCCATGTGAAAACCACTACATTCCACATCTTCCTGTCCCTCAACCAAAAATATCTATACTTTAAAATCCCTCCCAAGAACCACCACATAAGTGGGAAGACACAACGAGACAACATATACTTATACATCTTCTATGAGTCCCTACTCAATGGATTGGTCTCTAAATAAAGGTTATCAAACCATATCCTTGGAGTGACATAGTAGGTCTATGAAACTCTCTGAGTACTCTACAACAATCATGCTACATTGATGAAGTAAAAGAAGCACCTAGTTATGCAATTACATCATCATGTATTGGTAAATAAATTCCCTAAGGAGTTTCCCAATCACCACTATATTGAGGATCACCTAGCCGTGGGACTGCATAACTAAACCCTCTATTCTCATTTGCCAACCATTTAAATTAATCGCCTCTAGGACAATCATATGGTCTTAGGATTCATCATTAGGCAGAAAACAATTGTGACTTCCTCGATCCAATCATCAAAGGCATGGTGGTTTGGATCACCATTATACCTTAGATGAAACTACATCTCAAACATGTGAAGCACACGTAGCCTCTTCTCATCTTTTCCCTAAAATTAAATCACAACCATATGCTCAACATATAGTTAATCAACTGGATAAACACAGATAGGTAACACCCCAGTACCATTTCCCTACGTTGTTGCCACATCATGGGTAAAATCAGCACCAAAATCCCACCATGGATCCATGTCTAGCTATTGTCATGTTGGATCCCTAAAATAGTATTCATGATGCACGAAAATATATGATTTTATTTTTGGATATGAAATAAGAAGGAAAATGAATAACTAATTTCCAATAATTTATGATACATGAACCATTTTTTTCAATAAAACCAAATTCCTAAGTTATCAAGTTAAATGTGGGTTATAATACTTTTGGTGAATGGATACGTCATCAATAGAATGAATATTTAAACCTTTGTTATAGAATATGAACATGATACAACCTAACACTAACTATATGAAAACTTAAACAAGATCATAAAACTATGGTCCCAATATGGAACCCCAATTAATACCACTCAATCATGAACTAACCTGATCGGGCCCGACAAGGACTCCCCAAGGATATCTTCAATAGGCTAGGGTCTAGTGACTAGTATCGAGATGGAAGATCATGCATATGAGAGGCCTTTTCCTAATGTACATGTATTCCCACACCCACAAACACCTCAATGCAATACTATAGTGAAATAAAAATCATGAAAATAAAAATCATAAATACATTTATCCAAAAATAGATTACAATAGATGTAATAGAATCGTAAATGGGGAAAACTCATTCCCACAAATAATTGTAAATGATTCCAAACAACTCAAAAGGATGGGATCACTATCAAATGCAATTGTCTTGAAACTCTTCAGCCCCAACTCTGGTAAACAACTCAGTTTATCTATCTCACTAAGCTCTTCCTAACTAATGTTTCCAGGAAAACCATTCAAAAGTATGTATCTGGTATAAGAAAGAACACATTTTCATACATCCCATGTAGGGGTGACTATAAAAAAACTTATTAGGAACCCCTAAAATCCCAAAATAAAAAGTAGCAACTGAAATTCCTTGTTCCCCTTGACCTTACTAGAGGGAACACAATCTATATATAAACTGAATCTCAAAACATCCATGGAAATAAATTATTATTTAGGTCATTCAACGAGAGTAGTAAAACTAGATATGTAAAAGACTACAAGGACTCATTGAATCACCCAGTTATGCTCATCTCAAACTCCATGTATTCGGAGGTTCAAACCTCATAACCAAAAAATAGGATTATATTCAAGCCTGTAACATTGAATAATAGTAGAGTAAAATCCTTGATATCAACCATCAAATATGGAATCCATCTAATAGACAAAATCCTTTAGATACAATTCTACCACTCATTATGGTAGGTCTAAGTGAAACTGTACCATTTAAAACAACATACTAGTTCCAACACTACTTTCATTCACCATTGGTCCTTCTATCACTAACCTTAAATCGGGACATGATTATAAGTACACACATGGGGAGTAATTTCCACCACTACTATATATAGATGAGGATGCAATGATCAAGACTAGGCATAATGTGCATCCTCACAACTGATATGTATTGGAGGGACCCAAACATAACCACATCCCTGCAGTCAATAGAGCACTAGAAATTCACTAGCCCACAAAATCAGTTTCTTTTTTAGATGGAGTGCCCCACACATCATCCAATTGGTGGATAACAAACTCTTAACCAGGAATCGCTCACATCTAGTAGAGGGACCATCTCCACAAAATTTTACTTAACAGATGTGGGAAATCTAACATCAATCAATGATCTTCTCCCAAATGACAGTAACAGGCAAGGCAATAAAACTCAATATGTAAGAAACTACAACCTAGTCCAACAGGGTATAATAACACAAATGAAATGATACCCACAACCATGTTGTGGGGAGTACCACTCTATAAATAGAGGACCCACAGCCGAGTATGACAGGGGCATTCCACTCCCACGTATAATAGGGGAGTATTATATCTACCTGAAGAACATCTATGGAGTAACCACACCCCATAATGATAAGATATTTACAAACTCCATGGATATAGGATCTTCACCATATCCAAATGGGTTGTACCCAATCTAATGGTATGTCAGGTTTGGAGGACCCGCACCCATACATGATAGAGGAGAAAAACTCCACAGATAGATGACCTAATCCCTTTTCAAATATGGTAGTACCTACTCTACATGGATATATATTTTTTAGGGCCCTTACCCTCGAATGTATAGAGAGAAATATCATTATCTATATAAACGATATGGGGAACATAAGCCCTAATCCATCATGGGAGTAATAACCTAGGATAAACCACCCTAAAGGTATAGAACCCACACCCACAGTGTGGGAAGTAAAATCTATAACAAAGTAGATAGGTAAGGGAAACTCGTTCCCTAATGACACTAGGGAGTACCTGTTCCAATGTATCCCTCCCAATACCATCTCCCACATAAGTCAAGCATTATTGAAAGGAGTGTAACACTAATAATATATTTCTTTGCAAGACATCCCAATGTAAGGGGACCTTGTCCAAACAAAACTATTGGGAACATCTTTTCTTGTATTGGGAGAGTCCAGTGTAATCATATTCTAAGACATAATGAAACAGAAGAAATCCCTACATCAAACCGTAAATTCACCGAGATAGCTGCATGTTGTTAATCACCACCACACACGAGTCTTTCTCAACACATGCCAGCTCATATCTCATAAGACGAAATGGAGTCCACAATAAAATTATATGTTTAAAAATCCTAGGATTGGATAATAAAAAATCCAAAATAGACTTTTGTTTAAGGTGATATGTTAAGGGGAATATCTCAAGTAGAACTTTCAAGGAGTGCACAACATCAAATGAGGTCCTCACATTGTGTTTTCCAATCCAATCAACTTATTATGTAACATTTCTACACAGTTTTACAACACATGTAGGGGCACACAGAATGTATAACTTATACACAATGTGTCCCATATCTCCTAGCACGTTGCCTTGTACCTTTTCCCCACGGCTATCCAACCATGTCCCTCAAAATCCATGTATCTGAAATTTAAAGGATTTTTGATGATAAATGGACACATATTCTTGTGGGTTTCATAGGAAGATGTCTTGTAACATAATTTTGTGTAAATTTTATATTTAGTTCTACACATCATTGTATTATCACATGGAAACCCCAATCTGTGTCCTCTGGCCACAAGGTTTCAGTCACTACATGCCATGTAACCCTAGTACAGAACTTATAGTCCATAAATGTCTTCTTACATAAATAGAAATTTCTACATGACATGTATCATTAGGCTATACTCTATGTATATGGTATGTATAGATTATAATTACCATAACAAACCCCATATTCACCCAGGTATTCCTAGAAACATTTTTATAATGAAATATGGCATCTATAGAATTCATAATTGGGACCTAAAAAATTATAAAATTCACAAAAAGGGGATCAACACAAAATATAAAAACATCATACCTTGAGGAATAAACACCCATTATTTGTGAGTAAAATAATTAATAGATCATGTTGATCCTTGATCTAATGATGATTGATGCAAAGAATAGTGATCTGCAATAACTCATTTTGTGGACTTCGCTATGTTTTAATATTTCTATAACGTAGAAGATGATATAAGTCATATCCCCTTATTATTTTCAGGAAATGTGATGGGAGGGGATGAATTTTGTTAAAATGAAATTAATTAATAAAAAAAATTTTTTGTCTCTCTTTAATGCCTAGTCACCAATATAGCCCCATTCAAAACATCTTATGCGGACAAAATTATATTTCATACAGGGTTATCCAAACATTATGCACTCAACTGAGGACTTTTAATTCCTACCCAACACTCTAATCAATTGTATTTAATGTATCAATAGAAACTGAAATTTAATGATAAATTATATTTAATATTTATAAAAACCATCATTTCGAAGATACCTAGGATCGACAATCCAAATATGACCTAGCACCGTGCATTGGAAATATTTTTAGAAATGTCTCAAATTCATAATTGTAAAACCAAAATCACTTCAATAAATACCAATTATATCTTGTTCTAAATAAATAATAAATATTGGGAAATTTATCTCAAAATTTTTCAAAATAAAATAACACAATTTACCATTTCAATACGCCAATTTCGATTTTTAATTTTAAATGGGATTATAATCAATTCATGAATTTTCCATAATATGACTAGATAAGGATAATATGAATATAATTTAATCTATTTTTTTAAATATAAATTTGAAATAAATTTTACTATTTTCATCCACATATTAATTTCATTGTTTCCTGTAGATTCCAAAATCACACCATAATTCATGATAAATGGGGGATTTCCAAAAATAAAAATTCAATGAAAATTCAAATGCAAATTTGATGAAAATATGGTTTTTCATTAGGAAATTAAATGTAATTTAATTTAAATCATTAAATTTGGTGTTGAATTAGTTATCTAATTGGAAAAGTAAACCCCCTACCGAAAAATATCAGATCTTACAAAACCCCCAATGAGAAACCGCAATGAAGATTGTTAACAAAAAATATATGAGAATCAAAACAAGAAATAAGATCTAAATCAATGAATATTAGATCGTTCAATATCATGGTGCTATATTAAAACATAATTTACAGTGAGTAATAGAGCATGAGGGTGGAACCTGGAAATGCCTCTTAATGGGAAAGGATCAAACAAATACCACCTAGAGTTGATCCTCCTTAGAGAGGGTTTTTAGTTGAAAAAACTGGTCCACGAGAGATGTAATTACCTATTAGGACCTAAAATACCTAATTATGGGTTTTTAGGGGAATAAATAGCTGGTCATAAATTTTTAATCAAATTTTCCTCATTAACGGTATATGCATTCATGGTCCTGGTGGGGGACTAACAGTTTGTCCTATATTATACCCTAACAGTGCGCCCCTATAAAGGGGTGAATGGTTTATAAAAGGATGGTGTTTCATTTTTCAAACTATTATCCAATATTAAAAACCCTCCCTACCAAGAATTTCATAGTTTTCTTTTGTTAGGCTCACACTTTTGGAAAATTGTGCAAAAACTGTGCATAACCCAAGAGGTTTCTTTTCTTTTTTAATTTTTTCTTGAATCACCCCTAAATGGGACCCAAGAAAAAAATTAAAAAATATTGTATAATGATTAGATAATTACAATATGGGCATGATTTAACCTCCCCCCATATATACATTATGTCTTTAGAATTCCTGTTAAGAAGCTCTCATGTGAAAAAGATGGGGGCCAAATCTCTCTCTCTCTCTCTTCAGTGCCTCTCTCTCTAATGATTCCTTAGTATCATAATAGTAATTAAAGGACACTCAATCCAAAATAATCTTTATATCATGATTTTTCATGGATTATTAATATATTATCCTAATTGGATGCCCAGACACAGATAAATTTTTCTTGATATCATACTCACTACATCTCAAAAGATGAGATATATCATAAAAATATTTTATAGTTGAGATACATTGAACAAGATATCTATTGAAATAATATATTGAATAAGTGATAAATTATATTCATGTTCCCCCGTATACTAGTAAACACAAAATAACACAAAAAATAAGGAGAAATATTCCCTTTCCTTCAAATCCCTCGATGACCAAAACGAGGTGAAACATTCAAGAAAACATTGTCAATAATTGAATGTTCCATTAGTATGTGATGAAAATCAGTATAAGGATTATACCATTACTAGTTTGTACAAATTATTTGAGAAATAAACTAAATATTTCACATCTTCTCTCCTACAAGGATCAATCTAACCGAGGAAAATTCCCACATATCCACTAAAAATAGTATATTTTTATAAGGTTGACTATAAAAGTCCTTGAAAGTAGCCACTTTCGCTGTAGATTAGTAACAATAATTACATGAATATTTCAAAAAACTGAATTTTTTATCCAATTCTCTACAAATTTCAAGTACATAGGCAGAATGTATATCATAAAAAATCAATATAATTGTCTATTTCTATCCATCTAACCACAGATTTTATTCCATACACAAATGAACAAGGGATCAATGTTCCACTTAAAGTCCTCTCCAAAAAATGATATGTAAATATGAGATATGCATAATAATGTATTGAAAAAAGATTTATATTAAAAAATTATATTTTATATATTTTTTAACTCAACATCTTTGGTTTAATCATTAATGGGTAAGAAGTGAGCATATTATGTATGCCTATCGATCTAACTCATTTCGCATTATTCTATCTCAGGGTTTGTAGAAATCACATCAAACTGTTTATAGAGATTTTATCCCACTTCCATCATAGCACTGAATATATATGAATAAAATCTAATGGTATCTAGTGATAAACCATGACCTATTGGAATTTATTGTAATTAGTGAAGAGAATCAGAAATTCCCAATCTCATACATAGAAACTAGAATCACCACTTTTTGATAGAAATCATTTTCATAGTTCATGGGAGGAAAAACCACTCTGAAATATGGATATACCATATAACATCTTTTATCACTAGAAAAGGTTATACCTACTGGCACAAAAAATATAGAAAAACCTCTATAGAGAATGCTCACACAACGTTGGTCTTATGCACCATAATGATTGTCTTTAATGTTGTGGAGCTCATGATCAAGATGTTATTCATGATGAATCTACTTCAGAAAATAATAGGTCAACTAAAAACTAGAAATGGAAACCCCACCTTAGATCCTTGTACTCATATATGAAAGCATAAAAAATCAACTATCATGTTCCATTATTCTAATGAAGGTTTCATAGAATAGGTCTGTTGTTTCCTATTGAATGTATTTGCAAAGAAATTCTGTTTTCAGGGGTAACGTAGATATCTAAATTAATTTATTTCTTATACTACACACATTTTCCTGGGCATATATTCATGTCTTTTTATGGATGATATATTTAAAGATAATGTGTTTATAATACATGGTTAACCATTCTACAAAAACTTAATGCCAGAAAATATGAAGTAGATAAATAAAAAAATTAGAGTTCAAGGTCAAGGGTCAGATTACCCTTTTCCTATTTCCAATAATGTAGAGAGGCTTAGAAGATGGCACAATCACCCAATACAAGCAAGAAACACAAACATGAAAATTATCTATCACAAAATAAAACAAACCGCTTCTCGACCTCAATATTATTCAAAAGTAGTGAAGTATTAAAAAGAAGTTTGATATCAAATAAATAACCCAGAAATTTCTTATCCTAAGAATAAATTCCTCCCTTACATGTAATATTTGTGTATAGATAATCCACCTTTAATAGATTAATTACAAATAAATGGTAATATCCATCAAAACCCAATATTTTTTAAATATAGAAGACATTCCATGAATGATCTAGTGTCAAAAAACCTTCACATTTTAAGGATAAAATTATATAAAATTTTCCAACACCATGTTTCCTAATAAAATAACATTATGAATCCAGATGTAACATTTGGATTGCTTATAAAAATGTTAGATAAATATCAATAATTCTAGAATTTACCAAAGATAACTCATGTGATCATCTTCATAACTAGATAATACAAGGATTCCAGCCACAAATATCACCATGATGATATCAAGATACTCATGGATGATATGTTTCATTAAATTCCAAAAGACTACATGAAATTTGGTCAGACTGAATAGTATGAAAATGTACTCATAATGGCTATACCAGTTGCGAATTTGGGTTCCTAGAATGTTAGAGTTTTATATTATCAACAAATGACAATGATATAGTATATCAATATTCACGAATCCATTCACCCCTTTCCATTATCCTACCAAATTTTCAATCTTTGGAAACATATATTTGATCTTTATCAAAACCAGATTGAGTATTCAATAATCATTTCAATGGAGAAGTGACCCAAAATATTTCATAGAAAAATGAACAGGTATGACACATGGTGACTCACAATGGTGTTTGAATAATTTCGTAAATATGTCATCCAACAATGTATTCGTCTCTTATATTTCATCTGGTTCCATGCATTATGATGAAATTGATACTGGCTATGTAACCGACTCTAAATTGATAGAAAAATATACCACCCAAACTGTTTGTAGACAATTTAATTTAGAAGTAAAAAAATTGTGGAACTTGTTAATGACTGGAGGGAGATCGCCACATAATTTGTCTCAATCTATATTAAAAGAGAAAATATTTATTACTTTCCCCATTTCTGGATATTAATGTCTCGATATACACATACTCAAGTCCCATTATCATTGAATGATACTAAACACATCATTAGGAACTGTAAATTAGACCCTTAAAATATAACATTCAATTCAATATTTCTTATATATAATACAATCTATCTCAAATATGGCATCAATAGGTTCCTTGTCTTGAACTACAAATTCAAAATTATGTTCAATCTCTAAAAAAGAAAACGAATTATGACCATGGAGGCCCTAGTATCTCAACATTCAGAGGGGTGTAGTAATATCCATCACAAAAGATAGTATGACAATAGTAAGATTAAATTGATTCAAAATATGACTTCCAATGAATGATTGTGATGCACTAGTATAAAATAAATCAGTCACTAATGATGAAGCTATTGTGATGGTGCATATCTGAACCACTAGACCCATATCTGCTACCTTTGCAGATGCTTACATGAAGTGAAGAACATTATTTATTGATGTATGTGGGTAGAAAACCTTTGTTCATGAGTCATCTCATTTATTCATAGTTGTTTTTGGTGTAGATGAACTCATGGAACTATTTAGATTATAATACATACGGATGAACATTACATGAGATCTAGGTATGCATAAAACAACATATATTGTGAGCCTTAGTGAAAACATGTTTCAAATTCATATTATAAACACATGTTTAGAAAATCTAAGGGTGTCTATTAGGCACTTTATGTGGTCTTGAAGAACAATACTATCCAGAAACACCATGAGAATGATCAAGCATGCTGTTTAATTTTATGAAACTATCAGAACATACACTATGAGAAAATGAGCATCCTTCAACCCTAACATTCCATCCCAATCCCTTTAAACCTACAATTCTCTGTCCCACACGTCATTATAATAGGTGATAATAATTGTGCCAACCTATGAAGGAATATTATATAAATGAACCATAACAAACCATCGAGTGTTCATCTTCTCATTCGATACTATGTCATGTGAGAACATCCCATCTTCATCAAAAATATTGTCATATTCTCTCATGGTTAGGTCATCAATGATTAGTCTGAAAAACATTATACCATTGGCAAACAACATTTAATATTTGTTAAAATGAACAGTGAAAATATATTTAAATTATATCCATTCTAAGAACTCATGCTTCATTTCCATCACCATGGTCTCCCAACATCTACTTCTGGGCCCCTCCAGCTAGATGGTAAAAAATTTCACCTATGATAGAATAATGTATCTCTAAGAAATCCAATAAATGTTATAAATTTATCAACCAATCATTAGCCTCTTATGTATTATCTGATCCTTGCATCTCTAGTGTCTTCTATAGATTGAATTCCTCTGAAGAAATATTGAATTTGTCCCATTGAATTTCTACAAATGAATTCTAAATGGGAACAATTGTAGAGGCCTATTCCAAAGCATGGACTTGAATACCATCAACCTCAATCTAATTCAATAAGATTAGAGTATTTTATATTTTTTGTTCATAAAAATATCCCACCATCATTTTATAAAATATTTCAATCAAATTAATGATACTAAACATCATCAACATTCAACATTTAAAACATCAGAACGGTTACCCAGATCAACACTCATACAAGAGAAATAATGAAAATTTATTCCATCTGATAATTAAAAATTCACTTCATTTAAATAAATCCAAATAAAATTTAGGTAAAAGGATATAACTAATCCTCAAAAAATATTTCCCTAACCACCCATGGTGATTTAAGGAACAACACGATAAGATAAGGCCTGATATTTTGTTGTAATTACCTCATATGTCCCAAAAACATTACACAAATACATAATGAAATAATGGGAAGATTATTTTTTGTCCCTTTGATACCCCATTTTGATGTACCATCCTGGATAACTAGGATCCCTAATAACTGATCCAGTCCTGACATAGTCCACAATGCATTCTCATTACCCTTGGGTTAGATACTAACACTTCTAAATGTATAAGAAAAATATGGAACTAGTTTCCACTATAATTTTGGAATTAAAAGTAACAAGGAAATATGATAAAATGAATACTGTAGAGGGAGAATACTACTAGAATTCAAACAGTTATAGAAACCCAATGCACAATCCCATCATTATAGAAAAAAAAATATAACAACTAAATTCCAAATATGATACACCTCTTTATGTTCAACGGATCATCCACATGAACCCCCGGAAAGGGGTTAATTCCCCTTTATCGAACCCAACATAAGGTATTTATAAGCTCTTTAAGGCATAGGTAGGGTGAAAGGAAATATTATGGTAGCATCTCATCACAGATGCCGTTATAATATTCCAACTTAATTAAACATATAATAATTTCAATTTTTAACAATCAAACATGGATGTACAAAAGAATATTTATAACATATCACAATTTATATTACATTGGGTGGACATATTTCTATCAATGTCTCGATAATCATTTTATCAAAAAACATTTTATATATATTCACAAAGCCTATGTAAAATAGTTTTAAAACAATGGGATATATCAAAATAGTCAAGAATAAAACACATGGAAATATTCCCAGAGGTACAATAACTCCGGTTTATGGGATCCTAAAACACATTAATATGAGATTATAGTATTATATCTACATATGTCTCTTAGACATTGGTCAAAGATGGTTCATCACCATCGCATCCGAGATGTGATCTGTTGCACTATGTTTCTATAGTGTATTAAAGATTTAATATATTTTTTCCCATTTAAATCACTAAATACCTAGTATTTATTGTCATCAATATAAATAAAATAATGTGAAATATACCTCATAACTACTAAAAAAATAATTAACCTATTTTTAATTTTAATAAAATAAAATTCTTTTTATAAACAATACAAACATTTAATAAATTACAGTTCATTCTACGGTAAATCAATGCAATTTTCTTATACTGAAAATTATATCCATTTGTATAAAATAAAAAGATGAAATCATTTTCAAAATTAAACTTCAAAATTAAATTTCACAATGAAATTTTTATATTTCCTTAAAATTCTATAATCATAGCCCAATTCATTGTAATTGGGGGTTATCCAAAAATTTCATTCCAAATAAAATTAAAATCCTAGTTTGATGAGAATTTAATTTTTCATAACCCAATTGTGAGAAACATTATTTAAATCCAATAATTTGTCCATAATTAAACTAGCCTATCTCGAACGAAACCACCTAATCAAATAGTGAGAACGCATCTCATAATTCTCGTAATGTGGTGATATAATAATGAATGTTCGTAATAAAGATCCTCGAATCATGGTTGGATTCAACTTCTCCAACAAAAGTGAAAATATACTATAAAAAGATATATATCTATCAATGATTTAACACCACATGCTTTGACTATACATTTCCCTTTGAATAATGCAATAACTTGTATTATACACAACTTCGAAATTCTAACACAGTACGACCAATCAAACTCACCGTTATGAATAGTAATATACACTTTTTGAAATTTTAAAAATTTTATTTTTCAAAATGGTCTTCATTTTTGGATTATGAATATCGAAATTAGATTAGGGTGAATTTTTTTCATTTTTCTAAAATCATTCAATTTTGGATGAATAGTGAAAAACAATACTTTAACAGATAAAAACTAATTTTTATTTAAATAAATAGTTATTTTATTTTAATTTATTATAGGACATTATAGATACATAATAAATATATATGTTCAACATAAATCATTAGAGTCATTTTGTAATAAGTTTAGATGTATAAAATTTTATCGAACTATTTATCGTCTTTTACCCACCTCTTTGGAGAATTTACAAATTTGTATTCAACATAATTTTAACTCTTATGTGAGTTGAATTTCAATAATTTGAGAGACACAGTTAATATAATTATGTACAATGTGGTTCAATAAACTTAATTTTTACTTTTATTTACCACGGTTAAAAGTAAATAGGGTAATTAAGGGTAAAAATGATATAATAATTACCCTAAAACATTCCCTAATTCTATTGGATAAATGTAATTTTAACAAAAAAACCTTAGGAATAAAATATGACCCCCTCTGGTCAACATGGATTATATTAGGACATTTGTTATTATTTTATTAAAAGAAGAGTTAAAATAGTTAAAATCAATGTTTAATAACTAAATCCATTTTAATATAGGGTTATCCATAAGATAAATTAGACTATAAATATTTATTAGAAATATACAATTATTTCCTACATAATCATATTTTATTTATAATTTTTAGACATTTTATAATTAAATTTATTTATGAAACAATGATGATGCTGTAATTACATTATTAATGAATGATTAAAATAATTCATATCATAAATACCCAAATAAATCTAATTTGAGACTTTTAATGAAATAAAATAATTTTCTTGGATGATATGACGTTTTAGGTTTTATTATATGAATTTTTTGTGATGTAATAATTCTGTAATGAATTTAACGAAAACAAAATACCTAAAAGTGTAAAAATTGACATAAAAGTGTTTTGAAATCAAATATTATATTACTAATTGTTATTCTATTACTAAAAATCGAAGGGTCGGAAAAATGGATTTAATAATAAAATATATTTCATTAATTAACCACTTGAGGTTCTCTTGGAATGTAATTTTATTAACCATATAATATAAAAAATACAAAGAGACAAGATAAATGTCAAACTGTTTAACTAAGTGTTAAATCTATGAAATAAGGTTAATATGATCACCTAAACCTATCTAAATCCTATTTTATGGGATTTAGTCGAACTATCCCCACCTTATACATTAAATGATTCATTTTGGATCCATTGGAAATAGAAAATTATTTTATTATAAAATAATATTTCATGTTTTTCCTAATGTGGCCCTCACATATCTTATAATAGGATACCACACCATCTCTCAAATTCACACATTCAAATCCATTTTTCATAGCTATCCCCAGCTCAAATATCCTCTAAAATTTCCTACCTTCATCCTAGATGTCTTTATTTAGTCATAAATCCAACTTATTGAGACATTTGGATCAAATCAAATGAAAGAACCCGAAGAAGAGGTAAACATTTCATCACCTCTTGGAATTTCTTTTCTTCTTACACTTCCGCTTTCATTGTTGTTTCAATTATAAAAATATAACTCCAATATCATATATATAATCTGATTTTATTAAAATAATTGTAGAACCATATTCAATATTCAAACCATCTTATAACTGACAATGCCACCATACATACGTATGTATGTATTACCGTCTCCATGTTGTGGTATAGTTTGTTATTCAGACACATCATTATTTGTATGGGAAAAATAACGAGTATAAATGATTTAAATAAAAAATATAACATGATAATTATTCCTTTTATATGATATACCATCCAATTATATATGATTTTAATATCAAAATAATGATATTATCGCTCGTGCATATGTACGGATTACTGTCTCCACAAACATGATGAGATTTGTTCCCCATCACATCCATCAAGACTAATTTTCATTTGATGATTAAAAAAATAATTTTTAAAGACTTAATATCATTCTAAATATTAATAACATACATCCGATCCATAAAAAATATTACTTATGTAAAAAATCTTATAAATGAAAATGAATCAGTTATCACCTGATACGATAATACAACTGAAATATCATTGACAAAGCATTATTAGAGTAACATGTATGATATCATATTAATGTAAATGGTTTTGTATAATTTAATAAAATTATATCACCATTATACATGATATTAAACTACCCTCAACCAAGGACAATAACAAGTTAAGGGTTAATTTCACAATCTGTTTATTATCCAAGGTTGATTTTACACAAGTATGTACTGGGAAATATTTTTTTATCCATCTCCATATTTCATAAAATAGTATACAAAGGGAATATTTTTAATGGAATATTTTACTTAAACAAAATTTTAAATATTTTAAATATTAATTCTTCTAAACATTTTTCATTAATGTCCCGTTTTTCAAAATGGTTTTAAGGATTTATTTATGTGAACATGAATGTTTTAAAATGTTTTTTCCATTAAAAAGTATCAAAGTGGAATTGGACAAATTGATTCAAAACTCTCTTATAAATGTCTTCCTTTATATATTATGTGACTTTTAAATGATTTAATGATAAATGGATATTTCTCTCAATGATTTTTATTGATCATTTACAACTATGTCAACATCATTTACACGATATTATTCTTGATCACGGTTGATTTATTATGATACTAATCATCCATATTGTATTTAAGGTTCTTCGATATGTTTGACTGGGGATGTGTTATTTTTAAACCATTCAAGGTTTAGGGATAAAGTATTAACATTTCGTATACTAGTTTTAATGCGAATGTTTATATGATATTAAATACTTTTTCATACGAGGAATGCACTGGTCATATTATGTGACCGGTGGAGCTAGTTATAGCTCATTGATAAATCGGTAGGTATCAGGAGACAAACTATTATATTGGTATTTTTGACGCTCATTTCCGTCACATAGTCTAAAAGAATTGAAAATGGGAAATACCTTGAACCCAAAGTGATTCATCCTTTGAAGAAATATAATCAATTGACAAAGGCATGAACAAATGATCAAATGCACTTGAGTTGTGCAAGTTCCACCAAGGCCGCGCAAGTATACTTGCACACCACCCATTAGTCGCGTAGGTGACTTGCGCGCCCTCTTTGAATTTCGTCCAGGGCCTTCTCTAGCCTATAAATACCCCCTGTGGGCCCCCCATTTCATAGACGAAAAATTCCATAAACTCAGATTTGAGCACCCGATGCCCTAGTCTCTTCTCAAAGCTTCAGAACACTTCTCTGGTAATTTCGTACCTAGAACAGAATATATAAAGAGGAGGTGTAAGGCCTAAGTGTTGAAACTCATCAACACTTGCACGACTAAGTGGACATCCCTTAAGGGAGATGGCCACACTTATGCGCCACCTTTCTCCTTCAACAAAACTTGCGCACCAGACTTCTGGAAGCCTCTAGGGATAATACTAAGGGAATGAGCCAAGACTCTCCCATGTATTACCCTAAAGGTTAACCATCGCACAAGTATCCATGTGTCGTGCAAGTATACTTGTGCGACCAGGACTTGTGCGCCACTGTCTTTTTTGAGTGACCCTCCTTCCTATTTCACCTCTCTTATGCCTATCTGCTCATCCTCTTAAATATTAAGCCTTCAAAACTCTATCCAATGTCATTTATGGCATGATTTCCTTGCTGGATTCCATATCTGAAAGGAATTCTGTGGAACATCTCTAAAACATAGTGATTCACATATATTTATGTCACTAATGTTAGAGACTTCATACATTCAACCTCATCCTTTAAGATGAGAGAATCCTTATCATGGGCCTCTTTTTCAGGACTAAGCCCTAGTCTCCATGTTCCCATAATTTTGGGCCTCATCCTTAGCAGTAAGCCCCAAGTTCCCAAAATCCAAATTTCCTTAATTTTCGCATCCTTTTCAGGAATAATCCCCGGTCCAAATTCTCATTAATATGGGAATCCTCCTCAATAGTAAGCCCCAAGTCCCCTAAACTAGGCATCCTCTATATGAGTAAGCCCCAGTCATAATTATCAAAATCTGGGTTTCCTTTTCAGGAGTATGCCCCAGTCTCAAAGTTCCTAAAATCTAGGCATCCTCATTAGGAGTAAGCCCCAAACATGGTTCTCTAAATTTGTGATTCCTTTTTTAGGAGTAAGACCCATTCTCAAATATGGGCATCCTCCTTAGGAGTATACCCCAGTCATAATTCCATTAACCTAGGGTTCATTTGCGGGAGTAAGTCCCAGTTCTGAAAACCTTTTAACCTGGGCCTCCTCCTCAGGAATAAGCCCCAGTTCTCAAAACCTTTAAACCTGGACCTCCTCCTCAGGAATAAGCCCCAGCCATAATTTCCCTTAACTAGTCTTAATTTACTATTTTATTTGGGATTCCTTCTCAAAATTAAAACTCAATCATAAGTCCACTCCTAATTAGGGAATCCTCCGCAGGAATAAGCACCAAGTTAGAGTAACTTAATCTTCCTAAATCACATACACCATTATTGACCTTGTTCCTGAGTTTCTTCCCTGAAGTAAATCCTAATCATCATCTATTTGGATAGTCATACATACATAATCCCCACATCATTTCTTATAATTGAATCTTTCATGGAAAAATTGTCTGGTTTTAGCAATACCTATTTTTTCTCACACCGAGCATGACTCACGTGATCATAGATTGTAAAAGTGATTATGAAATCTTTCTTTGAGCCATCAATCATGCATAAACATCATACTTCTTTACTCGAACTACATGGGTTCTCATTCCTATTTGAAAACAAAGGATACGTAGGTAGCCCATCTGCGGGTACGATCCCAACTTTGAAATAATATATGTCTTTCTGAATGACAACAAACATCATGTACCCCACTGAGTGGATTTAAAACCAGTATGGTTATCACAATAACCAATATATTTCTATATAAGCTGTCTATGGATACCATTAACCAAGAATCTATAACAAATACAGATGATTCTCTATCGATGATGAACCTCGAATACATATAAAAGATTCTATAAATCTCATACATACTAATTAATGATTACCAGATCTAATGGAATGTTCATTTTCATACTTGGTAATGCAATAAGGATTCACGATCATAACTAAAATCTATAAAGAGAGTCCTGTAGTAGACAATAATCCCCCCCCCAAAAGGTGTGATGAGTCCGACCTCCCATCCTCTCAACCAATGAAAATTATTAAGCTTCATCAGTTTACAACTAATGAGCACCTACCCTTGGAATGTAGGTCAAAATGGATATGGAATCATTGGATGGTTCCGGTTCTATTAAAAACCCCTTTAGAAACCGGTTGGAATGCTTGAACCTTAAATCAATGAGGTCATCCCCATTTCCATAGGAAATGAAAAATGGTGAACTCGATGTGAATCCTTAACCCAGTTAAAATGATGTTTTACTTATTTGAGAGGACCCTATTTAAACTCAATGAGAGGGCCAACAAAATAGTCAATAACATATGTGCTCATGCAAAAGATGTAGCGGCCGAATTTATCTTGATTATATTTGTTATATCAATCATGCACACTTTTCCACGATCATATGCATTACAAGAATGGATTTTCTTAATTTCACTGTTGTGAATACTCTTGCTGGGAAAACCTCTTGTGAATGCATCTGCTGCTACTCCTACTGGATCGTCGTCCACTCTGAGGATGACATCACCTACTCAGCGTCTTCAACGCTGGGTATCAAATGCTGTAGTTAAGGAGTACCGTCAACACGGTTCCACTCCAATTTTGGAGGCCACTAGACAAGCCCCCCATGTGAATAAATCACCATGGTCGTCCGGACAGTGACGACCATCGATCAAGAAACAGGCGGTGCTAACTACCGTCTCCAACCGTTTCAAGTCATTATCCTCAAAATGAATTCACTATTCCTTCCTGTATTCTAGGGAATTGAATGATATGGTTCCTCAGGACCATAACTCTAAGAGATAGGAGTCTTTCCAGAGGGCTCCCATCAACAATCGCCACTAGACTCTTGCATCAATGCTCCCTCAACATGATGAGGGTGTCGTCTCCAGGCATTCGGCTCGGGTTCCTCGTACCCGAGCAGGCAAGACGAACCCCTAGAGGTAAAAACTGGTTAACAATGAGTAGGTTCTTATCTATTCCGTTTCGTGAGAAGTCCACCAACCTAAATTGTTGGCAAGCAATGAGCGGTCACACACACCCGTCCGTTTTAATTCCGCTATCCAGCAGACTCGTCTGGCAGCAGCATGCCAATCCCACCAGGAAATTCCGGCGGAATACTATAGACAAGAAAATACACCTATTTATAAATCATCAAATAGTCAGCAGGCTCATCTGACTACATATGATAGAGGCCTCCAACCCAATGAGTTGACAACTGGTAAACAGGCACGTACACCTGCATACACTCATCCATCCTGCCATCATCCTCACCTGTCAGTATTAGAGGATGTTTTTCAACAAAATTCGGCGAAGTGCAATCAGCAGGCACATACACCTGCTAGTATTGATAAAGCCTACCAATAGTCACGTTTGGTAGCATTTGTAGAATTCAATCAGAAAGCTCCAGCGACAAACAGGAGGAAGACTCCACTCTCTGCCCCCACACATGATTACTGTTAGAATTCACTGATAGGAAAAGGAGGATAGGAGGAGGCACATACACCTACTCTAGGAACATAATGGATGTATATCCCCATTCCATCAGCTGAAGTCTCCAAGAATATTCTATCAATGGTGAATGAGCAGAAGCAAATCCCTGCTTATATTCTGGATGCGAGCTAGGATATTATAATAGCTTCAGTAGCATCTCTGGGAAAGACACACAAATCTATCCATACCAGTGGAGTGACACATCAAAAGTTCACTCCAGAACAGACACACACATCTGTTCTAGTCCAAGAGGGTTGTGGGGCATACTCCCCCATATCATACGGACATCCATGTCAGGAATATACACCTAATTTTAGTGGAGGTAATCAGCCAAACCTGATCATTTATCCTGAGTAGGCACATACACCTGCCCATAATGACCAATTTTTTCAACAAGTGGTTCCTAAATTGAGTAATAAGGTGACTAAGAAGATGAAATACCCAGCACAGTCAAGAAATCAAGGGCCAACTTGTAACAAGGCCTTACACGATGCTGGAGTTCTTGATGCACACATAAAATTATATGTTGTAAATCAAGATTCTACTCTCTCATTTTCCAATAGTCGGAACATTTATTCCATAGTTCTGCACCAAACACTTCTTCATGAAGTCTTGATTCATGAAAATTTGGTCGATCATGAAGTATCAACTTTAGATGAGATCCCCAAACACCCTCTGTGTGGTTAGAAGACCAAGGAGAAAAATGTTTCATCTTTTTTTATAACCCACCATGGTGGTCCTCCCCATGATGATGAATTTAGCTGTGAAATCCCTCTCCGCAGTAGTAATGCACATTTATTGGAAAATGCTTTAATGGAAAATGTAGTGATGATAAAGCCCTCTTATCTTGAGTCACATGAAAATGTTAATCTTGTCATATCTTATGCTTTACCATTAGCAGGTGAAATACTTTCTCAATCAGATGATAGCCTAGGGTGTAGTTCATTCTCTGAACCACTCCTAAGTCATGCACCTTCTAGTTTGATCAGTGATTTCTCTACCAATATTGTTGAATCTGATGATGCCACAATGAAGCACCAGATCTGGTCTAATCAGGTAGAATAATTTTCATCGAATGATAAAGAGGAAATACTAAATATGAGAAAACAAATGGCGAAATGTGAAGTGATAGTAATGTCTTGGCCTTTGGCTGTTTCTCAGTATGACATTCAAGAGATATTGATAGAAGATGGAATTCATGATATTCATCTCAACATATGGAAAACAATTTGTCAGTTGAAAAAAAATATTATCTTATGATGAATTAAAAAATCATCTAAAGATAATAGAAGGGTTAAAATGCCAAATTTATTTGGATTCTCACTCATTTTCTCGATATCTGAAGGCTGAAAAGAAACTGAGATCCCTACAACGTTCATGCCTTGGCGCAGTAAGAAGATTACTCTAGTTAATTGCCAATGCCCAATCTGGTATTCATATTATGGGATTGGGCTTTCATGGAGCACTACGTTTCACTATTCTCTCCAGTCAGCAAAGACCGCCGAAAATGGTCTCATTCAATGTTATTGCCCATGGACTACCATAGTCAATGGGTTTTGTTTGTAATCAAAATCATTCCCAAGAAAATGCCCCAACTAGTTCCTCTCATAATCAACCATGCAGAGATAAAGATGTTGAATTAGTCATGCATTAAGAAAACAAGAATATTGAACAGGCCTATCGTTTGGAGCAAGCTCATCATCAAGTAACAGAAGTGTCAGAAATCATCCAACGGTCTTTTGAGCTGGGTGATAAAAGTTGATGCAATTTGATGCATCTAGCTAATTTCTAGACTAAAGTCCACAAGATCGGAAGAGATTTCAATATGGTCTCAGATATAGAATGTCATGAACCACCCCAACTTTCTAGACTGGGGACTCTTTTAACCCAACCCTCAGAATCAACAAATAGGATTCGAGGAGTTGAGTAGGAACAACCCCAGTCAATAGGGCTGGGGGATTTTTCAAATCATAAATCTCTCCCTCAAAGAATGTTAGTCTTCTCTCGATTATGGAAGAAGCCTCAAGAGGAACAAAGATCCAAATTATCAAGAGATTACCTCCACATTACGGTTCTTCAAGAAGTTCCCGAGGGATCAAATAAACAAAAGGCAGTGTCTCAACAAGGACAAGGAAGAAGACAATATCACCGAAATTCTGATAAAATTGATGCATTGCATTATGGATCAATAAATGTCATCAATTTCTTTGTTTCTGATCCACTATATGAGTCTCACGTAGAGGGATTAGATGAAGAGGTTCATGCTCAAGAAGTTGTACGCACAGACACAAATGAAGAAGTTGTGCATACACGAAATCATAGGCTTATCCAGAATTTGGGTAATCCTTCAATTAACCCACTTACCCCTCTCCAAAATGGAGCCAATAAGGGGAAGGTAAAGAATAAAGTTACATACCCTTCCTTTGGAGTAGTCCAATCACTCTTGCTAGAGAAATGATTCGCACAATAAGAAGAAGAGCTGAAGGAATTGATGAGGTTAAATGCAGAACTACATCAATGTAGTATTCCTTATAATAGTGATGGAGCAAGTCAGCCAAGGAAATTTGTTTCAGCTACTGAGATGGATCAAAAATATCCTCCTCTACTAGTAAAACCTCACAGGTCTAATCCTACGGGTCATGTGCAACTACAATTGGTGGTGCTACCATCAGTTGTAGTATCATCCACCATATCGGTACCAGCTCCAGTCATTGCACCTATTCGGGTCCAAGCCCAACCAGATTTTTCATAAAATTTAATAACTACAATTGAGTCATTAACTACTTAGTTAGAAGCTATGGTAGGAAGGTGTGCTAAAATTCAACTATAAAAGAGAGCTTACATTGAGTGGGTTGATGAAATTCCACCCCCATCAAATTTTTCAAGTACCAAATTCCCAATCATTAATGGTTCGAGATACCTAGAGTAACACATAACACATTTTGTTTCTCGTTGCGATCCTATGATGGGAACCCCTCAGAAACAAGAAGCAGTTATTCTTAGGTGTTATGTACAGTCATTACATGGGCCTGCCTTTGTCTAGTACACAAGCTTGCAATCCTGGTCAATTTTCAAATGGTAGGATCTCCAACAAAAATTCATTCTTCAATTCGGTTCAACGTTTCCAATGAGAATAGTTTTTGATCAATCAAATTGTATGAAAAGGGAAAATGAAAGGGTCTTGGATTTCATTGCTCGCTGGAAGGGATTAACATATTTTCTGATCATAGAACTCCCTCAAGAAGAATTGTTACTAATATATGTTGAAAATCAAGGTGATGAATTACACACGCCATTGATCCTGGTGGAATACAATGGAGGGTTTTGAGACCTTACTTCAATCGCTCAAATGATTGAATATTATCTTATAATGTCTAAGGATAACGATCATGTAATTATATTAGCTCCTGGAAGGATAATGGGTAAAGCAGACACTGCTACAGTTATGCTTAAACATGCAGTTGTACCTGCTTATACTTCAAAACATTCATCTTCTCGAAGGGCTCCTGCTCCTGAGTGCCAAAAACAGAGAATTTTTCATCAAGATGATCAAAGAGATCAAAAACTAAAAAAATATGAGGATTTGAAGAGAAAATTTTACTCTTTCCGAAAGGAAAAAGTTACTGGTTACTTCATTTCAGATCTTGAAAATAATTTGGTTCAATTTCCAAGGCCCAAGAGGCCAAACAAAGAAGGAGATGAAGATTGTCCCAATTATTGCATGTTTCATCAGATGTTGGGGAATCCCATTCAAGAGTGTTTTGTCATCAAGGACCCTCTAAAAATGGTCTACTTGGGACAAGTTATACTGAAATGTTCTTCAGCTCAGGATGCATCTGTTACTGCTACATATCCAGAGGAAGAAGGCGAGTGGAATGAATTCAAGAACAAAAATGCGAAAAACATATGATGATTGGATGGTCAAAAAAATGATCAACCGAACTCAATCCATTTCATGAACATAATTAAAGAAAACAATTCTATATTCTACCATGAATACCACAAAAAAACTCACTTAATCAGAGGGAAAATACTCAATAGGGCGGAAAAATTCAAAGAAAGATGAAAAATTAGAAGAAGATGAAATCGTGTCAAAGCCTAAGTTGCCTTTTACTGTAGTAGATTTTTTTCCATCTACATCAAAGTAATGGGAACCGCCCCACCAGACGGCGCTGCCTAAACAGGCTAATGAGGCAGAGTCTTCATCTGATAAAGAGTTGATTTTCGGTTCTGTTAATATGATTCACTTAACAGATCCTTATACGAGTCGCAGTTTCGATTCTGATGAGCCCGAGTTCCCTGTAGAAAATAGAGGAATCAGAGGAAGTTCATGAGGCTCAAGATACAAGGGAATATGTGGATCTTTTAGAGTCCAATATTTAAATTCTACCCCTACTAGAACTGTGAATGGAGCCGAAACGTGTGGCAGAGCCCTTCAAAGAGCTCAACATGAACATGCAAGTTCTTCCACACAAGGCAGACTGAATCCTGGCACAATTGTTCTGGAATATCGGTTGAAGGTTCCATATTCTTATTCTCAGCATGTAAATAGACATAATCAGTCTAATATTCCAATTCCATGAGTATTACCAACTATAATCCATGTACATGATGCCTCTTCTTCCAAAGCATCAACTTCTAAGGCACCTACGAATCTACATGTTCTTGTTGGGAAATGTAGACCTTTGGATCAAAAGTATGATGTATTGAAACACTTGGCCCAAATACCAACCAATTTATCAATTATGGATGCTTTTAATTTATTGAAGGATCTTTGGGAGGCACTCATCGAGGCTTTGTCGAGTCCTCAGGAGTTTGAAACTAAAATTGATGTAGCTGATGTTTACAATGTAGAGAATAATCCTGTAGAATGGCATGCAGTGATATCATTCACGAATGAAGATGAAGATGATGTCATGTATGGACATATTTGACCTTTGTACTTATCTATCAAGGTTAATGGTGTTGACATCCAAATAGTTTTCATTGATAATGTTTTAGGAGTCAACGACATCCCCATTCGTACACTTCGTCGATTGGGCCTCACAGAATCTGACTTATCTCCTTCTACATTGATGTTACAAGGATATGATAAAATCGAACAAGTACCACTGGGCGAGATTACACTCAAAACATAGTTTAGAGATCTTGTATCCATTTCGTATTTCATGGTTGCTGATCAAGACTCAGCCTTCAACATCATTCTTGGAAGACCCTACCTACATCAACATGCGACTATCCCTTCATCATACCATCAATGTCTCAAATATTGTTTTGATGGTCAAATTGGAACATTGTATGGTGATAAATCCCCATTCAAGACATGTGAATCTCAATACATTGAGGCAGAATTCTATCACATAATGGGAAAGGATATATTCTCAACAAGGGAGATTACCAAAGTTAATTCTCCATATGGTTTGGAAAAGATTCCAGCAAACCCATTTACACATGTGAGTATAGATTATTTATTTCCTATCAGTCAAATTGACAGGATAGACCGAACTCAAAATACTCTTATGGAAACATCCATAATGTCAATTACGACAATCAAGCCAGGCAACATGGTATTAATTGGTGATTCACCAAGAAATGATGAAGGCTCAAACAGAGATGTATTCATTTCGTCTGCAGAAATTCAGGAAGTGTATACTTCGCCAATCAGGACAGACGAAGTTATAGCAATGTCAGAGGTGAATGATGATGTCTATTCTCAATCCCTTATCTCCCCTATATTACCTGAGGTAGACCCTTCATCATCAATCAGGTCAAAAATGGAAGCTTCTTCTTCAAGTTGTTCAAATTTTAACATTTGTTCGGATTATGGAAATTCTTCTACTTCATCCAATATGCATGTAGAAATAAAAGAAATAACACATGTTGAAGAAGAAGAGTAAGACCTTAGGGATGCTCCTCCATAATTTGAAGATGGTATCTCTACCATCGTGGATGAACTCAAATAAATAAATCTGGTTAAAAAAGAAGATCCACACCCCACTTTAATTAGTGCGGCCATGACTCTTGAAGAGGAAAATATTTATATTTCCTTTTTAAATAAAAATAGAGATATATTTGCATGGAACTATACAGAGATACTAGGGCTTGATCCTGATGTTTCCACTCATCATTTGGGTTTTCCAGAAGAACATCGAGCATTCAAACAAGCCGCTAGAAGAACACACCCAACATATGCTTCCAAAATTGAAGCTGATGTGGATATGCGTATCAAAGATAACATCATTAGAGAAGTTCAATATCCCAAATGGTTGGCCAATATTGTCTTAGTGAAAAATAAGAATGGTAAAATTAAAGTTTTCATTTATTTCAGAGATCTTAATCGGCATTGTCCTAAGGATGATTTTCCGGTTCCGATTACGGAACTATTGATTGGTGCAATACCTGGCTATGAAGCAATTTCGGTCATGAATGGATATTCTGGAAATAATAAAATCTGAAATGATCTAGAAGATGAATAATCTACAGCCTTCAGAGGCCCTCATGGTGTGTTTTTATATTGAGTAATGCCCTTTGGCCTGAAGAATGCAGGTGCAACATATCAGCATGCCATGCATCGTATCATCAAACCCTTTTTAGGGAAGTTTGTTGAATGTTATGGGGACGATTTGGTGGTTAAATATGAATAATGTTCTAATCACTTGGCTGGTTTAGAAGTCATATTTCACAAACATCGGCAACATAATTTGAAGATGAATCCCTTAAAATGTGCTTTGGGGGTAACCTTAGGAAAATTTCACGGCTTCGTTGTATGCCATCGTGGTATCGAGGTCGATCCTGAGAAGACAAAGTCAATCCTTGGTATGTCACCTCCTCAAAATTTAATGTAATTGAGAGAACTTCAAGGACACTTAGCCTATTTTCTGTGTTTAATAGCCATTTTGGAAGGAAAATGTTTACCCTTCACCAAATTGATGAAGAAGGGAGTCACATACAAGTGGAATAAACAATGTCAAGAAGAATTCTATATTCTCAATAAGTTTCTCTTGAGTCCACTGGTGTTAATTCCACCATTTAAAGGAAGACCACTTATCCTTTATGTGACATATTTAGAGAGATCATTGGGTTCCTTTCTTGCTCAGAAGAATGATGCTAGAAATGAAAACAGCTTCTACTATCTCAGTCAGACTATGCTTGAAGCAGAAACCCGATACCCAAATATTGAGAAGTGCTATATAGAATTAATCATTGTAGTTCAGAAGTTGAGACACTACATGAAACATCATGAGGTCTAATTGGTATCTCGCAATAACCCACTCAAATTTATCCTTAGTCATCCAATGATTACAGGACATCTGGCAAGGGGGGCAGTTATTTTGCAGCTATCTCATATTAATTATGTGTCTTAAAACGCAATAAAGGGAAAAGATCAGGCTGATTTACTTACTGAGCATCCTTCAGTTGATGATACACCACCATATATTGAACTTCCTGATGGGGAAGTATTCTTTATTCAAGATAGTCTTCAATCATGGGAAATGTACTTTGATGGTGCTTCCAGAAGTTCAGTGGGAAGGAAAATGTAAAATCCTATATTCAACAGAGTTGGATTAGGAGTTGTACTCATTTCCCCAGAAAAGGCAGTGAAACCCTATTCCTTTTCATTGATGGGAGGTGGTACAAATAATGAAGAAGAATACGAACCTCTCATCGCTGGATTGGAGTTGGCGCTTCAAGCACAAGTTAATCACTTAAAGGTGAAAGGTGATTCAGACCTAGTAATCAAACAATTCAACGTGGATTATGACATCAGAAAAGAAGAACTAATCCCTTTATGTGATTAGGTCAGAGATTTAATGGCAGAATTTCCTACAGAACCGACATTTTCTTATGTCCTGAGATCACAAAATTCCCAAGCTGATTCACTGGCTAATATAGCCACAGCTCGGGAAGATCCCAATTGGGACGCGAAAACCATCAGTATTTCCCACCATCATACAATTTCACCTTATGTTCAAACCAGAACAGAGGAAATCAATGCAATTAGTCCCATTCCCGAACCATATGGTCATACTACATGATGGATGGTACTTATCAGGGAATACCTTCTAAATGGAACACTTCCACCTGATAGAGCAACGAAAGAACAAATCTAGAGACGTGTGGTCAATTTTACTCTTTATGATAGCCCATATCACCCAAAGAAAATTCTATACTAGCATGGTATTGATGGAATTATCTTTAGATGAATTGATGGTGAAGAGACAATGGTTTTCATGAAATAAGTGCATGTAGGAGTATGCGGTGCCCATCAGTCTGGACACAGACTATCTGATCAAATTTGAAGTCTTGGATACTTTTCGCCTTTAAGGATACAAAATTGTTTTGATTTCACAATGAAGTTTCATTCTTTATAAGTACATGACAACATCATTTATCAACCCCTAGAGTTGCTTCATGCTACTAAATACTCGTGGCCATTTTCCACATGCGGAATGGATGTAGTAGGACCTTATCCTTCAGCTACATCCAAGCAATAGAAGTATATTCTAACTGCTACTGAATTATTTTCAAAATGGTCCGAGGAAATTTCTTTCAATGAAGTTAGTTCTAAGTTCATTGTTAGCTTCATCATGTCTAACATCGTTACCTAATTTGGTGTCCCTCATACTGTGTTTACGAACAATGGCACCAACTTCTTTTCGTCCGAGGTGAGGAAGTTGTATCAAGAATACAACATCAAATCCAATCATTCATCTCAGTATCATGCAGCGTCCAATGGCCAGATAGAAGCATTCAACAAGACTCTGTCAAATATAATGCAATAGATGGTGGATAAATTTAATAAGTCATGGCCTAATAAACTCTTTCATGCTTTATGGGAATATCGGACCACTACCCGCACTGCAACGCGGTCAACTCCATATTCATTGGTATATGGAATAGAAGTAGTCTTTCCAATTGAGGTTCAACTACCCTCCCTCAGAGTATCCATTTGTGATCAATCATCTACAGATGAACAATCTCAAAAGAGATTGGATGAATTGGAATGGTTAGATTAGAAAAGATTGTGCACCCTACACCACTTGGAAGTATATCATAATCGAATAGAACAATTTTTCAACAAAAAAGTTCATCTTTGTTTATTCGTTTAGGGAGAATTGATATTAGTTCTCAGAACACCAATGATACTAGGAAAGAAACCTCCCAATATGGATCCAAAATGGGAAGGCCCTTATTCAATACATATGGTCTACTCCAATGGAGCTTATTCTTTAATCTCAATGGATGCAAAACTCATTACTACTCCAACCAATGCTATAATTCTGAAGAATTATTTTGTATAAACACAAAATACACCAAGGGTCCCTGCATACAGCCTTAAACTATTGGCATTTTTTTTGTTGTCCAACAAGACGTTAAACTGCATCATCAGTTACGGTCCATGCATATGACCTTAAACTATTGGTACTTACATCGAACATGACGTTAAATTGTAACGTCCTAACTACATGACACTAAACTGTACAAAAGTCCCTTACGTCCAGCAAGATGTTAAATTTCATAACCAATGGTCCATGCATACGACCTTAAACTATTGGTATCCATTTTGTCTGACATGACATTAAACTGTGAAAAAAATCCCTAATACCTTCAACAAGACGTTAAACCGTGTCTCTATATTGGTCCTTACTACATGAAATTAAACTGCATAGTCCCCCTTTATTCCAACAGAATGTTAAACAGTATTTTAATTATCGTCCAAGCTACAAGATTCTAAACTATACAACACTCTTATTTTGTAACATGACGTTAAACTGTGTCCCTGTATTTCTCCTACATGACGTTAAATTGTTTTTTGTCCCTGCTATATGACACTAAACTGTGCACCACCAATAGTCTTCACTACAAGACTTTAAACTATATAGTCCCTTAATATGTCCTACATGACAATAAACTGTGCATCATTAAGGTTGTTGCTACATCTTGTTTCTCACTTCTAGTATGAATCATGTGAGCTTAGAGTAAAAATTCAACCATAACACCCTTTCTGGGCCGCTAACCATGTGTAAGTCCCAACACCATTTTATAGGTCATTTTACCCAAGATCAACATGATCACTAATTCAATATTAAATTGATCTACATGGACATTGTTCCTTCCCTTCTGGGATGGGTACGTAGGCAACCTCATGAGGTTCAAGCCCAAAACCAATCTCTTCACATTGGTTCACCTTTGTCCTTGCTACATGATGTTTAACTGTACAACACTTTTTTCCTGTATACAAATAAACTACAAAATTCTTTGATACCCTCACCAGAGAGGGAATCATTATTTACATTTATTTCCAATCATGTTATATTCTAAAGACTACGTGCATACATGGTAATGCCTAGATCTTTTATCGTAGGTCAAACCATCATTTCACTAATTTCCCCTTTCAACCTTCACTTGTACGAACCAAATATGTACCGAGAGTTTTTCAAAAACAATGTGCGGCTTGATTCCCATCCATATGGTATACGTAGGAACATTTGAGTGTTCCTCGAATCTAGCCCCAAGTCATTTGGGCCTAACCCCAAGTTCCATTTTCAGTCCCCTGGCTCAAAAGTCCATATAAAGACACAGACTATGTATTCATTATTATGGTTCGAGCTCTATGACCCTAAACTAAAATCTCCCATACATTCGTCCCGCATGACGTTAAACTATTTTTTGAGAACAATGTATGGCTTGAATCCCATCCTTATGGGATACGTAGTGAAGTACATCATCTTAATTCACGACCCAGTCACAACATGATTATGGTATCATTGGTCTGTGTATCTCTACATTCATTGAAAAAATTCCCATTTTTATGTGTCATACACCTAGTCTTAAATACCTCAATATCTCCATAACACTTTTCTTGACTTCTGGTCACAAAATGTCCAATTTCTAAGAATTATTTTTCATGACTATGCAGCACGTGCCCTTAGGCGGCCTTGCATAAACAGTCTACATAACAGACATGTCAGCCAAAAGATGTTATTATTTGACTATGCAGCCAATTCCCTTAGCCGGCCCTGCATAATTCAACCCCCTAACAGGTTTCTCAAATAGTGGTAACTTCATTATTGGGAAGAAAATCTCTTTTGTACTTTGTTGTATTAATGGCAATATGTAGGGATCCACAAAAAATGACCATACTTATCATATTTGTCCCATAGTCTATCATTTCTGATAATATTCAAGTCTATGGTTTATATTTCCCTTCCCTGCATTTGGGTCAGACCTTCGTAGGAGTGACATTCATCTAGTTCTTAGAAAATCTTATTTGGAAATATCTTCTCCATATTCAAGTACATCTCTCCATATAGAAAACTCTATGCTTTGGAAAAAAATTGATTCCACATAAACATCCACTGGCTTTTTAGCAGAGGAAAAGTAAATTTCTGAGAGTTCTTTTTCCAAACTATGCAGCAAGTGCCCTTAGGCGGCCTTGCATAAACAGTCTACATAACAGACTTCTGAGCCAAAAGATACCATTATTTAACTATACAGCCAATGCCCTTAGGTAACCCTGCATAATTCAACCCCCTAAAGGGTTTGGTGAATATTTGTATATTCATTTTTGGGAACTACTTCTTTTAATGACTTTTAGCCCATTTCATATCATTCCTCAGATTCAAAATTTCGTAATTCATCATTTACATATTTTCCATCATGATTGATCATGGTAATATTTTTTTAGATAAATTATCATGGAATTGATTCAATGTTAATCCATTTGGTCAAATATATTTTGACCTTAAACATTATCTGTTTTATGTCCAACGTGCATGAATTTAAACTGCTCACAAAAGTCAAGGGAACACTAAACAAAAGACAAGTTGCAGCTTACTAAACATACATTTTGTATTCTTTTTAGGTAATATTGAGAAGTTAAACGATTCCATGTTTGTAGGGTTATTTATAATAATCCTATCCAAAGTCAAACTATGCTTACTAGGCCCATTGGCTTAGGTAAAAATACAAAGCAGGTAGTAGGAAAATGCGTGCACAGATGATTGAAAATGGAAGCGTTTCTCCATTTGATGCACAAGATTAGAAGGACATCAATAGAATTGATTCTCTTATCTTTTCCAGAAATTACCATTGGCTTTCAACATAAGTCTTCACTTGATGTACAACATCTCGAGCTTCATCAGCTACCACTTGATGCTTAGGTACTCGACCAACATCACTCCTTTCAGCCTGATGGAGTGCTTTCTTGGCATCCGCAATGACATTCATCCCATTTTATTAAGCTTCTTCCAATGAATTATTGAGTTGGTCACGTTTCCCAGTAACAACATATAACTGTTGTTGAAGGTGCATCTACTGGACGACTTTATCTTTGATCTTATGCTTCAACTCCTTCATCTTGGCAGCATAGTCAGCCTCATCTCGGGATACCACAACCTAAAATTCACTGATATTGGATGAAAGCTTCACCCTGGTGAGATCTTCATGACACTTTTGTTCCTTCTCCCTCTTTAAGATGACTTGTTTTACCGCGGCATGGATCTTTTGATATCCAAAACCACCAAGTCCCAGCACAACAATCAAGGATGATAGTCATGGGATCATTGATGACAGTTATTCAAGAGAAACTTCAGATGTGATTTTCCATATATTTTTCCATGCTTTACATTGTGAAAATTAGAGATACTTTTTCACCTCTCGATCCGACTCTGCATCACTATCACATGGGTGAATATAATCCGGGATTAATGCACTTAGGAATGTGCCCTGTTCTGCTCCTTCTTCCCCTGACATGTGCTTCTTCACTTTCAATTCCCATTGGGGAAGAGGCTAAGGCTTCACCTGAAGATCTCACCATTGAAATTGATGACCCTGCATAATCAATTGAAAGCTTTGGTTAGTTTCAAATGATAAAAAAAGTTAATTGGTTGTCTTGAAAATTATGTATAGTCTCAAATATTGTTATCCCTTACCCAATGGTATATCAGTATCTTGAGATGGATCCTCCTCATCTTTCCTAGCTTCAATAGGACTTTTAGGGTGAGTGTGAGGATGATCTATGGGGTTCAGCTCCACTTGCGCTAATGTCATTCCAATTGTAGGGTTTTCTGTACCCCCTTCAGGAATTGGTAGTTCAGCATCTTGCTCATATAGAGCTGCATATTTGAACCGATCATGATTTGACATGTAATAAGAACTTATTTTAAAAAAGATGAAGAAGGAAACTCACATCCATAATCTCTTAAATTACATGGTAAGATAACATTATCTAAAAATTCCTCAAAAGATGCACCAAGTCCCGTCATTTCATCCAATGTAATCTCAGAATTCTAGTTAATCTCACAAGTGGTGGCATTTGGTATGTCTTCATGGCGACCTTAATCCCGTGGTCTCTGACCCTGGATAGCTTCTTCAGATAAAGATGCGGCATCAGTTCCAGTGGCGACCAAAAGATCTAATGCAGGGGTTGATCCTAAAGTATCACAGAATGGAAGTTTTTTGATGTTTCATTCAACATATTATGATTCACTGTTAACTTACCAAAAGCATGATCTTCTCTTCTTGCAACAGCAGCAGGAAGGATACTGGGAACAGACGTTGGCTCTTCTCTAGGATCATCCATGTCAGCATGAACTTGGGATTGTTCACCAGCACCCTCGGTTGTTCTTAGAGGACGGTCAATCCTCTACCTCAGAGGGTAAATTGAAGAATCCCCTGCAATCCCAAAATGTATGAGCAATATTTTCATGGGTTAAGACTCATGATTATCCTTAGGACTTACCACTACTAATGAAGCCTTTATCTGTGGACTTCCTCCTTCGATTCCATTGATTCATTGGCTTTTTGGGAGTTCCCGGAGTTTCCTTTATAGTTAATAGAATTGGATAATGGAAATCCATATCCAACTCCTCATCCATGGCTTGCTGGCCTGGAGATATCTCGCCCAACTCGCGAGAAGATTCAGCAGCTGCCCCGATGGATGTACCACCAGAGCTATACTGTGGTGAAGGAACCTCAGTATTTCCTTTGTTTGCAAGATGCATGATGAAGAAAATAATTTCTGTGAGTAAACAAAGCTTTGACTAAAATAATGTTTCAATGAAAATGAGGAAAGAAACATACATCTTCAAGAGCCACGTAATCGTGCCACTCCTCATCTTTGTAACCACCCTCAGTGGCGCCCTGATTTAACATTTCCTTCACCCACTTGGTGACTGTAATGGAATCATCGGTGGAATATATGAGCATTTCCACCTCTCTATTGTAATCCCTCAATTCATCATGATTATCCATGTAACAAATATCTGTAGAAGCCAAATGTTTCCCTATTCCAGGGAGGTGTAGCCCCTTGCACAAAACCAGCCAGGTAGTTTCAGTATTGCAGTATAAACATCGCCATGTCAGGATAGCCTCTTGTCGTAGATATTCAGTATGTGTACCATAAGGTTAGAAGGAACGTTATACGATCATCGACGTCAGCTTCTTCCCTACTCCTGCAGCTATAGATAGAGAATAATAAAATAATAATTTTTGATCTATAATGTAATGGTGATTAAATTTGCATAATGAAGTGACTCACTAGGAGTTGATGGAGTGGGTATTTTTATTCTAACAAGAGGATTATATCGGGCATGAGGCCTCTTTGCCACTTGTTGTGCCTCATTATCCCCATCTTCGGAATCCGGTGAGTCAGTCCTAGATGAAGAATCTAGAGAATCTGCTTCAGGTGGGGAAGCTTCTCCTTCGTGAGGAAGGTTTTATTTCTATAAAGTTCTCTTACCTTTCCCCACCTGATAAACTGGGTGATTCAACACCCCTCTAGGGTATGATGCTATCTAGTTCTTGGCATACCATGTAGTCAAGTTATTACCCACTTATCAACTGGTATATAAAATACTGCCCCAGTCTTCTCCCTAGATGTCAGCAACCATAGTTGTCAGGAAACCTTCAGATGTTGCTCTAACCTGACATGCACAGGGGGAGATACAGTAGTCTGTTGCAGACTCTTGAATTGGTGTTCAAATCTATATGGACCATAGGCCTCACATATAATCTCTTCGTCAATCCTGGTGACCGGTACACCATATCTGCATGCCAGCATGTATGTCCTTAATTCCAGACTGGTTATTCCATCATCAATAAACTGCCAGGTCGGTCGATTTCTATAATTAAAGAAATTAAATTCCTTATACATGCTCATCCTCACCTTCCTATCATACGAATTGAGAGATAGTAGAGAAATTCTAGATAATTCTTCTACTGATGGACCGAAGGAACTTCTGGGAATCTGTACTCCATTCTATACATTATACATCATGAAGTGAGTGGTGATCCATCCCCATAAAACCTGGAATGGTCCCCCTATTCTCAAAGGATACTTTCCCATGAAAACATGGAGTAATCTCTTGTGAAACTTTGCTAAAAAGGGGGTAGCCAACCCAACCATTTTCCCCTCAGCCAACTTGGGCGCAATGAAAAAGGACTCTAGCCTAATTCCTCTCTTTGAGTCCCTAACTAGAAAAAGATAAACATTGGGCCACAAGGCCAAGAAGCCTTCCAGATGAGTCTTCTATGGGATTCTCTGATTTACTTCATATCCCCATTTCTCAAATTCTCATGCTTCCATGGTCGGCTAGAATGTGCCCGGGGCAACCCTCTTCTCTTTTATGGGGCATGTGGTAGGACGAGTGGGCCCCTTCTCCTTGGGCTCCTTCCACTTCGATTCATTCTACTTGGATCCCTTCTTCTTCGGCTCTATCTCATGCTTCTTGGTATGGAACATATTCATCCACTCCACTGGATGAATGTACATACTAGAATGAGTTAATGAGGACTCTAAACTCTTGAGCTTATGGAATATTTTCAATAATTCCTGGGCCAAAGACGTGGTTTTCTCCGAATCATTCCATGTCACCATGGGAGGGATGAATTCATCATAAATATCACCCAAGATTGGAGCCCCTGAGATCTTATGGACATCCCATAGACTGATGCCTACTTCTCCATGAGTCAGATGGAAATAATAGGTATTTGGGCTCCAATGGCTGAGTATCTCTATAAATAAGGTATCATGCCTGTAAACATATGTTTTCCCAGCCCAGATAGCTTCACATATCACAACTCCATTAAATTCCTCAACAAAATCTGCACAGGTTTGTTGTACCCAGTATGCCCACATCCAATTTGGCTTCACACCTCCTCTTGGACGGATGTCCCAGCTCTTCTTCCAGCCTTTAGATTGATGCATCTGAGAATTTTGGAAGATTCAAGGATAACAATGTGGTTGCATCTCAGGATTGGGAGATTTCAGATCTAGCATACAAGGGCTATGATGCATCATATGAGCCTTCTCCACTATTCCAGCTATTATAAATTCTCATCTACATGAGATATTTGCTGAAGCAAAATTGGTGTAATTCTGAAACCATGAAATTAGGAGATAGTCCTTTGCCTCTTGAATGGTAACTTCTCGCAAATGATCGTAGCCATAAAAAGGTAGACAGATTATTTGTGGGAAATCAAGATGATACTTCTTCAGGCACTTGGCCAAATCTGAGAGAGTTGTTGTACCTCTCGAACCCCTCGTGGTTTAATTTTCATGATCACAATCACTCTCTTATTTATCTAATATTGTTTTTAAGTGTTTTTGGATGATAGGCATGATTTCAGGTGGCCAAGGAATTGGGCCAAGAAGGCCAAGAAGGAAAAAAGACAAAATGGACTGACATTCAGTCCACCGGCCAACCGGTGGCTTCACCACCGGCCAGCCGATGGACCCTGGGCAGAAGGCTGAGCTACTGCCTCAGCACCGGCCAACCGGTGGCCTCAGCACCGGCCATCCGGTGGATCCCAGACAGAATGGCAAGCTACTGTCTTGCCACCGGCCAACCGGTGGCCTCCTCACCGGTCCGCCGGTAGCGCCTAGACAGAAGCATCCACCCATCTCCAAGGCACCGGCCAACCGGTGGCCTTGCACCGGTTCGCCATTGGAGCCAGTCAAACTAGCGGTTGGGCCTTTGACCAGGCTGGTCCACTTGCCTCCCAACGGCTCTGAAGCCCTTTCCAACGGCTCCGAAGACCTCCAAAGGCCATATGAGGGTTCCCCCTCTATAAATAAAGGACTAGGAAGCCCCGGAATATTTTCGGAACTATATGGAAGCCCACGGGACACATTTTGATCATTTGGCGAACCTCCGGCGGATTCCTCCAAGGAACCTCAAATTGCTCCAACTCGATTCCACATCCAAGGAGCACCACCATAGAAGCTTGGGAGAGCACTTCATCAACTTATTCAATCCATTGGCGCCCAAGGCTTCTCCCATTATGGTTTTTATTGTTTTATTTATTTTGAGCATCAATTTGGGTTTGTGCCTACAAACCCCACCTCTTTATCTCATCCTCTCTTTTGGGTTCTCACACCACCTTCAAGGTGTGAAGAGGTTAGTAAAGCCTTACCTTTTCAAAAGGCTTGAATCATAGGTGAGCTAGCCTTCACCTGTAAGAAGGCTAGTGGGTTCTTGCTCAACCAATAAAAGCAAGCTGTAATAGGTTCTAGACTAACCTTAAAGTATAGTGGGTTTCTTGCTAAAACCATTAAAAAGAAAGCGGTAGTAAATCTCTCAACGGTTAAGTTGGGAGCGGAGACGTAGGCCGGGTTTTAGGCCGAACTCCGTTATCAATTCTTGTGTCTTGCCTCTTTATTTCTGCTGCACTTTTAACTTTGATTTTAAATTGTTAATTAATTTTTAAAAGGCAATTCACCCCCCCTCTTTCCATCACTCCTTTCTTTCTCTGCCCAACAAGACTGTTGTTGCAGACGGTATAATAACCATGGCCAATGATGCTCCTCATATCATCAACTCTCTTGCTAGACAGTTCATCATCTGTTCTGATTCTCTTGGGAGCCATTAAATTTGCACAAAAGTTGAATAGATTACCTCTTAAATGGGTTTATTTTTTATAAAATTTTTGAAGACATTCGAAAAAATGGCAAAGGCATTAAGGCGCGAAAGTCTAATTTTGGCACGCAAGTATGGATGTCTCGCGCAAGTATGAATGTGTAGCGCATGTTTTTGGCATTCAAGTATCACCACACAAGTCCAAATACCTTGAAAGCAGCGCGACAACAAAGAAATAGCGCAAAATAGAGCATCTTGTGTGGAGAAGGGAACTTGCACGACGAGAGCTCAAAATTATGAAATTCGGTGCTTTGCGCAAGAATTTTTCGCATATATAGAGGCCAGTCTTCAACCCTACGCACATAAAGCCATCACGTGCAACTAGCTGTGGTGAGGCCTGCACGACACCATCTGCATGCTCAACATTTGTGCGCCAAAGTTTCCTTATTTTTCTTCTTTCCTCAGAGTTACATCCTCATTTCATTCGGATGAATCACTGAGGGAGTACATTTGTTGACTCTCCTTTCCCTCACATAGTCTAAAAAAATTGGAAAGGGGAAATACCATGAACCCCAAGTGATTCATCCTTGGATTAAATTTAAAAAATTTACAACGGCATGAACAAAGGGTCCAATGCACCTGACTCGCGCAAGTTCCACCAAGGTCGCACAAGTACACTTATGAGCCTCCCATTGGTTGCACAGGTGACTTGCACACCCTCTTTGAATTTATCCTAGGTTCTTCTCCATCCTATATATACCACCAGTAGGCCCGCCATTTCATGGATGAAAAATTCCAGAAACTCAAATTTGAGCTCCCAGTGCCCTAGTCTCTTCTGAAATCATCCGAACACTTCTATATTAATTTGTTACATATAATGAAATATCTAAAGAGGGGGAGTAATGCCTAAGTGTTGAAACTCATCAACACATGTGTTCCTAAGTGGCCAGCCCTTAAGGGAGATAGACACACATGCGCGTCACCTTTCTCCTTCAACAGAACTTGCGCACCACTCGTTTGGAAGCCTATAGTGATAATACTAAGTGCATGATCCAAGACTCTCCCAAGTATTACCCTAAGGGTTAACCGTTGTTCAAGTACCCATGTGTCGCGCAATTATACTTGTGCAACCAAGACTTGCACGCCCACATAGGACTTCCACGCCACCGTCTTTTTTGAGTGCCCCTCCTACCTATTTCACCTCTCTTATGCCTATCCACTAATCCTTTTCAAGATTAAGCCATCAAAACTCTCTCCAAAGTCATTTATGGCATGATTACCTTGTTGGATTCCTTCTATGAAAGAAATTTTGTGGAACATCTCTTAAACCATAGTGATTCACATATCTTTATGTCACTAATGTCAGAGATTTAATTCATTCAACCTCATCCATTAAGATGAAATAATCCTTAACCTGGGCCTCTTTTTCAGGACTAATCACTAGTCTTCGAGTTCCCATAATTTTGGGCATCCTCCTTAGGAGTAATCCCAAAGTTTCCAAAATCCAAATTTCCTTAATCGGGGCCTCCTTTTCAGGAATAATCCCCAGTACAAATTCTCATTAATTTGGGAATACTCCTCATGAGTAACCCCCAAGACCCCTTAAATGGGCATCTTCATTATGAGTAATCCCCAGTCATAATTTTCAAAATCTGGGTTTCCTTTTCAGGAGTAATCCCCAGTCTCAATGTTCCTAAAATCTGGGCTTCCTCCTCAGAATTAAGCCCCAACCATGGTTCTCTTAACCTGAGCTTCATTTTCAGGAGTAATCCCCAATCCCAAATATGGGCATCCTCCTTATGAGTAAGCCCCAATAATAATTACCTTAACCTAGGCTTCCTTTTCAAGAGTAATCCCCAGTTCTCAAAACCTTTTAACCTAGGCCTCCTCCTCGGGAATAAGCCCTAATTCTCAAAACCTTTTAACCTGGGCCTCCTCCTCAGGAATAAGCCCGAGTCATAATTTCCATTAACTAGTATTAATTTACTTTTTGATTTGGTCTTCCTTATCAAGAGTAAAACCCAACCATAAGTCCACTTTTAATTTGGGTAACCTCCTCAAGAACAATCCCATGTTAGAGTATCAAATTCTCCATAAAGCACATATACCTTTATGGACCTTGATCTCGAGTTTCTTCCCTGAATTAAATCCTAATATTCATCTATTTGGGCAGTCATACATACATAATCACCACATCATTTCTTATAATTGCATATTTCATGGCACAATTGTCTGGTTTCACCAATACCTCTTGTTTCTCACACTGAGCATGACTCACATGATCTTAGAGTATAAAAGTGATTATTAAATCTTTCCTTGATCCATCAATCATGCATAAACCTCATACGTCTTTAATCGAACTACATGGGTTCTGATTCTTTTTCTAAAACAAAGGATACGTAGGTAGCCCATCTACGGGTACTATCCCAACTCTAAAATAATCCATGTCCTTCTGAGTGACAATGAACTTCAAGTACCCCACTGAGTGTCTTTAATACTAGTATGGTTATCACAATAACCAATACATTTCTATATAATTTGTTGAAGGATACCATTGACCAAGAATCTCTAACAAATACATATGATTCTATATCAATTAAGAACCTCGATTACATATAAAAGATTCTCTAAATCTAATACATACTAATTATTGATTGTCATATCTAAAGGAAAGATCATTTTCATACATGGTATTTTAATAAGGATTCTCAACCATAACATAAATCTATAAAGTGAGTCCTGAAGTAGACAATAATTCCCCCCAAAAGGTGTGATGTGTCCGACCTCCCATCCTATCGACCAATGAAAATTCTTAAGCCTCATCAGTTTACAACTAATGAGCACCTACCTTTGGAATGTTGGTCCAAATGGATATGGAATCATTGGATGGTTCTGGTTCTACGAACAAACCTGTTAGAAACCGCTTGGAATGTTTGAAACTTAAATCAATGAGGTCATCTCCATTTCTAGAGGAAACAGGTATAAGGCCTTGACTAAATCTTTTTTGTAGTCTTGGTACAAGGCCTTGACTATGTGATTATGAAATCTGGAATTATTATTTCAATTATTTTGAAAGTGGCTGTTGATATTTCATGTGATTATTCGACTAATAGAATATCCATGTGAATATGTAAATGGAATTATTTGATATTATCATTTTCAATATTATGTTCTTGTTCATGTTTAAAAGGATTTCTTTTTATTCATAAATTGACTTAAATGTTTATGCTTATTTATAACAGTTTCTGCTATATTGATATCCTTACTGAGCATCTGAGCTCACCCCTATCTATGTTTTATTTTTCCTTTGATAAGAAGATGTATATTATGACTGACCTACAGGGATAGACTATGGGATATGAGTGTGGCCTATGGAGACTATGTTATAGTAGTTTTTTTATAATGTAATATTAAACTTATGAATGTATCTAGTATTTTCAAGGCTACTAAACTGATCAGTTGTTCGGGATTTCATCCCTTGTGATCATGAAAATATTTTGTAATAATGAATCGACTCCATGTAACTGGGTCATAGATTTATCGTTCGTATCATAGTAAGTTTAGTACAATCCTTGGAAGATATATTTAGAAAAACTGTAATTAGAAAACATTTACCTAAGATAGACTTTGAGAACTAGTATAGAAGAACATCCTAAAATTTTTGTACTTCAAAGATTTTTTGAGTTTTCTAAGAAATAAATCCCTATCTGAATAGGTGCAGGTAGAGGTTTCTCTAGCACAAATGTACCTAGAGGTAAAACCCGAAAACATCGCTTTGAGCTAGACTTGAACAGGAACTGGTGCACTACAACTGGAATTGTTGTACTCTTGTTTACGATAATACCAAGGGATATGCATAGGATAATTATCATTTTCTTTATAACACATTATGAAGGCTTTATGAGTATATTCTTTCTCAAAGAAAACATTTTTATGATTTTGTATTATATTCATAAACTGCTCAATTTATGATAGGGGTTTTACAAGTTTGGAGTTTTGTATTGTGATTCAGCAACTAATCTAGTGTATTCCATTGTTTATAAATGGTTCCTAGTGGAAGTAATGGAAACCGTATCAACACACATAATCCATGTAGGGATTACCCCCTAATCAAGATAATAATAATCGAGCTGGTGATGCAACTGGTGCTGATTATCTTATCACCATACTAGGACAACTCACTCATGTTATGAATAATAACCTTACCCGTACCCTGATCCACAATGTGGAGGATCAATGTTAGACCCCTTCATGAGGCAACAACAACCAATATACAATAGGTGTACAAATCCATTTGTATATGATCAATGGATAAATTCCTTAGAGAAAACATTTCATGATTAGGGGAGTAGTGAATGGGAAAAAGATGTCATGGTAGTTTATTGCCTCACGGGAGATGCATATCAATGGACGTCATTGATTCAAAACACAAAGTATGATTATGACGTATCAAATATTGAATGGAATGAATTTAAAGAGCTTATCGTATAAAAATACTTTCCTCGTGGTCATCGAGCGGATATAGAAATACAATTTCTATGTCTGAGGTAAAAAGAGGATGATAATTTCGCAAAATATGAGGCCAACTTTACATGGATAGCATGTCATGAAACAAAATATATACTTAAACCAAGATATAAAATTGATCTATTATTTAATTGGTTAAAACCATTTCATCATCGAGAATTACTCTGACAATCCTTTTTATCATACGAAGATATTGTCTCTTGTGCTATCTAGACAGAAAAAGAATTCTCAATGTCTTACGACATTAATGAAAAGCTGGAGAAGAAGAGATATTCTATACACTATGGAAATGGAAATAATGGGAAGATGGGAAATGTTGAATATTCATCCTACCTTAAATGTGGGAAGAAACACCTCAGTACTTTTTTGAAGGGAATGAGATTCTGATATAAGTGTCGTGAAAAAGGCCACCATGCTTGTGATTGTAAGTGGAAGAAAGTGGTTGTGAATGTTGAATTCTAAAGTTGTAGATAAATGGGGAATTATTCAAATGAATGTTCTAAGTTCCAAGGGAACATACCTCAGAAAAAACAAGGGTGGAAGGCCAACTTATATGATCACTACTACTGACGGTGAAGCTCTAAAATATGTGGTGGTAGGTAATTTAATGGATTCGTAATGTTTAGCCAATGCTTTATTTTATTTCGGATCATCTCATTGTTTCATATCTTCCATGTTTTCTAAAAAAATAGATATTTTCTATTTGACATAACAAAGAATTTATCATCCAAAACACCTAAGGGATATATCACCACAACAATTTTTTGTTAATCAGTTCCCATTAGAGAATATAAATGTTCCTTCTCTACTGATCCCATCATCATAACCATGATTTAATTTGATATAATCCACAGAATTGATTGGATTTCAGAACATGATGATTTTTTTTGTAAGAAGTTGGATGTTAGAATTTTTGAGGATGATAAGGAGAACCTTATCTTTTGAGAAAAAATGACACCACCTAATTCTTCTCTAGATACACCACTAGTAGATCTAATAAATTCAATTATTTGGGTGGATGAGAATGAAATTATTATGAGAGTGGAAAAGAATGCTCGAATAGAGGATGTACCTTTTGTGCAAGAATATGATGATGTGTTTCTATATGATTTACCTAGAGATCCTCCAGGATGAGAAATTTAGTTTTCCATTGATTTAATTCCTGGTTGAAGCCTCATATCAATGTCCCTGTATAGAATTTCCATTATGAAATTAGTGGAAATATAGAAACAACTAGAGGAATTGCGTAATAATGGATTTATACACCATAGTGTTTCTCTAGTGGGAACCCCTTTCCTTTTTGTTATGATGATAGACCGATCTATGAGGTTGTGCATTGAATACATGGAGATCAATGTTATAACAATAAAGAACAAGTATCCCCTACAAAACATTGATGATTTATTAATCCAAATTCACGGAGCACAATAATTTTCAATGATTGAACATTGATATGGATATCATCAGCTGTGTGTGAAGAAGGAACACATTCCGAAATCAGCATTACGAACCAGGTATGGGCATTACAAGTTTACGGAAATACCTATTTGGCTGACTAATGTACCCTCTATTTTCATGGATCTAATGAATAGAGTTTTCAAGGAATATCATTATGTATTTTTTGTGTTATTTATTAATGATATCCTAGTATACTCCAAAATCTATGAAGATAATGAAAATCACTTTCACACCATTATGAAACCCCTAAGATAAAATGAATTATACGATATGATTAGAAAGTGTGAGTTTTGGCTACAAGATATTTGTTTTCATGGACATATTGTCTCTAAGTATGGATTATCAGTTGATCCTTCAATGACCAAGGCAATACAAGAATGACCAGCACCAATGAGTATAATTGAGGAACATAGTTTTATGGGTTTAGCAGGTCATTATAAGCATTTTGTCCAGAATTTTTCCCGATTGGATAACCCATTAACCAAGATCACATGAAAAGGGGTTATATTTGTTTGTAAACAATAATGTGAAGAATGATTTGAAGAAATAAAGAGAAGATTAGTCAATTCCACTATCTTAACTCTACCATCAGGGAATAATGGGTTGTTATTTATAGTGATGCTTCAAATAAATGACTTGGTTCTGTCATTATGCAGAAAGGTAATGTTATTGTCTATGAATCACGATAACTAAAAACACATGATAAAAACTATCCTACTCCTGATATTGAGTTAGCAGCTATAATATTTGCTCTGAAAATATAGAGACACTATCTCTATGGTGAAAATGTGAGATTTAAACTAATCACAACTGTTGGAAGTATATTACCTCACAAAAAAACTCCACATGGGGATAATGAAATTTCTTGACCTACTTAAGGATTATTATTGCACAATACACTACCACCCGGGGAAGAAAAATAAGGTGGTAGATACTTTGATCAGAAATGATCATGGAGTATTTAACAAGATGAGAGTTTGAACAGATCCTGTATTCATGGATATGGTGAAAATTGATATGGGAATAATCATGGAAGGTGAAATATAAATAATTTTTAAAATTGTTTCCAAACCATCCTTACTAAAAAAGCTAAAATGTTCTTAGGATGATGATTAGGAGTTTCAAAATAAGATTAATGATATGAATGATGGGACATTGAGTGACTTCAAATTTGAAGAAGGGATTTTGAAATTTGGTAATAGAATTTGTGCTACCGATATACCGAATCTAAAAACGTAATTGTTATATGATGCTCATAGCTCCAATTTCTCTATTCACCCTGGTAGCACCACTATGTATAGAGATTTGAAGGAACATTTTTGGTGGGACAACATGTAGAGGGAGATTGCCGATTTTGTGTCAAGATGTATATTTTTTCAACAAGTGAAAGCTGGAAGGCAATATCCTAGATGAGTCGTGCAACCACTTCCAATACCTGAGTGAAAATTGGATAATATTTCGATGGACATTGTAATGGAGCTACGAAAGACTCCTAGAAGGGATGTTTAAATATGTGTCATTGTTGATCGTCTTAGCAAGTCAGGAAATTTTCATGCTATAAAAGAACATTTACCACTTGAATTTGTAGAAAAACTATATATTAATTATTTTGTAGAACTAAATGGAGTACGCTTATCGATTTTTTCTGATCGTGATCCTCATTTTACATCAAGATTCTGAAAAAGTATTCAGAAATCCCTAGATAATGAATATCATTTGATCACTTCATTACAACCTCAAACTGAAGGACAATCAAAACGGACTATTTAAACATTATATGTCTTGTTGAGATCTCGTTTACATGACTTTCAAGGTATGTGGGATCAATATTTAACTGTGGTATAATTTTCCTATAACAATATATTCCATTAAAATATTCAAAAGGCACCATATGAAGCATTATATTGAAAGATTTTTCACACACCAACATGTTGGGTTGATTTTGGTGAAAGAAAACTCATCGGCCAAAAACCTTTTTAGGAAACAATGGAAAATGTGAATGTTATCCAAACCCACATCAAAGCATCCCAATCTAGGCAAAAGAGTTATTCTAATATACGAAGAAAGTATTTGGAATTTCATGCAGGAGACCATATTTTGTTGAAGGTATCTCCCTCAAAGGGTGTTATAAGTATCGGTACAAAGGTTATATTGAGTCCTAGGTACATTAGATCTTTCTAAATTCTTGAAAGAATTGGAGCTGTAACTTATCATTTGGAAATGCCTCCATGTCTCTCCACAGTTCATGATGTGTTCCATGTATCACTGTTGAGAAAATACATGAATGAACCAACTCATTTACTCAACTATGATGAAATTGAACAAGAACATGATATGTCTTATTGTGATGAGCCTATCAAAATTCTATATACAATAGAACAAGTGATGAGATCTCGGACGACTCGTCCGGGAAAATTTCTATTGATAAACTAAAATATGGAAGAGGCAACGTTGGAACCGGAGGAACTTAGGATGAAGAACCACCTGAATATTATTGTGCGCTAGTATTATAGAAATTTCAAGGACAACATTATTTAAAGGAGGGAATAATGTAACACCCCAGGCTTCCACGATACGTTTCCATTGGAATAATGCAGTAGCTTGCATTCTATATAACTTCGAGATTCTAACACACTACGACCAATCAATCTAGCTATAATGAATAGTAATAATGACATCATGAAATTTTACAAATTATAACAATAAAAATTGACTTCTTTTTTGGATTAATAATATCAAAGTTATCTTAGGGTGAATTTTTTGTATTTTTCTAAAAACATTCATTTTTTGATGAATAGTGAAAAAAGACTACGTTATAGGATAAAAACGACTTATTATCTAAATAATTAGTTATTTTATTTTAATTAATTTAAGGTCATAATATATACATAATACATATATTTTTTCATTATAAGTCATTTGATTCATTTTATAATATGTTTAGATGTATTAAATTTTATCGAACTATTTACCTGCTTTTACCCACATCTAAATAGCATTTGCAAATTTGTATAAAACATAATTTTTCCGCATATGTGAGTTGAATTTCAAAAATCTAAGAGACATGGTAATCATCAATAATAAAAATGTGATTCAATATTATGAAATTAATTTTTTGTGAAATGTAACTATTTAGTTTTATTTACCACGGTTAGAAGTAAATACAGTAATAAAGGTTAAAAATGAGATCATTATTACCCTAAAACATGTCCTAAATCTATTAGATAAGTTTAATTTGAAAAAAAACAACCTTAGGAATATCATAGGATCCCCTATGGTGCAATTGAATTAGATTAAGATATTTATTATAATTTTATTTAAATAAGTGATGAAAGTGTTTAATTCAATGTTAAAAAACTAACCAATTTTTAATATAGGGATATACATAATATATATTCGACTATAAATATTAATTAGAAAGATAAAAATATTTCCAACATAATGGTTAATTTTTAATAATTTTTATACATTAAATAAGTAAATTTATTTTTGACACAATGGTGATGTTATAATTACACAATTAACGAATGATTAAAATAACTAATATTATAAATATCCAAATAAATATAATTTGAGACTTTTAATGAATTAAATTAATTTTCTAGATTAATATTACATCTTATGGTTGATGAAATGAATTTTTTTCAATGTAATAATTCTATTATGAATTAAAAAACAAAATACCAAATAATTTCAAAATTGATATAAAAGAGTTTTTAAAACAAATATTATATTATTAATTGTAATTTTATTCCTAAAGGTCTAGGTTTCAGATAAAGGGATTAAATAATATTATATATTTCATTAATTAACCACTTAAGGTTCTTTTGGATGATTCTAGTATGTTTATTAACCTTATAATATAAAAATTGAAAGAGACATGGTAAATGTAAAACTATTTAACTAAGAGTAAAACCTAAATTATAAGGTTAATATGATGACCAAAACCTTTCTAAAACCAATTGGTTGAGAGGTTTTCAAACCATCATCAGATCAACATTTAAATAAATCATTTTGGATTTTTAGAAACCAAAAATGATTTTATTATAAAATAATATTTCAAGCTTTTCCTAAGGTGACCATCACAAATCTTATAAAATGGCACCACCCCTTCTCTAAAATTCCCACCTTCAAAGACATTTGGCTCAGCCAAAACCTTCCCATATATCCTCTAAACATTCCTACCTTTATACTAGATTCCTTCCATTATTCAGGAAGCTAGCCTATGGATCCCTTTTGATCCAATCAAAATGGAAGAACCCAAAGAAGAGATAAATATTTCATCACATCTTTCAAGTTATTTTCTTCTTCGACATCCTCTTTCATGGTTGTTTCCCTCATAAAATAATAAATTTATTATATTATATATTTTGTGAAGATATAATAAAAATATTACAACCATGTTAATTAATCTATCCATCATATAAATGAAAAATTCACATATGTGCGTACGGACGTATTACCGACTCCACGTCGTGGTGTAGTTTGTTATTCAAACACTAAATCATTTAGATGAGTATAATAATGAGTATAAATGATTTAAATAATATATATAAAATATTAATGATTCTATATATATGATATAACATCCAATTATATATGATATTAATATCCAAAGAATGTTATTGTCATTCGTGCATACCTACAGATTACCGTCTGCATGAACGCGATGAGATTCATTCCCCATCGCGTCCCTTCCAGACTAATTTTCATTTGATGATTAAAAAAATAATGTTTAATGACATAATATCATTATGAATAGGAATATGATACATCATATTCATAAAAAACATTAATACGTATCAAATCATAGAAAGGAAAATTAATTAGTAAACACCTGAAACGATAGTATAACAAAAATATCATTAACAATGCAATATTAGAAGATAATATATGATATGTTATTAATTTATATGTTTTTTGAATAATATAATAACAATTATTACACCATTATCCATGATTTAATACAAATATCGACCATGGAAAAGAACAAGTTAAGGGTTAATTTTCAAAATCTCTTTATTATCCAAGTTAGTTTTTACATAAGTATCTACTGGGAAATATTTATTATCCATGTCAATGTTTCATAAATGAGTTTTCAAATATAACTTCTAAGTGAATTGTTTTACTAAAATATCATTTTAAATGTTTTAAATATTTATTCTTCTAGTCCTGTCTCATTAATGTCCATGTTTTCAAAATGAGATTAAGGATTTTTTGATATGGAAATGAATGTTTTAAAATTCGAATTACTTTCAAAAGATTCAAAGCGGTATAGGAATCTTTGATTCATAACTATGTATTAAATGAATTCCTTTATAAATTATTTGACATTTAAATGATTTCATGAAAAAGGGATATTTCTCTCAATGATATTTACTGATTATTTTAAACTATGTCTACATCCTTTACATGATATTATTCTTGATCGAGGTTGATTTATTATGGTAAAAATATTCCATATTGTGTTGAACGTTTTGTGACATATTTGACTGTGGATGTTGATAGTGATTGAGATAATTAATATGGTAGATTATTCATGTCTCTTCCCCTCAAGGGAAACCTTATCACCATTCAATCTCATGTTCTCCCCCATAGACCATTATTTACCTTCAACTCTATATATTATAAGAAAAAATACAATAAAAATTATTTAAGGGAATAAGGTGGATCCTCCTTACTTCATCAATATGTACTACACAGTTGAGATGATTTATAAACCAAGATGCTTTACACCACTCACTTTCACATTTTATTTTCATTTCTTCCTCTTCATGTGTGGTTATCAATACATATTCCATTTCATAGTGTGAGAGGCTTCTTTCTCCAAGATCCATAAATTCAACACAATCTCCTAGTGTAACATTCACCTTCCCAAAAAATTCTTCTTTATATAGAATAAATGCAATGAAAATTTTAAGTGTGACCAAAATTAGTGTACCTGTCACAAAAGACTTCATTATCTTCATGTGAAATATTTTTTTCACTATTCATAGCTTTTTCATATTCTATTTCCATCATTCATTCCAAATATTCCAGCCAGATTACAAAAAGGCCATTAAAATTTGAGGAATCAAAATTGTATCTTCCACATTGCATCTTTTGACTAGTTCATTGGGATTCACTGCCCTTCCCTTCCATGGATTTAGAATCCAAGGTATTCTCACTTTTACATCATGGAATCTTCTTGGGAGATTTTTTTTCAACATTCTGATAATATCATCCCAAGTATACTTCACCTATCATAGCCAACATCTATGATATTCGTTTCATATGATCTTGGGATACATGTTGAGATGAACATGTACCAAAATTGTGAACAATTCCATTGCATACATGATAGATGGTATGCATAATTTAAAATATTTTTGTTGTGTACAAATTCTTTGATATATGTGGATACTACTACTTATTCACTAGCTTTTCCCCCATGATATTGTATTTATATGTTATTTTTCATTTAATTCATTGTACCAAAAATCTAGTGAATAATTCCCAAATCTATTCTATAACCAACATTGACCAACAAACCTTGACTTATTGATATCATGTTTATAATGTTGTTGTGCCATTTTCTTGGATTTTTGAACTCCTTTTGGGGATCCATCATCCACATAAAACCCCTTATCCACCCAAGACATGCAGGAATGTTTCTTATTACCCTTCTTCTACAATTCTGGATTATAATTATTCTTCCAACCTTCACTTTTTGCAGAAATAATATTAGTAAATATTTGTATGGATTGATATTTTTTCTCATATTTCTTCTATATATAAATGAGTGTAGACATGATCTACATATCTTATGTTAGAGGTCTATTGACAGAAAAATACTCCATTTAACATTGGGCACCAGCTGCTTCTTTTTCCTCATTTTGTGGAGACTAAATATGTGTCTTATCAAAATAGGTCAACTGAGATTTCAATTCTGGTCATTTCATATTGAGGATGACTATCTAGTCTTGAATCATATTCATCGTCTCCTCACAAGAATACTTTAATCTTTTAACTTCTTATTCTTGCACCTTAACTTTGTTTTTTAATAACAAGTCAAGTTCCTTAATATTCAGGGAATTTTCATCCAGAAAAGACTCTTTTAATTCATTTCTAATTTTAATCTCATCTTCATGTTTACAGATCTTCTATCTAGAGTCTTATTTACTACCTCATTTTATCCAACTTCTTCGATGCACTTTGATGATCATAATTCAAATCCCCTCATTTTTTCGACAAAGCCTCCAACTTGTATGGGGAGCATTAAATAATAAAAAACAATTTCTTGTAAGAATTTCATAAAAACATTAGTTTCATCTTCTAAATGATTGATATTTTCCTACATACATTGAAATACTCCACAATATAGGGATTCATATTCTTCAATAGTACCATGAAGAATCATTATAAATTTATCACCTAATATTTATGAAGATGTTATATATTGATCATCACCACATGTGGTAGAATTATCATCTTGAGAATAATTTCCAAATGAAAAAACATATACCTGTAGATCACATGAGATTGAATGGTTATCAATCTTCATTGTGGGAAAATGAGACACCTTATCATTATGTTGTTAGCCTGATATTTTTCTTTTTCACCATGGTATAGAGATTCATATACGTTATCTTTTTATGATATGAAGGACTCCTTCATTTTATATCTCTTCTCCTTCCATTTCATGTTCATCATGTTTTGGTAGATATCATCTTCTGTTTAGAGGAAACTTGATATTCACCAAAACAATGCTTAATTGTTGAATCCGGATAGAAACTCAACTATTAAAAAGATAATATTGTTCATGTAGATAATTAAATAGTGGTGAACATGTCTCTCATATACCAATTGAGGGGATTAGTTTGGGATATTCCTAACCCTGAGTGGGGAATCAATGTTGGGGAATTTTGAAACTAATTAAATTTTTTTATCCCTATTCCTAATGAAATATTAGGGCCATGATTCTCTTATTCTACTTTTCACATTTCAATCAATAATATAATGATTAAATAATATTTACATGATATTATTACAATGATTACTTCTCAAATTACGTAGCTAGTCCTCTCCATGTGTGGTGATGACAACTATATAGAATATCCATAGTAAAATGAAATTTTTTTATAGTGGATGACTATGAAAACAAACTGATGTTAGTGTTTTTACCTACACTTGGAGGAGGGAAGTAGATAATCACTTCTGAGTGTGGGTCACTACACATTGATGGGGAAGGGACATAATCCTCCTTCCTGATGTGATGCCATACACAATCGTGGGGGTATATAAATAACCATTTTCTAACTTGAAGACTCTAGCTAGTTATTTATACTTCTTGTAGAGACCATCTTATTATTTCTTGAAACGATATGTTTTACTCTTGATCTATTTTAGTGCTCTTCATTTGATTATATGAAAATATGTAAGAAATAATTTATCTACATTCATTATCATCGTCTCCAGTTAAAAACCATCTTCACCGGTTCTTCTTCTTTTTTCATCATGGTGTAGCAACCGACTTCACAAATCTTTTTCTTAATTTTGAGAAATTCACATACAAGTATGTCATTTTTCAGGAAATGTGGATCATATCACTTAGCATTAGTAGGGATAATTCTCAATATTGTTCATGAATGCATGTCATCTTGAATATGGAATTGATCACTTCCATTTCATTATTCTTCCTATTTATACATGTTCACACACTTGTTTATATTCTTTTATTTAGGAGGCTTCACATATTCATGTTCATTCATACAAGATTGCACTATCCTATTCATATTCTTGTTTGAAAACCCTAAATGATGTATTACATTGAGAACACACACTGCCTCTACTTGTTATTTTTCTTCATTCACTTTTACTTGATTTGGGTATTTCTTAAGTTTATATATATGATTTTTCAACCCTGAATGGGTGTAACCCTTTCCTCATGTGAACTCATTCTTCACACAACAACATACTGACTAGGTATTATTCAAGAAATGCACAAGTGTTCATGCATTTATGTTATGGACTTCCTCATGAATGATAATCCAAATGTATACATCAACCCCTTCAAAACTGAATGAGTGTATCATGAAAACATGGGGGGTCTTCTTCACTTAACATACCCAAATAGGCACAAGTCATTTTATTCATGTAGATGATATTTGGTCAGGTATTTGCAAAGAGTGTGCAAGAATTTTAAAGTTATAATGGGAGGCTGAGCCTCAACCACTATATCTTGGTGACACAGCATTCACCTAGAACAATGAAGGATATGAGAAACAAATCACATGTTCACAGGAAACGTTCATTACCATGTTTTTTGAGAGTGTGAAGCAATTTCAAACACATTCAGGTAATCTTATTCATATAGAAGAAGGCTTGAGGGTCCTATGGTTTCCATTCACAACATGAATACGTAGATAGAATCATTATTTTTTGAATCAAAAGCTCTCGGGAATATTGGATTACCAACTATCTTCTCAGCTTGGGCCCCTAATTTTCTAGTTGATAACAACATCACATTCACAATCCAAACCCATTTGAATTGTTATGCTGATCTCATCTTTGAATGCTCGGGATATCTAACATATTTAAATCTTCAAACCCATTGGTGAAGATATGTCATGTTCTTTAGTGTGATTCCATATTGAACATGGGATCCCTTATTTTTAGATTTGATTGGGAACACATTCAAGAACAGGTCATTGTGGATGCAACAAAATCATTTTCCTCTTCTGAAGCATATTATATGAGATTTACTAATGCATGATCATCGTCTATTGCATGAATTGTTTTAGTGTTATTAAATAATACTGATTGTGTGAAAATAATAAAGATGGAGAGCTTAGACAACACGATTCAACATCTTCAGTGGTGAGGTAGAGACAGCATTGAGCAGTAGTGGAGAAGGATGAAAATGTTGAAGGAGTAAATGTCATGTGAGAATCTAACGGCTTATGTACGTACTCACCTGTTGTTTGGGGGATGTGCGGCCAAAATTAGATCCATATACCATGACTGATCAGAGGGTGGAGTGAGATGTGGGAAGCGATTGATGGTTGCGATTATTTCAGTCATTACAAAAAATAATCCCACATTGAAATAGAGATGCATGGGGAATGTGGAATGTTAATAAACGTGTCCAGGCAATCGGTCATAATTTTATCTCTCCCTCCTTGGTACCTCCCTTTACTAGTTCTCTACAGGTCAGATCTGGGACCTCCCTATGCATCCTTGCCACCATGCCACCCCACATAGTGGATCCTACTCCGTTCCCACTATCCCGCTCTTGGGGATAACTCTGTCTATCATTCCCATGGGTGCGGTCAACCCCTGTGGTCCTAAATGTTTCTCATGTGGAGTTTGGATTTCTATCTTGTGGGTTAGCCCAAAATATTTTAATGTAATCCTCATTTATGTATTAATATAAATTTGAACCAATAAAACAATCAATTCCAGCAAAAATAACAATCCAAATTCAAAGCCACTTATTAAACCTTAATTAATTGTATAATTAATTTAGATTAAAATTCATCAATCAGGTTTAAAAGGATACTTCTTTTATGTTTTAAACAATGTTTCACTTTTGACACTAGTTCTTTGAGTTAAGTTAGAGTGCATCAATCATCTGAATTTTCCATAACCTATTAAAATTGGAGTTCATCTATATTTGGTTCTCCCATATTTATTTTGATCATCATTAATATAATTGACAATAAATACCACTCAACACACTAATGTGGTTCAAAAAACTCCATTTTTAGAGGAATCTTTATCGTTTACTCCAACTATCTGAGTTTTAAGTTGGTATTTACACAATGATACATGAACATGAGATAGTGAGGTTGGATATAGTTATTGTAGGACTATGATTTTTAGATCATATATACTCTAGGGAAAGGACACATAGTAGATTATTCCTACATAAATAATTAAGAGGATAACTTGGTGCATGAGGCTTCTGAGAAGTTGGTTTCCATACAAATAACCCATGTGGAGTGGGAGGGTACATCATTTCTTCAAATGATGGGTTCGACACCTCCACTTCTTGAATACATGAGAGATTCCTAGTTGGGATACATCAATAGTGAGGTATTTGAAGATCATATATCAATATGGGACTCACCAAATAGGTTTTCTGATGGATGGGATCACATTATTCCTTTCAAGGGATTTAGGAAGGTTCTGGTCATGATGTGAGAGGTGGTGAATTTAGAGTTCCACACATATCCCATCTTTGTACATCCCAGTGTAGGGAATATGTATAGAGACCTTATGTGGTAGTTTTAGTGGTCCACTATGTGATAGAGTGTTGCTGTGTATCTCTCCCGGTGCATCACCTATTAGTAGGTGATGGCTGAGCATAATGTCATGTCAGGTTTTTTAATTTCCCCCATAGAAAATGGAGTGGAAGTGAGATGGTATATATAGGGACATTGTGAAATGGGTTATATATAAAGTTAAGGTCCATGATTCCATTGGGGTGATAGATTATTGAATCAGGATATCAAAACACTTCCTTAATTTAAAGTGATAATGTTTAGTGGAGAGTTTGGGGATGTGGTATTTATGAGGGATCGTTCGTCCCCATAGTTTTCCCATGACAATTGGATTTATTCAAGGGTCATTCATCACATCAAGGATTAAAAAATTAATTGAAGAAAAATTCAAGACTAATAAGTGGAAGTGTACTTCTTTTTATCCCCATATGAATGGGAAGACTAAGTTAACATTTTAGTAGTTTGATGATATGTTGGTTGATTCCATGATAGAATTAGGATAGAGCATGGGGGATCACCATCCCCTTCTAGAGATCTTATAAAATAAATTTTACCACTCTACCAAAACATTGAACCATTTTATGACCTGTACATGAGACCCTCCAGGTCACCCATGTGCGGGAAATAGAATATAGATATATCAATTGTAGGTTGAAAATTGGTGTATGTGAATTAGGAGGTAGTCTAGGTTAACAAAGAGTGGATGGAGATGGATCAATGAAGGATGAGATATTATGTAGATCACATCATAGGCCCTTGGATTTCAAGTAGGGAGACCATTATTCCTGAGAGTCTCTCCATGATGAAGATTATATAGGTTAATAGAATGAGGAAACATACACCCAAGGTTCTTCATGTCATCTAAAATCATGAATATGGTTGCAGAGGATTCATATAGCCTCCCATACCCCCACCGCTAAAGTAGATGAATGATAACATCCACATTCCATAAATGAGGAAATACATGATGGAAATTATGTAGGTCATCTAATGGGATGAGTATGCGATCTTTGATGGATCAACCATTGTATATAACCCATTAAAGACCGAGTATCGATAAGATATGACCTTTCTGGAATGAAACTCATGTTAGTTCGCTTATTGTGGATGCACATGAACGTGCAAGATAGGTCTTTAGAGTGAGAGATCCCAATGTGGGATTACTATCATGGGATGTTTTATTAGTTTCTATTTTTAGGTACAAAAAAATGAACGAAGAAATCATGTACATGATCTTTATTTCCTAGTAATACAATGTAATATTTATGAATATATATCATGTTCCATGCCTTGAGAGGACATTCAATTTTAATATCATGTGCACCCAAAAGTAATATTATTAAAATATTAGAAAAATATTTTATTTATTATTAAAACGTTTCATAATGACAATTGGATAAATAATAAAAGGAATATTGGATAAGAAATAATGGACTAGATTTTAGTTCAGAAAATGTTGTTTACACTAGGTGTGACCTAGAATAGATCGACTTGGGTGTTTTTATATAGAAACTATTGGATGGTTCATTTAGTTAAAATAAACAATTATTTTTTTATTTTAACTATATTTTGCATCTCTAAATGATTATAAGTACATTGTTTTATAAAATTCTCCAGTTTTAAACAATTTCACCTGGGATAATAGATATATTATCCTTCATCCATAATTATGTAAATGACATCTGATAAAGAATAATATATAGATCGAGGTGGAATATGATTCATTGAATGATATAAATTCTTAAATTTGTTGGAATGTTTTTTATTTGATTAATAATTATCATATACCCAGATAGTACCCCAAAAATGTGTATTTAACATATTAGGATGTAATTAAATGAGGCTGAATAACATATTGCCTATAATCTTCTCCAATTGAGGCCATTGTAGGAACTCATGTAGATATTTACTTTATTATTCAATTGTTTTTTACACATATATATCCCAATTTTTGATCAATTAATATTAAATCATTGAAGAGTTATCTAACAATGTTTTATTTTTATTTCCTTCCAAAACTAATTCCCATTATTCACTAGTTGGACCCTGATGTCTCAGTTGATCATTTTTAGAGGTATCGAGCCTGATCGGACCCTAGGATTCGTGGATAATTCTCTTGTAAGGGGCGGATCAATGAATTAGACATAAAGTTGAATTTAAGACGATTTATGGGAGATATGGTTTTTTATTCAACGGGTGAAAGGATGATTCTATACCAATAGGTGGTGTACCGAATTAAAAATGATCATACAGATGATATCGGAATCTGAATTCCAAGAAATGGAAAAAACTCAATGAATCGAGGGAATCCAAATTTATATCTAGAGGTGAGATTTATATATATATAAATCCATGGGGGATTTATTTTGAGTAGTTGAAATAAATCAATGTTTCTAGAAGAATCATGTCTACAAGTCATGTAGTCTAAAGTACACTTGGTGTGTTGTGACCTATGATAAAGTGTCTATGTATTTGTGAATTTATATTGATGGAATGGTGTGTATAAATACTTCAGACATTTTAATACTTCACCAGGTGGATGTTAAATATTGATAATCACATTGGAACATTCTGATGTGGGAAGAAATGGACTGATCAATTCCTTGTGCTGGATTACATAGACACGACATGACTATAATAATAAAATAGTGATACATGGGCATGTCCAAGCTCATGGGAGGGACTCATAATGGCATGGGAACATTTTTTAGTCCACATAAATGTAATTCATTCCTAAATGGTTAGAGATACGTGTATCACCAGAGGAACATCCATGTGATGGAGCTGGACCACACATTTTGTGGGTCCCCTTACACAATGTGTACCATTTTGTCCTTGTTGAGGAAAAATTTAGATATTGTACACTCACCATTTTACTCATATATCTTCCCATGATCAATATATCATGACATTTTTCTTATGAGATTGTGATGGGGCCCTACATTGTGGATTTTATTTACAATGTGATATGTTTAGGATGTGTCTCTTATTGAGGAAAAACATGATGATATGAGTGATCATAATGGATCACCAGAGTCATCATAGAGTGTATTACCCAACATCAATTTATGAGTATGTCCTATTTCTAGTTAGTGTAACCCCCTATTGGATCAGCATGGTTCATCATGAAACATGAGTATAAAAACCATATCACATCAGTGTACATGTTCTCATCATTCTGAGTGGAACACCCTTGTGCACCAGGACATGTGTCTTATATGTGTAATTATATTGTGGAACAACCCTAATGCATCATGGAATATTTACTCTACAAATAATTGTAATGTTGATCCCCCTGACGCATGATTTTGGGGTTCATCTATGGATACATATAGAATTGACACCCCTAACGCACAAGGGTATGAGTCCTCTATATGGAGATTGTTTCACCTCAATTTTCTTGCATAATAGAAAATCATGGGATAATGAGTGAGATGATTGGCATCGTTGTTTTAATTTTGGATCAAATGGTGGCTTTTTTACTGTGATGAGATTTGATATAGAGATACCCTTACTATAAATTTTTGTATTCTTTTTTGGGCATATATGTAAATATAAATAAATATATATAATCTATGGTATCCATTCTTTAAAATATGGTTACTCTCATACAATGGGTAGAGAATGAAAGTGTGGTATACCATGTGAGTTTTATGTTTATATTTTCATGGATGTATGAGGTTTCTCTCTTTATAGGGGTGGGAATGACTCAATTTACAGTTAGTCTACCCACAGTGTCAGGACACATATGCTTTCAAGAGGTTACTATTTCCATTTTATAGGGTTGATTTTCATTTTGTTTAATATATAAGACATCAATTTCCCATTTATTATCTTTCATAACACCTTTTCACCAATTTTGGGTGTCCTAATGGGTATATATATACTCACCCCTGCATTGTATTTTCCTAGACATGTCATTTCTTATGAAGATGTTTGATTAGTTGGTAATGACATTAGTGGTAATTAAAGATATTGGGTGCGTTGGACCACATGTTGAGTTCATATAATGGAGAACAAGATATGGTACCTCTCAATAGTTTACATTTTAATATTTTTTAGTTTGGGGAATATGTTTTGGGGAATGTATTTAACCCTTTATTTTTTTATTTTCATAATCATACTATTGTATATCCTAGTTGTTTTTCATACATAGATTACATTATAAATGTACCAAATTTTTATTTTTCATTACATTGGAATTATTTATAGAGATGGTTGGGTGTGTGAATACATGTATATTATGAAATGGCCACCCATGTGAGATGTTCCTTTAGGAACTTCTCACCACCCATAGCTTATAGTTGCGGGCTCGAGGATGTTGTAGGTCTAGCCCTGGTTAGGGTATGCTTGTGATAGTTTTTTAGATATATTAAATATTATTCTAAAATGTTTTAATATCCATGTATGTTATGCCTATATCATTATACATGCACTGATGATTCTTATGAAATCCACCAAATAACATAAAAAAACACAGAAATTGTAAATAGTCTTATTTTCAGAGTATACAAACTACGTGATCTCTACAGTCATCAGTGTCAAAATATAGGTGAATAACATAAAGGACTACTTGTTTGGTCTATTCACTTTGGTTTCTCCCATCAGTGATCACATAAAGGATCAACCACATGTTAGTAGTGTCATGTGGTGGAACCTCAACATGTCATCATTATCACATGATGCCTCAATATAAAAAATCCTAAATGGCATTGATGCATTTATGTGTTGATGGATTACAATGATAGAAGATTCCTGAAATGGAATATTTTCATATTTTTCATTGTAATGGTCCATGCGAGGAATTTGAAAACCCCAATGATCATGTTTCAAAACATGTACTTGTCTGGAAGAATATGTGAGGATCCCAAGATAATTTGAAGACCCAAAGACATGTATGAATGATCATGTGAAGACCCTTATGCATTTTAGATTTGTTTATCCTATGATCCTAGAATCTGAATGGTGGATCATGTGAAGACCCCTTAAAATGTTGGTTTAGTTCATTCATTGTCCTTCAAACATATCAGGTGGATTCTGGGAAGGACCCATATTGTGTCATCCTGGATCATCTGTTGCTCCCTAGATATGATAGGAAGATCATATGAAGATCCCCAAACATATCAGAGTAGATCAAGGTATTACAAATAGACATGTAATTAATGTTCACATAAATTCGATCAGAAATATTATTCATATCATTTCATGACACCCCGAAATGTCTTCTAGGTTCAGAATAATACACTCAATCATATTGGGTAGCTAATGAAAAAACCCTCACATATATCTAGTATATAATCAAAAGGCATATTGATATCATATCACGATCATGAAACATACCTAATACATGTCATAAAATTCAAGGGGAAAACCTTAGTCATTTCAATAAATTCTCATACATGTCAGGAAGACGACATCAAATATGTCGAGTATGAACCCTTTGACATTTATACACGTCCAAGTGGGTAAACCAAGATATCTAGACTAAATACATCTGAACCCTCAACCTTGTGTATCTATATGATCATTCTATGTTCAAATGGGATGTTTTCATAAATCCATTATTTTTTTAAACAGTGAAACTATATTCATTAAGCAAGACCCTCATTTCCTCCAAGAATGTTCTATAGACCACTCATGGTCACCACACATTATCTATCAGTGGATAAAGGATGAATACAATACATGTGCTTCCAACATTATATATGTACAATAAATGTTTATTTACTCTAGCATAAAATATCCACCTTCTATAGGTTTACTATTTTTACTAATCCCATAGAGGATTATGAATGAAATTGAAATATGAGGACTCTGATTCTTTTTATAAGTATGATACAAAGGGTTCTATCCATTTTCATGATCCACATATTAATCATTAATATGATAACATTACTTATGGAGTAACATCCTTAAAAATATTTCCAATGATGTATTATTATGGTTTCATCTATGTGTATATCTCGCATCTGTATGTATTGAATGTGATATTGTGATAACTAATGTTTCCGAAACAAAGCATGACCCATGGGAACAAATAGAATTTCATTGATCATATAACTAGCATAATAAAATTCTCCAATGAAGGGGACATCAATGTTTAAGCCCTTGAAAATCCAATCCTCTATCACTTGTGACTTGTTTCCATTATTTTTTATATATTGTTTCCGTCACATAGCAAGACTCCAATTGATATAGAAATTTATGTTAACATTTTTACTATTTGGTTCAAATGCCTCAAAGCACATGCCTCCCACTTTGAGAAATATCATATGTTATTACAATGTTGTATAACTTTGGGAATATAATACTCATGAGTATATTTCATCAACCATCATCATGTTGGGGGACAAACTGTAGTACGCAGACTGTAATTATAATTATATGAAATAAATTATGGATGGATTCCCTAGGCCCATTTTAAATGCCCAATAAATCAATTAACTCATATTAATTATTTTATTCATGATGTAAATATTCATTTGCTGATCCTATATAAACTACATGGTTATTTATTTCTACTATCATAGTTTATACAAATTCATCATGGAGGTTCAATCCAGATTCCAAAACACCAATCACCTTATAAAACATTGGTAAAATAAATGATGTAGTGAAATATGGATTCAAAGATTATTTAAAACCTATATTTAAATATATAATTATATATACATGAAAAATATCTAATTCATATATATATATATGTGTGTGGTATAATTAATGGAATACCCTCCTATATGTAAATATATTTTTCCCCTGATATTTTTATTTCGGTATCCAATCATATGTTCGCTTTTGGAAAATATTCAAGAACATATATTTAATATACACGTGAGTCCAATTGTAATATTTTCTTGTATCTATGTGTTTATGGAGGTCCAAACCAACCATCCTCTAGAGAAATTATTGTTACAAAGAATCATTTTTCTTTAAATTCAAATGATTTAATTCACTTGAAAAGAATTCCTATAGTTATACATCAATGTGGGAACTTTTGGTAGCTTCCTATAGAAAATTGTCAAATATAAATACAAAATTATGAACCCACAATAAATCATCCACAATATCTGATCTGGCATTACACATTTTTTTTGATATAAAAATATAAAACTCATTTTAAAATCCTTTGGTAATATAAAAATCATGTTACTATATACATTAGACATATCATTCCACAAAACTCATATGACCAGAAATAATTTGTTTGAAATGAAATTGGTGCACTCAAAATGAATATTTAGAAAGTAAATAATGACCTAGATTCTCATGAAAAGGTTAAATTATCCAATTCCCACAAATGGGAAATGGATAATCCTACAACAATAATAGAAAATCATGCTGCCCCTGCATAGATAATTAAGAAATATTTTATTTTAGTTATGATACATTAAATGGACACCATAATAATTATTGTCATTATGACTCAATATATTTTTCTCACAAACATCCCCATGACCTATGTGCAAGGAATCACCAGTATAAAATGCTATAACATAAGTAAGGAAAATAACTACTTTGGATTGTATGAAAATATCACCAAGAAAACACCATTAGAATTGACTATAAAATGCAATGGTTCAGGAATACAACTAACATAGTATGATACCAAACCTTGAAGTTTCATGAAAAATAATTCATGTACCTCATCCCACAAGCATAAGTCACTAGAAGAAAGCTTCAATGAAACTGGTGATACCTATCACCAATGCTATCTATTTGGGATTATATCCCCAGATCATGAAAATCAACACATTCTTTACCAAAGGACTGAAGACCAAAAATATAACCACAAGGTTTTCCTGATTTATTATCTTCATATTAGTTCTATAGTCTACCATAATCAATAGAATAATCCCAGAAGTTCCCTTTAGTTGCTTTTGGAGGGAACCATCTAACTCGATTCCACCCTGGACACTCATACCCATTAACCAAAAAGATGTCATTGGTGAACTAAAGGTACAAACCATGGAGAGCATGTTCATATCCTCAAATCCACAGACAATTCCCTCTTAGAAATTATGATGGGATATAGTGAGAAAAAGCATATCCTTACATTCCTATACAATGTATTCCGACATATCATAATTTAAATCATGGGGGAGGCGCACATCTCTCCACCCTGCATAAATCCCATCAGCGTATTCTAATGGCACAAGGACAAAAATAATTTGTTTATATCTCCAATCTAATCCACGAAAGTTAGCATTATATCTTAGAAACCAAAAATATGTATCCATTGATTCATGATCATATTCTACTAATGTTTCACTATATTTAATAAATCATTGAAGAAATAATCAATTTTTTTCTCATATAGATATATGAATTGGTACAAATTATTATCCTAACAAACAGAGTCACATATGAAAAAGATCAACATGGACACTTGAAAACTATTGTTAAATCCTATATTCTTTCACCTGCCTTTCTCTATTATATACATATTATGATATAGGGAGAGGAACACTACTATGATCATATCCTAGTTCATTCTGGTAGTCATAGACACAATTTGATAATCACAACAATACATGTCTATATTTTTCCCACAAAGACAGTGGCATAATAAAAAATTAATTAATGATTCATCCCACGTATCTACCCCGATTGAGGAATGCCATCTTTATTTTACAATTACATTAGGTGATACTCATATAGATGTTGATAATAATGTTCTTCTTATTCTTGTAGCTTCTAGGAGTCAGGATAATAATTCATCTCCCACTAATGAAGTATTGCACAAGTATACATCTGTGGATATATAAGTGGATTCCCATATCCATTATCGTATTATTTAGGTTCTTCAACATAATATGATGTGGATTTAATTCCTACAAAATTCACATAATACCACATGAACCATGAATAAATTATATATTTTTTCAAATCACCCAATGGTAGACTCATATCCCCATATATTATAAAAAGCATTCCAGAATATTCCAATTGCTTCTCTATAGGGTGCTTATATCACCACTACAATATATGATCATCAATATGTTCAAGAGACTATTATTCATCATATTTCTACCCCTAATCATCCACAAATATATTGTCATAATATTCTAGTAAAAATATTGAATGTGGGTCACATTCCATTTCTCTTAATAGTAGTGTCCTCAAGGATATATGATGGGTATTTAATATATATTGAGTGTCTACGGACTATTATTAAATTCATCAAGAGAAACTACCATGATAGTCCTCTTCACTATAGAGTACAATAGGATAATGGGAGACTTATTAGACATATACACTGTGGAAAACTCCCCACATTGATACCATTTATATATATAATAAAATAATAACTTGTTTAGACACCATATTATATATATGTACTCTTCAAATCAGAATTATCCATATATAATACCATGTCTTCTATAAGAAACACCTAACCATATTTATAATGACACCAAAAGATGAATCCTCTATGGTATGAATAATAATAAAGAAATTTACCAGATAAAAATATGGTTGAAAAGGAATATGTATAGAGTTTATAGGGAAAAACCTCCACATCATCATTTATACCCCCACTACTTCCAATAAATAATTCCCAAATTAGCTAAAAGTTTTGTTTTTCCGTACCTATTATAAAAAATTAGTGAAATTTTTAATTGGGAACCCTGATATAAAACTAAATTATTAATGATTTGAGGCTCATCCGTGAGAAATAAATATACTCTGATGTTAGTTATAATTGGAAACAATCTCTATTGTCTATGTCCTGATACTAGAATGTCAAAAGGAATCTTACAACAAGCTTCCCCACAGGGTATGAAACCCCTCTAATAGCTACTCTCAATGTCCTCATTATACAGATGTATCTGTGCATTGGATGAGTTTAGGGATTTCCACATCACTCTATCACTGAGGAAGAAAAATACTTATACGTGATACTCAACAACACAATATCTAAAAGAGAGAACACATGAATAAATAATGTGTATGATATTTGTTCATTAGATATATGATCCTCCACATTATGAATGAAAATATTACATAAATGGAAAGAGTTGGTTGATAATATTCTCTTTATCTGTGCCTATTAACTAAATGGGATGACATTCCAAACAAGGAAGTTGATAACTTGTAATACCAAACCATACATTATATTTAATAACTCAAATTTGAAAAACCACTACTCTTGAAACATACAAGAATTTTTATTACCTAATTTGAAAAAAATAAATGGAATCTACAATGATATCTATCTTGAAGTGAACCTAGAACTATGGGATTTGGTATTGTTTTAGCCTCCTCCACCCCTATTTTCATGATATATTACAAATTTTCATAATGTGGGTTTTAAGAAGAATGGATGTGTTGGAGGGACGATTCCCAAAAATAATTTTCTCAATATCCAATGAACAATCGGGGATCAATATGATAATGAAACCCAGTATCCATGGAATTGAATCATGGATTTAAAAAATGGAATAAGCACCCATAACCAAGAGAGCGGGTGAACATATTTCATTTATTTAATTAAGGAAATTATAAATAAAATATGTTGATCCTCATTCTTGGTTCTAGTTTTCTATTAAGTTTTCTAAATACATGATTAAATTCTATGTATATTTTATTTAATAATCATATTTATACAATATTTTTCATTGAATATAAATAAAATTAATGTTGGGAATCATCCCTCCCGTACATCAGACGTTCACAGAGCCTGCAACTGGAATCAGAGCAGGAATATTACTGGACATGCTATGTACTCTGAAATATTCACATCATGTATTAGTTGTTTTAAAATTTTAATTCTACATTTATTATACATGTAACAAATAATAAATTGTGTACAATTATATTACTTTATGGGTAAATTTGAATGGGTATTCATTTGGTTGCCTCCATGGTACATGTTATATACATGGATAATTTTAAATGAATTAAAATTTTATTAAAATTATATTTGATGAGAACCTCATGAAAATTCATAATAATTATTAAGATAAAATGATTGATTAATTAATTATATTAAATAATTTATTCAAGCACTATTTTTCTAAAATAATAATAATTAAATAATTTAATGGTACTTTAATTAAATTCATAATTCGTAATTACATATGGATGATCATGAGATATACATGAAATTTGTATGTTATTTATTTCCTATTTAATTTATTATTTAATTAAATCATTGTCCTTTTTCCTTCTATCCTAATTAATACATAGGTCATGTGTGCCCAATTTTACATTTATTTATAACCCTTTTTACCTCAGACCAAAGTATGAGTAAAATCATATGTAATGGATAGAGCTCCCAATCATGTGAAGGTGGATCATGTTTGGAGCTGTGGTGAAACCATTCCAAGGATATATAAAATATGATAGGAGGAATGGTGTAAAAATGAATCAAATTGGTTCATGGTTTTTCTCCTCTAGATTAGTAGTAAGATTATCAACCACTATATATACTATTTATTCAAACATGTTTGTGATCATACAATATTTTTTTCAGTTCTATGGTTATTTGTTATTGATGTTTTGCAATGAACACATAATTAATGAACATACAATAATTCACGATGGAAATAAATTAAAATATTTTATGTGTAAATATTACCTTATACATGGTCAATCACATGAGATTAACCCACTAAATATTAAAAATCATGTGAAAAGATAATAAATATAAATTTATTCATAGATGATAAAAATCATTCAAAATAATAATAATTCAGTATAGCCATTAATTTATATGGTTTTAATTGAATCATAGTTCAATGTTCATGACCATCAAATTTTTGGGTGCATTTAATAATCGTGATTTTGTAATTTGATTTTCTAGGATGAATTGAAATAGTATACATTCAAGGTTTTCAAACAATATAAGACTTGGTAAACTAATAGGAAATTGTGGATGAAATCCAAAATTAAGAATTTTAGGATTGAGGATTCCTTTCAACGGATTAAGGTTCTATGAGTTAGTTAATTTGGCCTTCTTAATGACTACCTACAACCAATTAAATTTCATGACCATCCATTGTTGGGTTAATGTGAAAGGAAATATTGATCCTTGCCGCTATAATGTCTAAAAAACATGGTATTCAAAACCCAATGGTGATGACTATTGGGTTTTGATAAAATAATGGGAAAATAATTAATATGTATTTATTAATTAATATTAACTTTATTAGATACATTACTAATACTCTATTAAAATTATTTAATGAGGCAATATCAAAAATAGGTTAAACATATCATTGTGTTATATAATCAAAAAGGAAAACCATCTCCCCAACACTAATTTAAATCATTGGAAAGGAACATTCAGTTCATCCTTCTCCCTAAAAGGAAACTATATGTGTTCAAAGAATCATTTCCACTTGTTCCTAGAAATGAGGCATGTGATGGGGAGGACTCTGTGTAATAGAAAAATATAAATGATACTACATATATAAAGTTTCTCTTGCTATCATCCAAAAACAATGAGCACTTGGAGCATCATTAAGAAAATGGATTTATAGAATCATGTCTCACCTTTCGGATCTATATCAAGAGAAGAAGAGACAAGAGAGGATAGAGATACAAAATTCTTTTTTCAACACTAGGTTTCGAGAGAATCGGCCATCTATACCACATGTATTCAAGATTATTTTAATCTTTAAGCATATGGAAATCTTAGGTATTAAATTCAAGATGATTTTCATATGGATATCATACTATCATTATATCTCAAGACCATTAATAGTTTTATTTTGAGTTATAACATAAAAATAATGGTAAGAGACTATCAGATATTATTACATTAATTATCATTGTGGATAGGACATGGGGCATAAAAAACATGCAGTCCTTGTGGTGAATAATAAAAGGAATCACAAGGAAAATGGGCCTAAGAAATACAACATTATAATTAACTTGGTCACCATCCACCCAGAAGAACTATTTTCAAATGATTTTGAAGGGAAAATTATGATGTATGATTTTCATTTGGCAAGTCGTGCCACAAGAAGAGGAACTGCACCCAGAGGATAGGGGAACACAATGGTTTGTTTGTTATCGAGTGTAATATTTTAACTTTTACACATTTGTTATTAGATAAAACTCACACCTATATTCAAATTCTTGAACCATGTAGATTTTGGTAAATTTCCAAAGAGGTAGATCTGCAATATGGAAATGGTTTGTGGTTGGATGCTCCTACCATTGGTTAATACCACCATTCATTATTGACTGGGATGATTTTGGTTTTACATTAATGTTATTATGTATGATGTGTTACCAAGAACTTATTTTTTGTATCATGTTTTGATACTGATGGGTTTATTTTAAAATTCATAAATAAATCTTTTTCTTCTATAAGGATAACTATGTTATGGTACAACACATTTAAATATAAATGTTTATGTATTAAATTGTGATAACTAATTGTTCGAAATTGATAAGGAATCTGGTTCACATCAATCAAATATCACCTAGTTATGGAATGACTATATAGGTCATGTAAATGAGACTTTCTTGACGAAGCTCTGTCGTGATGGTTATTTATACTATTCTCACCTAAAACTGCTTGAAATATCCTGGGCTTGTTTATATGTGAAAATGACCAATGACCTATATGATGGATAGGGTGAAAGGGCCATATATATTCTAGGATTGGTACACACTGATGTGTGTGGACCATATCCAGTAGATTCTAGAGGTCAATATTCTTACTTCAAAACTATTACAGATTACTTTTTTAGATATGTCTATAGTTACTCATTGAGGTATAAGTCTGAGTCCTTTGAGAAATTAAATGAATTCAGGAATGATGTAAAGAATTAGGTTGGTAATAATGAAATATTTCATAGATTAGATAGAGGTGGATAATATCTTAAATAAGTGTTGATCAATTATTTGTGAGATTTTGGTATTCAATATCAAAAAACTACACCGTATGCACCATAGTGGAATGGTTCTAGTGATAGGAGGAACCATACCTTGTTAGGTAGGTTATAGTTGATGATAAGTCATGCAGATCATTTTTTATCCTTTTGGGAATAAAAATTACAAGCCATTGAATACACATTAAATTGAGTACTAACTAAAATAGACTATGGAATTATGTTCGAGCTACAGAGTGGAAATACTCCCATTTAATCATATACACATGTATAGGGATGTGAGAAATTTGTTACCGTGTTCTTAGGAAAAAAACTATCACCCTAGGTTAATGAGTTGTATCATGAAAGGGAATCCAAAAAAAGTGATACTCCCTATAAAACCCCACAGACAAGTAATTGATTGCAGCCAGACATGGCATCTTTCATTAGGGGGAGCAGAAACTCAAAAAGATTATTAGGAGAAAGAATAACTTTGATGAAGTTAATTCCCAAGATACACACAAGTTGGTATAAGAACAAGGTATATAGGTCCCTAAGGAAGAAGTATCTCCTGATACAAAAGAATTACATACGAGTGTAAGAGAGGTAAAATATCCATAGAGATATTGTTTTATTGTACCTAAGGCAGGTCACTCATTATTAACAGACAATCATAAAACTATATCCTACATAGAGGTAGTAGAGAGCCCAAACGCTCCAAGGTGGATAAAATATATGATATATGATATGAATTATATGTATCAGAACACAGATTTGGATTAGGTCAATGTGCCAGATGATGTAAATACAGTTATATTTACATGGGTATTGAAATGGAAACTGGACGTAGATGGTAATGTAAGTACCTATAAAGAAATTATAGTAGCTAAAGGGTTAAACAACATCAATTAATTGACTATGGTTACACCTTATCAGTAGCTTCCTTTCATAAATAAACTAGAATCATATTTTACATAGAAGCATGCAATGACATTGAGATTTAGTAGATGTATATAAAAATTACATTCCTTAATCAATATTTTCTGGAAGATGCCATAATGTCACAATAAGAAGGTTTTCTGACATAAGGTGATTCATAAAGGATTTTTAAATTTTATATGTCATATTATGGATTGAAGCATGATTTTAGGTCATCCAACATTTGATTTGATGAATCTATAAAATAATTTGTTTTCAATGAAAATGAATTTGATCCAAGTGTTTAAAAGAGGTTTAATGGGAACATAGTCATTGTCCAAGTATAATCTGTTGATGACATATTACGTATTTTGTAATGGAATAACAGTCATAAAATAAGTTATATACTAGTTGAACAAGTTCTTATTGTATGAAGGACATTATCCTAGAATCCAACATTATAGGGATCAAGAGCACATGTGATAGATCATATAGGATTATTGGAGTAAGTCTGAGTACATATATAGATCTAATACAATAGATATTTTGTATGGGTCAATCCAAGAAGAGATTTGTTCTAGTGTCACATGGTTTACATCATTCTACGAAAATGTGTCCCCAGACCCAACATGATAATGATAGAATGAGTAAGATCACATACACGTCAGCGATATGATATATCATGTATGCCATGTTATATACTTGACATTATGATACCTATGCACTTATCAGGGTTGGAAGATATCAATAAAATCATGGTTTATAACATTGGACAACAGTTAAGAATATACTTAAGTATATAAGATGAAAATAGGATATATTCGTTTTCTGTGGACTTTAAGATGAGCTTCTCATTAGAAGGAATGAAGATGTTGTTTTTTTGATAGATCATAATGACCTGATATTGCAACCGGGATATATTTCATATCTCCTCGGAGGATCATTAAGTTATAATAGTTCAATTAAACCATTTTTTGTTGATTTTATAGTGTAATCAGAGTATATATCAACTTCTGATGTAGGGATGGAATTTTTCGTGATTCATTACATTTTCTTGGAGGTTGATGTGGTTCCTAGAACTAATGACCCTATCAAATTGTATTGTGATAATACTTAAGTGGTGGATTTTTCAAAAGAGAGAAGGGGACATTAATGGGAAAAGCATATAATCCACATGCATCAAATATTGGAGCATCCTTATCAATGCGATGATTTTATAGGAAGAAGTGTTTACATAAAAAGAGAATTTGGAAGAATCGTTGACTAAAATCCATTCTCAGAAGATGTGTGAGTATAGTTTAAGAGATGGTTGATTAAAGGTTGTTAAGAGTTGGAAATAGTGAAATAGGGTGTCTATTAGAGTTTTTCCCTAGATTCAAATGATATTGTACATTATGGTTAACATATATTCATTTTATGGATATTAATAAACTCTTTATCACATCATGATTGTTCTTTTTCATGACATTATATGTGATAATGTCCTAAGAGTTTCTGTCAAACTAAATGGTCATAGAAGATCCCTAATCGGATGAGAACCCAGAGTTACCATCACCCTATTATTAAATATATATTATAAAAAGGATGATATCATTTGAGGAGAAAAAAATTGACACAAGATATCAGAGTTGGAGACACAAAGGACATTCTGTAACCTTCTCATGGTGTGCACCTAGGGTAATGATCATTAATATACTATGAGAAGAGACATTCCACTAGTAAATCAAGATTTATAAGTGTAATTGGATGTACCTATCTATTAATATGTGTATTGGTCTTTTTACATTAATATTATTATTAATGGGTAATTTTACTCACACAATTAGATGTATTTGTTAAAACTGTTTTGACATATCATCGTGGTGAGGATTGATATGTTCTTCATGTTATGAGTAATGATGCATTGATAAATAATACGAGAAATCATTTTTCCTATATATTACATATTTGAAGTTGATATCTCATTACCTTTAATGTAAACAATATATCAAAAATAAATTCATGTCCACGGTGTTCTATAGGCAATCTCAATTTCTAGGGAGAGAAAGAATGAGAAATCAAGCCCACGGGTTTGATGACTCATGCATGCAACCCACTTGATTGGAGATATCATGATAGGGAGATTATATTAAATGTTATGAATTTGTATGAGGTGAAATTTTGTTGTGGAATTAGCTTCATTAACTATGGGTTCCTTGGTATGTTTCTAGATGCTAACCTGTGACTTATGAAGGCATTCATAATTCCACTATGAAAGAGGACTAGAGGGTCACAAACTAAGTGTTTCCTGAATCTCTATTATATAAATAGTTATCATTAATGTTGAATAAATATTATCATATATTGTGGTTTAATAATTATTCATGTATTCCATGTCACATTTATTTCATCTATAGTTATTAGAGAGAATATATTGTAGAAAAATATTTAATAAATACTAGTTTTCAATTTTAGTGAATATAATATTTATTTATTTATCAATGTATAATGGATTAATATTTCATTAATAAATAATTATTATTTATTCAAGGGCCATTAAATATTGAGGATGATTGGTGATCCATGATTCATGTACATTGAGAAATGAAAATATTAACTATTATTTGGTTAAAATAATATTTAATTGTATCTTGCATGATAAGATTGTTGGAACCACTTTGTGTATAAGGTTGTATTTGTTGTCAATAGTTGTCAATGCAGATCAAAATGAAGGAGATCATGAAGTACTCCGATGAAGTAGAGGAGTGGTGATTCAGACGATTGTTGTACTGATCGGAAGTTCAAAGAACATGTGTCAAAGGTGATACATTGTTTACAACAATGCAGAATGTGAGGTATAAGCCATCCAAGGATGATCAAAGAAGAATGAGGTTTTTGGATGAAGTTCATGCAATTACTCATGATTGCATGAGAACCATGGAAGAGACTTCCTGACGAATTGAATCGGTTTGCATGAAGTACATCATACCGGTTGATGAAGAAGACAATGTGCAATGATTGGACTTCTGAGATAGTCATGAATATCACATTGTCATAGAAGATGATGATGCTAAAGCTGTTCCTTCAAAGACTACATATCACAATAGTGGAGGTTGTGATAAAAGCAGAAGAGTTGTTGAAGTATACAGATCACTAAGATGAAGCGCTGTTGAGGTGATCGTCCTTGTCGACAAAGCAAACAAACGACATACAAATTTGTTGGCAAAAGTGTTTCTATTGAGGCAGGTCGAGTTCGAGGACTGTGGAATAATGATCCATGTTTTTATTCAAGGAACGTCGACAAAGGAATGGATGATCTGGAGGCGGACTAAAAGAGCAGATACAAGGTGGCGCCGTTTTCCAGTGTTTGCCAAATTTTTGGGCCTCAAAATCGGAAAATGAAGACATGGATTGTCTGCAAAAGGAGGTTCGCACAAAAAGGAAGTGGTGCACGCAATATAAGAGGCTTGCGCGAAATACTTAAGATAGGCGCGAAAAACAGCGGGATGCGCGAAATAGTTTTTCGCGCAAACAGTGTTTCGAAATCAGAGAGCTGAAAAATGGCAAAGGCATGGGCTGCGCGGAAAATCAGGGATGTGCGCGAAATACTTAAGTTGGGCGCGGAAAACAGCGGGATGCTCGAAATAATTTTTCGCGCAAATGATGTTTCAGAATCAGAACGTTGAAAAATGGTAAAGGCATGGGCTGCGCGAAAAACCAGAGCTGTGCGCGGAAAATGGGAATGTGCGCGAAAAATGTTGTGCGCAGAAAAGCTGGGTGAATTTTTCGCGCAATCAGCGTATTGAATCAGAAATTCAGAAAATCGACAAAGGCAAGAGGCGCGCGAAAAATCAGAGGTGTTCGCACCATGTGCGCGGAAAATCGAACTGGTGCGCGTAAAGTTAGCTGTGCGCAAGAAGGGGGGTTTTACGCGCAGGATCACAAACGTCTATAAATATGAGGTGAACCCCTCTCATTCGTAGAGGCTCGACACTTAGACAAATCTTGAGCTCCGGCGCGCGGAAAAATTAAGGTCCAGAGGGTTGCGCGAAAAAGAAGGCGTTGCGCGAAAAAGGGAAGTTTTGCGCGAAAAAGAAGAGTTGCGCGAGAAGCCTTTTACGCAACAAAAGTTTTTTTTACGCGCAAGGTTTGAATTTTACGCGCAAGCCCCCGGGAAGGGTGCGCGGAAAATTTGGGGGTCCCGCAAGCTTTTTGACAGGTGCTTAGCACTCTCAAACCTGCTTTGCGAAGAGAAGAAGAACGATCGTGCAACCAAAATCTGATCTGCACAGAGAGAGAAATATATCGATACACTCAGGTTTCAGAATTGGGAATTGAAGGAAGAGAAGGAGATTTAGTGCATTCAGGTATTGCACTGAAGTAGAAGATTGATTTCAAAAGAGCATCAACTCAGGACTCTGATGCAAGCAAAGTCTCATGCTGAACAGGAGACAAAGACTTCAATGCATATCTATTGAAAAGACCTTCACGTCTATAAACTGAGTGAGACTTCACCAACGGCAGTGAGCCAGGGGGAGTCAACGGGAGTGACCCGAGGGACGCAGTGAGCTATCCCTAAGAAATTGTAAAGGCAGTGAGCCTGGGACAGAGTGTCTGTACCCGAACATTTGTATCCGCAGCTAGTGAAGCATAGTGGATTTAGGTACGACCGGCAACCTGTCGGCGTATACTCCTTGGACGTAGCCCTCAGTGGTGAACCAAGTAAAAATAGCTGTGTCATCTGTCTCTGCATGTGAATGTTTAGTTGCTGATCATATCCATCATACAGGTTTAAGTAGTTCCTACCAACGTGGGAACAAGATCCACAACTTTAAGAAGAAAAAGTTGCCACCCTGATTCACCCCTCCCCTCTCAGGGTGTCCCGGGGTCCTACAAGTGGTATCAGAGGGAGGTTTAACGTATGTTGGATATTCTACAGTAATTCTATTGAGAAGAGGATTTGAGTTTCTTTCCTAAGAGTCAACAATGAAGAGCAGTCTTGATAATGACGCAGTCATTTCTGAGCAGAAATCTATATCCACCAAGACTTTGACAAATAGGAAAAAGAAAGAGAAGAAGATGATGAAGAAGTCCCCCACATCCAAAGAAGATGGAGTGTCCTGTTCTCCATGCCATTCCAATAATGAAGAAACATTAGGCATGGAAAGTATCAAGAAGGTGGCTCAGAACACATCCAGAGGAAAGGATGATACCCCGAGTTCAAGCTTTCAGGAAAAACTCAGAACATATCTGCATGATATTCCAGAAGAAAGGGTTGCTATTATTTGTAGCCTATTCCAATCTATGCAGGTTGAGATAAATCGTTTAGAAAGGGAAGCTGACAATATGGAAGAGGGGTTGGAAAGAAAAGTTTTGGAAAACATGAAGCTCACCAAACAGGTGAAAGTCTTTGAAGAAAACGAGGCAGTCAATAAGACTCTAAAAGAAAGGGTCCATGCACTTGAAGTTGAGCTAAAGAAGAGCAATGAAGTTAAGAATTTTTGTCTGGAAGAAACTTCCATTAAATTCAGGGAACTTGACTCTTTGTTACAAAACAAAGTTAAGATGCATGAAGATGAGGTTGAAAGGTTGAAGAAGACTTGTGAAGAGAAGATGATCACGATTGAAGATCAGAAGATCATCCTCAATATTGTGGGTCAAAAATTGGAAGCTCAGTTGACCAAGATTGAGAACACACATATTGAGACTTCACAAAAGAATGAAATGAGTGATTCTTGCACTCAATGTTCGTTGGAGGAGTCTAAAGCTGAAATGCCTCCAACATGTGATAAGAAGATTATGACCACTCTTGATTATCCACATCAAGAATCAGTTGCTGCTGGTACTCAATGCTCACTGGAGGATTTTATAAGACCTCCAACATGTGATAAGACGATCATGACTTCACTCTTTGATCTATCACAAGCAACTGAGAAAGTGAAGGTACCATCCAAGCCATCTTGCACTCATATTTCTAAATACACTCCTACAATCAGTGCAGGTGGGAAGAAAAGTTCTAAACAAGTATGGATGAGGAAAGGTGAGAAGAAGAAACCTACCACCATGGATAGGGTGGATGGGAAGAAAAATGAGGAAGTGGGTTCCTCAAATAGAGGACAAAAGATTAAGCAGATGGCCCAACAACTTAATACAGAAGACACAAAGAAGAAAAGATTTGTGGGTCAATGTTGGTGCTGCAACAGATTTGGGCACTGTGCATTGGATTGTATTTATAATCCCTTACATGGAAAAGCACAGAGAATGCCTCTATCAAAGAGAAGGAAGCCAGAGAAAAAGAAGCAACATCAGCAGGTCCAGAAGCATCTGTTTACTGCAAACAGATTTGGAATTCTTGATAACATCTGTGATGTATGCAACGACAGCGGTCACAATGCAGACACATGTCCATATCAACATGCTTTCACTGTTGAAAAGAAAAGAAGACCTCTGATGCCGTCAAAGAATGAAGCAGCTACCTTGGGGAGAAATCAGAAGAATGTTGTGAACACACATTTCCCCAAGAAGATCTCAAGTAGGGAAGCTGAGAAGACCCAGGATTTTAGATCCATGCAATTTAAGGGTCATTCATCCAAACAAAACACTAAGTGGGTTGAAACTCAGAAGAACCCATGTGGAAGACCCAAACCAGCTGCAAAAGTTCCCAATGACATGTTGGTCATCTGGCCAGAAGATTTAAATAGAATGAGGAAACTTGAAGCTGAAAAGGCCAAGGCTGGTGACAAAGGAAAAGGGAAACTTTCACATGATGAAGGCACAGTGCAGGAGAGATTGAAAACAAAGGGAAATGCACGTGTCAAAGAAGTCCTGTGTGAGAGATGCAATAAATCTGGTCATATTGCAAAAGGTTGCCTAACCTTAATACCAGAGCAAGAAGCAGTCATTAAGAGGAGTAAGAAGTTATCTTACATGTTAGCTGCTAAGCAGTACAATTCCTCACACAAAGTAGAAGAGAATGTGAAGAGATCCATGCCACACCAACTGATGTCAGAACATATGTTCAGAGGAGCAGGCATGAAGACTGGAGTGAACAGAGGAACTTGGTTGAGAAAAGAACCTCAACCAAGAAAGTCTTCCTGATGAAGCAAGAATGAACCACCTTATTCCCATAATCATTTGTGTATTGTATTTGTGCTAATAATGCAGGGAATTGAAGGTGAAGCATGCTCTCAGTGGGAGAACCTGAGAAGTAGTGAATGCTGTCAACTCTTGATAGCCAAGCTGAAGAAGTTTCCATCCTTAGTAGATTCTTCAATTGATATTCAAATATTATGATGATGAAGGATCACTCTTGATGAAGATGATGAGGAGTGTTTCCCTTGCGGGGGAGAAGAATGAAGAAGCTTCCATAATCACTGTTTCAATGAATATCAACTCCAGCTGGACTCAAAAGTAGTTGCTCTGTGAATTTCTTGAAGAACACGCCAATGAAGAAGGTATGTCATTTCTCAATCACTATCCCTTGGTTACTCAGATCAAACATTAATTTACAAAGGGGGAGTAACTAAATTGATCAGTGACATAAAGAGAATGGAAGTGCCCCAAGGTCACTTATCCTGCCAATTGCACTTGAATGTTTTTGATCTGTTTCCTGAAGTGAGTGCAGGAGTTTCAGGTTGATTATTCTTTATCATAGTTGATCTTCTTCTACCTGGAATTAAAGTGGTAAACCCTTGAAGACAAGATACATGAGTTATCATCTAATGTTGGTATCATGATCTGTGGATAATGGACAGCCATGTTGACTTAATCAAATCCTCTTGTTTTCTACATCGAGCATTGCTCAAGTAGACTTAGAGTGAAATGATTAATGAAACATTGCTTAAGTGTGGATTGATACCCTCCCTACCATGTGCTTTGTATTTCTTGTCAATAAGGGGGAGAGAAAGTGAAATGCAGAAGATTCTCATTTTGACATTGACGGATTCATTTCAGAAGATGTTTAAGGTATTGACAACAAAATACAAAGGGGGAGATTGTTGGAACCACTTTGTGTATAAGGTTGTATTTGTTGTCAATAGTTGTCAATGCAGATCAAAATGAAGGAGATCATGAAGTACTCCGATGAAGTAGAGGAGTGGTGATTCAGACGATTGTTGTACTGATCGGAAGTTCAAAGAACATGTGTCAAAGGTGATACATTGTTTACAACAATGCAGAATGTGAGGTATAAGCCATCCAAGGATGATCAAAGAAGAATGAGGTTTTTGGATGAAGTTCATGCAATTACTCATGATTGCATGAGAACCATGGAAGAGACTTCCTGACGAATTGAATCGGTTTGCATGAAGTACATCATACCGGTTGATGAAGAAGACAATGTGCAATGATTGGACTTCTGAGATAGTCATGAATATCACATTGTCATAGAAGATGATGATGCTAAAGCTGTTCCTTCAAAGACTACATATCACAATAGTGGAGGTTGTGATAAAAGCAGAAGAGTTGTTGAAGTATACAGATCACTAAGATGAAGCGCTGTTGAGGTGATCGTCCTTGTCGACAAAGCAAACAAACGACATACAAATTTGTTGGCAAAAGTGTTTCTATTGAGGCAGGTCGAGTTCGAGGACTGTGGAATAATGATCCATGTTTTTATTCAAGGAACGTCGACAAAGGAATGGATGATCTGGAGGCGGACTAAAAGAGCAGATACAAGGTGGCGCCGTTTTCCAGTGTTTGCCAAATTTTTGGGCCTCAAAATCGGAAAATGAAGACATGGATTGTCTGCAAAAGGAGGTTCGCACAAAAAGGAAGTGGTGCGCGCAATATAAGAGGCTTGCGCGAAATACTTAAGATAGGCGCGAAAAACAGCGGGATGCGCGAAATAGTTTTTCGCGCAAACAGTGTTTCGAAATCAGAGAGCTGAAAAATGGCAAAGGCATGGGCTGCGCGGAAAATCAGGGATGTGCGCGAAATACTTAAGTTGGGCGCGGAAAACAGCGGGATGCTCGAAATAGTTTTTCGCGCAAATGATGTTTCAGAATCAGAACGTTGAAAAATGGTAAAGGCATGGGCTGCGCGAAAAACCAGAGCTGTGCGCGGAAAATGGGAATGTGCGCGAAAAATGTTGTGCGCAGAAAAGCTGGGTGAATTTTTCGCGCAATCAGCGTATTGAATCAGAAATTCAGAAAATCGACAAAGGCAAGAGGCGCGCGAAAAATCAGAGGTGTTCGCACCATGTGCGCGGAAAATCGAACTGGTGCGCGTAAAGTTAGCTGTGCGCAAGAAGGGGGGTTTTACGCGCAGGATCACAAACGTCTATAAATATGAGGTGAACCCCTCTCATTCGTAGAGGCTCGACACTTAGACAAATCTTGAGCTCCGGCGCGCGGAAAAATTAAGGTCCAGAGGGTTGCGCGAAAAAGAAGGCGTTGCGCGAAAAAGGGAAGTTTTGCGCGAAAAAGAAGAGTTGCGCGAAAAGCCTTTTACGCAACAAAAGTTTTTTTTACGCGCAAGGTTTGAATTTTACGCGCAAGCCCCCGGGAAGGGTGCGCGGAAAATTTGGGGGTCCCGCAAGCTTTTTGACAGGTGCTTAGCACTCTCAAACCTGCTTTGCGAAGAGAAGAAGAACGATCGTGCAACCAAAATCTGATCTGCACAGAGAGAGAAATATATCGATACACTCAGGTTTCAGAATTGGGAATTGAAGGAAGAGAAGGAGATTTAGTGCATTCAGGTATTGCACTGAAGTAGAAGATTGATTTCAAAAGAGCATCAACTCAGGACTCTGATGCAAGCAAAGTCTCATGCTGAACAGGAGACAAAGACTTCAATGCATATCTATTGAAAAGACCTTCACGTCTATAAACTGAGTGAGACTTCACCAACGGCAGTGAGCCAGGGGGAGTCAACGGGAGTGACCCGAGGGACGCAGTGAGCTATCCCTAAGAAATTGTAAAGGCAGTGAGCCTGGGACAGAGTGTCTGTACCCGAACATTTGTATCCGCAGCTAGTGAAGCATAGTGGATTTAGGTACGACCGGCAACCTGTCGGCGTATACTCCTTGGACGTAGCCCTCAGTGGTGAACCAAGTAAAAATAGCTGTGTCATCTGTCTCTGCATGTGAATGTTTAGTTGCTGATCATATCCATCATACAGGTTTAAGTAGTTCCTACCAACGTGGGAACAAGATCCACAACTTTAAGAAGAAAAAGTTGCCACCCTGATTCACCCCTCCCCTCTCAGGGTGTCCCGGGGTCCTACAAGTGGTATCAGAGGGAGGTTTAACGTATGTTGGATATTCTACAGTAATTCTATTGAGAAGAGGATTTGAGTTTCTTTCCTAAGAGTCAACAATGAAGAGCAGTCTTGATAATGACGCAGTCATTTCTGAGCAGAAATCTATATCCACCAAGACTTTGACAAATAGGAAAAAGAAAGAGAAGAAGATGATGAAGAAGTCCCCCACATCCAAAGAAGATGGAGTGTCCTGTTCTCCATGCCATTCCAATAATGAAGAAACATTAGGCATGGAAAGTATCAAGAAGGTGGCTCAGAACACATCCAGAGGAAAGGATGATACCCCGAGTTCAAGCTTTCAGGAAAAACTCAGAACATATCTGCATGATATTCCAGAAGAAAGGGTTGCTATTATTTGTAGCCTATTCCAATCTATGCAGGTTGAGATAAATCGTTTAGAAAGGGAAGCTGACAATATGGAAGAGGGGTTGGAAAGAAAAGTTTTGGAAAACATGAAGCTCACCAAACAGGTGAAAGTCTTTGAAGAAAACGAGGCAGTCAATAAGACTCTAAAAGAAAGGGTCCATGCACTTGAAGTTGAGCTAAAGAAGAGCAATGAAGTTAAGAATTTTTGTCTGGAAGAAACTTCCATTAAATTCAGGGAACTTGACTCTTTGTTACAAAACAAAGTTAAGATGCATGAAGATGAGGTTGAAAGGTTGAAGAAGACTTGTGAAGAGAAGATGATCACGATTGAAGATCAGAAGATCATCCTCAATATTGTGGGTCAAAAATTGGAAGCTCAGTTGACCAAGATTGAGAACACACATATTGAGACTTCACAAAAGAATGAAATGAGTGATTCTTGCACTCAATGTTCGTTGGAGGAGTCTAAAGCTGAAATGCCTCCAACATGTGATAAGAAGATTATGACCACTCTTGATTATCCACATCAAGAATCAGTTGCTGCTGGTACTCAATGCTCACTGGAGGATTTTATAAGACCTCCAACATGTGATAAGACGATCATGACTTCACTCTTTGATCTATCACAAGCAACTGAGAAAGTGAAGGTACCATCCAAGCCATCTTGCACTCATATTTCTAAATACACTCCTACAATCAGTGCAGGTGGGAAGAAAAGTTCTAAACAAGTATGGATGAGGAAAGGTGAGAAGAAGAAACCTACCACCATGGATAGGGTGGATGGGAAGAAAAAGGAGGAAGTGGGTTCCTCAAATAGAGGACAAAAGATTAAGCAGATGGCCCAACAACTTAATACAGAAGACACAAAGAAGAAAAGATTTGTGGGTCAATGTTGGTGCTGCAACAGATTTGGGCATTGTGCATTGGATTGTATTTATAATCCCTTACATGGAAAAGCACAGAGAATGCCTCTATCAAGGAGAAGGAAGCCAGAGAAAAAGAAGCAACATCAGCAGGTCCAGAAGCATCTGTTTACTGCAAACAGATTTGGAATTCTTGATAACATCTGTGATGTATGCAACGACAGCGGTCACAATGCAGACACATGTCCATATCAACATGCTTTCACTGTTGAAAAGAAAAGAAGACCTCTGATGCCGTCAAAGAATGAAGCAGCTACCTTGGGGAGAAATCAGAAGAATGTTGTGAACACACATTTCCCCAAGAAGATCTCAAGTAGGGAAGCTGAGAAGACCCAGGATTTTAGATCCATGCAATTTAAGGGTCATTCATCCAAACAAAACACTAAGTGGGTTGAAACTCAGAAGAACCCATGTGGAAGACCCAAACCAGCTGCAAAAGTTCCCAATGACATGTTGGTCATCTGGCCAGAAGATTTAAATAGAATGAGGAAACTTGAAGCTGAAAAGGCCAAGGCTGGTGACAAAGGAAAAGGGAAACTTTCACATGATGAAGGCACAGTGCAGGAGAGATTGAAAACAAAGGGAAATGCACGTGTCAAAGAAGTCCTGTGTGAGAGATGCAATAAATCTGGTCATATTGCAAAAGGTTGCATAACCTTAATACCAGAGCAAGAAGCAGTCATTAAGAGGAGTAAGAAGTTATCTTACATGTTAGCTGCTAAGCAGTACAATTCCTCACACAAAGTAGAAGAGAATGTGAAGAGATCCATGCCACACCAACTGATGTCAGAACATATGTTCAGAGGAGCAGGCATGAAGACTGGAGTGAACAGAGGAACTTGGTTGAGAAAAGAACCTCAACCAAGAAAGTCTTCGTGATGAAGCAAGAATGAACCACCTTATTCCCATAATCATTTGTGTATTGTATTTGTGCTAATAATGCAGGGAATTGAAGGTGAAGCATGCTCTCAGTGGGAGAACCTGAGAAGTAGTGAATGCTGTCAACTCTTGATAGCCAAGCTGAAGAAGTTTCCATCCTTAGTAGATTCTTCAATTGATATTCAAATATTATGATGATGAAGGATCACTCTTGATGAAGATGATGAGGAGTGTTTCCCTTGCGGGGGAGAAGAATGAAGAAGCTTCCATAATCACTGTTTCAATGAATATCAACTCCAGCTGGACTCAAAAGTAGTTGCTCTGTGAATTTCTTGAAGAACACGCCAATGAAGAAGGTATGTCATTTCTCAATCACTATCCCTTGGTTACTCAGATCAAACATTAATTTACAAAGGGGGAGTAACTGAATTGATCAGTGACATAAAGAGAATGGAAGTGCCCCAAGGTCACTTATCCTGCCAATTGCACTTGAATGTTTTTGATCTGTTTCCTGAAGTGAGTGCAGGAGTTTCAGGTTGATTATTCTTTATCATAGTTGATCTTCTTCTACCTGGAATTAAAGTGGTAAACCCTTGAAGACAAGATACATGAGTTATCATCTAATGTTGGTATCATGATCTGTGGATAATGGACAGCCTTGTTGACTTAATCAAATCCTCTTGTTTTCTACATCGAGCATTGCTCAAGTAGACTTAGAGTGAAATGATTAATGAAACATTGCTTAAGTGTGGATTGATACCCTCCCTACCATGTGCTTTGTATTTCTTGTCAATAAGGGGGAGAGAAAGTGAAATGCAGAAGATTCTCATTTTGACATTGACGGATTCATTTCAGAAGATGTTTAAGGTATTGACAACAAAATACAAAGGGGGAGATTGTTGGAACCACTTTGTGTATAAGGTTGTATTTGTTGTCAATAGTTGTCAATGCAGATCAAAATGAAGGAGATCATGAAGTACTCCGATGAAGTAGAGGAGTGGTGATTCAGACGATTGTTGTACTGATCGGAAGTTCAAAGAACATGTGTCAAAGGTGATACATTGTTTACAACAATGCAGAATGTGAGGTATAAGCCATCCAAGGATGATCAAAGAAGAATGAGGTTTTTGGATGAAGTTCATGCAATTACTCATGATTGCATGAGAACCATGGAAGAGACTTCCTGACGAATTGAATCGGTTTGCATGAAGTACATCATACCGGTTGATGAAGAAGACAATGTGCAATGATTGGACTTCTGAGATAGTCATGAATATCACATTGTCATAGAAGATGATGATGCTAAAGCTGTTCCTTCAAAGACTACATATCACAATAGTGGAGGTTGTGATAAAAGCAGAAGAGTTGTTGAAGTATACAGATCACTAAGATGAAGCGCTGTTGAGGTGATCGTCCTTGTCGACAAAGCAAACAAACGACATACAAATTTGTTGGCAAAAGTGTTTCTATTGAGGCAGGTCGAGTTCGAGGACTGTGGAATAATGATCCATGTTTTTATTCAAGGAACGTCGACAAAGGAATGGATGATCTGGAGGCGGACTAAAAGAGCAGATACAAGGTGGCGCCGTTTTCCAGTGTTTGCCAAATTTTTGGGCCTCAAAATCGGAAAATGAAGACATGGATTGTCTGCAAAAGGAGGTTCGCACAAAAAGGAAGTGGTGCGCGCAATATAAGAGGCTTGCGCGAAATACTTAAGATAGGCGCGAAAAACAGCGGGATGCGCGAAATAGTTTTTCGCGCAAACAGTGTTTCGAAATCAGAGAGCTGAAAAATGGCAAAGGCATGGGCTGCGCGGAAAATCAGGGATGTGCGCGAAATACTTAAGTTGGGCGCGGAAAACAGCGGGATGCTCGAAATAGTTTTTCGCGCAAATGATGTTTCAGAATCAGAACGTTGAAAAATGGTAAAGGCATGGGCTGCGCGAAAAACCAGAGCTGTGCGCGGAAAATGGGAATGTGCGCGAAAAATGTTGTGCGCAGAAAAGCTGGGTGAATTTTTCGCGCAATCAGCGTATTGAATCAGAAATTCAGAAAATCGACAAAGGCAAGAGGCGCGCGAAAAATCAGAGGTGTTCGCACCATGTGCGCGGAAAATCGAACTGGTGCGCGTAAAGTTAGCTGTGCGCAAGAAGGGGGGTTTTACGCGCAGGATCACAAACGTCTATAAATATGAGGTGAACCCCTCTCATTCGTAGAGGCTCGACACTTAGACAAATCTTGAGCTCCGGCGCGCGGAAAAATTAAGGTCCAGAGGGTTGCGCGAAAAAGAAGGCGTTGCGCGAAAAAGGGAAGTTTTGCGCGAAAAAGAAGAGTTGCGCGAAAAGCCTTTTACGCAACAAAAGTTTTTTTTACGCGCAAGGTTTGAATTTTACGCGCAAGCCCCCGGGAAGGGTGCGCGGAAAATTTGGGGGTCCCGCAAGCTTTTTGACAGGTGCTTAGCACTCTCAAACCTGCTTTGCGAAGAGAAGAAGAACGATCGTGCAACCAAAATCTGATCTGCACAGAGAGAGAAATATATCGATACACTCAGGTTTCAGAATTGGGAATTGAAGGAAGAGAAGGAGATTTAGTGCATTCAGGTATTGCACTGAAGTAGAAGATTGATTTCAAAAGAGCATCAACTCAGGACTCTGATGCAAGCAAAGTCTCATGCTGAACAGGAGACAAAGACTTCAATGCATATCTATTGAAAAGACCTTCACGTCTATAAACTGAGTGAGACTTCACCAACGGCAGTGAGCCAGGGGGAGTCAACGGGAGTGACCCGAGGGACGCAGTGAGCTATCCCTAAGAAATTGTAAAGGCAGTGAGCCTGGGACAGAGTGTCTGTACCCGAACATTTGTATCCGCAGCTAGTGAAGCATAGTGGATTTAGGTACGACCGGCAACCTGTCGGCGTATACTCCTTGGACGTAGCCCTCAGTGGTGAACCAAGTAAAAATAGCTGTGTCATCTGTCTCTGCATGTGAATGTTTAGTTGCTGATCATATCCATCATACAGGTTTAAGTAGTTCCTACCAACGTGGGAACAAGATCCACAACTTTAAGAAGAAAAAGTTGCCACCCTGATTCACCCCTCCCCTCTCAGGGTGTCCCGGGGTCCTACAAGTGGTATCAGAGGGAGGTTTAACGTATGTTGGATATTCTACAGTAATTCTATTGAGAAGAGGATTTGAGTTTCTTTCCTAAGAGTCAACAATGAAGAGCAGTCTTGATAATGACGCAGTCATTTCTGAGCAGAAATCTATATCCACCAAGACTTTGACAAATAGGAAAAAGAAAGAGAAGAAGATGATGAAGAAGTCCCCCACATCCAAAGAAGATGGAGTGTCCTGTTCTCCATGCCATTCCAATAATGAAGAAACATTAGGCATGGAAAGTATCAAGAAGGTGGCTCAGAACACATCCAGAGGAAAGGATGATACCCCGAGTTCAAGCTTTCAGGAAAAACTCAGAACATATCTGCATGATATTCCAGAAGAAAGGGTTGCTATTATTTGTAGCCTATTCCAATCTATGCAGGTTGAGATAAATCGTTTAGAAAGGGAAGCTGACAATATGGAAGAGGGGTTGGAAAGAAAAGTTTTGGAAAACATGAAGCTCACCAAACAGGTGAAAGTCTTTGAAGAAAACGAGGCAGTCAATAAGACTCTAAAAGAAAGGGTCCATGCACTTGAAGTTGAGCTAAAGAAGAGCAATGAAGTTAAGAATTTTTGTCTGGAAGAAACTTCCATTAAATTCAGGGAACTTGACTCTTTGTTACAAAACAAAGTTAAGATGCATGAAGATGAGGTTGAAAGGTTGAAGAAGACTTGTGAAGAGAAGATGATCACGATTGAAGATCAGAAGATCATCCTCAATATTGTGGGTCAAAAATTGGAAGCTCAGTTGACCAAGATTGAGAACACACATATTGAGACTTCACAAAAGAATGAAATGAGTGATTCTTGCACTCAATGTTCGTTGGAGGAGTCTAAAGCTGAAATGCCTCCAACATGTGATAAGAAGATTATGACCACTCTTGATTATCCACATCAAGAATCAGTTGCTGCTGGTACTCAATGCTCACTGGAGGATTTTATAAGACCTCCAACATGTGATAAGACGATCATGACTTCACTCTTTGATCTATCACAAGCAACTGAGAAAGTGAAGGTACCATCCAAGCCATCTTGCACTCATATTTCTAAATACACTCCTACAATCAGTGCAGGTGGGAAGAAAAGTTCTAAACAAGTATGGATGAGGAAAGGTGAGAAGAAGAAACCTACCACCATGGATAGGGTGGATGGGATGAAAAAGGAGGAAGTGGGTTCCTCAAATAGAGGACAAAAGATTAAGCAGATGGCCCAACAACTTAATACAGAAGACACAAAGAAGAAAAGATTTGTGGGTCAATGTTGGTGCTGTAACAGATTTGGGCACTGTGCATTGGATTGTATTTATAATCCCTTACATGGAAAAGCACAGAGAATGCCTCTATCAAAGAGAAGGAAGCCAGAGAAAAAGAAGCAACATCAGCAGGTCCAGAAGCATCTGTTTACTGCAAACAGATTTGGAATTCTTGATAACATCTGTGATGTATGCAACGACAGCGGTCACAATGCAGACACATGTCCATATCAACATGCTTTCACTGTTGAAAAGAAAAGAAGACCTCTGATGCCGTCAAAGAATGAAGCAGCTACCTTGGGGAGAAATCAGAAGAATGTTGTGAACACACATTTCCCCAAGAAGATCTCAAGTAGGGAAGCTGAGAAGACCCAGGATTTTAGATCCATGCAATTTAAGGGTCATTCATCCAAACAAAACACTAAGTGGGTTGAAACTCAGAAGAACCCATGTGGAAGACCCAAACCAGCTGCAAAAGTTCCCAATGACATGTTGGTCATCTGGCCAGAAGATTTAAATAGAATGAGGAAACTTGAAGCTGAAAAGGCCAAGGCTGGTGACAAAGGAAAAGGGAAACTTTCACATGATGAAGGCACAGTGCAGGAGAGATTGAAAACAAAGGGAAATGCACGTGTCAAAGAAGTCCTGTGTGAGAGATGCAATAAATCTGGTCATATTGCAAAAGGTTGCCTAACCTTAATACCAGAGCAAGAAGCAGTCATTAAGAGGAGTAAGAAGTTATCTTACATGTTAGCTGCTAAGCAGTACAATTCCTCACACAAAGTAGAAGAGAATGTGAAGAGATCCATGCCACACCAACTGATGTCAGAACATATGTTCAGAGGAGCAGGCATGAAGACTGGAGTGAACAGAGGAACTTGGTTGAGAAAAGAACCTCAACCAAGAAAGTCTTCGTGATGAAGCAAGAATGAACCACCTTATTCCCATAATCATTTGTGTATTGTATTTGTGCTAATAATGCAGGGAATTGAAGGTGAAGCATGCTCTCAGTGGGAGAACCTGAGAAGTAGTGAATGCTGTCAACTCTTGATAGCCAAGCTGAAGAAGTTTCCATCCTTAGTAGATTCTTCAATTGATATTCAAATATTATGATGATGAAGGATCACTCTTGATGAAGATGATGAGGAGTGTTTCCCTTGCGGGGGAGAAGAATGAAGAAGCTTCCATAATCACTGTTTCAATGAATATCAACTCCAGCTGGACTCAAAAGTAGTTGCTCTGTGAATTTCTTGAAGAACACGCCAATGAAGAAGGTATGTCATTTCTCAATCACTATCCCTTGGTTACTCAGATCAAACATTAATTTACAAAGGGGGAGTAACTGAATTGATCAGTGACATAAAGAGAATGGAAGTGCCCCAAGGTCACTTATCCTGCCAATTGCACTTGAATGTTTTTGATCTGTTTCCTGAAGTGAGTGCAGGAGTTTCAGGTTGATTATTCTTTATCATAGTTGATCTTCTTCTACCTGGAATTAAAGTGGTAAACCCTTGAAGACAAGATACATGAGTTATCATCTAATGTTGGTATCATGATCTGTGGATAATGGACAGCCTTGTTGACTTAATCAAATCCTCTTGTTTTCTACATCGAGCATTGCTCAAGTAGACTTAGAGTGAAATGATTAATGAAACATTGCTTAAGTGTGGATTGATACCCTCCCTACCATGTGCTTTGTATTTCTTGTCAATAAGGGGGAGAGAAAGTGAAATGCAGAAGATTCTCATTTTGACATTGACGGATTCATTTCAGAAGATGTTTAAGGTATTGACAACAAAATACAAAGGGGGAGATTGTTGGAACCACTTTGTGTATAAGGTTGTATTTGTTGTCAATAGTTGTCAATGCAGATCAAAATGAAGTAGATCATGAAGTACTCCGATGAAGTAGAGGAGTGGTGATTCAGACGATTGTTGTACTGATCGGAAGTTCAAAGAACATGTGTCAAAGGTGATACATTGTTTACAACAATGCAGAATGTGAGGTATAAGCCATCCAAGGATGATCAAAGAAGAATGAGGTTTTTGGATGAAGTTCATGCAATTACTCATGATTGCATGAGAACCATGGAAGAGACTTCCTGACGAATTGAATCGGTTTGCATGAAGTACATCATACCGGTTGATGAAGAAGACAATGTGCAATGATTGGACTTCTGAGATAGTCATGAATATCACATTGTCATAGAAGATGATGATGCTAAAGCTGTTCCTTCAAAGACTACATATCACAATAGTGGAGGTTGTGATAAAAGCAGAAGAGTTGTTGAAGTATACAGATCACTAAGATGAAGCGCTGTTGAGGTGATCGTCCTTGTCGACAAAGCAAACAAACGACATACAAATTTGTTGGCAAAAGTGTTTCTATTGAGGCAGGTCGAGTTCGAGGACTGTGGAATAATGATCCATGTTTTTATTCAAGGAACGTCGACAAAGGAATGGATGATCTGGAGGCGGACTAAAAGAGCAGATACAAGGTGGCGCCGTTTTCCAGTGTTTGCCAAATTTTTGGGCCTCAAAATCGGAAAATGAAGACATGGATTGTCTGCAAAAGGAGGTTCGCACAAAAAGGAAGTGGTGCACGCAATATAAGAGGCTTGCGCGAAATACTTAAGATAGGCGCGAAAAACAGCGGGATGCGCGAAATAGTTTTTCGCGCAAACAGTGTTTCGAAATCAGAGAGCTGAAAAATGGCAAAGGCATGGGCTGCGCGGAAAATCAGGGATGTGCGCGAAATACTTAAGTTGGGCGCGGAAAACAGCGGGATGCTCGAAATAGTTTTTCGCGCAAATGATGTTTCAGAATCAGAACGTTGAAAAATGGTAAAGGCATGGGCTGCGCGAAAAACCAGAGCTGTGCGCGGAAAATGGGAATGTGCGCGAAAAATGTTGTGCGCAGAAAAGCTGGGTGAATTTTTCGCGCAATCAGCGTATTGAATCAGAAATTCAGAAAATCGACAAAGGCAAGAGGCGCGCGAAAAATCAGAGGTGTTCGCACCATGTGCGCGGAAAATCGAACTGGTGCGCGTAAAGTTAGCTGTGCGCAAGAAGGGGGGTTTTACGCGCAGGATCACAAACGTCTATAAATATGAGGTGAACCCCTCTCATTCGTAGAGGCTCGACACTTAGACAAATCTTGAGCTCCGGCGCGCGGAAAAATTAAGGTCCAGAGGGTTGCGCGAAAAAGAAGGCGTTGCGCGAAAAAGGGAAGTTTTGCGCGAAAAAGAAGAGTTGCGCGAAAAGCCTTTTACGCAACAAAAGTTTTTTTTACGCGCAAGGTTTGAATTTTACGCGCAAGCCCCCGGGAAGGGTGCGCGGAAAATTTGGGGGTCCCGCAAGCTTTTTGACAGGTGCTTAGCACTCTCAAACCTGCTTTGCGAAGAGAAGAAGAACGATCGTGCAACCAAAATCTGATCTGCACAGAGAGAGAAATATATCGATACACTCAGGTTTCAGAATTGGGAATTGAAGGAAGAGAAGGAGATTTAGTGCATTCAGGTATTGCACTGAAGTAGAAGATTGATTTCAAAAGAGCATCAACTCAGGACTCTGATGCAAGCAAAGTCTCATGCTGAACAGGAGACAAAGACTTCAATGCATATCTATTGAAAAGACCTTCACGTCTATAAACTGAGTGAGACTTCACCAACGGCAGTGAGCCAGGGGGAGTCAACGGGAGTGACCCGAGGGACGCAGTGAGCTATCCCTAAGAAATTGTAAAGGCAGTGAGCCTGGGACAGAGTGTCTGTACCCGAACATTTGTATCCGCAGCTAGTGAAGCATAGTGGATTTAGGTACGACCGGCAACCTGTCGGCGTATACTCCTTGGACGTAGCCCTCAGTGGTGAACCAAGTAAAAATAGCTGTGTCATCTGTCTCTGCATGTGAATGTTTAGTTGCTGATCATATCCATCATACAGGTTTAAGTAGTTCCTACCAACGTGGGAACAAGATCCACAACTTTAAGAAGAAAAAGTTGCCACCCTGATTCACCCCTCCCCTCTCAGGGTGTCCCGGGGTCCTACAAAGATGTTGTCAAGAAAAGATAACATTCCTATTATTATTTGGAATGGGGTTTCACAAGGTTAATAAAATTATAAAGGCTCTCATGAAAATTATTTTTATGACATAAAAATGAATTAAATTCATAGTAACCTTATTATCAAATTAGCTATGGGAAAATCCCATAGGCTAGTCAACTGTGTTGTGAACAACAATTAGGGAATTTTCTCTCAAGCATAGAGGAAATCTTCTTCTATAAGAATGGTCTCAAGATATATGGTGGTACTTCTCCAATAAATCAAGGAGAATACATTAGAAGCACTTCTCAATGATATAGTAGGTGGACAACGCATGTGAAAGGATCTCTTATGCTAAATCCTGGAAACTACATTAGTGATGTACAAAGATTCATGGAGAACCAGTGGATCATCTATCACTACCACAAAACAGGCCAAGGCCAGCGCCAACCTTTATCAGTGCTAAAGAAAAAGCTCTAATAAATGGGGGCACCTTTATCAGAACTATGAAAAGTGTTCATAAAATTACCCCTTTATTAGGGATTTTTTATCCCTGATAAAGGTAACCCCTTTAACAGCACTTTTTTGTGATGTTATAGGGTACACTTTTATAAACCCTTTTTTAGTAGCACTGATAAAGGGTCTACTTCCCAAAAAAAATTCAAGAAAAAAATATATTAATATTTAAATATATAAATATAGTTATATTGATATAAATATAATATATAATTTTTAAATATATTTTTAAAAATATTTTAGATAAGTATAAATATACAGTTACACATAATATATAAGATATTTAGTGAAAATTGATTATAAACAAATTTAAAAAATATTTTTAATTAATAATATGATAATTATTATAGTGTAATAGTCATTTAATAAAAATTTGAAGAATAAAAAAATTAACAAAATAAAAAAAGATCCAAAATATGGTGAAAACGCTACTCGAACTTGAAACGACCATAACTTTTTATCCAGGTGTCCGTTTGAGCTATACCATATCTCAAATCGATGCTTGCAACGATCTCTACACCCCTATGACCGGGGGCTAGTCAAGGATTTTCCAATGCCAAAAAAGTCCCAGAAGGCCTCCAAAACTGAGTTTTTATTCGGGATGCCCCAATATTTTAACATTTTGTTGATTTTCAGCCTCGTTTAAGGGGGCATTATTGGATTTTTTTGGTGGGGACTGAATTTATTCCAATTTATTACATTTATATTGATATTATGTCTTTAAAAGTTTATCATTTTTTATATTTAACTTCTATTTATAATCTAATATATAATAATATATACATATTTATTATATATTCAGACATAAAAATTTAATTATAAATATTAATAATAAAATATGTTTACATATAAATTATATAATCTTTATATAAATAATAAACAATATCCATTTTATTTACAATACAAATATATGGATATTTATATACCTATATATTAATCTATCTATTTATATATATTAATATATATATATATATATATATTAATATAACTATAAATATATATATTAATATCACTATAAATATATATATTAATATAAATATATATATATATATATATTAATATAAATATATATATATATATTAATATTAATATATTTTCCTATACGAATAAATATAACTATATATATAGATAGAGAGAGAGAGAGATATAATGAAATAAAAAAAATAAAAATAGAGGAGTGGAAAGGGATTAGGTGCGCAGGGGGGAGGTCTCGAGTTCAAAACCTATTGGAGGTAGGGGTGCATGCGCATGGGGGAATATGGGAGCTAGTGCCGATAATTGGTGGGGGATAGCGCTGATAAAGGGTGGAGGGGTGCGTAGGGGAGCTGGAGGTGCGGGAAGGCACTGGTAAAGGGGGGGTTCACGCGCTGTAAAAATCCCCCCATAGATTGCCTGGATTTTTTTTAAAAAAATAATTTCTTTTAACTATTACTAGAATATTTAAAAAAGTGCTGTTAAAATTGCTCTTTTATCAGTGCTAAAATTAAAGTGCTGATAATAAACCCTTTTATATGCTCTTTGTTTTAGTGCTGATAATTGGGACCCCCCTTTATCTATGTCAGATTTAATAGTGCATTTCTAGCGCGGTTAAAGGCCATTTGTAGCAATGATAAATGGGGTATTTGTATTATTGTGTATAGGGGATCTACCTATGAAATCTACATCGCAACAAGGGCACACTATAGATCCATCTCTATAGAGGTCCATGGTGACTCCATATAAACCCTCGATCGTTGGGTTGGTGAATTGTTTCTTAATTTAAACCTCCATATTTGGAATATCCTCAAAAATGGGATAAAAATTTCCAAATGTGGAAGTAAACTAGCTCCAATATATAGGTATGGGTGAATTTTTATCCCCACCAACAAATAATTTGGTCATTTCTTGCATAAGAGTTCAATACAAATGGCTGGAATCCCAAACTTTGCTTTTTCAATGAGTCACACCCAATTAATTTTGTTATCTCTTGGAATGTACGAAAAGAGACTCCCCCAAGGTAAAAAAATTTATACTAGGATAAGGGGAATTTCTAAAAAATACATCCAAATCACTCAATTTATATAAGCTTTTAATGACTACTATGACCACGTTCTAGGGGAAAAACCCAAAACCCTCAAAATAGATGAAAGTGGTATATAAATATACAATTTTCTAGAGATTTGTGTATATATATCCATTTTTAAATATACCGTAGTGGTTGTTGTGACCATATTCTCAATAGATGATGGAAAACAAGACAATAATGTAGAGCGTACCAATGCAGAAACCATACCTAATGTATTATTTTATGTTGATGTCTAATATTGGGTGTACGTACTCAAAAACTAACGTGGAATCCAAACTCTACACCTCTATATTATTAGCATCTATATCCTCATTTTAATTATTCCATGTATAAATTGAGTGGAGTTTCCATAACCCCCTCACCATTAAAAGGTGATGAAATCCACTTCATAATAAAACATGAAAATTATTATGAGAGATATACACACCCACATAGACATATCAATAAAGAATTTACAAGGGGAAATATTCTCATTGTTTTTCACATTAAAAAATAAATTTTATCACTCCTCTAACCCATAGAGAAAAATCTTATCAACCTACACTGTTATAATTTTAAGAACATGCTACCATAGGATCTATGACATGAGTTTTTTAAAATAGAATGTTGAGGATGAAATAGATATTCATCCATTATATCAAAAACATAATTTTTTTAGGCGTAATCAATCATCCCTAGCTTATATTGGCAATCAATAGTATATGAATTTAGTACACCAATGTTGAGTATTGTTTACCCCATATTCGTTGGAGGTGGTCCATAATGTGGTGCCACCCAAACAACTCAACGCCATCAAGTCCTGTACTTATTGATAGGAATCCATGGTGGGGAGTCATCCCCCGATGTAGTTTAATTAAAATATTTAACCTAAATTGTGTGAAAAAACATCCCCTCCACATAATTTCAAAAATTAATTCAATTTAACCTTCGATATAAAGAGATTTCAAGAACAACACCTCATTCAATTTTTGGAATGATTTGGTCCTCTAAGGGGATTTTGAGATAATAATGATGTTATAAAACTAAGTTGTTTTTTATTTAATCTCTTAGGTATATACTTAATTTGGTACATAATGATTCTTTGGGATCTATCATGGTTTATGAAGACCTTCATCAGATGTTAATTTATTAATTTAGCACCAATCTAATGAAAATGACTATTATCAATATTTAAAAATGAAAAGAACATAAAAATTTTGGGATTTTGTGACATTATCAACTTTCGAAAGGGAATAACATACTCACTTAGTTGTGAACTCATTTACGAGAAGCTAATGAAAGAAGGTATGGAAAACATTATAGTTGAACTGGAAACAACATTAACCTAAATTTATATTCCTTGTGGATTTCATGATTTTTTATAAATGACATAGTGTATAGATTATTAAATTTTGATATCATGGAAAAAAATCACCCCACACCCGCAACATAATGAAAATATCCTTGAAGAGTAGATACCACAAATATCACACTCCATGTAGTAATGGTACCCACTGAAGTAGCAGGGAGTGACCTGAATTACCTGGTGGATCCAACTGAGATGCATCAGTAGAAAACCCACAATCAACCATAGCTAAAATGTGACTAGTTCCAACAATTATTTTTGGAATTTAAGAACAAATTATAATCCATATAAATAGAATATGTTACTTTTTATTTCCTTATAAATATGGAATATAACATAATAAATATTTAAAATCAAATTAAATCCCAAGAGGTCAAACTCAGTGACCGCCCTAACTATTTCCAAATCCTTAGCAGACGAGTTCAAACCATCCATTATTAAACTGTATTCAAACGAAGTCTCTATGTTAATATTGATTATATATAGTTATTACTATTAAAATCCTTAGAAAAACATACAATTTGTACCATTTCCTATCTATTTGAAGATGGTTACTGGAAAAAATATCCATCCATTCATGAAATGAATTTGGATAACTAGATGAATAGAATTACATTTGGCTGAGTTCATTGAACCCATAGGGAAAGTCATCATAAACCATTCATGATTCTAATATCCAGAGGGAACCATATAATCTGCCCTTTTAGGATGATTTACTCATTGTATACTAGAAAAATCACTAGAGAAGGAGTCATAAACAACTCCCTTAAAGACTCTAACTCTTACAATAATCATTCCATTATCATCAGAAGTATTGGAACATCTCCACAAAATAGAACCCTTCATTGATGATGAGGACATTATTGGTTCTGATAATATCATTCTATTAAAAATCCCTCTATCTTATACTGAATATTATTATGAATATTACATGTAAGTACATAATTAGAGAGAAATAGGTTGAGGCAATATATTCCCATGGAATAGGAGATGGATCGACTTTGGATGAAACCAATATATTGGTCACATCACTGTTGATTCTATATATGGGCTCGTCGGCGGCTTCTTCGCACCCTGTAGCCTCAGCTTCCTGCCTTGATTCCGGTATGTTCGTAGACCGTTCTGGTTCCTCGGGATCTCATAACGTCTGTGGTGTGCGATGGCCTTGCTGTTCCGGGAATTGGGGGTTTGGATCGGAGTCGACTTCGCTCCTCCTAGAATCGTGTTATTTTCGCGAATTTGGGTGCTCTGTGTTGCAGGCAGCTTTCTTGGAGTATGAAGAGGGGTGCCTACGGCCTCGGGATCTCTCTGTGGCGTCAGCATCCTATCTTCTATTCAAATGTGGTCACCATCGGCTGCGAAGGTTGTCGTGGTCCATTGCGGCTTCTCTTCGTGGTGGCTCCGGTGCTCGCAGCGTCTGCCATGGCGGCCTCCCATTGCAGGGCATTTTCCCTAGATTCACTCAGGATCCCCGTCGGTGTGCGACCTGGTGTGTCCGACGTCAGATCCAGGGTTTCGGAGGAGGGGGTCCTTGTGTTCTGGCATGCTTGATTTGGTTTCGTTTGTTGATTTGGCTTGGTTTATTCCTATTGATTCTGGGTTTGAGTTTGTTTTGATGTTTGATGTGCTGTTGGTGAATGGAGGATGCGGCGTCAGCATGGCTGGACTACCTTGATCTGGATGCTTTGTTGCCATTAGTGGATGTGTTCTTGGACCATCTCATGTCACTGGTTGGTTTGGGTGGACTCTTACCAGAGTTCGCCGCTGGGTTGGTAGATTTGGAGGCGGTGTCGATGGTCACACCGTTGGTGATCAAGGAATCCATTTCTGAGGTTTGTTCAAGCTTTTCTAATGTTGTGCACCTTGGTCCATGGTTTGAATGTTTGAGTGGATTAAGTCTGTAAGTTATTTACCGATGTTTGAAGGTCGTACGTCATGAAGTCATGTATGGTTTCCCACTTTTCCCTTAAAAGTGTTTGATGGTTTCTCAATTTTCCTCAAAAGTGTTTGGATAATAAAAAAATTAATTTTCAGTCAATCATAAAAACCATCAACTATCATTAAAATAGATTCTCCAGAAACAGTTGGTCCATTGTGGTGCTAACATAAAATTAACCCAAATGAAGGGCATATGAGAACATGAACTACACTACTAAAATTAAATTCTCAATTGATATTTATGTATGTAAAAGGATTATTTACCATATTATATTAAAATATTATGCCAAATTGTATGGAGAAATTAAAAAGGTTGTGGAAATTGTATGAGGAATAAAAATGAATTATAATAATATAGTTTGCAGTTGTTCAGCCCAAAATATCAATCGTGGATATTATCTATATTTTAAAAGAACTCAGAGAGGTTCTAACCAAGATCCTTTAAACCCCCATGAAATAGAATTTATTGTGGTAGATATTTAATGATTATAAAATAATAAATAACAAATTCAACAAAAATTTAATTGACAAAGTCAGATCAGGGAAAATGTATATAAAGACATATTGTGCCCATGTATTCTTGGGGAAAGCTTGCTAATTTTGAAAAATGAAGGGATATGGTTGATAATGGTTACTCAATAAACCTATTCCAATTAAATACTGTAGTTTTTTGGATATTGTGATGGGGAGTTTTCTCTAGTAAATTACTTTTTAATCATGTGACTAATGAGAAAAACAAACACTTCAGAATATCAATCACATAGTTCAGCTTGGGGAACACATCTCTAAAAAATGATCATTGATATCTAGAATGATACAACCTAAAATAATAGATATAGAATACCATGGATTTATTACCACATGGTAGGGAATACAATGTTCCTCCAAGTCATTTAATAATCCCATTAATGGGAATGTCAAAATACACTATAGTATCATTTCCACCTTACAATTTTATGAATCCTTATATAGTAAAAAATGATTCTAAATAAAATAAGGAAAGAACTAATGATAGAGGGTGATATGAATGTTGCAACTCCAAATATATTTGGAACTCCCTTTAGAATTCATTTAATACGCTCAGTTGAGATATATGCTACTCATTAACCTGATTTGATGAGAATAATCTACTGTAAAGAGAATAATAAACCATTAATTTCATAGGCATGTGTTTTCATTATAATGATCATCTCAAATAATATTGATTAATTAAAATATCAAGGATAATTCCCAACAAGAATCTGAAAATTATTTTTCACCATTAGAAGAAATTAGACACCCTCTGTATATTCCATATAACCAGTATTTCCATTCCACCCTTACCTATGGCAGTAGCATAAAGTAAAAAATTAATCCTAAAAACCCTCCCATAATGGCTCTAACAGTTCTTGATATTTATGTATCACTTTTTAGAATCTCATATAGTTAAATTGATATATATTCTCAATTATTATCATCTATATGTACTTATTACCTCATAGACATGATGTTGGAGGAGGAAGAGGATGACATGAGCAATGAACCTCCCATGTTTGACAAAGGCATCTCCATCGCCCTCAATGTGACCCAAAAACATAATATAAGAATATAAAATTACCCATTGAAACACTAATTTGAGCATATATTCCTTTCCAAGAGCATGGAAATTATATTTCGATTTTAAGTCATCATTTATATGTGTTATCATTGAATTATATAGAGATTCTTGTGCTGAACCCTGATGTGGATACTCAAAATCTTAGCATTACAGATGACCACGACAGTATGAAATAAGAATCCATGATTGTAGAACACTATCATAATAAGAATATATATATTTAAAGATGGTATATTATTCATTGTAAACATAATTAAATTGGTGAAGTACCCACCACATAATTCTTAAATCATTATTTTCGAGAATAATAATTGGAAGATAGGGGGTCAACATCTCACACATAGACCTTAATTGACACTAAAGGATGTTTTATTTACTAGTTTTTTTAAGAAATATTTGATCAACGATACTAACTGATAACAAGATGTTTTAATGGTTATTCTTACTATAAAAAAATTATGATGTACCCTGATCATAATGATTAAACAATAATCAGAGTTCTTTTCATGATCTTTTTCAAATAGGTCATTCCATTCATATAACTAAACTCTATATATACTTATAAAACATTGATGCATTAGATATTTAAACCCTTACTAATAATAAACGATAATTCGTATGTTTCTTATATGGTGGAAAAATATCGAAATCATTTTGATCACACCATTGATTATAAAGACCATGTATTTTCATATTTGGGTACAAACTCATAATAGTTGAATATTCAATACATAAAACAACAAATAAATTTCAAAATTATTTGGGTTTAGTATCATTGGATACATGGAAAGAAACACAACTGGTTCATAAAGCATATATATCTTCTCCATATTTCTCCTTCATAATAAGAACCCTTTTGACAATTTCATACTTAATACATTACTTAATATAATTGAAAAAATAAACTTCTGAAAAGGGTGAGCTCAGAAACATACTAAGGGTAATCATGGGAGATATCAAGCATAAAGAAATAATTAGATATAAGAACATGAACAAATAAATCCAAACATTATACCTTGTACATAAAAGTTCATAATAGATAATTATTGAAAAACTCAGTGATTTTTATAACTCATAATTTAAATCAGAACATGATCCATGAGAAAATAAAATAGCCATAATACATGTAATTTTTCATACTCACAATTATAGAAAATTAGCTCCCCAATAATAAATGTTATTTTCAAATTCTATCATAGTGGAATTTATTCACTCTCATATCTATCATAGTATTCATGGGTCACTCCCTAGATATTCATGGTCGAAATTTATGTTAATAAACTATTTTGAATTCTCATCATTTCGTTGATATCCAAATAGGGTTAACTACCCATTCTAGTACAATATTTATGAATCATGTTCATTGCCTATTCAAGTCATATATTGATTAACCGATTTTACATTCCATTTTAGTCATATTTATCTCATCATATATTATTCATTTATCAATTGATTAGGGGGGGATATTGGTCAAAAGCATCATTTTGTTATAAAATATCGACCATAATTATTTATAACATCACTACCATCCTTTGTCAGAATGTTACCACAAGCAAAAAATGGGCACCAAAAATATGTGTTCCATAAGAACACAAGTTATTCATCATATAAGGGCACGTGTAATGAAAATAGTTTCATAATGATTTCATGAAAACATTTTTAATTGAAACTAGATGTTCTTCATTGATATTTTTCCATCATGAACATTATAAAACCATAATAAGTATATGTATGTTATCTCTGAATAATATCCCCAATAAGTCATAAGTACCATCAAAGAGTGTTATCATAAATAGAAAATAATTTTGAATGACTACTTCAAATAATTATTGAAATATAGCATTTCTATTTTCAAATAAATTTATTTTAATGATCGGTGCAAATACATAAGAAAACCATTTGTATATAAATAATGTTTTAATACTTTAAAAGGGAAATATCACATTAACACATTGTGATTTAGAAAAATTCCACTCATTTTAAATATTGTTAGAAAAAACATTCCTTATGTATTTTTGTCTAAAATATATCATATAACATTTTTAAAAAAATAATTTAATAATCCGTTTATATGAATAAAAAAAAGGTATTTCTGAGTAATATTTAATTAAAATATCATAAACGAATAGAAAAAAAACTCAATTTATTTTGAAAGTATGAATATGAAAGAAAAATAATGTTTTAACTTAATCATTACAAATATAGAAATTAATTGAAAGGCCATTATGTGTATCGTATCATTGATTTGAGGAATAATTAAATTAAAAATTTATGTGTATCATTAATAAATACACAAAAAAATTAGGATACAAAACATAAGGTAATCGAAATTCACCAAACACAATGCCTTAACACGAAATAATCAATGAAGTAGATGTTTAACCCAATGAAAGGAAATTAATTAAAAAATCACTTTACAACTTTATTCCCAGTAAAGTAGTTTTTTGAATAAAAGTAATAATTATCAAATTATTCATTTAACAAGATTATTATTATTATATTCAAGATATTATATATCAATGGGGGATATAACATACACAAGAAATAAGTTAAAAATAAGGAAAATATATGACATATGAAGAAGTGACGTGAGAAACACATACCTCATGATTACCTTAAGTTTTTCCTATATTTAAGTATTTTATAATGTTTTATATGATATTCCTTATTATTTTAAAAACTATGTTTAAATACATAATACCTTTCTAAATAATTTAATAAAACCTTACCACTAATTTATTAGTAATATTTCATTATTTTTATTATTCTGGGTGCATTAATTTCGTGGTTTCATAATCATTTAATTTCTATAAAATTAATTTTATTAAGATTTAAATAAAATTAAAAATGTTAAATATAATCGTATTCAAGAACGTCTATATGGTTTAGTATCCCCATATATATATTTTTTTTATCCTAAGGATAATTAATTTGATAATATTTTAACAAAAATGTTAACTTTTTGGGTGGTTATTTTTACCATTATGATATATATTCGTTTTATAATATATATATATATATATATATATATATTTTATTTATATAATATAAAATTGGTTATCATATACCATTGAAATTCTATTTTAACCTAAATAATAATTTTTTTGACCTAAATAGAAGCCCACAATAGAAAAATAAAAATTCATTATTCATGACGACAGTTACCAACAAAATTTTGGACCACGGATTCATTACTTTGATAAAAGGATGTAATAAAATTGTAGAATAAAAGATATTAAATTTTGTACAAAAAATTTCAATATAAAAATAATATACTAGTTACTATTTAGTGATTGATGAATGAGGAGAGAATATGGTAGAAAAATAGATTTTATTTTGATTGTTTTCCTTTTGAGAATGTTACCTCTTGATTATCGTATCGTTGGTGGTCCCCTTATGTAACCTGGAATTTCTAATTATGTTATACTATAAGAACATATATTTTTATAGAGTTTGGAGGATGGTATTTTTCGATGATTTTAAAATATTCATGTCTTATGAGGATAAATTGGGTTGTGAGGAGTGGTAAATATATTTTAGGATGTGTGGTTATAAGTTATTAAATAAATATTATTTTATATTTAAATCCAATCACATTTGGGTGACCATAATTCTAAATAATTTTAATAATAATTTTGTTTATAATTTATTATTATAATAGATAAATAAATATAACACTAATTTAAATTTTTATGTTTTTTTATTATATGATTTTGTATTTTAACATTAACCCATAACAATATTTCACATGTACTAATGTAAGTATTTTAATACCAAAATAATATTTAAATTTATAAAATATAAAATAAAATTATAAATAAATTTATACCTCACAATTATAAATTTTTAGTACAATATTATAAATTCAAAACATCGATGTGTAAATTTTAAATTTAATAATAAACCATCAAAATATAACTAAGACCTTTTTTGAAAAAAGGTGTTTTAAGCCATAAAATGTACTAACACAAAAATAACGCATAATGTATTCATAAATACAATTAATTAGATTATATCTAATTAATATGTAAATAAAAAAATATAATTTAAATTTAAAATAATAAAATTATATTTATGTTTAATAGAATTAGGGTTTTAGAAAATCCTATTTTTTACGTGTCCCGATATTTGATATATAATTAAAAATATTTATGGTGTGGTTTATGTTGATATGATGCAGATACTGGGGTTGAAAAGTGGTGATGAAAGACAACAATAAATATCTTTATATCGAATAGGTCATCAAAAATAGTGGTGGGGATGATGGAATATAAACTGGTAATCTTGAAAGGAACATTCACCATGTTATACATTGGTCCACTAGTATCGTTTAGTAAAATGTCTTCCAATGACTTTGATAAGTTCATAGTCAAAATCATTGGAATAATTATTGAATTGTAAAAATCATTTTATGTTGTTTGGTGGAAGATACACTCTAATCAGTAGTGTAATCTCTTTCATTCCAATGTACATACATTCCTCACTCATGGTACAGAAAAGGAGTTGTTGAACGTACGGATTAGATTATGGATTCATTTATATTGGAGGACATTATGGATAAAAAACACCATTGGGGTGTACAAGAGATACATTCAAGACATGTTTCATAAGTGAGACAAATGTTATGTGTATTAAAAAGAAAATAAATGTTCCTCATGTTTTGATATCATGAGAAGTGGTGAAAGGGAAGACACAATGGGGGAATACAATGCATGGATGATTTTGACATGGAATAGGAAGCCAATATGGAAAGAATTCTGCTAAATTGGATATGTTTCAACCTCATATCCGCGGAATCCAACAACAATCCCTATAGAATATGGTTAGGGATGAATTACCCTAAGGAAGTGCAACTATGTGGGCTATATGAATGGTTTCCCTAGTTTCCTAGTACAAAACATCTCGTTTAGATAGGCTGTTGAGAACTGAATCTTCATACATTCATTCTTCAATAGTGAATAACATATATAACTTGATACTATAGTAAAAAATCCAGAACAATATTGGTTTGAATTTGTGACACATTCCTTAAGATCATTTTCATTCAAGGCTTATCTAGAAATTCACACAATGGAACACAACATGGAGTCATGGAATAAAATTATCTGGGAAAAAATATAAATTATTATAATTTTCCTTGTTTTTAGTGACAGAAAGAATGGTTTTCTAATTGAAAAATGTATAATATCATTGGGTTGTGTTTCAAACTTATGTACCACTGCTGGAAGAATATAATGAATGAAACCACAAGACACATCTTCTATGATAGTTACTGGGAAAAATAATATGGTGAAAATTTTGTTTCCTTATAGGATTCTCTCTATTGGGGTTCATGAACACAAACTTCATTGATTGGTAGTTTTAGGGGATGGTGAATGGAGGTTTTAAGGGAATGGATCATACACACAAAATTTTCTTCTAGAATTATCAGCATCTAGATGTAGCATAATTTGGTTCAACACCAATGATCTCTATGTACTACAGTCAGACTAGTGACTAAAATCATAAGATACCTTATAGAATTATCCCATCTTTTCCAAAACTATATAACATCACCTTTGATGAGGCATTTTGTTACTAACACTTTAGACCTCAATGACTACTACAATAGAGTGGGTATATGGGTATTGTAGAATCCTCATATAAGGGGATATAAAATATTTAAGGACACTACTTGTAGCATGGGTATAGATAAGGCTACGGGAGTGGTATGAAATTCTAATGTTGTGTGATTCTAGATTATTATCCAATATATGGTATTGTAAATTCCCTTCAGAATGATGAAATTTCAATTATGAAGGGCCAAACTATTTTCTCACAGCATAATATATCACTTTCATTGGTTGAGCTAAATTTGACGAACATCTATAATGCCCTGTGTGACTGTGGGTCAACATCATTTTCCATTATGTATGCCATTAGGATATGTAAAAAGCTAATGCAAAACTTCTAGATATTTCTCATATAAGGTGTTAGGGTATGGTTTTTGTAGCCTTCTAATCTTACCATGAAACCAAAGGGGTATGTATATCATGATTTTCATGTCTTGGGTATCCTTTGTTGGAGTGTGTGAATTTTTCTGTGTAGATGCTCGCGGTTTCCACTAACTTTTACGTCGATGAAATCCTTCCCCACACTTTCCTCAAACCTTTCCCCCTCCCATGTACATTTTGGACTATTTTAATATAAATTATTTATTTTGGAATATATAATTATATATATTTTATATTAAAAATACTTTATTAATTTTTTTCTTCCATTTAAATAATTCCTTTACTAATTTCTTTCTCTATATTTTTCTATGGAAGGGGTATTCTTGCATGGTAGCTGGTTTACTAGGTTCTTCGTCTGCACAACTACAACAGATAGTGGTAGTTTAATTTTTTATAGAATAATTGGGTTCAATGAGGGGCATCTATTTTCCTAGGAAATCATATATCTTGAGTAATTTAGTTTTCAACAATGGGATGGTGTGCTTCGATGAATTATTTGGTTATAAAACATCAATGAAATTTCGGTTGATTTAGTGTGGGTGACTAAACCTACTTTTCTTATGGGGATGGTTATGAAAATATATGTGAAGTTCGATGGTATAGTCTTTTTATTATTTATTAGAGTATGAGTAAAAAAAACATCAGGTTTGATAGATGTCTTGAGATTCATTAGTATAAAAATCTTAGGTCATATTATGGTTTAGAATGTTTCTCGTAAGCAGTAGATGACTCTAGATCTAGGGAGTGACCCCTCGGGGTGACAATTCCAACAATGAGATCAGTATGTTGGTACTATATGGGTCCCTCCCATAGCATTCATACCAACCATTTCAAGTTTTTTATAATGGTTGATTCATGATTACATGTACTGGCCATGTGTAAGGATATTTTTGGATGATGGGTGCCACATTCTCTATAATTCTTGTGAGAATTGTTTAGCAGTCTATATTCAATTAAGGATCGAAGTGAACATTTAGTTGCACATAGTCAGTGTAGTGATTGTTCAAGTACATTTCAAAATTTTCAGTTTGGAAATGACTCATACTTATTATTATAAAATATATTATAAAAAATAAAAAATTAATAAAATTCCCCCTCAATAGTAGAATAATTAATTTAAAAAATTATACATGCATATAGATAAATATTTCGACAAATTAATAAATAACCAGAAAATAATTCCAATTTAAAATGTTTTCATTATAAAATTAATTACATGAATGTATATTCTAATATAATTTAGTATTTTCCACTTAATAAGTTAATTCCATATTTTTAATGATCACCAAACACTAATTTTTCCTTGGAATTGAAATAAATCTAATGGTATTTTCAATGAATAGATGATAGAAATATTAAAATATCCACCTCACATCACAAATATTATATAAATAATGTTAATAACTAAAATATAAATTTACCAAACATTCTAGGATCCATGGAATGTTAATATGTTATATACACAAAAAAATCCCCTACACTCTCTCTTGGCAATGACATTCCACGGTACTAAACACATGCGGAATAATATTGATATGCCATACAATTTGATTTTTGAAACAATAATAAATAAATTATTTGGATAAACCGATATGAAATGAATCATGCATAGTATATGAGTTAATTGGTATTTCACCTCATACAACCAATAGAGCTAATTTTTCCTCCATGATCATATGTCCATCACTATACAATTACTTACTCATTCTTCTATGTTTCGTAGTTCCATACTATTTTTTGATTATTTTAGAATTTGGGTTGTTCATAGTATCACCATGGTTTTCTTTTTTCTATGGATAAGATCAAAAATTAAATGATCGCTAACTTTAAATATAATATGTTTGATACACATTATATGTAATAAAGGAAAATTACATTATATCATTAGGGAATTAAATTTAAATATTTCCCATATAAATATATTTTTGATATTATTTTTGTAGTTCCAAAAAATCCAAAATTAATGATCTAAAAACTAAAATTTAAACATTTTGGGTTTTTATATGTATTTTGAGGAAAGATAACTGATCTATTGAGATGATTTTATGATGCTCTGCCATATTAGATGTAACTGTTTTGCTTCCTGTTGTATCTGGTATTAGTGTTTCCAAAAGAACCCACGTGGATGGTCAAACATAATTATGACGGATTCCTGATAACATGAAAACTATTTTATTTTAACATTGTTTATTATATATTATTGTTGGTTTAAATTTGATGATGATATAGTAGAGGGTGTAAATCAATTTTAAAACTAGATATATAAAACCACCATTCAATGATATTTCAAAAAATTAAAATTTACATGAATTAGCAAATTTCATGTCATGTATCTATATATATGACATATAAATTAATTTATCACATTTCATGTGTAGAAAATAATTTCTGAAATAGAAGTTTCATGAAATTTTTATAGATAGATGATTTGAGATCATTTAAAGAAAATTATAAATGTAATATTATTACATTTGACATTGCATCTCTTTGAAAATAATAAAACTGATTCAACCAAATAGAAATATTTAATAGTTTACATTATTATGTACACATTAATTCATTTCCTCCATTTTTCAATATTATTTCATCATATTCCTTTGATTAATGAATGAAATAAACAGGTATATTTTGAAAAAACCTAAAAAATATCATATTGAAGCACAATAATAAATGAATTCATCATTTTAATAAAAAAAATGAATTTTGAAAAAAATATATAATGCAAAAAAATCAATAATATCTATTAAACCAATATTTTTCATTATAAAATCATTTCAATGATTTAAAAGGAGTTGATAATGAAAATAAAAATTGAGATAAATTATCTATTTTTTGAAATTTTAAATGAGGACAAGGTTGATTTTTTTAGAGAGAAGAAATATTTCCCAATGGTGTTAAATTATTATAAGTTGCAGGGAAAAGTCAAATGAAAAAAATATAAAAACATGAATATTTATAATTTCTTGCTTTAGAAAATTTCCCTATAAAATTTAGCATAATTTTTTTATAAATGGATATTAAAATATTATATTATTATACATTTAACATTTATTTTTAAAAAAAAATTATAAATAAAACAATTAGCATTGTTTTTTCAAAACATATATTAAATAACTATTTTATAATATTTTTAAAAAATCAATTTAAAAACCCAAATAAGGGAAATAATTTTATTTATAGTCATATTTCTTCCACTGTATTTATTTAAACCATGTATTTATAATCAGTAATATAGAACACAATAATCATAGAAATAATTTCATAGCACAATATAAACTTTAATATACATTAGAAAAAGGAATTTATTGTTTCCACTTCTTGGAGATATGAACATACTTTATAAACATCGATCTATATTCTATCATTAAAATATTTTCAATCTTTAAAAATAAATATTTCTTTTTTTGTTTGGGTATCATGATGGTGTAAATGAATAATTTATTGTTAAAACAATATACTGGTTCCTCAAATGTATGGTATTGTCCTAGTTTACCTTGGGAGGCCAAATCTTACAATATTTATTTTAGATTCTCAAGTATGAAGAAATATAGTCATATACTTTATATTGTATAGGGTTTCAGGAAGTAAAATATCAACATAAATTTTATAAGAAAAAAATTTTTGTTTATAGGATCTGAGTCTCTAAAAAATTGTTTATATTTTTAAAACTACACAAAATGTTCCCAACGGTGTGTTTTTTCATTTAAATTTACATTGTAAAATCCATGAAATGCATGGATAATTCTTTGATTAATTATTTTATTCACCTATATTTAAAATGGAACCCTATTTCTCTGGATACTTCTTATGGATATTGAGATCATTATAATGCATCCATTTATCTATAGTTATAAAAAAATCCAATTATTCACTTCTTATCTAGTAATCTAACATATTACCATATTTAGATTCATTAAAAAAAAAATATAATTATATTCAATGAATAATAATAGAAATTTTGATAAAAACACCTATAATGGGTGGCATCATATTTAATGCATGATACAGTACACGCATCGTCTTAACCAACCACAATGAGGTGTCACTACACTTGTAGTTTCTTAGAATCAAAAAAATTTTATTAGTCCATCATGGTTATATAATTTTAATCGAAAAATGTATGAAACATTTATATTACAATATAAAATTAATGTTTGGTCTTGTCTTATCCACTCATTACCATTCTCATCTAATTGAATGACTAAAAAATAATTTGTACCATCCTACCATAAATATAATCATAAAAAGAGGTGGTGTTCCACTGACTATAGCTGATATCACCCCAATACTAATGGAAATAAATAAATTACATGGGCTTTATAAATCAATGTGTGGGTGATTTTCTCTTTAAAAAAATATAAAATATTAACCAAATAAATAAATAGCTACACCAATATTATATAATTCTTGAAAATTAAACTATAAAACTCCAGATAATAAAAATAACCAATAATGTCATAGTATTAGGAAATATTTAAACAAGACACCCACCAATGAGTAAATCAAATACTGATAAGGTAGAAATAATAAGAATCACCCAACCACTCCACCAGTACAACTCATATCTCCAATTATCGTCCCATTATTGCATCATCCTGATGCCCAACATTAGAAAGAATACAATATTCCCTAGTTTATGTTTGGAAAAACAATTATGGCATCACTCCATGTAGTGTTTTTTGGGAGAGAGTAATCGATCGAGTTTTAAATTCCCATAAGACATTCCAACTAACACCACTATAAAAAAATTCATCGAGGGTCCAAATATATATAGAATTAACAAAGTGGAAATAAATATCATCTTTCTAATTTAAATTAGTTCTACGTAAGAAATAAATTTTATTTTCATTAATCTAAATTTGAATACCCATTGCACATCCCTTAAAAAAAGATAATTTAATATAACTATGATTTTTACAAAATCATGAGTGTAATCCTCTCTTACCAATAAAGTCATCACACAGTGTTGAATACGAGGTACACCAAAGACACTGACCAATTTTTTTATACTAAAATAAAATATTCTAGTGCAATATGAAATTAAGAGATTCAATGTGAATACTAAAGTGTCACACATTTCCATTTATTAAAAATAAATAATTATATTAAAATTTAAATAAAAAATTTTACATGTGTTATACCAAAATCCAAATTTTAGACCATTTAAAAATAAAGGTTTCTATGTAAACTAGTCATAATCCAACACATCCAAATCATACATCAAATGGGATTTTTAAAAAATTAATCATCCAATGTTCCATTTACAAATAGAAATAAATCATTTAAGAATAAAAATTCCTTCTAGTTCTCGAACATGTAGATACAGATATATTTTCTATATACCTATTCCAATTATCAATAACAACCCATAAGGATACCTCATTCATGGAACTAATCACGTAATTGTGTTATAAAAAATAATAATTTTTATAGGGGTAAAATTTCATTTAAAATAGTTATTATGGATCCAAGTATCAATATATTATTCATGTATTATGAGGATTCATGATAATACATGTTAAATTTAGATTCCAAAAAATATTTAATATCCAAAAATTCAATAATGTGATATCCATTATATTATTATAATTCCCCCACTAAAAAGTGTGGTCAAATCTGGCTTAAAAACTTGTTCGACAATCACAATGGATTGGTGGTGTCCACCATGGCCCTAGTTTCCTATATTGAATCATTTCTAGGATCCCACCATGGTGAGTAACTATGATTGGTTTAAAATCCCCAGCTTTTCTGGGACCCACAATTATGTAAATGATATTATAGTGAAGTCTCCTCTTGTAGTGTTTCCCAATATGACCACAACACACCATGCTTTATGCCTCCCATTTAGAATAAACTCTCATTGACATTTGTCTAGGCATGTATTTCGTAAGAACATTCCTAGGAGACCACACAATCCTAAATTAAATATTACTTCTCTAATTGCATATAGAAAGTGATAGTCAGTCACAAATATCTAAATAAAACCACCAAATCTCCTCGAATCTAATTAAAATTGTTAAATGGATTTATATACATAAGAAAACATAAATAGTAACTAAAATAGGGGTTATTATAGTTAGTCCATAAAAACATAATTATGTGTCTATGTATATATATAAATCTCATCAAAAAATTTAGAAACTATTATTTTAATAAAAATTTATATTTTATACATAATCTTTTTTTAAAAATTTTCATTTCTTTTTATTTTCTACATCCTATTTTATACCATAATTGATAATGGAATATTACACGTTTTATAAAATTTTCCTAATTTTTATTTCATATAATTTCTTGATAAATTTTCACTAAAAATATATATTAATTTCCTTTCATTTTTATCGAAGACCATTTTTAATGATTGATTACTTTTTTATATGATATAATTAATAATATCCAACATCCATGCTTATATAAACAAAACAATTAATAAAATAATATATTTTTCATTTTTTATTAAAATAACTACAAACATTATAAAATTCACCATAATATTAAACTAATAGTACATTTTGTATTACCCCAGGTATCTTACATTAATTTTATGTGTGTAAGGAAAAAATTTTATAGAATTCATTAATCATTAATTTAGGTATGGGATGGATAGACATTGGTCTTTCAAAATAGTTTGAATTGATTTAATTTTTTAACATTCTATTTTTTATTTTCCACTAGGATTTAATAAATAAAATGGGTATTTCTACCATTAATTTACAAGATATATCAAATAAATTTATTTGGGGTTTTAATATTTTAAATTCATTATATGTATTCAACATTATTAAAATTTTAATTTTTAGTAATTTTTCATTATTTATTTCATGAGAATAATATTTTTTATTAAATTTAACAAATATAAATATATTATTATTTAATAAATTAATAGTTACATATTATTAGACATATTTCACATATATATCACCCTTTATCATATATATAATTAATAAAAAATATTCTCTATTTAAATCATAGAGTTTATGATTTTTTATTTTATAAAAAAATATTTTATGTTCCAATTGGATATTGTAGAGTTAAATACTGGGATTAAAATAATTATTTATTTGGTTATTTGTTTAAAAAAAATTAATACATGTTAGAATGTCACATTAGAATGTGGGATGCAGTGGTGTCTAGAATAGACTGAATTTTTACAATGAAATTCCACTTTTAAAAGATTAAATAAATTAATAAGATATGTAATTATATAAATAATATTTTATGTTTTGGTTATTTTGTATAGATATAAAATATATCTTATTCTATTTAAAAAAAATTCTAAATTATTGTCATTTCATAATATATTAGTTGTATAGTGAATTTTAATATTAGTATTTTAATTTTTATTATAAAGTCCAATTGACGTAGATGTATGAAGATATAGTCACCACCAGTTGGATGGTATCCTATGAAGCCTTGTTATTACAGCTTCTAACAGAGGTGGTATTCATGTATTATTCCCCTAATGAAAAGGACATCAGAATTTAACTTCAGATGTTGAAGAAAAAATCATTTATGATAAACATTTATGATTATCATGATCATGATCCAAGCTGTATTATCTATAATAGTAGATATAACTACCACCACCCACCATACCCATAAGTAATATGTTGATGAAATAAGGTATTACACACCAATACTGTAAAAATATGATTTTTTTATATATTTTTCTTTTAATTTAATAATTTTTAATTTAATAAACTTTTAATATTACATGATTAACGATTATATAATTAATATGATAATATTTAGATTTGAAAACAATGAACGATGAATATTATTTTGTGAAATATATTATTAAATTCATAAACCATTTAGATAAAATTACAAAATATTTAAATAAATTCTAATGTAATAAAATTTATTTTTTAATAAAATTATTTTATAATTTAATGAACTTTGAAGTAATTTTTTAACATTCATAATTTTTTTTGTGGTAATAACTAATATTTTCCAATAAATATTGTTTTTTATATTTTAGTTTAAATTACAAAATTTAAAATTCTATTTTGGTAAAAGAGATATAATTTTTGAAATTAACACATTGAAATTATCCAATGGGGATTTTTTCCAAATCATAAATGATAATTAAATTTTGTGGAAAAATTTAGATACATAAAAAATATATAGAATGTATATAATAACATAATTTCTCCAAAGTTATGAAATTATTGATAAAAAGTACACTCATTAATTAAAACACCGCTATATGATTCATTTTATATAATGGGTTTTAAAACTCTGAGAAGTTATTCAAAAATCATTAGTAATACCAACTAAAACAAGGAAACTACTAATCTATATTACAAATGTTGTCCTAAGACACTCCATAATTTCATTTTCTAGTAAGGGTCTACAAATATTCCTTTTCTATTGATAAAATACCCAAATAATGATAATTTCTTCATCTAGAACTCACGTTTACTTTACTATTCAAACAATATCTCCCTTTGTAATATTTTTGGGAACAATCTTTATATTTTACCCATGTTTTTCAGTTCTGTTATATTAAATCAGAATGGTATAAATAATGAATACAAATTTTTTAAAAGATAATATCAAAAGATTCTATTCATTATGTCCATGAATATTTATGGATTATTTGTGAGTCTTAAGGGCTTCAAATTGAATGCATGTGTTCATACCTTGTTCGAAGGAATATCTTCTTTTTGCACCATTAATTGGTGATTTGTTTACCACAGGTCCTCCTTAAGAAAATACATAGAGTATCATCGTTGATTGAACAAGTCGTTTATCCATGTTAGAGGATAATTTATCTTTATCATAATTTTATTGAGAAAACGCTAATTAATTTAGAGGGACATTGATAAATCATTATTCATGATGAAGAGGACTATCATAACCCATGTTTAAGCACTCAATCTTACCCTTCTCTATATTACTCTACAAATGATTCTTAAACTATTCAAGATCAATGGTGTCTATTATATAAGGGGTATTTTATATAGGTATAGATCTATGAATAATATAAAAAATAACTCATATTTTGGATCAAGATAGAGACATGGAAACTATTTGCAGAATACATCAGTGTATTGACCCACACTAGACATGAATTTAAACATTATTATATCCATTTTCTCAATCAAATGTGATATGTATTATTTCTAAAAAGGAAATAAAATAAAAAATTTGGACAATGATTCTGATGGAGATTTTCTCCTCTTTATTACACTTGATCATAATTTGGTTATATATCAGGATATTTAGAGTGATCTCCCTTTCCCAACAACCGATGTTAAAATTTTATTATGATAGACAAATAATGACCAATATAGATTCAATCTATACCAATAATTGTATTTCATGATTTTAATTTAGGTTCATCCCATATGTTTTAGCTGGGACCGCGTTATATACTTTATATGAAACATTTACACAATATACTATTCTCATAGATGACTCAACCATTATATTTTGATGTGGTGTTTCAATATTTCATATAAATGTTCATGTAATGAACGAATGGGTAGAAATAGTCGACTTTAACATTTATAATTTTATTTAATGACATGCCATTGAACCCATTATAAAATACATATCATGAACCACCTCAGTATTAATGATTGAAAATGCCCATTCTTACTTCCATGGAGGTTATTGTTGTTGATTGCCTCGAATTACCCATTTCCTAGGGAAATGGTTCATGTAATTCCTATATTCTGTGTATTTGAAAAACTAAATTACATACTATGTATTGATACAAACCACCCTTTCTTCTTCATAATTAGTGGGATTCTTTATATCAATTTTGCATTTATTTTCTAGATGACCCACTGGTCCACATTAGAATAATATCTTGGTTCCTGTGGGATAGGTACCAGGAATCTTCTTCCATTAACCAAGACACATGGGATGCTAGGATTTCATTAAATCATGGTATTTATATGCATATCCAACAATAGTAATGTACATGTTAAATTTTTATCTCGATCCCAATAATAACATTGAGAGTCTCTTATCTCAATTTCAACCATAAGGGCACATCAGATAATATAGACATTGTTATAAAAGGCATGAATTGTAACTATATTCATAGACTCAAAATTTATCATCTAACTAAAAGAGAAACTGTGAATTCTATGTTCATGGAAAATCAAAAGAAATATCCTCCATGAAATGTAAATTTTTCATGGAAAGCATTCGTTGAATCTCCTTCTTTAGGCTTCAGAATGATGAACTCTCTTTCCATCATGAGATGACGGGTTGAGGGAAAATACTAATTGAAGAATATTTTCATAAAGTCTTCATATTTTCTGGAACCTTTTTACCCATAAATACTCTGTTCTAGGTCAATTCCCACCACTAATAAGAGTCAACATTAAAATGATAGATTCATATAAATGATTTTTATTCTTATGAGATCCACATTACATATAATATATTCTCAATCGATTTAATTAATTTTTCTGTGAGGAGGGTATTGGAATAACCAATAAACATGGGAAGACATTGACACATAAAGGATTCAATCGAAACATTATCATTCATAGTAGAAAGAGGGAGTTCCATAATATTCATTTTATTATTCATAAAATGATCTAGTTGATCAAGTACTATCATGCTTTTTTGACCACTTATTCTCATTAGATTTGGAATTTCACTATGAAAATCGTCCCATTTACTACCACAAAAGTGGTTTGAATGGGTTCTCCAATTTCATCCAATTAATGTGGAAAATTAATTATAATTATAGTGTCTTGAATATTGTGATTATTTTTGTATAATGATAAATTATTTAACAAAAATTTATATATTTTAAAATTAATTTTTTACTATACTATATGATTCCTCTTGTTCTAGTATAGGTTATCTATGGTGATAAAATTATCCCTATAGTTCTTACTGATGTCTTATATCAAAATTTTCAAAAATAACATGACCATGATCTAATAAAAACAATAACATCCCTACAGTTTTACACATTTTATTTCATGATTTTATGGATAACTAACCTTCAAATAAAACCAATGATCATAAATTTTAGTTTCTTTATATGATTAGGTACATAAATCTAGAATCATGGAAACAAAAATACCAATTTTATTTAATAATAGTAATGATATCATATCATAATGTGAGTTCTTACATCTACATATGATAACATCGGAAACAAATGAAAAGGGGATGGGATGAAAATCATACTAATATAATCATCTTATGAATAAAAAAATAACAATTGTTATATTTTATAACATGATGACATAAAAATGAATTCAACATCAATAAAAATGTGGAAAAATTATATATAGAACATTCTATATTTTAATAATGGAATCATAGAAGTGTTGCATCATCATACCATGTGACATAAGATTATGTCAAGGCTATCATCTATGTCCATTAGACATTGAGGAGAACAAGTCAATAATTAAAACCAAGATCATTATATACAGAAATTTATGAGTCAAAGATTACCACAATGACCATTGTACATGATGTATATTGATAATAAAAATAACCCCTAACATTGGAGTGATATGTAGGTTTAGCCATCAAAAAATGATCCTGAATATGTGTACAACATGATGAATAAATAATAAGCATAAGTATTACCCATGGAATGATTTGGGTATTATAATATTTTCATAAGGCATAAAAATGTAATATAAAAATGGTGTCAATGAATGAATGGATTTAAATCATACATGGAAATTCATATGGGAAAATAAGATTGGATCTTGTTATAAAATATGAAATTGAAGTGAAACAAAAAATTATTTACGATGAATTTTAGTGCGGTTTAATGAATGTAATAAAGGTAATTTAAAGCAAAAATCGAAAATTAGTTTTAATAAAATAATAAATTAAAAAATATAGCTTTTAATCATAAAATGAGTTATTTTATAAAAACACGGTGCCTTAAAATATATTATGGATTGTACTTGAAAATGTGTATGGATTTTAGAGGTTCCCTTTAATCAGGGATTCATATTAGGATGGATTGAGAAGTGAACAATATAAAACATATATTTCCCATTAAAAGGGAGAATAATTTAGATATAAATATTTTCAAGGAAAAAACAATCATAAATTCTTATATCAATATAAAATTATAAAATAATTAAATTTGGCCAAAGAGATAGTAAGAATAACCCAATGTCAAAATAGAGATTTTGAGAAAATATTGTACCTTGTGTCTGAAAGTGTTCTATAAATTAACATGATGTTCAAGTAAATAAAATAAAATCAATTAATTAAATAGTTTAAAACATTTTAATCATTTTTATTTTCTTATAACTTTATTTTTTTTCATTTTCGCCCATTTTTATGAGTTATAAGATTAAATTTTATCATTCATGAGTGTTTGTTTCCTGGTTTTTCATGATTAGTTAACATGTATACATGTATGGAAGATTTATGAAAATTATAATTGTTGAATATAATTTAAATTTGATGTTTTAATTATTTTATTGAATATTTATTGGTCTTATATATAATTTCCCAATGTGAGGATGATTCATTTGAGAAAACATTAATTGTAACTATTTAGATTATTTTGCCATTTTTTAAGTCCTCACAAACTAGTTTTGTTTCATTAATTAATATCACATATATATATATATTGGATAATATAAATTAAATAAGTTTTAATACATATAATAAAATAATTATTGAAAAACAACTTTTATTATGACCATCCTTGATGGTGATATTGGAAATTTGAAAACAGTTTGTACATTAATGCGATAAATTTACACATCACAGATGATGTTTTTCTTCTTAAAAAAATGGATGGGGAAGATAATTGAGTAATGGGTTTACAATTAATTAAATTAAATTCTAGTATATAAATCAAACAAGAGATATCATTTCACCGGTATAATGGGGGTTATGAGAGGAAATAAAAATAAAAATATTGACATGAAATTAAATCCATTAATTATTTAAAATGTATATTTCTATAATTTAGGTGATTTTATTTGATTATTTTACATTGAAATAATAATAAGAATGAAAATTTTATTAATTGAATTTTAAGTTGCTGTAATTACCCACATTAAAGTAAACAAAATAATTTTTGATAAGAATCAAATAAATAGTAGCAATAAATTATAAATTATATATTCTCATATGTCGTCATAGTAGCAAATGAAAATCCACAAGTCCTATTAAAAAATAAAAAATAAATGAATGAAATAAAAATTCATTGTGGCATAACTATTTCACTAAACATCACCTCAAACATATATCAAGTCCCATATGATTAATCATAATAGAATTAATCTAATATTTAGCATATTATATACAAAAATATATGATATTTAACCAATGGCCTTGTTCCCATGTTTAATTTTGGATTAACTATGGTGTGAGTATATAACATAGTCGGTCACCACCAAAGTGATCATATATAGTGCTAGTAAATGACGTTATAAGCTTATATGAGATCATTTGAAGAATAAATAGATATAAATATTTTATACTATAGAATCATAAAATAAATAAATTAATAAACAACCATAATTTATCCTAATTTGAAAAATAAATCATATGATCAACCGTACATGTGTCATCAAGTACCACATATATCTACCAATATTATAAAAATCATTTATAATATGAACATGAGATCACTTTATTAGATAACTTGGTTAAATGTCCACTAATAGTATAGTATTAATGTGTACACTAGATTATATAAATCATCATAATGTCTTCCGAACATATTATAGAAACAACCACACCAGATCGTTGGAATCACATCATGTTACCCCAATAATCATAATAACAATAATAGAAAATTGATCATTGTAATCACATCAACGATCCCCAACAATAGTAATACTAATTGAAATTCTAGAACAAGGAATCACCTCATGGTCTAAAAATAATAATTAATACAATGAGAATATCTGGCAATGAAATAAAATTAAGGACCCCCATAATATTATTAATAATAATACTCATTACATTTATTCAATTTTTTATATTACTTGTTAAAAATTTATCTAATTTCATTAATTAGTAGTTATTTTAGAATCATATATATTAACACAATTAATTATTAATAAATTCTTATCCTATGATAACTCCAATCTCACATTTAGAAATACATCCATTTATTGTAACCCAAAACCATTGCAACTGCTATCACCTTCCAAGAACACATGGTCAAGTGTTTGGTTAATGATTCAAACATGGGTAAGTATAACTGGTATATCTCCACTCCTAACCAATGAGAGATAAAAATATCAAGGATCCTATATAGGTCATGTATGTTTATTCATTTATCGATGATGTCAAGAATGCATTAATTATATATAGAATGACCCTAATTCCAATGGCCTATAAGTCTAATTATGAAAACTCATAACTCAACCATACTCAAGGGGTATATGAGAACATAGAAAATACACTACTTTCACACAATTATATATATATATCCTATATCATTGTTTTAGAATATCATATCGTATAAATTTGAAATTACACACTTTTACATAGACAACTGAAATATAAAAATAGTGTGTGAGGTTCCACCATGGCTCTAAACAATCTTTTCATTTAAGAGTTTGAGGTCTATTTATTATAATAACATTAATTGAAAAATATATATTTCCATTGTTTTCCAATCACAATCAATTGTTAAAATATAAAATATATTCCATATCACACAGAAGATTAACTACATAAACCAAAATTCAATTCTTGGTGACCCACTTCACTATAAAAAGGCTTTCCACCTTAAATCAATTCACAGAGACTCACTTATTAATATTTTTGAAGCCTGGACTAGATAAAATGTCCATCATCTACCCATATAAGTCCTAATCCACAACAAGTGTCATTAAAAGAACACAAATATAATTAAATATCATATTATAATTGAAATGGTTATTTAACCTTTAAATTAATATAAAATCAAAATAAAAAACAACATTGAAAATCGGTAACTAAATGAAGATTGACTATGGGAGATGTTGGATTAATGACACTCTGTCAATCACCTCTTACACCTAAATATCAAGGTGGTTAATGGAAAAATGGTTGGAACCCCCCAATTTAAATCTCAATGAATTCCCAAATAAAATCAAATGCATCATTTATTAGATGATGAGTCACAAAAGATTCATTGGATACTTCCCCACTAACTATCTGTAAAGTAGTGGGCCACTACATTTTTGGTGTCCAATATAGAATACATACAACATTAAACACTTATTTTATGCATTATAAAATCCTAGTGATACCTCATGGGTCCCCTATAATGGTCATAACCTTATTATATGGGTGTTTGAACAAATAGAATTTCATTTTTACATTCAGTTCTAAAAATAAACCATAAACTATGAAACAAAATCATATTCCTTCTAATGTTTGTTATCTCATCTAGGAATGGGATGTTACACATCCCAAATAGATATATTACATCATGTAATGTAGATTAAAAATGCATAATTTTATTCTAATGTTGATTCAGTTTTAAAATATAATACTATCATTTTTGTAAGGATAATTAAATCCTAAATATTGACTAATTTTATACATTAATGGTGATTTTGATCTATTTAATGAATTAGAAACACCATTCTATATATTTCTAACTATATCAAAAACATTATTTTTAGTATATTATAACAACATGGATGTTTATTTAACTAACAAGGCAATGGTGGTGGAGGAATGATATATAAAAAATTCATGAGATTGTATATGATGAATCATATGAATCTTAGGGTTCAAAATGTTTTGTACATGTTCTAACTCAAAATCCCACACATCTGATGATATGTCACTAAATTTCCCCCAAATGATGATTAAATTAGTGATAAATGATCACATGTTTGTATGATACATACTTAAATATTTATATGAGTATATCTTGAATGTATATCCACACCTATTTATAGAATGAAGTTTTTAAAATATTTTTGAATCAAATAAATCAATAATGTTGAATGAATGTATATCATAGATGAAATGAATAATTTATAAAGAAGTGTTGGTATTAAATCTTTTATAGATATATTTTATTAAATTTTTCAGAAAATAAATTTTTTAAAATACAATAAAACATCCCTGGGTGATTCCATTATTTGAAAAACTATAACAAATCAGTCATAGTTTAAATAGAAATTACTTAACTCTTTCAGAATAATAAAAAAATACACAAATACACACCCATATACAATATTATTTTTGTGTAGTTTGGAGGGGAGATAAAATAAACATTGGTACATAAGTGAGACAACTTTTCTCCCACTAGGGTATACATAATGTGAACTATTCATAAAGACATCATTCATAACAAATATCTTCATAATCTAGAAAAAGATACATAAAAATGGGTTTTCTATGTGGCTTAATAAAGGAAATTAAGGGAGGTAAGAAAGCATAAACATGATCTAATGGGTATGCCAACTTGATCAAAACATTATATTATCATACCCTACATATATAGTATCATAAAATGAATCACATCATATTTAATGTAATTTCATTAGACTTGAACCCTGACATAATAAATAATAAATTCCACAAAACTAACATAGGAATATGACATGGAATTGTGGAAAACCCATAAGCATATAATATGATTTCCAATGTTGTTTTTCATCTCTTTTATGTCAATCATGGTAGTATTGTGTATCTCCCCATTCCATATTGGTTTTTATGGTTTACTCCTATTGTAATATCAATTGTATATGTTCACTCCTCCATCCATATTGGTACTCATTGTTCACTCCCATGAAAATATTAGTAGTCAATGTTAACTCCCATGTCCATCATTTTCCATCTCATGATATATAAATATTTATCCAATACATTAGAGGTATGAATATGTCTCACCCATCTCATTGTGAAATCACAAATACATGTTCCACAATGTCATTAAAAATTATATCATAATAGAAAAAATGAAATGGGTATCATGAAATTTTAATCCTATCATAACATATGAAAAAATATATGCTACATAATCATTTCCTAAAAATCATAACCCATGAAATTAATCTAGTTTAATTTGATATATAACCCATAATATAAAAATAGGGTTCATAAAACATCATTCCATCAAAACATAATTCATTCAGAGAAAAAATATTAATTGAATCATTGAATCATTTCCCAAAAAACCTATGAGTAATTCCAATTAATTTAATCATATATCAAAAATGATTTTGAAAAAAACATTTTTAAATAATTAATTGATGAATTTAACTTTTATTCATTGGAAAATTCGTTTAAAAACATAAATTATTTTGAGAAAAAAAATCATGAAAATAAACATTAAAAATAATAAAATAATATTTGAAATCATTTTGGAAACATTTTCCTCTCTTAAATTCTTGAAAAAATATAATGAATTCTTGGAAATGTTTTTTGAAAAAAATTCCACTAAGTGGTTCTATGCTTTGGGATCATATGTGGGTTCGTGCTTTGGGATCCTACATGGGTGTATGTTCTAGAGTCCTACTTGGGTCCGTTCTAGTAAATCCATATGGTACTACTCAAGGATCATACATGGGTCTGCTATATTACGAACCTACATGGGACTGATGAGTTACGATTATATGTGGGTCTTCCTCTTAAAAGATTAAGATGATTCAGTAGTTACATCTAATCATCTTTACTACTATACCTTTGTTATACGTGGTGTGAGTTGAGTCTTTACCTCTGTGGTGATCTTTTAGGCGGCGTATCTATGTGGTACATTCCTTCAATGTGATACCATTCTGGTATTCTATAGTGTGGTGTTACCTTGGGGGTATATACCTTTTTTTTACCTTTGTGGTATTCATTCCATCGTGGAAAAATAGTACTTTGGCTAAGGATTTGGGCCTTTCGTTTCCTTATGAATGATATGGTTATACTTTATAACTGAGGAATATGTATGGGAATATACATAAGTAGGGTTTTCATTTTTTTCATGTTTTTTGATTTATCATTTGTGGATTTTGTGAGACCTTTGAGGGTATCAGGGTCACAACTGAGTATCAATATACTCACCTCTGCATGGGCTACACCCGCACCTTGTAAGGTTCAGTTTAGAATATGTAGAGGGAAGAATTAGGATGAGGGTACTAGGACTGGAGGTAGCTCGGAGGTGGACCTTAAACGAGGAATACCGTAGAGACGACCATTCAAGAGTTTTTCCTACCCTTCAGGTAGGATCCTTGGTGGGTGTTTAGATGAGCTTTCCAATTTTGTTGTACGTTCTAGTTGGGCTTGTATTCTGGACCCATTTTACTTATAGTACACACTCTTTTTTACTATACGGTTTACTTGTGTTCGTATATTTCTGTGTACTTGGTTTAGACTGTTTATAGGATAAAAATTAAAGGCCTTCCCAGTTTTAGGGAATACACCTTTCCGTGCAAGTCGCCAGCCCCAGGCCTATGGATGGTGGGCTTGGGTTAGTCACGACATGATCCATGGGGGACAGGTCGTGACAACATGGTATCATAGTAATCGGTTCTACATTAGTACCTTGGACTCTGATCTTGTAACGATAATAGTTTTAAATGTAGTGATTGTGGTTGTCAGTTTAGGGAATCTAGAGTTGGTGCGACAGCTGATGTATCCATACACCATAACCCTTACTTCGGATTTCTGACTCAGTGCACAAAAAAAATGATTCTGTTTGTGTTTCAAAAAGATTTTTTTATGATAATTCTGAGTCATCTAACCAGGTATATCTTATTGACTATTGAACACCTCTTTCTTTTTAGGATGCTTCCATGCAGACACCCATCTAGGGTTCCGAGTATAGTACGCGATGATAGCCCACTCAGGGATGAGGCCTCAGTGCAGGTCCCTTTTTTAGTTTGGGAACCAGCATAGGCACCCACGGTACCATTAACCAATGAGCCACTAAAGCCACTATCCCTAGTGGAAGAGGGTTCATGCCTCTTGAGCATGTTTCACGAGTTCAAGCTCTATAGGCCACCCAGGTTCAGGGGTGAGACAAACCCACTGGCGTCTAAGGATTGGATGGAGGCTTTAGTGAGAGTCTTCCGACCGGTAGGGAAACCATCTGATCTCGTTGTGATCCTTACCACTAGACTTCTACAGGAAGTTGTTGGAAGATGCTAGATATTGATGCACTGGATTCACAATTAGGTGACACTTCTCTGGGATGACATTGGGGGCCTATTTCAAGCATATGTTTTCCTAGAGACCCTCCTTTCCATGTGCATATAGGATCTTCTTCATCTGCAGCAAGGCTGCATGACTGTGGCTCAGTACTCAAAGAGGATCACCTATGTATCACACTACTCCACTGATATTGTGAGGGACACATTTTTTAGGTCTTGGACCTTCAATAAATGACTCAGATGGGAGATCAGGGCTTCGATGATATATCTTAGTATCCGACATAGGCAGGGGTGTTAGAGCGAGCCCTCTTAGTGGAGGGTTTTTTTTTCTAAGAACTCACCCGCAGCGAGACACACCACCGGGCATCACATAACACAATCTTATATAGCTGGTAGTAGACAGATGTCACAAAGGTCCTAGAGGAAATGACCTACAGGTGGACGACAACGAGATTCAGGGATGGTTGTGTGGGGCACTAGAGACATAACTAGTCATACGATGAGCATACAATGTTACACATGTGGAAAATAGGGGCACATGGACCGTAACTATTTGACCTCTTCTACTAATGATCAGCAGATGATCGACGTGCCTCCCAGGTAGAGAAAGTGGTTCGACCGAGTTTGTTCGCATGGAGCAGGAGAATGTTGTAGAGGATCTAGACATCCACCTGGTAGTTGGAGATGATTCGAGGTATTACTGCCACCACCAACAGGTGGTCCACCCAACCACAAGGCGTAGGTGTAAATGGGAAAGCTTATCTCTAGATAGATTAGGACTATGACCATGGCTCTCTAGAGATGATTCTAGGTTAAATCTATTTCTAATCCACCATGGATGTAGTAATTATAGACATAGTTTCAATCATTCTTTTATTTCCACTGCCCTCATTCAGAGCATGGAGATTCCAGTGGAGTCGTTGGATTGATCCATATGGATAGATACTCCTACAGGAGAGTATTTGATTGTTACACACATTTGGTGGTAGTGTAAGCTTATTATATGTGGAAAGAGCTTCAGCTGTGATCTTCTAATAGTGGCGTCGAGGCCTTACGACGTCATCTTGGTTATGGACTGGTTCTCTAAAGTCTATGCTTATATTGACTATGTTAGCCTCAAAGTGTAGTGTGACCGCACTGATGGGAATATTTTTACCTTCACTATCGAGAAGGGAGCCTTTCCACCACACGATATACATACCCGTCGGAGAGTGTAGCCGAACACTCATCCATTGAAGAGTCTTACACTCAGAGCAGTTGATGTGTATAGTCCAAGTTATCCGATAGTGATGGACTAGTATGCGAATATCTTCGCTGATGACGTTGCGAGACTTTATCCTTATAAAGAAGTGGAAATTCTCATTGACTTGTACAACAGGATGGCACTGATATTTACACCAGCATATCAGATGGCTCCCACGGAGCTTCTTGAGCTGCGGGTACAGTTGGAGGACTTACCAGGGAAGGGGTTCATCATTCCTAGTGTTTCTCCTTGGGCACCCTGATTTTGTTCACCCAGAAAGAAAATGGGAGCTTCAGACATTATGATGACTATCGGTTCTTGTATTAGGTGATCGCGGTGAACAAGTACCCAATCATGAGGATTTATGACCTCTTTGATCAGCTTAAGGGAGAATGTTGACTTTCATAGATAGACCTCAGATTAGGCTATCACCACCTAATAGAACAAGAAGGGGATGTGTAGAAGGTGGATTTTAGATGTAGGTATGGCCATTATGAGTTCCTGGTTATGCCATTTGGTGTAAAAATGCCCCAATAGTGTTCAAGAGACTCATGAACATGATCACTAAGCCATACAATGATAACTTTTTTGTAATCTTCATCGAGGACATCATGTTATTTTCAATTACTGAGGAGGAGAATGCCAATCATTTGAAGGTAGTTCTGGACACACTCTGAGAGCACCATTTGTATGGTAATCTCTCGAAGTTCCAGTTCTGAAATTGAGAGGATCACTTTCTGGGACATGTCTTCTTAAAGGCTAGAGTTATGGTCGATCCAGCGAAGAATGAGGCATTACATTCTTGGGATCCAACCCGGAGTGTGACGATTGTACGGTGTTTCTTGGGTTAGGCTGGATACTAATAGAGGATTGTGATAGATTTCACTAGAGTTGTAGCACCTTTATATGCCTTGATGAATAAGGGGAAACCCTCCATGTGGTCGAAGATATGCCAGAGGAGTTTTTGGGATCTGATGTAGAGACTGACTGGTGCCCCCATCAAGAGGCTTTTGGAGGAGGGCGTTGAGTACGTAGTCTAATACGACGCACCAGGGACTGGGCTCAGATGTGCCCTGATACTGGAGTAGTCTATTATCATTTATGGTTCTCGAAATATGAGACAACATGAGAAGAACTACCCTACACATGAACTAGAGTTAAAATTAGAGGTCTTGAACTTGATGATGTGACAACACTATCTGACGGGCAGCCGTTATACAGTTATTATGATCAGAATAGTCTCAGGTATATCTTCTCACAGAAGGACCTGAACCTGAGATAGTGGTGTTGGCTTGAGTTCCTCCAAGATTATGACTTCAAGATAGTCTATACTCCTAGAAAGGGAATGTAGTAGTAGATGCACTCCAAAGGAGATCTAGCATACAACTTCTAAGTGAGGCAACATAGCAGCTGGCCACCTTGTAGATATCCTTTGTGGATCGAGATGGAGCAGTTTTTCTTCAGTCAATCCCCTACTTATTCAGTGAGTCAAGGAGGCATAGAATGGGGACACCGACTGTGAGGATCAACTTTCTTAGATATCCTCATGACATGAACCTGATGGATTTTCTAAAGATGGGGATCACGTCAACCTTTTCAGAGTTTGTACCATGGTTTCAATGTCACGTCGAGAGGAATTGTTGAGGGGGTTCTACACATCCTCTCTAGAGTTACATCCATCAGTGGAAATTATGTACTATGATCTCAGATGATAGCACTGGTGGTCATGAATGAAGTAAGCAGCTGCAGAGTTTGTCTCTCGGTGCCTCAGTTGTCTGCAAATGAAGGCGGAATATCATGTACCAGCAAGCATAGTTTAGCATTTAGAGGTACAAGAGTGGAAATGGGACGGGACAACCATGAACTTGTTCACTAGAATCCCACGTACATCCAGGTGTCATGATTTTATCTGGGTGATCGTCGACAGATTCACCAATTCATCCAACATGCTACTGATCAGAGTGCAGGGTTCTATTGAGGGAATGATACACCTGTTTGTGAAGGATATTTTAGTGATACAATGAGTACCCTCAACGAATGTCTCTGATCATGATGCATGTTTCACTTCCCGACTATGGAAGAGGTTGCAGTAGGATTTCGGGGAGAAACTTCATCTGAGAATGGCCTTTCATCCTCAGATGGATGGCCAGACTAAGCGGACCATTCAGACCCTCGAGGACATGTTGTGTGCTTGTGTCCATGACTTCGGTCACAGTTGGGAAGATCACCTGCCCTTGATGGAGTTTTCATATAACAAGAACTATCAATCCATCATTTGGATGGAACCTTTCAAGGAGTTGTATGACCAACCATGTAGATCTGTTTTGTGCTGGACTGACATAATGGAGTCAGCACTCATGGGACAAGATATGGTACAGGCTACCACATAGAAGGTTAAGATCATCCAGGAGTGGATGAAGACTGCACAAAGTAGGAATAATGCTTACGCCGTCAGGAGATGGAGACCTCTGGAGATCAAGTATGGTGAGCACATCTATCTACAGGTCTCACCTCGATGAGGATTTCATGGATTTATCTAGGGCTGCATGATATCACTGTGTTTCATTAAACCCTTTCAGTTCCTAAGAAGAGTTGCCGCGGTAAATTACCACCTAGAACATCCCCCTTAGTTTCATAGGGTGCACGATGTTTTCCACATATCCTAGCTATGCAGATACATGTATGACCCATCACATGTCATCGACCACGTCGAGATAGTCATCGAAGATCGGGCCACATTTATGGAGGTTCCAGTGGAGATTAAGGATTGACTGGAGGGTTCCTTCATGGGAGGTCAATTCATTTAGTGTGTGTATGTTGGCAGCATGAGAACCTCCAAGAGATAACATGGGAGTTGGAGGCTCAGATACATGGTCAGTACCCCCACTAGTTTTCCATGTTTTTTGTGATGTGGCTTTTGGGGATGCAATGCACTGATGTTGGACGAATGTAATGACCCATAAAATTCCATGTAATATTTTTTTAATTATATGGAAATATTAAGAGTCCGGAAAAATTGACAGTAAGTGATTCAAAGGCCCGGTGTGCCCAAAATGAATTTCTGAACTTTTTTTAGGTACGTTTAGTAAACGTGCGAGAAAGAGTTTATAACTTTTTAAAAGGTGTTCGAAATTGAAATCTGAGGAGACCGTTGAAATCAAAGAACATGTATTCGCTTAAAACGAATTTCACCTCGACCGATGTAGGACAAGGGTGAATGTATGTTTCTATGTTTTTCATGGAAATAAAAATAAAATAAATAACAAACATTTCTTTTATTTTTATCATCCCATTTGAATTCTCGGTGGTGGGGAACACCTGAGTTGGAATACCCCCCAATTGTAAACTAATGGTGGAGACCACCCGAACCATGATCTCCCCCTTTAATGAGGGAGGTGAATCTTGGTTCTATCCTAATTAACTGTGCCACCTTCTAATAATTTATTTTTCCAACATCATCATACTTAATGGGAAGCACCAATTAACTTAATAAAACATAATTTAATTAGTTGTATATTTCATTTTTGGTGGAATTGAGGGGAAGTGTTGGAAAAGGGGAGAACTTTGGAGAAACACCTTTCTCCAAGGAATAATTTTTTCTCCAACGAAGAACAAGGAACCGACCCCGATCCCAGATAAGAAGGACCTTGCAGAGGTAAAAATTGAAAATGTTCTTCAATGACATAGTCTTCAATATCTCAACACCTCCAATGTACGCCATGGTAGAGTTTTGATTTTGATATATCTTCATTAATTTTTATTTATGTTAAGTTTTCCCCATTGAGCCGATTTCTACCACTCTAACGTGGAGGGTGCGGGCCAACAAACATGGATAAACATCTCTGAAAACCTTTGGATTTTTTGATGTGTTCATGATGGTGGAGGAGAATGGCGACCAATGCTGATGATTGGCTCCGGCGGGACTCTGTAGTGGCGGTCGGAACCACGGCTGGCCGCGACGAAGGTGGTGGCACAATCGCGCCACTAGAGAAGGCTTTCGGCCCATCAGCAGCGGTAGAGGAAGGGCAGCGGCCTGCATCAGCCTTCCCCACAAAGGGGAGGAAGTGGCGCGCATATGTGCTGCCTGGAAAGCAAGATCCATGGCCTTGTGATGTAGCAGAAAATGGAGGGTGGCTAGTAGATCGGAACACCGGTGGGGGTGTAGCCTGCTACTGCAATGCCCTGAGGAGGCTGGTCGTCTAGCCAGCTGCGAGCTAGTGGGCTGCCACACCGCAAGCCTCCGCATCATGGGCCGCCGCACCTTGGGTCACCCCACTGTGGTCTGACGGCCCATAGGCTGCCCCAGAAGCTGGGCAAGATCGATTGGGCTGGTTTAGATCCAAGTCATACTTGGTCATCCCAAAACGGTTCGGGTCGGTCCAGACCAGTTTGGAGTAGACCCGGACCAGTTTCGACCCTTTTCGCTCGTTCGGTCATATATTCTGATATGTAAGTCTATTTGACGAACCATCCATGGTGCCATAAACCTTGGATCAAGAAGATACTTTTGTTATACCCTACATGGGTTTTTCATAATGTTAGGGTATGACCGGGATGGATTGAACACGAACCCAACCAGGCCCTCGGGACAAAAAGGCCAATAATATATAGACTAGGCATCTGATTAATGCACCATTGGTTTAATTAAGTCTCATATCATATTGCGGTCCTATGTGATACTTATTCCTGGGACATCGTGGTAGTTGGAGTATCAACATGTTTCTTGAGGAGTGGAATCTCTCAGAATTCAGCGAGCTTATTGCTAGAACCCTATAGCTGGTTGTAACATGAGAAAGGGATCATATGTGTGTCTATGCTTTGGGATACTATACAGGTCTATTATTTGGGATCCTATGTGGGACTATGTTTGAAAGTCCTACATGGGTCCGCTCTAGGAATTCCATGTGGGACTACTCTAGGATCCTATGTGGGTATGCTGTATTAGGATCCAACATGGGTCTGATGATTTCGGATCCTACGTGGGTCTACCTCTTAACATAGTATGATGATTCAGTAGTTACATATAATAATCTTTACTACCATACTTATGTTATACCTGGTGTGAGATTAGTCTTTGCCTGTGTGGTAATATTATGGGTGGCATTCCTTTGTGGTACTTACCTTCATGGTGATACCTTTGTGGTATTCTTCTGTGTGGCGTTAACATTGTGGTACTTATCATTGTGATGTTACCTTCATCATATTCTTTCCTTCATAGAAATATTGTACTTTGGCTAAGGATTTGGACCTTGATTATCCTCATGAATGAGATGGGTAGACATGATAACATAGTTATATTTATGGGTATATACATAAGTAGGGTTGTCAGTTGTTTTCATGCTCTGTGGTTTATCCTTTGTGGATTTTGTGAGACCTTTTAGGGTATCGAGGTTCCTACTGAGTATAATTATAATCACCACTGCATGGGTTACCCTCACACCTTGTTGTGTTAGGAGTAGATGACTGAAATCGCTGACTAAGGAAAAGGGTATCGGGACTGGAGGTGGCTGGGAGGTTGACCTTAGACGAGGAGTACTGCAGAGACAACCGTTTGAGGGCTTTACCTACCATTTAGGTGGGGTCCTTGGCAGATGTTCACAAGAGATTTCCCTTTTTCTTGTACATTCTAGATGGGATTGTATTCTGGCTCCTTTTTAATTATAGTACACACTCTTTTTACTATAGATTTAACCTTTGTTCATATCATAATATGTTCTTGGTTGAGTGTGTTTACTGGACATAAAGTCAATTCCTTCCCGGTTTTAGGGAATATGCATTTCGGTGATAGTCTCCCCAGGACTATGGAAGGTGGTCTTGGGGATGTCATGGCATGAGCCCTAGGGGATGGGTCATGGCAGGAAGGTAGTCCACACTACCTCAAATGCAATAATCATATATACATGAAATGGAATATATAATGATGTGTATTATACCAGGATTAAAGAAACAAAAATAATTAATAAATATAACACATAACATATATAAATATATTTTCCATCATATTTTCAATATGATAGGTGGAAATGAATTAATGAACATCATTATTTTGTCTGGAGGTAGTTCCCCATAAATATAAGAAGAATATTCATTACCCGTTAGATGAAAGTGTGTGTCTGAACCTATAAAACATATCATAAAACATTCGATTATATTGATGATGGATGGGTAGTTATACAAGAATGGAATAATAATATTTTAGGGGGTGCATATTGAAAATAAAATAATTGAACTATATAAATAAATTTAATTCTATTTTGAGTAACTCTTTTTTTCACCAAAGGGATTCCTTCGATTCATTTCTACCTAAGGATAATATTATATTATGATGGTTAAATTTTGAGGATATATTATTGAAAATATTTTTCATTCAAATGTGGATTGAGAGGAGTGACGAAGTGGTAGAAGAGGAGGTATTTTTATAGTGGTTGAGAAGTGTCACTAAATTAAATTTTGGGAAACATTATTCCAGTAATTTTTTTCCAATGTAAGTTGATTTTGTAATGGAAATAAATAAATACATGCTATTATATGTTTAATATATTTCAAAAAAATTGATATTTAACATGTTTTTATTTCATTTATTCCCTTATTATTAATTTCTATTAAATTTATAAGATTAATGTCTTCAAAGAATCATTAATTTATTTTAATTAAATTCATTAATATTTTTGGTTAGAAAAAACAATTTGAAATTATTATACCATATAAATTATTATTATTCAAAATATGGAACCAATTTTTCAAATTCCTACCACATGAGTGGATGTATTTACTTTAAATTTAATCCCTTTGACGGGACGACACTATGGATTATCAAATTAAAAATATCAAAAATATTGTTATGGTTTATAGTAAATGTCAATTTAAAATTAATCAAAATGATTATTATTAGATTAATTGAAAATATTATACCTTATAAAACATAAATACAAAATTAAAATTTAATTTAACATTATCAATATATTATATTAAAAACTAGATTTTAAATAAGATTCAGTATTATTAACCATTCATTAAAAATGAAACATTGTAGAAAAAATAGCAATAACCTTATTTTTTGGTTTTTTTAAAAGATTATTCTGTTTATTTGGCCATATATAATCCATTAGTGATCAAAAAATGTTATTTAAATTTGGTTCACCATTAGAAGGATGTTAAAATTCTTTAATTAAATATATTATTTTTTGGAATAAATTTTGGAATGTTTTTATATTAAGCCTATCAAATATATTTGGAAGACTATATAGCATATTTTATTGTATATATTTTAAATATATATATATATATGTATCATAATAACATCACTCAATAAATTCAATTAAATTAATTTATGAGTGTAATATTTCTTGCTGGGAATACAAATAGTTTCCATTATATTCAATCATTTTTCATAGTCATTTTTAATTACATTGTAAAAAAATAATTTATTTTTTATTGTTTAAAAAAATATATTTTAATAATATATTTTATTTTTTTCATAAGTGATAATTTTAAATCTCAGTTTAAATATATCATTATTCAGTAAAACTATGTATTGCGTGTTATATAAGCCATCAAGGAAAGTCATTATTGTGTGTAAAAAAGTATTGACTTTGTGTTTCGTGAAGAGAATACTGAAATTAATGTTGTGTGTAGTGCACAATTAACTTCGTTTTTCATCTAAAACAATCCCTAGTAGTTCTTTAATATAATATAAACTATTTTTAGTGTTTTGTAAAATATAAACAATAAAAATATAAAATTATATAAAATAATATACTTCACTAAATCTCATGATGTTACATTGTACCCGCCCGAAATATAATTTTGACCTCATTTTTTTCTAGGTTATTATAAGGTTAATACTTGGAAGTTTCATTCATAGTATCCCCCAATTTTTAGATAAATAATAAAACATCCATTAAAAGGGAAATACAGAATCATAATTGTTACCCAAAGTAACATATAACAACGTTTTTGTATAGGAGTAAATTATTTGGTAATATAGGATGTATGTGGAGAAAATTCCTAAATATTTATCTAGAGTGGTTGAGATCATTAATAAATAAAAATTGAAAGAAAAAATAATTTTTTGGGGTCTAAAATTTAAGCATATTTTATGACTTAAAGGGAATCAGATAAAAAAATTAATTTTTGAGGAGATCACATTCCTTATCCATTATTCTTTCATTGAATTTTAATTTTATTGAAAAAGAATATTTGGAAATATTATTACATTATATATTTCTATAAAATAAATTCACTCTTTATTTATACATTTTTCTTTTTCTAAATCATCCATTACTTCAAGAAATGGAGTTATTGAAATAAGATTTTATGCTAAAAGTAATAATATATACATTGGCATGACTATAAGTCCAAAAAAGAATGAATATTTTAAATATTTATTCCTAAATATTATACAAATTCCATACGATTAATAAAATAACTTTTAAAAATAAATAGTAACTCTACTGGTTGATCATTAAAATTTGATAATAAAAAACAATAACACATTAATTATTATATCGTGTAGGATAGTGGTAGGTGTGAAACCCTTATCATCCTTTGGTTATGGGTTCAAGACACATGGAATTTCAAAACATTACTTGTATCTACTTGACATACTTGTTTTCCATTTCTAAAACCACACTAATATAATTTCCAAAACATAATGGACATCCTTAAAATAAGGATAATAATTCAATATCCCATAATCCAACGTTTTAAATATAATATCACTAAAAAATGCATCCTCTAATGATTAACATAAACACTTCTTCAATTCTTAACCTTATAAATCATAGTTAGATTGAAATTAAAAACATTTTAAATATATTCATTAAAGTATCTTAATATTGTTTTCCACTACACCAAGAATTCACTTTTGGTTGTTACATTCCTATCATGTGACTATCCTCATGTAATTTTCTATTTAAACTTATTAATTCCAAAAATTACTATTTATTATTTTTGAATTCAAGAATAATTTCTAATTAAAATTTATATAAGAACTATTCCACGAATCGAAAAATGGTTTAAAAATAAACAATGATAGAATTAACCTCCAATAAACTAGTCATTTATTAGTTGTTAGTTAATGATTACCTTCCAATATACTTATTAAAATCCCAAATATCGTCATCAAAAAAATCTTCTGTTAAAGGAAATATTAATGGCCACCTTCCCGTAGTCAAAATATAACCCTTTCCTTAAACAAAATTACCGATACATTGGAATGAATCAATATAAAACTCTAAATGCTATACAAAAACATTAGGAAAAACCTTTACTGAATATTTAATTATTAATAGAACATAATTCATTAATCAAAATACATAAAAACATCGACTATTCTACATCATCTATAATCTATAAGAAGTATAACTCACACTATTATTCAATACATTTATCCTTTTACATGTCTTCTATAGTCTCATCATCATTAGAAATATATAAATTATTCATAAAATATTTATTATTCTCTTTTGGGGATTTCCCCTAAGGACATTTCATTTCATAATTCCCTTTCCTACACCTCTTAAATAATTATAACTTTGGAGATTTCTTAGCGAGGACAATATTTCTCAAACAATTTGTTAACCAACCCCTTCATTTTTTCGTTCTAATTACATGAATTGCGAACATATATTCCATTATCAAAACATGTTATTTTTCCCTATGGAATTAACATAGAGGATTAGTTCCAATTATTGACACTATGGAAACCAAATATTCTTTCCTCTAGAGTATCCACAACCCAAACTCATAGAGAACACAATATATCATTTACTTGGTATGCTTTAAAGTTGTTTAAGGTACAATCTTTTTATCATGATCATTGATAAATGTGATGGTATGATAACAAACTACTTCATACTAGTGATCAACCAATTGGAAATCTCTTCAACTGATTATCAATAAAAATAAATGTTAGTCTATTTCATTTCAATTCCCTCTATTTACTCTAACAATGATGAATTGGTTAATAAATTATTATCATATAGAGGAATCACATAACCATGATAACCTCTTATATGAGGTTTAAATTATGAAACATTATGTAACCTATGACACCTTTATATTATCATAGTTTATTCATAGCGAATATATTTTTTAATCCTTATTTTTGGTTTTTTAATATTTTGTGGATTTCAAAAGAATATCCCCAAAGAGTGTCAAACAAGGTTCATAACAAGGCCCACTATGATGTACTAAGTTATGTTGTGTCAGGCCTTACACACCATGTCAACGTTGTTTTTCCAATGAAACTATATGTCAGATCCACAACCACTTATAGTATACAGATATTTATTTATTTCTTGGAATCCACTCAATCTATCATATACAAAAAATCCAGGACATTTTACAATAACAATTACTCATATGTATACTAATCTTTAGAGAAATTCAAATGAAAATCGTCAGAAATATAGAAAATTGATCTCAATTATATATTCTAATCCTAATTTACAATGGTTTACTGAAAATTTTCTCTTATTCCAAAATTCATGAAACCGTATTAATATACACTAAAATTGTGTAATGTTTTCAGAATACCAACATCATTACAAAAATAGTCACCCAATGGTAGTATTGTTTTATTGAATTTGGAAACATGAAAAATATACTGATATATAACAGATCTAAATTATCTCTTAATATGTTATTCCTAATTAAATACATTCATAGAAACCCCAAACATAATAAATAACATGATAACCCTAGGGAAAGATAAGAAGTTGTGAACTCAGAGGATCAGTAATGGTGAACAAGGGAGACATGTTAGCATAAACATAGGAATATGGGTTTGGTAACATGATCAAATAATTAGATGATTATACCCTACATAACAAATATCATAAAAATAAATAATGGATATATTTTGGAAGCTCATAAGACATGATTCATATTGAAATTAATAATATAATCTATTAAATAATTGTATATGAATAAAACATGGTATAGTTTACAACCCAAAAGAATATAATAGGATTCACATATTAGTCAGAGAATCATCGGCAATAAAATATTAGGTAGAATGGGTTCAATCCCAATACCATCTTAGTAGTAATGGTTCATTCCCATGGCCATCTCAGTATCATGAGTTCACCCCACACACCATATTCATAGTCATGGTTCACTCCAATGGCTATCTTAGTAGTCATCTTTCACACCCATTACTCTCTTTGTCTATCTCTTGAGATATAAATCTTTACCTAATGCATTGGAGGGATATATAGGTCCCACCCATATCATTGTGAAATCATTAATACATGTTTAATAATCATTTCATAATATACTATTGAACGAGATGCATGTCCAATAATCAACTATTAAAAATAATAACCTATGAAATGATTTATGTTTCAAAATAATATAACCCATGAATGAGAAACTGGTTTCATGAAACATCAATCCGTAAAAATAATGTTGACATTAGAGAAAGAATATGAATAGAATAATTGATTAATTACCCAATAAAATAATGAGAAAATCCATTGGATTTTAGGTTAGACAAAAAATGATCTTAAAATATATTTTAAAATAATTCCTTGATTAAAATATATTTTATTATTTGGATAAATATTTTTATGAAATAAATCATTATGAAATCCATTTTTTTTTGAAAATAAACATAGAAACCTAAAATAGAATATTTTTAATCATTTTGAAGCATTTTCATTTGAAAACATCATTAATAAATATCATTATGGATTATGTTTTTTAAAACCATTCCATATAATATAAATTGAACAACAAAAATCAATGCATGATAATGTATTGAAAATATTTTTCTATGAATTCTTATTGAATAATATTTTAAATATTTTGAAATCTGTTATATTTGAAAATTCATTGAAAACATATAATGAATATTGGAAATCATTTTAATCATTTTCTTTGAATACATCCTTTCAAAAACCAATGATGAAAGCATTGGAAAATATTGAAAACTATTCTTAAAGATAATATATTTTTGTAAATATTTTTTATCATAAAACAATATAAATAACTAATTTCACAATTTTTAGAATAAAATTTTTATTTTAAAAAATATCTTTTTAATCATGTAAATGATTCTTCAATAGAATGATGTTCATGATGGTCAGTAAATTAGTACATACTGGACATTGCTTTTTTTCCATAAAAATATTAGTAATGATCCTCAATTGAAAAAAGAAAAGAATATTATTTTATATAAAAATGATTAATATTATCTAAAAGGTAAAAATTGGAGTGAAATTTCTTTTAAATATCATATGAGAATATTAGAAATTTTTTTGGAGACATTTTATTTTTGGAGAACATTGTTTGAAGGAACACATACATCTGAATGAAAGTGGGTAAAGTTTGGATTTATTAAAAACACATTCATAATTATATTACATTCTAAAGATTGAAAAAATCATCCCAATATATTAATATATCCTGAATATATATATGGGAATAAATGAAATGAATTTTATTGAGATATGTATCTTAATATTTCATTAATGGAAGCATAAATATATACAATTTTGAAAAGCGTTGAGATTTTTTTAATAAACTCTTACCACTACGTACCATTGAAAAATACTTCTCATGTAATATAACTAGGTGATATGATGATTAAAATACAATTTAAATAATATGATTCATTATATAATATTTCAAAATAAGTATAATAATCTAATGGAAACTTATAGGTTCAAAACATGTCATGTTTGTTTGAGAAGGAAAATTGAGACAAACCTATCATACTGATTTAGTATCATTGACATAGAAACCTCATGAAATAAAGATAATATAATAGATATGTAAATAATTGTAAATTTAAGAATATTAATAATAGAATATATCCATGCATAGTATGTATTCCCAAAAATTAAACAACTGGTTATTAATGCATGTATATCATAAAAATAAAAATGTCAGATAAAATCACCATACCACGTGTCTTGACTATAGATGTTCATATAAAAAATTAATGTATGATAAATATTTTAATGTTAAAAATATATCACATAATAATAATCTTATATCAAATACCATATATTATATTATTATGACATTATATTACCCACTTGATATCAATCCTATGTTAAGGTTTCACTTAGGGTAATATCTGCTTTGGTCTTTACATGTGCCTTAATTTGTCATATCATTGGTTCATATACATATATAATGATTTATAGAATTTATATCATGATATAAATATCTTTTATATTCACTTTAATTTAAAAATAAAAATCTATATAATATATATGTATTAAATAGACTACATCGTTCATGACATTTTTAGGTCGTATGTACGCATGAATGTTGTTTCGGGTTTGTTGCCCTATTAAAAGAATGAATGAAAATGAAATATATATATATATATATTATAATAAATGTAGCATTTTTATGTTATATATATCATATAATTCAACTAAACTCATCTTTAATATGTTTTATGTACTATGAGAATGAATCACATCTCTTTGAGGGGGCGATATTCCACTATTCCTCAAACTAAATTATTATATTTAAACCAAAATTAATTTATAATGATATGTGTTATAAAAAAATTAAATAATGTTAAATAAATAATAAATATAATAAATAATATAAATAAATATAATTTCTATCATTTTTCCAACCATGATAGGTAGTCAGGGAAAAATGAACAATCATCAATTCAGGACAGGGTAGTTCAAGGTATACGTAAAAATTATGTTTGTTACACATTATATGGATGTGTGTGTATGTGTAGGTTGAGAAAATAGAATAAAAATATCCTAATATTTTAATTATACGTTCCTTTAATTAATCAATGTAATTGAATTATTTTACGGGGTGGGTAACAGAAATAACATAAAAGAACATGAGGGATAATGAAAATAATTATTTTCATAACTCATTTTGGTTATCAAAAAAGAGATTCTATTGATTTAAATATTACAATGGTTAGGAATATATATTGATTGAATTAATGTTGATAAGTAATTTTTGAGGTTCTTGGTCTAGTGAAAGTGGCAAGATAAGTGTGAAAGACTGTGAATGGAAGAGGGATTTTTATAGTGGATGCATAGTGTTAATCTTTTAATTTTTGGGAAAAGAAATTCCATCCATAATTTTCACAAGGAAATAAGATCCCATACTAGAAAAAAGATATAATTAATGATAAGGTATAAATACTCCAACAAAATTTTTCTTTGAAAAGTTTCTATGTCATTTAGCCCCATATATTTATGGTTTATTCCCTTGTTAATATTAATGTTAGCATTATCACAATAATAAATTTTAATTTCATTCACTATTTTTTCAGAAAAAAACTATGTTTACGTTATGAGAAATTCTATTTTATTATTATTTCATATATTAAATCCATTTTTTAAATTCTAATGAAATGATTGGCTGAAATTTAATTAAACTCAATCATACTGATGGGATGACACTATATGTTTTTAAAGAAAAAAAATTGAAATTATTTCTATGATTTTATATTAAATATAAAAGTGAAATTGAATGAGATTACCTAAAATGGACTAAGTGAAATAAAACGTTTTTAATTAATCATTAAAAAAATTAAATGTAATTTTTCCATATAAATATATTTGATTGAAAAATTGGTTTGATATAAAATTTAATGTTTTCAAACTATTCATTAAAAACAAATCCTTATAGAAGAATAACAAAAATTTACCCCTATAAAACTTTTATGGTTCAAATTAATATATGAAATACATTTTCATATATTTAATTCATAGAAAAAAAATGAATTTTAAATTAGTTCATTAATAATAGGCCTTAAATTCATCTAATAAGAATCATATTATTTTAATCATAATATTAGTTATGTTTTAATCATATTCCAATCAAATATGTTTCCAGAATATGAAAAACTATTTTCCGGAATAATATATATATATATATATATATATATAAAAGAGTGTTCGGAGTTAGGAGAACCTGATCAAAGGGAAATAAGAAAAATATTATGTATATGACAAGACATCACAAAGTAGATCTAAAAAGACGAGTTTAAACATCACCACAATAATTCCCTTGAAAAAGAATGTAACAGTAATCAAGTGACACAAATGAAAAAAGGAGATGACTTCATTAATTTCCCCTTTAGTAAAAGCATCAGCCACTTGATTGGCTACACGGAAAACATGTGTGACTTCAAGGGAGAGTGAGTAAAGAAGCCGAAGGCAATCAGTCCAGACCTGTAGAATCTTCCATGGAACATTCCTCGATTGATTTTTAGAATATGAACTGAAACAGATGAATCTGATTCTATCTATAAATCATTCCAACACAAATGGACATCATACCTGATTGCTTTAATCACAGCCCAGTTCTCAGCTTCAATGGTGAACCCATTGCTAATAAAATGGATGAATCTTTCTTTTAAACCCCCTCTAAGAGGTGTGAAATACCCTAACACATCATGAGGACCCTGGAGCAGCAGAGGTAACCCCATAAACTGTAACCTTTATCCACTGTGGAAGAGGCGGTATCCATTGGATGTATTTCACCATCAGTGGTTTCTTTTCCCTACTATTAATAAAAAGTGAATCTCAATAGAACATGATCAGATAAATCATTTCTCATATTCCCAGTTTGGATATTGGAAGCCATGCATAAGGCATGATGTAGTGCTAAGACACTATTATGAAATATTAGCTAGAAGTTTATGAATATCAGAACATTTCATGATTTCAAAATAAAGTCTACAACAACCATAGATGCTACCCAAAAAAGAGCATAAACTAGCTTAATGAGATTAACCTTGCCAATGGCCTTCACTAATCCATCAATCGATTGAAAATGAAGGCAGTTGTGAAAAATATCATGCATATAAAACTAGAGTCTGCTGGCATGTATGCATGAAAAAAAGATATGGGTGATTGTTTCATCTGCCTTCAAGCATAAAGAGGAGGTCAGGGATAGAGAGTTCTTGGTACGTTGCAACTGATCCTATACTGGGAGAATGTTTTCCATATTCTCTAGATAAGCATATATATTGAATGGTGAATAAAAGGTTTAATGAATCCCATAACCTAGCTTGGGGGATGCATCAAGTCACCACAAAGAGAATTATTACATTCCTTTGTGTTGAAAATTACATTTAGATTGGTCATCCACACCATAACATCATAAATAGTGAAGTAGTACCTCATTACTTCCATGCGTAGGTGGCTGGGTAAGATTTCAGTTAGGTTCAAATCTGCACAAAAATGATCAGTCGATTTGAGCTTAAAAATGATGGAATGAAAATGTCATCATAGATGGGTCGAGATAACTAAGTGGTGGTTTGACAATTCAGATCAGACTTCTTACATACCAACCATTTTGAGTGATCCATAAGATCAGAATGAGAATACTTAAGAGCAGTCCAAAGAAAGGATCTCATATAATTGCCAAATCGATTCTGTAATTTTCCAATAAATGTAATTATCATAAACATCATTGAGGGGATAAGACATGAAATAATTTCCCAGACGATCTTTTTAATTAGATTTTCATTGATGATCTGGAATTCTTTAATAGCTTTCCCACCCAATAGTGTTGGTTTAATACATTATTTCGAGAAAATGGTTACCAGTCTTTTCTAATGAATTGAGATTGCCTAGATAATGTTTCTAATTCTACCACATAACTCGTGAATCTCCGATCATGTAAACTTACATAGAGAAAACGAATAATAAAAAATTTATCTAATCACTGAATTTACCAAACATATTCTCCCTACATGAGACATGTTTTTCCCAATTCTAGTGTGAAAGTTGATTGGTGATTTTCAGCGCAATATTGTTTAAATGGAATCTTTTTACTCTGCCCCAAAAAATTGGTACACCAATGTTTGTAAATGGGGGATATCACCTTTTAACTCCCAACATCATTTCAATTATGTTTTTTCTTGATATAATAACTCTATCACAAATCAACTTAGAAAAAATGCTCTAATTATTGAATTTACCTGCGACCTCCTCATAATGATGGAAAATGACTTTAATATTTGATATGGTACCACTGTTCGCCTTCACAAATGGCAATATATCATCTGTATAATTTAATTCTGAAGGATCAAAAAAATACCTTACAATTTTCATTTGTTGGTACAATAAAAATTAGCAATATCAGTGAGGCACCGACATATATAATCCTGAGGAACAACAAACCACATGTCCGAAAGAGGGTCGGCATGTCTGACCCCTCTGGAGCATTGAAAAAAGACTATAGGAGATCTATTTACTAGATTTTGTATCCTTGAACTGGAGATAATGGATCCAATTAGATCAATGAACCTCAGGGAGAAACCATGAATTTTGAGAATATTGAACAAAAATCTCTATATTATGGTATCAAATGTTTTTGAAATATAAATTTTTAAATCTATATTACCATCATTCACATTTCACATAATAGCGTTCACATACTCAAAGGCAGTAAAAAGATTATTTTGTATGTTTCTCCTTGGTAAAAACACAAACTGACTCTCTATGATAATCCCCATAGCAATTTCACCCAATCGATTAGCAATAATTTTACAAATGGCCATTGGTATTGTATTCCCAAAAGAAACAGGTCTAAAATCTATTATGTCCATAGAATTTACCTTTTAGTTGTAGGATCGAAATATAATATGAGATGCTCAATATACAAGAGGGGGGGTGAATTTTATACTTTAAAAATTCCTTTGGAACCTTTAAAGTTTGTTATGAATAACTATGTTTTCCTTAAGTAAAGGAAAAGGCTAAGATTAACAAAGTTAAACTAGGCAAATCCACAACACCTCTAACACCGAACTAAACTTGGAAAGAGATTCCAAAAGTTGGTTCCGGAAATATGGTTCCGGAATTTGAAACTTAAAAAAAGTTACAATATGAGATTCTACCTTAAAGAGTATAGAATCTAAATGAATCAGAGTAAGTAAGGAAGTATAAGAAAGTTATACTTTCCTTAAGATACAAATTACAGCGGAATAAAAACAAGTAGTAAAACTACTAGTAACGAGATAGTAGTATTTTAACCCAAAGAGAAGGGTATCCCACAACCTTGGATAAAGGTCCCTTGATTTATACTTTCAAGAAAATCTGTCTTACCCACACCAGGGTAAGCCCTCGATACGAAGATTGGTGTCTCTGTCTTGCTATCCCCGCAAGCCCTCAACTTCAAGGTAGTTGGCAACCTCTGTCTTCCTCAGCAAGAATGCCCTCGATCTTTAAGGTAGTCGGCACCTCTGTCTTCCTATCCCCGGAATCCCTCGAATGTAATCACCAACATTCGGAGTCGCACGAAGCTTTGAGAGTTAATAAGAGTCTCTCTCTAGAAATCACTTCCACAGAATGTATGCACAAAGTCCAAATTGTTCATCCATCCGTTGCGAGATTTTTCAAATGAGCTCCTATTTATAGGTAAGGTCGACTCCTTCTCCAACGGTCATATTTTCCTAAAAGATCGGAGGGACTTGTACACGTGTCACTTAGACAACGGTTAGTTTATAACAAAATGGACGACATCGTTTTATAACAAAACAAGTGTAACAGAATGTACGACATCATTTTAAACTCTAACATAAAGGTTCGGAATGAAAACATCGGAGTGAAGGTTCGGAGTGAGTAAATTCAGAGTGTATAAAACAATGATAATCAGATTCTGTTTAATAGATGAATCCGGAATGAGAATTCGGAATAGGAATTTGTCATCAGAAATCGTAGTGAGAATTCATCATCAGAATTCGTAATGAGAATTCGTCATCAGAATTCGTAATGAGAATTCTTTATCAGAATTCTTAATGAGAATTTGGAATGAGATTTCTTCATTAGAATTCTTAATGGGAATTCTTCATTTGAATTCGTAATGAGAATTCGGAATAGGATTTCTTCATTAGAATTCGTAATGGGAATTCTTCATTAGAATTCGTAATGAGAATTCTTCTTCAGAATTCGTATCCTGAAACTGGAATAGAACTTAGTCAGAGTTCATATCCGAAATTCGGAATGAAACTTCCTTATAGTTCTTGTCCAGAATCCGAACCCTAAAACAGAATGCTTTATATCAAAGTTTCAATGATTCCGAGAATATGAATCTGAAACATATACATAAGAAAAATATGGAAGAATATATGATAAGGATAATTTTTCTTATAAAAGCGATTTTCCTTAAGAAAGAAAATTTCCTTATAAAAGCAATTTTCCTTAAGATAAGATGTTTGTGATTTTCAAAACAAGAAGGAATGGAAAAGTCATAAGGAAAACCTTATTGACTCAATAATCTCCCCCTTTTTGGAAAGCACAAACATCCTTACGAAAAACAATGATTCTAAGAAGAAAGAAACATATTAATGCTTATCTCCCTTGTTTTAAGGATATAGATGAATACGACTAACTCCCCCTTAGGCTTTGAAACTCTAAGGATCGTATTCAGATTTCCTGAGTGACATTTCATAAGAAGATCTTCTTTAAGAAAAACACCCCCTTAAAAAAACTCTTATTAGAGTTCTTTTTCCTTGGGTATTTTTTCTTTCTCTCCCATTGATAAACTCTTATTAGAGTTCCTATTTTTCTTAAGGATCTTTTCCTTCACCCCCTTTGTGATTTTCAAAAAGAATTGGAGGGAATGGAAAAAAATAACAAAGTACCTGAATGATTAGTAATGACAACAAAAAGAAACAAAAGACACAATTTTCATTAAAATTTTTTATCTCAGCAACAACAAAAAAATTACAACAAAAAGATCAGATTGGGTTATTTTGGATCTTTTTCCTTAGACATGAGGCCCTTTAGAATAGTCTTGATTTTCTTGAGGTCTTTATGATCTTCTTAGGCTTGCTTCTCTAAGACCACTATTCTTGCTGATTGAGCTTCTATTATTTCTTCCCGAGCCTTCAACTTTTCTTCCTGATCTTTCAATTTCTCTTCCTGAGCCTTCTTTCTTTCTTCAAAATCTATCCGATGATCTCTTTCAAATTTCTAATTTTGAGAAACGGAATTGAGATTCCCATTCAAATCTCTCACTTCCTGAATCCGAAAGTTCTTTTCCTCTGTCAACTTCTCTTCAAAGGAGGCAGTCAGCTCATTAAACTTCTTGTCCTCAGTTTCAAAGGCATCCTTAACATTATCTTGAAACTCATCGAAAATCCTCATCTCTTCCACAGTCTTCTTAGTCCAGCTTGTCATCCTCTTGCAAGATCTTTTATGGGCTTCGTAACCAATATATAGGTTTTTGAACTGGGCTTCAATCTCAACACACATATCCATAACCATGGATACAGAGTCTGTTTTCAGATTCAATGCATGTTGGAGCATCTGGCATCGTGAATCAATACTTGAGAAGGTCGGAATGGTTCCCACCAACTTCTTCAAAGACTGAACAACAAAATCATGCCCTAATGAAGATGACTCCGAATCTGAAATCTTGCTCGGAGAGTTTTCTTCCTCAATAAGCTCCAACTTCCTCTTAGAAGAACTACCAGCTGCCTTTCTCATCCTCTTTTTTGAACTCGGAGTATCAGCAAGAATTTGTTTCCCCTTATCTTTTTTCGGAATTGAAACCTGTTCCGGAATTCTCTTCTCACTGTCAGAAACTTGAACGACAATATCTTCCTCATCAGCAACTTCCTGAACACCAACCTCTACATTTTTCATCTGAGCAATATCATGTAAAAGTTGTTCTTCTTCTCCATGATAGGAAACTTCTTCTTCTCCTTTCTCTTCTTCCAATTCAGGAGTAACTAGTTTTGAAGATTGAGCTTCTGAAGTCCGGAGTGATAAATGTTCCGAAGGAGTTCCCTTATACTCATCTAATTGTTTTAGCACATATCCTGTCTCACTACTTCCTTCAGCAGCTTCTTCTACTTGTACCAATTTCTCTATTTCCTCAGTATTCGTAGCAACAGCTTGTTCCAAAGAAACGAGATTTCTTCCTGGAGTCTCAGGTAGAGATTCCAGGGAGAAATATCTCGGAACTGGAATTGTTGCTGAAACCATTTTGTTGAACTTTAACAACGCTTGAACAACCTCGGCTTCTGACATCTTCTTCTTAAGCTTCTTCTCCTTTGCTTGCTTTTCAAGCTCATCAGCCATTTTCTCCTTCAAAGCCTTAGCCTCCGCAGGGTTCAATCCGAATTGCGGATCCCCTTCTTTCCTCTTCTCTTTGTCAGCTCTCCACTTTGTAACAACCTCATCAGGATAGGTCATCTTCTTCATAGGCATTGGTGGTGCGGAGTGGACATCCTTAGACTTGGGATTTTCTCCTTGTTCTTCCACTTCTTTCAGCTTTCTCTTCCTTACTGGCTTGGATGATTCCGGATCAGCAGATTTCGGAGCTACTTCTTCTTGAGAATGTAGATCAATAAACTTTCCAGACTTCTTGTCAAAAGCTATATTCATTCTTTTAAGCGTGCCATCACTAAGCAGCATGATCTTGCAAACTCTCGGCTTAGAGTTGCAAGCCTCTTTGAAAGACTCAAAACACCGAACAATCAACTTGGAGAGGATTACTGGATACATAATAATCTGAGCTCTCAGATTCCCCTTCTTCAAATTCTCAATATTAAGAAGAATATGCTTCATCAAGTTAAACTTCCTTAGATTTATCAGGAAATCTAAGATATATATCTCACTCTTCTTCAAGCTATCCTTATCACCTTTTCTCGGTACGATAAGTCCTTGCACCCATAATTCCAGAATCCGGAAGTTTGTAGATAGAGTTGCAATCTTTGGACCCTTTTCATCAGCCAATCCGAGAGTTTCTAAGGCCTTTTCCTTGTTGAAACTACCCATAGAATCTGGCAATACGTGGGAAATAAACTCAGCTTCACCTTCATAACTTAACCCTACCAAGCTTGCAGCCTTGGTGTAAGAAAGTTTATATGTCTTGCCATACGATTTGAAAGAAAACTTCTCTCAATCATCTTCCTTAAAGAAAGAAACGGATTCATAAAATTCGACAAGCAAATCAGAATAAACTTCATCTTGGTTCCCGGTTTTAGATACCGCAACATCCTCCCAGCCATTGAACTTGATGTTCTTTGAGATGATAGAATCGTAGTTGCTGAAGAAAGTCGGATGAACTAACCTTTCTCTGTAAACTAACCACTGAGATATTGGCTTAGTTGAAGACATTTCTTGAGATGCTAACTCTGCAGACATTCGGATTAGAAGTTCTCTGGGAAGTTCGGAATGGAGAAGACTAAAATTCAGAACGGCCTTAAAACAGAGAGGCAGAGCTTCAGCACGCGAAAGCTTGAAACCGATGTGGGACTAGAAATTATGGTCCCCATTATATAGGCAATGGGATGACGGTTCACATTCCACGGTTGATCTAACGGTTGGAATAATCTGAGATCAAATATGACGGTTGAAAACTTGAATCCGATCTTTTTGAGGTTTAAAGAAAAAACGAAATCCGAAAACATAATACAAGAAACTACCAACAAGTAAAATATGAATACGAAAACTTGAGTAAGGAAATCATACCTTTCGGATTGGCTTAGGAGATTATTCTTAATGGCAGATTTCACAAAAATGTTTAAAAAAAACTTAGTACGAAAGACTCAATACGAAAAACACATTAAGAAACATTCATTACGGAAAACTCAGTACGAAAAATATATTACAAAATTTGAAAACGAAAAACTTATTATGGAAGATTTAGTGTGAAAGTTCCCTTTATGAAAATACCAGTACGAAAATTTTCCATTCCAAAAATTTTCAATACGAATACTTCCATTCCAGAAGTATTCTGTGCGAAAATATCCATTCTGGAAAAATTGTAGTTCCGGAAGTTCCATTCCGGAAATCTTCGTTCCGAAAAGTTTGAGAATAAAAGTTTTAAATATAAACAATCAAATGTACTCCCCCTATAAAAAGGAGTTTATTACTGTAAGGAGACTTTTTCAACAGAAAGTTAATTAAGGAAGATTACCTTACGGTTATCATTCCTATCTTCTGTTTAATATATTTAAATCTGTCAGAAGGCAAAGATTTTGTGAATATATCAGCAAGTTGATCTTGCGTTCCGATAAACTGAAGAATAATATCTCCTTTAGCATTGTCTCCGAAAGTTACCTTTCCTCCTTTCGTTTTGATAATCTTTTCAAAAAAACTTTTGTTACCAGTCATGTGCCGGGAACATCCACTATCCATGTACCATGTATTATTGCTGGTACCTTCTTTATTTTCCTGAAATTAAGAACAAAGTTATATTTTCAGAATCCAAACTTCCTTGGATCCGAGATTTCCAGACAACAAAATTTTAGGTATCCACATTTTCTTAGAAAAGTAGGATTTGTGGAATCCTAGAGATTAGGTTTTATTTAAGGAACAATTCTTTGCCCAGTGACCACCACATTGACACTTTGTACAAAATGGGGCACTTTGAGGAACAAAATAATTGTTACTGAAAACTGGTTTTGCATGGGTATAACCAAATCCGGATTTATTTCTTAAAGGTCGTATTTGAGAATACTTCTTATCAAAAATTTCCTTACCATGGGTAAAGTTTGATAAACACTTCTTTAAGGAAAAAATTTCGGACTTGAGTTTTACAACCAAGTTTTTATCCTCAAAATTATTAGTTTTTGAACTAGAGTTAGACTCGAAAACATTTTTATTAGAAATTACTTTTTCTAACTCTTTAGAAAGTTTGTTCTTCTCAAAACTTACTTCCTCAAGATTTTTTGAAATATTTTCAAAATCAGAATTTTTCTTATCATGATCTTTAGAAAGATCTGATATCTCTTTAGTAAGAATAGAATTCCTAGAGTTTGCCTTATCAAGTTTCTTACTGAGTTTGGAATTCTCAATCTCATGAAGTTCAGCAAACCTAGAGACTTCTTCATAAGTAGATAAAGTATTTTCCTCATCAGAAGAAGATTCTTCATCAGAAGAGTTATAATATTTAATATCATTAGAATTTAAAGAAACATTGGTCAATGATTCAGAATTTCGTACCTTAGCCATAAGACAATGATTATCAATAGGTAATCTGGCTATAAGACCAAGATTCTTCTGTCCTGAAGATTCATAATCAAGAGATTCATCTGAAGAGTCACTACCACTGGCACTGCAGGTGTCATTAGCTTTCAGAACTTTCTTAGCTTTGGCTTTATAATACTTCTTTCTGTTCCTTTATGAATGTCTTTCCTTTCTTTCTTTCTTTCTGAGCGTAGGGAAAACTGGTCTATTATGTGAAGCTCTTTTACATTCATAACAAGTAACTTCTCCATCTTTCTTATCTTTCTTGTCCTTCTTCTTATACATGGATTGAAAGTTTCTCTGTCCAGCTATCTTGTTCATCCTTCGAGCAAGATTGGCTAATTCATTTTCTGAGACTTCACTCTCACTAGATTCGGATTGGAAAATGACTTTCTTAGACTTGGATCTGGTTACTCTCTCAGGAGTCTTAGCTTTCATCTGATTCGACGTTGTAGTAAAATCAACAGTACCATTTCCATTATTTTTCTTGATGTTGTCAGCATCTCTCTTCATTCTTGTTTCATGTTGTAGAAGAGTTCCAAATAATTCATCAAGAGTAATTTGAGTGACCTTCATGTTCTCATCTATAGCTGTTCTCTTGGATTCCCACTCATTGGGCATAATGTCAATTATCTTGTCCACAAGAGCTTCGTCATCTAAACCTTTCTCTCCCATAGACTGCAGACTGTTCACAATAGTCATAAACCTTTGTTGAACTTTACAGATAGGTTCTCCATAAGGAAAATTGAAGCCATGATATTCAGCTCTAAGCATAGCTCTTCTAGTCTCAATCACCTTAGATGTCCCAAAGTGTGTAACCTCTAACTTCTTCCATATACAGTTAGATACTTCACAAGAAGAAATTTGGCTATATATATTTATGGTCATTGAACATAATAAAGTGTTGCGTACCTTATAGTTGAGTTGATATTCTTTCTTTTCCTGGTTAGTAAAGGTTCTGACTTCCTTGTCAAGAATTTTATAATCACCAGTAAGCATAACAAAGTTGTCTACTCCCGTATTGATAACAAATGTCTTCATACAATCTCTCCAGTATTCATAGTCATTACCTTCAAAGATTGGTGGTCTTGTAGGATTCAGATTGTCAATAGATCCAAAATTAATTCCTGCCATACTATAAATAACTTTGCACACAAACTTATTAGTAGCTCAGAATCGTAATCACAAAGTTCGGAATGAGAAATGTTCGGAATGGATAAATCGGAATGACAAAGTTCGGAATGGAAAAGTGAGCAAGAAAAACATGTATGCGAGTACAAGTATTTCAGTAACCGGCTCTGATACCAAATATAAGAATGGTATAGAGTAAGAGGTTTCCAACCTCTGATACTAATTGTAGGATCGAAATATAATATGAGATGCTCAATATACAAGAGGGGGGTGAATTGTATATTTAAAAATTTCTTTGGAACCTTTAATGATAGTTAAGAATAACTATGTTTTCCTTAAGTAAAGGAAAAGGATAAGTTTAACAAAGTTAAACTAGGAAAATCCAAAACACCTCTAACACCGAACTAAACTTGGAAAGAGATTCCAAAAGTAGGTTCCGGAAATATGGTTCCAGAATTTGAAACTTAACAAAAGTTAAAATATGAGAATCTACCTTAAAGAGTATAGAATCTAAATGAATCAGAGTAAGTAAGGACATATAAGAAAGATATACATTCCTTAAGATACAAATTACAGCGGAATAAAAACAAGTAGTAAAACTACTAGTAACAAGATAATAGTCTTTTAACCCAAAGAGAAGGGTATCCAACAACCTTGGATAAAGGTCCCTTGATTTATACTTTCAAGCAAGTCTGTCTTACCCACACCAGGGTAAGCCCTCGATACGATGATCGGTGTCTCTGTCTTGCTATCCCCGCAAGCCCTCAACTTCAAGGTAGTTGGCAACCTCTGTCTTCCTCAGCAAGAAAGCCCTCGATCTTTAAGGTAGTGGTCACCTCTGTCTTCCTATCCCCGGAAGCCCTCGAATGTAATCACCAACATTCGGAGTCGCACGAAGCTTTGAGAGTTAATAAGAGTCTCTCTCTCTATAAATCACTTCAACAGCATGTATGCACAAAGTCCAAATTGTTAATCCATCCGTTGTGAGCTTTTTCAAATGAGCTCCTATTTATAGGTAAGGTCGTCTCCTTCTCCAACGGTCATATTTTCCTTAAAGATCGGAGAGACATGTACACGTGTCACTTAGACAACGGTTAGTTTATAACAAAATGGACGACATCGTTTTATAACAAAACAAGTGTAACAGAATGTACGACATCGTTTTAAACTCTAACATAAAGGTTCGGAATGAAAACTTCGGAGTGAAGGTTCGGAGTGAGTAAATTCAGAGTGTATAAAACAATGATAATCAGATTCTGTTTAATAGATGAATCCGGAATGAGAATTCGGAATAGGAATTTGTCATTAGAAATCGTAGTGAGAATTCATCATCAAAATTCGTAATGAGAATTCGTCATTAGAATTCGTAATGAGAATTCTTTATCAGAATTCGTAATGAGAATTCGGAATGAGATTTCTTCATTATAATTCGTAATGGGAATTCTTCATTTGAATTCGTAATGAGAATTCGGAATAGGATTTCTTCATTAGAATTCGTAATGGGAATTCTTAATTAGAATTCGTAATGAGAATTCTTCTTCAGAATTCGTATCCTGAATCTGGAATAGAACTTAGTCAGAGTTCATATCTGGAATTCGGAATGAAACTTCCTTATAGTTCTTGTCCAGAATCCGAACCCTAAAACAGAATGCTTTATATCAAAATTTCAATGATTCCGAGAAAATGAATCTGAATCTTATACTTAAGAAAACTATGGAAGAATATATGATAAGGATAATTTTTCTTATAAAAGCGATTTTCCTTAAGAAAGCAAATTTCCTTATAAAAGCAATTTTCCTTAAGATAAGATGTTTGTGATTTTCAGAACAAGAAGGAATGGAAAAGTCATAAGGAAAACCTTATTGACTCAACATTAGTAACTAAGGAAACATAAGTTTGAGTTCATCCCAAAAGGATTATAATATGATCTAAAAATCATTCATTGCATTTATAACATTAGTGTGCACAATATCCTTGTAAAATGTTAAGAATTTATTAGTAAAGAAATATGGACCAGCAATACTATCAATATTCACCGAGAAGAGGGAATTGTGTATCTCTTTTAAACGGGGGATGTCAAAAAGCCACTTATTCTGATCATCTTTAATAGAATGGTGGATGCATTGAATAATTTTATTTGAATTATCATTTCCATATCTGATTACAGCTTCACAATGTAATCTCTCACAATATCAACAATATCATTCTCCGAATCAAAATAATTCCCATCAATTCCAAGGTAACTAAGAATCTTATTGGCCATTTTTCCCTTGTTAATACATTGAAAGGGTCTTAAATTCCTTACTCCTTCCTTTAACCACATAATATAGAATTGATTTTGAACCAATTTTTCCTTATGATCCAACAATTTTTCTGAACTAGAAGTAGCATGTAATTCTTCTGGAGAGTAAACATCTAGAGATTGATTAGAATCATGAATTTCTAACAGTGTACTTTCAGTCTCACTGATATCACTATCAAGGGAGGAGACCGAATCCTTACTACATTGCTTCACCCTTGCCTTAACTAATTTTAGTTTAAAACATAGAACTTGCAATGAGCTACCCAAGTAAACACTTTTCCTAGAATCCAAAACAATCTCTCTACACCCAAGAATAACAAGCCAAAAATTATTGAATTTAAAATGCATAGGGGATGAACATACATTATAGAGATAGTAATCAAGAAGTATGGGATTTTGATCTAAATGTAGACATGGTTGGATTCTCCCAACCACATCAATCACCCCATTCGTATCATCCACTTCCACAAGTCACATATCAAATTTACTTGCATGTCTCACATTTATAGTGTATCTACTCCATGTATAATCAGTAGTAGAAATGGGATCCTTAGTAAGACTACAATTATCAATGCAAGTTAAAAAATCAGTGGCTGTAGCAAGATAGATGTAGTCCCCAATTTTTTTATCAGGCCTTAGAACTGCGCTAAAACCACCAAGATAAACCCAATTGTTTATTATACACATAGAAATATAAACTAATGTTCTACACAAAGCTCTTATTCTTGTGTTAAAATTGATGGCATAATCAAATGATACCTAAATTAAGACATTGTTATTGCTACATGAAAAGTGACGTATTGAAAATTAGTCCAAATAGAATCAACAACAACACAGGGATGTTTCAACACCCACAGAGATTTAGAATTCCCAGTGAATCGATTTCATTCAAAGAGGGAATATCCCATAGAAGCCCATTTAATGGAGCTCCAATTATAAAAAATCAACCTTGGCTCTGAAATACCAACTAATACTGGCCTATTGGTCATAATCATATGTCTATGGGATCTGACCATGTGAGGATTCCCAATACCCTGACAATTCCAGAATAGAATCTTCATATTTATGACCTGAGCCTAGGGCCAGGCCTATCCAGAATCTATTTGACATATTTATCAGAGGCAATAATGCCAGTACCATCAGCAGTATCTAGTATTTGTACAGCAATTTCAGGTCCAGTATCCTCCACCATATATTTTAGCAGGGAGAATCTATTAGTTGAATCTGCTTGAACTAGCAACATGCTAGCAGTGAATATTCTTTTTTGAAGCCTTAGAAAAATAGACTAGTGAAAATTCCCCCAGGTGAATAGAAACAGAAACTGGATCTGCATCATGATTAGGGATCATTCAAGGGCATGCTTCCTGACATTGAGCCATATGAGGATTTGATCCAGGACCTACATCATAGCCTTGATTCACATGATTATCTAGATCTATAGCAGGTTTTGAATCATGTTCATAACCATTCACAACATCAACATGAGGATCAGTACGGGCAAATGCCAGGGGCATCAGCCAGGTCTGCATCCTGAAAATGTATCCCTTCATTGGGTTATACATCACGATCTTCTGAAAACACAGTAGCAACATCAGAATTAGTAGGGGTAATGATCTTATTTGCATCCTGAATTTTCCTCCCATAATTTTCCTTTGAACCATTTCCATTCCAAGGAACCAATGTCGGAATTTCTAGGAATTTATAAGTATGAAATTCAACATGTCCTAATAATGGTTTCATAGAACATGCCTCAATCATATTACTGATCTTTTAACTATTTTCATCTTCTTCCTCAAAAAGATTCTTATCCACAGGGCCTCCATAACTAACCATACCATCTTTTATACAGGTTTTGGAAGGGTCATTAAGATATTCCTTTCATCATTGATATTACTACTATCCTTGGATTCCATTACCATGTTCTTGATATTCCTACAGTTTTCATTATCATGGCCTCAATCCTTAAAAATATTAAAGGTCTTATTTCGGTTTCACATCGAGAGGTAATGACAAAAAAAGTTACAATTCAAACATAATTTTGGCTTTCTATCATAGGTTATACCAAGAGTGAGACTCTCAACATGAGTAATTAATACCACTTCCTCAACTAGAGTATAAACCATTTCGACCTCAACTAATATTCTCGCATATTTTCCAAAGGTAGATTATCTGTTTGTTTATCATGCCGAATGGGGTTTCAAACTGATGAGGCAATGTCCCAATGAATTTTAGGATGACAATAAATCCAATTTAGATTACACCATAAATATAATATTTACATGTGGGTTTTATTCAAAAACTAATTAACTATATAAGAATATAAGAATATTTTCCTTGTAAATGAATTGATGAATGATAAATTTATGTTATTAATTATAGAAAATATTGACAAATGAATGTCTTAAAATATGTATAAATGTCAAAAATAGCCTTCATAGTTATGATAAAACAAGTGAAAAAAAAGAAAAGGGGTTCATAATTATATAAAATAAATTGAAATAAAATGTAGTCATATCATCACTATAACTTGGAAGATAATAAAAATTGACCATCTCAATGTGTGATCTCTCATTGATTAAATTTATAGCTCATGTGTTTAAAAAAATCAATTTTTTGTGGATCATTTATGGTGATACATTTTATATGTGAAAAAAATATCATTAATTTAATTGAATCAAAATATGATGGGGTATACATTTGAATTAGGAACAGTATAACCATGAATGAAAATGGGAAGGTTGAGGTATATCACTAATTTATTATAATAAAATAATAAATCTATAAGATTTTATATATGCTTCTAATGTTCATAGTAAATTATTCGTTAGGGTATTTTTATAAAATAACATGTTTCAATTTTTTGAATTCTCAGAATTTAGATTTGTCTTTTGGTTTGATTAATTATTATAAAAGGTCACATGTTTGAAAGAATTTTAAAATTAAAATTAAAAATATTTTTTCGTACTTATTTTAATACTTTTATTTGTTATATAATCATTTAATAAAAATAAATTATATAAAAATAAATGACATTGAGATATATAATTATTATCTAGAATATATAAGAATGGTTATATATGTGCTAAATGCTTGTGAAATAATATAGATAGAAAACTATGTCCATTTTGAGAAAGGATAATTTATCTGAAAGAATTAATATATACTTATATATGTCACATGAATAATATAAAAACCGTAGCATATAAAACATATTTCTTTACATTCAATTATTATTATTCAATTTTTTTCTAAAAATACATCTTAAATGATGTTGATTGTAGTGACTCAGGTGGGACCTATAAAACATTTTAATATTCCTTAGAAACCCCATGTGGTGTGTCATCACATAGTTACAGGGCCCCGAGAGCTTCATCGTGATTATTTTGTCACTCGTGCATAGACTCTTTGGAATCATGGGATATCTCTTGACTAGAGTCTCAGATCATATTTCTCAGACTCTAGATGTGTTGAAAACAATGTATTTACCCTAAGCGACCCACATATTTTAACAATGTTGTGTGTCGTGTCGGTGGAATGTAGGCGGAAGTGTTTTAATTTATGGATATTGTTTTAACAAAAATAAATAAAATACCCCTATCCACATTCCGTTTAGTTTACACATATATGGACTGAAATCCCCATATCAACTTCCTTATCTGATGGATTCACGATGGACCATTTGGTAGAATGAAGTGTTTTCAATCTCATAAAATTATGGTTATTTCTCCCCTTTCAGGTTACAATAACTTCCTTGCATATATTCAACACTTTAGCTTCCGAGTAACAAATTTCTGGGAGGTATTTTGATTATTATGTCCTGAACACCTTATATCGACATTGTTTTAAAGCTTTTAGATCCCATATATGCTTGATAAGGACCCCTTGAGGCTCGATCTATGTGTTTTGGGGTGAAAATGAGTGATCAATGATCTTTTATGGATTTTATGATTGATTTTCCAAAATACAATGAGTGAAGACAAAAGTAAAATGTTGTGTGATCTTCCCATTTGGGGATGTTGAGTGTTGCGGGTTACACTCCATGTATGATGGGTTACACACAGTTTAGTGAATCCATGTATTCTGGCATGAGGAAATGAACATGGAAGCCATGTATAATACATGACCATGTAAAAATACATGACCAGGTTATAAGGAAATGAGGCTCCAATACCAAGAAAGGGAAAGACACATAGCCATAGAGTTCTTGTAGCTGGGACACTATATACTTGGGGGTTCACATAATGTACCAAGGGGTTTACACCATGTGTTTAACAAGGATGGTGATTTTGTGTGAATTAAATACATTGTCAGGTATCAGGTGATGAGAGAGACAAAGTGCAATGCAGTCACATTCCATTCAGTTCCATATTTCCTGCCAATTTGTGTGGTTAGTTGACACTATTAGTTGGTTAGGTAATGTCACACACCATGTAGAGTCGCTTAAATGACCCGTAGTCTCTTATATGAAACCATTCCTCCATCAATATTTCCTCTATTGTGGCTTGGATTTATTACCATGAGAAGCCAATCATGATAATTTTTTCATGTAGAACGTGATGTTTTCCATGGTTCCAGCATATGATATGTGGGGGGAGGCAATGTTGTTGATCTCTTGGGGCAGTGAATATTAGGCCAGTAATGATGAAGTTAGATCCCCTAGTTCATCCCTAGTAATATTTGTGTTGTATTACCACCTCAGTATAGGATTCTAATTCCCTCTATAGTGTGGGCTTGGATAGAGTTGTGGCATCCCTGTAGAGAGAATGGGGTGGGATCCTCTATCTTTTTTTAGAATTTATTTTATCGGGGAGGCTGGAGGGTGATCCTCTAGAATATCAGTTTCAAAAGATATGGTTATCTGAATAACTCTACCCAATGCCTCATGGGTACAGATCACATTTCTAAAAGGATAGACCTGTAGTGGTTGTGGTATCATCAGGTGTATGATCCCCAACATAGTAGGTGATTTTATTTGGAATTCAACATCATCAGATATATGATACCATACACTATACATGGTTAATGTAGGGTGGTTTGGAATCATCATAACAATATCCAATACATTATGAGTTATAATATATAGGGTTTATTGATTGTTGTGACCAACAATACATGGTCTATGATCCCTTATATGAGTGATATGATTTCTAGGACATCAATTTTGGTTATGATGTCCTCTTGTAGATCCATAGAGTGATCCCCTATATGAGTGAGATATTTGGGTTTGTATATTGGGTTCTGTTATCCATTAGTGGGTGTTAAGATTGATTTCATATTCAAGGATATGTGTTTTATGGATTTCCAAACATGAGTTGTTGTGTCAGCCAATAGATCCTGGGTGGGACCCCCTTTTGAAGTACTAGACCATTTGTGGTTCTAGTAGGGTTCGTAACATCCCCCATCAGGGAAGGTTGATATCCCCTACCTGAGTATACAGATATGTTGAGTATAAAAATGATTCTATTGGTGGTTATATCTAATTAGCATGTTCCGTTGTATTTACACCCTTTGAGATAGTGGTGTTGTTCCCTATGATTTTTGATTCTATATTGAGTTGTATCCCTCATAGGTGACATTGGGGAAGGCTGGGAAGTTACAAATGGTGGGTATCTCTACAAAAAATTTCACTTGGGATGTCATATATAATGGAATTTATTCTCAATGAGTGTTTCTTTCAATCCTCCAGTTTTAAACTATCGTTGGCAATGATGTCAAAACCTGATGATTCTTGGTTCCTAAGATGAGTATGAATGGATGTATTTTTGTATCCTTAAATATTGGTCACATCATGGATGACCCACAATGTGGTATGATATTACTATTCATGATTGTATGTTAATGGTTTTGAAATAGATATTCCCTTTAATTTGGGTCCCACATCCATTGTTGAGAGGACTATTTCCTTCCATTTTCTCTATTTTCATTTAGGGGTTTTGGGGAATATTTTGTGTATGTTTATAATAAATCCTACATGGAATTTTCCATAACATGATGTGACTTATGTAGACCATATTCTGTTAAAATAATTCCTAGGAGGACCATAAGTAGTTAGAGCAGAGTGAGTAAGAATGGCTGAGGATTTTACAAGAGGTAGGCCATGGAGCATTATAGATGCAGTTTTTGACAATGAACCCATCCTACTGAGTAGTTTCAATGATTTTGATGTTTTCTTATTATGGACATGAATTTCCACCTTTTTAATCACGTTGTACTCTACATAGGGATAGATTAATGAATTCATTCATTTTAATTTCTATATATCAATGAACTCTTTCATGGAGGTGTATGATAGTGTTTGTGTGAACAATCACCTTAGTATAAAGCCGCCAATTTTTATGATATTTTACCATGAACAAGATGATAACACCTGGCCTATGCAGGTATGATTGGGGTGTAATATTACAATCCATATATGGTTGGGTCATGACTGTGTGGTATCAGAATGTGTTCACATTGGGAGCCCAATTTCATAAGCTGCGTTTAGGTTTCATAAAAATAGAGTTATGATGTCTCGAGTTTAGCTTTCAGAATCGAGAACTATGTTTTGGGGTTCTAGCATACATATACGTTCCCTAGGCCTATATTAACCTACTTTTCAAATCTCTAAATTTGTAAATTTGTCCTACTGAATGAATACATACATGAATCATATTTGACTCGATTGTGGGTTTTAGTTATCCTTCATTTGTTAACTCCCCATATAAAATCATTGATCATGGTGTGACTAGGTTTTATTTCAGTAAGAATACATTATGGGAACTAGGTTGGTTTTACAGTGGGATTCTGGTGATTGTCCATCCCATGATGAGCCTTACATATAGGGAACTAGTTCTGTGGATGTACCATAGTGTGGTCCTCCTATTGAGCCAACACCCATCGAGTAGTAGATTATTATTGATTTACTAGATAAGGATGGTTGTAGGATGAGTTGGAAAAATGATTTCTAGAGGTAGTGATCTCTATGGAACATTGGTGATATAGAACCCCAGTTATCTGTTGACTATATTAGGGGAGTCATGAGTGATTTTTTCCAATTGAATATTCCTCTCGATCTGATGGTGGTCCAATAGGTGTGCTTTTTTATGGTTCATCATAGATATGGGGGATTATAATAATGTGAACCCCTAATAAGATGATGTTATCTTGAGCAATGTTGGAGTGGCACTTCATTGAGGTGTTCTATTAGGACTCTTTGATGTTGGTGCAGATCCAAGAGTGTTAGAAACTTCATGATGGTCGATTTATTGTGACATAGTACTCAATTAGGTTAATATACGTATCATGATAAATGTTAGTTGTGGTTCAAAAATATTTTTTCCATTGAACTGTAATTTAAGAATGGATTGGGATGAGTGGTCAGGGTATCATTAGTGCTGTTGTGCATTCCCACCTATGCTGGAGTGCTGGGAGTGGGCACAGGGGTTGGAAGGTATTCTGCATAGCAGACTCTACCTGTTAGGGTTGCGAACATTTGAGCCAACACCTCAGTAGCAGGTTTGAAAGTTTGTTTTCAATAGTTGATTAGGGATCAAGGTATTCATGAAACATTAACATACAATCCTAGTTAAAAGTGAATGAGGATCTGGGTTTCAATTCCAGTTTCGTTTAGACGTAGGAGGGGCCGTGTTATGCTTGTTACATACAAGATTTCTTTCTAGAGACTATATGAACAACCATCAAGAAAGAGATTTTATGATATTATGTTTTGTTGAGAGGTAGATACTTTGAACTGTAGTGGTGTAGATTTTGTGGTGGATCAGATGTTCAAACATGATGTGGAAGGCGATATGACTTTCTACCACATCTTCCAGATGGTCCACATCAGGGTCAAGAGGTAGACTATGGGTTGTGGAAAGTAGCATTCCCTATATGGTTATTAACTAGAGGCACAATGGACAGATATAAGTATGATCTAGGCCCTTTATACTTTCTAACATAGTGTTGATATATAATGTTGGGAGGTATTCTTTTTCTCCGCTTCATTCTTGATGTTTTTTTAGGGTGACATAGGGTTTCTATTAGACCATGTGTCACTATTTCTGAACAAAGATTATATTTGAGGAAAAATAGGGATCCCCACAATTTTTCTTTTTCTACATGATCTAAATCCATGAGTTCAATTCATTGTTGTCAAACGCTGTTAGTGTTGAGGTGTGGTGGACGAGTCCCTCTGACTTGTTTATTTTGGGTTGGTTGTGTGTTAGAGGATTTTGTTGAGGGAATGGTATGTCTTAATGTGTGTTTTTGGGAATCCTTGTTTTTTCAATGGTGCCCTCATATGTTTTTTATCATCATTTTATATTAGCATCATAGGGAGGGTATGGTTCTGGTTATTGTGGATTCAATCTCATGAGGGTGAGGGACACATTCCCCAATAAGACGCACTCTTGAGGGGAAATGAAATGAAAATTTGTATGAGTAAGTATGGATGAATGTGAATAATATCATTGTGTGGTGGATGATTCCCTTTGACTTTTTTCATAGTAGGGTTTCATTGGTTTCTTTTTCAGGATAGTGAGAGGGTGTTCTGCTACACCATACAATGACAGATGGACCATGTGCATGGTGTTTTACACCTAAAACATGTGAGGAGAAATGTTCAATCATTTTTCACAATGTTGACCTGATTGAGCTATAAATGGGTGTAATGAGCCCTATGGATCCCAATAGTGTTTTCTCCTTGACGTCATATGAATATTTGGTTTCCTTAATGGAGGTCTTTGTGAGATCATTGTAATGGGTGTCATAGATGAGCGATCATTTTCTTCTAGTGATCCTTATAATTATCATATAAAGGATGAAAATCCATAATTTGGGGAGAATTTAGTCACTCTTTCTTTCCCTATATGAATATTTAATATTTATAAGAATGTTTTCAAAGCCAGGTGCTAAGTCAGTACAGAGTTCCAGGGTCATGAGATCATCAGAACATATATTTTATTACCTAAAAATATTTCTAGGAAAACTTGGGATAACACAAGAGAAGAGTATCCGATCTAATTTATGATATCATGGTTGAGTTTAGAAGGAAAATGTTATGCTATACATGAAATAATAATTCCCAGCACTAGGTTTTGGGTCAGTAGTGATTGGGTATTAGGGTAGGGGTGTTATGTGAAAGATATTGGAAAAATAAAAATTATAAAAATTCCCCTCTAACCATCATTATTGGTACACACTCAATATGTTTGGAAGCCCATATCCTCTCCCTTTGGTGATTGAACACTCAAATATTAAATGAGGAAATGAAGCACAATTATTCTAATATCTTGACTATAATCATTCTCTAATCATTCTTTAGAAACTCCCAAACATTGATTTGAAATCTATTTTCTTCTCTCGTGTGGTATATTGTTTGAGTTTTAATTCCTTATCCCGTTATTTATAAATCTTTTTATGGTTCTATATCAAAAATATTTTGGTTAGGGACCCCTTTAGGTCGATATTTGTATATTGATGAGAATGGGGTGAGCCGAGCTATTTTTAAGGAATTTGCAACAAATTTCCCATCAATATGTAGTTTAAACCAGAGAAACATTTTTTTGTTCTTCCCACTTAATAATGATGGGAATTTGGGACTAAACATTGTGTACAATGGGTTACACATTGTGTAGTGACGGCATGTCGTGTGGCTGGATGAAAAGGCCAGGGAAGATGTGTGGTGTACATGGACATGTTTATGTGTACAACTGGGGTACACATGCATGTGGCTCTAAAAAAAGTACATGTAACAAACATGGTGAATTGGCCATGTTGATCGGAATTTCCATGTTGCAGAGCATACATGAAGTGTTATGAAACATTGCTGTTTGATCCTTGTGAAAGAGACAAATGTCCAATGCTTGGGTGAAGTGATACATTTCATGTTCAATAGGTACACACCATGTGGTTCCACATTTCATGCCATTTCATGTTTTTTTATGACATGATTGGGTGTTTAGGAGGGGTCACACACTGTATATATCCCATAACACCTCATGTATTCTCCTATAGAAGTTACTTCCACCATGCATATTTCTTCTATTAGGGCTCATAATTTGGTCTATGAGTATCCTATCCTGATATTTTATCCATGTAGAACATGACAGTGACCATTGTTTAGGCCTACGAGAGGTGGGGTTAGGCAATGTTGGGGTTATATTGGTTAGTGATTTTTTACCAACCAATGTTGAGTGACCTCCAATTTTTTCACCTTATGAGGGTTATAGAGGGTTAAAGTACATGATATGTGACTGTAATCTCTTATATAGGGTGGTCTTGGATAGAGTGGTAGAATCCCCTTGCGGAGGTAGGGGAGAGATCCAATATAATTTTTTAGTGGTGTTGTATCCCCCTAGGGAGGCTTGGGTGGGATCCTATAGAGAATTGTTATACCTATATCGAGTTCTCAAAATTTCTCTATCCAACACTACGTTATAGCAAACCCCAAATCTAATAGGAGAGATTTGTATGGTTTATGAAATCGCAAAGATTATGATCCCCTACATAGTGATATATTTTTTTAGGGTTGTGATATCATCAAATAAATGACCTAATACTCTGTTGATAGATTATAAATGGGTTATTGAATCATCAAGATATTATCACCTACATCATGAGTTTTACCAGATGGGGTCTGTGGAAATGTATTGACATACACTAAATGGGAAATAATCCTCTAACTAAGTTATTTTATCTCTAACAAAATTGTATGGGTTTTGGTGTGCCCCGGTGGATACTTGGAGTAATCCCCATTCTATGTTAGATATTTGGGTTACCATATTGGGTTGTCGCATCCCATAGAGAACTCTAGGAGTGAACATCAATCTGAGGAGTTGTGGTTTATAGATTTCATGACTAGGTTATTTCTGTACCTTAACAATTCAAAGGATGGATTCCCATTCTATGGAATTAGATCATTCCGGGTTTTAGTAAGATTTTTAGAATACCCCATTAGTTATGGGTGAGATCCTATATTGGAGAATCGATATCTGTTGAGTATCAACATGATGCACTTAGTGGTTATATACTATGAGCATGTTCCCTATGATGTATTACCTTTATTATGGTCATGTTTTTTCATTGGATTTGTGGGACCCGATATAGTTTTATTTCAAGGAGGCTCAATTATGTATTGTTGGGTTCCTCCAGATGTAGTGTACCTCTTAAATGAATTCCATATGAGATGATAGAGCTCGTGATGTCTGTGAACGATGAGTGTTTTCTTCAAGCCTTGAGTAGGCATCAACCACTGGAAATGAGTGTAACACCCAAAGGATTTACAAATTAATATAATATAGAATTAAATTCATGAAACCAAGAGTCATTATGAAACAATACTTATTTATTAATAGGATATAGTTATAAAATAACTACTAGACAAAATTATTATACTTCTATGTTTTGAGTTAAAAAAAATGGACATACAGAGTAGCAATTAATAAGATATATATATTCTGATAGGATAAACCTATAATTTATTTAAATAGTAACTTGAACTTTATGAATAGTATTTTGACCCTTATGAATAGTAACTTATCAAAATGATTAGTAACATCACTAATGAATTTATAAAAAAAATTGGCACCTTTTAAATGAAAGTGTGATATAAATATATCATGGAATAAGTAAGTAAATATTTTACAAATTATGTGTTCATATTTTTGGGATTAATAAATATTTAATTAAGATATTATAATTAAAAAATTTATATAAAATAAAATAATTTTTCTAAAAAATTATCCATAAATCGATAGACTATTATCCAATGATTTTAGGATAATTTAATAATACCTTAGTTAATTTCTCATAGTTTTAAAAAATCAGTTTTAATTATAAAAATAGTATATGATGATTTTAATAAAAATAATATTTCATATATTTTGGAAAGTATTTTCATAAATGGAGTTCATTTTTGAGTTATACACATCGAAAATTTGTTGGGGAAATTTTTTGGGAATTTTTTGAAAAATATAATTTTTAGTGAATAGAGAGATACTATAATTTATAGTATAAATAAACTATTTGATAAATACACTACACCTTGAGTCACAGATGATGAAATTTCCATTGGTTCGAAATAAAATTAAATTATTACTATATATAGTCACAAGAATCAAAATAATAGTTAGACATGATAAAAATAATAAAATAATGAATAGAATAATTAGATATCACCCCTCTCCTCATTAATAAACACCATAGTCCCCCCCCCCCTTCTTCTACATACACCTATAAGACTTGAAGAAAGATAATATTCTCCCCAAATAATCATTCGTAGTCTATTACCATGTCTATGATCTCTTGTTATTTCTAGAATACAAAAACAAATCCCCTTAAGGTTATTATCAATGAGGAGTATTCAAGAGGTAAAATCCTCTTCCTTTTCCTTTTAATTTCTCATCAAGTTCAGTCTTTTATTATTCTCTCCTCATCGCCTTTTTCTAAATTAACATGATAATTACATTATCATTTATATTCAATAATTATATAATGTTAATGGAGGATGTATAATCAATGTCTTTAGTCTCTATCTTTTATCAATAAATGAAATCATCTTCCGGGATGTGCCAATTTACAAAATTCATGGATGATGAACATTCATTATTCATGTTATTCTAATGGATAGTCATGATACCCTTATTAATGATTAAAATAGAATATTATTCATGTCTTATAACCTTTATTATATTTTGTATTTAATATATTTACAAAAAAGTTAATGATAAAACAAAATGATTTTTATGATCAATATATGTCTTAATAATGTAAACGATTATCAATAAATGTCGTATCTAATTTTTCATTTTCATACCATATAAATACATGTTTTATATATCCATATAAAATTATCGATTCCCATAAATCTCATATAAATTCAATTTTGTTCATTTATACTCATTCAACATGAACTTCCATACTCATATACTAGCATACTGATCCTAAAAAACAAGGAAATTAATGCTTGAGAGAATGAAAATTTTATCATATGGGTATTTAGAAAGTACATAAATAAAAATATTAAAAAACTAAATAAATCACATAAATTTATTTACGTTTCTTAATTAAGTAATTAATTTATTTATTTTGAGTGTCCACCTTGTTAAGGCCAAGTGTTGAACAAATTCTGCCGTAAGGTAATGCCTTTCATCCCGAAGCGCCATTTAAATTTGGCTTGTACTTTATTCCTCCATAAACTAATATAATTATTCATTTATTTTATACAATTCTTCATATATCATGATATATGTCCCAAAAATCATGTATTCTCATCATTTCATCTTATATTTCCGGAATACTTTTTAAAAGGGTTCCCTTTTCAATTCTTCTCATTATGTAACCACGATTAAAGGGATCTTCATGATTTATTACCTAAATTCAAATTCAGTATATAAATTGTTTCAAAACACAATTAATTTTCTAAAATAAATTATTTTAAAATGAAAATACTATATTATTTAATTTTGGTTTTTATTTAATGATTTTTCCCTGAAAACAGTTCTTTTCAAAGTAAAAGATTAATACTCTCAAGCATTCTTCGATGATTTTATTAGTGAATATTCATTTATTTCAACACCCCAATTGTATATTATCTTATATAGTGATAAGACACTTATTATTATCATCTACCATATTTTATTAATGGTTTTATGATCAATTGTACCATTGATGTTCTATATGGATAACATTCACCATACTACATAGAATGGTTAGTGATTGTGTCTATAAATTGGGGAAAGTTATTTCATATGATCATATTGTGTATATTTATCCCCATTTACATGAAAAATGAATTGGACATATCTAGTGATAGTTGGGGTCCACTACTTCTTCTCTATACATCATTATTTCTCATGATTCCGAGAGAAATTTGTTTTTTCGGAGGCATTAACCTAGTATTTTTCGAAATCTTCCCCAAGGCCTCCATTATTTGTTTTAGATTTCTGACATTTTTCATTCCCTCACAATTATATCAAAAATTTATAAACCATGTCATATTTGACATGTAAAATATCCATGACAAATTTTCATTCTTTATTTATTAGTTATAGGTATTTATTTACTGTATTTTCATTCCGTCCATATTATGAAAATTTTTAATAAAGGCAATTTTTTTAGTTATTCATTATGACTACTTTTTCTGTTACGGATTGGTTCTAATATATTACATATCCTTATTGATCATCTAATATCACTGTAGGGTCCTGAAAATTATGCAAGGGGAAAATCCAATTACCCCAAGACTTGGCATAGGCCTGAACCAGTCCGCATACCGGCTCCCAGCAATAGTACGCGGCCGGTTCGGTGAACTGCCCTCCCGTAGATGTTGTTGTTTACGAAATGGGGTTGGAGTGCCTATGTAGGCACAATCTAGAAAGACCACCGGTGAAACTAGGCTGATCCACTGCCGCGAACTGTGCCAACTGGCCCATGCCACGTGCGCTGTCACTCGCAAAATAGAGGCGGAAGTCGTATGCGTCCTTGAATGCCATCGCTCGTGAAATACAGGCGGACCACCTATGTGACCGAGAACAGATTTCCTTCGTGGAATAGAGGCGGATAGGTGCACGACCTCAAAGCAATTACAAAAAACTCAGTTCCAAAACTCCATGTTGATCAAGTCATTCGCGGGTGTGGGTTTTCTTTCATGGGCATCCTCAAAACGTGTCATGATCCCATCAATATTTCCTCCTCACAACTCTATAAATATTCACAGAGGGGCACCAAAAATTCCCGGAGGAAGGACGGGTGAAAACTGTGGGGAGACACTGGAGGAATTCCTCCCAGCGGTGTTCCGCGACCATTCGTGGACCCCATATCATCTGCATAAGAACTCTTCCACAGAGAGGAGAAACTAGTCCTCGAACCACGTGTGGCCAGCTCCTCTACGGTCAGCCCATAGCAGCCATTTTCTTTCACGGATAGTCCCTCCATGGCCACCCCATCTGCGGACCAGTGTCGTTCGCGAAATGGAGGTGGTAAACCCATTGCAGGTGAAAAGTAGGATGAGCACCACCTCCATCGCAGAAAACCTCCTTCGCGGACAGCCTCCTCTGTGGAAATCACCCTTCACGGACTGCAATATCATCCACAGACATCCTCCTTCACGGAAAACCTCCTCCATAGAAATCGTCCATCATGGATATCCCCTTTCACGGAGAGCCTCCTCCGTGACCAGTCCCTCGCGGCCGACACCTCGCGGCTAGCTCTTTCGCGGACAGCCCCATGCCGAAAACCCCATGCACCCGTTTGTCCATACAGTGGGGGCTGCGCCCCCGCGCCCCTGCTTCATCTCACTGTCAGGTTTTGGTCTCGGGCCGGTCTCTTCACCACCATCATTGACTCCGATGACAAATGGAGAGTCGCACTGTGAACTTTTCGAGCCGGAATGTCGGGATTTTCCATTGCACCCTTATTCTTCCCCAACATTCGTCCTATAAATTCCATGAGTCCAGCTACTCCTCATGACTCCCATTAAACCCCACATCCTCGATCCTTTTTCTAGGTTCATCCAGAAATGGCCTCCCTTGCGTAAGTCCCACAACAACCATTTTCTAGGTATCTACTACCTAGTCATCCTGACCACATGACGTTAAATTGTATGGCCCCCGTCCTGACCACATGACGTTAAACTGTATGGCCCTCGTCCTGACCACATGAAGTTAAACTGTATGGGCCTCGTCCTATCCATATGATATTAAACTATATGGAAATAGTCCTCTCTACAAGACTATAAACTTTATCATTCCCAATCATTCAATAACTGGATGCCTCTTGCTCCGTGCAAGAGATGCCTTATGCTATGTTTACAGTGTCATAATTTGAAGAGTGTTGGAATCTGTTCAAACATTCCATAACTCCACCCCATGCTTTGTGTGTCCTTCATTCAGATCCTCATACTCTTCTATGTCTGGAGGGACCCCCTAATGGCCTGGTCCCATGCTGCCTTGGCTCACCTACCGTCCTGGTCCAACGCCCCAGAAGTCTTTGGACAACACTTCGAGATAGGTCTTGTGTTTCGAACATGGCCAGCAGTCAACCCTCATTTGTTCTTCCCCATTTTAGGCTAACATGATATGAATACTGTGTTTCGAACATGGTCAATAGTTACCCTCCATCACTATGCCACCCTCATTGCATTCTGAATGACGGGCATGTGATTCACACTTTTCATCTCCCTTTGTTTGGACTGGTTCCAATGCCCTTGGCGTTATCCCACTTGAGCACTTGCGCATAGGCGTTGGCCCCCATTATACTCCTCAACCCAATACTGGGTTGGGATGCCCTCATTTCCATACATGAGGAAGATGCCACAAGCGTCCATCTCGGAGTAATCCCCATCCTTCCGAGCGTCCATCTCGAAGTAAACCCCTACCTTCTGGGCCTACTCATAGTGTAAGCCCCAATTCATCACCCTGGGCCACCCTCATGCGTAAGCCCCACTCCGCTTCTCACGGACGCAGATTCGCGATGTGATCCTCTAGTCCCTGCTGCCTTCTGTTTCTCACACCGGGAATGAATCACATGTGCTTAGAGTAAGCATCGACCATGACATACTCCTATGAGCCTCCTCAGAGTGTAAGCCCTAATCCAACATCTTGGGCTACCCCAGAGCGTAATCCCCATTCCAATACGAACTAAGTGGAATTTGATCTCTATTTCCCAGATGGGGTACGTAGGAAGCCTCTTCCAGGTTCAATCCCAACAACGGGTCATTCCGAATCCCTTTCACATCATTTTACCAACATCTTGGGCCTCCTCAGAGTGTAATCCCCAATCCATCATTATGAACCTCCTTAATATTGTATGCCCCAATCCAAATATAACTACAGGGACTTTGATCCATGCCAAAGCATGGTACGTAGAAAGCATCCATGAGGTTCAAGCCCACTACCCATCAGACCACCTGGTCTCTTTTCACATCGGTTCCCTGACAGATATCCTAACTACGCGGACAATGATCCCTGCTTCATAAGTGGGGTACGTAGGAAGCCTCTATAGGTTCAAGACCAACAACTGGTCGATCCAATCATCTCCATATAGGTTCACCGTGCCACTGCTAGTGCTGCCTCAAGAAAGTTCCAACCATTCGGGGTCATTAATCCAACGAGGGATGGTAATCCTCAGGCATAAATGATTCCTAACCCCTACGTCTAGTTGATCGTTTCCACCCAGGTTAAATCTGTGGATACTATGTTTTGGTATAAACCAAAGATTCGTGAACATATGAATACATCTTAAATCTATAAGAGAGTCCGGGAATAGACAATAATTCACCCTAAAAAAGGGTGCGATGTGCCCGACTTCCCATCCTCTCAACCAATGTGAGTTCTTAGGAGTCACTGGTCAGACCATCAAGCGAATGCCTACCTTTGGAAAGCAGGTCCATCAATCATTAGATACAGAGTCGTTGGGAATTTTGTGGCTGAAAACCAGAATGAAACAATCACACATTTTTAGTTTTTATTTATCCCCATAATTTGAAGACGAATATTATTATGAATGGATTTCAAGAATAATCTAGTATTTATTGGTGTTTCCAATGCAGTTTAAATTTTTCTTTTTATTTCATGTTATAAAGTAAATCTTAATTTTGTGTCTGGATTTCAAAAAATACTAAACCAATTTCCACTGTAGGTTGTGAAAACAATATAAACATAACTATATATTAATATATGGTTCAATATTTTTGAAAATGGGGTCGAGGTCTTCATAGTGGGTTTTAAAAGATGTTTAGTAGGAACTGTGGAAAAATAATTTAGAAATCATAAATTCATGATCATACCCCGAAGATAAGAACTAATGTTAAGAAAAAAATAACATTATATAATATTGGAAAGGTATAGATTATAATTATCTTTTTTTAAAATAAATACCTTCCATGATACTACATATGTATGTGGTTCTATAATGATGTACGTAGGAGTAACAACTCAGACATGGTGTTCTGGGCATGACTCCAGGTAACATGGTACATGACAACAAGCATTACTGTGTACCTATTTGGAAACTCCTTGGTTATATGTTTTTATAATTCACATTTTCCATAAAACCATTATGAATTATTTAATTGTAAATATATCCCCAAAGAAACCATTCTTATGATAATGGGATTAAAAATCCTTAAAAGTAGAATTTATGTTATGTGTTTTTCTAGTTCAACATTATAAATTGTGATTCATAGTCCAACATAGTGTATTCCATTATTTAGAAATTACTCATAGTTGAAGGAAAGAAAACTGCATGAACAAACATATCACATGTAGCAATTTCCCTCTTATGCAATATTATGATGTTGGTTATTAAACTATTACTAGTGGTGAGAATCTTATAACTATTCTAGGATAGCTGACTCATGTTATGAAAAATAACCTTACCCGTGTGAATTATCTTGATCCATAATGTGTAAGATCAATTGAAACCACTTTATGTGATAATAGCCTCCAACATTCAATGGGACTAAAAAGCACTCTTATAAGTGTTGTGGGGAATGTGAATAGAGAATATATGTTTCACTTTAGAATGTAATGAAAGAGAGACGGATTTCATGAGGGATTATTGTTTATAGAGATATGATGATTAAACAGTTTTCATTGATTCAAAACACAAAGTAGGAGGAATAGTATAAAATTTTGGAATGGAGATATTTTTATTAAATTTCACTAGAATGATACTTTCATCATAAACAATGAGAAGTTATGGAAATAAAATTCTTGAATCTGAGGAAGTAGGATGACAATGATATCAAGTATGAATCCAATATTACAAGGCTATCAATGTAGGTCACAAAAAATATAAATAATCAAAAGAGAAAGAAAGATTGATTATTTTATGGTTTAAAACCATTGCTCTGAAGGGATCTGCTTTCACACACGTTGCCATTATACCAAGATATACTATCATTTGCAATAAAAAGATATAAATAATTCTCTATTTTATATTAGTTTAATATATATAAATATAAGAATAAAGTGGAGGAGGAAAGAATTTATAAATGTATGAAAATGGAATTTCTCCCATATGTGATACTTGTGGAAGAAAAATAGAGGTTCATTGACCACCCTAGGATGGGGGTGAATTAGGGTGTTAATATTTTTTCTTCCTTACTGGATCTATTTACCTTGTAGGTAGGAACTTGTTTAATCCTATATGATTGATATGTGCATTAATTAAAAAAAATCATGTAGAAGGACATTTCTACAATTTTACATGGGGTACCACTAAAGGCTATGTTCAATGAGAATATGCTAACATTCTTCCAGTCACACCTAATTCCACTAGTCATAACTAGTTTTAGATTGCAATGTTTTGGTGAAAATAACTCTGTCCTAGGAACAATGAATAATGGTTCGAGGATAGATCATTTCTTCCCTCGGATCACTTCCATTGACTCCACTCGAATCACTTCCTTGGGACTTGTCACACTCAATATATCAACATGGATGTATCATCAAGAGAATTTCGTGGATGTTTTTATCTCTTTTTATTCATAAGACATTGCATTCATAGAACTGTATAATTGATTATATTTTATATACAATCTTAATCTTTAGTTCCATATCTAAATTCACTAAAATATTATTTTTCATCTTGGCAAGAATCAAAAGTCCCTAAGTGATTATTCTAGTAATTCTATTCAGTTCATTGGGCATCATCAGAATCAATTATCCATATTTCATTTTATATATACACGGGATTATGTATGTTGTGATTGGGTTGAACCCTTAATTTCCACCATTTGATGTTGTAGTTGATATATATTTAACTAAATTGACCTATTTTTATGTATAATTGGAAGCATGCATATTATCATCACTCCTTGTTCTTCATATCACTCATGAACATACAATTTTATTTCTTTATATAAATATCTTCATGAGTTCATGTGAATACAATAGTTCATGAACAATTTATATCTTCCCTCATTTTTGAAAACCCCAATGGTTATATGTCCTTGATCCTACCCAAATTGCCTCCTCTATTCATTAATTCTTCATAATTCATCCCATGTGAACACACATGTAAATCCTTTTTATAACTCTTTCATGAATTCACACTATTCACCAATCCTTTCCAAGAAGTCCACAACACATTAAAATGATAAAACAAAATTGGGATGCTTAATATCATGTGAGAAGAGAGTATTCATTTCTCCATCATGAAATAAATGCATGGGTCCTCTGTGAATTGTATTTCTCATCCTTTTCAAAGAACATGTCTTCCACGTATATGGTGTGAAGTCTTTTCATTTCTTAGTGGGATCTCTGGCTCATAGATCTATGGGGGTAATTCACTAACTATGAGGGTTTTGTGCACCTCAATTCATCACAATGTAAAGAGGGATGCAATGAATTATCCCTTTGATATGTAGAGTGTGGTTCATCGCAAAGCACAGTCTAGAGTGTGTTGCACTCAATCAAAGTCCATGTGGGATCCTTTGTCTGTGATGCCATTGAGGCTTGTGGTTCTCCTTACATAACCATTGCAAATAAAAAGTCTAAATTAGTTTCTCTTCTTTTTTGAAAGTGTCTATCAGGAATGTTTATGGTAGTATGTATTTATCATCTTGGGAACTCTCTATTGATATACTAGGATATATTATTTTACAAATTTAAATATCCATATGATATTATCCTCAAATCCTACATTGATTTACCGAGAACATCGAATCTATAAATTATTCACACCGGTGTATGAGAAACACCATGATTCTCAGTGTGTTTTGTTTTCAGGGGCACATTCTTTATCAATGATCATATGCTTGCATTAATGATATTTGTAAAATCATAGGATAAATACTCTCTCAAATCCATGTTTCCACAGATACTATATTTTTCTTTTTCATAACATTATTCATTCAAATGTCACTTTCATGTAAGATTAATATTGCCTGCATGGTCTCTGTGTGATCCAGTGTCTTTCATGATGCCGAAATGATCATCCTTGGTGGTCCAATCATGGTTATTCATCATCTTCGAGGAGTAGTAGCAATAATCAGATGTTCTGGAAGAGAAATATGATATCCATGTTTGTTTTGAAGCCGTAGGGAAATCATACGACACTCATTAGAACATGTGAGGAACGTGGTGATATACAACAATGATGTTATCACGGAACACAAATGAGATGTGAAGCCATGATTTCATCAATATGTTTATGTTGTGAATTGTACTCATGTGTTCTTCTCCCACGTTGAACTAGAGATGAGGAATTTCCATTGTTTATCAATCATACCATCCCAAAAACCATCTAGATTAGTCCTTCTCTCCTCATGATGCATCCTTGTACAATGTTATCTTCAGGCGCACTCAGCACCCATGATTTGCACTAGCTTCATCCCACCATATGATGGCCTCCTCTTCACCCACCCTGTCATATGCAGGCTAGCCCGACCGGTTTCCCTAGGCCACGATTAACATTTAGGGCCCCACATGAGGCTCGGGTTGTACATTTTGGGCATGCTCTATTTTTTATGTAATGTCAAACAAAAAAAATAATTATATGTATAGAGTGCGTGGACACCTTCAAATTAAATTAACATGCACGACCACCTATCTTCCTATCTTCATTATCTCACCTCCCCCACTTCATGCAATGCATATGAATCCATTATTTTTTCATGGTAAAACTACAATTATCCTTCCCCATTTTTGTAAACATTGTATTAATCAAGATAAAAGTACTTTTGAAATTATTATTTGTGCATCAGTTGGATGAATTTCTATTCTCCATTAACATTGGATTCCTCCTTCATTATGACCAATATTGGAAAATATTGAAAAAAATACAACTCTATACTCAAAATCATCCCAAAAAATATGCCCCTTTTTATTCTGTTTTCAATACATCAGCGTTATTCAAATGAATGTGTCAATATCAAATTGAGAAATTTTTATCCCCTCATCCCATTTAATTGACTCTCTCCATATAAAACATTCATTTTATTGTCTCTCGGATTATTGATAAGAAATAAAATGGTCATAAATAGGGGATATTTGTACATACTTAAGAGATGTTCCATCAATAATGTCACTTCATGTCTTCATGATATGTGCTCACTGTGGAAAACAAGATGAATTTATATGTACTAAAAGATTTACATTATCCTCTAGTCTTGATACCACATGATTTGAGAACTCATATAATTGTCTTTATGGGTTTTCAATTATCATTCAAGTATGTGAGATTATTCTTCTAAGAATAAATCAAATTGAAACTCCTACACTAACTTAAAAAGATAGATAAAAAATATTCTACTGTGATTTTCCAGATAAGTGATATTTGTGCACTTATATTCTTAATATGTTACTAATTAGTTAAGTTACTACCCCATTGTAAAATGATCATTATTTTTAATTGTTATATTTGAGAGAAAAATAAATGAAATTCCATTTATAATTACATGATCTTTTGACAATATTTAGTGTAAATGAACATGATACCAACTTATGTTGATTCTTATTGAAATAATAACTATGGAAGCTTCTTCATATGTCTCCTCCTCCATGGAACACTTCTAATGTTCACCACCTAAGATAATTCATCACCATCATCTTCCAATATTATAATAACATATAAAAATATTCAATAAAATATGGTGGATCTTCATTAAATTATCAATGTGAACAGCTAAATTAAATTAGTTTCTCAAGAAAGATGATCCATTTGAGCTACGATTCATACTTTCACATTTGAAAATCAATAATGGTTGGGTTTGTGTCGTTCTAAATACTTCTTCCATTTTCATCATTCTTTCCATATAATCTATCCAGATAACTAAAATTTCATTAGGAACTCAGGTATCGAGATTGGATCTTCCACATGGATTCTTCTGAGTGTTATCCTCCTAAAATGTAATTTTGGATGCACTACCCTTAAACATCATGGATTTGGAATCCAATGAATTATCACCTTTCCATATAGTAATATTATTGTTAGAATATGTTTTTGAAACATCCGACTGAATTTTTTCCAAGGATGATTATTCATTCTTTTCTAGCTTCCATGGTCTTATCTCCTAATCAGATTTTGATGCATTTTGAGATGAGAATATACCATCCTTCTGACCACTTCCACTGCAAACATCACTGATGTTTTCAATGATTTGAAATCTATTTTCCATATACTAATGATTCTATACATATGGATTTTTCATCTTCTTCCCAAGAACAGGCTGCCCTGAATTGGTCTTTATTTGTGATTTTTTCATTTTTAGTATTGTAACCAATATCTAATTCACACTACCCATTACTATTTCATCACCCACAATGACCCAAAAATATTTAAATTTGGATATCTTCTACATAATATTGTTTTTTATTAATCATGATATGTTGTTCCCTATTTTGGGAACCATTTTCTACCTTATCCTCCTTCATATCGACCATATCCATGCTGGTCGGTATCAAAAAAAATCTCATCATCCATTCATGTTTAGAATTTTCCATCCACCGGGATCTTTTTATTTATACATCTTTAGAAATATTATTACAATATGGCATGGATGGTACCTTTAATTTCTCACCTTATTTGGATATATCATTAAAGGATGTCATGATCTTTTTATCAAATTATATAGGGCTTATAACCTTATAATCCTCCAGTGAACATCAAGTGTCAGCTACTACTATTTCCTTCTTCTATGATGTATCAATATGTGTCTTCTCATGATTGGTCAACTAATCTTTGAATGATATACATATCATATTGATGATTAATTTATGATCTTCTATCACACTCATCTTCTCTTCACAAGAATACTTAATTTATTGAACATCACCATCTTCCTAATTTGCATATTTTTTTTAGCAGTGTTTATAGTTCCTTGAGTTTAATTTATATTGTTCATGGATCATTTACTCCAAATAATGGTTAAATCTTATATAGTTTAAAAGGAATCAATATTTCTATAGAGCTTTAAACATTCATGAATTTTTACTTATAATAACTTTTCCATATTAACACTATTTCTTTCTAACTGGGTGGTCATAGCTGGTATATTTTGAAAAATTCAAAAAGGTATCCCTTTACTCAGGAATATCATCAAGATAATTTCATAATCTCAGAATGGAAATCTCATGTGAGGTAAATGCTTGATCAACATCACAACTTTTGATAGAATACTTGATTTTAGTGGAACCATGAGCAACATTCTCATTAATTTACAAGACTAATTTTTCGACATTGATTATATGTTAAGGAGAACTAAATACTACCTCTCAATTATATAAGATGGATTTCGTAAACAACTTCTTCTCATTATTTGTCCTGTATTCCAAGGTCTTGTTGGATATAGAGTTATTCTCCGTGGAAAGAGAATATTCAACAAAATTACACTTCATTGTTGACATAGGAATGAAAACTAAAATCTTTAACTAAATAGAATAACTGTAGAGTATCCAGAAGTTCTAAAAGATTGTCCTATTATTCAAATTGAATCACCGTATACCACCATGAGGGAGGGGGTGAATCTATTTGTCAAAATTTTATCTTTTTTTCTTGATCTTGTTCGCATGTTGAAAGGAAATATTTTTAAACCTATATGATGGATATGTTAGATAATTAAAATAGTCATATGTAGATGGAAATTTTTTTTACTTTGTTCAACAATGAAGGCTATATATTTGGAGCATTGACCGATAGGTTTCCAATCATGCCTAATTCCACAAGTCACCCCAAGCTACAGATTACAATGGTTTAGGCACAATAACTCTATCCTAGGAACACTATCTAATGGTTCAATGATGGATCACTTCTTCCATCGGATCACTTTTGTTGGCTTGCCCCAGCATAAATCCTTGGAAGAGGTTACACTAAGTTTATCGACATGATGTTCTCTTCAGTAGATAGGAATTTAAGGGTTTTTTTCATATTGATCTTATTACTTTTCTTTCATAGAAATCCACTAATGATTACCTTTTATATATAATAATAATCATTAGTGAAACAATTGAATGACCTAAAAAGATATTATTCTTATCATACAGAATGAAAATTACCTATTTTATTATTCATGTAATGATGGCTATTTCACTTGGCACCATTTGAATCATTTCTCCTTATTTCTTTTCATATCTGTATTTGATCATTCGTGTTGAAATTTTATTCATCTGTTATCTTCTACCTCTTCTTGGGGATGTTGACAAATATTTAACTCAATTGTACCCTTTTGATGTATTCATGCAAGAATTCATATTCTATTCACTCCTTCTTATTCTTCACACATGTTCAAAAAAAATTCATTCTTTAAATATATTCATGTGTGCTTGTTTATTCAATATTGAATGCACAATTTACTACATCCTTCTTTGGTAAAAACCCCAATGGGTATATGTATTTTCACCCACACACACTGCCTCCTCTATTCATCCCTTCCAATTGTTTCATCACATGTTCACAAACATGTACAACCATTGTTGAATTCGTTCCTGCATCAACACCATTCACTTATCCTTTTCATGCCGACCACAACCCTTGAAAATAATAAACAGATAATGGGGTGATTACCCTCGTCTGAGTAGAGAATAATCAGTTCTCCATCATGCTATGGATGAGCGGGTCCTCTAAAAATAGTATGTTCTATCCATCTAAAAGTAAGGGACATCAATTCAAAGGGTGTGCAGTCTTCAAGATGCTTAGTGAAATCATAGGCTCAATGATCATTAAGGAAAATTCACGAACCTAGAGGGTTTCATGTACCTCAATTCATCATAAATCCAAGGGAGATGTTTTGCGCTATCCCTTTTCTATAAGGAGTGTGGTTCATCGCAACCATATTCGAGAGTGTGTTTAACAAAGTCAAAGGTCATGTGAGATCTATACCTCGCAAATCTTTGAAGGTTTACTGTTCTCTTTATTTTACCTTTTATAAATAAAATATTGAGTATTTTCATTGATTTTGGTAGGAGCTCTCGAGATTGTTATGGTAGTGGGTCCATGTAGGCTTGGGGGCTCTTATTTTATAGAAAATGAAATTTTCTATTCCACATTCAATTATCCACACAATATGTTCCTGAAATACTACCTTGAATAACTAAGATCATTGTTTCTTTAAAATATTCAAACTTGTGTTTGAGATATGACGAGATTCTCAGTGTGTTTCCTTTTTGAGTGCATTGTTTTTTTCACTGATCTCTTGTAAGAATTAGATATTTTCATTTATTCTTCTGTCAAATCCTTTCTCGAATATGCATTACCTTAACAACTCTGTTTCCCTCAAACAATCCATCTTCATTGATATTTCTCATTCATGCAATATTATCATTTCATGAATGGTCACTTAATGATCATGTATCCCTCATGATCATAATATGATCATACATGATGGTTTTATCGTGGTTCTTCATCAACATCCACAATTGGATGATTCATCGGCATGTGCTGAATTAGGAGGAGGATGACTCTAGGGGTTTAGAAACTACAGTGCAATCAGACGTCCCTCATTTAAATATGTAAGTCTTGGGGTGATGGAAGGTGTTGATGAGATTGTGGAGCATGGATGATATGTGCATCCAGGATTTCTTTTGCGTTTTTCTGTTGTGAACAATACCTACATTCTCTTTCCCACATTGAATTGGAGATGAAACATTGAAAAAGTTTTTCAATTATCATGTCCTAGCATCTAACTAGATTCATCCTACCCCCCTCACAGTACCCCCCGATACTGTTTTCACTTCATTTTCATTCGACACCCACTGTCTTCATGGGACTTATCCCACATTATTGATTCATTCTATGTGCCCACTCTGCCACATGCATGCATGCCTGGATGGCTTCCCTGGGCACAAGATCACACCTATGGTCTCATATTGGGCTTAGTATTTGGCCAGTGGTCTGGCTCTAGTTTAGTAATTAAATAAACATATAAAAACAATTCTGAGTATATAGTGAATGGACACCTTCATATTAAAAAACCATGAATGGACATATCTAATTTTCTATTTATTCTCTAACATCATCCACATCATGAAACTCATATGATTCCTTTCATTTTTCATTTTAACACTCAAATTCTCCCTCTTCATTGTCGTAAACATTTATCACACCCGACACAACATCTTTTGAATATTGGATCAATGTATCAATTATCTAAAATTCCATTCTCTATTAATGATGGAGTATTCCATGATGTTGACCAATATTAGATACTATTGACAATATATACAACTCCATGCATGTATTTTACATAAAATAAACAGCTTAGATCCAATATAAAAGGGAACAAACTATTCTATAAGTGTGATGAAAAGGAAACCATGTCCAGGATTTCATGGGATAGAATAAATCTATGAATGTTAAATGGAAAAATTTTATTGATATGGGACACTATGAATAGAATGGTTTGATGAGTCAAAAAAATTCCTCATAAAAGGACACTAGAGAAAGCACAAACTAATGTGATCAGTACAGCTAAAGTTGATTTTTTGAATTATGTGGCTAAATTTACTTTAATCATATAATCTTGTTTAGATAATTCTTTATTTGACTAGAGATCATTGCACTCATTTATATCTTCCAAGTTTAAATAATAAATAAATATTTCAATTATACTGAAAAAGTGGTTATCCATCCAAACACCTAAGGGAAGTATCAGTGAACAATTGATGTGAAATGAAATTCTAATTAAGGAATGTAAACATGATTTATATACTGATCTTATCATCACACATATTTTTGAATTTGACATAATCCTACGTATGGATTGGATTTTGATATATTATGTGAAAATATATTACAAGAAGAAGGAAATTACAATTTGTGGGGAAGGTGTAGAATCACATATCTTCATAGGAGAAGCATCACGACATGATTCTTAGGTTGATCCACCCTAGTGGAAATAATGTTATCAATTCATGAGATAGATGAGAACGTAATATCCATGGGTGATGAAATATATAATTAAATTGGGGCCATATATTTTTTTCAAATAATATATTGATGTATTTTCAAAGGACATACATTGACATCCTTTTGAGTGGGAAATTATGTTTTCTACTGATTTAATTCGTAGTGAAAGGCCTATATCAGAGACTCCTTATGTAATAGCCACATTGGAATTAGTTGAGATAAATAAAAAACAAGAGGAATATACTTCTAAAGAATTTATCATATATTTTTTTCCTATCCAGATATCCCTTATTGTTTTTTTCAGAAGAAATTTTGATCCCTGACGTTGTGAATTGACAATAGTGAAATCAATTCAATTATAAAAAAATAGCATGCATCCCATAGATCAAGTTGATGATTTATTTTTTCAAATTCATAGAGCCTAATATTTTTCAATGATTTATGATTGATATTGAAATCTTCAATAGTGTTTGAGGAAGGAATGTTTTCCAAATAAAAAAAATTTGAAATAGGAATAGGAAATATGAGTTTATAGTATTTCCTTTTTCACTGACTAATGCACCATATATAATCATGGTAATAATTAATCGAGTTTTAATGAAATAATTTTATGGATTTGTTGTGATATATCATGGTGATATATTGGTATTAACAAAATGTTACTAATATCATGACATTATTTTTCATATTATTTAGAAGACTCCGAGATGAAACAAGTTATATGTGATGTTTAGCAACTATGAAATCTGACATCAAACAATTTCTTCTCATGGCCATATTTTATATATGGATGGATTTTTAGATGATACAACAATGAATGCATAGTTCAGGAATTTCGTACTCCAACAGATATAATTTATGTACACCATTTTATTAGTTCTAAATATTATTTACAGTATTTTGTTCTGAAATTCACCTGATTGGAAAACCTATTAACCAAACATACTTATAAGGGGGTTAATATTGTATATACCAAATAACATTATGAATTTTTAGATTAATTTTTGAATAGTTTAATGAAATATCTAACCATGTCTCTACCATCATGAAGTGGATAATTTTTTATTTATAGCGTTGCATCAATGAAATGACATGGTTGTGTCCTTAGGTAGAAGGATAAAGTTATTGAATATGAATCAATACCATTTAACACTCATAAAACTTATTCCAGCCCATTATCTTGTGTTAGAAGCAATAATTTCATCATAGAAGATATATGGAGATTATATTTATGGTGAAATATGTGAGATATATATAAATGTTTTGAGTTTGAAATATATATTCTCACAGAAAGAACTAAACATAATGAAATGGTGATGGATTGAACTACACAAGGATTAATATTGTATAACAAACTACCACCAAAGGAAGTTGAATAAGATAGATGACACATTAATAAGGAAGGATCATGAAGTGCTAAAAAACAAGGATTGAATAGGATCCCATGTACATTAATCTAGAGAGGATGGACATGGGAATTATAAATGAAGGTGAAACTTCATTAATTTTTCAATTGGTTTCTTAACCATATTTATTGTAATGAATTTATAGTCTTTAGTGTGATGGTGAAAATAAAAAAAAATTCTATGAATGTTGAGATATTTCAATACATCATCTGTGTGGATGGAATTATGAATGTGGCAGAGAGGATGTATGTTCCCTCTATAACTGAGAAGAAATTGGGTATATTGGATGATTCTTAAAGATGAAATTTTAATATACACATTTTTATAACATAAATGTATAAATATTTTATGGAAAATTTATGGTTGGATAATATGATTTTTAATGCTTATGATTATGTATCAATATGTCTTGTCCGTTAGCAAGTGAATAAAAAAAGGAAAAATCCAAGAGGGGTCATGAAATCATTTCCCATTACTAAATAGAAGTGGGATGAAATTTCTATGTATTTTGTCAATATATTACCATAAACTACAAGGCAGAATGATGAAATATCTTAAATTATTGATTGGCATACCATGTATGCATATTGTTTCACACTAATGGAAGATTTTTCACTTGAGCACCTTCCACGAATAGATATTTATGTTGTTGAAAGACATCAGGGAGAACCAATTTTAATTGTGTCTTATCATTACTCATGACTTACAAAAAACAAGAATATTATGTCAGAAAGATTATGATACTGAGATTTATTTGAGTACTACATATCACCCACAAACTAACGAGAAATCATAGTGGATGATTGAAAATTTATAATATTTTTTTAGATTGATCTCACCTGATTTTAAATGTACATGGGGAAATATTTACCATTGATATAGTTTAATTATAGAAATTTTTTCCATTCAAATATTCAAATGAAACAATCTACAGAAAGACAGGAAAATATATTTTGTACATCATCAAGTTGGGATAATGATTGTGATATAAATATTGTTGGGCAAGACATTGAAGAGGAAAAACAGTGAAGGTAAATATTATCAAAACAAATATCAAATAATCTCTAATTTGGAATAATATCTATAACTATAATCAAATAAAGGGTTTGGAATTTGATATTGGAGATCACATTTTCTTGAATGTATCTTCATGTATAGGTATTATAAGAATTAGGATGACAGGGATTCTATGCACCATGTAAAGTTGACCCATTATAATTATAGAGGGAGTTGGAGAGAAGGAATTTTTTTTGGAAAATTTCACCTTTATTTTATAATGTACACAATGTGTTCCACCTCTTATTCTTATGAAAGTACATGCTAGACCCAACACAAGAACTCCCTTCTAAAATAATATATCTTGAATGTACATTATCTTATTATTAGGAGAATATCTATATCTTCACAACTAATGAATTAGTTTTTAGGAATTATATTACTCATATTATTACATACATGAAAATTTTTTAATGTAAATTTTCATATAATTTTCATTCATTCTTTGTTATGGGGGTTTTCCATAAATTTTGGAGGAATATGTGGGTTTTCAAAAATTTGGCCAAAACGTGAGCCCCTTTCCAAATATAAAAACAAATTTTATAACTCTTTGAGTTTAAAATTTTTACATCCATTCCAATTACCAATTGAAAAATATGGTACATTAAAACCATCATATACATTAGGTCCTCTTATGAGTCCATAATAATGATGGATTTGTGTTTTTTATGAAGGTTTTGGGCCAGCCCGAAATCTCTTTTGCTTCCTTAAATATTTTTTAATTATTTTACATCTAATTAATTTTTATCTTTGCTCATTGATTCCAAGTCTCACCCGAGACCACTTACTCAAGGTTCACACCCATTCTCTCCACCCCAAATTTGAATCTCAATTAAATCGGGAATGTGAGAGAAACTTTTCTAGATTTCAGAAATCATCCAGATTTGAAGAGGTAAATTCATCCATTCATAACTCCATCTATTTTTACTCTTTTTATCCCATTCTGATTCCAATATTACAAACTCAGTCTTATTATAATCTCACATTAATTTATGGTTGTTTTGAAATTTAGATACGAGTTTATTTGGGTCGTTTTCTTAATGATTCTCTTCTGTAAGTGATTCTATGTTCATTTCTTTCCTTCTCTTTAGGGTTTCCTCACTCTTCCTTTAATTTATAAGGTGTTAAAAATTTAGTGTTCATACCTAGTTATTGATTTGGGGACTTTGTGGTGATGTATTTTTGTTTGCGTTCATTTTCATACCCTTGTGGTAAAGAGGAGATGTGGTTGATGTTTCACACAAAGATTCAAGGGTTTTTACTGAAAAGGTAGTTGGTTCCATGGGTAATAATTTTTCTGATGAAATAGAAATCTTGATTTACATGTTTTGATGTTCCTAATATACTTATTTTCGTGTGAAAAGTTTTTTTGATGGATTTTCATAAGTGTTTAATTTTATAGTTGGATTATGGCTTGAAATTAGCTTATTTTCATGGGTGTCTCTTGGGGTAATCATTGTTTGAATTTTATAACATAAAAAAGTTACTTATTGGGGTTTAATGGGGCATCCAATTATATTTTTGTAAGGCCTTACTGTCATTAGAGACTTGAAATAGAGTTTTTGAATGGGTCCATGTTTTAAAGTCATGTTGTACTTCTTGGAATTGTTTTATGAAAATGTGTGTTTTTCATTAGTGTCTTTTGTGGTGTTAATTGAGGTATTTTTATAACACATTGGAGTATATTAAAAAATATTTTAGGGCATTTAATTATTCTATGTATTGTTATATGAATGATTTTGTAATTTAATGAGGGATTTGATATTGGTTTTGTGTGTGAAGCATATTTACAACCCTTGGAATTGTTCTATGAAAATTGTTAACGTTTTTCTTGGATAAACAATGTGAGAAAAGAGATTATATGTATAGTTTGGTGCGATTGTTCACCAAATATGGGTTTTTAAACTCTATGGTTGTTATTTTTGATATCAAATATTTATTTATAATTTTTTATGTGTTGACTTGGAAAGAGAGCTACAAAACATGGTTATGGGATGTTTTATGTGAGGGTGTTTTGAAAAATGAATTTTGATGATTAAAGAAGTATTATATGATTTTTGAGTGGTTTGTTATGTGAGTTAACATTCCTTTTAATGGTTTTATATACTTGTTTAATGGATTATTGGATTTGTTAACGAAATGTGAAAAGTGTTGTGGGCTATTTTTTTTAGAATGATTTCAAAATGCATAGGAATAAAAAAGAGGATTTTGTGACTTGTGTAATGTACATGTGGGATGTTTGGTTAAATTATGATGTTGAAAGGATAATTTCATCTGAAACATATTTTTCTTAACTTGTGGAACTTGTTTGAGCTCTAGTGGAAACCCATGTATCCATGTGGGTGGATGTGTACTAGTATGATAGTGAATCCGTGGGGTTTGTCCTTAGTTTCATGTATCAAGATTGACGATTAGAATAGTAAAAAATCTATGATTATGATGATTGGGTACCACTATGTTGTTTTTATGTTTCTTACTAGTATCTCTTGTATGAGAACAGACATTATGATGGTTACTCTCACTAAGATACGAGGTACCTAGGACCCATAATGAGATAGTGTCTAGGGGTTATTTTCTGTTGCTTGTACTCATTAGCTACGTTGTGCTTACTTTTGGCAGGGAGTATAGTTGTCTGGGAAATTTAGCAGTGTTGAAATTATTTTTAAAAGTGTTGATTCTTAATGATATCCCACTTGAAAACTGTATTAATTTTTAAGTTGAATCCTTAAAAAATTGTAACTATCATTTTTGTTTATAAAAACATATACGATTTTTTACATTACAATGTAAATCACATGGAATATATTCGCGGTGGTATCCTACTGGGATTTTTCTCAAACCCTACATACACCCTTGGGTATAAGTAGACTTCATTATTATTTTTTCATAAGTTGGGTATAGTCTTTAGTTAAAATGGTTCATGTTTCTAAGAGTTTCATGGTGGTGAAGTCTTGTAGAGATAGCTTGAGGGTGGTTCCCCTGTACATGAGGGTTCTGGGGATATTACCTTTTGTTATTGTACCATTTTTATAGTCTTGTTGTGTTTTTTAAAACTATTAAAGTCATTTCAAAATGTTTTTAAAATTTTGTTTGTTTTGAAAAATCCTGATTCATTTTATTTGATTCATTTGTTGTTTAATGTTTGTAATGTCGGGTAAATCATTCCCAATTCTCATTTTAGGATTCCCTGGAACATGTTCTTGCCCATGGAGATCGAAAATTGTCTAAGGGCTTGGTCATGGGCAGGTTTTGGATCCAGATTTAGTGGAAACCATTTTTGGTTCGTGAAAAAATGGTATCAATGTTGGTTCAAGTTAACTCTTTGGGTCATTTTATTTGGGGAAGAGTCAGGATAGTCCAGATTTTGGATTGTCATGACATGGTGTTCAAGTTATAGATAGTGTTCTTGATCACCACACCTCATGAAGGGATTCACATTTCTTGGGGATGTTGGGATTTATCTAAGTCCTTTTGTTTTCAAGGTTTGATGATGATTAGGGGAAATGAAAAGTGAGTTGAGTTAATGGTATCAGTGAGATTGTAGTGTATGGAATGATACGGGGATCCGGGAATATTCCCAAGAATACTATCTATAATGGTTAAGTGTTTAGAATATGTCTTCCAACCATATTTCCAAATCACACACTATATTTATTTTCCTCTCACGTTATCTTGGGTTCTATAGTTTTGGAATCTTTGAACTTTGGTTTTAATGTGACTTTGTTTTATGAAGATTAATGTTTTTGTGGAATGATTAGTAAATAAATATGGAATGGTTTTATTTATGAAATGGTGGAGTTAAATTTTCATAATTTTTTTAAATTGGAAAATGGTGTGCTTACACCTATTTTAAATGTAGTTACTTTATTGAAGTTGGTTTTGAAAAAGTGGTTCCCATATAGTTTTCTAAACAATCAAAGTAGGTTTTAATGTGATTAGATGTTTTGAAATTGATTTGAATAACATGATTGTTTGTTTTTATAAAAATGGACGCGTCTTTATAAAATGTTTTTAAGATGATAAATGGTATTTTGATCTCGTGGCTAGTGGTATTGAGAAAAATGATGTTTCGGTTAAATGTTTTGGTTATGAAAAGTGTAATGAATCTTTGTTTTAACCTTTGGTATTTCTAGGAGTGACCACATTCCTGGTGTTATATGGGATGATGGATTTCTGATGGCCCGAATGGATTAGTGTTGGAAAGGGTATGAGGAGGGTGCCTAGTGTGGCGTACAAACATGCATGTGTGAGGCCCATGGGGTACCATTGGTGCATATTCCAACTGATGAAATATTTTTTTCAATGAAATGTTTTAAAAGAAAAAATTGTTGTCTTGATGTTTTTTTGGGATGTTGTATGTTATTTGTTTTTGTAAAAGGATGATGTAGTGGGATATTTTTATTCCAACAACCCCACATGTACGAACCATGTTTTTCATTTTTGTTTGATTGGTAACCTGTGTAGAAGGACCAGATATTATTCTATTCTATGATATGTTTCACAACACCTTTACGTTGGTTACCTTCATGTGATTAGATCTAGTTTGTGGCATGTTTTTACCAATGGAAAATCTTGTTTGGTTCTTTAGGATCATTCATTGGATAAGGTACACCCCCATTAAGGGTTAATACATAACTGAAGTGCAACCCGGAATGATTCTCAATTATAAAATCCACCAATTGATCAATATAAAGAATCTTTTATCGATCATTTTTGAATGAGTCTACACACATTCGTTTCTTTTAGTTTTGGATCCTCTTGTAGCGAGAGAGTACTCATGGGAGGTTGAAAGATACCTTAGATTCTTATGATTCCTGATTCGTCGAAGGTTGAATTGGTCTGGGGTTGTTAGTGTGGACGACTGTGTCGACGGTGTCTAAGAGGGCCTATGGGTTCTTCATAGTTTCTGTGAAGTATGATTCCATGTTAAACCACTATTTTTTGGAATCTTGTCATGAGAAGCTATTGTGGACACTCTATGGATTTGTGTGTTTTTTAGGGACATTCCATATTGTCTCATTACATGTATTGTTTCTATTAGTCACAATTGTAATGTTCGGTGATGCCTTGTGATGCCATGTTCTCGTCTGACCGTAAAGGTAAAGGTCGTACGATCCTCTGCGAGTATCTGTTATGTTGGGATTAGCTATCCCTTGGAAAAATGTTAAAATCATTTATTTTAGAGTAAGTTGTTTATATGAATCCTTTCCTACTATTGTTTATCACCCAAAGTAGAAAGGAATGATGATTGTTCATCTTCTATGACCATGTTATGGTGAAATATTGGGTTATGGTATAGATATTTAGGAATTTTTTATGTCATGGTAAAATCATCATGGATTGTGGTGTAGCTGTTTGTATCACCGGAATAAGAAGTTTTGTTCAGGTGGTTTCCAAATTATAATTATGACGTCGAAGATGCATCAATCATTTGAGCTCCAACCAAAGGTCCCTGAGAGAAGCTGTCACGTAGTGAGGGGAAATCCTAGGGTCAATCAAACCCTTGTACAATGTCTTAGAATTAGTATGATTGATAGGAATATTTTAAACCCCTTGTGTCTTCTTCTTATTCCATTTGTTCCTATTTGGTGGTAGAGGACGGACGACCCCATTTCTATGTAGTATCCTGAGTTCATATTTTCCAGTATTGGATTTGACTAGGTATTTGGATAAAGTATTGAAGTTTGGCTAGACATTTTAGGTGAAAAGTTTCCTCATTGTTAGTAGAGAACATTTCCTAAAAACCATGTTGATTAAATGGTCCTCACTGTAAGCGAATGGTTTTCCAAGCCGTGCAGACTAACCATGAGTCAATCCAAACTCTTTAAATTTGGGGTTATTTCATTACTGTCCTGGGAAGGTCGGTTAATATGGTTGGTTATTATGGTGGGGAGATTCAATATGAGTCTTATTTGTATTATTTTGTTATGGTCTGATGGAAGTATACCCCTTGAATTGAGGAGTTCATTCAGCCCCCCCCCCCACCCACCTTGTTATTATCATGAATCTATCTCGAGAAAATTTAAGTTTTCTATTATTGTGGGGAGACCATTTTTGTCTACCAATACTAGTAACTGAGTTAGGTCCATGGTCGTGGAATAGCGGGAGGTAGTCTCAATCAAGTTTATCTAAATACCAACATCTTCATGGGGTAAACATTGATTTTGGAGAGTACCCAACAGTTCAGTTAAAGAAAAGTAAGTGTAACCTAGTTTGTTGTTGTTGTTCGTATGGGTAGATTACCTGAGTCTTGTTTATATAGTGTTTTAGGAATTTACTTTTTGAGGTAGTGTCTGAATGTTCTTGATTATTTCTGGAAATTAATGTATATTTCGGTTTATAAGAGTATTCCTTCAGTAATTGATCACTAGAGGTGTTTTGGCCTTCTAGGTGTAGATAGAACATGGCTAAAGAGTATATTCTTGGTCTATCAGTAGGATTTGGTTTTTACTTTTTGGATTTTTGAGGATTTTTGGGGGTAGAATGTTTTAAATTTGAGAGAATTGTCACATCCTTTACTTCTTTTAAATTAATTTTTCATTTAATTTTTATCCATGATTTTAGGGGGGTTTCAATTCATTTTGGTGGAAATGGTGGGTTTTCAATATTTGGGCCAAACCGTGAGCCCCTTTCCTGATTTAAAAATAATTTTTTTCTTTTATAACACCTTCATTTTCAACATTTAACACCCATTCCATTTGACAATTAGAATAACATGGTATATTAAAACCACCATAACCATTTAGACATCATATGAATCAATAATAATTATGGATTTGGTTTTAAATATTATGGTGTTTGGAAAACCCAGAATCCCATTTCTTTCTTTAAATATTGGTTTTTAATTCATTAATATTGCATTTGATTTTTATATTTTTTCAGGGATTCGAACTATCACCCAATCCCACTTACCCACAGTGCGCTCCCATTCTCTACATCCCCAATTTGGAGAACATTTGTGTAATGAATTTTGGTGAAAATTTTCATTATTTCATAAATCTACCAGATTTGAAGAGGTAAATTGATCTATTCATAACTCCTTCTATTTTTAATCTTTTTCTCACATTCTAGTTCATACATGACCTCCTCATAATTATTCATTCCTTGCATTCATTTACAGTTTTTTGAAATTCATATACTGGTGTATTTAGGTTGTTTTCTTCAATATTTATTTGGTTTAGTGTTTCTCTCTTCATTACATCCTTCCTCTAGGGTTTTCTCCACCTTTCAAGAATTTATAGTGTTTCCAAAAATTTGGGGTTCATACCTAGGTAATGATTTGGGGTATTTTTTGATGAAATATTATGGTTTTGGGGTTTATTTTCACTTTGTTGTGGTGTAGAAGAGGTGTGTTTGAGGTTTCACACAAATACACAAGGTTTTTAACTCCAAGGTTAGGTGGTTACATGTGTAAGAAATTTTTTATGCGTTATGTTTCATGAATTACTAGTTTTAATGTTCATCATATTCTTCTTTTGGTGCAAAAACCAATTTTGTTGGATTTCCATAAGGGTTTAATTTTATAAGTGCATTATGGCTTGAAATTTGGTTCTTTTTATCAGTGACTCTTGGGGTAATGTTTGAGTGTATTTTATAACACATGAAGGTCAATTATTAGTGTTTAATAGTGATAAAAATTCAGGTTTGTTAAGGCTGTAGTGTCATGTGGGCCAGGAAATGGGCATTCGAATGGGTTCAAGGTGTATAACCATGTTGTACTTCTTAGATGTGATTTAAGAAAACATTTTTTTTCATGTGTGTCTAATATAGTGTCAATTGATGTATTTTTATGACACTTGGGGATAGTTTAATAAATGTTTTAATTCATCCCATTATGTTATGGTTTGTTATTATCATGATTTTGTAATTGAATGAGGTATTTGAAATGAGTTTTTTGTGGGAAACATAGTTACACCACTTGGGTTTGTTTTATAAAAATTTTAATGTTTTGTTTGGATAAACAACATGTGGAAAAGGGTTTATATTTATTGTATAGTTGGTATATTCACCTTATAAGGGGTTTTTATTGGTATGGTGGTTATTTAAGAAGTAATATATTTTTTCATATTGTTTTATAATGTACTAAAATTTTTCAAAAAAATGAAAGTGTGCCGCAAAACATGGTTGTGGGCAGTTTTGTGAGAGTGTGTTGTGAAAAATGAATTTTGTTGATGAATCAAATATTATATGATATTTGAGTGGTATTTTATGTGAGTTAGAATGTTTTGTAATGGTTTTTTAAAAAAATTTGAAGGATTTTTGGATGTGTTAGAGTAATGAGAAAAGTGTTGTGGGATACTTTTGTTGTGAGTTTGATTTTAACAATCAATTGATTGAAAAATGGATTTTGGGACTTCTGTGATGTACATGTAGGATGTTTGGTGAACTTGTTACGTGGATATGATATTTTAGGGGGAAATTATATTTCTTATCATATTTAACTAGTTTTATAACAAGGGGAAACCCTATTATCTTTTATGGTGGATGTGTATAAGAATGATAGTGAATCTGTGGGGTTTGGCCTCAGTTTCATGTAAAAACATCGACTCTTACAACACTTGCTAAACTATGATGTTTATGGTTGGGGTCCAACCGGTTATGTGGTTGTTCCCAACTAGTGGCTCAAACAGAAGAACATATATTATGAAGGTTACTCTCCCCGAGAAACAAGGTACCTAGGACCCATAATTTTCTAGTGCCTATGTGTTATTTCCTATTGCTTGTGAGCATTAGTTACATTATGAAAACCATCTTCATATGATAAGGGTGGCTGGAAAATTCAGAAGGTTTGAAATTATTTCTAAAAGTTATTATTATTATGATATCCCACTTAAATACTCTTATAATATTTAATTTTCATCTTTTAAAAATTGTAACATGCATTTATTGTTTATGAAAACATACAAGCGTTTCATCTTTGAATTCTTTTCACATGGAATTTCTTAGTGGTTTTATCTTAATGGGCATTAGATCTCACCCTACATAGTCCCATGTGTGTAATTAGACAGTTATTTTTGTTGTTGCATGTTGGTTAATGTTTTTAGTGTCATTGGTTTGGGATTCATGTAGGTCCATGGTGGTGAAGTCTTGTGGAGATTGCATGATGGTGGTGCCCCATCCAATGAGGATTCTTGGGCTATATACATTTGGTTTTTACATTTGGTATAGTCTTGGTGTGTTGTTTTAAACTATGTAATTATGTTCTTAATTTTTTTAAAAGATTGGTTGGTTTGAAAAATACAGATTCGTTTTATTAGATCCATTTGTTGTTCTATGTTTATAAACTCGGGTAAATAGTTCATAATTCTTCTTTTAGGAAATCTGAAAACTTGTTCCAGCCCTTGGGGATGTGGGAGCCTATGAAAAAAATGATGATGACTAACCAAAATTGTTTTATGATGGAAAATTATTCAAATTTAGAGGATTCTATTTTTGAAGGATGTGATAATGTCAGATCCCAGGTATATAATAATAAATTTTAGATATAATTTAATGCCGGAAAAAATGAGTCTATAGGGAACAAAAAACTATTTATAAATGACAGTTATAACAGACATCTTAAACGTAATTTTTTCTACTTATGTGTTTTAAAATTTTGAAAAATGGATATACACAGTTGTAATTATTAAGAAATTTATTGTCTAATAGGATTAACTTATATTTTTTATGAATAATAACATTACACTTTCGAATAAAAATATGACCCTTATGAATTTTAAATAATGAAAACGAATAGTAACCTCACTCATGAATGTATAAATAAAATTTAAGCACCTTATTAATGAATATATGATATAATAATATCATCTGATATGTATGTTAATATTTCAATAATTAATTATTGGTATTTTTGAGAGTAATAAATATTTAATTACAATTATATAATTAATAAATTGATATAAAATGAAATTATTTTTCATAAATTGTATCTAAAAATATGTATTTTATTATAACATGAATTGAAGATAACATAGTAAGCCCAAAGTAAATATTTTAGAGTATTATTAATTTTTTTTAATTTTAAAAACTGTATTGGAAGATTTGAATTAAAATTAAAATTATCATATTAAGAAAATTATTTTCATAAAATGGATTACATTTTTTAATTCTACACATTGATAAAACGGTTATTGTGAAATTTTGGTATTTTCTGAAATACATGAATTTTAGTGAATACTTAAAGATGGTATTTATATTAGAAATACATTATACGCTAAATAATATATTCCTTGATTATGAGATGATGTATGAAACATATTTTTGAAATCAATTGAACATATTAATGTATATAGGAACAAGAATCTATAGTATTTGATTCATTTATTAAAATAATAAAATAATGAATAGAACAATGAGAAATCACCCATCTCCTCCAGTATTAAAATGTAATGTATCCCACACTTCTCCATAGTCCTCTATGATTTGATGATTTTTAAATATCTTCCCAAATCCTCTTCACTAGTCTATCCCCGTGTTAAGGAGATATTGGTCTTGCCAAAAGACCGAAACCATTCCCCTTGGAATGATTCTCAAGTTGGAGTATTCAAGATGTAAAATAGACTTCATTTTAAACTTATTTTCAATTCAGGTTCTTTATTTAATTATTCTCTCTTCACATATACTATCCTAATGATCATCATAAATATAAAACCATTTATATAATAGAATTAAATCATGTTAATTGAATATACATCATCATTCTCATTACAATCCCTCTTTTAAATTAAAACAATATCATCGTATATGTAGGGACAATTTATAACATTCTTGGATGATGAACATTATTTCATAAATTTATTCTTCATGTATGGTAGTGATAAAAAATTTAATAGTTAAAAAATACTATAATTTATTTATTATAACCATTCTTCTGTTTTGAAAGAAACATATTTAAATAATATTAAAACATAACGAACAATGAGTTTGTTGTGATCAATAACCATTATATTAATGTAAATTATGATCTATAAATGTCTTATATAATGATTGATCCTCATACGATATAAAAAAATTTATATATAACCATTTACCCTTATTTATGTTCATTAATAAATTATAAATTATGTTGCATAAAATTATACCCATTCCACATGAACATGCATAATAATATAAAATATACTGATCGTGAGAAATAAGCAAACAAATTCTCCTGAGAAATAAAAATATATCTACCAAGTCTTCAAAAAGCACATCAATGAACATATTTTAATTATAATAAAAATAAAAAATGTAGATAAGGTTCTGAATTAAAAAATTAATGTATTTAATATGATTATTTAGGATGTTAAGGTCATGTGTTGAACATATTCAGATATAATTTAAGGTTTTTCTTCTCAAAATGCCATTTTAAATTGGGTTGTGCTTTTTACCTCTAGAGAACAATATAACCCTCTATTTACATTATATATTTCTTATAAATTATTTCTATATGTTCCAAAATCCTGAATTATGATAAATTAATCTTTATTCTTGAATAGAATACATGTTTTAAAAGGGCTCCCCTCTCAGTTCATAATGTTTATCAATCCCGGTTAGAGAGAACATCCTGATTTAAAAAAAATTGTCATGTTCACTCTATAATCTGTTTTAATCGATAATTATTTTTATAAAATAAGTAATTTTATCATGGAAAAATAAATTATTTAATTTATGGTTTTATGCATCTTTTTTAAGAAATAACTCTTATTTTTTAAGTAAAATTGTATTGCCGTCAAGAATTTTCCGATGACTTTTTAGAGAATTTAATATATTCAAAAACCCATGTAGAATCTTATATTTTATTGAGATTTTTCTTTTTTTGATCATCATATACATAATTTTATTAAATGTTTTATGATTATTTCGGTTTTGGATATTCTATCTTGATACCATTAAGCCCACTAATCATAATGATTAGTGATTATATCGGTAGATTGGGGAAAGTTATATCATATGTTCTTTTTTTATACCCATTCAGCTAATGAATGAATTAGTCCTAAAAAGTGAAAGGTGGGGTCTTCTATATCCCATATATGCATCTGTAGGTCTCATGAGGTATAATATAATTTGGTGTTGGCTGAGGCCTTAAGCTAGTATTTTCAGATGTCTTTGTTGATGCATTTATTATATGTTTTAGATGCATGGAATTTTTCATTCCCCCACTATTATATAATAAATTGATAAAAAATTATATTTTTGACTTGTAGAATATCCATGACTAAGTTTAATTATCTTATCATTAGTTATATTGTTTTTTTACTCATCTAACATTCATTCTAAAATATTCTCAAGTTTATTTTTAATGGAATGTGTTTTTATTTGTTCACCATGCCGAATGTTTTAAATTATGATAACATATGATGTATTACATACCCTTACCTGGAATCTAATCTCAACCATTTGTAATGCTTTTACACATTACGTGAATACAAATATAAATTTGAATGACTTGTTTGGAAAATATACGAGTTTATGGGTTTTTCTAACAGTGTTACAATGGTGTTTTTTCTGTTAAAATTTATGGTATATACTATGTATCAATCTAATTTTCCAAAAAAAAACTAAACTATTTTTTCCTTTGGGATTCTTAGTCCTTGTAAACATACAAATGTATTAATATAATGAAACATATCCATGAAAATGGGGTTGAGGTCCTATCAATAAGGTTGTAACATAATGAGCCTCAGTTCTTGAGATGAGTACGTTTGAGTATGTTATGTGGTTTCTATGTAGTTTTTTCATATCATGGAAGAAACAAAATGTGGTTTTATTTGTGTAGTTGTGTTTATCATTGGATGGTTTCGAGATGGGTCTTACCTCTCATTTTGGCTCTAACTAGATCATTTGATTAGACAATTTTCATTTTGTTTCTAACTATTGTTTTGGGTTTTTTAGGGAAGCTAAAAAGTATGTTTGTAATCACCCCAACATGTTATTTGAGTGCATGTGGTGTTTCATGAGTAGACCACATTCCGTTCTGTTGATTCATAAGATGACCAGGAAAAGTCAGAGCATAGTGAGCTAAGCTAGGTATGGTTCTTACCGGAGCATGCCTGATGATCCTTATAGCAGGTGAATTTGAGAGTGTTCTATCCTAATGAGTATGATAGATGATATTCTAATTTTATTCTGGTTGGAATATATATTTTTCACTTTTTACAGATGTTTTAATTTGGTTTTGTAACGATTTCTACATTCATTTCTTTCTAGTTTTATATTTTTATTCAATATTTTTGGGTGGTTTATATTAGTGTGTTATTATAAGTACCTTAGGTTAAAGCCTCCAATTTGTGTGAGATTCTAGTAGTTAATAGACAAAAACCACTATTATATATAGGTGGTCTTTGGGATTCACATATCGAGGCTCATTGGGTCGGGTAGTGACATAGATTAATTTTTAATAAATATATTATTTATGAATATATGCTCGAAAAATATAGATTATAATTAAATTCATCTTACATGAAATCAATACTAATACAATGATATATCATTTCATGGATCATGTGGGAATATTCATAAAAAAAGATCAATGAACACATAACATTTTGTAGATTAATAAGATAAAAAATTAATGGAAATGGTAAATTCTATGTTATCTATCTCAAGTCATTCAGTTGGATTTTATAGAGATTATTTATTATAATTGTTCCCTAGAAAACATTTGGTTTTTAATTAATGGGTAGTCTAATACAAATATAAATTATTAAAGAATAAAAAATATGTCCTTACTTATATTATTTTTAGGGATTCTAAGAAATTGTAAGAGTATGTATAAAAACAAAGGAAATCATGGTTATCTATAGTGTTAATTGAATATAATTCTTATATATGGGGTAGTATATATATTATATATATATCCTTGTATATTATAGATATTTATTATTTCCTAATATTGTTTTACCACATATTGATTCAATCATTGTTGAATGATGGATTACCATTGTATATATGAAATAATAAATTGATGAATCATTCCCAAATTTTATATTTTAATAAATGATACATTTATTTATGTTTATAAATATAGAAAACAACAGATAATAAAGAAAACATGGATTTGATTTATATAATTATATATTTTAACTTCCTAATATTGAATACAAAAGGTAAAAAACTACTCATAAGGTGGAATGAATAACAGTTTTATCCTTTTCTAATCCTAGTTTGATAATGTTGTCATGTTCAATATAATAAATTAAAATTTTCAAAATCAATCAAACATCCAAACAAGAGAAATAGATAGTAAAAAATGGAAAAATTATTAATGTGTTCACCATTTAGGGAAACATCCAATGATCAGACACTGATGATGGTTTGTTAATACAAAATTATCAACGCAAAACTAAATTTATGGTCAAATTCAATTGGGTATTTTCCCTCCATTTCATGATTTGTGTGTCTATAATTTTTTTAGGGATTTATATACATCATCCCTCAGGAAAAATCTACAAAATCATCTGTCCTTCAATACGTTGTAGGGATTTCTTATATATTAAACGACATAATGATAACATTCATAAAAATTGAATTTTTACTATGATTTTCATTGTTAAATCCCAGATATGATTCTCCAATACAATCAATGGTATCAATAATCCTCCCCAATATGATTTTTATAAATTAGTTGTTTTAGTGTTCTTGTGTTAATGTGTCTCTGGAAATACTTATAACACATTTATTAATGGATAATCATTGAATATTTTTTTGATAAAATAATAATTAAATAAAATTAGTTTATATTATTCCCAATGTTTAATTTATTTATGGAGATATGTTTTTTTGACCCCTTAATGGATTCTATTCATATATACTCCTTTCATGATATTCTATCATGGGGTTTTAATTCATAATATTTAATTAATGTCTATCTATGTAAAAATACTCCACGATTGTAAATTAAATAAATAAATTTCATAAATCAATTTGATATTATATTAATATCCTACATGGTTATCAATTATATCATTAGAGAAATATATTTAAAAATAAGATAAAAAAACTCTTCTCATAATGTTTAAATTTTCCCTTTATAAGAAACAATTATGAATAATGACATTCCATTTAATCAATCATTTGTATCTACATAACATTTTTCATTCAATGCTCAAATAATTTCACCACCTTTTTCAAAAAAATTATGAATACACATAATAATATTTTTAAAATTTGAAACCTATTCAAATATCCAAACATCATAAAAAAACTACTACATTTTCATTTGTTACATAAAATTAATCCTTAATGAAAAAATTTCACCGAATTTCATAAATTGTTCAAGAACAAGCTACCATGTGTTTATCTAATGAAAAGAAATCCCCATAAAACAATTTTTTAAATTAATCCTTTATTGTAGTTATGTTTTTAAAAATTCATCATCGACCAATATAATTGGATAAAATTTATATTTGATATAGAATGTAAAGATACTTGAAAAATTTAGACTTCAGATAATGTTTTCAATTCAAAAAATAATTACATGAATGATTTAAAAAAATATTATAGTTTATGAAAACATTTGAATCATTATAATATTGATTACTTTTTTGTGTCATCATCTTATAACATTAAACAAAGTATTAATCTCAGAAAAAAATAAGATGTAGACTAAAATAAGATAATTACACAAAAACATTATCTATCAAAAAATTTCATCCCCTTCCTTAAATCCTTATCTTGATATATGAATATATTATATTAAATGTAATTATTAATGTCTTCAATTCGAAATATCTCTACCAATAGGTTTTATAGAAATCTAAATGTAAAATCAATATTATAGACACATTTTTCAATGAATTTTTATAATTATAATATTTGATCCAACCATATTGTTCTTATGTTAGAAATAATCATTTTCAAAAACATGAGTTGATGGGTGGTTTTTTTTCCTCATAAGAAACCCTCATATGATAACCTTGAGGTTATCAATGTAATAATAATTTCATTCCACATCAATCTCATCATACACTAAAATTTATAAATTTTGCCCCCCTTAATGAGAGAATTCATCTATAATTACATTTTTTTGGATTGAATAATAGAATTATGCCTCTTCATAATTGATCATACATGAAATATAATTTTCATTTAAATTTAAAATATTCATAAGCATTTTCCTCTATAATGAAAATCAAGAAGGGGAAGAACCAAAAAAACACTACAACAAACGATGTAATGAAATGGATTTCAATTTGGATAAGTAATTATATGACCTTTTTCTAAAATTTGTATGTGTTTGAAAACCATGGTTCATGTAATTATTCTCAATAATTATTTTATCCAAAGGGATATTCCTAATATCCACCATTAATAAATAGGTCAAACATGGTCCATTTTCATCACTCCACGTTCCATATTTTGTTCCAATATGTGAAGTTTGATATCAATATTTTTAGTACAATTGTTATACTCTAGATTTATCTTGAGTTTAATTGAAATAATTTTATCCCAAAAAAATTCATTGTTGCATATTTCAATTCATCAAGAATATCCTCAAATTACTTCATTATCCAAAAATGATGAAGGCACTATTTGGTTATTAAAATATATTATTCTCAAACATTGTTAAGAGATGTGCTATAATTTTTTATTCTCATCTAATAAACAATGCTACTATAATTAAATAACCCCCATAGAATGTTAAATTAAAATCCCACACATAACCAACCCATTCTATATTAGATTAATTGTCACGACCCGCCTTCACCAAAAGGAGGGAAGGGTCAGCATATTTCCAGGCCCCTCCTTATTTAAGTTGAAGGAGAGATAATGACCCCTCAAACCTGCCTTCAATAGGTCATGGAGTGGCAACCAACACCAAAGGTATAAAATATCACACAAAATAGAAGGCATTACCCATTTTTTATAGGATCGAGAGATAAGATATCTATGTCAATAATAAAAATTTAGAAAGTAAAGGGAAATCGCAAAATAACCCATTAACATATTCATGTTCAACAGTAAATGATACAATCCACAAAAAACTCCAAAGGTAAAGTACCAAGAAAAATGAAAACGACAACATAAACAGCCCCAAGGTCCGAGCTAGTACGGTCCCGCATGATCCCTGAACTCCTACTGGAAACCAAAAAGCAGTTTTCTATATGCTGGGTGAGTATACAAGTACACTCAGTAAGGAAAACCAATGAATCTCGTGCACAAGTGGAAAAGCATTCTAATGCCCTGTGAGAAAAGAAAAACTAAAGCACCTAGAAAGGGAAAAATATCCACCCAAGTATCACCAAGGAACACTCCCAAAATAATGCAAGTCAAGTATGTATAGTAATCGAACATCGATATTTGGGTACCCCATGCCACTTTTCCACTGGTTATTGAATACATGCTACGCACCGAACCAATCCTGACATTCTCACCGCAGTCCCACTACCAACCCCACCCGCACACACCTGGGCCACAACCTCACTGTAGTCCCACTGCCAAACCCCGACCACACACACCTGGGAAATAACCTCACCGTAGTCCCACTCCCAAACCCCGCCCACACACACCTGGGCCAGAACAACTACTACCATGCCCGAAGACACCTGTGCCAGAACAACCACTACCATGCCTGAAGACACCTGGGCCTCATCCAAAGACATGTGGGAAACAACCTGCCTGCAACAACCTGGGCCAACAACCACAACTACCCCTCCATGAAGATTCATGGGCTAATAATAGACCTCATGCCAACACAGCCTGCCCGAAGAGTCTTGTGCTATTCTGGAAAGGGAGTAAAAAAATAGATAATAACCATCAAGTCATATGAGTGGTGGGAAAAACACCCTCCCCATTAAATGGTGTGTTCGGCACTAAGTGCTCAACTTGGGTGGGTTCTAATAAGAAACATAAAAGCTACACATATATGTATAGGTAAAAAACACTCATCCCGACCTAGGGGTTCCAAAACCTAAGAACAAACACCCTTGTTAATATTCATTCACCAAATAAGCCACGACAATCATGACCAAGTCACAAAAAATTCCCAAACTAATTCCCAACTAAAACATTCTTGTTTTCATGTATAACTGATCCCATTAGGGTGAATTTTTCAACACCAGGCAACAAACAGGCATAACCACAAACTAGAAAAAAAGGAAACAACCAAACATTAATTTAAGCATTCACACCCAGTTACCTTGTATGTTCACAACTATAAAGGGATAAGTGAGATCCCTCAATGTACAAGAACCAAAGAAAACCCCGAGACACGACCCCATGTTCCCAAAACCAGGAACCCACTATTTCTCAATGATAGAGGATTCCACCCGAGTTCGTGTCATATTAGAGCAACCACACAGATTCAAATTCACAACCAACAATTGTGCCACAACAGAGGATCCCATCCCTGTTCACATCTTCCAAAATGAACAAGGCAGAACAACACACCAACCACCAAACAGAGTGAAAAACATCCAGGTTCAGGAAAATCATTCATTAGGTTCTTCTTTCTGATTGTTAACCAGGGTGGTCACACATGGAATATTATTTTACTAAACATCCATTTAAACCAACTGTGTTTACATGATTAACCAATTTCAGGGTTATGTCATTTAATCATCATATAAGACAAAGCTTCATTAGTGTGCAAGGACAGACCACCAATGACCATGATTTTCAGTGAGCATAGGCCCACACAATTCACAACACATACAACATAAAAGTAGTATAGTAGAAACATTGATCACTCCCCCTCTTCATTCTTTAAAAGTTCGTTCATTATCTTCATTATGTTTGGTTTCATCAATTCCCACATAGACAAAAGAATACCCACCCTGCATGATACACAGAAAGGAGAGGCGTAGGAAAACCCTACCTAATTTATCAAAGATCGAAGTTCATCTCCATGCGCCAAGAATCAGGGAAACGAGAGACTCGTAGAGTAGGGATGTTGGGAATTCCAAATGTACATAGAAGAAATTATGCTATCTAAGATGAAGAAGAAGGAAGAGGAAATTCCCATACGATATATAAATAATATCCCATTGTTACGGGATATGGGGATTTGAATGGCTTTAAATTCAGATTGTAGTTCCCCATGCGATTGGGTGGTACACACGACAAAATTAATTGTTATTTAATTATTCATTAAGGAGGTCCCTCAGGATTTATTGGTTATTAATTATGGGAGTTTAAATGTCTTTGAACCACTTGAAAAAAATGTTGACAATCATAAAAGAGGTGTTATGGGAAAAACTACAGAAGAGAAACCCGACAAGGGTGGGTGACACAGATCGGTCGAGCCGATTGGTCGCACTGGTCGGTCGCGATGACTGGTCGCGCCGATTGGTTGCCCCGACCTGTTTCATCGATCGGTCACATGACGAAATGAAGTCATACCACTGAGACGTCACCCCTAGGATCCGGAATTTGGCAAAGGGATAGACAACGTGGTCCGGGTCATCACATCAGATACCTCTCAAAGGATTCTCACCCTCAAGAATTTAAAACCAGACCTGAAGAAAGGTTGGGGGTCCGAAAAACCGCCTCGGAAGATAACTCTCAAGAGTGAACCCGAACCATTACAATCACCATAAAACAAAGGATTAAACCGTACGGTCATGTGGTGAGGTGTTTCCATTCCCCCATGTTACGATACAATCTTCTTTGGGTGGATCTGACTCACCCACACGGGTTTAGGCGCATCAACTATAATGCATCTCAACTCGGGATTAGGTCCTCCCCTCCCCACATCTCAGGAGACATCACACACATCCAAAGAAAAAGGAAAACCAAACAATCCAAATTTAACAAGGTAAATAGTTCTGTCACAACAAGTACAAAATAGAGAAACACAAAACTCAAAACAACTCTTGTTAATAGGCACACATCTGTGATTCCCATTCCCAGGTACTTTCCCCAAGTCCACCATACCTCCACAACACACGAAACAACGGAATGGTTCATCCACGAAGCACCTTCTCCTCACGATCTTCGATCATCACTGGTTGCTACACAAACGTTGCATTGTCTTCGATATCTAGATCTCCCCAGTCAAGGACCTTTGAATCGTCATGCAGATACCGAAGGAGCTGCGACACATGGAAGACGTCATGTATCCTCCGTAGCGGCAGTGGTAATGCTAGCTGATAAGCCACTTTTCCGACCTGCCACAACACTTTGAAGGGTTCGATGAATCTAGTTGAGAGCTTTCTCCACCTACCAAACCTCTATTGTCTACAACGAGGGGAGACCTTCAAGATGATATGGTCCCCATCCCCAGACTCCAATAGTCTCCTCCTATTATCGGCATATGACTTCTGTCGGTCCTGTGATGCCGTCATCCTTTCCAGTATAAGCTGAACCTTCTCTATCGTGCTCTAAACTTCTTCTGGGCCAAGAACACTCGCTTCCCGAACCACATTCCAGCACACAGTTGAGCGACATGGTGTCCCATACATGTATTGGAATGGATCCATGCCAATTGTAGAGTGATAGATATTATTATAGGAAAACTCTACCAAAGGCAAGTATCGAACCCACGATCCCCAAAAATTCAGAATACATTCCCGAAGCATGTCCTCCAACGTCTGTATGGTGTGATCTGTCTGTCCATCTGTCTAGGGATGGAAATCAGTTCTAAGACATAGATGGGTGCCAAATGTATGCTGTAATCCCCTCCAGACTCATGAGGTAAAACATGAATCCCTATCTGAGACTATAGATCTTGGAACTCCATGTAACCGCACCACCTCATCCACGTACCTTCGTGCTAAAGCTTCCGCTGCACCTGACGCCTTAATTCCCAGAAAGTGGGCCGATTTCATCAAATGATCCACTACAACCAAGATAGCGTCATATCCTCCTCGAACGTTGGGTATCCCTGTGATGAAATCCATTGAGATGTCATCCAAATTACACTCGGGAACATCTAAAGGTTACACCAAGACGCCTGGGACACGGTATTCAGCCTTCACCTGCTGACACACTAGGAACATTTCTACGAACTCTACAACTGCCCATTTCACCTCGGGCCATGAAAATTGTCTCCTCAGGCCCTGGTACATCTTGGAAGCTCCTGGGTTCACCTCTAGGGGAGAGTTTTGGAACTCACTATGAATCTGGAACTAATACTATTTGTTGGAAAATCATCTGGTTCTGACCATCTTCCGTCCACCCTTCCGTAGCATTGCCCTGGACAACACCATCACACATCACTTCGCTTTCCGAGTCTCCCCATTTTGAACCCTCTACCTACCGCAACAGAGAATATTTCACTATCATCTGATGCAGGATACCTCAACCACCTTCCATCCAAGCATCCAGGTGTAGGGAAGCCGACTCTTCCATCGCCTTCCAAGTTTTTGCCGAATCTTGGTATGTATCCTTCCACAACTTCCTGATCAAAGAATCTGCCACCACATTCCCCTTTCACGAGGATTAGTAAATCATGAAGTTGTAGTCTTGAAGGAATTACATCCACCATTGCTGTCGTAAGATCCGGTTCCGTTTGGAGAAGATGTACATCGCGATTTTGTGATCTGTGAAGACCACGAAGTCCTCCCCAACGAGGTACTTCTGCCACATCATTAGCGAGAAAACGACCATCGTCAGCTCTCGGTAATGGGTGGAATAGTTACACTCATGGGGATGTAACTTCCTAGACCCATTGGAGATCACCGCTTGATGCTGCATCAACACACTTCTGAGGCCTTGCCCTGATGCATCACAGAAAACCTCATATACTGCCCCTTCTTTTGGAAACCTCATCACTGGGGCACTAACCAACTTCTCATTCAGATAGCGGAAGGCTGCCTCATACAACTCATCCCATACAAAAGCCCTGTCCTTCTTGGTCAAGGCCATTAAGGATGCCACAACTCAGGATAAGTTGGTCACGAACCTCTGGTAGAAACCTTCCAGCCCGATGAAACTAAGACCCTCCGCCATGTTCTTAGGTGCTGCCCAGGAAACAACCGCCTTATCCTTCGATGGGGCCACTGCTATCCCCTGCTCGGACACCACGTGCCCACGGAAATTAACTTCTCATGTCATAACATGCACTTGGACAACATCCCATAGAGCTGGTGTTGTCAGAGGACCTCCAAAACTTTTCTCAATTGCTCATCTTGATCCACCTCTGATCTTGAGTAGTTCATGATGTAACCAATAAACACGATTACGAACCAGTCTAGATATTCCCGGAATACGGAGTTCATGAGCCCCATGAATACATCTGGTGCGTTCGCAATGCCGAACGACATGACTACAAACTCAAAGTGCCCATATCTGCACTTGAAGGAAGGATATGAGATGTCACCATCCTTCACCCTCACTTGATGATATCTAGACCATAGATCGATCATTGAGAACCAAATTGATCCCCTCAACTGGTCAATGAGATCGTCCATCCTTGGGAGAGGGTAGCGATTCTTGATCATCACCTGATTCATCCTCTTGTAGTCTATGTACAGCCTTAGACCATCATCTGACTTCTTCGCAATCAAGACTGGAGCACCCCACGGTGACGCACTTGGCCAAATAAAACCCTTCTTCATCAGATCATCAATCTGTATCCGCAACTCCTGTAACTCAGAAGGTGACATCCGATAGGAAGCCCTCGAAATCGGACGGGCACCAGGTGGCAAGTCTATCCCAAACTCAACATCATGTCGAGGGGGAAGAGTTTCCACATCTTCAGGGAAGACATCAATAAACTCACTGACGATCCCTGTGACTTCCACCATTTCTGTATCCACCAACACCACTGATAGCTCAACCAACAAATAAGGGAAGGGTTCCACTATCTTTCTTCATCCCTGGAAACTTCGCTCGCCGATGAAATTCACCAGTTGGCCGCCAAAGACTGAAACCAAAACCCTTCCTCAAAAGTATTCAATGACGGAAGATACAGAGAACATCTAATAAATTCCTAGGATGACATCATATGGCTATATCTGCAACTGTAGAAGATCCCTAACTGACTGATGTGGCCTATCATCAATCTGCATCATCGACAGACATACAACAAGTCGGTCTGTCCTCTAAATGGTGTGCTCAGCACCAGGGGCACTGGAATTCTCTCAGCGTTTAAACCCAAAGCATCGGCCAGACTCGGTGTAACAAAGGAGTGTGAAACTCCATTATCGAACAAGGAATATTCAAGGGTACTAAACAAGTTTATCCTACCTCGAACGACCTCTGGCCCTACTGGAACGGCCGCCTCCGCAGCATGAAAATGCCCACGCCTAGCTCTTCAGCCTCTCGGCTATTGGCCAACTCCCTCACCATGCATGGGTCGAGGTCCCTGAGATTCTCCCTAAGGTATGCCTCCTCCTGCAATGTCTACCCTCGGAGGGGTGGGAGCATGCTGCACCTGTTGTTCCTATTGAAAGGCGTAGCCGGGAACTGATGCTGCTGAGGTGTGTGCTGGACTTCCCCACCGCAACCGTACTGTAAATTGTCCGGGCACTAGTTTCTAAGGTTCCCAGGGCTTCCACAGACGAAGAACCTTGGTCTGGGCCCCAAGGGAATGGGGGAGGACCGGGAGACCAGAAATGGAACTGTTGTGGTCTGCTCCCTACTAGTCGGAACCTAGAGGGACCTAATGCTAGAGGCATGCTGTTAACAGCCTTCCCCTTTGATGAGACCAACTGGATCCCCTCTCGTGACACACCTCCCATCATGTGAACACTCTCCACTACTTCAGCCTTCTTATGTACCTCTAATTATGTCTGCATGGTGAAGGGGGTAACAGCGTACTGAAGAGAAGGTCGGAGTGCCTCCTCTAAACATCTCTCCCGAGACTCCTCATCCAGAAAGAGGACCAGAGCAAAGTGAAGGAGATCCTTGAACAGGATCCCCAACTCTCTCACTAATATACTCCCCTGATGTAGGTAGAGTAGCTCCTGCCTCTTCTCGACCTTTATCATGGAAAAGAGGAATTTCACTTGGAAATCCTTCTCGAAGGCAGCCCATGCACCCTCAGTTTCCCTCTTCTCTCCATGATAAAGCGTCCACCACTAACGTGATGCTCCACACATCTGGATGATGGCCATACGATCCAAGTACTCCGTTGGAGCCCAAATTAGGCCGAAAGCGATCACTAGCATATCTAGCCAGCTTCCGTCTTCATGATAGAGGTGTTTCCCTCATACTTCCTGAGGGTCTGTCGCTGAAAGGCGCGAATCATCTTCTGCCACTGGTCATCCTCCTCTTCTTGGTCAGCCCTCTTTCGATCATCCGAGTCAACCTTCTGGGATTCGATCACCCGCACTACTCGTGGTCTTCACCTAGGTGCCATAGCTGCAAGGTAAACAAGGAATGCCAAAGCCCGAGTAGTGGAGAATATTGTTCTCAAAATTTCATAAACTCCTTTATTTATTTTGAATCCACAAGACACCCATGAAATATAAGACCACAAGTCATTATAATGGATATAACTTTCCAAGGGTCTCTACCCTGCAATAAGTGTAGGCTCACCTGGGCATTTGGTAGGTCCAAAGTCTTTGCATCGTTTCACGGGGGGGCCCTAATATCTCGTGTCCTAATTGGACTTACCAGGCCTAATTCAAGAACCAAGGTCACCCAACACTATTGCCCTACCATCACATGCAATCCTCACTGTTCTTAACTCCAGACTACATCCTATCTCTCAAACTCTCCTCTGATACCATTCTGTCATGACACACCTTCATCAAAAAGTGGGAAGGGTCAGCAGATTGAAAGGTCCTTATTTATTTATGTTGAAGGAGAGATAATGACCCCTGAAACCCACCTTCAATAGGTCCCTGAGTGGTGAACAACACCAATGGCATAGAATCTAACAAAAAATGGAAGGAATTACACTTTTTGTTTTTATAGTTTCAAGAGATAAGATAGAAACCTCAAAAATACCAAAGATGAAAGTAAAGGGAAAACCAAAAATATCTCGTTCCCATATGCATGTTCAATAGTAAATGATACAAGCCATAAAAGAAGATCTAAAGGTAAATTACCAAGAAAAAGGAAAACGAAAAAAGCAACTGCCCCAAGGTCCGAGCTAGTATGGTCCTGCATGATCCATGAAGTCATCCTGGAAACCGGAAAGCAGTTTTATATACATTGGTTGAGCATACAAGTACACTCAGTACGGAAAACCAAAGAGTCTCGTGCACAAGTGGAGATGCATTCTAATTTCATACGAGAAAAAAACCAAAGAACCTAGCAAGGAAAAATGATCCACCAAAGTCTCACCAGGGAACACTCCACAAATAACACAAGGAATGTAAATTATAGTAATAGCACATCTATAATTGGGTACCCCACGCCACTTTCACATTGGTTATTGAAGACATCCTACACACCGAACCAATCCTGTCATTCTCACTGCAGTCCCACTCCCAAACCCTGCCCGCACACACCTAGGCCAGAACCTCACTGTAGTCCCACTACCAAACCCCACATGCACACACTTGGGCCACAACCTCACCGCAGTCCCACTGCCAAACCCCGCCCGCACACACATGGGCCAGAACAATTACTACCATACCTGAAGAAATCTGTGCCTCATCCTAAAGACACTTGGGAAACAACCTGCCAGCAAACACCTGGGCCAACCACCACAACTACCCCGCCTAGATATTCTTGGGATTATAATGGACCTCAGGTCATCACAACCTGCCCGAAGAGTCATGGGCTATTCATAAAAGGGAGCATAAAAGGATCAGATAACTCTCCACTCATATGAGTGTTGGAAAAAACACCCTCTCCATGAAATGAGGTGTTCGGCACTATGTGCTCAACTTTGGTGGGGCTCAAATAAGAACCATACAAGTTACAGATATATTTATAGTTAACAAGCACTCATCCCAACCTAGGGGCTCCAAAACCTATACACAAACACCTTTGTTACTATTCATTCACAAAAGAAGTCACGAAAATCACGGCCAAGTCACAACTCATTACCAAACTAATTCCCCACTCAGTCATTATTGTTTTCATGTTCAAGTGATCCCATTAGGATGAATTATTCACTAATACACAACTAAAAAGAATAACCACAAGCCAGAAAAAAAGGTAATAGTGAAACTTCAATTTAGGAATTCACACCCAGATCTCTCTTAAGGTCACAACGACAAATTGATAAGTGAGATCCCTCAAATTACGGGAACCAATGAAACCGCGAGACACAGCCCCATGTTCCCAAAACTTGTTACCCACCATTTATCAATGATAGAGTCTTCCACACGATTTTGTGTCACAGAAGAGAAACCACACAGCTTCAAATTCACAACCAAAAACTGTTCCACAATAGAGAATCTGATCCCCATTCACATCTTCCCATAATCACTAGGTAGAAAAAACACCCACCAGTAAACAGATGGGAAACGATTCAGGTTCAAGCACATCATTCATTAGGCTCTTCTTTATGTTTGTAAACCGAGGAGGTCACACATGGTTTATTGTTTTACTAAACATCCATTTAAACCAAGTGGGTTTATGTGATTTACCATTTTCTAGGTTAAGTCATTTAATCATCAAAGAAGGTAATGGTTCATTAGTGCACAAGGAAAGACCACTAATGGACATGATTTTCAGTGAGCATAGGCCCACACAATTCACAACACATACAACATAAAAGTAGTACAACAGAAACATCAATCACACCCCCCATTCATTCTTTAAAAGTCCGTTCATTATCTTCGTTAAGTTTGGTTTCATAAATTCCCACAGATACAAAAGCCTACCCACCCTGCATGATACCCAGAAAGAAGAGGTGAAGGAAAACCCTACCCGATTGATCAAAGATCAAAGTTCTCCTCCATGCACCAAGAATCTGGGAAAAGCATGACTCATAGGGGAGGGACATCGGGAACTCAAAACGTACTAAGAAGAAAGGAAGCTGTCCAAGAGTAAGAATAAGGAAGAAGAAATTATTGTGCGGTACATAGATAAGATCCCATTGTTATTGGATATGGGGATTTTAACGGCTTTAAATTCAGATCGTGTTTCCGCACGCCATTGGGTGGTTACACAAGACGGAATTAATTGTTATTTGATTATCCATTGAGGAGGACCCTCGGGATTTATTGGATTTTAATTATGGGATTTTAAATGACTTTGAACAACTTGAAAAAAATGTTGAAAATCCCAAAAAATGCATTACGGGAAAAACTATAGTAGAGAAACCTGACAAGGCTGGGTGACACCGATCGGTCGCGCCGATCGGTCACGCCGATTGGTCGAATGCCAAAATGACGTCCTACCACCGAGACATCACCCCTATGATCTGGACTTTGGCAATGGGATGGACCACGAGGTTCCGTGTCATCACATAAATATGATAAATAATTGTAATTTTTTTCATAAAATAATAGACCAAAATTGAGGCTACCGTGGATATATATTATTATTATTTTCTCTAAATGATATATTCTTGTCTTGGATTATTTTGGAAACATTCACCCAAAAAATATTCAAAAACAATTTTGAGTGAGGGTTTTTTCAAATATAAGAAAATTTCAATTATTCTACTATATAAAGTACGGTCCAAAATCTTCCCATAACCGTGAATCCCATGAATAGTTCAAATATAAATATCCATTCAAATTGTCTTGAAACCATGAATATAATGCAATTTGTAATATCTTTCTCACATGATTTGGTTGAGAAATGTAGATGCATTTCATTTTATAAAAAATACATGTCAAAAAAATATATCTGAGTTTTCTAGCATTTTACTATTCTAATATCATAATATTGTTATTAATATACACATCCCCGAAAAATTCTCTACCATTTAAATAAATTATTTCATTAATATAAATTATCTCATTTAATTATTCATCAATATATGTCTTCATATAGAGATAGTAGTCAACACCACCACATAAATGTTATAGAATATTTAAAGACGTGTAAACCCTTGGATACATTTATCATGAAACCATTTTGGACATTAAAATTCCAAAACATATATATTTAGATATATCATTTATAAATTTGAATATATCTATCTGTTCTATATGAACATTAAAATTAAGTACAATATTTAAAAATGACATTTTTATCATCCATTTGATGAATCATAGATGTTTTTTGAATTGACCTATATAATTAATGATTGATAATATCTGGTATATAAGCATATGAATAAATATCTTCATCTTAAACACCCTCACATTGTGCATTACATTTACAAATAAGAGATGCATTATTTATTATCACATTTTCATTCATATTAAATTTAATCATAATCATTCCTTATATTTTAATAATATTTTAATTTTATGATTATATATATCATCAAATGATTTATTCTTATCAATATGATCAAATTAAAAATTAATGTCTCCAAACCACTAATCATATTTTTCCAAATCATAACGTTTTATTAGGAATATCATTGATAAAGAGGTGTCTTACTCTACATTTAATTTTAAAAGGTCTATGTTAGTGTAGATCAATAACTGATAATATATTTTGGGTCATATTTTAATCATATATTTCTACACTAATATATTTATTGACACTCTTTAAAAATAATCTCCCACCCCTATTTAGCCCAAAAATATTCATAGTTTTGTGAAACATTCATATAATCATAATTTTTATAGAAAAAATCAAAATTTTCATATATATATATATTTAATTTTTATTCATCTATAATTATTATAATTTTCCTCCATAGTATAGATTATATTTATTATTTATAAAATTTTAGTGTGATATTATATGTAACATTTATAATCCAAAATCAATATCAGGTGGCATAAAAATACTCAGAATCTAATGTACATAAATAATTTTTTTAATTTTATTATTTATTCCATATAATTCCTATACATATATAGACTCTAAAATTTATCATTAACTTTTTAATTATGTTAACATTTAATTTTATACAAATTTCTCCATAGGGTGCTACAATACCAGTCTTTGAGTATACACAACATATTGTAAACCCTCTATCTCGAATAGGTGATTAATTCCACACATGATATTTAATGTCCATTATTTATGTTTCACTATCCAATTTCATTATTAATGTAACCTATTATGTTTATGTGTTCACACTAATGATAGTTAATGTTTTATGTATTAATTATTGAGGAAGTTTTCTAGATAAACCTATATATGAAAAAATTTCAAATCAGATGATCATTGTAGTTCCCCCAGTTTCATGTAAATAACCCCTATACTGATGTTTTTAAATGGTTTTCCTTTTATTGGGTTTCCATAAAATATAGAGTTTCCATAAAATAAAGAGAATTCATAAAATAGAGATTTTCCATAAAATATAGAGTTTCCATAAAATAGATATTTTCCATAATATAGAGTGTTTCCATAAAGTTGGGTGTTTCCCTAACGTGGGTTTTTCCCATAAAGTGGCTTGTTTCCATAATTTGGTGTGTTTCTATTTTGTGGGGTGTTTCCATAAAGTGGGGTGTTTCCATAATGTGGGATGTTTCCATAAAAAATGTGTTTCCATTAAAATGGTATTGTTGATTGATGGGATATATTGGGGTGTATATAAGGAGTCTTGGGACCAAAAGGAAGGGTACATGATCCATATGTGGTTGACCCAAACCGTGTGATCAAACCATGTGCATAGGACAAATCTAGATCCTGTTTTCTAGGAGCTTACTCATTTTTTCTATTTATATATCCTTTTGGCTTCAAAATACCACTCTTTCGATATTACACACCGTATAAGGGTGAAGAAACCTCCCTTCAGTAGTTGGAGCCATCCTATAACCTTCCCTTAGTGATTTCGAGTCTCATTCTTGATGTATGTCGCCATTCTTTCAATATTTGTTTTGTTTTCTTAGAACATCTTCTATGATCTCCATTGTTTATCATATATGAACCTATAGTGGGAATATCAACGTTTTTGGATTCCAAATAATTCAATGATGAGTGTGATATTTCGAGGATAAGGGAACTAAGGTCGTTCTTGGAGAATTGACCCGCTTTCTTGTGCATTCTTCCTCTATTCTCAAAGTTTCATAAAAAAACGTCGAGGTTTGTGGCTTCTCTATTAACTCATCTTGATAGAATTATGTGGCTTAAATTATAATTGTTCTGTTATTTTAAATTTCATGGAAAAATAATCATTTGTGATGATTTATGGTTTTTATGAAATTTTGTGATTTGGGTGAATAGTTCTGCTAAAGGGGGTTTAGTTTCATAAATTTAAATTGATGATTTTAAATTATAGATTTCCTAGAATTTATAAATGGGTGATGAAATAATATTATCAATAGAAATGGTTTTAAAAAAATGGAGTTTTATTGAAATTGTTTGGAATTAAAATTATTTGGAATTGAAATGGTTTTTACGGAAATGGATTTCAAAAAATCGTGTTAATTGAAAGGGATGTTTTTTCATGATTCTATGGAATATGATGTGTGTGTACATGTTTCATATATAGGGATTGGTTAAAATATGACCTTGTGATCGATGCCAATGGTTTAATGGCACATAGTAATTTCATACATGGTGCATGGTTGAAATATGACCTTGTTATGGGTGCCAAAGATTTAACGGCACATGGGAAATAATTACCTTGTGAAGACATGGTAGATCGACAAGATATTGCTCATGATTGAGGAACTATCATAATGTATCATTCATGGTTGGTTTCATGGGTATGATTAATTGTTGGGTATGATAATAAAGGGATATGGTAAAATGGTTTTAAAGATTGTTTAGTTATTTTTCTAGAAAAATATCTGGTTGGGAAAATTGGATTCAATTACACTTGTTTGTTTTTGGTAATGAATGGTTTTGGAATCTTGTTTATATTTTGTTATAAACAGTTTTTGAGAAATTGATTTATATAAACTGTTTAATATAATTATTTCTAACTATTCTATCCTAGTGGCGTGAGCTGAGAAGTCGTGGGGGGAAAACCTACTGAGTTTTATTCTCACCCCAGCTTTGGAACTTTTGTGATGTTATAGATTCTATCTTCCGGGACAAGGGAAAAGTTAATTTTTCACATGTTTTTATCACTTCCTCATGATGTTAGAGCTCTTCGGCGATTTTTGTGTTTGTAACATGTTGAGCATGGAGTTTTGAGGTCTTTGGAGAGTCTTGTGTAGTCTATCTGTTGTGTACATTGATACATGGTAATTCTTCTATTGTTGCTTACTTTGATGTGATTTTCAGATACATGAGGTTTTTGAGCTGTCTTCCATTTGTTCATGCATCATATCGTGAATTTTTTTGTTATGGTTGGTAGGTTTATTGGTTTATTTTCTAAAGGGAAAATTGTCCCCAACTTGTATTTGAAACCCTAAGGCATTTATTTCCACCCTTTGGCATCATGGAGATGTTACTTAAGGCCATGTAATGACTCGTTGTACTCTCATGCCGATGCGAATTGGTGGCTCATTACTCATGGTATCATCTTTTTCAGTCCTTTCCTAACAAGTAGTCATTGATTTTCCTAGTTTTAGAGATGAAATCCCTTCTTGTATGTTCCTTGGGTGAGATTCTTATAATGGAGTAAGATTGTCGTAACATGAAATGTATAGCATAAAAGGACATTTCTAATACTTTTATGTTGAACTTCATGTAAATAAGAAGTTGGGTAAATAAGAGTTTTGAGATACTTTTAGGATTTTGAAATATCATTGTCATGGGATTAGTCAATGAGATGAACAAGACATGCATTTTAGAATAATTACTTCCCTCCTGGAGTGCATAAATCATTTTGAGAAATGATTCATGTTGTGATAAAAAGTATTAATTTTTTAAAAAAATCTGGAATTCGTTTTCAAATGAAATATTTTGATATAGCGAATGCATATATTATTTTGAAAATGGTTTTATTTTCAAAAGCATATGAAGTGTTTTAAAAAATGGTTGATCGTAGAAAAAGTTTTATTTTTTTAAAACATTCTTGTTCAAGTTGATGTGATATAATTTGAAATGCTATGGGATCAGTTGCTAGAGAGTGACACTTATAGAGTTTGATGTTGGTTTAGAAAAGGGCCCTAGATATGTCTCATAAGAAAAATTCAGAAGAGGCTATTGAGAATTTTGTTCCACTTCAGCTACATGTGAACCACTAGTTGGCACAAAGCATCACTCATGTTGTTCAAACCATTGAGCTGTGACTGCTACAAGATACCCCATTTATGTTATTTTTCCCTGATGAAAATCCATGTGGAGGAAGTATGGTTTTCTTCACTAGAGGAGCTGGGATCTCTAGAACTATGATGATGTAGAAGTGTGGAACATATTCACAATGTTTAAATCATTAAATGATACCTTCTATTTTGAAATTTCAAACTTCTCTTGATAAAAGATAATTTAATTTTTTTGTAGAGCATGTGCTATAAAATTTTATGGGGTTGATATAAAATGGTACATATCAATGATGGAGATGGATGTATATGATGTAATCCTGTGTATGGATTGGTTGACAATGTTCAAGGATCAAATTTACTGTTATAGTTGAACAATTAGTTTAATGACTGGGGAATGCATCAGGCATCTCTTAATAGGGGAGAAAATTTTAAAACAAGTTGCAAAGAGATTTTTGGAACCATTGGTGGGAATGATATCTTTTCATTTGGCCGCATTGACAATGGCATCAATTGAAGAGATCAGGGAAATAGTTTTCCAGCTATTGTGGATCAATTTCCATATGTCATTCCTAATAAAATGTAAGGGTTTCCACATATAAAAGAATTAGAGTTTAGGATTTATATCCTTTGGGAGACCAGTCCTATTTTCCTTCTGTCTTATAGGATGGAACCAAAAGAGTTAAAGGAATTGAATGTACAGTTAGAGGATTTGGAAAATAGGGATTTCATTCAAACAAGTACATCTCTATAGGAAACAATGGTTTTGTTCAACGAAGATGGCAGATGGAACTCTTCGACTATATGTTGATTATCGTATGCTTAAAAAAGTTATGATAAAGAATATATATCCACTTCCATTCATTGATGTTATGATTTCTTAATTAAGGGGATCTTAGTGGTCCTCTAAGATTGACATGCAATTAGTATATCACCAATTGATAGTTCTGAAAGTGGACATTCCAATGATATTTCCATAAGTAGATATGGACACTATGAATATTTATTCATTCCATTTGTATAATGAATTCAAATGCGGTCTTCATTGAGTTAATGAATCAGACATTTCAATAATATCTAGATTCTTTTATTATGGTGTTATCGAATGAAATATTGGTCCATTCAAAGAAAAGGTATGATCATGGCGTGCACCTGGAAGCAGTGTTACAAATTTTTAGAGATCATCATTTTTATTCCAAATTATCAAAGTGTGTTTTTTGGATATAGGCAGTACATTTTATTAGACATTTAGTTTTTGAGAGAGGTGTTTCTATTGATCCTGAAAAGATAGAAGTCATTATCTATTGGAAACCACCAAAGAATGTTTTCGAGATATAATGTTTTCATGGTCTAGCTGGTTACTACTGAAACTTTGTAAATGATTTCACAAGAATAACTACTCAAATGGAAAATCTAATAAAGAGGTATTCTCCATTCCAATGGATGGAAGAATGTCAGATGTCCTTCTAGGAACTGAATGTTTTTCTTAAATCGGCACATATCTTGATCCTTCCAAAAAGAGGACAACAGTATGTGGTGTATTTTGATGAATCATGATCTGGGTTTGGATGTGTTCTCATGAAAATGGAACGTGTTGTTGTTTATGGTTCAAGGAACTTGAGGGTTCTTGTGAAGAATTACCCACCACCTGATTTGGTGTTATTTGTAGTCATCCATGCTTTGAAAACCTGAAGACATAATCTTTTTGGTAAGAAATTTAATATGTTTACTGATTACAAAAGCCTGAAAACATTTTTTTCTTAGTGTGATTTGAATCTAAGGCTAATGAGATGGATGAAGTATCTCCAAATGTTTGAATTTGACTTGATGTACACACTAGGTATTGGAAATATGGTAGCGGGTGCCTTGAGTAGAAATTCATATACTCAGTTGGTGAAAGAAGATTCAGATGAATGGTTATCGATGTCTCTCCTAACTAACATGCATGTTGAATGTGAAGACTGAGGTGATGTTATGGTTTTCCTTTCAGCTATTCTTGTTCCTAATTTAGCAAAAATGATCAAAGAGGCACAAACATCAGATGAAGACAGTCTGGTTTTATGGTTTAAACTCAATGGTGGGGAGACCATTGAGGGTTGGAAACTTAATGGGGGTTTAGTTTTGTGTTTCAGTGATTGGATGGTTGTACCTATTTTTTCAGGAACAACACCTTCAATCATACCACTATTCGATATGGGTTGTAAATCTAGGTATTTAGATGATGTATGAAGATATGAAGGTGCAATATTGTTAGAGAAGAATGAAAAGGATGGTGGTTGAGTTCATCTCGTAGTGTGTAACATGTGTGCAGGTTAAAGAAGAGCATCAGAGACCACCTGGTTTGTTACAATCTTTTCCCATCCTACTGTAAAAATGGGATCAGATAGCAATGTATATGTTCTAGGTCTTCTAGAAATGGTCCAAAAACATGATTCCATTTGGGTGATAGTGGATCGGCTAACTATGTTGGCCCATTTCATCCTTATTCGTGAAACACATACGGTGGATAATCTTGAAATATCTATATCTGAGAATTTGTAGAGGCATGGTGTACCAGTGTAAATAGTCTCAGATAGAGAACCAAGGTTGACGTCTCGTTTCGGAAAATCCTCACAACAAGCCCTTGGGACTCAGTTCACTATGAGCACGATGTACCATCCTCCGATGGTGGGAAAATCCGATCAGATGATTAAAATGATGGATGTCATGTTGTGGGATTGTTTAGTGGATTTTGGTGGATCAAGGGAGGATCATATACCCTTAGTGCGGTTTTTATACAATAACAAATATCAGGCCTCAATACACATGGATCTGTTTGAATCATTGTATGGAAATCCTTGTCATTCTACATTATTTTGTGTGGAAATGGGTGATGCATAACTAGTTGGGTCAAGCCTTGTCCAAAAAATTTGGAGAAGAACCCGTTGATTAGAAAGGGGATAGAGATGGCGCATAATTGTTACAAATCTCATTCAGATCATCGTCGAAGACCGTAGTCATTCACTGTGGGTGGTTATGTCTTCTTGAGGATCTCTCCAAGGATTGGACATTATCGGTTCGAGAAGTAGGGCATGTATTATATTTGATACGTGGCCCATATTTAGACACTGGAACAGGTTTGAGAGGTGGCATATTAGTTAGAATTACCAACCTGATTTAGGCCGATGCATAATGTGTTCCATGAATCCAAGTTGAAAAAGTATCTCCCTGATCTTGACCATGTGATCAGATGATATCACATTGACCTAGAACCATATATTACAATGGTACATATCCTGGAGTGGATCATGGATAGAAAAGAGAAAGTCTTGCATGGGAAAAATATCGACCTTGTGTGGGTTTTATGGAAACATGATTTAATTTAGGAAGAGACATAGGAACATGAGAAGTAAATTAAAATGTTGTGTCAAGAACTCTTTTTGGCCAGCAAGGGTTTTCTACTTTCCGAGGATGGAAAGACCAATGGTGGGGAGAATTTAGTACCCCCTTTATTAGGTACATAACCCCTTTTCTTGTGTTTTTTAAATGGTGTGTCATTGATTGAGTTTCCATAAAATAGAGAGTTTCCATATAATATATAGATTCCATAAAATAGAAATTTTCCATAATATAGAGAGTTTCCATAAAGATAATTATTTCCATAATGTGGGTTGTTTCCATAAAGTGGGTTGTTTCCATAATGTGGTGTGTTTCCAAAAAGTGGGGTATTTCCATAAAGTGGGGTGTTTCCATAAAGTCGGATGTTTAAATAAAAAAATGTGCTTCCATAAAAAGGGTAAAGTTGAATGATGTGAGATATTTGGGTGTTAATACGGAGTATTGGGACCAAAAGAGAGGTTCCCTGATCCATACATGGTAGGCCCAAACTGAGTGGTCAATCCATGCCTAGAAGTCAAATCTAGTTCCTATTTTCAAGGAGCATTCTCATTTTGGATATTTATATTTCTTTTTGGATTCAAAATTCCCTGATTCAGAGATTACTCTCCTTAAAAGGATATAAAACCCTCCCCACACGTGTTTTATCCCACATAGATCCTTCCCTTGGTGATTTCGAGTCTGATTCTTGTCGTATGTCCCCATTCATTCATGATTTTTCATGTTTTCTTTGATCTGCATAGATATACATCTCCGATCTCCATTCATTGTATGATCAAAACCTATAGTGGGGAGATCTAGGTTTCTGGTTTCCAAATTATTTCATGTTGGATGTGATCTTTCTAGGATAAGAGAACTAAGGTTATTCTTGGAGAATTGACCTGCTTTCTTGTGCATTCTTTGTCTGTTGTCAATGTTTTGTCAAAACCATCGAGGTAGGGGGAACCTCTCTTTACTTCTCTTAACTGAATTTATTGGATTAGAATAAAATTGGTTTATTTATTTTCAAATTCATGTAAAAATATTGATTTGATACGATTTATTGTTTTTGTGAAATCGCATATTCCTGGTGAATAGTTGTGCAAAAGGGGGTATAGTTTCATAAATTTTAAATGATGATGTTAAATTATGGATTTTCTGGAATTACTAAATTGTTGATGACAAATATATTTTCAATTGAAATGGGTATCAATAAAAATTGAGTTTTATTGAAATGGTTTGGAATTGAAATTTTTGGCATTACAATGGGTTTGATGGAAATGGTCTACAATAAAAAGGTGTTTTTATTGAAAGGGTTATTTTGGCATGATCATTGTAAATATGTGGTGTGTTTTCATAATGCATATATGGGGATGGGAATTAATATGACATTTTTCTTGTTGAAAATGGTTCAGTGGAGCATGAGAGTTTATTAAATTGGGCATGGTTGAAAGATGACCCTATGCTTAGTGCCAAATGCTTAATGGCACATGGGAAAAAATTCCCATGTGACGACTTGGTAGATCAACATGAAACCACTCATGAGAATTGAAATATCATAATGTAGCATGAATGGTTGGTCTCATGGGTTTGAGGAATGGTTGGTTATTCTGATAAAGTTATATTGTGAAATGGTTTTAAAAAAAATTAGTTATTTTTCTGGAAAAATATCTTGCTCGGAAAATTGGTTTCAATTGCCCTTGAAGGCTTTTGGTAATGAATTTTTTTGGAAACTTGTTTATATTTTGTTATAAAAAGTTTTTTAGAAATTTTTTTATATAATATGTTTTATATAATTGTGGTTAACTATTCTATCCTAGTGGAATGAGTAGGGATGTCATTGTGTAAAAACCTACTGAGTTTTATACTCACCCCTGCTTTGTCACTTCGGTGCTATTGCAGATGCTATCTTCTATGACTAGGGAAAAGGTAATGTTTCACGTGTGTTTAGCACTACATCGTGATTTTTTGGCTGTTCAAGGATTTTGGAGCATGGATCTTGTTGAGTGTTGAGTCATGAGGTCTTTGAAGAGTATTGTGTAGTCCATCCTCTATGTACATTGATACTTGGTTATTTATCTATTATTACATACATTGATTTGATTTTGAGACAGATGATGTTGTTGAGTTGTCATCCATTTGTTCATGAATTATATAGTGAATGTTTTTTTATGGTTGGTAGGTTTAATGGATTATTCCATATTGGTTAAATTGTCTCCCACTTGTATTTGAAACCCTTCAACATTTATTTCCAGCATTTTCTATCTTGGGGTTGTCGCTTAAGACCTAGAAATGCCTCGTTTTACTCTCAACCCAATGTGAATTGGCGGTTCATTACAATCTTGACTGAGCATCCCTTCGTAGTTTAGATAATACTTTTATTCCACAATTATAAATTCCTGACATTAATATTTTTAATCATAGACATAATACAAGAAATTTAGATAAATTCAGAAAAAATAGAGAAATAATTCACTTATTATGTGACAATTCAAATATCATGAACAAACAATATATTTTGAGTCATATCATTTAGATTGGATTCCTTTTAGTATTTTTTAAAAAAATTATAACAAATTTCCCCATAAACATTGATTACATGTATTTAAATTATCACTCTTTAGGTTTTGAAATTCCTCCTCAATATTTAACATCAATAATTTCTCCATTCTCTATTTTTGAATATTCTCAAGCATCAAGTTGCAAAAGTGATTCTTTACTTCCATTATAATAAGAAACCTATATTTTTTTATATCCACAGGATATGTACTACCATAAAAAATAAATCCTTTCATGATAGAGAGTCTATTTATTCCATTGATCTATCGCCTTATTTAGTCATATTTAACCTCATTTCCAATGATACATAGATGAATCACCCCCAAGAGGTTATGACGTAGGCCATAAATAAATCATTTTTTAATAATATTAACATAATAATTCTAAATAATGTTTATCTAGATAAATTGAACTTTTAATCCCCATAACAACAAAATAAAACAATTCCATGAAGACTCCCCTTAAAAAATTTCTATAGCAACATGTTCCCATACATTATTGGAAAAAACACTATCATGAATCTTTGTGTCACTATTATTTTTTTAATTGAGTGAAATATTTTCATAGTTAGAGTACATATTCATCTATATTCATATTGTTTGTCCATAATTATTATTTCTAAAAAATCATATGTTTTGTATTTTTTGTCATCAAAGAAGGATACATTCCATTCTAGAATATATAGATGGGTATCTTTGAGTTCATATGATGATTTTATATTCATTCCTTAAAAAATTCTAATAATATTTGTGAAACATGTAGATCAACCTTGGATACAGTCATAAAAAATTATATAATTATATATGATGATTGATATATTAGTCATTATCGTAATGACTAGAACTTTAGGGGAGACATTTTTATACTAGATATAATAATTTTATATGAAGAGAAATCCAAATGAATAGATTATTGGAAGTGATATTATGATAAATTAGAAATATTTAATTATACCCAAAAAAATATTTTAGTAAAACAAATTACATTTCATGTGTGCATAATATAATCGTGAAAAATATTTATAATGGTAAATACTCAAAAATAAATTGATCTATGGATTATAAAATCTCATCTATATATCTATTGATCGAATAAGTGAAAAAAACTAACCAAAAAAGGTATATTATAGTATTATTTTGTGATATTTTCCATTATTTAGTCATTTTGGAAAAATATGAAATGAGATACATCAATTTTGAGGGTAATTGTCGATCGCATTAGATAATTCATTTGTATTGACGTAAAATTGAATTCACATAATAAGTTTATGTTACCCATACAATTTTTTTAGAAAATTTGAGGGAAATATTTCAATAAAATATGTCATTGGATGTTATATAATTTTGAGTATTATGTTGGATGAAAAATTATAAGATAAATAGAATTCATATATTTAGATATAAGTTGAATGAGACTAGATATATAAGAGATAGAAATTTCACTGAGTGTTTTATAAAGGATAAGAACCTATGAAAAATAATGAGTTTATCAATACAATAGAAGTGGAATTTTTTTTAAAATATGTGTTACTTGTTTGATATAGAAATTTCATAGACATTTTTTTATTTCTTTTTGTAGTGAACATATCAGGAATAAAAAAATAAATGGATTAGATAGAGGTCTAGTATGAAGATTTCACTGTATAAAAATTAGGATTTATATAAATAATGTTATAATTATATCATAGAGATGGATTAATTTACGGAGTCAAATGTTGTGAATTATGTGAATATTAAAAATATATATTAAAAAAGGAATCAATTAAATCTTGGGGGTTATTATCTTGAAATTTGAGTTGAGAAATTGGGAATTGAATTTTCATTTATTTAACTACACCAATTTTAATTTTGGAAATTAATTAACATTTTCTATAATATTATGCTTATTTTACAGAATGAAAAAATTCTTATTATTATTCTATTTAAAAATATTTGAAAATCATGGGAAATTAATGTAAATATCTAATATTTAAATGAAAAAATCACCTATTTCCATCTTATTAGTGTTTCAATGAGGGAAACATTGATAATAATAAGTATATGATATTAAGAATAATATGTAATATGTTTGTATGAGGTAGTACAATATGGGTGTATATTTTTTAGAGTAATTTGTGGAAAGATAAGTAATAATATCCTTAATAGAATAAGCGATAAATATACTAAATGTATGCTATATATTGATTAGAATAAATTATGCAGGTGAGTATTTAGAATGATGATTTTAAACTCCACCACATAGAATCTGGAGTGACGTTCAAGACAAAAAAGTCTATTATAGTTGCTATCGAAGATAATAAAATGGTTAAAAAGAAGATATTGTGACACAACATGTTTATGTAGGGAGTCTAGTTTATAAGTTTAGTAGACATAACTTGTAGAATATCCAATTAATTTAATTATTGTATCATCATTATGAATGTGATTATTGTTAAGGTTTCTACTATTCTAATAAAATAGTGTTCCCAATTGATTTGTTTTTGGTATTATCTGTCGACCTATTTATATAGAATAAGAAAACATTGATTGATATTTATTTAAGGAGTCAAACAAGTTATTATATTAGAAATACTGAAATGGTAATTTATCATGAAATTCAGTAATATCAAGAGATTCCAACCATAGTAATCTATGTATTTATCTTGATGATGATTATAATGATAAAAATATGATTACTATAGCCTCAAAGAGGTATTCCCCGTAACAATGGATCCATTAATTTTTTATGAGGACTCTCATAATTTTCATTGGGTGTTCTCTCTTTTGCTATATGATGAATAAGCATCAATAATTGTATAATACTTTTGAGGTCCTCTAAAAGATTCATATCTATAAATTACAATTTTGTAACAAAATAGGTTATATGTCATATATATATATATATATATTAATAATTAATATGATTTATTAAATAAATTTCACCATCCAAAACATAACATATCAGGTCCCATTTCAGGGAATCCTATCATTATTGAATGTTTGTTGTTTCATAAATGAACAATTAAATGAATGAGGTCCACCAGACATAAATAAAAAATACGATTTGATTTGAAATAGTTGAAAACATATGATGGGGTGGCGTGCTACCACACCAGTGTAACATACAGTAAACGAAACAACAATGTTGAAAAAAATTCATTATCACAAGCAAATCCTTGTGGTGTGAACATCAGTAAAAATATATTAGTCTCCTGATGCACTAAAATACAAAAACTATATTATGATAAACATGATAAATTATTTCCAACCTATCCAATATCTAATATTACATGAAGTGATTGGATTTAATATTCATATCATCTTATAATGGAAGAAAAGTTTTGTAATTTATTTATAAAAAATTATAATTATTTTATGACTATAATTACTGATAGGAGGTAATAATTCCCCTTTGACCATATTCAACCTACCTTTGTAATTTATCAATTGTTAACCAAAATCCCTCAAAACAACCCTAATGGACTTAACCAATAAATTACTAAATTATTTCAATGATGAAATCGATTAAATTATATAAAAATAAAAATATGAAAATAAAATTTTTCTAAAATAAGTAATTAATTATTATAAATTTATAATACATGAAAATAACAGACATATATAGAATGTTTCAACACATGGTATGGGGGTTCATATCATAATTTCCATGAACTGTTTTTACCATTCAACATCATTGAATATGTTACACCATGATTATGTGTGAAATGAAATATTCTTGTATTTTGTTCTATTTACAATATTTTTTAGGTGGTTTTATAACTATTACACATAATCACATAATTATTCAAATAATATCATTAATGGAATGATATTTTTATTGACTATTTGTTTTTACATTTCTTCCCATAGAATTTTGTTTTACTTCTCACTTCCAAAATTTGATAAGGTGTATATCCTCCCAATTGAGAATTTTTTCTATTAATGAATCTCTAATAATAACATTTAATGAAACTTATATTTAATCCATTTCATGGGATATTGAATAAAATTTTATAAATGCTTTATGTGTTTCTATGGTCTCAATTTCATTTAATTGGGGTCTAAGTTATCTTATTCAAGACAATTTTTTTTATATGTTATAATTACTATAACATGAATGATTTTTTTATATAAAATTTAATAGAATTTATTGTTTTTGATGAATCATGTTATTTTCCATCATTCAATTCAATTATTATTCAAACATTTCCATAGTTTTTATGGTTTCTCATATCAAAAATCAATATTAGAGAAATGTTTTTATTAATTTAAATAAATTAATTTATATCGTTAACAAAATAACACATAATATATAATATTTTGATACTTTATTGTACTCATGGAATTTTATTTTTATTCTCGTGTTTTTTCATACAATGGTTATTTGGTTTCTATATTTATATGAATGGATATTATATAAAAAAATTACATTAATATTTTTAAAGATTTTAAACAAAATATACCTCCATTTCATTAATCTTAATACAAGAATTTCATTTTCAGGACATAAATTACGTCCTAGTAGTAATTTACATTTTCATTGATAATATTTTATTAATGTTTTAAATATATGTTTTTTAATGTTTTCCACATGGGTATCATTTTACTTCCTTTAAAAAATATTGAAATCAATATTTATCTTTAATATTTACTACATGTATATATTTTTCTTCTATACTAACCATTCATTAATTTTAAAATTACGTTATATGATTCAATTTTTATTTTAAATGAAAAGGATTTGGATAATATTTTATTAATTTTTCATTTTTAATGGTATCAAATGAAAATGGTATTTTATGTTTTTTTATAATAATCATTTTAAATGTTATATGAAGTTAATTTTAATAATCATCAAAATAATATTTGTATTTCTATGAATCAGGCAAGATAGGATCCTATAAAAATCATCAATTTAATTATTTGAATAGTTTTAAACTCTTATTAAATTATAGTGTTAGAAATATGTTTACCTTTAATATTTAAATCAATCTATAACCATTTTTGATGAAATGTAGGCATCCATACACTTTGTTACATGATATAGTAAAATGAAGTTACTAATGAATTGTGTATTGGGTAGTGAACTAAAATACATAAGTGGCATTTTAAAAATGTGGTGTGAGGGACCGTTATACCCCTATAATATGTCGGGAAATGATATAGAGTAAACTAGATGGATGTTACTCCTAAAAGATGAAAAATTTATGTAACTCCAAATAGTAAAATATGTCATATTACTTGTGATATATGATTGTGTAAACATATTTTTAGTTAATCAAATGTCATAATATTTTTTAAACGTTTTAATTTACTCTTATGTGATTTCAATATTATATGGTTAGGTGATTCCGTGTTTAATTTTTTTTCATCCAAGATATAAATACAACTAAATATATATTTATATGTGTCCTAATAAAATATTTTCTAATGATTTTTTAAAAGACACTTTTTTATTGAAATATATGACTATTTACTTAATGTAAATTTTTATTACATGTATCATTATTTATAATCAAATTTTTAAGAGAATGAAACTAGTATTTTATTCATTGGGAAATTTATTAAGTAATCATACCATTATAATAAAATTATTTTTCCTAAGAAAATTCAATTGTCAATGATTATGTTTAAAAATTTTGGTCCTTTAATATAATATTATTTTTTTGTCCAATGACATCTCATTATTGGAATTTAGATACTCCTAAACCGTTATTATGATTAATCCTTAGTTGGAGCTTATTTTGGGTTTTTTCTAATTATTTTTTAATTTATTTTTGTATCTCGGATTTTCATGGTTGGTACATGGTTTTTCCAGACCATGCACCCCTCGTGTGAATACAGTGAAACCTAGAATTATAGTGTTTTTCTAAATGGAATATGGTATTAAATGTAGCACACCAACCAAGGAGAATCTATGTGCAAGGGATAATGAGACTAGTGTGGAACATGATTAGGGGAAAGTATTTTTGAAACCATGAGAGCCTCTATAGGAAACCATCTGTGATGGATAAATATATTTTTTAGAATTATTATAGATTACATAACCCCCTGGATTTAACCCCTCTTAACCCCCAATCATTATTTGTCATTCTACATGTGTTTTAAGTCTCTATAGAAATTATTTTATACACACAAAACCTACTCATTTTAGATCCAATTGTGGGGATATATTAGATATTATATGGGTAAGTAAATCTTCCCTAGTGTGTTCTATCCCACTATATATAATTCTTTTCTATTAATATTTTAGATCATTACGTGGATGATTGATTTAAATTCTATGTAAATCAACATTGATTCAAGGTTTGGAGTCATTATATATGTTTTCATCTTTCTTCATTAGTGTCCCATATTGTATGTGTTGTGATTCTTTTTCCATGATTAATTATAGGTGGTTCCATTTTAAATTATTCAATATAATTAATCCATAACTTACTGTTTTTTAAATAATAGTCAATTGATTTATGAAAACACAAATTGATAAGATTTAAAAATGTAATTTAGAGTATTAATTGATTTTAGAAAGAACCCTCTAATTATAATTGAATTGGAATTTGGGGTGTATTTTGAAATTGAAGGAATTGATAAAATCAATTGAGCTTTAATTTTAGAACATTGCAAAAAATAAAATGATGAAAATTCATGATTTCTTTAGTTTTGAAATGATGTGAATTGATGAAAACCCCATAGGTTGTTTTTTTAAATTTCATGAGAATATTCAAGTGAAAAATTGGGAAATTTTAATTCAGATTGATGACGTATTTCAAATGGGACGATTTTCAGTTTTTAATATTCATTTAAAGAGAATATGCATTCATTGCTATTTACTAATTTATATGGGAAGTGAAAAGTATTAGTTAAACTCCATTGATATGAATTATAGATGAAAACTATAAAACCCCTTTTTAAAAGATATTATCCCATTATATGATGACGAGTCCTAATCTTTTTGATCCCGATGGTCTTATGTATTCATATTTCTAAAATAAGTGATATAACAAGTTAGTGTATATTATAACTAGAAACTATTTTACCATAATGCAGATGATCATGGTGCATGTGGTGATTTTTTTGATTTTTATATGACAGTGATCATTAATTGATTTAATTATGACTACTAATTGATAAGAACAATTTTATATAAAATTAATATTTATTCAGTTGTTTGAATTTCTTCCATATTTTGAAACGAAGCATCATTTTTTAAAATGAAATTGATATATTATGAAATTTATTATTTTATTTAAAATTTAAATATTGATTTTTTTTTATTATAAAATCTTTTTATAAAAAAAGATATGATATTCAATTATTATTTATGTCTTACACCAAAACTTTTATATTTGTAATTTTTAGATTTCCTCCATATTTTTCTCTGAAAATTGAAGATTCCACATGGAGATCATTGATATTATTGATCCTATGGATTTTCGGTGATATTATATTTGATATATTTGTATTCCTACTATGTATATTTATGATGAAATATTTTTCATTTGAAATAACTCTATGGTTTCTAGAACTATTTATATTTGGACTTCTTATCATACTAACTTGTATCTTTCAGATTTTATTATTTTTTTGAAAAATTATTCCACTATTTTAAATTTTATAATGTAATTATCTAATCATAAACCCTTACTAATTGGGAAAAAATTCATCCCATATTACTATTTGATCGAGTATCAAGGTAATATAGTATCTGAGCTGGTTTATCACAATGTTGTATGAAATTCCAGTTAGGAATATTTCCTTAACATCACCATGTAGTTTGGAATATCATATTTGTACTTAGGAGGTTTTTGTGAGTGAAATCTTAGTTGGATGACATTGAACGAGACATAAGTAACCAAGGGTGGTTTGAGAATGTTTTATTGAAGAATTATTTGATAAAATTCGTGTTTTTACCCTACCTATTATTTGGATTGGTTAAAAAAATATTTATATCTTATTTAATGTCATTAATTTCCCCATTATTATTATTTGTGTGTTTGATCTAAATAATATTATAATGTTATCAATGATATTTTATGATTTTGTGTAGCATCATGAATATATGAATTAATTTTAATAGGACCATGTAGGAAGATACCAGTGAACCAGAACGAGTAGATCTAGTCATGGTCTAGATCCATGGTGAGATTATTGTTGGAACCAGGTTCTTCAAAGCATGATTTGGTGTATGGTTTGTGTTTGTTGTCAATCCTCAGTGGAAGTTCCGAATGTGTTCCATCAAAGTGATCTTACAGTTCAAGAAGACAACAGTTTTGAAGGTGGCGCTGTTTCCCAGTGTTTGCCAAATTTTTGGCCCTCAAAATCGGAAAATGAAGTCATGGATTGTCTGCAAAAGGAGGTTCACAGAAAAAGGAAGTGGTGCGCGAAATTTTCGAGGCTTGCGCGAAATACTTATGTCAGGCGCGAAAAAACAGCGGGATGCACGAAATAGGGGATCAAGGTTTTTCGCGCAAATAGTGTTTCGAAATCAGTTCGGTGAAAAATGGCAAAGGCATGGGCTGCGCGGAAAATAAGGGTTGTGCACGAAATAATTAAGCTGGGCGAAAGATTACGCGCCAGATGAGAGGTTTTCCGCGCCGAAGGGGATTTTGCGCGCAGTGGTCTCAGTCGCCTATAAATATGAGGTGACCCCCTTCATTCAGGTGGTTGGAAGACTTAGAGAAGATCCGAGGTCTGATGCGCGAAAAAGGATCGCGTAAAGGAGCTTGCGCGAAATATTTGGAGTTGCGCGAAAAAGGGGATTTTTGCGCGAAATATTTTTCCGCGCAAAAAGAAAATGTTGCGCGCAATAGGATGATTTTGCGCGCAAATGGTTGATGTTTCGCATATTTCCCAGTAAGGTTTGTCTGCACGTTTTGGTTATCCAGTTCAGTGGTTCTATGCGTTCTAGTGCATCTCTTCCGGACTTCGATGCAAGCAGAGTCTCGTGCTGAGCAGAGGCAAAGACTTCAATGCAAATTTATTGAAGAGACCTTCACGTCTATAAACTGAGTGAGACTTCACCAACGGCAGTGAGCCAGGGGGAGTCAACGGGAGTGACCCGAGGGAAGCAGTGAGCTATCCCTAAACCTTATGTAAAGGCAGTGAGCCTGGGACAGAGTGTCTGTACCCGAACTTTTGTATCCGCAGCTAGTGAAGCATAGTGGATTTAGGTACGACCGACAATCTGTCGGCGTATGCTCCTTGGACGTAGCCCTTAGTGGTGAACCAAGTAAAAATTGTTGTGTCATCTCTCTGCATGTGAATGTTTAATTGCTGATCATATCCTTCATATAGGTTTAAGAAGTTCCTGCCAACGTGGGAACAAGATCCACAACTTTAAGAAGAAAAAGTTGCCACCCTGATTCACCCCTCCCCTCTCAGGGTGTCCCGGGGTCCTTCAAGTGGTATCAGAGGCAGGTTGCTTGTCTTGAATCTGCCCTTTGTCGCCATGGAGAATGCAGCCAATGTGAGGGGAGTCCCTCTCTTTGATGGAAATAATTTTCAGATCTGGAAGAATAGGATGCGATCTCATCTAAGATCTCTTGTAATGGAAGTTTTGTTTTCTATTTTGCAAGGAATACAAGTCACTGATCAAACAGGACTGGCTATGACTGACACAGACAGGAAAATTCTTGATGCAGATGCTAAAGCTCAAAATGCACTCACCGCAGCTCTTTCTGATCAGATATATCTAAAGGTGATGAGTTGCACTTCAGCAAAGTCTATGTGGGATAAACTTGAAAACATTTATGAAGGAGATAGCAAGGTAAAGGAGGCAAAAATTCAGGTTTTACATAACAGGTTTGACGACCTAAAGATGCATCCCAATGAAAATGCAGATTCATTTTTTAATCGAATTACTGAAGTAGTGGGAGCAATTCGAGGTCTTGGAGAAGAAATCAAAGACATTGATATCGTTAAGAAAATATTGAGAAGACTTCCTCCCATGTACAATGCAAAGGTGTCAGCCCTCGAAGAAAGAGATCTATCCAAACTTTCTCTGGATGATTTGTTAAGTAGTTTAGTGGCATATGAGATGAGAGTCAAACCTGAAGATGCCACGACTCGCGTGAGAAAAGAAATGGCATTCAAAGCCATGGAAAAACTGAAAATTTCAGAAGATAGTAGTGGTGATGATGACGAAGAAAAAGAAATTCTTTCCCTCATCGCGAAGAAGCTGAAAAAGGGTAAAGGTAAATTTAGAGGTCAGTTACCTCTTGCATGTTTCCGTTATGGAAGAGTTGGGCACATTGCCTCTCAGTGCCAAAGAAAGTTGGATAATGATGAGAGCGAAGCTGAAGACATTGAAAAGCCTCGGAAAAGGTTTTTCAAAAAGGGTGATTTCAAATCTGGAATGAAAATTCAGAGGAAGAGCTTTGTCTGTGAGGAAGAAGATGATGATATTGAATTCTGTGAGGAAGAAGAACCAGAATTTAAAACTGAAAAACATGCTTCCATGATGGCTACCACTGAAATGTCAGATTCTTCAATCAATAAAGGCATAGATAATCAGAGTACTTCCCTTGATAATCCAAAGGTTCAAATTAAGGATGCTTTCTCCAAGATTGAGAGTAAATGTAAGAAATGTAATAAGTGGAAGGAAATGGTCAAAGAGTCATCAGAATATGTTGATGAACTTGAAGCTGAAATTGAACGTCTGGAAGAGTTTTTGAAAGTTCAGTCTAAAATCATTGAAAGCAATGATGATGTATTGGATCTTAAGATAAGAATTGAAGAGAAGGGAAAGGTCATCAATGACCTCACCTCAAGACTGGAAGAAAAGTCCAAGACTAATGAGGGTCTTGAGGAGGAAATTGTTACTCTTAGTAGTAAACTTGAGACCGAATCTTTTTCAAAAGAATCAAGGAAGAAAATACAACCTAGAAGATTCTCAGATGCTGAATTATTGGCAAGAGCCAAATGTGGTTCTGATGGAGTTGAAAAAATCTTGAGCGTTCAAAGTCCCGCCTGCATGGGAAAGCGTGGAATTGGATGTGAAGCTGAGACATCAACTGCTGGAAATAAAGAAATTCAAAAGAAAGACAAAACGAAGGTTGAACATGTTGAAACATTTTCTGAAGTGCTGAAAAAGGAACCCTCAATCCAAACTAGAAGGATAACTGACAATTACCATCAAACATTTAGAAATGATAGGCAGTTCAACTACTCTCACAGGGATGAAGGTATGAGGAGAAATTCAGGTGTGAAGGCATTCCCTCACATGAAGTGTCAATTCTGTGGCTATCTGGGCCATACTATGTCATATTGCGAAGAGGCAAGGAGTTAATTTAATGGAGAAGATCTGGGAAATCAACAAAGGAGACCGATTTCATATCCTCCATCTTATAGAAGAAATATCTTATATGGTTACTGTTTTAATTGTTCTAACTTTGGCCATAAAGCTATGTTTTGCAGGCAGCGGTATGACAAGAGAAATTCATACAACACCCAAAGACGGGACAGGGTTCATCCTCCTGATGATGTTGTTCTCACAAATAGTTTTTCTCTTCTGGAAGAAGATTATGGGTATGAAGACTCAGATTATGTGGAAGAAAGTTTTAAAAGGCCATCAGTGTCTTATGCTCAATCCAATATCTCATGGAAAGAAAAGAAGAAAATCGAGAAATCCAATCTTGCAGAAGTAGCCCTCAATGCTACAAAGAGTAGCAGCACCTGGATTCTTGATAGTGGATGTTCTTCCCATATGACAGGAAATGCTGACCTTCTGAAGAACATTGAAAAGAAGGTTGATGGAACAGTACGGTTTGGTAACGATGGTGCTTTGAAGATTAAAGGCAGTGGGAATACTGCTCTCGCCAACGGAGAGCGGAAAAAGACTGAAGTTCTTTATGTGGACGGTCTACGCCATAATCTCCTCAGTGTAAGTCAACTCTGTGACTCAGGGCTCATAGTAACCTTCAATCAAAAAGGATGCACTATAAAAGGAAAAACAGGGAATTCTCTTATGAAAGGTTGTAGAACAGATGGAAACTTATATCAGGTTGACAGCAAAGTGAACTCTTGTTACTTATCTGTTGACGAAGAAAACAATTTATGGCATCGAAGGCTGGGGCACATTAACCAACAAGACATGGAAAAGATATCTAAGCTGAAGATAGTCATGGATATTCCCATTCTAAAACGCGAACGGGAAAAATCTTGTGATGCCTGTATTCGTGGGAAGCTGGTCTGTAATTCGTATCGTCCAAAGAAGAAAAGGGCATCACATCTTCTTGATCTCATTCACACTGATGTATGTGGCCCAATAAATGTTGATGGAACCTATGGAGAGAGGTACTTCGTCCTTTTCATTGATGATTATAGTAGAATAGCTTGTGTAATGGTGATTCACAGGAAGCGACAAGTACTTGATTGCATGAAAACTTATCGCCGAATTGCCGAGAATGAAACTGGACGGTCAATAAAAGTCCTACGATCGGACAATGGAGGGGAATACACATCCATTGAGTTTGAAAACTATCTAGAGAAACATGGAATACAGCATGAGGTAGCTGCTGTGAGAACTCCACAACAAAATGGAGTTGTTGAGCGTCGAAATCGACAGGTCAACAATATGGCCAGGACTATGTTGATTGAGAGTGGTATCTCTCGCCATTACTGGAAGGAGGCTGTTGAAGCTGCAGTTCACATTCAGAATCGAACAGGGCTCTACATGGGAGAAACGAAGACACCGTACGAATTATGGCATGGAAGGAAGCCTTCCTTGAAATACTTTCGGGTTTTTGGAAGCAAATGTTTCATCCGGAATAAAGAAGGAAACCAAGGAAAGTATGGTGACAATGCTGATGAAGGAATTTTTCTTGGGTATCCAATGAACAGTAAAGCTTACAAGTGTTTCAATAAACGCTTGGGGAAGATTGTGGTAAGAAGTGATGTTAAGATAATTGAAGAGAAAACCACAAATGCTTCAAGGACGCCATATGCGGATGTGATGGACAATCAGGAAGAAAGTGAACGTGAAGAAAACACAAACACAGAGATAGAGGAAGTTGTTCAAAACTCTCAGCAGTCACATCATGATGTTGACTCAGAAGAAGAATCAGAAGGAGACCCTATAGCTGAAAATAATGCTACTGAATCTCTCAAGAGAAACCGAAGAGCTGAGATTGATCCATCCAACATAATTGGGGACATGAATGCACCCACTCAAACAAGGAGGATGAGAAATAACACACCTTCTGCATTTCTATCAGTTGTAGAGCCAACCTCATTTGAAGAAGCTGCAATGGATGAATCCTGGGTGAAAGCCATGAATGAAGAGTTAGATCAGATTGACAAAAATCAGACGTGGGATTTGGTCCAGAGACCCAAAAGTCACAATGTGATTGGCAAAAAATGGATTTTCAAGAACAAGTTTGATGAGCATGGCAATGTTATCAGAAACAAGGCTCGACTGGTATGTAAAGGGTATTCTCAGATTGAAGGTGTTGATGTTGAAGAAACCTTTGCTCCAGTGGCTAGATTGGAGTCAATCAGGCTATTCCTTTCCATGGCTCTCCAAAGAGGATATAAAGTATATCAAATGGATGTCAAGACAGCATTCTTAAATGGTGTACTCGAAGAAGAAGTCTACATTGAACAACCAGTGGGTTTTCTTCTTGGTGCTGATGAATCAAAGGTCTGCAAGCTAAAGAAAGCACTTTATGGATTAAAACAGGCACCAAGGGCATGGTATTCTAGACTAGATTCGTATCTCAAAAAGCTGGAATTCAAAAGAGGAGGAGTTGATCACAATCTCTATGTGAAGAATTCTCCAAAAGATCAGTTCATGGTTCTTGTTTACGTCGATGACATTATATTTGGTGGCAGCAAACAGAAATCAGTGGATGAATTTTCCAATCATATGAAATCAGAATTTTAAATGTCAATGATTGGGGAGCTCACATATTTCTTGGGACTGCAAGTGACTCAGAGGAAAGACTACACTTTTATCTCTCAGGAAAAGTATGCAAGAGAGCTGCTGAAGAAGTTTAACATGCAAGAATCCAAACCAATGTCAACTCCAATTGCAGTTGGAACCAAACATGGGAAGCATGAGGATGGGAAATCTGTAGATCCCACCCTGTACAGGAGAATTATTGGGAGTCTATTGTACCTGACAGCGACACAGCCAGATATTGTCTTTGCCACATGTCTTTCTGCCCGCTTTCAGTGTAATCCAAAAGAGGAACACATGACAGCAGTGAAAAGAATCATGAGGTATATTCAAGGTACTTACAAGTATGGATTATACTTTTCTGTAGGAAGGGATAGTGAATTATCCGCATTTTCTGATGCTGACTGGGCTGGCGATGTTGTGGACAGAAAGTCCACCAGTGGTGGAGCATTCTTTATCGGAAATAATTGTGTTGGGTGGTTGAGCAAGAAACAAGAAAGTACTTCTCTTAGTACTGCGGAAGCTGAGTATATATCTGCCACAAAGTCATGCACTCAACTGCTATGGATGAAGCAACAATTAACAGATATTGGTGATGAGGTAAAGAAGCCAATGGTGATCTACTGTGATAACAAAAGCGCAATTGATCTCACGAAAAATCCGGTTCAGCATTCTCGTACAAAACATATTGAAATACGGTATCATTTCATCAAAGAAAAGGTTGAACAAGGGGTGATTAGACTGGACCATGTGGGAACTGATAAGCAGGTAGCTGATATCCTGACAAAGCCACTGTCAGCAGCTGTGTTTGCAAAGCATCGGTTGAACCTAGGTGTTCAACCACCTCCTGCTGCATAAGGAGGTTTCGAAACTCCCCTCTCCCCGTTTGTTTTAACTGTTTTTATCTGCTTATGGCTGTGATGCAGGTTTATGGGGGAGATACTATCCAGGGAGAGTATGGCTTGAGCTGAACGTTGAACAAACTTTTCGGTCTTTGGTTTTATTGTCAATGGGGGAGAAAGGAATAAATTCACGGCAAGAGAATTCAAGGCAAGAAATTCATGGCAAGAAATTTACGGCAAGAAATTCTTCTGTGATGGAAGTGTAAGATTGTGATGAGAAGTTTAATAAGGATAACATCGGGCGTCATGGAGATTTTCAAAACACTAAGACCCAATTCAAGCTTCCTCTCTTGTTTTCTACACCGAGCATTGCTCACGGAGACTTAGAGTGTTGGCTGAGTTGATTCTTGCGTTTTGGATTTGCTCATGGTTGGAGATCTATTGAATTTATTCTGATTGCCAACAAACCCAAAGGGGGAGATTGTTGGAACCAGGTTCTTCAAAGCATGATTTGGTGTATGGTTTGTGTTTGTTGTCAATCCTCAGTGGAAGTTCCGAATGTGTTCCAGCAAAGTGATCTTACAGTTCAAGCAGACAACAGTTTTGAAGGTGGTGCTGTTTCCCAGTGTTTGCCAAATTTTTGGGCCTCAAAATCGGAAAATGAAGTCATGGATTGTCTGCAAAAGGAGGTTCGCAGAAAAAGGAAGTGGTGCGCGAAATTTTAGAGGCTTGCGCGAAATACTTATGTCAGGCGAGAAAAAACAGCGGGATGCGCGAAATAGGGGATCAAGGTTTTTCGCGCAAATAGTGTTTCGAAATCAGTTCGGTGAAAAATGGCAAAGGCATGGGCTGCGCGGAAAATAAGGGTTGTGCGCGAAATAATTAAGCTGGGCGAAAGATTACGCGCCAGATGAGAGGTTTTCCGCGCCGAAGGGGATTTTGCGCGCAGTGGTCTCAGTCGCCTATAAATATGAGGTGACCCCCTTCATTCGGGTGGTTGGAAGACTTAGAGAAGATCCGAGGTCTGATGCGTGAAAAAGGATCGCGTAAAGGAGCTTGCGCGAAATATTTGGAGTTGCGCGAAAAAGGGGATTTTTGCGCGAAATATTTTTCCGCGCCAAAAGAAAATGTTGCGCGCAATAGGATGATTTTGCGCGCAAATGGTTGATGTTTCGCATATTTCTTAGTAAGGTTTGTCTGCATGTTTTGGTTATCCAGTTCAGTGGTTCTGTGTGTTCTAGTGCATCTCTTCCGGACTTCGATGCAAGCAGAGTCTCGTGCTGAGCAGAGGCAAAGACTTCAATGCAAATTTATTGAAGAGACCTTCACGTCTATAAACTGAGTGAGACTTCACCAACGGCAGTGAGCCAGGGGGAGTCAACGGGAGTGACCCGAGGGAAGCAGTGAGCTATCCCTAAACCTTATGTAAAGGCAGTGAGCCTGGGACAGAGTGTCTGTACCCGAACGTTTGTATCCGCAGCTAGTGAAGCATATTGGATATAGATACGACCGACAATCTGTCGGCGTATGCTCCTTGGACGTAGCCCTTAATGGTGAACCAAGTAAAAATTGTTGTGTCATCTCTCTGCATGTGAATGTTTAATTGCTGATCATATTCTTCATACAGGTTTAAGAAGTTCCTGCCAACGTGGGAACAAGATCCACAACTTTAAGAAGAAAAAGTTGCCACCCTGATTCACCCCTCCCCTCTCAGGGTGTCCCGGGGTCCTTCAAGTGGTATCAGAGGCAGGTTGCTGGTCTTGAATCTGTCCTTTGTCGCCATGGAGAATGCAGCCAATGTGAGGGGAGTCCCTCTCTTTGATGGAAATAATTTTCAGATCTGGAAGAATAGGACGCGATCTCATCTAAGATCTCTTGGAATGGAAGTTTTGTTTTCTATTGTGCAAGGAATACAAGTCACTGATCAAACATGACTGGCTATGACTGACACAGACAGGAAAATTCTTGATGCAGATGCTAAAGCTCAAAATGCACTCACCACAGCTCTTTCTGATCAGATATATCTAAAGGTGATGAGTTGCACTTCAGCAAAGTCTATGTGGGATAAACTTGAAAACATTTATGAAGGAGATAGCAAGGTAAAGGAGGCAAAACTTCAGGTTTTACATAACAGGTTTGACGACCTAAAGATGCATCCCAATGAAAATGCAGATTCATTTTTTAATCGAATTACTGAAGTAGTGGGAGCAATTCGAGGTCTTGGAGAAGAAATCAAAGACATTGATATCGTTAAGAAAATATTGAGAAGACTCCCTCCCATGTACAATGCAAAGGTGTCAGCCCTCGAAGAAAGAGATCTATCCAAACTTTCTCTGGATGATTTGTTAAGTAGTTTAGTGGCATATGAGATGAGAGTCAAACCTGAAGATTCCACGACTCGCGTGAGCAAAGAAATGGCATTCAAAGCCATGGAAAAACTGAGAATTTCAGAAGATAGTTGTGGTGATGATGACGAAGAAAAAGAAATTCTTTCCCTCATCGCGAAGAAGCTGAAAAAGGGTAAAGGTAAATTTAGAGGTAAGTTACCTCTTGCATGTTTCCGTTGTGGAAGAGTTGGGCACATTGCATCTCAGTGCCAAAGAAAGTTGGATAATGATGAGAGCGAAGCTGAAGACATTGAAAAGCCTCGGAAAAGGTTTTTCAAAAAGGGTGATTTCAAATCTGGAAAGAAAATGCAGAGGAAGAGCTTTGTCTGTGAGGAAGAAGATGATGATATTGAATTCTGTGAGGAAGAATAACCAGAATTTAAAACTGAAAAACATGCTTCCATGATGGCTACCACTGAAATGTCAGATTCTTCAATCAATAAAGGCATAGATAATCAGAGTACTGCCCTTGATAATCCAAAGGTTCAAATTAAGGATGCTTTCTCCAAGATTGAGAGTAAATGTAAGAAATGTAATAAGTGGAAGGAAATGGTCAAAGAGTCATCAGAATATGTTGATGAACTTGAAGCTGAAATTGAACGTCTGGAATAGTTTGTGAAAGTTCAGTCTAAAATCACTGAAAGCAATGATGATGTATTGGATCTTAAGATAAGAATTGAAGAGCAGGGAAAGGTCATCAATGACCTCACCTCAAGACTTGAAGAAAAGTCCAAGACTAATGAGGTTCTTGAGGAGGAAATTGTTACTCTTAGGAGTAAACTTGAGACCGAATCTTTTTCAAAAGAATCAAGGAAGAAAATACAACCTAGAAGATTCTCAGATTCTGAATTATTGGCAAGAGCCAAATGTGGTTCTGATGGAGTTGAAAAAATCTTGAGCGTTCAAAGACCCGCCTGCATGGGAAAGCGTGGAATTGGAGGTGAAGCTGAGACATCAACTGCTGGAAATAAATAAATTCAAAAGAAAGACAAAACGAAGGTTGAACATGTTGAAACATTTTCTGAAGTGCTGAAAAAGGAACCCTCAATCCAAACTAGAAGGATAACTGACAATTACCATCAAACATTTAGAAATGATAGGCAGTTCAACTACTCTCAAAGGGATGAAGGTATGAGGAGAAATTCAGGTGTGAAGGCATTCCCTCACATGAAGTGTCAATTCTGTGGCTATCTGGGCCATACTATGTCATATTGCGAAGAGGCAAGGAGTTAATTTAATGGAGAAGATCTGGGAAATCAACAAAGGAGACCGATTTCATATCCTCCATCTTATAGAAGAAATATCTTATATGGTTACTGTTTTAATTGTTCTAACTATGGCCATAAAGCTATGTTTTGCAGGCAGCGGTATGACAAGAGAAATTCATACAACACCCAAAGACGGGACAGGGTTCATCCTCCTGATGATGTTGTTCTCACAAATAGTTTTTCTCTTCTGGAAGAAGATTATGGGTATGAAGACTCAGATTATGTGGAAGAAAGTTTTAAAAGGCCATCAGTGTCTTATGCTCAATCCAATATCTCATGGAAAGAAAAGAAGAAAATCGAGAAATCCAATCTTGCGGAAGTAGCCCTCAAAGCTACAAAGAGTAGCAGCACCTGGATTCTTGATAGTGGATGTTCTTCCCATATGACATGAAATGCTGACCTTCTGAAGAACATTGAAAAGAAGGTTGATGGAACAGTACGGTTTGGTAACGATGGTGCTTTGAAGATTAAAGGCAGTGGGAATACTGCTCTCGCCAACGGAGAGCTGAAAAAGACTGAAGTTCTTTATGTGGACGGTCTACGCCATAATCTCCTCAGTGTAAGTCAACTCTGTGACTCAGGGCTCATAGTAACCTTCAATCAAAAAGGCTGCACTATAAAAGGAAAAACAGGGAATTCTCTTATGAAAGGTTGTAGAACAGATGGAAACTTATATCAGGTTGACAGCAAAGTGAACTCTTGTTACTTATCTGTTGACGAAGAAAACAATTTATGGCATCGAAGGATGGGGCACATTAACCAACAAGACATGGAAAAGATATCTAAGCTGAAGATAGTCATGGATATTCCCATTCTAAAACGCGAACGGGAAAAATCTTGTGATGCCTGTATTCGTGGGAAGCTGGTCTGTAATTCGTATCGTCCAAATAAGAAAAGGGCATCACATCTTCTTGATCTCATTCACACTGATGTATGTGGCCCAATATATGTTGCTGGAACCTATGGAGAGAGGTACTTCGTCCTTTTCATTTATGATTATAGTAGAATGGCTTGTGTAATGGTGATTCACAGGAAGCGACAAGTACTTGATTGCATGAAAACTTATCGCCGAATTGCTGAGAATGACACTGGACGGTCAATAAAAGTCCTACGATCGGACAATGGAGGGGAATACACATCCATTGAGTTTGAAAACTATCTAGAGAAACATGGAATACAGCATGAGGTAGCTGCTGTGAGAACTCCACAACAAAATGGAGTTGTTGAGCGTCGAAATCGACAGGTCAACAATATGGCCAGGACTATGTTGATTGAGAGTGGTATCTCTCGCCATTACTGGAAGGAGGCTGTTGAAGCTGCAGTTCACATTCAGAATCGAACAGGGCTCTACATGGGAGAAACGAAGACACCGTACGAATTATGGCATGGAAGGAAGCCTTCCTTGAAATACTTTCGGGTTTTTGGAAGCAAATGTTTCATCCTGAATAAAGAAAGAAACCAAAGAAAGTATGGTGACAATGCTGATGAAGGAATTTTTCTTGGGTATCCAATGAACAGTAAAGCTTACAAGTGTTTCAATAAACGCATGGGGAAGATTGTGGTAAGCAGTGATGTTAAGATAATTGAAGAGAAAACCACAAATGCTTCAAGGACGCCATATGCGGATGTGATGGACAATCAGGAAGAAAGTGAACGTGAAGAAAACACAAACACAAAGATAGAGGAAGTTGTTCAAAACTCTCAGCAGTCACATCATGATGTTGACTCAGAAGAAGAATCAGAAGGAGAACCTATAGCTGAAAAGAATGCTACTGAATCTCTCAAGAGAAACCGAAGAGCTGAGATTGATCCATCCAACATAATTGGGGACATGAATGCACCCACTCAAACAAGGAGGATGAGAAATAACACACCTTCTGCATTTCTATCAGTTGTAGAGCCAACCTCATTTGAAGAAGCTGCAATGGATGAATCCTGGGTGAAAGCCATGAATGAAGAGTTAGATCAGATTAACAAAAATCAGACGTGGGATTTGGTCCAGAGACCCAAAAGTCACAATGTGATTGGCACCAAATGGATTTTCAAGAACAAGTTTGATGAGCATGGCAATGTTATCAGAAACAAGGCTCGACTGGTATGTAAAGGGTATTCTCAGATTGAAGGTGTTGATGTTGAAGAAACCTTTGCTCCAGTGGCTAGATTGGAGTCAATCAGGCTATTCCTTTCCATGGCTCTCCAAAGAGGATATAAAGTATATCAAATGGATGTCAAGACATCATTCTTAAATGGTGTACTCGAAGAAGAAGTCTACATTGAACAACCAGTGGGTTTTCTTCTTGGTGCTGATGAATCAAAGGTCTGCAAGCTAAAGAAAGCACTTTATGGATTCAAACAGGCACCAAGGGCATGGTATTCTAGACTAGATTTGTATCTCAAAAAGATGGAATTCAAAAGAGGAGGAGTTGATCACAATCTCTATGTGAAGAATTCTCCAAAAGATCAGTTCATGGTTCTTGTTTACGTCGATTACATTATATTTGGTGGCAGCAAACAGAAATCAGTGGATGAATTTGCCAATCATATGAAATCAGAATTTGAAATGTCAATGATTGGGGAGCTCACATATTTCTTGGGACTGCAAGTGACTCAGAGGAAAGACTACACTTTTATCTCTCAGGAAAAGTATGCAAGAGAGCTGCTGAAGAAGTTTAACATGCAAGACTCCAAACCAATGTCAACTACGATTGCAGTTGGAACCAAACTTGGGAAGCATGGGGATGGGAAATCTGTAGATCCCACCCTGTACAGGAGAATTATTGGGAGTCTATTGTACCTGACAGCGACACGGCCAGATATTGTCTTTGCCACATGTCTTTCTGCCCGCTTTCAGAGTAATCCAAAAGAGGAACACATGACAGCAGTGAAAAGAATCATGAGGTATATTCAAGGTACTTACAAGTATGGATTATACTTTGCTGTAGGAAGGGATAGTGAATTATTCGCATTTTCTGATGCTGACTGGGCTGGCGATGTTGTGGACAGAAAGTCCACCAGTGGTGGAGCATTCTTTATCGGAAATAATTGTGTTGGCTGGTTGAGCAAGAAACAAGAAAGTACTTCTCTTAGTACTGCGGAAGCTGAGTATATATCTGCCACAAAGTCATGCACTCAACTGCTATTGATGAAGCAACAATTAACAGATATTGGTGATGAGGTAAAGCAGCCAATGGTGATCTACTGTGATAACAAAAGCGCAATTGATCTCACGAAAAATCCGGTTCAGCATTCTCGTACAAAACATATTGAAATACGGTATCATTTCATCAAAGAAAAGTTTGAACAAGGGGTGATTAGACTGGACCATGTGGGAACTGATAAGCAGGTAGATGATATCCTGACAAAGCCACTGTCAGCAGCTGTGTTTGCAAAGCATCCGTTGAACCTAGGTGTTCAACCACCTCCTGCTGCATAAGGAGGTTTCGAAACTCCCCTCTCCCCGTTTGTTTTAACTGTTTTTATCTTCTTATGGCTGTGATGCAGTTTTATGGGGGAGATACTATCCAGGGAGAGTATGGCTTGAGCTGAACGTTGAACAAACTTTTCGGTCTTTGGTTTTATTGTCAATGGGGGAGAAAGGAATAAATTCACGGCAAGAGAATTCAAGGCAAGAAATTCATGGCAAGAAATTTACGGCAAGAAATTCTTCTGTGATGGAAGTGTAAGATTGTGATGAGAAGTTTAATAAGGATAACATCGGGCGTCATGGAGATTTTCAAAACACTAAGACCCAATTCAAGCTTCCTCTCTTGTTTTCTACACCGAGCATTGCTCACGTAGACTTAGAGTGTTGGATGAGTTGATTCTTGCGTTTTGGATTTGCTCATGGTTGGAGATCTATTGAATTTATTCTGATTGCCAACAAACCCAAAGGGGGAGATTGTTGGAACCAGGTTCTTCAAAGCATGATTTGGTGTATGGTTTGTGTTTGTTGTCAATCCTCAGTGGAAGTTCCGAATGTGTTCCAGCAAAGTGATCTTACAGTTCAAGCAGACAACAGTTTTGAAGGTGGCGCTATTTCCCAGTGTTTGCCAAATTTTTGGGCCTCAAAATCGGAAAATGAAGTCATGGATTGTCTGCAAAAGGAGGTTCGCAGAAAAAGGAAGTGGTGCGCGAAATTTTAGAGGCTTGCGCGAAATACTTATGTCAGGCGCGAAAAAACAGCGGGATGCGCGAAATAGGGGATCAAGGTTTTTCGCGCAAATAGTGTTTCGAAATCAGTTCGGTGAAAAATGGAAAAGGCATGGGCTGCGCGGAAAATAAGGGTTGTGCGTGAAATAATTAAGCTGGGCGAAAGATTACGCGCCAGATGAGAGGTTTTCCGCGCCGAAGGGGATTTTGCGCGCAGTGGTCTCAGTCGCCTATAAATATGAGGTGACCCCCTTCATTCGGGTGGTTGGAAGACTTAGAGAAGATCCGAGGTCTGATGCGCGAAAAAGGATCGCGTAAAGGAGCTTGCGCGAAATATTTGGAGTTGGGCGAAAAAGGGGATTTTTGCGCGAAATATTTTTCCGCGCCAAAAGAAAATGTTGCGCGCAATAGGATGATTTTGCGCGCAAATGGTTGATGTTTCACATATTTCTCAGTAAGGTTTGTCTGCACGTTTTGGTTATCCAGTTCAGTGGTTCTGTGCGTTCTAGTGCATCTCTTCCGGACTTCGATGCAAGCAGAGTCTCGTGCTGAGCAGAGGCAAAGACTTCAATGCAAATTTATTGAAGAGACCTTCACGTCTATAAACTGAGTGAGACTTCACCAACGGCAGTGAGCCAGGGGGAGTCAACGGGAGTGACCCGAGGGAAGCAGTGAGCTATCCCTAAACCTTATGTAAAGGTAGTGAGCCTGGGACAGAGTGTCTGTACCCGAACTTTTGTATCCGCAGCTAGTGAAGCATAGTGGATTTAGGTACGACCGACAATCTGTCGGCGTATGCTCCTTGGACGTAGCCCTTAGTGGTGAACCAAGTAAAAATTGTTGTGTCATCTCTCTGCATGTGAATGTTTAATTGCTGATCATATCCTTCATACAGGTTTAAGAAGTTCCTGCCAACGTGGGAACAAGATCCACAACTTTAAGAAGAAAAAAGTTGCCACCCTGATTCACCCCTCCCCTCTCAGGGTGTCCCGGGGTCCTTCAATTATTATGTGTGATGTCCAAGCTCTGGGACTGACAATAAAATCAATTCCCATAGTGGAGCCAGTTTTATATCCATAGTGGATTAAATCCTGGACCATACATAATATTTCATTCCCCATAAGCCAGTAGTATTCAAGGACTCTAATGATCTTCTAGAGGTTGGAATTTTTTTGATAATGGTATAACATCAGTTTGATACCTTTGAACTTACTGATTTGATTAACGTGAGATGTTCAAAATGTATTATAGATGGTCTATCAAAGAGATTGTTGCGATCTATGGTTATGGAAAAGAGACACATAAGTTTATATTAGAAGGTATTTAATGTTTTTTTAACTAATATGTTCTATATGGATTCTATTTTGGTGGCTATGGATTTGGATTTTTTCAATGTCATTCAAGTTGATAGGACCGTGATTGAGGATGAAGACCACTTTTCATGGATTTTAGTTTTCACTATAAATTTTATCAATGGAAGTGACTAAGAATCAATGGATTGATATGGGTCTTTGGAGACATATTCATTCATATTATTTTATACTAAATCTCAATTATTATGCTAATTTACTATATAGGCAATTTATGGTTGATCTTGACCTATAGGATAAGATAAAGTTGTAATTATCATCTTTTTCTTGCAGCGGAATTTTAGTGAGTTACCTTAATAAAATAGGAATCAAGTAGAGCCTCATGATGTATCTAGACAATATGTTTCTTCCAAAACTCTTTTAATTCATTGGATATTCGCATTGAATTTCTTCAACAGTGTCAATATTCATTATTTAATATAATTTTTAATTAAGGAACCCTAAATCTATAGTTCATGTGTACTCTTTGGTCACATACATAAATTCATATATGTCAATTTTCCGCACATAGTATTCATGTGATCTTACCCACATAAATGTAGGTTGGTGTAATCAAATGCTTCATGAACAAATGGGTTGTTTACAAAAAGCATGTAGAATGAAGCCTCTTGATGCATTAGAAAAGTATCCAGAGGATGTGAATATGGATACACAAACCATGAGAGGTACCATCACTATATCCTCATATCTAGTTTCTACCTTAATTTATTCTAATGCATCTCACTCATTTATATGGAATTGAATTGTGGACTTCTTAAATGTTCTTATGAATCTTTATTATTAAATGATTTATATTTATTATACAAAGGGAATGAATAAAGATATTGGTTCCAATTTTCCTTCTTATGTATTCACATTATCTGTGATAAATCGTACAAGTAATCTCTTTCTTCTTGACACGAATCCTATTGATTACATTTCTTATATGGATATTAATATGAATAATAAGGACATTAGTAACACTTATCTTTAATGGGTATCTTCTACATATCTTTATGGGTAATTTCTTATATTTCTATGAGAAATAGATTTGAGGTCTAGTGGAGAAATAAATAATTATAAATTTTTGGGGAAATTAATAATTGTATTTTTGTTTGATCTCGATCAGGTGTCATTGAGTGATGTTCTCCTTCTAGTATTTACATGTTTCTAGAAGTTTTTTCTATTGGTTTCTTAGGATTACTATGGGTAACAGACGTAGATTTTTGAAATGATTTATTATGAATTACTCAATGTGTATCTAAAAGTTATTACTATATAGAACCATTTGAGATGAAATATTTTAGGACATAGTAGTTTTTGTGTTAAAGATTTTATTTATCATCTACAGTGTGTCCCCATGGGCGACACATGATCCTGTTGCTACAAAAGATAATTAAACATGTATCATATATGTTGATTACTAGAAACTATAACAAGTAACAATTAATGGAAATTATCTATTTATGAAAAATTATTATTTGTATGATAAAATTGAAGGTGTAATGCTATTTTTGATGATTGAACTTTGACCGGTTGTTTACTAGGGGAAAATTATAGAACATGAAATTCAAAAACCCGCCATTCTAACAATCTATGGCCATTATGATTATCTTATCATGCCATTTCACTAACAAATTATCATTTAGGTTTTATGGATTTTTTGGAAATGATCTTCCATATAAATATTGACAAGTTCATGGAGGTATTTGTGGATGTGAAAATAATATAATCTATGCTTGAGGAGGATCATGTGCATCATTTTAGAGATGTTCCAGAATTGGTGACAAATCACCAACATTATTCCAAGATATCAAAAACTAATTTATAAATTTAAGATGTTAAATTATTTGGACACACGGTCTTCAAAAATGGTATCTCAATTGATAATGAATGGCTAAAATCTATTGTTCCATGTGAGAAACTTCCATATCATTTTTAAGATTTTGATAATCATAGGTATAATAAGATATTATAACTGGTTTGAAAAGGATTTCCTAATGTTGTATTCACCAATGAATACACAATATCTATAGGCAGTGATCTGCACTTATCGTGATAAATAAAAGGGATTTTAATTTAGATAAAACATCTATTGAATTCCACCCCATTTCATGACACTTCCAAATTCTTGGTATAGATATGTGGTCTTCTATAATGAATCATGATTGGGCATAGGTTTTGTGATTAGTCATGGTAATCATGTCGCTACCTATGTCTTGAGATGGTAGAGTAAACATGATAAGCATTGTCCAAATGATGACATTGAACTCGTATATCTGAATTGTGTGAATATGAGTTGATGAAACATAAATTTTTAGAGGTTTTTTTACTATATTTTTGTACCAATATAACTTTAGTCATGTTTTATCTCAAAAATATTTGTATCATCACTGAAGTCATTTATTTTACTATTATTTGTTCTTCAATTTCTACATTGCATATTCATAATCAAAAGTGATTTCCATTTCTATTGAATTGAGCATCAAACTTTTAATCAATGACAAGAAAGAAACAATATAAAATTGAACAATGATTCCTCTTTTATAAATTACATATACGAGTTTGTAAATCATTGTATGGGTTTTTTAATGGATAGTGATCTATTGGCCTCTATTGGTATCTAGTAAATTCTTTAGGAAAAATATATTAATAGTGAATTTGGTTTCATTTCACGCTGAATTTATTATGGTGATACCATTGTTGAATTGTTATTATCAAAGTAGGGTTTTATACGTTTCTCTAACTAGTGCATTGTGACATTTCATATGAGAATATCAATGATGAGGGATATCTGTAATTCCCAATGGGTAATAAAACATGGAATTAGAAATATATTCCATTATATGTGTGGTTTATCTATGGGGATATGTATGGTATAGGAAACCACTAACGTTATTTCTCTTTGAAATACTTTCCAGTTGTTCATGTCTGAGAAATAGAGACCTTTGGTTTTTCATAAGCCATTTCCAATTATAACATGAATGTGTGAATAAATCATTATCAAATTTGTGGTTTGGTTGTCTCATACCTCTCATAATAATCATACGGTATGGGTTTTGATCGATCTTCTAACCATATCCACTCTTTTTTACACATTCACGATGAAACCAAAGTTCAAGTGTTTGAAAATCACTTAGTGAAATATATTTCTCATTAAAATGATTATTGATCTGCAATATTTTATTGTAGATGTGTCTTATTACTTATAGTTGTTGGAAATAATTCTATGTTAATGGGATTCCAGGTTTTTTTGAGTATATCATAACATTTATAGAAGGATGACCAGGGAGAGATAACTATATTGATTTTAGATAAAATGCTTCCTTCAGAAATTGTAATCATTGGTGGATCACCATAAGACCATTAGGAAGTGGATGAGTTTTCAATTAAAAATATTTACCGTGATGTGATCTAATTGTCTATTTCTGGGGCCTTGTAATGATGGTAGTTAAAATATTCGTTATGTTGGGTTATGATTGGTGAATTTTTCTTATTAGGACCAATCAGGGGAAAATATAATCTAGTAATTGATTAGTTCATTCAACAAAAGTGGTTTACCACACCTAGAGGATATAAAATTTATTCTGATTATTATATTATACCATTGGATCTCCGAGTTGGTGACTTAGTGTTCCTAATATATTCTCCTCATTTGGGACACATACATCATGGGAGACAGTGTAATCTTAGTACTCAATTTTTGGGACAATATGAGGATGTTCAGAGGAGCGTAAAGTTGATAAACATTTAGAACATCCACAATAGATTATGATGATACATTATTTGTTCCTTATATCATAGCTTAAAATGTATCGTTCACACTTATCACATGTCAACATAGGATAAGATCTTGATTTATAGCCTGGATTATTAGTGACTAGGAATCCAGTAAGAATCGTTGATTTTTTGACAATATTTCTTCATGGGTGGATCATTCCTTAATTAGTGTTCTATTCCAACTTATTTTTGAATATTAAGATACTTTGGATAATAAGGAATTCACAAGGGAGTGGTGGACTCAAATCATTTATGACGGTACATATTGATATACATTCTAGGATACAATGTTCTTATGTAAAGTAGGTTATAGTATCATTTTACTTGTTTTTATGTGCTCCTCCTCCCTTCTTCTAATGATTCTTTTTTATGGGGTCTGTCTGTTTTTATTCTTGGAATATTGTTAATATTGTGGATGATTTTGGGCTATTCATAGCTATGGGAAGGTTTTACCAAACAATGAAACTTTTCATTGAAATATTTTCAACCCCAAAGAGTGAGGGCTTGGAATACCGATGCATGGTTTGTCTACCCGTGGACCCATTATTTAGAAATATTGTTCCTTGGGTAGTGACTCTAGAGGGGCTACATATTTAGGGTGAGCAGTGTGTCTAATTAGCAGAAAATCATTATGAATTCTTATGTTAAAGGCAATGTTATTCAAAAAAATTATTTTATATTCCCAAAAATCTTGGATTAAACACCACTCAACCTACAGTCACGCTAAATAATATTCTTTGGATTTGATGGATCTGATCAATCTACCATAGTCCCTCGAAACCCTTCTATTCAGGGATCAAAGTGTGGTGGATCTCATTCAATATCCTATAGGTATGTATATCTATTTCAATATATGACTTAATTTAATTTCTATATAACATTATTATATTGTGTCACATGATATTATTATAGATTGACCAAAGAATGAGTATTTTTTAATCATGGTGTCGAATTATTTTCTTGATCTTCGTTTCCATTTTTATTTATTGGGATTAAATTTTGTAGGTTTTTTTTATTTTTTTCAAGGTCAATGGATGGTCATATCTTTTAATATTGTTCCGTATTATTAATGATTTATTTTTTCTAATTATTTTAAGTAAAATTCAATTCAATTTCTAAAAGCTAAATTGAAATGATTTAGAATTTAAATTTCAAGTTGGCTGGTATTTTGCAGAAAACCACCAAATTTCAATGTAACTAGAATTTGGGTTTTAATTTTTAATTCATCTAAATGGTTTAATGTATTGTGTTTTTTATTAGAAAATGTATTAAATTTAAATGATGAAATCATTTTATTGCTTTTCTATTAGGTAGTTATAAAAAGATGAAAGCCATAGGTTTTTTTTTGTTAAATTGAATTGTTATATATGAATGGAATTTTTTTAAATTTAATTGTGAATGATGATTTATATGATATGAAATTATTTTTCCTTGTATAATGATATATTAAGAACATATGAGGAGGGGTATATATTGGTTTATTTTGTATAAGAATTGTACGGTAGTAATTCCAGTGTAATGGATTGAGGATAAAAACACTAACAAAAACCTAATTCAATGAATCTTATACCATATGATTTGTTTATGAGTCATATCTGGCATGAGAAATATGATGAGTCATCACATATTGGCATGGTCACTATGAAGAGATGTATTAGGATATTATTATTATAAACTGACAGACATCAGGAATGATTAACATGGTGCTTGTTGTGATTGTTTATATTTATGTTTTCAATTTATTATCAATTATTTTATTCAACCCTACTCATTTATATAAAAAAATTATAATTTTTTTTATTTAATCCATTATTTTTTTGTTCTCTTTCATTTTATAAGAATAATTCTTTTACATATATATGATAAATGATATATTTTTGCATTCCATTTTATATTTAAAATTCAAATCAATCATTGGAATATTATTATGGAATACATGTGTGGAACACTTTATTAGACCCTAATGAAATTTATAACCCATATCATTAGTTTCCCATCAGGTTTTTTAGATTTCATGCATCTAGATTTGGGAAAATGGAATGCACAACATGGATGTGATGTATATTCTAGTTCATTTAGAATTGGAGGAATTTTTCATTTTTTGATGTTTTTCTTTATGCTATGTACTTTTATGATGTACTCTATGTGGTTTTGATGTACCTGTTTTGTTTCTGATATGACATCCCTTCGGAGCTGTGAGCATACTTACTCATATCAATTTCAATCTGCATCTTTTTTCTAAATTTGATAATTTTTTCTGTTTTATGTTTCTAGTTGATGGTTTCCATCGTGAGAGGACCATTAATTACCTTTTGGGATTTGTTAGTGAAAGCTCAGGTATTAGTGTACCAGTTTATGAAGAATAGGTTTTTGCATTTCAATTTCCCCACATTATGTGATTTTTTGTTAAATTAATTATTTCTAGAAATGAATCATCTGTGAATAATTTTATGGTATGTATTTAAAATATTACCTAAAATTATAAAAACAATTTAATAGATGACGCATATGTTCACATGAAGACAATGGGGTTGTTAATTTAGTGTTTTTGCTAATTCATAATAATTTTATTCTTAATAGGTTGTTTTTTATATATTATAGGTTCAGAATAATGATGTAGTTTCTCAATTATAAGAGGGGTGAATTATAAATTTAAAAACATTCATTTTTAACCTTATAGAAAACTATATTTAATAATGTTATAAAATGAAAATTCACTTGAACAATTTGAGATTTATTAAACATAGTTGCTATGTTCCAGAAATATGGTTCTGAAAATGAAACTTATGGAAAACTTTCAATGGGAATATTATACCGAAAAGCATATAGAATCTAACATGTTAGAGTATATAAAAGTGATAATAAATTATAAGAAGGTTATATGATCTTAATTTATCAAAATACTATAGAAATAATCACGTAACAAAATAAGAAACAAGTAAAAATCATTTAACCTAATGAGTAGGGCATCCAAAAAACATCGATAAAGGCCAATTGATTTATAATTTCAATAATGTATGTCTTACCCTCACCAGGGTAATACCGTGATATGAATATCTGAATCTTTCATGCTATCCCTACAAGCCCTCAATCATTAAGGTAGTCGACCCCTCTATCTTCCTATCCATAAAAGCCCTCGATTGTACTCAGCAAAAATCAGAGTCTCGCTAACCAATCTAAACATGATGTTTAGTAGACACAAAGCATGAGAGTCTCTCTCTATATAAATATCTTTAGCATCATGCAATCTCTAGTATAATAAATATGTGTTGAGCTCATTCAAATGAGCTCCAATTTATAGTCACTTCTCCAACGATCAACTCCCTCCTCTAACAGTCATATTTTTCTAGAATTTTAGAGAGACATATACATGTTTTACTCAAAAAATTGTTATATAGAAATAGATTGTATGAAATCAATTCATAAAAAGTGTATGGAAAATGATGTTACATAAACAAATATATATTTTTGGGCCTAAGGAAAAATTGATTTCTGAATCTAAACAACAAAACCTTCATATTCTATAAGACATGGATATTTAGATTTTTTTTACTGAGAATCAAGAATAACAATTATATAGATTTCAAAGTTTGAATTCCAATGAATTTGGAATCTAAATTATGGGTAATTTGGAGTCTGGATTCAATGAAATTTAGAATCCGAATTGCATAGAATTCGGTTTGTGATTTTTAGAGAGTTTTGTGTCTAAATTTCAGAAAAATCAGAATCGGATTTTTTTAGAATATGGAGTATAAATTTTAGAGAATTAATAGTCTCAAAATATAATTTAATATATCCATGTATTGATTTGGATTCTGAGGATTTATATGAGAATCCATATTTTTCCTTACTAAAAAAATGAGTGGGATTTATAGAGACTATAAAATGAATAATCATAACATAGATAGAGATAATAATAACATTAGAAGAATTAAATTTTCCTTATGAAAATAATCCTTAAGAAAAATATAATTTTCCTTAAGATAAAGTTATGTTGATTTTCAAAACCTATAGAATTTGAAAAGTCATAAAGAAAACATTTTTAACTCGATAATCAACACTTTTTTGGGTAAACAAACATCTTTACGGAAAATAATATAATGAAATTAAATTTTCTATTATGAACATGAATGGAAAACATATCACTCTTCACATATGAATCTTGATGAATACAAATAACTCCTAGTTAGGTTTTTAAATCCCAAAGGATCGTATTGTTGTCTTTCTTATAGGGATTTTTCTTTTACTTGAATAAGAAAATAATTTTTTCAAAAAATCCCCCTTATATATACCACCCCTTACATAGGGAATTCACTACTTTACATACTATTCTATTTATCATTCTTTTCTCTCACTTTTGTGATTTTGAAAATGGAATTTGGAGAATGGAAAAAAATATGGTACCTCAAATATTAGTTCTATAAAAAAATCGTATGAAGAAAAACAAAAAAATTATTTATATTTGGAAAAACATTTACAAGAAAGTTAATACAAAAGAAGACCAATGTTTAGGAAAAACCCATCCTTATTTTAGTTTTTCATATGCTTTAGCATAATAATGTTAGAAATTTTGATCTCTTATGATCATATTCAAAATATTTTTGTATTTCACCCTGATTGTTATTTTTCTTCCTCAAAACCATGATCATTTCTTTTTTAGGCTTAAAAATTTATTTCTTGGTCATCAAAAGATCTTCATGATTACGGATCTTTACATCAAACACAATTCTGAGATCTCTTTCTCCCACTAGATTCAAAGAAACAGAATTTAGTTTCCCATTTATATCACTGTCTTCCTTCTTCCGAGCTGTTTGTTCTAGATTGACCTTCTCATAAAAAATGTTAGTAGGTTCTTTGATGTTGATATCATAGGTATCAAAATAATCCTTCACATTACCTTGAATGTAATCAAGGTTTCTAATAACATAAATTGTCTTAAAATACCACTTAGTAATTTCCATGCACGAACTCATCTATACATCATAACCGTTATTAAAGGATTTAAAATTGGCCTCAATCATGATGATTTTGTCCATAAAAATGGAAATGAAATCCCATTTCTGATTAAATAAATGCTAAATCATCAGACAGCTCGAGTCAGTACTCGAAAACAATGGAATTTTATAAACCAATTTATTTAGGGATTGAAGCACAAAATCCTGTCCAATAGAAGAATATTCTAAATTAGATTTTATTTTTGGCGAGGCTTATCTCTCTACCTAAACATCCTTTCTTTTAGATGATCCACCATCTTCTTTCTTAGCCACCACATTCTTTATAAGTGTATCTATTAAGAACTATTTTCCCTTATCAGTTATCTAAATGATATATGTAGCAAATGGTGAGTAATGTTCACTATTTGATAGTTGGGCTATCTTCTCTTCCTTAGCAATTTACTTTTAAGAATCTTCCACCAAGTCCACTAGTTGAAAAAAATCATTGTTTCTACTCACTTCTTTTGATGGTTAGTTTACTTTTTCCTTACCTTTATCACATTTTCCAGGGGTATCATGTTAAAAAGATTCATCCTAGGATGTCTAGATTGATAATTTCTCAGAAGGAATCACCTTCTAATTATATTTTTCATCATGGATTATCATATCATTTATATCATCAGTTTCTTCCTATTATTCTCCTTCCACATACACTTCAAAAACACTTAATCTTTATTATGTTTTGGAATAACAATATTTATTCTCAGAGTCTCTGCAAGTAATGGTTCAGTGATAAAAGATTCTAGTACCTAAACATGATCATAATCTTTCTAAGTATATTTGAGTAGTTATTGGTCTATTTCAGCCTCAGTCATCTTATTCTTTTTCTTCATTTTGTTATAGTTCTTCTCATATTCCGATGAATCCTTAATCATCATTAAATTATCATAATTTGGATCCAAGGCATTAATAGGCTATCATTCCTTCTTTATCTTCCTATCGTCTCACCATTTATCAAAAAAATCATCCATATTGGTCTTTTTCTTCATAGATTTTGGAGGTACTGATTGGGTTCCCTAGACTGTAGGTGTTTTTTCCTTGGCTTCTAGTTCCTTCATCTTTCTCTTCATTCCAGCCTTAATGGAATTCTTAGCGTCTTCTGGGTTCATGTAGAAGGATTCAGCCTCACTTACAAAAAAGTCATAAAATTCTCCAAATTTGTCATTGAATCTGACCTTCGTCCCCCTCAATGTATCTTCACTAAGAAACATGAAATTGAATGGTTTGGGAACTAATATACTAAGGATTTTGAATAATTCTAGGCCTTAGGCAATGTTATTGGATTGGATTGCTGGATATATAATGATCTGCAATTTGAGGGTTCCAATTTTTATATTTCCAGTCGTCATCAAGATATACTAAACTATGTTTATCTTTATTAGGTTGACCATAAAATCCAAAACATGGATTTAAATTTTTTAGGTGTCCTTCTCTCCTTTTCTCGAAATATGAAATCCTAAAACCCATAATGCTATCATTTTAAAATTTTTAGAGAGATGGTTGATCATTATAGCTTTCTCTCCTTTAATTTTGAGCCAATCTATTTCTTTTTCTTTATGAAAACAACCTTCCTGATCTGGTAGTTGTTGAGTCAATAAGGTTTTCCTTATGAATTTTCCATTCCTTCTTGTTTTGAAAATCACAAACACCTTATACTTAAGTAAATATTATTATTACTCAAATAAGGAAAATTTACTTCCTTAAAGAAAATTTACCTTAACCTAGATTTTCGTATACTTTGCCAGTTTTTCCCTTAAAATAAAAAACCAGAATCACAACCAAATTGTCGGAGCCTTATAATGAAAAGTTGGAGTATTCTATTTTTAGGATCCGAATCTTGGATGTGATCTGTAATATAGTTTTAATCCGAATTCTAGACTCCAAACTCTGATGTAGTTCTAATTCGAACTCTTAAGAAGTTCGACCCCGAACTCTTAAGAAGTTCGACTCTGAACTCTTTAGAAGTTCGACTCCAAACTATATAGAAGTTGGACTCCAAACTCTTAAGAAGTTTGACTCCGAACTCTTAAGAAGTTAGACTCCGAAATATTAAGATGTTCGACTCCGAACTCTTTAGAAGATCGACTCCGAACTCTTTAGAAGTTCGACTCCGAACTCTTTAGAAGTTCGACTCCGAACTCTTTAGAAGTTTGACTCCGAACTCTTAAGAAGTTCTACTCCGAACTCTATAGAAGTTTGACTCCGAACATTTAAGCAGTTCGACTCCGAACTCTACAAATTTAGAATCCTATTTCTGATGAAACCAGACTCTGATTTCCTATAAAATAGAATCTGAACATTTCTTAACATAGACTCTGAACTTCATTTTGGTTAGACTCCGAACCTTTGACTTGCTTAACACTCCGAACTATTAATTAGTATTTACATACATTTTCTTCATTCCAAAATGATGTCGTACATTCAGTTATACAAAGTATGTTATAAAACGATGTCGTCTATTCTGTTTCTTATTAACCGTTTGTTGAGTTACACATGTACCGGTCCTTCCGAATTTCATGGAAAATATGACCGTTGGAAGAAGGAGCTGACCGTTGGAAATTTTCCTATAAATAAGAGATCATTTGAAAGAGCTCAGTACTGAAAAGCTGACTGATCTTCAACTCATGTGATTACATGCTTGAAGTTATTTCTAGAGAGAGAGGCTCTTATTAACTCTCGAAGCTTCGTGCGACTCCGAATATTGGGGATTACATTTGAGGACTTCTGAGGATATAAAGACAGAGGTGCCGACTACCTTGAAGTTCGAGGGCTTCCTTGCTGAGTAAGATAGAGGTGCCAACTACCTTGAAGTTGAGGGCTTGCGGGGATAGCAAGACAGAGACACTCTGATCTTCGTATCGAGGGCTTACCCTTTTGTGGGTAAGACAGACATTCATGAATGTATAAATCAAGGGACCTTTATCCAAGGTTGTTGGATACCCTTCTCTTTTGGTTAATGGACTATTATCCTGTTACTTGTAGTTCTACTACTTGTTTATTTACGCTACATTTTGTATTATAAGGAAATTATAACTTTCTTATACTTCCTTATTTGTACTCTATTCTATTTATATTCTATATGCTTTAAGGTAGAATCTCATATTGTAATCTTTTGTTAAGTTTCAATTTCTGGAACCATATTTCTGGAACCCATGTTCGGAATCTCTTTCCAAGTTTTCACTCGGTATTAGAGGTGTTGTGAATTTTCTTAAGTTTAACTTTGTTAAACTTAGCCCTTTCCTTTACTCGAGGAAAACATAGTTATATGTAACTAACTTTAAAGGTTCCAAAGGAATTTTTAAAGTATACAATTCACCCCCTCTCCTATATTGAGCATCTACATCACTAATTCGATCCTACAATTGGTATCAGATTAGGTCTTTGAAATACTTATACTCACGAATAAGTTTTTCTTGCTCATTTTTCCATTCCGAATTTTCCCATTCCGAACATTATCATTCTGAACATTGTTATTACAAACTTTTTCTACTAAAAAATTTGTGTGCCAAATGTTGTTCTAGTATGGCAGGAATTAATGTTGGTTATATTGATAATCTAAATCATACAAGACCACCAATCATTGATGGTAATGATTATTTATACTGGAGAGATCGCATGAAGACTTTTGTTATCAACACTGGAGTGGATAATTTTGTAATGCTTACTGGTGATTATAAAATTCATGACAGGGAAGTTAGAACTTTCACTAACCAGGAAAAGCAAGAATATCAACTTAATTATAAGGTACGCAATACTCTACTATTTTCAATGACTTGAAATATATATAGCCAAATTTCTTCTTGTGAAGCAGCTAACTGTATCTGGAAGAAGTTAGATGTTACACACTTTGGGACTTTGAAAGTGATTGAGACTAGAAGAGCTATGCTTAGAGGTGAATATCATGGATTCAATTTTCCTTATGGTGATACAATCTGTAATGTGCAATAGAGATTCATGACTATAGTCAACAACCTACAATCTATCGGAGAGAAATGTTTAGATGATGAATCTCTTGTGGATAAAATAATTGATATTATGCCCAATGAGTGGGAATCCAAGAGAACAGCTATAGATGAAAACAGGAAGGTCACTCAAATCTCTCTTGATGAGCTTTTTGGGACTCTTCTATAACATGAAACCAGAATGAAGAGAGATGCAGACAATATCAAGAAGAAGAATTGAAATGGTACTGTTGCTTTTACTACAACTTCAAATCAGATAAAAGCTAAGACTACTGAGAGAGTAACCAGATCCAAGTCTAGGAATGTTATTTTCCAATCAGAATCTAGTGAGAGTGAAGTCTCAGAAAATGAACTAGCAAATCTTGCTCGAAGAAAGAACCAGATAGCTAGCCAGAGAAATTTCCAATCAAAGTATAAGAAAAAGGAAAGGAAAGATAAGAAAGATGGAGAAGTTACATGTTATGAATGCAAAAGAGCTGGACATATTAGACCAGATTTCCCTATGCTCAAAAAGAAAGAAATAAAAGAAAGGCATTCAGACATGAACAAAAAGAAATATTATAAAGATAAAGCTAAGAATGTTTTGAAAACCAATTACACATGGAGTGCAAGGGGTGGTGACTCTTCAGATAAATCTTTTGATTATGAATCTTCAGGACAGAAGAATCATGGTCTTATAGCCAGATTACCTATTGATAATCATTGTTTTATGGCTAAGGTACGAAATGATGAATCATTGACCAATGTTTCTTTAAATTCCAATGATCATAAGTATTATAACTCTTCTGATGAAGAATCATCTTCTGATGAGGAAAATACTTTAACTACATATGAAGAAGTCTCTAGGTTTGCTGAACATCTTGAAATTGAGAATTCCAAACTCAATAAGAAACTTGGTAAGGCAAACTCTAGAAATTATATTCTTACAAAAGAGATATCAGATCTTTCTAAAGATCTCGATAAGAAAAATACTGATTTTGAAAGTATTTCAAAGAATCTTGAGGAAGTAAGTTCTGAGAAGAACAAACTTTCTAATGAATTAGAAAAAGTAATGTCTAATAAAAATGTTTTTGAGCCTAGCTCTAGTTCTAAAACTAATTATTTTGAGGATAAAAACATGGTTGTAAAACTCAAGTCCGAAATTTTTTCCTTAAAGAAGTGTTTATCAAACATTACCCATGGTAAGGAAAATTTTGATAAAATTTATTCTCAAATACGACCTTTAAGAAATAAATCTGGATTTGGTTATACCCATGAAAAACCAATTTTCAGTAACAATTATTTTTTTCCTCAATGTGCCCCATTTTGTACCAAGTATCAATGTGGTGGTCACTGGGGAAAGAATTTTTCCTTAAACAAAACCCAATCATTAAGATTTCACAAAGCATACTTCTCTAAGAATATGTGGGTTCTTAAAATTTTATTATCTGGAAATCTCGGATCCAAACAAGTTTGGATTCCGAAAGTCTAAATTTCTTCTTGATTTCAGGAAAATAAAGAGAGTACCAGCAACAATACATGGTACATGGATAATGGATGTTCCCGACACATGACTGGTAACAAAATCTATTTTGAAGATATTATCAAAACGAAAGGAGGAAAGGTAACTTTCGGAGATAATGCTGAAGGAGATATCATTCTTCAATTTATCGAAACACAAGATCAAATTGCTGATATTTTCACAAAATCGTTGCCTTCTGATAGATTTGAATACATTAAACAGAAGATAGGGATGATAACTGTAAGGTAATCCTTCTTAATTAACCTTCTGTTGAAAAAGTATCCTTACAGTAAAAAACTCCTTTTTATTGGGGGAGTACATTTGTTTGTTAGAATAACGAATTTTTGTTGTTTTAAAACGTTTCGGAACTAAGTCTTCCAGAATGGAAATTTACGGAACTGAAATTTTCCGGATTGGTTATTTTTATATCGAAAACTTCCGAAATGAAATTCTCGTACTGACAATTTTCAGAATGAAGATTTTCGGACTGGGCTTTTCGTAACATTTTTTTTGTACTAAACTTTTCATAATAAAGTTTTCGTTAAGAAATAATATTACCAATTTCAAATAATATTTCTTATCAATCCATATGTTATGATTTCCTATTTATATTTTTATAAACAAATTTTGCTTACTGGTATCTTTATTGTTTAGTTCGGATTCTAGTTTTGCCTCAATTCTGAATTTTTTTTAAAAAACCTTAAAATATCGGAGTCATTTTATTTTTTACGGGGTTATTCTCAACCGTTAGATCAGATCAAAGTATTTTTAACCATTGGATGATCATTGGAAGACCAACGGTCATTTTCTTTTCCTATAAAAAGGGGGTCCCGAGACTCGTCCCACATCGGTTTTCAAGATTTTGCGTCTCGAAGCCCTGCTTCTCCTCTTAAGGCCAATTCCGAACCCTGTGAAGCTGATCTGAATCCTGCAGTCTACTTCACTCCGAATGTCTATTGAAGAAACTTCACAAGATATTTCAACTACGAAACCAATTTCATTGTGGTTAGTTTACAGATAAAGGTTAGTCCATCCGGATTTTTAAAAGATTGACCCTATTATTTCGAAAAATATAAGACTAAATGGATGGGAAGACGTCTTCATAGCCAAGTCAGATAAACAGGATCCGGTTTACACTGATTTTTTGAAAGAATTTTATGAGGCTATTTCATACCTAGTGGAAGATGGGAGATAAAAATTTTCTTTTAAGTCTTATGGAAAGACTTATAAACTTTCTTACACTAAGGTAGCAAGCCTGGATGGTATAGCATATGAGGGAGAAGCTGAATTTTTCTCTCACAAACTTCCAGATGTGAAAGGAAGTTTTGTTAAGGAAAAAGCACTGCAGTGTCTTGGGCTCAAGGATGATTCAACTACTATGATTGCTCGGCTAACTCCGAATAATAGAATACTGCAACTATGGGTGCAAGGTTATCTGGTTCCGAGAAGAGGAGATAAAGACAATTTGAAAAAGAGTGACATCTATGTCTTAGATTTTTTTGGTAAATCTAAGAAAGATAAATCTGATAAGGCATGTCTTGGTTACGATCAAGAATATCAACGAAGGAAATCTGAGAGCTCATATTATAATGTATCCAGCATTATTATCAAAGTGGATTGTTCGATGATTAGAATCTTTCAAAGCTGCCTGCAAATCAAAGATCCAGAATTGCAAACTCCTGCTTGTCAGTGATGATACGCTTAAGAGAATGAATATGGGATTTTCTAGTGAATCTGGAGAATTTTACCACCTATATATGGAAGAATTTGAAGCAGCTGAAAAATAAACACAATCTCCGGAACCTTTAAAAATGAAAAGGTTGAAGAGAAAGTCTAAGGAAGTAGTTACTGATGAAAAATTTCCTCAGCCGAAGGAAACTGAATCTGCACCACCCAAACCAAAGAAGTAGAAAATCTATACAGATGAAGTAGCAACAAAATGGAGGAAAGATAAGGAAATGAGGAAGGAAGGGGATCCTCAATTAGGACTCGACCCTGCTGAGGCTAAGGCTTTAAAAGAAAAGGATGCTGAGGAGCTGGAAAGACAAACGAAGGAAAAGAAGTTGAGGAAGATAATGAATGAAGCTGAACTAGTACAATCATTGCTAAAAGGTACAGAGTTGGCTTCTGAAAGGCTTCCAATTCCGGAAACTTTCAGAGTCGAACCTTCTTTACTAGAAACATTAGCAAAAAATTTTGTCACTTCGGAAAAGAACAAGGGTAATGAACCTGCAGTAGAAGCTGAGAAAGAAGGTGATGAAGCTGTTGAGGAAGAAGTAGAACAAGTAGAGGATGTTGAAGAAGAAGAAGAGGAGAGTTAAGATCTAGATACCTTGATCAAACAATTTCAGGATAATAAGGCTGAATCTAGAAAAATAGTATCTCCATGGAAGGGAGATGAGGAAGCCATCAAGAAACACCAAGAGGAAGAAGAAGAGAATGAGTTGTTTGATGAAGAAGAATCCTATCAAAGAAACTATCTTGAAGAAGGAAAAGAATGACAGCAACCAGATTAAGATCAGATTATTCAAGTTTCTGAATCTGAGGAAGTTTCTCCAAATGGGCAATCCATTCCGAAATCCGATAAAGGTAAGCAAACTTTAATGGAGACACCTATTGAAGATATCATTAGAAAGAAAGAGGTTGGTGGCACCTCTATAAGGAAGCTGATGCCAGTTGAAGAAGAGGTATATCAAAAAGAAGTCTCTGATTCGGAATCATCATCCCATGGGCATTATTTTGTGGTTCAATCTCTGAGAAAGCTGCTGGAAACAATACCGATTCTTGCAACTATAGATTCTAGATGCCAATTGCTGCAACAATCTATGAATCAAAAATCAGATTCCTTATCCATGGTAATGGATAAGTTTGTGAAGTTGGAAGCCGAACAGAGAAGTTTTCTGATTGATTATGATGTGCATAGGAAATCTTTTAGTAAAGTAACCAAGTGGTCTAAGAGAGTGGACGAAGATTTAGTAAACTTTGAAAATTTTCAGGCCGATCTTCAATGTGTTTTGGAATGGAGGGCAAAAAGGTTACTGAAATTTCTGAGAAGTTGACCCAGGAAAAAAATGTCCGGAATCAACAGGTCAGGGATCTGAATGGCAAGCTTAACTCAGTATCTCAGAATTGGAAATATGAAAGATATTTTCAGATTTAATTTTGGAAGAGGATGCAGAAGCAGGATGAGTTATTGAATTTTCAAAAAGAATCCTTGGAGGCTCAATCACAGCTGATAAAAGCCCAAGAAGAAAAGATAAAATCCATGGAGACGCAATGAGAGGAAGACCAAAGAGACCTTAAGAAACTCAAAGCCTTGTTGAAGCAGTTTATTCCAAAGGAAAAGGAAGAAAAATGAACCCACTCCGATATTTTGTTGTAGTTGTCTTTCCTTGAATTTTTTCCCACAACTCTAATGAAATGATTATCTGTTCGGTTTGTCTCTTGTTGTATACTAATGTTTCAGGTAGCATAATTTTTTTTCCATTCCCTTTAATTCTTTTTGAAAATAACAAAGGGGAGAAGGAAAAAAAGAACTATTCCTGAGGAGGAGAAAAGAAAAATTTCGGAGAGAAATATCCTTAAGGAAAGGGGGAGTTTCCCACTACGTTTTGTTTCATTCTTACAATAATGAAAACACTACTCCGGAAACCCAGAATACAATCCTTAGAGTTTCGATGCCTAAGGGTAAGTTAGTTGTATTCAATTCTATCCATGAAGGAACGGATATAGGTTTTAAATAGTCTAATGAAAATTTTCAAAATCCTTATATACTTTTTCAAAAGGATGTTTGTGCATTCCAAAAAGGGGGAGATTGTTGAGTCAATAAGGTTTTCCATATGACTTTTCCATTCCTTCTTGTTTTGAAAATCACAAACACCTTATACTTGATTAAATATTATTATTACTCAAATAAGGAAAATTTATTTCCTTAAGGAAATTTACCTTAACCTAGATTTTCTTATACTTAGCCATTTTATCCCTTAAAATCAAAAACTGGAATCACAACCAAATTGTCGGAGCCTTATAATGAAAAGTTGGAGTACTCTGTTTTTAGGATCCGAATCATGGATGTGATCTGTAATATAGTTTTAATTCGAATTCTGGACTCCAAACTTTGAAGCAGTTCTAATTCGAACTCTTAAGAAGTTTGACCCCGAACTCTTAAGAAGTTTGACTCCGATCTCTTTAGAAGTTCGATTCCAAACTCTTAAGAATTTCGACTCCGAACTCTTAAGAAGTTCGACTCCGAATTCTTAAGGAGTTCGACTCCGATCTCTTTAGAAGTTAGACTCCGAACTCTTTAGAAGTTTGACTCCGAACTCTTTAGAAGTTCGACTCCGAACTCTTAAGAAGTTCGACTCCAAACTCTTAAGAAGTTTGACTCCGAACTCTTTAGAAGTTTGACTCTGAAATTTTAAGCAGTTCGACTCAGAACTCTAAATATTTAGAATCTGATTTCTGATGAAACCAGACTCTGATTTCCTATAAAATAGAATCTGAACATTTCTTAACATAGACTCCGAAATTCATTTTGGCTAGACTCCGAACCATTGACTTGCTTAACACTCCGAACTATTCATTAGTCTTTACTTACATTTTCTTCATTCCAAAACGATGTTGTACATTCAGTTATACAAAGTTTGTTATAAAACAATGTCATCTATACTGTTTCTTATTAAACGTTGGTTGAGTTACATGTGTACAGGTCCTACCGAATTTCATGGAAAATAAGGCCATTGGAAGAAGCAGATGAGCGTTGGAAATTTGCCTATAAATAGGAGCTCATTTGAAAGAGCTCAGTGCTGAAAAGCTGACTGATCTTGAACTCAAGTGATTACATGCATGAAGTGATTTCTAGAGAGAGAGGCTCTTATTAACTCTCAAAGCTTCGTGCGACTCCGAATGTTGGTGATTACATTCAAGGACTTCCGAGGATAGGAAGACAGAGGAGCCGACTACCTTGAAGTTCAAGGGATTCCTTGCTGAGGAAGACAGAGGTGCCAACTACCTTGAAGTTGAGGGCTTGCGGGGATAGCAAGACAGAGACACTCTGATCTCCGTATCGAGGGCTTACCCTGGTGTGGGTAAGACAGATTTGCTTGAAAGTATAAATCAAGGGACCTTTATCCAAGGTTATTGGATACCCTTATCTTTGGGTTCAAAGACTATTGTCTTTTTACTTGTTGTTCTACTACTTTTTATTTCCGCTGCATTTTGTATTAAAAGGAAAGTATAAATTTTTTATACTTTCTTATTTGTACTCTGTTCTATTTAGATTCTATACGCTTTAAGGTAGAATCTCATATTGTAATCTTTTGATAAGTTTCAATTTCTGAAACCATATTTTCGGAACCCACTTTCGGAATCTCTTTCCATGTTTTCACTTGGTATTAGAGGTGTTGTGAATTTGCTTAAGTTTAGCTTTGTTAAACTTAGCCCTTTCCTTTACTCGAGGAAAACATAGTTATTTGTAACTAACTTTAAAGGTTCCAAATGAATTTTTAAAGTATACAACTCACCCCCCTCTTGTATATTGAGCATCTACATCACTATTTCGATCCTACAGTAGTTTGTGGGTGAAGATAATGCCTTCTCCTTCTAATGATATTCCAATGACACTATCTTCCTTGCTATGGGATAGAGAATTTGTTTTTCCATAACTTTTGAACAAGAAAATATCTCTCCTGCCTTTGTTAATAAGACATATATATCTATAATACACAATAATAAACTCTAGATAAACTAGATCCTGTCCATTTAGTTTTTCTATGCATAAGAATACATAACCCATCAACATTATATCTATTGAAAAGAGAGAATAATACATTGAAATGAACATATGATCAACTAACCATTCTATACATATTTCCTATTCTGAAATTTCTTTAGTTGATGACATTAGATTCTTGTAGGGATGTTTCCAAAAAAAAATTGGAGTTCAGCTGATCAAAGATACATAATGACACATAAAAAAAGAGGCAGAGCATCATCACTCTAGGCTTGAAAACTGATGTGGTATAACCATTAGGCCGGGTCATTATATAGAAGTTGAGGCGAATGATCATATTCATTAATTTATCTAATGGCTAAATCGGGATCGATATAATCTAACGGTTGATATGAAATCATAATATGGATATTGAAAGATTCATATCTTTTGAGGTTTTTAGGATAAAAAATCACATTTAAGGAAAGTGAATCTGAAAAATTTTCATAAAACAAGAGAAAAATACGAATAAGTAAAATTGTATTACAGCAAATTATGTATGAAATGAAACCTTTCGGATTTCATGGAAAATTATCAGTAGTGAGGAAAATACTTCTTGAATGAAGTTTGTTTTTGGAATATTTTATTAAAGAAATGAAATTATAAAAAAAAGGTAGACTATGAAAAATTTTGATTTAGAAAACTTTTAATGTACAAAAAAATTATCACTATGAAAAAAATTTACTTTGAAAATATTTATCTATGAAAAAATTTAACATTGAAAAAATTTAACTATGAAAAATTAAACAACAAAAAATTTTTACTATGAAAATTTTAACTATGATGAATTTAACAAAGGAAATTTTTACATAACAAAAAATTCACTACCAAATAATTTAACTGTGAAATATTTAACTATGAAATATTTAAACTACAAAAAATGTTACTATGAAAAATTATAAATATTAAAAAAATTAACTACGAATATATATTAAGTAAAAAAATTGAATAACAAAAATTTTTAACTACAGGGAAAATGTACACCACATTGGAAAAGGAGATTCTTAATGTGTGTGATACCTAAAATTGAAAAATGATATCGCCCTTTTGTGTGTGATACCTAAAAAAATAATGACTACTAGCTATGGGTTTTTCATGAGAGTAATGTGCATGATATTTATCTTAGTGAAATGGAACTATTGTTATCACAAAATATCAGTGTTTTGGAAAAACTAATTCTATAGTATGTGACTGTCTTTTTCATCCACAAAACATGATCACAACAGCATCCAACTGCTAGATATTTAGCTTCATGTGTGGAATGTGATATTGATTGTTTATTTTTGGCATGACCAAGAAACTAATGAATCTCAAATGATATGAAAAATTCCGGATGTAATATTGATATCCATTCTACAACCCAAAGTCAGTATATGAAATTTTTTAAAAACAACATATTTTCTAGTATTATGGAAGAGTCATAAATCTGTAGTCCCCTTTAAGTAGATAAATATTCTTTTCATACTTATTTTAAATGTGATTCTATAGGATTGGATTTAAATATTGTACATAAGTATATAGAAACCATTAAATCTAGACAACTAGTTTTCAGGTATAGTAAACATCCTATCATACCTACAAATGATATTGGATCCCCTGGTTTCCCAGATTACTCTAGATCAAGAGAATATGAGGTAATGATTGGAGAATTTATAGTTTTAGTGTTGTCATATTCAAACATATTAATAGGATCTTTAATATACTTATGTTTTGATATATTTATTCGATCTTCTTTTTGAGAAATTTGAAAAAAATGGAAAATGTTAACTCACCCATGACACTCATTCTAAACACAAATATCTTTAGATTCTCAAAAAATCAGATAAAGAATGGTGAGATTAACTAAATATAATGTCATCAACATAAATTTTAACAATGAAAACAATTTTTTATGTTACATTATAAAAATGGTTAGATCAGCTATTCCCATAACATTATTTTTTGTATGAAATATATTTTAAGTCTATGACACTAGGCTATAGGGGATTTTTTATGTTTATATAAAGATTTTGTATGTTTGAAAACATGTTTAGAGTGTTTTGGGTCTTCAAAACCAGGAGGTTGTACAAAAAAACATCCTCTTGAAAATATCTGTTAAAGAATACACATTTTACATCCAATTGAAAAAGTTTCAAATTAAACAATTCCAAAAAGGGATGTAAAATATGAATAAATTCAAGTATAGCTACATGATCATTTTTTTCTTCGTAGTCAATTAATTTTTCATTGTTATAGACTTTAGAAAGAAATATATATTTATTCCTTATATTGATTACATTTTTGTCACACATATTATAGAAGACTCATTTTACATCAATAACATAATTTTCATTAAGTATGTCCACCAAGGTCCATACATTGATCCATAATAATTAATTTCGCTCATATTTTATGGACATTATCCAATCATCATCACATAAAGCTCCATCTGTGCTTTTGTGATTTAATTGGAAAATGAATGCTAGTTGTTATACTTAAATTTTTAGGAACTTTTAGTCCTTAAAAGTTGTTTTACATCAACAATGATACTATCATTTTAATGATTCTTATGAAAAAACTGATTTGTGTTTTTTAGAACTCATTCATCAACATATTGTATGAAATAATCTAGGGTAAATTTTTCAGAAATATTTTTTGGAAAATTTTTCTTTATCATAATGATCGTCAATAAATGGTTAATAATTGGTCATTGAAAACACATCCAAGTATGTAGGATTGGGTTGTTTAAAAATAATAAGATCATTTTCATAAAATTTTACATGCATTTTTTATTCAAATGTACAATTATTTTCATTCAATACACAATATTCCATAGATTTTGTGGAGTATCAAAGGAAAATTCCTACATTAGATTTGGATACAAATTTATTTATATTTTATATAGTATTCAGAATGAATACTTCGAAACCAAATACCTTGAGGTATGAAAGTCTGGTTTTTCTACCATTCTAGAATTTGTAATGGGGTTTGTTAAGAAAATTTATAATCAAAACTCGATTTATAGTATAACATGTAGAATATAGAACATCATCCCAAAGAGTTTAGCTTTAGAATATTCACTCAATCTGGTTTTATTATCTCATGAAGAATCTAAATACTTCCTTTTGCATCACCATACCATTGAGGAGTTCATGGAGATGATAAGTTATGAGTAATGCCTTTTTTACTACAAAATTTGTTGAAATCTGAATTTTGAAATCCTACTCCATGATCACTGTGAATAGTTATCAATAGATCATTTTTATGATTTTTAACATGGTCACTAAATATTTTTATATAAGAAAAGTCTATTGAATTATTTTTTATAAAATATAACCATTTAAATCTACTTTAATAATTAACTAAGACAAATACAAAATATATGCCTCCAATACATTCATTTTCTATTGGAAAGAAAAGATCAGTACACACTTACAGTAATTAATTAGATGTTGTGACATGATCAATTTATTTAAAAATAGATTTATGTTTCATAACTAATTTAAAAGGATCACAATATTTCAAAGAATCAAATATATGCTCCGGTAGATCCTTACCGAGTCATTTAATCTAGAGTTGTCATAGGTTTATAAGGATGTATTTTGCAAAATTATTGTTCCATAAAAAATATTTATATATCACTACACTATGGAAAGGTAGATAATGGATCCTATGTTCTTTTATGTTTATTGTGTTTACATAATCTTTCATATGGGAAAAATTTATAAATTCTTCTTTGGAATTGTGTACTGAGCATTTATCATTCCTAAAATTCACAAGGTAACCTTTATCAGGTAACTGACTTATGCTAATGAGGTTGTGCTTAAGACCCTTAACAATTAAAACATTTTAAATTAATTTTTTCCAATTAATAAAAATGTTACCTATATCAATAATTTTACCCTGATCATTATCTCTGAAGGTTACTTTTCCTCTTTTCATCTTAATAATATTTTTCAAATATATCATTGTTACTAGTCATATGTTAGGAACATCCACTATCTATGTACCTTGTATTACTGTTAGTACTTTCCTTGTTTTCATGGAAAAAAAATATTGTCTTTTGGAATCCAAAAAATTCTTAGGTCAGAATATTTCCAAAAGAAATATTTTAGGAATCCACATTTTCATATAACAATAATATTTATGAAAATCTATTTATTGAGTTTTTTTAAAGAAAATTTTTTCTCCCAATATCCACCACACTGAAATTTGGTGCAAAATGGATCACATTAGAGAACAAAATAGTTATTAATAAAAAATAGTTTAGAATGAGTATAAAAAAATCAAGAATTAATTCTTAATGGTCTAATTTGGGAATACAACTTCTAATAATTTTCCTTACTAAGGTTAAAATTTGATATATTTTTCCATCTAGAAATTTTTTTTAACATTAGTATATTAACCACATTTTTATACTAAAAACATTAGTTTTATCATAAGATTTATCCTATAAAGTATTTTTCTTTAAAATTACATTTTCAACACCCAATGAATTTTTAGACTTCTCAAAATTAATTTCCTTATGCTTTTTGAAAATACTATTAAAATAAAAAGTTTTATTATCTTAATATTTAGAATTATATGATACATCTTTGTTTATAATAGAAATTCTATAATTTTCCTTAATAATTTTTATTTTGGAATTTAAATTTTCATTCTCAATAATATTAGGAATCCTAGACACTTCCTCAAAATAATGTAATGTATTATCTATTGATAATGAGGACTCATCATCTGATGTTTCATAATATTTATCATATGTACAATTTTCATTCAAATATATATTAATTAAAGATTAATCGTCGTGTAAGTTTTCTATTAGACAATGATTTGTAATGGGTAGTTTTTCTAGTAATCCAATTCTGTTAGTAATAGTCATACTATGAGGATTCATCAGATGAGTCACCACCATAGCACTCTAGGTGTCATCAACTTTAAAAAATTTCTTTACATTATCCTTGTAGTACTTCTATATATTCCTCTTAGATTTATTTTCCATTCTATAATTTTTCATCAGCATATGACAATCTGGCCTTATATGCCCTACTCTTTTGCCTTCATAGAAAGTTAATTCGGAGACATTATTTCCTTTTCATTCTTTATTCATTTATCTATAATGAATTTTATTATTTCCATCTATATTGGTCATCATATGAAAAATATTTCCTTTCTCATTCTCAGAATTGTCATTTTCACTAGATTAAGATGAATCTTTTATTTTCATAAATTTTTATAGTGTATCCCATTATGTAGTATTAGATTTTTTAATAATAAAGGCTACACTTCCACTTCGATTTTTCTTCTTATTCATATCAACATCTCTTTTAATTATGGTCTCATATTGAAGATGAGTTCCAAAATTCTCATCAAGATTGATTTGAGATATTATCATATTCTCATCAATTGTTGCTATTGTAGATTCCCATTCATTATGCATAATATAAATAATCATGTCTAAGAGAGTATTATCATTAATAAATTTATCTCTGGTAGATTTAAAAATATTGAAAATAGTCATAAATCATTGTATCACTATAAAATCTTTTTCTACAAAGGGAAATAGAAATCCATTATATTCAGCTCTAAGAATATCTCTTGATGTTTCTATAACATTTTATATACCAAAATTTTTATCTTCCAAATTCATCCAGATGTAGTTAGAAACTTCACAAGGAAAAATCTGACTATATATATTCCTGGCCATAGAACACAATAATGTATTGTGTACCATGTAATTTAATTTATATTAAACATTTTTGTGGTTTGTGATGTTTCTGACTTCATAGTCTTGAATTTTGTAATATCCAATAATAATTAAAAAAATTTATACTCCCATATTAATAAATAAGTATTCATTCGATTTCACATGTATTCATAATAATTTCCTTCAAATAAAGGTGGTCTGGTAGGATTTAGAATGTCATTCGAACTAAAATTCATTATATCCATTCTATATGAAAATATCATTCCAAAAAAACTTTTCAATACAAAAGACTTGTAAAAAAGGTAAATATATATATATAAATATTAAGTATGAAAATTTAGAACAAATAAAATTTGAGAAATAATACTTATATATAAATATTGGTAATTTAGATACATCCTCTCAAACAAATTTTAGGATCAAAATAATGATATAAATGTTCAATTACAAGAGGGGGGGGATTGAATGTTTAAAAACATTCTGTTTTAACCTTATGGTAAACTATGATGAAAAAAAGTTACACAAGATAAATTCACATGGCCTCTTTTTTATATTAAAATAACTTCCTCGGTTTCAGAAATATGGTTTCAGAAATTATAATTAATAAAAGATTACATGGAGAAGATTATATCTTAATGCGTATAGAATATTAATTATCTGAGTATATAAAAGTGATAAGAAAGTACAAAAAGGTTATAAAATTTTCCTTTATCAAAATAATGTTGAAATGAACTTGAAATATAAACTGTTACAAGTAGAATATATTTTACCCCAAAGAGCAGGGTGTCCAACAACCATTGATAATGGTCCCCTGATTTATAATTTCATGAAATTCTATCATACCCACACAATAGTAATCCCTGGATAGGAATATTGGAATCTATCTTGCTATCCCTGCAATCACTCTATCATTAATGTAGTCTGATCCTATGTCTTCATATCACTAGAGGCCCTCAATTGTTCATAGAAAAAATTGATGTCTAACTAAGTAATCTAAACAAGATATTTAGTCTGCGCAAATCATGAGTGCTTCTTTCTCTAGAAATCTATATAGCAATAGTCAATCTCTAGATTTATCCACATGAATTGAGATCATTCAAATGAGATCATATTTATAGAAACATATCCAAGAGTCGACTCCCACCTCCAATGGTCAATTTTTTTCATAAATATCAGAGGTACATGTATGTGTTTCACTCCATCAATGGATAGTTAGATACAAATTGTATAACAATGTTTCATAACAAGTGTAAGGAATATGATGTTACTTTACATAATCTATATTTCTGGGTCTGTGGAAAAATATTTTTTGGAATCAAACAAAATAAAAATTCATTGTCTATAGGACATGGATATTCATATTCTGATTTAAAAATAATTTGGAATATAAATTCTATAGATTTTTGAGTTTTGAATTTCAATAATTTTAGAATCTGAATTTTGAGGAATTTTGAATCTAAATAATGAGGAAATCCGAGTCTGAATTATAAAGATTTAAGAATCATAATTTTTAATAATTTAGAGTCCGTATTGTATAGAATTTGAAGTCAAAATTCAGAGAAATTCAGAGTCGATAGTCTGAGGAATACAGAGTCCGAATTTTGAGGAATTGGGAGTCTGAATTACGAGGATGTTTGACTATGATTTTCAGTGAATTCAAAGTTTTAATTTAAGAGAATTAGTATCTAGATTCCAGATAATTTAACATCTAAATTTAATAGAATCTGGAGTCATAATTTCATATAATTCAATGTATAAATTTCAGAGATTTCAATGTTTAAAAATAGAATACTCTCATTCCGTGTATTAATAAGATTCTTGATATTTAAGATGTGAAACCTAATTTTTCTTTAGTAATAAAATGAGTTATAATTAGAGAGTCTATAAAATTATGAATTAAAACATAGCTAAGGATAATAATTTCCTTAGAGAATGGTAATTTTACTTATGAAAATAATCCATAGGAAATATTTAATTTTCCTGAAGAAAAAGTTTTTGTGATTTTCAAAACCTAGTGAAATGGAAAGGTCATAATGAATCATTATTGACAACCCATATATGTGATACTCATATTTTATGATGATTTTGTATGCATTGGATGACCATTACTATTTCATGATTATTGGTGACCATGATAAAACTATAAATTCTATATTTTTATCAATTGAACTAAGAGTGATGGTTTAGAGATAATATAAAACTATTCAACACATTGGGCTTCATAATATTAAATCATTATCCAAGATATAATAAAAAATTATTACCTATCAAATTAGATCTAACTATAGATTTATCTATGGTAGAGAACATTCAACATTTAGCAAAAATTTATATAGATCGACTAAGTACTAAACCATACTATTAGTGGACCATCACCCAAATCAAAAATTTAGTAGCATACTCACATGGTAGGGTAATTTTACCCATGTCATCTTGGTGAATAAAACTATATTGATGAAGGACACACACTATAGTTATAGTTGGATAACGTAAGTCTATAGAGGGAGTAGAGACACATTTGTTTTTAAGGGAGTATCAATTTTTATTCCCAATACATTGGATACAATTTTTTTCTATGATACATTGATTGTGGATGTATTTTACCATGTCCAATATTTTTCAAACCAAAACTACATCGATGATATATCGTAAAGGGATTATGTGGCGATTTTTTATTAATAATTCTATTTTCAAAAATAATAATGTTTATGTAATAAATTTAAATTAATTACTAAAATAAAAATTATATATATATATATATTATGTGTTTATTTTTTCAAAATATAATATATTAGATACTAATTTTACCTAAACATTTATATATATGTATAATATTATACAATTTTATGTATTTAATAGTTAGTTTCATTTACTTAAAGTATGTTTGTAATATTATATATGTAAATAATTATAATAAAAATTATAAATGATGATTTATAATCTTTATATAGATTTATATTTTTCTTGGATATTTTAAATATTATGTAAATTAGTAAATTATTGGATGACATATAATTGTGGTTCATCATTGAAATATAAATAATTTTTTCTATAATGTTAATATTTTTTGATATATAATGACTTTTATACTAAATTTAGAATTATTAAAATTCGTACATTTTTTATTAAAATGTATATCATATTTTAAAATCTTGTAACAAACTAGGGATTTGATTCATAAATAATATTTAAAAAACATAATTGTATTGCCTGTAGTAAATGTCTTGTATAATATTTTTATTCTTCATATATTCTATAACAATTTATCAATGATATTTTATTTTTATTTTATTTTATAGTTTTTGAAATGATAAATTTGCAACGAAAAAATTCTCATTAAATAATATTATAAATTTAGTGATACATTTGAATTTACATTCCATTAATGAAATAATATTTTTAATTCAAATTGAATTTTAGTACTAATTAATGTACATTTATTGAAAATATATTATAATAATTTAGAAATATATGGAATAAGGTAGTGTCTTCTTGATGTTAGTAAATATTATTTTATATTTTTAATATTTTAATTTGAATTAATATGATTTTCAGTTGTAAAGTGAAATTATTTTTAAATAGCATAAGAGTATAAAATTGAATTTAAAATTTATAATCCATTATTAAATGTATTTCTTGATTGTTATAGAGATATTATAAATGTTATCTAACATGATATATATATATTTATATAGTTATGGAATAATTATTAATATTTTCAATGTGTGAAAACAAATATTTTAAAGCTTGATTAACACATTTTAACACCATTAAAAATATGAATTTGAAATTAATTAAAACTATACTTTTAGATAATAACATTTTATTGAAAATTATATAAATGATGTACTAACATCATAAATTTCAAAATATTCATAATTTATATAATACTACCTTTAAAAGGGATGTTCTTAATGTGAAATAGATAGATAATGATTATAATATTTGACATATTTGTTAAAATAGGAGTTTCATTTAAAATTTAATTTTAAATATAATTAATTTATTTATACAAATTGATATAGAAAAATATTGAAACATATATTTAAATTTTCATATATTATATGGTACAGTAACCATAATATAGATAAAATATATTTATTCAAAATAGAATTTTATTTGATGATAAATATGGAAAACTTATTGTTGCTAAAATAGTTCTTTCCCAACATAGGATAAAAACTAGAGAAAAAATATTATATTCTAGGATGGATAAGAACCCAAAATCATTATTGGTAATATATGATTATAAAAATTATAAAATAATATCATATAATTTCAATTATTATATTTATATTTTTTAATTTATATTATAGGAATTATTATAATGATCTATATTAATGGGTTTATTCAAAAAAACATAAAAAATAATATAATATCCTAAAAACAAATACCGAGTCATATTTAGATGAATATTGACTGAAGAAATTGAAAATTTTTCATATATGATCCTAATTGAATTTTAAAAGTAAAATATTATCCCTTAATGAATGAATATTTTGGGGGGCCTTCTTAACACACTATTATATTCAATAATACACAATCCTCCCATTAAAAAAATTTATAAAACATTTTTTTATGAAAACATTCTACCAAAATACCTCTATAAACATCCTATTCCATATTCATAATGAAATGGTCTATCCAAATGTCCCATCTCCAAAGGATTTACATAAAATCCAATTGACACGAATCAATGATAAAATTATGGATTCCAATTTTAGTCATGCATTCTTAAATTTCTATTTTTTCAATATTGTTACTTCATTGATATTTTATTTTAGTTTCATTATTTAATTTCATGTGTTTAAATACATTTTTATCACTTATTAGTGATATCTCTCTCATACCTTATCAACAAATCAATTTTCAAAGTCTACACTATATTGATGAATGAGTATCGAGATTTTTTGAATATTAAAATACATTTTTCTAAAAACCTTTAGAATACATGGGTATTCATTATAGACAATTTTAATATTGTTATATAAAATTTACCATCATGTCCAACCAGAAGCTAATATAAAGAAAATATATGAAAATATTATAACATACAAAAGTGATGGGTGGGGTCAAAACTAATGTATTGTATCTCTCATCGGTCAAAAAATTTACATGTCATAATAAGACATGCAATTCTCATAATAAGAGTCATCAGATCTTCCCATTCAGATTGGGACTTTCCCAGATTGAGGAACATAAGAACATCAATATTGAACGTGACCGCTTACATTGAAGATCAGATAGACACTGTGTGAGGTGTGTAAGAATAATAATTCCTCGTCCTTTTCATTGATGGAGAATAAGTGATGTCCATACAATAGTCTACTTTTCCTTTTCTATATAAGAGGGAATCTTTTATAGATATAGGATCATCTCTGCCTGCTTCCATCCCTTCCGTCTCTGAGATGTCACACCACTTTCCAGATATCTAATAAGATTTAAAAAGATTCTAGATTTCCTTATGAAAATAAAAACATTTAGAAGTCCCAATGTGATCTAACTCATGATTCAGCTCAACAGTTCCATCACGGAGCAATCCAACACTGTGACTAACATTCAGGTTTGGATATGGAGGTTCATAATGATCAAGAGACCTAGCAGTAGAGAGGCTAGCAGCTTTTCCAGTCTTAACCAATTCAACCAGCACAAAATATATAATCTCCATTGAAAAATCAACCTGAGTGGAAGAGGGACCACTATTTGTTTGTATAGAAGACTTATCCACCATGCGACATTTGTCTTCAAAACATGTCACCTGAGGGGAAGACTATTTCAACATATCAACCATAGTAGAAACTAGATTTTTAGTACATCATCATCATGAGAAAGAGACATTGACAAAGACACATGCTTTATATTGGGATTCTACCTACAAAGAGTACCTGAATGACCCTTCATTCCACATCTATCACCTGAGATCTTATTATAACATAACTCTAATGAATGTCCAATGACCATACAATCAGTTCAAAAAAGAAGCATTTATTCATATTCTACATCAATATGAATAATATAAGTGTGAGTAGAGAGTGTTACCATATCAAACAAGGAGGAGATCAAATCATTCTCTACCAGCACTCTGAAAAAATGGCCAAATTGATCGACATTAGATTCCTGTTCGAGATAAATATAAGTCCCAATAGCCAAGCTAATTTCATGCAGTGTTTTTGGACGCCAAAGGACACAATTAAGTCCCTAAAAATAAACCCAAACATAAGAAAATGAATTTCATGCAAACAATTCATAGATGACCAGTGACCATTCATGAAGGTAAAGCCATCCTGGATTCAGAGTCAGAGACCAGATGCTCATCATATGTATTTTTCAAGCATTAAAAGGATAAATACAATGAATGAATAAAAACCCCCTATAAATAGATCATCAATAAGAGGAGCCCCATGAAAACATTATTTGTAATATGAGATCATCAAACGTCAAAATATTCTCACCCATTAGAAGAAAAAGATGTGAAATCAGATAATTCATTTCATCTGCAATCCTCCTAGAAAACACATCAAGATTAATAGTAGCATGAGAAGTAAACATATTTTGAAGGATCATACTAGATGAGGAGTCTATAAGAGAATAAAATGGTGGTGCCAATATAGGACTGTCCATTTAATCTCGGCCATTGAGATCCATTACAAAACCACTACAATTTGGGAACATTATGTCATTTTGTGATGACTTAAACCATGAACCATAAATAAAATTAGGATAACATGACACATTTAGTGATGCCCTATTTGGAGCATATTCCCCCAACACCTATTCATTCACGTAGAAATTTTTTAACACTACCTTAAACAAGAGCATGATCCTCGCGATCTGAAGCTTGAGACTTAGATCTAGATTAAACACAAACAGCTGATGGCATTGAATAAAATATCTCATCTGAAATAAGATACCCATGCATCCTCCATCCTGAAGATCAGTAGTGTGAGCACAAGCAAAGACCAGGTTTGGATCTCTCACCATAGTGCCAAGGTGATCAGTAGGTATAATAGGAAAGATGACATTGCCTCTGAGATGAATAATGTCTTCATTCGAGGTCGAACCTGGTTCACCACCCACAAGCACAGAGTTGAGGTAGTGCGATATAGGCTTGGAAACACATAGGAAGAAAATGCCCATTCGTCATGGATGTAGGTCGTCTGCTCCCCCCGAAACACGATCACAATCACATCATACTGTAATATAATTATTCAAAAAAATTATGACACAAAATTATTTTAATGTTTTTTATTTTGCATATAAAATTAAACCCATTGTATTTTGAAAAATCCATAATCAATGCTGTTTATTTATTTTTGACTTAAAATGTTAATGTATATTCATAGATTTTTATTTTTTTTTAAATCTAATTGATGAATATTTTCTTAAATAATATTTTGAGTTATAGATTAGTGATGATAAAATGGTATTTTACTGTCGTCAATTGATGTGTTTATTATCATTATAAAATGACATTAGCATGAATTTTATTTTTTATTGAATCTTTATACTAAACAATTAAACTCATTAAATACTATATTTATAAAAATATTATATAAATCATTTTCCCACTATGAAACCATTCATATTTTTAATCTAAAAAACTATTTATTCAAGTTAAACAAAGATATTTGTTAGTTTGATGCATAAAAATTTTTTCTCAAGAGAAACTATTTATGTTGGACTTGGTTTTTAGATAAAAGACGTTGTTGTAGTGTGGGAAAATAAGCTTCAGTGATATATATTCCAAGGAGGTATTATATAATACCTACTTTAAATAGTCCGATGGAATTTTTTAATATTTTTTTATATTGATCCTGGAATGGCTATGACAAGATGGTAATATGTGTTATGGATAACAAAGAATCTATTTTTTCTGTTCTATTAATTTGAATGAAGTTTCAATATGGAAATATGTTGCAACGTTATTAGTATAGATATATATCTTTTCAAAAATAATTCAATGTGTTTCAACATTGAGACCTATGTTATAGTGTTTTTTGTCAATAGTTTTTAATTTGTGGATACGATGTTCTATATTGGTCACACTATTAACTAACCCTTGGTTGAGTTAATTTTCATGGGATGATTATCTTTTAATTTTTAGGATATTTGGTATGTGTTTGATTATAGAATACCATATAGACCAATATCATGGTTTGGAGAAAAAGCATATTAACTAAATCATATTTTTTATTTTTTAACTATAGTGTTATAATATGTATACGGGTATAAATAAATAATCCCATTAAAAATTTCAAATTCATCAAAATTATCATCTCACACATGGGACACTTGAATACGTCATTTAAATGACATTCATACACCATTTTGTTACCTTGATCCCAAAATTTAGGTATTATTTTATTTTTTATTTAATTATTTTCTCTATAATTTACGTAATTATATTCATAAAAGAATCTAATTTCGAAAAGGGTGTTGCCATTAATATAGAGTGTTTGTGTGTTTTTTCTAGACAGATACTATTGGGGAATGTTATGTTGTTGGTTTTTGAGTTGTTGTGTGTTTGATCTCATTCTTCATATTATATTCTTCAATCCTGGATCAAGACATGTTATTTTTCAACCTCTAACTGGGACAAGGGGTCCTTATTATCACAAAATTATTGGATTTTGAGGGGTTTACATTTTTTTTCTTATTATGTGGATATTACATATTTACATAAAAATATAAATTATTGGATGAGTTTTATAGAAGTAATGGGGGACGTGTTTCACTAAAAGTTTTGGTTTTGTTGTTACTTCAACATGATTTTTGTTGAGGCTAACTGTTGATGAGATTTTAATTTATTGATTATACAACATGTGTTCATTTTGAGTTCTAGAAACACCATCCTTATTTTATTTATTTAAATTATATTTCATAAAATGATAAACAATAATATAGGAATTTGAATATGTTTTGTATAGTCAACATCATTTCATAAAAAATCCATGAATCTGATAATGAATTGGTGTGATATCACTCTTAAAACTGAAATATAAGAAATTATTGAAGATAAATTATAGTTCTATATGTCTTGGAAAGACAGGTATAATACTATTTTTTTTTGAATATTATAGTTATTTTATATAGATGGGTTGGAAGATTCATATGTATACTTTTTTGAGATAGTAGGGCTATGGTATTTTGGAATAATATTTGTTAAAGTATGAGTTGGGGTGTTTATTTTATAATTATTAGTGTGTGGTGGTTAATGGGGGAGATATTGATTTTTCTAATATAGGTTTGTAATTAATGTTTTTGTGTGTGTGTTCATTATATGATAATTATATGATGAGGATGGTAATGAAAAATTGGGTTTGGAATAATAGGTATTAAACGTATGTTAGATGATATTGAATATGAGGTGGCTAGTTAGTGAATTAATAAAAATAAACAAGTCATAATCAAATAATAAATAGAAATATAAAAATGAATTTTAATGGAATTTGACTATCATTTATGACCGATTTCAATGATTAAAAATGTTTCTCCAGGTTTATAACTATATATTCTACAAAATGGTAGAATTTGTAAATAAATATAAATTACGTATGGGTTCTATTTTTATTTCATGGTGAGTTTCATTTAATGATGGAAAATGATGGTGGAGAGTTTCTCATAGTGATGGGAGGAGCTGTTGGATATGAATGGGACATAACATGTGATCCCTTATATTGGATATTGTGTGATGTTGTTTTAATTTATTTGTTATATAAATAGTCACCTCACTCATGATGAGTAATAAATGCTGAAAAACAAATATTTCATAGGTGTTTTCCCAACATTGATGTTAGTTAGGGAACATATAATTGATTAACACGTGTTTCAAAATATTTGTTCACTAGTGATATATAGATTTGATAAGCTATTAGTGTTTAATTGCAATAAATATTGGAATAGTTGTCACAAATCCCTGTGATGAGAGGATATGATATAAGGTGGGGTAATGGAAAATTGGTGGAGAGAAGGACATTAATTAATGTTCATTAACGATAATTTATTACCACTGCTATGAAATTTTTAAAAGATATGTTACCTGATGAATTAATATATGGATTTCAAAAGTAATTTATTACCCCTTCTATTAATTTTTATTTTTATTAACTTGATAATAAGTTTTATATTCTAAACTTAAAGTGATATATTTTAAAAATGATCCATGTGATTATAAAAGATATTCACACCATATGTATATAAACCAGTATTAATGGTTTTTGGATGGTTTTTGTTGTACGAGTTAGACATTTTTCTCATAGAAGATGGAGTTGTTCTCAATTCATTTCCTAAGGATATATTTTGGTATATAATTTTTTAGGCATTTAATTTTTAAAATGATTATAATTAATATTTTTTATTGTTATGGGATTCTTTATATTTTTATTACAATGTTTTATGGTGGCTCTCTATCATACCGCTTAACTATTTTCATTAAAATTTAGCAAACTCCTGCCATTTTTATTGTTTATAAATTTTTTTCATGACAATAATATGTTTGTGATTAAAGTAGAGATTTTTGGAGAAATCCCCTATATTCATTACTACATAATTAGAGGTATTGGTAGCGGTTTGGGTGTTGAAGATCACGATAAAATGGTATTAATTATTGAATTTTAGAGATATGATATTGATTTTGGTTACAAAGTTTTCAATCTATCATTTTTTTTAGGAAATAATATCAATTGTTATTTTAGGCTAATTTAATTAAGTTTATTTGGGATATGGGATTTTATTTCCTTCTATAATATGTTTTATTGGACATATGATTTTTAAAATATATATTTGAAGTTAAATTCTTTTTTTGGTAGATACATTTTAGAGGTTCACGAATTATATTTCATTGAGCATCAGATTTAAATGTATAATTATACGAAAAATAAATGAACTGATACAAATGTATCTTTATAAATATCATTCTACCATGCATCATGTTTCGTTTGTTCCATCTTCATTGAAATGTATTACACTATCCTTTTCTATATAGTTATTTTAGGAGAGCATCAATAATATTATCAGTTTAATAATCAATGGATTATTCTAAATGTGGAGGATGAGTTCTAGTCAAATTCATTTTGAGCATTGAATCTTAAAACAATGGACACCATCACAAGGATCATTTCTAAACATAACAGAGATCCCTATGTTGAGGATATTAATATATCCTTTAGTAAAATTTGGGACTCTGATTTGTTCTTGGTTTGAAGAGAATCATATTATGGTGTGCTATTTCTATATATTGGTGTATGATGTATCATTGAGTGTGAAATTGCACACCAATATTTGGGATTAATTTTAAAATATATTTTGATCTGTGTTTCTAATTTTATGAGAGATATAACAATGAGTTTTAATATTGTCTCCATTTAATTTGTGATCCTAAAATTATGGAAACATTGGATCAAGATTAAAAAATATATATGATATGATATTGATATTTTTCATATTAGGGAATCCAAATAACAGTGACGTATGGAGGAAAAACAAGGAGTGATCAAACATTAATTCAACCCATTATCTAGTGAAACATCCAATAATTTGTATAGGAATGAATACATGATATATATTTATATTTATATAATTAAAGGGGTGAATTACCAATGATATGTGGTTGATATAGTTTTTAGAGTGGAATATAGATAGAATATGAATTGTGAACATTTGGGTAGGGATGTTTATGGACATTATTACATTAACACAACTTGTTTTTTTTCATATTGTTGGTCCATTAATTTTTAGGATATACAATGATCTTCATGATGCTGGGTAACACCTATGTTGGTTTGAATCACCATAATTATTTATTATCTCTAACTGGACATGATGTCCAACTTGTAATGGACAATCATGCACCCTTTTAGCCTCAACATTATCAGCTTCCTCCTTCTCTGTACTATTAATAGATATCACAATCATTTTTTCATTATTGAAGTCAATGGGTTTATATAAAGATGAGGGGAGAGAGAGATGAGGAAAAATTCATACTTGTTTCAATCCTATCCATCTAAGGGAATAAGAGGATGTCAAATCTATAAATATTTCGTCATATAGCATTGTTCCAATTATGGTGGGGATTCTAAATTATCTCATCTAATCACAATGGTCCATGATTTGGGAATGAAGGTTTTAGCACATATATATCCACCATTCTTTTCCATAACAGATTCATGTCAACCTATGGATATTTATTTGTGTCAAGGTGGTAGATTGATGAGGGGAAAATAATCAACAATGAATAATGTCATCAGATTATAAATGAAACAATATAATTAAATACTAGGAATGTATTGGCTATATTTATTGATCATTATGGTTCATTCCATCTAATATAAATACTCACTTTATGATATTGTGGTACAAATTTTTGTATTTGTTTGAATGATTTGTAACAATATGGGTGAAAATTTTACGAATCCATTTACATATCAGTTTGTTGAGTTATAAATGTATGCTCTAGTAGTAGAGACAAACCAATTTATTGATGTGTTCCATGATATCTTCCTTGATGATGATATATATCTATATATCGTTCATAGAGAAGGTAGGTTATATGTACACATTTGTGCTATTTTCATTTTCATGTCGTATTGATCACATGGATCTAAATGAAGTACATATATATATATATGTATATTAATTTTATTCTATTATATTTATTATGTCATATATATCATATATTTCCACTAAATCCATCCTCAAATCATTCCATGTAAAGCACGATTGAATCACATCGCTTTGAGGAGGAAATAGTCCACACATCGACAAAAGAAGTTATCGTATTTCTAAAAAAATGGAAAACATGAAGATATGTGGTATATTATAATTAAAAAAGAAAAAATACAATATAACTATCATATAAATCATATAAAAACTAAAATAACATCACTATTACCAATACTTAATGGTGGAAACAGAAGAACATATTATTTTAGATTGAAAGGTGGTAGTCTGCCGTACACAGAAATGGTGAATGTGTATCACATTTGATGGATGTGTGGGTAAGTAAAAGTCATACCAATAAAATAAAAACATCCTAGTTTATTAATTATATTTTTTTTAATATATAATCACTGAATAATAAAAATTTTGGATGTGCATTAATAAAATAATATAAAAGTGCTTGTTGAAACATGTTATTGTATTATCAAATGGGATACACATTGATGATTTGGGACCATCTACAATTTTAATGGTCCCCTACATATAGAAACCACCAAAATGATGGATTATATGATATTAGTCAATTATATATTGTATAAGGAATTCATCTAGACTTGTGTATCTTCCAATGTTCCTTTAGTTTTTTCAAAATAAGTAATATGTGGGTCAAAATTTGTGTCTGCACTATTAGAGGATAATCCACATATCAATTAAGAATAGTTTTCCTCGTTAATTGTTAAATAATATATTGGAACAAATAAAGAGATAAAATATGAATTTTATTATTTAATTATGTGCTCAATAAAATTTAATTAGAGTAAGATAGTTGGATATTATAAAAGCAACCTTATAATGTACATATGGTAACCATGAGTTCATGAACATGTAAATAATTGTTGTAAAAACATCACTTAGGATATCGGGGAACATGATACAATTGTTCTAGGAGTTCTGTTAAAAGTAAATAGTCATGATAAATAATGAAATTCATTTTTAATCAGTGGTGGAAAAATATCATGGAATGATCCTTAAATATATCATGTATGTTCATCGACACATGTGACTCTATACGAAGCTCTCCAATTTAGTGTTTAGTACATTAGTGATTTAAAATCATTGAAAATTGTTTTATCTTCATGTTGTGTCCCAGAATCCATTAATTATAAATAAATTAATTTCATGGTTAACATAAAAAATATGGAATGGGTGTTTGGAATCTTTGGTCTAGAATTATATTATTAGATTCCTATATATAAATTATCAATGAGTACAATCACAATAGCTCCCTTTATAATATGTTCCAATTATTTATGTACATGTACCTTGATCTCGAATACTTCGAGGTCATGAAGGAGAATCTGATCATCTCCCATGTGATAAGACATCTCAAAACAGTAGTTTTTTATGTCATTTGTGATGTATCACATATGGGTTTGTGATTTATGTTGATGAAGTAGAGGTTTATGATATATTATATCAATAATAATTTTTGTGTTAAGGATCATAACTATGTCACCCAGGTTCTAATGATAATTACAATTGTGTTTTACCTTATGTGGTTGATACATTATCCCATTTTACAGAGAATTAGTTTTCCACTAGTCAAAAATATCAATGTATGTATTCAATCAATTGGATCCAATTCTAACTCAAGATAGGTGGATAAATTTCAATAGAATGATGATTTTGGGATATCTTACACCACATGAAAAGGTGATGCTTTATAAGATGTGTGGACAAGAAATAAATAAAGTGCTTTTATTCTATATTCAAAGGAATATTTTTGTGAAATTAAGGAGTTCCAATCATTTCATCATGGAACATATGATACTGGTTGAAGAATATTGTTATTCTATATTTTGGTGGTGTCATTATTGATGTAGAATGTGTATAAATCTATGTTGGTTAACTTATGGTTGAATTTGTGTTGGAAACTTTCTATCATTTGTATTCTCTAGATTATTGGTATGAGGATTCATGACACCTTATTCTATTTTAGATCAATATGTAATCTTTTTGGATGTTTATAATGGTGTTTGTTATGATTTATATTGATAAACCCTAGTGGATAATCCTTCAAAAATGATGTTTTATTATGGAATGAGGATAAAAATATATTTTAACGGGATAAAGAACCAGTTTTAAAATTTGAACAAATTTTTTGTTTTTCCAATCGGTGAATATTGGGAACCATTTTCATATTGGATTGTCCCATACCTTGGATGTATTGAGTAAAAGTTATATGAAATAATTATTGGATTAATCATTCAGTTATCACAGACCTAGGGGCATGGTTAAGAAATTTTGATGATTTTCGATCAACTGAAGAATTTGATTCATTTTATTATGTTTCATGATTTGGGTGTTATAGATTTTCTACATAGTTAGTACATTCATAATTTCATGAGGTTCCATGAATTACTATAGACCATCATCTCTAATTTGGATCCTTAATTTATCAAAAGTTTTAGGAGGGAAATAAAACATGTTATTTCCATTAACAACATTATAGTATAAAATTATATCCCTTCCCAGTTTAATTGCTTCATTATATTCATTATAATAACACCCATATCTTTTAATGGTGAGAGATTTATATCAAGAATAATGTGATGATAATAGAGTGGATCAGTGTGATCCTTGAAAACATAGAGAAGGTGATGTAGAGAAATTTTATTCCCCAGTGCATGGTGATGGGGAAACAAAGATTTTTTGAGAAAGTATTTGGTAGACTAAGGCATTTATTTTAATATAGTGCCCAATTTTATTTTCACATTCTAAAGTTTTATTATTTTAAACATATTCATTTAGTGCATGTATAATTACATGTTTCTAAAATCAAATTAATTTCTCATAAAAAGTATATTAGGATAGTGGATTCATTATGGAAATAAGATGAATCATAAAAATTAGTAATTTTTTTAGGATATCCCTATTAAATTTGAGTTATGGTTTTGGTTTGGATTAGGGATTATGTAATTAATTTTATTGGAATCCTATATAATACATCAGATGATATTTGCATGTTACATGCATATTATTTGGGTTCAGGGATCAATTAAAATATATTGGAGAAACTCGTGGAGGTGGTTTTAGTTTGAAGCTAAAATAAGAATTTTTCGTGAAGTGTTTTGTGTCATGGACTATGGAAATATTTTTCAGTTTTGAATGAGGTCCTTTGATGGTGATTCTTAAGGATGTTTAGTCTTGGTGGATTTTTCGATCCTCTTATGGCTATAATGTGGGCATGGACTATGATATAGAGATCTTAATAGTTCAAATAATTAGGTTATTCAGACCTAAGATGAGTTTAGATGTGGATTCATTTTATACTGTGTAGGGTTTGGATGTATAAAACATATGGAATAGTCCAATAGTTTGTGAAATGGATGAGTTGGATTTTTGGTTTTTGTGTGTCTAAATTATTGGGGTTATCTACAATGTGTCCCATTAGATATTTTGTGGAGTATCCCTTATATATAGTATTTAACAAAGATACACATTGTGGACGCTAGTGTCAGGATTTTACATGAGTGATTATAGTGCAAAAAAATATTTCCACAATGGTTTCTATAAAAATATATTCAATATAGAATTTTGGGGATTTTTTCACTTGGGTATTTTAATTAATTTGTTTTTTTCAAAATGGAATCCCCCTTCGAAATGCTTTGTATTTACAACATGTGGATTAATTATTTGATTATTTTAGTGAATCGTTTAGATTATTTCAACCACTACATAAAATTTGAGTTTAATTAATCTCCAACATCATGAATTTTCTTCATGGTGATCTAATGTGTTTTTTTACCACCAATCGCTTTTGTTTCTCTTCATTCATTGTATATAAGAGGTTTTTTTCTTGGGTATATCTATTTTTAATATTTTTGTCTCATAATAATGGATAATGTTGTGTTATATGTGGTGGATAACTTCATGTTTTGAAATCAGTCTTGGGGTATCCATCATCCTACATAGACCCAACCAAGTTATAATGAAATATTTGATTGAGGTAGTTGATCCTTATAATATATTTATATTGTGCATGTATGGGATTTAAATTATTTTATCTCTATTTGTGTGGAAACTAAATATTTAAAAAATAAGGTGATGAATGAGATGAGATTAAATGAATGGAATGTGTAATTGTTAAGAATGATATTATCAGTGTCCCATTAATTTCCAATTTCCTTAATTATGGCATGTTGTTACTATGGTTTATGATTGATGTTTCTATGACATGTGTGCCACTCAATGAGTTCTGTAACCCTAAAATTTTTATTTTAGGAGAATAAAATTCAATAAATAAATATATATATATATGTTACATGTAATATTGAAATGTTTTCAACCATAACTATAGAGTATATGATGAAAAAGTGGGAAATACCTCATGAAAAATAAATATTAGAAATTTTGGAATCCAAAAATATGATACTGTGTTTAATGTTATTATTTCTATAATTATACTATATTAGTGTGGTGTTTTGGGGCTTGTACAGTGATAGTAGTTTTAAGGAAAAATATGGACAGAATTGATTTAGCGAGGGTACAATAATTTGGAATAAGATAAAAAAATTGTTATATAATGGGAAGTTGTTGATCAATATTTCAGATTTTTGATTTGTGATGGAAATGTTAAATTTTTATTGTGAGGTGATCATTTTTATACATTATTTCTGGAGTTTTAGTTTCCTGGTAAATATTAGATAATGTTAATAATGATGGAATTGGTTTGGATTCGGAATTAGCAAAATAAATGTGGAATGAAACAGTTTTTTGTTATTAGATCACGAAAAAAAAAGAAAGATATAATAATTGAAACTAAATGGTTATTGTACTAATTAAATAAAATTCTTGGAAGTGTGTTTCCATTAAACGTGTAGTCGAATTATTAAATTGGTTGATATTTTTAAAACTATTAAATCTATAAAGTGGTAAAATATATAAAGAATGGAATTTTTTTGGGATATGGTATGGTTATTTTATTTTGTGTATTGAATTTAGTGTTTCTAGAAATTGGTTGAAAATATCACATGATTAGGTAAAAATGTTTTTGGATATAATAATACTTTTATATCTCACTAATTCATGAATTATTTGATATAAAAATCCATTATCTGTTATTTTAAATCAATATTAACAACACCCAAATCATTTACAATGTTATGTCACCAAATTAATTTGGTTGGGTTGTTTTCTACCAAAAATCCATTGCGGTTAAAGAAAATATATCTCTAAAAACCATCAGTCACAATATTTTATATAAATTAGAATTTCTATATGGTTCCTAATTGATATATTGTATATGAATATGGTGGAAATATTATTGGTAGTTACCGGTGAATATATGATGTGATATATTCTGGGGATTATCCATAGTATGTTGAGGGAATAATGAAAAAGTAATTGATGTTGGAGATACCATAGAAACATGATATTGAGATTATGAATACATATAAAATTGGATTGATTATTGTCGATATGTTTTATGTAATTTATGGATTTTTAATGATGGAAGTATGAACTGTTGTTACACAGAGGATATGGTAATAGGTAGGGTTTTATCCATAAACACATCAAAATTGACTTGATATATGATCACTTGAATATATGTATATATATAAGTGATGATATCCCATTAAGATTTACATTGAGTAGAGATAATGGAAATTTAGTGGAGAATTTTATGTAGGGGTCCATATTCTATTTCGTTTCTCATCCTATTATTCTACTACAAAATAATTAATATTTTTCAGTGGAACTTACTAAGGCTTGGATATATTATTTTCCAATTTATATTCATTTTACATAAAATATTACTTCAATTATTAATTTTAATTCTCTTCTAACAATTAAATGATATATATTGGGTTAAATCTAATGAATATTAATTATTATTCTCACCCTATGTAAACAAAACTATTTTATAAGTTTCTGGATGGGGGATCAAGAATGACCATTAATTAAAATGTTTATAAAGATGTTATTTTTTATTATCACTTCAGTTTTCTGTGGGTAGTTCATTTTGGGGACTTTTATTTTTCCTACATGACAAGAATCATGGAATTTATTCAAATGGTATTCATTTTATTTAATATGGTGGATTATTTTCGTTCTTTTAAAAAAAATTATAAATCATTTACATTAAATAAAACGTAACAAATTATATTGATTTGTTTTATTCAGTTATTCATAATCCCCCTAATTATATCTGTTAGAGGTCAGTTTTGGGAAAAATTCTCTCTCCTTATACATAACCTAGGTGGGATAAAATTTTAAGTGCTCAAGAGATATTTTTAAAAATATTTTTATTAATAGATTTTTTAAATCATAGGATATGAAATTGTAATACAAATATGTGTTCATAGGGAAATGATATTGGTTGATCATAAATCATTATGTAATCAACTGAGACAAATATGGAGACATGATTTTTGGTTTCTGATGATCTCATGTAATGACCATAAAAATTCTCAATGATATAAGTGGTGAAATTCAACATGAGGGGTGGAATATTGTTAGTATTACATGAAAAATGTTTTTTTTTGTTTTCTTGAAATTGAATGAGATGATGTCGTGAAAATAAAATATATTAAAATAAATTATTTTAATTACTTTCTATTTTTCGAGCCTAGGGATTCACTTGTGGAATCATTTTATAAGAAGATATTAACTATATCCCACATAAAATTATTAGAGGAGTGGATTAGCAAGATTATATATTATATAATCCAAATATAAGTCCATTATATGAGTACTATTTATTCAATAATAATTACTTTTTTTCTATTATCAATATTTAGAAATGTTTGATTATAGAATTTTCGATTTAGAAATTGCGAGTTTGTTGTAGCTTTATGCAATCACATCTATTTTGATTCAGTCATGTGGGTAGTAATAGATTCAACTAGTGATTAGTTAGATGATATGTTCATCAGGTTATTAGTAGAAGATATATGATGGAAATACCATGGGAAAATACTTTCTATATAATTGATTTTGTCTTGAAAAATGTATTTTAACATTTTTTATCCCTAGAAACACCATTAAACCTATGGTAGAAGTGGATCTTTGTCCTAATTTATCTTTTTTAGTATTTTCTAATTTATTTATCTTTATATATATTGGTCTCTTGGAATAATAAAGTGTAATTTATGACATAAACATTATAAAAGATATTCTTTCCTAAATTAATATGTTTTATCTAATACTAATAAAAACATAAAGACAATTTAAAAATAAAAACATTATTTCATTAGTTTATATCATATCATTATTTAAACCCCAATCAAATTATAATTCCTAATATTACATAAAATATAATATGGAAAATAGAAAAACAACAATGGGAATATTTGGATCATCCCAATCTTTTAGAATTGTTACTCAAACATAAAATACATGGTAAAATAAATAGATTACTTTTGAACAAATTGTGATTTTTAAATTTAAAATATATAAACATCGGGGGTTATAGTAAATTGTGTATGATATAATAAAGTATAATTTATATGATTTAATATGACATTTGGATTATAAATGTTATCATTGGAATAGTAACCCCCAATTAGAAATCATCATGTCACTATTACGAATAACTAGATGACTACATGAAGAATAATTTTACATCAAAGTAATTTTAATTAATTTAAAAATAAATATTTTTATTAATTTCATAAAATTATTATATTTTAATTCCATATAATAATTACATAAAAATTATTAGTTAAAATCTAATCACATTTTAGAATAAATATATAGTACTGTATTTTATAGAATCAAATATTTTAGTGATAATAATTTAAATTACACATAATAAAAAAAATTAATACAATAAATATAATTTTTAAAATTAATAAATATAAATATGTCAATCCTCAATTTCTGGTAAATTTCATACAAACACCAATTTTTACCTGAATAGTAGAAAAGGTTTTTTTAAAGTTCTGTATTTTTGCATTGAATAATAAATATATGATAAACATGTGATAAATTTTGAAATTTTTTACATTCCCAGATTTATATTAAAATTATAAATCCTTCATTTTATAATAATAAATTTAAACACTATACTAAAAAAACTAATTTATAATGTCATAATGTCAAAAGAGTCACATTAAAGAGTGACTTTTTCATTTCTCTTGTTTCCTTTTGATTAAAATATTATATTTAAATTAAAACGTGACCCAAATTAAATAAATAATGTTAGACTATAATAATATATATATCAAAATTTTAAAAGTATTACCATTAAAATGGGTGCTTTTATTATTATATTTTAGTCAATATTTTTTCCAGAAAAATATATCCCTTCATGTAGAAATAGACCCTCACAACAACCTTTGAAAACCACTTACCATAAATTTTAAAAAGCTAAATATAAATCCATAAAATCATTCTAAATCCCATTATAATACCCTATGAATTTTTTATAATAGTAAAATTACATAATTTTACAGAGTTTGGGGCCATATAATGAAAGCAACACCCAAAATTTTCTTTGTTTTCATCAATACATTGTTGGATTTTTCAATTCTCTTCATATTATTTCGTATTAAATTATTATAAAAACACTAAAATAAAGACTTATAAGTATTTCAAAATAACTATACTAATTTCAACTACTTTAATTATCAATTTTATACTATTTTTACATTTGAATCTACTATTTATTTTTCTTTTTCACAGTGTCCTATCAGCAGTCTGATTACCTCTTAATTTGGAAATCCATATCTTTGATTATAAAATCTTTAATGGAAGTATAAAAATAATTATATCTATTAAAAAAATATATTAATATATTATTTTATTCATTACCAATTAATTTTACTTTTTATAAATACATATGAACAAAAATAGAGAAATAAAAACAAGTTGTGAACTTTTTATGAAAATATGATATAAAAATGATTAAATATTAACAATGAGAATGAATACATATAATAATAATAATAATAATATATATATATATTTAATAAATTATTGTATTTTAATTTTATTTCGATCTTTCAATAATTACTTGTTTAATATACAATAAGCAGAAAATCACCAACATAGATATGGATTTTGGTGTCAGGATTCTCAAACAACGTCCTTATATTTTGTTATATGATAATTTAAACAATTTTCATAATTTATGTTCATATAATATCCCTAATCATTGAATTTAATATTATTGATCTTTTATATATAGTTATATAAATATTTTTTTACCACATCAGTTTGATTTATAATCCAATTACATTGATTTTTTTAAAAGATTTTATTTTTTTAAATACATGCCTTTGAGAACTCTTTAGATGTTTCATCATCAATGAGATATGATAATTTTTTCATATAAACAGTCTTACATTGTAATTTTTTCCCAAATTACAATTATCGAAGTATTTGTTATGATAAAATTATGAATCACATTATGTTCCCTAGGATCAGTTCATGTATATGGTAGTTGTAAGATATATTCTATTGTATAATGGATGAATATGATCTTTTAATGTGTGATGGGTTTTCATGGATGTTTATAAACATCACATGAATTGGGTAATGTGTCATTTCTCATGAAATTATGTTTATAAAATGGGATCATGGAGAAATATTTTTTTTAGAAAATTTATGATATATTGATTGTTTTATATATATTATTCATAGACATAATGATATATTTGTTAAAAACTATGTATTTTATTTGACTTGTATGTTATAATAAATATTTATTAATTTTATTAAATATTCCCCTTTTTTAAATTACTTCAACATCATTATAATGATGATCCCTTGCATAAGATATGATGATGAGGATTATAAACACCCATTTACTATTGATTCATGTCTCTAATTTCTCCTATGTTTACCATCCTATGACTAGGAGTTTATGTCATATATTTAATTTTTATCCATTTGAAAATTCATTTATTAAGGAGATCATGAGATCTTTTAGAGGAACTATGTTAAATAATTGAAATAATAATTTGTTTAATTTATATGTGATGTATTAACATAATATCCAAAGTATTTTAAGCCATTAAATCTATTAATTCATTTTAATTATGTTATTAATGGAAATATTAGGACATTAAATCATAAGATAAATTTGGGATTCAAATGGAATTATAAGAGGTCAGGTTTAGTTAATATGGGAACTTGAACTTGAAAAAATAAGTTAAAATACTAGGAATAGGTTTCTCATTTAAGGGAATCATCCTGATATATTGTTAATGTATATCAGTGTGTAGTTTCTACGTAATTAAATACAAATAGAGAAAATATAACTAGATGTGTACCATTTTATAGATTTTCCATGGGTTAATAACCTTAAAATGATTATATTGAGTATTAACTCAATCATCACCAAGTGAATGATAAATATTCCTTTCTATGAACCCAGGTTGATAATTCTAGGGTATAGTCAACATTAAACAATAGGGATTATATAAATCATAATAATTTTTATATAACATAATAAATTATTCCTTTTAAATGTTATAAAAGTATTAATGTTCATGATATGAGGATCATTATTTGAGGAAAACATCAAACGGATGGGACCCATAAGATAAAATCATATAATGAATTTTCCAATGAGAATATATTATCTATAAATTTTTTGTTATCTTATATTTTTTAAAAACATGTTTATTTTTGAAATTTATGAGAACTAGGGGGATCTAAATGCAATACTATGCTACTTTTGGTTCAATGGTTGTCTGAATAAGAATCCAAAAATAATGAGACATGGAGGTCATAACATCATATGGATTCTTAACCAACTATCTCAGGCTATGAAAAATATTTTGAACAATATGAAATGACCTCCATAACCAATGATAGAGATTTTATACATTGTGTCCTTTATGAATCAGTGACCATCGATGTACTATATTAATTTTCTCCAAATTATCAATCAATATTAGGTGAACTCAATGAGATGGAACATATTTTTTCTCAAAAATTATGAGATAGGTATTTTTATTCTTACATCTACTATTTTTATCTAGAGGATTAGCAATTATAAGAATTAATAAATAATCTAAATCTAAACATAAAAAAAAGAAATAGAGCATTAATACAATAAGAATATATTAAATAATATTTATTCCCCTCAAACATAATGAATTCATATAAATATATAATTCCTAGAGAATTATGAACAATGTTCTTAAATATATCATGATTTATGAAAAATATTCAGATGGATTTCATGAGTCACATTTGTTATTGTTAAATAAAAAATTGAAAATTATATTTTGTCTTTATTGTTTTAATTCCAAACCTACAAGAAGGTTCTATCTATTCTCTATATTGTTAGTTATAATGAAGTAATTCAATTTGATCTCAATTTTGAGATGTTTTATGTAAAATTGTTTCATATATATATAATAAGAATAGAATGGACGTACATGATGTAGAATTAAAAAAAATTATGGAACAATAGTCTAGTTACACACATATTAAATATAGGGGTAGAAGGATCAAGGTAATTTCATCAAATAAGAAATGAAATAATTTGTGTTTGTTATAGATGGAAAATTAGATCACAGTTTTCAAAATCACCAAATGAATATGACTAATGTGAAAGATTAATTAAGGGATCCTCACAATTTACCACTAAAGCTTAAATTAATCAATAGTAATGATTAAGAAAAAAATAGTATATATTGAACTATACCATGATCCATGGAGGTTAATAAACATCAGAAACGACCTATGAAAAATGGGGAAGTGAGTTAATTTTTCATCACAATAATTGAGGTGGAAAATGAAATTAATTGTGTACAATATATAATTAATTTTAACTCAATGGTGGAAGATTGTTTTCCAATGCCGGAGATTTTGGCTATGCATAGGATGTGGTCTTTTAGGCCCCTGATTACTATGCCCCAATGGTAGAGGGGGATATGGATTGTGTCATGTACTCTTGGTTTTGTAATAATCCCATGTTTGTATAACTGAGTTTTATTTTTGTTTAATAAATCTCTTAGGACCTGTTTTTACCAGATACTATGCTTTTCGAGTATAAAAAATGTTTTCTAGAACTCATGAATATAATCCCCTATAACATGAAGTATATATATCTACCAAAAAAATAGTCATGTGATCATTTTGTTATTATTGTTGTAATCGTACATGATTTTTATATTTATAAATATTATTCTAGAAAATGAAAAAATAATCCCCATGTTGGAATTTTAAATAATGATGAGAATTGAATAGTTTCTTTTATATAATGATCACATCAAGGGATGGGAAGTATAAATATATTTATATTTTCAAAACAATACCTAGAACCATTTAAAATGAAAGGATTATTATCATTCTTATTTGTATAATCCATCAACGGCGTGGGTGATGATTCCTGGTGAAGAAAGATATATTTCCAAATATGAGGTTCAAAATAAATGAACCATCCTTGAGAAAATTCTAGTTCTGAGGAGATATACTGATGTACATACTGAATATTTACTCGAAAATCCCTAGATATCGAGGTAGTGTTCCCAATAAAGATTATTCCTAGTGACTCTCCTATCTAATAATTACCCAATATGATTTCCATGATCAAACATGAAAAGTTAAACAAGCATATTCAATAAAATCTAGAGATTTATTTTTTATATTTAGATATCACATCATTTTAGATGAATATTCATTAGATAACATAAGGATCCACTCCACAATTTTACTGATCTACTAACTTTATTAGCATTAACACATAAATAAATGGTTCACATATGATTGAAACTATCCCCCACTAAATTCATCATAACTGAATCCTTTCATTCACAAATAATACTTAATCTTTTCCTTATAACATTAAAAAATGAAACGTAAGACAATGTGAGTTGGGATTCTTAATGAGGTTATATTATGGATATATCAATGTTATCTTGAGCATTAAATGAACACAATAGAATAATGACATGAACATAAAATTTGAAAATCATATTTTTCATATTATAAATTATAATCTTGGTCCATGAAGTAAATATGTAGAGCTTATTTATGATGAATCATAATTGAAAAAAAAAAACATATGCCAAGGAAGAATAAAATAGGAATAATAATATTAATTTTTAATTACACATAAGTATTGAAAATAATTTCATTATTTTTCAAGGATAAATTCAAGGACTATCATAATAGTTTGGGTTCTCTATCGAAACCATTGAATTATATAAATTGCACTGCCAAGACTATCAAAGTTGTTGGGTTCACTCCCTAAATCCTATTATGTGTCATGGTTAACTCCCATGACTATCATAGTGAACATAGTCCCTCACATAACTTGTTTCTATCCATATTCTAGTTCATTATATTTAATTATATGTCAAATTATCCAATGCATTGTAGATATATATAGGTCACAATTGTCCTTATATATAATGTGACCACCATACTTGTTTATTACATAACCATTATCCAATTTTATAGAATAATATTCATTATTCAATATAACATAATCAACATCACCTAATTGAAATATTAAATTTGTATGGAATGATATCATAAATAATTCGTCACATAAAACCATTGAAAATTAATTTTTTTCATAACCATTTCATCATTGCATAACCCATGGAAATGGAATGAGTTTCATAAACATCCCATCAATTCATTATTTTATAACCTATGGGAGAGGAAACAATTTTATATACATATTATCATTATATGAAAAAACCACATAGATAATGAATAAGAATACTACCAATAGATAAAAAACCTAGAAAAATATAACATTAAAATTTCTATAAAAATATTATTGGAAAAAATAAATTTTCCATATTTAATATCAAAACGATAAAATATATATTCTTCCAAAAAATGATTTGGAAAAAAGATCCTTGAAAATATACATACATACTTTTAATGGTTTACTTAACTAATTGAGTGTTCATGAAGGTGTGAAATTTCTTTTATGGTATATAATTCTAATGAAAAATCATCCTTTTAGATTTTTAAAAAATAACCACAAGGAAAAAATAGAAAAAATATTATTAATAAACAACATTTTGGAACGAAAAATATGGTTAAAATGGATATTTAAAATTAATGGAGAATGTTAATAAATTGTGTAAAATATTATTATATGAAATAGATATGAATAAAAAGTTTTTATGAATAAATAGTTAATTAAAGTCAATTTTTGTAAAAACCTATTTTTGATCACATATGTTATTACAGGGAGGTAGACAAAATAAAAAACCTTTTTCCATTAAATAACATTATTATATAGAATTTATATAGTTTCATGAGATATATATCATAAGATTCCATCATCGGATACAAAATACAAAACAATCCTAATAAATAAGGATAATTTAACAAAAAACCTCCACAAGTTTTGTAACATATCAATGATAATTTTAAGGAATGTAATAAAATTTTACTAATATTTAAATACACGTAAATTTCATATAAAATATCATTAAACACATATAATGTAATTATATACACCTCATAAATAAAACCAGTGTTGAATATGGATTGTGTCCCATAGTAATATGTGAATGATGAAAATCATATATATTACGACTAAATTCCATCATACACATTGTAAACTATGGTATAATAAATATTGAATTATTGTAAATATTTTAATGAACCATGAATATATATAACATAAACTATTTTACTAAAATATTTTTATTTATCTACCATTTTTAAAACATTTTAAAAATCATTCTTGGTGGTGATATATGATTCATTTTCATGTATGTTGTGTTTTTATTGTTGTGATCCCTATATTTGTATCCATGTTCTAAAAACATTATGATAATACTGAAATGAATTTAATTTATATTCCTTTTATAAAATATTTATTCATTAATAAATGATATAAAGAAAATATTTAATTACACCATTTGTCGAGAATGTATGACTTATATACGTATGATTGATGTTTTCCATTTATTAATTAATAGAATGAAAGGAAATCAAAGAATAAATATTAATTACGTATTCGTTATTTTATAAAATATATAATAAAATTTCATTAAATATGATATTTTTATCATAAAATGCCTAAAAAATCACACCACTTCATGGAGTGGTAGTCCACATGTACACATGATCAATGTTATCATTCTATATTTGTTTGGAGAGTAAGATGGTTGATATAACATTATCATTATAATTGTATAATTATGTAAAAATATCTTATATACTAATTTAAATCAATATATTACCCATACATAAATGATGATGATGAGAAATATGTTGTATCGTCTCATGAAGATGGTAATTCAAACATATTCACATGTGATATTTTTTACATCACATTTAATAGATTGAGGGTTTATAAACATTGGTTCATATTCACAATACTGTTTTAGTAAAAAATTATCATAAAATTATTTTGTAAAAAGTATTTAATTTGTTTAAAATTTTAAATGAATAATAACAATGAATGTGATCTATTATAGAGATTACATATTCATTGAATTGACACATTTTTATATCCACTTAATGGGTCTAGGTATTTTATATTAGGAATTAGAAAAATAATATAATTTTTCATTTGGAGTTCATAGCAAATAATTTTAGAGTTATTACATGTTATATGCCTCAAATATTCATGAAAGATAGAATGGTTGGAAAACCATTTATAAATGGTGTGAAGGCAACTTTTCTAAATTATCAAAATATTAAATTAATATAGTGTTTTCCCAAGTGAATCTAGATATAAGGATTTAAAATTGATAATATAATGAACCAAAACCAAATAATACAATAAATATTTGAAATATTTTATCACATTCTTACACCTATTTTTGTGTTTTATTTATATAAGATCATTATTTTAATTACCCAAATATTAATTTTTTTAAAAAAATTTCTGGTTACTTATTTAAATATATATTGAAAAAATTCATATAAAATGACAATGGATGAATTATATAATCCAATATAAAATCATTTAAATAAATATTATATTTTTAAAAAATTTATATAATTTAATTTTTTATTATTTATTTTAAAACATGATTAATAAAAAATTTAAAACCACTCAATAAATGTGAAATTGAACACGTAAATATAAAGGTGGAATTTGAATATAATTTTTCCATGCGTACATAATATATAATATATGTCTAAACCATTTATGTTACACTTTAAATCATTTAAATTGGATCAATTTTAATGTTTTCTAAAATTAACATTCTTATTTTTTCACTAATTAATCATTTATTGGGTTAACATAACATAAGGATTTCTGATCAACATATAATTCATAAAAATAATAAATAATTTACCATCATAAAATTAATATAATTTTCCTCATAATAGGAAATAATTTTCATCCCAAAGTTTCATTTATCCTTATGTCGAATCATTATAGATATTTTAAACTAATTGAGTGATGTTTTTAATCTTATTTTATTTTCATATTATATTGGTCAATTTCAAGAACATGTTTCAATTAAATAACATAATTTAATTCATAAGGTGAGAAGGGTAGAGTTTTATTATTCCAATATAAATTAGGATTACAATTGTTGTCTTATCATTTAGTGTAAACATTGAATAATATAATTCAACTATTATCAAGGTGATAAATTTTATGAAAATAACTATTCATATTGACCATAAATTAAATTGAATTATTTTAAAATTTTGATAATCAATATTTAAAATAAGAAATAAATTTGGTCATATTTTATTTAAATAAGTGATTTAAATTAATTTTAAAACACCCACACAACTCATGAAAAAACTATTTATATATAAAAAATAATTTTTTTGGCAAAAAACATAGTTTATTCATATCCCATTTCTATAAAAAATAGTAAAAAAATGTAATTTTTTTTATTTAATATTTAATATATTGTTCTTTATAATCATTCGTAAATAGTTAATAATTAAAATTTTTAATATAAATTACAATGTTCACTTAAAAATTAATTTCGATAAAAAAAATTCTTTTACATTCAATTTTTTTTATTATTTATGAAATAGTTGATTAACAATGAATTAATTATTCTCGTTTTCCAAATATTGTTTTATAAAATAGTTCATCTTATACATACTATCATATCCAAATGGTTGGGTGAAAAATAAAATTTTTGTTATATCATAGATCATTTAATCAAAAAAATTTATGTAACACATTCTATAAAATAAATTAAGTTCATTTCAAAAAATAATTTCTAAAGTAACGTTGTTTAAAAATATACCCCCTTTAAAATGAATATATTTATAAAAAACGTCAATATATATTGAATATTAAGGTAAATTTATTTAATCAAATCCCTATGTTCCAATGTTCATTCCATAAAGAAGTGATTTTTATAGAAAACATTTAGCAATTGAGTAGTCTGGTTGCATAAAACATTATTCCTATAATATAAAATTTCATCATTTCATTACTTGTATGAAATACCATGTTCTAGAGGTACAACATTTATGTTCAGTATATGTAATGAAGAGTCTATTTATGACATTATTATAAATATATGGAATGAAATATGTAACATGAGAATGGTTTGATCGAAGTATGAAGCAATAATCTACCATACCAAAATGATGAATAATTTCAAATATGAAAATATACCAAGGACACATTTTTCAAATGTTTGTAAATATTATATCAATATTCATAGAGATATTCATTTATAACCCATCAGTGGAACTTAAAATTCATCGTCATAATGATGATTATTAGAAAAACATTTAATTCGATTATGGGTGTATTATTGTGTGCCTAAATGGATCAAAAAGTAATTATCAGTTCCTTATACATATCCAATATTAACATTATTATATATCCCAACTTATCCAATAATGATGGATTTTTTCTAATATTTCCATATATGACTCTATAATGGTCTATCGAAATCCTAATTTGAAATATATTCTTATATGAAAGCTCTTATAGAGGAAGGTGTTGATCCCAAACTTTGTTGAAACATAGAGAACCAAATCATAGAATATCCTCTATTTTTTAAAATTTTATTATGATTAACTATATTTTAGTGGATGATAATATATACAAAAAATCGAATCTATATAAAACTTTTCCAATAGAATTCAACATAGCTTCATGGTAAACGATAGATTATTATTAGATAAAATAGAATGTGGTAATACATGAATCGTTAAATATTCCATAACAGAAACTCTAGGAACAAATTTTTTGGAGAAATCACATTTAATATAAATTAAGAATATTAACAATATATGTTGATTTACTAAACCCATATATATAGTTGTATCTTTTTTTATGATTTTAATGAAAAAATACATATTTATTTTCCCCTTTTATATATAATATTTTAAATCATTATAATATCTCCATAATAAATTTTCTCTCATCATTAATTTGATAAGATATTAACAAATGAGATACTAGATTTACAATATATTTATTCATGATATCCATCTAGAAATACAATTTTAGATATCTATTAGTCTTTTTTTAATTCAATCATTTATATATATTGATGAATTTTGAGCATAATCCAATAGAATCCTCAATAAAATTATTCTATAGATAAAACAAATATACTATTCCTAAATCATATCATCTGATTACATTAATTGTTACACTCTAGGAAATTTCTCTATTTCATTTACAGTTCCATATTTAACTTATCATCATATTTAATCAATACCTCTATTGATGGATAAAAATTCATTTATGAAAGATAATATTTCCCCTCGTGCATCAAAATTTTCTTGATCTATCATTTTATAATCCATATATATTTTATTTTTTGTGATTCTAAATAAGGTAGTATGATCTTCTCATCTAAATACATTGAATACATTATTATTCATCGCAACGTGTAAATATATAGAGGATACAATTGCTAAATAGCACTAACCATATTATATAAATATTATTTAACACATTCTATATTAATATATATTTTAATGAATTATGATCAGTATATATTACACACTATTAAAAATACAGATAATGGATCCATATTTTTATTGAAAAAAAACTTCAAATTAGTCACAAAATCTTGACTTCTGTAATTTATCTCATAACCCATTATATTAAATGATGAATAAAATATCATCATATCCATATACTTGATAATTTATCGCAATAAATTATTTTATGTATCCCTATACAATACCAAAATTCCCCTCCCCCCATTAGGGAGATGTTTGAAACGGGGAACTCACTTGCCTTATCATATTTTACAATAAATTCTATTCACATTCTTCTTTATAATGTAGAATACTTATTATATAAGATAAATTAAAGAGGGTATTATATAGTAATGAGATTGTCTCCAAAATCCACAAAGAATATTCATCCATACCATGAAAGACTATGTATCTTAGTCATAGTGGTCAGTCTGATGTAATGTTCAATAACAGATGTATTTTAAGTATTTGATAATATAAAAAAACATGATATTATATATAAAATAATGAATCATTCAAAAGATAGAATAGCATCAGATTCTTAAGGATATTTATAAATAGAATATTTATAGATTCATAGTGTCAAAAACATGTATATAATTTCATTATGAATATATCATCATTATGGAAATGTAACTATTGTTATCAAGAATGAATATCAATATAAGAAAACTATTGAGTTCCATATAATTGATCAAATATTTCATATTTACATGGTATGTGATATTTGTTCATAATGGTGATATTGTTTGGTTATTGATATTCAATACGATGTCACATTAATATAAATATTTTTATAATATAATAAATGGTGCACTTCATGGTGGTCAACCTAGATAGATGATATCCTTATATAGATTCTAGTGGAGCTACATAATTAGTTCATAAAACTCAATTGCTTTTATTAAATATATAGAATTTGAAATACATATATATTCTAGTATGTTATCTATAAAGAAAAAATATTTTCGATTTGATGATAGTCTATAAACCTATTTTCAAAATACATTAATAAACACACACATAATAAAAATTTACATGGTGTTGATTTTCTCTACAATATATAATGATAAATAAACTTTTTTAATTGGAATCAAGACCAATGAAATAGAATTATTTTCTATTGATTTTTACATTTTATAAAGATTATAATAAAAAACTATAGATTGGTTGAGAATATAAAACGTGATATCCATTACATAGTAACTTTTGTGGTATTTAGGAAATTAAATTAAATAATTATTTATGAAAAAATAAAACTCAACCAATGGGAAAATGTCATGATTTTCAGGATCACATTCCCAGAGACATCAACCAGAGAAGAATTGTCAAAAAGGACTGTAACCATCACACCATTAAGTGTTTTCACTATTAATTGTAAATATAATCTATGTGGATTTAAATTAAAATACATTTAGGGTTTTAATCAAACATGACAAATAATTATAAAAAAGATATGTAGGTATTGTAAATTTTTTTAATGACATTATCATTATCATACAATCATCAATACCTTAAAAAATATATTTATAGAATAAAAATTATGGGAATTTAATATGAGTGAAAATTAATAAAATAAAAAAAACATTTCAATTGATGTCTAAAATAATACAAATTAATTTGAATATACAACACCATAGAATTACCTATAGTATTTTGTGCCCTTTACCAGAACCTTATGATGTGATCATATACTAGTACAAACCCCATATATTTTCACTATGGTTATCTCATACTGTTTTCCAAATATGACATAATCCTTTCTTAGACACCATCTACGATGAGCTAGACAATTAATCCACATATATAAAATTCTATTATATGAATATGCATTCAATAACATAATTATCCATTCCAAAATCATAATGGTATAATCACGTTGGATCAATTGAATCACAAAAAAATAGTTTATTAATTATATACAATATATCCTTATTTGATCATTAGAACTAGAACCCCTATTTGAAATATCTTACGTATTACAATTATTCATATCTTAGGGAAAGGAATCATATGAACGGTTGAGATTAAAACATCTTTATTGGTAATAAATTGAGATATAAATGATCACTAGATAATAACATGAAAATAATTCTATCCTAGAATTTCCATAACATTTTTCAAAAAAAACCTTTATATAATTACACATTTTCTTTATTTTTAAAAAAATCATTGTAGTTTATAATACATAAATCCTAATAGAATCTATGAATCTAATCCACAGATGCCTAAAATTGGAGTTGAAAATTAATTGTGACACAATAATTGTAAATAGAATAATTTCTATAATAGTTGGGGATCATTTACAATAAAATAATATATGAATAGGTTCACTCAACAACTATCATAGTATTCATGTTTCACTGCCAATACATCATAGCAGATTGGGTTCACTACCCAAAAATTCATATTATTCATGGTTCACTCACTGGATTAATAGTTATATATATACCTTATTTTAATAGCATCACCCGCCAATATAGGAAATTCTATCTCATGTGATATTAATAAATACCAAATTAATAAAGTGAAATATAGGTCCCACCAATCCATTTTTTTATTTTATCACCATACTTGGTTACAGTGAAACAAAAGTCCTTGGTTATAAATTATTAGTCATACTGGGATATATTATAACCACCATAAAATATTTAAAACCGTAATTATTTATAAGATTCACATTAAATCCTATGAAATAAATTGAGTTTCCTAAACATTCATTAAGTAATAAATTGTGAAAATGAGTTGTTTTTCACCAACATTTCCAAGATTCATTTTAATATAACACATTGAAGAGGAAATATATTCATAGAAATATTACAAGAATAACATAATCCACACACTGAATGAATTATTATTCTAACCTTAGATCATATCCTAATAAATATTAACTCAAATGATTGTTTTTTTTTGTATTTTATAAATCAAATACCCTTAATATTTTATTAAACCATTATCGAGGAAAATATGTTTCCCATTCTGAAATCACTTCATTAATATATAAAAATACAAAATATTATCGAATATATTTTCTCCCAAAATAACACTATAAACATATAATTGAATTTTAATATATTCTACTGGTTATGATAATCATAAATTTAATTAATTCATTATATTTTAAAGTAAAAAATTACATTTAATTTTTTGTACATATACCATGTTATAAAAATTAAAAAAAAATTCTTTTTATAATTAGTTTAAAAAAAGTAAAACATATGTAAAAAAAATATAAAATTGAGAAGATTTTTTTAAATAAATCTTTAAAACTTATTTAAGAAACACTCTATTTAATAAAAGTTATTACGAACATAAGATACAAATAATGTCGATTTTTTTAAAAAAATAATTTTTTTATGTAAAAATGGAGGTGAATAAAATATTGTGAACAAAATTTATTCAAATAAATATTGGTCAATATAATTCATGATCTTCATGACTGATATATCAATGGATTACATTATTGAAAGTTACATGATAAATATTCCCAAAGAAAATGAGATTGTAGTGAAAACCCATTACTTTCTTTGAAACATTTGAATAATTATCAACCTGACATAAAGTACAAAAAATTTATATGTATATCCCAATTAATTTAAAAAGAATAATAAAAATATTTCATTAGTATATACACCATAATAAAATAAAATTGTTTTTAATATGGAATATGTCCCAAAGAAATAAATATATTATGAGAATCCCTTACACTAGGAATGAATTCTATCATATGCATTTGATCCCTACCTATAATAAATATAGAATTATTTTAAATCTAGCAACAACCCACTATCTTATATATCAAATCATATATGATTTTAAAATATAATTCTATCACCATTCTGTTTTGTTTTTTTTTGTATTAATATTAATATTCGAGGGATATATTCATCTTTTATCAAGTATGATTGAACACTATAAATTTTTCCTTTTATTTTTATAATGGATACATCATATATATAAATTTAATAATGATATTTATATATATATGATATATGTTAATTATGTAAATGATTATAATAATACATAATATATATATATTTTTTAATTACATAAATCTTGGATATGATAGGACGATCGTACACATGATAACATATCCATTTTTTTATCGATAAAACAAATGAATGTTAAATTTATAAATCACTATTCAAAAATAATTAATATAACATATATTTAATATATATACATTGAAAAAATAAAATTTTTAAATTAATGAAATCCATAAATGAAAACAATCTCATATATTCATGGATGTGTAGTCCACACATCCATATAATCAGCAAAATCATTTTCCAATGATTTATAAGATAAATATGTAGTTTTGATATTATCATTATAGTGAAACAAGACATCCATAATTATCATATATACACATTAAAACAATTGAAATATCAATCTATAAGACATGGTGGTGAGAAATGAATTAAATTCATTTTGTAGATGTTATGTCATACATATGAAGGAGAGATATTTTATCTTAACATTTAATGGAAAGATAGTCAATACATGTGGATTCATATTCATATTGGCATTTCGGTATATTTTTAACAATAAAAATATTTTTTTATGGATATAAAATATTTATTAGAGGGGAAGAAAAAATTAAAAATATATTAACTAATTAATAAGATTGAATCTTCTTTAAAATAACACATTAATATCACCTCGTTAGGTGTATAGGGTTGGTATTTTGAAAAAACAATTGTGTCTAGGGAAGTGTGTAATATAATTTTTTAGATTATTATAGAATTTTGTATGGATGTTCTGTGATGAATATAAATTTTGGATTCCCTTTTATAAATGAGGGGAGGGGTACCCTTAGAATTTATTAAAATATTAAATTAATGTAAATTAATTTTGAGTTCAAAATATATTAATGTTGTCCAAATTAATGTTATAATAAGGGTGAGTTTAAAATCACTCATCCAATAATATTTTTAATACATTTGCTCATAGTTTTACCCATATCGTTTTTTATCCCCTATTAATGCATTGTGTAATTTTTGTAAAATTAATGAATTATCCCTTTTATTGAATACTAATTTTTTTATTAAATTATATAGGACAAATAAATGGATCATTTATATTTTTACCCATATCCCATTCATTGAGACAAATAATACATGTTCTATTTACTAGTCATTTATCCTTTAATAAAAATTTAGTATTCAATAAATGTGATAATTTTTTAATATTACAGTAATTGTATAATAGGTTAACAGAGGGATAAAAAATGAAATGGGTAAAACTATGAACCAATGCATTCAAAATATTATTGGATGAGTTATTTGAAACTCATCTTTATTATAACATTTATTAATAAAAATATTAATACATTTTGAACTCAAAATTATTTTTCATTAATTTAATATTCTAATAAATTCCAATGGTACCCCACCCATCATTTATAAAAGGGAAAACAATACTCATCTGGAATTAGTTTTTAGGTTTAGGGTGGGGATGGATTTGTGTGTCAGCTTTGATTCATGTTATGGATAAGGTTTGGGTTCTTGTGGGATATATGTTCTTCAGATATTTATTCGCTTCTTGATTTTGGTAGTTTTTTCTATTGATTTGGATCGACTAGTGGGTGTTTGATCCTAGGATTTGAACTTTAGCAAATTTTGTTTCTGGTTATTGTTAATCTTTGTTTAGTATTTGGTGTTCTGGTGATTGGCTATACAATATGTGTTGATCAGTGAAGGTGATGCATTGTGTTGTTGGGATGAAGGTTGTATTGATCAGTGAAATGATGTTCTTGCCATGGATATGATGTTTTGGTTGTGTTTGCAGTGTGAGGGGATCTGAGAAACACGTTTTCCTAGTTTTTGGAAGCTTCTTCCAGAATTTATAAAAGGATTTTCTCCAGAGAAATATTAGAGTGGATGTTTTCACCATCCATGACCTTTTAGATTTGGTAGATTGAGAGGGTATGGATATGCCATCGGTACCGAGCCCGTGCATCTCCACAACACAGCTTGTTGAACCGGAATACACTGGAAGGGGTTTTCTATTCAAATGATGATGTGGGGGAGGGGTATTTTTTAGTAGATTTTTTGGTCTTTGACATTTTTTTATGTTGACGGTGTAAGGTCCTTGAAGTCATCTATGGTTTTTCTTGTTTTCGTTATAAGGGGGCTTATCCAAAATCAATAAAAGTTTTAACCCTTCAGGCTATTCAGTCATTTATCTAAATAATATTTTTGTCATTTTCATGGACATGTGTCCATTTAATAACTCAAATTAAACCCTAATGTGATAAGGGTATAATAAGATTCATTAAACATAACATTTGGTGATAATTATTTCGTAATCACATAGTTCAAACCTATAAAACCCATATATACCCTTTATAGAAGAGATAAATTAGCAAGGTTACTATTTATATAAACCAATAAATTGGACCTTCATTCTAAATTTGAAAATAATTATTCATTATATTTAATACATGTTATGAAATAAAAATTTTATAATTGGAATAAATTAATTTCAAAATTTTCACAAAATACATGATTGAAACTGCTTTTTAAGAAGAATATATTTTTAATCAGGAACACTATTTTATTTTTATCTCATGCCTTGAAAAAATATTAAATTAATGTTAATTTTTTATATAAATTTTAATAATTATATTTCATTAAAATAATTCACCAGTTATTGTTAATTTAACTTATTATGATAAATCATCATTGTTTTTATAATATTTGACTTTCTGAAAAATACATATTTTACTTGAAAATTAATTTCATTTAAATATTTAGTTATTTTATACCAAAATTATTCAATTAAAATAATCTAAATGTATTTATTTGTAATTTAGTTTGTCCAATTAAAACCCTATAACACAAAATATTGGCAACAAATATAATTTAATAGAATATACAGGTTCACATGAACAATATATTTCATGTAACATACGGTATCTAAAAAATATAATTTATTTTCATGTTCCATAAAAAAAACTGGTTTTATAAAAATAATATAGAAAATGCATTCATATGGTGTAGTTTATCACCCTCGTGTATGTAATTACAATTATTCAAGAAAACTCATCAATTATTGTGGTTACGTATTTATTAATAAAAGTTAATAAGATGACCATAATGAAATTTTATTCCCCACAAATGATTAATGTCATGTTTGATCAAAATTAAAGATATAATTACCTATAAAATGTAGATAATCATTTTGGATATAAACAGATTATGATGATAAAGAAGTTATTTAGAATATAGCCCTATGTACAAGTTATAGTCAATATTATCTCTTAATTTTGTACATTTGACAAACTTGTTGAAATAAATTCATTATGTATTTGATGAATAAAATATTTAGAGACTAAAAAAAAATATTTCTGATAGAATTTATAGATGAAATTATAATTATCTAATAGTTCAATAATCAACATGATGATTTTATAAGTGTTTTCATGGAAACGTTATGAATAGTGAAAATGGATTCTATGTTTATCAATTGTCACATCGGATACTATAAATTGGATTCTTTGGGAACTTGATTTTTTGTGTGATAATTTATATAGACCTCATAAAGATAATACTATTGGACTAATTTCATAGAACAAGATTTTTAATAGTAATACTTAATTTTCTTTTATTCTTCGGGTAACATATAAAATTTTTGATAAGTTAAACTTATTTTTTAAGTCTGAAGAAATATTTAACATAAAAAAGATTAAAATATTATTGGATTGATCAATTTGATGGATGATTTAAGGAGATAATGAAGCGTATAATAGGTACCCCAAAAATCACACTTACATTAATTGGAATTTTTTTTTTAAAAAAATTTCATGTTTATAGAATTGAAATATGTTGTGAAATCATTATGTATGATAAATTCGTAGCATATGAATCACGATAATAAATTATTTATATGATGAACCCTCTAAAAAATGATTTCGTATTAGAAACTGTGATATTCCCTTTAATGGGATCGGTGGAAATACCTCTCTTATAAATAGAGTGGGATTCATATATAACATAATTATATAATGTAAATACACACAATGAATGAGATCAACATGTGTCATGTATTAGGGTTAGAGGTAATCAAAAACCAAAATTTCTCTATTTACTAGAATCCTAGATAGGCGAGGAATGTATATGATGAAATAATTAGCAAGTAATCTAATACTCTATCCTTGATGGATAGATATAAATATACTATCATTTTGAATTTTTAATTGATGGTTCTATACTTAATAATATTAGGCAATATATCCTACATTTTACATATGATATCCCAACTATCAATCTACAATATGATCTTGGATGATCAATGTGATTATCTATAGATACAAAAGAAGGTGGTTATAGAAATGGAAGGGAATATCCATTATTTTCAAATCAATGAAGAAGTAATAATTATTGCCAGTAGGGGCATGGTTGAGTGGTTACGACTATGGCGCTTTGACTCTAATGTTTTGTGTTCGAGTCCTCACAAGGAAAATATATATATGGCTTTAATAATTACTCTTCGAACCTCTACCACATTTATAACTAGACCAAACCAACATTTGGACACCATATGCCTCACAAGGCACGTGTGGGGCACTGGTGTTGTAAGGCCATGCTTATTCCTCATTAACTAAAAACATGTTTTGTTGTTTTTTAGGTGTAGTGGTGCAGGGTTGAGGGACATAGCAATGGTGTTCGGTATGTTCGGGGGATTGATTCTTTGAAGGCCACTCTAGGGGGAATTTCGACCTCACATTACCCACTCACCTTTTGGGTAACTAAGTGAATCATTTGGTGGGAATCATGGCAAAGTCCACCATGTTGACTGATTTCTATATCGAACAATCATTGATGAGGTTGTTACACCTTGGGACGCACTTCCATCTCAGCTCGCAATGACACCTTTCCAGTTGCGGCTACTCTGAATGAACTCTTCATGGAGAGGGGGGCTTCTCAGTATGGACTGTTTGAAAAGGCCAATCTCAAAGATTCCCATTTTTAAAAGAAAGAAGGAATAATTATATTGTAAGAATGAATTTTATTTCCTTTATCACCAGAGATAATGAATGATATTTTTGTTAATATAAACAAATCATATTTATACAATCATCTGGGATGAACTAAAATATTTCTTCACCATAAAATGAACATATGGTTGGAAAATAATAAGAATGATTTTTTTAATACATATTAAAGTTTTTGGTATGTTATCATGTTAATATATTTGTATTTAAGATCAAGGGAATGACGAAATTATTTCCAATTCTCACATATAAATGGGAGGAAATAAAAATGGATATTTACATTGGTCTCTCAATAGAAAAAAATATGGAATTAATAATGTGTTATTTTTGGATGACCAACATTGACTAGTATCATCACCAATATTTTGTATGCTTTCTCTATTGGTATAATTCCTAAGATGTACATAATTGATGTTATGAGGTCTCATGGGCCACTGAATTCAACTATATTGAATCATGATCCATCGATCACCTCTAATTTCAATATAATTGTTCATAATGATCTTGAAATTGCATTTAACTATAGAATGACATGTCACCCATTAGGTGATGGTCAGTCAAAGAGGAAAATTCAGAAACTCGAGGACATAATGAGTTAACACTCAAATGAAATTAAGGTTGGATGAGATAATAGTTCTCAATATTTTATTTCATGTACAACAACTACTTCCACGACAATATTCAAATCGATTTATTTGATTATAAATATTAATAGAGAGGTATGATGATTATAAGTTAGGATAATATTGTTGGAAAGAATATTAGTGGACTATATTTTTTTATATAAATCATTTACAAGGTTCAAGCCATCCAATAACATGTAAAATCATATCATATTTTGTAGAAGAGCTGTAATGACAACTTCTGTAGGGATTTACTTTTTGAAGATAGAGAAAAATCATTTCTAAAAAAATCACATTGAAATATTAACATTATGTTTTTAAATTATGATAATCATATCAATAGGTACAATTTTCCATTTGAGAATATTGATTATATAGTTGTACTAGTTTTCTTAGATGTAACATCGATAAAAAATAGATCCATTTTCTAATTTGTTCAACATATCTTTCCAGAAGAAGGACATACATGATACCTCACTTTTATTGAATTATAATGAGGTATAATTAAAACTTTTCCAATCTAATGAGTAGCATCCATTTATGTTCCTAAATATTAGATACAATTTTGAATGAAACAAATCAATTCTCCTTGTTAAAGTGTGGTGGCTAAAACCAAATTATGAATGGGAATCCTCGATACCTGAGGAAAAAATGAGATAAATATACAAAAATATATTATTATATGAAAATATGATTGGAAAAATTAGGGATTTAGTTTCTAAATTGATATTGAATATAGTTAACCACGAAGTCAAAAATAAATTTTTATTGAATTAATATGGGTTATATTATATTAATATATACATAAAATATAATGAAATTGGAAAATATTATTTCAATAATGAATATCATTATATTAGTCAATTACTCAACCAAGAGAAATTCCAAATATTATAATCGGATAGAAAATTGAAAATAGTTAATCTGTAATGGGATAATTTAAATCATCTTGGATTCTAGAATGATTTCCCTCATGAACAAAACATTTTAAAATAAAGATAATATTTTTAATATAATAGTAATTATAAGAAAAGAAAAATATTGGAAAATGGGATTTATTATATATAATGATGTATTATGGATTTATGAGGTAGTTATAAGAGGTAATATGATGATGGAATAGTAACAAGGCCATTAGAATAATAACATGACATTTATGAATAGTAAACTGACCTGTGTGATTAATTACCTAACCCTAGGAAGATAAATGATACATTAAATTAATAAAATGTATTGAAAATAAAATTTATCATCTGAAATATAATAAAATATTTTTATTTTAACGTCATAAAATAAATACTAAGAGTAAGTACCCAATTAAATTATAATCAAGTTTAAAAAAAATATAATAATTTATTAATAAAATTAAATAATAATTATGTAATAATAAATTAATAATTTTAAAAATGGTAATCATCACTCAATATATATTTAATATCATAATTAGGTCATTTTAAATTTAAACATTATTTCCAAACCTAAAATGTATATTGGAATTTATAAATGTAAAATGTGTCCCTTTAAACTTTTTTTTCAATTTTTTCCATTCAATTTTATTAAGTTGATAAATTAAAATTAAATATGGAATATTTTTTTCCTAGTAAATTTATATTATTAGAATATATATCATATTTTGATTAATGATATTATATAATGTCTTAAAATAAATATTATATGTTATTCAATATTTTTACCCTAAAAATTAATCATTTCTTCTGTTATCGATAACCCATAAGCCCTCCATTTAAAAAATACATTACTTCCATATAAAAGTGCCGATTATATTCTAAAATAAACATTATGAATCAACTTGTAAAAATTATTTATGTATTTAGGTAATCAAAAAATTATATTTGAAGGATTTAAATGCTATATAAAAGAAGAAACTCAAATAGAATAGAAGATTTTCATCAAAATTTCAAATCATTGACCTATTATAACATTCAATTTTACTATTGCATTATAAACCAATTATTGTAATATTTATTAAGGTATTTTTTATAATTATATTAATTTATTTAATCATTATCTGATGACAATATGTTTAACATATACATTTTTTAATCTTCTCTTTAATTCCCTTTTAACAATGTCCCATAAATTGTTGGCTATCCATGGATGATGAAAAAAACCTCTCTTAATAATAAAACATTTTTTTGGAAAACCAAAATTTAAAAAAAAAATATATATAATATAATTTAAAAACTAAAAATATTTATTCATAAATGTCCTTTAATAAATAAATATATATTGAAACAAGATATGATATTTTTAAAAAAAATATGAAAAAAAACATTCAAAATTTAAAATGGGAATCATGAAAAAAAATTATTATGATAATAATTATAATATATTAAAAAAATAATATTATTATATTTTTTCCACGTTTTAATAATAATATGATTATTATATATACTTTTTAAAAGAGTTAAAATAAATCATTTTTTATGTGGTGGGGAATCAAAAAACCAAAACCTTTGTTTGGGTAATCATATAGATTTAATTGTTTTTTAATATGGATATTCCAATAATATATTAAAAGTTAATTCATTTCAAATACTGTATAATGGTATTCTTTTTTTCCTTACAAAAATGATTTATAATCCAGTTACCATTATTTCTCAAATAGTGTTTTTCTAAGTATATCATTCTGAATCATCTTGAATGATTCAACATAAAAAATTTATATATTATACCTACATATAATCTTCCTAATTATTTTGGGAATTAAATAGTTTATTCATGAATGTATTATTTTTTAATCCTTTATTAAAACCATTTCATTCCTTCGGTACGATTATAATAAGATCTCTTCTCATGTGGTGTTCTTGATTATGATATTTTTTTATGTCTCCAGTGATCTAAAAATTATCTATCCCTATAAAGGTTATTGTAATATAATATATCACATGATAATATATATATTATGTGTAAAAATTAATATATATATTTTTTTAAATTTATTGTTTTATGATTCATGCATATATTTTATGAGTGAATGATATGTGTTCCTTGTTCACGACAATGTTATAACGTTTCACTATTATTAAAATTCCAAATTCAATATATTTTCAAATCATTCCCTAAAGATTATGCTGATGATCCCATTCAAAATATATGGATATTATTTTTACTCTCACATATTCAATATTTATTAATGTCAGTTAATCAATTGTTGGTACCATTCCACTTATTGGGATTTTATCACAACTCTTTCTAGGATTTATAACACCAGTGAAAACATTTAGTTTTGAGAACATGGTATATTTTAGAAGGAAATTTGTAAATAATTGAAATACTATTAATGATTTATGTATAAGTGAGTCGTGACACTAAATTTACATATAGAAATATCATTTCAATAATTTATTATATAACGAATATTTTATATATAATAAAAATAATTTAGCAGTCACAAATGAAATTGTTGAGTAATAATAGAATCAGTCCATAGTATCAATGGTAAGATCTGAATAACAACATATATTCATTTTCCAAATAAAATTATCATTATGTTATACCTAGAAATGGTTTTTCTATTATATGACTATTTAAGTTATACTTTTGAATAGGATTTCATAGGATTCATTATAGGAGAGTAAGATGACCCTGAATATATGTGATCATGGTGTTATTCTTCACAGTGTTCTTTTTTAAGGATATTTTCCTATCTACCACTATAATAATTCTAGAACAATATTAATTGGTTTCAATAATAACATTATTTGTTTTTGAAATGGATAATTTGGAGACATTTAGTTATTTAAAACCCAAATTTGTGTAGTTTTGGCTTTTTTTAATCAAAATTCACAATATATTTGATAACATGTTTAGAATATGTTTTTATATTTAATTACTTTTTTAGTTTTATATATGTCAATGTAAATGGATGAACAATTTTTTGATACATAATTGGGACTTATTAAATCAGACTGGATATTGGGTACACATAATTATACCACATAGTGATGAATTTTTTTAGATGGTAGAGTATCAGTTAGGATTCTATACTTTTGAGGGGACATAATAGATGGTATTTATCATTTTCGTTCTTTCATAGATATGTTCATCAATCATGTATGACATACCTGATGTGGGTTTTTTCACAACTTATGTATTTTAGATATTTTTTGTAGTTTTGATATATAATTTTAATATATTTATATATCTATTCTTTTGAGTAGATGGATTCTTATGTCAGTTATGCTTATTATAATTCATTGTGATATATAAATTTGATTATAAATCACCCATTACATATTCCTCAAGGGGTGTATGCTGACATATTTGACAATGATTGAGTTAATGGAATTAATTCATAATTTTAGAGAACATAAACATCTCACTACTAAATTTTTCAATGGGTATTTAATATTTAAAATTTTATTGCATTAGAGTTGGTCACAATTCAATATTTTTACATCAATACCTCTTATTTTTAAGGTTTTGTTTTAGATTTTTTGGAGTATATTTTACTATTTTGACTCTAAGTGTATTTAATTTTATCCATTTATATTTTATTTTGTTTGATATAATTCATTGTATTTATTAATATTTACATGATGTTTTTTTATTACATGATGTATTATTTGTGGAATGAAAAATATTTCTCATTTATTGGTTAGTGTGCCTGGAATTTATTTCATGTATTTTGAGTCTGGGGGACATCACTGACTCTTAGAGGAATCGTGAACCTAGATTGAATATTAATTCAAGCCCGAATATTATAGTTATATATATAAATATTAGTTAGAAATGAAGGATTGATACCATAACTAAAAAAATTATTATATAATTTCCTAATATATATTTAATATAAAAAATGTTACATGTTATTTTACCTCATATTTTAACATTTTACAGTAATTTTTTATTAAAAATTGTAATTATTTTTTTATTAATATTATAACTAAAATCCCATTTCTGAATTAAAAAAATTAAATTTTAAATATTATTTTCATTTTAAATAATATGTTTTTTAGATATGAAAAATATTACAAATAAATGTATACATAATATTTATTACAAACAACCATGTTTAAGGTGGGTATATATTTTAAAGATAAGTGTCCTTAATGAAATTTCATATTAATTACAAATTTAATGTGTGGAAAAATATTGTTTCATATATTCATAAAATACATATTATTGGATTTTTTATAAAAAAATTTCCCTATTGTTTTATTATGAAAATAATACATAACACTTATAAAACCAATTCCCAAAAAAATTATCCCCATTGTTGATTAATTATTTAGTTTGTATTAAATCACAATTTATAATATATCTATTATCCATTCATTTTTTCAATCCATTATCATTATAATATTTCATTTAATTTTATATACATATGATATCAAAAATTAATAATAATAACAACATGTGATGAATAAATATTTATATTATCTTTATAAAATAATATATATAAATGTTTTCATTTTTTGTCCATCAATAATTATTTATTACATATAAATAAATATTATTGTTTTATGAGTACCACTAATGATTAAATAACATAAAAATACACCATGGGTATAATATTATCCTACAACCAAATAACCAATTAACAAATATCCAATGACTCTATATATAATGTATATGCAACCAATTTCAATATGTATATATATAAATAAAATTATGTTATTTTATGTATCCTTACACACCGTCCAAATATAATTATTCACATCCTTAATGATGTTTGTCAATATTTTAGTGTTTTTCTGTTACATTGTTATAATCAATTGTATGATATTTATAAAAGATGATGTTGTGGGAAAATTTACCATTTTATTATTCTTATTTTCCTGTTTTTAGAGTCATTAGGTAATTTTAATTTTTTATGATTCATTTACAATTAATTTAATGTTTTTAGTTTATTATTATAATATTATAAAATAATGAAATGGGGGATTTATCAATTCAGTTCACTGTCACATGTACCATATGTTATTGAGTAAAAAATATTTATTTAAAGGGGAATGTATACTAAACTCTTATGGTGTAACATAAAGTGGGATTCCATAAAATCATTCAGAGATGTATATCTAGAGATGGGGATATCATAAATCAGAGTATTCACTTTTTCAACCAATATAATATTTTTTCATAACACTATTGTATGATCAATAGATATTTTATTTTTCATGATTCTAACCATTGTTTTGTTCTCGTGTGTTTCTCATTTTGAGGTCATGACCATCAGATATTTTACATCAAAGGAATATTCTTTAGCCATCATGAATTTGATTAGCAACCTATTAAACATCAACATCATTAAGTAAATTTATAGACCCATCACCAGTATGGAAACTAATAATTCATTCAACATATGGGATATAGTTAATATAGTGAAAAATATGATATAACTCTCATTCAGGTATAGAAGGATGAACATAGTAATGGAAGAGGACATCTGTTAGGTCACGATAGAAGTGAATATGGTGATGGTTATCTGCATCACATGGAGTTTGATATAAAATATATCCCAATTATATTATGAAAATAAATTTTCTAATATTCTACTATAAATTATTCATTTTCAGATTATAGAGATTCTATATTATCCGTAGAACCTACTACAACAAATGTTCTTGGATATAATATAAAAATTATTGCAATTATATTTCTATTTTTATAATATTGTCCATGGGAATTCCTATATACATGATTTGTGATGGGGTTGGAGATAATAATATTGTGTCATCATTCACTATGGTATTTCACACTATTATAGATAAAACAACATAATACCATTATTTTGTTGTAGGAATTTTATTTTATATGTAAATTTATCAATTTCATTAAGAGATTGATTTCCGTATTTGATTTTGATCGAAAACTTATGTTTTCTATTAGATATATAGATAAAAATGTTTTTTGTATGTCCTCGAAACATAGTTTCCCTATACTATATGAGCATAAATATAGTTTGGTGTATAATATATTGAATGTGTTCTTGCAGGTATCTATTGAGATTCTGAATATAATACCTAATGAGGATTGGATACTACCCAATTGACATAAATTTCATTTGGAATAGGGATTCAATTACATGATATCCCCAAATTCAATTGATTCTTATCAAATAAGACACTTCTAAAAAATTGATATTATGATTCAAATATATGATTCTAGGATTATTGGCTTCAATCAACCAACTAGGTCTCCTTGGGCTTCCTGTGTGTTTTATTAGAAGAAGTTGGATGAGTGTATGGTGATATACATTCTCTAATATTAGATATACATGGTAATAATGATGAATCACCAAACCCCTTTGATGTTAAATATTATATTCTATTTGATAAATTTATATAGTTTATTTTTAATTCTTGAACCATGTTCAAGAATTCAAAAAATGAATGCAAGGGTGGAATATATCAAGATATTATATTATTATTTTCATTATGGTAACTATATGTTCTTGTTTATATAGTTTGGTATCATAAAAAAGCTTGTTTTTTCAATCGAGTCACATCTTCTATGTTTTATGAGTTCCTTGATTAGTATGTGTTAGTGGTCATTGATGAAATAATTATGTACTATATTTCAGAGTGGGATCATGTATGGAATATAAGTATTATTCTTCATTTGAATTGGGACAATTATCTAACAAGAAAGAACTATAATTATATGTTTTGGACCATTGATGTTTATATCATTAGGTATGTGTCTTATCAATATTAATTATTGGTGGATCAAATATATATGGAATATTTTTAATCATGATTCTCTAAAAATGTCAAAATGATCCATTGTTTCTATGGATTAATTTCAATTAAATTGGAAAACATTTCTGATTTGTCTTTTATTACTTCCATTTGAAATTCAAAACCACAAAATATCAATCATTCAAATATATTTATTTTTTTATTTTATATTTTTACTTACTAACATAAAATATGTTGATAAGTCCATTTATCATTTTGTTCCTAGAGGAGGTATCTCATTATTATTTATAATGTGAAACATCACATTTTGGGTTTTGATTCACTATGATGTTGAATCGGGATGTAATCTCAAATGGGTGTTGGTAATGAATCATCCTGAGAAATAAAAAATCACCCATGATGTTAAGTTTGTAATAGTTGTGTTTCCTCTGATGATTTAGTGTAATTAACTCCATTGTGAATGGTTTTTTATCTTCTCATAAGATAATATATTTCAGTTAATCTTATCATAGTGTGATAATTTTGTAGATAAAATATATACCCATTATATAAATATTTATATCAATCATATTAGATTGTTATATATATCATTAAATTCATTCATAAACCATTGATCATATTCTCATCAATGTGTATGATAATTTTATAATGTTTTATTCATTATATAGTATTCATTAGTAATATTTTCTTCATGGGAGATCATAGTGATTTTAATTATAGAAACAAATATTTTAATCTACATATTATTTCATTCTTATTGTAATATTCTATATTTTTATTTTTTTAATTTACAAGTAATTTTTTAGTTCATATTATCAAATTTTATAATAATTCAAATAGAAAATTTTTAATTTAGTTCAATGTTCAATGCATCATATGTTATCATGTACACTATATGTATTGATGTGGGTATACATAAAAAATCATGTAGTGTGACATGATGAAATATGAAATAAAATATTTCTATGTATTTGAGCTAGAGAATGTGTATCTCTTGGATTAGATATGTAAATAATTAAACAAATATAGTGGTAGTGAAAACTATATCATTATATCCTTATAGCTAGTAGTTATCAGAATTCTATCAAGAGTTCTATAACAATACGATTTCTATAGATCCCTAGGTTATATTGATAATTGAGAGGGTAGGGGTGAATTAGTGTTTCATATTAATAAATTAAATTTCAATTAAATTAATGATATTTATGTTTTTATTGATCGTGATCCACTCAATACAGCCTCTATATCGCACATTGTGTGAAGTTATAATAATGGAAAAAGCTAAATATATTATTTATAATGTGGAGAAGCAAGTCTAATCATTTAAAGAACTAGTTTTTTCCCATCTATATATTATTATCAATTTAAAAAGATAGTACAATTATGCATGATATATAAAATAGAATTCATACTACCAATCCCAACCCAAGGTATTCGATTTAGATTCAGCTCCAACTAAAAGACATCCACTACATTCAACACCGAATGAATGACTTCCACAACTTTGTATCGAACAATGAGAATTATACTCCTCATGGATCCAACTAGAATACTTAACTGACAGTGTAAAATATCCTATAGACTTCTCTATTTATCAAGGATTTATTCCTAGCAATATGGACAATTGTTCATACTTGATGAGCTTGTAGGATTGTACATGTTTGTGATATAATTCAAGTACCATCATAAAACAACTAGTATGTTATTTTGGTCTTGAGAAAATAATTATTATCACCTATAAATTGTTATTTTATATGGATTCTATAGGATCAGTCAGATCTTCCTTATTTGTATTATTTCCCAGACTCAATTACATGTGTGATGATCACAGACACTCGATCATATATATTTTATGCAAGATAAAACATCTATAACTCATTGGAGATTCCTTTTAATTTTCATAATTGGTGTTTAAAAATTATTCTTCATGAAATAAATTCATCATTCATTGTTAAATCATCCAAAAACCATGTATACATATTTGTTCTTCTAGTATTATTTATTATTTTTTGTTTATATTCCACATTTTTATTTCCTTTTTCATGTTCTAGATTAGATTTAATATAGATGTATGAATGTTTTTCATAAGATCATTTTCATTTTCCTTATATTGAAACAAGTTTGTATCCATAACATATAATCATTAAAAATATTCACTCTAATGGGATTCATCCTAGAGTGCTTTTGAGAATATAACACCTTGCCTCTAAAAGTTGTGGAAATTTCATTCCTGAATTATTAAGAACACACAATACCCATATCTTCATTACATAAACCAATATCATAAATAGTAGTTTTTAGTTTTTGTGTTTTCATCCAAATTGGGGAGTTCACACAAATGATTATCATGACATCTCAAATAGATTCACATATCCAATTATTTATAAATAATTTTGTGGGAGAATTTTCACATGTTGTATACACATGGAATCCTCATATCAAATTTGTATGAATGTCATGAGGAAAATTTTATTTACAAAAAAAATTATATATGGTACTATATTTAATTTAAAAAATTATAACTTTTATAAATTATATAAAAATTGCATTGCCCAAGGTTAGTTTTATTTTTAGGCATATTCCACCATGGAAACCTTTTAGAATAATGTATTATATAGGGTACAGAAGAAATTATACAAAAACGTTTACATCACAACAGATAATAGTATCAGTAGTGGTTTATACAATCTTCTACGAATGTTGAAAATCATGAGATATTTTTATATTTGATATCACATTTCTTCCATCGTGCATGTGATAAGACACATATGCTACCTCTTTTTCAAAAAAATAATGTATCCATGAATTATAGGATACTCAAACTACCTATTACAACATAGTTATTCGTTAAGTAGTAGAAAATTCATTGCACTTATAATTTCAGGAAATGAATATCATGAAATCATAGAGAATATTTCATCTCATCATCTCACCCATGTAATGATCATGGTAGGATTGATTCAATTGGGATGGAAATGGTTCCTTGAAAAAATGATTCGTACTCAATGATAAATACATATTCATTAGATGAATATAAATAAACACCTTATCTCATCCTAAATGGTCTTCTGTATGAAATTGTATGTGATAATGTTCTAAGAGAAGTTATCTCACTAAAAGGACATAATATCTCCCTAATATGATGAGAGGTAGGATGTGACATGAAACTATTATTGAAAAATTGTACTATAGATTAATGATATCATTTTGAGAGACACAAATGATACAGTCTACCTATGGTGAAGAGTCATATGACAATGATACACCTTCTCTTGTTGTACACAAATGGTAATGTCCAAGATGATATTATGATAATGAGTCCCAATTGTAGAAAATAAGCATTTATAAGTAATATTCGATGTTCTTATCTAAAAATGTGTGTATTGTACTTTAGACATTAACACTATTATTGATGAGCATTATGACTCACTCACATAGTTGTATTGGTTAACAATGTGATAAAATATGTTTGCAGTGAGATGTGATATGTTCGATGTGACATGAGTAATGATGCGTTTATGTATAATGTAATAAATGATTTTTCCCATTTGTTCCATAATTGATAAAGATATCTCATGCACCTTTATGGAAATGATATACCATATATAAATCAATGTCTATGTTGTTATATAGTTAAGATCAGTTTTCAGAAATTCAATGAATGGGAAATCTAGCACATGGGTTGATGGCACTTGAATATAATCAACTAGATTAAAGATATAGAGAAAAACGGAATATTGTACATGGTAAAAATTCATAAGTTGTGACATGTCCTAGTGGAATTACATCATTATCTATTGGTTCCATGGTATGTTGTTAGATTCTGAATTCGGACATTTGGTTGGTTCTTCTAATATCACTGATTAAGAGTCCTATAGATCACTTGCTTATTGTATCCATAAGCTCGGATTTATATTTTATCATTTACCAAGATCAATAAATATAATTCTCAGTTACAGTTTAATAATAATCTATGTATTCCTAGTTTTATTTATATCATCTATAGTTATTTGAGAGAATATATTTCAAATATAATATTTAATAAATATTTGTTATCTTTTTTAGAAAATATGGTGTTTATTTATTCTTCAGTGAATAATATTTTTATAGGTATTTAATAAATAAATATTCATTATTCAAGTATTGATATGTATTTAGGTGGATCGGTGGACCATGATTTATGTCCTATGAGAAATAATAATATTAAATGTTATTTGGATAAAATAATATTTAATTATAACTTGCAAGTGAATAACCTGGGAATAAATAATAACATTTATGTATTTATTTAACATGGGTGGGTCCAAGGTTAATTTGATAATTAAGTCTCCTATACAAATTGTTTTCTGATTACATGGGAAATTATATTCATCATGGGTTTATTATCTAATGTCTTAAGGGGAAACACATAGGCTAGACAGTTGTTTTTTTCAAAACAAATTGGATAATTTTCCTTGAACATAGAAAGTTATTTATTCTCTAAGAATGTTGTCATAAAAAATAGTTATTATCCTCCACCATATCAAGGAGAATGCTTTGGAACATTTTCTCACTGCGATTGAAGGCGGATCGCACTAACCAAATGATCATATATGTTGTCACTCAAAGACTCTTTTTGGGATGTCTATAGATTCTTGGAGCACGTTTGGATCACCAATATTGGAAATCAACAATTGATATCTATAATTAAATGAATGTAAAACTACATTTATATGGTTGAACACATCAACAATGATATAATTACCTTGGATGTAATTTTTTAATTTAATTAAATTATTTATAAATAAAATAATTTTATCCTCTCTCTTGGTTTTGTGTTTACATTCCTTTTTTCTAAATGCATGATTCAATTCTATTGAAATTGGTGTTAATAGTCATATAGAACCCAAATAATTCATTGAAGACGGAAACTATATATGTTGGGTACCATCACTACTTTGCATGCATTGGGTCTGGAACATAAACTTGGTATTAGAGGAGGCATATTATTGTATATAATTATTTAAAAATTTTGTTCATGATTTAATCATTAATAATTTATTTTTTCATTTCAATTTTAATCATTATTTAAATCTAAATTATGATATTGGATTCTTCCTTTAACGTTTGTCACAGATCTAACCAAATTATATATACTATGAATAAAATTATATCAAGGATCTCATTCCGAGGTGCCATGGTTGTGTCCAGATAACACATCAGTATACCCCGTGTAGTAGTATCCACATATTATGTTGTGGTGCTAAATGAATAATGAGTTGTTCAGAAATTATTGAAACTATGTGCCTAAATGAAACGAGTTCTAGTTAATTCTTACACCATGTGCTGACAATGATAGAGTAGAGTATGTTCATCCAGACTACATGTTGTGTGTCCCACTACACACAGCATGTAGTCCCTCGCAAGTATGGGAGAATATCTCTATTTTTTATACGACATAGACGACCAGAGACAATGAAATTTATAGTAATAATGGTGTGTTCCACACTAAACACTCTATGTTGTCCAAATATTTCGGATGTACACTTCACAATCCATTTCCCCAAGAGTGTACTTTGGGTGGATGGTACATAGGGTACACACCCTATGGTCGGAACTACACATCGCGTAATTTCTCTAGAATACATTGAATTAAAATTTATTATTATATTTTGTAACACTAGACACATGTACCGTCACGTAGGTGTAAGGAACAGACACTAAAATTGATAGAGTCTTGAAACATTTCAATATATATATAATTAACATATGTGTAGTGTTCAAAAATCTTCACATCACGTATGACTTGTATGAAAATTATAATTTTTTATGCATGTTAGTTGTCATAATGAATAATGTCTATACATGTATAATACATGTTGGGTAGTTTTGGAATGGTATTCACAAGGTTACCTCCATGTTGAAAGTTATGTATATAATTAATATTAAATGAATATTTTAATTTTTTAACATTATGAAGAATGATAATCTTAAGGAAATTCAAAAAAGTATTAAGTTAAAAGGATTAATTAATTGACGATATTAATTAATCGATTCGAGCATGATTTATCATTAATAAAAATGATTAAATAATTGAATTCTAATTTTATTAAATGCATAATTTTTTGAATTCATAAGGATGATCATGACATAGTGTATACAATTGTTTGTGATTAGTTTTCCTTTTAACATATTATTATATTAAATCATTAGCTCGTGTTCCTTATCTAATAATTTAAATATAGTAAATGCATACTAATTGGTTCCTTTATGTATAAAAAATTTTACACATCAACTGTGTTTGGGTAAAATGATATGTAATTGTTGTTTCTCCCAATATAGTGGAGATGGATAATGTATGGATATTATGTGAAACAAATCCAATGTGATACAAAGTTAGATCTGTGGAATGCTATAAATAGGGACCTAGTTGGTTCAATGTTTTTCACCCCTAGGTTAGAGGTTATTTTGAATATCGCTAGATTAACGAACCAGTAGAAAAAGCACATGATCATATCATTTATTTAATTTAAGTTAGTTGTTAGGATAATTGTTTTGGATGTTTTTTCAAGATCACCTAAATTATGAAATAACAATCATGATAAATGGAACTAAAATAAAGTGTAATTTGTACAAATTGTATCTAATACATGGTTAATCACATAGTCTTATACCACATTATATTAACAATAATTTGAAAGGATAATAAAGTTATATTCCATCATAATGGATAGAATCCCTCTATAATATATTTTGGAATATATCTATACATCACTTCATATAGAATCGAATCATAGTTCAATGTACATGACCAACCAATGTTGGGATGCATTTAATTATCGGTGAATTTAAATTTGAAGTTTTGGTTTGACATGACTTTTTTACATCAAGATTGGAATACCAAATAATGACTATGATGAACTGAGAGGAAACCCTAGAGTAAATAGAAAATTAAGGATTTAAGGATTTGGGAGTCAACATAACAGATCTTGAAGCTAAGATTTAAGGAAGTTGGTATTTGGAATGCCTACATAAAACCTTTAAAATTTCATGACCAACCATTTTTGGGGAAAGGTAAAGGGAAATAATGATCTTTGAAAAAAAATAACAAACCAATAGGAATTTCTTAAATCCAATTGTGAGGAATATTGGCGATTGATAATATATATGGAGACTGATGTATATTTATTTATTTATTTGTATATTTTTATAAGATAATGTATTATAACTCTATTTATTTAATTTTAAGAAACATCATTAAAAATTACAAAAAAAAAACTGGTGATCCGAACTTGATAAAGAAAACCATATTAGAAACCATAATATCAAGGAGTGGAAAATTATCCTTTGGGTCATCTATTTCTAGGAAAAGAAATTGTATGTGCTAGAATAACCTTTACTAGTTCTTGTGAAAATGAGGAGACTGATGTGGAGGTCTCTCTGTATGAGAAACCATTCAATAAATGTAACAAAGTTTAGTAACTCATAGAATCATCCATTAACAATGATATTTTGAATCAAAATTAGTAATTGGATGCTTCTTTCATGATGTCTCACCTTATAGATCTCTATTAATAGAAGGTGAGAAAAGAAATTTATGGGGTCTCCTATTCTTATATCAGCACTAATATTGGATATTTTGGGCCAGCTAGGCCACATTTAGTTGGGATTATTGGATACATTTAGACTCTAGACATAATTGGTATTAAATTCCTAGATTATTGGAATTATGATCTCATAGTATGATCACCTCCCAATTGAGTATCTAGATTTTTGATAAATATTATTATGAGAAATAAAGAGAATATTTTATCAAAACATGTTAATTTAATACCCCAAGTGGATAAGGGTATAGGGTTTGGAAAAAACCATAATATATATGGTTAATTTGAATAGGAAGGAAAAAAATAAAATGAGATATGATTTATATAAAATTAAATTCCCCTAATAAATATCCTAAAATGAAGAAGAAGATCCAGAGGCAGGGTAAGGAAAAAAGAATAATTGTGTCTTACATGTAGTAAGTCAAGACATTGGAAGATGAATTACACCCAGAGTTAAGTAAAAGATAATTGTGCTTTCAATATTGAGTGAAATATTTCAATTCAACACATTAACTCTTATATAATGCTTTTTGTTCTCATGTCTATATACAAATGCTGGAAGCCAGTAGATTTTAGAAAATTTCAAGAGGAGAGGGGGATCTATGAGATTCCAATGGTTCGTGACTAGTTTTTATTTCCATTAGTGAATACCACCTTTCATTTTCAACCCATATTATTTTTGTTTTTCATTAATATTTTTATGTACAAAAGGTCACCAATAACATATTTTTTGTATCATATTTATATACAGATGGGTATATCTACAAATTCTGAAGTAAATAAACAATTTCTTTTATAAGGACAACAAATGTTATGGTATGGAAATTTTATGTAATGTTCTATTGGTATTAAATTAAGAAAAACATGTGTTAGGAATTGATAACAAATCATGTTCGCATGACTCATATAACAACCACTTATGGCATCACCTTCTCAGTCATGTAAAGAAGAAGCATTTGAAAAAATATATAATAATAAGCATATTTAGATACTTTTTATCTAAAACCACTTGATTTTTGTCACACTTGTTTACTAGGGAAATGACCAAACCACCACTTATTTGATATAGTGAAAGGGCCACATAGATTCAAGTATTGGTATACACTAATTTGTGTGTATCATTTCTTATAAAAGATAGAGTTGGATATCCATACTTCATAACTATTATTTATGACTTCTGTATATTTAAATATATTTACATGATTTGGTATAAGTTTAAAATCATTGATAAATTCAAGGAATTCAATAATGAAGTATAGAATCAACTTTGTATGATGATAAAAAAACATCGATCAAATCATGTTAGAGAATATCTTATCCAATAATTCATCGAATTATTATTATTGTTTTGGATTTAGCCCCAACTACTATACATTATACACAAAAGTGGAATGGTTTTAGTGAAAGGAAGAATAATACCTTGTTAGACATGGAAAGGTCAATGATGAGTCATGGAAATCATTAATTATCATTTTGGGGATATTATTTAAAAACTGTATCATACACATTAAACCAAGTACGATCTATATCTACAAATGGAATTCACTATGATATATTGAGTGGAAAATAACCCATTATATTGAATACATGTATATTGATATGTTAGGTGTTTTTTAAGGCATTATAATGAAACTATCTAGCACCCCGGGGCACGAGGATTATCATAATTGGGTATCCCAGGTGAATAAATGGATACTCCATATACATCCCCTCAAATAAGAAAATGACTATTGAATAAAAAGCTATATTTCATGAGATAGAGAATATCTTAAAAGGGATAGTGGGTGAAAAATTTACTTCGATGATGTTGATGCATAAGATACACATTATATGGTATTGGAACTAGTTCCATAATATCCCATTGATGAATTAGTTTCTGAAACACATGTATTTCATGGGTGCTCAGGGTAGTTAAGGGAACAAGAGAGATATGGGTTTAGGGTCAGTAATGATAGTGAGTCATAGTTGTTTGACAATGATAAACCAATATCCTATAAAGAAAAATGTAGAGAAAAAATAATCTTCATAATGCTTAGAAGTTATGAGTTTTGAGATGGATTCCATGTATCCAAACCATGTTTGGGATCTAGTTGATGTACATTTTGACGTAATACCGATTGGATGTAAATTGATATTCAAGAAGAAAATAGATTTGGAAGGTAAAACTTGTACCTATAATGTAAGGATAGTGGCTAATGTGTATAAACATCGTAAATGAATTGACTGTGAGGAAAAATTTTTCAATGGTTTCCATGTTTAAATCCAGCAGAATCACATTATCCATAACATCTTACCATGACTGTGATATTTGGTATATGGACGTCAAAACTACATTCAATAATAGGAACCATCTAGAATAAGTATATTGAGACAACCAAAATAGTTCGTTACACAAGGTGATTCCAAAAGGGTTTTATTGTTATAAAGGTCTATTTATGTATAGAATCAAGTATCCAATTCATGGAATATTTAATTCGATAAATCTGTAAGGTAATTTGGTTTCATTAAGCAAAAATGTGAACCATATGTATTAAAAAGGATTAATGGGAATGTGGTTTTTATCCTATTAGTATATGTTTATCAAATATCACTTATTAGAAATGACGTACCCATCTTAAAATCTCTCATGTACTGGATGAACAAGTGATTATCCATTAAGGACTTAGGTGAAGATTCCTACATTCTATGGATCAAGATCATTCGTGATAAATCCATGAGGTTTCTTGTAATTCCTCAAAATACATATAAAGACCAGATACTAAAGAGATTTTGTATGGAACGATCCAAAATATGATTGGCTCTAATGTCACATGGTTAACATAATTCTATAAAAATGTGTCCCTATATAGAACATGAGAATACGTTAATGAGTAAGTTCTAATGAACATTCATGATAGGATAAATTATGTATTCCATGATATGTACATTACTTGATGTTTCTTATGAAGTGATCGTCTGAGGAAGATATCGACGAGATCTTAGAGAACACCATCTGAATAATATAAAGACAATGCTTAAGGATATGAGAATAAGTAAGGATATATTCTTGGTGAATGGAGGGGATGAAGAGATTTTCAACAGATGGTATGATCATACATGTTCTAAAATAGATATTAATTATCAAATGTCACAACAGGGATATATATTATATCTCAACATCGGAGATGTGATCTAGAAGTGTTCTATGTAGCGAACAGTCAAGGATTATACACTATTTTCTATGTATATAGAGGCTTATAATGCATCCAATAAATCTATTTAGTTTCTGAACATTTCCCAAAAACATGAAGTAGTACATAGATGTAAGGACCCAACCACACTATAATCAGATAATACTAAAACAATGTATCTGGAAAAAGAGCCAAGGTTATATCAACAGACATATCACATACTCTAGAAGTTTCACCTTTTGAGGGATTTTTATCATAGGGTTGAAGATGTCATGAGGATAGTGTCTATAGAAGAGAAATGGAAGACCCCTTTACTAAACACCTATCTGAATAAAAACACAAGTATCATGTTAAAGATAGTGGACTAAATGTTTATAACAATTTTGTCTTCTGATAGTTGGATTTTTTTGGAGTTAGTTCCGTAGAAATAAATTCTTCTGTACATTATAATAAATATATATTCATTGGATAGATATTAATAAATTTCTTATCACATAATGATTGTTTTATATATTACACTATATATGATAATGTTCTATAAGTAGCTGTCACAATAAATGGACATTGAGGATCCATGTTATGATAATAATGTAGAAGTTCCATGATACTATTCTTGATGATATGTTTTATAGATGGATGATATCATTTGAAGGGGCACAAATTATATAGACAGTTATGGGTGAAGACTCATAGGACATTGAGGTACCTTCTCATGGTGTACCCCCTTAGTATTGTCAAGGAGTATATTATCATATTGAGACCCACTTGTTTTAATTCTACAATTATAAGTGTCATTATATGTTCATATTTGCATATGCGTGTATTGGTCAGTATACATTATGATTTTTAATAATGTGTATCATGCCTCGTTCACTTAGAATATTTGGTGAAAAATCTGAAGACACAAGTTCATGTCATGGTAGGATAGGTTGGGTGCATCATGAGTAATAATCTATTAATAAATAATAAGTCAAAGTATTTTTACCTATTGATTCATAATGAAAGATGATATATCAGTCCATTTGATGGAAATCGTATAGCATAAATATATCCATGGACACTATGTTCTATAGGAATGTTTAATTTTTGGAGGTAAATGAATGAGAAATCAAGAACATGGGTTCATGTCACATGAATGCGTCCTCTTTGATTAGTGATATTGATATAAAGGGTTTATATTACATGGTAAGATTTCATAGGAAGTTAAATTTAATTTAAACATTATCTTTTTTATATAAGGGTGGAATGGAATGTTTCTAGATGCTAACATTGGAATTTTGGTAGGTTCTCCTAATGCCACAAATAACGAGGCCTTCAGTGTCACAGAATATGTATAACTAGAATCACACTTAATTTATTTTATATTTAATATGGTGAATAAATATTATTCTTGGTTTATGATTAATATTTATTCACATATGTGTCATTTTATTTATTTCAATACTACTTATTCAAGAAAATATGTTATAGAAAAAATACTTAATAAAATTTTATTTCATATTTTAGAAAATATAATATTTATTTATTTAATCAATAAATAGTCATTGTTCGAGGCCTGATACATATTGAGGAGGATTAGAGGAAAATGATTCATTTTTGGTGAGAAGTAATGTAATTAAATATTATATGATTAAATCAATATTTAATTTTAACTTTCATATTAATCACATGTTCAGAAATAATATATTTTTTATTATTATTTAACATGGGGGTTTCACATTGATAATATAATAAGTAAGGCTCCAATGAAAATTATATTATGATTCCCTATTCAATTAAATTCTTGGTTATATTATTATCTAATTAGACAAGGGGAAAACCCATAGGCTAACCAATCATTTTGTGCACAACAAATTAGTGAATTTATCATTATCCTAGAGAGTAACCTCCTCTATATGAACATTAACAAGAATGGGAGAGGTCCTCCTCCACCAAATCAAGGATAATTCTTATGATGCTTTTCTCGAGGATTTCGATGGTGGATGATGCATGCGTAAGTATTGTCTGTGCTAGCACCTAGATACTCGTTCAATGACATCCAAATATTCACAGAGCTTGTGTGGATCACTGCTAGAGGAGTTTGACCCTTGATCTATACAACAAAACCATGGCCCACTATAAATATGTGGTCAAATGCATTAATGAAGAAATAATCCCCATGGAGGTAATTACTTTATTTAATAAAATTAATTATAAAAAAAATATTTTGATCCTCTCTCTATGTTATGGGTTTTCATTGATTTTTCTGAATCATTGATTAAATTCTCTAGATATTAGTATGCATTTTCATACTGATCCTATAATGTTCATTGAATATGGTAATGGTCAATGTTGGGAACTGTTCCTACCATGCTTCCACAGCTCCGAGAATGTACAAATTTATTGAATTTTGTTCATGAACTCATGTAAATACAATAAACATTGGTGGAGAAGGTAGATGACAATATCTCTATGGATATCATAAAATACACATAAAACCTCTAGGACAATTATCATTCTATGCATATATTTGAATTTGAATTGATAATTTAATGTGTTAAAAACTTCGACATCAAATATATTCAGGTCCATGAAATACCGTATATTACGAATATTGAGGATAAATTTTTGAGTTTTTTGTGGGGGAACGACACCGAAAAAAAACAACACATACACATCTCATTAGTTTTGCCTTACCTATTCTGCCCCACCTATTCCCTTATCCCCAGTAATTTCGTGAGAAAAGTCTTCTATGGGACTTAAAATGATCCACCTGTATCACTATGCAGGTTTGACCATACTGGGATCCATTGGAAATGGTTATCCTCATTGTCACACAATTCCTTGTTATATCATTGAATTGGAATGCTATTATGTTTGGACACATTATTTTTACAAGGATCACATAATTTTCTTTTTATATAATATATATTATCAATATATTTCTCATAAAATTCCTAACTAAAATAATAAAACAAAATCTATTTTTTCATGAATTATACTTATATTTTACATGGATAACATAATAACATCGTGAAATAATATTTTAGTTTCTTGTCATTCTTCTTCTTATTCACATAGAGAATATTGTTCCATTAAAGAAACACATCATTGAACATAAGATCTCCTAAAAAGGATGAAATTTAAAAGAATAATAGTCCAGGTTTGACTTCTCATTCAATAATGTGCATTTATATAAATTCCCATAGAATAACCACATCATAGAAAACATTTATTTACACATCAATGTCATCAAATTATGTTTTTTACTCCATAAACCCCTCACAATGGTATTTTTCTTATTTATTAAAATATTTTAAATTTAATATGTGTGATTTGGACTTCATAAACATTTGATAATCATATTGCAAAGAAAATTAGTGGTATTTCAAATGATACTCATTCTTCTGAGAGAGGAACAATATTACATAGTTCTCTTCCATGAGATCCTATGTATTGTAAAATATATGACTACATGGGATATAATAGTATATAAAAATGGACATATAACCATGCATGTCTAATCTATCCATAAAATAACATATATTTGAAATCATTTTCATAAATTATATTTTTCTGTTATTCATATTTTAATAATCATTTATTTTAATGGAATGAATGAAACACCTCATAAATATAATCATAAAAAATTTATGTTATAATTTAATAAAAACCATTTTTTATCTTGTCATCAATAACGCACACCACCTTTATTGTTATGAAAAATAAAATTACAATTGAATACTTATTTGAGATGGGAATACCCTGACCGTCTATTTTGAATCCTATTTCGAATTTCTAGATTCACAGTAATTTAAAAAATTAATTATTCTTTGCATAGTTCCCCCCCGTATTGATGAATTATTCATCTACCATTTTCTTGAATGTCAGTAGGCTCTATAAAGGACATTACATGAATGATTTCTATATATTATATCCTCACACGTCTCTATGATATCATGTTATTATTATTTCAATCACATAAAATAATCCTAGTACATGGAAGGACCTCTAGGTTTCTCATAAATTTCATATTTATTTACAGTTTCTTCTCAAACAAGGTAATTACATTTTACTAATATCATAAAGGATAGATTTGTCTGAATAGCATTTTTTGAATTCCCTTATTTCAAATATCTTATTTCTTCCATTCATTTTATTTATATTGAATAACTATATTAACCTCAGTCTTATGGATCATTACGTTTCCACCTATGAATAATATCTCATCATCCTTATTATCATTTTATAAGACCAATTTAATACCTTTAGAAATTTCATGTTTATTTTATTCCTCCTAAAGATAATCTTTTCTAACTGATCTGGAAAACCAACTATGATTCCTTTATTTAAAATATTAGTCATGTCAAAATAATTAAATTATATGACACTCATACTAGTTTTAAACCTCTCCCATTTCAAAAGATATAGGGAATACCACTAAAATTTTGGCATTCATACATCAAACATTTTACATTGAGAAATGAATAATCTATAATGTTCTTAATGAATATGGTTTTTTATATAGGTAGTCAGGATATAGATTTGTTCATCCTTGCTTTTTCTATGATGTGTTCTCTTCAATTGTTTATCAATAATAACCCCTTATTAATTTCTCACACCAGTTAAAGTGATCATAAAACACAAATAATACTCATTTTCTTTATACTCACCCAAAAAAAAGAATATTTATTCTCCACGATTGAATCCAGATTGAAATCATATTTCAATTTTTTATTCTAGTTTAAAACTGATCCTTACATTTTTTGGGTGGTAAAATAATTTATACTTTATTGTTACCTTAATTAAATGTAGAAGATTTCCAATGATATATATTAGCCCATATATCATTAGTTTTAATTTTTTCATTTAAAATATTAGAAATGTATGTGTTAACTAACTTATTTGACTCACTTTTACTTTCCTTCTCCCCTGAATTTAATGATTCCCCATTAATATAAATATTTTTTTTGAATATTTAACGAACTTATTCAATTCTTGTTGTTCTGTGCCGTATATGGTGTGTGTATAAATTAATTCGTATTCCATATCTACATGTTCGTTCTTGAGATATGTGATAATGATTTCAATTTTATGGTATCTAATATAGTATTCCATATTCTCATCAACATATCCCTCTACTTGGTTTAAATATATTGACATTCATAGTTGAGATATTAATATTTTACCTCACATAAAGAAAATTAACAAAATAGTAATATTTTATCTCTCTCTTGTAGAATTATGACATTTCATTCAGTGTACAATCAATTTATATTTTTTATTTTCATCATCACTACAATGTGAGGAATCAATTCACCTCATTGTATGAGGAAAAGAAATAATATACATTATCTAATGAAAAAATTTATGATTAATAAATCATTTTATTGATCATATGATTTCTATTATTTCAACATTAGTTATCCTTATTCATCTAATGAAACTTTTGTTTTTGATTACTTCAATAATGTAGTTATGATTCAATGTTAGAATCAATAACCTTCATATTTATAAAATTAGAATTAATATTAGAGGAAGTTCAATTGTTATATAAATTGGCATTTTTCATTCATTATCGTCCACCTTTTATTTCAGAATCTATTTTTATATGGGATATAAATGATTAAATTTAACATCATTCTAATAAATATCAGAATAACCCAATAAAATTAATCTAACTCCTAAACAATAAATTTTTTATATATTTGAAGACATTTTAAATATTTTTTACTTCATGAATTATGGTATTTTTATAATTTCATTGGATTTTAAAATGTTTTGTAGTTCATTAAGTGAATATTTTTACTTTCTTCTAGATTAGTTATAATTGAATCAAAGCGACCTTTAAAAATCTTCTAAATTATTTTTTGTATTTTTAGGGTCATCGATATTCTTAAAAATATGAATATTAGTATCTATATAACAAAATTTTTGGATTTTAAAACATCATTTTATTCATCAAAAATTTTTATGTACACAATATTTCTCCTTGGATTCATTGATATTGATGTTTCCTTTATAACATAAACACAGTTTGTCCCTAATCTCCATGGATATCTTCATACCCATGACATTTTTGTAGTTTTTCTCTAATAGATCCATCATGATGAAATTTTATGCCTTTCCATATAACTCTATAATTTAAATATCATTTTTTGTCATGGTAGTTTCCTCAGAAATGGGAGTAAGACCCATTTTTGTATTAAATCTTACTACTTAGTCAATTGATAGGAGAAACGTTGTTAACTAATTAATCAACTACATTATATTCCTCCAATCTAATCTGGGAACATATCAACTGGTAATAGAATTTGTTTATACTAATTCATATTTCTATATGGACCTATAGATGGAACCTTTTCACTAATACCACTTATAGAGGCCCAAGCCAAATTGACATTAGTTACGGGAGGGGCGAATCAGTCATGTAAATTTAAAATTTCATTGTCATTCAAATTATAATTTTTGATATAGAAATGGTTTTTGATCCACTCAATATTATCTATTAATCTCACAACATTTGTAATTATTATAATGGAGGGAGAATAATCGAGGTTTTACAGAATCAATACTCTTTGATGTAGTAAGTAATTTTCCTAGTAATTGATTCTTCACTATCAGAGAAGTTATTATAATGATATCATCTACAGATAAGAGGATTATTATATCCTTTCCCCATCCTTGATAATATATCTAATTCCAGCTTAAATAATAGTCTTACACTTCTTTTAACTCAAATTACAATACATAAAATGCTCCATATCCAACCAAGAGATAATTTTTTCTCTTGGACCAAATAATATTTTCCTACTTCATCCCATTCCCGAATGGATTGGTTCACTATTTTTCAAGAAATTTTCAAATACAGGATGACCTCTTGAACATCCTCCAAAAAACATTTTCATTCTAACATTCTGATGTACCATCAATATTTATTGGTAGGGTCTATTTTTCTTAGTCAAATAATTTTGATAACTTATAAATTTCTTGTTAACATAGTGATATTACCATTAAGAGATTATTCATTTTCAATTAAATTAACATCCTCAATTATATGTTTTATATTGGTGGACACTAATTCTGCAATAGTAAATGGAAGATAGAAATATGAAACCTAATTTCTCTTTCATCATGACTCCTCAATTCATGTATCTCAATTTTACTTCATGAATGAACTGAAACGTTTATGGTTTTATTATCCTTCACTATAGAAGGAAATTTAAATTTCCCATTATATTTTTGGTTCTTTTGTTTTGAATCATCATGATCAAAAACTCTATAAATGTACTTAAAGAAAATTTACCCTACATATATTCATATTGATTATTTAAATCTTATACAAATTCCTTCATATGCAACAACTATGTATGAAAATTATCTATTCCTGAAAAACCATACTGATGATAGTATGGGTCCTCATTTAATAAATGAATGTGTAGGAAGCTATATACATAAGTTCATGAAAATATCATTATGAAACCATAATAAAACACTATCATCTTATATTTCTATTGTAACATACTATTGGATATACTAGTTCAATGAGTCAGTATGAATTTAAAAACATGTTATGATACCCATATATGTAGTGTGAACTCTCAAATAGAAATATATAATCCATTCATCATGATTTAATTTGAATTATCATTGAACATGTTGAATTCTTGCGAGATCAAATTTTTCATTATGTAATAGAATCAGGAAAAGGACCTCCTATTTAGTCATAAAGAATGTGATGAAGTTCAATGTTTTTATCGTAAAATCAGAACATTTATAATATATAAGAAAAAATTCTAGTCCATTAGTGATTATTATTTATAGTAATATCTTAATACTAGTGCCTCTGAGAATAATTCTTTGTTGATGAAGGATTATCAAACATATAAATACATTAATGTCACAACTAAAAATAATTTCTCTAAATATTTTAATATTCTAGAAAAACTGATTATATTCAACGAATATTTTCCTGTTTAATTCCATGATACATTTGGCATGCATGTTATAAAACATGTATATTTTTATTCATAGATACAGTATTATAACATAATTATTATATTCGTGAACTTTATACTCCAACATCATCATATATTCTATAATAGAAACATATTTTATAATGAAGATCACTTGTAATTCCTCAGATGTATGCATTGTGATTCTTCATCTCATTATCTTGACATTATAATGATCATGGATGGATTGATCCAACTGATCGATGTCCAATTATGAACTAGAGTAAACAAAATCACCATCAAGAGTTAAGGTAGATGATGACAACAGAAGGATGATCGAACGATCTAGATAAAATATATTGAATAACACTTTTTATATCCAAATTTTTTTAAAATGGGTGAACAATATATCATGTGATGAAATACCATGATATATAACATCATTTTTATGAGGTTTCATGTTTTACTATTATTTAATATATTAGTTCCATATAGAATCAAGTTATCGACACCTTCAGAAAATGAAAACACACCTCATATGACACTCTACACCTCCTCTATCCAAAAGGAACCCCATGACCATATTTCTTTCATGATCATGAGCTTATATAAGCCAATAAATATCCCTCCACTCCCTAAATTGTTTCTAGTCCCAAGATAATTTTATTGATCACGGGTGTCCTTATGGTCCCGCAATGACTAGGTTGATATTGGTTATGTTATTATTTTGGGTCTTCCTACCATTTTTTTGGAATTCATTATATGAATACTATATAATATATATTATCATTAAAATAATCATAATTAAAAATCCAAAAGTATAAAGATTATTTAAATCTTATTTCTGAGATATATATATCATTGATCTCTTAAAAGCATCATGAAATAGTATTTTTAATACGCACTATTATTTTTCCTATTCATGTATTTATCAATGCGTCATCATAGAACAAATTTCAAGGAATTAATATCACCAATATAATAATACTAATTACAATGTGAATTTTATAAGATTGTCACGAAATTATATAATCAAAATCAATAAAAATTATCTACGAATTATTACTTATCACCAATAGAATATTACACAACACTGAAAACCATTGGAATACTACACCATAAACTATTGTTCTTGGTGTCACAACAACCATCTATCTTTGTGCCCCAGAATATTTTGTTGCTATAATGATGTAGATGGTCATCTTCATGTGAATACTAAATTTTGTTTTACCTTTTTGGCCTCAACACCAATATGGAAAATGATATTTCATTCAGTATAGGGGATATAAAGAAACCATAAATAATAAGATCAATTCTCTCTCTATGTAATGAAAATGGCTGAGCATGGTTGTTGAAGTGGTCATTAGGAAGGACATGAAGGAAGACCATTAGGGAATGATTTTCAACATTCTATTGAGATGTATGATCAATGTGGAATAATGACAGACAGATATATAGTATTCATCTATTCTACATTATATTATACATTATTTTCTTATAATTGTTCTATTTCTAAATAATACCTAATTTATTATAGGTTCCATGATATTATGTATTAATGATTTTGACTCCTTTAAAATGTTCCATGTGTACTTGTTTTCAAATAAATATAAATAATGTGATCTAGGGATAGGATCTAACAATTAAGTAGAAGGAGTAACTAGGGTATTTTATACAGTAACTGATATTACATTATAATTCCATTATTTATATGAATTGGTGGTATTATATAACTTTATTTCTTAATTTGATTACGGGTTCATTAGGTTGTTTTTTTCGGAAAATAAAATTTATGGTGTTTGGCATAAATAATTTTTAAAATAGTTTTAATGTGGTTTGAAACATTTTTATCTAATAGAAGATATGATATCATGTCTTATTTATTTTATGATGATAGGTTTTATGAGGATTTTTGTGTAGTTTTTACATCACCGTTAGAATTTACTAAAAGAAATCCAAGATTGATATCAAATGTTATAGGCATCAGTGATCTTAAATGTTCACTGAAATATACAACAGTTATAAAATAACCATTAAATTGTTGGGTAAGGATAGTATTATCTAATTTATAATATATATATATATATATATATATTTAAATAAAAAATTTAATTATTGATAAGTGTTTAGTAAATATTATTAATCTTGTAGTAATGTAATTTTATTATTTAATAAATTTTTTCTGAAATGAATATAAAAATAAAAATTCATGAAATCATAATATAATTTTTTTTGAAAAATAAAAAAAAAACTATGATAAATTTTTCATTGTATTAAAACTCGAAATATATGAAATTTATTTTATTTGGAATTTTTTTATTTTTGGGAAAATGTTGATTTTATTGTTGTATAGTGAAAAATATTTATTATTCTAAAATTTGTTATAAAATTTCAACAAAAAATTAAATTAAATAATCAAATTGTTTTTTGAATATAATTTTCCATTAAATATTTATTACATATTTAATTTTAATAATCATAATATATTTTTAATCAACTTACAAGTTAATTTTAGTCAAATGTTGTATTTGAGATTAAAAATATGATTTTTTTAAAAACTCTTTTTATATGTGTAATGTTTTCCACATTAATAAATAAAAAACACTAAAGAGGAATAAATTTAATGAAATTTATAGCATATATATATAATAAATTTTATTGATACAAAAATTTTAATTAGTCCTACATTTAATATAAATTAATCCCTTTCATGAAAAACCCATTTTAGCGAAAGCTGATTTCATTGTCTTGTCTGTGAGGTTGATATTAAATTATAATACTCGACTTCTGTGAATTTAATTTTTTAAAATTTAATTAATATTTGAAATAATAAAAATTTATATAATATCATATGGCTAATATAATTTTTCCCATAATTAATTGTGAGAAAAAAATTAAAATATTTATGTTGAAAATATTTTTACCAAGGGCAACACTAAAATTATAAGGACAAAAAATGTATAAATTAATTTATAAAATTGATTTCAAGATAAAATGTTTTCGTTATAATATATATTTTTCTATTTTAATTTATTTGGTCAGTTTTTTTATAAAAAATATTGGTACACCTTTATCATTTAAAAAATTACACATCTTCCACTCACCTCAATTATAAAGGCCACCCCTTTTCCCTCTTATTCTCATCTAAAAACCATGTTAGATCAGTCAACATCTTACAAATTTTCTTGTAAACATCAATTAAATTTTCCTTGAATAATTATATTAGTCAGAATGACATTTTAGGACTACATTATGTGTAATATTAAAGAGGTTTTCTGACTAGAGGTAAAATTACTAACTATGTGGTTTTTTTATATTTCTTCTTCCATATCCGTTAATGAAATTATAATACACTAAAATGGTAACAATAGTATCTTATATATTCCTATATATTTTTATATTAGTGTTATAATCTTAATCAAACTAATTTTTTTTTCAAAATTGGATATGAAATCAGTATTTCTATGTTAGGAAGAAAACCACCTAAAGAATAAATATAATTCATTCCCCATCATGGATTCAGAAGGAGATCTCTAATGATGGAATCATGTTATATTTATTTTAATTTTATCATTTTTATAAATTATGAGTTATTATATCACATATAAATTACTTCACAATATTTTTTGTTGTATTGGATTACATCGTTCATGTTTAGGTAAGAACACCACATCACATAACAATGTGATTTTTCTTTATTATTTCATGATATAGACTGTAAAAAGGATTATTTAAATAAATATCTGTTGCATAAATGACATTATATTATTATTTGTGATATATTTTTCATTCATTAATGAGAATATTTAATTTATTTCTTACATTTTCACTTATAAAAAATGATAACATCATTAGTGTACGTATAGAATACCCCCATCATAAAGCAACGTGACACTCTTCATGTCACCTAACCACATAGATTATATATATATAAAGTATATTCAATGAAATAATATTTCATATATTATATTATTATGATTATTTAATTAAAAAATATTACTTATCACCTTTACATAATGTTTATTGATAAATCAAAAATTACTCATGCTTATATAAAGCCTACAATGTAAATGATCATAATTAATTCATTCTAAAAAAAAGAATCCATGATTTGTTTTAAAAGTATATATTTTGAATAAATTTGATAATTATAACCTGAATGGTATTATTTAAATTTTTAAATAATTATTTATTTGACCATGGTTATCCCACTAATTTCATTTAAAAAAAATTAACTGAATATCCAGAAAACACCTAACATGGACATAACTGATTAAGTATTCCAAAAATCCATTATAATGATATAAATTAAATGATTAAATAATATGCTATTGAAAATGAATAAAATATATATGAAATCATATAATTGATGTAATATTATTATATTGTTTATAAATTACATACAAGTAGTGTATGTACATGATGTAATAGTTTTCCCCTCTCACATTTTATTTTATTGAATCATATTCCATATTCATAACATTATTTAATATATGGTGTATAAAATACCATATATACATGTAATATCATGATTACATAATTCATAACGGTATTTCAGTTTTCATTTTAAATCATTTCATCACAGGTACTTTTAATTTAATGGTACCACGTGGTAGTGAATTTTCTAACTCAATTTCTATTCATTAGGTTTTATTACATATTCATAGAATTTGATATTCTAGGATTATGTGTCCATTTAATTTTGAATATATTATATTTTATTTGTAAATTTTATATGTGGATATAAATTTTATACAAATAGTCTTATTATTGATGAATTATCACATAATCATTAAAAAAATTGAAAGGGAAATCATATAATTTTATATTCATTATAAATATTTTTGATGTAATTCACCAACATTCGATTATAAGGTGTTTCAAAATCCCCTTTGACATTATATATCATGAAATATTATATTTTCATTACACATAATTTTTTGACTATTTTTAATATGTAACTTGTCTTAAGATTCAAATAATTCTAATTTCATAAAGGAAATTCTTTTAAAAATAATTTAATGAAGTTCATTTTTCAAATATTTTAAAAAATAATATATTTTTTAGAAATTAAGAGAATTGGTTTTCCCAAAATCTTTAAACCTAAAAGTTTTGATTTTTTATATTCTACATTTTGAATATTGTTTTAATTTAAAATGGATTCATTTTTTCATTAGTTTTCAGTCATTAATATGTAATTTCTAAATAAAATATTTTTAATAAAATTATTACTGATTTCTCTCTTTATATATAATAGTGTTATATTTTGAATGTTTTGTTTTTTATATATTTAATGAAAAAATAGTTTCATAATATTTTTAGGAATAATTTTTACCATAATTTCAATTTTAATAATTTTTTAGAAGGTTTATTCCTCTCATTTTCCAAAAAGCTTGTATTTTAATTTTACTAAACATGTGAAAGGAATCATTATTTTAACATTTACATCATGAATGTATTTCCTCACAAAATAACTACTATATTTATTAAAATTTCCATTAAAATTATCCAAAGTTATTTTGATGGATTTTTGAAAAATATATAATGATGTTTATGTTTTTAATATTTATTTTAATATTGAAATGTATATTTTCCCCATAATTGTTTTTAAATATAATCTAATATTACATTTATTTATAAAAGTGATATAGCCTTGTTTTTACTTAACTGAAAACTAATATATATTACATTTATTCCATGCTCATTAATTTTTTCATGTATCGCTATTTTTTTGAATATATTTTTATGGAAAGTATTTCTTTTACACATGTTAATAATATTTTATATAGAGTCTCATTGAACCCATTTATTTTCCATGATATATTTCAATGTTATTGTTCTGTAATAAATTTTATTTCCAAGGGTTATTCATGATTCAAAAATAGTTTTATGGAACTACTTTCATATTCACATGATAATTAGGTTTTAAAGATATTGTCATGGATCTAATTAATTTCCATTGGTTTATCAAATTTTTAATTGATTATTATGGATCACATTTATTAAATGGGTTAATCATGTCTTATTGAGATTTTATTTAACCCATTTAATTGCAATAGTAAAAACATTCATTGGAGAGATCATTATGAAACCCATCATTATCCCCATTATAAATAAGGTTATGAATAATTTTTTATTATTATTTTACTTAAATAATGAATGATCATGGTACGTTAATATTGTTGTGGTTTATGGAAGTTTATAATATAATTGATGTGACCAGATAACACCAGGATGACCAATTATTTCTTATATTATGGGTTCACCATTATAACTACAAATAATTGGGTATTGAAATATAATTTTTGTTTATTCTAATTTATTGGTTCTGTACGGGTTATATGAAGATAATGTACTAAGATACTAATCTATTTTGTATATGATTTCATTGGGATTATATTTATTCTATTGATAATTATTTCTATCAAATTAAAAATGTTTATTTATTTTTGTTACATTATCCATATTTAATGTATTATTCCATGATGAAATGTTTTATTGTCATAATATTTGTGGCTATGAATATTTTAATAGTTCACCAATGCACATTGAATATGTCCCAATAACTTTATTCACATGTTATTCTCACTAAGGAAATATATTTTTTAATGTTTATGTTTACCATAACCAAGAATGAAAATATCACCATTGTTATGTTTAATTTTTCCTTTCTTATAACTTCTGGGGAAGATTAAAATACTTATAGAAGTGGTTCATACAGAATAGGTTGATGACAAAATATGTAATATGAAATTATGGGTACAGTGGGAAAGTCAAACCTTTGAATTATATATTAATAATTAAGTAAGAGTTTGTCCTGATTGTATAAATATTTAAACCTACTAATGCATTAATGATTAGGTGATCCAATATTTTATTTTTAAATATAATTTTTTAAATGATAAAACTAAGGTCATCTTCATTGTAATTGATAACTGAAATGTAATGTTTATGATTACAACACAAGTTTAGGTAGTAAATAATCAGGGATTTTAAAACTATTATTAGTGGAATTGTTTAAATAAATTTATAAATTATTGTTTTTTCACAACATTTTATCGAAATATTAATTGAAACCATCATATATTTATAATATTATGGTTGATATTAAATTAAATTTCATGGACACCACATTGTGGTTTTATGCAATGAGATCATAAATCCATTCACTAAACATTAGAAGTAATTTAATTTGGATAATGTATATTTAAATATATAGATTAACAAGATGTGTGAATTTAATTTTTTTAAACATATGTAATAAGGTAATGATAAATTTAAGAATTTATGTAATCATTTATATTGATTAAATTTTTGAAAAATAGTTTTATCATATAAAAATCCAACTGGCCTATAGGTGATTTGGATTCTATGTTATTAATGATATTTCGAAATGTCATATTTATGTTATGGTTCTTGTATTTTGAAAGGAATGTGATAACCAAGGATTTTATTATAGTCATTGATGTTCATGTTGGTGAAGTTATCCATGATATTGTGTTATTTATTTATGGAAAAAATAGTTTAAAATAAGACAATTATTATTGTATTTAGAGACTAATGTATAATTTTATAATATGATGTTTAATTTCATATAGGACTTATAGTATCATATACTAATAATTCTGGTTTTTAATAATGTATAATGATATATGCACTATAATTATTAATTATTCCGGGTCATGTGGTATTTAGTATTTGATTTCAATACATCAAGTATAAAAAAATCATCTTAAATAGTCATTATTTATAGAAAAATTTTATATTGTTGTTGAAAAAAGATAAATGATGAAATTATACATGTAAAATATTTTTATTTTTATTTTTTGATTCAAAATGGTGAAATAATTTCTCATTTATAGAAAAAATATATTGATTCAAAAATATTATCCATGTATCATAATTTATGATGAACAAATTGTTCATTCACTCATTACAAACTTGATATTTTGATTTCCTTACCATTTTATTAATCATTAAAAATCATATGATTAGTGATCAATATCACCCACATAATAATTTATGGATTTAGTGTATTTCCAAATATTAATATTTGAAGAAATTTTCTCCAATTTATTGGAATAAAATTTTTTATTATTTATCTCATTTGTATATTTAATTATTCCTTTTATAGGGGATATTTAACCAACCCTTTATCCTGATGTTGTTTTAAAAATTGGTATCATAAAATTTATAACCTTGTATTTATATGATAAATTTAAAATTATGTGGATATAATATGATAGTGTTTTTCATAATAGATAATTATGCCCAATCAATTATTTAGCATTAAACACGAACCATAAATTACCAGTGAAAATTATACCATTATAAACTAGAAATTGAAGTGGTAGGTTTTAATTGTATAAACTAAAAATTGATATATATATATATATATATATATATAACATACTAAATATAATATATTGATTATATTTTAGTAAATAATCAATCAATTGTTTCTAATTTAAATTTTTTTGTAAAAAACATATTTTCATTAAAATTTATTCTTACTACATTTTCATGAAAAAATAATATAAATTTTTTTTGGAAAATTTAAATTTTTTTTAAATATAAATTTAGTAATAAAATTGATATATCAAAATTTTCATTACGTGAAATTTTGGTATCTTTTTTAAAATATAATTTTTTTTGAATAATGAAAATATTGAATTTTGTAAATATGTAATTAATTTTCAATAAATTATGAAATAATATATTACCATTAATAAATTAATACAATTTTATGTAACACATTTATTATTCAGTTTTATTTAATATGATTAATATATTTTTAATTTAATTTAGGTTAGATTTTATAATAATGTTGTAATTTTTTTAAAATGTGAATTTTTATAACTGTTTGAAAGGGACTAATGATTCAACCATTTAATTAATTAATAAAAAATTGAACATAATTTTTTTAACTAAAATTTATATATTATATATCAATAAATATTAATTTATTTTCATACATTTATGATAATAATTATATATATTGTAAATATTCAATAATAGTTTCCATGAAAAAAACACATTTTATAAAACAACGTTTTCATCATATCTATGAGTTTAAATTTAATTAAAAAATTCAATTTATGTTTATTTATTTTTATAAAATGAATTTCATCATTCAATTAATAAAAATGTATATTATATAATATGTCCATATGATATTTTTCTATATTTAATAGTGAAAATAATATAAATAAATTTCTATTGTCAATTTGAAAGTGGGTTAACTAGAGATCAAAATAAAAACATAAGTATTAAAATGAAATCACAAAATTTAAAAAAAATATTTTTTGGAAATACATTGACATTATATAATCCAAGTATAAAAAGGTATACATTTTTATCCGCTTATCATCTAAAAAATGTGTACCCCTTTTATATCAAAAATTAAAAATGTGTCAGTCACTATGCATATAATGGCCCCCTCTCCAGTATTCATCACACCATCAATCCAATTTGAATGAGCTATGAAATACCCATATAACCCCAAAAATTCATTAAAGTCATCCTAGAATCCATTATTCATTAATCCTATCTTAGAATATGTTAGGTATAATCTTATATAGGTGGTCTTATATGAGGATAAATTCCTAACTCATCAATTTTGTTTTATTTCTTCATCCACCAATTTCAAATATTTTTCAACTCTTATCATATGGTTAAAAATTATCTAATATGTATTTTATTTACTTATAATAATGAAATAACCTAAATCTATATTTTATTTAATCAAATGCAATATGAATTCATCATTCATGTGTAGGGAAGACTACCGCCTCACAAACTGCTCTAATTCTTTTTCCATTATTATCCCTCATGGATTTTTTCTAATCATGGATTAATAATATATATATATATATATAATATTTATAAAAATATTATACTTATTTTTTAATGATATCACATAATAAAAAAATTTACTTTCCATTTCATGGGAGATACAATAACATCATTCACGTGTAAGGTGAACTACGACTTCTTGAAGAGATATGATTCATTTTTTCAATAATAATTAAAATGAATATATCTGATATACATGAAATTATAATTATATTTACTAAATTATTATAATCAAAAGGAACATAATATATAATTTTATTTCCAACTTTTCACTTAATTTTAAATGGTAACATCGTCCATGTTCTAGTGAAGTACCATATTCACTTACCGATGTCACCTGCCTTATATAAATACACCACGTGGAATATATATATAACCATATTTAATAAATATATGTATATGATAACAGTAATATTTATTAATTATAAAAAAATTTTCCTCTACATTATATAACAATAGTTGAAAAAGGAAATGTTAATCATGAGTATGTGGGACCAACAATCTCTATGATCGTAATATATGTAATTTCAAAAAATCATCATTCATGATTGGTTTGAAAAATAAAATTTATGGGTAAATATATTTATCTATATATTAATATTAATATGGGTATATTGAAATGATGACCTCATTGACTATAATTAAGATAGAAAATCAAATTTTAAACAATGAATTGAACATCCTCAAAACACAGTAAAGATGATTTTTATAGTTAGATATAAAAATATGCATTTATCAATAAATAAAATAAATTATTTTTTATATGAAAAAACATTAGGAAAATTTCTAACTAACAAAAAAATGGTTGTATTATTATTTAAAATGAGTTAAAAACATACATGGAAATTCTAGACTTGTGGTGTGGGTTTTATCATCTCCCATTTTTTCAATAAAACATATTCTATATTGGGTAATTGGATTTATTATGTTGTCTATATAGTGACAGCATTCAATGTCCAATCATGGATCTATAAAAATTAATAGTTTTTTATGATTCTATTTGAATTATTTCATCACTGTCAATTTTTTATTAATATTAATGGTGTAAATATTTTAATTACTTTTTTCCATTCATTGGGTTAAATTAGTATTTCTTTTTTTTAATATTATAACTATATATTTTATATAAATTTTGAATATATTTTATTTTCTTTACATTTTTTATGTTGATTTCAATTTGAAACAAATAATTGAATTTTGGAATAATTATCACATCATCCATAGGATCAATTTAACTAACATTTCCTAGATTTAATTCTTTGATGAATATTTTAATGTTATTAAACTATATTCTATTATAGGTTGTATATACTACCACACATAATTTTAATATCATGTATTTCAATATTCTAATGAAGGTTAAAATGTTTTTATAATTTCTTGTGAAATTCAATTGAAATGTTTTGAATGATTATATGCAATTTATTTGTAAAAAACATCTTTTAATGAGATTTTCTATTCCATTTTCAAAAGGAATGATTTTTTTCATAAAAATTACCATAGTGTATTTTACTGCAGTCATGAAACCTAAATGATTTTATGTTTCTTTTATGGTTTTACATGTAACATTTCTATGAAAATTTTATATTCTATTATGTGTAAATTTTTTATATTTTTAATCCTTAATTTTTATGGAAAATATTATTATTAAAAGCATACATTATTTATCATTTAATTTGAAATTAAATTTCATTAAGAACCGATGTTTTTATAATAATGTTTTAAAAAATGTCTTACTATTGCCTTTTCATTAATTTCTTATATTATTATATTTTTATAAAAATTTTTAAATTGACTATTCTAGTATGTTTCGAACGAATGACTGTAATTCCACTACAAAAAAAGTTAAAGGGATCATTTTCTAACACATATTCAACAAATATAATTTCACACAGTCGTCGACATTATTTTTTAACTATTCGTTTATATGTTTCCATTTTTTTCAGAGTAATGTTTTTTTATAATATTTTAGAAATGATTAATTATTTAAAGTTATTATCAATGTAAAAAAAATTATTTTCCACAAATGTTTTTTAATAATTAGTTAATGGTATTCCATTCATTAAATTAGAAAATCCTTTTAATATATATGCTCAAATGGGGATGTTTTGTATTGATACAATCTAATTTTATTGTTTGGGTGGATTACTATTATTTTAAAAGGAATGTTATCGTATTCATTTATCTTCCTTAGGATTTTCGTCATTCAAGAAGATCATTGTGTAAATTATTTTTTTTCTATGAGTTAATAATATAACAATGTGATTTTTATGGAACCCTTTTCGTTTCCATAGATTGTTCATGTTTGAAAATAGTTAATTGGAAAAAGCTTATTTTTTCTGGGTTAATCATGTATCAATGATATTTTCATGGAACCTATTTCGATTTACCCTATTAATTGTGTTTCAATAAAATCATTATGAACCCATTTATTTTCCATTAGTTTAATATGTTTCATATTGATTTTTTTAGAAATCATTTTTCTGATTCTATACACAATATCCAAAGATATCATTTTGGAAACCACTTATTTCGAATGGGATAATTATGTTACTGGAGGAATAATAAATTCCTTTTGAGTTGTATATTGAAATTAATTATCTATAAAAGTTATCCATTTTGTGTTTATATGATATTCTATAAATAATTGGTTTTCCCAGATAGGGTTTAGTAAGATCACTATAAAATAAATAACAGTTATTCCAAGATGGTGGTCTATTTCATTGGATCTGAATATCAGCCCTATTTTTATTCCATTTTAAGGGTTATAAATGTGTTCTATACGGGTTTTAGTAAGACAATATACCCTTATAAAAATAAGTTTTATACATGATTTCAATGGTTTCATAATGAATCTACAAGTCCATATTTATATCATAAGGGGTATGATAATCAATTCGGATGAATATTTCAATATTAAGACATTATAACATCTTTTATTTTTTAATGATCCAATTAAGGACAATTATTTATAATCGAATTTTATAATCATGAACTTTGATAACTTCATCCCACTAGTATGGACTTCTTATAATGGTTGAGTACATTTAATTTTGAATACATATATTTACCCTTAGTGATAATTTTAGCACCAATAGTTATGTTTTCCTCTCAAAATTATGAAGTATGATATTAAATAAATAATTCATGGAATGTTTTTATAGGGATGATGTTGAGGCCCGGACATGGAATATGAAATGCTATGTATAGTGGGTGTGAAACTCTCCTGAATTAATTGGTATTATATTTTTAAAAGTATTTCATACTTTTATAAAACTCCAAAAATTAATTGATGTTGAGGATATATGTGATAAATCATTTAAATTTGATAATATATATTTTTGAGGGTGAATATTATGTCACCTTCATTATTATCAGTACAAAAAATATAGCTATTATTATTTCTAGGCATGATCATGGAGTGTGTGTTCAAGGATTATATAGTTTTTGAATATGTCTACTAATGAGTATGTGATACAAGACACTCCATATAAAATAAAATCTGTAATTGGGATTCAGAACATGATCTACCAAATTTTAATGGATTATTATCAAATGAAAACATTCTAATTACATGATATTAGGACTGAAATTAATTATTTAGATATGGAATTATTCACTCATCAAATTTTTTCACTTATAGGATGATATTTTGTTGACAACCAATAGGTAGATTTTAGTCAAAGCATATGGATTGTCAATTGGTTTTCAAACAAGGTAATAATCATTAATCATTAAATTTGTATAAGTAGAATTGCTTTATTCTGTTAAATATATGGATTTTATTGGTTTTTAATGATTAACATATGGTCTCAACAACATTAAATGAGGTTGATGGGGGAATATATCAAAAATATTTCATTTATCTCTATTTAGTGCATAATGTGTTAATGGTTAAAAATATTGGTATAAAAGAAAAAAAAATCTTTTCAACCACAAAATATGTGTCTTATTAGTTCCTTGATGAGTATATTTTAGTGCTCATTGATGTATTAAATGTATACATAGATTAGGTTGAATCATCAGGGAATACATGTTGATAAAGACATGAAGATATCGTAACAATATCATAGGATGTGACCTATAGAGTTTTAGAGAAGATAAAACATGTTCTCAAATGTCATTATTCTTCATAGGAAATTTTTTTATATCATACGAGTTAATATTCTTCAAGGTATAATGACCCATATATTGTGTTGGAGTGTGTCAAAGAGGAATCATATGGATTAAATATTCCTTCCCAATAAGATAATACCCTTTATATATTCAATGTGGGAAAACATTTTTAATATATTTTAAATTAATACCATGTCATTTATTGGATATTGTTTGATACTAATAATTAGTCACGCATCTGGGAAAAATTACATTAAATTTTATTTGGATAGGAGAAGATTTTGTTTGCGATTTTTATTCCATGTGTTCTTATTTTGTAGATATATAATTACATAATGATGTGTTTGTGTACAGGTGAGTTAATAATACATCATTAATATTCCAATTTGTTTTTTACATTCTTAATGTGATAAATATTAATTTATTCTTATATGATTTCTATCATTGGTTTTAATTTTATGATTTTTTTTCCTAGTGATAATAATTTTGATTTACTGATATCTTCAAAGAGTGGTTTTAATTTTTATGATATCATCTTGTTAATTGGTTATGTTATCAGTATTTAGTAAAATAATAAGTATAAATATATCTAATAATTATTCCATGGTTTTATCAAAAAATTACATTATGTGTCTCAGGATTTTGAGGTGTCATTGAATTCATATAGGATGTTTAGTACATGTGTTTTGTGGTGGGGTTTAAGTGACATTATTTCGTATCATTTATTATTAAATCTGTATAATTATGGTATGTGGTTTGTACAATAATTTTATAATAGCCCTAAAATTAATTTCCTAGATATGTTGTTGAGATAATAAACCTTTCATTTATTGCATTGATGATGATGAATGTTACCAAATTTTTACCATTATTCATTAAAATGAAATAGTGGATCACTTATGCTCCCAATGATATTTTAGTATTAATGTTATATAGAAATATGAATATCTCATAATTAATCATTACCCTGGGCTTCAAGTGTCTATCAATCACAATATACCAATATTTTTTATATTCCATATTAAGTCAAGAATATCTCCCATGAATTACCTGAAATAAGAAATTTTTTTAGTAAAAAAATGACATCATTATTCCTCATTACAAGTAGAATAAGATATATATGAACGATGATCATGATGGTTAGATAGGGTTACATGTAAACAATAACAATTAAATGCCATTACTAGTAATAGCATAAGTGAATGGGTATGATTGAATAATAAAATTTAATCAGAATAATATAATTGAACTAATACCCTTAAAAAATTTATCAATAAACATGTGGAATGGAATTAATATTTAAAACATTCATTATTCATATAAATCAGTTATCATTGTACATGCAGGGATAATCATCATTAATTAAAAAACTCAAATCATATAGAAATTATAATAAATAATGTAGGATTCTTTTGGAAATATTTCCATATGATAAGTAAATTCATTATTAAAGATGGAATTATAATACACTTTACTTCCATACCTAATTAAATGGATGACTGTTATGGTCCCACCCACCCCTGGAAAATAATGTAACCACCCATCACTATTTAATAATGTGAACACTTATCCTAGGTTAATAATGTAACCAAATTTCCATGGATTATAAGGTAACCACTTATTCATTATTTATAACAGAACCACCATTCATTATAAAAATTACATATATTATTCATGAATAAAATATTTCTAATTATTCAAATTTTGAAATAACGTTAATCATTGTAATTTAAAACCATAATTCATCCGTGGAAAAAATAAGTTTCTTGTCAATAACAATAACTCTCCAATGAAATAATAAAGATGATATGAATACTATATATCCCTAGTGGAATTTATTTAACATCAAGGGTGATTGTAAATGATTATTTTAAATAGAATTTATTTTCCATAAAAAATTTATTTATGAAACTAATCTTTTAACATTGAAAAACACATTATGAAAATATATAATTTTAAAATCATTTTGAAAATCCAATTCCCTGAAAATAGAATTCAGTTAAAAAAATTTATAAAAATCATTTACTGTTAATGTTGGAAAAAATTCCTTCAATGTAAAATATGTAAAAAATGAATCTTTAATTATTATTGTACAAAAATGAAGAAGTACCTTCTTTGGGAAAGGTAAGGTAAAATACAATTAATTTTTTTTTGTAAAAAATATTTTTTTGGGTATAGAACAATATTATGAAATAATAGTAAAACATTTTCCAATTGTTCTTAGAAAACATTTTTTCAGAAAATCAATTATTTATATATAATTATTGAAATGAATTCAAATTATAATAAAAAATAATGTTCCAATTATTTTAAGTACAAATGGGAGGAAATGGTAAACTTACATGAAAATTTCTTGAATAAATAGAGGAAAATAAAATGATATTGGTTTATTATGTACTTATTATTTAATTCACTTTAATTTAAAATCAAGAACAAAAAATTCATATTTTAATGAGATTTTTTTAAAAAACCCATTCATCATTGATAACATATTAATATTTAGAATCATGATTGGATGAAAATAAAATAAAAAAATAATGAAATTAATATAAATATTTGCGTGATATAATATATCAATCTGGTAGTAGAGAAAATATTAAATGTATATAGGTTTATAAAATAAAACATGTCAAAAATTTGATAAATAGAGTTAATTGGACCTTAAAAAAATCACAATGCTTGAGAGATAATTAATAAATTTTTACATTATGTTCATCAAATATAAATCTCCATAAAATTTGTGTAAATTAAAAGAAAAAAAAATTAAAAAATCATTATTAAAATTTTCTATGAATATCAATGAAAATAATGATGTAATTAAGCAAATTTAAAATAAATTATATTTTGAAATAATTTACCACATGGTATTATTGAATAAAAATCCATTAAAATGATATAATTCAAATTGAAACATAAAATACTATTTTTTAGGATGTATTGAATATATTATATTTAAAAATTTATTATATACATCATATAACTGAAATTAAGGAAATACCATTAAAATTAGGGTCAATGATAGAAAATATAGATAAATTCTATAATGCTTTTGAAATGTTTTGATCAAAACCACAAAAATAGATTGTATCTTATGGATTTTAAAATGTGTATAATTTTTTGGAAATAAATCATAATATACATTTTCAGGTAGTATAAACACCACACAATATAAATATGTGGTGGATATTTAGTATGTATAATAGAAATAACGGAGAGATGAGAAACCCCTCTAATGATCATGTCATTGAATTGGGAGTTTGTAAATAGATTGATTATGTGTAAAAAAATTAAAATGTAAACCAAAAGGGGGAGAATAATAATAATTGTTTTGATATAAATTCTCATTAAATTATATTTTAATAGATTAAATGAAAATGATTTGAATCCCAACTAAAAGAATATGAGTTTAGAAACACTTACAACTATGTCCAACTATTCCATATATGTACTTTGACTCCTTAATAATAGACATATATAAATTATTATATTTCTTGACATCCATTAAATGGTTAAATACTCTATAATTAAATCAATTTTTTTATTTTTCATTATAACATATTATGATATTTAATTATTTCCATATATATCGAGGGTTTTGGGGGATATTTTGATCATATTATAAAAACAATTTTATTATTTTCTCAAAGGTAAAATAGCATATTGTTCAAATATCTTAAAATTAATCATAAAAAAATTATAATTATTATAAATCAATTATTCTAGAAAAATAAACAATATTTATGGTTAATAATATTGAACTGTGTTACAATCATGTTGATGGTATGTTGTACACATGCTTACTAAAATTTTCATTCTTCGATAATGAAATAATACATAGAATATTAATATATTTAAATGAAATTATATGTCATATATGTAATTTTCTATTGAGAATACCATTTTCATCTCATCAACGATGATGTAGTCCACGCCACTACAGGAACAACATTATAATATAACATTTATTTGATGGATTAGCAAAAAAATGACAAATTATCCATTACAAATAATAATTTAGTCATGGATAACCCATTTATATCCTATATATATATAACATAAATTCTTTTATTTTATCTGTTGACATTATCTTTAATGAATAATTGAAAAAAATAATGCTTCATGATGAGGCAGTCAGCTGTAGACAAGATCAACAATATCATATCCCGTAAGAATTGTGATATAAGAATGTCTATGTAATATCAAAATTAAATAATTATAATTACATTTCAAATAATTAAATTAATATTTAATACATCATTAGATGACTTTGATAGAGGTATGTGGGAAATAAAAATTAAAAAGTTTTTGAGGCTCTAGTCCTCCGTACACATGAATGATGGATTTATTTCCTTTTTTAATGAATAGTTAATGGATTTAGGTTATGAAATTAATGTAATAACATATAAGTATATATAATACTATATTTTTTTATTTAATCATTGTTGAAATATATATGATGTAGGTGGATCAAGAAATCCAACAAAAATGTAGTTCTTAGAACAATATTTATTTCTCAGAAAACATTTAGTGGATTGATTTCCAATATTGGAATTCATATCCCAAAAAATAATTTATGAGTTATTGAGGGGATTAATAAATTTATTTAGTACTTCTATGATCCTAAATGTTTTACAGAATTTCATTTGTTATATTGAAAGTATTTTCTAAGAACAGTAATATTCATTTAAACTAACATTATCACAATTTGATATTATGTTCATGCTCATTTGATCATTATATGATGTTATTATTTTGGTTGGTTTTAACGCCAATATAAAAATGTTTATAACATTTATCTAATTAATTAATATGATATGTTCACTGTTTGTAATGATATTAATATTATATTAATTTATAATTTGTAAATAATTATATTGTTTTTGTTTGGAATATATTATTATTAAAAAAATTAGTTCATTTTAAAATTCTATAATCCGTAGAAATGGGGATTTATTATTAGTTATTAGGAACAATAATCAATTTTTTTTTAAATCACTATAGAAAACATGAAAATGAACTCCTAAACCAGAAATAAATTGGTATAAATGTTCCTTATATTATTATTCCATTATCAAAACTCATGGGCCAAAACCACCATATTGTAGCATAAGAGGGAAACATTTTTTTAACTGCATAATTATTTTTATAAAAAATAATTAATAAATAAATAATGATTCATTTAAAATATTTATTTCCAATATAAAAAAGGATAATTATTTTTTCAATAAATATTTATCCAAAGTTTTCTATATATTAGTGGTATAATGCACCTCAATATAATGAAGATCGTGGTAAGGGTTACACTTCCAATATATAATTAATTTAATGATTAATTTAAACTAAATAAATTACTAAGATAATCAAATAAATTTTATATATTGTAATAAATTATTTTATTTTACTATAATTATATATTGGTTTTATAAGTCATATTTCTATTTTACTTCCCTTGGTGTAAAAATTCAACTGGAATTATACTTGTGAGGGGAAATAACCATCTATTTTCATATTAATATGGAATATCTGACTATCATATAAATATTCATTATATTATTTCATTAATTTTTTTATATTATTAAAAAATTTAACATCAATTTTTTAAAATTTATTTTTATTATATAAGTTTGAAAATTAAATTTTTATTGAATATCAAAATTGTAAATTTTAAACATTATTTCAAGAATCTGAAAATAATTTTTTAATTTTTTAGTTCTTTTCAACATTTTCATGCATCAATGACATTTCAGTCATATTATTAATCCTTTCAAGGATTAATTTTTTTTATATTAAATTTTTTATTGTCACTATTCAATGATATTTTGGTTATTTAAAATTATCCAAAATAGATTGAAATTTGTTCTTATTTACATCAAAATTTCAAATTAAATTTTTGAATGTTTTTTCATATATGTCTACAAACTAAAAATTATTTAGTCTAGTAATATAAAATTATAATATATCCAACCTTCTATATCATGATGTGTTATGATCATGTTATTACATTAATTTTATGATAAAAATTTGATATTCTATTTGCTAGATTTATTATAGAGTTTATTATAAAATACTATGGAATATTGAGTATGTATTATCTTATTTATTTATTCATATTATGTGATGAATGAGTAGAAATTATTTAGTGACTATTGAGGCGTGGTATTATATAGACACTTGATGAAATCATTAGTTCTCATGATATAAACTATCATGGGAATTTGGTATAATATAAACTTATTTATGTATGATTTCATAGAGAATGGATTTGACTATATTATTAAAATGAATAATAATAAAAAATATGTGAATAAGAAAAGTTATTATTTTCCATGTGATTATATATGATTCTATTTCATCCAATAGTATATTTCATAATCATCACATTAGTTATATATAATATTAGAATATTATTTAACCCCTTTCATATTATTCATGAGACATTTGTTATATGATAACATCTATGTAATGAAAACTTGTTGTATAATATAATTTTATGTCTACTGTGTTCATATACTAGAAATATGAATTATTTAAATGTTATGTGATTTGAAATAATGATTTTATTAATATACTTCAATGTTGAATTTAACGTTTTACAAAGTGATGTTATATTCAGGTGTGTTGCTAGTGTTCTAATACAACAAATATTATAGAACCCATGATGTGTGAAATTTCTTTTTATACTAATTCCATATTCTTACCATCATAATTGGATAACTATAGTTTGGTATATTATATTTTTAATTAGAGTATATATAGTAGATACCTAGGAATATAGATGAAAGAAATCATAGTTATAATGAATTAAAATTACAAGAAGTCCCTATTTGATTCAAGAGATTATTATGTAATATTTTATTATAAATACATACCATATTTTATGGTCAATATTTAATATGTTATGAGATATTACAAAATATTATATTGTTTATAAATTATTGATATATGGATTAATTAAAATTATCTACACCCATAAACTACATATATAATTATCTCAGATATTTTTCATCATGTTATACGTATTTTATTCTATTTGAAGGTATAAGAAAAATAAATTGGTAATTAAAGGTAGTTATAGTAAACATATATTCATTAATTAAGGATCATGTTGATGAACAACTTGGTGTAATAATTTCAGACAACTTTAATTGAAAACAATAAACAACATTCAAATGAACAGAAAATACATTAGTAGATTAAAATTGAGTCAATTCTATAGAGATGTAATTTTTTACATTTTTAAATAAATATAGGGGTAATTTTTTCATTGGGTCTCATCATTTTACTACATATTTTATTCAGAACTTGTTATTGAATAAAAAACCTCTGGAGGCGGAGAAGATAATGATTATGGATTTAGGGACATTTAAATTAATATTCATTGCAATGTAATATACTTATAATAGAAACTTAATAATATATATATAATAACTCCATATATGTTAAATACGATGCGAAAATTTTAGTGAAAATAAATCAATCTTTACAAGTTTATAAACACTTGTTAAAAGTTTTGTACATAATCCAATAAGTAATATTGATCACTTTATTAAAAGGTAAAATCTTATCTATTAAAGGGAACAATTATCCCAATAATATTAATCATACGAGGAAATTGTATCATGTTTAATCAAAATAGAGAAGGAATTATAAATGTATTACAATTTCATTAGAAATCATTAACTGAAGAAGCTACATGAGTTCCATGTAATGAAAAATGTTGAAAAATAGGACAATTGAGTGGTGGAATTTAAAATTATTTATATTTCATCATTAAAACTCAATATTATATTCTCTAATGGAATATGAGTTTTTGTTATGTATAGATAGAAAGGCCATCACGATAATGAATGCCTTATTTACTATGAAGCCTTCAAGTAATAGTGATTTAATTGTAGGGGAATGTGGACCTTTTCAACCCATTTCTCCAAGTCCCTAGTGAATTTACCTCATATGAGACACTACAATTTTGGATTGTATTATACATTTAATAAAATTGAGGTAACCTTTGTAAAGGATTTGATAATATTTATATTAATTATAAAAAAAATTACTTATTTAATAATTTGATTATTTATGTACTCTATTAAATATTCTATGTTTTATATGTCCATTAGGCCATTCCATAACACTATAAGATAAAATTTTCGTTTATGAAACATGGTAGAAACATTATTTCGATTTTTGTATATAAATAATTCCTAATTAAGATAAATTTTAATTCAAAATTGTTAAAAATATAAGTAATACCTATATTTTAATTTGATCTAATCATTGATATATGTTGGATTTTAATGTATAATTTCTGAATTTATTTCCATTATATTTAGGTTAATGTTTTCGATGGATATATCAATTCCATTACCAATAAAAGGAAAACATCATTATCTAAGACTCATATAGATCCTCCATTTATAACAGTACAAAATGAAATTAAAAGAGATGATGATGGGAAAATGGAATATTTGGGTGGGAAAGATATCAGAATATTAAATCATATATCTAATATGCATTAATAAATTATTATATTTGATAAAATACAAATAAATACATATGATGGTAATGTTTGGTTTTAAAATTCCTTCATTCCTAATATCATTCCTATATTTAAGATACCTTAATGAATATCCCAAATGGAATTTTTCTAGTTGAAGAGGAAACGACGAGATTTTTCTATATGGGATTCATATGTCATATTGATTCAACTAAGGAATCCCTTCCCCAATTTTGTAAAATCAAGGAGCAGTTTAAGTGGTTTTGAATCGATTATATGTAAATAAATTTAATTAAAATAATGAATATTTTTCACTTCCTAAGAATTGAAGATTCATTTGATCAGATTTATATAGCCCAATATTTTTTTAATATTGGAATTCTATTTTCATACAATAAAATAATTGTTATTTATTTTGGTATACTAAAGATGAAAATTAGTATGTGGTATGAAAACTATGAGTTTGTTTGTAATTCCCTTTAGCTAAACTAATTCACCATCCATGTTTATGTATATTATTAGTAGTGTATTCAATTATTACTTTCATAAGATTTTTATGGAATTTATTGATGATATCCTGATATATCATAAACTACATGAAAAATGAAAATAATCTCTCAATTAAACTAGTCACTCTTAAAGAAATGAAATTATATGGGTTATTCATTTAGTGTTATTTTTCTCTAGGAATATACTTTTCATGGATATATTATATCTATGAGTGGAATATTTATTGATTATTCAATGTAAAACATTTTCATGGAATACACCACGTTGATGAAATAAAATATTATTAATGATATTGTTGGATTCATAGGTTACTATTGATGATGATTTCTAAAAAAAAATCGTGATTAGAAATCATGCTATATATGAATACATGTAAATGGGTTGAATTGATATTGTTAGCAGAATGTGAAGAATATTTTGATTATATAATGATGATATTAGTAAATGTACTAGTATTTGAATTAATTTTGTGAAAATATATTTTTGTGTAATATATTGATGCATTAAAGAAATTACTAGGTTGTAAACTTATAGAAAAAGATAGAGTGGTTCTATATATATCAACGAAATGAATAATCCATGAATAGATTTATCAATATCTATATACTTAGTTAGAAGATATACTTTTTTAATGATGATATGGTGATATGGTGAATTATGGGACAAATATATGGCATATAATTATTATAAAATAATTATATCCTAAATATTTCAATATGGGGAAAAAGAGATAATTGGCACTATAAACACACTATGACTACTCGAATCAATTCAAACCAACTATAGAAAGTATGGTACCTGATGAATATTTTATGAATGACTATGGAGTTATGAGAATGATGATGATAAGTGAAAAACACCTTTAAATTTATTTAATAATTTTATATTTAGATGTAATTATGAATGGGTATAAATTATTCATTTTATAATTACATAATAAAAATGAATTTTTGCGAAAAAATGAATAGGATTGAATATGTGGATATAGGTATGGACAATAAGTCTAATAAAATAAATGATTTGATATTTTCAATCATTATTTATGATAATGTTGTGTTAATATCTATAAAGATACTAGGTGGTTCATCCATTACTACGTAAAAACATATACTACAACATTAATAACATTACTAAAAAAATTATAGCCCCTAGTAGAAAAGAAATGTATAATGATTGAAGATAATAATTCTAGTTGAACAATATGAAGTGTAAAATTATAGAATATGTGTGTAAATGATTAAATTACTCATTGGAAAAAGTAAAAATACAATATTATAAATGATTCATGTAACTACTTTGTATACCATTATTATAGTAGGACATTGTTATGATGGTTTTTTTAAATAAATTTAAAATTACATAAGAGGTATGGTGATATGATTTTCTACAGTACCTTGTATGCACATATCAATAAAAAAACAATAGGATCTATAAAATAGGAATCATTTATTCATCTATACTCATAATGGGTTGTGATATGACATTAAACCTATATGAATTGTATTTGATCTCGACCATTTCCTTAGATTGAATATATGTTGACTTTTTTAAAAGACTCTCAATTTTGAGACATATTTGAGCATAAACTATAATTATCAACCTATCAGATATCCAAAAAGGACTATTCCTTTGTTGTTATACTGGTTGAGATAATTCAACTATTATTTCCGAGTAATCTTTTTTTCATATCTATCATTTGATATAATTTTTATATAAATGAAAATTACATTACATAATTAAGATGTTCCATTTTCAATCATTATACATTATGAGATGATGTACATTCACTTGGTGTGATGTGGTTTTGGGAATTAAGCAAGTATTCTAAGAACATATTGAGTATAATACTCTTGTGGTGTGATATTTTTAGATTCGAGTTAAGAACACTCAAAATAGACAAATAATATACACAATAATTAATTTAATGATATAGAGTTTCATGTTTTGGATGAAATTTTCAATAAGTATCATATTAGAAGTTATATATCTAGTTTTATAGTAAGGATAAAATAAGTCACGTTTATATAAGAAATTATTATTTTTTTAGAAATGGAACTATTTATTTCCTTTCGTCATTCCCTCTTATCCTCCCTAATATCAATTAAATCATCCTTGAATAATTATTTGTGAATTTGAGGCTACTTATAGTACATGTACTCACCATTTAATAACTACTATGAGAAATTATCCCATCATATAATGATGATCATGTATTGGTTATTGGTACAATAATGAAAGGGTCATACATTCGAACAACTCGGATGGTGAATGAACATTAGAGGAATCATATGATAGAGGACATCACAAAGTAACATGAGGAATAATTGATAAATACATACACATATTTTTTAATGGAATTAATTATAAAAAAAATTATATGCATAAAATAATTTGATGGTGATATAATCCTTGATATTATAATACAATTGATAATCGCTAGATCTCTGAAATATAGAAATATAGAAATTCTAGTATCATAGTATTAAAGTAAAATTAAAATATATTTATTCAATATTATGTTAGAAATAATTAATCCAAAATATAAATTATTTAATTTTAATTAGGTGAATTTAATTTTAGATTTATCATGTAGACATTTAATTATTTTATTTTCATGGGATTTTATAAAAATTAGTGATGTTTTTGTAAATAGTAAAAATATATCTTTTTCAAATACAATGAATTTTAAATTTATTCATGTCAATATCAGAAATTAAAAATCTATTAATAAATTTATTTATCTTGAAATATTTATAAAAAATATATGATTCATTAAAAAAATTATTATTATAAATATAGGATTAACATTTTGGAACCTCAGATATATGTTTTATTATTTTTATTTAATTGAAAATTTACAAGGTACCGTTTAGAATTTTTTTAATCAAATATAATGTAACTGTATTTTTTAATAATAGTCAAATGAATCTCAATTTATTAATCAAAATTTGTAATTTTAAATATTTTATTTTTTATTACTATAATACATTATTTCAATAAAATGTTTTCACTCTATTAAGAATAATTATCATTAAATTAATTTTTTAATCAATTTTATATTGAATCTTTTAAATTTTTTCAAATTTTTGAATCGTCATTTTTCAATTGAAAAATATTCCTATTTCATTAATTTCCAGAGAATAGGTTTTAATTGGCTAATGTTATTCACCTTTGTAAAATCGAGATTCTGGTATAAAGGCTAAACTAAGGGATGTGGATTAATAATATCAGGAAAACACCTATAAACTTAATATTCTACGTATTATAATCCTATCGTAACCTATATAATAAATTTCAAAAATGTTATCCTATATATTATATAATAAATTTCTATTTTTTTGATGTTTTTAATAATAATGAAAATGGAATCTCCTCACCTACAAAAGGTCCCATTATCTAAAACATTTCACCTCATACCTAATTATTTGTAGATTAAAAAAAGAACAATCAAAATCATTACATATTCAGTGGTCCCATTCCCTTGAGATTTTATCACAACAAATTATCAATGTATTAATGCATGAGGAGTGGTTTTAAGAAGGATATTAAAGGAATATTTAATTGGTTTAACTAGGTTCTTATACTTTATTTTTTATCTTGATCCATATATATTATACGTATATAAATATAATCTCATATATTTAATTATTTTTAATTTTTTTATTTTAATGGAAGATCAATTATCTACCTCCCTCAATGTGTAGAATATGAAAATGTTTCCAATGTTATGTTATGAACAACACCTACTAGAATGTTTTACTTAATTAAAAATATTCTCAATTAATGGATAGTTCGTCCAATTGAAATAATTAAAATAATAGTATATTTATACCATGATTATTGTTTTAGAATTATAATTTTTACATTTTATTATGTTTTTAATAATAAAATGTCATTATTATATTTTAGCATATAAAACAATACTCTTGAGACAAATTGTAATTTAATAAAATAATTACATTATAATTCTCTATTATTAATCATCGATATAATCTCAAATTTGATTTATTGATTTTGATACAAAAATTAACCACATTATTATTTTTTAAAAATATTATGATATTAATACAATCTCATTTCTCTATCATGAAATTTTAAATAATTGTTCTTCTTTTTGTCGGTTCTATTATCTACATAGACAATATAATAAATTATATCACATAAAAAATTATGAAAAATTAAACACATGTAATAAGATATACTATTTATGACTTTAATATTTTAAAATCATTATAATTTGCTTTATATCAGCGGTATAGAAACTAATATTCTCAACTTATTCATAAAATTTAAAAAATTTATAGAAAAATTTATTTTTATTAGTTTAACTAGAACCAAAAACACAAATTATTAGAATTAATAAATTATTCTAGAAAAATGAAATTAAAAAAAACTATATTTTAACTAAATCACATTGGATGATGAATCCATCAAAAAATTTTTACTAGAACATCCAAACAAAAACGTGCTAGGATAATTATACATTTAACCCCCAACTATTAATTTTTATTCATAAAATTTTAATATTTTGGTAAAAATTATTTTTAAATGTTGTGTATGATGTAAAATTAGTAAGAATACTAATTTTATTTGATGAAAAATAATCCTATATTTTTCAAAAATTATTATTAATCACATTCAACATTTAGGATGTCTGGGGTACATCTTACATTCCAATAAAATATTAAATTCCGGATTAATTTTTGATAAAAACTCTATTGAGAGATTACTTTTTTTATTTCAATCCAAAACCTATTTTATATCAGTCCACTCTTTTTTTTTGAAATTATATTTTTTATTTCAATTAATATTCCCATTAGTCTAAAATTCAACCAAATTAATATCCATAGGATGAAGTAAATTTATCATTTATTCCTGGTAAATAATATTTCACTTCCTTAAAACTAAAATTTTTAATATTGTTGTGATTTTATAATTTACTATTCAATTATTCTTATTTATTTTATTTATTTACATTTAATTTCAATAAAAAAGTATTGAAATGAATTTTATTAATGATTTCCATAATATTAAATTTTACACATTCATTAATATACTATGAAATGAATATTTTTTACACATTTACCACATTTCATTAGTAAACACTATGTTTATAATAATATTTTATCATGCTTCCATTCAAAATATTAATATCTTTTATATTGATATTATATATCCATTATTTTTTGAGTAATTTATTTTTATAAGATATAAACACATATTAATATTTATTCTATTTCATGGATAAATAAAGATGATGTTATAATGTGAATTTTAAAATATATAAACATCCATAAATTTTGATTATTTTAAAAATTGTATTTGAACAAATTAAACCATACATTTTAAATCTATGGATGGATTATGATCTTGTTCATCAATTTATTTACAATGTAAAACAATAAAAATCAATAATCTAGTTATATGATATTAATATTCATTGTTATATATGGAATAATAATAATATAATTTTTTGTATTCATTCATATTGTATTATTAGTGAATAGAAATTATTTAGGGATGGTTGGAGTAAATAAAATGGTAAAAAAAAATTAATTAAATAAATTTCAGTGATTAAGTTTCTTGATATCCATGAGTGATATATCATAAGATTTAATGATTCAAAACTATATGATAAATAATCTCAATAAACAATGAGATTGTAACAAAAAAACATTACTATGATTAAAACATTTTAATTTAGATCCACCTGAAATATAAATCAATAAATGTATATGAAAATCTCATTAAATTTAAAATGTGTATCAATAAAATAAAATTATGGTTAGAGTATAAAACGCATATAAGAAACAAGTTTCTAATATGGAATTTGTCCCAGAGAAATAAATGTAATATGAGAATCCCTAACATTAGCTCCGAATTACATTACATGTATTGGATCCTCCCAAATAAAAAATATATATTTATTTTAAATGGTTTTATAAAACATTTTCATATATATCATATAATATAAGATTAATATATAACATTTTATCACCGATTTGTTATGTTTTTTGTATTAAAATTAAAATAAGGGTGATATATGCTTCATTTTTCAGGAATTATTTATTACAAATTTTTGATTACTTGTATTTTTATAATAGATACATCATTTAGATAATTTTTATAATTAAATATATATCATATATTTTAATTTTATACTTGATTATAATAATTAAATATATATATACATATATAAATATATATATATTCAACAAACAAATTATGGAGATGGTAGGATGAACGTACACTTGATAAGAATTCTATTTTTATATATATAATGATATAATGCTTAAATATAAATAACCATTATAAAGTAATTATTATAAAAAATATATATAAATATATATATATTAAATATATAATAAAAATCATTTTATACCATTCAAAAAAATAATTAATGAAATGAAAATAACATATCATTGTGGATGTCATAGTCCAAATAAACGTATGTTTGACGTTATCCTTTTCGCACAGTTTATATGGTAAAAAGACACAAATGAATTTATCATTATAGTGGTGTTATTATACTCTAATTATCATAAACAATCATTAGAACCATCATAATATCCATCAATAATACGTGGTGATGATAAATAAATTAAATCACTACGTGAAGATGGTAAGTCATACATACACCCAAGAAAAATTATCACTTCACATTTGATAGAAGGATAATTAATAAATTTATTTTTATAATCATATTAACATTTATGTATATTTATGATAATTAAAATATTATTTTACTATAAAAATAAAATATTTTTATAGGAAGGGAATCAATTATAAATAATGAGTTTAAAAATTTAGATAACCTCTTTTTTGAAATAACTCATTTAGATATCCCCTTTAGGGATATAGGTTGTGTATTTTGGGAAACAATAACATATAGATTATGTCTAGGGGAGTGTAAGAGAGTATTTTTTAGTGTTCAGTAATGATTTATGTTTCTATGTCATTTGATGAATATAAGGGTGGTGTTCCATTTAATAAATGTGGGGTGGGATTCCCTTAGAATTTATTAAAAAATAAAATTAATATAACATAATTTTTATTTCTAATTGGCTCAAAATTTTTATTAATAAATGTTCTCAAAATGATTATATGAAAATAACTCATACAATAATATTTCGAAAAAAATGTTTGACAGTTTTACACGTATCAATTTGTTTTTACCCATTTTTTACCATTTATGAAATTTCTATAATAATAAAAAATTCTCCCATTTAATGAATACTAATTTTACTATTAAATTAATAATGGCCAATAAATTGAAAATTTATGATGGTTATCTATATCGAATTCATCTGGAAGAATATAATATTTTTTATAAATGTAGATTATTTAATATATTAGTAATTATTATAATATATTAAAAATTATATTTTTTTTAGTATTTATATCATTTGACATTAAATACATCATAAAAAATTAAATAAAAATATAATACATAATCACCTATAAATATTTTCTAATATAACATTATATTCAATGGGATATGTTAAATAATTGAAATTATATCACTTCTTTGATTTTATTAAATAATTTTTTTTATCAATGTTGAAAAATATTTTATTAGTATTGTACAACTATTTATCATCATTATATAATATCATCAAATTTCAAATAATATTCTAAAATATGCATAATTTCATTAATATAAATATAGGTTATTTTATTCAATCATATTTTTATTTTTTTATATGGACACATAATAAATATTTAAAACCTAGAGGATGTCATTTTGAAACATTCTTTGCTTTAAATATTTATTTATTCAATTTCATGGACACGTATCCATTCAATAACTCAAATAATACAATAATTTGATAAGGGTAAAATTCCATATGTATAATAATAAATACGGTGACAATTGTGTTCATATTAAATTTTTTATCATGTATTAACTGGATATACCCTTTATTATGTTGTTTAATTAATAGGATTAATATTGATGTTCACCAAATAATGGGAGCTACATGCCAAATTTGAACATAAATATTCATTATATTGAATTTATATTCTAATATATAGTTTCTATAATTGGAAGAAATTAATTTTAAATTTGGAGCACAATACAATAATAAAATGTGTTATTTGGAAAAATAAAATTTTAATCTGGAAACATATTTTTTTGTTATCCCATGAGTTGAAAAATATATTACATTATTGTTAAAAATATTTATTTAAAATATAATATTTATTTCTATATATATTTCATAAAAATAACTAATCGATTTCAGATAATTTGATTTATTATGATAAAAGAACATTGTTGTCATATAAATAGTATTTCAGAGAAGTACATATTTTAAATGAAAATTATTTTCCTTTTTTATCTCATTAATTGATACCTAAAGAATTAATTTATAATTTTTGGACCATATATTTTTGTAATTTAGTTTTTCCAATTAAAACACCCAAACAAAATATATTGGAGGAAACTATAATCTAATAAACTATCCTAGTTAACTTAAACATTTTGTTTCATGTAACATAAGTTATATAAGAAATAAAATTAATTTTAATGTTTTTCCCAATATTTCATGGTTGTAGAAAAAGAATTTTGAAAAAGGGTCCATATGCCCATGTTTTTCCCTTGGACTATAGCAATTTAGTTATGCAATAAAATAGATGTTTTATTGTGGTTACGTAATGATTACTATGAGTTGATAATATAACCATAAATAAAATGTATACTTACTAAAGGATTAATTTTTTTTATGATCATAATTGATGATATAATTACCTAAAAAATTTAAATAGTAATATTAAATTTCATCACATTATAGTGACAAGGGAACTATTTAGAATATAGCCCTCCAGGGAAGGTATATACACTATAATTTCTAAACGATCCCCTTATTATATTTTCTTAGGAAAGTAGTGTCATGATTTTTTTCACCAAATTCATGCCCCAATGAAATTTATTCAATAAATAGAAAATTTCAAAGGAAACAATAGGTGTAATGTAGTTACACAAACTAATAGATTAAAGAGAATCAAGATAATGTTATCAGGATAAACAAGAAAAAAATTTGAGCTTTGTAAGACTTGATCTACAACTAAACCAGTCTTGAATGGGACAATTTCACCTGTTGAGAGAACTGAAACCATGTGCAAAAAACATTCGAGCTATGATGAAGGTATAAAGCCATGCTAATGAAGATTCAATCATCATTATACCGAAAGAACAAAACATCTCTGAAACCAAACAACATGCCATGTCTATCCGAGGGTGTCAATCCATTGAGTAGTCATTGATTTGACGAATACAACATATATAGACTAAAAAATAGTATTTTACGTAGTATTTATGTATGTAATTATAATTATATAGTAGTATAAGAATTATCATGTATATTTTATATGGATTTAATGGACACAATAAAAATGATGAAAATGTATGCTATGTTTAGCAAGTGTGAGTTTGGTAACAAAAACTCATATTCCTTAGGAAAACATCAGAAGTGAGTTAATTTATCATGTACTACTTATTAAATGGTAATAGGCTAATTTAAAAGAACCTCTGTCTTAATTTTAATCCAGATATTTCTAATATTTTCTGAGTACAATAAAATATTTTTGAGAAATTTCACAGATTTTATTAGCATGATAACTATATTTATCAAAAGAGTGTTAAAATAAGGATCAATGGTTGAATGTAGGGAATGGTTTAAGGAGATAAGGAGGAGTATAATTTGTAACCCAAAAATCATACAGATATTTTGTTGAGATTTATTTTTTATTTTTTTTCATGATTAAATTAATAATATAGGTTGTGAAGTCACTAGTAATAATGAATTTATTTCTTAAGAATCATGAAAATTAACGAGTATAATGTCGAACCATCATAAAAATGATCTTTTGTTATAAATATTGATATCCACCTTAATTGTTTCATGGACCACACTATCTTGTTATGTGACAGAGATTTATATAGATGATAACTATCTTATGAATATATACACAAAGAATGAGATCAACACATAACATAAAAGAACGTTGGAGAAAGTCAAGAAAAAAAATCTCTATTAACTACCATCCTAGAAATGTTATAAAGGTAGATGATGCTATTATTAGTAAGTAATCTAATACTCTATCCATGATTAAGATAAATAAATACCATATCTTTTTGGATATGAAATTGGGGGTTCTAAAATTAATAATATTAAAAAATACATCATACCATTCCCATATGATTTACCAACCATCTATGAATGATATGATGATGGATGAACAATTTGATGTTATAGAGATACAAAAGAAGATGGTCATAGATATTTAAGGGAATGTCCATTATTTCCAAATCAATGACAAATGATTCATTATATTCGAGAATATAATTTGTTTTCCTTCACCGCTATAGATACATGATGATAAATTGGATTATAAAAATAAATAATATTTATACATCTATCTAGGATGAACTAAGATGTTTCATGACCATGAAAGGAACCTCTAATGGGAACAATAGAAGAATGATACTTTTTTTACCTCTCAATGTGTTTGTTATGCGAGCATGTTAATAAATCATGACATAATAACAAGTTCATGATGAAACCTTTTCCAATTCTCACATAAAAATGGGAGAAAATAAAAATAGTTATTTTCATTGGTCTCTAAATGGCATCCAAATGATGGAATTTGGAATGGGTTATAGTGGAATGGCCGACCATTCATAGTATCTTCATCAATATTTGGTATGATTTATCTCTTTATTGAATTGCAATTATGAAAGTAATGGTTTTTATGAGGCTACATGGGAATCAAAATTAAATCATATTGGATCATGAGCCAATGATCACCAATAATTTCTACAGAATTGTTCAACATTATTTGGGAATTGAATTGAATTTCATAATGGAAAATCATTAATCAATGGATGGACAATCTGAAAGGAAAATTTGGAAACATGGTGACATGATGACATCATGCTAAAAAGAAATTAATTTTGCATGCGGTAAAAATTTCCCATTATTTTATTTCATGTACAAAATTGACATCATCTCTAATATTCTAATGGATTTATTAGATATCAATATTAGGAGTGATTTATAACTCTTATATGTTAGAATTATTATTTTGAATAGAATAGTCATGGACCTAATTTTTTAAATGAAATGATTTATAAGGTTCAAGACATCCAATGATATATCAAATATTATTAGGTTTGGTAGAAGGCATATACTAAAAACTATTTAAGGGACATAATATTTGATGTTAGAGACCAAAATCTCTTTAAAATATCACAATGTAATAATGTCATTATGTTTATAGCTTGTGTAAATCATATCCCGAGGAATTGTTATCCATTTGAGATTTCAGTCCATATAAGAGAAGTGATATGTCAGCTAAAATATCCATCATAAAGATCCCAATTTCATCATGCATTCCACATATCTCTCTATAAAAAGTGCATAAATGATCCCTCACATGGAATGAATACTTATGTGGTGCAATATGTGCATTACCTCTATAATAAGGAGATTCCCTTGATGTTCTTAGACTATAAAGACAAAATTATATTAAATAATAAAACTCTCCTTGTAATATTGTTATGGATGAAACACAAATATGAAGAGGCAACATCGAAACCTAAGGAAAGAATGAAATATATGTACCCTAATATATTCCTGGATAAAATTTTTATTAGAAACATTTGGGATTTAATTTATAAACATCTATTGAATATAGTGACCAGAACATTCTAAAATATTTTTTTAATTATTATGTATTATATTATATTAATACATACATAAGACACATAGACATCCAATTTTTTTTTCAATAATGAATATTATTATATTCCTCAATTAATAAACTGATGAATATTCCAAATATTATAATAGGATTGAAAAAAGAAATTATAAAAAATATAATGGGAAAATTTGAATCGTCATGATACAGTAGAATCATTTCCCCCACAAACAAAACTATTGAAAATATATACAATATTTTTTATCAAATCGATGTTATAGAAAAGTAAAATATAATAAATTAGGATTAATTGTAGAAAATAATTTATTATAGGGTGATGGGGTATTTATAGGATGTTATATAACCATTGGAATAATAAAATGGCCATTGGAATAATAACATGACTATAATGAATAGAAAATTGACATATTGGATTATTGACCTAACCATGGGAAGTGATATTTCACATTAAAATAATAAAGTAAAATAAAAATAAAATATTAAATATTAAATTTCTAAAAATATAATTATTTTCAGGTCATATAATAAATAACAAGAGTACGAAACAAATTAAATTATAATAATTTTTTAATAAATTGTATTAAAATATATTTTATAAAAATGATAATTTATATATTGATAATTAAGACTACCTATGAAGGAAATATAAATTAATATAATTTTTATTACTTTTATAATAAAAATGTGAATTTCCCATGGTTAAATTTTTGATGAAATTATATAAAACATCAATTTTTTAATTAAAGAGTAAAAACACTATTTCTTAAATACCACTTTTTTCATTATATAATAATTTTATAATAATGACTCAATAAATTATAAATTAGTAATAAAGACCCAAGGTAAATTTAAAAACATAGTTGGGTCATTTTAAAGAAAAATTATTATTTCCAACACTAAAATGTATATTCAAATTTATAAATGTCAAAAGTGTCACTTAAAACATTTTTTAATAATTTTGATCTTATTAAAGTAATAAATAAAAATAATAAAAGAAATAAATTTACCCTAATAAATTTATATTATTCAAATATATATAAATTTTTCATTTTATATATTATATAATTTCTTATCATGGATGTTATGCATAATTCAATACTTTTACCAAAAAAAATAATCCTTCAACATGTATAGATAACCCCACATCCCTCCTTTTAATAAGTACAATTGTTCCACATATGAATGAAAATTATATTATCAAATAATATATTTCAACACCTGTATAATCCTTATTTATGTATTTACGTAATCAAACAACAACATTTAAAATATTTTAATGCTATAGAAAATACGAAAATCTAAGAAGAGGGATGTTTTACATCAGTATTTCATCTCATAATACTATTATCATATTACTTTTATCTATTCCATTCAAACCCAAATATTATAAGATTAATTAAGTTATACATTATCATAATATTAAGTTATTTTAACTTTTTTATATGACTATATTTTAATCATATTTATATTTTATTCTTTTATTTCATCCTTCTTTAACTATTTCACATCATGAATTGGTTATCCATAGATGGGGAAAGATAACATCTCTTATAAATAACACCTTAATTGATTAAAATCATGAATTTTATATTAATATATATTTATTTACTTGTATTTTATTTTTATAAATAAAATTATTCTTATATAAATTGTACCTTGAAAGAAATTTGAAATTGAAACAGGTCTGGATATTTTTTGGAAAATATGATATAAAAAACATTCAAAATATACTATGGGAATAATGTATAACAATATAACAATTAAAATTGTCACATCAATGTCCATTATTTAAGGTAATTATTTCCCTTTTATTATTTTCATAAAATTCCCATTTGTTTCACCTAGAACCCCTTGAATTTGGATGTTTTTCGACTTGTTTTGTGTGTCCATAATGGGCCACATATTTTGACTGCACGGTTTACTAAACTATACAGACAAACTGTGCAAAAACTATAGGTCCTTAGAAAATATTTTCAATATCAAACTTTTACATTTAATAATAAAATGAAATTGGATAATCTAATCCCCATTTTATTCCTTTCATCCATGTATGACCTCTGTGATATCTCGACCTCCATTGAAACACAATTTTAATGGAGGATATGGTAGAGAAACATCAATGATGATCAATTAAGTGATATTCCTTTGGTGCTTCTTCCAATCCCATTATATTTCATCCAATTTTTTGGAAGCTCCAAATGTCCAGTATCTTGGTCATCATACCAAGGATTTTCTTTGTCAAATATTGTGGTAGTAGGTTCATTTTCACTCACTTATTGTGAGATAGTGGGGTTATTGGTATATTGGATAAGGATTTGAAGGGTTTGAACCAGTTGGTAGATGATTCCATTTGTAAGAATTTTATTATGATATATCATGCTAGAATAAAATTTTTATCTTGTTCTTCTTTTATTGTATATGATGAGATAACAATTTTGGAAGTATTTTTCATGCGGTTCCTTGGTAAGTGGCATTTTTTTGTGAAAAAATCGGTTTTTCATTTGTATTGTAGGTTGTTCCATTGGAGATGCTTTATACATCGTTTAATAGTTTTATTAAAATGTTATTGTACTTCTAATTATGGTTTTCTGTAATATTGGTATGAATTTTTTTTAAATATGGGGTTTTAAATGGATTTTATGTGCAATGTTTTGTTATACAATGTGAAATTGGTTAATGGATATTCTATGTGTTTATTTGAGTTATACGAATATGGAAATTCATATTTGGGTACTATTTTGAGTGTATATGGCCATAACTTGTATTTTTATATATAAATGACATTTTATACCACGTTCAACATGTTTGAGAACAATAAGGGGAAAATCGGTATCTAGCTCCACAAATATGTACTAGTATGCTTGTGATCCGGATTGAAATTTTCCCTATTTTACAAACCACGTTTGATGTTGACAATACTAAAAAATATAATTATGTTGACTGGTGACCTGAAGGTTATGTCTATGTTCCATCCTAGTTTCTCACTCATGAGAACCGATATTTGGCGTGGTTACTTTTACACTGAGATATGAGGTGCCTCGGGCCCATAACTAGCTAGTTAATAGGGGTGTTCCCATAACTAGTTCTCGTTGAAGATTTGGTATTTACAATTTATATATGGACTATAAGACATGAAAATTCAAACATGTTCCATTTAAATATATACATTCTTTAATGTTATCCCTTGAAAACTACTTTCTATTAAATGATTCACTTTAGAAATTGTTGTTAGAATTTATTATTTATAAATTGAAGATTTTTTTTATTTTATAATGGTTGTCATGAAGAATATTTGGGAAAGATCTTATTTGGGTTAGTCTTAAAACCTACATACACTTTTTTTTATGTATAATGGATCATGTTTGACATAGGTAAGGTCAGGGTCCTTAGAGAAAATAGTTCATGATGATAGTTTACTTTCATATTGTGTTGTTGTGGATATGGATCATAGGTGGTGGCCCAGGGATGTGTGGTGGTTCATGTAATGTTTTTCTAATACATTTGTGGTTTTTGACCTCTTGTGACATGTTCAGAACCGTGATATAACTTCTGACTTTTATTTAAGGATTACATGGCTGGTAATTTTCAGATTCAGTTAATTTAATGTTATTGGATATTTTTTGCAACCTAACTTGGGAAAACGATTACCAAAACATTTTTTATCATACGATGGAACTTATTCCAGACTGTGGGGACAGGTAATTCCCTTTAGGCCTTGTGACAGACCGGGTCGGGAGTTGGTTTTAATGTCAACCAGATTCAATTCAGGACAAATGGGTTTCAGAGTCAGGTTAATCATTATGGGTAATGTCAGTATTCTGGGATTATTATTATTTGAAAATAGCAAGGAAATTTGGGGTTCAAATATTTGGTTACGGGTCCAGTTCCTAGCCAGTACGTCTTAGGAAAAACCATGAGTAACTACGTGATTTTGGGATAATGTGTTTGACTTATTTTCCAAATGTGATGTGTGGCTTGCATACAGAACATATCCCTATAGTGGGAGTGAATTGGTTTTTAATTTTAGTATTTTGATCTATTTGAGATATTTATATTTGATCTAATTGAATAAATTTTTCATATTTTTTGAACTGATAATTTGTTTTGTGACAGTTACCTTGTGTGCAACATGCATCTCCAGAAAGCTCTCATACATCCATGGGAGGATGTCAGAGAGATTTATGCTACATCGACCGATCAATGAATGGTAGAAGTTCTTCTCTATAAAGTTCAAGACCAAGTATAGGGAGTAACTCTAGCTCATACTTCATTTATAGAGTAATATTTTGGTCCTATTAATGAAAAATCATAGGATTTTATGAAGCACAAGACTCCTACTTTTCAATGTAGCACAGAATCCCAAAATGTAGTGGAGTAAGTTGAGAAGATCAATCACAATTGTGTGTTTCATGACACACCAAATGAAGTCAGGGTGAATTTTTCTTCATTTGGGTTAGAGGGTCCTAGCTGTAGGTGTTACAAATTAGTGCTTTAATCTAGGAAGCATGAAAAAAATATATGGAAGGACTTCAATGATACATTCAACGAATAGTATAACCCCAAATTATTGGTATATACTAGATCGTGGGAGTTTGTGGAACTAGTTCATGGGTATCTTCTAATGAAGGAGTATGAAATCCAATTTGCAGTTCTAGTAATATATTCCCTAAAAATATTCTCCAATGAGATGATGAAGGCTTACAATGTTGAGAGGGTTTTGAGGCCATAGATATATTCATAGGTCTTATATTTAAATTTGAATACTTACACAGGGGTGTTTGATATAACTGGTATGGTGGAGATTGAATGAAAGTGGTGGTCTTGTTTCTCTCGAGTAATATTAAGGATAGGTAGGGATAATTATTCTGAATAGAAAACTAATTATGTATAGTAGGGGATGAAGGGAGGTGGTAGTTCAAGAAAATCTTCATGGAAGATTTATTTTGTGGATTCTGATGCGAGGTACATTGTGTATGAATAGTGTGGGAGTCTAGGTCAAATCTAAGCAGCATGCACATCACTGTCGAATCCCATATTTCAGTGTGGAGTTAGGGGACACATGTAGCAATTTTGCAGGATAGCACGCCCACTATATTGTGGGAAAAGATTAGTGGCCTCTAAGGGAGTTCTAGCTTAGTTAGACCTATCAAGGTTGATGTTTTCTCATTTTGGTAGCCTTGGTGGCATGGACAAATCACCTTCTTGGTAGATCCAATTCAGGGTAGATCCATAGGAAAGAGATTGTTCTAGGGCTGAGGGTATGCATATATAGGTTTTATAGAAGGCACCAGTGTGATCAGATGTGGATCCTTAAATAGTTTGAGGAAATTTCTTGATTGCATCTTTTATAAATTCTCTTCTTTTTGATACTGGTGATTCTATTTCGTTTATATCTACCCATTCTATGAGTACATTGATGTTTCCAAGTGATTTTTTATCTTTTTTAATGGAAATGGTCGCATTTTCTTGGTAAAAAGAAGAAACAATTTCTCAAATGAAAATTGTGTGCACATATCATGTCTAGGGTTGAGTTGGAGTGGGACCTCATGGTCTGAGATATAGAACATTTGAAGGAATCCTTGTCATGGATTGGATGAGGATCTTTGAGGTGTATATCGATATCTATAGGCGATGGGTGAATTTCCTAGCACCATGTGGTGGCCATCCAGTTTCTCGGGGGGAATGGGATCTTAGTCAGGTCGTTTGGGACCACCCCTCCTATAGCTATGTAATCATATGTTTCAATTATCATCAACCATGCTAGAGGAATATGCTCTTACACATTAGGGTGTGTTACCTCGTGTAGTGGATGAGTTCCCAATGGTATTTGTAGATGATATTTATGGCTTTCCCCCAGAGTAGGATGTCGATTTCTTGATTGATTTTTTGATAGGAACTCAAATAATATATCTTCCCCCAGATTTTTATGGCCCCACTAAGATGATGGAATAAAATATACAGTTGGACGATTTGGAATGTATAGGATTAATTCACCCAAACATCTCTCCTTAGACCCTCTTATCCTTTTTTAAAAGAAGGTTGACAGATCCCTCCAGTTGTGTATTGACTACCGAAATCTGAACAAGGTAATCATCAAGAAAAAATATCATATTCCCCAAATAAAAGAAATTTTTTATATATTTAATGTTTATATGTGCTTTTCTATCATAGAAATGCATTTAGGTTACCACCATATCAGGGTGAATGATGCAGATATCTTGAAGACATTGTTCTAAGAAATTTGCGAACACATTGAGGACTAGGTCATGCCTTTCGTGTTGACAACACTACTACAATTTTTATGGAACTCATGAATAGATTGTTCCAATACTATATAGACATCATCTTGATGATATTCATTGATGAAATCTTGGATTAATATGAATCTAAGGAGTAGCATAAGCATCAATTGAGAATTATTTTGGGCACCTTGTGGGGTCATTAACATTAAGTGATGTTGTATAATGGATCATTCATTATTAGTGAAATGATGTTTCTAGGGAATGTGATCTAGAAGCACGGGGTTTCGGTGGCCCTCAAGAAGATTTTTGAAGTGATGTAATGTGAGTATCCAATGTACGTTTTCAAGATCATGAGTTTCCATGTCCTAGAAGATTATTATAGCCGGGTTTTTCAGGATTTCTCCCAGCTTACTTTGCCCATGACTGTGCTCACTCAGAAAGGGATGATGTTTGTATGTGTCCAAGAATGTCAAGAATTCTTTGAGGATTTAAATGGAATTTCATTAAACCCCATGTTTTCATCATTCTAGTGTCTATAAAGGGATATATAATGTATTATTACACTTCAGTTATGCGTTTCAAGTGTGTGTTTATGCTGGGTGACCTGGTGGTGGCATGTGACTCTCTCCAAATATAACCACATGTAAATAATTACCTACCCCACAGATTAGAGTTGTTATTGTTGATCCATTATTTTATGGCTTGGTTCCAATGCCTATTTCGGTATAATTTTCTGGTCTAATCTAATCACAAGACCCAAGCCAACATTTTCTCTCAAAATGATCATAATATGATACATCAAAATTGGATCGAGTATCTCATGGGGTTCGACATTGGAATTTTATATACCCTAGACTATGATATTGTGGTGGATAATTCATTGGTCATGAGATTACTAGATTCAAATATGAGGAACTCTCGTGATGAGTGGACTCTGATGGGGATCCTTTGTGAGATACACATATAGACCAAAGGGCACACTGAAGGTGTGTTATTTGTGACCATTCCATTGAATTTGGCTTTTTTAGTGTTAATTGACTATGAGAAACTAGTTGACGAACTATGTTAGCAGTCGATGGAGTTTCTTCTTAATGGGGAGACGTCTCCTGATTAGTCTTCATCCCCAAAGGGTTTCTTGGGATTCAAGGCCTATGTATTGGTTTTATTATCTCTGAAGAAGGTGGTGATAAAGGATAGCCACTAGTCCTAGTTGACCATCTATCATGGAGAAACAAAAATGTACTATGATGTTTTTATGTAGGTCTGGTGGCCAGGTATGAGAATCGAAATATTGGACATCACATCAAGATACTATATATGTAGTTAGGTAAAATAAGAGAATCAATAACCCTTTTCTTTTCCAAAGATGTTACCCTTTACTACCTAGAACTGGGTCGGGTCTCCATGGAATTCATTGTTGGCATACCTCATACTGATTAGGATATAAATTCCATATTTCTATTAATCGATCATATGACCAAATCATCTGATTTAAATCTGATCATAAATATAGCTAAAGTGGATTAGTAGGGCCGATTTTATCTTCAAGAGGTTGTAAGGCTACATGGTATATCATCGGCAGTTGTCTAGGATAGAGACCAATGTTTCAATTCTCTATTTCGGGAAGACCTTCAAAAGTATTTGGGGTCTAAAATTAATATAAGAACTACATACCATGCTCAAACAGATGGTCTCATAGATCAGGTGAACCAAATATTAGATAATATGCTTCATGCATGTGTTTTTGACTTTTGAGGATCCATGGTTAGTAATTTGGGATTGGATGAGTTCCCTTAAAAAGGTTTCTAAAACTCTATTCTTAATAATCCGTTTGATACACTCTATTGTTTTACTTGTCAGTCCATGCTCTATTAGGCTGAGGTAGGGGAGACCTAATTGTTGTGGCTATGACTTATGCAAGAGGCATCTAAGATGGTCAACTAGATCAGATATTAGACATTGACAGCACGTGGTTATAAATAATCCTATGATTATTACTGGCATAAAAAAGCATAAGTTTTCTAGGGGTGATAGGGTATTCTTCAATGTGATCCCTCGTTTGGGTCATCATCATTTATGAAATTAGGGCCAGCTAACACTAAGATATATCAGAAAATTTGAGATTCCCAAATAGATTGGAATGGCGGGATAAAATTTTACTTTTTCGTCTTAGTTGAAATCAATTCATGATTTAGTCCATTTATCCCAGTTGATGAAGTAAATTCTAGATCATCCTCATGTGTCGAATATGGAGGAGTTGGAGATAGTGCCTGATTTTTCTGTTTTTAGCAGTCGGTGTGAATATTTGATTCCCACGAGAATGTATATTTGGTAATGTCTATTCCATTTTATTGGGTCCTTTTGTAGAATTGGAAAAATATAATTGAAACATGGGAGTATATGATTTTTTTAGTTAAATTGTACACAGTCTTGTTTTCATGTCAAGGTTTAGGTAGAATTTTGGAGGACGAAATACAGTTATGGTGGAGAGAATTTCCACATCCATGTTCACCATTTAAGGTACCTTTTTCTATTATATGCTTGGCATAATTTTCCCCATTGTTTTCCTGTATAACCCCTTTACTATAGAAATTTTTGACATGTTTTTTTAGGCCAAAATGGTTCACAAGTTTTGACTGCACTGTTTAATAAACCGTGCGGATAAACAGTCAACAACCTCTAGGTCATTAAAAATTCTATTGAAATACAAACTTTTTTTCTTCCATAATTATACCAAATCCTCTTATTTCTACCCCATTTTGTTCTAATAATCCATTTAGAACCACCATGATCTCTCAACCTCCCCTTGAACTCAATTTTGAAGGGGCGTTCTGTGGAAATGCTTTAGGGATTCTGATGTTAGTCATTTCCCTTACTTTTTCCTTCCAATTCATTAGGATTTCGTGCACTTTTCGTGAAGCTCCAAATTAAAAAAAAATTGGTATTCATACGTTGGGTTTTTTATTTATGGGACAATTATTGTTTTTAAGGTCCATTTTCACTCCCTTGTGGTGTTCAGGTGGAGCGATTGAAGTTTCACGAATATATTTGAGAGTTTTGTCACATTTGGTATGTGATTACTTATGTAAGAATTATTGAATGAGTTTGTAAAATAGAAACATATTTTAGGAATTTTATTATTTTATTGGTTTTGGTGTGAAAAAAAAATTGTAGAATATTTTTAGTCGTCGATTTTAAGTGGCATATTTGTCTGAAAATCAGAGGTTTTTCATGTGAAATCGATGTTGTAAAAATTGGGTTAAATTTAATACTTAATGGAATGGTTTTATTAAAAAATTTAGGGCTTCCATTTCTAATTTTGTGAAATATTGCTATGAATATGTTTTTAAAAGAGGTATTTAAAATTTATTTTATGTGCAATGATTTTTTATACATTGTGAAATTGTTTTTTTCAAATTCATTTAGTTTATTTGAGTTATATGAATAGTGAAATTTATATTTAGCTACTGTTTTGAGCATGTATGAAAATAAAAATATTTTTATGTATAAATGACATATTATATGATGTGGAACTTGTTTGATAATAAAGAGGGAATCTCGGATATCTAGGTTGGGGACTTGTACTTGTATACTAGTGATCCGAAGTGGTTTTGTCCATGTATCACATAACATGTTTTATGTTAAAAAAACTAAAAAAAATAACAACGATTATGATTGGGGAACACTAGGTTATGTGATGTTTCCCTACTAGTGGATCATTCATGAGTACATATATATTTTATGTTTACTTTACACTGATATACGAGGTACCAAGGGCCCACATCTAGCTAGTGCCTATGGGTGTTCTCATGACTAGTGCACTTTGACTATTTGGTATGTATCATTGGTTTATAGAGTGTAAGACTAGAAAATTAAGTAGCATAATTGTCTTTTTTTAAATTTATTAACTCTTTGTTGTTAACCATTGACATCTATTTTCCATTAAAAGTGGCACTTTAGAACTTTTTCCTACCATTTCTATTGTATAAGAACATGAATGACTTTTATCCTATAATGATTTTCACATGGAATATTTGGGTGGTTTTCTATTAGGCATTGAATCACACCCTACATACACCTTTGGGTATGAGTAGACTTGATCATGTTTAACATAGTAAAGGGAATGTTCATTAGAGAGGGTGGTTCGGGTTTTTATATGATGTCTATGGTATGGTGTTATGGAGACGACTTTTGGGTGATAACACCTTTTCGGGTGGGGTCCTTGGCTTTTTTTCATATAATTTTGTAGTTTTCGACCTTTTGTGTCATGTTTAAAACAATGTATTAATTTTTGGATTTAATATAAGGATTTGTTTTGTTAGTATTTTTCAGATTCAATTAATTTATTGTTATTTGTTATTTTATGTATCATAACTCGGGTAATCTAATCTCATACCATTGTTTATCATACCCAGGAAATTGGGCCAACCCGTAGGTATAGGGATCACCATTTGGGAATTTTTATAGACCATGCCGGGTACAATTTTTAATGTTGAGCATATTTTTTTCATTGTAATAAGTATTAAATTTTGAAAAAAAAATTAGAATTTATATTCTACATTAATGTTCTAATAATCCTATGTTCATTATATTTAGGGGGTAAAAGATATAAAGAAAACCATGATATATGTTTGGAGAAATCTCAATCCCAAATCCTTCTTTTGGGTATTAATTTATTTATAATTTTTTTCTACTTAAGTTATTTCCCTAATATGTTTAAATATTATTATTTCCCTTTAAAATATAATAGTCTTTTTTATCAAAAATGTTATCTAATAAAATTGGATATTTTTTCACAAACTAATTTTTCTAAAATTATCAATCTTACTCCTCTTGAATGAATCCATATTAATGAAAATTGATATATTGTACCAATACCTAATCATATTTATTTATTGGTAATGGAAATTTTTATTCATGAATGTGTTCCTTTTGAATCCTTTATTACAACCATGTCTATCCATGGGTACAATTGTTATATTATCTCTTCCCATGTGAAAATCATTACTATTATTTTTTATGAGGTGGCTGGTAGGCAAATAATTATCTATCCCACTAATGAATTTAGTAATAAAATAAATATCCTGATTTTTTATTTATTAAGTTTTAACATTAATATATATTTTTCACTATCTTGATTTAAGTATTCATGCATATATGGTACGAATGAACTCTATTTTTTATTCAATATAAATTATTTAATAATGCTTCACTGTTATTTATATTCCGCATTTCATGTATTATAAAATGATTACCTCATCATAAGGTTTATGCTCCAGTTTTTTATATGGACTATATTTTTTTTCTCAGCAATGTAAAATTGATTCAAGTTGAATAATCCATATAAGGTATTATTCCACTATCATGGATTTTAGCACAAAACATTCACTAATATATAACACCAGTAAACAAATGTACTATGGAGAACAGGATAAATTTTATAAATAAAATGATAAATAATTTAAATTCAATTAATTATTTTGGTATAAGTGAGGTATTAAAATTTTTTTACAAAATATTATAATCTATTTAATCAATGAATCTATAGCTAATATGTTACTAATCATTAAAATAATGGAGTTATTCATGTATGAAAATTTATGGTCACTGTTGCATCAGTTCATGGGATCACTGGTATGATCCGTTTAACTATATATATTTCTTTTAGATATATAATTCTCTTTATGGAATCCCTAAAAATGTGTTCTAATTCATAGATCATTATTTGAGTGTATATTTGGAAATAAATTTCATAGGGATAAATTATAGGAGAGTTAAATGACCACAAATCTACGTGATCATGGTGTTCATATTTATTGTGATCATGTTGAAGGTAATTTTTTTATATCCCTTTAAAATATTTATAGAACTATAAGGATTTGTTTTTAAAATATCTTCATTTTTTTAAAATTTAAAATTTTTGGAAATTTCTTTTTTTAAACCCCTTGTAGTGTATCTATGAAACTATTGAATAGAAAATCACAATATATTTGATAAAATTAATAAATAATGTTTTCATTTTCAAATAATTATTTGGTGTCAGTAAATTCAATTTATCTGGGTGAATGATTTTGTGATACATATTGGGGCACTAGTTGATCAGACTCGATCCAAGGTATACTGAATTAGACCATGAAGTAATAATTTATTTAGATGGATGAGTATTAGTTATAAAAGTATAATTTTTAGTGGAAATATTATATGTTACCCATTAGAATGGAGCTTTCATGGGGTGTGTTTTTTGATCATGTGAGACCTACATGATGTGGTGTTTTTCACTATATTTGTATTGAAGCATTTTTAATTATTTTGATATATAATGTTAATATATTTAAATATCTATTCAGTACTGACTCATACTAATGTTCTCTATGTTTATAATAATTCTTAATTATTTCCTAAATGGTTTATAAATGAGACCTTTTACATTTCCCTTGGTGAGTAAACGTACATAGTTTACGATGCTTGAGTTTAGTGTAGGGGTTCATAATTCTCTAGTTCATAATCATTATTCTACCGAAACGCTATATGATTTTTTTTATATGGTAAATTTTATTACAATGTAGTTATCCCCAATTCAATATTTTTTCTTCTTCATCTATATGTTTTTTTGGTTTTTTATATTTATAGGAGTATATTTTACAATTGTGACCATGAATAGATTTATTTTCATCCATTTGTATTTCATTTGGTGTTATATCTTTTTTTATTTATATACACTCGGTTTTATATTACATGATTTATTATGTGTGTAATGAAACATGATTCTCAATTATTGGGTATTTTGTTGGGAATATTTTTTATGTATTTGGATTTTGGGGGACATCACCAAAAGTTAGCAGAATTGAGGTCCTGACAGGATAATATGTCAAGTCATGATATTATAATACGATATATAAACATTAGCGAGCAATGACGGATTGAATTCCTTAACTAAAAAAGGACTTATATAATACAATAATATAAACTAAATATCAAATTAAATTGAGATATGTTTTTTACATCATATTACAACATTTTACCTTATTTTTATTGTTATGAATTTTAATTATTTTTTATGAATAATATAAGATAAATTCCTTGACATAATTTAAAAATAAAAAATTTAAAATATTAATAACATTATATATAATAAGTTTTTTTGATATAAAGAAAATAAATTTTTAATTTATTAATAATATTAATTGGAATGAATAATATTTACTGATGGTTTATATTTTAAAAATATGTTATCATAATATATTTTATTATTAATTACTAATTTATTGAGTGCTAAACTATTTGTTCATATATTAAATCAATTAATCTTATGGGTTTTTTTATAAAAAATTTTCTTATTATTTTTTATGAAAATATTAAAAAAACAATTAGAAAAACAATTCAAAAAATAATTATAGTCATTGATTTTTTTATGTAATTTATATTTGATTAGAATTTATTGTTTTTCTATTAACAAGTCATTTTTTTCAACCATTGGTATTTCAATTTTTCAACTAGTTTTATATACATATGATATAAATCATTAATAATAATAATAATATGTGATGAATAATAATAAACATTCTCATGATAATATAATTTAAGTAATTATTTACTTTTTAGGTCCTTCAAAAATTAATTATTATCTATAAATGAAGTTTTTAAATTTTTATAATACCATTAATGATTAAAAACATAAAAATACACATTGGGTTTACTATTGTCCTGCAACCATATGTCAAAAGTCAAAATATCCAATGAATCTATACAGAATAACAATATAACCAATTTTAGTATATATATATATATATATTTATGTTATTATATATAGCATTTCATACCCTCCTAAAATAATTAATGACATTCTAAATGATGTTTTTCAATTTTTTAGGATTATTGGATTTTATTAATATAATCAACCGTATGATATTTATTGAATATCACATTGGGAATAATTTTGAAAATGATTCATTTTTATTTACCTACACTTTGAATCATTGGGTAATTTTGATTTTTTACAATTATATTTCATTTATGTTTTTTCATTTATTATTATAATATTATAAAATAATAATGTTGGGCTTTGATCATTTCAGTTTAATTTCACACATTTCATATGTTATTGAGTACACTATATTTATTTAAAAGGGAAATTATACTAAATTAGCATGTAGTTACAAAAAGAGGGATTCTATTAAATAATTCTCAATAATAGATCTATATAGGGGGGTCTCAAGAAGAAGATTATTCATTTTTTTCATCAAATAGAATGTTATTTATATCACTCTTGTTTGATTGTTGGAGATAGTAGTATTCAAGATTTAAACTAGAGTTATAGACTATTGTGTTGCTCATTTAGAGGTAATGATTGTCATATATTTCAATTCCATGGAATTTTCTATGGCCATAATAAATTATCGTAGAAACATCTAGAACATCCCATACATTAACTACCTTTATAAAAACATCACTAATAAGGAAACTAATTATCCCTTAAAACATATGGGTGATAGATAATATAGAGGAATAATTATGGTTTCCTTCTTACACAAGAACATAAGGATGAACATAGTTGTGGGGGAGGTCATTATCTAGGTCAGAATGTAATGGCCTATGGGGATAGTTATCTGGATCGCATAGAATTGTATGTAATAAGTGGCCTAATGATAATATGAAATAACGTATCCCGATATTCTACCATAACATATGAATTTATTTATTATAGAGATTCTATATTATCCATATAAACTATTATTGTACATTTTTGTGGTTATAATGAATAAATGATTCCAATTATATTTATATTTTATGTTATAGTCTATGGAAAATCCAATATACATGATTGTTTATGGGATTGGTAGATAATAATTGGTTTTCATCAGTCATTGTGGTATTTCACCAAAATTACATATAAAACCACAAAAATCACATATTTGTTTTGGATTAATTATATTTTATACGCGCAGTTATCTATTTCATTAAGAGTTCAATATCCTTATTTTATATGGAAGGAATGTTTATGGTGTCTGTTAGAAATAATGGTCAAAATGTGTTTTGTATATCCTGAGAACCTAATTTTCCTTTACAATATGAGATTTTATATAGTTTGGGGTATAATGTATCAAAAATATTCTGTAATGTTTTTGTTTAGTTTTTTAATGTAATCACTAATGTGGATTCGATATGGCCCACATGTTATAAAATATTCTTTTGTTATAAAGATTCAAAACATGATATCCCAAATTTCAATGATTCTTATTTTATAAATCACATCAAGAAAAAATATTTTAGGACTCAAATAATTTTTTTTATAATGATGGGTTTATTTTAGACCACTATGTCACCTTTTGTTTCACTATTGATATATAATACGAAGTGGGATGTTTACATTGTGGTATACATTATATAATGGTATTTCAACATGGTAACAATGACGAAGCACCAACCCCCATTAAAGATAAATGTTATCTTATATTTATTGAAGGGTTAATTTTTTTTTGAATTCCTAACTTGTTTGTTAGATTTCAATAAATGAGGGAGGGGTGGAATATATCATGAAAAAATAATTTTCATTTCATTATGTGAACTACATGTTCATGGTTATATAGTTTGGAATCATAAATATTCTTGGTTTTTTCAATGGAATGACAATGTATTTGTTTTATGAGTACATTAATGAGTATGTGTTAGTGTAAATTGAGTAAATACTTGTTTACACTATGTCATTGAAGGGTCATGTTGAGAACAAAAGCATAATTCCTTAGGGGAATTGGGAGAGTTATTATATTTGGACGATATATAAGTATATGTTTTGGACATGTGATGTGTATCTCCTTGGTTATTTGGTTTCTCAATGAGAATTATTGGTGGATCATATTGATTTGGAATATTTTTAATCAATAACCTCAAAATAAGTCAAAAGTATCTATAGTTTGTATGGAAACGTGAACTATTATTTTTTAATCATGTTTGATTTCTCTTTTATTATGTCACCTCTAAAATCCTTGACCACAAAAGATCAATCATTCATATATATAGATTTATTTCGGTAAGATATTGACTATCATTAATGTTATTGATAGGTGATTTTGTCCGTTGGTTTTTTAGATGAGGTATCTCTTCATGGTTTTTATTGTGATTCTTTACATTCTGGGTTTTGATTCATATTAATGTTAAATGGGGATATAATATCATATGTGTCTTGGTAATGATTTATCATGTACAAAACAATTTTACCCATTCTATTATGAATGTAATAGTTGTGATTTCTATGATGATGTAGTGTAATTATATCATTGGTAATTGGTTATTAATCTTCTCATATGGTAAAATATTAATGTAAATCCCTTCAGAGTGTTATAATTTTTTTTAAAAATTATATAACCATTATCTACATAATTATAAAAAACATATTAGATTCTTATATATATCATTAAATTCATTCCTAATACCATTCTCCATATTGTTACAAATTTATATCATATTTTTATGATGTTTTTTCTTTATATTTTATTCATTAATGGTATGTTCGTCGTGGTAGATTATGGTGATGTGAATTTTTTCCATGAAATATTTTATCTACCAAGGGTTTCATTCTTAATTTAATATTACATATTATGGTACATTTATTATAAATATAATTTCATTCATTTATTATTATAAAATTTTATAATAATTTGTTGAGGAAATATAAATTTTAGTTCAGTGTCACATGCAGCATATAATATCAAGTAAACTATATTTATAAAAATGGGAATACATACAAAAATCTTGTTTTGTAACATAATGATAGATGAAATAAAATAAATCAATGGATTAGAGAAAGAGAAGGTGTATCTCATGGATTAGATAAGTAAAGAATTGGAAAAATATAGATTATGTCAAAACTCTATCATTGTATCCATATATATGGTATTTCTTAAGATTCTATCAAGGGTTCTTTGCTAGTTTGTTTTCTGTAGAGCCCATCAATAGATTTACCATTGAGAGGGTATACGTGAATCAGTATGTTCTTATTACAAAATAAATTTTTATAAAATTAATCCACTTTAAATTTTTATGGTTATCGATTCACTAAATACAACCTATCAATATCACATTGGGTGTAGTTGTAATAATGAATAAGGAAATATATAATCTTTATAGTGTTCAGAAGAAGGCCTACTTCTTTCCAGAACTAGTTTTACCTTGGACTACAGATTATTCACTAAAAAACTACTGCAATTATAAAATTTATATCTAATAGAATATATATTCACTGTCTAAAATCATGGTACTTGGTTTCGTTTCGGTCAAACTAAAAGACATAAAGTAATTTCAACAATGAATGGATAACATACATTAATATTCCTAAAATAATTATAATCCTTTTCCTCATATATTCACATATAGTGCTTCATTGAATCCATGAAATAACCTAAAGACATCACAATTTACCAAGGATTGATCCGTTGAATGATGGCCAGTTGATCATACTCGGTGATCTAGTAGGATTGGACATGCTTTTTTACCTATTCGTGTACCATCAAATACCACTAGTATGTTCTATTGGCCTTGATAAAATAATTATTCTCACGTATAAAAGATTATTTTATATGGATAGGCTAGGAATGGGTTGTTCTTCCTTATTTAGATAATGTTCAAGGCATAATTAGATATGTAAAGATAATGAAACTTGATTATATATATTTTATTCATAATAAAAAATATATAACCCATTTAAAATTCTTTATCAACAACTCAAATTATGTTTTAAAATAATAATTTCTAAAATAATTTCATTATTCATGTGAAACTCATCGAAAAACCTTGTACACATATTTTTTATTCCCTTGTTATTTTATGTAATGTTGTTTTTATTACATTTTTTCACTACTATTTCTCATATTCTAATTTCAAATTATTATACATATTTGAATTTTGTCTCAAAAATCATATTAATTGTCAATATATTGACAGAAGTGTGTATTCACCACCCATCATCATGGAAATCATTCTCTCCAATAGAATGCATCCTAGTATCCTATTACGAATATAGCACCATGTCTCCACGTGTGAATGAAATTTTCATCATGAATTAGTAAGAAAACACTATACCCTTATCTCCACTGCATAACACAGTATCAGGCATATTGCTTTATGGTTTATATATGGTCATGAAAACTAGGGAGGTTACGCAAATGAGTATCATAAAATCTCAAATAGAATCAGAGATCCGGTTAATCTTAATGAATTTTGAGTGTGCTTTTAACATATTCTCTTTGCATTAAGTCATATTCTCTAATATTAATAAATACAATGATGAGAGTGTATAGTTTAAACAAAAATATTTACATGATGTTATTTCTTATTTAAAACATGAGAACATTCAAATATTAATTAAAACATCCCATCTATAGTTAATTTTTTTTATAGGAGGATTCCATGATGACTACCTCAATGAATAATTTATTTTCAAGGGTATATTAAAATTCATAAAATTGATTCATGCAACAAATGATAATAGTATAACTAATTGTTTCAAAAATCTGCAACATATTTAACAAATCCGGAAAATTGTACATAAGTGAGATCCATTTAATTTAATCGTTCATGTAATAATTTTAATATACTTCTTCTTTTTAAAATAAAAATGAATCCCTGAATTATAAGAAAACTCAGACAGCCTGTTGCAATGCATTTTTTCATTCTGTAGTAGAAACATCTTCACGCTCCTGATTTCATGAAATGAATATCCTGAAATCATGTATAAAATTTCAATTTATCATCTCACTCAAATAATAATCATTGTAGGATCAACTCAATTGATTCATGTTCTGTCATGAACTCAAATAAGTAGAATAACAATTAATAGTGAAGGAATATGAATACAACACTATGGAAATACATTTGTTTATATAAAACCACAAAAACTATACACATTTTATTCATATATTTAAAAAGGGATTAAAATTATAATGTGTTCAAAAATTCCGCATCAGATATATTCATTTCCTAAAATAGTAATATATTACAATTTGTGAGGCTATTTTTTGCAGTTAGTGGTGGACCAACGCCCGAAATGATCACATAAACACATCATGGGTTTTTTACAACTAGTGTGGCCCTCCTACACCACTTTCTTAACTAGATTCATGAGTGCATGCTTCTATGGGCCATAAAATAACCCCTATATGTCTCTACGTGGAATCAACCCTAGAGAGATCCATTGGAAATGGTTGACCTAACAGTCGAATAATTCCAAGTTGGAACTTAGAATAATGCAGTATATTATTTTGGGACACATTTTTCTATGAGTTTCACATTGTATTTTTTTATAGAAACTATATTATCATTCTATAATTTATAAAATTAAAAACTAAAATAATCAAACTTCATCAAATTTTATTCATGCATTATACATATATTTTACATGGGTAACATTAATACATCATGAAATAATATTTTAGTTTCATGGAATTATTCTTCTTTTTTATATTGTGAACAAAGTGTCATCCAAGAAACTTGTCTTATAACATAATATTAGTTCAAAAAACATGAAATTTACAAGAACAATTTTCCACATTTGACATCCAATTTTATAATATTCATTTATAAAAAATCATCAATATTTAACAAATCACATAGAACTATTATTATCACTTCATTATCCTCAAATAATAAATGTGTCCCCATAATCCCCCATACCATTGTATTTTTTTTCAAATGGATTACAACTTATTAAATATAATATGTTAGATCAAGACATCATCAATATATGATAATCGAATTCGAAGGGTAATCTATTTTTCCCGAAATGATACTAATTTTTATAAGAGACGAATTATATCACATAGTCCACATTGATGATATCCCTCTGTAAATAAAATATATATCTACATATGATATAATAGTCTAGAAAAAATGATATATAACCATGTATTTATGATATATCCATAAAATACCATATATAATAAATAATTTTCATACGTTCTCATTTCTTATTTTTTGGGTTATCATAATCATTGAGTTCAATGAAATGAATGAAAACCCGAAAAAATTAAAATATCATAATGGTATGTTACAATTAATTAACAAAAAAATTTCTTATCATGTCATCAACCAATCACTCCACCTTAATTGATATGGTAAATAAAATTATGAATGAATAATAATTGTGTGAGGGGAATAAAAGTACATTCTAGCTTGTAATCTATTTTAAATTTCCAGATTCACATTTATTTAGAAGATTTAAATATTTTCCCCATATATTATCCCCTTAAAAAAATTAATTGTTCTCCTAAAATTATTCAAATTTTTTGAAAGAACTTGGAATTATAACATATTAATATTTTCTATAAGTGATATACTCATACAACACTTTGAAATCAATTTATTAATCATTCAAAACACAAACAATAAATTATGAATTTTTATTGAACTTTCAGTTTCTAATAAATGACATATATATTTGATGTTTATTATAAATATAGGTAATACCATTCTACTCAAATCATCATGGATAGAGTTTCATGAAAATAATTTTTTGGGTCATATTATTTCATCTATATTCATTCTAAACTTTATATTTTTTATATTTAATAAATATTATAACATCATACTTATTTATCCTCATGTTACCACATATTAATAACATCTCATCAAAAATAAGATCATTTTTAAGAGAAATTTCATTATTATCGATTTTTAGGTATCTTTGCCTCCCCTTAATCATAATATAGTAAAAATGATGTGGAAAAACATCTAAGTATCATTTATTTTTATCATCAGACTTCTCATAACAATTAAATTACATGTCACCCATTCTATTTTGGAACCACTACTATTTTGAAACATATGGAGGTTCTTTTTTCTCAAACATTATGCATACCACAACCTTGTGACATTCGAAAAGGAATCTACCACAATATTCATCTTAAATATAAGATTTTTTATTGTGATGATTGTTATATTATTTTTTGACAAGATGTTTTATGATATGTTCTCATCATATTTTAATTAAATCCCCCCTTAATTCATTCCACATTATTGTAATGTGATTACAAAACATAACGAATATTCATTATGTCCTTAATCAGCACAAAACCAAAAAAACGATCACTTTTAACTCCCCAAAATTGGATCTAGACAAATTCAAAATTCTCTTATTATATCCAGTTTAAAATAGATTTTTATATTTCTTGAGGGTTGGGTCATTAGAAAATTACTCTTCCATTAAATTTTTGTATAATATTTTCAATGATAATTATTAACCCATATATAATTAGTGATAATTTATACATCAAAAAATTATGGAATGATAGATTTAATAGAATTATTTCGCTCTCTTTCACATTAATTCTATCTAAAATAGTATGATTCTCCATTGATCTAAATAGACTTTTTTAAAATTCAATATTTGTATTCAAATAATGTTGATCCATTAAATATATGGAATTTTTATCAAATAATTATAAATCCATTTATACTATTTCATGTCTAATATATGTGATTATGATTTCAAATTTTTATTATCAAGGATTGTTTTTCGAAATCTCATCAACATATGATACTATTTTTTTAACATAGTTCTAAATTAATAGTGGACACATTTAAATTTTACCTTTCATGAATATTAATTAAAAAATGCGATATATTATCTTTCTCATATAGAATTATAACATTTTCATTAACTTTCACTCATGTTATGTTCATTAATTATCATCAATATTACTATGTGAGGATTTAGTTAACCTATTTGTATGAGAAAAGAAACAATCCAAATTATTTAATGAAAAATTTGATGATTAATAAATTTTTATTTGTCAAATGATTTATCCTATTTCTACTATGGTTTTCATTTTTCTTCATATGAATTTATTTTGATATTCTATTATATAATTCCAATTCAATTAAAAATTATTTTATGGTCATTTTTATTAATTTTCTAATGAAAATAATAAGAGATAAAACTGTTATATATTTTTGTTTATTTTACTAATTCCCATTAACCATCCATTTCAGAATCCATTTTTTATATGGGTAAAAACCGAATAACGTCAATATCATCCTCATAACAATATTAATGACTCGATTAAAATTTCTCTAACTCCTCAACATTTCCATCCCATATTTCATTGATTACATTCTAAACATTTCTCCTTCTTGATTTATTAAAATTTTATAATCTCAAAACATTTTTAATGAATTTTAGTACATTAGGAGACAAATTTTTTCTTTCTTATATAGTTTTTATCAGTAAATCAATGTGATCTAGAAAATTCATCATAAAATTTATTATAATTTTAGAGTCCCCAAGATTCCCAAAAAATACATGAATGTTGGTAACTATTTCTTCAAATTTTATCACATATCTATCATTATTTTTATAGTTCATCATTTTTTATGTTCTAAAAATTACATGTCAAACATTGTAATTTGGATTCATTGATATTGATGTTTCATTCATAAGTGCTACTCAATTTTCTCTACCATCCTTGGACGTCTGTAGGCCCATAAATTTTTTTCTGATGTTATCTAATGGATAACTTCATATTCCACATATCATCTTGTCGTAAGGTATCATCCATAGTAATTGGTGTAAAACCCATTGTTGTATCATATATCCCAACATTGTCAATTGATAGGAGATAAGGCATTAATTAATTAATCAATTATAAACTCTTTTTGAAATATAATGTGGTAACATCTCTTATTTTAATTCAATTTGGATTCTGTATCATTCATAATTCTCCTTGGATATATAGTGGTATCCATTACTCTTCTACCACTTATAGAGCTCTAGGTTGAATTGAACACATAGGCAAGAGGTACAAATTACTCATTCCATTTTACAATTTTTCTTTCATTGAAATTAAACCTTCTCAAAATATATATTCTTCTTTATATACTGAAATTTATCTCTAAATATTATAACATACGTAATTTAAATAATATAGAGAGAATAACATAGGGTTCACTTGTGTTTAAAAAAAGTATACTCATTTATACAACTCTTAATTTTCACAATCTATAGATTCTTTACTACTAGAGATTTTATTATAATGATCGCGTCTACATCTTGAATGAATATTATATTCTATCCCCCGTTTATAGAGTCTATTTAATTTTATCTTTCATTCATATTAGTAAACTATATTCAAATAAAAATAAAATACATCTAATTCCCCATCTCAAACAGAGAGGAGACATTTTTTCCATGATCAAATTATATGGCTTCAACTACTACTATTCCCTAATAAGATAATTTTACATTCATAATGATATGTTCCAATATTGGATTATCTATTGAGCATACTCCCCAAATATCTTTGCTATTACTTTCCAGTGTATGTAATCATATTCCTTTAATAGACATTGGTTATTTATGTTTTTCTTACTCAAATAATTATGATTACCTGTAAATGACTAGTTTCCTTAGTGAAACATCATATAGGTTATTCTTCAATATTCAAATAAATTTGTATCATTGATTCTATGTGTTAAATTGGTACATAGTCATCATTAAATAATGAAGCTAATATAGAACATGTACCACTTTATACCGAATCTTTTTATGGATTCACATTTCCTTTATCTAAATTTTTATTCATCCATGTACTGAATCATGCATGGGTTTCTGATCAAAAAACCATGTAGAAACTTTTTATCTCCAATAATAATTTTATGTTATTTTATTTTGATTCTTCTTTTTCACTACCTCTACTAAAGTACATCATGAAATTTCTACACTTTGTATGCACATTGATTCTTTAAATCTAATTCACATTCCATCAAATGAAAAAAATTTGTAAAAAAATATTCTTAAAAAACCATAGTGATGATAGTATGGTTCCTCATGTACATTATGAAAGTATTGGAAATTATTTCCAAATGTTCATGAAATTATCCTCATGTAACTATATGTAAACACTACAAACCTATATTATACTTATAACATATTGTTGGATATACTTGTTAAAGGTCTCATTATGTTTGGAAGAACTACTAACGTTACAAATATATGTATCATCAACTGTAATATAGTAATATATAATAAATTCATTATGATGCCTTTAGTTTGTGAATTCAACTATTCAACTACATGTGGGATCATGTTATCCTTCATATAATATTATCATGATGAGGGAATATTCCTCTAAAATGGTTATTTTGATATTGTTCTACTTTATCTTGGCAAAATGAGACTGTTTGGAATGTAGATGAAAAAATACTAGACCGTTACTGCTTGTTATTAATAGCAATATTCAACTACCAATACCTCTAAGAATAATTCTATGTCGATGTTGTATTAATATTCATATAAAAACATTAATTTCAAACCTATAATTACATCTACTAAATTTTTTAATATTCTAAAAAAAATTATTAATTTCAAGGAATATATTCTTAGCGAGTTTTTGTTACTTCTCATGTGCATGTGATAATACATGTTTAATCATTATTCATAGAATAATGAATGATTACATTAATTATTGGATTGTTTAACTTCATACTACACTATGGACATCTATTCAATAGTATAAACATCATCATACTCAGGTTTGAAAGTAATGCATCAGATGTATGCATAGTAATTATTTATAGCCTTATCTAGATCTCATAATTATCATGGCTAGCTTGACCCAATGGATGAACGATTGATTCAGAACATGATTAATCTAAATAACCATCGAGATTCAAGTTAGATGATTTCAATTTTGGGAGATCGAATGGTCCAGATATAATATATAGAATAATATTCATTATATATGTATATTTTTAAAATGGGTCTAAAATATAATTTCTAATGCAGTACCATAATATATATCATCACGTTCAGAATCATCTATCTTTAACAATTTGTTTAGATATCAGTTCAGTATAGTATCACGAGATCAAGACCTTCATATACCATAGACACACCTCATAGTCCTTACCTCAAGAATTATCTCTAAAAAAACCATATTCCCTTGTTGCTATCAGGAGCATGTGCTTCAATAGGCTTAAAAATAGCCCACCTCTCCCTCAATGTGGGATAGTCCCAAGATAGTTTTATTAAGAATGGGTGACCTCATAGATCCACAATGACATAGTAGAGACATGTTATGTATTTCTTTTGGGGTTCTCCACCATTTTTATTTAAGGTATACATTAAATTATGAGTATATAATATATATTATCAAACAAATAATAATCAAATGAAAATAAAAAAGCATTACGATTCCTTAAATATTATTCCATATATATATATATATATATATATCATTGTGTAATTTATGTCCTCGTGAAATTTAGTTTTAATTATCAATAATATATTGTTTTTCAAATTGTAGTAAACAATGTTTCATCAATGAGGAATGTCCAAGGATTTAATATCACCTAAATAATCAATACATTTACATGGAGAATTTTCCAAATTTGCCACATAATGATATAAAGTACATCCATAACAATTCTCTAATAATTATTAGTTACCACCAATCACATATTGACACAACATTGAAAACAGTTGCAATAATGAGCTTAAAACAATTTTTTGGGGGTCGCATCCATCTACTATTTTAGTTAACAAGAATTCTTGATGGGAAAAATGATGTATATGATCATATTCATGTGAATACTAAACATTTGATACCTTCATGGACTAAACACCAATATCCAAATTGTATTTAATTAATTGTAGGGGATATGATGCATGTATAAGAAAAATTAGATCATTTCCCTCTCCATCCCATACATACTGCAATGTATGATTGCTGAACAGGTCATTAGCTAGTGAATGAAGAAAATCCATAGATTAATAATGATATAAATTCAATTAAGAAGGATGATCTATGTGGAATAATGATCTTATGATATAAATTATTTACATTTTCTACCATAGAGCAGAAATTATTTTTCTGTAAGGATTCTATGTTCTCTATAAAACCTATTTTTTTTATAGGTTCATTAATATAATGTAATGAGTATTTTATCACTATTTCTATCTTCTATGTCAACTAATTTACACTTAAATACATATAATGTTTTCTATTGTTAAGAGATAATAATTGGGTATAATATGCCACTAGGTTATATCATTCAGTAAATGATATAACCAATAATTCCATTATTAATATGAGTTGATTGTATTCCTTGTGTGTATTTTCATGTATTATCAGGATAACTATTTGTTTGTTCTTTTAAATTGAATATTTAGGATTTTTAGTTGAAATAATGTTTAAAAGTGGATAGTATGTGTTTAGAAACTATTTTTATATAATAAAACAAATTCTGTCATGCTTATTTGATGTCATGTTGATAGGGTTCATGAAGATTTTTTTGTAGTTTCTATAAAAATCATATATTTTAAGAAAATAATACTCACGTTGATATTGTATTTAAACGGTAACACTAGTCTTAAATGACCAGTGAAATATATAAGAGTTATAATGTATATATTAAATTTGTGGGTATGAATAGTATTATTTAATATTTAATATATACATATTTATCAAAAATTTAAATTATTAAGATGTGTTTATTAAATAACTATTAAATTTATAGTAATGTAAATTTATTTCAAAAATATATGTTCTCTAAAAAGATTATATTAATTTCATTTCATCAAAAACAAATAATACATGTAATTTTTCAAAAAAATTGAAAAACATCATTTTTAATATCATAATATCAATAACATATTTTTTTCGAATTTTTGATATTTAATAAATATTGAATTATTGGTGTATAATGAAAATTGTAGATATTACCAAAAATGCCAATTATTTTTAAATAATTTTTAAAAATTAATCTCATTATTTTTTTAAGACAATTTACAATAAAATAATTATTATATTTTTATATTAAATAATCATAAATAATTTTTAATTATGTTCCAATTGAATTTAAATTTAATATTTTCTTTTGTATTAATAATATGAATTTTTTTAATGTGCATAATATTATCCTCATTAATAAAAGAAAAATACTCAAAAGAGGAATTCTTTAAATGAAATTTATAATTATATTAAAAAAATGAATTTGTATTCATACCATAATTTCTAATTGATGTGCATTATTATAAAATTATCACTTCCCTAAATACTCATTTCATGAAAGCCCTAATTGTTATCTGGTATGTGGAGTTAGTTTTAAATTATAATTTTCCACTTATGTGAATTGAATTTGGTAAAATGTACTACATATTGTAAAAAATATGAATTTATATTATCACATAAGTTTTCCTTAATTTTTCCCGTAATTAATAGTGAAAAAAAATTCATATTTTTATGGTGAAAACAAGTAGATCTGGGGGGAAAATAAAATAAAAAGGACCAAAATTGCCTAAAATATTTTCTAAAACATATATTCTTGGTATATAACTAGAAAGTCCAATCAATTTCAAAAACCTCAAACCATTTATTATAGTAAAATAACAAGTACAATAAACAAGAAGGATGAGATCACCCACCATTCCCATATACAAAAAGACAAGTCAATCTATAAAAGTCAACTACAAGTCATAATAATAACACCCTACCCACATTCATAATAAGGATCTTCCTTTTTAGTGGTAGATTCCCACTCAGAATTCATGTTATAAGAGTTGAAGAGTTTGAAAAATTACACTCAACGCTTTAGTTGTACAAAAGATAGCTTCCCATTATAAAATTGCTTATTAGTACAATCTGAAGTAGGGGTATTCCCTCATTTTCCTCTTAAAAGAAGACATAGTATTCACTAGCATCGAAAGATAATAATAGCCTTTCCTCATTCATATCCTCGGTGGTGCAGTCATATCTCATTCACATTTAGATATCATAGATTTCCCACCTTGCACAATATTGCTATAGTAAGGTTGGAAAATGCCTCTATAATTTTTCTTATCACTGTTATAAACTGCTCCCCACTTTTCAGTGATACGAACAGAGCCATATGTTTTTAATTCATTGTTACTTTTCACGAAGATCACCCTATGAAACTTCCAAAATCTCTCTTCCCATCAACGCAGATGGCATGTTGATATCAATCAGGACTAGACATTGATAGTGAAATGCATATGTATTTTCATCTTGGGAATTCATTCCCATTGCATCAACATCATTTACTTCATGATGGTCATTATAGTCAAAATTTTCATTTTCCTTTCCAAACACTTAAGGACGTTCCATCAAAAGGTGTAACTTCACTTGATCATGTCCTTGACACAAATTACAAGTGATAGAATTGGCCAACTGATCCTTCCCCAAGGTGTTAAAGCCCATGTCTGTTATAAAATCTTCAATAACTATATCGCCCGATGTCCCCACAGGGAATGGGATCACAACATTAATAAACAAAGATAGATTTCATACCTCATGATCAGACATAATCTGATCCAAAAGCTACTTGACTATCAGATTCGAATATAATTAGACCTCATTCATTGCAAATGGAGTTGCACCAACCTCTATTATCTCAATCCTTATCTCAAATGTTGCATATAAAAAGGGATATTCCCCCATATGAGCCAACTACTCAGATGAGCCACCAGCAACATCACACACCTTCTCTTATGACACACCCCCAAGCCATTATAGACAAGACATATGATTATCCTTCAACAACAGATCAACCCAGTGTCATCCATAACACAAGTCTTATCCACCATCCGAGAGACTCAATGAAACCTTTGTCTGTGGAAAACCAAATCCAAATGACGAAGAGGACTGCAAGTTCCATAGAAACACATCTATGACTCAAAAAGAACCTATTGATTCCAAAATACCTCTACCCCATCAGTGATCCAGATCAATTTCCCTAGTGGTCATGCGACATCATCCTCAACATAGATGCACATACAAATTGGATAACAAACCACCTCCATTCTATGATCAGAACTTATATATCATCGTAACATTTTTCTGATGGTGCATAGAATGGAGGAATTCTTAAATGACATAGGAAAACCAAGAAAACTTAACCATGTGGAAATGGTCAAAGGATCACAATGCATGTGAAACATGAAGCTCCATCCAAACTGATAATAGGAAGAGTTTTTTCATCTTCGAGGGGCTCTGGAATAAGAAGTGATCTAGTCCTACTGTGATCTAAACTAGGTCAATATGTGCCACCGGTCAAGAAGACCAATGACTGCATTCTCCTAAAGCACCAATGAATTTGAGATAGAACAATCAAGATCAACAATTGATGAAGGCGGAACTGGTACACCAGAGTGATCTTGAGAGATCTACTGCACCATTGAGCTCCGCTGGGAGATTGGTGAGTTGTGGTGCCTCTTATAAGTGATATGGATCCATCAAAGAGAGTAGGATAATTATGCTAGGTGGAGGATAAAATCCGTGTGAGAATGAAAAGTAAGAGAATACTACATCAATCAGAGAAGGATGCGAGTCTCTCATCTTCAGTCGTGAGGGGGGAGCAAAGCCTTGTGGCATTTGTGAAACAACATCATCGAAGAGAGTTGCCAAAGAGTGAGTGATCCTCATCTAATAACATATTATCTTGATATATGTAGATATTATAATAATTTTTTTCGATAATAATTTTTTTTCAATTATTTTGGTACTAAATTAGAGAAACCCTTTTCAATTCAAAAAATTCTGCTCTAACAGTCACCTATATTATAAATGACCACCCCTTATCATCTTATCTTATTATCTTGAAACCCAGTTAGATCAGTCAATACCTTTCCATATAACATAAGAACATCAATCACCTTATTCTAGAATCAATATTTTGGCCATAATGAAACTTTACAACTCAATTATGTATAATCCCAAATATGTGGTCTGAGTAGAGGAAATATTCTTATGATGTGTTATTTGTAATATTTCTTTTTTCTTATACTAAAAATATTATTCAAATAAACATATATTTTTAAAATATTATATAATATATACCAATATAATATTTTATTCAATTTATAATAAATAAATATATTTTTCCATTAAAATGAGATATGATATCATCATTCCTGTGTTAGGAAGAAAACTACCTCATGAACAGATATCATTTATTTTCCATCCAAACCTCTTACAAATTATTATAATGATGGATAAAATGATATTTAATTTAATTGAAACATATTTATAATGAGTTTTTTAATATACATATAAATTACTACTCTCTATTTAATTGGGGATTCAATTACATCGTTCATGTGTAGGGAAGAGTATCGCTTCATGTAGTGATGTGATTTTTTGTACAGTAATGATTCACATAGAATGTAAAACTAATTTTTTAAATTATAATATTTAAAATAAATAACATTGTAATTATATTTTTAAAATATTTTTCATTATTTAAAAATAATATTTCATTTTTTATTACATTATCACTCACATGAAAATGATAATAATATTCATGTACATGTGGAATACTGCTTTCACAAAGCATTGTAGCTCTCTTTTTTCACCCCCATTATAAGGATTATATATATGAATAATTAAATAAATAATATTTCATATATTATATAATTATAATTATTTAATCATTAAATATTACTTAAATATATTTTATAATGATAATTGAAAAATGAAAATGAAACTCATGCACATATACGGTATATCATGGACATGATCATAATTTTATTTGATTATAAAAACCATCATTCCTAATTGGTTTTAAATGTATAATTGTTGAATAAATATGATTATTATATATTAAATATTATTCACCCAATGTTGAAATAATTAATTATTGGACAATCATTATCCCATTGAAGTCATTTTTAAAAATTGAACGGAATGTATTAAAAACACAAGATGTGGAGGTAACTAATTATGTACTCAAAAAAAACATTATAATCAAATTACATAAATTATTAATATATATGGAATTGAAAATGAAATATTTTCATATGAAATAGGATTATTTTTGTAATCTTATTATATTGGTGATAAAGGGCATACAATGAGTGTTTGTACAAGCTGTAATGGATTTCCCATTTCCCAATTCAATTCATTGAAACATATTCTATATTCATAACTTTTTTTTATTATGTGGTATAAATAATTCCAAATTTACATATAATATCATAACTAAAAAATTCAAAATTGAATTTAATTTTTCATTTTCAATTATTTCATCATAGGTAATTTGACTTGAATGTTAGCAAGTGTTACATAATTTCGAAACTCAATTTATTTTATTTAGTTTATATTAAATATTCATTACCTTTGATATTCCAGGATTATGTGGGAAATTAATTTTTAATATATTATATTTTATTTCCACGTGACACTGGTGGATATACATTTTACACACATAGTCTACGTATTTATGAATTATCACATCAACATTATGATCATTGTAAACTACATCATATCAATTTATGTTCATTTAGAAATATTTTTGATGTAAATACACATCCTTCATTTATAAGGTGTTTAAAAATCCACTTTGATATTCTATATCATGAATTTTTCTATTTTAATTAATCATAATGTTTTTATTGTTTTTAATATTTAATGGGGGTTAAAATTCAAATTATTATAATTTCAGAAAGGAATTTATTTTAATAATATTTTTAAAAAGTGCATTTTATAAATCATTTAAAAAATAATTTATTTTTTAAATGAAACTTACATGTTTTTCTATCATCAAAAAAATTAAATGTTTTTATTTTAATTACATAAAATTCCAATATTGTTTTAAATAAAAAGGGATACATTTTTTTTATTTTATATTTCAAAAAGTAATTTTTAAAAATAAATATTTTTATTAAAACTGTAGACTATTTCACTCTTCATTTTAACACATGTTTAATTTTAATATTGCAGTTTTATACAAATTTCATCAAAAAATCATTTCATTTGATTTTTATGAATACCATAAACCCATAATTTTATTTTTTACTATAAGTTGTAAAAAGTTTATTCATTTTACTTTCTAAAAATGGAAATTTATATTTTTATAAACATTTAAATGGAATATTTGTTTAATCATGTACAAACATAATATATTCCCCCCACAATGTCCATTATAATAAATGAATGATCCTACAAAATAAATAAATGTTATTTTAAAATATTTTTTCAAAATATTTGATTAATGTTATGTTTTAAATTTTATTTCTAATTTGAAATTTTTTTCTTCAAGAATGTTTTTTATTATCATTTATATTAATTTCATTCATAGATGATGTAAATCATTATTTTTAATTAATTTTCAACCATGATATTTTGTATTTATTCTAGAATAATTAATATTTGGATGGATTATTACTGTTTCAATGATATATTTATGGAAATTTTTTATTTTTTAGATTTTAATCATCTTTCTAATAGATTTTCAATGAATGATTTTATTTTAAAAAATATATTTCAAATGTATTTTCATTGAACACATTGATTTTACATAGATTAATCATTATTGATTTATATTTTTATGAAACTATTTTATTTTAAACATGCAAATAATGTTTTAATGAGTTTTTATTGATTTAATTCGTTTATAGGGGTTAATCATGATTCAAATATATTATTATGGATAAAATTTATTTTCAATGTCTTAATAAGGTTTTAGTCAGATTTTATGAAGCTCGTTTACTTTAAATGTGTTATTCTTGTTTTAATGAGAACATTATGAAACCAATTTTTTCCAGGGATATATCATGTAATGAATGAAATAATTTTTTATGGATTTTCTAAAGAAATGTATGATCATTGTATTTATTCATAGTGTGGTTTCTACAAATATCACATATAATGGTTATGCCGAGAAAACACCAGGTTAAGATATTATTTATAATATAATGGGTTCACCATGATTACTAATAAAATAACTATGTATTGAGGTATACGATTTGGTTTTTCCAATTTAATGGATATATAAGGGTTCCATAATGATAATGGCATATGATAATAATATGTTTTTTATATTATTCTATTGGGTTTATATTGATTACTTTGATAATTTTTCAACATATATATATAGGTTTCTGGTGGTGTAACAAATAGATATTTCATAATAGATAACTCTGCCAAATCACTTAATCGACAAGAAACACTGATCTAAAACGACCAGTGAAATTTATAAACCTTGTAACCTAGAAATATATGTGGTATGTTTTCATAATATAAAATCTTCTCTAATATATATATATATAATACTCCTAATAAATTATTGATAATATTTTATGAAATAATCAATCAATTGTAATTAAACTAATGTTCTATGTAAAAAATATGTTTTCTTAAAAAAATGGTATTTAATGCATTTCATTAAAACATATTGTAATTAATTTCTTGATAATTTAAAAAAATTATTTGATAAATATAAAACCATTATTAAAATCGATATATAAAAATTATATTAGTTGATAATTTTTTATCATCATTAAAATACTTATTTTCTATGAACAGTGAATGTATTGATTTTTAAAAAAAATATAGATTTATTTTCAAAAAAAATTATTTATAAAATAAAATTAACAAATGAATATAATTTTAAGTAACATATTTATAATTTATTTATTATTAATACAATTAATTTTTTTAATGTAAGTTATATTGTATTTTAGAATATGTCTGTCATTAGGTTTAAAACTAGATATTTTAAAAAAACTACAATATATGGAATAATGTTTCGCCATTTTAATAAATTATAGAAATCAATAATCTGAAATTTTGATAATTAAATTTATAGAGTATATATCAGTAAAAAATAAATCATTTTCATAAAAGAATTATTATTATTATTAACTTGTTTATATTAAATCGTATTCTCACTAAAAAACACATTTTAAAAAACAATGTCTTCGTCGTAGATGTGGTTTTTATTTAAAATTAAAAATTCGTAATTTTGTTAATTTAATTTCAAAAAATTTATTTTTTAGTCTTAATAATAAAATATATTATATGATAATAATTCAAAAAAAAATATTACCATATTGAATATTGAAAACAAATAAAATAAATTACCATGTTTAGGTGAAATAGTGGTAACCATAGGTTAAATAAAACTATAAGTTTCAAAATTACATTAAATAATTTCATAAAATTATTCTATTTCCATAGTTTGACCTTATATCAATAAAGGATTGATAAGTTTCTATTTTTACCTTATTTTTCATGTATGAAACTGGGTTACACCTTTTTATTTCCAAATTTACAAATGTTCCAGTCACGTTACATATAAATGGACCCCTATCCACTACACATCACACCATCAATACAATTTTAATCATCCAAGATATACTAATATAACAAACCATTTTCCATACCCCCATTTTAATATTTTTTTGTTTCACAAAATCCCCTCTAGGAATATGTTAGGAATAATCATAAAGATGTGGTCTGATAAGCAGTAGAATACCTAAATCGACCTTTCTATACTACTCCTTTATCCTCTGATTAAAAATATTATTTAACTATTATCATAGTGTACAAATATAAAATATATAGTAATATTTCTTTAGGGTAATTAAATTACAAAAATTCAACTCCTCTTTTAAAAAACTAGCTATAAAGTCATCATTCGTGTGCAGGGAAGGATACCACCTCACAAAATAGTTTCATTCTTTTTCACATAATCAGCTCTAATGGATTTTATATAATTATGGATTTAGGAAATATATATATTTATATATATTATAAAAAAATATATGGAATAATTTATGATATCACACATATATTTTTTACTTTCATTTATACATGATACACGTCAACATCGTTCACATGTAAGGTGAACTACCACCTTCTAAATAGATGTTTTTTTCACTATTATTTTTATAAATATATGTTATATACATGAAATAATATTCATATTCATTAAATGATTACAATTATTATATGATAATATTCTATTTTATCTCTTAAATTTTCACTCAATCTAAAATGGTAATGTTGTTCGTGTTCATTTCAACTGTTGCATTCACAGTGTGATGTGACTCTCTTATCATCACCACACCAAATGGATGATATATTTAAATATATTTAATTAAACAATATATATATGATTATATTTCTATTTATTAGTTATAAATTATTAGTTATCCAATTTCTATAAAGATAGTTAAAAAAGATAATTTTAATCATGATTATGTATGACATACAGTCTCCATGATCGTAACATACGCCAATTCAAAAAACCCATCATTAATGATTGTTTTAAAAAATATATTTTATGAATAAATATTATAACATTATATTTAATATAAATATAGATATATCAAAATATTCACCTCTTTGTCTATAATCAATCCACCAAACCCATTTTAAAAATAAACAAAACATATTAAAAACGGAAAAAATATGATTTAAATTGTTATGTATTAAAATATTTCATTATCAATAAATAAAATAATTATTTTTAAGTATTCGGTGTAATGCTATGAAATAATATTTGAAAAAAATTATTTTCTTGATTATTTTACATTAATTGAAAAGCATATAAGGAAATTATAGACTCGATATAAGGGTTTTATTATCTTGCTTCTTATTTCTATGAAACATATTCTATATTCACCAATTGGTTTTTCTTTGGTGTATATACTAACAAAAATACATGTAAAATCATGGATCCAAAATAAGAAATAGTATTTTAGGTTCCAATTGTAATTGATTTCATCCATATGGATTAGAATTGAATGTTATTGTGGAAAATAATTTAATAAAATGATTTAATTTAATTGGGTTCTGTTAATTATTCTGTAAAATTAATAATATAAAATTATCGTTGAATTGAACTATAAAAATCTTATAATTTATTTCCACATTTTTAGATGGATTTATATTTGAAAAAGATATATAAATCATTGAATATTTATCATATAAACATTATGATCATTTTAAGTGATACTGTCTAAATTTAATTCATTTAAGAACATATTTTTTATTATACTATTTTATCATATGAGTTTTACATATCAGCACACTGACTTTTCATATCTTAAGTTACTATATTCCCATGAAAGTTAAATTTTATTATTATTATTATTTCTTGTGGGATATGCTTCAAATGTTTCCAAGGATATAATGAATTTTTATATTAAAACCCCACTTTAATGATTCCTTCTCAACAATTTTCAAAAGGATTGTATTTAAAAAAAAATACATCAATGGATTTGATCACAGTCATAAAAACATAATGAATTGGTATTTCATTTCTATTTTTCCTTGTTACCTTTCTATCTAAAAAATATTCTTTTATTATGTGACTATTTTTTGGATTTTAAATCATTATTTTCAAAGAAAATAGTTGTCACGACCCCCTCCCCACCAAGTGTACCCCTCCTGGGTTAGAAATGTCAGAAGGGAGATAATGATCCCGGAGTCCCGCCTCGAGTAGACCCCAGGTTAGAGACTAGCACCGAGGGTATAATAAACACAAAAATGGGAAGCATTACCCTCTAAGAGAACTCATGCGGAAGAGAGAGATAAGATAAACTCTAACCAACTCCAACACAGAACTGAAATATAAGAGAAACCCATGTTCACATATGTAATGCCATGAAAAAGTACTACCACTGAAAGGGGAAAGACTGCATGTACCCAAATGAAATAAAAAACACCAGCAACCACAAGCCCGAATAGCTCCAACAACCATAAACTTGTAAACACCAGCCTGATCTCCAACCTTATCCAAGTGACCAAAAAGACAATTTTTATATATATAGGGTGAGTATAACATTATTCTCAGTAGGATCCTCCCCGAAGCCTCTCATGCAAAATTAAAGAAAACTTGCTAAATCAGAGTGAACAACAACTGAAAGTAACTTGTCACCTAAATATGTATAATATGTTTCCAACCTCACTGTGGATACTCTCACCACATAACTCATACAATAATATATCATATAATAAAGAATTTCAAGTGTAACTCATTAGTACTTCCCCACTGGTTTGCCGCTTTTCCCCAACGTCGCACATCCCTAGCATCTCCCTCACAAAAAGGTTTTCCAATAGACACCTGGGCGAAGCCCCACAATCTGCACCTCATGCAACAAAACAACCACGTCCACACACCAAAGTAACCAAGTATTTTCCAGGATCCACCATAGCTTGCATAACTTGTATCATATGTCAGGTATTATACCTCAAGACATTATAGCCCATACACCGAGTGAGGATCCTCAAGCCATCACAACCTATACATGTTACACCAATAGTAGTCCATAGAAAACTATATCCATCATATATGTTTGTGAAAAACCACAAGACATTACATCCGTCTACACACATATATATATGGAAAACTGACCAATGTTCCTTTGATCACCAATAAGTACAATGAGAAGAGAACGGGGCCAAAGGTGGTAGTCAACCATCCATCATCCCACTAGAATGTTGCAGAAAACACCCTCCATTGCTCAGAATCCACGTGGTGTCATTTTCCCTTAATGACTGGGTGGGGTAGCATATAAAAACACCAAAAGTACAGAATATGATATAACAGACAACCACAGTATGGGAATAACTTAGTCTTAGACACTACTGTAGCTAACATCTCTCAGACTCCAGGCTGCTACTTCTAAGACTAGGTATTCTATAAGAACACAACCATTTAAAGAGCTTTAATAGATTACTTAATTCCCATTTTATCAGTTCCACATTACATTAATTAATTCTTTAAATGTAAATTATCCATGAAATGTTCCACATTAAATTTCATTAGCAAAACACCCAATGTCAACTATAAAAATTACAACCTCATCATTATGTTCCAGCAACTCCATTCCCACGGGTTAACAACATTTATTCAATTATTCATAATAGAATTACTTTCCCCAATTCATATGCATACTAGAAAAAGATTCTATGATACAAAACAGAAGTGTTCTCAACACAGTGATTAGATGTACTACCCGTAGATACTATGATGCTTATAGAAAGAGCATATACCCATCCTTCCATGAGAAGCTAAACATGGAAAGCACGTGACATACCCCTCGTGTCTTCGCCTCTTTTGGAAGAAGGGTATGTAAGACCAGCTTCCTTGAGCAGTGGGGAAAAGTAAAGCAGATAAACAACTGATGTGGCCTTTAAAATACATAGTTTTTTCACATCTTTTTAATTAAATTTTTAATGATTTAATTAATTATTTAATCAAATTATACAAAATAATTTTACTTTTGGAATTTTATAGATAACTTTGTTAATTAGTACATTTTTATAGTTAATTATGTATTTTTAGTCATCAAAATAACAATTTTAATCTTACTAACATAGTCTATATGAATTATGTATTATTTAGTTTGGTTAATTTCAATCTACTTGACTTTTTAAAATGTTATTAGCTATTTTAAAAAATTATTAATTGTTGTAATTATATTTATTTAACTTAGCCTTTATGTGAATATTTTATCTTTTAATTAAGTTACATTAGAATAGGTTAGCATTGTTAATTTTTGTGTTTTGTCATCCTGGTAATTAGTGAAGTGAATATTTAGTGTTTTAAGTTAAATTAATTAGTTCACTATTAATTTTATTAGTTCAATTAGTTAATTAATTAATTAATTGATAGTGTTAAGATTTAATTATATTATTTTATGTTTGAAGATAATTTATTAAGTCACCAAATTTTGTCTTAGTCTACCGATGAGGTATACAAGCACTAACAGTGACCCTTTCTATTTTTTCCTCCTACCGGTGATCTTTTATTTGAATGGCGCAACGGTGAGGTTTTGTTTTTTTTTCTCACCGATACAGTGCCTTCTATCGACAGCCTTGCTACCGATCCGCACCTCGCTGTTACATCACTATATCAGTGACGTTGCTTTTACTGGTGACCTTGTCATCATTACCTTTTCCAAACCCTAATTGCATTGACTTAATTTAGTTATTAATTTAATTTTATTTTCATCCTTTAATATAAATTATCTTCATTAATTTCATAGTATAGTTATATGATTAAAAGATTTAGATTTTTTTTCTAATATAATATAATGTTTATTTTTACTGATACTTAATTAATTAATATTGTTGATTAAAACATTTAAAATAATTTACATTTTATGAATTTTAACTTCTTATTTCTATTAATTATTTTAATTCTGTTTTTTAAATTCATTCATTAATTTTGTGTTAATTAATATTTCTAATAAATTATGTAGTGAATATTTTAATTGTTTTAGTCTTGTTGAAATTTTATTTATTTTAAATAAATAAATTATTTAATCATTTCATTATTAGTTTAATTATATTATTATTATTTGAGTTCTAGTTCAATTAATGTGTGGTGATGTTTCGTGTGTTTGCATCTTACCAGAAAACTCATAATTTTTTTATATCGGTGAAGTTGCAAACTGGTGCTTTAATTTAATTTATTATTCTAACGATAACTGCTACCACTGCCTCTATCGGTAGCTCTCTCTCTCTCCACACCTCACCGATAGGTTAATTATTTCCTTACTGATACAGCTAATGCCCATCCTCACTGATAGATATCATCTTTTACTCACTGATAATTTCCTTCTACCGGTAGCCTTGCTACTGATACATCTATTAACCCACCGTTTCTTTATTCTCATCATTACTGATCCCCACAGCCACCGATTGATTCCACCCAAGGATGAGAACCAAACAGAACTGGGTGGCCGAAGGTCTCCTGTATTGATGACCATCGTTCTGCGGCTCCTACCGTTGTCCGCCGTGCTGGAGAAGGGAAGGTATTCCGATCAAGAGCATCGTTCGAATCGAACTGTGCAACGTTACGCTGGAGGTGCGGGAGGTCATTCCTACTGTTGTCCGCCATTTTGAGGAGCTGTCGGTAGTACTGGAGTAAGAGGGTTGTAGTTGAGGGAATTTAATGTTGTGGTCCGCCGCTGGAAGAACTCGAAGTCGTCGTGCCACCAAGGGAGCTGCCCACTACTGGATACGCTAGAGCAAGAGGCCACCACATTGCTGGAGGACCGCCGCACCTGCTTGGTGTGTGCAGTTGAAGGAGTTGTCTACCGAACTTCCACTACGAGGATGCTGATGTAAGGAGTTTGATGCGCACTACTGCTGAGCTGAGGAAGGTGGTGTCATGCAATGCTCTGTTTTTTTGCACTAATTTTGGGGGAGGGGATGAAATAAAAAAACATAAAATAATTTAAAACTTAAATATAAAATAATAAAATTAATAATTATAGTAATGTTAAAAGACAAAATAATAATAAATGTTAATGTATAAGTGAATTTTTAAAAGTCAAATAAACATAAAATAATTTATAAACGTATGAATTTTAAATTATTATATTTAAAAAAAAATAAATAATAAATTATAATTTAAAACAAACATAATAATACATGTAAATAATTAATTAATACACTAATAATAGAACAAATTTAATAAAAATTATAAATAAACTTTAAAATTTACTTATTAATTTATAATACATAAAACAGAAGTGATAATTTTAGTTACTAAATTAAAATTAACTAATTAATTAAATGATTTAACAATTTAAAATCTTTAATAATAATAATTAAATTATTTTTACTATCTAAAATATTATCTTAATTATTTATTTATTTATGTTTTTAATAACTTAGTTTAAAAATTGATAAAATGAATAAGTTAGTATTTATATTTATTATCCTAATTAAGTTAATAACATACTAATTAATTTATGTTTTATAATAGTTAATAATAGTATTAATAATATAAAAGTAAATAATTATCAATTAATCTTAGTAAACTATATACAAGTAAAAATAACACTTAACATTAAAAAATAACCATTTCTCATTCTTTATGTTCATTTTTATTTATTTTTCTTTTATAACATTGCAGGTTCATTCAAGGGACTTAAACGCCTCCAGGTGCATTAAACTAACTCAGAAAAAGATAGTTATGTGTGAAAAACTAGTATGGCATACTTTTCATGAAAAAAAATAACATTCTTACAGTTCGTTTGTGAAGAATATTTGGAGTCAGTGGAGAAGGTTCGGGGACGAGCAACAGAAGACAGTAGTATACTTAAGCAGGGAAAGAAGCAGATTTTGAGTGGGTGGGGGCATTCATTCACCGAGACACACTCACTCGACAAACACACCAGTCTCGGAGCAGAGCAGAGTACCTAATGCATTTCTAGGAGAGTCGCTCTTCGAAGTTCCGAGGGCTAGGAGCAGTAGTAACTGATGCGAACAGAGGGTGGTTTCTTCCTCTATTTTCCTTTTAATCACTTCCTATTTAGTTGAATGACTTTTTTAATCAAGATAGTGATAATGAACAATATATTAGTTAGCTGATTTTTTTAGTTCAGTGATGAATTTAAGTTCAACTGGTTACTTTTAATTCTCATATCACTTAATCAATTCATTAAATTCATTAAAGATCGGTGAGATTGATGTTGAGTTCATTCAATTTCATTTCACCACTAGTACATAAATTTCAAAACTCCACAATCAGATCGGAGAGATTGATCATGGAAAAAAAAATTTAAAAAAAATAATGAATTCACAAATGCTTGGGGACTTACGGCGAGTTCATCTTATTGTCATTATCTTTTCGTACTTTTCACATCTGATTTGTTTTGGGGTGGCGAAGTCCAAAATCAGTCAGCCTGTGTGACTTAACTCTTGGTGAGGGAGATAAGTCACTCTTTTTATGGTGGTTCAAGGCAATAACTTTAAAGTGATTCAAAATACATATTAAACCAGTATAATGGAGACTTCTCCCCGAGCAATTTACATGATTGTTCACTATCAACATCTTATATCATTGTTTCATAATTTTCTATGTCTATTTCTTGATTCATAATAGTTTAAAACAAAAAATCAAAAAGATTGTAGTGTTTCATTAGAGTTAAATTTTAAAAAATATTAAAAAAATATAAATGAAATAGAAAATTTATTCCACTTCTGACAATAGTGGGATATTTTTGTTAGTTTTTAGAGTAATAGAGTTAAAATTCGCCTTCTTTGTGGGTTTGACCATTCATTCCACATATACTGTAGTTAGGAGGAATATAAATATTAAACTTTGACCGGCTTAAAATAAAATTTAGGTCATGTTTTTGGTGTCGTTTCCGGGGAAGTCACAAGCCATTATTTTTCTAAAAATTAAAAAAAACATATAAAAAAACAACACAAAAAAATTGAAAAAAAAAATTAAAACTGTAAATAAAATCTGCTTCATTTAATACTGGATTACTACCATATCTGTTTTGTTATGCTCCTGTTTTCTCTACTATTGTGATATTATAACGTTTTATTACACAATTTTCAGAACAAGAGAATTCATTATAAAAAAACATTTTAATGGAGAATCAAGATAATAGAGTTGATCAAAACATGAATGTGCCACATCCCATTGTTCCAGCCCTTCAACTACCTAGACTTAGGGAATTTCAAATTACAATAGTATCAATTAACCAAAATTTTATTAGGTTGACAACTATGTCTTGGAAGTATTAAATTAAGAAGTCTCACCTTTCATAACTTCCTTCATTCAATGGTCTTCCAGGAGAGGATTCACTTGAGTTCATTAGAGAGTTCTATAGTTCTGTACAAAAAATACATCTATGAGATCTTTGTGATGAGGAGTTTAGATTGAGGATGTTTCCATTTTGTTTGAAGGGGAAGGCTAGGACTTGGTTTCAGAACGTAGATGAAGAAATTTTTGAGACCTGGGAAGATGTGTTTACTACCTTTATATTAAAATTATTTCCTAGGAACACCACTTATGAGATTCGGCACGAAATTTCTGGTTTTGTTTATGTTGAGGGAGAGTTATTTCACAGGGAATTGGATAGGCTTAATAGTCTCCTTAGACAATGTCCCAATAATAAGTTTTCTCCCCATTTACTCACGGAAAACCTCTATAATGTTCTCACCCCTTACAACCAAAATTTAGTTGACCAATTCTATGGGGTTGACTTTTCTGACTCCACAGATGATAAGATGAAACTTGTGTATGAAAAGCTAGATCAAAAATCATTGAAAAAGTGTTCTTGGAAGAGGTTCGTCCATAGAGGGGAAGACAATCATCATGTCGTTGTTGAATGTGATAGGGTCTTAAGGGAGCACTGTAATCATTGTGGGATGTTCAGTCACACTCATACATGTTGTCCTAATTTTGATCTCCCTGTCCAGTTTGATGAGAGTTCCAAATATGTAGATTTTAGAGCAAGGAACCCAGGTACAAATGATCAATACTCCAATCAGTACATGTCTATTAATCAAAATCACCCAAACATGTCCTGGAAAGAACAAGGTTTCATAAAATAGACCACTACCCCTAACTACCAATCAAACCCTAAAATTTATAACTCAAACCAATATGGGGATGAATCTTCTAATTCTCAAGGGGAGTTAAAGGGGTTGTTACAACAATTTTTGGGACAAATCAGTTCATTTAGGAAGGAAGCAGATGGTAAGATTCTCAATTTAGAACATCAAATAATTCTGATAGCTAAGGATCAAGGTGATAATGGAAAGGGAAATCTACCCAACACGTCAAATCTTAATCCAAGAGAGAATATCATGGCTGTAACCACTAGATATGTCCTTCAAACCGATGAACTAGTTAAGAAACAGTCTGGGAATACTAAAACTGATGAACAATCTGAATCTAAAAAGAAAAATATTCTTGTAATAGAACCTGGTAATCTGGACATCTTTGTTCAACCTGAACAGAATGTCGAATTTGCACCAGGAAAAGTTCAAAAACCCAGGAAAATGATGTGGGATTAAATTTAAGAACAAAAGAAAAATAATGAAATTGAAGAGAAGGAGAATAATCCACCTGTTCTTAAAAATTATGCCCCTCCCCTTCCCTTCCCTGAAAGAGTGAAGAAGAATAATGAACCTGATTATTTGAGGTTTCTTAAAATGATTCGAAACTTTAGTATCAACATGCCATTTATAGAAGCTTTAGATAAAATCCCTTCATATGTTTCTTCTACCAAAAGGTATCTAAAACATAAAAATTATTGGGAGAAGTTGGATAATGTTAATCTCTATGAAAAATGTAGTGTCATCTTGTTGAAGAAGTCGCCTCCAAAATTGAAGGATCCTGGTAGCTTTATTATTCAATGCAAAATTAGAGCAAGTGAGAAACTTAATTGTTTGTACGACTTAGGAGCAAGAATCAATCTTATTCCTTGTTCCCTGTTTACAATTTTTGGTCTTAGGGACATGCAACCAACTTCTGTTTATCTTAAACTTGCTGAGAGTTCACCCACACACCCTTCAGGGAGGGTGGATGATCTTTTAGTGAGTGTTGGAAAATAGACACTACCCAGATACATCCTTATCTTAGATATGGAGTGTGATGAAAAAGTCCCAATTATCTTAGGGAGACCTTTATTTGCTACAGCTGGTTCTATCATAGATGTTTCCAAGGGGAAACTCACTCTCCATGACAATGATGATGTGGAGTAGTTTTTAGTGTTTGAAAAGCCTCAACCTGTGGTTGGTTGTGATTTGATACATGTAGCTGAGAATCAATGTCCTAAAATTGAGGTCTAAGCTGAGTATGGTTCATTTACTATTGAGGTCATAGAGATTTTGATTACCCATCCTATTGAAACTTTTCTTTAAGCTTTTATTCTTTTCCCACCCCTTCCTCTAGATAATCAAATATTTACCTAGAACCCATACTTGAAAGTGAGTCACATTCTTTTCCTGAACTCTCTCAACCCGTTTTTGAATTTTTTCCTTATGAAGTCGATTGTCTAAGGGTTTTTGATGTTGGAGAAAGTTCTAGTCTGAGTCCTAATGAAAAACTAAATTATGACAAATATGAGCAAGTGTATTTTCAGGGAACATTCTTTGTTGATCATTTTGTTGTTGATTGTGATGACTTCCAACCTGAACATGAATGATTCACATCATTTGAGTTGTCTGTGGACATTGAGTACCTCCTGTTGGAACTTGAATATGACTCCTTATTCCAAGAGTTTTCTGAATTATCATTTGTGCAACTTGTGCTGGGAATATTCGACGAAAATACTAAAGATTTTGTTGAATTTGTTTCTTCTAATTCTAGGTTAGATCTGACCTCTATTTTTGGGGGAATCCATGTCAATATTACTGGTCAAATTGGTGATTTTCTTAGGAAGATGTTGAGCATTTTTAGAGATGAGGAAGTGGTCTTTGGAGTCCGAAATGAGCTGGACAGTATATTAGCAACTGTTTCATTGGAAGTAATATTGAGAATATTGCTTGGTTCTATAAATGAGAATTTTTTGTTTGATCCTATTCGTGAATCATTAGATAATAGTGACGTTCACAATAATAATAATTCATTCCCTTTAAATGATCATGGATTGAAATATCTAGGAAATTTGAGTCTAGCTGGGGACATTAAAACTAGCGCTGCATGGGAGGCAACCCATAGTTTTTTGTTTTGTTAATAAATAAAATTTTTTGTAATATAAAGTCTAACAGAAGAATTTAAATTCAGAACTTCATGGCAGTCACCCCATGCTCCTTTGTTTACGTTTTTTGTACTATTTTGTTCTGAATAGTATGAATCTTTTTTCCTCCTGTATGCACATTCTCTGTTGGATTTTTGTTCCTAGTTTTCATAATTTGTGTTTTTAGGATGCTGCTACTATGTAATAATGTAGTGGAATTCCCATGATCATTTTTGGACATGAACCTAGTCGGGTAAGTACTTCATCCTTTTTCAATTGTTTCTGCTCCTATTTTTGTTAATAAAATTCTTCTTTTTTAATAAAATATGCTTGTTTTAAAAACAATTCTGCTACATGTTTTCTGAAAATATTCTATAGAAATTGAAAAAAAAACTTTTGTTGCATGTCACAATGGTATTTTAAATAAAACTTGCATGAACTTCACTGATAGAAATTTAATTACATTGTTATTAAAACCATTTCACTGCATAAAATTAAGAGTGGGGGGTACATGCTACTAGTCTGTTGAATCCTCTTTGGGTTGGGGTATTTAGCATGAATTTTGTCTTCTTAGTTGAATATCCAACTGAATTAATTCTGATAAAACATGATTTCATCTCTATTAATTGGGACACATAAATTACATGATATCTCTTGAGCTGAATTAAAAATTTGTGTCACTGGACTTTAATTGTTAATGCACGTACTTTCTAATGAACCTACAGACTATTTACTCATTGTGAAAAACAATATTTTTAAACATCATTGAGACCCTTTATACATGTTATAAATCTACTTAATTGAAAATTTATTTTGAAACTTAATTGATTAATTGTTCTTCTCCATATTTAGATGTCAACATTGGGGGCAAAGTTGGGTTTTATGTGTGGGGGAGGGGGTCAATTCGTGATTGTGATTCACTGTGCTTAATTTAAATCCCATCAAATCCAACTTTAACTCCAAATTTTTTGTAAAAAATGGATAATTTTTTAAAAAAGTCTTGCATATTTTTAAGTTTTATACTATACACAATTGGGTATTGCCTTAGGATAAGTTCCTTACTGGTATTTAAGAACTTCTTTGAACCTAAAATTAATGATAATGGATCATTACTAAGTGGACTTATTTAGTGGGTTGATGGAAATTTGGTATAGGAACTACTTCTGGATGTTATATGGGTTACATGTTTGTAGATCTATGATCATAACCTTTGGAATTTGACGTTTTATTCTGATTCTAGGGGCATTTTTCATCTTTTAATTATTAAATGTAATTACTTTAATTATCCAATGTAAATTATTTTTATATAAATCTTTTGAAACTGGAGTAACTTGGGCATCTGGTATCCCACGGTGAGTCTCTGAGACCCTAGATATTGGGTGCATTTCGGTTAACTAAAAGCCCTCAGTACACTCTGAATAAGTGCATATTGCGCAGTGCTTAACACAATGATACATGGCTTGGGAAAAATAAATAAAGTGTCTAGCATCAAAAATGAGCTCATTATGGTAAGGGTAATTATGAACGCCAGATGAAGAAGGGGTCAAATGGTTTATATGGGAATCATTTATGTTGTATCATTGGGGTGATTCATAATAAAATAAATTATTTTTTGAACCTATATGAAAAGGTCAAAATACAATGTTCCTTGGTTAAGATCTTAATTCCATTGATATTTTATTCCATTTCATTCTTAGGCTGAGAAAATGATACTATATTGAAGTGAGACATTATGTTGTATCACATATGAGGCATGACATATTCATTGTTTGATTATCTATAGCATCCTTAATTACTAGTGAGAATTTGATCTAGGTGAGGTTCATATGAACAAATTAGTTTCTAATAGCCTATTGACATGTTTTTGAAGTCCTTTGTTTTATGTTTTGGACATGTTACAGTTTGATCTTAATCCTTAATAAATTTTACTGTTTTGAGGTTTAATAAAACATGAGATTCTTTAAGGACAAACAATGATTAAGTGTGGGGGAATTTGATGTGGCCTTTAAAATACATTGTTTTTCCACACCCTTTTACTTAATTTATTTATTATTTAATTAATTATTTATTCACTTTATACTAAATAATTGTACTTTTGTAATTTTATAGCTAACTTTGTTAACTAATAAATTTTATAGTTAATTATGTATTTTTAGTAATCAAAATAACAATTTTAATCTTACTAACATATTCTACATTAATTATATCTTATTTAGTTTGGTTAATTTTAATCTTCCTGAATTTAAAATAAGTTAATAGCTATTTGAAACAATTATTAATTGTTATAATTATATTTAATTAACATAGTCTTTATGTTAATATTTTATCATTTAATTAAGTTACATTAGAATAGGTTAGCATTGTTAAATTATGTGTTTTGTCATCCTGCTAATTAGTTAAGAAAATAATTACTGTTTTAAGTTAAATTAATAAGTTAGATTTTAATTTTATTAGTTCAATAAGTCATTTAATTCATTAATTAATTGTTTTTAAACATTTATTATATTATTTTATGTTTTCAGAATATTTATTAAGTAACCAATTTTTGTCTTAGTCTACCGGTGAGGTATACGAGCACTAACGGTGACCCTTTCTATTTTTTCCGCGTACCGGTGAGCTTTTATTTGAATGGAGCAATGGTGATCTTTTGTTTTTTTCTCACTGATACATCCCCTTCTATCGGTAGCCTTACTACTGATCCACACCTCATCGTTACTTCGCTGTATCGGTGACCTTTCTTTTACCGGTGACCTTTTCATCATTACCTTTTCCAAACCCTAATTGCATTGAATTAATTTAGTTATTTATTTTATTTTATTTTGCATCCTTTAATATAAATTAACTTCATTAATTTAATAGTATAGTTATCTGCTTAAAATATTTAGGTTAAGTTTTCTAATATAACATAATGTGTATTTTTAGTGCTACTTAATTAATTAATTTTTTTGTTTTAAACATTTAAAATAAATGAGGTTTTATGCATTTTAACTTATTATTTCAATTAATTCATTTAATTCTGTTGTTTAAATTCATTCATTAATTTTGTATTATATAATATTGTTAATAAATTAATTAGATAAATTTTAGTTGTTTTAGTCTTGTTGAAATTTGATTTGTTTTATATAAATTAATGATTTAATGATTAAATTTTGGTTTAATTATTTTTCTTTATTATATGAGTTGTAGTTCAATTAACGCTTGGTGATGTTTCGTGTGTCTTCAGCTTACCGGTAATATCCTTACTTTTTATTTTATAATGGTGACCTTGCACACTGGTGCTTTAATTTATTTTTTTTTAAACGGTAGCTGCTACCCCTGCCTCTATCGATAGCTAACTCTCTCTCTCTCTCTCTGCAACTAACCGGTAGGTTAATATTTTCCTCACCGATACAAGGGCTACCCATCCTCACTGATAGACATCATCTTTTCCTCACCGATAATTTTCTTCTATCGGTAGCCTTGCTACCGATACACCTCTTAACCCACAATTTCATTATTCTCACTGTTAATAATCCTCCCAGCCCCTGATTGCTTCCGCATAAGGATGAGAACCAAATAGAACCGGGCGGTCGAAGGTCTCCTCTATTGAAGACCACCATTCCGCCGCCCCTGTTGTTGTCCGCTGCGCTGGAGAAGGGATGGTCCGCCCATCAGGAGCAGCGTAAGAAGCGAACTGTGAAATGTTGTGCTGGTGCCGCGCGAGGTCTTGCCTGCTGTTGTCTGCCATTTCGAGGATTCTTTGGTACTGCTGGAGTATGAGGGTTGTAGTCTAGGGAAGTTGAATTCGTGGTCCGCCGCTAGAAGAACACGAAGCCGCAGTGCCACCAAGGGAGTCACACACTACTGGATGAACTAGAGCAGGAGGTCATCGTGTTGCTGGAGGACCCCCGTACCTGCTTGGTGTGTGTCATCGACGGAGTCGTCTACTGAACTGCCGCTGCGAGAAGGTTGTTGTAAGGAGTTTGATGTGCACTACAAAAGAGCTGAAGAAGGCGCCACCATGCGCTACTCTGCTTTCCTATGCCAATTTGGGGGGTGGGGGATGAATTAAAAAATATAAATTAATTTAAAACATAAAAATAAAATAATAAATGTAATAACTATAGTAATTTTAAAAGAAAAAAAAATTAAAAGTTAAAGTAAAAGTGAATTTTAAAAAGTCAAATAAAAATAAAATAATTTAGAAAAGTATGACTATTAAATTATTATAATTTTAACAAAAGGATAAATCATAAATTTAAATTTAAAACTAACTTAATAATAAATGTAAATAATTAATTAATACACTAATAATAGAACTTATTTAATAATTATTATAAATAAACTATAAAATTTAATTATTAATTTAAAATACATAAAACATAAGTGATAATTTTAGTTACTAAATTAAAATTAACTAATTAATTGATTTAAAAATTTAATTTCTTTAATAATAATAATTAAATTATTATTAGAGTCTAAAATATTATCATATTTATTTATTTATTTATGTTTTTAATAAATTAGTTTAAAAATTGATAAAATTAATAACTTATTATTTATATTTATTAACATAATTATGTTAATAAATTATTAATTAATTTGTGTTTTATAATTGTTAATAATTTTATAAATAATATAAAATTAAATAATTATCAATTAAGCTAAGTTAACCATTAACAAGTAAAAAATAACACTTAACTTTAAAAAATAACCATTTTTCATTAATTATATCCATTTTTATTTATTTTTCTTTTCTAACTTTGCAGGTTCATTCAAGGGACTTAAACGCCTCCAGGTGCATTCAACTAAATCGGCAGAAGTTTTTTTTGTGGGAACAACTTGCGTGACGTGCTTGTCACGAAAAAATGCACATTTTTGCAGTGCGTTTGTGAATAACTTTTGGAGTCAGCGGAGAAGGTTTGGTGAAAAGCAGCAGAAGACAGTATTATACCTAAGCTGATAAAGTAGTAGATTTTGAGTTGGATGAATTCATTCACCGAGACACACTCACTCGACGAACACACCTGTCTTGGAGCAGAGCAGATTACCCTGAGCATTTCTTGGAGAGCTGCTCTTCGGAGTTCCGAGGGCCATGAGCAGCAGTAACTGATGCGAGAAGAGGGAGTTTTCTTCCATTGTATTCCTTTAAATTTATTCCTCTATAATTGAATGACTTTTGTAATCGAGTTATTTATAATGAACAATATATTATTTAGCTAATTTTTTTAGTTCGGTGATGAATTGAAGTTCTACTGGTTACTTTTAATTCTCATATCACTCAATCAATTCACTGAATTCAGTAAAAATCGGCAACAATGATGCTAATTTAATTCAATTGTTTTTCACCACTAGTACATAATATTCAAAACTCCACAATCATTTCGGCGAGATTGATCATTTATTTAAAAAAAATCAATTCACAAATGCTTCAGGACTTATGGCGAGTTCGTCCTGTTGTCATTATCTTTTTGAACTTTTCACAGCTGATTTTTTTTGGGGTGGTGAACTCCAAAATCAGTCAGCATATGTGAATTAACTCTTGGAAAGAGAGACAAGTCACTATTTTTATGGTGGTGTTAGGCAATAACTTTAAACTGATTCAGAATACCTTTTTAACTAGTAGAATGGTGACTTTCCCCAAGAAATTTACTTGATTGTTCACTATCAATATTTTATATCTTTGTTTCTTACTTTTTATAGTCTATTTCTTGTATCATAATACATTAAAATAAAAACTCAAAATTACTATAGTGTTTCATTAGAGTAAAATTTTAAAAATATTTTAAAAAAATATAAAATAAATAGAAATTCTATTCCACTAATAACAACATTGGGATCTTTTTATAAGTTTTTTTAAGAATAGAGGTCAAATTAGCATTCTCTGTGGGTTCGACCCTGCTTTCCACATATATTGTAGTTAGTATGAATATAAATATTAAACTTTGACCAGCTTCAAAGACAGTGTAGGTCAAAAACCAATCAAAAATCAGCAAGCATCCAACAATCACATCTTTCCCATTACATCATTCCCAGTGTCCACCCCGACACCCACATGCATAAACCGATGCATCTCGCCACTCTAGGCTTTATACAACTGCCATCCAGAAGCACAACACAGCCCTATCAGCAGGAAAAAAACACCACATTAATTGTTCTTTTGGACCTTTCTCAATCAAGAGGGAAACTCAAAACCCCTTAATGAATTATCAAACAAACAGTTATTTAATCCATATTGAATTAGAATATTTTTTTCATAGGTTCAAAATTTGGGAAACATAATAATTAATATATCACAAATAATTAAAATGCTTACTACGCCTATTTGATTAACATCAAATTACAACATGAACTAGACTCGTTTACATTCCACTTTATCTTTAGCCAAACAATTATGGATTAATCCCAATTTATGTTCTTTATCGATTACCATCAAGAATGAACATATAGTTAAAGAAATCATAGATATCACACGATCTAGAAAAACATGAGGCAATAACATAAGATCGATACCAATTTATTTATCCGGTTAAAATATTCATCATGTCAATTCCATTGTCATCTAGTGGGATTAAACATGTTAACAATACACTTTCACCTAAATGATAAGAGAAGAAATGAATCACGTACCTCAAATAGTTCATCACGTTCTTTATCCAGAAAACGGGTCACAATCCTCATCTCGCGGCAACTGCATCCACCCAAGGATGCCATGGTACGACAGCTGCAACCAAACCCCAAGAAAAATCCCATTAGAAGCATAGTGATTACATGATATAATATGTAATGGGGATACAATAGAAGGTGATCCCCAAAGGAACGATGGTAAACCCTACCATGTATCGAAGATTGACCGATACAACTCGGTTGAATCAAAATAGAGTGTAGCTCATCTGAGGAGTAATGTTTGACTGTGCAACTCCTATGGGGAGGATAGAATGGATATACCACCTCATAGTCGAGAACAAAGAGGAAGAACAATGGAGGATGATATATTGTCCCTTTTGAAGATTTAATGGAGCGACAGATTAAGATATGCTTAATTCCCCATTAAAATTGGACCGCATTAACCCTCACGGTTTGACCATGTAAAAACATCTCGAGACATAGGAATAATTAATATAGGATTTATGGAATTTGAATCAGCCCTAAGAGTCCATAAAATAAGGATTTAAATGTATTTTATGTTAAAGGAAACGTCCAAGGGGTGAAACTGTAGGAAGCTGGAAACATTGTACACCTACCGTTATTGTACACCTTCCATTATTGTACACCTACCGTTAGAGGTTACCGATAGAGGTTTCCGATATACCTCACTATTCTTGAAACACTTCAAGCCTACCATTACTGTACAACAACCAATTCTGTACACATACCATTAGAGGTTACCGATAGACCTCACCATTCTGAAAACAGTGTAGACCTACCGTTATTGTACACCTATTGTTACTGTACACCTACTGTTAGAGGTTACCAATAGACCTCACCGTTCTGGAAACATTGTGCACTAAACCTCACTAATAGAACTATTCAAGAAACCTCATTGATAGAAAATTGTTCACTGAACCTCACCGATAGAACACTGTTCAATGAACCTCACTGATAGTACACAGTTCACTGAACCTCACTAATTGAACACTGTTCACTGAACCTCACTTATAGAACACTGTTCAGTAAACCTCACTGATAAAACACTATTCATTGAACCTCACCAATAGAACACTGTTCACAGAACCTCACCGATAGAACATTATTCACTGAACCTCACCGATTGATTACGGTTCATTGAACCAGACGGATAGAACACTGTTCACTGATCCTCACCAATAGAAAACTGTTCACTGAACCTCAATGATAGAACACTATTCACTGAACCTCACTAATAGATCATTGTTCACCTACTATTATAGGTTACTGAAAGAGGTTACTGATAGAACTGTTCACCAATAGAACTCTTCACAGAATTTGAAATTTTGAAAATATATTGGGGATAAGACACCTTGAACTCCCAAAACACCTCAAAAACCATATTTTCACAATGTGATGGACCAGAGAGGTCCGGGCTATTACATCAGATACCTCTCAAAACATTCTCTTCCATGAGAATTCAAAACCCACCTAAACAGAAAAAAGGAAACGGGGTCTGAACAACCACCCATCGAGATACCTCTAAAAAGAGAGAAAGACACAAAAGCAACAAAATAAATTCATAAATTAATCATTAAAGGTCTAACCACAAAGGGAACATCATTACATGAAAATAGTTAAACATCAAACAACTCTGGGTACTGAGCACGTATCTGTGACTCACGTTCCAAGGCACTCTCTTCCATGCCACCATGTCAACACAAGATACACACCAAGGGAATAAAATGCTTGTACAATACATTTTCCTTGCGTTATTGGATCTCCACAGGTCGCTCCTCAAAGGTCACATCATCATAAACATTGATCTCTCTCAATGGATGATGTGAGAGTTATCTTGAAAAAACGATGGAGCTGTGATACCTGGAATACATCTTGTATACGAACCATCTATGGGGTAAGTGCTACTCGATATGCCATAGCTCCAACACGAGATAACACCTCTAAAGGCCCAACAAATCAGGGAGGAATCTTGCTTCAACGGCCAAACCATCGCTGCCCCCAACATGGAGTCATCTTCAGAAACACATGATCCCCAACATGAAACTCTAATGGTCTCCTTATTTGATCATCATATGATTTTTGATGATCTTTCGTAGTCTTCATCCTCTCACGAATGACCTAGACCATCTCTGTTGTATTCTGCAGTAGTTCGGGTCTAGGAATTGATGATTCTCCGACCCCAGTCCAGCACAACAGATAACGATATGGTCGGCCATACATGGGTTCAAATGGTGCCATATCGATGGTGGATTGATAACTATTATAATATAAAAACTCCACCAAGGGTAAGTGTGTCATCCATGAACCTCCAAAATCAAGAAAACAAGATCGTAACATGTCTTCAAGAGTGTGGATTATTCAATCTGTCTGACCATCCGTTTGAGGATGAAAAGAAGTGCTAAGAAATAGTTGAGAACCGAAAACAGGTTGGAGACCTATCCACACCCTAGATTTAAAAGGAGGATATCGATTAGAAATTAACATCCTAGGGACTCCATGAAGTCTCACCACCTCCTCTAGATACTATCTCGACAAAACTTCTACTGATCTTGACTCATTGATTGCTCTAAAGTGGGCCGATTTTGTTAAACGATCTAATACCACCCAAATAGCATCATGCCCTCCCAGAGATCGAGATAAACCAGTAAAAATTCCATCGAGATGTCCTCCCACTTCCACTGAATAATCACTATTGGTTGGATAAGACCACCAAGAACATGGTGTTTGACATTCAACATATACGAGACCAAACATCGAGACACAAACTCTGCAACTGCATGCTTCATCCCAGGCCACCAAAACTGGATCTTTAAGGCCCGATACATCAATGTCACGCCAGGATACACCACTAAAGGAGAACTATAAACTCATTGAGAACAATCTCTCTCATCTTCAAAGGAACAAAAAGAATTCTGTGATATAACACTCGGTGTTGTTCGTCCTCAAACCAACCATCAAGGGCCTCATGAAAAACAACTCACTCTCTCCAGACCTCCACCTCTAGATCTCCCAACAGGGACTCTTCCACCTTCTGCATCATGGATGATTGTACCGTCATTTGAAAAGGATATCCTCTACCCCCAACTTCTCCAACATCAAGAAATAATGCTAACAGTTATTTCATTACTCACAAAAAATCACTAGATTCACGCACAACATCTTTACGTGACCTTCGACTTAGCACATCATCTACAACAATCCCCATTCCAGGTGTATAAAATATTTCAAAGTCGTATTCCTGAAGGAATTCCATCCACCAACGTTATTGTATGTTCAATTAACGCTTGTAGAAAACATACCTCAAACTCTTATGATCAGTGAAAACCAAAAAGCGCTCACCAATGAGGTTGGGTCTCCACAAAATTAGAGAAAACACCACGGCTGGCAACTCAAGAACATGGGTGGAATGGTTATGTTCATGGGGACGCAACTGCAGAGACCCATAAGATAAAACTGACCGCTGCTGGATGAGAACATAGCCTAACCCTTGATGTGAAGCATCGCAGAAAACATCAAATTGAACTCCATCAGCTGGAAGACAACGGAATGGAGTACTTACTAACTTCTCCTTTAGATACACGAAAGCTACTTAACACTGACCAGATCATATTAATGCCTGATACTTCTTATTCAAAGTAGTTTTAGGAGTCGTAACGTGGGAGAAATTGGCTACAAACCTCATGTAGTACCCTGCGAGACAAAGGATACTTCGCACCTCTGAAACTGTCTTGGGGGCTTCCCAAGAGACAACTGCTTCTATCTTCGATGGATCCACAGCTACATCTTATTGGGAAACAACATGCCCCACGAAACGGACTTCTCGACCCCAATACTCACACTTCGTCAACATCCCAAACCGCTGATGTTGATGAAGAACTCTCAAAATGACTTGTCAATGATCTGCATGATCCTTATTTGTTGTGGAGTACACAAGGATGTCATCAATGAAAACAACCTTGAACATGTCTAGAAACTCATGGAACACAATATTCATCAATCCCATGAATACAGCTGGAGCATTCATCATTCCAAATGGCATTGCAATGAACTAATAATTCCCATGAAGACAATAGAAAGCATTCTTCGTAATATCCTCATCCTTTACACACATCTAATGATATCATGACCGCAAGTCGATCTTTGAGAACCAACATGAACCCTTCAGTTGAGCGAATAATCAATCCGTGGAAGAGGATAGAGATTCTTTATTTCCACTTTGTTTAAGCGACAATAATTGACACACAACCGCAAACTTCCATCAGCCATCATCACAAACAAAACTAGTGCACCCCACGGTGACACACTTGGCCAAACAAAACAGCACTATAACTGACCATCAATCTGTATATGTAGCTCTCATAACTAATAAGGGGCCATCCTATATGGAGAAATAGATATAGGAGACACTCCTGGCTATAGTTTGATCCCAAACTCGATCTCTTGTTTATGTGGTAATGCTATAACCTCTTCTGGAAAGACATCAGGGTACTCCTCTATAACCCTATGAAACGCAAACTGCTAAATCTTTGAGGAACTCAGCATCATCGCAACCATCATGGATGATTAGGATGGTACATTCCTATGACCCATCCGAGGATCACACTCACCAAAAAACACCACTTTCTCTCCATTCAAACCAATGAAAACAACCTTCTTATAGAAGTAATCCACGATAGCCTGTATCGAATATAACAAATCCATGATGAGGTTGAAATCATATGGTTGTAATCGTAAACATAAGAAATCTCCCCAATAGTGGTGTTTCCTCGACACTAGCTCCCAGTCTCTTTATACATAAAAAAAGTCAGCTCGACCTCTAACTGGTGTAGTCAATGCCAAGGGCTCTGGAATCCTCTCTACCTCAACTCCCAAAACATCGATAAGAATAGGAGATATGAAGGAGTGTGTTGCTCCTGAATCAAACATGTCATACACCAAAGTATAAAACAAGCAAAGGGTACCTCGAACGATGTCTGGATGGCCTACATCTAGAAAAGCTAGATCATGAAGCTGACCACGACCTCCTCCACGACTTCTCTTACCCTGATGATGACCACCACCACGGCCGCACTCTGCTCTCTGAGGATGGGGAGCATCACGGGGTTTTCCTCTACCTGCCGCATATACCCTCTACTGATCTAAAGATGGTGCAACTGGCTGATGCTTCCTTGGATGGAACTATCTCAATGGAGGAACCTGAAGTGTAGTGTCTGGTGCACGATGGATTATGTGAAAGGTCGGGCACTCCCGCTACTGATTACCATGACCACCATAAGAAAAACAAACACATGATCCCTTAGAATAGGCCAGAGCGTTGATGCCTCTAGAGAAATGAGATGTGAAGGGTTGTGACCTACCCCCGGCTGAACTAAAACACTTCTGCCTTGAAAACCATGACCCTCGGACCACAGATCTACTTCATGAAGATTCATGTTGATTTCCCTCTCGTGATGATCTGGTCCTAGCCAAAGTCTTCTTGACAACCTCTTCCCTCGCTATTACCTCAAGATATGTTTTCAGCATAAATGGGGTGACCTGGAACTTGATATCATGATGCAAAAACACCTGGAAATGTCTCGCCCTGGCCTCCTCATCTGGAAATAGGTTTGATGCATATTTTAAAAGGTTCCTGAAACATATCCAAAACACTCGAACACTGGAGCTCCCCTGTCGAAGGGTAAGAGTCTCCTAGAGACTGGACGCCTTCACAGTCGAAGAAAGAATCTTGACTCTAAACCTATCTTGGAAATCCTCCCATGATATTTTTGACTCCTCATGATCCTCGAGGAAAAAAGAACCCCCACTGTCTTGCTGCTCCAGGCATTAGCGTCACAACGAAAGACAACTAGTGCTCCTTCCTATCATGAATCGAACTGATGATGATCTAAACCTCCTCAAACCTGTATTCTATGACTGCATCTGAAACAGATCCCTCGTACATCTGCAGACTCTGGCACTGAAACTCTGGAGTGTCTTCCTCTAAGTGTCATCGTCATCAACCTCAACCACGCGGCGAGCTGCTGGAACATCCTGCTGGACATTTTATACGTAGACCTGGCAGGGACGTCGACCTGGAGACATACCTGTAAACAAACTGTTAGAGATCCTAATCCTATAATATGGAAGACTAAACATTAATTAATTAATTATTTTATTTTATTGATTTTAGATTAACTTATCCCAAGGTCTACCCATTCAAACACTATCACAAAGAAGAATGATGCATGATCTTTTCCAAGTTCTCTACCCTGAAACTATAATAACATTTTTTACTTTCTATTGTAAACATTAAGGTCCATACATCAGATCATAGGGGGCCCTAAATGCCTATGTCTCAGCCGGTCTCTAGTGTTTACCTCACTTACATAACATGAATTACATTATTGCCCTACCAACCCATTCAACCTCACCTGTACCAACTCCAAACTCTATCCTATACCTCAACCAGACCTCAAATACCACTCTTTCACAACCCCTCCCCACAAAGTGTACCCCTCCTAGGTCGGCATTGTGAGAAGGGTGATAATGACCCCCCCGAGTCCCGCCTCCAGTATATCCTAGGTTGGCGGCTAGCACTGAGGGTATAATAAACACACAAATGGGAGGCATTACCATCTAAGGGAACACATGCGGAAGAGAAAGATAGGATAGACACCAAAAAACTCCAACTCAGAACTGAAATATAATAGAAACCCATGTGCACATATGTAATGACATGAAAATATTCTACAATTGAAAGGGTAAAGACTACAAGTACCCAAAATAATGTAAAAAATAGTAGCATCAACAAGACCGAACAGCTCCTACAACCAGAAGCTAGTAAACACTATCCTGATCTCCAACCAGCTCCAAGTGACGTGAAAAAATACATATATATATATATAGGGTGAGTATAAAAATATACTAAGTTGGGTCCTCCCCAAAGCCTCTCGTGCAAAATTAAAGAAAACATGCTAAAGCATAGTAAACAACAGGTGAAACTAACTCATCACCGAAACAGTAATACACTGATTCCAACCTCACCATGGCTACTCTCACCAAGTAATGCATAAAAGAATATATCATATAATAATGAATATCAATGTTACACCACTACTACATCCCCACTGGTTTTCTGATTTTCCCCAACGTCACACGTCCTAAGCATCTCTCTCCAAAAAAGGCTTGCCAGCATACACCTAGGCGAAGCACCACAATATGCACCTTGTGCAAAAAAACCACCACGTACACACACCAATGTAACCGGGTATTTTCTTAGATCCACCACATCTTGCATAACGTGTATCATATGTCAGGTATTATACCTCAAGCCATTACAACCCATACACCAAGTAAGGATCCTCAAGACTTCACAACCTATACAAGTTACACCTATAGTAGTCCATTGAAAATTATATCCTGAATATATGTGTGTGAATAACCAAAATATATTATAGCCCTCTACACACATATATGGGGAAAAATAACCAATGTGCCTGCCAGCACCAGTAACTAGGAAGATAATAGAGTAGGGCCAAAGGGGGTAGTCAGCCATCCATCCTCCCACCAGAATGTGGGGGAAAACACCCCCCAGGGCTCAGAATCCCCACGGTGTCAGTTGCCCTTACTAACAGGGTGGAGTAGCGTATAGAAACACAAAAAGTACAGAATATACTATAACTCACAACCACACTATGGGCATAACCTTGTCTTATACACTACTATAGATAACATCTCTCTGACTCTAGGGTGATACTTCTAAGACTATGTATCCTATAAGAACAGAACCATTTAAAGAGCTTTATTAGGTTACTTCATTTCCATTTTATCAGTTCCACTTTATGTTAATTAATTCATTAAACGATAATTAACCCTGAATAGTTCGACGTTAAATTTCATTAAAACCACACCCAAAGTCAACTGTACAAATTACAACCTCATCATTTTGTTCCAGAAACTCCATCCCCATGGTTTAAAACCATTTATTCAATTATTAATTATAGAATTACTTTCACACAATCCCAAACATTCTAGAAAAACCTTATATGCTACTAAACACAAGGGGGCTCAACACGGTAAGTAGATTTACTACCAGTCGAGTCTTTTCCTCTTATAGCAATAGAATATACCCATCCTTCCTTGAAAAGCTATACACGGAATGCATGTGGCATAACCCAGCTATCTTCGCCTATTTCGGAATAAGGGTATGTAAGACCACCTGCCTTGAGCAGTGGGGAAAAGTAAAGAAGATAAAAAACCAATCAAAAATCAACAAGCATCCAACAGTCACATCCATCTCATTCCATCATCCCTAGTGTCCTCCCTGACACCCACATGCATAATCTGATGCATCTCGCTACTCTAGAAATCATCTTCTTTCGCAACCAAAAGCCTCAATGTCCCCACATATCATAACAGCCATCCAGGATCACAGCACAACACAAGAAGCAGGAAAACGAACACCACATTAATTGGGCTCTTGGACCTTTAACAATCAATAGGGTAACTTAGAACCCCATAAGAAATTATCAAACAAACAGTTCTTAAATCCCTATTGAATTAATAGGTTTTTTTGTTCGTAGGCTCCAAATTTGGGAAACCTAATCAGTATGCTATCACAAATAATTAAACATGCTTACTACGCCAATTTGGTTAACATAAAATTACATCAAGAACCAGAATAATTTACATATTTTTTTATCTTTATAAAAAAAATTATCAATTAATAAAAATTTATGTTCTTTAACGATTTCCATCAAGAACGAAAATCTAATAAAAGCAAGCATATATATCACAATATCTAGAAAAACACGAGGCAATAAAACAAGATAAATATCAATTTATTTATCTGGTTAAAATATATATTATGTAAATTCCATTTCCATCAAGTGGGATTAAACATGTTAAACATACAGTTACACGAAAAGGTAAAGAGAAGCAATGAATCTGCTTCCTCAAACAGTTCCTCAAGTTCTTTGTCCACACAATGGGTCATGATTTTCCTCTCGCGTCAACTGCATCCCCCCAAGGATACCATGGTATGACAGCACCAACCAAACCCTAGGAAAAAACCCCATTAGAAGCATGGAGATTACATGCTATAGTATGGAAAGGAGAAACATGAGAAGATGATCCCCAAAGGAACGCCGATAAACCATAACTTATATCAAAGATTGACCGATATAGCTCAGTTGCATCAAAATAGAGAAAAAACCAATCCGAGGAGTAATGTTTTATTGTGAAACTCTTACGGGAATGATTGAAAGGTACTAGCGCCTCACATCTTAGAAGAAAAAGGATGAATAAGAGAGGATGACAGCTTTTCCATTTTAAACATTTAGTGGGGTGATAGTTTAAGATACGCTTAATTCCCCATTAAAATCAGGCCGCATTAACACACGTGGTTTGACCAAGTAAAAAGATCACGAGCCATATGAATAATTAATATAGGATTTATGGCCTTTGAATCAGCCTTAAGATTCCTTAAAATAAGGCTTTAAATGTATTTTATGTCAATGCAAACGATAAATGGGTGAAACTATAGGAAGGTGGAAACACTGTACACCTACCGTTACTGTACATCAACCATAACTATAAACCTGCCGTTAGAGGTTACTGATAAAGGTTACCAATAGACCTCACCATTATAGAAACATTGTAGACATACTTTTACTATACACCTACTATTACTGTATACCTAATGTTAGAGGTTATAGATAGAGGGTAACAATAGACCTCACCGTTCTGGAAACACTGTAGACCTACTGTTACTATACACCTACCATTACTATACACATACCATTAGAGGTTATCTATAGACCTCACCATTCTAGAAACACTGTTCACTGAACCTCACTAATAGAACTGTTCACAAATCCTCACTGATTGAACATTGTTCACTAAACCTCACTGATAGAACACTGTTCACTGAACCTCACTGATAGAACACTATTCACTGAACTTCACTAATAGAACACTGCTCACTAAACTTTACTAATAGAACAATGTTCACTGAACTTCAATAATAGAATATTGTTCACTGAACTCACCGATAGAACACTTTTCACTAAACCTAACCGATAGAAAACTGTTCACTGAACCTCAATGATAGAATCCTATTCACCGAACCTCACTGATTGAACAGTGTATACTGAACCTCACCGATAGAATACTATTCACTGAACCTCACTGATAGAACATTTTTTAATGAACCTCAACGATAGAAAACTGTTCACTGATCCTCACTGACAGAACATTGTTCATAGAACATCACTGATAGAACACTGTTCGCTGAACCTCACTGATAGAACAATATTCACTGAACCTCACTAATAGAACATTGTTCACCTATCGTTATAGGTTACCAATAGAGGATACCGATATACATTACCGATAGAGGTTACCAATAGAACTGTTCTGTTAGGTCCACAAGGCTGAATACCATGAGAGGGGGGGTGAATCAGGGTATGACTAATTTAATATTAAAGCCCGTTCTGATCTTGTTTTGCTGTTAAGCAAAACACTCTTCTCTCTATTTCCTGTTACACAAAGTAGACAGAAAGTAAAGCATGAAAAGGACACACCAATTTTACTTGGTTCACAGCAACGAGCTACGTCCAAGGAGCATACGCCGACATGTTTCCGGTCGTACCAATTCCACTAAACTTCCCTAGCTGTGGATTACAATGTTCGGGCTAGATCACTTCTATGCCCAGGCTCACTGCCTTTACAAAGTTTAGGGTCAGCTCACTGCATTCCCAAGGGTCACTCCATGTTTCTCTCTCTCTGGCTCACTGCCAGTGGAGAGGATCATCTTCTTCCTCTTCCTATGCTCACTGCTCTATGAAGGGATTCACTCACAGTTTATAGACTTGAAGGTCTCTTCATTTACATGAAATAATGCATCTTCAACTGTTGATTGATGCTCTGTTGAAGTCCAACTTTCATTCACTGATGAATCGCACTTTTCCTCTGACCACTGGGCCACTACCATTGGAAACTACCTTCGCAAAGCACCCTACTTCACGAAGCTCCCAATTTCGTGATGCCCAAACCAGCCTTCACGAAGCTCCTGCCTTTTCACGAATCTCTCTCGCAAAGCTCTCTCGCGAAGAACTCCTGCGAAGCTCAACTCCACGTCATCTCAAATCACGAATCTCTAATGTTTTTCTCCAGAATTATGTCCAAATCGCGAGGCACCACGTCACTTTTCCGTTCGCGAAGCTTGATGTAGTCACGAAGAATCACTGTTAGCATACCTTCGAGACTTCGCTGCAAAGCTCCCTCGCGAAGCCCTTCTCCGCCATGATGCGCTTCAGTCTCTGCCGTTCTCGAAGCTTGACGTAATACCGAAGCATCACCGCCTCCATTCTCTTGGTCTTCGCGATTTCCAAACCATGCATCCTATCTTCTCAAAATTCATGCCTTTTCCATATTAAATTATGATCTTCATGGAAATCCTATTTTCGCGATGCTCACCAAACTCCAAATTTTGGACCCTAAAAATTTGGCAAACACTGGGAAACGGCGCCACCTTGTACTGCTCTTTTTGTACCGCCTCCAGATCTTCCATTCCTTTGTCATCGTTCTTTGTCAACAAGTATTGTCAACAACTTCTTGGGAACTCGACAAATATCCATGAAAACCTTCTTTGTCAACAAACACAATCAACCCCAAATAAATACTTCAAGGTTACCTTGAGTGATTTTTTCCCAACATGTTCACTGATGGAACTGTTCACAGAATTAGAAATTTGGAAAACAATTTGGGGATAAGTCACCTTAACCTTCCAGAACACCTCAAACACCATATTTTCACAATGTAATGGACTGGAAAGGTCAGGGACATTATAATAGTATTATTAAAATCTATCATTGTTTATGTTTTCCATTAAAAATATTTTCCCGTTAATTATAATTTTTAATATATAAATGTTTAAAAATTTACTTATTGTTTTATTATCACTCACTTTTATAAAAATTTGTAATTTTAAAATTTTATTTGAATGGATTATTCCAGTCATTTTACCTGTTAATGACAGTTATGGTTTTAAAAAAATGTTGAAGGGGTCATTTTTTAACATGTATTAAATGAATATAATTTCATTCAGTCATGGAATTTAAATTTTAAAATATTCTTTTAGTAGTATCCTTGTTTATTTTTAGGGGAATATTTTTCAGAATATTTTATTCATGATTTGTTTTCAAATGTTTTTTTTAATTTGAAAAGGTTATTTTTTCATGAATGTTTTTGTGATATTTTAATGGTATTATGTTGATGAACTTAGAAAACACATTTTTTTCACACACTCAAATATGGATATTTTGTATTAATAAAAACCAAATTCTTTATATATATAGATTATAATTTTTAAAATAAATTATAGTAGATTTCATTTATTTTTTATAGGTTAACTACATTTCAAAGAGATCAACATGGATCGTATTTGATTTATATTAGATAATAAAGTTTCATAGAGATTATAATGGAACCCATTTCATTTCCATGGCTTTATCAAGTTTTGAGGAGACCATTATTGAACCTTTTTATTTTTTATGGGTTAATCAAATATCAACAATATTTTTTTAACCAAATTCAATTCAACTTGTCTATAATGTTTCAAATATATATTTATATATCCCATTTATTTCTCATTTGTTAAACATGTTTCCAATATATTTTTTTGGAACTCTTCTTTTCTAAGGGATAATAAATCACCAAATATATAATTATTGAAACCATTTATTTTAAATTTGAATAATGATGTTAAAAGAGTAACAATAATTTTATTAGGAATATTATATTGAAATAAATGTTCCCTGTCATTTAGTAACATTATGGTTATTGGAAATTAAATATATAATGTGTTCTCCAAGATAGTGATGGGTGAACTTATTTTAAAATAGAGGAGGGTTAATCCTAGAAGGTTATCTAATTAATTAAATATAAATTTCATCCATATTGTTCTTCCATTTTTAATGGTTCTAGAGGGGTTCTATAAGTGTTTTATAAATACAATTTCCCATTATACTAATATGTAATATATATATTTAGAAAATTTTGTAATGATTACTTTAATCAATGTTGATATCACAAGGCTTATGATAATTAATTCTGATGACTATTTCATTTTTTTAAATTCTTATTCCATGTTTTAATTTTTCACGATCCAAGTAGTGATGGTTAAGAATATTCCAATTTTATACTCATGAAATTTGATAATTTAATCTCACAATTATGTGCCTCTTATGATCATTGAGTACATTTATTTGTAAATTCTTATATTTACCCTTGCCTAGAATTTGAGCTCTACCTTCTTAAGTTTCTCTTCTCCAATTTATGAAGTATTATGTTTAATTAATTATTACATTAAGAATTTCATATGGATAATACTCAATATTTAATATAGTATATATAATTCTATGTATAAAGGGAATTATACTCTTGGATTATTTTTTATTTTTTGGAAATGTTTTTCATATTTTTATAAAACTAAAAAGCTAAAATTTCATTGAGAATATATATGTGAAATTATTTATTTGTGATATTTTATATTTTAAGGGGTTATTATTGGGTCTCCATCATTGGTATCAATCTTATAAATGTAAATCTTATTATTTACATGCCTAACCATGTTATGTGGGTTCAATAATGTTATAGTTTTTAAATATTTTCACAATAGAGTATGTAATACATGACACTCATCATTAAATAAAATCAATGATTGGGTTGAAATACATGATCTGACAAATTTTAATGGAATATTATCACAATAAACCCTCCTAGTTTTATGAGATTAGTATTAAAATAAAGAAATTATTGACGATGGGATTCATTTAACCCATATTTTCACATAGATGTTGCTCTAGTATTTTCCAATTGATGATCGATTATGATTAAAGAATATTAATTGACTATTGGGGGCTGGAAAAGTTAATAATGAATAATCATTAAAATTAATATGGGATAATGTATTTTTTATAATACATAAAAGGTTATTATTGGATTTCAATTATTGATATGTGGTCTAACCAGCATTAAATGATATTGAGGGGAAATATATCCAAAAATATAAATTTTATTTCCATTATGGGAACAATGTGTTACTGGTTTTAATTTTCGGTAGCATAGAAAATGTGTTTTTCATTGGGATCACAAAATATGTTTCTTATGAAATCCTTGTTGAGTGTTTTTTAGTGTTATTTATTGATATCATTATGTACTCTACAAAAAATATCAGATATTTTTGAAACCTAAATGAAATTACTAAAGTCATTTTTACCATTATCATAATGGGAAACTATCTATGTTTAATTTATTGGATATGTGATGTGTATATACGTGGTCATATGTTGTCGAAAATATAAATTACAAGTATATCCTCTATAAATAATACATGATTTTTATCAAGAAGCAATAACGAATGTCTCAATGATTCATATATTACTTTTACTCATCAACTAACAACAATAAATATTTTTTAATTTCCCGAATATAATGTCCTTTTCGAAAACCTTAACAATAGACAATCGATAAATTATATAAAATTATTTTTTTTGGTTAGAATTTTAAAATATAAAAAGTTATTGATATGTTCTTTTGTAATTAGATTTCTAGTGGAGGTAATTAGGTTAGAGTATTTATATGATAATAAAAAAAATTATTGAGATACATCTTGATATATAAAATGTATGTTATTTGATATCCTACATGGTAGATATTACATATTGTCTTAATAATTTCACCAGTGATATTGAGTTGGTTATACTTCTATTTTTTCATGTTTTGGTCTAATTATCTCACTATTGAGTTTATTGGAATATAAAAATATTCTTGTATTTTGATCTATATCATCTAAATTTGGGATATGAATTAGATTTAAGGGATACAAAATATTTTGATACTATTTTATTGTATTATTATATACTATACATGGTTATAATTGAATAAGGGTATGAATTCATTGAGAATGAAGTCTCAGGTATTTTTTTTAGGATGAGATATTAATGAAGAATGATGGAGTAGTATTAGACTTTTTATATTTATATATATGACATATCTTATGGTGTTTGGATATATCAAATGATTTTATTGTCACCATTGTTACATCAGGATGATAAATCACTATTTTGGTTCCTTGAATTTGATATTCTGTGTTAGAATTTCATATTTTTTGATTCTCCTTATGAATAGTTAGTGTATGATCAGTAATGAATATTATTTTTTTATGAATTAATTTATTATGATGAATTTGTGTGAGGTGATTTATTATAATTTTTTTCTCACCCATGTGTATTTATCATAAAAGTTTAAAGCGATATCATGAATTGGGGTGTTGGTTCTTGTATATCTAGATGAAATTTTTAGTGGGATTGTTTATCCTATATTGTTTTTTTATTTTAGTAAGTGAATTATTTATATCATGTTTCTGGAGGCTCACTAAAGTAGTCAAATATCCCACACAGGAAGTGGGAGGACATTTTTATGAACATTTCACTCATTTTCCCCAATCTATTGCAGGATGGGGTGTTATATTGAATTCTTTTCAACTGATAATTTTATATACTTTCATGGTTATCAAGAAATATATTGATCTATAATTCTTAGATATGTTACAATTGGAAGAGATAGTGTAAAATCATGGAGTTCAAAGGACAGTCATATGCATATATGTCCTATTATTCATCATAAATTTGGGGATATATTTTCTATTTTTTCTCATTGTATTACCATAGAACAACATTTCATCTATATATATACAAATTAGTCTTAGTTAACAATTAAAATTTTTGAAAATAATTTTCATGTATGTTTTCTGGATCACAGTGATTCTTGGTTAAATTCGTTACATTTTTATAGGTTTTTATAATATTGTATATATTTTATCAATTGGAATGTCTTTAGTCAATGAATTTAGTGAATCGAATGACATATCTAAATTACATTGTTCAATTATTTTAGATTATATGGATGTTACCCAAAAGGCTATGTAGATAATGGCTATGGAGGTGATGTTGAAACATTAGAGGATAAATTCTATTAATGGGATGAACATGTCATAAAAAAATTGAATGATGATACCTATAGTGTTTTAGATTGGATAAAATGTGTTCTAGAATGATATTATTCTTCATGGGATGATTAAGTTATATCATATGAGTAATTCTTATCCATTCTATAATGATCCATCTATGGTGTCCAAGTTTGTCGAGGATGATTCTAATATATTAACAATTCCATTGAAACAAGATTATACATTTTATATCCTCCATGTTTATAAAATATTTTGGAATATTTTAAATAAATCCCACTTCATATATAGGGTACAGTTTTATATTCATAATTACTTTCTGATCGTGGATAAAATACAATAGTGTCTTTTGGTCTAAAGAATGTTTTGTTTGCGTAGTTGTCCAATGTGTTCTTGTATTCTAGATGTATAATTACATAAATGTGTGTATGTAGAAATTTGAGTTACAATTTAATTCTTGATATCCCAATTTTTATGTATTTTTTATATATAGATACTATATTTTATTGATATATGATTTGTGTGGTTGGTTTCATTTTTTATGCCTATGTTTTCATATTGATAATGGTTTTGATTGAGAGGTATCTTATAGGGGTGTTTCTAATTTTTTTATATTTTCTTCCAAATTAAGATGGTTATATTTATTTGGTAAAATGGTCATTATAAATATATCTTCCATATATACACCAGTTTTCTTAGACAATTAAATTATGTTTCTAATATTTTTTAGGTGTCATTAATGTCTTATATGATTTTTATTACAAGTGTCTGAGAGTGTGATTTATGTTATTTTTATGTTAGTGATAATCATATCCTAATAATTTTGGGATGAGTTTTGGTCAATATGTTGTATAATAGCATCATAACTTTTCTCCCTGATATATTACTGAGAATATGAACATTACATTTTTTTTCATTATGATGATGAATGTTTCCCAATTATGATAACTATACATTAAAAGGATATATTGGATGAATTAAATGCCCTAGGATCATGTAGTAATCAACTTATATAGAAATATGAAAATCTCTTACTTAATCATTACCCTTGACTTGAAATGACTATCATGCACAATATACCATCATTATTCATTTTCTGTATTATGTTATGAATATCTCACCAAAATTTCCCCACATAAGACAACATTCAAGGTCACAAAAATTTCAACATCATTTATCAAAACATGTAGAATATGAAATATATGAAGGGTGATCACAATAGTTAAATGATGTTAAATGTAAATAGTAAAAATTGAATGTTGTTAGTGGTAATATGATAAGTGTATGGGTACAATGGAAGAATAAAATTTCATGAGAATAAAACAATAAAACTAATACAATTAAAACATGTATCAATAAACTTATGGAATAGAATTATTATTTATCAACATTAAGTGTAATATAAATCAACAATCATGGTCCATGTGAGGAAAATCGTTATCAAAGTAATTACTAAAATCGGTTAGAATGAATAATAAATCTTGTTGATAACATTGGGACAACATTTCCATATGATAATTAAAATAAATCATAAAAATTGAAAAATAATATTTTTGACTTCCATAAAAAATGAATTGTAGGGCTATCATGGTCCCACCCACCCATGGTAAATATTATAACCACCCATCACTAGTTAATAATGTGAACACATATCATTGTTAATAATAGTAACCATATTTCCCTAGTTTATAATGTATCCATTTATACATTCTTCATAATAAATCGATCCTTCATTATTCAAAATTTCTTTGTAATATTCCTGAACTGGACATTTCGAATCGTTCTCCTTCTGAAACAACTATAATCATTTTAATTTTTTTACATAATTTATCCATGTAAAAATTATGTGCTTTTACAATCTCTATATCTGTCCTGATAAATAATAAGGATGGTATGAATACAAAATATCCCAAGTGGAATGTATTTTAAATGATGTGTTATTGAGAATAATTATTTGAATTACAATTAAAAGTCCATTAAAATCATTACTGAGGAAATTAAACGTTATACCATTAAAATCACTTTTTGTAAATAAATCATGAAAAAAATTGTAAATGTCCTATTATTTTGGAAATTAAATTTGAATAACAAATATTACCTAAATCATTGATATGTAATTATGTTATAAAATTCCTTCCATTTAAAATGTTTTAAAAAATGATTCGTTTCATATTTTTGTAAAAATATGAATCTTTTTGAAAAAGGTATATGAAAATTCTATTAATTTTTTTTTGTAAAAATATTTGTGGTTAAATAACTAAAATAAAAAATCATAGTAAAACATTTTCAAATTTTTAATAGAAAACAATAATTCTAAAAAATATTTTTTTTGATATTTTTGGATATGAAGTCTGACTATCAAAAAAATGATTTTCAAATCAGTTTAAGTACAATTGGGAGGAAAACGGTAGAATTACAAAAAAAAAATTTGAACAAGTAGTGGAATAATTGAGATGGGATTAATAGTAAGTGATCATGTTATTTCCCTAAATTGAATTCCAATAACAAAAAATTAAAATTTAAATGAGATATTTAAATATCCAGTTATATCATCTAAAACATTCTAATCATAAGACCCATTATTGGAATTACATAAAATGAAAAATTAAATTAATTGATATAAATTGATTAATTATATAATATATCAATGGGGTAGTAGATGCATATCCTAAAAATATATAGATGTCTAAAATAATTCATATATGAAATTTGATAAATTACTATTAGGGGTCCATAAAAATACAATAACATTAAAGAGGGAATCAATAAATTAGTATATTAGGTTAATAAAATATAAATTCAAATAAATTATGTTTAAATTAAAGAAATATCAAAATAAAAAATCATTTCTCATATTGTCTTAAAATATCAAAAACAAAGAAGTAATGAATGTAATTGAAAATAAATTATTTTATGCAATACATTACTACCTAATATCAGTCATTAAAAATCCATTTAGATGAAATAATTAAAATTTAAACATAAAATAAATTTTCATGATATATTGATGATATTATATTAAAAAATTAGTTATATACATCACATAAATAAAATTTGGGGCATAACAAAAAAATAAGACATAATGATGGAAAATATACGTAAGGTCCTTAATTCTTTGGAAATATGTTTTCAATACCTCAAAAAAGATATTAATTCTTCATGATTTGTAAATATGTATAATATTCATGAAATTAATCACGAAATACATTGACATTTAGTATATACACAAAACTGTATAAATATGTGGCGAATATTTCATATGTCTCAAAAAAATAAAGGTGAGGTGTTAAACCCTTATAAGGATCATATCATTGAATTTGGAGTTAATAAATGGATTGATTATGAGTATAATATAATAATTAAAATAAAATAGTGTGAAAATAATAAACAATTTTCAATATTGATTCACATATAATTAATTTTTAATAGATTCAATGAAAAGAGTTATAACACAAAAAAGGAATAAGAGTTGAGGATCCCTTACCCTGAGTCCATCCATTCTATGTATGCCATCAAACATCTTATTAATAAACATATATCAATTATTATATTTATTACGGTAAATTAAATGGTTAAATAACCTAAATGGAATCAATTATTTTACCCATATTCATTACTTATTAAGATATTTTATTATTTATGCCTACATCTGGGGGATGGAGGAAGATCATTCCATATTATCAAACAACAATGGTATGTAGTCAAAGGTCATTAGGGATATTGTTCCTATATCTAAAACAAATTATCACGAGATAAATATAATTGTTATACATCAATTATAATTTTAAATCAAATCATGAATTGTGGAAAATAATATAGAACTATGTTATAGTCATAGAGATGGTAGGTTGTATGTAAGAATTAGTTACATTTTCATTTATCAATAATAATATCATAAATAAAATATTTCATATTTAAATACACTTATATATATTATATATGTAATTTTGTGTTAATAATATTAATTTCACTTCCACAAGGAGGATGTAGTCCACACATACACACGAACAATGTTGTAATTTTTTATTGAGTTGAATGGTAAGAATGAAAATAATATATGATCAATTAAAAATTATAATTTAGTCATGGATATTGTAATTATAATATGTATATATACTATTCATTTAATTAATTCTTTATACCTTACATTTAATGCATTATTGAAGAAACATTGATTCGCGATGAGGTAGTCAGCAGTATACAAGAGTGATGTTATCATAACCCTTATGAAATGATATGTAATAATGAAAATGTAATGTAAACAAAATTATAATTATTTTTTATATGACATATATAATAGTTAAATACAACTTTATAACAGGTCATGACAGGCGATGGTGAAAAACATTTCAGTAGTTTGCGAGGCGGTAGTTCATTGTATACAGAAATGATGGATATGTTTCTGATTTTATGTAATAGATAAGGGATTTAGGTGATAAAATTAATGCCATATCATATTAATATAATTTTCACACTATTTTTTATATTTCATCTTGTATGAAAAATATATGATGTTGGTGGATGATGATATAAAACAAAATTGTTATAGTATTAACCATACATTCTTCTCAGACAATATCTAATGATTTGATTTCTTATGTTGGAATACAGATCAAAACATGGAATTTAAAATGTACAAAGGGAATTGTAAAAGGTATTTATCTAGGTAATTTCTAATCCTAAGTGGTTTATTGAATATAAATTATTACATAGAAATTATTTTCTAAAACGATTATTAATCTTCAAAACTAACATTATAACAATTTGATAACAAGTTCATACTTATTTAACAATTATAATATGTTCTTGTTTTTGTTAGTTTTAACAACTTTGTGACCATTTTTATAAAATATATATTATTAACCAATAAGAGTTGGTAATTATTGGTAATTAAATTTTAATGTAATTTATTTATTATTTTTACATAATCCTATGGTTTTTAGTTTGAATATAATATTTATCAAAAAAATTAATAAATTTTTTAATAAATTAATCATTATGAATATGGATTTTTTAGTATTTCATAGGGACAATGAAAAATATTTCAATTAAATAACTATAGAAAACATGAAAATTAATTCAAAAACAAGATTTAAAATATTATAAATATTACGTATATTATTAATCGATGATCAAAACTCAAAGACAAGAACCACCAAATGGTGGCATGTAAGGGAAACATTTTTATAGAACCAGAATGTTATTTTTTAAAAAATAAATAATATATTTGTAATAATTATTTAAAAAATATTTTTCAAAAGATAAAAAAGTGAAAATTATTTTTTTAATTAATATTTATCCCATATTTACTATATAGGGTTTTTATAATGAAACTCACTATAATGATATTCAAGGTAGGGGTTACTATTAAAATATAACATTAATTGAATGATTAATTGCATATAAATACATAATAATGGAATCATATGAATTAAATATATATATAAACCATATATTTTATATTTCTATTAATATATATTGGATTTATATTTCATATTTCTATGTGACATCCATTAGGGAACAATTTCAAATAGAATGATACATGTGAAAAGAGTATACATTATCTTTTCTTATTGATTTGGAATATTTCACATTTATATCAATATTAATTATATTATTTCATGATCATAATTTTATATTATTAGTATAATTTTACTATATATTTTCATTACATTTTATATTCATTATAAATAATGGGAAATTAATTTTTAATGAATTTATTTGGTGGAAATTGTAAACATCATTACATAAGTATGAAAATAATTTTTTAAATATTTATTTCAGAACTACATTTTAATGCATCCATGAACTTGAATTAATATAAATATTACTTTCCATTTTAAATTTTTTTCCATGTAAAGATGTATTCCAATTATTTTATGATATATTGGGAATATAATATTTACCAAAATAGAAGGATATTTTTTCCCATTTTCTATGAAACATTACATTATATTTATGAATTTTTTTATTATGATTCAACATGAAAAATTGTTTTTATTATTCAACATTTATATAATATAATGATATCAATAACATTCTATATTCAGTTGTATTTTGATCATGTTAGTTAGTTAATTGAATGGTTAAAACATTGATATTAATTATCCTGATTTTATAATATAGTTGATTGCTGAATACAATGGAATATTTAGTATGTATTTTTTTATGTTTCTATTCCTATAATATTATTAATGCAAAAAAAATTATTTAGTGACTACTGTGTCCTGATATTATATAGACACTTGATGCAATTAGTACGTATCATGATAAAAATAGGCATGGTTATTTGGAATAATACACACCTATTTATGTATTGTTCATAGAGAAATGCATGTACGTTATGATTAAAATATCAAATAGTATGAATTATGTCATTATGAAACTAGTTATTGTATTCCATGTGATTACTTATGTTTTTATGTCATCCATCGATATATTTCTTAGAAAATATTTTAGTTATATGGAATATTCAAAAATTATTTATCCGCTTCATGTTATTCATGATTTATTTATTAGATGCCTACTTAAAAGTAATAAAAACATATTTTTTAATATAGTTTTATATCCATAGGACTTCAATAACAGAACAATGAATTATTAAATGGTTACAATATATGAAATAATGATTTTCTTATTATAGTTATAAGTTGAATTTATGTTTTCTAATGTATTGTTATATTCATGTATGTTTATAGTGTGGTAATATTATTAATCATTTAGTCCCCATGTTTTATGAGTATTTTATTCTGTGTTACTATCATAATGAAACAATTAAATTTTGGTTTCTATAGTGGGGTAAGTTATATATGGTATTAGATAATGTATAGTATAATCATGGCATATATATAGAATTATCTCAGGAACAATTTAATAATCTTATAAATATGCAGTTTTATTTTATTGTATTAGAACAACAATTTGGAGGTTTAAGGTAGTTTTGGTAAAAAAAACATCACATTAATGGATGATCCTGGGGATCCACAGTCATGGTGGAATAATTTTGGATCGCTTCATTTGACAACAATCATCTTCATTAAAATGAACAAAAAAACACATTAGTGTTTTAAAAATGAAACAATTTTACATGTATTTACTTTCTATTCATGCTATGTAAACCGAGGGAGCAATTTATCATGGTGTGTTATCATCATTGGGAATATATCAGTCTAATAAAGTCATTGATTCAAAAGAGTATAAATGTTGAGAAGATATTGATAATGGAATGAGAGACATTTATGCTAATATTTATTGAAAATAATATCTTCATGATCAAAAAATATTAAATAGAATCTAAATTACTCAATATATATTAAATAGGATAAGAAATTATTGAACAATATAAATATATATTTATATGTTAATAAACTAATACTATTGATGGTTTATATAATCCAGTAAGTAATATTTTTCAATTCATTAATAGGTAAAATCATATACATTAAATGGAATTAATCTCCAAATAATTTTTCTCATTTGAGGAAATTGTATCATGATTCATCAAGATAGATAAATAATTATAAATTTATTATAATTTCAATGTTAATAAATAAATTATAAGGGTGTACGAGTCCCTTGTAATGAGAATTTTTTAAAATTAGTATAATTGAGTGGTGGAATTTAAAATTCATAAAAGTTATTGAATAAAACTCAATATTAAATGCTTCAATTTAATATGAGATTTTGTAATGTGTAGAGGGAAATCCCATCATGATAATGAATATATGGAAGAATAAGAATCATAAGTGTACCGATGGTTTAATTATAAGGGAATGTGGGATGTTTCGATCCATTTCTCCACTTGTCAAGTGATTTTACGTCAAATGAGGAAGAAAAGTGAGGATGATCTCATACTATTACTATATTTGAGGTTAATGTTTTAAAAGATTTAATGATATGTATAATAATTATAATTAAATTGAACTATTTGATTATTTTATTATATATACTTGGTTAAATATTATATTTTTTCTATGAACATTGAGAAATTCTTTAACACTATAAGAATGTATTTTTCATTCATGAAACAAGGTGGAAATCTTATTTTAATGATATTATATAAATGAATTCCCAATTAAGATTCCTATATATTCCATAATAGTAAACATGAAATATATACTTATGATTTACTTTTAAATAGACACTGATAAGATTTCTATTTTAATTTATTATTTCAGAATTTATTTCTAGGATAATGTGATTAATGTTATTGAATGATAAATCAAGTCCCTTAACATTAGAGGGAAAACATCATTATCTAAGAATCATATAGATCATCCTTCAATAACACTACATAATAAAATTAAATGAAAAGTAGAACTGAAAATAGAATCAATGGATGGGAAATAGATCATAATATTAAATCATATATCCTTTGTTCATTGATAATTTAATTTAATTTAAAAAATACATAGAAATCCACATGAGGGTGAAGTTGGGGTTTTCAATGCACTCATTATTAATTAAAAACTAATATTTAAGACTCTATATTTACTGAAACAAGTGGAATTTTTCATGTTGAAAGGACTACAACATGTTTTGTTAAATGGGATTCACATGTCATTTTGTTTCACATATGGAAGACCCTACCCTATTTTGGAGACATGAGGATCAATCCATGAGGTAGTGAATCAATTATAGGGAAATAAATGTAATTAAAATAATGAATATTATGTTGTTATGAATCATTTAAGACTCATTTTATCAACATTAGGTATCCCAATATTTTTTAGTTATTCGTATTATATTTGATTGTCATCAATTAAATGTTAATTATTTTGATATACCAATTATGGAAATTAGTACGTAGAATAAAAACAATGAGTATATGGTAATACAATTTAGATAATCCAATGCACCATAACTCTTTAATTGATTGATTAATTGATTACTGAATTATTATTTTGATAATTTTTAATGGAATTTATTGATTATATCATGATATAATCGAAATTATATCACTAAATAGAGAATAATTTTTCAATTCATATAGACATCCTCCTTAGAAAAAATATATATGGGATATTAAGTTAGGGTTTTTTCTAGGGGAATAGTATTTTAATTGATAAATTATTACTATGAATGGAATATTTATTGATCCATAAAAGTAAAATAATGTAATTGAATACTCCGCACTGATGAATTTAAATGGGACTAATAATATTCATTGATTATTAGGTTAATAGTAATTATTTTTCTCAAAATACAATATCTTGATTAGAAATCATGTCAATTATGATTCCAAGTTAAGGGGTTGAATTTATATGGTTAAAAATATAAATAATGTTTTGAGGAACTAATGATGATCATTGTTAATGTACTAGTATTGGCATTACTATTAGAAAAATTTGTTTTTGTGTTATATATTGATGTATTAAAGAAATTACTAATGTGTAAACTTATACCAAAATAATGAGGGTTCTATATGGATCACTGAAATTAAAAATCCACAAATAGATCTATCATTACCAAGACATTGATTTGGAAGGTATACATATTTTGTGGATGATATGGGGAAACATCCTCTATAGTGAAGGATGAGACATATTTATATAGAAGAAAAAGTATTATATAATTATTATATCATAAAAACTTTTATCTTGGGAAAAGGAGATAATTGGTAAAAATATGACTATGACTACCGGATTTACTAAATACATAGGCAGGAATGTAAGATAGTTTATTAATAGACTGTGAATAACCATAGAGTTATGAACATGATGATGGTTAATGAAATCCCAATTTTAATTTATTTAGAAAATTTCTATATACAATTTATTAGGAATAGGGAATCAAGATTAATTTTCCATGAACATTATAAAAAATCCTTTTTCGAGAAAAAGAATATCTTTGATGATAATTATAATTGTATAGATAATAATATAATGTCAATGAATGATTGGATATTGTTAATCATTGTTTATGAAAAATGGGTATTGAATTCTGGTATGATAATATGTGTTTTATCGATTACCATGTAAAACAATACACCTATTTATAAATCCCATTAGTTAATTTTTTGTATATCCCTTGGAAGAAAAACATTGTATAAGGTTGTATTCGGACATTAATTTTAGGATTTTTGAAGATGAAACTTATGGAATATGTTTTTAGAATCCTGATGAATTATACGGTAATTGTAAAAAATCAATATTCTAAAAGAGTCATTTAATCACTCTATATAACAATGTTGTAGTTGGACAATGTTATGATGAATTTTTTAGAATACATTCTAATAAACGTAAGAGGCATGATGATTTTGTTTTTCACGATATTGTGTCTATAAATTTAATATAAATATCTTCGGATCTAGAACATGAGAATCGTTTATCTGTCTAGACTAATAAACTGTGGACACATCACAGAGAACCCATATCAATTTTATTTGATAAAAATAGTTGGATTTTATTGAAAATATGTGGAGTCATCAAATGGATTGCAATGATGAGATAAATTTTAGCATCAACTATAATTATGAAACGGTTCGATATACAGAAAAGATTAATCAATCATTATTAAACATGTTGAGATAATTCAATCATGAATTATGAGTATTATTTTTATGGTATATATCAATGGAAGTTTTTTGGAATAATTGGATATTCCAATAAATAATTACAATATATCATTTTGAATAATTATAAAATAATAAATAATCTACATTGTAATAGTGGGAAGAGGTTGGAGAGATCATGCTAGTAGGCCCCGAACATAATATGTATTATTCTTTTATGGTGTCGTATTTTCACAGTCTTGTTAATAACACTCAAAATAGTCAAATAATCTACGGTATAATCCATTTAAGGATATAAATTTTCATATTTGTGATCACATGTTCCAAACGTGTTATATTAGAATTCATTTTCTATGGTTTTATTAGAAGGAGAAAATAAGCCTTCTATGAATTGAGAATTTTAATTTTTTTGAGAATTGGAGAAATATATTTCTTATGGTCCTTCCCACCAATAATCACTAAATGTCATGACATAATCCCTTATTGACTGTGTCTAAATTTAATGTTAGACACAATCCAAGTACTCAACATTGAATAACTAGAGAGAAATATTATCATATCTTATAAATATGATAATTTTAGGTTTATTTAAACATGAATTAAAGTATCATGGATTCAAACAACATAGTTGATGGATGAACATTAGTGAAATCACAATATAGAGAATATCATATGGGAACATGAAGAATAAATGATGAATTCCTAAAAATATTATTTAATATAATTATTTATACAAAAAACACCATGGATAAAATAGTTAGGAGGTTATTTAATCCTTGGGTTCTAATATAATTAATAATCACTACAATAACTAAAATATAGATCAAACTAATTTATATTATCATTGTATTATTTTATAATTTAAATATCATTTTTCAAAATTTTTTTAGAAATTATTTTTCCAAAATTTATTGGATTTTAATTTATTAGAAAAATTTAATTTTTAGATTTATCATGTAAATATTTGATTAAGTTAGTTGATTGAGATATTTTTCGAAATGATAATGTTTGGGAAAACACTGTTAATTTAGTTTTTACAAATTCCATGAATTTTATAACATCATAATTATATAATTAGAAGTGTAAAAACTATAAAAATAAAAATTATCTGGAAAAATTTATATAAAAGAAATAATTCATTTAAATTTTTCATTATTAAAAATATAGGATTAACATTTTTGTCCCTATGATATAATTTTTATTATTTGAATTTAATAGATAATTTATAATGTACCATTTGGTCTCTTATTTTAATAGACTGTAATATAACTATATTTATTAAAAAATTTAAAAAAATGTCATTTTATACTTAGAAATTCATAATTTTAAACGATTTTTATTTTTATTAAAATAATTCATTTTTTCAATATAATGAATTTTACCCATTAAGCACAATTTTTATTATATTAGTTAATTACTCTTGTTTAAATGGTATCTTATAAAATTTTCAAATTTTTTATTCAATTTTTTAAATTTTAAAATGATTTATTTCATTTTTAGAAATAGAAATATGTTTCCTGTTATAATGTTAGTCACTATGGAAATACAAAAAAAATTGTTAAAAAATGATAATGTAAGGGATATTAATGCAATATTTATGAAAAAAACATCTCAAATTTTTTTCTGACTGTATTTTTATGCAACCATAACGTATGTTTTTAAATTTCACTACTATTATCTCATTTCATTAGAATAAATTTCATATTATTTTTATTTTGTAAATATTATTGAAATTTCAACACCATCACCTATTAAAGGGACCCATACCCAACCCATTTCTCCTCACACATAATTATTAATAGGTCAAAAAAACTACCAAAATAAATACACATTCCCCTTTCATATTCCATATAGGTTTTTGTCACATCCAATTATCAATGCATGAATATATGAGGCATGATTTTAAGAGGGATATAAAATGAAAATGTAATTATCTTAACTTAGTTCATTATAATTTATATTTAATACTAGTCCAAATATATTATAAAGATATTAATATAATCCCATCCATTTAATTATTATTGATTAATATGTATTTTTTTGGAAAACATTATATACCTACAACATTTATTATAAAATGAAAATGTTTCCCATCTTATGTGATGACTACCACCTCCATGAATGTTGTATATCATTTCTCAAATACTTCTTTCATGGAAGGTTAGTCTAGTGGAAGTATTTGAAAAATATTTTATTTATACCATGAATATTTTTTTGTAATGATGGTTTATCTATTTTATTGTGAGTTTTAAAAATAAATTGTAATTTAAAATTTTCAAAATCTAAGGAAAACATCTTGAGGGATTTTGTACATAATAAAATCATTACATTATCGTTGAGTATTATCCATCATCATTATATTATTATAATTTTATTATAACATTCAAAAAACATTTAAAAACATATATATATTAATCTATATATTACCTCTATATAATTTCATGTTCATTATCATGAAATTATAATTATTGTTTCTTATTTTGGTCGATTGTATCACCAAAATATACAATATTATAAATTATTTATCATAAATGATTCATAAAACTAAAAATCTAGTAACAATATATTTTAAGGAATTTTTTATTAATTTTTTTATCATTCCAATGTGGTTTTATAAATAGAAAAAAAAACAATATTCTCAATTCAATCATATATTTTAAATAATTATTAGAAAATACCATTTTTTTTGTTTCACTCGAACCATTGACAATCATTCTATTAATTAATATATTATTCTAGAATAATAACATAAAAATAATAGGTTTGTAACAAAATCACTTTAGATGATTAATAAATAAAAAAAATGAATTGAAACTCCAAACAAAAATATTATAGGAAAACTATACATTTGACCACCTGATATTAATTTTTATTGAAAAAAAATTTTGGTTATAATAATTTTTACATGGCCTGTATGAATTAATATAAAAAACTAATTTTAGTTTTTTTAAAAAAAATCCAACACGATTCCTAAATGGTCACTAGTTCAGAAAACGTTATTTACATCACCATTTTTTACGTTGGTTATATATAACCGTCGTGAGAATCTATGAAACGTGGTTTTTTATGTCGATTATCTTATAACAGACATAACAAATGCGTTGAGTTGCTTTTTAACGTCGGTTACTTTAATAACCGACGTTACAAATCGCGCGTGTTCTGTTTTTTACGTCGGTTATAAATTAACTGACGTTAAAAATCAAAGCGCGGGGGTTTTTACATCGGTTATTTGATAATCGATGTAAAAAACAAGATATCTAGGAATTTTTTACGTCGGTTATTTTATAACCGACGTAAAAAAGCAAAGCGCGGGGGGTTTTTCAGGTCGGTTATAAAATAACCGACGTAAAAAAAGCGATATATACTGGTTTTTTATGTCAGTTTTTTTATAACCGATGTCAAAAACGAGTTATGTACGAGTTTTTTACATCAGTTAAAACATAACTGACGTAAAAAACCCCCCACGCATTGGTTTTTTATGTCGGTTATTTTGTAAATGAAGTAAAAAACCAAAGCGCAGGGGGTTTGTTACGTTAGTTATAAAATAACCGACGTAAAAAACCAAAGCGCGGGGGGTTTTTTCCATCGGTTTTAAAATAACCGACTTTATAAATTTAAAAAATAGTTTATAACGTCGGTTATTTTATAACCGACGTTATAAAAAATTTAAATAATTAAAGCCCTGTGGACTATCATTTACGATTTTTCAATCGACAGTCCGCCGGCTCGTCTCTCTCCTGCGGTAAACCCTAATCGGCTCGTCAATCGACCTGCGTTAAACTCATTTTGGCTTCATCGTTTATCATCTTTACTCTCCTCGGATCTATCATCTCAACTCGCAACACTCAAGTAATCCTTCCACCTATTTATTTCGTTCGTTTTTTTCCCGGATAGTCTATATTTATGTTTTGCGATTTTTTTGTTTAAACTAGGTTAGATTCTTCCATTTCGAACCATATTACATCTTTTTGAATACCATTGTCCCCGAACATTCATTTTTATCGTGAGTGTCTCGTTTTTGTATTTCTTTATAAAACAAATTTTTATATATTACCTTGCATTTAATGACTCAAAATCCTCCTATTTTGGAAACATATGTGGGGTTATTTATTAAAGTACTATGGCGCGATTAAGGAAAGATTTGGAATATTTCCTGATTTGACCGGTTTGAATTTCATTATCAAAAAGAAATTTTAGATATGGTTGATTCATCCATTCCTTTTATCCTATATTTCATTTAACGCTCAGGTTCATCTAACAATTTTGTAGTTGGATAACCAATAATGTTTATGTGATTAGAGAATTAAGAGAAATTATCATCATATATAGTGAATCATCCTTTTTGAGTGTCATATCATAGAATAGGAATCAATCATCCATATTGAAGATGTCATTTTTTAGAAAACAAAAACCATTAATGTAAACCATGTGTCATTCATTAATTGTACTAAAATAAATATTTACATATGAGTTATAATGCAACATAATAAAATAAATATTTATCATTCACCCTCATAGTGTCTAATAAATCTATGATAAACCATTTGTTTTCTTTAATGGAAAAAAAATTCACTTTTACCCACTTTGTATTTTTAGAAGACAGCAAACTCCCTTATAATTTCACTCTTCTGGGAAGCATTAAACATCATTATATCCCTTTAAAAAATCTAAATGTCACATAAATATCGTGCATCCATTTTGACTTATAGGACTCTACTATAGATAAGTATACCATTTTTTATATTATTAGTTATGATAAACTCTATCATAACATCATTAATATATGTTTATAAAAATGGGAATATCACTATTCTCATGATTTTAGTTGAGAATAATGATAATGTTTTTTATTAATGATAATATAGACATGGGTAATTTTACAAAAAGAATGTGAACATGAATAATGAATGTTACTTATATGTATTTCACAAGATTTTTTGATTATATGTCACAAAACAAATTGATGATCGAATACAACAAATAATTGCACCACCAACCAAAGTGAAACCAGTGTATTGTTCTATTTTAGAAATTCAGGATTCAATCAATGAGATTGTGATTTATTTATTTTTTAGAGTTTCTAAATCAAGATACTAGATTCTTTTTCAAATGGGTATTTTTTTGTTTTTTTATGTTTCAAAATTTTATTTGATGTAGGTTTTTCTTTTTCATGGATTACTTTATAAAGTGGTATCAGTTCATTTGATTTTGTGTTTCCTTTGACCCCATCCCCCTTCAATGACTATGATCTCTCATTGCCAGTTTTTCTCTAATTTTTCTCTCATACACCTTTTGGATTTTATGGTTGATTACAAACATATTTATTCAAATATTTAAGCTGTATTATATGCATTTTTTAGGATTATATCATTGTTTTATGCCACTTTATTTATTATTCTATCCAATACTAAGACCCTTTCAAGTAAAAAAAAATTCATAATAAATATGATTGGACTCGTCATCATATTTCATGAAACGTTTTTAATAATGTCACATTTTAAAAAAAACATGTTATATAAAATATGTGGAAACGGGTGGTGTCTGGGGGGCGTCCAAGGGGTTGGGTGGGTGTGAGTGGCTTTCCACGGGGGTGGGGGCCTGTCCAGAGGGTTTTGGGGGTTGTTCTAGGGGTGGGGGGCTGTCCAGGGGGTTAGGGGGTGTCCAGGGGGTGTTCAAGGGGTAGGGGTGGGGGTGGTGTCCAGGAGCGGTGGGGGTGCTATCTAGAGTGGTGGGGGATGTCCGGAGGGTTGGGGCGTGTCCAGGGGTGGTCCAAGGGGGTGGGTGGGTGTGGGGGGTTGTCAGTGGGGTGGGGGTGATTCTCAGGTTTACTCCATTTTCTCCAATTTTCAATCAACTATGTAGGTGGCATGGTTTTCTTTGATTCAATGAAATTTAAAACTATTATATCTATCTATATTTTGTTTTAAAAATAATATTCAAGCATATTTTCTTAAATACCCATAGATTTGTTTTATATTGTAAATTTTTTTACATTCAAATTATGATTTTTTTCATATAAACATATATTTTTCTTATCTTAAAAATATATATTTTTTGTTGATATTTGGTATAGGTAATAATGAGTCGAAGTTGGATTATAGAACATCGAATGACCAATAAATTTGAGGAAGGTTTTAATGCCTTTCTGGAATTTTCAAAACGAAATGTTCCAAGTAGTGACATTTTTTTCCGTCCATGCCAGAAATGTTTGAATATGAAGAAGTTGAAATGTTGAGAGATAAAATATTATCTGATTTGTCAGGGTTTTAATCCAAGTTACATCCCTTTTATATGGCATGGTGAAACTGGACGGAATGTCACTGATGATGATGATTCGCAAGATGGTAACTCTGATGGAATTGATGAAATGATTAGCGATATTGTAGCAGAATAAATTGAGATAGAACTGATAGTTGCACGTCTATACGGTGATGCTGAAAAACCATTATATCCTGGTTGTAAAGATTTTACGGTTTTGTCAGCGGTGTTAAGATTGATTAACCTGAAGGCGAAACATGGATGGAGTGACAGAAGTTTTACAGAGCTGCTACAATTGATGAAAGACATTCTTCCAAAAGATAACGATCTTCCAGATTCACATTACAAAGCCAAGAAAATATTATGCCCGATGGGATTGGGATACAAGAAAATACATGTCTGTCCGAATGACTGCATTATATATAGGAAGGAATATGAATTTCTGTCAGAGTGTCCTAAATGTGGGACATCACGGTTTAAGGTGAAAGAAAAATCACAGGCTGGTGTAGAGATTACAAAGCTACCTTAAAAGGTATTTTGGTATCTTCCTATTATTAATTGTTTCAAACGTTTATTTGCTAATTCACATGAAGAAAAAAGGTTAAGATTGCATGCTAAAGAGTGGGCATGTGATGGAAAAATACGTCATCCAGATGATTGGACTCAATGGAAGAAAATTGATGCGCAGTATTCTACATTTGGAAATGAAATTAGAAATCTCATACTAGGGTTGTGCATAGATGGAATGAATCCATACCGAACCCTCAGTAGCACACATAGTTCATGGCCTGTTTTATTGGTAATTTACAACCTCTATCCTGAATTTTGTATAAATCGAAAATATTTCATGTTGAGTATAGTGATCTCTAGTCCCAAGCAACCCAGTAATGGTATTGTTGTTTACTTGTCACCGTTGATTGATGATTTGAAACTATTATGGGCTGATGGTATTAGAGTGTATGATTCATATAAAATGGAATATTTTCAACTGCATGCAGTGCTTCTGTTAACTATAAATGACTTCCCACTGTATGGAAATTAGTCTGGATACAGTGTTAAATGGAATAAAGCATGTCCAATTTGCGAACAACAGACATCATATTGTCAATTGCATCATTGGAGGAAAACATTGTATATGGGTCATCGAAAGTTTTTGCATATGGAACACCCTTATAGAAGACTAGAAAAGGAATTCAATGGATCCCAAGAATTTGATACTACTCCAAAACCTTTATCCCCTGATCTGTATTTTGACAGGGTGAAAAACCTTGATGTGACTTTGGGAAAGACACAGAAATCTGGTAATGTTAGACATATTTGGAAGAAAAGGTCAATTTTTTGTGAGCTACCATATTGGAGGTATCATGAAGTTAAACATAATATTGATGGCGTGCACGTGGAGAAGAATATATGTGATTCTTTGATTGGAACATTGTTAGATATTAAAGGAAAGACTAAATATGGGTGGAATGCAAGATTAGACATACTATCAATGTGAATACGTGTGGAGTTAGCTCCCACTCTTAAAGGAAGACGAACATTTCTTCCCCCGTCTTGTCTTACATTATCAAAGAGGGAGAAAATTAGCTTCTGTTAGTGTCTTCAGGATACCAAAGTGCCTCAACGGTATTCTTGTAATGTAAAAAATTTTGTCTCATTGAAGTACATGAAGTTGATAGGTATGAAATCACATGATTGTCACGTCATGATGAACCAAATTCTACCAGTTTCATTGCGTGGAATATTTCCCATTCGTGTCAGATAGACTATAATGATGTTGTGTTATTTTTTGAATTCAATTTTCAACAAGGTGATTGATGTGAATTCTATGAACATTTTGGATAAGGATGCAATTTTTATACTTTTTCAATTGGAAATGTATTTTCCTCCAACTTTTTTTGATATAGTGGTTAATTTAATGATTCTTATGGTTCGAGAAATAAATCATTGTGGACCTATATATCTTCGTTGGATGTATCCTTTTGAAAGGTATATGAAAATATTAAAGGTGTATGTTAAAAATAAATATCGACCTAAAGCCTCCATTATTGAAATGTATATTTCTAAGGAGGTATCAGAGTTTTGTACGAGATGCTTTGTTGCGGTGCAACACATAGGTTTGGCTCTATGTCACCATGAACGAGTTAATAATGAGGGAAAGGGGATTCACAGCTTGAAAGTCATATCATTGTCAGATGAACAGATGAAGAAGTTAGAATCATACATCTTGAATAACATAGCTGATGCTCAACCGTATATCACATTACATATTAATCAGTTGAAACAATGTCATCCAAAGAAGAAAGAAAAGTGTATTTTGAATGAGCACAACAAAACTTTTTTGTGATTGATTAAAAAGACTTTGCTTGGTAGATCCGATGTATCAGAGACATTAAAATGTATAGTGGGTGGTTCGTGTTTAAATGTGATAACATGGTCCGGTTATGACATTAATGATTATAAATTTCATACGAAAGCTCAGGACAACAGAAGTGCAGTACAGAATAGTGGTGTATTGGTGTTTGTAGAAGAAATGCATTTTTCGAGTGTTAAGGAAAAAAACCCAATTTCTGCATCAAGTGGATATTATGAAGTGATTGAAGACAAATGGTAGGTTGATTACTTTAAAATTAAAGTTCTCGTTTTTAACTGTAAATGGTTTAACGGTAACAAAAGTTTCAGACACGATGAATTTGGAATGATACTTGTTAATCTGAATAGATTGGAAGACACAGCTGATTCTTTTATAATGGCAACACATGCAAATCAAATTTTGTATGTAGTAGATCAATCAGATATGCAGTGGGATGTTATTTTACAAGGGAAAAAACAATATGTTGGTGAGGATGAAATTTATGAATATGCTGATTTATGTGAGATCCCTACTTCCATGGAAAGATTAACAGAACATAATGATGATCATGTTGAAGACATAGTTTGTGCCATAAAGAACAATCACGACGAAGGAATTTGGGAAAACAATCCATTTGTACATTCCGAAAATTACAGGTAAAGTATGTTTATTTCTTTTTTACATTTATTTTTTCCATAAATATTATATATTGTAAGTTTTTTATTTATTAAAACATGTTTTAAAACAAAATAAGTATATGTTTTTGTTTGTTTTAAGTTTCTTTAGTTTACTTTATCATGTTTATAACCATTACATGAATTATATATCTATTATTTTTGTTCACTGACAATTACTTTACCATGTTTACCATGTTTACCAAGTATACCATTTTTTCCATGTTTACCATCTTGACCATCTTGACCATCTTGACCATATTGACCATCTTGACCATCTTTACAATTGTTTAACATGCTTACCATATTACCAATGTTTACTATTATGTAACTTAGTACACTTTTATATTTTCTGATTACATTAGTATTAAAATATTTTAATTTGTATATTTGTGAACGGACGTTTGTTTTTTTGATTTGAAGGATAATGACAGATCATTCAGATGATCAACCACATGATTCTGGACAGAAGCATATTGCTGGTCATACCTCTGGGGATGATCATTCACATGCTCCAATTACGACAAAGAGTTCAAAGGTTGGTAAACGTGGGTGCACACGTTTTCCAAAATTATCACTTTCCCGTACGCAGGATCAGAGGATAGTCGTTGAGTTTGATGATGATGATATTCCTAGAGGTCCGAATGCAAATGATTTTAAGAGTTTTGTAGCATCTCAGGCTAAAAAAAAAGTAAGCATTCTGTATGATGATTGGATAAGTGTGGATAATGCGATTATCTATCAGTTGTGGGAGACGATTTTGGTAAGATCTTTTGTCATTGTTTGACTATTATTTTAATGTTTCTAGTATATATAATATGTTTAAAATCTTCTTTATTAGATGACATTTGATATTCCTAACACTGGAGGAGTCAGGAAGAAATGCTTATCGTTGGCTTCCAGGAGATGGAGGGATTTCAAATCAACCCTCTCATCTGATTTCATTTATGGTTATAAGAGTCATGACAAACCATGTCGTATATATCCTTTTATAGATGAAGACACATGGATAATGTTTTTTGAAAGTAGATGAAAAGAGTCATTTCTGGTAAGGGCAATGTAAACTTTTATAGACATTCTTATATAAATGATTTCATTAATGTTTTGTTAATGATTTCTTATTCTTAAATTATTACAAACATGGAATGCTCATCAAGAGATCCAATCTAAAAATGTATACCCTCATAGTTTATCTTGGGGAGGGTATGCATTATTGGAAGAACAAATGATGGCAGAAAAATTTCAACAACTAAGAGCTCTGTCTTCAAGTTTGGAGAGGTGTCCCCTCCATCCCCTCCATCTAGACATGAAAAATGGAAGAGAGCTCTGAAGGGAAAAAAGGGCAATATCTTTCGGAAGAATCGAGAATGATAGCTGAGAGGATTGTATGATATCTATTTTATTTATTTAAGTTAACTATTTTCATCATATAATTTCAATCATTACAAAAATGTTCAATTAATTAATATAGGACGCACTTGAGGAGAAGAGTTCAGAGGGGACATTTACAGCTACTGGAAGGGAAGATATTTTATTTGCAGCATTGGGAAGGCCCGAACATCCTGGTCTTGTAAGTGGATATCCGGCAGGTGAATCGGTAAGAAAATTGTTTCCATGTTCTTCAACTTCTAACATTGAGGGGGTTTATAAAAAAATAGAATCCTTGGAGGCTGAAGTTCATAATATTAATGCGACGATGGAGGATAAGATTAGAGAGTCGGTGCAGTCTATGTTTGCAGAAATGCAAAGACAATTTCAGACTGCAGCTCACACACCTCCACCTCCCCCTACAAACCCCATTATTTATCCTCCACCTCCACCAGTAGCTCTCACTCCTCCACCTCAGCCTGTGGACACCATTTTTTATCCTACGCCTCCACCGCAGCTTCCTACTTATTACGAGTTGTATGTTAATGATTCTCAAAATCATATAGTATCATATGGCTTGGTATGTTGTACAGAAGATACAGTTCATCATCAACAATTAGAGGTAGAGAATCAGAGGGTCACTATACAGGATATTATAGATAGATCATCTAGGGTACCAATACCGACAGATGAGGTGGCGACAGTTGGAAAGAGTATCGGCCATTTTTTAATTTGGCCATCCAGACTTCTTCGACTCATTACCATAGAGGTATGAATGTTATATCATTTATTTTATATTTTTATTAAAGTGATTTTATCATTTGAAAACTAAAATATTTTTCAAATTTTTTTTACAGAAATACTTCAAAGGTAAATAAATATTGTATATACAACAACAAAGATAAATGTCTATGACATCAGATACATATTCAAATGGTCTTGATAGATTGTCAAGATATTCACATTTATTTTCGATTTATTATGAGTTTCCAATGGAAGCTCATGTTTGTGGACGTGAAATAAGAGTGGGGATTATAAAAACTGATATCATAGAGCTTTTTACTGGAGATAATTTGGGTATCAACGTGGTGAAAATGTTTTCCATGTAAGTCTTAACACCTTTTCCCTGCATTATATTTATTAAAAATGTATACTTATGTATGTTTTGTATTAGGTATCTTTATAAAATTTGTGATAGGAATGGGTTGATAGAAGTATATGGATTCATGGACCTGCAAGTGATTCCCCCTGAAGCTTGTGCATTGAATGAGGAACAATGAATGGATTATTTTGCCGAATGATTTGAAAATAATATAATCACACAATGTTGGTTGATGCCTTTTTGTGAGAGGTATGAAACACATTTCTCTCAAAGAGTAAATTATTTTTTAACATAAAAAACCACTAACGTCAAATTTCCTTTTATCAGTGATCATTGGTTGTTAGGGGTTTTTTTCCCATGGGAGAAAGCCCTTTATTGGATATGCTATGTCCATGGTGATGTGCGGGAATGTTTTAAGAATATATTGAAAAAGTAAGTTTCAATTTCTCAATAGTTTTATATATTATAATGAATTTTAAATTTACCCCATTCATATTATTTTCTAACAGTACATGGGCCTACTTTTGAAAAAACACAAAGAACAGAAGTGAAAAGATCAAATATGTAAATGCGAAGGTAAATATCCATTTATAATTTGTACTTTTTGATTTATTACATAAAAATAATATATTGAATTTACACTCATTCAAACAGAATTGTCATGAACAACAAGGCCTCATCGAATGCGGATATTATATGTTAAGATTTATGTATGAAATAATAACAACTGGGATAGTAGTGAATTCTGACCTAGTACGATTTCCACTTAAACATTGCTATAATATTTCAATTTGATTTGTTAATTATACACATTATCTACTTTATTTTTCATTTATAGCTTTTTGATGACACTAAACCCTATACTGCTGAAGACATCAAACACTTACAAGTGGAGTGGTAAAATTATTTTACCGGTTTTATTGAATTTTATTTGATTGTAATGTAAAATGTAATTTTGAATATTGTCGTTGAAATTGTGTATTTGGTAGTTATTTAGGTTGGATTTAGTTTTTTTTAAGTTGGCAGTGAAAGTTTTGAATGTTATATAAGTGAATGTTTAATTTTTCGCTGCTTCTTGTTTTGGTTTACTTTTGATCGTTTTTCTCGCATGGATTTGGGTCTGTCAGGGAGGGGTTCCAAGGGTGTGGGGGTGTGTTCAGTGGGGTTGGGGGTGTCCAGCGGTCTGGGAGGGATGTCCGGAGGGGTGGGGGGACAGTCCAAGGGGGTGGAAGGGCAGTCCAAGTGTGTGGGAAGGCAGTCTAGGGGTGTGGGAGTGTTGTCCAGTGGTGGGGGGTATACATGAGGGTATGGGGTTGTCCAGGGGTGTTTGGGGTTGTCCAGGGGTGTGGTGGGGGCTGTCAAGTGGGGTGAGGGGTGAAGGGGTGGTGTTCAGGCGGTTGGGGGTTGTCGAGGGGTGTTTGGGGCTGTCCGAGGGTCTGGGGGCAGTCCAGGAGTGTGTTTGGGGATCCAATGGGGTGGGGGAGGGCTGTCCAAGGGGTATACATGAGGGTGGGAGCTCCAATGGGGTGGGGGAGGGCTGCCCAGGGGGTATACATGAGGGTGAGGGATCCAACGGGGTGGGGGAGGGCTGTCCATGTGGTATACATGAGGGTGGGGGCTGTCTAGGGGGTATGTTTTATATGTTATCAATGTATATGCTTAGTTTTGATCTACTTATGTTTTTTTGGTACGATTTCTTGATTTTTTTTATGGTTGATTCTGGTGGAGAGCAGATGACTGCATTAAATTTAAAAAAAAAATGGGTTAATCACGTCTGTTATTTAATAACTGACGTGATAAAAGGCCTGGGAAATGGTTTATAACATCGGTTATTTAACAACCAATGTGATAGAAGGCCTGGAAAATGGTTTATCACATCGGTTATTTAATAACCAATGTGATAAAAGGCCTTGAAAATGGTTTATCATGTCGGTTATTTAATAACCAATGTGATAAACCCCCTCCCCCCGGTTTATCACGTCGGTTATATAATAACTGATGTGATAAACCCCCTCCCCCCAGTTTATCATGGTGGTTATATAATAACTGACGTGATAAGCCCCCCTCACCCCGGTTTATCATGGCGGTTGTAAAATAACCGACGTGATAAACCCCCCTCCCACCGGTTTATCAGCTCTGTTCTTAAAACACTTACATGATAAACCCCCTGCCCCCAGGTTTATCACGTCGGTTGTTTAATAACCGACATGATAAACCCCCCTGGTTTATCACGACGGTTCTATAATAACTGATGTGATAAAACCCCCCTGGTTTATCACGTCGGTTATTTAATAACCGACGTGATAGACAATTTCCCCGTCCTTTTATCACATCGGTTTTTTAATAACCGGCGTGATAAAAAAATTTCCAGGCCTTTTATCACGTCAGTTGTTAAAGAACTGACGTGATAAACCCTTCCCATTTTATTTATCACGTCGGTTCTAAAATAATCGACGTCATAAACATCGCGGTTTTCTGTTTTTGACGTCGGTTTTTAAATAACCGACGTCATAAACATTATTTATAACGTCGCCCGTATTAACGTCGGCTAGAAACCGACGTAAAAAATGAAAAATAATTGACTTAAAAAACATTTTCTCCACTAGTGGGTTATTAAAACAAATTAAAAAAATGATATTTATGGTACAGATTACATTCCATTCTAACATTAAATTTTTGACAAGTTGTGTATAACTACTCAATTGAGAAATTCTTTTTTCTATCAAAAACCTTATATATTTCAGTCTAATATTATTGTTTTTTGGAAATTATTTTTTTCATTCCCATTAAAATTCCACTTAGCTTAAAATTTCCCCCAAAAGAAAACCTCATGATGAATTAACATTATAATTTATTTCTGGTATAAAAATTTTCATTTCCTTATGAATATTATTTATATTATTGATCTAATTTATTAATGTAAAATTCAATGGTTGTTACTTCCATTTTTTATTAACATTAAATTTCAATAAAAATGTATTGAAATGAATTTCATTAATAATTTCTTTAATATTCTATATTGTAAATTTAATAAAAACTGTGAAATGAATATTTCTCTTGTCATTTACTACATCAAAATCATTTACCCGCATGTTTATAATTAAATTTTGTCATGATTATTTTCAAAATCTTACTATTTTTTTTACAAAAATTCTATTTTCATTATTTCGTGAGTTAATTATTTCAATAATATATAAAAATAGATTGATATTTATTCATTTTCAAGGATACATCAAAATTACTTTATAAATTTCCTTTTCTATTATTTAGATATCCATTAATTTTCATTATCATATAAAAGGGATATGATCAAATGTAATGATACACCTTAAATATGTGGATATATTATGATCATGTTATTCAACTTATTTACTATGTAAAACATTAACAATAATTATTCTAGTTATCTGATATGAATACTTATTTATAAATATGGAATTATAATTATATATTTTTTTTATTCATTTATTTTCTATGGTGAATATATTTAAATTATTTATTGATTGGTCGGGCCAAAAATATTTTAACCAGCAGACACATTGGTATCTTTAATTTGAAGTAATAACCTGGATATTTTTAATATTACAGAATTATTTTTGAATATTATCGTGGAATGGAGCTGGGATGATATTACTAAGATTCCCGATATTAAGAATTCTATCACTGTGAATTTCTTTTCTAAATCTGATTGTACAGTTGTCTATGTTTCCCATAGATATATTACTCCTCAATGTTAATAGTTATATGTCAACTTTAATAAGTATTAAACAATATATTATGATTTCTTGATTTTTTTTCTATTATATATTACCCTATATGATTTACCTTAATATATATATGAGTTTATCTATTCCATTTAATATTATATCCCCATGATCCCATGAACTGACCATTAAATGATTTCAAAGATATACTATTCTGAATAATAAAAAACATAATATTATTTTATATTTTATTTTTTGTTCTCATATGTATGTTTAGAATAATGTGCTTATTTAGACATGATATATTAATAAAATACGAGGTCATATGGGATGTGAATTTTGGTAATTAGTATACATTTAATAATGTAACCACCATATCAATGTTAAAAAATATAGGTTTACTAATTATTTTTCATTTTAATACTCTTGTTTTTTTTGGAATAAAATTATATAATTGTTAGTGTTGTAGAAAATTACAGAATCATGTGAAATTGTTTTAAAAATTATTTCACGGAAAAAATCTAGAAAATATGAAATATTAAATGGTGATTATATTTAACTATATTGTCTTATGAGATTCTAGATAATATCATATATTAAATAATTGTTTGGAGTTTGAAACATTTAATGATATTATTCTTTAATTTTTTTTCATGGTCCATGTGCATGTGACCTTCTAAATTACAATTTTTTTTATAAAAATAGTTTCTAAAATAAACATAAAATATACTGGAGTTTATCGATTCACCCTCCCCACCCTCATAGTGAATGATCCTAATGTCATCCAACCATAATGGGCAAATTTATTAATAAAAAGAAACATTAAAATAGATGGTAAAAAATAAAACGTAAACCCAAAAAACATATACATATCGAATACTTCTATTTATATTGAACAAGGAAATGAATATGAAATTTTATAAAAATGGTTTATAATGTTCCGACCCAATAGAATATGTATAATTAAAATATTGAAGATATAATGGATGTAATTACTAGGAATTTAATATTTTTGATTTCATTAAATATTATAAATAAAAATTTAGTTTACTATTTAAGGGGTAAAATGTTGGATATAAAATTTAGTACAAGAGGATAATTAAGTGTAAGTTTGACCAACTCCTATGTATATGAAAAAATATTTGAATGGTTGGATTGAAGACTATGAGGTAACGATAAAGAGGTCAAACATATATATCATGAGTTCAATGAAAAAATTTGATAAGAATGATAAGAACCTTATTAGTTAAGGATTATTTTTCTAGACATCAAAATAATTATATAAAACTATGAATCAAATATTCTCAATGTAATATGTGAACTTAGGTAGTTGCAATTTTCTCTAAAATATGATATTTTTCAAGAATCCGTAGATTTTTTCAAAAAAAAGTTTAAAGATAAATTGGATATTTATAACTGACATTATGTTAGTTATCTATTTATGATTACTCCTTTGAGAATCATGTTGTGGTAATCCATTCTAAATATATGGTCCTTGCCTTATTAATAATGTAACCAATAATTTAATTGATGAATTCCCATTAGATTATTTTTTTTTAATTCTATAATATTTATAAGATCCTATGAATAAAAATAAATCATGAACATACATAACCTCCCTCACACTTAGGGTGTGTTATGATTAGTGTTGAAACATGTGGTTTTAGAGAAATTGAGATTTACTATCAAATAATTGTTCATTAGATAGGAAATATAGATAATTAATTGAATGAGAATGGAGTTATATATTGAATGGGGGAATTATAAAGTCTAAATGAATTTAATATGAACCTACCTAAAGTATTTTGGACTTGGTATTTTCACTATGAATTTAATTCAATTAAAATTTATATATGATTAGGAATTTTTAAGGATCTAATGAGATATTTTGATGATTTATGGTGATTAAAAACACTAAAACTTTTTGTTTGGCTCTATACCAAACTACCAATTCAGCAGGGTAAAAATTTCTATTTATTCAAATACTTTGCAATATTTTTCATAGTAGATGTTACATGAGTGGTGAATTCACCTATCTACACATTTCATAGATTAATTATAATAAAATATAAAACATAAAATTTGGATATTGAAATTTAAATAGGGGAGATAAGATGCATATATATTTAAATAAAAATACTTATTATAAAATATCATCAAAGTATGACATTTCTTCTTCTTCCATTACGTCAAGTATGTATATAAGGATTGAAACATAAGAAAAGATTATTTGGAATTAAACTAACAAGATGACACGTTGTTAATCCATGAAAACATTAGTTTTTATGATTATAGTAAAATTTGTTCGTATAATTTTAGATACGAATGAAATTAGAGTAATCATATAGAAGGGATGGTACAAAGGGAAGAGACAATATTCCACTTGAGGATTCTGAATTGTATGTGTGATTATTGAAAAAATACCATAATTTTGATGATAAATTTGATTTCTGTGTGAGGATAAACATTGAAATATATTCTCATTGATATTTTTTCACTATAATTATTCAATAAGAAATGATTCAATATATGGTGGACTTTTTCTTAGGATGTATAAGTTATTTAAGGGATCATGAGAGAATAATATTCACATTGAATGTAATTTAAGAAGTGATAATATCCATGCTTCCTAATGGTAGATTTCAATTGATGTTCAATTCTCATTTTTGGAGTAATTTAAGAAATTCATAAATATGCCTTTGATAATCAACTCAATAATTTTATTCAAATTATGAAAAATGGAAGACTTATTTTTTTGATATAAACAATGAAAAATTTAAATGTTATTACAATATAGGGGATGAGAGATAATGAATGATTGCATGGGAAGAAAATGAGAATGAGTGGTGGATATCAATATAAGAAATTTAATATGTGGTTGTAAACATGTATGTTTTACCACTAAATTTATATTCATGCGAAACATGTTATCAGATCATCTTTATTAGATTTTAAAGAATTAGTTCATGTATGTACTTAGTAATAAAATATGAAATATTCTATAATAAATTAAAAAAGAATTATATTTTAGTTTATTCTCTCAATTTAATCCATAAATAATTTTTTAAATATATTTATCATTAATAATACAATGATAGTATACTCATAAAGGAGGGGAAAATTTCATATGATTATATATAAGGATTCCAGAATTTTCATTTCATAAAAATATAATTGTTTTGAATAGTTATTGATATAATGTAATTAAAGAGGTATATATTCCTTATATCTCATATGCATAAATTTAAATAAGAATATATATTTGAGGAGTAGAAATTTATTTAGACAATGAAAAAATAAATACTGTCATATAATGAAGTAACAACAATATTTTACAAATTATTCGAATCTTGTTATATTAATTTTTTTATAACATACATAATAGAGTTTCATGTTACTATTTACGGAAAAATAGTATATTAATTATTATAAGAAAATTTTCACAACATGATATATTATATAAATCCACTGATGTGATTTTTTTCATTAATATATAAATTGATATCTATATCAACCAGAATATTTATTGCATTGTTTTCTAAATAATCATCATGTTGTCGAGATTGCAAACATGTCCCATGGAATTAGAGTGATATGATTGGTGGATCATTAGTTAATCATAAATTTTCACCCTATTAAAAAAACCTTACATTACCTTTCTAATTGAGGGGTGAATGTGTAATGAGTGATTTATTTGAAATGGGGAGTGTAAGAATGAAAAAACCTATGTTGCAATATCATTTAAAAGAAATTAATAAAAAATATGAAGGGGAATATTGTTGAAGACATATGGTGTGAGTGTTATTTATTTTCTAAAAATCATCTCAATATGATGTAATTATGTTTCTATGATGTGTTGTTATTGAATCCAAACTCATGGAGGAAGAACATCCAAAATAGATATCCCACTATTTATGTTCAATCAAATCAAGATAATAAATACTTAATGACACATAGTTGAAGGGATGTTTTGCTGAACTAAGGGGTAAATGAAATGCAAAAAATTATTAATGATAATTTTATTTGTAAATTTAAGGTATTAACTCTTGATTAATATTTAATATGGTGATGGACAATGACAGAGAATTTGGGTATCATGGGAATTCAAACTGTCTTCTGGGAAAGTGTTCATTATGATTGCACGAAGGCCATGTATCCAACATCATGATAATGGTAATGTAACTATGGAGAAAAATTATATTTTGATTTTATTAATTCAACAATAAGTGTATGAATATTATAATTTTAAAAAATACTGAAATTGATTAAAATGTTTCCATCAAAGGTAATATTGGTTGATGTTTCTAAATAATGATAATGAATATAAATTTAAAAACATAATTTATTAAAAACCATTGATTATGTGTTGAACCACATATAGGAATATACATAATTGTCCCAGAAATTGTAATATTTTTTAATCTTATTTTTAATATAAATTAGTTTTTGAACCCTATGATAATATTATATATGTGAATATCCCTGTAATGGGTTTCACATATATGGTTATCTATACAGTTTAATGCTATATTGTGTACAAAAATTTGTTATTCATGTATCTAGATTGATTATTTGAATGATGGTTTATAGATGAATGGTTTATGTATGATAATTTTTATATGTTCATGATAAATATATAATAATATTTCAATTATATGAATTTTATATGGGGAAATAATTTCCACATAAAGGAATATGAATGCAGTGCATGTTGATTGTTAATTTAATACAAACTCAAATTATATCACAAATTAAAATATATTGTCTATATAGTATGATTAAAAAATGTACAAAACACAGACAGGGAATCTTAGGTACATGATGAAAATATTATTGATGATTATGGGAATATTTATCATTATATGTTTCAAATATCACTATATTTGTGATCATATCTATTTTAAATGAGATAAATATGATGTCTTTAAGAAGAACACCAGTGGATATTCCCAAATAGCCTTGAAAACTAAAATAGATTCAGAAGAATTCATTTAAGATTATGATCTAGGAATCGCTAAATCTAGAGGCTTCTGTTGAAGCCATAATTTATGATGGTAAAATGATTTACAAAATGTATAATATATTTCACATGATTGAATAAAGAGATGTACCATGTGCTTCTTCCCATGGTGTATGATCCTCAACTACTATATTATGTTTTTATATAGTCCTATAAATATGGAGTGGATGTTTATTTGAATGAATAATTATAATATTATGGGGTCTTATACAAAAAAATATTGATGGATCTATTATTATATATAATAGAGAATCATTCATATGTGATTTGAATTAATATATTTTTTTAATTTATTAATTTTATTGTTTTGAATAATGAAGAATCCACATTAGTTATTATGTGTAGTGATTGTAATAGGTTTTTTGGGATAAATTCTATTTTTCCGATAGTATTCAAAAATGAGATGTCCTGATTTTTGAGAAAAATATTAGAATGAAAATTTTAGATCTAGTAGAAAATGATAATGGTTTAGATCCAAGGGATTTAAATTACTGATAATATAGTTAATTCAAATAATGAATTGATGTGGGATAGTTGCTAACAAAATAAATAATTGAGAAGAAGTAATTAAATGACAATATAATTAATATATATATAAATATATTGTAAGAACCCGGACCTTCGTTCAGGTATGTTTTTCCTTTTTTCTGGAGTAATTAAGAAAAAATGGTTTTTATGGAAATTTTCAAAGTACACATCGTTTACTTTTAGAGTACACGCCATGTAGTCTTCTTCGTCTTGAATCCGCAATCTGGCCGTGTCCGGGCTACACACACGGTGTGTAAGGCTAAGGTGGAGGCCGATTAATTCGGAGTACGGAAAAATTGAAATACACGCCGTGTACTCAAGAAGTACACTTTGTGTACTTTCTTTTTTTTATTAAATGGACTGGGGTTGCGCCTAACCCCCAAAACCATCTTCTTCTCAAGTTTTTGTCCTTCCGAGAGCGATCGTACGACTCAATATTCCCCGAGCTCCCGCCTCGTCGTCCGTTCTCCGATTCGAGCACAGTCGATTGCGTTGGAATCACAGTGGTGAGTTCTTCCTTCTGCTTGAGTCTTGTTTCTTGATTCCTCAACGTTTCCATGTTATTTTAGGATGAATGTTTTGTGTGTTTTCATAGATCAACGTTGTTCTATGAGGAATCTATCGTCGAGGTTCATGTATATCGATCTCTTCGGAACGAGGTAGGTGGTTTGTGCATTTCTGTATAATGTTGATGAATATTATCTGCAATTTCAACCAATACCCTTGAACGAGGTATTGCGTGTTTCCTGTTTTGCCCTTGTTACATGCCTGCTTTTCTTGATTACTTTAGTAGAGGTTATTTCTTGTGATTAGAGTAATGTGGTTGTGCTCACATTGCCTTGCCATGCTTGTTCTGCATGTTTGGCGTTTTCCAGTTGCCATGCCATTTTGTAGGATAGTGTAACTGTTGTTTTATTATTACTATTGAGCCTTAGTTGATATCCAACTAGTTCTTGAGGTTTAATTGGATGTTATATGCGCGCTAAGCATGTTTATTTACACTCAGGACTGTGAGAACATGGAGTAGTAGTCCAAAGGGAGAATTGGTGGAAGGGCTTCTCCAGAGTGTTTTTTAATTACGATGCGAGACCACATGGGGAATTGACGTTGAGTGCTTCCCCAGAGATTCTATTGATCCACGACATGGACCACATGGGGAATTCATGTTGAGTGCTTCCCCAGAGAGACTTTAGCATGATACGATACTATAGGGGGAATTGACGTTGAGTGCTTCCCCAGAGAGTCTGCTTAATTACGTAGATGAACCAGAGGGGTGAGACTGTGTGTGCCTCCCAGAAGGTTGCTAGTACTTAGAGGTTAAACCATAGGGGTTAGACTGTGAGAGCTACCCAGAGGGTTACATGTTTTCTTCTTGATGCTGACTGCTTGCTAGTATGATTTACTTGTTAGAACTGTGGATTGTAGCTGCTTGTGCTTTTCTGTTTACGGCTTCTTGTTTTATTACTTCCATGTATTCATTGACTATTAGACACAAATCTTTGGGTGATTGCCTACTAGGATTGTATCTCACACCCTGTTTGGGCCATGATTTTGGGCCCAAGAAGACTATGTTGCTGCAGGTATAGACAAGGGAAAGCGCCCTTCTACTTCAGGATCTTGATTGCACCAAGAGCTGGGGAGCATGGGACCAAGCCATGGCTCACGACGAGGAGGAGCGTTATTTGTTTTATTTTTAACTTTCTTCCAGTTGTATTTCATCAAGTTTTTTTGTTTGCTATTTTCCTTAGATACTTGTACCTGTTGCATTATTTCCATCATTGTTATATATCTGCATTTCTTCCGCTATTTGGATTCTGCTGTTATGCATGTTGGTTGCTGCATCCACTGTTATTTTGGTTTTCTTACCCTGTATACCTTACCGAATGAGGGAAAAGTTTCCCCACTGAATCACCGAGGCCCTTGCTTCTAGTCGACAGCCTCTAGCGTTTGGGGAAACGCGCTTGAGGTCATGTGGCGAACCGGGTACGGGGAACCAGTGGAGGGGCTCTGGACTCTAGAAGTTACAAAGTGGTATCAGAGGAGTTCTTTTCTCTTTCTTTACTGTTTGGAGACCTTAGTCAGAAATAGGATGGATTCGGTACTTGGCATTAATTTGTGATCAGGAGTAGCTAACCCGTGTATAGGTAAAATCCATACTACCTCGTTAATTGCAGTTTTTGATTCTGAGATTTTATAGTTGATCTGATTTCACCGAGAGTGATTCACATGGCTTTTTCTATTACTGTTTTGATATTGTAGTTCTATTTCTGTCACAACCCGATGAGATGAATGTATTCCATATTATGCATCATATAGAAACATGTAGGAATCTCTTTTCATGCATTCTTGACATGCCATCTAGGGTGCATTAGCAATTGCATGCTGTTGTGATAGGCTTTGTGTAGATTATGCATGCTGTTGTGATAGATGCTTGATAGATTCTCTGCTATTATGTTAGTAAACTGTTGTTTAGTTCCTTTCTTAAAATGAACGCCAAATTTTGGTTCTTGAGCTATTATGGGCCCTCACAGATCGGAATTTGACATCTTTTCCCTTGATTTTAGTGATTTTGGAATTCTGTGCAGTTTCGGAGCTACTGCCTAGAAAAACCCAGAATACACGGAGTGTACTTTTCGGGCACACGCCGTGTAGTTTTGAGGCCATGTCACTGACCGTGTGACCAGAACACGGTGTCATTGGAGTAACTTCGGGAACACATCATGTACCATCAGTTCACGACGTATGAGTTCGGAGCCGTGTACCCGACCGTGTCACTAACAACAAGGGTCGGGGAAGCTCGGGTATAACACGATGTGCCTGTAGGGAACACTCCGTGTAATCCTATTCAGGTACCCGACCGTGTCACGAACAACACAGGACTTCGTGACCTTCTTTTCCACACGACGTGTTTGTTCGGAACACGCAGTGTAGTCTTGCCAGGTACTCGGCCGTGTCACGAACAACACGGAACAGTGTCGCCTTCGCCTATGCAAGCTGTGCTTGTTCATAGCACGCCGTGTAAGGTCCAGCCGTGTAGACGGCCATGTATTCAGCAACATGGTCCACCAAAGCCTCGTCTAGTGCACGTCGTGTTTTATTCAAACACGTCGTGTAATCTCGGGTTGAGTCATACCGTGTGGGTTAGCCGTGTAAGGAGACTCGGGCAGGGGAATAGTTTCCAGTACACTCCGTGTGTGGGGGTCAACACGCCATGTAGTTTGAAGTGTACACGACTCGTAGGGCAGGAGTACACGCCCATGTCAATGGTTTAAGAAGACACACCGTGTAGTTTTATACACGCGGTGTAGTCGTGTTTTGTAATCTTGTCTGTTTTCCTTCCCCTATTCCCATTTTGTGCTCTTGTGTTCCTTGTACTTGTTTACCTGATCTAAGGTGTGCTCTTGTTCTCCTGACACAAGCTCAAGAAGAATTTGGAAGAGCTACAGGCTAAGGGTTTCATCCGACCCAGTACTTCTCCTTGGGGTTTTCCTGTTCTGTTTGTGAAAAAGGAATACGGTACCCTTCAGCTTTGTGTGGGTTATCGGAAGCTGAACCAGTTGACGGTCAAGAACCGATATCCGTTGTCGCGGATTAATGAACTTTTCAATCAGCTTCGAGGAGCCTAGGTGTTCTCAAAGATCGACTTGAGGTCCGGTTATCATCAGTTGTGCATTAGACCATCAGATATACCTCTGACAGCCTTCAAGAGAAGGTATGGTCTATACGTGTATACATTCATGTCGTTCGGTCTCACGAACGCACCTGTCGTTTTAATGGAACTGATGAACCCAGTGTTCCACCCTTACTTGGACTCCTTCGTCATGGTCTTCATGGATGATATCTTGGTGTACTCTCACACTCGACATGATCATGCCACCCATCTTGAGATCGTTCTGAGTACACTGAGAGAGCATCAGCATTCTGCTAAACTCTCGATGTGCCACTTTTGGATGGATGAGATTCACTTCTTGGGTCACGTCATCTCAGAGACAGGAGTATCTGTGGACCCAGAGAAAGTGAGAGCTGTAGTTTCTTGGGAGCAGACGAAGACTGTTTTTGAGGTAAGGAGCTTCCTAGGGCTAGCTGGATTGTACAGACACTTCATTCAGGACTTTTCTAGTCTAGAAGTACCTTTGATCAGTCTGACCAAGAAGGGGTGAAGTTATTATGGTCAGATTCTTGTGAGTTATCTATTCAGGAGCTAAAAGGGAGGTTGACGTCAGCACCGATACTAGCCTTGCCAGAGCCAGGCAAGAGCTACAGTGTTTACTGTGATGCTTCGGGTATCGGGCTGGGAGTTGTTCTTATGCAGGAAGATGGAGTTGTTGGGTATGGGTCTCGGCAGCTGAGGCCACATGAGAGGAACTACCCTACACACGATCTTCAGTTGGCAACTTTTGTTCTTGCCTTACGATGTTGGACACACTATCTTTTGGGAGAGGACTTTGTGGTCTTCACTGACCATAAGAGTCTCAAGTATATCTTCAATCAACGTGATCTGAATCTAAGCCAGTGCAGGTGGGTTGAATTTCTATAGTCCTTTGACTTAGAGCATGCCTATATGCTGGGAAAGGGCAACGCCATGGCAGATGCAATGACCACGAGAACTCAGATTCAGGAAGTTCATGAGGCCAGTAGTGAGTGGCACCTGATGGATCTATTCTCTAAGATGCATCTAGAGGTGCATGACAGACGGGGATAGTCCTTTCTATCTTTTGTAGTTGTTACCTCCATGCTACTTGATCGGGTATGGATGAGGAAGCTATCAGACTCGGAAGGCATAGTCCAGTGGGAGAGTGTGTCAGGAGAGGACCCTCTTCCTAGATGGATAGTGGGCGATGATGGGGTCTTGCATTTCTAAGGATGCGTATGGGTGCCAGCAGACATGCGTGAGGAGCTAATGCGGGATTTCCATTCCTCAATCTGGGAAGTCCATCCTGGCATCACAAAGATGTATCGGGATCTTCATCACCAGTACTAGTGGCCAGGTATGCAGAAGGATGTTGCTAGTTTTGTCAATAGATGTTCTACTTGTCAGCAGGTGAAAGCAGAGCATCAGCGACCAACGGGGCTCTTAAAGCAGTTACCCATTCCGGAGAGGAAGTGGAACGATGTTGCGATGGACTTTGTGACCGGGTTGTCGAGATCACCTCGAGGGAAGGATGTTGTTTGGGTTTTCGTCGAATGACTTACGAAGGTTGGTCACTTCTTGACGATCAAGGAGTCCTTTAGTGTCGATGATTTGGAAAGACTTTACATTAGAGAGATGGTGCGTCTTCATGGAGTTCTGTGCTCTATTGTTTCAGACAGAGATGTGCGCTTCACCTCTCGGTTCTGGAAGGGACTTCAGAAGGCCTTGGGTATACAAGTACTTTTGAGTACAACATACCATCCCTAGACTGATGGCCAGTCCGAGCGCACGATCCAGGTGCTTGAGGATATGCTCTGATCATGCATCCTAGATTTTGGTGGTTCTTGGGAGAAGCCTATTCCTCTGGTGTAGTTCACCTACAACAATATTTTCCAGGAGACCATTCAGATGGCGCCATATGAGGCATTGTACGGTAGGTCATGACGATCACCCTTATGCTGGCTGGCGGCAGGAGAGGCATCTTTGCTGGGACCTCGTCTTGTACATGAGACATCAGAATAAATAGAGCTTATTCGGAAGAGGATGGCTACAGCACAGTCTTGATAGAAGTCTTATGCTGATCAGCGGAGACGACCTCTGGAGTTTGATGTTGGTGATCAGGTTTTCCTATGTGTCGCACCTAGGTTGGGACAAAAGAGGATTCGAAGACAGGGTATGCTTTCACCGCGGTACGTCGGGCCGTTTGAGGTCTAGGAGTGAGTGGGTCCAGTTGCCTATCGGTTGCAGCTACCTAAGAGGTATCGGGTCCTGCATGACATCTTCCACGTCTCTCAGCTCCGACGTTACTTTTCAGACCCGTCTCATGTCTTTCAGCCTGAGGAAGTCGAGCTTGAAGCAGATGCGTCATTCGAGGAGCATCCTATCCGGATTTTCGATTGCAGTACGATGGTTCTCCATGGGTGGTCTGTTCCTCTGGTACGAGTTTTATGGCAGCACGGGCGAGTACAGGCCGAGACCTGGTAGAGGGAGGCCGAAGTATGATTGCAGTGGCCGGAGCTGTTCGGGGATCCTTCTTCTCCACCTAGTTAGGGAAATTCAGGGATGAATTTCTTTAAGGAGGGAAGTTTGTGAGAACCCGGACCTTCGTTCAGGTATGTTTTTCCTTTTTTCTGGAGTTTTTAAGAAAAAATGGTTTTTCTGGAAATTTTCAAAGTACACGCCATGTACTTTCTGAGTACACTCCGTGTACACTTCTCCAGCTCGAATCCACTTGATGTCCGTGTCCGGGCCACACATACGGTGTGTAAGGCTGAGGTGGAGGCCGATTAATTCAGAGTACGGAAAAATTGAAGTACACGCCGTGTACTCAAGAAGTACACATCGTGTACTTTCTATTTTTCATTAAATGGTCCGGGTTTGCGCCTAACCCCCAAAACCATATTCTTCTCTAGTTTTCGTCCATGCGAGAGTGACCGTATGACCGATTCTTCCCCGAGATCCCGCCTCGTCATCCTTTCTCCAATTCGAGCACGGTCAATTGCGTTGGAATCACAGCGGTGAGTTATTCGTTATGCTTGAGTCTTGTTTCTTGATTCCTCCTCATTTCCATGTTATCATGGGATGAATTTTTTGTACGTTTTCTGAGATCTATGTTGTTCAATGAGGAATCTGTTGTCGAGGTTCACGTATATCGATCTCTTCGGATCGAGGTAGGTGGTTTTTGAATTTCTGTATAAAGTTGATGAATATTATCTACAATATCCACCAATACCCTTGAAAGGGGTATTGTGTGTTTCATATGTTCCACTTTTTATTTTTTTTCTCCTCTTGATTGCTTTGGTAAAGGTTATTTCTTATGATTAGAGCAATTTTTTTATGCTCAGATTGCCTTTCCATGCTTGTTCTTCCTATTTGGCATTTTCCAGTTTCCATTCCTAGTTGTAGGATAGTGGAACTCTTGTTTTATTATTACTGTTGAGCCTTAGATGATAGCCAAGTAGTTCTTGGGGTTTACTTGGATATTATATGCGCACTTAGAATGTTTAGTTATACTCAGGACTGTGAGAACATAGAGTATTAGACCAAAAGGAGAATTGACAGAAGGACTTCTCCATAGTGTCTTTTAATTACGATGCGAGACCACAAGGGGAATTTTCGTTGAGTGCTTCCCCAGAGAGTCTGTAGATCCATGACGCGGGCCACATGGGTAATTGATGTTGTGTGCTTCCCCAGAGAGCCTTTAGCACGATATGAGACTATAGGGGGAATTGACGGTGAGTGTTTTCCCAGAAACTCTTCTTAATTACATAGATAAACCAGAGGGGTGAGACTGTGTGTGCCTCCCACAGGGTTGCTAGTACTGAGAGGTTAAACCATAGGGGTTAGACTTTGAGAGCTACCCAGAGGGTTACCTATTTTTTTCTTTTTGCTGACTGCTTTCTTGTGTGCTATACTTGTTAGAACTTTGGATTGTAGTTTCTTGTTCTTTTCTGTTTACTACTTCTTGTTTTATTACTACCATGTATTCATTGACTGTTAGACACAAATCTTTGGGTGATTGCCTACTAGGATTGTATCTCACACCCTGTTTGGGCCATGCTTTTGGGCCCAAGCAGACTATGTTGATGCAGGTATAGACAAGGGAAAGCCCCCTTCTACTTCAGGATCTTGATTGCACCAGGAGTTGAAGAGCATGGGACTGAGCCGTGGCTCACGATGCTGAGGAGCTTTCTTTGTTTTCTTTTTCACTTGATTTTAGTTTTATTTCAGCACGTTGTTGTGTTTTATGTTTTCCTTAGATACTTGTATCTGTTTCATTATTGTCATCATTGTTATATATCTGCATTGCTTACGCTGTTTGGTTTCTTTTGTTATGCATGTTGGTTGCTACATCCGTAGTTATTGTGGTTTTCATACCTAGTATACCTTACCGAATGAGGGAAAAGTTTCCCCACTGACTCACCAAGGCCCTTGCTACTAGTCGGCAGCCTCTGGCGTTCGGGGAAACGCGCTTGAGGTCATGTGGCGAACCGGGTATGGGGAACCAGTGGAGGGGCTCCAGACTCGGGATGTTACGTATATATAGTTTATTCGTAGTGTATGGTAGAAAAAATTGAAAATTCATTTTTTTATAGAAAAACTAATGATAATTGTTTCAGGAATTAATGAATAGTTATCCCTAAATCTATTATTGTCTTTCTCAAACATAATATGTGAGTTAATTTTCACTATACATGAAGGAAATGAAATATTTTGGGAGAAAAAAATTGAATAGAATGATGTGGGAAATGGTGAAAATAGTGTTGCGAAATCCAGTTTACATAGACTAATGGAGGTCAGTCAATCTGTTTATGAGAAGGACCTGAGAAGAACAAGTCTTAAACCATTTTAATAAGATCAACTATCCTATAAACACTAATAATGTCTAAGAAGGCTGTGAGAACATATATACATACTATAATAGAATAGATTAATGTTCTTGGATGCTACTATATAATATAAAATTATTTAATTATGATAATATTAATGAATCACTATAACAAAAAATTGAAGTCACATATAGGGTATGACTTTTGTGATGGTGAAAAAAACATCATTTTATTTAAGATAATATATACATGTAATAAAAATATATGACTTGTTAATGGATTATAACTAGTTAATCACTAGTATAGGGACATAGTATTGTGTTTTTATCCATCTTGAGAATAGGGTACCAAAAATTTTGTTCAGGACGGTTTTCTAAACTCCCAACTAAACCCATTTTATAGTTTTGGAGTGTAGTGTTAATAATTTTTACATCCTTCATGAACCATAAACTAGATAGTAATAATTTATGATGACTCCTGTAATTATCATATCTCAATTATGTGTGTGCATATGGATAAATGGTAACTCTAGAATCTATATTATAATATTTCTAAGAGGAAATGTGGTAGAATATAAAATTGAAATAAGAGTATACTATAATAATTCAAGTCCATATTTTTATTCATCATATTCCATGTGGTCATAACAGTTTCACTGGACCTAATAATGATCATAAATTTAATAATGGAGACTTCATATTCTACATTGTGTATGAACTATCAAATTTTACTATTGATGGATATGATGGTTATTATTTTTAGGTAAATTATATTTGTGTGAATCAAATACGGTTTATGTTCCTATTCATATAGTTGGAATTGTGATCATAATATAAATGTTATGTTAAATTGAGACTACGTCCATAATTGAGGTATGGTATGTGTTATACACAATGAATAGAGTGATTTGATTTTAATGAGAAGGTTTTTATAGGGTGTCATGAATATCAAAGATAATATTAATAAATCTATTTATAGTCATATTTCTATCCACATTAAAACAATTACATATTTTATTATTTGATGAAAAACATAATTTAATGGTGATTTTTTATCTATTTGGAAACATTTCTACAATATATATTGGACTGTATAGTTCATTTTATTGCATCCCTCAAGGTTTTTCTTGTTGTGGTGAGGTCTCGTGATGTTTCACGCCGTAGTACTCCATTAATATATGTTTCTATGGGTGATGTATCACACCTAATATTTTGGGAGAAATTTAGAAATGATAACTCACTTCTAATTAACTAAATAGATATAATTGTTGTAAAGTTTAGTAATATATACCTCAAAATGGAACTATTGTTGAATGTAACCTGAAACATAGACATTTCATTATATATTTGAGTATATCATACTATAGGTTTTTGAATAATAGTGGACATAATATGTAGTTTGAAACTATTAAAATACTTGTTATAGTAGCATAACATTTCTTTATAAGATCATTTTGAGATGACATTTTATAATCATAGATTTTATCCGTTAATTATATTACCCAATTTATGTGAAATGTTATACCTATATATGAATGTATTGATTATTCTTAAACCCTTTAAATGTTTTTTTATTGATACACATTTTTATCTTATTTATATTATTTTGAAATTGTATTATTATACGTAGTCTGTTAAAATCCATTATTGTACATTTGGATGATAATATCAATTTTATGATATGTTGTGGTGGAATGAATTGTGAATATGAAATAAATAACATTAAATAAAATCTATAATATTTACTTGTGAAAGAGATTTACTATGATAATTTCATATTGTGAATAACCTTGAGTGGAAATGTGTACATTTGAGTTGCATGTTTTATAGATTGAATAGTTGTGTAGAGATGGGAGTTTTTCATAATAAAATATTTAATTATCATATATGTTAGAATAATTCTATAAAATAAAAAATAGATTTCCCTTGTTTTTGGTCAATGTGAAATTGATCTCCCTTTTGTTGGACTCCTATATTTATTTCATGAATTTTCTAGACACCATAGATTAATACTTATTAAAAAATAATAATGTCATATTTTCAAAAATTATAAACATCAAAATTCAGTATCTATCGATTATAGTTTAATATTAGAGTGGTTTTTTGGGTATATCCCTATTTATTCATGACTATATATTTTGATAGTTTTCTCAATGTAATATTAAGATATTTCCTATAACCTATTTTACAATAGTGGTATCCTTATATTACCATAAATCTTTTTATGAATTTTCACATGGGGATTATATTTGTTACGTATGGAGTCCATTAGATTCATTGTTTCCACATTATATTTATCTCACAATGTATGAGGAACAAAAGGCCCAATCTCTTATATTCATAATATAATTACTAATTTTACTTGGATGATATGGTCAATATTTATTACAAAATATATAAAAAATTAGGTGGGATAAGGTATCTCAAAAGGAAATGGAATATATGTAAATAGCGGTTCTGGTCTAGGGAGATACGAAAACATGGTTTTGGGTTATAATGATTAGTTGATGACTGAATATTGTAGAATAATATATTTTTTGGGAATAGGAAATGTGAGTGGGGGTGGTTTCGAATGATAAATATAGAGGGAACAAGTAGATTTATTATTCCATGCAATACTATAAATCTTTTGGGAAAATGTGAATTTAATTAGGTTTCTTTTGGATTTTGGTTTAAATGATTTTAAAACTATATTTAATTTTTAATTAAGAAGTTATAAATAATCTACTCACATAATTTTTTTAATATTGCAATTATTTTAATATATCATCACATGATAATATAATCATGCACAACTATTAAATGCAACTATAAAATAACAATATATATGTGTATTTATAAAAAATTGGAAATATTGAAATTAAAAAAATCATGTAATTATAATCTTTTTATTTGATAATATATGAGACTGTTTTATTAATAAATGTCTATATATTCCTATATATATGCTATATTGAAATACAGTAATAAAATAAATGATAAATTCAAAAATTGTTGTGGTGTTAGCTGAATATTCCTCATACTAATTTTTTATTGATTACACAAAATGATATATGTTTTTATGTATTTTAATGTATAAAAAAATATTTGCTAACAAATCCCATTAAATTATGACTTCATTAACAATGTAATATATGTACATTAACATTTTTAATTAATATGGGTTTTTTATTCACAGAAAATCCAGAATATTGTTTATAGTCAATACAAATTGATTTGTGAATTAATGTCCAATTATACATGAAAATTTTATGCTTCTATTATTTACATAAAATTATAATATATTATCATATTCGTTATTTTTTACATCAATTTATATTATACAATGGAATGGAATCCACATAATGAAATTTTTGTACATTAGGATACAAAATTGGGTACAATCCTTTAGGATTCTAAATTAATTAATATGTTTTTTACTAAATTATAAAAAATATTTAGTCCTTATTTTATTGTTTTAATATTTTAGATATATAGTCATGTAGTATTCGTGGAGTTCATTTTTGAAATTTACTTATGTAAAAATGAAAATAAGAGAAAACTATCTTATAGAATGGGGTTTTATAAAAATTACTTTTTAAAAAATATTGTCATATTTATAATGATGTACTTATTTTATAAACATGAATATAAATTTTACGAAACATTCTAAAATCATGTTAATGAATTGATCAACTTATGTGGGCCAGGGGTATATTATTTTACAATCATATTTTAATTATAACTCATTTAATAAAACTTTGTTATAAATTATTATGTTAATACATTCATATTTTTTAATCAATCGATATAATTTGTACTTATTTTTTTGAAGTTTTTTTAACAAAAAAAATCAAAATTACTATTCTTATTATGTTATGATTTAATTTTGGTGTATAATTTTTTTACGATAGCTATTTCATCTTGGTTTCAAATTAAAAAAAATCTAGACAAAATTTAAAATAATTTAACGAAATAATAAATAGTAATGTGTTTATATTTTTATATTAGAAATATTTTTTTTTAAAGGATGGGGTCGAATCCTCAATTTATTATATAATGAAAAGACCTCTTTAGACTGGGTAGAGGGTGACCCATTACATAGCCCTAAGGACCAAGGCCATGTGGCCTAAATACAAGGCTTGAAAGCCCATTTTTTTCCCAAATGACCCCTCGGTAAAATGTACTACTACAGTACCCACACTGATACAATACCTGCTACAGTATTGCAGCCGCTAATGTACCGGCTAGAGTGTCGTCGCTGCTATAGTACTACCACAATACCCCTAGAAATTTTCCCCTGCTTGGATTTGATCCTGGGTCTTTTGGATGCCAAGTAGAAGCATGTACCACTAGGGTACATGCTCGTTGGCATTATATTAGAAATATATATAATGTTGGTTATTTAGAATAATTAATGTTAAATTTATAATACCAAACAATATATTTAAATTAACATATCTAGAAGACCATATTCTTCTTTAATATTGTTTTCCAATAATGTTTTCCAAGAATATTATTTAATTAATCATTTTTTTAAATAGTTTTTATAGATTTATTTTATAACAACCTTTATGATAATGAATATTTTTTAGAAGTAATTATTTTACTTTTAACCCGTGTATTGGGAAAAATAAATGTATAAAACCAATAAATAAAATAGTATATTCACTATTTCTTAAAAACATTTTCAATGTATAAATATTTGTAGATTATAATGAATTTGTAGGAATTTATATGTCAATCCCTATGTCATAGTTAATGTTTCTTAATAATAAACAAGACATTTCAAAATAATTGATATATTTAGAAATTTATTTCATCAATAAAAAAATTTGTATATAGACAAACATATTAGTGAATTGGACTATAAAGATATTAAAATGTTTATGATTTAATAAAAAAAGAATTTATAAAACTGTTTAAAACTAAAAATATATGAAATCATGGAAAAAATTCATTAATCTAAATAATAGATTTAAATGTAACACCCATATGTTTTTACAAATATTTTCTTTAAATAATTTTAATGTTTCTATATCTTGCAATAAACGCAATCATGAGTTTATATGAATTGGGAGATTCCACTAGTATAAAATTAACGTTATATCTGGGACAGCAGGTTAGCGTGAATAACTACAACTAACTTATGAAAATGCATAGTGAATTCATTGGCTATCAACTATTAATGAAAAAAATATAAATCCATGAGATATTTTTATTTTGGAGTTAATTACTATTGGTAATGAAATTAATGAGATATATATTTTTTATATACATATTAAAAAAACTTTATACTCATCCAATACATAGTTTAGTAATGTGTATGAATAAAACATATTTTATTTATAAAAACCAATTTTTTTAAAGGGTGATTTTACACCTTCGAATAGAGAACAACATTTAAATAAAAGTTTTGTCACATGAATAATTTTTATATGATAACATCAAATTTTTGTTGTTAATTGGGAAATTAAAATTCATTATGGATGAATTTCCCATATTTTTTTATAATATTCATGTTTTGATGTATACTAAAAATGCACTAATTTTTTTTGAAATCAACATTATTTATAATTATAATTTATATGAATTAAATCAAAAATTTGATTATTCATTATGTATAAAAAAATTATATTTTTATCATCCCATATAATTTTTTTTAATATATTTTTCTTTACATTGAATACATATCTAAAAGTATTTCAATCATTTGCAGTGTTTTAGATTTAAAAACCCATTGTCTCTTTCGAATAACAGGATTCATTTTAACTTAATTACTAAATCTTATGTGTTTTAAATATTTAAAAATTGTTTCTATATTTTCAGTCAGTGGGAAAAAAGTATTCCAATAGATTACTTTATATTATTTGTTCTTCATGAATTGTAACATTAGAAATTTTTTATTACTATTGTTAAGGGAAAATTGGGTAATTAATGATAACATTAATTATATAAAATTACCTTAACACCATTAAAAATACTAATGGATGACTAAATTAGACCCTTAATATCTTTGTTTTAAAATAGAATCGTTTTATTTCAACATTCCCTTGAATATGGAAAAAAGTATTATTAAAATCAATGAATGTGTCAAAATATCACACACTTTTTTTATAAAAGTATATGAATTATATTATAAGAATAACTTTGAGATAAAAACGATTATATGTACTATTTATAAGGATAAATTAATTACCTACATAATATATATTTATTTATATTTTTTAATAACTGAATAATTACAATTATGCATGACACAATAGTGACAAAAAAATATTTTATTAATATAACTGTCAAATGAATTTTTTTAAAAATATTAAAATAAATATAATTTGAATTAATTAAGTTTATAAATAAATTTTAATTCATATTAATACATTTTTTAGTATATTCAACAATTTGGATATAATTTATATTCAATGTGTTTTTTTTATTATCAATGATTTGAATGGTGTAAAATTGAAACTGTTGATATTTAAAAAAATTGCATGTTATTAAATTATTTAAATTTCATAAAAGTAATTAAAAATTACAAATTCATAATTATGAGGTCATAAATTTCATAAAATATCCATTTATGTTCAATAAAAACCATATATGTAAATATTTATGACCATTAAATATTTAGAATGTTATTACCACAATTAAATTTAATTAGATTAAATAAGGGTAAATCAAAATTATAAGGTTTAAAATAAACAAAATGTCTATTTTTTATTGGTTGTGGTTATTTCGACCCATCTTAATCATATATTACAAATAATAAACTATGGATCAATTTTCATTTAAAAAATAATTTATATTGTTTTAATTGTTTTGGTATTTCAAAAGGTTCCCCTCCCTTATCTTACAAAACAGAACATGTCCTTCTCTTTTAATCACACCACTAAAGAAATTTTTCTTAGCCAAACCCTTCCCATTTTCTCTCCCAACTTCTCTCACTTCATACTATAGTCCAAAATTTTGGACTAATGCAATCCAATGGAGACATTTTGTTAAAAATCAAAAGGATATACTTGAAAAAATATGAAATTGTTTAATCACTTATTTTAAATTTCTTTTTTTATTATTCCATTTATACTTATATTATGTTAAAAATAAATTCATTCAACCAGTATCTTATACATTATGAGATTTTATTATAATTTGGGGACAACTTTATACAACCTTTTCTATATCCTACAAATAACAATATCACCATGAGTGTGGGCTTATGATTTATTATATCCACGAGGTGGTATAATTTTTTCTTCAAAATTAATCTTTTTGGATGGGAATAATGATGACAAAAATAGATTTAAATAATGAATATAACATGATAAATATTTTTTTAAACAATTAACCCTCCAATTCCATATCATGTAACCATTAATTGAATGATATAATCACAAATTCATATATACGACCTACCATCTCCACGATGCAATGTGATTTATTCTAAATGATCTTAATTAACCAAAGATTATATAAATGAATGTAATCAAAAAAATGTGAATGTAAATAACAATATCACCAAGAGTGTGGGTGTACAATTTTTTGCCTCTGGGCTGTGATGTGATTTATTATTAAAAAATAATAAATTTGGATGAGTTTAATGATGAGTAAAATCGATGTAAATAATGAATATAACATGATAATTATATTTTAAAAATAATTCACCATGTATTTGCAAACAATGTATCTATTAAGTGAATGATATAATCTCTTGTGCATATATACGACCTAGAGTCTCTATGATGCAATGTGATTTATTCTAAATGATATTATAATAATATCATTCTATAAATGATATAACTATGACCTATGAATTGAAATATGAACGTTTCTGGGAAAACATATATAAGAACAAGAGGAAGTTAATATCAGATTAACAAGTGACAATAAAATCATACTAACAAACATATGATAATATAATAATATGTGATATCATAAAAAGATTATGATTTTGGAATAATTCAATAACCTTATTTAATTCATTATATATGGTGTTCAGATACATACAATGGATATCATACCTAAGGTAAGGGATAATTTTTCAATCTCATTTTTATCCAAGATTATTTATATGTTATTATTTACTGGGTTATATTTATCATCCAAATACATGCTCTCAAAATATGTAATAATATTTATATTCATATGTTATTTCTTAAATTTTTTTATACCCGTTGATATAATTTTAATAAATGTTATTAAAGGAATATTTTTTCATTATTTATTATAAGGGACTTTTTTAAACTTTTACAACAATTACTTGAAGAGATTGTTTTTAAGCATATATGGGATTAATGGATAACTATTATTTCATAAATCCAAATTTCTAGGAATCACCATTTATAATATTTCTAGTTTGTTTTCAATTAATTTCTTTTTAAATTGAATTTTATTTTGAGAAAATAAATGTTTATGAAAATGAAAAATTATTTTCCTCCATTATTAATTTCAAGTATTATATCAAAATTATTTTCCATATAAGATGGAATGTTTAAATTTTCCTATTCATATATTAATTTTTTTTACTTTGTTTATTGTGGAATTATTATTTTTTAATTCCATTTATTTTATATTGATTAAGATGGAATAATGTTTATGACCCCAATTTTTTGTTCCATGGGTTATGCTCCGATGAAGGGTTAATGATTATGTGGGACGCGTATGAATGATTTTATTAAGAGATTGTTGGGACCTATATCTCCCTCCAGTGCATTTGTTAGAGATATTTATCTCAACAGATTGACCTGACTAGAATATCATGTAAATATGGTTCTATAATACATGTTTAAAATGATATGTAATCCTTGTTCAGTAATGGAGTTTGTCGGCTACAATGGTCTTGGAACTCTGCCTTCACTAATATTAAATGATTTTATTTGATTATGTGTATTCCATAGAAGTTCATTCCTTATGTTTTACATTTTGGGATTATGTACATTAATTCTTTTGAACTCTTATCCCAAGAAATGATACCATGATCTTTTATATGCAGGATAAGATTTCCTAATGTTATATTCTTACGTCTTATGATTTTGATATGTTTTAAATTTTCTAGTTTTACCCTTACTATGTAATTGACCTCACCCATTCATATGATTATTTTTCCAAGTTCATGAAGAAGAGTATTTAGTTAGTTATGTAAAAAATGATTCTTTCTATGATGAAATAAGAAAGAGAGGTTTTAGATGTTTTTGAACTAGTTATTTATGTTTTTCAGCTTCGAAAGACATTATACCAATATGATCCTAAAATGGATTTATTATATGTTTTAAATATTTTGATTCAATTTTGAAGTAATATCATGGTATGTAATGTTTGGTTCATTATATTTCGTATAACAGGAATGGTATAGTTAACCATTGAAAACTATGATGAGAATGCCTTAGTAAAAACTGTAAAGAAATGACTAAATAGAGGTTAAAATCATAGTGTTTTATAATTCACCATGAGTAACCAAGGATAAAACCTAAAGTGTTCTAATTTGAATTTTTATTCTTTATTTTTTGTATTACCCCATTATGATTAGAGTTTATCACAAAATAACTCTTCGATTTAGAAAATGGATGGAACCTGAGGGAATAAAATTAATGTTGAATGTGATGGGAAACACAATGATTGTTCTACTCAGCAACCAAATGGTATAATAGCTGGAATGAAAAATTGTGTAGTTATGCTCACACAACATTCTCAAAATGTGAATCATGAAGGGCATACAAACGAGAAAATGATGGTGCATCATTCTATTTAGTACTTCTTCAGACATTTTCCATCATATTACAGCAGGAATTATAATCCATTAGTTGGTAAAGGTATCAAGAAAATGTTATATTCATTTCTAAAATGTTCAGAACCTGATAATGTAATATTAGAAGCCTATCATTTATAAGGTGGATCTGATAAATGGTGGAATCTTACCAAGAATATTAGGCAATGAGGTGAAATTGATTTCAGGGAAAGGGATGAGTTCAAGAAATTATTTTTTATTATGTACTTTTCTCATATTTCTTGATGAATGATGGATAAGAAGTTCCATAAACATAAGGAAAATGATGATGAATCTGGTGGTACCTACAAATATAATTTTACAATACTTTCATGGTACACTTCTAAAATAAATGAGTTTTCCCTAATGCTCAAATTTTGGAAGGAAACTATGATGAAATAATCTTAGGTGGAACAGTAAATGTTTCATGTGTGGAGCAGAATTTCATCGGGCAGTTGAATGATTATGTGTTTGGTAAAAATATGTCTACTTATGTGAATAGTGAAAATGCTACACAAAATAAACATCCTAAACATAAATGTTATATGTTCTAGGAAGTGTTGAATAATGAAAATTAATTTCCTAATCCATGGATTATTTTTTATGACATATGATAGAAAATTATTATATCTAATGAAAAAGTATAGTCACATCCAAGCACTATCAGCGATATGCAGGACGATAATGTAGTGGTGAAAGGTACACTAACTTTCCACACTAAAGTAGAAAATGATTTATTTAATTATGGATCCTCCTACACTTTTATATGAAAAAATTTCTAATAGTATCACCATATTATGTCGACAATTAGATCTATAGTTTGATGTGACAACTTCAAATCGCACAATGTGTGAATCAACAGTTTCTAATTCTTCCCGGATTGATGTTTTTGGGAATATAATTCTGGAAAATCAGGTGATCCATCCAACTGTAGATTTAGGTCTAATTATTTGCAGGTATTTACTTTCTCTATATGGATCTCATATCAATTTCTAATGATGGGAAGTCTCATTTTATATTCTAGATTAATCTATGATCATTTACCAATGCAAGGATGAATATAACCTTCTAGAAGAAAAATCATCCATCTTATGGGTCTTGGTTCCTATAAATGAAGGTTATTTATCTCAAATGTTTGTAGGGAAAATCACGATTAAAAATACTCCCATTGTATAAGAGTTTGATAATATCTTTCCGAAAGAATATCTAGGTCTTCCACCTAATCATGAATTGGAGTTATCAATAGATCTCATACATGGTGCTTTTCATATTTCAAAGACACCATATAAAATTTTCCCAATTTAGTTGAAGGAATTAAAGAAGAAACACCAAGTGAATATTGATAATGGATTCATACTCCCAACTTTTTCACATGCGGGAGCACCTATTCTATTTCTTAGGAAGAAATATAGATCAATGAGACTCTATATTGACTATTGGGAACATTACAAGATCACTATCATGAAAAATACCCTCTTACACTCATTGATGACTTATATGACCATCTACGCATTGGTCAACAATTTTCAAGATTGATCTTCATTTACGATATAATCAATTTCGAGTCTAGAAGGAGGAAATACCCAATATGGAATTCTGTATAAGGTATGGACACTATGAATTTAAAGTGATGCATTTTGGACTTACTAATTCCCTAGTTTTCATCATAGAGATTATGAATATAGTCACTAGAGTATATCAAGATCAGTTTTTAAGGCTTTATAGAAGATATTATTGTATATTTTCATAGTAAGTAATAACCTAGAGATAACATGAGAATTTCATATTAGAGCCTAAGAAAGGATATGATTTATGAAAAATTTACCAAGTTCCCTTTTTTCTTGAGAATGTTTCATTTTAGCGGAACATAATCTCATGAAATGAGATATCTATGGATCCATAAAAACAGAAGTTTTTGATAGTTAGCTGGGATTGTAATGAGTCACTGAGTTCTGAAATTTTCTTCATTTTGGGAGATAGTAATTAAATCTTGTGAATGCTTTTTCATGATAAACTAATCCACTCACTATGTTTACTCAGAATGGGGTTATCTTCATATGGATGGAGAAATGTAATAAAATTTCAATCTTCTACAAATAATGATTACTATGGAACTTTTTCTTACCCTGGCTTGTAGTAGAGAGAGGTTTTTAATATACTATTATCCATCCAAGAAGTGGTTGGGATGTTTTATCATGAAAAAATTTATGGTAAATTATAATGCCTCATAAAAGATAAAACTCCATGTGAAAAATTACCCAACACAAGATTTGGAGATAGATGCAGTAATCACTACAATATATATATGGAGGAATTGTCCTTATGAAGAATGTTGTGATATTTATACTGATGAAAATGTATTAAATAATATTTTCCCCTAAAAAAGCCAAATACTCACCATTGAATATGTTTAGAGTTGACTAAAGATTACAAACGATCAATACAATACTACAGTGGGAAAGAAAACAAGGTGGCAGATACATTAAGTCAATAATAGCATGAAATCCTATCCATGATGAGAATAAAAAAAAGATAACATATTTATGGATTTTCAAAGGATAAATCATGAAATTATACAGGAAGGGGAGGAATCTTATCTTTCTCAAATGATTATTCAACTATCTATACATCTAAAGATTAAGGATACATATAATAAATATGTAGAGATACAAAACAATGTGTGAAATGTTACTGAATAAAAAATTAACTCTGATGAAATAATATTGTTCAATAATTGAGATTGTATTCCTCCCATAATAGAATTAAAAATGGAGCTGTTGGATGAGGCCCATAGTTCATCATTATCAATAACCCTTGGAATCAAAAAGATGTATAGGTATCATAATGAGTATTTATGCTGGGATGGAATAAATATAGACGTTTCCAAATATGTCTCTCGATGATTGGTGTTTCAACCTATAGAGGCAGACAAATATATGTCTAAGGGGATGTTACAACCATTACCCATTCTGGAATAGAAATTCGAAAACATCACTATGGACTTTGTCATTAGATATCCAAAAACATCCAAATATAAAAATGATATCTCAATTATAGTTGATTTCCTTACGAAATTGGAACACTTCACTTCTATTAGAGATTATTTCTCTCTTTATCATCTAGCTAGGAAATATGTAATGGTAGTGTTAAGATTGCATTAAAAACCACATTCAGTTATTTATTATTGGGATGTAAGGATTACCTTTAATTTCAAGATAAGTATTCAACATGCCCTGGATATATAATTATGTTTCATTATAGCTTATCATTCCCAGATAGATGGTCATTCTATGAAGACAATTCAAACTCTGAAAGATAGGTTGAGAGATTACTCGGTGTATTTCAAAGGTGGTTTGGATCAACACCTACCGTTGGGGGATTTTCATTACACAATATATTTCTATCTTGTTTTAATGTATATATATATATATATATATTAATATATATATGGAAATAAGTTCAAAACTCAAACTTGTTGGGATGAAGTTGGAGAAATAAAGCTATTAGGACCAGATCTTGTTGATAAAATGGGAAAAATAGTCTAATCTATTCATCATCAAGTAATAGCTTCTCAGATTCGAAAAGAATGTTAGGATGACAACATATGAAAAGACCTAGTGTTTGATGTGGGACATAAGGTGTTTCTTTGAATATCTCCCTAGATTGAAGTAATGTGATTTGGAAAGAAGGCAATGTTTATCATTAGGTATATTCGACTTTTTGATATTTTGGATCTCATTGGAAAGCTATCATACCGATTGGTGCTTACACTGAGTATCTTGGATGTTCATGATGTGTTCCATGAATCTCTCATGACAATTTACATACCTAATCCATTACATGTACTAATCCTGGAATTTGTATCACTAAATCAAGATCATTATTATTTGTAACAACGGATAGGGATTCTGGATCGTAGAAAAAATATTCTATCAAAAAATACAACTCTATTGGTTAACGTTTTATGGAGGAACCCACAATTTGATGAAGCTATATAGGAACATGAGAATATGATGAGGGAGAGGTATCAACATATTTGTTTTCTAATTTACGAATTTCATGGAATAAATTCATTTTAAAAGGGGTAGAATGTAACACCCAGAAGTTGTTATAAAATATTTTATTTAAACAATTTTAATTCATTAGTTTTAGGCATTGTACGAAATCCTGAGTTTAAATGAATCCTGAGATTCCCTTAGTACAAAAACACATTATATCCAAGCTATTTGGTTTTGAAAAAAAATATGTATATCTAACTTATGAAAATGAATTGTGAACTCCTTGGATATAAATTATTTATGATAAATATTAATACATTAGATATATAAATTTTTCAGTGAATTATTATTGGAAATTTAATTAATGATATATATGTGTGTGTGTGTGTTTGTGTGTGTGTTATATACTTAATAAAATATTTTTTATAATCATCCAATATATATTTAAATCATATGGTATGAATAAACCATATTAGATATATATAACCTAATATTTTAAAAAAAAGGTAATTTTAGGCCTTCGAATGGAGAAACCCATTTATATAAAATTTTGGAAACATTATTAATATTTATATACAAATAAACATGTTTATTTTAATCTGGATATAAAAATTTACTTCGGATAAAATTTTTATTTTTTTTATAACTTTCGTGTTTTGATGAAAAATCAAAAATACAATACATTTTATGTGAAAACAATTTTTTTCATCGAAATAATTTATATGGTTAAAAAATAATAATTAATATTTTTATAGTATAAATATAATGAGTTTTTATCATTTAATATAATTTATTTCATTATCATTAATTGTACATTGAATCTAGATATAAAAACTATTCAATCATTTTCAATGTTTTAGCATTGAAAACACATTCTTGCTTTCCAATAATTGAATTAATTTTTATTTAAATTACTACCGCTTGTGTGTATAAAATTATAAAAAAATGTATTCCATATTTGTAATTAGTGAGTCCATATTATTTTGATAGGTTTATTTTATTTATTTGGACATTTTTAATAGTATCATTAGTAATCTTTTTATTATAGTGGTTGATATAGAATCCAGTTATTAATGGAAAATTAATTTTACAAAATTACAATAAATCATTTCAAAATAATATAATATGATTATGTTATTCACTTATTATATATTTTTCGAAATGGAATAAAATAATTTTCAGTTTCCCATGAATATGACATTAATATTACATCAATCAATTAATGTGAAAAAATACAACACTCTCTAATTATTTAAGTATATTAATTCTAATTTATTGATAAACATGAGATAACATTGACTATATGTAGTTTCTAAAAACCTAAAAAAATTAACTAAGTAATTGTAATTTATTTATATTTTTTATAAATTATATGATTATAATTAAGGATGACACAATAGTGGCACAAAAAAATTATTAATAGAAATATCAAATAAATGATTTTAAAAATACTGAAATAAATATAATTTAAATTAAATAAAGTTCGTAACAAATTTTTTAGGTCAATTAAACAAGATTGAATTATATTCAATCATTTTTTTTGTTTTTATATTCTATTTGGATTATATTTTAAATCATTGAAATTAATTATGTCAAAAATGACACTAATAATATTTTTTTAAAATAACATTTTATTAAATTATATCAAAATATTAAAAAATGAAAAATATAATGTTGAAAATTTCATAAAATATTAATTAATTTTAAATTTAGATAATATAAGTAAATATTTATAAATATTATATATTTAGAACATTATTACCACTTTTAAAATTTAATAAATTAAAAGGATAAATCAAAATAATAAGGTTTATAATAAAATAAAAAAATGAATATTGTTTATTGGTTGAGTGTATTATGATTGATCCTTACCTTATCTTTAAAATAATATTAATTGGGGTAATTTCAAATTAAAAATTAATTTTACTTTATTTGATTGTTTTCGTTTTTCCAAAGGTTCCCCTCCCCTCTCTTATAAAATGGAAACTCTCCTTCTATTTAAATAAAAACTCTAAATCCCTTTTTCTTGGCCACAACCTACCTCTTTCTTCTCCCAAAATTCCTAAAAACATTATAATGGATACACATTGGGCACAAATTTATCCTATGGTGACCTTTTGTGCAAATAAAAAGAAGATACTCCAAAAAAAGAGGTAATTGATTTGTCACCTATTTCAAAATTATTATCTTATTCTACATCCACATCATGAGTTATTTCATTAAAAATTTAATAAATACAGTATCTTTTTCATTATAAGATGTTATTTTAATTATGATAAAACCTTATACCTCATCTTACCCATCCTGAAAATAAAAATATCACCATACTTGTGTACATACGACTTACTCTCACCACGTCGTGGTGTTATTTTTTTTCAACAATACATTATTTTGATGGGTATAATGACTAGTATATGTAATATAAATAATTAAAATAACATGATAATTATTCTATATAACATATATGTCATCCAATTCCATAGCATTTAAAAATTACGTAAATGATATCGTCCCTCGTGCGTACGTACGACATACCATCTCCACGATACGAAGCGATTTATTTTATATGATCTTTATTAAACCATGATTATATACATGAATGTAATGAATAAATATGATATATAGTTTAATAATATTATTCAATAAATTATATAAATATAACTTATGATGCATAACATAAACTTATCTGAGAAAACATGCATAAGAACATAAAGCAGTTAATATCCGAATAAAGAGTGACAATGAAATATTACTAAAAAACAGATGATAATAAAAGGATATATGATATCAAAAATATAATTATGACTTATTAATAAGTCTATAAAATTATATATATATAATTATACAGGTGATTTGGATACATATGATGGATAGCACACCTAAGGTAATGTATAATTTTACAACATCATTATTATCTTATATTTTCTATATGTAAATAATTATGGGTTATATTTATCATCAACATCCATGTTCCATAAATATTTAAAACTCTCACTACTGGAATTATAGGTATTTGCGACAGGCTATTTGCGACGGGACACCGTCGCAAATAGGTTTTAGCGATGGGGCCCTGTCACAAATAGCTCATTGCATAAAACAGTGTCACAAATAAGTCTCTAATTATATAAATTATATATAAATAAAGCTTCTGCAATGGGCCCATCATAAAGACTATTTGCAAAAGGGATGTTTCCCGTCTCAAATAACTCTCAGATTATATACATTATATATAAAACCTTTTTCGATAGGCCCATTGCAAATAATATTTTCCATAGGCTTATCGTCCCATCGCAAAAACTATTATTAAAAATTTATATTTAAATTATTTGTGACGGGCTCCCGTCGCAAATACTAAACATAATATTATATATATATATATTTAATAAAATTATATTAATGAATAACAATATTAATAATATTAAAATAAAAAAATAAATAAAAAAATTATTATTTTTAAAATAAACAAACATTAAAAAATAGAATACTAAAAAAATATATATTTAATACAATTTTGATTCATGAAAAATTATTTTTATTATTATTAAAACAATAAAAAATAAATATTTATTAAAAATATCAATTTAAAAAAAATATTAAACTATTATAAGATATTTTTTTTATTATTAATAGAAAAAAATATAAAAAAATATAATACTAATAATAAATAATAAAATATAAAAATAAATTATGCAATATTTGCACCAATAAAAAAGACAGAAACTGTTAAAAAGTACATATTACAAAAAATCATGAATTCAAATGATTTTGACTTAAAAAAATCATAGGAGGACATCTTCTAGAGGAGGTGGAGGAGATGGTGGAGGAAACTCCATCCCTAAACTATGAGTCAGACGGCGCAAGTAATCCATTATCTCGTGATGCTGCGGCTACTACAGCTGCTGCCATCAACTCATCTTCACCTCGTGATGTTGCTGTTGCTGCTACTAACGCATCACTTCATGCTGCTTATGTAAACTCTCTATATGTTCAGTCAGAGTTCACAATTCCCCCTCATACTGTGAGGTAGAAGATGATGCCTCTCCATGAGCTCTTCTCAACATGGATGGCGACATCAGGTCAATACCATTATAAGAACCAAGAGTAAAATGAGAGCTGATAACAACTACTCGTATTTTCTCAAAGCCATATTGAGTTATCTGCATCCATGTCACCTCATCGAAATGGTATGCATTGGTCTAATCAGTTTTCCCATCCTGAATCTCAGCCTATGTCTGAGAGGTCGCAGCCTCATATGATGCTTTCAATTCCAATTTTAAATTAAAAATTTGACAATATTATATGCAATGAATTTTCAAATTGTAAAAATAGTACTAACCACAATCTGATGATGGTGATCATCACTAATCTCTCTAGTGGCTGGATCACTGTACATCCCCCAATAAAAGTCATACTCTGTAATATCTTGATGCTCGACTACCTACAAAAATATAAAATAAACTGTTTATATTTAATGTTATATAAAATATTAAAATATGATACTTACCATATACTCTATGCGTACTGAATGTAGGGCCACCAGCTCGATGTGTCACCTCATGTTTCCCCTGGTTCTGCTGTCCCATATAAGATCTCATATGAATTCCACCACCCAACCAGTGTAAACATAATCCATCCCAAATATGAGATGAAAGATACTCTAGTTGGTGGACTCTACAGGACTCATCAAATCATATCACTCAATCTTTATTAATGGGGTTTCTTCACAAATTGTGCAAAAACTGTCGGAAATGGTAACACATAGATACCTTCCATGCCGCATGGATAATTTCACGCATGGTATCATCGATGGGATATGATAAACCTTACAAATAATTTATAATAACATGTTATTAAAAAATAAATTTCAAAATAAATATTTTTATTTACGTACCAGCAGATGACTGAACAGGTTGAGCCACACATCAACGAGAATGTGTTCCCATGTGATCCATTGCTGAAAATAATAATTGTGCAAGATAGCACTCCCCTGTCCAATAGCTACATGCACAAAACTGTGGAAAGGAATAAATAATCAAACAATTATTATATATAAAAATAAATTAATGAAAGATAACTAAAATATATAGGTTAACATACCTCGATGTGCATGGATCGAATCGAAGACGTAGACGTCGATTAGGGATAGGGTCAGTAATCATCAGTCATACAATACTACACCCCCTTTATGTACCCCTTGACCTCCCAGTAGACTGAGGGTTAGATGATCTGAAATCCCACTCATCAAAATGTAGCATAGCCTTCAGCAACTTGCGAAATAAAGGAAGAACCATCTAGAACTCAAAATGATTTTTTTCAGAAGATAGTTGAAAATAACTATTACATATAGATATATATTATTTATGATTACAACAAGATTTTATTTGTGTCAATGACCATCTTCATCCTCATATCCATTGATGTCAATGTCAATGTCTTCATCTTGCACCTTGTCATCATCAGTATCCATATTAGATTCAGTTTCATCATCTCATGTCATTTAAAATTCATTGGTAACATCATCAACATTTTTTCATCATCTATCCTTTATTGTGGAGTGTCATACTCGATATTCACATCCATTTGTAAAAAATATGGTTTTTGAGAAGTCTCTTGAAAAAATTCAATTCATTCCACTTCATCAGAACCAAATTCAGTTTGAGTAAACTGATTTTCCAAAGATTTGATTTTTATTATGCTCCACCAATCACTCGGGTATCTTGAAGTATTATAGTACTTTTTGTAATAAATATGATGTGCCTGTTAATATAGTAAAAATGTTACATTTACTGCAAGAATACTTTTATATTTAATATCGATGATTCCATGAGTAAGATGAACAATCAAGCCTCACTCAGTATCTAACCACCGATATGTAAACGTCATTATGTAATTATGTCCAAGATAATACAGCTCAAAAAATTCACCTAGAATTCCATAAATGTTATCTTCATTTTCTCTATGATGTGATCCTCTCATGAAAACTCCATTGTTCATTTTTTTTGATTACCCATATGCACATGTACGAAATCGAAAACCATTCAACACATATGCATTATAAGATTTAACCATTTTGGATTGTGGTTTACTCAATATACATAGTTTTTTATCAATATTATCATCATTTTGAGACACCTTAAAAGATTTAAAAAATTTATAAATATAATAAATAATAATCATAATTGATATTAAACCATAAATAATTTATGTTACCAGTTTTTGAAACCATTGAGATAATTTTTTTTCTTTGATCTTCAAGAGAAACTGTTGTAATTTGTGGAAGTAGTTTCAGGATATGATTATCATATAACCTAAAAATAAAATATTTTTACATATTAAAAAATAAATTATAGAACATGTTATAGAGGAACTCAAAATACAAATGATGCAATTACATCACTTTTGAGCAGAACATATGTATGATCTTTGTGATGTTCATCATCTGAATGGCATCGTTCATGAACTCCACTGAAGCAATGATTTTTCTGATTAAAAACTAAAAATTTATTATCCATTTCATCATTATCATTCCCTTATTTCATCCCATGTGACTGTGTTTTGGGTTATATTCAGATTCAAAATAATGAGATAAAAAAATCAATTTCCTCTTGCAAATAAGATTCAGCAATTGTGACTTCTACTAATGCATTGTCACGTTCTTTTTTCATCAATTTCTACATGAATATCTTGTTAGGGTACATACAATAAAACAATACTGGACCTCCACATTTAGCTTCATGTGGAAATTTTAACATCCGATTTTCTATTGAGTCCAAGAAAGCCAGCATAAATATTTTTTCCTGTTTATATATAATTACCACAGCATCTTCTTCCAATTTTCATAGCGTATCGTAGTCTGTTGTTTTTGATCAAATGTCTCGAAAAAAATATTATATGTCTATTATTGAATAAAAAATCATAGAATACAACAAACCCCTAAATCCAATTGGAAAATTTCATTACATTATAACATGACAATCATTACTTTTTAATTTGGTAATATAACCATTCTTAGAACATCTGCCCAAATTGGATGCATATCCAATTGGATGCCTCAAATCTAAAATCGACTGAAAAAATAATAAGCGACTCTCTTTGAACAATGTATAAGATGCTTATGGCTTCATTAACCTTTGTGATCTGACATTTTCAAATAGTTCATGTTCTGGTCGCCTGAAAATTTGGGCAAGATGTAACCGTGCCTTTGAAGTATCATTGGTCTTAAATAGTGTTTCCAACAATCTATTAAAAAAATTATCAAAATAGTTCTTTTAAATATTTATGAAATCCAAAATGTGGCGGACCAACAAATCAGACCAATATTGAAGATCCCAAAAAATGAATCATTTTACCCATTTATGTTCTTTTCCAAAACCATGAATATTCTCTTGGTTTACTGTTGGAACAAATGTGATGGGATTTAATGAAAATACAACTGATTTTAACTCTGTACCTAAGATCATTTTTGGAGGTTCATCCCATAAAATTATACTTTTTCTAAAATGAGATTAGTTCCTCTAAAAAGGATGGTTGGTTGGAAGAAATATGCAGTGACAATAAAAATAGAAAGGGTTTAGTCCATTGACAAGAATAAAGGCTTTGTTATCTTTTATAGAGTGAGGAAAGGATTTTAGACCTTGTCTACTCCATCCATATAATATGCCATATGCCGGAAAGTCACTAATCGTCCACATCAATGAAACTTATAATATGAATGTTTGTTTTGCAGCAACATCATATGTACAAACACCATCACTCCACAAAGCATTTAACGCACCAATCAATGGTTTCAAATAAACTTCAATATTTTGTTTCAGATGTCCTAGGATTAATAAAGTGAAAAATGTATAGTGATCTTTTATCAATATACATGGAGGTAAATTTTATAGAGATATAAAGTTAGGCCAACATGAATACATACTACCATAAGAACCAAACAGAAAGAAACCGTTATTAGAAAGACCCAATCGCATGTTTTGGGATCCTAAAGCAAAAGAAAGATGCAGACTATCAAAATGATTCCATGAATCACCATCAGAGGGATGAATCAATATTTTATTAGATGAAGTCATGGTTTTGTTCCTTGAAATCATTGACGATGTGTTCTGAGACATAAATAAATGCTTAAACCTGGTTGTAAGGTGGAAATATCTCAACTATTTTATAGGAATCGATCCATAATTCCCTGTTAGAGCTTCTTTATACCTTGATTTTCCAAATGTGGGAAAACTAACCAACATATCAATACCACTATAATATAAGATTCAATAATTTGGACATGCAAGAATCATCCTATAACTAATACCCGGATTACGAACCATCCTTTTCCTCTCATATTAATTTTTAGGAAACTGATTTCATTTAGGTAACATTGTTTTATCCAAAGAAAATATCTGATCAAAACAATTATTTGAAATTGAAATAACTTATTTAATATCCATAAATATTGCAAACGATTCTAATTTTATTATCTTACAGACAGGATATAATGCTTCCTCAGTAGACTTCATCAACTCATACAATTAATATGATGCAAACACAAGAGTTATATCAATATCATCTTGAGTTTTAGTTTGTTAAACAGATGGACTTGTAACTTCATCTACTGAATTTTGGATCCATGATGGAGCTGAAATCAAATTATTAGTAACTTCTCTAGAACTCTGTTCACCGTCTTGATAACAAAAAACATAATCTGGTTGAAAACTAAATAGCATGAGATTTCCCACAACCTTGTCAAATGTGTCAAACAATCTTAGATAACATTATTTACAAGGTCACTTTATTTTGCTTTATGAAACATATTCTGGTTTTGATGATGCAAATGATAAAAAAGACTCAACACCCTCAATATATACAGGATTTAAACTAGGATAGTTTGGATTTCAACATTTATTTATCGAAGCGCAATCATCTAGTAATGACTATTTTGACGTCCTTTTACCATATTTTTGTACAAAATATAAAATCATAAATGTTTTTCAATAATTTGAAATTATGAAAACACTATCTGAAAAAAAGATAATTAATTAAAACTACTTTTTAATAATTACCATTACTTACAGGTGACATAATTTCTAGTGGATTGACAAATACTCTATTGTATAACATCTTATTTACTTGCAACAGTCTCACACAAAATTCACAATGAAGAATCTGCTCAAAGGTATGCATATTAATTCTCCTACAGATTCTTCATAGTGATTTCTGTGTATGAAAGTTTCAAGTAAATGATTCATCATTCAAAAGTGCACTATTTCGTCGATGAATCATCATCTTGCAACACTCACTTCCTGAACACATTATAAAAATTGTGGTCCTACGAATGTATATTAAATCTCGTGCAAAAGAGATTGTATATGAATACGTAGATGCCTTATTTTCATAATTATTTGAGTCTGTGAAAGATGAATGAAGAAGTGTTATTGAGTAAAAGGAGTGCCATAATTCCACTTCAAATTGTGCCAAGTTATTAAAAGTTATTACAATTTATTACTATTGATTTTATTTTTAATTGTTCTTATTTATTACTAATTATTACTAATTGATCATATTTATTAATAATAGATAGTAATTGTTACAATTTATTAATAATATTTACAATTTATTACTAATTGTTACAATTTATTACTAATTTATACAATTTAAGCAATTTATTACTAATTGAAACAATTTATTAATAATTGTAAAAATTTATTAATAATTGTCACTAATAGTTACAATTTATTACTAATTATTACAGTTTATTACTAATAGTTACAATTTATTACAAATTGTTATAATTTATTACAATTTGTTACAATTTATTACAATTTCTTACAAATGTTTACAATTTGTGGAAATTTGTCAAAATTCATAAGTATTCAAAATTAATACTAATTATTTTTATGTATTTTTAATTATTCTTAATTATTCTTAATTGTTACTAATTATTCTATATTATTATTTATTATTACTAATAATTCTTAATTATTACTAATTGAAACTAATTATTCTTAATTATTACTAATTATTACTAATTATTACTAATTATTCCTAATTATTCCTAGTAATTCCTAATTATTCCTAATTATTCCTAATTATTCCTATTTATTTTTAATTATTATTAATTATTCTTCATTATTATTAATTATTACTAATTATTCTTAACTATTAGTAATTATTACTAATTATTACAAATTATTACAAATTATTACTAATTATTCGTAATTATTAATAATTAATCGCAATTATTTCTAATTATTACTTATTATTCTTAAACATTACTAATTATTCTGAATTATTCTTAATTATTAAAAATTATTACTAATTATTCTTAATTATTCATAAATACTATAATTTATTCTTATTTTTTTTAATTATTTTAAATTATTACTAATTATGAATAATTATTTTTTATTATTCTTAATTATTCATAATTATTTTTAATTGTAACTAATTATTACTAATTATTACTAATTATTACTAATTATTACTAATTATTACTAAATATTACTAATTATTACTCTTTTTACAGTTTATTACTATTTATTGCTATTTATTACTATTTAACGATGCGCACGTAAGGGGCTCTCCCTAGGGTTTCTCTCTGGCCGCCACGAGCTTCGTTGCTGCGGATGGCGCGACGTTTCTCCTCATGCCCATCGGGTTTTGGTGGAGGTTCTTTGCTACAATGGCGTTATGCGGCCTCGCGGCCTCCACTCGTGGTGATGCACTATGGGCTCCAGTGGTAGTTTCTTCAAATTTGTTGGTGTAAGACCGGATCATCACCGGAACACTCTTCGGAGTGCTCCTGGTTCTGTTCGATAGCTTGTGGTGGTCTTGTGGTGAGTTTCTCACTGTTTTAAGGTTGCCCGTATGCGTCAGCGGTTTGTGGGTTTCAGCCTTTTCTTTGGTGAGTGAGTTAATGTTTCCTTATGCCTAATGCAGCTCTTTTGTTCGGTGGTGGCGAGATCTGCTAGTTTTTGTTTTTCTTCTCCTATTTTTGTTCCTTTGTGGGGTTTTGAACCTTAGTGATTTTCTGAAGGCACTATCATGATCTGCGGTTGGTGATTCATTTTTGTGTTTTGGCGTGGACATTGCTACTTCTTTATATTGGATCTTGTTGTTCATGTGTTCTCATGAGAATAAGTTGAATCTATTCCTCAATGGTTCGAGGATGATGTTTTGAGTGTGTGGATGGACTTATGACTACGGTGATGGGTTTTTTTGCGTCGATGATGCGTTTTCATACTGGTGAATGGTTCCAATCTTGTGATGGTTGTGATCTACTGTTTTCCGACGACGTCAATGGATGCATATGGAAGGACTTTATCGCCGACGACATGGCCAGAGGCAGTGTTGGGATTTGCGACGACCCGCATCTCGAGGCGGGTGTGCGGCTTGATGTGGTCACGTGGCTCAAGGTGGCTTGATGGTTCTTTGTTTTTTTAATGTTTGAAATTAGAAATTTCTGGATTGTGCGGTTACCGGTTCTCCTAAACCAGTTTTCGGAAAATTTAAAAAAAATGATTTCCAGCCATATTACTATTTATTACTATTTATTAACATTTATTACTCTTTATTAATATTTATTACTATTTATAAAAAATTATTACAAATTATTACAAATAATTCCAAATTTTTACAGATTTTTACAAATTTTTACAATTTATTACTATTTATTACAAATTATTACTAATTATTACTAATTATTACTAATTATTACTTAATATATATAATTATTAATAATTATTACTATTTATTATTTATTATTTATTACTATTTATTACTATTTATTACTATTTATTACAATTTATTACTATTTATTACTATTTATTACAATTTATTACAACTTATTACTAATTATTACTAATTATTACAAATTGTTATTAAATATTAAAATTATATAAATTATTATAAATTATTATAAATTTTTAAAACAATTTTCAAATTATTACAAATTATTACAAATTATTACTATTTATTCCTAATTATTCCTAATTATTCATAATTATTCCTAATTATTCTTAATTATTCCTAATTATTACTAATTATTACAAATTATTCCTAATTATTCCTAATTATTCATAATTATTCCTAATTATTCTTAATTATTCTTAATTATTACTAATTATTACTAATTATTCCAAATTATTACTATATATTCCTAATTATTCCTAATTATTAAAATTTATTGCTAATTATTCTAAATTATTTCTATTTATTCCTAATTATTCTTATTTATTACAAATTATTCATAATTATTACAAATTATTCTTAATTATTACAAATTATTCCTAATTATTCCTAAGTATTCTTATTTATTCCTAATTATTACAAATTATTCATATTTATTATTAATCATTCCTATTTATTACTAAATTTTTCATATATATTACTAATTATTCATATTAATTACTAATTATTTGTATTTATTAGTAATTAATCTTTTTTATTAGAAATTACTATATTTATTAATAATTATTCCTATTTATTAGAAATTATTTCTATATATAAGTAATTATTCTATTTATTACTAGTTATCCATGTTTATTACTAATTACATGTAATTATTACTAATTAAACATAACTATTACAAATTAGCGTTAATTGTTAAAAATAACTACAATTTACAACTACTAATTACTAATTACATGTATTTATTTATATACAATACTAATTTTCGTTAATAGTTATAAATAATTACTAATTTTTAATTATTAATAATTATTATAAAATAGTACTAAAAATTTCATTTTATTAATACAAATAAATACTATTAACAAAACAATTTTAATTTAATTTAATTTCAACTAATCAACAATAATTAAAATTAATATAAAAATGTAATAAATACTAAATTAAATAAAATATAAATACAATTATACATCATCTCTTATTGAGGTTTGCGACTTCACAACTTCTCCGTAAAAAAGCTACCTAAGAGAAATTTTCAATCAAAACATATAGATTAGAGAGAGAGAGGAAAAATAGAATTATGGGGAAGAGAAAGAAAAATGGTGGGGGTATATACAGGTTAGATTAGTTGCGGCGAGACTTTTTTGTGACAATAATACCGTCGTATAGGGTTATTTTTGCGACAGGGCCCGTCGCAAATACCTTTGCCGACATTAATGGTTGTCGGTGGTTAAAGGGGTATTTGCGACCAGGCCCATCATAAAAACCAATTTACCATCGTCGGTATTTGCGACGAGACCTGTCACATGTACAATACGTCCGATACAATATTTTTGATGGGGGAATCCCCCCTTCGCCAATAACCTTAAATCGTTTTCACGCACATCTCGCGCCAAACCGCGCATTATATTTTGCGATGGGACCCCAAATCCCGTCCCAAATAACAAGTTTATTGTGACGGGCCAAACCCCAGGTCGCAAATAACCTCTGGGATGGACTATTTTTTACAGGAATTAATCCTCTCACAAATTGCCTGTCGCAAAAGCCTATTTTTCTCATAGTTTATTTTTATAAATCTAAAATTGTTTAATGTGAATTTTAAAAATTGGGGAATTTTTACTAAACGGTATGAAAGGAATATTTTTTCATTATTTGATATGTTGTACATTTTTTACTTTTCCTGCCAATGATTGAGGATAATTTTTTTAACTTTTATGGAATGAGTCGATTCTTAAAATTTTATAACGCCTTAATTCCATGAATATTACATTATATTATTTTATGTGTATCATCCATTAAACTCATTTATTTTAAATATTGTGGAACTTTTTTCAAAGGATACATTTTTAAAGAGGAAAGTATATTTTCATCAAGAATTAATTTCAAGTATTTTATCAATATTATTTTCCATCTATAATGAAATAAGGTTATGTTTATATCCCTATAATTATACATATTTCATTGTGTTTATGATGTAGTCATTTTTATGATATTAATTTATTTTATATGGATTAGGATGGAATGTTGTTGAAAGAACCCATGTTTCCTTGGGTTATGCTATGATGAATAGCTTAGGTTTTTGCAGGTCATGTAAGATTGATATCATTATGAGATGGTTGGGAAAAATATCTCCCTCCAATTAATTTAATAATGATTTATATCTAGTGAAATATACATGATTAGAATGGTAAGTAAATCTGGTTTAGTAATACAGGGTTGGGATGACATGTAAACATTGTTCTGTAATGGACATTATCCACTCTAATAAACATAGAAACAAGCCTTCACAAATATGAAATGATTTTATATGCTTATAAGTATACCCCAAGACATAATTTCTTCTTTTGAAATTAGGTATTATGTCTATTTATTCATATAAACATTTATCTCATGTCATGGTACCACGATCATTCATATGGAGGATAAGATCTCTAAATGTCATGTTCTTATGTATTATTATTATGATATGATTTATATTTCCCTAATTTTCACTTACTAATAATTTGTGCTAACACTTTTATATGATTCATTTCCCCAGGCCATGAAGAATTGTTTTATGTAAGTTATGTTAAAAAGGATTCTAGTTATGATGAAATAAGTAAGAGGAAATGTAGATATATTATGAAACAGTTGTTTATGATTCTCAGTTTCTAGAGAAACAATACTTATACATTCATGTCATGGATATGTTATATGTTTTAATTAATATACATTAATTTTTAGTTAATATCAAATTTTTGAAATTTAGGATTAGTTATATTAATTTTCTACTAAATTAATACCATGAATACAAATAGATCTATAGAAATAATAAACGGATGTCACATAAGACACCCTAAAAATATTTTTCAAAATATTTTTTTAAAAAATGTATAGAAAAATTTTCCTGAAATTTAAATATATTTGAGTAATTTTTTAATTGAATTTTTTTACCATGTTTTATATTTTTCATAAATATTAAGATAAAATCCCCTAATTAACTAGTTGATGATATAATGTGGTAATGTATTTATGAAATTATTTCTTACATTTTTTTTAATATGAGTCATTGGAGATGGGGTCGAGTGGAAGTTCATTTAATTTCAATATTTACAACATTTCAAATAGATGAGTTTCCTGAAATATGTAGTGTATTGGATTCTAATGGTCAATGGGAGTTGTTCTTTGTATGATCCAAGTGACTCCCATGGGCTATAAGAACAAAAACATTAAAGATCAAATTACTAATGTACTCAAAAGAGTGGTCATATCTAATCTAATTTTAGTGTTCATTTAAAGGGATGATAATAAATATTATGATTAATCATTATCTTATAAAAGGGTTAATTTTAAAAAATTGTTTATAGTAAAATATTTTTATTCAATGTACATGATACAACCCTTTTTAAGATAGTAGAATAATTTTTTATATAAACAATGAGTGTATTGTTATGGTGGTTAACCCTGAAGGTAAAATAAATCATCATTTTTTAAGATGGTTCTTGTAAAATGATTTATATATTTTCATGGTTTATATATATTATTAGTGGAAGGATCATAAAAATATACAGTTACAATTAGGCGGAATAAAAATATTTCAGGAATATAATGATGTTCATTTTTATTATCTTATAGAAAAATGATTCTTTATTATCAAATTACTTTATTAATTGAATATTTTAAAGGACTCGTCAATTTTATTTCTTCTATAATTTTATGGAAGATATAATATCAATTCAAATATGTATTTCATCAAGTCTATTTTTCTGAATTCAGATCACTAGGTGAAGGGATCGTATAAGGATGACTAAACACACTATAATATTATTCCCAATTATATTTTCATTTATATATCCTTATACTATATAGATCATAATAAAATATAAGGGATGAAAGACAAATAAAATTCATAAAATTGGAGATTAATTATAAAAAATGATAAAAGAAGAGGTAGAAACATTGATTTTTTTAATGATATTAATAACCCATTTTCTATACATTGGAAGAATTTTACTTTTTAATTTGATAATAATGGAAATTTTTTAGAAAAATTTATGAAATTATTTATTTACTATAATTAATCATAATTAATTCTTGAATATTTTATAGATGTTTAACATCACTAAGGAAAATATAAAACCAATTAAAATCCATTATGGTATTATAAGGTCATGAATAGTTAAGGTACTTTATTTTGTGGTAATATATATGTCCATGAAAAGTATCTCTTGATTAAAACTATAACATTTAGTATAAATACTTGTCTATTTTATGTAATATTATTTTTTGAAAAAAATTAATAGTAGGTATGAATTTACAATCAACAGATTTGTTCATGTTATAGAATGATGATGTCAATTTTTTTATGAAGTGCTTTTTATTGAAAGAAATCGTAGTATTTATAATTCATGTGGATATAGGTGAGTGGAAATGTATGTGGATGTATTTGAAAAAACAAAGTGGGTAATTATGTTATGATGGAGATGTTGAATCATTTGAGTGGTTTTTTATTGATCCTTTCCACATTGAGGGTGATTTTAATGATATTTAATATGTTTCATAAACAACCATTAAATAAACCAAAAAATAGTATTGATTTGAACACATTACATGATTCAGTTATACATATGCTAATTTTCTATTATATTATTTAGGGGTTTTATTTACAAGGGTTTGATTCCATAGTGTGGAATATTTGTCCATTTTAAGGATGGAAAAAATTTACTACATCAGTTATTAGAATAAAATATACACTTTTTTTATAATAACCCATCCTTATTGAGTCAATAAGGGTTCCTTATGACCTTTTCCATGTCATTATGTTTTGAAAATCACAAAAATTCTATCTCAAGGAAAATTTTATTTCCTCGATGATTAATCTTAATAAGTAAATTTTTCTTCTCCATGTAAATTTTCTCCATACATTCGTTTTCATTGTTCGGGTTTTAGTTTCTCTAAATCTAACTTTTTAAATTCTTAGTGTAGAATTCAGTTTCAAATCCAATACATCAATAATCCTATATGTACATAGATATATAGTATTTTGATTTTACATTATAAATTCAGGTTCCAAATTCTCTTAAATGAAACTATAAATTTCACTGAATTCAGACGTTGTATTCTCTGAATTTAGACTCCAGATTCTCTGAAATACAGATTCCAAATTCCTCTTAATTCAGACTCCGAAATCTTCTAGATTCCGAATCCAAATTCTTAGAAATTTAGACTTAGAATTCCCTGAAATTCAGATTCTGAATTCTATGAAATTACGACTCAAGATTCTCTGAAATTCAGATTCCGGATTCCATAGATTTTAGCTTCCGAATTCCACAGAATTCAGACACTGAATTTCTCAGAATTTAGGTTTCGATTTCCTCAAAATAGTGGTTCTGATTTCCTTAGAATTCAGATTCCAAATTCATTGAAATTCAAAATCTGAAGTCTATAGAATTTTGATTCCAAATTCCATGAAAAATACAATCTGATCATCCATGTAATATAGACTCTAAATGTTTTTGTGCTTAAACTCTGACCATTATTTTTCTAAAGACTCTGAAAAATAGATTTGGTTGAGAAACCATATTTCACTTACCCCTGTTATAGTTATGAAATGATATCGTTCATTCTGTTACTAATTAACCATTGTTTGAGTGACATGTGTATAGGTCCCTCAATGATTCAAGAAAAACATTTGACCAAAGTAGGAGAGAGCCGACCGTTGGAGTAGTTGTATAATGAAGAGAACATTTGAATGATCTCAGGAATAATGAACTAATTACTCAATAAATATAGGTATTTCAAGATGTTGAAATGATTTCATGGGAGAGTGACTCTCATGCTTTGTGTCTACTAAACATATTTTTCATCTTTCTTCGTGCGACTCTGATTGTTGCTTGGTTTAATTGAGTGTTTCAGGGGATAGGAAGATATAGTTGCCTACTACCTTAAAGATCACATGCTTGTAGGAATTGGAAGACAGATTCCAATATTCCAATCGAGGGAATACCCTAGTGTGGGTATGAAAAAATTTCTGGAATTTATAAATCAAGTGACATTTATCCAAGGTTGTTTGATACCCTTCTCTTTGGGTGAAAATATTTCATACATGTTACATGTATCATTTCAAGATTATTTTCCACTGCATTTTGTTTAATAAGGAAAGTATAACTATCTTATACTTTCTTTGACATTTATATTCTGATTAGTAAGATTATATACGCTTTAATGTGGAATCCTTTTCCTTGTAAATATTTCTTATGTTTTATATCTGAAACCATTGTTCTAGAACCTAGCATGTTTGTTGAACTAAGAGGTCTTTTGAATTTAACATGTTTAACTTAATTAAACATAGAATTTCTCATGGTTATAAACGAACATTTTATACCAACATTAACCGTTCCAAAGGGATATTTAAAGTATTCAATTCACTCACCCCCTCTTGTATATTGAGCATCTACCTAATATTTGGATCCTACAATTTGTATCAGATGAGGTTTCTGAAATACTTATATTCACATATAAGTTTTATTTATCTAGTTTTATTTTCATAAAAAAATTTCATGCTTAGGATTATTATCCTTGTTTATAAACATTACAATTAAAAAGTTTCTATGAAAATATATTTTCTTTTACATGGAAGGGATGAATGTTGGTTCGATTTAAAATCATAATATTACTAAACCGGCTATATTTGATGGGAATGGTTATGAATATTCGAGAGATCGTATGAAGAAATTTGTCACTAATACTGGAGTTGAAGACATTTTTATTTTTACTGGATATTAAAATATTCTTGATAAAGAAGTCATATCTTTTACTAATCAGGAAAAGATATAATATCAACTAAACTATAAGTTATGCAATACATAGTTGTGTTCCATGGTCAGAAATATATATTGTCATATTTCAATATATGAAGCTACAAATTGTATTTGGATGAAATTGGAGGTTGTTAATTTTGGTACATCCAAGGGTATATAAACTAGAAGGGCTATACATAGAGAAGATTATCATGGATTTCTATTTCCCAATGGATAACCAGTGTGCAAGGTACAACAAATAATTAGGACCATTGTTAACATCTTACAATCAATGGGTGAAAACGGTTTAGATGATGAGTCACTTGTGGACATGATTATAGATATCATGCTTAATGAGTGGGAATCTAGGAGAACAAATATTTATTAGAACATTATAGTATCTGAGATCACAATTGATGAGCTTTTTTGAACTCTTATTTAATAAGATAGATTAATGAAAAGAGATGTTGATTTGAATAAGAAGATGAATGAAAATGGTAGTGTACCTTTTACTCCTACTAAATCCATGACTCTTGAAAGGGTTATGAGAACCAAGTCAAATAAATTCTATGTTTTGTCTGAATCAATTGAATGTGAACATTCTAAGAATGAGTTAGCTAATCTAGCTCGAAAAATGAACAAGATAGATGGGAAGAAAGACTTTCAGTATAGATATTAGAAAAAATAATGACCATTGGGGGACAGAGCTAACTGTTGGAGAAGCTCTATAAATAGGAGTAGATTTGAATGGTATCTGGACTAATTAACTAATTACTCGATCAATCTAGGAATTACATGCAGCTGAAGTGATTTCTAGATAGAGAGACTCGTGATTTCTGTGTACCGAACATCTTGTTCACCTTAATTCATGCGTCTCCGATTATTGTTATGTTCAATCGAGTGCTTCTGGGGATGAGAAGATAGAGGTTCCTACTACCTTAATGTTCATGTGCTTATAGGGATACCAAGACAGATTCTAGTATTCATATCGAGGACATACCCTATTGTGGTTAATACATACGTTCATGAATGTATAAATCAAGGGACATTTATCCAAGGTTGTTGGATACCCTTCTTTTGGGGGTAAAATATTTCATACATGTTACATGTATTGTTTCAAGTTTATTTTACACTGAATTTTGATTAATAAGGAATGTATAACTATCTTATACCCTCTTGTACTTGTATATTGTGATTATTAAGATTATATACATTTAAAGGTAGGATCTTTTACCTTGTAATCATTTTTTAAGTTTCAATTCTGAATCCATTGTTCTGGAACCTAGCATTATTATAGAAGGAAGAGGACTTTTGAATTTACCTTGTCTAACTTTGTCAAAAATAGTAATCCTCAAGGTTAAAAATAAATGTTTTACACCTAATATAAAGGTTCTAATGGATGTTTTAAAGATTAAAATCCACCCCCCATCTTGTATATTTAGCATCTACCTCATATATCGATCATAAATTGGTATCAGAGGAGGTATCTGGAATACATATCTTCACATATAAGTTTTCTTTATCTAGTTTTCTTTGTTCTAAATTTTTTTCATGCTTAGGATTTTTACCCTTGTATATAAACGATACAATTAACAAGTTTCTATGGAAAGATATTTTCTTTTAGATGGATGGGATTAATGTTGGTTCGATTGACAATCATAATAATACAAGACCACCAATATTTGATGGGAATGATTATGAATATTGGAGAGATTGTAGGGAGGAATTTCTCACTAATACTGGAGTTGAAAACATTTTTATGCTTACTAAAGATTACAAGATTCTTGATAAAGAAGCCAAAACTTTTACTAATCATGAAAAGTCATAATATCAACTAAACTATAATTTATGCAATACTTTTTTGTGTTCCATGGCCTGGAATATATATAGTCATATTTCTTTCTATGAAGCTGAAAATTGTATTTGGATGAAATTAGAGGTTACTAATTTTTTTACATCCCATATTATAGAAAGTTGAAGAGCTATACATTGTGCAGATTATCATGGATTTGTATTTCCTTAGGGATAACCGGTGTGCAAGGTACAAAAAATATTTATGACCATTGTTAATATCTTATGATCAATGGGTGAAAATGGTTTAGATTATTAGGCCCTTATGGACTAGATTATATATATCATTCCTAATGAGCGGGAATCTAAGAGAACAACTATTGATGAGAGTAGGATAGTATCTCATATTACTATTGATGAGTTTTTTGGAACTCTTCTTAAACCTGAGACAACAATGAAAAGAGATGTGGATTTGAATAAGAAGAGTAATGACAATGGTAGTGTATATTTTACTACTACTAATTCCATGACTCGTAAAAGAGTTACAATATCCAAGTAAAATAAAGTCACTATTTTGTCTAAATCATGTGAATGTGGACATTCTTTGAATGATCTAGCTAATCATTCTTGAAAGATGAATAAGATAGTTGGGAAGAATGACTTTTAGTATAGATATTAGAACAAAAAATGAAAGGACAATAAATACTCTGAATTTACATGTTATGAATGCAAAAGAGTTGGGCATATAAATCTAGATTGTACAATGCTTAAGAGAAACTAAAAAGGAAAATAATTCTGAGAAAAGTATAATGAAGTACTTCAAAGCCAAAGCTATGAATGTTTTTGAAATCTAATGATACATAGAGTGTGAATGGTGGAGACTCTTCTGATAAATCCTCAGAGTATGAATCTTCTAGTCAGAAGAATATTTGTTTATTTGCCTAGTTACCCATTAAAAATCATTGTCTAATGGCTAAGGAAGACAATGCTGAATCTATAAGAAATATATAATTTAATATGAATAATAGTGATAATAGATATTATGAATCTTCAGATGAAGAATATTCATCAGATAAATATAATACATTACCAACTTATGAAGAAGTTTCTAGGTTTTCTAAGCTTCTTGAAAATAAAAATTCTAATGTGAAGAAAAATTTTGATAAGTAAAATTCTATAATTTCTGTTCTTACTAAATAATTATCAGATCTTTCTAAAGAACATGATATGAAAACTTTTTATTCTTATAGTATTTCAAAAACCCTTAAGGATGTTAATTTTGAAAAGGATAAACTTTTCGAGGATCTAGATAAATAAATTTCTAGGAAAAATGTATTAGAGAGTAACTCTAGTGCTAAAACTGATGTTTTTGAGGATAAACACAGAGTTATTAAACTACTGATCAAAATATTTTCCATAAATAAGTGCATGTAAAATATTACATTAAGTTAGAAAAACATTGAAAATATGCATACCCAAATTTTACCTCTATGAAATAATTCTATATTAGGTTATACTCAATGAAAACTAGTTTTTTGTATTAATTAGTTTGTTTCTCAATGTGCTACATTCTACGATACGTGATTGTGTAGTAGACATTGGGCCCAAAAATGTTCCATAAACAAAACTCAGTCTTTAATTTTTCATAAATATTATTTTTTCAAGAAAATGAGGACTCTTAAATTTTTCTTTCTTAAGATTCCAGATAGAATAATGTTTGGGTTCTGAAAAACTAACACTATTATTTCCAGGAAAATAAAGAGAGTACCAACAACAATAATTTGTACATGGATAGTGGATGTTCCCGGTAGATGACTAGAAGAAAAACCAACTTTGAAAATATTATCAAGATGAATTTAGGAAACATAACATTCAAAGGTAATGCTTATGAAGAATTTATTCATACAGGTAACATTGTTCTTCTTCGAAAAACATTGATTTCAAATGTTTTAATTGTTAAGGGTCTTAAGCACAACCTTATTTGCATAATTTGATTATGTGATGAAGGTTATCTTTTGAATTTTAGGTATTATAAGTGGTTAGTAGAAAATTACCAGGAATATTTTAGTATTTCTACTCATAGGCAATAGAATGTACACATACTAAACTTATAAAACCTTAGAAGCCAAGATCTACATTTCCTTAGTGCAATGGAAGATCATTCTTGGTTATGGCATAGAAGGATAGGACATTGTAACCATAGGAACCAATGTAAGCTCTCTATGAAAAGACTAGTTAATGATCTACTAAATCTTAGATTTGTTACTTCAAAAGTTTATAATCCTTGTCAATATGGAGAGCATCATAAATCATGTTTTAAATCTGTAGGTGATGTCTTGACTACTTATGCATTATATCTAGTGCATAAGTATCATTTGAGTCCAACAAAAATATGAATCATCGATTGAAAATATTATGTATATGCCTTAGTTTTGGATTACACTAGTTTTTTGTGGGTCTAGTTTCTTGCAAAGAAATCTGAAGCTCTTTCTTATTAACAAATTTTTTGAGCCCAAGTTAAAAATTAGAAAAACCATCCACTAATAACTATTCATAGTGATCATGGATGAGAATTTCAAATTTCTGATTTTGAAAAATTTACTAGTAGACAAGAGTTTACTCATAACTTCTTAGAACCAAGAACCCCTCATCAAAATGGTGTTTTTTAATGAAGAATCCGAATTCTTCAAGAAATAAAAAGAACCACGTTGAGTGAATATTTTTCATCTAAACACTTCTTGGATGAATTTGTAAGTACTTATTGTTATAATATAAATCATGTTTCTATTAGTCATTTTCTTAATAAAACCCCTTATTAGTTATGTAATGGTAGAAAACTAAGTCTTTCCTACTTGAAATTTTTCGGATTCAATGTATTCATTCTGAATACTAAATACAATCTACATAAATTCGCAAACAAATTTGATGTATAAATTTTCATGGTTAATCCACAAATTCTACGGCTTAAAGAGTTTTCAATAAAATCATGTGTGTTATTGATGAAACAGGACATGATAAATTTTATGAAACTAATCCTTTTGTTTTTAAACACCCTCAACATACATCTACAGATGTGTTTCAAGAAAAAATTATCAACCCTTGATATAAGATCTTTCTAATAAGGAAAATGTTCAAAAAATTGTTTCTGAAACATTTATCCCAGAATATTTCCTACCATATATCGATGAATACATTTTACAAATCCCAAATCTGTTGTTTCTTAAGAATCATCATAGTGATAGTATCATTGGTGAGGTAAATCAACTTGTTACGACTAGAAGTTATTTAAGAAATGAAGTAGAACATCAGGCATTCCTTCCTCAATTAGAACCAAAAAAGCACTAACGAAGCTCTAGGTGATGATGATTGGATAAAAGCCATGAAAGATGATCTAAATGAATTTGAAAGGAATAATGATTGAACCTTCATTGAATATCCTAAAGAAACTTCTGTTAATGGGGTAAAATGGGTCATCAGAAATAAGAGTTATGAAAATGGGATCATAGTAAGAAATATAGCTAGATTAGTTGCCAAATTATATAATCATCAAAAAGGAATAGACTACGAAATACTTATGCTCCAGTAGCTAGGATTTAATCTATTCGAATTTTACATGACATTGCAACATTATTTAATTTAAATCATTTCCAAATGGATGTTAAATGTTATTTTCTTAAAGGTAATGTTCAAGAAGAAGTTTTTTGTTGAACATCCTTTTGGTTTGGAAGATAAAAAACATCCTCAGCATGTTTTCAAACATAAAAATGCATTATATGGACATAAACAAGCCCCTAGAGCCTTGTATGATATACTTACATGATTTTTTCTTCAAAACAATTATGTTAAAGGAAATATTAATCCAACACTTTTTATAAATAATTATAAGAAAAATGTTTTGATTATTCAAATTTATGGTGATGACATTATATTTGGTTCAACTCCACAATCATTAACTGATTATTTTGTTAATATAATGAAAATGAGTATGAAATGGCTATGATGGGTTAGTTAAGTTTTTTATATTGGTTTTCAAATTTCTAAAAAACCAAAATTAATTTATATATAGAAACATAAGTATACTACAGATATTCTTAAAAAGTATGGAAATGAAAACATTAAGATTATAAGTACTCCCATTATTACCTCCGATTCACTTGATCTGGATGAAGCTGGGAAACCAGTGGATCAATCATCATTTAGAAGTATGATAGGAAGTCTACATTACATGATAGCTACTCATCCAGACTAGATGTTTTCAGTATTCTTATGTGCGAGATATCAATCCAATCCTATGGAATCTCATTTAATGGATGTGAAAAGGAATTTTTGATACTTAAAGGGAACCCTAGATTTAGGACTCTTTGGTAATTATAGAAATGATTTTATATTAAAAAGTATTTTGGATGATTACATTAGTGGAAGTAGAATGGATCTGAAAAGAACATTTGGATCTATTCATTTCTTAGGAGATTAATTTTTTTCTTGTACATGAAAAAAGAAACACTCAGTTGCACTTTCCACTGATGAAGCCTAATACGTAGCAGATGGAAGTTGTTGTGATCATGTATTGTGGATGGGTCACACTTTCACAGACGATGGTTTGAGTTCTACAAAAACACAAATATGGTGTGGTAATACTAGTACCATTTCTATAATTAAAAACCATGCACATCACTCATGTTCAAAATACATAGATATGAGGAATCACTTTTTTAGGGAACATACATAGAAAGGAGGTATCATTCTTCAATTTATTGAAATGAAAGATCCACTTGCTAATATATTCACCATATCATTACCATCTGATAAATTTTAAATCATAAAACAAAGGTTAGGAATTATAACCGTGAAGTAATCATCCCTATTAACATCATTTTGAAACCAATATTTTTACTATAAGAAACTCCTTTTTATAGGGGGTACATTTACTTGATAGTAAAAAAAATTAGGATCCAAATGTTCTTGTAGTCTAATCTTTTCATAACCAAAATATTTTTTATAGTCATAACTTTTTGTAATCAATTTTGTTTTTAAAAAAAATTAATTTTTCTAGAATTTAAGGTTATTCAAGAAGATTTTTCCTCATTACGAGTAATCTTACTAACAATCAGGATTCTTTTTTTATTTCTTAAATTTTCATTATCATTTTTTTCATGTTTTTATTTTCATTTTGTTTTAAATTTTTCAAATTACTTTTTACTTATATCTGAATGTTTTCATTAAAAATCACATAATATCGGAACCTACCAAAATCCTTCTTCAGTTATCATCAAAACATTCAGATTTGAACAGAAGTATTTCAACCATTGAATCAACAAATAAAGTTGAACTATCACATCAATCGTTTATATAAACCCCTCCTATGGTTGTCCCACATATTATTTTCATGATTTTTCCTGCTGAAGCTCAGTATATGTACTTAAGGTCATTCCAAATCTCTAATGTTTTCCTAGTTCCGGATTTCTATGGAAGATTATCCTCAGAAAGATATGTCGACTGTTAAAGAAATATCTAAATGTAAGATATACCGTGAAAGGTTAGTTGATCCAAAATTCTTCAAAAAATATGATTCTATAAGATATTAGAATGTTTTGTTGAATGGATGGGAGTGCCTTTAAGTTTCAATGTAAATTTTTTAGTGTAGCACCACCGGATTAAGGTATGTAGCCTTTGTTTATGATTTTTATGTGTTTAAACTGCATGGAATGAGTTGGGATGTGGTTGGGAGAGTTTGGAAAGGTTTTGGAAGAGTTTGGAGGCTTTTAAAGGGGTGCACGGTTTGATCACGGTTAGTGTAAACCGTGCAGATGTTCCAGGAACCGTAAAGGGGGAGACAGTACGCTCCGCACGACCTGCGCACGATTTTCCTAACCATGCGAGGAAACTGTGCGGACCCTGGATCTCGAGGCAGTGGTGTACGCATGGTTAGCACACGGTTTTCCAAACCGTGCGGGTTAAACCATGAGGCCACTTAAAAATAGGGTTTTTAAATCCGTGATCACTATGGGATTGGCCTATTTCAATCCTCTCTTCCTCCCACTCGAGCCTCACTCGGGATTTTGGGTTCTAAGGGTTTTTGTGTGCTCTCCCACTCGTTTTGGAAGGATTTTGATGGGGTTTCAAGGCAGATTGAAGGTGGTTGCTCCCGGGCAATTCTTCTCTCATGGTTTTGTTGTGTTTTCCTCTAGATCTGCTCTTCCATATTTCTTGGTTTTCTAGATCTACACATTTTGTGTGTCGATATAGGGTTTTGGTTGCCTTGAATGATGTTTTTAAGGCTTTTGGATGTTAGGGAAAGAGATCTAGAGAGGTTTCAGTGGTGTGTTCGCTGGTTTTGAGGTGCAGTGGCTTGTGGGTCATTTTTTCGGGAACCATAAAGGTAGGTGGCTTCTCTCTCGACTCCACATAGTTAGATCTAGTGGATACATGATTCAATTAATTTTTCTTTATTGAAATTAATTGTGTTTTGATGTGCGAATATGGTTGTAAATCCATTTGGGACTTTTGGGAGAAATGGGTTTTGTGATGAAATGCTATTTTTGTGAATTTTAAAATGGGGTTTTTAAAAAGGAATTTTATGATTTATTTTTGAAATGATTGATGGGAATGGTATTCAATAAAAATGGATGTTTTTTTGAAATGGGGTTTTGGCATGGAAAATGGTTTTCAACAAATGTGTGATTTAGTGAAGTGGATTTACATGTAATGGAATTTGTTGATTGCATGTTGTTGTGACATTGGTGGGTTGTATTCTTGGTTGTGATTCTTTGAAATTTTGTGCTAAAGTGGGAGAGAAGGTCCCACTATAAACTGGTGATGGATAGTGGTTGGAAGTGCCACTATGTGGGTAGTGGTTGGAAGTGCTACTACTCGTGAATGGGTGAACGAGTTGGGCGGAAGTCCCACCGTTTTGATGGTTTTTTGTGCATTTTGTTGCATGTTGGAATTGTTCTGCAAGTGCGAAATGATTAAATGGCTTGGGGCATGTTTTTTTGTCTTTCCCTTGGTTACGTGGGTTGGGTGAGACGACCTGGTAAGGATTTGTTTTCGTATGGTGATGTTTTCAATTGTGATTACTATATATAAATTGTTTTATATGAATGTGGTAACAGTTTTAACCTAGTGTCCTATGTAGGGAAGTCATTTGGGGGAAATCCAACTGATTAGTTGTACTCACCCCCTGCTTTGGAACATTGGTGTCTTTGCAGATGTATTATACCGGGATATGGGAAAAGTTAACACATCTACATCTTTTAGTGGTGCCTTGTGATGCTTGGTGGTGGATTGATTTTGGAGCTGGAGTGGAGTTGGGGTGGTGTTGTGGCTTGTGGTGTTTCTTTTTGAGTATTCCGCATAATACTCTGATATTGTTTTGGGTTGTCTTGACATGTATGATTATGGATTATCTTGTTATCTTGGGTAATGTTTGAGTTTGGTTTTGTTGACATGCATCATATAGTTGTTGTTGTTGGGTTGGTTTTGTCTCAAGGTCAAATCATTCCCAAATTGTTCTTGGAGCCCTCGACATTTATTGCTAGCCTTTGGCGCCTTGGTAACGTCGCCTAAGGCCAAGTAACCCTCACCGCCTCCTCAAGACAATGAGGTAGGGGTGGGGTGTTACAAGTGGTATCAGCTTGTTCGGTCCTTGGCTTTCAAGTGAGAGTAGTTGTTCGATCATTGGTGTTGATAATTGGTTTTGGAGTTGACATTGCTTGTGATATATTCCATGAGTCAGGATGGTAGCAAGGTGTAGGATTGTCGGAACGTGGACTGTATAGTATACAAGGACGTAGCTAACCCTTTTATGCTGAACTTCAAGTTACCAGGGAGTTGGGAACATAAGTGTTTTGGAGACACTTATAGTTATTGGATATCTCATTGTAAGGGGTGTAACCAATGACATAAGCATGGAATGCATGGTATAAATCACTACCCACTAGGATGCATATTTCATTGGGCATAATGATTTGTGAGATGATTTAATAAAAGGTTGTTCAAATGTATGAAATTGTAATGTGAATAAATTTGGTATTTTGAAAATGGTTTAGTTTTCAAAAATGGTGAAACATAGTAACTATGGCAAGGTGGAAAGCCTCATTATGATAGAGTTGTGTAATGAGATTGGACATGAGAATTCTTACTGTCTATGGGAGTGAGACTCGTGGTATTTTGTTTTCTGTTTATATAAATGGAACCTGGTAGACATCGTAGAGACTAATCCGAGGAAGCTACTAAAGATATGGTACCACCTAAGCCCCAGGTGAACCTGCAGTTGGCACAAAGAATTGTTCAGGATTTTTAAACAGATCAATCAAGACTGAAATTAGATAAACCTATTGCGATATCTATCACAGTCATAAATCTAGGTAATGGAAGCACGGTTGTCCACACAAGAGGAGGTGTGAACCCCAACACCGAGGGAAGGAACAGGACAAAAAATCAACGACTTAGAGTACATCAAAATCAGTCCACTAGATTGTTAAAACATCCTACGAGACCCAAGTGTAAGCCAGGATGCTTTCAATGTGGTTCTGTAGGCCACCTTAATGGGATTGTAAGGCACAACCTCGTGCATGTCATAATTGTAAGCAGATGGTGCATCTGCAGCGTTATTATCGGAATGCTCCAAGGTTGGTTGTGTGTGACACTCATCAGTGATCACAGACGTCATATGCTTCGATGGGACCGGGATAACAGCACACCCCCCGTCAGCAAAGTAAAGTGGGTCGTAGTGATTCTCAGAATACCACGACACCACAACTGATCACTAAAGAGCAGATTGTGGCAAGAAAACATGTTTTTGGAGCTGTGTAGGTTATGGTGGATGATCAGTCAGGACGATCCACAGTGCGAGGTACTATTCTTTTAAATTCTACCTTGATGAAAGTGTTATTTGTTACTAGTGATTCACACTATTTTATTGATGCACGTATCATTGATTTGTTGGGTTTAAGGGTATAAATGATGCCCTCGGTTTTGAAACATCAAACTCCTCTAGGTAGAGGAGAGTGTCGAGCCTTCTTGTGTAGAGCATGTTGTTTTGTTGTGGGAAAGGTTGAGATAACCTGGAATTTCTCAGTGCTTGAGATAGATGGGTATGATGTAATCCTAGGAATGGATTGGCTGGTGGTGTTTAAGACCCACATCGATTGTGATGCACGAACAGTGACTTTTACGACACACAATGGCGTTAGACATCTCATTATAGTAGAGAGGTATGGAAGGAAGGGTGCAACGAGTTTGTTGGCACCAGCAGTGGGTATTTTGTCGTATCAATTGGTGGTTTTGTTGTTGAAATCAATAGAGGATGTTGAGCAGAGTGTTCCTCCAGCAGTAGTGGACCAGTTCATGGAGGTTTTCCAGATGAATTCTCTGGGTTACATCCCATAAGAGATGTGGAGTTTATGATTGATATCTTTCCAGGGACCAGTCCTATCTCACATCCGTTCTACCGGATGGCACCAGCTAAATTGCAGGAATTGAAAGTCCAGTTTGAAGAGTTAGAAAATAACGGGTTTATCCTGCATAGAACATCTCCATGGGCGGCGCTGGTGTTGTTGTGAAAAGATGGATGGAACCATGGGGCTATGTGTTGATTATCATAGATTTAACCAAGTAACGATAAAAAATAGATATCCACTTCCACGAATTGATGATTTGTTCGACCTATTGAGGGGATCTCAGTGGTTCTCCAAGATCGACCTCAGTTCAAAATATCATCAATTGTGGGTGAGGGAGGAGGATATTCCTAAAACATCTTTCAGAAGTAGATATGGTCATTATGAATATGTGGTTATGCCCTTTGGACTGACGAATTCACCAGCGATGTTTATGGCATTGATGAATCGGATATTTCAGAGATATCTGGATTCATTCGTGGTGGTGTTTATGGAATATATTTTGGTGTATTCAAAGACAAGGGTGGAACATGAGAAACACGTGGCAATAGTGCTAGAGATCTTGCAAGATCATCGGTTGTATGTCAAATTGTCAAATTGTGCCTTTTGGATACAGGAAGTCCGTTTTCTTGGCCATGTGATATCAGAAAGGGGTGTTTCAGTGGATCCGGAAAAGAAAGAGGCTGTTATCTTATAGAAACCACCAAAGAATGTTTTTGAGATACAGAATTTCCTTGGTCGAGATGGGTATTATTGGTGTTTTGTGATTTTTCAATATTTTCCTCGCCGATGAAAACTTTGAAAAAATTAATGTTCAATTCTAGTAGAATGAACAGGGTCATCAGTGTTTTGAAGAGCTAAAGGTTCTCCTTACATCAGCACCAATATTGGTTTTTCCATAACCAGGAAGAGGGTACGTGGTGTATTGTGATGCATCGGGATCAGGGTTTGGGACATTCTCATGCAAGGGGATCATGTGGTAGTGTATGGCTCACGACAGTTAAGGGTGCATGATAAGAACTACCCAACCCATGATTTGGAGTTGGAAGCAGTAGTGCATGCTTTGAATGTGTGGCGTCATTATCTCTTCAGTAAGAAGTTTACGGTATATACGGATCATAAGATCTTGAAGCATATTTTCTCACGAAGGGATTTGATCTTAAGGCAAAGGAGATGGATAGAATATCTCCATATGTTTGATTTTTACTTAATGTACACACCAGGTAAGGGAAATTCGGTGGCACATGCATTAAGTAGAAAATCATATGATGAGGTGGTGAAGCAGGCATTAGGCCAGTGGTAGTTGATCTCAATTATAGCTGATATGCGATTGGAATTTGAGGAACCGGGTGATCGAGCGGTCTTTATTCCGGTTATGTTGATTCCTGACTTGGTTGTCCTAGTTAGAGAGGCACAGATATCTGATTCAGAGTGTTTGACCATGGGTTCAAGAGTCAATGGTGGGGAGACCATTGAGGTTTGGGAACTGAATGGAGATTCAGTTGTGTGTTTTCGGAATTGGATTGTTGTACCAGTTGCTTGTTAGGAGGATATTTTAAGGGCGTATCATAATTTCAGGTGGGTTGTACACCCTGGAATCCAGAAAATGTATAAATATTTTAAAGCACAGTATTCGTGGGCTAGTATGAAAAGAAGTGTGGCTGAGTTTGTTTTGAGATTCTTGACTTGTCGGTAGGTCAAGGAAGAGCATCAGAGGCCAGCATGAATGTTGCAGTCTGTACAAATACCTATTTGGAAGTGGGAGAAGATAGTGATGGATTTTTTCACAGGTCTCCAAAGAACGGTCAAGAAGCACGATGACATTTGGGTGATAGTGGATCAGCTGACAAAGTCGGCCAATTTCAACCTGATTCATGAATCTCATATGGTGGAGGATCTGTCCAAAATCTATATCCAGGAAGTGGAAAAGAGACATGGTGTTCCAGTTTTGATCGTATCAGATAGAGATCAGAGGTTTACTTCTCTTTTTTGGAAATACTTACAGCAAGCCCTTTGGACGCATCTGACTATGAGTACAGCGTATCACCCTCAGACGGATGGTCAATCCGAGAGGACAATACAAACTCTGGAGGATATGTTACGGGCTTGTGTTATGGATGTTGGTGGCTCATGGTAGGAGCACTTGTCGTTGGTTGATTTTTCATACAATAACATGTTAGCAGGCATCTATACAGATGACTCCATTTGAAGCATTGTATGGGCGGCCGTGTCATTCTCCACTATGTTGGGTGGAAACGGGAGAGTCATCGATGGTTGGACCGAGCCTTATCCAAGAGACTACGGAGAAGATCCAGTTGACCAGGAAGAGAATGGAGACAGCTCAGATTCTTCAGAAGTCATATGCGGATCATTGTCGATGGTCGTTGGCGTTCGAGGTGAGTGATCATGTGTTCTTGAGGATCTCCCCTAGGTTGGGACATCGTCAGTTGGGAAAGAAGGGAATGCTATCTCTGCGGTATATTGGACCTTTTGAGATTCATGAGCAGGTTGGTTAGGTGGCTTATCGTTTGGCCTTGCCACCATGGTTCAGTGCGATGCACAATGTGTTTCATGTGTCACAGTTGAAAAAGTATAATCCGGATAGTAACCATGTGATTTGTTGGGATCATGTTGAGCTAGAACGAGCTGCTTCATTGGTGCACGTGCTAGTGCGGGTTGTGGATAGGCAATAGAAATTCTTTCATGTTAAAAGCATCGGTATAGTTCTTGTTTTGTGTAAACATGGTCAAATTCAAGAGGAGACTAGGAAGCAGGAGAAAGAGATGGTCGAGCAGTGGCCCAAGCTCTTTCAGTAATGGGCGGGTTCACTACATTCTGAGGACGAAAATTCCAATGGTGGGGATAATGTAGCACCCCTGGTTTAAGGTATGGAGCCTTTTTTAATATTGTTTTGTGTTTAAAGTGAATGGGATGAGTTGGGAATAGGTTGTGAGAGTTTGGAACGGTTTTGGAAGAGTTTGGAGGCTTTTAAAGGGGTGAACGGTTTGAGCACGGTTAGTGTAAACTATGCAGATGTTCCAGGAACCATGCAGGGGGAGACAATACGCTCCGTATAGCCTGCACAGGGTTTGAAAAACCGTGCGAGGAAACCATGCGGACCCTGGCTCTCGAGGCAGTGGCGTGCAAATGGTTAGCGCACGGTATGCAAAACCGTGCGGGCTAAACCGTGCGGCCACTTAAAAATAGAGTTTTTAAATCTGGGCTCACTCGAGATTGAACTATTTCACTCCTCCCTTCCTCCCACTCGAGCCTCACTCAGGATTTTGGGTTCTCATGGGTCATGGGTGCTCTCCACTCATTTGTGAATGATTTTTAAGGGGTTTCAAGGTGGATTGAAGCTGGTTTCTCCCGGGTAAGTCTTCACTCATGGTTTCTTTGTGTTTTCCTCTAGATATGCACTTTCCTCTTTCTTTGTTTTCTATATATACACTTGTTTTGTGTAGATAAAGGGTTTTTGTTGCCTTGAATGATGTTTTTAAGGCTTTTTGATGCTAGGTAAAGGGATCTAGAGAGGTTTCGGTGGTGCGTTCGACGGTTCTGAGGTGTGGTGGCTAGTGGGTCGTTTTTTCGGGAACCCTAAAGGTAGGTGGCTTCTCTATTAACTCCACTTAGTTAAATATAGTTTCTACATGATTCAATTAATTTTTTGTGATTGAAAACAATTGTATTTTCATGCCAATTGTGGTTGGAAATCCATTTGGGGACTTTTGGTAGAAATGAGTTTTGTGATGAAATGCTATTGTTGTGAATTTTGATATGGGGTTTTTAAAATGGAATGTTATGATTGATTTGTGAAATGATTGATGGAAATGGTATTCAATAAAATGGGTTGTTTTATTGAAATGGGGTTTTGGAATGGAAAATGGTTTTCAACAAATGGTTGATTTAGTGAAGTGGATTTATATGCATTCGAATTTGGTTGATTGCATGATGTTGTGACCTTAGTGGGTTGTATGCTTGGTTATTATTGCTGGAAATGTTGTGCTGAAGTGGGCAGGAAAGTCCCACTATAAACGGGTGATGGATAGTGGTCGTAAGTTCCATTATGTGGGTACTGGTCGAATGTGCTACTACTCGTGAATGGGTGAACGAGTTGGATCGATGTCCCACTGTTTTGATTTTTTTGTGCATCTCTTTACATGATGGAATTTTTGTGCAAGTGTGGAATGATGAAATGTCTTGGGGCATGTTTTTTTGGATTTCCCTTTGTTACTTGGGGTGGGTGAGATGACCTAATAAGGATGTGTTTTGGTATGGTGATGTTTTCAATTGTCATTACTTTATATAAATTGTTTTATATGAATGTTCTAAAGGTTTTATCCTAGTGGCGTGTGTAGGGAAGTCATTTGAGGTAAATCCTACTAAGTAGTTGTACTCACCCCCTTCATTGGTACTTTGGTGTCTTTGCAGATGTAGTATACCGGGATATGGTTAAAGGTAAGGAATCTCCATCTTTTAGTGGTGCCTCGTGATGGTTGGTGGTGCATGGAGTTTGGAGTAGGAGTGGATCTAGGGTGGTGTTGTGGCTTGTGTTGTTTCTTGTTGAGCCTTCTGCATAATAGTTTGATGTTGTTTTGGGTTGTGTTGACATGTATGATTATGGATTATTTGGTTGTCTTGGGTAATGTATGTGTTTGGTTTTGTTGACATGAATCATAAAGTTTTTGTTGTTGGGTTGGTTTTCTCTCAAGGGTAAATCAATCCCCAATTGTTCATGGAGCCCTCAGCATTTATTTCCAGCCTTTGGCTTCTTGGGAACGTCATCTAAGGACAAGTAACCCTCACCGCCTCATCAAGGCAATGAGGTAGGGGCGAGTGATACATATAGGATCCAGTGTATCCGGATTTGTTGATTGAGTTCTATGAGTTAGAAAGATTCTTCAAGGAAGAAGTCAAGGATAGGTTCTCTTTCAAGTGTTATTGAAAGACCAACATTCTTTCTTTCATCAAGGAAGTTAGTCTGATTTGAACTCCTTATAAAGAAGAATCACAATTCTGTAATCACAAATTACATGATGTATCAGGATATTTTGATAAGGAAATGCTTTAGAGTCTCTTGACTTGAATGGAGTGATGACTCCAAAAAAAATTCATCTATCTAGGAACATTAAAAAAATTTAATTATGGGTTCAAGGATTTATAATTCCAAGGAATGGGGATACGGATACTTTAAATAATATAGATGTCTATATATTGTATTTCATGGTGAACGTCAGGAAGATAAACATGGTTAAATATATCATGGTGACGATTGAGACTATCAAGAATGGAAATATGAAATCTCAAATCAATATGTATCCATCTATTCTATCAATGATTATACTTATTTATTTAGAATATTTCAAAATTACATGCAGCTTCAAGAATAGAGATTTCAAGTTAATGTTATTAAGTGATGATACCCTAAGGAGAATTAATACTGGATTTTATAATGAATCTGATGAATTTTAAGATTTATCTGAAGAAGTAATAGATGCATTTTCAGAGAAGCAGGATGTGGCAGAAACAATTAAGAAAGGAAAAATTAAGAGAGAGGTTATGTAAACAGAAGAGAAAAGAAAAAGCCTCATGGACAAGGATACTTATTCATCACCACTAAATCCAAAGAAAAAACTTATACTAATGAAATAGTATCTAAGTGGAGAGATGATATGAATAATAAGAAGGTAGCGGAGCCTAACTATGGCTTGGACCATGCTACGGAAAAATCATTAAAAATAAAAGTTGCTGAAGAGAGTGAGAAGTAAGAGAAAGAGAAGGAGCTAATGGATAAGATGTTTGAGGATGAGATAGTAAAATCTCTTCTAAAGGATGTTTAGAAAGCATCTGAAAAAATTTCAGTGCAATAATATTTTTTGCTAGAATCGCTTCCTTTGACTCTGAGAAAGAAAGTGGTCATTCGGGAATCACATATTGAAGAAAAAATTGTTGATGAAGAAGAAAGAGAAGAAGAAGATAGTATTGAAATTGATGATGTGATAAAGCCAGAATATGATTATCATGAGAAGGAATGACTTTCTGTGAAATTATCAATCCAGACATCTGAATCCCAGTCTTCAAAACTTGAAACTCTAGGAAAATTTGAGAAGGGATAGGAATAAGTGAAAAAATATTTCTGAACAGAAATGTATAATTCATGATTTTATCCAGCCATATAATGTTGAGGCAGGAGCCGAAAAAGATGATGTTGACGTTGATAAAATTTTTCAGCTCTCAGATAGTGAAAATGAATTTCCCAAAGCTCAAGACATCATTTCGAGAGGTGACAAGGGAATGAAGGTGGAAGTAGATACATCTAGTAAATATGTGGTGATAAAGAAATATGCTGGTGCTTCATCAAAGAGGAAAGCTTATGACCAAGAAAAATAATCATCATCAACCAAACACTTAGATTCAGAATCCTCTTCCCTTGGAATTGTTTTTGTTATTTAATCTTTTAAAAAGCTGGTTGTGACTATTCCCTTATATCCAAGCATACAATCAAGATGTCAAATTCTCTCAGATATGATCAATCCAAAATCAGATTGAGATTCCATGGTTATGGACAGATGTGTCGGACTAGAGGCTGATTTCAAAACCATCCTTGTTGGTTATGTGGCTCATAAAAGATCTGGAAAATATATTACAAACTGGTTAAAGAAGAAAGTCGATGAAATGGGAATCTTTAATGAATTTCATTTTAATTTCATGGATGCTTTTGACACTGAAGATGAGAATATCAAGGATCCTACAATTAGTTTTGAGGAAATTTTTTTCCTAGAGCGGACAACTCATATGTATTAAGTTAAGTAACAGAATGAAAATCTTATTTCTGTGGCCATGAATTGGATGAGGGAAAGGGATCTCTGAATTGAAATTGAAGATATGCTTGTTAAACAAGAAGAAGTTCTGAAAGCTCAGACATCGTGTCTTAAGGCTAAGGAAGAAAAAATTATAGCCTTAGAGGAGAAAATTAAAGAACATAATCAGTTTCTTAACGGTGTAGAAGATGATCATAAGAACCTAAAGAAGCTAAAACAATTGTGAACATGCTAATTTCGATTGAGAATGAAGTATAATTTCTTTCCATTACTATCTTTTTAGATATTTTCCCTTCTACAAATTCGTTAAATTTTAATGAAATTCTAGTTTTCCTTTATATATATGCTTGTTTGGTTCTAAATTTTGAGGTACCATTCATTTTTTTCCATTCTCTCTATTTCATTTTGAAAATCACAATGTTGGAGAAAGTAATGATAAAAATAATATTAAGAAAGAAGATATTTCCAAATGTAAGGGGGATTTCGTTTAGAGGAATGTTCATATCAAGAAAGATTTTTTATGCAAGATAATGTACAATCTCATTCAGGAAATCAAGAATATGATCTTTAGTGTTTCGAAATCCTAAGGGGGAGTCAGCAGTATTCACATTGATCTATATGTAAAGTGAGATATGTTTTTATTTACATGCCTGTAAAATTTCGAATTCCTTAATTAAATTTACCAAGGATTTTTATGTAATCCAAAAATGGGGAGATTGTTCTGTCAATAAGGTTTCCTTATGAATTTTTCCATTCATTTATGTTTTAATGATAACAAAAAATCTATCTCATGGAAAATTTTATTTCCCAGTAAATTTATCTTAATAAAAAAAATCTCTTACCCAATGAAATTTTATCTTTTCCATTATTTTCATTGTTCACTTTATAGTTTCTATAAATCTGAATATTTTCATTTCTAAGTGTAAAATTTGGTTTCATATCTAAAACCTTGGAATCCTATAAGTACTTAGATATAGAGTATTCTATTTTTAGCTTCTGAATTCATGTGATGAATTCTCAAAATCAGAAACTAAATTTCTCAGAATTCCGACTCTAAATTCTCAAAATTCATACTCTAAATACTCTTTAATTCTGATTACGAATTCCTCTTAATTCAAAAACTGAACTCTTTTGAATTCAGAATTAAAATTCTCCAAAAATTCAGAATCTAAATTCATGGAAATGCTTATTCCATATTCTTTGAAATTCGGACTCGGAATTCTCTAAAATTCAGATTCATAATTTCATGGATTTAAATCTCTAAAAACCTCATAATTCAGATTCTGAATTCCTCAGAATTGAGAATCTAATTTCATCAAAAATAGTATATGAATTCCTAGGAATTCAGGTTTAAAATTCCTTATATTTCAAACACTAAATTTATTTTAATTCAGACTCAAAAGTTTATAGAATTCTGATTCTGAATTCATTGAGAAATTAAATCTGAATAACCTTATAATATAGACTCTGAATGTTTTTGATCATAGACTCTGAACATTATTTTTCCATAGACTCTGATAAATATATTTGGTTGAGGAACAATATTTTACTAACCCCTGTTATAGTTATGAAATGATATCATGCATTCGGTTCCTAATTAACTATTGTTTAATTGACTCATGTACAGGTCCCTTTGAGATTTAAGGAAAAAAAATCATCATTGGATGATGGAGCCAACCGTTGGAGATGTAACTATAAACCAAAGCTCATTTTAATGATCTCATGAGTAATAAACAAATGACTAAATCAATATATAAATTACATGTTGTATAAGTGATTTCTTGATAGAGACTATCAAGATTTGTGCGTACTAAGCATCATGTTCAGCTTTCTTCGTGCAACTCTGATTGTTGCAATGTACAGTCAAGGGCTATTGGGGATAGAAAGGTAGAGGTTCCAATTACCTTAATGTTTAAGGAATTCGAGGGATAGAAAGACAGAGGGTCTGACTACTTTAAAATATGAGGGCTTGCATGGATTGCAAGACAGATTCTAATATTCCTATCGAGGGTTACCCAGGTTTTGTTAAGACAATCTTTCTTAAAAGTATAAATCAAGGGACTTTTATCCAAAGTTTTTTGATTCCATTCTCATTGGGTTAAAAGATTTAAAACTTATTAATTTTATTGTTTGAAGTTTATTTTCCACTTCATTTTGATAAATACAAATAATATAACTATCTTATAATTTTTTTGTACTTGTATTCTTTGATTAGTATGATTCTATATGTTTAAGGTAGAATATTTTTTGTTGTAAAATTTTCTTATGTTTTATTTCTGAAACAATTTTTCTGGAACCTAGCATGTTTTTATAACTTATAGGACTATTAAATTTACCTTGTTTAACATTGTTAAACATGGTTTTTTACAAGGTTAAAAATGAATGTTCTATACCAAGAGTAATAGTTCCGAGGGAATTTTTAAATTATACAATTAACCCCCTCTTGTATATTGATCGTCTACATCGTATTTGAATCCTACAATCTTATGAAAATATTTTGTGATTAATCACCCCTATTTATATAATTTAGCTATGACATATAGAACTTAGAAGATGATAATTATTATAAATTATGATATACATCAAGTAAGGAAAATAACATTATTAATATTACAACAACCACTGTGGATATTTGTTCTATAGATTTCTTGACTAAAAAAAATAATATAAGTGTATGGTTGTAAAAAAGGATTTTTCAAGAATTTGATATTATAAATTCTATAATTTTATAAATGGAAGAGGAGATATGATAATTTTTCAATTATTAATGGGAAAATTTAATGATAAAAATAATTTATGATAAGTACAATGATTTTGATGTCATCTGCTATACAAAAGAAAAATAATATCATTTTATTGTTTTAGGCTCATGCCATTGATATTGGGTGAGACTCTCATTATTTGAATTAATAAAATTCAATTATAAGATAAAATATATATAAAATATGTATAAACAAATAATGTATTCCTGGTGAAATTTACATTAGGTATTCCCTATTTTATCATAAATCAAAATTATTATATTTTTTTATATTACCCAATGTAATTTTAATTCTTAGTAATGGTTTTTATTGATTATTTGATATTATATTAAATATAATAGATTTGTATTATGAAATTTATTAGTTTTTTTATTTCATTAATTATATATATGCATCCAACAATGATATACTATTAGATGGAATCAATGCATTTTTTAAGAAAAATAAGATTATCATTGAAAATGAGCTTGAATATCGTGCGAAATATATTTACAATGTGGTTACTAAAATAGAGAGTGTTGAATGTGAACATTAAACATGGATCCTAATAGTTGAAAACATTAAATATATTTTTTGTGAATTATTTCTAATGAGAATAGGATTCTGGAAAGAGAATAAGAAAGAAAACATAAATATGAATTTATGTGGTTTAATTAGGGTTACATACATCCACTAAGAAGGATTCCAATATCACTGATCAAAACATTGGACGATATTATTCTAATTTTTCCCCAACATCATTTCCTATATTTATAGGTTATGGTTTTGGGAATAAAATAATATATTGTAAATCAAAATTCATATATTGGGAATCACCAATGACTTCATGATTTTCTTTCAAGTGAATCTAACATTAACAAAAGTCTTATCAACAGTCATTCTTTTTTGGTGGTGTAATATTTTAGTCAATATTATTCAATATTAATCCTGTTGAAAAATAACACAATATTTAATATCATGAAATTATTCATTCTACCACCTTATCGATTCCTCTATGAATATAAATTTTGAGAGTAGCTAATAAAGTCTATATGGTGGTGGGATAATATAACCTTAACCAAATTCTTCACTATATTAGTTTGATTAAATATTTCCATGACCTTATTTTATGGGAAACACCCATAATTTATTATCTTTCTATTCATGTAAATTGAAACATCAATATTTTTTCATTATTTTTATTTAAATGACAGTTTCAATATAAAATGGTGTATTAGGTATCACCGAAATGTATCAAAGATATCTTGAATGATTTGTATATCTAATCAGTCCATGTAACCATACAGATTTATTAAATTATTTTTTCACTCCCACATATTAATCATATGTAGAATATAGATCCATTGTCGACTCTGGACTATATATCCTTCTCATTAATCATATTAGAATTCTGAAAACATAACCATTACTTGATAATTTCTTTCATAGGTACCTTCAATAATCGAAATTAAAATATCAGGAAATAAATTTCCCATTTTTATTATCTATCATATACTAAAAACCAATATCTATAATAATATTTATATACATTATAATCTATTTGACATCATATTAATGAAAATTTCATGTGTTGTAGCACCCCTAAAATAGTTATATAGTGTGGGTGTCTAAATTATTAATTGGAATATGATAAAAGAGATTGGAACTAAGAAGATAAAATAGTTTTATTATTTTAGGAAACAAGTCACATATTTGATTCTCAAACTAAACATGAAAAATATATATATAATTAAATATTATAGATAATAATTAATAATTTATTTTTTTATATTCATAAAATCATTTCTGAATACATTCTTGTGATCTTGGAGAATGGAAAAAATAATAATGGGTGAACTCAGAATCACATAGTGTAAATCCATATATAGAGGCCATTATAGAATAAACCAATAATATGTAATAAGGTATGAATTAATGAAATAAAATATGATATATAGAAAATATCATTATTTGGGACAGTATCAATGGATGAAATAAAGACATAAATAATTATATGGAAAATAATAAATATTTTTATAGCAATAGATTGCATATGTTTATAAATCATTATTTTACCTTCAAAGAAAGGGTCTAAGACATCCTACATAAACAAAAAATTTGGATTCCAAATACTAAAAATAGTATTTCCTATTTTACCCTATCATACATCAAGGGGATATATGTGTCCCTTGATATCACTTACTATGTGTTATACATTTTATATTTGAAATAGGTTAATAATCATTTCAAAACATATTCAACTAAAACATTCATATCAAAAACATGCATATGAAATATCAATATTTTATGTATTTAATAAATAAAACAACATGATCATAACCCATATACGGATGTAAGGTTGATGATATCATTAAATAATATCCATAGTACAATATAATATTCTTCAAAATATTTTGAAATAGGTGAATATAAATTTTAGATGTCAACTGGCACATTTCTATAGTGAAATTATTTTTTTCTCTTTGAAATCACTTATTTGAAATCATAAAATAAAATTAATATTATGGAAATGACTATATAAATAATCCCTAGAATCATTCAATGGAATCTTCAATGTAATGAATAATTTTAATAAATTGAAAATACATTCATCAAGAAAAAATTAAAATAATGATTTCATTTACTCATTCATATAGATATACATTTTAAAAACATAAGACGGAAATTCCTTATTCCCATATAAAAATGACAAATTTGTAGAGAATTATAATACACCTTTGGAGTGGTATGTATTAGGAAATAAAAAACTATATTAATTTGAGAACTCAAAATAATCATGTCATATGTTTGTGAGGTATATATTTTAGTAAAAAATCACCTTAACCATGTCAATATAATAAACATTAAAGAAGATAATATAATCAATTAATTAATTCACCATTTAAAGTTACCCAAAAGAATAAAAGATAAGAAAAAAATTAATGATATGTTATATTAGAAGTTAAAAAAAATTAATTTATAAATTTGGTGAACAACTGCCTCAAACAATATTAACTGAATGGTAGAGACCCATCACTATGTGACATAGAGATATACTCATCATATGACCACTAATTTCCAAGATTTGATGACAATTAACATCCACTACATCCAATAACGACTTTTACATTACCCTCATCTATATAAATGTGGTCCCTATATATATAGAGGTTATATAAATGATGTGATTATATAAATCCCTAAAGGAACCATCTAATTTTTCCCTATTCATCGTTGGATATATAATCAAAATAAATCTTGGTATAAGATAAAGATGAAATTTATTGTCTAATAATTTTCTTAAATTAAATTGAATAGAAGTAAAGTAGTGACATATGAATAAAAGTATGGAAAACCATTTAATTATCAAAAGAAAATTTTCAATATAATATAGTAACTTTATGATCAAAATTAAAAAGGGAATATAAAATTTATACAAATGTAATTAGGGAGAAAATAAAATAATGGAATGGAACTCTATTTTCTAAACTAGAATATGGAATTTCTAAATCACAGGGTTAGTGAATGATTATCATTACTAAATCACTTCTCAATGAGACATTATATCTTATAGGATGTTCTTTATTCAATTCATGTTATCCTATAAATGTACCAAGGGAGTTCCATAAAAATTAATCTAGGTAATATTCATCATTAAATATTTCATTATCATTAATAAATTTAAAAGTGATTTTATTTTCTATTAAAACAATTTACTTCAATATAAAATTCCAAAATGGGTAATCAATAAATTAGTACCCTGAAAATATAGTATAATTCGAATTAACGACATATTTATGTTAAATTTATATTAAAATATTCTGAATATAGGATTACCTAATTTCACTCAAAGAGCATAAGAAACATAACCACAAATCAATACTGAAGCTTTGTTCATAGAAATATAATTTATCAACATTAATTATTTATAAAATATCTCCAAACCAAAAGTTTTCTCCACAAACATCATGAACAATATGAATAAATTCATACATGAGGAACTGTAAACCGTCATGGTATTTAGTTTAAGTAAAATATAAATTAAATGTGAGAATATATTCTTGACTAGTGGATTGAACAACTTATAAGAGGATTAAACTAAATAATTATCATGGAATTGTAAAATAAATGAACACATATATTAGAGTGTATTGTAAATAAGAATTTTTATGAAGAAAATTTTATCTGAGAGAGAAATTAGTGGTTTAGGTAATTTGATTTTAGATATGATAGTTTTCTACAATCCTAGCTTTGATGTTATCAGTTGTCTAAATAGTTTATCAAACTATGCTCCAACCATATGGTAAATAGTGTATCCTATAGAGATCCAAACTGTTAGTCCACATAGAAGGATAAACCATGAACCATATGGGTGAATTTCATATGATAAAAATGTTATGTATTTGTAATTTTTTTGCATGGAAGTCCCTACCTATTCACCAAACATCCAACAAAATATTATTTTATAAATTTTCAAATATTTATAAGGAAATTTATAAATTTGTAATTATAATAACAAATATATTATAAATGAGAGTCCATGTATTAAAATAAATTAGTGGGAATAATAATTCTCCACAGCATATCACTTTATTCCCCTTGAATATTAAAATAATTTTTATCTTCAAAATAGTCATTCCATTACTCACAAACAAGAGAATCCCACAACCTTTGTTAATTGGAGACAATCTTATATTGAAAAAATATTTTAAAATTTATATTTGACTTCCCAAGAATAAAATTAATATTTTAGATGACTATCAATGTGAGATTCTCACTCAGGGATGCATCCAACTCTCACTACTGGTCTTTCCAACGTAGTACATGAATTGGGTTGGGATGGTTCATCAGTAATTGGGTTTTCTAGAAGATAACATGAATTTATAATTCAAATTGTAATTGAAATCATATGGAAAAATTTGAATATCCCTAAATAACCATCAATGAACTCATGAATATTATGGAAATCTTCAGTTAATTTTTGATTATTGATCACCTTGTTTAGAATACAGCCTTTGAAATAGCATGTTTCCCAAAATAAACTAAAATAAATGATGATGATTTTTTAAATAACATGGAATCATTCATTGTCTCATTTATATATACTTATAAATGATCCAAATATTTGTTTTTCTATCTTGGACATGGATGAATATACCGTTGGAGGTTTCAACTCTCTCCACCCTACATAATTTATAGTTGAATTATCAAAAATATATATATTAGAAAAGAATAATCCAATGAATGAATTGTAGATATAATTTTAAGAAAAATAATCCACATTCGGATAGGTTTCCCCAAAGCCAATGATGTCTAGAAAATAACTTCAAATCAAATATTCCGAAATCATATTTTGTCACTATGTTCGGTCACTTATTTGATGATGAAAGGTTATCCCCAATTTTTTTAGATACTCAATAACTCAGAGTGTTCTCCACAATACCGATATGGGAATGTAGGATCCAAATCAGACATAATATTTTATAGAACACTATATAACCTTTCAATAATCCTTACAAATATAATGTCAATATCCTATAGTTTATTTTTCTCTTTAAATGTGGTGAATGAAGAGGAATTTATTTTTTATAAATGAAAAATAGAGATTTCATTAATTCCATGAGGATAATGATATATTTTGAAAAAACATTCCATAGAAACCACTTCCCATTACGTAATAGGATGGGATGAGACTATTTCATTCACATGGATATTTTATTCATATATTTTATCATATTATATGCTAAAATATTAATATATAATATTAAAAATACCCTACAAAATATCTAGAATCCAATAACATCATCTCACACCTCATATGTTATAGAATAGAAAACCAACTTCAATAGATTCTAGTATTCCGTGATTACTTTAATTGTCAAATAACAAATTAAAATTTTGTTTTACATGTAAAATATGATTACATATGAAGGAAACCACTCATTGAAAATATTCCCACAATATATTAGACCCTTGATAAACTGATATTCAACATAATTCCAATTCTATTGAGAAATATGATCCTAGGTGAAGGATTTAATGACACACTAGTAGGAAATATAGTTGTGTCATCTTCATTAATCTCAAATTCATATTGGCTATATGAATCAATATTATAAATTTAATAATATTATCTTTTAGAAGATGGGATGACCATTTATTACATATGGAATCAACAATGACATTCCTTTTTATAGTGTTTATAGTAGAATTTATATTTTTATAGTATTATTCCCATCCCCTTCAATATATTTTAACATTATATTGACATAATAAGTAAAATAGTCAATTTTTGGGGTATATCATAAATATATCTATAATCAAATGATTCGTTCAACATTTAAACATATGAAGAAAATCATATAGCTCTAGGAAATGGTATTGATTGTTTCACATGTGGCCATATAATATATGATCTTTATAACACCATATGATCATCTTCTATTAAGATTTATTCCGAGGCCAAACATAAATCATAATTAAAGTAAATATAACTCTGATTTTCAATAGGATTTATTTGGGTGGGGGTTTAATTCAAAAACTTATTTATCTATTCAGCTTAAAAATTACACTACAACATCCATTAATAAATCCATCATTCAATGTTATTGTTGTTAGAGGAGAATCATGTTTATGTAACTATAGGATAAAATAATGATAATAACATAAAAAGAACAATAAGCATTATATCTAAAATACATTATGGGTGACCTATGATGCTCCAATGAAATTTACAATTTGAAGAAAAATCATGATAGTTTGATAGGGTATTATATTTCCTACAAACATGAATTAATATATATATATTTGACATTTTGATGTCATTTCCTTACCTCAATTCATCTGATGATTCCAAAAGATGATTCCCAATTGAATCACACGATCATCATCAATCATGAAATAATATATAATATAATTTATAAATACTATGATAATGAAGGAAAATTGATATTTTGAAATACTATTACATATGTCCATAAATACCACAGTAGCATTGGATAGAAGGAATGAAAAATTAAAATACTCATAGATACCATATCGTCATTAGAAATACACTATTTTAATATTTGATTCCCATTTACAGAGATCTTGATAACCAAACTAGATATAATTTTTTTTAAATATGATGTTAAAAAGTTAGTTGAAAAAACAAGTAATCAATTTGAGAAAATAGGTACTGATTTTTAATAGTAAAGCAATTCAACCATGGAGAATGGATGCATAACTGTAAAAATCTATTGACCTTATGAAAAGTTCATAGGGGTGGACCATAATGACATGAAGTAAATATCACATACCTTTTCTTATAAATTTTTAATTAGTAACACCATGTTATTCATATGATTATATGTGATACAAAATGATTGAAAGGATATTAGATAAAACCACATAAACAGATTGATGGAATACATGAATTCTTTATCTAGTAGAACCCCATGAAATCATCAGCCAACACAAGAAGGAACACTTTATCCAAGAGTGGTAACTCTATCCACAAGAGGTCTCACAATACTTTTATATAATCTAATAATGTTTTCATGGATTAAAAATATAATTATTAAGTGGATAATTGACGCTCACATGTCACAGGTTGTCCCAAAAGCTACTACATTCATTTTCCTAGGGAAACACATAGATAAACATGGGCTTCTCACATAAGGATATTCATAGTAATTTCCTTAAATTTTCTAATTAACATAAAATACATTCATTTTATAAATTTTGGAAAATAAATTAAACTGATTAATGAAAGAATGAAAATATAATCAATTGTAATTGATAATGAAAACATAATGAGATATGGAAATAATGTAATAGGGCTTAATTTTTTTGTTTGGGATCCTTAATTATTCATGTTAGTTATTAAAATTCTATAATATAGATCAATTGTAAATAATCACACATGAAATACAATAATTTTATTTAACTTATCAAATATTCAGCTCCATGGAAATATAAATTCCACCTACTCCTACAATCATGTCTGATGACACAAATAAATCATGTTTGTGAACAATTATAGGACTCAGATCTGTCATATATTGTTTTATCCAATGCACATGTCACATTATTCATGTGAATTTATTTAATTCAATATACGTGTGATAGAAGATATAAATAACAAAATAAATATGTACATGAGATTAGTTTTCTGGTTGAAAATTGACACACCCTTATACTTCAATATTGTTCATTAGAAATATAATGAGACATTTAGTGTTAATCATTATTATTTATATACATCAAAACCTCCATAGGATAACCTATGATTCAGTTTGACTTCATGAGAGTGTTAGAGGTCACATAGGATGAATGAGAGATTAATAATGAGTGATATAAAGAATAATTTTGTGAAAAAGTGTGAGTGTATGATTTATAAAGAGTATAGGATATATGTTGTGAGCATTTATTAAAATTAAATAAATTTAAATAAAATAGAATAAAAAACTATAGTATATGAAAATAATAATAAATATTTAGTAGTATAAGAAATATCGTTCAATAGCTGGTCCTCCAATCCTTTCTTTTTGTCAAGGACAACATATGTTTAGATAGTTGGCTCCATTTTTTTATCATGATTTGAATATTCATTATTTAAAATTTATCTTGAACCATTGTTAGAATGTATTTATTCTTAAGTCACAACATTAAATATCTTAACATATACTATTATTACAAAAAAATTAATCGAATATTATTACTTCATTAGAATTGAAATTTCATCATTGCATTATCTTCATCATTATTTTGATTCACTGTTGTATGGTATTCATATATCCACTATTGTTGTCTCTATTATTCATTTTTTTATAGTGAATCACATTATAAAACTCAAAATTTCACAATATTAATACAATAGTGTACCATATTAAAGATTTGTTACATTTTAAAATGAGGAACTATATTATTTAAACCCATGATTGGGAAAATACAATACAAAATTGTGGCCTCGTTATATTTCTTCTTCTATATGTAAGGATACAATTTAAACTTTTCATCCATGAAAAAACATGTTTTTTCACATATAAATAATTCCAATACCATTTTTTGGTCCTCTAAGAAGAAATTATATTCACAATGGTTTATGAAAATCATGGTTGTCTACCCACATCATGACAAATTCAACAACATGTTGTTTCTTACGTACCTCCTCTGCAAATTGATCACTATTTTATAGTATATGGTTCAAGAAATATTCTCTAAATGAATTCATTATCCCTATAAACTAGAATTTTAGTTGTCTCTTATGGTACATTAGGTCATCCATGGAAATATATAGACTCCAATATGGTCACCAGTATGAGACTGAGCCTTCAAATTGTTGGTTATGGTGTCTATGATAGTCACAAAAGGGATATAGCGAACATTGATAGGTAAAGGTGCAGTGACAGAAATTGTTATGTAGGGGTTGGGAAACATAAGAAATGAATGTTGTTTTATTTGTTTATTTATCAACAATAGTCACGTTGAGAGGTCTCATAATGATATTACAATTTTTGTAGCACTCCATTATATTTTTTCTCATGTCACCACAACATAGATCACCTAATTTTGGGATGTTATCCTATTACACCTAACACAAACAAATGGTATGTTCCCATAATAATGGCGTGCGACCCTTGACCTTAAATTTTTATGATCTCATTTATGCATGGAGTTCCCTTTTCCATACTACCATGCGAGCCTTCACCATGGTATAGCAGTTATAGACAACACTTTTGTGTTGGCTACATTGAAAGCTGACCTACTTATTCATGGTTATCATAAGATGTCCCATTGTTTATGTATTAAGAACTATTTCACAATAGATAACATAAATAATTAACTGAAATACATTATGAAAGCGTAAATTCTGTCCCTAAACACCATAGTAAATACCAAACCACTAAATTTGAAACATTCATCCATTTTGATTCTTATTATTTCTTCAAATGTAATTTAACACATTTTTTTTGAAAAATATTTTTCAATTTAAAAAAGATATGCTTATATTAAAAATAAATAAAAATTGTTTTATAATATTCATGAAAAATTATGTCATCAAATACCTCCACACAAGAACAATAATGATCCTCAAGAACTGACTCATGAAATTGAATTAAAGGGGGCTGAAATATTATGAAAATTAAAATATAATTTTGATTAAAAAAATTATATCGTTATGAAATCTAATTATCATTTTGAAGAAATATGACCATAACATAAAATATTTATAATGATAGATCAATGAAATTATTTTTTATCACTTTTTTAAATGTAACAACTCTATTCAGTCTTTCAAATTTCGTATGTCATTTTATCCAACATTATAAGGAATGTTATACCTCACAATGATTCGTTTTCTCATATTTCCTAAGATATAATATCATGAATAATATTCTCATATCATGAAATCATTACCCTTTGTCAGATTCATGAAACGATTCTACCTCATTGACACTGTGGAGAAGAAAATAATCTAAAAGCATGATTTATTTATATTTGATTCTCTAATGAACTTAATAATTAATATTGGAATTTTTTGTTATAAAAATTTAAGGCTCAAAGAATTATTTTAATACATATATTATAAATCATGATATAAAAAGTAAAATCACAATGTAATTCCTCCAAATATGTGAATATTCCCACATCCCATGACCCATAGCATAGTTAGGTTTAATGAAATCATAATAAATGATGTGAAACTTCATTAATTTTCTCCATTGAATTTTATTTTAAATAAATTTGTACATATTTATTTGAAATATTCGAATTGGAAAATGATCACAAACACCACCAAACCACATACAATAAAAACCATAGGTGTTGTTTTTTATATTTGTTTTCATTATCCCTCATAACTAGACATTTTTTATATTTCTTAAAGATTATAAAATAAATAAATTATAATTCATGATATATATACTATTCTTAATTCACAAAACCAGAACCCCATACTATTTCCATTAACTTCTTTTTCATCCCTTAACCATTACATCAATCACGTGCACCCATCCACATAAAAATGTCATTAAAAATGTTAAGGGGAGTTATAAATGGAAATAAATGTATTCAAATATAGCTTATTACTAATAACTCCATTAATTTAATCTATTTAATTAATAAATAATAATTTATAAATTTATCTTGAAGATAAATGATTAATAAAAATTAATAATTCACATTAAATTTGTTTTATCTTAGTCATAGCATTAAAATGTTCAAATAAAAGCTCTAAAAGGTGACATGGCCGATGATCACATAAATGATATACTAAAAGTAATGTATACAGTATTATCTCAGCACATCCAATCGAAAATGGAATAAATTATATTGGAAAATGACTCATGACATGACTAGTAATAGATAATTAATTTACATGAATTTATGAATTTTGATGTGTGAATAATATCAGGGAAAATCAAATTAAATGATTAAGATAATTCCATCAAATAATGATTCATCCAATTAGAATTTAGGCTCCAATAAAATAATTCTCTTCTCTATATTAATAAATTAATCACATTATCATTTTAATATAAAACATGGAATTAGAAGAATCCTTAAAATTACATTTCTTATAGATATGCTATGTATGAATTGATAGTTCATGTTTTGGGCTTGCAACTTCATGTTTTTGGTTCATAACATAATTTCCAGAAAAATACATCATGTTTAGAAGGAAAATAACACCTAAATTATCTAATTTTTCTCATGTTGAATTATTCATCTCTTCTCTATGTATTTTTGGGGGGATTGTTGTTCCATTATAAACCATAAGAGGAAAAGAAACCATTTTACCTGTAAGGACCAAGTCATTACACATCAAAATGTATAAGGGATTTAAATGAATACCAAAATATTTACTAAAAAATATGAAATGTTACTAGAAAGTCGGTACAAAGATAAATCATGGAATGACCACCCCCGCATTTCGTACCTATATTTTTACTTCCATATGAATGGTATTTTCCACTATCATCCATAGTCATATAGTGGATAGAGATTATTGAATGTAAAAATAATAAATTATCATTTTCCATAGTAGTGCATATTCTTGGTTGGTGAGGAGTCAATATATTTATTACATTGTATCTATCCGCGTTGAAATATTTTATATAATTCATAGAGGGATATAAAATTTTATGAATCCTCATTCTTATTGATTTCAACTTGTAAAATCTCTTCTTTATTTTCATGTTCATTTTCATTATGGGATCAATGAATTGAATATTTAAAAGGAGATAAAGGATGTATGTTAAAAGGAACTAAATTAAAGAACATTGTGTAAAGAAAAAACTATTCATTTTATTGTGTGATGGTACAACTTTTTGTTTCTCAATATCATCCTTTTTTATATTCTCAACAACCACCACTAATTCAGGTTAAATATGTTCTGGAAGATCCACTTTTCACGATAATGTGCATGGTGTATTCTTCATCATCATAAAAGAACAAAAATTAATTGTATGAATCTAAAAATTCAATAAAATAGTGTAAATAAAAAACATGGATCAAATATAGATGAGATAGAGTTCATGAAATTAATAACCCTATGTTTGACTCAACTTCTATATCTTTTTCAAAGGTAAGTGGCTCTAATTATTTTCTCTCACTATATTAATGAAGGTAGTCATGAACCATCTTATATTAATGAAACTCCACTACATGGGTGTTTTTTTATTTTTGCACACAATAGTGAAATTCAAAACGGTTTACCACTAATAATTTCCCCAAGATAAAAAGTTCTTGTTCCAATTCATTATTATTATAGAGATTGACTATATGTTATGGATCCACTATACATTTCAAATAAGGTAAGTCTTCCATATCATGTATCCACAATATCACATCATGGTAATTAGGTATTTGATTTTTGAGATGGATTGGATATGCTTTTTTATGTAACTCCTCGTCCTCTTTTAATTATTCTATGAAATAGAAGTTGTCCAGTACTTCTCCCCTAGATTCTGTTAGTCAATGATTGTCAGTTTAGGCATTATTGACTATTTACATATATTCATGAGGTGATAGTCATGTCACTTTCTCACTTAACTTCTTTTTGAAAAATACCATGAGAACATCATCTCATGGTGTGAGGACATTCTATACATTTTCATACACTTTATATTGGTCCAGCAACCATGATTAATTCATCCATGAGTAATAATAATGACTAGAAATCAACATGATAAAAAATTGATAATATTTTGTAAAATTTGAAATAAAAATATGTAAAATTTGAAAATGAAATGAAAATGAAAAGTAGATGTGATCCCTATTTATTATCATACATTTTGAAGCACTCCAATCTCATGGTGTTGGAACATTTTATATTTTTAGTTCTATATTACAAAACATTGGATGTCCGAGGTTGTAATAGTTGATGAGATTGATATTTACACTCTTAGTAATTCATATTCACATAAAATATCTTTTTTATTACTTTATGAAAATAGCGTAATAATATAGATTAAATAATGTAAATTTACATTATCAAAACATGTACGGCAAATCAATTGTGCTCAGGATGTTTTGTATATAGACTAATAGTTGTGTTTTAGGTTCATTAATTATTCATAATGGATTTCATGTTTTATATGATATAATCGTTGTCTAATGGAACTCATAAACTACTATTAAATATTTATTTCTTGTGAAATAATGAATGCCACGGAAAACTAAATTCCACATCCTCTTATATTCAAGGTAGATGAACCAGCTCAATAAAGTGTATAGAATAGTATCATACCGAACCTAATTTTTTGGGTTTAAACATTAAATAGAATTACTCCATAAAGTGATGATATATTATTATGTTGAAGGGAAATTCACATTATAAATGCACATGAGCCTCATCCGTGCTAGTGAAGTATCATTAAGGGAATCTAGGAAACCCAGGTTCAAAACTAGGTAGAGGAATATTTCTGGGGGCACTGTAGCAGTACTGTAGGAAGCACTATAGTAGTACTGTAGAAGATTGTACACTTCGCGGTAGTGTAGAAGAAATTCACACTGTGCACGTACTTTAGTAGAACATTACAAAGTGTAGGTACTGTAGCAGAACTGTACACGGTGCGAGTATTGTGTTGTCATTGTAATATTTATTGTAGCAGACACTATTCAGTACTATAGCAGCCAGAACTATTCACCTTGGGCTATTAGTTTGGGCATGGAGTCCTTAAGGCTTTCTGGCCTCCCAGGACTTCGGGTTAGTAGGGATTTCAGGCCAACATTAAGGCCTTCAGTCCACTTTAAGGCCTTCAGGACACATGCAGTTTCCCCATACGGACTCTACAAAAAATTAGCATCCACAGAAGAGGATTCAAAGCAGGTGCACTCACCAAAATAGATCCAAATGGATTCTCAGAATGAGAGGGTATGGCTATGCCATCGGGACCAGAATGTTCTTGAATGATATGCCTATCCAGATGGCCTTGAGAATGTGGCAAGCTATTATCATGATGTTGATGCTGGGGTGGGGTAGTTCTTCATAAATAGTCTAGTTGAATTCCCTTAGTCCTTCGTTTCATGTAATCTCCTAATCATACGGGCCATGATATCTCTGAGCCTATAAACCTTGTTAGGGTTCCCCCTCATCTCTTGAAAAAGGGGGTTATCAAAATTCAATAAAAAAGATGCCCTTCGGTCCATCCAAGAAATAATGGAAACTACGTGAATTCTATATTCATTATGTTGATGAAAATTTTCACATGTGTACAGATCAATATTAATCAAAAAAATTAATGGGTGAATATTATAATTTCAAAACATAGGATCCTCCCCAGAGGAAAATCCTTTACTGAACCAGTAATAATGAGATTTTAAGATATCATGGTGGAAGAATGAGTGAATGCGAGTGAGAGAGTGTAATAATATGAATTATAAAAATATAGTGTGAATTTTTTAGAAGTAGTGGAAGAAACCAGTGGAACTTTTAAATTATAATAGATAGAATCTTTATAAAGTAAAAAACAACTAATCTATATTAGAAATAAATAAATAAATATGTAGAGAAAATAATCATATTGATCATGTAATATTATGTTCTGTGGAGTAGTATCCAATCCCTCTTAATTATAGAGGTCTGAATCACCTATTTTATGTTTGTTTGAACCATAATTTTCCCCTAATATATACACAATATTTGAATGAGAAATTTCAGAAAAAATTGATATCATTACATATTTGGAATTTCAAAATTTCAGTATAGATATATACTATGAATTTGGAAGGAAATATTTTCTTATCGTTCTTCGTATGCAATGTAAACTGTGGTTGTGGGGTTGAAAAATCACTACGACCAAACCTTTAATTATTCATATTTCCTCGAAAATATGTAATTAAAATAAGAGAATCTCCATGACATAGTAATATCAACCTGAATCACCCCATTAATGTCAAAGTTACTTCTAAAATAAGGCACTTCTAACTCTGAACCCACCATGTGAAAATTCCAATAACATATTATAACTTCATTTCCATTGTTCTTCTGTTTATAAGACTATAGGTTTTCATAGTAATCCATGAACCAAAAATTAATCTGACATGAAAAAAATTAATCAATAAATATTGGGTACCTTATATTTTATTGGAATTCAATAGGGTTCATGATAATCATTTAGGTGAACGGAAAAAACAATGATTGTGAAAAAAAATTTATGTTAACATATTCCTCCCCACCAAAGAGATCCCAACCTTATTATGGGAGGATTTTGATCAAATTTATTCATAAAATTATTCTCCATCCATTATTGAATCAGTGATTTGGAATAAGAAGTAAAACATCATCCATGGTGATACTAATATTCATTAGAGGTCACAATATTGAGCTCTTGATTTCCAAATGATGTCCATGGTGTCCCTAGTGATAATTGAAGGGCAAAAGGATGGGTCAATCAGAGGTGGTTTTGTGATGTAAATTTTTTAGCTTTGGTCGATCCTATTAGGCGTGTAATGATGTTATTTTTTATTGTTATGAATATAAAAAAATTTATCAAACCCAAATAATAATTTTTGTGATTTTTGGGCTCCCTTATATAACATCTTGAGTCACCAAGTTTCATATGAAATTCTATCGGGATACAAACATCATACACCTCAAAAGCACATATTAATCACACATATATGTGTGGCCTACATAGGTATTGGCTAGAATTATATGTGGGATCCCCCATAGATGATTTCTTTTTCAAATTTCTATATGTGTAGGCTGTCATGGTGAACAATATTAGCCAAACAACCATTCTAGGCTGGCTATGTAGCAGGCTATCTTACTAGTTGATTCATAGATTGGATTATACTAGTTTTATAACTTTTAAACAATAATTCATGTTTACTTCCACCATTTATGTATAAATAGTCTTTTATAAAAAGTAAAATATGACCATAAACTCACAATTAATTACCAAACATCTATATTCTATAAATTCATCAAATTTAATTTATAAAATTTATTCACATGTAATTTAATATTTCATAAATAACCAAAAAAAACAAATGGGATAATTAATAAAAATCCATTTCAATTAATTAACTTCTTAAATAACATTCATTAATAATAACTGCATAAATTCCAATCTAGATTCGTGTGATGATTTCACTCCTATATATATATATTAATACTGGTATAAAAAGTGAATAAAAATTAATGAAATAAATGAAATGTATATTTTAATGTAAGTGAGTTTATTTTTAATGTTACATTTAAATGTTCTTCTACTATGAATAAAAAATTGTAGGTAAAATTTCCACTTGAAATATATAAAACATGTGAGAGGGGAAAAAGATATACACATTTTTTATCATATGTGGTTCGATATTTCAATGTTATTGGCCATGATTGCAAGGTATTATTTAATAACTATAGGAAATTTATAAATAAATATGTGATAACTTATTATGTTCAGTTAAGAGAATTTTATAGTTGATGAAATGATAATTGTACCACTCACTGTTAAGAGAACAATCTCAGATGCAATAGGAGTTATCTCTAATGTGTATTGTTTTCTACATTCAATTTATTTCTATGGTGTTCTCTATCATAGGTATCAATCATTAACTAGATAATCCCATAAGAATATATTATTCAACCTTATAAACCCTGATATAATGAAAATATAAATTTTTAGGCATCAGACGATGTATAATATCCTCTAAAATTATGGAATGTTTCCCTACTTTTTAAAAAGTATTACTTTAACAAATATTTTTAAGGTTCCTGAATTTACCAAAACCATGACACACCTAGGGTTCCTCAAAGAAAACAGGATTCATGTGACCAACCATAACATAATTTATTAGAAAATATTAGCACTATTTCATACATGAAATAATAATGTACATATAATTGGTTGTCGAGGTCTATAACACAAACCAATTTTAAAATAATAAAACATTTTTTTCAATTATAATATTTACACTCATTTACATCATTCATTTTAGAGAGTGTATGTCTACCATACAGTCCATCTTCGAAAATATCCACTATTATAGCTTACCATCCACCTTCACATACATTTTTAAATTTAGGAAAGATATTTATGTTTGGATTTTATGAATGTGGCCCATTTTAGTATGAATTATTTACAAGTATCATTATTGGAGAGATTTTGAGGGAAATAAAGATTCTTTATAATTTTTTTCCAATACTACAATATTGTAGTGTCACCATAAATAAGTGTTAAAAAATAATGGGACATAGAAATTTTCATAAATAAATTTTAGAACAAAATATAAAATATCATTTTGAAGTCAATCAAACATTCTAAATCTTGTATAATTTCATAGAAAATTGAATTACACCACTTCATGGTTGGACATTCACTATGAAAGAAGCTCAATTAACCTTAATATCATCACATGTCCCATAAAATTAAATGATGTTTTTTATTTTATCTAATAAGTGATAAAGATATTATGGGTTATTAGTAACCCAAAATATGTGTGAAAAAATTACGAGAAACTAAAGAGTATAATCCTTAAAAAATATAAAACTATATTAACCCTAAGGTTTTGAATGAACCATACTATCTCTACATTTTATTGAGTGAACTATCCTCACTACTACATATATTAATTTCTAATTAAAAAGTGCCTATAGTTTGTGTAATTTTCTTTACATCCCACATGTATTCACAAATGGACTATATAGAGGCATGGTAACACATAATAATAAAAATGAAAGTAGAGATACAATATAATAAAATATAAACCCCAAATATAATAAAATAATATATTAATTACATAAATCCTAATAAAAAAGGGAAGGTAATTTTTAATCAGATGGGTCACATAAACAGTATATAACCCGCATACCTAACCCTTATAAAAAAGAATTGCGTCAAACACAAAAACTAAACCAATAATTTCCCATCATCCCTTGTAACATATTGATTTATATGAAATGTGTTATTAAAAAATTCCATTCTACAAGTAATATAATTTTACAAAAATATTGTCTTCAATCTACTAAATGTTATAAATATAATAAACTAAAAAGATTGTTCTCTGGTACCATTATCCCAAGAACCATCTTGAATTCCCTTTATTCGTAACGATTTATTGATACCTTGAAAAGGCCCCCCATGCATTCAGGAACCCAATTAGTTTGGAAATAATCACCTAGAATCAATAATACTACATTTGAATGGGGTAGCCCATGATTAAAATAAAAAATATTCATCAAATATTATTAAAAGATTTTACTGTGTTTTAGAGAGGTGTATTTTTCATAAATTGTTATAATAAGTAAAACAATTATATAGAAAATAGGAATGAGAAAACAATTATTTTGTCATGTAATTAAAAGATGGTATTGAACTACTAAAATAAAACATAAATATGATTATGTAAAAATACAAAATAAATGAGGAGGTTTATAATATGGTATTATATTTTCAAATACTGAAAATAAGAAATGATGAATATAAGAAAACTAAATTGGGAGGTGAACATGACTATATTACATGTTTTCCATCTCTGCATGTCACCTCCAAAATATTTATTTATAATATTAATATCATCCACCATATTTATGTTTATATTTCTATTTTCAAATACCATATGAGGCCTAAATTAGCATTGTAGTTATATGGCTGTTTTGAGCATATCAGTACTAATAAAATCTCATATTTTTTTAAATATTAAAATATTGATAGAAAAACTAAATCCTTAATTATATTAAATAGATATAGAAATTATTAATTGAATATTTTTGTAAAAATAAACAAAATATCTATTATAAAACAACTATGTAAATATGAGTAAATTGAACCATTTTTTTAACATTTCATAAAGTAAAACATCAAGGAGTCACCCAAGGAGATCCTTATATAGGGTGACCTATAAAATCTATATTTTTAATTTGGGGTAAAATAAGATATTTGAATGGAATTGTGAAAAATTTAATACCCTATGGAATTTATACATCATGAGTATAGTGAAATGTGCACATTAATTCATTATTTTATTAGGAGAAACTAAATCTACAAACAATAACCTTGTCGAATTAGGGTAAAAATAATAAATAATTTAGGTATTTTATAATTTTTAATATACATACTAAAATTTAAAATATAAATTTTTATCATTAATAAATTTATAATATGTTTTTTTAGACAACTTTTACAAACATTTTTTAAACCAAAAATGGGAAATAAATTAAGGAATGAAATTTAAAACTCGTTCATAATAAATTCTCAAAATATTTATATTACCTTTTTATAGAAAAAATTTCAATAATATGAATTCATTAGTTTATTACAAAAATTGAGGAATAACCAAAATGACCATTCAAGATATAATTCCATTTCAACTAATTGAAACCAAATGAAAATAGGAACAAATAGCATATAATAATAATAGGAAACCCTAAACATTAAATGTATGCCGATAATTTATATAAATTGGACCCCTAGACACCCTTTTACATTAATATAAATTTAATCTAATGTAAATATCATAATAAAAGTAATGGTAGTAGAATGACTTATTAACAAGAGGAATTCTATAAATAATCAAGGAAAAATGACAAAAGAAATACAACACTATTATATTATAGGTGGGTGGCTCAGATATCAGGGTGTATGTGGTCTTGTGTTTGGGAAAATATAGTGTTAAGAATTTTAATTTTTTCACTGATATGGTAATTTAATAAATTAATTATTTATATGTTCTGGATAGAAGAAATGGTTTAACAGAATTGTTTTACAAACTACCTAATACCTGTGTGGGATACAATCTGTATCATGGAGTCTTTCACTAAATTTTACATGGACAGACTAACCGTACATTAATTTTCTGAAACAAATTGTGTAAAAAATTTATATTCTACATGATTTCTCTATAATTTGGTGAAATCATAAGAAAATTATTTTATGATTTATGGTTTTCTGATTTTGAATTTATTGAATAGAAAATATTGTGTGAGGGAAAGAGGAGGTAAAAAATCCATGGATCAGATAATACATACCATAAGGGTACATAAGGGTAATGATGAATGTGAATCTTTTTATAAATATAATTTTGGATTCCTATATACGTATTTTATTAAAACAGATAATGGTAGACACACATTTGGCGATATGTGGGTGAGAAGCAAAAAAACTACCGATTTTTTATTTTTATCAAGGGAAGTCTAGTCAAGGAATTCTAATCTAGTGATATTAGGTATGAAACAACTAGGTAAAATTAATTTATTCATTATGGTTTTATTTTCAATAGTATCACACTTCATTCAGAATTGTTTATTTTCATAATTCCACCTACTCATTATTTCCAATTTTGTAACTCAAAAATAAGTTAATGTAACTTCCAAAAATCAATATATAACTTAATATAAATATATCATCCACATCCTCTAATCTATTCCCATCTATTTTTTACCTTTCTTTCATAGATTAAATTTATAACTGTCTTACTGATTTATTATCCTTAGTATTTGAATACAAATAATTCTTCAGTGGCTATAGGGGAGTGATTTGGATTTGATCATAAATAAAAATCCCAATATTGAGGATATTAATTAATTTAAATATTTTTATTAAATATATTTCTTTGGATATGATGGAATAGTCACTTTTTAGTTGAATCCTTTCGATATTTTCTATTATATTGATTTATATATTATTCAACAATATTTTATCATCATAATGATATAACATCCAATGAAATATCAGTGATGGTATAATTTAATTATATCTCCCTAAAATCATAAGAAACAGCAGAAGATGATTTTATGGGTGAAAATAAATTTTAAATATCACATGCAGATTTCATAATGAAATATCTATTTTTCATCATGGAAAAAATAATATATTTTAACAATATTTCCAATATATAATGAAAAAATGTATTTGGAATGTAAAATGTAATATTCTATAGTTAGATTCTATAAAAATATAGTTAATGATGTAGGGAAAATTTATTCAATTTTTATTTCAAAATAATTATTCCATTAATATTTTCAACAAAACCTAAAAAATTGTTCATTCGATAAATAAAATGAAATCCCCTTTTAATTTTTTTATAGAAAAACAAATATGGGTATATGTATATTTCAAAAAAAATGGGAAATTTTTAAGACATCATTGAAATGTTATTAAATAAAGTAAACATATATATGAAAAAATCCTATTTGAGGGGAAAATTAAATTTTGTTTTCCTTAAAACCCTTTTTTCAGTGTCTTTTTTACATAATAATTTGATATTAGAGAAAAAACATTTGTATCTAGAAATAAAAACTGAATTAGAAAATATATAATATTATGGAATGATAGATCATATAATATTATCATCAAATAAATTATTTTAACTATTCTTATTAAGAAGTAAGATTATAACATAAAAATTGTACATCTATTCTATCATACATTTTATATCTCTAATCTCTTATTTCAAATGATAACTCCATCGTCTTTCCATTTATGTCTTCCAATATTTGACTTTAGAGATAAAAATGGGATATATGATGAATTGGAGGAATCAGGGTAAGTTTCGGGGTATGTATTGGATGGTCTATAATGGTCAAGTTGTGTGAATTTTATAGTATATAATGTTCTATTTAATATGTGAAGAGTGGTACACACTTTGGATAAGTAAAATATTTCAGGAATAAATGGCCACAATCGTCAGATAGTAGAGAAATAGACAATTCATAAAACATAATAATACATATAAGTAAAAAAATCATATAGAATAATTAGATATGATTATCTATAATTCTGTCCCATATATATATTTTTAACCAATAGTAAACCTGATTTATCAACACCCATGATATCAAAATTTTAATATTTTTTATTTAATATTAAGAAAACCATGAACCCATGACATTATATTAATAATGTTTATTCCAAATATGAACTAAATTTAATTTATTTGATATTTAAATTTGAAATAATATAATTTTATATAAGGGTAAAACACATTATGGATACATTTTATTAGATAAATGAAATTTTAAAAATAAAACTATATATCATTCCATAAATAATTGGGAAGATGATAAGACCAATAAAGTTTCCAAAGATAAATCATGATTTTCCGTATTGTAAAAAATATTTATCATTTCACCAATTAAATCACAGAATAAAAGATTTATATTTTTATATTGAATACTACTAGATAAAAATTTATTACATTATTTAATATATTTTTAGTGTTTAGAAAATATTTTTACCTTAATAATAAATATATAAGTTTATGGTTATTTCTATTGTTTAAGGATAATGTTAAATTGAGAGTCATTGTTTATAATAAAATTTTCAAATTATTAAATCTCCCATACTCTTGAAAAGTTAAATAGTAATATATATTACATAAATTCATGAATGAATTTGAGGAAATAAAGATGTAAAATTCAAGATATATTATATATTTTGGTTGAAATGAATTATATATCAATGTTTCTCGAAGATCAACAGACTTAATTTGGATCACAGATATAGGGAAAATAAAATGGGTCCACTATACACAAAGACTATAATCTGAATAGTATTTTTGATGACCATTATATTTATCCAAGAATGTTTCTATGACATGGTAATAAATCATTAGATATGATTTATATTAATTATTAATTTAAATAGAAAAATTTCATATATAGGTTTTTTAAATTATATTGCAATATTCGATTGAAAAGAACATTGGTCTTGAATTATACAACATATATAATTTGAAAATAATCAATAAAATATGGAAAAACATAATGGTTATTTTAGAAAAATGAAAAATTTACCCATATATTGACATGAATTTATGAATAAGTTTTCATAAAATATAACCCAATGACCATAAAAATAATTTCTTTAGAATACATTATACATAATTATAATAAATGAAACCTTAATAACAAAATTTCATATACATATCTAAAATGAGATCATAACACTCATTAACGTCCCAGAACAACATAGAATAACCTATGGAATACAAAAATATAAGTTATTAGCTAAAAACATATATAAGAATAAACATAACTAAGAAATCATTAAAGATGGGACAAAATTTATTACATGATCACATAAAGGTGATATATTATGAATAAATAAATAGCGGAATAAAATAAAGAACATTGAATCACATGATTATGTAATTATAGGAATGTGGTAGAAATATATATCATAACCTGACCAACAATCTAGGAAAACTACCAATATAATCTCATATAATGGATAGAGTCCCATAATTTATTAAGATTACAGATTAATCCTATACATAAAATTTAATTTAATAAAATATTACTCAATCCATTTAATATCACTTTTTGTTCAATCATTATAACATTTAAATTCATATTTTTCCATAGAGATATATAAAAAATATGGAATAATCATAAAGGTAACACTTGAAAATAAATGGGGTTTGTTATCATGACAAAAGGCATAACTCAATGGTGTAACATAATGGTATCTATGAAACAAATTATTGAATTATTACTTTAAAACTATAATTATAATATAAAAATATATCATGAATAATAATGTCTAGATGAAAAAAATCTGTAAAACATGGTTTTATTCAATCTAGAAATTTTCAACATTAGAGCTTTTTTAAGGGAAAATATAAAATATATTTTTAAGTGGATATTGGAAAAATTATTTCCATAAAAAAAGAAATAGACTGAATTTTTTTATTATAAAATAAGTGATTTTAAAAAATATGGGTCCAAAGAAATATTTTATGGGGTGTATATGGAAATGGGTACGAAACAGACAAGTTCCCATTAATTGAGTTTTCCTATTAAGGGGAATTGAGAAGGTAACCATTTTAAATATTTATTTCCCGATTAATAAAAATTAAATTAATCTACATATATATTTTAGGAACATATTTACATAATATGGCAGAAATACATATGAATAAAAAATATATAAATTGAGTAAATATGAGATAAAGTGTTACCCAATGGAAATATGTAGGTTTAGAGAGATCACATTCCTTCTATAAGAATGAATTCGGATTTTTAACTTAATTTCCAAGATGAAAATATTACATTAATTAATTACATAATTCATAAAATTTTATTGAAATATTTTATTTTCTATATTTTTATTATTATTATTTGTGGAAATTGCAATGAGTTCTAATGTACAATATCATTGATCCATGAGCATTCATTTCATGACTTCATGGTGAGTTAAATTGTGTTGAATTATTTAATTTGTTATAATAGTTAATAAAACTCCCTAATTTAAATGAAATTATATCAATGAAATAACAAAATTTAAAATAATACAATATATCATTTTTATTTCCCATATTTGGATGATTTATACAATAAAAGGATAATGGTAATGGTTTGTTTATTTTGGTAGGTTTTTCAAACATCTCAAATTTTATTCATTATATCATATAATATGTCGATATTTTTAGTTTAATAATAAGAAATATTTTATAATATCCTTATTAAAATCCTTTTAACCATAATTATTTCATTACAACATTCTTAGAAGGTGATATTGGATATTTAAAACATATTATCTATTGAGGTGGTAATCCTATACAATGTTTACAATGGTTTTATTTCATTGATTTAGGGGATTTGGGAAAGGGGTTGGAAAAAATAAATTATTTAAAAAAAATATTATAATATAGAAATTATAAAGGGTTTCTTATTCATTGTTGGATTATTGAGGTGAGGATATTGTAGAATAAGAATATTAATTGAAAGAGTTAGTTTTAGAATGATACTTCTTTAATATGACCATTTTTAAGAACCCCTTAAGGAACTTGGAATTTTTCAATTGTTGATACTATAAGATTTTAGATGTTGTTTGTGTTGTAATTAGATGTTTTGGTAGAGATTTGTAATGATAAATTCATATATGTTGTTAGGAGAGTGTTTTGTGAGGTCTGATTTTTATAAAGGGATGAGAAGGGTATTTTTTTTGTTAATATATAACATAGTTTATTATTTTGGTTAAATTATGTAATTATTATTGAATCTTATTACGAAACTAAGTAAATTTTTCATGTGAGGTCCAACTATTAAGTACATAGGTAATCGAAGACATAAGAATTTATGTACTGGACTTTAAATGATAAATATTTTTAGTTACTATATTTATTTTTTCATATAAAATCTATTATTTTAGAAAAGTACCAAAATATAATTCTAACCATTTTTTAATTTGAATATTTCACAATTAAATGTAATTTTATTAAAATTAAATCAATATATTTGAGAATATTATTTTTTTAAAAAATCATTATTTATTCGTAAAAATCAATTTAAATATTATATTGGATTTTAAAACCCTTTAAAAAATAACTTATGGACTAATAAATTTATATTACAATTAGTTAAAAATAATTTGTGAATTTATAAATATATTTATAAAAAATAAACTTCCTATAAAATCATTATATACATTATAATATTTAAAATAAAATTCTTATGTTTTAAAAAAACACTAATAGTTAATATATCACATTAAAAGAAATTATTTACACGTACCATTATATAAATATATTTTTTTATCTTATTTGATAAATAAATATTGATTTTTATTTCCATAGTTTTGGTTAAAATTCATGTTGTTAGATTACTATTTATGTCATTAATATTTTAATTCTGAGAATCATGTTACTTTTCCAAAGGAAAATTTTCTTTTCAAAAAGTCAGATATATAATAGTCGTATGGGTTCCATTCATCCTATTAAAACATATTATTAACATACTTATTTATATAAATTTATTATTCTCTTTTTTACATATAATTTTATTTTAAATATGATTATTTTAATTTGAAAACTATTTTTTTCTACATTTTTGTTTTTTATTGTTATTATTCTGGTGCATCGAGTAGAGAAATTTTATTTTGATAATATTATCTTATTTTAAATTTATTATCACACATTAATATTTTTCATACTTATTAGTATATTTTCTCCTTAATTATTCTTTTTTAATTAAGGACATAATTTCAATGTTTTATTAACTATGTGATACATGTACTTTCGACAACATGACATAATTATATGAAGGCAAATTTCATTGATAAAATTACAAGACATTAAATTCTTCCACCTTCCTAAATTTCACCTATTAAAAATAATTTATGATATTAAAGATAAAAAATTTGAGGCCAATACTTTTTCATATGATCCTATGGTTTCATGTCTCCTCATTGTACTTATGGATCAGTCATAGTAATTTGATAAGGGATTAATCTTGTTGTGTATAGCTACATCCCTATATTACATGATTATTACCACTACTGCTCATAAAATAGATAATTATCTAATTTTAATACATATGAATTCATTACTATTAAGGGATATAGAATTTAATTTATTAGGAGGGATGTGAGGAATGAATCATGTACATGATACATGGTTGGTGGAAGTGTTATTCGGTAGGTTACATCTCAAACAAGACCAAGAATCCCATAGGGGTTAATGTTCCTAGGAGAAAAAAACCCCTTCATCATAAATCTCATGACCATCATTCATGGATATATATATATATAAAGGAATACCTCATCTCTATCCTCAAACTCTAGATATCATTTATTATCATGTGCAAGATCTATTGTAAAATATTGGAAGCATTTAAGTGATTCTAAATGGTCTCCACCTTTTGTACCATTTTATCTATTATTTCAGGACCATGTAGATTATACTCGTAAATTTCATCCTAGCATGCATGTTTTATACATATATTCACATAAATGGATTCATGTAGATACATTTGACTACTTGGGTGGAAACTATTTTGTTAGGATAAATAAACTAGAGGAAGATTTTGTTCCCATCTACCTGTGAAACCAATCAAGCATGCGATCAAAATATCTTCCAATGTGTAATAGGAACACATAAACATGTCCTTATTTTTTGGATAATAAGAATTATTGATGTGAAAACTAGTGTTTAGAAAAAATTGGAGAATTTTATAAAACAAGGAGGTAAATATCAGATCATGATAATATATAATTGAAAATGGTAATCCATAGAGACTCTAAACTTCCATGTTGTTTTTTCTGTTCATGTTGATCGAGTGAGAATTAGCAAAAAAAATTATATTATCTGAGTAATAATTATATGAAAATCCAAAAAATATATAGAATTATATCATATGGATTTATTAAATTTAGTAGTTAAAAAATCCATGGTGATTTTTTCACATTTCAACATAGGTGTGGGTAATTGTTTAATCATCCCCATAGAAATTTTTTATTTCAACCATATCATGATAACCTAATTAGATCATTGATGAAAATTCAGTGATCTACTTCTTCATATTTTCACCAAAATGTTGCACTCGAAGACATTAATACATCATTGTTCTCCTTGGGTGGATGAAGAAGGTTGAGTTATGTGAATCATTAAAAATATAACTCATTAACGTAGGATTTTATTGAACACGTAGTCGTGTCCCAAATATTATTTATCCATTATCACCAATTCAAAATGTTGAGAATTTCCTATTTATTTAGGATTTCACCATCTTCTTGATTATCATCATTATTTCCTTTTGAATATTTTATCTCCCATATATGGGATTGTTGTGAAATAATTTGAGAGAGGTTATATTTTTTTATGATATTTATTATTCCAATGTATATAATTCTAAATATTTATAATTTTGTATCCTTCTCAATTATCAAAACTGATATTAATGTATGATCCATTCTGCATATAGAATATGAAGATATTTTTTCTTTATCATGATGGTAGTGGACTAAGCTTTCATAATAATTGATGATCTCTAGCCATATTTTCTAGTGTATATCAGTATCTTTATGTTTATATAATATTTGGGTCTCTTTTGATTAGTATAGATTAGTCACCTCTCCCTATGGAGATAATGGTAATAGATTTTCTAAGCAATAATATTAACTTCCAAATATACATCAGTAATTGGGTAGTTTTTCTGATGAACATTTATATTCATTATGGCATAGTTTATATGTTTAAAATTTTTCATCATAAAATAGTATAATCCAATATTTTATGCATGATTGTTTTCTAAAAAGATTTTCCATCCTTTTGGGTAGTGTATGTACTTCTGTAGTGATAAGAGACATCTTCAACTCTTTGAATAAGTCTTCTCATTTACTCTTCCAGAAAAACATTACTCCATTCTGAGTAATATAAGTTAGTTTAGTTTTCATTCATGGTAATCTCCTCCCATGTCGTCATTAATACATATCCATACAATAGAAGTTGTGAATATTCATTAATAATGTTATTCTAGGCCACTCTTCAATGAAAGTTTCATTCAAGGTTCCACATATATCTCGTTTCTATTTATAACATACAACAATACTGTTAATTCTTCTATGAAAACAAATTTATCATAATTTTAATGATTTTTTTCCACTCATGATTTTATTATCAACAATGTAAAATAATTATAATTCTCATCCATGATATTATAGTATTTAAAATTATAATATATATAATTAATTTTAAAATAATTTTATGTTAATTTCTAAGGATTTATTCCCTATTTCCATGAAAATTATTTGAATTTTTTGGGTCTGAAGAGAATAAATATGATCCCATAGTTCATTTACATTGATTGAAATGAATTATTTTAAATATATTTCTTATTCTCCTTTAATTTTTGATACCATTAATGAAGGATCATATTAGGGAAATCATTTCCCCCATATAGTTTATTGAACAAGTCATCTATCTCTGTGAGGGGAATCTTTTTATCTATCATGTTTTCTTGACCAGATGATAATCAATTAAAATGAACATTGATCCAACTTTCCTATTTTTGAATAGGATCAATGGAAAACACGGTAAAGCACTTGTGTGTATGAAACACTTGTCCAAATTTTATTCTAACATTATCCTTAATTATTTCAACTCAATGGTCATCATTCTATAATGATTATTTTATATTGGAACTGGTCTCAGTGTAAGTTCAATTGAGAACTCAACCTATTTATCAAGAGGAGGACCTAAGAATTATTTAGGGAACACATCGATGTAGAACATAATAATTGGAATTTCATGAATCACGATTATCAGCTCTATATCATTCAACTGGGATAGAAATTGATTCCCACAATGAAATAGTATGAATGGTTTAGTGGAATAATATATTCAATATCAACTAATATCCTTACATCTAAACATAATTCAAGGATGACTGGGGATTTAATGTGTGATATCTATTTTCCAATAGTTGATGTTTTCCTTACAAAAATTATGTTTAACCAATCCCAATATAAAATATATCTCTATTTTTTTAGTTAAGAAGATATTTTATTAGATTTTTAGTCAAAAAATTTACCTAGGAGTAATTATATAAATTAAATTAAATAATTTAAATATTCATTATTTTAACAGAGAACTCAACCAATATATTTTTTTACTTTTTTTTAAATTCCATTGATCATTAACGGTATGAAAGAATAATGATAATCAGAAGAAAAAAATAGTTTTTTCTATTCTTGAATGAAAAACACGTTTAATTTACACCATGTTTTTTAGGATCCCCCTCAGCACTGCAGATTGTATATTCCCTTCCTTTAAATATTTGAGGTTATTTTCATTGATTTTCAATGAAATCATTTTTTGATGGAATTGGAACACATAATTTTTGTGTTCTATGTAGTTGAAACACAATAAAAATGAATGCATATTAATATGAAAATTCCGCTCTTATTTTTTCATATTTGGATTCATGATATAACTATAGAACAATTAATTTCCTAATTCCCATCATTTCCAAAATAAAATCATCTCATGGATCATTTAGATAGTTTTTGATATAAATCATCATATACTTTGGACACATGGGATGCTGGGATTTATTTCCTCTCTGTGATTTATCTATTTAGACTCCATTATTACAATCAATTTCCAACAGTTCATATCCAATACCACAAGATCAAAGAGAATCTATAATATCGATATAAATCTTAAGCGAACAATATAAAATCCCTTCACATGTGAATATCCCTGGAATTTTCAGAAATTTCATTTGACTATTAATTAATTCCCTAATGAAGTGACAATCAATAATTTTAGTTTTTATATAAAAATATGAGGTATTTCATGAATTACAATTGATTTTTTTCTTATAAACCCTAAGGTAATAATCTATTTAATTATCTAGTCTGAGTAAATCCATTTTTATATAAATATTGATAGTTCTGGAGAAATTTTTACTAAAATATGGTTTATTGATTCCTTCCATTTCCATGGAATCAATTTCCTCTTTAGACATCATGTTGTTTATTAATTTCAAACACCGATCATCTTCTCAATCATAATCATAAGACAATGGATCAAATTTCACTTCTTTTTGTATTATGGGTCAAAGAATGTATTCTAAATTATGTTAACCCAGTATTCCATAGTGAGGGGATTATAATATTAACTATGGATATGAGGCATTTTTAACTTAATGTATTCAAATGAACCTCTCTATTTCTTAGTAGATTGAAAAATCTCAACATGATTCATGTTATTATTCATAAAATGATCCATTTCAGAGAGTATTATGAGAAAAAATATATTCTACCAACCAATAGAGTTCAATTATCATTAGATATTCATCTTATCATTCCCTCATTTCTCATTTGTTTAACTCACAATTGAATCTTTTGAAAACATCCTTGATATCACTATTCATGGTATCATTCCCTCATTTCTCATTTCTTATTACTACAGTGATACCAATTACCCTATGTCATGTACTTGGAATATAATTAGAGTTCATAATTCCATGAGTGTTTCAATAGATGACATTATGGGGTATATTTCATGTACTAAGTGGAATTGGATACATCAGAGACACATGTAGTGGTCGTTATTTTAATATATAGATCTCCATGGACATTATTAGGACCTCATAAATAGATTTTATAGATTTATTACTTGTACATGTTTTTGGAAACAAATTTATATTATGAACCTAATTTATATATGAGATAAAAATGTGACAACCAATCCAGTGCACTAGATTGGGGGTCAATCTACCATAGTTGATTCATTTACTATTCCAAATACATAGAGCATAATAAATGTAAAGATACCTTGGTTAAAAAAATATGGTTTCTGACAATGAAAGTGGTATTTGTTGGGTCAACATTTACGACCCTAAGCCAAATTATTTATTTATTAATTTTCTAACATATAATATACATGTAACACTGTTAATTTATTTAATTCATATAATGGATGGCCCTACACACTATGGGAGGATGACTACTTTGGTTGAATATCACACCTAACATGGGGTGTCTATTATAACCAAGGAGACATTATGAGGGTTTTTATTAATAATAGGAATCATGTGGCTTATAATGATGTATTTATTTATAGCACTTTTTTTAAATATGGTACATATGAATAAGACAATGCTTTATATTTTTATTGTATTAGTTTGAACTATTTGTATATTTTTAATAGAATGTAACATATGTTTTTCTCCTTATTTCACATACTCGCCTTTTTTATAGAAATGTGACATATCATAATCATCATCAATTTTTATCTACTTATGTTATTAATCTTACCCTAGTAAATTATCATTCTTGCATGGTCATTTATTTATATTATATTATTTATTATTTTTCTCATTTTATATATATATTATTGTGAAAAAAAATTATCTCTAAGATCATAGTCTCCAAATGGACTCACCCTATTCCCTCACTACTAATGGGTAGCCTCTGGAATTCATAGTGGCATGCTTGAGGTCTTGTTTCCACATTATTGTGGAATGGATATGTGGAACTCGTGCAAGGATTATATAAAGTGGTATCAAAGCATATTTTCATTTTTTTCGTACTAATTTAATGAAACATGAGACTAGGGAATTCAAATATTTTAATAGTCATGTTCTTAGTAGTAGCTATCCCATTCACAGGGGAATCACAATTTACCTCATATGGTTAAATATTGTTATACTTATGATGTTACTATTTAATAGATTTCACCACATGATGACCCAAATTCACTGTGATATTATGATTTTTTATTTGATTAAAAATGTTTTTTATACATTTTTTTTATGAAATGAAATCATTTTTAGAACATGAAACATAATAGGCACCTTTTGATTAAAATGTTTTTCATAATTCCAATCTATCTATATTATCTTGCGTGAATTGCCTATTATGAATGTGAATATTTTTTTGATTTGTTATTTATTCTAGGAAGTGTCTAGTTTGATACATATTGAAATGTTCCAACGTATATTGAATGACTGGGAAAAACAAAATTGGCACTTAATGTGTCTTCCTTATCCGCACATGTTTCTTATATCAGTTAATTGAGATGCCTTAAGTATCCAATTGTGGAATGTTATTAAACGAAGCATTGGTATCATGGGATGGAATGTGTTATTGGTGGATTAAATTGATTCCATATTCAGATTATAAGGTGTATGGACCCTAGTAAATTATAAATTACAATACAAATAATTCAAACCTCTGAAAAGGGGTTTGGATACTAAAATTAATGAAAATAAATACATCATATAATTTGAAATTGTCACCTTATATGAGAAAAGTGAGACCTTGATCAAGATCCTACCTTGGGAATGGAATATAAGAAGTGTCTCTTATAACCCTTCTGTAACAATATACTACCATGTATACTTAGTTATATGATCAATTTATTGAATAAACCATTCTTTAAAGAGGCGATAAACTATCCAAATCTTATTTAATAATTTATCTTCCCTCCCCATCCATTGTAAATCATATATGAGGAGTGTTCATGGAGAATGTAGTGTTTTGGGACCATGGTGACCATACGATGCACCCCAAAAGAATTCCAATGAGATTAATTTAGAGGTGGAGGGCCCTAAGCCATGAATTATACCCTTATATTTAAACTGGATGTAAATCTCACTAATCATTCACTGGTAGACAATTCTCCATTCACTGTCAATTTTCTCCAATTCATGTAGTCTTTTTAGAGGGATCCCCATCCTACCCCCACAAAGGCGTACCTGACTTGGTGATTTTAGAAATATCATCCTCTTTCATTCACAATAGAAGGAAAACATCAGGACAATATATATTTTTTAGAATCCAAGGTATCAATCATTGACCATCGTAATACACCTCTGGAGAGGCGGTTCAAGATCACTACCAAAATGTTACATGATTATAACAAATTATGGTGGGATGTCATATCATAGGTTAAGTGTCATCATGGTATGGTCTGTGTAGACATCAAAACATCCCTCTACAATCAATTCATCCAAAAAAACAAAAAGGGTGGATCATTCCAGTTATTTCATAAATCATCACATTGGCTCTATGTTATTGATTGAGTATTTTGATAGCTTCACCATATTCCAGTGTCTTCCATTTGACTACAATTATAAAAATAGAATTCTCTTATGAAATTGATGTAAAAAATATCAAGGAAGCAGTCGATGTGTGTCCAGATGGCTCTATTCTGGGTCATGGGTATGTTCATCTAGAAACATGAATCTCTATTTTTAGGGTCTATATTGTTGTCGATCCAACAAAGTGAAATGTAATAATATCCCCATAGTGACTCTCTAGTGTGGTATAATGGCCTAGAAGAAGACTAGATGAACTAGGAACCCGATCAAGATACAATATTATGGAAGGATTATTCACCGTTAGTGATTTTAGAAATATATTCCTCTACAATCCATTGAGTTAGGATCCATAATGACACCCATATTTAGTACATTATATATGAAACCATATCTGTCTGGAATTTCTCTCTCTATTGGTATATCAAGATGAGGTGGTAGTGCATGTGGTTGAGATATTTTGGCCCCAGAGCTTCATCATCAACAGAGTGGATTTTCTCAGACTTATCACATAGTATCGTAGGGAAGTGGTTTATCCCATATTTAAGTTGTTCATCTGATGCCCTTGCAGCAGATTCCATGTACATATATGATTAGATTTACAATTTTGACAGATTATACTCTTTTATCAACCTTGTTTGATGTAGGTGCAACACATTCCTTTATATCTCCTATGGATGTGGAAAGTCAAATTTTTGAAAATGAGTACATATAGAGAATCATGTCTCTAAAAACACTTCTAGGGGTCTGTTCCCTCTTGAATTGGGGATGACCTCACTGATTGAAGGTTCAAACATTCCAATCGGTTTCTAACGGGTTTGTTCGTAGAACCGGAAACATCAAATGATTCCATATCCATTTGTACCTACTTTCCAAAGGTAGGTGCTCATTAGTTGTGTACAAATGAGGCTTTGGAATTTTCATTGGTTGAGAGTACGGGAGGTCGGACTCATCACACCTTTTTTGGGGGAATTATTGTCTACTCTGGGACTCTCTTTATATATTTAAGTTATGTTCGTGAATCCTTATTACATTACCAAGTATAAAATGTGATATTCTTTAAATCTGAAAATAAATGATTGATATAAATGAAATTTAGAGATTATTTTATATGTATTCGAGGTTCTTCATCGATAGATAATCATCTGTATTTGTTAGAGATTCTTAGTTGATGGTATCCTTAAATACATAAATGTATTTTGATCATTATGATGACCATACTGGTTTTAAAGCCACTCAGTGGGTCGCTATAAGTTTATTGTCACTCAGGAGGACATGGATTATTTCAGATTTGGGATCGTACCCGCTGATGGGATACCTACGAATATTTTGTTTTGAAAAAGAAATCAGAACCCACGTAGTTCGAGTATGGGAGTATGATGTTTATGCTTGATTGATGGCTCAAAGAAAGATTTCATGATTACTTTTACACTCTAAGCTCATGTGAGTCATGCTCGGTGTGAGAAACAAGAGGTATTTGGTGAAACCAGAAAATTGAGTCATGCAATGATGTGGGGATTATGTATGTATGACTACCCAAATAGATGAGGATTAAGATTTACTTCAGGGAAGAAATCCATGAACATGGTCCATAAAGGTATATGTGCATCATAGAGATTTGGATACTCTAATCTTGGGGCTTTACTCCTAAGGAAGATACACAAGTTATGAGGGGACTTATGATTGGGTTTTACTCATGAGAAGGATTCCCAGATCAAAAATGAATTATGACTAGTTAAGAGAAATTAAGACTGGGGAATATTCCTAAATAGGAGGCCCTGGTTAAAGGGATTTGAAAATTAAGGGACTTGGGGATTACTCCTAAAGAGGATACCCATATTTGAGACTGTGGATTATTCCTGAAAAGAAAACCCAGGTTAAAGGAATTATGGTTTAGGGAATACTCCTGAGGAGGATGCCCAAATTTGGGGAATTATGAATGGGGCTTATTCCTGAAAAGGAGGCCCAATTTTGGGGACATGGGGCTTACTCTTGAAAAAGAGTCCCAAATTAAAGAGGACTTGGGGCATATTCCTAAGGAGGATGCCCAAATTAATGAGGATTTGGACTGGGATTTCTCCTGAAAAGGAGGCCCATGTTAAGGATTCTCTCATCTTAAAGGATGAGGTTGAATGAATAAACTCTCTAACTTTAGTGACATAAAGATGTGAAAATCACTATGTTTTGAGAGATATTCCATGAAACTCCTTTCAGATAAGGAAATCAATCAAGAAAACATCCCATAAATGTCTTTGAAGAGTGTCCAAAAGACAGAATCTTGAATAGAAGAGGTGGAATGTCATAAGAGGGGTTAAATGGGTAGGAAGGGCACCCAAAAAATATAAGGGCGCGCAAGTCCTCGATGGCACGCAGGTACTGCGTGGGCGTGCAAGTATTGGTCGCGTAGGTATACCTACGCGACACATAAGTACTTGCGTGATTCTTGACCAGTAGAGTAATACTTGGGCGGTTCTTGACCAAAGCCTTTAGAATCATCCTGAGTTACTTCCAGAAGAGTGGCACACAAATTTCAATGAATAGGTAAGGAGGCGTGCAAGTGTGTTCATTTCCCTTAAAGGAAAAACAATTAGGCATGCAAGTGTTAGTGATTTCTAACACATAAACCTTGTTCCTCTTGTTTATACCTTCCATTCTAGGTAAATAATTACCTTAGAAGTGTTTGGAAGACATGAAGAAGAGACTTGGGTGTTCAGAGCTCTATATCTGAATTCTGGAAAAATTCCTCCTCGAAATAGGGGGGCCCACCGGAAGTATTTATAGGCTGGAGAGGACCCCGAGGAGTTTTCAAAGAGGGCGCACAAGTCAATTGCATTACCATTAGGCGGCGTGCAAGTATACTTGCGTGATTGTGAGGTAAATTGCGTGGTGCATGTGCATTTGAAGACATGTTCATGCCTTTTCGATTTTTTATGTTTTCTTCAAAGGATGAATCAATTTGTGCTAATTCATTTCCCTTTCCATTCCTTTAAACAATGTGACGAAAAGGAGAATCAAAAAAAGTCCCCCCTCAGAGTTCGATCCAAAAGAATAAGGATGTGACTCTGAGTAAAAGAAGAAAACCAAAGGTAAAGAGGCACAAAGGTGTTCACCGCGCAACTATCATCGCACAGGTGCGAGTCGCGCAGGGCTGGAGCGCGCTGGATGGAAAGAGGCACTTGAATATGTAGAAGATATTTCCAAACAAGATTATCAAAGAACTGGAGGAATATCACTCCTACGAAGGTCTAACCCAATTGTAGGGCAGGAGAATATAAACCATAGACTTGAATACTTTTAGATCATGAGAAAGGATATGGGACAAGTATGTTAAGGATGGCTATTTATGCAGATCTCTACATATTGTCATTAAGACAAATAAGGAAAAAAGAGGCTTTCTTTCCAAGAATGAAGTTACCAGTATTTAACAAACCCGTTAGGGGGTTGAATTATGTAGGGTCACCTAAGGGCATTGACTGCATGGTCAAATAATAGCATCTTTTGGCTGACAGGTCTGTTATGTAGACTGTTTATGCAGGGCTGCCTAAGGGCACGTTCTGCATGGTCAGGCAAAAGAACTCTCAGAATTTCAGGCCTTTTGTGATTAGAAGTTAAGAAAAAGGGTTTTTATGATCTTAAAATATTTAAGGTTAGGATTATGACACATAAAGATGGGTAATTTCCAATGTATGCAGAGATACACAGGTCAATGCTAACCATAATCTTGTTGTGGATGGGTCCTGAATTGAAATGTTAGACTACAATACGTATCCCATAAGGATGGGAATCAAGCCATATGTAGTTCTTAAACTATAGTTTAACATCATGCAGGACAAAAGGATTGGAAATCTTAGTTTAGGGTCATAGAGCTTGGACCATTATAAGAAATACACCGTGTGTGTTTTCATGGGTACTTTTCAGCTAGGGTACTGAAAGTGGAATTTTGGGGTTAATCCCAAAAGACTTGGGGCTGGATTCGAGGGACACTCGAACGTTCCTGCATATCCCATAAGGATGGTAATCAAGCCCACATAGTTCTATAACTACCCTCTATACAAATTTGGTTTGTACTTGTGAAGGGTGAAAGGGGAGTTTAGTGCAATGATGATTTAACCCAAGATAAAAGGTTTGGGCATTTCCATGTATGCATGTAGTCTTTGGAATAAAACATGATTGATAAATCAATGTAAATAATGGTTCCCTCTCAGGTGAGGGTATCAAAGAATATTGTAGTTTATTGTCGTATAGGACAAAAAGTGTTGTACAGTTTAACGTCATATAGCAAGGAAGAAAGTGTACCAATTTAAATATATTGATTCTGGGGACGGTTTCACGAATCAAAAACGTATGAGATGGAGGTGAACCAATGTGAAGAGATTGGTTTTGGGATTTAACCTCAATAGGTTTCCTACATACCCTGCCTAGAAGGCAAGGATCAAAGTCTACATAGTTCAATTAAAGAATTAATTAATGATCATGTTTTTCTTGGGTACAACGACCTAAAAAATTTATGTTGGTACTTACATGTGGTTAGCATCCCAAAGAGGGTGTTATGGTTGAAATTTTCCCTAAGATCACGTGAGTCATGCTCGGTGTGAGAAACAATAGGTAACAGAAACCTTAACGATGCCTAGTTTAATGTCATGTAGGACATAAAAGGGACTATGTAGTTTAAAGTCTTGCAGTTAGGACTATTGGTGATGCAAAGTTTAATGTCATGTAGCAGGGACAAAGTACAGTTTAATGTCATGTAAGTCATATTAAAGGACTTTTGTACAGTTTAGCATCATCTAGTTTGGACGATAGGGATAATATAGTTTAACGTCATGTTGTGCGAAAGGCGGACTGTGCAGTTTAATATCATGATGTGAGGACAAAAGAGTACACCATTTAACGTCATGTGGGACGTATTAGAGACCTTTTCACAGTTTAACATCTTGTTGGATGAAAAAGGGATTATACAGTTTAGCGTCATGTTGGCTGTAAGTGCCAATAGTTTAAGGTCGTATTCATGGCCTATTGGTTATGAAGTTTAATGTCTTGTTGGACTTAAGGGACTTCTATACAGTTTAGCGTCATCTAGCTAGGATGTTACAGTTTAACATCATGTTGGATGAAATAAATGCAAATAGTTTAAGGTCGTATGCATGGACCGTTGTTGTATAGTTTAACGTCATATAGCAAGGATGATTAAGGGGACACAGTTTAACGTCATGTTGGATGATGGTGAATATATTTTGTGTTTATACAAAATACTTCTTCAGAAATCTGGCATTGGTTGGAGTATTCATGAGTTCTCCATCCATCGAGATTAATGAATAAGCTCCATTGGAGTAGAACCTATGTATTGAATAAGGTCATTCCCATTTTGGCTCAAGCTTGGGAGGTATCATTCCTGGTATTATTGGTGTTCTGAGAACTAATACCAATTCTCCCTGAACGAATGAACGAAGAGAAACTTTTTTGTTGAAATCTCATGCTATTCGATTCTAATAGACTTCCAAGTGGTGCAAGGTTCACAATCTTTTCTCATCTAACACTTCCAATTCATTCAATAGCTTTTGAGATTGCTCATCTATAGATTACTAATCACAAATGGATACTCTGAGCGAGGGTTGTTGAACTACAATTGGAAAGACTACTTCCATTCCATATACTAATGAATATTGAGTTGACCGCATTGTAGTGCGGGTGGTGGTCCGATAAGCCCATAAAGCATGAAAGATTTTATCAGGCCATGATTTCTTATATTTATCCACCATCTTTTGTAGTATATTTGAAAGAGTCTTATTGAATGCTTCTATCTATCCATTGGCCGCTGCACGATACCGAGATGAATGATTGGATTTGATGTTGTATTCTTGATACAACTTCTTCACCTCAGATGAACAGAAGTTGGTGCCATTTTCCGTCAATATTGTACGAGAAACACCAAATCTGGTAATAATGTTAGACTTGATGAAGCTAACAATTAATTTATAACTGACTTCCTTGAGATGTATTGCCTCTTCCCATTTGGAAAAGAAATCAGTAGCAGTAAGAATATTCTTGAACAGCTTGGTCATAGCTAAAGGGTAAGGTCCCACCACATTCATTCCCCATGTGGCAAATGACCATGAGTATTTAGCTGGATGAAAAAACTCAGGAGGTTGATGAATGAATTTAGCATGTACATGGAATTAATTACACTTCTTTTTGAAATCAACACAGTCTTATATCATTGAAGGACAAAAGTATCCAAGCCTTCGAATCTAATCGGACAGTCTATGTCCAGACTAGTGGGCACCGCAGACTCCTGCATGCACTTCTTTCATGACAGATATTGTCTCTTCACCATCAATGCATCTGAAGAGAACTCAATCAAAACCACATTTGTATAGAATTTTCACTTTGTGATTTGGGCAATCATAAAGAGTAAATTTGGCCACACATCACCGGATTTGTTCTTTACCGACTCCATCAGGTGGAAGTGTTCCATTTTGAAGGTATTACATGATAGGTGTCATCCATCCCATAGTATGACCATACAGTTTAGGAATGAGACTAATTTCATTAATCTCCACTATTCTGATTCGAACATAAGGTGAAATCGCACGATGGTGGGAAATACTGATGGTTATCTCATCCCGATCTGGATCTGCCAGAGTTGTGGCTATATTAGTTTGTGCATCAGCTTGAGCATTTTGTGATCTTGGGAGATAAGAAAATTTCGGTTCCAAATGGAATTCCACCATTAACTCTCTGACGTAATCATACAAAGGGGTTAGTTCTTCTTTTCTGATGGAATAATCACCATTGACTTGTCTGATTACCAGGTCTGAATCACCTTTCACCTTTAATCTATTCACTTATGCATGAAACGACAATTTGAAGCCTGTGATGAGAGCTTGGTACTCTGTTTCATTACTGGTACCACCTTCCCACAATAAGAAGGAATAAAGTAACACTGCCTTTTCTGGAGAAATGAGCACAATTCCTAATCCAACTTTGTTGAATTTAGGATTTTCCATTTTCACCCATTTTGACATCTGGAAGAACCATCAAAATGCATTTCCCATGCCTGAGGACTTTCTTGAACAGAGATGACATCCTCATCAGGAAGTTAAATATCTGAAAATTTATCTTCCACTGAAGGGTGTTCAGCCAGGAAATCAGCCAGAGCTTGGCCCTTTATTGCCTTTTAAGACACATACTGAATGTCAAATTGCTGCAAAATAACTTCCCATCTTGCCAGACGTCCTGTATGCATTGGACGACTAAGGATGAATTTGAGCGGGTTATTGCGAGATACCAATTGGACCTCATGATGTTGCAGGTATTGTCTCTCAACTTCTGAACTGCAAAGATTAATGTCAGGCAGCACTTCTTAATATTTGAATATTGTGTTTCTACTTCATGCATAGTCCGACTGAGATAGTAGAGGCTGTTTTCATTCCCTACATCATTCTTCTGAGCAAGACAAGAACCCAATGATCACTCTAGAGCTGTCACATAAAAGATAAGGGGTCTTCCATCAAAAGGTGTCATAAGTAATTGTGGACTCAAGAGGTATTTCTTGAGAATATCTAATTCTTCTTGACATTCTTTAGTCCACTGGTAAGTGACTCCCTTCTTCATCAATTTGGTGAAGGGTAAACTTTTTCCAGCCAAATTGGTGATGAAACGCCGAATATAGGATATGTTTCCTTAAATTACTCTCAATTATTTCAAATTTTAAGGAGGTGACATACCAAGGATTGACTTGGACTTCTCAGGATTGACTTAGATACCACAATGGCGTACAACAAAGTTGAGAAATTTCCCCGAGGTTACCCCAAAAGCACATTTTAAGGGGTTCATCTTCAAATTATGTTGCCGAAGTTTGCAGAATATGACTTCCAAATCAGCCATGTGATTATAACGATGTTTGGATTTAACCAAAAAATCATCCACATAACATTTGAAAAACTTCCCAGAAAGGGTTTGAAGATACGATGCATGACACGCTGATATGTTGCACCTGCATTCTTTAAGCCAAAGGGAATTACCCAATAGAAAAACACACCCTGAGGGGCTCTGAATGCGGTATATTCCTCATCATCTGGAGCCATTCGGATTTTATTATATCCAGAATATCCATCCATGAAGGAAGGTGCTTCATAGCCAGCTATTGCATCAATCGGGTGTTCTGTAATCGGAACTAGAAAATCATCTTTAGGATAATTCCGATTAAGATCTCTGAAATCGATGCAAACTCTAATTTTTCTGTTCTTCTTCTTCATGGGGACAATATTAGCCAACCACATGGGATATTGAACTTCTCTAAAGAAGTTAGCTTTGATAAACTTATCCAATTCAGCCTCAATTTTGGAAGCATAGGTTGGGTGTGTTCTTTTAGCATCTAGTTTGAATCCTTGATGTTCTTCTGGAAAACCCAAACAATGAGTTGCAACATCCGGATCAAGCCCTGGAATCTCTGTATAGTTACAAGCAAACATGTCTCTATTTTTCTTTAAAAAGGAAATATACATCACATGCTCTTCAAGAGTCATAGTCGCGCTAATTAAAGTGGGGCGTTGATCTTCTTTTGTACCAATATTGATTTATCTGAGTTCATCCACAGTAGTAGAGATACCCTTTTCAAATGCTGGAGGAGCATCTCTAAGATCTTTCTATTCTTCTTCATCATGTGTTACTTCTTCTGCTTCTACTTTCATAGTAGATGATGAAGTAGAATTTCCATCATTAAGAGAGATGATAAAATTTGAACATCTTGAAGAAGAGGCTTCCATTTCCGACCTGATTGATGATGAAGGGTCTTACAGTTTAGGAATGAGACTAATTTCATTAATCTCCACTATTCTGATTCGAACATAAGGTGAAATCGCACGATGGTGGGAAATACTGATGGTTATCTCGTCCCGATCTGGATCTGCCAGAGTTGTGGCTATATTAGTTAGTGCATCAGCTTGAGCATTTTGTGATCTTGGGAGATAAGAAAATTTCGGTTCCAAATGGAATTCCACCATTAACTCTCTGACGTAATCATACAAAGGGGTTAGTTCTTCTTTTCTGATGGAATAATCACCATTCACTTGTCTGATTACCAGGTCTGAATCACCTTTCACCTTTAATCTATTCACTTATGCATGAAACGACAATTTGAAGCCTGTGATGAGAGCTTGGTACTCTGTTTCATTACTGGTACCACCTTCCCACAATAAGAAGGAATAAAGTAACACTGCCTTTTCTGGAGAAATGAGCACAATTCCTAATCCAACTTTGTTGAATTTAGGATTTTCCATTTTCACCCATTTTGACATCTGGAAGAACCATCAAAATGCATTTCCCATGCCTGAGGACTTTCTTGAACAGAGATGACATCCTCATCAGGAAGTTAAATATCTGAAAATTTATCTTCCACTGAAGGGTGTTCAGCCAGGAAATCAGCCAGAGCTTGGCCCTTTATTGCCTTTTAAGACACATACTGAATGTCAAATTGCTGCAAAATAACTTCCCATCTTGCCAGACGTCCTGTATGCATTGGACGACTAAGGATGAATTTGAGCGGGTTATTGCGAGATACCAATTGGACCTCATGATGTTGCAGGTATTGTCTCTCAACTTCTGAACTGCAAAGATTAATGTCAGGCAGCACTTCTTAATATTTGAATATTGTGTTTCTACTTCATGCATAGTCCGACTGAGATAGTAGAGGCTGTTTTCATTCCCTACATCATTCTTCTGAGCAAGACAAGAACCCAATGATCACTCTAGAGCTGTCACATAAAAGATAAGGGGTCTTCCATCAAAAGGTGTCATAAGTAATTGTGGACTCAAGAGGTATTTCTTGAGAATATCTAATTCTTCTTGACATTCTTTAGTCCACTGGTAAGTGACTCCCTTCTTCATCAATTTGGTGAAGGGTAAACTTTTTCCAGCCAAATTGGTGATGAAACGCCGAATATAGGATATGTTTCCTTAAATTACTCTCAATTATTTCAAATTTTAAGGAGGTGACATACCAAGGATTGACTTGGACTTCTCAGGATTGACTTAGATACCACAATGGCGTACAACAAAGTTGAGAAATTTCCCCGAGGTTACCCCAAAAGCACATTTTAAGGGGTTCATCTTCAAATTATGTTGCCGAAGTTTGCAGAATATGACTTCCAAATCAGCCATGTGATTATAACGATGTTTGGATTTAACCAAAAAATCATCCACATAACATTTGAAAAACTTCCCAAAAAGGGTTTGAAGATACGATGCATGACACGCTGATATGTTGCACCTGCATTCTTTAAGCCAAAGGGAATTACCCAATAGAAAAACACACCCTGAGGGGCTCTGAATGCGGTATATTCCTCATCATCTGGAGCCATTCGGATTTTATTATATCCAGAATATCCATCCATGAAGGAAGGTGCTTCATAGCCAGCTATTGCATCAATCGGGTGTTCTGTAATCGGAACTAGAAAATCATCTTTAGGATAATTCCGATTAAGATATCTGAAATCGATGCAAACTCTAATTTTTCTGTTCTTCTTCTTCATGGGGACAATATTAGCCAACCACATGGGATATTGAACTTCTCTAAAGAAGTTAGCTTTGATAAACTTATCCAATTCAGCCTCAATTTTGGAAGCATAGGTTGGGTGTGTTCTTTTAGCATCTAGTTTGAATCCTTGATGTTCTTCTGGAAAACCCAAACAATGAGTTGCAACATCCGGATCAAGCCCTGGAATCTCTGTATAGTTACAAGCAAACATGTCTCTATTTTTCTTTAAAAAGGAAATATACATCACATGCTCTTCAAGAGTCATAGTCGCGCTAATTAAAGTGGGGCGTTGATCTTCTTTTGTACCAATATTGATTTATCTGAGTTCATCCACAGTAGTAGAGATACCCTTTTCAAATGCTGGAGGAGCATCTCTAAGATCTTTCTATTCTTCTTCATCATGTGTTACTTCTTCTGCTTCTACTTTCATAGTAGATGATGAAGTAGAATTTCCATCATTAAGAGAGATGATAAAATTTGAACATCTTGAAGAAGAGGCTTCCATTTCCGACCTGATTGATGATGAAGGGTCTTACTTGGGTAATAAAGAGGAGATGATGGATTTAGATTTGACAAAATTGTTCACCTCTGATATTTCAATCACTTCTTCTGGCCTAGATGGAGAAGTATAGACTTGCTGGATTTCATCAGATGAAATGAAGACATCTCTATTTCAGCTTTCATTATTACCTGGTAGATCACCAATTTCTCCCATCTTGTCTGGCTCAACTTCCATAATTAAAATTTTGGATATTTCCATAAGATTTTTTTGTTTTGGGTCTATCCTGTCAATTTGACTGATATGCAAAACATAATCTATACTCACATGTGCAAACGGATTTACTGGAATCTTCTCTAAACCATACGGAGCATTAACTTTGGTAATCTCCTTTGCTGTGGATTTCTCCCTTCCCTTCATGTGATAGAATTACGCCTCAATGTATTGAGATTCAAATGTATTGAACAGTTCCTTGTCACCATACAATGTCCCAAATTGACCATCGAAACAATATTTCAGATATTGATGCTATGATGAAGGGATAGTCGCATGTTGATGTAGCCAGGGTCTTCCAAGTAAGATGTTGAAGGTTGAGTCTTGATCAACAACCATGAAATATGAATTGGATACAAGATATCCAAACTGAGTTCTTAGTGTAACTTCACCCAGTGGTTCTTGTTCATTTTTATCATATCCTCGTAACATCATAGTTGAAGGAGATAAATCAGATTCTGTAAGGCCCAATCGACGAAGTGTCGAATGGTCATGAGGTTGACTCCTGAACCATTGTCAATAAAAGCTCCTTGGATGTCTACACCATTGACCTTTCCAGATAAAAAAAATGTTCTAATATGACCATGCATGACATCATTTTCATCTACATTAGTAAGAGATATTACTACATAGCATTCTACGGGATTATTCTCTATATGATAGACTTCTGCTGCAGCAATTTCAGTTTCAAACTCTTTTGGATTTGAAAAAGACTTGATGTGTGCCTCCCGAAGATCCTTTGATTGATTCAAAGCATCCAAAATTGATAACTTGGCAGGTACTTGGTCCAGGTGTTTCAACACATCATACTTTTGATCCTGAGGTCTGTATTTCCCAACATAAACATTTTGTTTAGCATGTTCCTTGGAAGTTGATTCCTTTGAATTTGATGCATCTTGTATCGGGATAGGAGTTGCAAATATTCCTAGTTTTGGAATATTAGACTGATTTGATCCATTTACATATTGAGAGGATGAATGTGGATCCCCCAACCGATCCTCCAGAATAATTGTGCCATGACTGAATTTTCTATTAGTGGAAGAACATGCTTGTTCTTGCTGAGCTCGCTGAAGGGATCTACCACAATTTTCTGCTGCATACACAGTTCTAGCAGGGGTAGAATTGGAATAATGGCTTCTGGGATATCCATGTCTTCCCTTGTATCCCAGACCCATGGAACTTCCTCTAATTCCTCTATTTGATAGAGGGAATTCAGGCTCATTGAAATTGAAACTGTGATTGGCATAAGGATCTGTTAAGTGAATCATATTAACAGAACCAAATATTAACTCTTCATCTGATGAAGAATCTTCCTGACTAGCCAATTTAGGTTGTACCGTTTGGTGGGTCGATGCCCGTGAATTTAAAGTAGATGTCATGAAGTCTACCAGAGTCAAAGACAACTGATGCTTTGACACATACTCATCTTTTTCTGATTCTTTTTCTTTCTTTGAATCATGATTTTTCTTGGAGGATTTTCCCTCTGATGAAGAGGGTTTTTCTATGGAAGTCCTTGAAGAAGGCACAATTGGTTTCTTAAATAGCATTTGCAAAATGGTATGAGTTCGGTTGATCATTTTTTCGACCATCCAATCATCATATTTCTGTGAATTTTTTCTTTTGAATTCTTTCCATTCACCTTATTCCTCTAGAACTGTAGCAGTAACACATGCTACCTCAGATGAAGAACAATTTAGTTTGACTTGTCCTGAGTCGACCATCTTTTACAGGATTTCTTTGATGAACAAACACTCCTAGATGGGATTCCCAAACATTTGATGAAATGGGATACAGTTGGGATGGTCTTCATCTCCTTCCTTATTTGGCCTCTTGGGCATTGGAAGTTGAACCAAATTATTTTCCAGAGCTGAAATGAAATAACCATGAACTTGTTCATTTTGGAAAGAGTAAACTTTGTTTTTCAAATCCTCAAATTGTTTTTGTATTTTATCATTTTGATTATGTTGATGAAACAGCCTCTGTTGTTCGTGCTCAAGAGGTGGATCCCTTCGAGAAGATGAAGGTTTTGAAGAAGAAGCAGGTACAGGTGCTTGTTTAAGCATAACTGTAGCAGTTTGTACTTTACCCATTCTCCTTCTAGGAGCTGATGGAATTACACAAGATTTAGCCTTAGTGTGTATAAGAGAATATTCAATCTATTGAGAAATTGAATTATGGTCTCGAAACCCTCCTGTGTATTTCACAGGGATCAATGGTGTGCACAACTCATCACTCAAATTTCCCACACAGATTGGCAATAATTCTTCTTGAGGGAGTGCTAATCTTAGAGAATATGTTAATCCCTTCCAGTGAGCAATTAAATATGAGGCCCTTTAATTCTACCTTTGCATACAGTTTGTATGATTAAAAATTGTTGTCTTTGGCAACGTTGAGCTAAATTAGTGAAATAATTTTTGACAGAGATCTTCCCATCCGGTAATTGACCGGGATTTCAAGCTTGTATACCAAACAAAAGCTGGTCCTTGCAAGGTTCGCACGAAGCATCTGAGTTTTACTGCTTCTTTTTGTTCTAGAGATCCCATCATAGGATCGCAAAAAGACACATAATTCGTCAAATGTTTTTCAGGATCACATGATCCATTGAAAATAGGGAATACAGGGTTTTGAAAACATTATGGGGAGAGATTGAATCTACCCATTCAGGGTAAGCTCTATTTTCTGGTTGAACCTATGTGTGCTTCCCTTCCATAGTATCTAACTGAGCTGTTAATGACTCAATTGTAGTTATTAACTTTTGAGAAATGTTCAGTTGAACTTGGACTTGGGTAGGTGTAATGACTGGAGCCTGGAAAGGTATGGTGGCTGGTGCTGCAACTAATGGGAGCACCGCCAATTGTTGTTGCACTTGACCTGTAGGATTAGACCTATGAGGGTGTACTAATAGAGGAGGATATTCTTGATCTATCTCAGTAGCTACAACAAACTCCCTTGGCTGACTGACTCTAACACGCTAACGAGGAAGACTACCTTGAAGTAATTATGCGTTCAACCTCGTCAATTCCTTCATTTCATCCTCTTGTTGTGCAAACCATTTCACTAGTGAGAGAGATTGGCCTTCTCCAGAGGAAGTATATGTAACCTGATTCTATCCATTCCCCTTATTTTCTCTCTTTCAGATAGGGGGAAGTGGATTACCAGAAATATTACCTAGTTCCTGAGTAATCCTTTGATTTCGTGTACACACACCTTCTTCATTTGTGTTTGTGCATAGAACTTATTGAGCAGGAACCTTTTAATCTGATCCCTCTCAGTGAGTTTCATCTGATGGATTAGAAACAATGGCATTGATGACATTAATTGATGCATACCGCATCACATCTTTTCTATCATCAATTCTGCGATATTGTCTTCTTCTATGTCTCTGATGAGACATTGCCTTTCGTTGATTCGATCCCTCAGGAACTTCTTGGCGAACTGTAATTTAGAGAGAGTCTCATGATAATTTGGCTCTTCATTTTTCTTGGGGCTTCTTCCCTAATAAAGAGAAGACCAACTTTCTTTGATGGAGGGATTGAGGATTTGAAAAAGTTCCCAGTTCGGTGGACTGGGGATGTTCCTGTTGTTCCCTCTCAACTCCTCGAATCCTATTTTTTGATTCTGAGGGTTGTTTTAAAAGAGTCCCCAGTCTGGCAAGATGGGGTGGATCTTGAAATGTTATGTCTGAGACTTTCTTAAAATATCTCCTGATCTTGCTGACCTTGGTCTGGAAATTAGTATGATGCATCAATCGACATCCACATTTATCACCCGGTTCAGAAGACCATTGGATGATTTCTGACACTTCTATCACTTGATGATGTGCTTGCTCCATATGAAAGGCATGTTCAATATTCTTTTTTGCTTGATGCAGTAGTAATTCCTCAAATTTTTCTCTATATTATTGATTTTGAGAAGAACTAGTTGAAGCATGTTCTTGGGAAAGCTTTTGATTACAAATAAAACTCACTAACTGTTTCCAGTCATGGATGATAACATTGCATGAAACCATTTTCGGCGGGCTATGGCGACTGGATAGCACAGTGAATTATAGTGCTCCATGAACAACCCATCCTCTAACATGAATACCAGATGGGCATTGGTAATTAACTGGTGCAACCTTCTTAGTGCAGCAAGGCATGAATGCTGAAAGGCTCTTTGCTGCTTTTCAGCCTTCGGATATCGAGAGACTGATAGAGATGCCAAATCAATTTATCGTTGTAACCCTTCTATTATCCTAACATAATTTTCATATTCATCATATGATAATACTTTCTTTTTTAACTGACAAATTGTTTTCCATATGTTGAGACGAATGTCATGAATTCCATCGTCCGTCAACATCTATTGAATGTCATACTGAGAGTCAGCCAGAGGCCAAAACATGACTGGCACTTCACCTTTTTCCAGTTGTTTTATCATGTTCAGCATTTCCCCTTTTTTATTCAATGAAAATTCTTTAACTTGATTAGGCAAGAGCTAGTGCTTCCTTGTTACTTCATTGGATTCAACAAGATTGGAAGAGAAAACACTGACCAAACTAGAAGATGTGTGACCTAGGGGTGGTGTGGAGAACGACCTACACCCTGGGCTATCTTCTAGTTGAGAAAGGATTTCACATTCTAGCGATGAAGCATCAGACATGACTAGTTTCTCATTTGTAAATGCCTTAAGATAAGAGGGCTTTCCTGGCACTACATTGTCCACTAGAGTATTTTCTGGGCAATGTGCATCACAACTGTGGGGAGGACTTTCGCAGTGAATTTCATCATCATGGGGAGGACCACCATGGTGGGTTACATCAAAATATGATATCTCTTTCTCCTAGGTCTTCTGACTACACAGAGGGTTCATGTGGCTCTCATCTGAAGATGAAACTTCAAGATCAACCGAATTGTCATGAAGCAAGCCTCCATGAGGAAGTTTATGTTGAAGACCTTCGGATTTAATGTTACCACTATTGTGGAATGAGGGAGTAGAATCTTGGATTCCAACAGATTACTATCCGAGGGCTTCAAGAACTCCATCATCAAGCAAGGCCTTGTTATAGATTGGCTCTTGATCACTTGACTGTGCTGGGCAGGTCTTCATCTTAGACACCTTCTTACTCACCTTGGAAACTGCTTTTTGATGAAAGTGGCTGCTTTGAGCATGTGTATGTTCCTGATCAAGAGAGATGGCCAGGTTAGGTTGATGATCTCCACTCAAATCAGGTGTATGTGCCTGACTTGGTTGTTCGTATGTTATGGGGGAGTATGCCCCACAACCCTCTTGGACTAGAACATATGTGTGTGTCTGTTTCGGAGGGAAATGTTAATGTGTCACTCCAATGGTAGGGATAGATTTATGTGTCTTTCCCTAAGATGCTGCTGAAGCTGTTATAATATTCTGGTAGGCATCCAGAATATGAGCAGGGATTTGCTTCTTCTCTTTCAACATTGACAGAATGTGCTTGGTGACTTCTGATGCCAGAACGGGGATATACATCCATTTCATGCTTGGAGGAGGTGTGTGTGCCTGCTCATGTCCTCCTTTTCCTATCAGTGAATCCTGACAGTACTCAAGTGTGGGGGTAGAGAGTTGAGTCTGGCTCCTATTTTCACCAGAGCTTTCCGACTGACATCTCCGAGTGCTACTAAGCGAGAGTGTTGGTAGGATTGATCAATACTAGCAGGTGTATGTGTCTGCTGATTTCATTTCGCCAAACGTGGTTGGCGAGATTCATCATATGTAGTCAGACAAACCTGCTGACTAGATGATGACGTATAAATATGTGTATGTTCCTACCTATAGTACTCCGCTGGAATTGGCTGGTGGGATTAGCGTGATGCTGCCAGACGAGTCTGCTGGATAGCAGAATTAAAAGGGACGGGTGTATGTGCCCACTCATTTCTTGCCACCAAGTTAGGTTGGTGGATTTTTCCAGAGATGGCAGAGATTAGAACCTGCCCACTGTTGATTGGATTTTGCCTCTGGTGATTCGTCTTTCCTGCTCGGGTTCAAGGAACCTAAGTCGAATGCCTGGAGTCGATACCCTCATCATGTTGAGGGCGCACTGCCGCATGATTCTGGCGATGATTGTTGATAGGAGCCCTCAGTAAGGACTCATGCGTTCTTGAATTAAGGCCCTGAGGGACCTGATCATTCACCTCCTCAAAATATGGGAGTGAATGGTGATTGCATTTCGTGGATAACGACCCGAAACGGTTGGAGATGGTGGTTAGCACAACCTGCTTCTTGATCGCAGGTCGTCGTTGTCCGGACGACCAGGTTGAATTATATAATTGGAGGGATTTTCGAGCGGTCACCAGAGTCGGAATAGTACCATTTTGATGGTACTCCTTACAAGCACATTTGATACCCAGCATTTAAGACTATTAGTAGGTGATGTCATCCTCATAGTGGACGACGATCCAGCAGGAGTAACAGTTGTTACATTCGCAGCAATGGTTTTCACGGCAGATTTATTCAAAGATGTGAACTTATGAGAAGCCATTCTGGAAATGCAGAAGGTCCTGGAAAAGTGTGCCTATTTGATATAATAGACATAATCAAGATAAGTCCGGCCACTACATCTTTTGTATGAGAAAATATGTCATTGATTTCTTTGTTGGCCCTCTCATTGAGTTTTAAATAGGGGCCTAACAAATAAGTAAAACATCATTTTAACTTGGTTAAGGATTCACGTAGGGTTCACCATTTTTTGTTCCCTCTGGAATTGGGGATGACCTCATTGATTGAAGGTTTAAACATTCCAATCGATTTATAACGGGTTTGTTCGTAGAACCGAAAACATCCAATGATTCCAAATCCATTTGGACCTACTTTCCAAAGGTAGGTGCTCATTAGTTGTGGAATGATGAGGATTAGAAATTTTCATTGGTTGAGATGATGGGAGGTCGGACTCATCACACTATTTTGAGGGGAATTATTGTCTAATTCGGGCCTCTCTTTATAGATTTAAGTTATGTTCGTGAATCCTTATTAAATTACCTGGTATAAAATGTGCTTTCCTTTAAATCTGACAATCAATTATTGATATGAAGGAAATTTAGGGAATATATTATATGTATTAGAGGTTCTTCATCGATAGAGAATAATCTGTATTTGTTAGAGATTCTTAGTTGATGGTATCCTTAAATATATAAAAGTCTCTTGGTCATTATGATGACCATATTGGTTTTGAAGCCACTCAGCGGGTCACATGAAGTTTATTGTAATTCAAGAGGACATGGATTATTTCAGAGTGGGGATTGTACCCGTTGATGGGCTACCTATGTATCCTTTGTTTTGAAAAAGGAATCAGAACCCACGTAGTTCGAGTAAGGGAGTATGATGTTAATGCATGATTGATGGCTCAAAGAAAGATGTCATGATTACTTTTACACTCTAAGCTCACATGAGTCATGCTCGATGTGTGAAACAAGAGGTATTTGGGGAAACCAGACTATTGGGCCATGCATTGATGTGGGGATTATGAATATATGACTGCCCAAATAGACGAGGATTAGGATTTACATTAGGGAAGAAATCCATGAACAGGGTCCGTAAAGGTATATGTGCTTCATGGATATTTGGATACTCTAATCATGGGGCTTTACTCCAAAGGAAGATACCCAAGTTAGGAGGGGAATTATGATTGGGTTTTACTCCTGAGAAGGAATCCCAGATAAAAAAGGAATTATGACTGGTTAAGAGAAATTAAGACTGGGGCTTATTCCTATGAAGGAGGCCCAGGTTAAAGGGATTTGAAAAATAAGGGACTTGGGGCTTACTCATAAAGAGGATACCCATATTTGAGACTGGGGATTATTCCTAAAAAGGAAACCCAGGTTAGATGAATTAAGGTTTGTGTCTTACTTCTGAGGAGGATGCCCATATTTGGGGAATTATGACTGGGGCTTATTCTTGAAAAGGAGGCCCAAGTATGGGGACTTGGGGCTTACTCCTGAAAAGGAGGCCCAAATTAAAGAGGAATTGGGGCTTAATCCTAAAGAGGATGCCCATATTAATGAGGATTTGGACTGGGGATTACTCCTGAAAAGGAGGCCCATGTTAGGGATTCTCTCATCTTAAAGGATGAGGTTGAATGAATGAACTCTCAAACTTTAGTGACATAACGATGCGAAAATCACTAAGTTTTGAGAGATATTCCACGAAACTCCTTTCAGATAAGGATGTCAATCAAGAAAAAATGCCATAAATTGATTTGAAGAGTGTCTTGAAGACTAATCTTGAATAGAAGATGTGGAATGGCATAAGAGGGGATAAATGGGCAGGAAGGGCACTCAATTAATATAAGGGCGCGCAAGTCCTGGCAGACACGCAGGTACTGCGTGGGCGCACAAGTATTGGTCCCGTAGGTATACCTGTGAAACACAGGGGTACTTGCACGATTCTTTACCAGTAGAGTAATACTTGGGCGGTTCTTGACCAAAGCCTTTAGAATCATCATGAGGTACTTCCAGAAGAGTGGCGCGCAAGTTTCAATGAATAGGTAAGGAGGCGCGCAAGTGTGTTCATTTCCATTGAGGGAAAAACATTTAGGCGTGCAAGTGTTAGTGATTTATAACACTTAAACCTTATTCCTCTTGTTTAGACCTTCCATCCTAGGTAAATACTTACCTTAGAAGTGTTCGGAAGACTTGAAGAAGAGACTTGGCAGATCAGAGCTCTATATATATATTCTGGAAGAATTCCTCCTCGAAATGGGGGGCCCACCGGAGGTATTTATAGGCTGGAGTGGACCTCGGGTGTTTTTCAAAGAGGGGGTGCAAGTCACTTGCATGACAATTAGTCGGCGCGCAAGTATACTTGCGTGATAGTGAGGGAACTTACGCGGTGCATGTGCATTTGAATCCTTGTTCATGCCTTTGTCGATTTTTTATGTTTTCTTCAAAGGATGAATCAATTTGTGCTAAGTCATATCCCTTTCCATTCCTTTAAACAATGTGACGAAAAAGAGCATCAACAGGGTCATAATAGTGGAAATACACCAGTTTCCAAAATTCCCCCTCGATATAAGTGGGATCTATTACATATGGAGTTTAATTATCATTCAGAATACAATCTTCGATATCATTCACCATATGGACTAGATTTTTTTCTCATTCCCATGTACATTGAAATCACTATCGACTGTCATTCACATCACCCAATGGAAACATGTACATCCATAAGGGAGAATGGAATATCTATACATGTCGAGCTAGACAGATGCATACTGGTCATGTCTGAGTGACATCACAAATGGAAGCCCATTTTATGATTTATCAGGGAATGTAGTTATTTGAGTTTTCTAATTTTTGGGATTATTTCATGGTCCTCTTCCGTGAAGATTTATATGGTGTACCTCCTGAGATAGAGGTCGATTTCACCTTTGATCTAGTGAGAGGTACGGCCCCAATGTTGATCGCTACATATAGTACGGAACATAAAAAGCACTTGGAAATCAATTAGTAGATTGAAGATCTTGAGCCTATGGGTTTTTTATTGATTAACCACATAACCATGTGGTTCACATGTTCATTACAAAAACAATGCGGATGGTACCCTTTGATTTTGCATGGATTAATGATGACCAAACCAAATTATGGTAAAAACCTAGTATCCACTTCCTCAAATTGATTAATTCCTCATCCAACTCTGAGGGGAAATTGTCTTATATATGATTTATTTGATATTGGGATTACATCATGTGCGTGTGAGGCAATCATACCTACCAGGTAATGCATTCCAGAGTAGTAATGGCATGTATAATAATCTACAAATTTTGATCAGCCTGATGAATGTAATGATCTTGTTCATGTATTTAATGGACCGTTTTTAAAACCGATTCTAGGTCCCATTGTGGATGTCTTAATAGACAACATATCAGTGTTCTTGTGCACCAGAAATGATCATGTTTACCGTCTTATGATCTCGTTGAGTAAACTGAGAGAGCACCATCTATATGTAAAGCTCAGTAAATGAAATCTTGGATCAACATGGTTCAATGTGTGGGTCATACCATATCTGAGATAAGGGTATCATTTTACCTATAGAAGGAGAGAACATGGTTTCTTCATAGATTCCCAATGATGTATTTGAAATTCGTATCTTCTTAAGGCTAGATAACTATTATATGAATTTCATTGAGGTATTATCATGTTTGAAAGATCCTCATATAGTATTAACCAAGAACGGTGTGAATTTGTTCTAGAAATTATCTTTTATGTATTATTTTAAAAAGATATAGAGAAGATGGATGTTAGTGCTGATCTGTATTCATTTTAATTCGGGCAAGATACATAATGTTTTTTGTGACGATTTAGGAATGGGACTAGGGGAAGTGCAGATTCAATGTGAACGTTTTGTTTAATATCTATCCCATATTCTGATAACTCATGAGAGTAACTATTATATGCATGACACTAATAAATATATTATGGTACATGATCGATGTTGTTGGATTTACTACTTTTTGGGCTTATAATTTAAAAAATATATGGATAAAAAAGTCTCAAATACATATTAACTAAGGGAAACTTGAATCTAAGGTATCACAGGTGTGTGTATGACCTAAAATCGTTCAACATTGTATATTATTAAAATCATATAAAAGGAAATGACATAGATTATGACTTGATCAAAAAACTCTAATTAAATCAAATAAGAAGGCCAATAGTTTGTGGATGTTGATGGATATGTTCTCTATAACTCATCTTGTGGATTAGTAAAATCCTAGGAAACTTCTACTAGTAGATCAATCATTAACATCTTCCCATCTAGAGTAGTTCCAAATGAACATGTTATTTGATTCTAAAGAAATCAATTTTAGGGGGATCATCACTGGATAGAACCCACCTCCATATTATTATTTTTGATGTGAAACCCTACTCTTTTGTGGACATGAATGGGTTTCTTCGGATATTTGAGTAGAGTTGGAGAGGGAAACAAATTCATCTATTTGGTAATATTATTTTGAGGTTCCCATGATGCATAATGATATTGTTCTTCTGTAATTATTTCCATGTATGATGAGATAGATAACATGTTTTACCACATGATTCTCCACCAGTTAGCAGGTTAAACTAGACCTCTAGTGGCCTACTAGACTTCAAAAACCTCTCTCCATTCATGAGGTTAAATGTAATGATATCACCATGAAATATGTGACATTATTTATAGGATCACTCAAGGTATAAATGTGATATGGGTGATATTCAATAGGTTAACTGACCTTACATGTTATCTTCAAATTCAAGAAACCATATCTATTTATTTTCTTTGAAGGCTATACATCTGATGGATAGTCAAACATCGTGGTGTCTCCTATTTTATTATTTAGGAAAATATTGCCCATTTCCATTCCTATTTATAGCAATATTTGAGAAAATAATAGAGTTTTAGTTGCCCTTGAGTATGAAATAACACCATCAGACTGATGATAAGTCTAAGGGGACAATACATATGTTATAAGACATTATTTGGCCCTGCATCATTGATTTTGGAAGTTCTTAGGAAAATAATCTTCCCCAAGATGAGTTTTACTAGAAAAATATCAATCAAAAATGATTCATATGGATTCGTATGAGGACCTCTTTGGTAGAATTTTCTATTCAACACTATGATGTACTCATGAAGGTGAGGCATCTCTAATGGGTCATTATCATGTTCTGTAGACATCATGGAATGTCCAGCTAACTAATAAGTGTATGAAAATATATTTTTTAGGAGGGATTCATATACTTATTTTCAAATAAAACCACTATAGAGGGAGGTGATATATTGGGTATTTCATCGTGTATCAAATAGATTAGATCCTAGATGACAACAGTGATAAGGAATGTTATCAATTCAGTATGATTGGTCTTTCTAGATAGTGTATAGATTCAATATGGTAACCTATACATCCTAGTAGTCTCCTAGGTACTATGTTGTCCATGATGTATTGAACATATTTTGTCTTCAACAGTATCTTCTCAACCCGTATCATTCTTTCAACCTTGAGAAAATTAATATAGATGTGGATGCATGAACTGTGGTTCATTTTCTTCGAATCATCGATCATGTCATGATGTCTCTTTGGGTATGTTTAGTTCCTCTAGTCTTAGTGATGTTGTAGCATATACATTTAAATGACGAGACTTGGGAGACGGACATAGAAGTACATGTGTGAAGGCCAAACATTTTATAGATGAGGTAGTACCACCCAAAGTAAGGAATCGTAGGAAGAAGTTTTCTTAAGGAGGGTATGTTACAATTTCTAGTCATCTTAGTAGGATATAAACCATTTTTATTGTTTAAATAATTTTATTTGACCCAAATAACAATTTCTAATAGATTCAATTGGGTATTTGGGGATTATTGGGATCATTCAGAGCCTGTAGCACTACAAATTAAAGTCGATGACTAGGCCACATGGTTATTATATACAATCCATCCCAACCCACATAGTTTCCCAAAACCATTTTGTTATAGTATGTGGTCTGTTGGGGGCACAAAATTATCTCTGTAAATGTGTGACCACATTCACATGGCCATGTGGTGCCATTGAGTTATAGGAATGAGAATTTTTTCATGGTTTTTACACTATTAAAATATATATCTTCTTAATAATGATGGGTGAACCTTAATATAGTGGTTTCGAACCTAGTCGGTGCATTTTTGGAAAACTATGAAACCAAACCCTCATAACATATAATTATGGTTGAATTTTCCAGTATACACCTATTTATATTTTAAAATGTTTTTTATACATCTCATTAATTCCAATGGGATTTGATTCCCAATGATGAATGAGATTCTCCTCCATCGTGATTTATTGATCAAGAAACCACACATTTTTCTGTTCAGTATCGATCACCATTATGTCCTTTTGAATCTCTCACCAAGCTCTATTATCCAATCACATCTATTTTTACATCTTATATTTCACTATCTAAGTGGGATTTTTCCAAATTTTCTGGGAGTAATATGATTTTCATTTCTCCCATTCTAGTTCAATTTATTCCTTGAAAATAGATTACTGGAGTGATACTACATTGAGGTATGTGGTCTGGGTCTTTCTATATTCTTTTATATCTTTTTAAATGATGTTTTTCAGTGTAGTATGATGGACCCTATTGGTGACACTCCATTTTGTTTAACAAATTATTTTAATTGGTTTCAATTAAATGTCTTACCCTACATTATTGGGAAAACATTCAATGGGGTTTTCTATATATTTTTGGCCACCCATACGGCTAAACCCACCTTCAATGTGATATATTCCCATGTCGTTTGTTTATTACTACCATGTGTGTGTGGTAACTTAAGATTCATTCCATAATCATGGAGTTTAATCATGAAAAATACTTACCCATGAGGTTCTCCCTTAAGATGATTCACCAAACTATGTAATTGAGTTCCTATCCTTAATACATAACTATGTATTAAAGAATACCCATATTTAATTTCTAATGCATGATGCTTGATTTCCATTCATTATTTCCTATTTCATTTCCTTACATTTATGATCTTCCATGTGCCTTGTTTTCTAGTCCATATTTGGTGATTGTTGATTATTTCCAAAATTCATTGTCTTGATTTGGATGTAGTGAATAGTATAGATAAATAGAATGTGGAATTTAAATGGATTATTGATTAATTGTGATTATATATACTATGTATGGTGATATGCAACATGGTTTCTATTCTCACTTGTTACTAGTTAGTAGAGAACATATGTTCCATTTCAATAATTCTATACATTAACTCACCATGTTCAGTCAGGATATTCTTGATGTGCTAAGAGAGAAACATTGGCATTTCATGTACTGGATATTAGGGATGTTTTTACATACTTTGGAATTAATCTAGTACCCTATAAGAGTAATTGGAGAGGGACCCATTGGTAGGATGCATACGCTATGCCTCGAGTTATACATGGGCCCATATGTGGGATTATTAGTATGCAAGTAGGGTTTACCTAGGAATGAGTTGTTCAAGGGACACCTTTATAGGTGTCCTTACATTGACACAGTGGAATTGGTTACATTTGAGATGTTTGTAATAACCATATAGATTCTTTATTTATCACCTTGGAATAGATCAAGACTCTATAATTGGATTTGAGGGATTGTTTTCAGGTACACATGTGATGCCAATTATTATTTTTATGCACATGCTTGAAGTTTGACATGGAAATGTGACTACAGAGACAATGATGATGATTTTTTTCTATCTACCTTTGTTGATTTATTTATAATTCTCAGAACATTGAACTTATTAATTATTCATATACCGTAGTTCATATACCCATTTTAGGTGAAAGAAGGTGGTATATGTCTACATAACATTTAGGAATGGAGACTAATGTGTATAATTATTAATTTCTATTAATTTCCCAAAATTTATTATTTATGGGACATTACACAATTATTGGATGAAAAATGCATTGACCTATATACCTTTTGAGGGGTCATCCTGTGATTGTATCCCACATCCTTCATGATCCACATATGGAACCATATAAGACATTTTGACTGAATGTATTGATAAATGGATGTGTGAAACTTCTGATGCATGGTTGATTTATACCTCTATTATTGAGTTTGGGATGGAGGACCATTCCTATATTTGATATTCATTAAGTATAAGTTTTTTATTTTTGAATATTTTCTGTAGAATGTGGTATATGATTGTATCCCTAGTCAAAAAAACCAATCATTGTATATAAATATTAAATTTCATCATAATTTTTTTATCTATTATTGTTGTTCAAATTCAACAAGTTATATTAATTTATTCATTTTCTTTTATTTATATTAGAACATTTCATCTATTTTAGGATTCTTTGATATATATTGATCCACTAAAATATAATATATATGACACTACTCTCCCTACATACACACCGTAGACACTCACTATATGTCAGAAGACTCTATTGTTTGGGGAGGCTCATTTGAGGTCTTATGGCCACATTATATGGGCATTGATATGTTGCAATATGGAATTGGTTTCCTACAGATGTTAATTCATGTGCCCTATGAAGCTGATAATGGCATGTTGATCCAGGGACCGTTGGTCACATGGACAAAATCATGTTTTGGTCAATGATTAAATTTATTCAATTTTGAATTTGTTTGGTGTATATGCCCATATTAAATTGAAATATAAATCCCTCTAATTAAAACATTTTTAAAGGATATTGAATACAATAATAAATTAAAATGAATACCACCTATAAAATGAAAATTCCACCAAAAATGAGAAATGTGAGTCCTTAACCCTTAACCCACTGTGGACATTCACTACATGCCATATATCTTTTGACCATTTTGAGATATTATCCTATCACAAATACATAGATCTATTAGTAGTATATTATATACCTCATGCTTTAAAGAGGTATTGTACCTTACATTTCGTATTTATTTCATCATCATATTTCCATAAATATTATAAATTACATCCGATGAATGAAACATAAAATTATAGAGTTATTCCATAATGATGAACTTGTTTTATATTCCAATAGAGTGGTGATTAACTTATACTAGAGTTGGAGGTCTCCAAGCCACCTGTGATACCTTTGGTAGTTCTATTTTATAGTCCTCTATATGATCTTCAATTGTAAATTAGTTTGCTATTCCATGAAAGTTTTCTAAGGTTCATGCAGTCTAATCAAGGTTCTCCTCGGTCCGCCCATACTCTGTCAAAGCTGACTTGGGACTTATGTATTGGAATCCTCCATCAGTATCTATGGATGGTGGACCTCCAGCAATATATTCAGGGTTAGTAGACATGGTATCGATCTCATACCATTCTGAGAAACCTCCAAATCAAAGTCAATTACATTATCTACATGATACAGAATTCCGCCAACTGATGATGGAAGGTCATATATAAAGCTGAGCATCCTCAATGTATAGTCTGGATAGTCTTACAGACTACCTTCAATGACCACATCATTATCTAGGTACAGATCTTTCCATGTAGTTAATGAATCATAATGAGATCTCTATAACCATGATTGAATATTCTTATTCTATCACAAAGAACATACAATTCACTCAATCTCTTGCTGGTGATGAATTGATTATTCTTTGGTCATTTGAGGATGGAATTCTATAGGATTTAAACTCTTAGGTGAATGAATTCATGGCTAATACATTTAATGATATATTGAACTAGGCCATAATTACCGAACATAATCTCAGGGATGCTGTAAATGTGTACCATGATGGTTCTTTTATGAGGAAGGGAGATAGTTCACCTGGAAGTAGAATGACCCATTTTGGGGGTGCGTTTGGGGGATGTGATAGCCATGTGAAAGGTAATAATAGATCTATAGTGTGTCACTAATCTGGTGGTCCAGGCAATAAGATCCCTCACTGCTTGAGGAATCGTATCCAGTGCCGACCATGCAACATGTTGGGTCATATTCCGTTCCTATTCCGGCCATTTACACCAACATCTACTGAATGGGGATTCATGAAAAAACCTTTAACAGGTACATGATCTGTCACTTTGCATCAAGCTATAATATTGTCTTCTACTAGATTATCTATATGAGATGGTATTGTTAACAGCCAAGGTAGTCATTTTTGTACCTCTCGTACCCCTCGTGGTTTAATTTTCATGATCACAATCACTCTCTTATTTATCTAATATTGTTTTAAGTGTTTTTGGATGATAGGCATGATTTTAGGTTGCCAAGGAATTGGGCCAAGAAAGCAAGAAGGAAAAAATGGACTGATTTTCAGTCCACCGGCCAACCGGTGGATGACCACCGGCCAGCCGGTGGTGCCTGGACAGAAGGCATCCTTTCTGTCCAGACCACCCGCCAACCGGTGTCCCATCACTGGCCAGCCGGTGGAACCCAGACAGAAGGGACAGCTACTGCCTCCTCACCGGCCAACCGGTAGCCTCCTCGCCGGCCAACCGGTGGTGCCTGAGCCCGAAGGCCTCTCCTTTTTCCAAGCACTGGCCAACCGGTGGCCAAGCACCGGTCAGCCGGTGGAGCCAGTCAAACTAGCCATTGGGCTTTGACCAGACTTGTCCACTTTACTCCCAACAGCTCCGAAGGCCTCTTCAACGGCTCCGAAGACACCCAAAGGCCATTTGAGTGTTCCCCCTCTATAAATAAAGGACTAGGAAGCCCCGGAAACACACGGAAGCCCACGGGAACATTTTCCATCATTTGGCGAACCTCCGGCGCATTCCTCCAAGGAACCCCAACTTGCTCCATCCCATTTCCACATCCAAGGAGCATCACCATAGAATCTTGGGAGTGCCCTTCATCAACTCAATCAATCCTTTGGCGCCCAAGGCTTCTCCCCAATACGGTTTTTCATTGTTTTAATTATTTTGAGCATCAATTTGGGTTTGTGCCTACAAACCCCTCTTTCTCTCATCTCCCTTTCATTTGAGTTTTCACACCATCTTCAAGGTGTGAAGAGGTTAGTCAAGCCTTCCCTTTAAAAGGCTTGAGTCATAGGTGAGCTAGCCTTCACCTGTAAGAAGGCTAGTGGGTTCTTGCTCAACTATTAAAAGCAAGGGGGTTCTTGCATAACCATTAAAAGCAAGCTGTAATAGGTTCTAGACTACCTTAAAGTCTAGTGGGTTTCTTGCTAAAACCATTAAAAAGCAAGTGGTAGTAAATCTCTCAACGGTTGAGTTGGGAGCGGAGAAGTAGGCTTTGGTTTAAGCCGAACTCCGTTATCAAGTTTTGTGTCTTCCCTCCTTTATTTCCGCTGCACTTTTAACTTTGATTTTAAATTGTTAATTATTTTTAAAAGGCAATTCACCCCCCCTCTTGCCATCACTCTCCTCCCAACAATTGGTATGAGAGAAAAATTTGAGTAATACCTTAACGGGTTTCAAAATCATGATCCATTGTGATGGCTTCGTCTTCTTTCGCCCCCGAAGACTATTCTTTGGGTCGTGCTCCATTTTTTGATGGAACCGACTACAATTATTGGAAAACCCGCATGACAACTTTTCTTAGAAGTATTGGCTATCCTATTTATAAAATTGTCATGCATGGTTATTCTCATTCTTCTCCCGATGAATCCAAATGGACTCAAGCCGATATTAAAAATTTCGAGCTTGATGGCAAAGAAATGAACGCTCTTCATTGCGGCCTTGATCGTAATGAATTCAATCGAGTTTCCACATGCACCTCATCACATGAAATCTGGAAACTATTGGAGGTTACCCATGAGGGGACCAACAAAGTCAAGGATACTCGATTGGATATGTACCGTCAAGATTTTGGGGCTTTTACCATGCATCCATCTGAAAATATTACTGAAATGATTACTCGTTTTACTGACGTTTGAAATGGGAGAAAGTCCGTTGGTGATGATGTTTCTACAGAAACTATGGTCAAGAAGATCCTTTGGATCCTACCATGCACCTGGGCACCGAAAGTCACGGAAATCCAAGAAGCGAAAGATGTCAAGAACATGCCGGTCGAAGAGCTCATCGGATCCCTCATGACCTACGAGATCACCATGAGGAGGCAAGCTGAAAAGGAAGGCAAACCGATCAATGTTTCAAAGAACATCGCCTTCAAAGTCCAAAAAGAAGAAAGATCCTCCTCCTCATCGTCCTCCTCTTGAAGCGGCGATTCAGAAAGGGAGAATCTTTCCTGCAAAATGCACAAATTCATGAAGAAGCACAAGAAGAAAAAATCCTGCAAGGCTCAACCCAACGAAAAATCCGAGCCCGAGGTAACATGTTACGGGTGTGGCAAGAAAGGCCATTACAAGCCCGATTGTCCACTCAACAAGAAAAAGGCCAAGAAAAAGGAAAAGAAGAAGGCATTCAAGGCCACATGGAGTGATAGCTCCACATCCTCCTCCTCCTCCTCCTCTTCAAGTGTCAATGGTAAAAAATTCCTAATGGCATTTCATGAGGAATCCTCTTCCGACTCTTCTTCCTCTAGTTCATCAAATTCTTTTAATCATTTATCTTATGAGGATCTCCAACATGCTAGAGATCAATTGGAGGATGGTTTTCACGAACTCTCTTCAAAATTTGTTTCTTTAAAAAAGAATTTCAAAAAACTTTCTTCCGAAAAGGAACATCTTCTCAATGAAAAGGAGGAGTTGTCCCTCAAGGTCCAAAACCTTCCCGATGTTGATTCTATGGAATTAACAATCAAGGATTTAAGGGAGTCTCTTGCCAAGTTCACCCAAGGTGAAATTTTTTTGACCAAATTACTTGGTTCCCAACGCATATCTAGAACCACCCAAGGGCTTGGCTATTCCAAGAAAGCTTCCACTTCCCATTCTCCAACTATTTTTTTAAGGGGGAGCTCCCAATATAAATTTTGTAATTATTGCAAAAAACCTGGGCACTTAATTTATGAATGCAATTGCAAAAATTCCCGGTATGGAAGGCCCAAAACCATCTCCTTTAATGATGAATTTCATAGGAGAAGACCCGCCACTAGACAAGTTTGGATTGAAAAATCCCTTTTAGCGAGTCTCACCGGACCAAAATTTGTCTCGGTTTCAAAAACCTCTCCCCGGTGATTTGTTGTTTTTATTTAGGGGGAGTTAGGATCGTTTAATCCTTTTTGCGTTTTTATTTCAAAACTTTCAATTCAAAACTATCAATTCAAATCTAAAAAATTTCAATTGATTTAAAATCTCTATCTTGTTATTCAAACCTTTCCCTCAATCAAGTTTTATTCCCCGTGCTATTTTGATAATCACAAAGGGGGAGAAATTCTTGGTTGATTGGGGGAGAAATCTTTCTCTCATGCTTTGCTCATTTCAATCTTTTACATTGCTTGTTTTTGGTGATTGTGATCATCCAAATAGGGGGAGATTGTTGTACCTCTTGTACCCCTTGTGGTTCAATTTTCATGATCACAATCACTCTCTTATTTTTCTAATATTGTTTTAAGTGTTTTTGGATGATAGGCATGATTTCAGGTTGCCAAGGAATTGGGCCAAGAAAGCAAGAAGGAAAAAATGGACTGATTTTCAGTCCACCGGCCAACCGGTGGATGACCACCGGCCAGCCGATGGTGCCTGGACAGAAGGCATCCTTTCTGTCCAGACCACCGGCCAACCGGTGTCCCATCACCGGCCAACCGGTGGAACCCAGACAGAAGGGACCGCTACTGCCTCCTCACCGGCCAACCGGTGGCCTCCTCACCGGCCAGCCGGTGGTGCCTGAGCCCGAAGGCCTCTCCTTTTTCCATGCACTGGCCAACCGGTGGCCAAGCACCGATCAGCTGGTGGAGCCAGTCAAACTAGTCGTTGGGCTTTGACCAGACTTGTCCACTTGACTCCCAACGGCTCCAAAGGCCTCTCCAACGGCTCCGAAGACCCCCAAAGGCCATTTGAGTGTTCCCCCTCTATAAATAAAGTACTAGGAAGCCCCGGAAACACACAGAAGCCCACGGGAAGATTTTCCATCATTTAGAGAACCTCCGGCGCATTCCTCCAAGGAACCCCAACTTGCTCCAACCCATTTCCACATCCAAGGAGCATCACCATAGAAGCTTGGGAGCACCCTTCATCAACTCAATCAATCCTTTGGCTCCCAAGGCTTCTCCCCATTACGGTTTTTCATTTTTTTAATTATTTTGAGCATCAATTTGGGTGTGTTCCTACAAACCCCTCTTTCTCTCATCTCCCTTTCATTTGGGTTTTCACACCACCTTCAAGGTGTGAAGAGGTTAGTCAAGCCTTCCCTTTAAAAGGCTTGAGTCATAGGTGAGCTAGCCTTCACCTGTAAGAAGGCTAGTGGGTTCTTGCTCAACCATTAAAAGCAAGTGGGTTCTTGCTTAACCATTAAAAGGAAGCTGTAATAGGTTCTAGACTACCTTAAAGTCTAGTGGGTTTCTTGCTAAAACCATTAAAAAGAATGCGGTAGTAAATCTCTCAACGGTTGAGTTGGGAGCGGAGACGTAGGCTTTGGTTTAAGCCGAACTCCGTTATCAAGTTTTGTGTCTTGACTCCTTTATTTCCGCTGCACTTTTAACTGTGATTTTAAATTGTTAATTATTTTTAAAAGGCAATTCACCCCCCTCTTGCCATCACTCTCCGCCCAACAGTCATGCCTCAAATTTTCAGCATCAGTAGTGTCAATCTATCTTATCTAGTGAGGCATCATCTTAGGGTATCAGTTGACGGAATATTTATCTAGTTCACCCAACATATAAAGTGAAGAGTCTAGGTCCATATAAATTTATATGTATTATATTTATATTATAAACTATATTATTTTTCATATTTGATAAATATTCATTTTTTTCTAAATATCGTCATTGGTTATGGAATATATTTTTTTAAAAAAAATTAGAACTTCTATGTCCTCATGTCTCTTGAATCACCACTATGGGTCATAATATAGGGATTATATGGGTGTTAGGAGTGCCTATTCATATAGGTGTTTATTTTTTCATCTAGGGTTTCTTCGCCCTTGAGATAACATGCTTTTTAACAATTACATGAATGTAGTGAATTTTGGATTATTGTAAGCATGTGAATTGAAATCTCCAATATTTTTTATTCACATCACCCAAGGTAAACATATACACATATAAGGGAGAATATCATATTATAGACTTTTTATATAGACCTAGGAGTACTAGGGAAGTTCGAGTGGTAGATTATTTGGCTAGTTTCATTATGAGTTATCAGGGAATGTTGAAACTAGAGAGTAATCCTATTATAGACAATTTTTGGGTTTCCATCCCTGACATTTTCTAATATTTATCTCCATGTAGAGCGGTTTAGTTAACCACCGATCTAGGTCAATGTGTGGAACCTATATCCATCCCTCTATATTTTATTGAACCTACATATCACTATGAACTTAGGAAACATCTTGTTGATATATGGGCTAACAGTTTTATCTGACATAGGACATATAATTGTTTTTAAACAATCGTTTTAAAAAATTCCAAGTATAATGCCCTTATATTTTTAGTGGATTACGACAGAATGATCATGGTTATGGTGAAAATTTTGGTATATATTCATTAAATTGATAAATTATTTGACCATCATAGAGGAGTGATAACATTCCCCAAGGTCAATTTTAGGTCATGCTACCAACAGGTGTGAGTGAGGAAATTACACATACCATGTACATCGTTCCATAAAAAGGAATGGATTTTATGGGTATATTAACATGTCATCTAGACTGAAAAATGAAATAGCAGTCTTCATAGACATCATGAACTGTTTTTTCCACAGGTATCTTGATTCCTTTATGGTGGTATTCATAGACGACACAATAGTGTACTCAAGCACTATACATGACCATGCAAATTATCTTGAGTTTGTTTTGTGTATATTTATATATCACTATTTATATGGGATTATCAGTATATTCTGGTTTTTTCCAGAAAGATTCACTTCATTGGTTATATCATAACAAAGGAAGGTGTTTTAGCAGACCCTGAGATGGTGAGTGTCATGTTTATTTTGTTTTATGTGTAAGAACATATTTTATATAGGTATCATATTTGGTCTCACTGAATATTAAAATATTTTCCTCAACGACCTCTCACACCTATAAGTACTGATTATGGGCTTGGACAAGAATATAGTGAAATTCAAATGTACATCATGTTGTGAAGATTTATTTTTCGATTTTTCATGATGAATGGCCTCAAAACTAATGTATATTCTATTAGATCTAGGAATAATCTATTTTTTTTAATTTGATTCCTTATGAATAATGGTGGGGATAGTTTTGGTTCAAGTGGATAGGGTTTTAGAATATTTTTCCCTCTTGCTGATTCCTCATTTGTAGAACTATCTTATAAATAGCCTCGATCTAGTTATTGATATCCATGTTTTACATTATTGAGGAGAAAATTTTTGGGAGAGAGATTCATTATTTACATGGATAATAAGAGTCTAAAATATATCTCCACTCATCGAGAAATGAATCTATGGCATCACATGTTGGAGGAATACCTTCAATAGTACAAATCTTTCCTTTCGTACCCACATGGAAAGTAAAATGATTTAGGTGATTCCATATGCTAAAAAACATAGCTGCAAGCATCAAGGCAGGCAAAAATGTGTAGCAGTTGATGTCTCTATTCTCTGAGAGGCATCCTGAGGCTCAAAAACAACATGATAAAGTAATACTACCATCTCTAGCAGTGAAGTCCTCTTTTCTAGATCTAGTTCGTATGAGATGATTATCCGGTTTTTGGTGCTACTTTTGAGGGAGAGAATCATAGGATAGAACATGCCTCTTAGTTTTGTTGTTAATGGAAATGAGACCCTATTATTCAATGGTTGAATTGGTTTTCTAGATATATAGGTAGATATGATGATGGAATCAAATTTCTCTATTTGGAAATTACATCAGGATATTACAAATATATATAGAGATTGTCACGACCCATCCTCAGGCCTTGTGCCATGACTACCCAAAGCCCGCCTTCCATAGGCCAGTGGCTGGCGACTAGCACCAAAGGCGTAAATATGGAAAAAAATGGAAGGAATTGCCTTTCTTATAAGTAAACAACAAAACAGAGTATACAAGTGAAGTAACAAGTAAGTAAAACTGAGTAAAAAAGTAAATGGGCCAGTAGAAAAACCCAACTGAAAGTATAGTACAACTGAAAAGGAAAGTACAACAACAGTAAAGTAAAGTAGCAACCACCATGTCATCCTCCGGTAATCCCACCTGAAGCGTGGGTACAGATGGTCTCCTCAGCACCTCAGGTCCGTCCGTCCGCTTCGTGCACACCTCGCTAGGTGGTCCACCTCTTTGTACCATCCAGCTCCACAAGACTCCTCTACGATCCATACTGTCTATTGTCTGCATCCAACACAACGTAGTGCGGGCATAGCCCATGCAGGGGTGAGTATACGATACTTAGTAGGGACCCTGGGACCAAATAAGGTCTCCCAAAATCAATGAAGGATAAACCACAAATGAAAGGAAAAATCCCGAAGAATCAACCAACCCTACTTAAATATTTTCCCATACATATACCTAAGTTATCTATCTCAGTTCGCATCCAAATCTCGAGCTAAAACACAACCCAGTCCACATAGGAAAGGCAGTCAATCACATCAAAAATAATGATTGAAAGTCAAGACTCATCTCAAACAGGTATTCAACTCATGAGGAAGGGTGGAGATCATTATATATAGCCTCTAAATCAACCCCTCTTCCGAACCCATATAGGATCAAAGTACATAAGTCGTCACTGTCGAACCCACGGAGGATCCAAGTATAGTAACCCTCACTGCCGAACCCATGTAGGATCCAAGTACAGTCGTCCTCGCTGCCGAACCCACGGATGTTCCAAGTACAGTAGTCCTCACCGCCAAACCCATGGAGGATCCATGTATAGTCGTCCTCGCTTCTGAACTCACGGAGGATCCATGTACAGTCGTCTTCATCGTCAAACCCACGGAGGATCCCCGCAGGGTAGTCTTCGAAGTCGCAACCAGCTCTAGGGTTCCCGCACACAGCATGCTTGGTTCTGAGAGGTTCTGCTCCTCGAGCCATGGGGGTCGATACATCAATAGTCAAGAAGTCTAGAGTTTATGTATCCTGAAGTTCTGTCTCTTCAAATGAAACCCAACGCGATAGACGGTGCATCAATTGGACGCATGGTCTGAGAGTTATTGGCTTTCCGTTCCAGGGGCCCGGTTGGTTTTTAAGATAAAACCATCCTGACCATACTCCAGCTATGTCCAAAACTCAATTGGAGTATTCCAAAAGAACCTTACCATCAAATGGAATCCAACGTAGTTGAAAGCACGGAAATCGGACGACTAGTCCTTACGTTATAAGCGTTTCTGCTCCAAGGGTCTGGTTGGTTTTGGGTTCCAACCATCCCGATGTACCCAAGATTTTCTGAAACCTAGATTGTAATATACCAAAATGAACTTCTCTATCCATGGATTCCTACGTTACTGACGGTGTGTCAATCGGAGGTTTGTAGCTCATGTTATGGGCGAAAGTCTGGAAAACAGTCCGAAGTGGGGGGTCTGGGCCCGGTCCGCGTGACCCACCCCAGGCCGGCCAGGGGGGAGGTGACCAAGCTCAGCCAGATGGCTGAGCAGGGGATGTAGCCCCCAGTTCTGCGAACGCGATTCCAAGATGGCATCGCTGGTCTCCCCGGATCCCGCACAGCTGCGGGATCCGCTGCTCACCGTTGCGGCTGGAGCCGCGGCCGGCTCCTGCCGGTGGTGTGTTGGGGTGCCGCCGCGCCACTACGGTCTTCCGCGATCAACCGGAGTCATTCCGGTGATCCGTTTTTGCTTCTATCAGCACCTGAGATCTTCTCGGGATCCGAACTCCACTGTGAAAGCCCCAAATCACAGTTGCGGTCCCGTTTCGTCATCGCCAAACACCCTGCGCATCAAGAAAAAAATAGGGGTGGGTCCGGACTTGTTCGTTAGTCTGTACCCACTACGTTAGTGGTTAAAAACATCACCCAACAATTTAAAACCTATATTTGAGAGTCTAAAACACATATATATAGATAAAAAATCCCCCTACCTCGATGTTGTTGTCATACGTTGTCGATCCACTGAAGACGACTGTCACGATAGTCTGGCGTCGCGGAAGAACGGTGTAGTTCCGTCAACTATGGAGGAAGGGTCTTTATCATAGGTGACGTAAGCTCCTTGACATCGAGGTGCATCTGAGGAAGATGCGTCATTGGAAGAATTTCTTCACGTTCTTCGTTGGGGGTATTCTTCGTTGAAGAAAGATGTTCTTCGTCGATGAAGGATCACCTCTCCTTTTATTCCCCAGAGTGATTTTCCAAAAAAAGTAAAAGAGGATCCCAACTAATAGAATTTTCGTGCAATTCATATTAATTCCAAAGAGGTGCCAATTAATTTATTGCTGATATTAAATTGATAGTTTGGCACATTTAATGGGATGAGGGAGGTAGGAAGGCGCCACCATAATGAATATGTGGAGTTGTCAAAGTAATAAATAAGAGGTATTAATGGGGAGTTGAGGTGAGTTATGGGGAGATGAAGGTTGGGGCTCATGTGCGCCCCACCACACAAATATGCACACATGGGAGGAAATAACCAACTCACAAAATAAAATTGTGTACCACACAATTTTATTTAGTTTAAGATTCAACCCCAAATAATTAACTTGCAGCCCGCATAAAATGCAACTGCAGTAAAGGTCCCCTTAAGCAATTACCAGTGCTGTGAGTTCATCGGTGCCCTCAGATTTCAATTCCGAGCAATGGTTCAGAAGATAGAAAAACTTGATCATTCTATTACTGAACATACCTGAGATAAACTTCGGAAATTTATTCCGGGCACACCGGGCCTTGGAATCAAGTGCCTTCATAAAGCCACAGACTTGTAAAATTCAAAAGTGTTTTAGAAAAAGAAATTCCTTGAAATTTCTGAGTCTTTACATTACTCCCACCTTAGGGCTTCTCATCCCCATAAAGCTAAAACATAAACTTGGGAAACAAATGCAGGTACTGAGCACGCATCTGAGCCTCCCACTCCCATGTGCTCTCATGGAGATTCCCGTGCTGCCAATGAATGCACACTAGAGGAATCAACCATCCATGTAGGACCTGCTCCTATCTATCCTCGATCTCCATAGGGACCTCCATGAATTTATCCCCATCATAGATTTCCATATCCCCATGAACAATGATATGGGTCAGCTAATGCACATATCACCTCAGATGAGATACGTGGAACACGTCATGCACCCGGTGCAACTGAGGTGGAAGGGCCAGGTGGAAAGACACCTCTCCTACTCTGATGAGGACCTGGAAAGGCCCGATGAAGCACGGATATAACTTGTTGCCCTGGACAAATCTCCGTAATCAATGTCGAGGTGAGACTCGTAAGAAAACGTGGTCGTCATCCTCAAACTGCAGTGGTCTCCGTCTCCTATCAGCATAGGCCTTCTGTCTGCTCTGTGCAGTCCTCATCCACTCCTAGATGATATGCACCTTCTCCGTCGTAGCTTGAACCATCTCTGGCCCAACAAGTACTGACTCCCCAGGGTTAGTCCAGCAAAGAGGTGATCTGCATGGTCGGCCGTACAATGCCTCGTAAAGTGTCATCCCGATGGTGGAGTGCTATCTGTTGTTGTATGAAAACTCCACCAAGGGTAGGTGATCCTCCCAGCTACGACCAAAGTCAAAGACGCTTGCATGCAGCATGTCCTCGAGAGTCTGAATGGTCCTCTCCATCTGGCTATCCATCTGAGGATTAAAGGTGTTGCTTAGGCGTAGCCGCGTCCCAAATTCCTCCTACAACCCCTTCCAAAGCCGGTATGTAAAGAGCGAATCTCGATCGGAGATGATAGACGATGGAACACCATGAATTTTTATGATCTCCTGAACGTAGAGGCATCCCAATCTCTCTTATGAGCTTTTCTCTCTGATCGAAAGGAGGTGGGCCGACTTGGTGAGTCGGTCTACGATCACCCAGATGGAGTCGTGTCCTCTAGAAGTACGTGGAAGCCCCGTCACAAAATCCATGGATATCTCACCCTACTCCCACTCTGGAACATTTAAGTGTTGTACCAAGCCTGCTGGTACCTGGTGCTCCACCTTTACTTGCTGACAAGTGAGGCATCATGAAACAAACTCTACTACAGCCTTCTTCATACATGGCCACCATTATTTTGATCTGCGGTTCCGGTACATATTTTCCACTCCAGGATGTACCGCTATATGGAATGTGTGAGACTCCCTCAGTACTTCCTCCTGCAATGAAACTGGTGCCATGGTGTGTCCCCTAAAGAGGATGACATGCTCTTCACCTTTAGAAAATCCATCAGGTGCCTGCCCTGTGGAAATCTGATCTCATCGCGTCTCACAGTAAATGTCCCCATGTTTTGCATCTCTGACCCGCTGATGTAGTGGAGGAGTGATTGTGAGGGACTGCAGAAAGGTTTCCCCATCTCTATCCACGAAGGATATCTGCAAACTGGACAACTGCTCTGCCACCTCTCGAAGTAGATGAATGCCCGATATTCTTCTGAGAGCATCAGCCACAATGCTCCCCTTCCCAGGAGTATAGACTATCTCTAAGTCATTGTCTTGGAGGAACTCGATCCATCGTCGTTGTCTCAGGTTCATGTCCTTCTGTGAGAAAATTCACCAAAGACATTGGTGGTCAGAGAAGACTGTAAAGTGCTCACCCATCAGATAATGTTTCCATGTCTTCAGGGCGAAGACCACTGCTGCTAACTCCAGGTCATGGGTAGCGTAGTTCTACTCATGTTGCCTCAAATTCAGTGAACCATAAACAATCACTTCTCCCTCCTGCATCAGGACACAACCGAGTTCAGTCCCTGATTCATCACAGTAAATTATATACCATATTCCCTCCTCCGGTAGCCTCATGATAGGCACACTATTCAATATCTAACTCACCTCCTAGTAGCTCTGTTGGCATCTATCTGACCACACGAAGGGTTTCCCCTTCTTCGTCAAAGCTGAAAGTAGTGATGCAAATCTAGAGAAGTCTGGCACAAATATCTGATAGTACCAAACCAGACCTAGAAAACTCTGCACCTCTATCATGCTCCTGGGTGGCTCCCAAGCAGTTACCACCTCGATCTTCGCTGGGTCCACAGAAACTCCCGACTCCGAGATGACGTGTTCCAAGAAGTAAACCTCTTGAATCTAGAACTAGCACTTTGAGAGCATACTATAAAAAAATTGATCTCATAGTGTGTCCAGCACAACCCACAAGTGGTAGGCATGCTCCTCCTCAGTAGCCAAGTAAATCAGTATTTCATCAATGAAGACTACGAAAAAACGATCGAGGTGAGGCTGGAAGAACCTATTCATGAGACTCATGAACACTGCTGGAGCATTGTTCATGCTGAAGGGCATAACCAAGAACTCTTAGTGGTCATACCGACACCTGAAGGTCGTCTTCTATACATCCTCATCCCAAACTCTGAGCTGGTGATAGCATGAAATGAGATCAATCTTAGAGAACCATCGTGCTCTCTTGAGTTGATCGAAGAGGTCGTCAATCCTAGGAAGTCGGTACTAGTCCCTTACGGTCACCTGGTTCAGGGGAAAGAAGTCGACACACAGTCTCAAGATCCCATCTGCATTCTTGGTGAACTAAATCGGAGAAGCCCAGGGTTAAACACTGGGTTGGATAAATCCATTCCCTTGAAAGTCCTCCAGCTGTACCTGCAGCTCACGAAGCTCAGCCGGATCTATCCGATATGCTGGAGTTGATATCGGTGTTGTCCTGGGGTATAGGTCTATGTAGAAGTCTACCTTTCTTAGAGGAGGTAGTCCCAGAACATCTTCTGGAAAAATGTCCTCATACTGATCCACCACAACAGAAAAAATTGGACTCCACACATCAACCGCTCCAAGGATGAGACTAGCCAACCGATGTGTGATCAACTTCCCTCTCCACTTTGTAAGTCCATCCGACGCTGCAAAGGGTCCCTTCTCGACGGTGAAGGTGATCCTGGTTCCATCCGTGCAGACACACCACACTTGGCTCCTAATACAGTCGACCCGGGAATGGACTGTAGATAACCAGTACATACCCATGATGATGTCGTAAGGCCTCGACGCTGCTACAAAAAGATCCCCGCTGAAGCTCTCGCCTCCTAGAGTAAACTCACACTGCCGGCACCAGTGCGTAATCGTCGAGTCTGCTCTCGTAGGAGTCTATAGACATAAGGATCGAGCCATCATCTCCATAGGAATCTCCGAGCTCCGAACAGGGGCATCTGAAATAAAATAATGACTCTCATCTGTGTCTATAAGAACTACAGCAAGGGTGGATTAGACACAGATAGTACCTCAAATCTTCTCAGGTGTGCCATGGTCATAAGCCTCCACTACCTAGAGCTGGACCTGCCTCTGTCCTCCAGCTCCTTGTGGTCGGGGTGGACCTCCTAGGGGTGGTGGTGGTAGAGCCTAGAAACGTCATCCACCACCAGCTGCTTGGCCAGCTCCTCTGCCTCATCTACCTGCTCCTTGCAGACCACCACGGTCGATCCTCTGCCTCTGCCTGGGAGGTCCCTCCACTGTCTGCTTCTCGTCTGCATGTCAGGTCGGGCAGTCCTGAGCCATGTGACCCTGCCCGCCGCATGAATAGAACTGCTTACCTCTCATATGGCTGGCTATTCTTCATGTGCCCTGCACATCCAAACCATAATCCTAGGGTTTCCAACCTAATGGACTTGTCCTCTTGGACCTCTGCAACATATGTCTACTACCAGGTGTCCCTACCAATCTAAAGACTCTGACGATAGCCTCCACCCATTCCTCGACTACCTAAGGGTGCGTCTCTCTGCGGATCATGGGCGGCCTCTGTCGCTAAAACTCATGCAATGCACTCTGGCGGCGTGCACTCTCTATTACTGGGGCTGGTAGCATCGAAGGCTCTATGAGTATCGATACCGCTGGTGCCTCCACTGTAATGGGGCCCTGCACCGAGGCCTTGTCGCTTGGTGGGCTGTCATATCCCACGTAACTAGGAACCCTGGCTAGTTGCCTTCATGGGGCCATCCTGAAAATCCACAGGGGTGCCATAGTAAATACAATATACCTGGTGAGATGACAAAACGTAATCACAGGAAAAATTCTGAAACACACATGAAATCAATGTTTTTGTGCACTGAGTCGTAAATCATAAGTCAGGGTCCTCGTGTATGGATACATAGGCCACCGCACCAACACTGGACTCCCTGGACTGATAACCACAATCAATACTCTAAACAGTATTTCTTCATAGAAAAAAAATTATTAGAGTTCTGAATTCTACGGTAGAACCGAATCCTCTGATACCAATTTGTCATGACCCGTCCTCAGGGCCCGTGCTGTGACAAACACAAGTCCGCCTTCCATAGGCCAGGGGCTGGCGACTAGCACCAAAGGTGTAAATCCCGAAAAAAAGGATAGAATTTCCTTTCATATAAGTAAAAACACAACAGAGTACGCAAGTGAAGTAAGCACTAAGTAAAAATTAGTACAAAATTAAATGGACCAGTATACAAACCCATCTATAAATAATGTACAACTGAAAAGGAAAGTAAAACAGTAGTAATGTAATGCAGTAACCACCGAGTCGTCCTTCGGGAATCCCACCTAAAGGGTGGGTATAGATGGTCTCCTTAGCACCTCAGGTCCGTCTGTCCGCTCCACGCACACCTCACTAGGTGGTCCACCTCCGGGTACCATCCAGATCTACAAGAATCCTCCAAGATTAGTATTGTCTATCATATGCATCCAACATAGTGTAGTGCAGGCATAACCCAGGCAGGGGTGAGTATACGATACTCAGTAGGGACCCTGGGACCCACGAAGGTCTCCTAGAATCTATGAAGGATAAACCAAAAAATAAAGGAACAATCCCGAAGAATCAACCTACCCTACTTAGGTATATCCCCATACATATACCTAAGTTATCAATCTCAGTTCGGCTCCAACTCTTGAGCCCAAGAACAACCCAGTCCACACAGGATACATGGTCAATCACATCAAAGATAATGATTGAAATTCAAGACTCAGATCACACAGTAATACTACTCATGAAGAGGGGTGGAGATGATTAGATGTACCCTCTGAATAATATCCTCTTTCGAACCCACATAGGATCCAAGTACAGAAGTCATCACTGCCGAACCCACGGAGGATCCAAGTACGGTAACCATCGGTGTAGAACCCACGTAGGATCCATGTATAGTCGTCCTCGTTGCCGAACCAACGGAGGATCCATGTACAGTCATCCTCACTGCCGAACCCACGGAGGATCCAAGAAAATTCATCCTCATTACTGAACCCACGTAGGATCCAAGTACAGTCATCATCATCATCGAACCCAGGGAGGATCCCAGCACGGTAGTCGTCGTAGTCGCAGATAGCTATAAGGTTCCCGCAAACCGCATGCTCGATTCCAGGAGGGTATGCTCCTCGATCCAAGGGGGTCGATACATCAACATTTACAAAGTCCAGAGTTTATGTATCTCGATGTTCTGTCTCATAAAAAGAAACCCAACGCGATAGACGATGCGTCAATCGGACTCTCGGTCTGAGAGTTATTGCCTTTTCCATTCCAGGGGTCCAGTTTGTTTTTGAGCTAAAACCAACCCAACCATACTCCATCTGCATCCAAACCTCAAGTGGATTATTCCAAAAGAACATTCCCATCAAAATGAATTCAACAAATTTGATGGCACGTCAATCGGGCGTCCGGTCCTTAAGTTATAAGCGTTTTTGCTCCTAGGGCCCGGTTGGTTTCGAGTTCGAACCAACATGGTCGTACCCAAATTTCTCCTAAACCTCCATTGTAATATAAATAAACGGCCGTATCGATCGAAGTATTCCTATGCAACTGATGGTGCGTCGATCGGAGGTTTGTATCTCATTTTATGGGCAAAAGACCGAAAAAAGGGTCCGAAGTGGGGGGGTGTGCGCGCTCGGCCAGCTGGCCGAGCGGGGGACGCGGCCCCTGGTTCCGCGAACACGGTGTTAGGATGGCACTTCTGGTCTCCCCAGATCCTGCATGACCCCAAGATCCACTGCTTGCCGGTGTGGTTGGTGTCGCGGCAGGCACCTTCCGGCGGTGCGCCGCGATGCCTCCGCCTCCGGCGCCGCCGTGGTCTTTTGCGGGCCACCAGAGTCATTCTGGTGGCCTGTTTCTGCTTCTGTCTGCGCCTGCGATCATCTCGGGATCCGAACTCCACTGGGAAGTCCCCGAATCACCGTTACGGTCCTGTTTCATCGTCGCCAAACACCCCACGCATCAAGAACCAAATAGCGGTGTGTCAGAACTTGTTCGTTAGTCCGTACCGACCGTGTTAGTGGTTCAAAACATCACCCAACAATTTAAACGCCATGTTCGAGAGTATAAAACACATATATGGAGATTACAAAAAAATCCCCCTACCTCTAAGTTGTAGTCATACGACGTCGATCCACGGAAGACGGCCATCACGATAGATGGGCATCATGGATGAACGGTGTCATTCCGTCAACGATGGAGGAAGGGTCATTGTCATAGGCGATGTAGGCTCCTTGACATCAAGGCACGTCCGAGGAAGATACATCGTTAGAAGAAGTTTTTCGCATTCTTCACCGGGGGTGTTCTTCGTCGATGAAGGATCACCTCTCCTTTAATTCACCAGGGTGATTTTCCAAAAAAAAAGTAAAAGAGTCTCCCAGTTAATAGAATTGTCATGCAATTCATATTAATTATAAAGCGGTGTTAATTAATTTAACGTTGATATTAAATTGATAGTTTGGCACATTTAATGGGATAAGGGAGGTAGGAAGGATCCACCATAATGAATATGTAGAGTTTTCAAAGTAATAAATAAGGGATATTAATGGGTATTTGAGGGGAGTTATGGGGAGATGAAGGTTGGGGATCGTGTGGGATCCACCTCACAAATATCCACACTTGGGAGGAAATAACCAACTCACAAAATAAAATTGTGTACCACACAATTTTATTTAATTTAAGATTCATCCCCAAAAATTAACATTCAGTCCGCATAAAACGCAACTGCGGTAAAGGTCCCCTTATGCAATTACCGGCACTTCGAGATCATCGGTGCCCTCGTATTTCAATTCCGAGCACCAGTTCAAATTATAGAACAACCCACTTGTTTGTTTACTAAACGTACCAAAGATAAACTTTAGAAATTGATTCCGGGCACACCGGGCCTCGAAATCATGTGTCGTCAGAAGACACAGACTCATAAAATTCCAAAGTATATTAGAAAAAAATTTCCTTGAATTTTCCAGGTCTTTACAGAGATAAAAATCATTAGTATCAGTTTCCTAGTATGAAGAGTCATATAATAAGTTTTATCACTCAGTGCTCAACATGTTAGCAAGTGAAATGAGAAAAGAAATGAGATAGTGGATTTCTAAATCATATCACTATTCTTGAGTGGAAAAGGAATGACTTCCCTCTGAATTTATTTAATGTGTGATCGAGATCCAATCAAGGAAACATTAATATAAGGGTGATCAATGACAGGTTTTCCAAGGTTTCAAAATTTTGACCTATTCGTAAAACCTTCTATATTATTGATCTGTGAAGGGTATAAATCTGGTATATAATATGCCTTCATGTTGCACCATGTAATATCATATCATACCCACACACCTATATTAGATTACAGTTCTGGAAGGTGTTTCTATGGGCAATGGGATCATTGGTTCTCTTGAGTATGTCAATAACCCTCAGGCCTTTGATCATTTGGAGTTGGAAATATGTGTGTTAATGGATATTCATCATGTTTTCCTCATACATTTTTGAGGTATTTTGGAAAATCATAGTCATCTAGTTGAGTTTTATAAAACAACAGATTTAGGGAAATCATTTAGAAGGATTCGTACAAGGAACCCCAGGGTATACTGTAATGTTCACCACCATATCGGCATGAGGTTGGTAAAGAAACTCTACCTCGTCCTCGTCTCATTTATGATACATTAGAGAAAGTCCATTGGATTCATAAATATATGGATATATCTCAATCATGGGAAAAGTATTGTACCAATTGTCACTGATGACATCTAGGTTATGAGATTGGATATCACGTCATTTTACATGTATCAAAAATATTAGGTAACATGTTAATCAATAGGAAGGGAATGTTATATTCTCGATATATTGTACTTTTAGAGATATTAGTGAGAGTCATGCTGGGATTATATCAGTTGTGGCTAACACATAGGAGCCAAAAAATCCTTTATATCCTCCACATATATCATTTTTTTCACTATCATCCTGAACAATCTCATTTTTCATCCATTTTGATATTGAGTTATAGGAAGATTTGTCCTTCAAAGAGCATTTGATTCGAATCATAGATCAAATAATGAAGGATCTTTTGGGTAGGTTAGTTCCTCTAAGATAGGTACTATGTAATCTCATATATGTAAATTATAAGACCTGGATGTGGGATTCTAATGTACATAGACTCTGGCCATATATTTCATAGATGACGTTATACAACCCTCAGAAGAGAAACACATGGACAAGTTTCCTTATGGGTGAGATATTTTTACATCACAACTTTTCAAAGTTATATAGAACATTTGTTTTGGGTTTAAATTCCATCACATGCCCCTAATAAAGTTTCCTAATAGAGTTGAGGGGATATCATGAGAATTTAAGTCTCATTTAGAACATAAAACCATGGAAATTATAGTTGAAGAGTATACCTCATTGTTAGAAGAATATATGCATTCCGTCGCTCATAGTTCCCCAAAACCATGTGGTAACAGAAAATTGTGTTCCTTGGGACACACTTTTTATTAAACCATGAGACCCTAGGTGTGTGGTTTTGTAGTGATAATGACTTCCGGGACATAGATTTATTTCCAAGACTTTTTAAAACAAGACAAACTGTGTGACTAACCATGTGGGTATCCCCCTTGATGTATTGTCTTGGTGAACGGTTAATGAATGTATTAGGAAACCATACCCCAAAACCATTTCCACCGATAATCCATAGTTAATTAAAAATTTTACCCCTATTCAATGTTTTAAACTAATTATATCCCCCCAATATATATCATGATGTCTCATCTTCCTTCATGTGCATAATATTCTCCTCCCTCATGATCTTGGGATCAAGCCAACTCCCTCATTTCTCATCAGATTTTCTCACTTTATGGTCCTTTGGAAAGCTCTTGGTATACTCTATCATCATCTCTATTATATTTTTTTGTTTCCTAAAATATCTATTTCTCTATTTAGGTATGATCATTTTCACCTAATGTTCATGTCATTTGATGATTTCTTCATTTAAATCGGTTCTAGATCGATTCAAACATATATAATGAATGAGTGTAGTGATAATACATCATGGTATGTGTTCTAGAATTTTTTGACTTGTTTAGTTAATTTTTAAATTAAATGTCACAGTTATGCACATCTAAACCTTCTATCAATAGTTAAAATTTGTTTAATAAATTAATTTAATTTCTTCCTAACGTGGTGGGTGACTATACATTACAATGATAACATTACATTAGTTTCTCACCTTGTTGTTGGCCACCACTTTGGGTGTTACAACCCTCAATATACTATATTAAAAATCCTTCAGCTGGTAACCTCTACGTGTGTGTGTGTACATGTTTCATTCTATAATTAGTTTTTTGAATCAAAATAAATGTTTTTCCAAGAGATTGGTTCTTAAGATTATGATTCACGATTTATAATTGAATGATTATACATGACACATCACTTTATATACAACATTACCCATAATTAATTTCAAATAAATGTTATTTGAATTTCATGTTTTATGCCGGATATTAATGCTATCAATTTATGTTATACCTTGTGCTTTATACCCTATGACATATGTTGTTCTTATTTCTAATTTTTACAATGTATTGTATTTATTTAGAATTTATTTTTTGGATAATTAGATATATTGTGAAATTTCCATTACTGATAGTTTAAATGTGGATATATATTCTATGAATTATGATATATTCCTTGTCTATTATTTTCACTTTTTACAGGCCAAGAGGGAACATAGGTTTGATTTTTGGTATGTCATGGATGGGCACATCATGTTTGGTATATATTTTATTTATGCATATGGAGAGATTAGTTGGAAAACCATGTACAGTATATTCAGGAATATTTTACATGCTCATGAGTTAAAATGGTTCCCCAGTGGAGCAACCGAGGATATACCCAATTAATGGATGGCTATGAAATCCCCAAGTGATACCCGGTGTCCTATGTGAGATATATGTTATAGTATCATGGTTCAACATTCCAGGATTGATAATGGGATACAATTATGGGTTTCCAATAATTGAATTAGTGGTATTTGATACCACAATGAAACCTATATAGGACCTTGAGATTCATTGTAGATCCTCATGTACTGGATAAAAACTATATTATGAAATTTTATGGAATTATTAATCCATCATAATTTATGTTACTTATTTATATGATTTTCATTCCAATCTAATTACATGAAAATGTGTCCACCAATCAAAATAGCAAGCATGGGGATATATCTACTTTTTTTCCTTATTTACAACCCCCACTACATGGTCCTTAATACAAGTTCATTTACATTGGAATAGACATTTAGCATAGGCTGGCATAGGTGGTATCATTTGGGTGACTGTTTATGAAACCACATAGAAATTTTTGTTTATTTGTGTATTTATTTACTAGAAATTATTATATATATCGCACTACTCATTTATTTATTTTTTGAATGGATTGGTATAAAAACTATTAGTTTTTTCCTACTGATATTTTATCTCACACCCTGCATGGGTTTCCTATGGTACCAAAACAGTCTTTATTATTTATGGTATTGAAAAGTTTATAAGTGTGGCTTTTGATGATTGATTGATTTACTACTATAGTATGGAGTATGGGGAAGAGAACCTAGACAATACTACATATTCATATTATAGGTGTTTTTAATTTTAGAATATTTTTTCTGCATGTTGTATATTGTTTTATTTCTAGTCCTCGTACTCACATTTTTTATAGAAATATGACATATAATTAACAACATATTTCATCAATGCATTTGATTAATATTCTGGTAGATTTTTATATTTCTTCAAGGTTCTATGTTTTTACTTTATTATTTTTTATGTTTCTTGTTTCTTGTATCTACTTTTGAGATGCACTCTGGTCTATGTGGTCATAGATTCCAAAAAAATATATATCATATGTCCTAATTATTAATATATAGATTCTCGCATTTGGGGATGTGTGCATGAGGTAATGTGGAAACCATATCAACTAATCGATAAGTAGAAATTGAGGAAGGATGCTACAATAGTTCCCATGGTTCATATTCCTTATTCTCTAATAGCTACATTATGGAACATATAATTTTACACAATGTATTATTAGAAATTTAGAATAAATCTAAATAAAATTAAAATCATTGATCTTAAATCATATTTATTTGGAAGAATAGTTACATAAAAAAGAAAACACTAATATTGTATAAACTATATTTTTTTTATTATACATAATTAACTCTTAACTCCATTATTTTCTATAGAAAAATTCTTAGATAAAATGGGGAATAAATTGGAAAAAAGGATGTGCTAAAAAACCTCGTATTGAATAAAACAAATAAGACAATATCACAAGAGTAAGAAGGAATAACATGATAAAATAAAAGGAATGGTTCAGGAATAAAAATATAGGGGAATATATTTTAGAACATTTAATAACTTAATAATAGAATTATAGGAATTAGGTTTCATCAAAATTCCTAACATAAAAATGTCCCAGTAAAAACATCCTATACAATCTGACGTGATGTACATAGTCATATAATGGGTTATGTTAACTCTTAAATTCAGCACACAACAGATTATGAGGATAAATATTTCCTAATATATTGAAGTACAATATGAGTGCAGACAACATAAAATAAACATGAATATATGTTAGAAATATGTAAATTAAGATTATGTAATCAACATTAGGTTTAACCAAGAAATAAAATGGGTTTTATAATCATGTCATAAGGCACCATCAAAGGGTGTATCAAAATGATATAAATATGAGAATGTGTTTATTCATTTTTCGACAACAATATCGTATAAATAATGATTGTTTTATGAATAATAATGTCCATATAATTTTAAATCTATGAAAAAGAGGGGTTAGGAAATTGTAGAAATGTTATACATTACTACGGTTTTAGGGAAAATATTATATATATTTCAATGAAGATGATGGAATAATTATTTACATTAAATATGAAGTGATATAATTTTTTCCATGATAAAATTATTGAATTTAAAAAATATGGGTTGCTTAAAATAATATATGGAGTGTACTTCAAAATGGGTTAGAAATAGAGACGTTCCCATTAATAGGGTTTTCTTAGGCACATAAATTGACAAGGTAGTCATTTAAAACTTGTATTTCCCAAAAAACAAAATAAAGATGATTTTATATTGATTTATATGTGTGTAAAATTTATAAAGTATATGGAATAATTATGTAATTATAATTAAGAGAAAATTGATGAAATTTGTCATAAATCGTTACCCAAAGAAAATGTGGAGTTCGGGATAGGTCCCTTACCTATTACCCAAATTCACTCTACAATTGAACATAATTTCTAAGATAATCAAATTTCATTCATAAATTTTTTAATTCTGATCCTATTACAATTTTTTTCCTTTTCTGTATAATTATTATGTTAAATTATGGCCATTTCAAGGAGTTTTTAATTTTAATTTTTTTGATTTAGAATCATTCATTCATTTTTCATAGTTAGATAACTTGTATATAATTATGGATATTAAATAAAAATGGATATAAAACTTGAGAAGTGAAATTAAATGGTATTGATGAACTTAAAAATGTTTAAATGGACTAATATATAATTTTTTTCATAAATTTAATAGATTCATTTAAAAAATTATAATGATTTTTATGGTTAATAACTTTTTGTAGTTTTTACGACCATCTCAAACTAGATTCCTTTTATTTAATATTATGTATATATATTAGATTCAGATAATTAATTAATTTATTATATCATTATTACAATTTTATTTAACAAATGTATTATTTTTTATGACCATCCTAAAAGATTTTAATGGAAAAGGAAAACTCAATATCTAATGAGATAGTTTAAAGTATTAGTTTGGAAAGAGGATTAGTTTCATTGAATAAGAGTACATGAGAAAAGGGATGAATATAAGATTTTATATTAGGAATATAAAATTAAAATATATAGAAAATTCTGAATTTATTATTTTTAATTGAATTATTAAGTGTGATGATGTTAGAATAAGAAAATAAATTTAGTGATATTATTTGAGAATGCTTCCTCTTGAATATCACCTCCTTAAAGAAACATTTTTCGAACAAGTATTTTTTTAGACTAGTAGCACCATTAAATCTGTATAGAATGGAGGAGATGTTTTGGTAGATATATTTAATCCTTAATACGTATGATGTTGTGAGGAGAAGGTGTTGTGAGGGATTGTATTTATAAGGGAAGGAGAGTGGTGTTATTTATTATTAAATTTGTTATTTTATTATATTGGCTAATTAATATTAGTAGTTTTGTTAATTTCAGATATATAAATAAAATTGAGATTTTTATTTATAAATAATTAGTCATTTCATCATATATTATTAAAAAAATATTCTATTTTGCACAAAATATTAAACACTCGAGCATATATAAATTCAGTATTCATAAAAAATGAAAATATTTATAAAAAAATCCCAAAACATTTCCCTAAATATTTCCAATGTGTATAATTAAATAATTGTGTCAATATTTATAAAATTATTTACTTAAGTTGGGTAATTTTGTTTTTATATAAAATAATTTTTCATTAAAAAATAAAAAATTTATTATTTTGATTGATTTTGTGACCCATTGTAAAATTTCTTATAGACTCATAAAATTAACATATAATAATAATAATAAATGTTAATTTATGAAAAAAAAATGATAATTATTATTTTTTCAAATAATTATATTCAATATAAAAGATACAATAAAATATTTACGTTTGAAAAAAATAGTTACATTCAAATTATCATTTTGGGAAAATTTGTATGCATTTACCATGATATAAATATATAAAATTTAAATTGTATATGATATCTAAATATTATTTAAAATTTAAATTAAATAGGTTATTATTCTAATGGTCATATTACTATTTCCAATGTTCATATTACTATTTAAATATACATGTTACTATTGTAATATAAAACATACAATCAAAATGGATATATTTATAATAGTCATATGGGTTCGCTACATCCAATAAATAATTATTAATCTATTCATTATTTATACACATATGTTTTCTATATTGATTATATATAATTTCATATTCATAATTAATATAGTATTAAAAACAGTATGTATTTTCAAAATCATTTTACATAAGTGCAGTAATTCTGATTAACTGAGAAGATAAAAATTTAATTATTATTATTGAATTGTTTTCTATTTATTATTGAAATTTACTATTTTTTAATCTTATTGGATTATTTTTTTCCTAATTTATAATCATTTATTTATGGGTATCATGTTTGGTTAAACTTTCTATGGGATTTATGGTGTTTACACTACCTGATATAATTAAAGGAAGTGAAATTGAATTTCTCAAATTATAGTTCATTACTAATATTCACCAATAATATAATTCCCTTATGTTTTTTACCATCTAGTTTTATTAGTTATCGTATTCCTAAATTTAGAATTATTTATTTTATTATTGATCTATAGGTAAAATAATGGGTAGCTTATTCAATTCATGATAATTCATTAATTTAATCAAAAGATTCATCAATATGGTTAATTTGACATCATATTTATCATTTTATATTCATATTTTTTTAAATACAAAAATCAAATGAAGAAACATAATAGATTATATATATATTTGATATTATTTCAGATCATTTTTTTGGTTACATAGTGTGTAATCGGATAAACACTTTGCATCAAATTTCATTGCTCTTGGATATTTTGTAGGATACATGACACATTGAGTATCTATTATACATGGTGAATTTATGTCACCCTACACATAGAATAGGGAATAATATATCATGTTTTGTCAAAAATAAATAGCATGTAGAGGGTGTAGAAATCAAATTATCTAAAAGGATTACCCATCAAATCATGATAACCATGTGGTCAAATACACAGTTTCGAATTGTTCGAGCCAGATAGTCTTGATAAATAATTTTAATCATGTCATATAGTGTTTTTAAACTTCATATAAAAGATTAAATTCCCCTTCTAAAATACATATTGAGTTAATTGGTGTATTAAAATGACACAATAGAAAGAGTAACATAAGACATCTAGTTGTAGTATATGTCATCTGATTTTATTTAGATAACACAAATAGATATTTGGTGGTGAATCTAATAGTATAAAATATATAATTCTATAATTACGTTTTTTAATAAATATAATTTCATATTATTAGGTTAAAAGTTTCAATTTTATTTTTTATTAATAAATTATTCATAATTTTTATAACAGGTTAATTTTTTATTGTTATATTTGAATATAACATTTCAATTTCATGCATAATATTATGTAAACTAATAAATCATATGAAATTACATATTTTTTAGGAGTGATTACATGATGATATTTATTTCATTCAATAGGACCCAAATGTTAATCTATATTAATGATACAAAATAATATCTAAATAATAAGATCTCTGAATCTCAACCATGATAGATGTTTTTTAATATTTTCCAGTATCACACCACTAGGTCGAAAAAATGAGTTAAATAATAAAATTTTGATATAAAAAACCATGAAGATTGTTTTATTTAAATTTGTAAGGATATGATTCAGCCTCTATAATGTCAAAAAATCCCAAGGAATCTGGAATATTATATATCAAATTGTCACAAATCTGGTAAATAAATTTGGATTAGAATAATGATATTAATTTTTACACATAGTTAATGAATGTAAAATTTTATAGATTGATACAAAATAAAAAATCCAAATAAAATTATTATTCTTCAACTTTACAATATTTTACCTTTTATTAATCCAAAATTTTATGTGTCAGTTGATTATTTATGGTTCCAAAATTAGCTAAAATCAAAATTTAACTTCAAATCATTTCATAAGGATTAAAACATTATATTTCAATTTCATTGTATTTATTTTTAGTAATTATAATTTAATATTTCTTTAAATATTTATGTAATATTATATTGGATATCTTCCTCTCTTCGCCTTCTGTTTTAATTTTATATTATTCACCACCGATGCCTACCAAATATTCATGAAAATAGAGAACAAATGAATATTATTGTTTAGTGGAGAGTGATTGTGCTTTATTTCATTGCACTTAAATATTTATCATTATTTTATTCAAATCATTAATTAGTATATAAATATAATTTGGTGAAGTGATCACCCCACATTTTTTTATTTTTTTTTCTTCCCCATTTTATTTATTCTCTTATATTGTTATCATAATATTTCATGTAAAGGGTTGGTGTATCACTGTGGTGCTGACTTGAGGGTGATAATCACTTGTAATGTTTATTGGTGTGGGAATAATTATAATTAAAATAGGATGGTTTTGACTTTTAGCGTTCATCTCCATATTTATTAGGATAATGAAAATACATTAATAGAGAACAAGGATAGCCTCATCGTGATCTTCTACGAATGAAAACATCTTCCCACAAAAATCATTGTAGGATTTGTTTCCATTAATATATAATAATATTTTGATATGACATATATTTATTTAATTCCTTTTTTCAATACCAACTTTCTATTATAGTTTTATTATAGTATTATATTCTACTATTAAATATTGATGGTAGAGAATTATTTTATGTGGGGATCCTCAACAATATATCAGCCATATGTTGCACAGTATGATATATAATTAGAAAAATAAGAAACTATTTATATGGTATTCATAAAAAATACATATGATTAGTCACTAAGATATGTAAAAATATGGGTAGAAGAATAAACATCCTCTTTCATTTTATTACATGACATGTAATTTGGATGTGTTACATGTTGATTCCCTGGGTGTTCATCTTGTAAATATGGAAAATGAGAATCATAAATTGCATATCCTAAATAATTTTTATATTTTCATATAATAAAATGGGTAAAATTCATTATATTATATAATTTAATCAATAAAACATCATTACATGATTGAAAAAATATTTGTTTTTATATATAATTATTATTTTGATCAATTAAAAAATATAGAATTTATTTAATGTAATTGTTTCTAATATTTGGTTATGCTATTTATTCTCAATGAATTATTTTATTATGGGTATCCCCATTATAAATCAAACAGTCATTTTGACAATAAGAACTAATTCGTTTTCTAATCAATAAATTTTTTTGTCATAATAAAAAAATTGAATTGAAGTGAATTATAGTTAGTTTCCTTTTGCACACGTTTTCCATGAATATGAATGATCATGTTAAGTTAATAGAAATTTTTTTATTTGTTTTTAGTTATGTAAATTTCAATTTTTGGGGTTTAACATTATATTATATTAAAATAAATATCATTTCATTCATTTCACCACACCATCTTTAATTATATAGTAAATGTGTGTCTATAGTTGTTTGGGTAATTCCACATAAAAAATCATTTTATTCATATCATTCATTTTTGTATTGAAATGGTAATTAGATAAATATCCATAGGCACCAGGGGATGCCCATGGTAAAATTCAAAAAAAAAACAAACCACGGTTACACAAATTTGGAATGGCGGAATGTTTCACCTCATTCCATGTCTGGCTCATTGGGGTTTCCCCTAGGGAAATTGTTTTATTTAATACCAGCTCAAAAAATAAATCGTTTTATATGATGATGACCATGATATTTATTTATTTTCATATAATTCACAAACTATTTTGTGGATTCATGACTCTAATGATATAAAAATATGAACTAATATTAAATCAATTAATTTTAAAAAAAATATAATATGTAAATTTTTTGTTAGAACATGTATAATCACATATGTTAAATCCACATTAAATTATCAAAAATTTAATAGGTAGGTCTAAATTTCTTATCACATACAAAAATACCCTCATATTCATGTTATGTTAAACTAATATTTCAATTAATTTATTTGGAATGAAAAAAATATAAATATTTTTTTGGACCAACCCATGTTTGGACACTCGTTTTTAGCATGTAGTTCATATAATTTTTTTTGATGATAAATATAATTGACATATATCTATGTTTCCCATTATATTTATTTTTTAGCTCATATAATATTTTTTAAGAAATACAGTGAAGAATGTATTGATATAAGAGTCCAATGAAATGATCATGGAACTGTATTAAAACATATGGAACATACATTCCTTCTTAAATAAAGTTAAAATATTGTTAAATACATCAATTTTGTTTGGATAAGAAGCTTATGGATGCATTATAAAATAATTCCTAATAAATGTATCATTAAAATAATCCTTCTCAGGGACAACAGGACATCAGAATATGGTTGGAGACATGAAAAAATTAAAAATTATTTTCCATCACATAATTTATAATAAGATAAATTATTATTTAATGTTTTTATTATTGTTGAAAACTAGAATGAAAAACTATGAAACCACTATTAATAATTATTATATTATGTTATGATCTTGATAATGCATATTTCATAATATGTTAAAATAATTTTTAAAAATATCTATTATTATAAATCTTTTTTTATGTGTTACATCCTATATTCCAAGTCATCCAATCCAGTGGGTTTGAAAAGGATAAAAATTATTCCAACAGTAGATATGTATAGGATTCTTCCTATATCAATTTTATTATCTTATCAACTATGTTTGAAGAGTTAATAATATAATATAAGAACAAGGATTCCAAAATTATAATATATTAGCTTCATTATAATCAGAAATAGAAGAAAATGATTAAAATAAACAATATTATTAATTAACTATATCCATATAAACATGAAAAATGTATTCTAGATGTTGATATAGATTTCAAAATTCGAGGGTATATAGATCCACATCAAAAAAGATACATCGTCATGGATAATAAATTATCCATTAATTATATATTATTATTCTTACCACTATGATTATTATTATTCATCCATATATATATAGATAAAATTGATATTTCACTTTAGAAACTATTATCAAAACATCAACAATAAGAGAGGGATCGAATGGAATTTTTTCTCTCCATATTATCATTATATATGTAGAAGAGAATGATAATGATACAATTTATAATAAAAATCCTAAAAACTATTTATATAATTTTTCATTTAATGAAGGATTCAGAGGTAAATGAATTGACATGAAGCTATTTAATTATTATATAGATAAAATTGACACTGGAATAGAAATTTTAATGAATGGATGAAGTTGGTTGTTGCATCCAAGTTAGGTAGATTCATCAAGTTTAAATTCAGTAGTTTTTTATTAGTAAAAATTTTCTAAAAACACACACATAAAGAGATATATATATATATATACACATGAATTGTTAATGATTAGAAATTTTATAGAGTGAACTCAAATATAGTTTACCAAGGGGTATTCCTATGTCCTCCTAGTGGAGCTCATTACTGATTATTTCCAAACTGATTGATCGTATTTGAAATAAGTGTTATGAAACAATTTCCATGGTTTATTCCTAGACACAATGATACATTAAATATTTTTTTGAATAAATATTTTTAACATAATAAAATACAAAATAATTGATTTAGTAAATATTGTATCATATATTTCAATCGAAATACATGATGAATGTAAAATACAAGAATGTTACTAGATTAAGGCAGCATTAGTCATTGATAAAAAAATAGAAATATTTGAAATATTTTTATCGACAACAACTATTTCTGTTCCATTTGATCTAATATACATGGTATATAAGAAAAATATATATCATATTTTAAATAATGATATTTTAAACGAAGAAGTTTAAAATAAAGGTACACCATACGTATTCTATTGTTTGTTCGACATGGATATGTGGAGTATTCAATATATAAATATAACATCATATACATAATAATATTCTTTTATGATATTTTGGAAATTATTAGTAAATATATAAGTTCAATTAGTAGAGTTTAAGGAATCTACACAGTGGAGTGTATGATACTATATCATCCATGTATCCCTTGATAATAAAATATTATGGACCTTCCATAGTTTTTTGATTTAAAATACTTTTTAAAAGATAGCATAATATAAAAATAATCATCAATAACTAAGTTGAATCTATGTTGATGATCCACTTACTAGTATGAAAATTAATTACTATATAATTCCTACTAAATTTCTATTGGGGAAACCTATCTCTTATAATATAGAAGAATAATAATCAACCTATATGGGTCATGTTTTGAGATGCACATGACTTTGAATAGGAATACAGGACTCCACTAAGCTATGTTCACGGGATAATTCTTGATACACATACTTAAATTGAATTTACAACCACATAGGTTGTTTATGTTCACTATAGTTAGTGATATATATACTATTAAATTAGAATAAATATTCCTTTAATGAATTATTAAATGGTAAATAGATATTTTTGAAATGTATCTATAATTATTTCAAAGGTATTCATATCTTAATATTTGTGGATTCAGTGTATTAAATATTTCAATGACATGATACTATTGGTTATAATTTAATAGAAACTGAATGTTGTACTAACATGATGAAAAAATAATTTGAGAATTATTATTGATTGGTTTAGTCCATGAAAAAAACTAAAAAATCATCATGAATAAACTAATTGTTAATTATATTTATTAAAACATATCATTATGATAATTATATATAATAATTTATTATTAAGTTCTACTATTGTAGAGGATTCCTTATTGAATATTTTAATATCGAACAACCAAAAAAATACCCTTAGGTATATGTATACATGTCATAAAAGGAATGAGTCGATGAAATATTTAAATGTCAATTTCGACAGCATAATACATAAATTAATTTATGAATAAATAATGCATAGGGATCATAACATATTCATTGGAATCAAATGAGTTCAATGTCTATCAAACATTTAAGATGGACTCTAAGAATATCTCATGATATTTTCTAAATAAAATTTTGAAAACAAATTTTCTTTCTTACATGAATGATAAGATAGAGGAATTAAATTTATCTATGGATGTCATAAATTTGTACCATCTTATAGGGAAGAAATATACATAAATATATTTTTGGATTTCATAAATATAGTCATTGTATGTAAATTAACAAATGAATTGTAATTTAAAATCTAAAATAAAATGATAATTATATTTTTCCGTATATAATCCATCAAGTATAACATTCATTGGAATTGGAATTGATTATTGAGTTCTAAAGAATTTAAAAATCCTCATTTATTGGAAATTTTATTATATTACATGATATGAACAGACATTTTATATCTATTATACACAATAATTATTAGTAGAATACATAATGGATCAGACATATATACATCACATTGACGTTAGAACAATCCTACATAACATGGAAAAGTATAATGAGAAGGATTCCCAGTGTATAGATAATATAAAATACTACTGATCAAGGGAATAGATGAGTTATCTTCACAATGTTCAATTTGATATAGTATCATTGAAATGTATTGGTTATATTTATCAAAATAAATTATATCTAGTGGATTCCAGGTATATATAATATCCAACTTCGTAGCTAATTCAGATGTATAAGAGGTGTGTTTGAACAATGTTATTTCTTGATTATGGGTCATACCAAATGAATGAATATAATAATTACAATAATAATCATTTAATGTGGACAAAGTTATGGTTTTAATGCTCTCACACTTGGAAAAAGGTGGATATTATTTTATATCACTACTTAGGGGATTTTCTTATGGCCATAATTTTTTCGTGGGCAGATTCAACAACCAATATTTTTGATTTACTAATAAAAAGTAATATTAAAATATATACACATTATATATTTCCATACATAGGAGATGTAAATTTAACTAGTCATAAGAAAATAGTAATTATTATATGGATCTCGTGCAATTTGGATTCTATGGGAGTTAGTTCCCTAAAAACAAATACAATATACTATATATTAAATGTATACTTAATTAAATGAATATTAAAATAAATACCATATCACGTATTTTCCTTAATTAATGAGAAAATTAATGTCACAGAATCATAGAGTATCTATCATATCAATGAGGGTAGGGCATTTTTATACTATGATATGATAGCTAAAATGAAATGATGATTTAAGGAATATAAGATATATGGTAGGATAATAGTTTATTATTGCGAACATTGAATGTTTATTTTTATGTTACATAACATGAAAGAAGTATGTGAATTCATATACTAATTTTTACAAGTTTTAATATCTATTATGATTGATTATGACAGTAGACCAACCTTTAATAATTTTACATGTTTACACGTATTCAAATATTATAATATATGATATTATGAAATGGTTTTTAAACATTAATGTTATTATTTGGGCCTATCAGGGCTCTAATATAATTATGAAATGAACAAATCAAAAATTTCAAATGATCATAGAATTTATGGATCATTTGTAGAATAATGAATGTAATTAATCTAATAAATAATATGAAGATGTATTTATCCCTACCAAATATAATGAAAATTACTTATCATCCCTTTGATCGAAATGGAACCGTCACACTAAATTCCATTGAAATGGTTTAACAATTATTTGATTTTAAATACTCAATGAGAGATGTATTCTGAACATAGGTTAATGAAACAAATTTGTGACCATCATGATGTAATATTGTTAGAAATAGAATATATTTACTAATAATTCATTGTGTGTATTAGTCGATGTTTTGACATTAACATATTTCTCTTGGTTTTCATGACCTGTTGCCAAACTATAATTATGCACATTTTTCTAGCACCAAAATTTGAAATAAGAATGAATCAAAGAGGGAAATACATTATATGTTTCTATTGAACTCGATTATATACCGTTTGAATAAATTTACTCAAATAAATATTATTTACAAGAAAAGGAAACAACATTGTTAATGGTTTTTTAATCCCAAATATTTATTTGAAAGGTATTAAATATTTATTTATTCCTCAATTAATAATTAATTAAGTTACATTTATAAAAAATAAAATTTTTTCACAAGACTATAAATATAATATTAACATCATTTATTTGATAGATAATATATATTTATTCTTTAACTATAGATAAAAATTAATTTACATTTGAAATGCATATTTAAATATTTAATAACATATTCTATAAATTATTTGGAGAATTAGAATTATAAGATAATGTTTGATAATTAATATTAATTTACATGAATATATAATTAATATATTTCATTTCCTTGTAGGGATAATTCCTTATGATTATATTTTTATTATATGGAATTTTCTTAGAAAAGGTTTATTACACAATTTAACAGACATTTTTCAATTAAATAATATTTTTAAACCCTACCATATCTTGTTAAGAATATAAATATGTCTATTGAATAGGTTTAATCATGAATTTGGTATCATTGTGTATAAAAGATTTGTAACTAGATTCCTTCTTCACTTATCTTAACAAAATGTGTTGAATACATGAGATTTTGTTATGTTTGAATGAATCGGAGGTTTTCATGGTGAACACCATATAGAAAGAGATCATCCACACTATCACCTAGAAATCTATTATTAATGATCAGAGATTAAATGAAGATGTTTTAGAGTATATATTTTTAGATCGTCCCTACAAAATGATGATGATATATAAAGGATTTTAAATGATCAATATCTTTATGGGAGAAATATCATAAGATGTACTAACAATTCATCTAATTTAATTTAATTAAATATAAATTTATTATGAAAATTATTATCTTTACGATCGAGCAATTAAATTTCAATATTTAATGAATAATTTATGTTGTTCCTGAGGTTTATAAATGGACAATTGGAAAATGATCTATCAAATTAAACCAAATCCTTAATGATTATTTTCCCAAAAGGTTATTATTCTATGTCAAAAACTTTAATTAATATCATTATCAAATTTCGTGTTTCAATTATTATCTAATACCATTATTCAATTGTACATTCATATATATTTGAGATTATATGTTATTCCATCATAACATTTTTACTACTATTATTTTTCTACCATCATTTTAATATTTAAATTATCCCTATATTATGTTCTCACGTATTAATGTGAACTAAATCCTTAATAACATGATTCACCTTTCATTTAATTTGATCTCTCCCATTTATATATATTTTGATTCATAGGTTATAACAATGATTATAAAATATGAGAACCCCAAATGGGTGTCAAGTGTACTCAATTATTGAGAATTGTTAACAATAATTGTAAAATTAATTTATCATATATGTGGTACTCTATGAAACTAATCAATATATTATAAATATTATGAGATTATATAATGATAAATAGTCATTATGATATTTTAATTCATGTAAAATAAATATTTATTTCTCTTATTCTATCTCATATTAAAGCTGTTTTATTGTTTAAAAAATGTTTTTAGTGGTAGATCTAGGAGTGTAGGTCATGGGAACCACTATTTGAATCAGATATGGGATTTGTTATTTTTTATGATTATCTAATTATTTTTTTGTATATATGATTGGGTAAAATGAATTAATTACATTGAGATATTATTTTGGTACAATTGTATTGGTTTTAAGAAAATCCAAAAATTCATGTTATTTTTACAGTATGTGGTGTTCATTGAAATTGTATCCTTGTATGCATAGTAGCATGTGGATGCATCTATAGAAAAGAGGTACTTATGGGTAATCAAGTCAAAAAAAATTTGGTTGTGTATTATCCCAAACATTATATGATATAAGAGGAGTCAGAATAATACTACACTACTGGATAGTTGATCCATTAGAGAATTTTAAATTTTATATGATTAAATTAAAGATATTAGGGGAACTAGATAAAGAACTCCAAGAATTATTTGACATTTATTTATGTTAAGTAGAATTTTATTATGATACAAATGATAATAACTCATTTGGATTATTTATGTTCATCATATCATGTGTGTTTTTTCCTTATGATGTTAATCATTATCTAAACATAATAGAAATTTTTTTGGCAATATTTTATGCCTAATAGAACAATTTAAAAAATGGATTCCATAAATAATGTGGATATTTTCACAAGATGTACCTTAATGGGATAATATTAATAGTGGAAAATCATATTATTATATGAAACTATTTATCATGATTTTAAATTAATGACATGAAATTTATTGAATTTCCAAATATTCTACTGAATTGGATAATGATATCTAATGGATGTTCAAGTAACATAGATGATTAAAAAATTATTATTTAACTTAATTTTTTTACAAAATAATTGGATGATTCACTAAGGGGAATGTCTAAACTGATCAAGAAGATGATTGATTTGTGGTAATGTGGGGAATAATAAAAAAGAATTTAGGAAAATAATTTGATATCAGTTAACACACCAGGGAAAATTATTACTTCATCTTAGGATCCACTAGTAGTTGGATGCTTTTGATGTTATGAATATTGTAATTATTAAAACCATTAAAATGATACAATATATTATGACGAAAAATGACACCATAAACTTCATATTTCATGGGAATATGGAAAACCCCCAAAAATAAAACTGTTTATTTGGATAGTGATAATTAAATGATGACATATTTCCTTTACTTTAAATTTTTTGATGTCTTTTGTATTTTATTTTTTATCCAAATCATAGAAACCAAATTTTAAAAAATCATAAGGGCATATAATATTTTTTACCATAATATTTTAATCTCCTAAAAAGTATTTGTGTTTATTATTTGTGCAAGACATATTATCATTCTTTTTGATGAATATTATGGTAATATGTAAATTAATTGGATATATCCACAAAAAATCAATACTAATTATAGAAATAGGGAAATCATATTTTTTATTTCAAAGAAAACTATATTTATTTTTCACTGAAAAGATGAAAATGATGTCTCATTGTTAAAAAATTATATTATATTATTTAAGATTCCTAATCACGAGTAACATTTATTTCAAATTATTGATGAAATTTTTTTATTTTAGGAATAACCTATTCTATGGAATTCTTATTATTATTATAGGGTTGAAACTAGTAAAAAATTACATCTAAATTATTATTTCAATTTATAAGTAACCTATTTTAAAAAATGTCTAATTCTTTTTTTATCAATGGATATATAAAAACATTAAAAAAATTTTATTTGATATGTTAGAATATAACTAATTAAAAATTATTATTTTAGACTTCTCCAAAGATAAATTTAATTATTTTCAAAATATGTCATTCAAATATTCAATTTTATAATATTTTTTATTATTCCATAATTTTATTTTCCAATTCCATTGATATGTTTTCTTGCACCACAAGTAATCATTTAAAATAAAATATTTCAATCATCATCATTCTTCTACTATTTTATTATATAATTGATCTTTTACTTGTATTTATAATTAGTTTAAAATGAGTTATGTTCTTATGTTTTTTCTCCATAGATTCAATAGTTAATGATTCTTTTCATATAATAATGAATTTTTTTCATATTAGAAAAACAATATAATTCCTACAATGAATTTTAAAATTTCATACATGTTGGAACGTTGGATTCCCCATTCATTTCATTTACCAATGAAAATTATATCGATGAACAATAAAACCATAATGAACTTATTATTTTTAATATATATTTTATTTGGATACTATGTTTTTTTACATTAATAAATAATTTTCTTATATCAAATGGAGTAATTGAGATTATATTATTTAACTGAAAATAATTATTTTTTATCATTTTTATTTTTATATCTAATGTAAAAATTTACAATCAAATTTTAATTTCATACTTCTCAGTTAAATATTGATAATTACATAAGTATTATGAAAACATGCATTGAATGTGAAATTTTAGGACAGTTATATAAAAAATGATGCAAATATTCATTAAAATAATAATTTTAATATCCGTTATAATAACTTATTCTGTAAAATTATTTTATACATATATTATTATAACATATAATAAAAATATTGTTCAAATAAAATATAATTAAACATGTATTATTTCACCTAATAATTTTTTTATAAAGTCATGAATACTTTATGGATACCCATAGTTATTTTACCTAGTAACTCATAACTGAAAATAATAGAATGTAAATTTTTTAATGGGGGTATTATAACACCCCATGATGTTAAATTAGATTATACATTAATATATAATTTATTAAAAAACATCATCAAAACACAACATCAAAAAAAAATCAAAGCTACATTTATAGTACAAATTTATTCATTCTAATATAGTCAATGAATTTTATTGAATTTATAGGGAAATCCACAAAAAGAAATATAGAATGAAATATATGGTCACTTTGAATTATAATAAAATTAGTGGGGTTAATAAATAATATTATTATATTTTGAATCCAAATTCATTATTATATATTTAATGATTAATGCGTTATATATTTTTATTTAAAAAAATATATATGAAAATTTTATGATGCTAAAACGAATTCATGATATTAAATATGTATTAATGAAAAATATATTAATAATTGAAAGAAATAATAACATGATTTATTAATATTTGAAAAAAATTCATTCGAAAAAAGTATTCGCTATATTTTATTTCCACTTCAATTTTATGTTACTATATTTTTTAATTTAAATTTTAAAAAAATAAATGCAATTTTATATTTTTTTGTGCATATTTAAATATGTTTAATTTTTTTCCCTGTAATAGAAATATTAAATTAAAGTTAAATACTGAAAATTAATTTTTTTTTGTTTCTATAATGTTTTTCAGGATATAAAAATGTAATCAAGAATTATCTGATTAAAGGAAAAATCAAAAACAATAATTTATATCGTGAATAAAATGATTTATTTTATATAAAATTTTGAATTTATAAAACTGGTTTTTATAATTTTGATACACATGTAATATTTTATTATAATATAAAACTATTTATTATATTTATATAAAATTATTATATCAAAATGTATAATTCTATTTTAAAAAACAATTTATTCTGTGTAAGTCATAAATTTTCAAAAATAATATTTGTTTTATATCATGGAAATCAACATTGTTGAGATTTTTATATTAAATATTTTATTTTTTATTAAAAGTTTTTATTTTCAAAACAAATTCCACATTATGTTAACTAGAATTTAAATTTTTTTGAATCACACTAGGAAATATCATTTGGATATTTTTTTATCATATTTAGAATCATCATTTATAATTTTATTATTATTTTTAATTTATTTTTATGTTAACATTGAATTAATTAAGTATAAATTAGTTATCATGGAATAAGATAATTAGGTTAAATGATGTGTAAATAGGTGTAATATAAATAAAACATCTTATAAAAATATAAAACTAGATGAATAAGAGATATAATGACATTAAATTTCTCCACTCTATTATTTTATTTTATAGTATCCTTTTGGAACATATATAATGACTTTCCCCTTCTATTATTACAATAATTTCACTAATTCGCCATATATATACTACCCAACAAAGCCTCATTTATTCCCTCTTCCAAATGATTTAGCTAAAAAAACACTTCCCCAGGTTCTCATAAAAAATATATCTTATTTATTGAATCATTTTTAATTTCAATGTTCCAAGAAATGGAAACATAGGGAGTTACCCAATGGAGAACATTCAATGTGGGATAATGTTATTAATCAAGAAGTTGAAATTACTTTCTTCTTATACCCAATCAAATATAACATTTCCTTGAATGTATGATAACATTAATATTATTAATCTATTTTTTTATTATACAAATGGAATATTCATTTCAATATTCCTGATAATCAATTTGAAAAATAAAAACATGGAAAAACATATGTGTATAATACAAACCGCATGAAAAATAAGTTCTATTACTCATAAAATTAGTATAATGATGGTTAAATGATGTTATTTAATGATAAATTAAATATCTATAAAATAATTTGTTTTCTAAAATGTTTTATTATAATATTTTATACCTCTTTCCTTTTTTATTGAAAACGAGAGTGACATTTTTGTGTATGCGTATAATACTAAAATGATTGAATGATATATTCTGCTTTCAATCATCTCTTGTATCTGTGAAGACCCTTGGTAAATGGGGAAATGATTTTGGTAGTGATAAGGAAAATAGTGGAGTTGTTCGGCCTTCTCCCAGTGATATTTTTTAGAGTGGAAGAAGAAGGGTGTCTGAAAGTGATGGAGTTATGTCTGCTTCACCAAGAAGAATTCCCCGGAAGGACTATTCTTATCTGCCAATTCCATTGGCCAATAGGGCTTCATCTAAGTGGGATTGAGGGTCTACCATAGTGTCGCGTGTGCAATGCTGTGTGGAGTAGTCCTTGTTAGAGAAGTTGAATCTTAGAAAGACGTTCTCTAATATATTGAAGCAATATGAAACGTCTTCAGAGTAGGAATCATCTACTGTAGTGGAAGCATCTAATTATGGATATGTAGAAGGGTGTAATTACTATGACATGATGTTTTCTTATTTTGGATAAAACTGGTTAGATGCGGGCATGTTGTTCGCCTGCGTCATTTTTTGTTTTTTTTAATTTTTCCATTGTTCAATAAATGGTCATAGATCTTCCTCTAACTGAGCATGTCAGGAAAAGATAATATTAATCTTTTTAAGGGAAATTATGAATAAACATTGTAAACATAATAACCTAAAATGAACATATCATAGAACCATTCAAAATTTTAATCCATATATAGAATCTATGAAATTGATTAATAGTTATTATAGTTAAATAATAAGAAAAATTCATTTATATAATTAAAAATACTAAAAATAAATTTTTTTAATACAATTGTACATGGTTATTATTCCAAAAAGGATTTCTATAAATTGACCAAACGAGCATTAGTAATATACATAAGATAAAACATATTTAATAAGTATATAATAAATAATGGTATTAATTCCATTAAAATTTAACAATAGATGAAAAAAAATTAATATTGATTTTAACAAGAACTATTTTTTCATTTTTTTATGTGAAATCATAGAGTAAAATATGACCTTAGGGAAGATATATTTTTAACATCCATTATTACTTTTAGAGTTTGTGTTTTATTTGATGATCTAAATTTTTCACTATATTATTCACTTTTACTTCATCCATAACCAATATATAAGATCTATACTTATTTAAATAGTTTAATAAACATATATTTTTGGGAATTACACTCTTGTTTGATCCCGATATGATTATCTATTTTGAGTAATCTCTATTTATGAGAACTTATTTATTTTTTATATCATGTCATGTATAACCTAAATTAAATATAATATTTTAACCATTAAAGGATTTAATAAAATTTAGTTATTGTATGGGAGAAAAATATTTAATAAAATATATTCAAAATTTATATAATGACATCATTATTTTAAATAATTATAATTTAGTTATTTCCTAAATTATCACCTATTTGGTTAATTTTTTTCCATATGCAAATCCTTACAATGAATTTTTATAAATAAAAACATAATTCCTAAAATATAAGAATATTTATTCCAATATTACCATAAAATATGTTTTAATATATTATTATATTATATATCCATATGATACTTCATTCAGTATTACATTTATAATATATTATAAAGGCCATTTTGTTCTCTGAGTTTTACAAGTCTTATAATTTATGTAATGTTTCTTTTCCTCTCATGGGAAATGCATTCATGTACATGTAATAAATACGACTTTTGTGCAATGATAGTTATGAAATGAATTGATTAATGTTTTCATCACAAGGGATAGCATTTATGGTGAATGATTGGTTAACCTAACTACACTATGTAATGTTGTCTTATTTGTTGTCATTTACCATAGTGGTTGGGAATTTTTCCTAACAACAATACATTTTGTAATCTTAGGGACTATAATTAACATATTCTTATAATATTAGGATTTAGTTTATTTCCTAATATTAATGATTATATGAACTTTTTATTTCATTATCTTATTCTAGTTTTTAATTTTTATCCCAAATTAATTTGTGATTATACAAGTTTGTCTATTTTACAGTATATGTTATGCTATCATGAATTATAGACAACGGTTTTTTCAATGTTTATTTTAATAATATATTTAACCAATTCTATTTTTTTCTCATTTTTTATTATCTATCCTATAATGATATTATATAATGTTCTATACATTTGAGGTCACCCCATTCTTAAATTTCCATTAATCATGTTATAAAGGCTAGTTTAACTTATGGGATGAATAAAATAGATTCTAGTGAATATTAGTTTTGTAGAAATTTTTATAGATTTTATAAATTATTTTTCTCGTGTAGCTATTACTCAAAGTTTACAATAATTCCTGTCTTGGGTTTGAGATATTATATTATATAATGTATTGTAAAAATAATTGAAATGTTATATATATATTGATATTTTAATCATAGATACTCATATTTTTTATCTCTAATATGGATTCTGTAAATTTTTTTATCACCAAATATGATATTATTGGACTAGGGAGATTATGCCACATAAAGTACCATATGATTCCTAATAATGGATAGAAAATGAAAAAGGGGATGAAATATATACTATTTAGTGTCAAAATCATAGTTAGGCATTATTCAACCCATTGATTGGATAGTAAATTATTTATTTGTTTGTAAATTGGATTTAAGTTTCTATGATTCTTGATTGAAGATATCTTATAACTAACAGTGAACATAGTGTCATCATAAATATAAAATATTTTATGGAGGATACTCTAAAAGGAATTCCCATAAATTCTATTGGAAAATCTCGATGCCTTTATATCATATAGTAATGATTGTAAATTTTCTAATGGTACCCAAAAATTCACACATCTTATGATCATCTTCATTAAATGGGAAATATCTCATTAAATAGTATATCATTATATTTTAGGTTATCATATTGAATATATATAGTTTTTTTACAAAAAAATCAACGATATAAAAGAATCAAGGGGTCTAAATTAGTGTATCCTAAAGGAATCCATCATGAATATATCAACAATACCAAGGGGAAAATACTATATGCTGTCAAAAATATTAATGGGAGTATCTAGTGTTAAATATTACTCTTGAAAAATATAAATAATATTCAATTTAATAAATATATTAATGAGTTCCATCCTGGTAAACATAAGGTTCTTGGAACAACAAATGAGATATAGAATGGTCATTGGAGTAGATATTTGATCCTGAAGAAATTTGAAAATGATAGAAGAGTATGCTACAACATAATGGTGATTATATCTATAGGAGTGGAATATGTCATGTTCATTTAGTATTTAAATAGATACAACATTAAGAGAGTCACAATTAACACAACATTCACATAATGTAAAAATGTCTGAACCCCAAAGGGTCATAGATGATCCATCATCCCCACCTGAGGCCAATTGTGCAAGACGAATACAAATTTTTATCAACACCAATTATTGGTGGGATCTCATCTTACACAGTGGCCTTGATATATAATGTTATTGACAAATTATAAAGCACCCCTTCAATCCATGATCTTATTTATGGTGCACTAACACTCGTATGGATTAAATGATAAACCATTTTCCCATTTAAGGTTCCATGATTAGGCCCCCATTGTTATCCCTATAATAAATAACCCATAAATTCTAGCCTTTTTTATTTCATTTCAAATGCACTAGCATGCTGCTTTCAAGAGGATATTTGACACCTTCTTCTCATTATGGTAACTGCCAATTCCATGTATCCTATAAGATAAATAAAATTACTTAAAACCTACTAATATAGAGTACCAATGAAAAATCCATATGAATTATAGATATAAAATCATGACACGGATTCAAATAATATGTTTTAATATTTTTCACCATTATGGTTCATATTGCAATGACACATACAGGACTAGATCACCCACTCATGTTGGATCATATATCTATTGTATATTCCATAATTTTAATGTCACAAAACAAGGTTGTGAAATTTAATGGCCATCTCCATAAATAATATAATATATCCATTCATCTTGATCCTTATTGTTTTCGTGAATAAAATTATTGCAATCCTCTGATAAAAAATTAAAGAAGTGTAGACACTAAAGATGCTTATATAATGTCTATCTGATAATATTATACCATGGAATATATTATAAATTAATTGGTACATGATGGACTAAATAATGGTTTGATGTTTTCTTGACTCTGTGAATATGATATCATGATTTAGGTACCATGGAATATGTTTCAGTACCTCACTGAGTTACAGGACATGGAACCTTTGTCACCCTGTCTGACAATGCATCATGAGTGTTGTTGTAGGACTATCATGCAGTTTCATAACTAATTCTATAAGTTGGTTGTCCTCTATTTTTTATATTTTTTATTGAATCTATATATAAATATGATGAATTTTCCTCAGAGAGATGTACATTCTACAACCTCACATGTATGATTTTTTTAAAGGTAGGTCATGGAATATATTAAACAAATGGGATTAAACCCTATATCATCAATCGGACTAGACAACATATTCTATGTATCACTATGAATTATCAAACCCATGTATTAATTCCAAATGATTTTGGACATTATATTTTAGTTATTTTTGGCAAATTATATTAATATTGATTACAAACATGATGTTTATTGGGATAGAGGGGAGGAAAATATTTCTCCAATGTGATTTTTAAACCAAATTCATGTAAGAGGTTTTACCAGTTCTTGATTAGATAGAAAAAAATATACCTCTCTATTGATGTGTTCTGTTATAATCTTTCACAAGGAGATCATTGATCCTAACTATTCAATAGGGGATATTTAAGTTTATAACCACTTTGCTATCATGATCAACCTAGCCACCATCTCCAAAAAACAATCAATATGAAAATTCCTCACTTCGCATGGTTGAACATTTCACCACTCCATTTTTAATGTTTTTCATAATTTTAAAGAAACATTGAAAATGATTTTGACTACTATTCTAGAAGAATATCATTTTATCTCCCAATATGCTATGTTCCACCATATTGAAGTGAGGAATGTAGAAAAATTATAGGATAAACCCATTACAAATACTTATAATGACATTAACAGAGAGAGAATCCTGAATGTTAATAAAAATAGTGGACATGTGTGGATATCCTTGTCTTAATCCCGATGTTTATTTATATGAGACAGAATATTTTTTGAAATGTAGATAGAGATACATGGAGATGTAAAGAACATGATGTTCAATCAGCTATTCATGTAATCCAAAACATGTACCACCTTAATGGTGGATACCTATTATATACTATAATATTCATTATCAATATAAATTGTAAATAATACTTTTGGTCTTGGAGTTTATCTTTGGGTAAATTATATAATTTCTAGGTCGTGGACTATTGCACTCTATTTGGAATTCCATTTGATGAGTAAATGATTCTCCCAAGAGACCAACTTCTATATGTGCCTTGATACTCTCCTATTTGAAATAGATTCTATAATCTAATTGTGGAATATAAACATGTTGAAAAAATTTTAATTCCAAAAATTATAATGGTTATTCCATATTTGATATGTTGATGATAGTTGTTTCATAATACAACCTTTTTATTCTACCCTGTTGGATGTAATATTGGGTGATATCAACTATCTCTCCCTTTACCACGTCATAAGAACTCTATTAGAACTATACTACAAATCTGTCTAGTCCATGTGATATATTAGGGTTGATAAATTACACAACATTATATAATTTTTATTAATATATTATTCTCACTATGTAATCGTTGATCTAATATAATGGTATGTACATTAAATTTTCAATTATATATTCATGAAAACATGGGTAACCATCCCATATGTTAGTATTGGGCCCACATAATAATGATTTAAAATGTTTTTTTACCTGACCTCCCAACATTGATGGGACATTATTGAAAGATTTATATTCTATATGTACTATTTGTATATTCATCATTTTCATTTCATAATTCATTAAAAATTTATATTGAATTTATGTAACCTTATTAGAGACATTCCACCCTATAATCATCCTACTCTATTCATTATTGTTCTAATATAATCTCTTTCATTAAATTTGTTTTAAATTAAATAATACTAAGGTTATTTTCATCTCAATCAACCTCTAATATTGAATCATCTGTCTCAATATAATTTTTCCTATATTTTATCACACATTAACCCATGTAACACTCGTGAATGTTTTATATGATCTGATTTAAAATTTGATTCATGGATCATAATTATGATTCTTAATAATTAATTAATTCAAAGGGAATCACTCGGTATAAATATATTCCATATGGGTCCCTAAATGTGAATGATTTTCCATTTTTAATAGTTTTATCGATTTTTTTATAGCTTCAATATGAAAAAATGAAGAAGGGTACCAGAAATCTAATGGATTCCTCGATTGAAAAATTTGATGCATAAAAGGAATTTATACATTAGTAAGTTGTGGGTTGGGATATGGAAGTAAACATAAAAATTTATTTCATTGTTATTCTTATTTATTGGAAAGATGTTACAGATCAACAAGGGATACAAATATTCCATATTGATGTCGTCCATTATCATTTTATGGTATTAGACATCATTAATGGAATCATTTGAGGGATGAAACATTATAGGCACCTGTATAATTCAATGATGGACAATGGGATGATTAACCATGTTGAAAATACCATGAGGATGAATATCGGATATCCACATGAATTTTCAAGAGGATAAATCATGGTTAATTTTTAGAATGAAATTTATCATCTTTTCTAATATGGAGACAATAAAAAACCATTAATTATTAGTTTTTATTTTAAAGATATTAGGTTCACCTACCTCAAGTCATCGATAGTGGTGGAGTGTACCCACTTGATATTTCCTATTTACATTAAATAAATATAATTTTAACAGCCTAATTCGATTGAAATACTAACCTAAAATGAAAAAACTATATATTAATATAAAAAACGGATGTAATAAAAGATCAATTAAATTATCAATTATAAAAACATTTGGATATATTATTGAATCTACAATGGAAGAAATGGTATCATGAATAAAATTATCCCTTATGAATCTCTTGTTTCTATTGTTAGGAAGGGGGCTCCTTTGCGAGATTTTTGCTCTAAAATAATAAAAATAAATTCTAAAACAAATATTATATGATGAATATCATATAAAAGTTAAATTAAATATATGTGAATTATATTGGATACTTATGCATGTAAAATTACAACCCTTGACTGCCATAAGAGCAGTCTATAAGCATTGATATTAGGCGGCTATATTAAGGGGATATGTAACTCTAAATAAGGATGAAAATATGGTATTTATTAATTGAATATGTTTTCACCGTATGAGTGCTACAACTGTTTCATGTTTTTCTATTAAATAAAATTATATATAAGTAATAATTCATTCATTATAATAATGGGATAATTTTATTCAAAAAACAATTCTTTAAAAAATAAATTTTAAAAGGAATTATTAATGATTATGAATGTATTTTATATTATTTTTTTGAATAATACATTTTTCTGTGTGTTTTTATGTGTGGGTAATAAAATAATTCTAATTTTATTACTAGTTGATTGGATATATGAATAATAATGGGTTCCCCTTTGACAAGTAATTTTCTTATTAAAACATTGTCATTAAATTTTATGATTATGTAAATGTAAAATTATAAAGTTTTAGAAATTTTATTTTTCAATATCAAAATAGTTTTGCATGAATAATTTAAATATTTTCTTATTTTCTTATTTTTTCTAATGATTTGGAATCGATGGAAAATAATAAAATATTTCTTTTTTTCAAATAACATGTCTTTTATGACATTACTAGTATATATGCCAGAATTAGATATCCTGGAATCATTTTTATAAAAAATATGTATTATATATTTTAATTTATTGTTTTGAAAATGGTTTATATAATTTTCAAACCCATATTTAAAAAATTGTAATTTATTAAAATTAAAAAAATTATTTAATTTATTATTATTTATTATGTTAAATTTTTTTAATCACCCTTAGATAATCAATATAGAAAAAAATAATTAATATTCATAGTTCCCATTTCTATATTATATAAAAATAAAAATTTTATTTTCCTGAAGAAATAGAAAAATTACAATGGTAAGAAAAAGGTTACATCCATTAAAATCAATATGGGTAATGTGGTTTAATCATGATGAAAATAATACAAATATATATAATACATGTGTGGTAATGTGTGGATGAGCCATTTATTGGACTTATCACCTACCCAACATTTATTACCAAATATTGGAGAAATTCTCTTAGATATTGAAATCCATATGTTGAAAAAATTAATGCATTAAAAAAATAATATAGTCTCTTCCACATATAAAAGTGGAAGCCCTCACCTCACATCACGCTAGTATAAAACCCATTAATGTAAGCCAAATGTATTAAAAAAGTATTTTCAAAAAATATCATATTCATTCATGTACACTAGAAAGTGGTTATGTTATTTTCAAAAGTTCATACCTATAAGGCTTAACACCCATTGTAAATGATATATTCTACGTTGTGCATTATAAACTTTTAAACACTCAAATTTTATTTTCTATATTACTATGCGAAATTAATAATCCATAAATTCTATTGCACAATATTATTGACATAAAATATGTTTAATTAAAATAATAGATTTTATTGTTACTGTTTTATGAAAATTATCCATGATTCCCATTATATTATCAATAAAGAAACCATCTATCTCTTTTTATTCAAAATACCTTCTCCATGAAATAATGCATTTCATATACCTTCACAACCATGAATTGGATGTAATATAAAGGGATTGAATTTATTATTATAATATTTATGAAATATTTTATAATATTAAATTATAAAACATATTACATGTTTTTCTTATTCTTAATAAAATGGAATCTACATACCTACGTATGGGTGGACTAATGCCTTTGTAGAAAAATGGATTTCCAGGTTAATTTGTATCCCAACCTTATAGGGACATTCCTATGATTTATTTTAATAGATAAATATCATGTTTAAGAAATTTTTATGGTAATGGGATTTCAAGTTCGATAAACTATTAAAAATGTAACCAATTAATTACCATGGTAAACATAACCATCAAAAATATCATTTTGATAGAAAAAATAATTTTTTTTAATTATAAAATAGCATCATATAAATTATGTTTCAATTCTATATCATTAAAATATTGATATAAAATACTAATAAAAATTATATAACATCTTTATGATTCATGTAAAATGGTATTAGAACCATGTCGCTTCATAATCATATATTAATTATGGTATATTTTTTTGGTTCGGTTCAAACACTTAAATTAATAATTAAATAAGATTATTCCATTCATATCAACATGAATTTTATATTTGGTAATATATAATATAAAAATTTATATTATTATTTTAATTTAAAATTTATAGAAATATAAATACATTACACACTATTTAAGAAACCACTATTAATTCACTAAGAATAAACAAAACATGGTCATTGCAAAATCAATCTTCAATTATCATTTCCTATACTCCAAATAATAAAATTAAAATGCAATAAAAAATAATAAAGACATAAATTTCAGTACTTTGTTTTATGATCCCATTTCCCAAATAATTGACGGTATATTACATTATAAAAATATATCATTTAAAAATATTATATTTCGAATTAACAAAATATTAATTCATAAAATCCATTATATGTACAATCGTTGTGAGATGTGTATTTTATAAAATATAATCATATATAAATTTATAAAATAATCTTATTAATATATATAACTTATGTTAAAGTATCTTAGGAAGCATTAATGTAAAATATGAGACTAGGAAAATTTAATTCCCACATTGGATGATTGGGGTTTGGTTTGGAGATCTACTAGGATATGAATGCCTTATGAAAACATAGGTGAAAATGAGGTTATTAATGCAATAGTGGGTTGTAGTATGAACATATTATCATAGTTTTAAAAATAAATTTTATGTATAATAGATTTTGGATGTTGGGAATTTGTTTCCTTTTTATAAGTGAATATGATTTATTTTGGGAAATACCCATGGAAATTAAATAATGTCCCTTCACTATTAAGGGGTCATGAAATAAAAAATATGAAAAATGATTCAACATTTTTTTTGGTAATTCCATACTACAACCATTTATTTGGACCAAATTTGGATAAGTATTCATCTTTATCCATTAGTAAATGTTTTGTTATTTTTTATTTTTTTTACAATGTAAATAAATTTAATAAATTTAATTAACATCAATAAAAATATTTATAATTGGACATTTAAATTAATTTTCATAATTATTATTTAATATTTTAAATATTTTTTGGAATTAATGTGTATATGTTTTTTAAATTTTGGTTTTATTTTTACCGCGCATAATATGTAACATTTTAATTTTTCAAAATGCCTATTTTAAATTTTATGATATTCAAAATAATCCATAAATAAAAATATTATTAATTACTTCAAAAAACATTTTGGTCATAAAAAATCATACATGACTATTTCATGGATAAAAACTATATACATACATGAAATAACTATATTGAACTAAAATATTGAAAAAACAATTATAAATAATATAGAATTTTAAATTAGTTCTAAAAATTTATGATCTAGGATCTCTAAGATAAAATAATACTTTCAAACACTAAATTCTAATTTTTTAAAATACATATAATATTTCACAAATTTGTTTTTTTTTCATCTTGTTTTAGGTTAAATAAGGGTAAAATCAAAAAAAAATAAAATTTTTCTTAAAATTTTTATTTTTAACAAAAAAACAATTATTTTATACAAATATCAAAATTTATGATTAATTTAATTTTGGTATGATTAATTAATTAATGATTTTAGGTTATAAAATTAAATTCCTAAATTTTAAAATTTATATTTTAAATAAAAACTGTAAAATATATCGATATATGATTTAAAGGAAAACCTTGTTCAATAATCAATCATATTAATTATTCATAATCAATGGGTAATAATAATAAATTTCCTACCATATTTGAGTTTAATGAAAATATTTAACTATTTTTTCATATATAATGTTTTTTATGTTGGTTTAAGAATGTCATGAAGATTATCAAACCTAAAATTACTATTACAATGATTTGATATTATAGTTGTAACACTCTATAATTTGTAAATTTTATTGTTTGTTACAATTAATTTACAAAATGTAAAAAATGAGGTAAATGATACAAAATTACATTAAAGACATCCCATGTAGCTTCCACAAAAATTTTGATTTACAATATAACCATGCATTTTTTGTTTTTCATATTTCACTGAACCTTTTCTATTCAATCCAATATTTCAAAAATATTATTTTCATGTGATTTTAAATAATATATTTTTACAACTTATATGATTAGTACATGTGATGGATCTGGTATATACATCCTAAAATGATATATTTGGAATATATCATGAATATTGATAGGTGTGTAGTTCAGATCAAAAAAATTTCTATTAAACTGAAATGATCATGTGTTTTGAAGAGAAAGATGACAATAGAAATCATCTTTCCTTTCTTCCAATATCTTTTAATTATCTCTTATGGATATATTGACATAACCACATTTTCAACAACATCAATCTCCAAATATCATCATTGGTTATCTATTTAACTCCAATATAAAAAATTTTCCACATCTATATGTCGTTGAATATTTTTAATCCTCTCTATTAATTAATTTATATGTTCAATGCAAATCAGATTCCTCTCTCCATCATTATCAAATGATTTTGGATTCATTCTTCTCTTCACATAAAGAGTCTCATATAATTTATTCTAAATACATATATATAAATAATTTTTTTATAGGATTTCTAACATTGGAAAATTCTAATCCATACTTTCATGAAATTATACTAAATAATACATTATTATGGCCTCTATAGTATTAATTTTTGTATCATATTTCCCTTCTATATAAGGATGATATTATGTGGTGAATATCATTTCAATATCTAATTCATTATGAACAATTCATTATAAAATCAATGTAAATTTTATATCCTAACGAGATACAATGGATCAAAATACTCAACAAAAGATCATAAGTCACATTATGTAAATACAATGAAGTTCTCAATTTATAGGTATTTTTTAAAGAAATTAAAATATTTTTACTTCCATGCTCAATCGACTGTAACCAGAATAGAATTTTTTTCCTTTAAATTTTATTGGGAGTTTTATAGTGATTTTAATAGTGATGTGTTCTAGTTTCAATGTTATTATGAGTAATTTTTGAATCATGCCCTAAGGATTGTGTCATTCAATGATATCTAACAAGACTAACAAGAACCAATACATGAACTATGTAATTCCTCCATTCATTTTTTTTCTCCCACGAATGTTTTTCCTAAGATCAGTATACATAATCATCATTCTAGGATGAATACTAATTGTTTCTTTATGAAAATAATTTAAATGATCCCTCTTATTTTACATTTTATAGGTCATATATTGATGGTCTATACCATGTAAATATTTCTTTTTAATTATTGGACTCTATAACATTGACTAAATTTTTCAATAGCATTACATAATCAATATTAGTCTCATTATTAATTATATAAAAAACGTTTAGTAGTCAGTATCATAAGATATGATTTCTATACATCTATTATGATATCTGGGATCAGGAATTTAATATCCATGGGTATTGTTTCTTCTAGAATCTACATAATTGATAGAGGAGCATGGTCATTCCTATTCAGATAATCAATTTCAAGAATAAAATTTCCATAATAGTAATTTATTGGGCATTCATAGTATATAATATATTTCCACTATTTAATTTATATCATATTCATTACAATATGTTTGAATATAAATATAATGATCATATTATTAGTATATATGAAATTAATTTTTCTATAGGTATAATGTTAAAATATATTTATTTCAATTTTCACTATGTGCATCACTAGATCTTCCACTATGTAATTTCACCCATGAGTTTTATTTTTTAATTAGGAAAGTAATCACATTTTCATTTTTTTAGTACACATCGATGCCCAAATATGATGAATGAAAATATATTAAAAATTGTTCCCCATGATTGGTTAGTTAATGTAAAGATGAGTGAACAAATATTTTGAAGTTCCTTAAATATATATTTATTTTCCCCAGTCTAAAAAAACCACTCACTTTGTTAATGAAATTGTGTTTATATTTATAGCTCTTAGATATTTATCATTAATCATTATTAATATTATTCTATTAATTAAAAAAAATTGGATATTCGTATAATTATTTAGTTTTTTAAATTACTCAATTACTTACATATTATATATATATAATAATTTCCCTTCATTTTGATTACATGACCCAATATGATTCATTTTATAGGTAGGAATGATTATAGCTAAATTTTCTTTATTGAACCTCATTGATTAATGTTTTATAATTATAAATTATTTAACTATATTTTATTAAACAATAAATATATTATAATATAATTTATAAATACAACATAAAACGGATCAAGGTAGTCCATAATGACTATATTCATTGTATCCCTGATGATAGTGTAGGAAATTGTATGTCTAAAGGGGAAAAATAAATTTGTAGTGTATGTACTACATATGAAATTAAATTATTGAATGAATATCTATTTAGACACATAATATATGATATGTCGATCAATGGTCATGCATATATCATTATTTATCTCATTTAATTTTTTTGAATAGAACATCGATATAGGATATATGATACATGTAATTGGTTAATATTTTATTTAGTATATGAAAATCTATAATAAAACAGAATATTCATCCCGTTATAATGTATAAAATGGTTTGTTTCAATTATAAGGGTAATGTCCATTAGTGTTTAGTGGAGGAAGTTTGGATTTTTTTGTCTTTTTAGTGGATGAAGGTGGATCAAAAATGGTTGCTCATTTTGAACTATTATAGGGTCACAAACGGGGGTTCATTTTGATATAATGGTTGTTTTCCAATTGTTGAACATTTAAAATTAACTAGAGGATAAAAATGATAAGTCAATTTGAACCAATGGTTGGTCACCAATGTGGTATCATATTTATCTAATGGTAATTCACAAATAGTAAGTGATTTTGAATGAACGGTAGATCAAAAATGATAGGTCTATTGAAACTAAGTGTATGTTACCAAGGGTGGATCATTTTTATCTAATGGTAGCTCACCATTGGTGGGTAATTTTGATATAATGGTATGTCACAAACTATTGATAAATTTTAACTAATGATAGGTTTAAAAAATCATTTTGAACTAACAGTATGTAAACAATGGTGGAACAATTTGAGTGCATGGTTGAACACCAATGTGTCTGATTTTTAACTAACATTATGTAAAAATGGTTTTTAATTTCAAAATAATGGTTCATCATAAATGGTAAATAATTTTATAATAATGGTACGTAACAAAAATTATTTCATTTTGAACCGTGCTTCTAATTTTTACTAAATTTCTAGATTTTCCCTTTCTGACATTTCATTGATGAAATTAGTTTTAATATGAATGATTAATGAATTTTATGGAAATTTTAAAGTGTGTAATTATATCAACAATTAATAAAATTTCCTGAGAATTTATAAATACATAATCAATGTGGATATAATGATATCCACCTAAAATGGAAATTTAAATCCATATCGAATCCTACAGGTTTGGGGTATAATTATCAAAAATGATATTTCCATTATTCATTAATGTATGCATTCTATTTAGGGGAGTGGATAAATATTATTATTCCCTTGATTATATTGAACCTTTTTCATGTATTTGGATTTAGTTTCCTCAAAGCAGTATCCTCTTATACATGCATCCCTATTTTTGGTGCAGTATGTATGTTTAATTATTCTTTCTTCAAAGTAGAGGTGCCTCATTTCTCCTTTCAAGGATTCACACAATTTGTTCTTATTGTGATATCTCTTGGGATTCTAGTTTAGTTCCACATAATAATGATAATTAACTAGTTTATATTTAATTAAATGGTGAAGGAGGTTTCTTGTTAACCTATAAATGTTTTTTTGATATTCTGGTATTTTTATTTTAAATTTTTTTTGTTTCAATAAATTCATGGTTTCAGGTAGCCGCTATGTTGAATATATAAATATATATATGATTCCCATGTTGTGTGATTACATTGGAAGCATAATAATTTAATGGTTAACTATTTATACATAGTTAAAAAACTCATTCCCTCTGATCTTAAGGAATATGTGATAAAATACTCAAATAAAGAAGTAGAGATGAATGAAAGCCCCAATTTTTATTCCTGAATATTCCATTGTTAATATTGTAATATGTGTGAGGATAAATATTTGTTTTTAATCTTTTTTTAATGATTATATGTATGGATGGGGGATATGTTGTGAATGTTTTGGGGGATGTGGTTGTCATATAGTTATAAAGTGGGAAATGATGGTGGTTGGGGTACATTTTTGTTATCAGGAAACAATAGTGGTGGTGGTGGTGGTGTTGTGCAGTAGTGCTATGATGGAGGTTGGTTACTCATTATTGTAATGGAATTAAAAAATTATGACGAAATAAAATTGGAATTTTTAATGAACAATTTTATGATTGTTCAAGTGGTGTAGTATATGCTAATGTTTATACTAGAACTGATTAAATAGAAGTACAAAACATAGTAACCCTTTTAATTGAATTGGGTTAAAAAAAGATAATATATAAATTGGATTTAACTAAAAATCCATTGTTTTTATGACTTACTGTTTGTATTTTTTGATTTAAAGGAATGAAATAGTTTGATGGATTGTTATTTTTTAGTTGGTACCATTTTTATTAGCCCCATTGAAGGGATTGAGTTATGATAATTTTTATATTTTACTTCCCTATGAGTTATTTATGCACTCTCCCATGTCAATTACCATGTTCCAACAACAATATATATATATATATATTTGGGGTGTTGTTTCCAACATTCTGGTGAGTGAATGGATACATAGTATCCATTTATTAAAATACCCATCTTAAAAGAGTTATTGATAATCATATGATGTGATGTCCATTATTCATATGTTCCACTCTCTACAATTGATTTAATGAGATATGATGGTAAAGTGCCTTCGGTCGATATGTTCATAGATGAATTACAGTGGAGGTCATGTTTGGTAATAGGATGTAATGAGGTGAATGTAATTCATTTTCACAATAACCTACTTTAGTGGTTATGAAATGTGATGTGATAAGATGGACTACTTTTATATGGGTGGGATGTGTATTGATTTGATGTTATTTGAAAGAGGTGGGGTCTACAAGAAAAATGATATGGGGGTGTGAGAGAATATAATCATTGGAAAAGGCATAGAGAGTTCTCTATCATCAAAATTATTCATATAATATTACAATATTTTGATCTATTTTTTAGTGTGAAAGACTTAGTGAGGATGGTTTTTTGGTCAATATAACTATAGTGACCCTTTATTTTCATATATTAACAATAAATCACTTTTTAATAATATTTAAAAAAATATACAATGGGATGCCCAAAGATGTTATTAGTTTAGTGCCTTTGGATGCATGGAAACATAAACACTATTATATAAGAGATCTACATTATCTCCAATTGGACATTATCTCTCACTAGGTTCTCAGTGTCTCAAAAACCACTTAGAAATATAATATAAGAAATATGTATTCCTAACCAGAGAAATAAAACAAATAAAAGGGTGATAATATATCCTCACTAAAGGTAAAAAATTGAGACAACGTAGAATAGACATGAGCATAGTGGTATGATAACAAGATCATGAAAATAGAATATCATACCTTTTATATCAAAGATCATACAAATGAATCATGGACCGAATCATAGGAATTTTTAGTACTTGAATCATAATAAAATAAAGAACGTAGGCCAAGAAAGGATAACAGAGAAATAATACATGGAATTGTTCAATCCATATCAGTATGTATAATGATTTCCAATGTAGTCTTTGAATCACTTCCAAGGACCACATAATTGATAAGGACCTTCAATAAACTAGGTTCACTACCCGTTCTTAATAAATATTACTAAGACAAGATCTGTAATCATTCTAGCCATGTAATACTGAAAAGTGTTCACTCCTCATTCCATCCATAACTCTCTCATGAGATATAAATCCTTACCTAATGCATTGTGGGTAGATATCAGTCCAACCCATATCAAAATGAAATCATTCATAAATATTCAAAAAATTCATATACAATTATATCATTATCTATGAAATGAAAGGGGTGTCAAAAATGTGGTATAATATATTAACCTATCATAAAAGATATGTTTCATAATCATTTAATTAAATCACAACCCATGAATGGAAGAAGGATCCATATTAATATAACCCAATAATGATAAATATGTTTTATAATCATCATTCCAACCCAGAATATACCGTACAATGAAATAATATGAGTGGATACATAGAATAATTTCCTCAAAAGGCATTAGTAACATCAACGAATGTCATCGTAGATGGGAAATAATTTTGAAAATAATTTTAGAAACATATAATGGTGAAATATCCTTTCTTCATTGAAAAGGGATCTCTAAAAAACTTTTGAATCCATTTACTTGAAAATAAACATGAATGATTAAAAAATAAATATTTTAAATCCTTTTGGGAATCCTCTTCATTGAAATCATATAAATTGATCTCGAAAACATTTTGAAATCCCCAATCAATTAATGCATATAAAAGGTTCCTAAAAATGATTTGAAATCCATTTTCTGATAATACTATTATAAGATATAAATAATGATTGAAAATAATATTGAAAATAATTCCTTGAAAACATATAAAAGAATATTGAAAACATTATGAATTAAATTTTCCTTCAAAATTTAATAAGGAGTCATAGAAACATTTTCAAAAACACACTCCTTGAAAAAAACATGGAAAAGTACGAAGCAATCATGAAAATGTTTTGTAGTTTTTTTGAAAAAAAGTTTATTGAAAAAAAAATCTTCAATATCAAAATTTTATCCATGAAATGGAAATTTCATTAAAATTAAAGTGGGTAAATCTATACATTCCATATAAGGTAAGAAGACCATTTCTTTTTCATGTAAAAAGGATTGAAAATTGATTTTTTTTTTATAAAGATAATATATTCAATTGAAAATATTAGTAAAATACTAAAAGGGATAATTTTCATTATAATTATTATATTTGGATATTATAATATTCTTTGAATCCATTTTTAGAAAATATTTTTTTAATAAATACAAATTTCTATCCAAATAGAGGGTAATGTCAGGGATTCTTAAAAAATGTTCTTAAATATAGTATATACTAATGAGTATACAAATTTGACCAATATATGAATTAATAATGAAAACCCATAAGGGAATAAAATTAATGAATATTATTGATATATCATTCATAATATTTCATCAAAGGAAACATAAACACAAAAAAACTAAAAACAAGATGAAATTCATTAAATAAACTCTAAACAGTTGGTAATGTTTTACCATATTCAGAATTATAGATAATAAAATTCAATAAATCATAAAAATTAAGTAAAATCAGGAGATTCATGATATTAAATTTCATATGTATCATATACATGCATTAAAAAATGTATTTTTATAATAAGGAATATGTCTCTTAAAAGGAAAATTATATAAAATTACATTACCGATTCGAAAGCATTGGAAAAATTAATTTCTTGATTGAAATATAATAAAATTGAAATATAAACACCCATAATATTATGTATAATAATCATATAATAAAACTAATGTAAGTACACACAGCACACCAATGGAATGGTTGTTGAATAAAGAATGTATCTTCTGAAAATAAACAATTAGCTGAAATTCTCGTACAATGTGTCTTGAATCTCTTCATACTCATTATCGATTATTATATAATAAATGATAGTTTATATACCTATCCAACATAGTCATATTTTTATATCTAATACCATATATGGTTATATTATAACATTGTATAACCCTCTTATTATATATTATGTTTTATGGTTTCATTTTGTGTAATATCTACTTTTTTCATCACATATGGTTTAATTTGTAATATCTTTGACCATTTTACATGTATCATGATTTCATGAATTTAAAATGTGATATAAAAATAATCTATATTATGTATATTTTTATTTTAATAATCTATAAAATATAGATGTATGAAATGTAATACAACATTCCTGGAGATGGTAGGTCATACGTATGCATGAACGCTGCTTTCACTTTATTAATTTATTTAAACAAGGAAGGAATATGATATATATATATATAATGTAGAATTATTATATCATACATATCATATAATTTCACTAAACCAATCCTTAATACATTTCATATAGTGTGTGAACGAATCATATTTCTTTGATGGGTGGTAGTCAACAATTTCTCAATGAAAATTATCTTATTTACTCTAAATGTAATATATAAATATATGTGTAGAAAAATTACTAAAGAACATTAAATAAACAATAAAAAAAATATAAAAAAAATATTAATATAATTTAAATCATTGTTTTCTCTTTAAGAGGTGGTAACAGAAAACTGAACAATCAATGTTTCGTGAAGCGGTAGTTCTCATTACATGTAAACATCATGTTCGTTATCCATTAGAAGGAGGTTTTTCTAAGTGTAGGTCAAACACATATCATAAATCCTATCATTATATTTTGGATCCTAGTTTTTTTCTAATAATGAAATAATTTTAAATGTGGTGGTCGAGAAAAAAAATAAAATAATAGAGCATGATGGAGTGTGTTACCTCTTAATCGGGTAACTCTTTTTGGATTTCACTGAAGGGAATTCTATGAAATATTAATGAACCATAGGAGGATTCATGGAATATTGTATGAATTTTGGGATATCAATTATAATTTTATGGGGAGATATAATGGTCTTTATGGGTATGACAATGTGAGAGGATATGAGGCCTTTTTATAGTGGTGGAGGAGTGTTTTTCTCTATAATATTTTGACAATGGAATTCCATAAAATATTTTTATATCCCAATTTGTTCTTATAATGGACCAAATTATTTCAAAGGGAGTATACAGTTTAAATATTTCCTTCCAATTTCTCTTGGAAATAATTCGATGTCATTTTGGGTCATAAATTTAAGGTTTACCCCTTAGTTAATCTGAATTATACCTTCTTCACTATATTTATTTTTAATTACATTAACTTACATTATTGGAAAACAAATTATTTTACCATTTTATACTATCTAAATTTAAATTATTCTAAATTGGAACATAGTTTTTAAAATTCGTACCATATAAGTGTCAAAAGTTAGTTATATATTAATCCAGCTGACGGGATGACACTACTGGTTTTTAAATTAAAATTGATCAAATTTTTTCTATATTTTAATATCCAATCACATTGTGAAATTGGTTTTAATTACCAAAATGGTATTAATGGATAAAAATATTATCTAATTAAACTTTTAAACCAATTTAAAAAATAACTTATCTAAATATATGAATTAGATGAAAAATTAGTTCTTGGCTAAAATTTAGTATTTTTAACAATTCATTAAAAAATGAAACCTAATAGAAAAAGGCTAAAATAATATCCTAACATAATTATTATGTTTAAATTTATAATAGTATGTTTATTTGGACATATTAAATCTATATGTGAACCAAAATTTGGATTTAAAATGGGTTTTCTATTAAAAGGTGGAAAATCTACCTTTATAAAAATATATGTTCTTTAACCTAAAATTGGGTTCCTTATTATCTTATGTATATAAATTATATTTAATGAATATAAATTTTTTTTATTGAATAAGATATATTTATATTAAATTAATATCACTCATAAATTGTATTTAAATTTTTTGTTAGGGTGAAATGTCTTCTTAAACATAAAAATGATAAAATTTTCTTTTACATTACATCAGTTTTCATATTCATTTCTAATTAAATTTTTTAGCATTATCTTATTTTTTTATTTGTGTAAACCAAATATTTTCATATATTACATAATAATACTAATAACCACCTTTTTAAAAGCTTGTTAAGTATATTTTGGTAAATAATAATACATTAATAATATATATTTATTCGTTAATCCTCTCTCGTGAGTAATAGTCAAGCCATCAAGGAAAGTCATTATGCATAAAACACAATATAACCTCATAATTCCATTTAGATCATGATACAATTTATTATTTTTTAGTGCGTGATAAACTTGGTGTTTCATATAAATTAAGCCAAACATGGTTCATTAATATAAAATAATCTATTTTCTATATACTATGAATTGAAAAATATATAAATGATTAAATTAAATTAGAAAATAATATTTTACAAAATATAAGGGTGTTACAAACGTCCTCCCATAAAATTAATTATTACGAAAAATTATTCTTGGTTATCATAGTTTTAATAATTCAATTTTTCATTCAGTTAAACACACAAATTATAAATTAATACTAAAAAATCCCATAATAGGGGAACATGGAACCATAATGGTTACCCAATGTAACACATAACTGGGTCTCCATATTGGAGAACATAGGTTGGGAGTAAATATTTTATATTGAGGAAAAGAATAAATATTTAAATGGATTTATTTATTTCCTCAATCAAAAAAGTTTCATTGATCAATGAAATGTTTAGGGTCTCAAATTCATAAAATTGTGATGATTTAAATTTCCCTTGGTTCAACAGAAGTCAAGGTATTGGGAAAAAATAATTTCTATATCATTAACATAACATTGAATAATTAATTTACTGATGAAGAATTATAGGAAATTCACTAACATGAAATATTTCTCTAAATAATATTTCATTCTTTAGTTATGTTTTTACTATTTAGGATTCATCCATTACTTCATTAAATAGATGTCTGTATATTAAATTTAATGAATTATGTACTAAAATACACATTTTGGTGTATATAAGGCCCATAAATCAATAAAAATGTATAATTATTTTGTCTCTACAAACCCATCAAAATCAACATGGTAAATACATTATATTATAGACATAAAAATTAACACTAATGTTTCATCATAAACATTTAATCAAGAAAATAATACATTATCTAGGACATCACGTAAGGTAGTGGTAGGTATGAAACCCTTATCATTCATTGATCTTGGGTTAAATACCCAAGGACCTTCTGGACATGGTTAGTTGTCACCTGATAAACATAATGTCCTTTTCTAAAACCACAATATTTTTATTTACTAAATAACTAATATGGACATCCTGGAAAATTGGTTAATAACTACATTGAATTTTAAAAATGGTTTTCAATAAAATATCAATGCTAAAATACTTCCTCCAATGTTTAACAAGAAATTTTAATTAATGGATAACCTTATAAAACTTTTGAAATATGATAATTTAAAATATTATAATGAATGTAAAAATTTTTATGTACCATTGATTTAGATTAAATAACAAAGTACCGATTTCATTTAACATTGAAACATGTGAATCCTTCCCTCCAGTATTCATTGGAAACATGGTAATGACTTGAATTACTATGATTCATTATTCAAAACATGCATTTTTCATTATTTTAATACATATTGAATATAATCATTATATAGATAAATTTTATAAACTTCATCCATGGTAGCACAAATTTATTTTCATCAAAACATTTCATAGTTATTGAGTTATAAATATAGCCTAATTTTATTATTCAAATCAAACATATCATTATCCAAACGAATTTATCTTAACGTAAGGAATATATTAACAGTTTTATTTCCCTTAATCATGTGTCTTATATGAACCTAAATTAATAATTAAATCAATTTTCAATTCCATTAAAACCATTAAATATATTATTCTATATCCTGGGTTAAAAAATCATAAATGATAAAATCATTATATATTTCACCATTCATAGTTTTGGAATCCAAAATCCTAAACAATTTAATCCTTACATGGTAATTATTATCAAGGAATAGGTCCTTCCATGGTTTAGAATAAAATACATAGTTTAGGGCTTTTAGTTTTTTAATGCATGTGTTCTTCACAAATAAGACATGGAATTCCATGAAAAAATTTCACTCTATGAACCTTTTTCCAACACCAAAAAAATATTTCTCTATATTTGGGATTTTACTCAAGTATCATCTTCCATTATTCAAGAATAGTGGGAATATGAATCTTTTTTCCTCTATGTTCATTATAATATAAAAATTTATAAAAAATATATATCCCTATTATTTAGCATGTTAGTAAACTTTCCAAATCCATCATTGTTAATCATATATCAATATAGCTGATTGAGAGTAATCACAATATATTTCTATAAAGTGGTCATCCTAATTTACTTCTCATCATAATATCATATGTCACATTAAATGTTAAACTAGTTCCTTATGGTTACCACAATTGACTAATAATAGAGGCACAGTGTCAGCATTACTTATCATAGTAAGAAACCATTTATTCATGAAAAGAAGTAATTATAGTATTTATAAATCATGACACCATCCTTAATCATTGACTCTGTAGTATCATTATAGGATATTCCCATACTACATATATTTAAATCATTCTTAATGGTTCAGGGAGATTTTGTGAGTTTTCAAATCATATCACCCGACAGTGTCAAACCAAGTGTGTAGAAAGGCCCATTGTCATGTACCAGATTACCCCAAGTAAGACTGAGAACATATTGTAGGAGTTTTTTCCCTAGATAAAACTATTATAGATCCACATCAGCATTTATTATCTATAAATGTATATATTTCTAGGAAACCATTTGTTACATCATTTACCAAAACTACAAGATATTTCCCAAAATGTTAACTCATCCTTATACTTATCCATGGGGATATCCCTAGAAATAGCCATAGAAATATACCAGGGGATATTTATAATGTTTTATCATCCTTGTTTCTAAAGGATAAATAATCATTTTTTATGATACCAACTATAATGACCCTCACTTTTCATACATTAACATTACATTACATTTTCAGAACACATAAAACATTATACATATTAAAACCTAATAAACATATTAGTTTTGTTCTATTGAAAACATAGAATCATAAAAATTGTTTCATGATTGAGCTATATTATGTCCCCCTAGGTTCCCCAATACTATAACCCATTTTTAACATATTATAAAAGAAATATATCGTAATATCCAAGGGATGAAAATATAAAAATGGGTGAGCTCATATGCCTAGTAAGGGTAAATAAGGGAGACATGTGTGAATATAAATGATAATAGGTGGATGATGTCATGATAATGAAAATATAGGATTATACCCTTCCTATCGGTGATTATATTCAATAATCGTGGAATAAAGTTTCACATTCTATAAGACATGAATTATTTGAAAATAAAGACCATAATCAATGAAATCATAACACTGGAATAAAAAATTGAATTGTGGATGGAATAAAATCATATATAATAATATTCATATTGTTAATGGAATTACTAACATTTCCAAATAAATGGACAATTTCCAATACTAAACTAGGGTTTTCCTTCATTCTAGTCATTTATTACAAAACCGAGTTCACTCCTCATTCTATCCCTGAAATTACTAACTAAATTCAATCCCTATTCAGGACGAGTCTAACTCATGATATATAAATCATTACCCAATTAATTTAAGTAAGATATAGGTACCATGAATATAATAATTAATTTATACATACATGTTCTGGAAATTCATAAACAATCATATCATAATCCGTGAAATGAAATGGGCATCACACACATGTAATCATATCATAATCATTTGAAAATAACTGATTTCAAAATAATTTATTCAAATCATATCTTATGAAAGGTTATTGGTCTCATAAGAATATAACCCATGAAATAGAAATAGGTTTCATAAAAACAACTAATTAAAAATATAAACAATTCAGAGAAATAATATGGATGGATGCATTTATTAATTTCCATAAAATGTCATCAGTAACACCAACAGATGTCAAATTATATGTGAAATAACCATTAAATATATTTTATAAAAATTTATTGAAGGAAATATCATTTAATATTTTAAAAATGTTATTTAATATAAAAAATACATTCAAAAAAAATTCACATAAAAAAGACTTAAAATCATATAATGTGATATTTGAAAACTGTATGGAAAACCATCTTCCTTAAATTCATATAAAGATATGTTGAAATTGTTTTCAAAAACATTTTCCATGAAAAAATATAAAAGGATCTTGGAAAATATTTGAATACCATTTCATTGAAAATACATTTCAATCATATAAATAATATTGAAAATGATTTTAATACCGTTTTTCTTAAAAAGAAAGAAATTAATCATGAAAAAAATCTCAAAACATGCCTTTTGGAACAATTATTAATAAATCTTTAAAACATATTGAAAAACACATTCCAAGAATAATAAAATAAAAAAATATGGATAAATATTGATAAAAACTAATAAAAATTCGTTGATTTTTTTAATGAATTAGACTTTTAATCATGAAAGTGAAGATTCAATGAAATTACAAATGATAAATCCATATGTGGTGTACGATCTAATATGAACATTATTTTTCAAAGTAAAATGATAGAAAATTTTCTTTTTTTTCAGATAGAGATAAGAATATTACATTGAAAACTTTGAAAAAATAAAAAAATACAACTATTTTTTACATTTTCTTTGGAGAATAGTATAATATTCAAGGAAATCCATTTTAGAAAACATGGTTTTTATGCAAGATGGATTTCTGACGAAAGAGAGGGTAAGGACGGGTATTCTTAAAAACACATTCAGAATAATTTAATGTACCATATAGCAATATTAGTGCTAAAAATGCCTGAATAAATCATGAATTTTTAGAGGATAATAAAATTCATGAATTTTTCAAGAGAGATAGATCATAGTATTTCCTCAAAGTAAGCATAAATACAATAAATCATGAAAAGAGATGAGATTATTTCAACAAACTCAAATCATAAGGAAACATTAAACCCTACTATCCATGTAAGGAAATTAAAATTACATGAATATTAAATTATCATGAAAATATGAATATTCATGATATGAAATTTCAAAGGTATCATATTTTCCTCATGAAATAATATACGTTCATAACATTATCTCATATAACGTGAATTGATACAAATTTACTTTACCTAATAGGTAACTTTTGAATCATATATCACAGGAAAAAAATTATAAAATGTTTATATAAATAAAAATAATTTCATGTATCAGTATCATATAGTACATCCATGTTCATTATACACAACACAAAAAAGTATTGTGTGGTTATTAAATCATGTATCTCAAAGGAATAAAAAGTGAGCTGAAATTCCCTTACATTGTTTCTTGACTTTCTTTATATTAACACATGTTTCTTGTCTGATACATTTAATTTTAAAATAAATAAATTTGAAGAGGAATTTATTATATTTAATACCATATATAGTTTTATTATGACCTTATATTACCCACCTTATAGCAAATCTTGGATAAGATATCATTTTGGGTAATATCTACTTTGTTCTTTGCAAGTCTCTTAATTTATTATATCTCGGGTCCTTATACATAAATCATGATTTCTATAATGGAAAACATGATATAAATTTCATTTATATTTATTATATGTGTACTATAATAAATTATATTATATAGATGTATGAATTGAAAAACAGCGTTCACGGAGATGATTGGTCGTACGTTAGAACGAACAATGCCTCCATTTATTTTTCTTTTTGAATAAAATAATGTAAATGAAATATATATATAAATATATATAATTATTCTAGTAAGATTATAATATCATTTATATCATATAATATTACTAAATTAATCCTTAATATATTCTATGTATTGTGTAAATGAATCACATCACTTTGAGGGGGTGCTAGTCTGCACATCCATAAACGAAATTATTGAATTCACACCGAGTATAATGTATAATGATATGAGTGGTAAAATGATTACATAAGATTAAAAAATATAAATTTTCAAATATATAACATATATAAATAGAGTTTCAATCATAACTTTTACCACGAGAGGCAATACTAGAAAAATTAACTATCAACATTTCATTAGGCTGTAGTTTTCTGTACACGTAATTAGTGTGATCATTAGACTTATGTGTTGGTGAAAAAATAACCCTTATTCTAAAATTATCACAGTACATTGAGGTAAATGGATTTTTTTATAATCATGTAATAAGATGAATTGGGGCGGTGGAGAAAAAATTAAACTATTAGAGCTTAAGGGAGGGCGTTACCTCATAATCTGGTAACACCTTTTGGTTTTCACCAATGGTCTTCCATTTTATGTATCTCATTACAAATGGAGAAATCGATTAGTATGGTAAGAATATTGGGATATTAATTGAGAATATTTTGAGATCCAATGGGCTTTAAACGTTTCAGGATGTTGGAGTATATAAGGCCTTTTTTATTGGTGGAACGGTTGCACTCATTTATTATTTTTTCATAAGAATTCTATATATGTTTTCCACATGTAATGAAGATATAATAATGGATCCAACTCCATAAATCAAAGTATATGTTCTAAATATGGAAATACCAGGGAAATTGGATAGGTTCCTAGGTCATTATGGGTTTTAAATTTAAGTTTTAGTCCTTATTTATTTTTAATTATACCTTTTTCGATATAATTAATTTTTAGAACATTTAAAAATATTTTTGGTAAAAATATTTTTTCCTTCTTATTATATATAAAATATTTTGATTTCAAATATTGAATATTTTTTTTAAATTCTAACCATATAAGTGTCATATATTAAAAAATATTACTCATGTATATGGAAAGGAACTATAAGTTCTTAAAGTTAAAGTGACTAAAATATTTCTAGGTTTTTAAATCCATTTTGAATGTGAAATTGGATACAATTTCTTAAATCAATTTTGATTAGAGTAGTAAAATAAATATGTTGTTGAATTAAGTTCTTATAAATATTTCTATCTTCAAATATGTATTTAAAATATCACTAATGTGAAATAAAATATTGAATAGTTAACCAATGTAGTATATTTATAGAGTTTTTATCTTTTGAATGATTTCTCAATTATTAATTAGTTCATAGTTAAAACAATACAAACTATTATTTTCTATATTGAAATTAGTCTACTAAACCATGTTCTAATATAAACACTATCTATGATTAAATATCAAAGTGAACAAAATGTTTTTAATCAATTAGTAAAATACAAAAAATATGAATTTGAGAGACATTATGGATATAAAGCAATCGATTAAGTAACATGAAGAGTATTTTTCCTCTCCACTTGGTGATCAGCATACATGATGAAATTTATACAAAAAAGTTCATTGATACCATGTGTTGGTGTAAAAAATAGATTAAAAACTCTCTAGGTCAATAGACCACAACCACAATTCTCATGGGAGTGGAAATTATATCCCACCATGTAGGGCCCTCTTACACTCTTAATTGTGGGTGTTTGATGTCTAAAAATATAATTTTTTGAAGATATTAATTTTTCATTCATTTTTGAATAGGATATTGTGTGTTTTTATAAAAACATATACACAAAAAATTCTCTAAATGTTAATAATGTACACAGAAAGAGAAATATGACGAGAATAGTCTATAGATGGATCTTTGTGATGTTCATTGCATCTTTTAAACACATTAAAAATGTAATATGTGAAGTTGGTGTAATGTTTTAGAAAGAGGAAGAAAAATAACGTGTCATGAGTGCTTTTATCTTATTTTTCAAATGAGATTTATGACTTAGTGTATGATCACATTTTCTTGTAGTAAAAATGTTCATCCACTTAGGATCTCAGTAGTGTTGTATAGTTCTCACAAGGATCTATTATTGTATTGTTATATGGTGCATGAGAATCTCGGTAAAATTTTTCATATCACGTCATTTTTCATTTTTATCTAGATAATTACTTTATAATGTGTATTGGACAAGACACATGTTCTCTTGTACCTTTTACCTCATACAGATATCTAATAGCCATTAAATAATATATAAAAATGGAAAACCTAAAAATTAATATAATAAGAAGTTATAACTTTTATAAATATGATCTATTGAAGTAATATTGAATTTCGAGGGAAAAGGGATTAATTTTATTGTCTTAGGATTGGAATGTTAGTCTGTCAGTGTCTCTGAAAGCTATTGTCTCTTTTAATTGGTGTCTTATACTTTCATTATTTCACTCATTCAATAGGTTATGCATCGGTATGTGATGTGTCAGTAGGTCATTCAGTTAGTCAGCTATCTATATCTTATACTAAGAAAAAAAATTGAGGTATCTATGATTCTCTCTATTGGTTGGTTACTTTTTTGGTGACACTATCCATCAGTATATCAGCCCTCAATTTTTGACTCGTTCTTAGGGATGTTTCTAATAATCTATCAGTATGTACTCTGTCGGTAGGTACTTTGTTGGTAGCTAATCCTTATAAAGAATTTTGATTTTCTCTATATGGGCTAGTTAATGGTGAATTATATATATCAGTGACTTATATATATCCAAAATATTGTAACCTATATTATAACGTAAATAATAACAATATAGGTTTAGAATAAATATAAACTTGGTAAATCAAACTGTAACATAATAAAACAAAATAAAGCATGATATGTGGGAAATAAATCTAGGGGTATCCAACAATCTCCCCCTTTTTTAGGATCCCAAATCATTGCATTATATATTTTATAATAACAAAGGTATCTTTTTCACTACATTTTATATATATCATCTGATACAAAATTTTATTATAAACACAATAAATATACATATCACATAGTAAGATTTTATTTATAACATAAAAACTCCTCCTCTTTGGGGATTATGAAAAAGGAAACAAAGAATTAAAATGAGAAATATATATATAATTATATGAAAACATATAATATTTTCCATTAGTCATACATTTTATATAGTAACAAAAATATTATAACAGATCTATCTCAAAGAGTCGTCCAATCACATATTATCCAAAGTAGAGTACATAACATTTATTCCCTGATGAGTGGAATCAGTGGTTGGAGCACAAGGTGTAGAGGTAGTGGTTAGAGTTTCATTATAGATAATTTGGGAAGGAAGAGGAACTCGAGATATAGAATAAGGAGAAAGTCATGTGATCGAATTGGCAAGAGGGGTAGTATGTTCATGATAAATGACAGGACTTTTTTGGCTTAGAGATTGAGCAGAAGTCATGAATAAAGATAGAAAGATACAAAAGAAGAAGTATAAGGGTGTAAAGAAAGACTTTAAAGAGAGTATACTAGAGAAAAAATTGCATCATGATCATGATGTAATAATGTTTCAGAAGATTAATGATGTCCTTTATGATCTAACACCATAATCCATAGCCTTTTAAAAATCATCTTTATTCTCCATAGACATATAATGTGTATGAGTGAAATACATAAGCTACATGAGTTGATCATTGAAGGAATGAGTAATATGAGGTAGTCTCAAATTATTAACCGAAAACATTAAATGACTATCTAGTTTACTATTTAAATAAACCATCTTAAAGTAGAAGTCATATTTCATATATTTCGCTTCATGAGCATTAGTGACCCCCTTTGTGAAAAATGTAACCTTGTCATATATATGATCAGAATTCTATGAAATTTTCCAATGTAATTAATGGTCTCTTCCACCCATCATAGTTTTATGTTTATATCTTATCACATTTATAATCATCTCAACATCAGTTGGATAAACAACTACAGTAGCTGAAGTGGAGGCACCATGCAAGATATCTTCAATATCTAATATAAAGTAAAACCAAATGAAGAGGTAGAGGATGGGGAACATAAATTATATAAGATTCATCTTCATAAATTTTCACCACCTTTTATAGAGATTTCCTAGAAAAAATAGTTAGACTGTTTATGGATGAAACCACAAGAGTCATTTCATTTATAATTTTTTGATTGTCTAAGACAATTGCTTTCAACACTGATATCAACTGAGGATCAACCTAAGAAACAATCCTCTATGGGATCACAACTGAATATCATTACCTATACATTTTAATTAGATCTGGTTGATGCGGATGGACAGATCTAACCAAAATTAATAAATATTAATTAAATATATTGAAGCCAGCCTTAGTAACATAGTCTACAAGCATGGGTATTACTGTAGGGGTAAGAGAAAGAGAAATTATCCTATCCTCTAAATCAGAATAATCTAAACCAAAAGTCACATAACCCAGATCCTTCCACCACACCTACATGACTATATCATTAATAGAATAAAGAACACACAAAATCTCCCTTTGAAGCTATCTCTTCACTTCAATAGTTAATATAATTCTAAGAAAACCCAACTCCGGCATGGGAGCCACTAAAAATCCTCTTCATTATGAACTTCATCATGCATATAGCTCTTAGAAGCTCTTTTCTCAACCAGAACTGACTCAGGATTATCATGGGATACTAAAACCGGTTCATGTTCCTATTTAAATACATGATCATCATTAAAATATTCATTCTTAGTAGGCTCTAATGTAAGATCAATAGGTTAATCATCAGAACCATGATCATCGTTAGGATGATCTGATCAACCATCAAATTCATCACTTCTTTTCCTTCCTCATCACATGAATTTTCTGTATCTTATTTATCAGACTCCTCATAAAATTCATCATTTTAATCCTCATATCTATCAACATGATCTTCTTATTCCTCACTTCCACTTCCATGTCTTCACCATTTAACTCTACATCATTATCAGATCTTCAATTATACTCAACATTCTCTAAATATTTAGTTTCCTCATAATCATCCTCATGTAGAAGAAGTTCCTTTTCCAGAAGAGTCCAAACTGGTTAAGAAGGAAAATAGGTTATCATTTTTGGACAATCAGCTATATCATGGTCACTTATATCATCAATTGGTTACTCATTTACATGACATTATATAGTTATATATTCCTAATATGAATACTCACCAGCTTTAAATGGTCCTAGAGCCATGTTAACCATGTTTATAATATTTGAGGGATGATAAACATGATTAAATTTCCCATAAAGTTTGTCATTTTACTCATCCCACATGTTCTTCTATGAATTCCAATTTATTTTCATTCTCTTACAGACAGTTTTTTTGAGGTATTAACCATCACAAAATTAAACTATTTCATCACCCTCCCAAATAAAACCAATATCTTTAATCATAACAGCGATAATCCTTGGATAAAATAATGAATTTGGTTTTTTGTAGGGATTTTTCATTTCATATATTCACACCATAAAATATCGGCAAAGGATAACCTTATATCCCTTCCTAAATAGATAAAATAATAGTCATATTGGTGATTTCGTGAGGCAAATTCCCCTTTACTAGGAAATAACTAATGCTGAATAAACATGAACAATATCCTACATTCACCATAATTTTTTATTTTTGATATCCTTTTTGGATATCCATTACCAGTAATATTTGACAAAGCTTCTTTAAAATTAAATATATCACTAGTTTGACGTTCCATTCTCTGATGATCATCACTTAAACTCTCATTTGGTACCTTCAATCACTCATCCCAATTATTTGATGAATATGATATTATTTTTCCATATACTATAGATTTGATCCAAAATACATATGATCATTTGAGAAGAAATTCAGTATATAGATATAATTGAAGAATATGAATAGGATAAAATAATATTATTTTATTGGTGAACCACTCCAACAATCCTTGAGATTGCAACACATTTAACTCGAGATTCTTACTTGTCAACAACCATTCTGTGTGGACTTCTTTCTTAAGAGGGATGGTATGGTTCACATGTTTTGGATGAATACTTATCATTTTAGATTGACTGGATTCATATAGATACTTATTAGATGGATAATACTCATCTAGATATCTCTATAGAACTTGTTTAACTCTATCCATTAGATAGATTCATGGGATTCATGTTTGAAGTATTTGGGTTGCCGAATTTTGGGAGGGAATGGTTCGAAGGAAAGAGTACGAGAGAATGATTGTGAGAGTAAGAAAATGTTTTGGGTCAATAATTAATTTTATCAATTAGGGATTTAAAATAAAAATATTTTAAATAAAAAATTAAAATAAATTAACTAATTTAAAAAATGATGTTCTATATTCCAGAAAGATTAGAAGCATAAGTATCGATTATTCAGACACATTAGTGAGACCTATTGGTATGTTCCAATCGGTTAGTCCTAATGGTTTGTCATCATCGGTATGTCATATCACCGAGCCGTCATTGGTGAGTCCTGATGATGAGTCATCATCATTGTAACATCATCGATGAGATATCACCATCGAGATATCTTCGATGAGTCATGTAGTTGTTAGTAACTCAAAATTTATCATTCCTGACTCATGTATGATATAACACATTCTCTCTAAATTTAATGGATTAGTAAAAATTTCAGAAAGATAATGTTCAGTACTAATGAATTCAAGATTTATTTCACCTTATTGATAATCATCACAAAAAACTGATTTATCCCATCAATATGTTTAGTTCTATAGTGAGAAAATGGATTCATAGAATTGTTAATTTCACTTGGGTTATCACAGTTTATTGGGAAATTTCTAAATTGATTTTCATAGTCTATCAATGTTTGTTTCATCCAAAAAATCAATGAAAAAAAATAACCAGTGGCTATGTATTCAGCTTCAGAAGTATATAATGAAACATATATATATTCTTTTACTATTCCAAAAAATAGAGACTTCCTCAAAAAGTGACATTTTGTAGATGTGATTTTTCTATCAAACATTCATCCACAAAAATTATTATCAAAATAACCAACTAATTCAAACAATTTTTTTATAGGATAGAACAATCCTAATATGGTAGTATATTTGAGGTATTCAGAAATTATTTTAACAGTAAGTATATGTTACTATTTTTGATTTTCTTGAAAATGATTACACACAAACACGGTAAAGATAATTTCTAGTTGACTAAAAGTTATGTAAATAAGACATCCCATCAAACCTCAGTAATTGTTTCGATCCACTAATTTTTCATCTTCATCATGACTGGATTTATATATGGTACTCATTGGTGTATCACTACTTTTTGTGCTATCCAAGAAAAAATATGTTAAATGATATTTAGTGTAGTCATATTGATTTAATATAATATCTTCATTATTATAATTGATTTTAACTCCAAGAAATAATTTGAGTTCATGCATCAAGATCAATTCAAACTCATTTTTAATTATTTTTTAAAACATAAATATATAAAGTGTTTTGGTAAGAAAAAATAAATTATATCATAAATATATATTTCAATAAAAAACATTTTTTGAAGTTATTTTTAAAAAAACTATAAGATAAAAATCCATTAAATAGAAGATTTTGAAATAAGAAAAATTTTGATCAAATTATACAAAACTCTTCGAGCCTGTTTTAAATGATTAATGTATTTATTTAATTTATTAACATTATGTTGGAAATTATGACTTATACAACTAAGGGGTCATCATCAGATAAATCATCAACTATATACTCATTTAAGAATTCACTTTTTCCATCGATTTGATAATGTTGTAAATTATGATTTGGTATATAATCTAGAAGTATTCAAAAGGTTTTAATACAGGCATTATGTGGGAAATATTCTTCATATTCATTTCCATTTCATTGAAAATAACCTTGTGAAACTAATTTTGACTTATTCCTAACCATAGTTCTATCTTAATCTAGTTTATTTCTAAACACCCACATCATTCATTTGTAAATATTTCATTGGGTATATCAATACAATTCGAATATTTTTACTTTTAAACAGATTTAATTATTCCTTCATAGAAATCACCGAAAATTCATCATTGATTTCATCGTTGATATTCTTAGGATCTTGATGTGACAAAAATGAATTATTTTAAACCTAGTTCCTTAAAAAAGCTCTACTATGTGTCCCTTTATCTAAGTCTCCACCTTCAACATCTAAAACATGGTTCTTAAAACTTCTATCATATCTAGAAAAAGTAGGTCCAGTTATCAGGAGATCATATATATGTTCGGGTTCACTTTGGATATAATCTAGAGAGATTCTAGAACTAGATGTTTCTATTTCTTTATCAAAAAAATAAGAAACATTAGGATTTGGGCCAAGATTTGACATATTTTCCACACGATTTTTATTGGGGACCTTAAGGTTCTTATGGGACTTTTTAATCAAATTTGATATGTATAGATTCATCCACCCACTTGGTTCTCTTATTAATTACCCTATAGGTTTTTCTAGAGGTTTTGATAACCTAAGAAAACTCCTTCATCACTTTTGGATGAAAATTTTTCAAGATTATCTTATGTATTAATGATATAGACATTACAGATGAAAACATTGAAGTAATTAACCTTTGGGATTGCTATTATTCCATAGCTCATTGGGAGTTTTTTAGGATAGGTATAATTAATGATATATTAATTATATAAAAAAAATTTTTCATGTATTATTCCCAATAATAAATAGGTAATCAATATTCGCTAAGAATATTTTGGGCTATATCATTTAGGGTTCCATTTCTCCATTCTTAAACTCCATTCATCTAGGGTTTCCTTAGAGTATAAATGTTATGAATATAACTAATTTTTTTATAAAACACATTCAAATTATTGATTTTGAAACTCACAACTCACTTATTTATGTTTTGATCTTCGGTCTATATAAGTTGTCCACTAACCTTGTAGATATGGTGATAAAAGAGAAGCCTTCACTCTGGTGATTTAAAATAATGTCCATGTATATCTTTGAAACTCATCTACATGAACATAGACACAGTGTGTCCCATTTAGACTAGAAACCAAATATATTGAAAATAAATCTTTGTGAACCAACTAAAGTATTTGAGAGGTTGAAACATTATTCTTTGGTTTGAATTAATTTTGTTTTTCATTTTAACAATGAATATAGACATTTTAATTTTCAAACACAAGATTAGGTCAATCATTGTCTAGTAATTTTCTAGATAGCTATCTAAGGGAGTGAATTTTTCAATGGATGATTCTCTTATTTGAAATCCAAGACTCATTTTAAATGGAACTAAATCAAGAAACATTTTTTTTAACTAATGATTCTAAATTGAGAAATTAAATATTTTTTTCTATAAAAGTAGTAAATACTAATTAAATTTTATCATAGAAAACATTGAATGATTTATATTCATATTTAACATGAAATAAATTATAAAAAATATATGATATGCTGAGAATATTAAACTTATGACCATAAAAATAAAGAACATTACAAATTAAAATTAAATTACAATTAATTATTTTACCCCACCAATTATTTTTCCATTTCAATTGTCAGAAAAGCTGATATGCCTCCAACAAATCTTGATAAAGTTCATGATGTTTGAAAAGTATTGTATCATATTTCTTAAACACACACAATCTAACTACTGTAAGATCTTACAGGAAATATATAGACAACATTCCTTAGATGTGTATATTATGAAACAGATATTCGATTTATCATATTCCCATTATGTGACGATTCAGAACCAATGAAGCTATCATTAGAAGCACTACAGGTGGCCTTCATTGCCTTTTAATTTTTTTATTCTTTTTCCACATATTTTCTATTGAAAATTTACATAATACGATCATCATCCACATTTCCTATTATCTTTCACCCATTGCAGTCTATATCATTTGTTTTTTTATTTCTCTTCCAATCCTTTTCCAATTACTATTTTGTTTATACCTTGAATTATAACTAGGTGTTCTAAAAAATTATTCTTTCTATATAACTTTTTTAATCTTGTGTCTACCTATTTTATTTCATAGTTATTTCCAATTATGGATTTTTCATTTCTAGAACATTTATCATGAACTTTCTTTTTTCCTTTTATTTGGGTCTTGAAGAAGTGGTTTTGAAAGTATCTAACGTTATTTTTAGTTCATAAAATTCCACTCCATTAGACTTAAATTCTTATTCATACATCATCATATTTACTATCATCTTTTTTTTAGCTAGGGAATATATGTCACTATATCTTATAATTGATACTCATATCCCTCTCCATCATTCTGGAAGACATCTTAATATCTTCTTTGTTTATTCCTTTGAAGTGATTATCTTTCCTAGTGGGATAATTTTATTCAAAATAGCATTAAACCTAAGGTAAAAGTCAGAAATAGGCTCATCATGTTTCATATTAAAATTTTCATACTTAATAATATATGTGTTTGACTCATTTCATTCACAGTAGTGGTTCCTTTATGTGAATGATCTAAACTATCCCACAACTCATTTGTTTTTTTAAAAGAAATCCTATTGAATTCTTCATAACCTAATGATCCTTATAAATAATTCGTTGATTTGAAATTATTTTTTTAGTCTTCCTTCATGTCCTGATCACAAGTGTTTCTAGTGGCATTAATAATCATATATTCTTCAACTATACCATACCTGATTTCAAAGCCCATGCTTTTTAAATCTATTTTCATTTTATAATTCCACTGAGAATAGTTTGTGGCATTAATGTAGGGGGGTCTCTCAGTAGCAACACCTTCTTTTATATTATCCATTAAATACATATCATAAATATTGTAATTAATAATATATTTTGAAGTTGAAAAAAATTATAGATCTTTAAAACACAAATAAAATCATAATCAATATGATTTTATTATTTTTAAATCATTAAAGCCCAAAAATTAAATCCTTTGATTCCAAATGTTAGTTGGAGTAGGACACTGAAGTGGTTGGTTAATTGAGTTCCAATAAAAATTTCTAATTTAAAAGATTTATCTAAAATCTCCCTAATATAAAATGAAATATGTATCGTCTTACCAAAGTACCATATTAACCGAATTTTGGTATTCTAAATATTTCTCAATGATAGATTAGTTTTCATTTAAACCAATATGGATTATTATTTTATGTTTTGAAATCAATCTAACAAACGAAATTCTAATATAAACAGTATCTAATATTAACTATAAAAGTTAATGAAATGTTTCCAATGAATCAGTAAAATAATGAAAAAAACATTGAAAGGAACATTTAATATAAAACAAGAGGTTTAGTCTTAAAATGCGACTTATTCATCCCAATATGGTGATAACCTTCCACCAACCAATTTATATATATAAATTTGATCCACAAAAAAGATGTTGGTAAGAAAATGTATAAAAACATTCATGGTCAATAGACCTCTACTACAATTCGTGTTGGAGGGAAAATTAAAATAGACCAGTCATGGACCACTTCTAGTATTATTATTCTGAGTGTAAGTGTAGAAATATAATATTGTGATGATTTTAATGAATCTTACAGTATGGAATTGGAGAAAATATGTATTTATAAAATAGAGACATAAACACTTCTCAAAATTTAAATAATTTACACAGGTATATAAATATGTTTTTAAATGGGTTTATAAGGATTATTTGTAGAGAACCAAAGCTTATCGTACATGTACATTACATTACTTTTGCGGAATACTTAGGACATAACAAAAACACACACAAGGATCGTAATAGTTTAGTGTCTTTGGAAACTCGGAACGTAATCTTCTAATCGTGGTGAAAGATCTTCAATATCTCCCATAAAGATCTTCCTTTTTTTACCTAAAAACCTTTCTTTATATCCTGGGGAAAAGAAAACATAAAAGGGTGAGCTCAAATGCTCAGTAAGGGTAAACAAAAGAAATATCAATCACATCATATACATAAGAACATAGCTTTTGGAAATCTTAACCTGCAAAAGAGCTCATAATATCATAACATGGGATAAATCATAGAAGTGAAAATAAGATCCCCATAATCATAACATGAAACTTGAAACTTTTTGGCATGCACACATAATCATAGAAAATCATTTCTTGTTAGTCATGACTCATTTCCAAGACTATCTTAGTGGACAAAGTCCCTTTCTGAATCGAGTAACCCTCGTTTCAGTCCTGTTTCACTGAACCGGTATAACCTACCATTTCAGCCATGTATATCTCATGAGATATAAAATCTTTACCCAATGCATTGGAGGGAGATATAGGTCCCACCCATCTCATAATGATACCATTCTTATGTGTGCCACAAAATCATAAATCATACATCATTGCATAACCCAGGTAATACAAATGGGAATCTTAAACATCATGAAATCATAAAACAATTCATATAAGATAAAGGAATTCATAAAAATAATCCCATCACAACATAATCTTATCAATGTAATAATAGGGATAAAAACAGAACCCTTTATTAGCTTATATGGAAAATAATTTTGATAAAACACTTGAAATCCATTCTTGAGGAAAATATCCTTTCTTCTTCAAAAACACTTTTCTTTTCTTAACATGTCATACAATTATAAACTAAAAGAAGTTAATTAAAAATAAACTTCAAAACTTGTAAAGGAAGATTCTTGGAAATAATGTTTTTAAAAATCCATTCATACCGTATAAGTTAAAAAAAACATTCTTCGTACCTTTGTCAGAAAAGTCAAAAAGTACCTCGTTCGAAAAAAAATGACAAAAGATTCCTTTCATATTCTTTACTAAAAACTCACCGAAGGGTAAAATTGGATTTAAACTATTGTAAGTGGATGGAAACAATATTACATATTGAGGTAACATGGATGTGTATGATAAAATACACCCCAGTAAATACTTACGAATAAACAATCTCGGATAAAAATGAGATTGTGATATTTCCCTTACCTTAGGTCCGACTTGCTTTGTAAGAGACCGAACCTCCTGTATAATGATTTAAATCATGTTATTGACTTATTACAGAATCATATTCATTGTTATTATATCATATATGGTTCACTTATGACATTATATTACCCGTTCTTTTGTAAATTCCATGTTAAAGAAGCGTTTTGGGTAAAATCGTTTCATTTATTGTAGGTGTTTTGACTTGTTGTTCTTGACATCATTATTAATTATATCATGATTTACTCACTTCAAAAATTTAAAATATGATTTATATATCATATATATTCAGTATATATATATATATATAATAGGTAGATAAATAAAATGAAAAACACCGTTCATGGAGACGGTAGTCCGTACGTACGCATGAACGTTGTTTTCCTTTCCTTATTGTCTTGAAATGGAAGTAAGTTGATGACATACATATGTATATATATACATAAATCCAGTAGCTTTATAATGTCATATATTTCATTATTATTTCTTATATATACATTATAATCATTCTTAAATGGTTAACATGGAGAATGAATCTCATCGCGTCGTGGAGACGGTAGTCCGTACGTACGCACGAGCGATGATATCATTTCTATAAATATTGAATTGAATTGGAGTGGATTATAAAATATATCATAATCAATATGATGTTTTAATAACTATGTATAGTTATTCTTTACACCATTATACCCATCCATGTAAGGTGGTGGTGGAAAATAGATTACACCACGGCGTGGAGACGGTATTCCGTACGTACGCACGCGCGGTGATTTCTTTTTCCGTAGGATGGATAGATGGTGAAATAGGGTTGTTTCATACTTATAATAACATATCAGTATATGAGTGATACTGATGTTATTACTTCATAATGAAACAACCTAAGAAGAAGAAGTGGAAGAAGAAATAAAGATGAAAGAATTGGTAACGGTAATTACCTCTTCTTTGAAGTGCCTCTTTGAGACCTCCTCTTAGGGCACTAAAATTGGTCTTTGAAGAATACTAGAACCTCTAGGATGTTTCTAGGGAAGTGGAGAAGAGATTTTGTCAGGTTTTGGCCGAGCTTGAGTGCTCAAATTGGTGTGAGGAGGAGGGGGAGGAGGTGTCCTTTTATAAGGTAGGAGAGGGGAACCTTAGGAATATCTCAAAATATTATTTTATATTAAAGTCAAAATCGGTTTATAATGGTTCCAAAGGGTCTTATATAGAAGCTAAAGTGGGGATGGATCTAAATCCTATCAACCAATAAGATTTAGACAAGTTTAGGTTATTATTTTAACCTTATCAATTAGATTTAACTCTAAGTTAAATAATTTAACTTTTACCGTGTCTTTTTGTTTTCTTACATTATATGGTTAATAAACTTACTATAACATGCCAAACGAACCTCAAATTGTATATTATTAATACATATATCCTTATCTAAGTAATTTGGCCGAACCTTAGATTTTTAGGAATAAAATATCAATTAATAATATAATATTTGATTTAAAAACTATTTTGTGTCAATTTTGACACTATTTGATACATGATTTTTGTGAAAGTCATAACAGAATTATATGTTCGAACCAAGTTGATTAAATCAACTATAATATATCATAGTAACCTATAAAATTAGTTGAATTCATAAAAAGTCTTGAATTACATTTATTTTGGTATTTATATTATCAATTATGTCAATATTTCATTAATAAGATAATTACTGCATCATCTTTGTGTCATAAATAAATTAAATTATTTGATTTCTAAAAATTACAAATAAAATACCATCATGTTGGAAATCGTTTTAGCTTTATAATGAATATTTACAATCGAATTTATCGTATGTATAACCCCATATTAAAAATGTTTTATTTATTAAACATTGATTTTAACTATTTTAACTATTCATTTAATAAAATAATATTAAATGTCATAATCTAATCCAAGTGGACCTAAATGGTCATATTATATTCATAAGGTTGTTTTTGGTCGAATTACACTTATCCAATAGAATTAGGACATGTGTTAGGGTAATATTAATATCATATTTACCCTTATTACCCTATTTACTATTAACCGCGGTAAAAAAAGTAAAAAGTTACTATTCACCAAAAAAAATTATTTTCATCTCATTGAACCACATTTTAGTCCTTGATATTAACCGTGTCTCTCGGATTTTCGAAATTCCATTCACAGAAGCGGTAAAATTAAGTTTTATGCAAAATTCAGTTTTTAACCTACCACTTAGTGGTTTCACTATTCATCAAAAATTGAAAGTTTTCAGAAAAATACCAAAATTTCACCCTAGGCTAATTTCGGTATTCCGAATCCAAAAATGAAGTCCATTTTGAAAAATAAAATTTATAAAATTTCAAAAAGTGGTTATTACTATTCATAACGGCTAGTTTTGATAATATTTTAATAGCATATCGTTGTTTAGTGAAACTCGGTATTGCGTACTACACACGCTATCGAGGAAGGTTGCAATTGCGTGTAATGCAAGGCAAGTCAAGGATACGTGTTGTGCGAGCTCCTTTTGGTGTAGCGTACAACACAAGACATTAATAAAATTAAAAAGAATAGTTTTCATAAAAACTTGGGTTGTTACATTCTACCCCCCTTAAAATGAATTTCGCCCTCGAAATTCGTCGGAGTTATAAATAGTTTACTATTCGAAAGTTTCTTTAATAGAAACCCACATCGTAAAAAGGAATACCAAAACTTGTCTTTAAAAACTAAAGTATGAAATGTAACGATTACCCAAATAAACTAATCACTGGGTTTCCACATAGGTGAAAATATGGATATGGAAGATAAATCTAACCATCATGTTCTGATGGAGAGTGGTAGAGAACATGGCTATGGAAAAGCCAGTAATCACAAATCCATAAATTTGTGACGATCTAAGGTACCATCTGATTCATCAGGTATAAGAGAACTAGGACAACATTTTTGGTTTCCAAGATCATTTCCCTAAAGTTAAAAAATTCGAATTAGAATAAATACTTACATTATTTTGGTACAATCTCACTGTTGTTCGTGCCTTTAACAATTTCAACTTCATCTCTTAAATAAATGAAGTTGAATTTGTTATTCGTGAAGTGTTAGCAGATCATGTGATAGAATGACGGGTCATTCCATCTATCTGAAAAGGTTAGCAAAATTTATATACATAAGTCGATCTATAGTGGGATTAATCATATATGGTTCCTAAAAAGGGCTTATACTTCATATATCATACTGCTTAATATAATAACACTAGTTTCTACTAAACAGGGACTTCATGTAGGTCAGTGGTAGGCGATAAAGGCCAGTCACACTTCGGTTGTGGGTTCGATTCCTACAGCTTTGTCCGAAGCGATGGGCTGTCGCCCGTCCTGCAGGTTGTCCTTTTTCTAAAACTACGTTACTATAACATCCCATCAATAATATCGAAAATCTTCTATACTTAAACAATACTAACTTATGTCCAACATAATCCAGTCTAATCTTTAGGCTTATACATAATACTGCAGTCCACTCTCATAATATAGTGACTACGATTACCAGAGATTTAATACTGTCGTTGATCCCCACATATCATAAGATATCTCTTGTTGGTCCCATTCCAAACATTCAAAGTCCTTAATCGTGTATTCTCTTGAATACTTTAGTGAAAACATGAGTGCAGTTAAAAGTTAACACTTTCCACATACCAAAATCCTCAAAATTATATATACTCAAACCATGATATCACTTAGTCCTTATATCAATCATGAGCTCATGAATACTATTAAACATTTCATTTTCTCGTCTTCATTATGCGCATATCATCTTATTTCCAAAAAATATCTCAATCACTTTGAATACCACATCAATAAATATTGCAATACTCAATGATACAACATTATTTTGGAATCCCATTACATAAACACTTAATCATTCCACCACATCGTTGTCATATTCAACATTGCCAATAGTGATCGCATGTGATTTCCCTTTGTCCTTTGCCTTCAGTGGTTTCTCATGTTGATCATAACTAACCCTTGGATTAGGGAAATTATTAGCATAATGCCCCATTTCCTTGCACTTGAAGCATTGAAGTGTTGGTGGTGCGTTCTCTGTAGTGTTTGCATTATTCACATCATTAGAAACCCTTTTTCCATTACTTCGACACTCAGCTGCTCGATGACCTTCTTTTCCACACTTAAAACATTTTCTAGTCCCTTTAAGACAATCTTCACCATGCTTCTTTCCACACTTTGTGCATAAGGAAACATTCATCTTCTTTTCACCATTATTATGAGATTTCTCCTTGAACTCCATCTTTCATTTCATGTCAAAACCATGAGATGGATATGTAACACCAACTTCCATTTCTACCTTGATAGCACAACGCACAATTTCTTCATAGATACTGAAGTCTCTTATAGCTATTTCCCTTCGATGACTTGGTTTTAAGCCACTGAAAAATCGATCAACTTTACTTTCAGGTTGGATGATAATACCAGAAACATACCTTGCAAGTCTTGTAAAATTTTCTTCATAGGTACCAACAGATTCATCGTCCCTTTGCTTCAGTTCAAGAAACTCTTTCTCCATCTTTGTTCGAAGAATACGAGGGAAGTACATACTGAAAAACAAGTTCTTGAACTCGTCCCATTCCATGGACTCAATTTCATCTCTTGGCCTCGTATTCTTGATAATATTTCACCATTGATCAGCTTCACCTTCCAAACGATATACTGCTAAGATGACTTTATCATGTTCAGAACATTGAAGAACTGAAAATATCTTTTCAGTAGTACTGATCCATTGTTCAGCCACAAGTGGATCAGAAGACCCACTGAAAGAAGGTGGACGTTGCCTCATGAAGGACTCAATAGAATATTGTTCCCTTCTCTGCTCATTTGGAAGTCCAGAATGATTCATAGCTTGTGTAAGTATAGAAATAAGATTTTGCACTCCATCTCCCATAACATTTTTTTGTTCAAGAGGGAAATCATTGCATTGTCCATTGCATTGATCAACACGGTTCCTTCGGGTTCCAGCCATCGTCTAAAACCCAAAAAGAATAGTGTGAGAGGCAAAAATCATGCTAGGGAAAACAACATAATAAAGGGGGAGCACCTTCAATATCCAACATATTAGGTTTAATTCTATGATCGTTAGCGTAATTCTATTACTATAACCTATACGTATACTTATCCCTAGGGACATCCCTAGACATACCTTAGAAATATCTCTAGGGATCTCACTAACGTTTTCGCATCCTAGTTTCCAAAGGTTGACTAAACCTTTCCTCTGATACCAACTGTAGAGACCCGAAGCTTATCGTACATGGACATTACATTACTTTTGCGGAATACATAGTACATAATAAAAACACACACAAGGATCGTAATAGTTTAGTGTCTTTGGAAACTCGGAACGTAATCTTCTAATCGTGGTGAAAGATCTTCAATATCTCCCATAAAGATCTTCCTTTTTTTTTACCTAAAAACCTTTCATTATATCCTGGGGAAAAGAAAACATAAAAGGGTGATCTCAAATGCTCAGTAAGGGTGAACAAAAGAAATATCAATCACATCATATACATAAGAACATAGCTTTTGGAAATCTTAACCTGCAAAAGAGCTCATAATATCATAACATGGGATAAATCATAGAAGTGAAAATAAGATCCCCATAATCATAACATGAAACTTGAAACATTGTGTCATGCACACATAATCATAGAAAATCATTTCTTGTTAGTCTTGACTCATTTCCAATACTATCTTAGTGGACAAAGTCCCTTTCTGAATCGAGTAACCCTCGTTTCAGTCCTGTTTCACTGAACCGGTATAACCTACCGTTTCAGACATGTCTATCTCATGAGATATAAAATCTTTACCCAATGCATTGGAGGGAGATATAGGTCCCACCCATCTTATAATGATACCATTCTTATGTGTGCCACAAAATCATAAATCATACATCATTGCATAACCCATGTAATACAAATGGGAATCTTAAACATCATGAAATCATAAAACAATTCATATAAGATAAAGGAATTCATAAAAATAATCCCATCACAACATAATCTAATCAAATGAATAATAGGGATAAAAACAGAACCCATTATTATCTTAGATGGAATATAATTTTGATAAAACACTTGAACTCCATTCTTGAGGAAAATATCCTTTCTTCTTCAAAAACACTTTTCTTTTCTTAACATGTCATAAAATTATAAACTAAAAGATGTTGATTAAAAATAAACTTGAAAACTTGTAAAGGAAGATTCTTGGAAATAATTTTTTTTAAAAATCCATTCATACCATATAAGTTAAAAAAACATTCTTCGTACCTTTGTCGGAAAAGTCAAAAAGTACCTCGTTCGAAAAAAATGAAAAATGATTCCTTTCATATTCTTTACTAAAAACTCACCGAAGGGTAAAATTGTATTTAAACTATTGTAAGTGGATGGAAACAATATTACATATTGAGGGAACATGGATGTGGATGATAAAATACACCCCAGTAAATACTTACGAATAAACAATCTCGGATAAAAATGAGATTGTGATATTTCCCTTACCTTAGGTCCGACTTGCTTTGTAAGTGTCCGAACCTCCTGTATAATGATTTAAATCATGTTATTGACTTATTACAGAATCATATTCATTGTTATGATATCATATATGGTTCACTTATGAAATTATATTACCCGTTCTTTTGTAAATTCCATGTTAAAGAAGCGTTTTGGGTAAAATCGTTTCATTTATTGTAGGTGTTTTGACTTGTTGTTCTTGACATCATTATTACTTATATAATGATTTACTCACTTCCAGAATATAAAATATGATTTATATATCATATATATTCAGTATATATATATATATAATAGGTAGATAAATAAAATGAAAAACACCGTTCATGGAGACGGTAGTCCGTACGTACGCATGAACGCTGTTTTCCTTTCCTTATTGTCTTGAAATGGAAGTAAGTAGATGACATACATATGTATATATATACATAAATCCAGTAGCTTCATAATGTCATATATTTCATTATTATTTCTTATATATACATTATAATCATTCTTAAATGGTTAACATGGAGAATGAATCTCATCGCGTCGTGGAGACAGTAGTCTGTACGTACGCACGAGCGATGATATCATTTCTATAAATATTGAATTGAATTGGAGTGGATTATACAATATATCATAATCAATATGATTTTGTAATAACTATGTATAGTTATTCTTTACACCATTATACCCATCCATGTAAGGTGGTGGTGGAAAATAGATTACACCACGGCGTGGAGACGGTATTCCGTACGTACGCACGCGCGGTGATTTCTTTTTCCGTAGGATGGATAGATGGTGAAATAGGGTTGTTTCATACTTATAATAACATATCAGTATATGAGTGATACTGATGTTATTACTTCATAATTAAACAACCTAAGAAGAATAAGTGGAAGAAGAAATAAATATGAAATAATTGGTAACGGTAATTACCTCTTCTTTGAAGTGCCTCTTTGAGACCTCCTGTTAGGGCACTAAAATCGGTCTTTGAGGAAGCCCAGAACCTCTAGGATGTTTATAGGGAAGTGGAGAAGAGATTTTGGCAGGGGTTGGCCGAGCTTGAGTGCTCAAATTGGTGTGAGGAGGAGGGGGAGGAGGTGTCCTTTTATAAGGGAGGAGAGGGGCACCTTAGGAATATCTCAAAATATTATTTTATATTAAAGTCAAAATCGGTTTATAATGGTTCCAAAGGGTTTTATTTCGAAGCTAAAGTGGGGATGGATCAAAATCCTATCAACCAATAAGATTTAGACAAGTTTAGGTTATTTTTGTAACCTTATCAATTAGATTTAACTCTAAGTTAAATAATTTAACTTTTACCGTGTCTTTTTGTTTTCATACATTATATGGTTAATAAACTTACTATAACATGCCAAACGAACCCCAAATTGTATATTATTAATACATATATCATTATCTAAGTAATTTGGCCGAACCTTAGATTTTTAGGAATAAAATAACAATTAATAATATAATATTTGATTTAAAAACTATTTTGTGTCAATTTTGACACTATTTGATACATGATTTTTGTGAAAGTCATAACAGAATTATATGTTCGAACCAAGTTTATTAAATCAACACTAATATATCATAGTAACCTAGAAAATTAGTGGAATTCATAAAAAGTCTTGAATTACATTTATTTTGATATTTATATTATCAATTATGTCAATATTTCATTAATAAGATAATTACTGCATCATCTTTGTGTCATAAATAAATTAAATTATTTGATTTCTAAAAATTACAAATAAAATACCATCATGTAGGAAAGAGTTTTAGCTTTCTAATGAATATTTACAATCGAATGTATCTTATGTATAACCGCATATTAAAAATGTTTTAGTTATTAAACATTGATTTTAACTATTTTAACTATTCATTTAATAAAATAATATTAAATGTCATAATCTAATCCAAGTGGACCTAAATGGTCATATTATATTCATAAGGTTGTTTTTGGTCGAATTACACTTATCCAATAGAATTAGGACATGTGTTAGGGTAATATTAATATCATATTTACCCTTAGTTACCCTATTTACTATTAACTGCGGTAAAAAAAGTAAAAAGTTACTATTCATAAAAAAATTATTTTCATCTCATTGAACCACATTTTAGTCCTTGATATTAACCGTGTCTCTCGGATTTTCGAAATTCCATTCACAGAAGCGGTAAAATTAAGTTTTATGCAAAATTCAGTTTTTAACCTACCACTTAGTGGTTTCACTATTCATCAAAAATTGAAAGTTTTTAGAAAAATACCAAAATTTCACCCTAGGATAATTTCGGTATTCCGAATCCAAAAATGAAGTCCATTTTGAAAAATAAAATTTATAAAATTTCAAAAAGTGGTTATTACTATTCATAACGGCTAGTTTTGATAATATTTTAATAGCATATCGTTGTTTAGTGAAACTCGGTATTGCGTACTACACACGCTATCGAGGAAGGTTGCAATTGCGTGTAATGCAAGGCAAGTCAAGGATACGTGTTGTGTGATCTCCTTTTGGTGTAGCGTACAACACAAGACATTAATAAAATTAAAAAGAATAGTTTTCATAAAATCTCGGTCTGTTACATTATTGTGATGTGATTTTCATCTTTTAAACTCCTTAGAAAACAAATCAATGAATCTAGTGAAATCTTCTAGAAAAAGGTGTCCAATGAGAGTCTTGGGAGTGCTTCTGTACTCTGTTTCTAGTGGGGTGTATGACTTTTAGGTTGATCTCTTCTTCTTCAAAAAAAATATTCCTCCTTTTAGGCACGTTGTAGTATTTCACAGTGTGAACAATAATCCATTTGATTAATTTTCTATGGTGAATGATTAGATCAATATATTTTATCAGATCACATCATTTTGCTTTTTGATCTGGATATTCACTTTATATAGTGTATTATCGAAGTATCATGTTCTTCGGTACCTTTTTCCTTGTAATTTTCTCTAACATGCATTAAATTTGTTCTAAAAAAGATAGAAAAGATAACTAATATAATAATGAGTTCTATGTTTCCAAAACAATATAGTTAAAAGTACTTATGAATTTAAATGGAAAAGGAATGAATGATTGTGTATGATGATTGATAAATTAGACATTTTCTATCTCTGACTGTCGGTGACTTAGTCATTTAGTGTTCTAGACTGTCAGTAGGCTAGTATGTTGGTTGATCTCACTGTGGATAGGTGATGTGTTAGTAGGTGTAGTGTGTGAAAGTCATTTTGTCAATTAGATAATGGTACCTTATAAAAAGTGAATATTCTGAGGATCAATAATTCTCTCTATCATTAGATAAATATATCAGTAACACATGTCATTGGTATTTCAAATATCTATCAGTGAATCATCTTTAGTGATGTTTCTGAGTATCAATCTATATGTACTCTATAGATAGGTACTCTATTTGTAGGTACATTCATTGTATCTCATCCTTAAAAAAGTTATGAAATTCTGTATGTAGGTCAAGTATCCATAAATTTTAATTATAAGTCACATACACTTATTTAAATCATAATTACCTATATTATGATGTAATTACTAACAACAGAGGTAAAGATTAAAATTAAACTTGGATAGACAAGATGTAGCGTAATAAATTATAATTATGAATGATATTTGATCATTAAAACTATAGGAGGTCATTAAGATTAATTGATAAAAATATTATCTATATAGTTTTATCCAATTTAATATATAATTGATCCTTATAAATGATTTAAATTTAAATGTTATTTAGAATTTAAATTCGGTATTTTTAAATATTCAATAAAAAATGAAACCTTACAAAAAATACAAAAAATTTATCATTAACTAATTTTTATGTTTATAATTCGGTTATGATGTTAATTTTGACATTTTATATATATTAATGTTCCAAAAATTGTATATAAAATTGATTCACCATTAAAAGGTGGTAAAACTAACTTAATAAAAAAATATAGTTTTTTCAACATAAAATTTGGTTTTTTCTTATCTTATGTCTGTAAAATATATTGAATGAATATAATAATTTATTTATTGAATATTATGAATGTATATTAAATTATTATCACTCACTAATTGTATCTAATTTAATTTATTATGCTAGATGATCTTTTAGAGCATAAAAATAATATTATTTACTTTTATATTTAATCAATTTTCATATTTATTTCAAATTAATTTGTAACATATTAATTAATCATATAGTTGTGTGAACAATATTTTTTCTAAAATTAAATTTTATTATTCATAACCTCAAATTTTTATTGTTAGGTTATATATTATTATATAAATTAATTATATTTTAATAATATATTACAGGTTGGTAAACTGCAGACATGCATGTTACGAAAGCCATTATGGAATGTCATTGTTGAATGTAATTCATACTAATGATGATGTTCCATGTAGATCAAGATAAATTATATGTTTCATTGATTTTATGATTAGCATCGTTTATCCTATTCCATAATCCAAATATAGTTCATTAATATAAAATGAACTATTTTTAGTTTTGTCTAAAATATAAAATATAATAAAAAAGATAATTTGAAAAAAAAACTATTGCTGTGAAACAAAACATGTATAGGTGAAATTAGGATACTCTACTATATAAATTTAACATCTTAATTCATTATTCACATGTCCATGATAGAATTTTATTTTCCCACATAGTATAACTATATTCTAACCATACATATATAAAAATATGTTTATGCTTCTAGGAGAAATTCATAGATTATGATGGACCTTAATAGATTTGACCTATAGACATTTACTATGTCCCAAATTTAGTTTTTTATGGTATTTCATTATAAACCTTTATATGTATCTGTTTTACATACTCATTCATCAAGGAATAGTTTTTATCTTTCTTATATATAGTGACTGTATTGTATTGTAGTTAATTAACTTTTCATCCCAATCCTATTTATATTATTAATTGTAATTCCTTAAATCACAAATATTTTTTTATCCTATGTGATAGAAAACAACACAAGGATTACTAGAGATAGGAATCGAGGTGTCGTTATCATTTTCCATTCATTTAGGTGCATTTAGTTGTAGGGGGTTATGAAAGAGTGGCATCAAATGAGATTTTTGAGATATGGGATAGAGTTTGGAGTTAGGAAGAGTAATGATTACATAGGTTCAATTTGAAATAGTTCCATTTGATGTTGTAATGTTACATAAGATTGGGATCCTTGTTTGTACATGGTATTTTAGGGACCCTTTGAAAACTTTCATTTACTCTATCCTAATTTAATGACAAAATGAGGTTGAACCACAAGAAAGGTAGAGAATTATAAAAGGGGTGTTCATCTTGATGGCATGTATTATTATATTTATTGTGTCGTGTTCAATCTCATAAAATTAAATACTATTAAAATATATATATAAATAATAATAAAATTCAATAAAATGTGTATTAAGAAAACATTTGTTCTATTTTCATTTAAGTGTCTAATTTATTATCCATCTATGGCTAAGGTAATGGAGGAAGCGTCATCATAGTGGTAAGAGATCAAAAAACGTGTGATCGATTTTCCATGTACTCTTTTCCCTTATATGATTAAGTATATTAACACACTTTTTTTGCATCCACTATAAACGTTTCTCTACATGTAGACAATGATATGATTCCCATTACCATGGTGTTGACTCTGCTAGTCTGAGGAAAGAATATATTGTTTAATGTGTGTAAGATATGATAACTGATGATGGGGACACATCAATTTTGTATAGACATGTTTATATATCCAATTATTTTCTATGATGTCATCCTTGTCATTTAATAGATGTATTTTTGACATCCTATTATCAAATACCTTTGGAGGAGAGTTGTTTTCCTAGATGTAGATTCACAATGACTACTTTTTTTGGTGAGTGGTGTTTCATTGTGGGAAATCCATGTCTAGTTACCATTAATAACATGGTGGATGAGTTTCAAGTCGAATTAGTAGACACAATGTCAAGTACCACTCCCAATGTTATCTATTAATTCATGGAGGTTTTCCATAAGGAGGTTTTGGGAATACCCACTTGACGTGATGTCACATTTGGGGTAGTCTTTCAGCCTGGTGTTTCTATTATTTTGATGGATCCATATTAGAATCAACCTTCTGAGTTGTGGTAGTTAAGGATTTAGATAGATAACCTGATTCAATTTAGTTCTATTTGATCTAGTTTTCTATCATGGGGTGCTCTGGTGTTATTCTCAATGTAGTTAGATGGTAGTCTAAAGTTTTTTATAGGCTATATGAGGCTGGAATTGGTCATGATCATGAATGCCTATCCACTTTAGAAGATTGTTAATTTTTAAACAAGATACGGGTATATTTTTTTATCTCTAATATTGATCGATTGTTTATATATCACTAGCTGATGGTGAATATGAGAGAAAGTAAGAAAAATGCTATTAGATGCTAGTAAGAGATCTTTGAGTTCATGTCCATTCTTTTTGGTGTCACCAACTCACTAATTATGTTTATAGGGCCTATGGAATCAATGATATAGGACTTCATGAATAATTTTATCATAATATTCATATATTCGATGTTGGGAAAATTGATAATAAGTAAGTATCATGATGATCATATTAGAGTGGTCTTGCAGTTTTTTCGACCACATCATCTCTTTAGAAAGTCATCCAAGTGTTTGTTTTATACCTGATAGATGTGTTTACTAAAAATATTTGATGTTTTAGTTGGATGTTGTTTTGTACACATTAATGTTATAGCTACTTATTTTTTGGTAAACACCCATGAAACTCAATATGGATATTGTTTCTTCCGGACTATGCTTTTGTGATCTCGTAGGCCTTATGAATGGGTACTAACAAGGATAATTCATTGAATAAAAAAGAAAAAAATGGTGTTTTTAAGAACTCTATAGATTCATGGAGAGTGATGGAGGAATTTCAATCCCTACACATTTATTTAAGGGTGTTTGATAGATGATATAACTTTTTTCAGATGAAGGTGAAGTCTATTTTTTGTGTCATGTAGATGTGTTTTTGTGAGGAGACATAGAGGTATAGGAAATGAGACATCATGTTTCCCATGGGAATCATCCATATGGATGGTCATATAATGGTATTATCTAGATGATGATTCATGGGAGGTTATTTTTTTCTAGTATAAATTCAAAATAGTGTCCATCATTAGTTTCATTTATCACCTATAGTAGTACAGTAGGAAATTCCATGATGTGTGATGGATTTAGTGAACTGTTTTGGTTATTTTTAATTAAATTTGTAGTGGAATAGTTTATCTTTTTATGTATATATTTTTGTTAGGTAACTATTGAACTGCATGTTCATGGTAGTTTTCTATTTCCCATACATATTACTGAATTGAAATGGGATGAAATCTAAATGGATTTTATCACTATGTTACCCATTGCTCTAGTTGGTTGTGATGATATATAGGGAATTATAGAGTGTTTTATGAAATAGGATCACTTAATAGAGTCATGGACTTGGGAATAGTGGATATATTCAATGATAGGTTTGTAGATGATGGGGTGTATCTTCATGTATTCATGAGGTCTAATGTATCGAAGTTGGACACATGTTTTACAAAATGAGCCTAGAGGGGATTGAAACGTTATTTGGGACCAAATTATTCAACAAAATAAAATTCCACCCTAAAAAAGAAGGGTATATAGAAAATACTATCTAGATGATGGTGGATATATTATGGGGGTGTGTCTTTGACTTCGTAGGATCTCCAACCTGACCCCTTCCCATGGCCTAGATTTATTATAAAAAAGATACGACAAATCCACTGGCATAACCTATTTTGGAGTATTGTATGCACAACCATTTCATTATATATTATATTGGACCGAGGTTAGGGAGTCAATAGTAAATGGTTCAAATTTGGTTCATAATTCAACATATAATTTCAATTTTTTTGAGATGGTATAAAACTATTAACGGTTTGGTTGAAGTTTTATTTTGATCTTAGGAAGTTCCCTACAAATTTACAGGGTATAGACCATGTTTTCTTTAGAGTTTTTTTCCATCATGGAATGTAAAGGTTTGGTAGTGGGGGTGATCTTTCTCAATGTTATTTGGTTCATTAGAGGTCTTGGGGTTCATTTTCAAGGTTGTGTAATATTCAACGTTTCCACCGATCCTTTACTAGATCCAGGATTTTTTCATGTCTTTATGTTAACTCATAATGTTCACAAAAACTCAAATTTATCGTACTTGGGAGATATGGATATCATGGATGATACAATGTTTTATGAGTATCTAGTATTTATATTATATATTCATGATATTTTTCTATAAGGATGATCTGTTTACTTGGTTCATGTACTGTTGAGGCTTTGTGGCAGGGAGGATAGTTGTTGAGAGTGTGCCACAATGATTCATGTCTAGTACCCGATGATATTTTGAGTTTTTCATTTCACTAAGATTCATTTTGATGTGATGTTAAGACATTTTTTTTTGATATATATGTTTATTTCTCTTTGATGTGATATGTTATATGTGGTTTTTTATAATTATATGACAAGTGAAAAAGGTGACGAATAGATTCCTAATCAAAACACATTATACTACAAATAGATTAAACCACATTGGGTGAGTTAGTGCCACCTAGATCGAATTCCATCACATGACAGAGGATTTAATTCACTAAATCATATATGTGGTGAAGTAAATTTCAAAGGTTTCATGGTGTTTTGGGTTATATTTTTGGGTTGGGGGCATCATTTTTTCTAACATGATACTTGAGAGGTATCCGGTGGGATGGTTGTCTACACCATTTCCAACTCTTTACTGGGATGGTGTTGAATTCTTGATGGGGATAATTTTTTCATTGTTATAATATGTAATATCCTGGACAATATGGAGAATAAATATGTAATAATTATCTTTTTTGAGGTTTTTAGAGAATGTTACACATATTTTTTAGAAAGGGATGAGTTTTGTGATGTTTTAGAGGATGTTGATGGATTATTAATGGTAGATAATTTTGAACTCAAATTAGTTCCCCTATAGTGGCTCATTTGTAAATAATTATTGTTCAACAATGATGTTATAAATTTAAACAAGTTGCAGGTCCCAATTCAATGTCATTTTAAACTAATGGAATTTCTCCCATGGGGGGAAATTTTAAAATAACCATTGGTCACCCATTGTAAGTCAATTTTATGTAATAATATTTCACCATCAGTGGATCATTTTCAAATAACAGATTGTTATCAATGGATTAATTTTAATAAATTGTACGACAGAAATATCCTTTTATTTTGAACAATATTTAAGACACCAAATGTGGTTCATTTTTAAAAAGTTGTTTCTCAAAAAAAATATAATAAATTTTTAACTAAAGGTATGTCACGAATGATGCCTTATATTGATCTAAACATATGTCACCAAATAAGGCTCATTTTAAACTAATGTCTGGTCACCAATAGATGGAATTTTTTGAAATATGGTAGAACACAAATGGTGTCCCATTTATTAATAACATTACGTCACCAAATATTGGTCATTTTGAACTAATTGGAGGTCACCAATGGTAGGTCCTTTTGAATAATTATTATTGTTTTTCCAAAATATTATTATTTTCCCTTCTTGATGTTTCTATGATGAAAAATAATTTTAATGCCTAAAATAATGAATTTCAATTTTTTCTTAAAGGGCATCAATCATATATTCAAATTATAAAATCCCAGAAATCATTTAATATCATAAACCATTTGGATTTAATTTTATCCTACATTAATGTAAAATTAAAACAATTTATAATTCCATAGGGTTAGGATCTAGTCATTCAAAAAATATATTTCCTTAGACTTTTAGGCTTTCAATCCCTTAATATTAGAGGTTGAAAATACTTATTCCCTTAGAGTCCAAGAAACACATTGTGTTAGATGGTTTTAGTTTCCCATAAGTGGTTTCTTCTAATCTACTCGGTCAATATTTTTTGTGTAAGGATTCGTTTTTTCATGTAAGGGGACCATTGTTTCTATTTTCTATGTATAATATGGAAATGGATACTATTGTTGTCTATTTGGAGTAAATTATCTCAAGTATAACAAAGATAAATAACTAGATTAAATAAAATATAATGGGTATAGGGAATGATTTAGAAGAATTTATATCATTTTTATAAGGATGAATTTATATTTACTAAGTTTTTATTTTGTTGAAAATAATTTTTACTCGTATCCCTAGTTTTTTTAATTATATATATGATAAGATTCCAATGTTTTGTGACTATTGTGATACCACTATAAGTAAATGTTTAAACACTTATATTCGTTAAATGAAATGGTTGACCCATAATCATATGGATTCTATGATAATGACCTCATATATAGAATTACAATTGAATGAAATCCCAAATAGATAACTAGAAAATTATAAGGTATGTGATGTTATAAGATTGAGTATACATTAGTTAATTGTGTATTGGTTTTCATGATGTGTTATGTAGGTAGTTTCTATATTGTGATGTGAGTGTTGGCAGTGGTTGCGATAAGGTAATGTAGTGGGACAGTGATTATGGTTTTGGTATGGTTGTCCAATAAGGTTTTGATGGTGGTGGTATTGTGGTTGTGTGGTGGGGCTCCTTGTTTTGTTGGTTATTATAGTTTCCCAAGTAATGTGGACATTATATTTACGATAATGATACAATTTAGTATTTCTAATGAAAAATTTAATGAAGGGTCATGTGGTTTAAAAGGATAATGTTTATTTAAGAACTAATGGTAGGGGAATATTTAACATGATGAATGTTTTTTTTTGGAAACTGGTTGATAATAGATAATTTACAAATTTTATTTAATGGAATTAATTTTGTTTCTCATAGAATTTAGTGGGGTTTTTATGGATTTTCAGGCAGCCGGAAAGTGAGGGAACATTGGGAGTTCATTGTTACATTTTTTAGTAACCCATATTTGTGCATGAGTGTAGCTATAATGTATATTTTATTTCCTTCTTATTTATTCATTACCCACCAATTCTAGGTAACATGATTCAACAAACATTTATATATTTATTTTTGGGGATTTTTCCAACATTTTGGTTGGAGGATAGATATATACATTGGTGATATAAAAGGGTTCATATGGCCAAAACTTAAATGTTCCATGGTTAACATACGATGTGATAGATGTTATAGCCTAGGTGGTTTCAGGATATATGTGATGAGATAGCTTATGGTGGGGACAATGAAATGTAAGAGAAGGTCATGTGGTTGAGTTCATAAATTTTCATGATACCCTTCTATAGTTGTTATGAGATGTGATGTGTTTAGATATCCCAAGTGCTTTTGGTTGGGATGTTATTGGATTAGTAGTTATTTAAAAGTGGTACAAGGGACATTATTTTACAAATATTGGGTGTGATAGTATAAAATCAATCGATAATCTGTAACAACCCCGAATTCGATAATAAATCTTATTCCCAAAATGGGTTGGTTAGGAGACCACAAGTGTGCCTCCCCATAATCGAGAGGCAACAGAATAGAATCTAAAGTGTGATATACAATATGGGGAGACTACAAACCGTAGTTATATAGTAAAAACATTAAGGAATCAAAATATAATAAATAAATATCATTGTAGTGGAAATATTGGAAACAATACATTAATAAGGAAAAGAAATTAGTAAAACCTAATTGAATAATCTAATAAATAATAAAAGAATTTTTTAATGTTTTATAGGAATTAAAGTATATATAATTCGATAAATAATAAAAATAAAACTAAAAGACTCAAATAAATACCTGATAGTACCCGGTCATGAACCCCATGTCGGTCCCATTTCAAAACTCCAGCACATCGAGTAACAAATAATCCACTACAACATCATTTTCCCTCCTTTAATCCTACATCTATGTATTTTTCTTGGTTACAAAATTTAAGAATGAATAGGTTCTAAGTAAAATAGAGTAGTTTGACACGACCATGTCTAAACAAAACAGTTAAGTATTAATTTTATGTAATAATATGCTAAATAGTAGTATTAATTAATTATAAAATTAATAACATACAACAATAAACTATTTGGACATCAAACTAGATTGTCTTAGGGATATTTACCCACCCATACCAACCATAACAATGTTCCCTAGGTAAATATCAACCTTCTTTAGCGTCATGTCAAAATGTCACTTAAAATTTATTAATACCATGCTAACCATAAACATATACCCATGGTATACGAAATTAATAGTCCAATATTGTTATATATGAATCATATTTTGCATTGAATAATATCCCAATATATAAGCATTATAAATTATGCTGTGGAAAAAACATTTTACCATAGCATTACAACATGAATCAAAGTTAGAAATGAATATATAAGTAGTAAAGCATGTTTCAAGATCCAAAATTCGTATATAATCCCATACAACTTGTGGAATTATTAATGTCTGATATATAATAATTACAACATGTGCCACAAATTCATACCACAAAAATAATTAATTCAACATATTCTAACATAAGACCAAATGGTTAGTTCAGATAACTACCATTTGTCTTTCAATTTACCAATTATTCAATTAATCAAATAATCTATTTTATAAAGAGAATATGTAATATAAAGTCACATAAATCTCATGTAATTCATTTAATCATTAGCCATTTTAAATTCATTTTTGAAGGTTCACTCACCAAACGGGTATCCATATGCCAGGTCAAAACATCAATTGAATCCATTTGATCAAAAGAAGAATCCAAAATAGTATTATAGTCATTATATTGACTTAATTAGTTTTTTCACAAATATGTTAGTATAATCAAGATATTTCATACACATAGAAATTGAAAATATGACCATAGGGTAAATATTTAGATCCCCTACCATTAGCCTGCAATGAATGAAATTCTTCCAATGATAAATTACCATGAAGAGGAAGCTATATTTGATCAGAAGGATAACTTAGATAAATAATGATCAATATCAAATTGGAAAATAACTACGGAAATATATTACACCATAGTAATATGAATTGAATGGAAAAAAATTAGAATCATTCAAAAGGTTTCGATCACACAAATTGGACTTCTGAAATGTAGAGAGGTGCTCCAAAATCACCTAAAATATACCCAACTGTTGAGAGGATGAAAGGGTATAAGATATAATGATATATATATCATGAAAGAACCATTTAATATCACATTAAAATAAATTACATTGACTGTAACTCATTTACAAGAAATTTATATCTTTTTATAATGATATGAAAAAAATATTAAATCCGCAACTAAATATTTAATTTGTCCAGAAGTTACACTTTTTGTGATTGATTCACAATGATTAACCACTTCACATCAAGAATCAGAATAAAACAGGTGATTGATAGCATCTACATACCATGTAACTTATTTTCATAGTGTGTAAATGTTGGGTAGATTATATTCCATCCATTTTCTATATTGAAACACTACAACATTTATGGTTTCTCAACATTAAAATAAACCATTGTAACACATGCCATATTTATACCTAGATTATATTCATTCAAATAGAATCCTTAGATCACTCCCTATGTGTATTCCCCCTGCTTTATCATGTTTTCTCACATACCAAGTCTGTGTTTAATTAACAACATAAATCCATGATGAAACATGAACACCAATGTTTAATGAAATAGATAAACTAATTAATAATATTATTATTAAACAATTACATGAGATGAGGGACTTAAAAATATGGTATCTTAAAACCCCCCACCATATGATAGCTCATCCCTAAACTTCTCTAGGCATCACATAGAGGTCTTAGTGAAAATCTTTGGCCACTGTACTCACATATCAGGATCTCTATCTCATTTATACTCCTAACACGCCCATTCAACCAATATAATAGAACTAAAAATATATTTCTTACCCAAATACATCTCTCACTACAACCCATTATATTTATCGAATGATCCATAAAGGACACATCTATATCAAGTTCAATTTCATATACATAATAAAATGAAAATTTTATTGAAGTTATGTTGGAATTTAAGACATGTGAAACTCGCAATTCATGGAATTGTAATAACATGGAAGTGTTAAATATAATTCCATAGGACAGACCATTTTGACTTCCAAAAATAGCCTGAAAACATGGGTGCTAGCTTCCCTTTTTCATGATATAGTTTCTCCCTAGTTTAGGTGATTCCTAAAGGAAAAAATAATATCCATCCTCAGGCTCTAGAGGTCATCTCTACTGGTCTGTATGTGATTTCAACCTCAACTGTGTGGTAACAAACAACATCATGATCCATTAAAACTTATCAAATTTATCCTTCATGAGAGTAGATCTAAACATGCACTCAAGTAACTAACTCCAACCAACATATACGTGAACATGTTATCCTAAGAAACAAAGCCTCAAAACATGAAATTTGAATTAATTCATAAAGTCTAATATTATATGTGAAATACATGACGACCCTATCTTTCTCAAATGAACCATAAAAATTCATCACAAGAATGTAAAATATCATCCAAAACCTAAATAATCCACTTGGATTGATCACCAATCAAAGGATAGAAGGCTGTACTCAAAAGAACCTACTATCTTAGAGCCTTCAAAAGACCCTTCCATAATAGTGATGTGAAATTATTATCTCTAACAATAATTATACTCAATATAAATTTATGAAAATGAACTACCTTGTGCACATAATAATCACCCATATCATAATTGTTGATGATCTCCCTAATATGAAAGAAGTGGAATATCATTTTCAGTTAATCCACAATCCATGATATAGCATCATTCATATAGGTTTCCATTGGAGATATTGTCATAATGACCATAGTGAAAACAATCAATTTCTTTCCTATAATGGGTAATGACTACAAAATCCCAACTAACCTCTGATGCCCTGATTTCAAATACTTACAAGTGGAATATATCACAAAAAATCCCACTACCTCTTTCTTCATTCATAACCACTAGTATTATCTATTGGTATCTGGAGACATCATTCTTATCTAATTATATATAACCCTTCTAGAAGCATGAATCACCCTCAATAGCTCTTCATATAAACTAATTGGAATCATTACTCAGGCAATGAAAAGAAGAGAATTAAAACTTTGAAGTGACCATCTTGATGGTGTCTCGACACTATAGATGATGTCTCTCGTAACTTAGTCCCCTAAAATGATATGATATTAATCATTATATGGTCTAAAATCACTGGTATAATAGATTTCTATGTCATTGAATCTAGTTATTGTGACACCAAATCATCGAGACTCATTCCTTCTAGGAGTTCCACCATTCACAAATGATCATAATACACCCATCATTCAACGTTCTTCATTTAACATCAGATTTCATCACTAATTACATTTCACATTCCCATTGTATAAGACAACTCAAATTCAAATGACTGAAGATTCATGACCCACCTTATATGCCAAAGGTTTATGTCATGTTGAGAAAAGTTATAAATGAGACTCTTGGGGTATATTTATACCACAAACCCCTCATACATAATATTGTGTCTCTAATATCCTTAATAATATATTGCTGCCTCAAAATTCAATTCGTGAGTTGGAACATTTTATCAGGAGGCCTTATCTATCTATAGATGTAATAAAACATTCAATCATGTTGAATTATAACAACATGGATTCCAACTTCGGATCCTTCATAATAAATGAAATGGTATTTAATCATCATTGTTATTGTGATTATAGGTCTGGATATCAGTCTATATATCTTAAACTAAAAATATCTCTTGAATGCATCAGAACAAAAAAATAAATCCCTTCACTGTCACACCTTTCATCCATTATTCTTGATGGGAGAAATAATCCATGAATCACGGATAATAATCTAATAAAGTTGGAAATGTTCCAATATAAAAGACATTATTGGGTAGATACATTGATTCTATGTAAATAACCTTATTTTCATCCACTGGAACTATTTCCTATGAGATAAAATTTCCAAATAACTTCACATTAATACTCAAAAAACTATATTTTGATTACTTATGAAAAAACTTATTCATAAAAATGTTCTCAAGATGATTTCTAGATGTTGGTAATGATTGTCTTTTGATAGATAATACACAAAGATAACAACGAAATATTAATCACAATGTAGTCTAGAAAGGGAGAAAAGAATATATTTAACAAGGGAAATAATTTCTTCAGTGCAACGGTAAATAGAAATAGTAACACTATATACTCATAATAGAAATACGAGATCTTAATAGTTGTATGAGATGTTTCAAATGGTTCACACTAAACTAGATATATTTCTATCCCAAATATATTTCAGATTTATCTTATATCATCTCTACCAATCAATGATGTCAATGATTTATGGACGGGGATATCGTCTCTTGACTATCATTAGTTTCCATTCCCTTTAATCAACACATTTCATCAAGGAACCATTATTATTTTTATTTAAGACAATTAGAGAATTCCAAGGATATGTACTATGGTTTATGAAACATTTAGATTCTAGATCATCTAACTATAAATTCAACTCTCGATGATCTTATTGTCACTTCCTATTGAAAAAATAGAAATTGGACTCCTCCTAGAACCAAATAGATTATGAAATCAAAATCTTAATTGGTGGAAAATGATATAACTCATCATGATAGACATCATAGAAACTTTATACCACTAGAGAAATGAATTATGTTACATTTCTCTATTTTCTAGAGAATAAAATAATACTTGACCTATGATAAAATCTAACATGCTCTTAATTAAACATACATGACCATCTGGAGGATCCCACTATCCTTGGTGATAATATCTAATTTACTCTATGGATAGAAAGTTAATTGTCATTCGATAATATACCATATGATATTGGTATAGTTTTATCCAATCCATACAATAAAAAATAAAATTATATAATTTTAAACCCAAATGGTTCACAAAATGGTAACTATCCGGACCAGTCCCCTGGGGCCCGTGTTGTGACTACCACAAGCCCACCTTCCATAAACAAGGGGTTGGTGAATAGCACCAGAAATGAGTATCCCTAAAATGGGAATTAAATTTTTTTTAAACATATAAAATCACATTTTCCTAGAACACAACAAGATGCAACCATGAAGTAAAACAATAGTACTAAAAGTCTGTTCAGAAAGTAAAGGGACCGAAATACAAGCCCAACTAAATTTTAAAATACAAAATAAAATAGAAAATTGCTCTTATGATCATCGACCATAGTTCAATCCTGAAGGGTAGGTACATCTCATCTCTATAGCACTCTGTGTCAACCAAACATCTCTGTGTACTGCCTGGTCCGGGATCCTGATGTCTCAGCTAAGCTATTCATTGTCTACATAAGACACAACATGTTGTGGGTGAAACCCATGCCGAGGTGAGTATAACAATACCCAATAGGGACCCCATGATCCCCAAAGGGCTCTTATACTTCCAAAGAGGAAAACCATATTGCATGATCTCAATCCTAAATAACTAATTAAATGAATCCTTTCAAACCATGTATACAAATCAATGTCTAGGAATAAAGATGATTAGTCTTAAGCTAAATAATTTTATTTCATAAGGAAGTTTCCACAAATGAACTACGTAGAAGTTGATACATTATCAATCCGAACATTTTCATATATCTATGAACCATGATGGGCTGCTCTATAGCTGGACCATGTCTGTTCGCAGACTACTGATCCACACAGGGTCACTAGAATGTTGATCCTCAAAGGGTCTCTATAATGTTAATCCACATAGGGTTGCTATCATGTTGATCCAAAGAGGGTTGTGTTGATTTTGATCCACACGGGGCCACTGTGATGTTTATCCACATAGGTTCTCTGTCATACTGATCCACACAGGGTCACTATGATGATGATCCACACAGGGTTGTTATGATTTTGATCCAAACAGGGTCACTCTTCAATTGATAGCCAGCCACAGGATTCTCCGCACCCGGTGCACTGGAGTTCCATTATATATTTTATCAAGAAATCACCCATGCCTCAACTACCATTTTGTTCCAAAAAATAGTAACAAAATGTGCCACCATGTCATAAGGGTCCCAATGTGATAGACGGCGTGTCAATCAGATGTCTAGTCTATGAGTTATAAACATTTTAGTAATGAGGTCCCGATTAGATTTGAGGTCAATCCAACCCAACCATACTCCAACATAATCAAAAAATCAGTGGGATTATCTCAAAAGGACTCTCTATATCCAATGATTCCAGTGCATCTGATAGTTTGTCCATCATACATCTGTTTTTTGAGATACAACCATTTAAGCGCATCTAGACCGAAAAAGGTTCTGGTCTTATCCGACCCGATTCTGGTTGACCCGACCTAATATGAACTTGTATAGCTCGAACCAGTTAGGTTGCAGTGACCTTGGCTCACTGGGCTATAGACTTTCTTGGCCCGAACCAGCTGGGCTGGGACGCGGTGGGCTCGAACCGCGGGGCAGCAGATCGGCCTAGCCCGCTAGCTTGGTGGGACCCATGTTAGGGTTCATGTGGCCCCTCCTTCCCAAACATCTCAAGAGCCATTCGGCTCAATAGTAATCCGGTTCCGCATAAGGAAGTGACTTGTGGGGCTGCGTCGCTATTTTTGGGACCCACAGGGTGTGGGACCCACTCCGCAGCTGCTTCGAACAAGCAGCCTGCATTTGCAGCGCACGACAACGTGCAACCCTTCTGCCAATGCAGTCGGCTGAATGTTGGTCACCCCTTCTGGTCCATTGTAGCGCCATGCAGCTATGTCCCCTTCTATGGCCAGTGAGTGCCGGCTGGTGCCTTCGCACGCCGCGCCAGTGTCACTCCGTAGGGTCTTCCTCGGGCCACCAGGTGTGCTCATGTGAACTGCTTCCCCTTCTGAACGCACCAACGGGCCTCCTGAGATGCTACCAATGTTGTTTGGCTCCCATATTATTCTGGAACCACATTTTCTGGTTTCCAATGAATAAACCTACAAAGATTATAGCGGTGGAGGGTCTGGACCATTTTTGTTTGGCACACTCCCTTTACGTTAAAATAATAATATGGGTGAGATTAATTCATCTTCAAACTCATATAATTAGTCAAGACAAAAACACCTACCTCAATATACATTGGGTGATGTTTCAGTTTTGGATGGTTAATCTACGTTCATTGAAGTCGTCAGTATTCATTGATACTAAATCGTTTTCTCAACGGGCAATGTTCAAGATTATGTGCTTCGATAAAAGGGTTGAGCATCAGCGATACATCAGAGTTCTTCCACCAATCCTCCACTCATTCCCCATTGCCAACAATTTTCAAATCCAAAGGATGAATTAAAGTGATCTAATCATCTTTCAATTAATGGATTCTTAATTGGGGTAATTTAATGAACCTATTAATTTATCAATAGGTGGTGACACATCCTCTATGTAATCGTGAATTTAATATCCTTTATTAAATTCTTGAACACCTCAGTGGTCCCCGCCATCTCTTCTCAAGATGTGGTAGGAAATTTAAAATAACATTTTTACATTATTTTACTATCCTTACAAAAACGCTGAAAAAAAACTTTTTTACCCGACCTAATATGGTCAAAATTAATCCTTGATTATGATATCTTTGGTGATGTGTGGTCAATGGTGCCATTGTATTTCAATCCTGAGCACCAGTTCAAAATTTAGAAATACCCACTCACACGTTTACTGAAACTTACTTAAAAAAAATTAGAAATTCAATTCCAGGCACACAAGGACATAGAATCAAGCGTCGTCAATTTTCAAAGACTAATAATAATTTTAAATAATAATAAAAAAATTTAATTTTTAGGTCATTAAATTCTTCCTACCTTAGATATTTTCATCCCAAAATCATTAAAAATAATAGGTGAACAAATGGGGTTACGAAGAATGTATATGGGCCTCCCTATCCCAGGTTCCCTTCGGAAGATTCCTGTGCTGCCAACGATCTCGCACCAGAGGAATTGACCTCGCATGAAAATCCTGCTCTTGTCGATCCTCTATCTCCCTTGGTAACTCTGTAAACATTTCCCCATCATCGATTTCTAGATCAGCTATGTCTATAAAGTTAAATGGATCATGAACGCACCTCCCCAGATATGAAACATGGAAAACATTATGCACCCGGTGCATCTATGGGGGAATAGATATATGGTATACCACCACTCCTACTCAGTTGAGGATCTGGAATGGTTCGATGAACCTCAAGGATATCTTGTCACCCCCATCCAAAACTCTGTAATCCTCATCGAGGTGAGACGCGTAAGAATACATGGTCTCCCTCATCAAACTCCAAGGGTCTCCATATCCTATTAGAAATAGAATTAGGTCAACTTTGTGTATTCTTAATCCTCTACTCGATTATCTGCACCATCTCTGTGGTAGCCTTTACCAACTCTAGGCCCATAAGTGCTTACTCCACTGGTTCTATCCATCAAAATGGTGATTAGTAAGGTTTCTTGTATAGGGCCTCAAATGGTTTCATGCTGATAATGGAGTGATAGTCTTTGTTGTATTCAAACTCCAGTAGTGGTAGGTGGTCATCCCAACTACGTCCAAAATCAAGGACACAAGTACAAAGCATGTCCTTGAGTGTCTATATGGTCCATCCCATCTAAAAATCTGTCTGAGGATGGTAGGCGGTGCACAAATGTTGCTGATTTCAAAATTCCTCCTGTAATATATTCCATAAGAGAGATGTAAAATGATAATCATGATCTAATATGATCATTGATGGAACCTCGTGATGTCACACAATTCATTGGATGTAGTGACATCCCATTCTCTCTACTCTTCCCTACTCCCAGATTGGTAAAAAGTGTGACAACATGGTGAGTCAGTCAATGATCACCCAAATGGAATCGTGGCCCCTAGATATACGTGGTTGCCCCATCATGAAGTCCATAGATATACCATCCAACTACCACTCTGGTACCTCAAGTGGCTGAGCTAAGCCTACAGGTACGTGATGCTCAGCCTTCACTTACTGACAGGTGAGGCATCAAGAAATGAACTATTCCCCTGCTTTCTTCATCCCAGGCTACTAGTACTGATGCTGGAGGTCCTAGTACATCTTCACCACACTAGGATTTACCGCCAAATGGGATTTATGAAACTCCCACAACACCTCCTCCCAAAATGTCAATGGTGCAATTGTGTGTTCTCTGAAATGGATTATATGCTCCCCACCTTCAAAAACTCCATCAGGTGCATGTCATGTGGATATCTTTGCACATCAAGCCTCACAATATACATCCCCATGTTGTGCCTCTCGGACTCCTGGATGGATTGGGGGAGTAAATTTCATACACTGAAGGTAATCTACTCCATCACTAACCATGAAAGATTAATACAACACGGCTAGCTACTTTGTCTCCTCACTCAACAACTATTGACCGGACCTCCTGATGAGTGCTTATAATACTACGTTCCCCTTACCAAGCGTGTAGACTATCTAAAAGTCTTAGTCTTGGAGTAACTCTATCCATTGTCATTGTCTCAGGATTAGGTCCATCTGTGATAAAATAAAACTGAGACTCTTGTGATCAGAGTATATTGTAAAACGGTCGCTGATCTAGTAGTTCTGCCACACCTTCACCACAAAGACCACCTCTGCTAACTCCATGTCATGGTTAGTGTAGTTCTGCTCGTGGTGACGCAATTACCGTGAACCGTAGGCAATCACCACTTTCTTTTTCATCAGGACAAAACCCAGTACGGTCCCTGATGTGTTGCAGTAAACTACATACCGAACACCATCTTATGGTAGCCTCACAATGAGGTCACTCGTCAGTCTCTGCCTCAGCTCATTAAAAAATTTATGGAATATCTCCAACCACATTGTTGGTGCCAAAATTTGGCATGAAGAAGCGGCCCCAAGACGGCCCCACGGACTTCCTTGTGAAGCCCCTTCACGGAGTCCCCCTGTACCACGGCCGCCGCGAATCAAAGAAGGTGGGAGGGCCTGGGAACGCATTTGACATTCGCAATCCCACTATGATGCAATGAAGGCGGGAGGCCCCGTGAACGCATTTGATGTTCGTGAGGCCACCGCAATGCAAAGAAGGCAGGAGGCTCCGCGAACAAATTTGGCGTTCACAAACCCTCCACGAATCGAAGGATGTGGGATGCTTCATGAACCCATTTGATGTTCGCGAGCTCACTACGATGTCTCCAAGTCCCTCTTCGCACCAAGTTATCTCTACTCCATGGCACCTCTTGACTATAAATACTAAGCTCCCCCTGAGCTCTTCGAATGGAAAATCTAACCTTTCAGCCTCTCATATCTTGAATCACGAATCACTCTTCCGCTCGATGAACCATGAGCTGCATGAGGTACTACTACATCATAAAGATCCTCCCCGTTGTCTTGTTTTGATCCCCTCTTTCGAGAGGGATGCCTTTTGAGAAGCCCATTGGCATTCTTGAAGGGAGGTGATCCCCAAGGGAACCCGAGTTGTCGCAGAGCACTTATGCTTCACAAAAAACCTTTCATGTACTCCTGATCCATTTGTTAAGTCATGATTACTATACTTCACGAAGAACATTGCTTCCTGACATCCTTCTTCACAAGTCACATTTTCTCCATGAGGCTGTGCTCCTCGGATTCCTTTCCCCTTCTTGAAGCACCTCCCATTTTCACCGCCCCCCCATGCTCCCATATTGCGAAGCACACCACTTCTCATGTTCCCTCCGCCACGCAGAGCAACAGAGCTCTACAAGGACCCTGCCTATGGACCCCTATACTTGGAAAATCATTTTCCTATGCGACCCTCATGGTTTGAACGATGTGACTTCAAATTCCCATGAATGATATCGCCCTTTGCGTTGCTTTGCCTAATTCTTCTTCACATAGGCACCAAAATGGCTGTTGTTCTTTGCATTTCCACGCTAATGTGGACCCCTCGATGGTTCGCTCTATGACCCCCCTTAACCACGGCCTTGACGATGCCTTCCCTCCTGCAAGGAACAGAGGGTACAAGTTATGTATGTCCTAGGGGTGTGGAATGAACCCACTTTGTCTGATCTGCAAGACATTAAACTGCTAAGCACTATCTTCCTCAACACATGACGTTAAACTGTGACCTCACCCCATTCCCCGCATGCAGGGTCCCTTGCCTTGGGCATTCTCTATGCCCCCTGGTCTCCACAAGAGATGATATCCTCCTTCTTGGAGTGGCGTTTGTCCACAGGGAAGGGTAGACACCTTGGTGTATGCCCCTATCTTTTCTTGCAAGAGGCAGCACCCCTAATCCTCCTCACTTACTCGGTTCCAGGTTCTACGAAGGGTGTGATATGGAACGGGGATCCTCCGTTCTTTGGTCCCAAGTGCCCCTCCCACTGCGCTTTGTCACCTATGGGACTCCATCTTGGAGTAAGTCCCAGTGTCTTGGGCCGCTCAACGCATAAGCCCCACCTAATTTCCCACGGATGCACTTTTCATGACGTGATCGTCAGGTCTCTGCCGCCTCTTGTTTCTCAAACCGAGAATGACTCACGTGGGGTTAGAGTAATCACCGACCATCACAAAACCCCCGTCCTGCATGACGTTAAATTGTACACCCGAACTACAAGGACATTGATCCATGTCAAGGCATGGTATGTAGGAAGCCTCATGAAGTTCAAGCCCACCACTCGGTCATTCCAACCTCATTCACATCGTTTCACCCCCATACTACATGACGTTAAACTGTACACCTGAACTACGACGACATTGATCCATTTAAATGCATAGTACGTAGGAAGCCTCCATGAAGTTCAAGCCCAACATCCATTGGCCCCGACCATCTCTGTGTCAGTGCGCCAACCCCCATTGACACCTTGGGCAGCCTAGATCAGAAGCCCCAAACCATCCCGAACTACGAAGACATTAATACATGTCATGGCATGGTACATAGGAAACCTCGTGAGGTTCATGCACAACACCCACCATATACTGTGACCAAGGTCCTTATTCACATCCGTTCCCTGACACGCCCCATTATGAACTGCGTGGAATTTGATCCATGTCAAGCCATGGTATGTAGGATGCCTCATGAGGTTCAAGCCCACCCCCTAGTTGTTCTGATCGTCGGTTCACCAACACCTTGGGAAGCCTTGAGTGTAAGCCCCACACTATCCCGAACTACTGGGACTTTGATCCATGTCAAGGCATGGTACGTAGGAGGACCTTTTGAGTCTCAAGCCCAAAACCATCATCCAACCTGATCCTTAACTGGGCCACCATATCTCGCCGAGATCATGCCACCTCATTCACATCCACATTATTCAGGAAGATTCCCATGTGTTGGCCCCAATATCGGTGTTCCCTCGGGGGGATTCCTCCATCTGATCGACTTTAATCAGTGTTCTGATCAGTCTGATCTGTCTCTGCTAGATGTTAAACTTGAGGTATTCCACTTGTTAAACATAGGAAGCTGAGGAAAACCTCAGATACATGCCTATGTCATATGATTACCCGCATTCTATGTGGGGTCCCTCGGGCTTACACAACCTCGAGAAGCCCTATAATAAGGGACAGAAGAGAAACACACCACGCCCAAGAATCCAGACACATCAGTGATGCCCCGGCATGACTACTATCATAACTGATGGTTTCTGCCCTGACCGGACCCCTTGGAATGTCTTGACATAAGTACTGTAATTAACTGGTGTGCATGAAGATATGGCGCCAAGAAGAGTTTCATGAACAATGTATTAAATCTATGAGGGAGACACGGACTTGGTGATAAGTTCTTATAAGGAATCCACATAAGGAATAACTGACATCCCGTCATCCCATTTCGATCAAGGATCAAACGTCCTTGAACAAGGAGTGAATGTCGCCCGCCTTTGGAAAGCGGGATTTCTGGTAACAAAAGTCGTGCCTGTCACCCTCAAGCAGAAGGACGTGCAAGACCTGGAGAAATCATTGGAAACAGAAATGGTGAAGCCGACATGAATATATTCTCCTCAATATATAGATTAGTAACGCTTGGGTAAACCATGGATTGACGTGTCACCAGATCCAGTTATCTGGTGTCGGGTCCCACCAAGAAAATAGCGGGCATGGCATGAAACTCGCCAGAATATGGGGCAATTGAACATTGGTTATCCCATTCTGCGACATTGTCATAATGGATCCCTCTTACCAGCTCATAATACGGAATGGCGCTGGGGCACTGGTTGTTGATTTCTTTTCTTAGCAGTGTTAATGAGATAATCTCCCAGCTTCCAAGAATTTGGTTGCTGCCATGAAAATGCGATCACCGCCCGCCTGCCTACACAGGGGCAGGGGAAATGCCAGCCCAGCCACTCCACGTGGCTCCACTGCTGCCGCAACGGCGTCTGCATCCTTGACCATGGGGTGCCCACGCTCCATCTCCCCATCAGAATTCATCCAAAGAAAGGTGATTAATGAACTTGTACGTCATTACAAGGACGAGGGAATAATCCCAACCCAGTATATGTCTCTCCTAGACCTGGAGGCGTCCAGTCCCCGCCATCAACTCCACCCCCGAGGTCCTCCCAGTGTGTCGCTGCTCCCCACCCCAACATTGAATCATTTCGGGAGCCTGTCCCCAGAGTGCTTTGATGACTCCCTGCCTTACGCTGATGAGGTGAGTGACATCTGGCCCTGCCTGGTCCGAGTCCCAGTCCCCAGGGCCTCCTAGTGAGGCCCCCCACTCTGCCGCATCAACATCACCACCCAGCCTTGCCAAAGGAGCAGGTAGGCTATGTTCCTACACCACCAGCACCGGCTCATCTGACCCGATGTCAGCATCAGGCACGAGCTGAGGACGCCCGTGAAGGGGTGTCAACATTGACGGCTACTGTGTCCTTAGCCACCTCCAACACAGATCATAAAGTCCCTACACACACTGAGCAGGGGCTCTTATACGCTCAAACAAGATCGGGGCCCCAACCACCCCACGGGCAGGTTGGGTGACTATTCGGGTCACAGGTAGGAACGGGGGTCGTCATGAACAAACCCACAGTAATTCCACCCCGTACAGAGGCCCTCCCCGTACCACTACTATATAGTGTGTGGGTCCTCCCTTATTCAATGCTTGGAATGGATTTATCCCCCTCCTACCCCCAATCTGAATGAAGGTTTTCCCTACGGCAGTGATGTTCGGTACGGAGGCCTCTCGTGTGCCCATCACACTGGGTATGGAGTCTGTCATCCTATCCCTGACCGTCGATGTGGAGATGTTACCCATCCGGTACCTCTCCAATGTGGGCATACTCCCTATGTTATCTCCATAGCTTGTGAAGGTCCTCCTCGCCCCAGAAACCAGAGTTCTGAAGGAAAGCCTCTCTCCACCCGTACCAAGCATAGAGGTCCTCCCCATACACTCGGCAGTTCCAGCGGAGGTTTTTCACTCTCTAGTTCTGTTCATGGAGATCCTCCCCAAGTCCCCTTCAACATTTTTCCTGGTACTCCTCACACCTCAGCTGTCTGAAGTGGAAACCCTCTCCACCCTGGCATCAGTGTGGCTGAAGGACCACATGTCGGAAATCAGCCCTATCCCGAGGATGCAACCAGGGGTAGGAGGGAGGGTCGTCACCGCCACAAAAATAACCTTGAGAAGGCCCGAATAGAGATCAAACCAGTCCGCTTCTCAGACTCTGAAGTGGGGTGTGACTTAGCTCAGGAACCCTCCCCTCGCTCATCTGTGTCATGGGCCGAGGTAGTGACGAGGCGCATCAGCCTGGTTCTCCCAGAGTGTGAGGTCCACAGGATTCTCGCTTCCCTCCATAGGTTTATCCAGGAGGATGAAAATCTAGCGACATCATAGGTTACGGTCATGCAGTCACCACAATCATCGCGATAAGTGCTTTCTACCTCCACAAGAGATCACAAAGAGCTATTATGGGGATCAATGGAAGGATAGCAGGAGTGCGACCCACCACAAGCCGCACTGGCCGCTGAGCCAAGAACGGAAGTTTTCAGCCCCTCTTACTGCAACATAGAGGCCAGGTCGCTCCACTCTTCGGAGGACAGCCTGAGAATCGGAGTCTAGTCAGCTCGTTCTCGGTATTCCCCACTAGACAACCTGTCGTCCCAGCGGTCTGCCTCAGTACCGTTGCTGGTTCCTCAATCACCCCCAGTTAGTGAATGGGGCATTCATGGTCCAGACCCTGAATTTGAGTCATGGACCTTATGGAGCATTCTTACAGCAGACCACTTCCCCGAGATGTTTTGACCTGCAGCAGCATGGGATTTCAGCATACCTGAGTCCCTCACCCAAGAGGAAGTTGAGTGTCTCTGTTACACCCTCCGGGTGATGCATTTCATTCTCCATCATCAGTACGAGGTATATCCTTGGATCCAAGTGCATTTTGAAGATATCATCGAGCAGTGTCGTCTAATTGATCTAGCCACACTCCCTGTGTCCCAGCGCCCCGAGTCACCAGGCCATCGTGAGGCCCTCCAGCAGTAGTGCATTCAGAGTATTAAGGTGCTCCGTAAAATTATCAGGGAGGCTACCCCCCCCCCCATGTGCTAGTCTATGGCTGGGAAAGTATGATGACCTCCTCTTCAACCCTATCTGATAGCTGCCCAACTTGCTATGCGATATTGAGGAAATGCCCCAGAGAAGGGTCACAGTCCACATGGATGACATCGTGGACAAGTAGGATGAGAAAGAGGTTTTCTTCGAAGTCAGTGGATGGAGCAACGATTCCCTTACCGAGAAGTTGAGACCAATCCCTGAAAGGGAGTAAGAACCCTGGAGGGGGTTTCCATTTAGTTCACTTAAAGATGATATTTTGGGGAAAGAAAGGTATGGACAAGGAAATAAATGATCATTCAATCATACATTGAATCAATGGACATTTAAACTAGGAATAATAGTTCATTGAGAAAGAACATTCACCTTACTCAGGCCCAAAACATGCTTGATCCTAGGAAAACCATCCTAGATGCATCACGAAGGCCCTTTGTTTTGAACCATGAATTCGGGATGAAGATAGTCAATTTGGCAATCTCATCTGAGACATCATGCCTCCTTCCTGGAAGATAGAGATTGACCATCTGGCTTTGAGTCTTCTGTAGAGCAATGAATGCCTTCTTTGTTCTATCCACTTTTCTTTGATTCAATCATAGGATAGTAGGATATTTGATCGGAGGCTTCATTATCCTTCGTGGATTTATCCTACTCTAGGCATGTAGTTCAATAGAGAAGGCTAGTTAGATTTTCTTGCCTAAAAGCACAAATAAAGGCATTCCGACCCGTACACCTTAGTGCAGAAGATGGAGGAGGACCCCGAGAAGGCCTTTTTGCACAAGAAACTTGCTGAGCAAAATAGGTTGGTCAATGAACTCCTTGCTGAACACACGGTAGAGTGATGACCCGACTATGGTGATCCTAGGCTGGGGCTGCAGGGGAAAGAACAACTTCCCCCCTGTGAGATACCTCCAAGAAGCCCTGATTATACCGCTTCTAATGACAGGTCTGAAGCCAAAACTCATGGACAGAGGGCACGATATGTCTCACCGAACCCTCCCGAGTGGCGTAGTAATTTGAGGAATCCTGCTCGGGTTCCCCCAGCTGCCTTGCAGGCCATCCCACCAGTCGCTCCACGAGCCACTTAACCCATTTACCACGTCGAAGAGCACGGAAAATAACTCATAATTAGGGATCCCCACCAAGATAGGGACCCCCTCCTGGATGATCCTATGGCAGCACTCATTTCCCACCTTGAGGCTTTGGAAATGCGGTAGGTGGAAATCCCACCAGATGGAAAGCCATACTCAGCCTAGTTTGATGATATTTCGGTGCATCTGAGTTTCGGGAATCCCAACTTATCCCCCTTTATGGGGACGGGGGAAACGTCATAGCACCTGGCCCAATTTAACTGAAGGTGTGGGCCTACATTAGGGACCCCAGTGTAGCATGAGGCTGCCAAGATCCACTATTTCGTTCAGATGCTGGAGGGGTCGACGTTCGTCTGGTACAACCAACTCCCCGTAAAATCTGTGACCAGCTGGGAGGACCTTCGCTGGAAGTTCGTCAACCAGTTCAGCTCTACCACCCAGAAGATCGGCATCGCATACCTCTTCAAGTGAAAACAAAGGCCTGATGAGCAAGTCGCAGACTTCATCGCCCAGTGGAAGGGTCATATATACTCCCTTGACATGCCACTGGATAAAGAGAAATTTCTGACGATGTGTGTGGGAAATGTCAACATGGATCTAGTTCCATCCCTGATTACTCAGAATTATCCCAGAGGATTCTGAGACTTCTCAGATAAGTCCCAGCGTCTTGAAGAAGCCCCGCAATAGGCTAGGCAGGCAAGTCTGCTGCCCCCTGAAATCCCCACAAGGAGAGATGCTAGAGTCGATCCCGCCGCGGTGTCCGAGATAGAGGCCCCCAGGAAGCTATAATTTCTACCAGTAGTATCAGCCCTGTAGCATCATAGAGGCCCTCCACCTCAGGTGCAGCCTCCGGCTCCACAGTGTCCTCAGAATCAGCAGGCGCCTCCGCATAATGCGCCGCCACCGCCCAGGCGGGACAATCATGGTCCAACTCCTCGACAGGCCCATCTGGCTCCTCATCAAGGCTAGGCTCCAAGGGCTCACTATCTGAAAAAAGACACCATAATTACTCGTGCAGCAAGAATATGGTCCCTAGTTACATCTGTAGTGCCCTAGAGTAGAGGATTGTATGCTTTCTTGAGTGTAGAAGTTCGATAGAGGTGAATCTCATTGATCTCCCCAACTACTACCCCTATCATCAGATTTTGGGGCACACCCTCTAGAAGTTCTATGTGTTTAAGGATTGGCTCCATGACCAGGTCGATAACAACATATTCAGGCTGGGGCCAGCCCAGACACAAGTGGCGGGTGTCTTTGTGAGGTCAGATAGTGTTAGGGACGACGAAGGTGAGTGGCAGTAGCTTCCCAGTTGTGGATCCCAGAAGTATGATGACCGCATGGCTTGTAAAATGGTTTCTCAAACCCATGGCATTATCCGTGCACACCCGAATCAGCCAGAACCTTCAGAAGCAGTGGCCACCACTTCCACATCATCATCTTAGCTGGTATCTTCCCAGAAGAGCAAGCATTGGCAGCACAAGAAGAATTCACATGCCCCGCCAATGCCATCATCATCCCACACTCTCGTCGACTTCATGCCCCTTGAGATGGGGATCCCTCATAGAATATGCCTAGTGATAGATGATTCATCAAGTGAAATTCAATGGTAGGATTCGGTTATAATCGTTGAGTTGGTAAACCCCTATAAGACTCCCGACGAGGGGGAATGCAAGGCGAACCTCCCCAACATCCCTAGTTGACATCAGCGTCGGCGAAGCCACGGCTATATGGGTCATTGAGGCGTATCAGTAAGAACCTCTATCCAGGCTTTGCATGCCACTGAGACCAGGTAGCAGGCCCACCTCAGAGCTCAGCACGCACAACCTCTTTATCTGGTGTTGTCAGGACCACCTCCACCACTGTTTGTGCTATTGGATCAGGCCGAGCCGCTTCGGCCCCACCACGACCATCTTCGCCCAGCTATAGGTCAACGTCAGTTGTCTGTACCTCATCCGGCATCTACTCTTGAAGCTTAGACTACTGAACAGCGGAATTTTCCCAGCACCGGCCAGCTGCTGGTCCAGCCGATAGGGCCCGCCATGCCTCCAATCGCAGACCAACATCCTGTAAGGAGAAGTTCGCCTCTATCACGGAAGTATGATGTTCTTAAGAATCTACACGGCATACCTGTGTGGATTTATATCCTTGAACCCCTCCACCTATCTTTAGACATGCGTGAGGCCCTTGTTGAGTCTTTAAAGATCCCCCTCTAGTTTGAGACAAAGGTAGCAGATGTAGAAGCCTTTCACGCTGAAGCAGTTGAGACTGCTGAATGCCAGACCATCATTTTATTCTCCGTATAGGGTGAAGTCTCTCCCATACAGGGGCACATCCATCTATTGTACATCACTGGACAATTCAACGGCATTGAGGTTCGTCGTTGTCTCATTGACACTGACTCCACGATCAACCTTATCCTAATGCGGATGCTGCGAAAGATGGGGTTATTCGAGGATGACCTGACTCCCTCTAATTTAAGGATCCATGGATTTGACAGGACATAACAGATCCCTATCGACAAGATCTATTTGACGACTTATTTCGGTGGCCTAGTTTCTATCACCAAGTTCATGGTTGTCTCCCAGGACACTGCACACAATGTATTGAAGGCCAGGCTATGGCTCTACCTACACGCAGCGGTCCCCTCATCGTATCACCAATTCCTCAAGTACTCCCTTAATGGTCGAGTAGGAATACTCTAAGGTGATGCATCTCTTTTCACGTCTTGTGAATCTTGTTATCTGGACAATGACTATTACAAGAGCAAGGATAAGCAGATTCTGGAAAGTGAGGTTGATCCCGCCCCAGACACAAGTGACGCCTGGGTAGGTCTGGATAACGCCTGCGTCTTCCCAATCCATCGATTGGAGGCCATGACCCCTAACATGGGGCAATTTTTTGTTGTAGCCGGTATAAGATCATGGCATATTCCCAAGTCCAAGAGAAGGTGGAAATCACCTTGTACTCCTACACAAACCAGGATCAGGTGATCCTGGAACAACCTACCCATGTACTGTATCGGGATCTCTGCCCCATGGCAACGGCAGTACGTCACACATGTCTATTCTGCTGGGCTGGAATTATCCGGCTCAATCCAATGTGACACTATTTCTTTGATATCATCAAGTGTGACTCTTTGTGCCAAAGGCCATATGGGAATGGATCGACTGCCTTCATCGTCATGGTCTCAACAGCGCGTGATTCTCCTGATGCGTTTTCTACCACGGTCCAAGCTAGTACCAGCCTCCCGTCAGGTTCCTCTGACCAAGGGGAATCCTCACCTGCTGAGAATACCTCCTCCTCAAGCGAAGAATAGAATTTTTAGGATGATCTCAATGCCTTTGAATAAGGCGTCTCTGCCACATTTGATGAACTATTACAGGTGAACATTGGTAGCGTGGCAGATCTGAGACCCACATTAATCAGTGTCGCCATGTCCCTCGAGGAGCATCAGCGGTACGTGGACTTCCATAAACATCACTGTGATTTGTTTGCCTAAAGTTATGATGAGATTCCAGGACTAGATACTCAGGTATCCATCCATTGCCTCAGTCTCCCGACAATCCATCGCGGGTTCAAGCTGCCTCCCAGAAAGATGCACCTTTCTCACAGGGCCATGGTTGAAGCCAAATTTTACAAGATCATCCGTGCCAAATTTTTCATGGAGGTCCAGTACCTTATGTGGCTATCCAACGTTGTTCCAGTCAGAAAGAAGAACGAATAGATCAGAGTCTGTATCGACTTCTGAGATCTCAACCGTTATTGTCCGAAAGATGATTTTCCCCTTCTAGTGATAGAATTGTTCATTGACACTATGGCTGGGTTCCAAGCCCTCTCCTTTATGGAAGGTTACTCCGGATATAATCAGATCCAGATAACCCCCGAGTATGATGAGTCTAACGCTTTTATAGTGCCTCAAGGTACTTTCTATTACCATGTTATGTCATTTGGCTTCAAGAATGCAGGTGCCACCTATCAGCGGGCCATGCATCGCATATTCAAACTGATCCTTGAGACGCTAGTGGAGTGTTATGTGGATGATCTGGTGGTCAAATCATGCCAGAGCTAGGACCATATCAAGTACCTTGAGAAAGTGTTCAACATTATCCGTTCATGCCACTCGAAGATGAACCAGTTGAAGTGTGACTTCAGGGTCACCTCCATGAAGTTTCTAGGCTTCGTTGTCAGGTAATGAGGCATTGAGACCGACCTATAGAAGAACAGGTCCATCATCCAGATGCATCCCCCATGAAATATTCGAGAGCTTCAAGGTTTTTAAGGACACTTATCCTATATATGCCAATTCATTGCGAATCTGGATGGAAAGTGTATCCCCTTTTCTCGGATCAATAAAAAAGACTTCATTTATGAGTGGAATGAGGAATGCCATACCGATTTCGAGGAAATTAAGAAATATTTTCCCTAGCGTCTGGTCTTGATGCCACCCATCTCCAGAAATCCGCTGATTCTCTATGTCACTGCCCTAGACCAATCTCTCAGCGCCCTTCTCGCCTCATAGAACAATGAGGGGACAAATAACAACCTCTACTACCTCAGCCGCATGCTCCTCAATTTGGAGACCAGATATTCCCCCATAGAGATGATCTACCTTGCACTCATATTTTCTGTACAGAATTTGCAACATTACTTGCACCACCATGAGGTACAGCTGGTCTCTCAGGTAGACCTGCTGATGTATATTCAGTACCGCCCCATGTTGATTGTCCGACTAGCGCGGTGGGTGGTGATCCTCCAGCAGTTCGACATCTCGTTCGTGCCTCATAAGGATATTAAGGGGAAGGATTTGGTGGAAATTCTAGCTACACATCCATCCTCTATGGACCAGTCCCTAGACTTGGACTTTCTTTATGAAGGAATCCTATCAGTAGATCAAGATGTCCCAAGTTGGCAGATGTATTTTGATGGTGCCTCTCGGAGCCCTACCGGTAGGAGGCTCAATGATCCTAGGTTCAATAAAGTAGTCCTAGGTATCGTATTCATCACCCTGGTGTAAGTCATCCTGTCGTAGTCATTTATGTTTTCAGAAGGCTGCACCAAAAACGAGGTAGAGTATCAGGCCCTCATTATCGGTCTCGAGCTGGACCTTGATATCGACATGCCCCATTTTAATATGAAAGGGGATTTCGAGCTAGTCCTCAAGCAAGTCAATGGTGACTAAGTTGTCAAGAATCCAGAGCTCGCACTATTTTTTGAGTGCACCATCCATCTAATGGCCCAGTTCCCTTCTTGACTAGAGGTTTCCCATGTCCCTCAGTCACAGAATGGTCAAGCAGACACTTTTTCCAACTTAGCTGCATCACTTGCAGAGCCCGATCAGGATGATTTGATTATACATGTGACACACCAGAGAGTCATTCCCCCCATCATCCCATAGGATGATGACGGCCTAGGAAAAAGCCAGCATACTTCCGAATCCTCCACGTCATGACTGCTAGGTCCTTCAGATACAGTGGTTGAAGCGACTTCTGACTGGAGATCCCCTTTTGTTGAGTATCTCCAAAATGGCTGCCTTCAGGCTAATCCGGCCGAACACGAGCGAATCCGATGCCATGCACTACAGTTTACCCTCTAGAGTGATCCCAGTCTTGAGCAGATACTCTATAAGCGCGGTTTCTATGGTGTTCTACTTTGTTGCATCTAAGGATTTGAGATTCCATAGGTCATTAAAGAGGTTGATGTCGGTTCCTATGGTGCCCACCAGGCTGGGCCAAACCTATCCCATCAGATCCACAAACTAGGGTACTTTTGGCCCTCTATGATCCATGATTGTATCGAGTTTTCCATGAAATGTCATGCATGCCATGTTCATTCTAGATTCCTTCATCAGCCGCTAGAACCTCTCCACTCCACCAAGTACTCTTGGCCATTTGCGGTGTGGGGACTGAGTGTCGTGGGACCATACCCACTGGTGACAGTTCCCCAATGCAGGTACATCCTGACTGCCACGGATATCTTTTCCACATGGGTAGAGGTAGTTCCACTAAAGGAGGTCAAGGACAGTTCCATCGTTGATTTCAAGAGCTCCAATATTATCCACTGGTTTGGAGTCCCTCACGTTGTCCTCACCGATAACGACACCAACTTCCGAGAAGTTGAGCTGAAGAAATTGTTCGCCATGTACAATATCCGTTCGAACCAAACCTCCTGCTATCACAAGCAGGAAAATGGGAAGATCGAGGCATTCAACAAAACCCTCTCTAAAATTTTGCAGAAAATGATGGGTCAGAACAAGATGAGTTGGCCGGACATGCTCCCCAACGCCCTCTGGGCCTATTGGACGACGCCTCACAATTCCACCTAGGTGACCCTATTTTTTCTGGTGTACAGAGCTGAGGCCATCCTGCCCATTGAGATCTAGCTGCCTTCGTTACGCACTGCGGTCTATGACCGGCAGATGCCAGATAAGGTAGATGAAATTCGTCTATCTGAATTGGAAGCACTTGACGAGAGTAGTCTTTGTGACCTGCTCAATTTGGAAAGGCACCAGAACAAGATGTCTAGGGCCTTCAACAAGAAGGTTTACCTCTACACTTTTCTGCAAGGTGACCTGGTATTGGCCCTCCAAGCACCAATGATCCCCAGCAGGAAAACACCCAAGTTAGAGCCCAAATGGGAAGGATCATACCCAGTCCATAGGGTTTACCCCAACGGAGCATACTCCTTGGTGACCATGGATGGTGAGCGTATAACTCCTCCCACCAATGCCAAATTCCTCAAGAAATACTTTTCCTGAGCCCCCTGGTCCAACATCACATTAAACTGAATGGTCCCGCATGACCCGAAAATGCATGATGGTTCTAAACAACCTTAAAATGGATGGTCCCGCATGACCCTAAACTACCCGATGGTCCTGCACGACCTTAAACTGGACAGTCCCACATGACCCCAAACTGCCCGATGGTCCTGCACAACCTTAAACTGGATTGTCCTGAATGACCCTAAACTGCACAATGGTCCTACATGACCTTAAACTAGATAGTCCCCCATTACCCTAAACTACACGATGGTCTAGCATGACCATAAACTAGATAGTCCCACATGACCCTAAACTGCACGATTATCCCGCATAACCTTAAACTATCCATTCCTACATGACTTTAAACTATGAATCGTCCAGCATGACGTTAAACTACATCTTGAGAACTATGTTTGGCTTGATTCTCATCCTTATGGGATACATAGGAACACTCAGACAACTCATTTTTAGCCTAGCCCCAAACCCTTATCTTCAACTATCCCCCCTGGTATAGTTCTCTTGGAGGATCCTTGCATGATATGGGCTTCATTATCCTCACTCATACATGGGTTATAATAGTTGAACCATGTGCCCACTCCCATTATTCTATCCTCCTCATCCTCACTAAATGACGTTAAACTAAATGTTGGTCAGGCCTTCCTGACCGAGGCCCAGCCTCATCCCCCTTGGCCTTATCGGGCCCCTGGCCCAGGTTCTCTAAGGGGAGTGTACGGTGTGGTGTGGGATTATGTCCTCATTCATGTCGAGTTATTCACCATCCCGTACACATCCCTTGTTTGGGGGTATCATACTCCCCTCTCCATCCTCACCACAAGACGTTAAACATCATTTCCTTCAAGAACTATGTGTGGCTTGATTCCCATCCTCTTGGGATACATAGTAATGCCCGAACATTTCATCCATCGGCCTAGCCCAAACGCCATAATCTTCCCTCCTGGTCAAGATGTATGGTAAGGGTGCAAACTTTTACCCCAATTCAAGTCGAGCTAACCTCGATCTGGCTATATGTCCCACTCCTGGGAGACATTTTCCTCTTTTAGAGATGGGTACAGTTATGCTTCACCAACTCCTTGACTGGGATTCCACACCTTTCCCCTCTGGAAGGGACCCTGAATGGTAAGGATGATAGGCCTAAGGGTTATCTTACCTCTTCGGGCCAACACCCTAGAGGATGTCGAGCAACAAGATGATACAAGTCCAACGTTTTGAATATGTTTGGTAGTCAATGTTCATTTGTTTCTCCCATTTCAGGACATTATAGGGACGCTATATTTCAAACATGTTCAACAGATGTCCAGGATCATAATGGCCACCCCAAGATGTCCCAAAACTCGAGTGTAGTGGTTCATTCTGCCAGGTTGTATCTCCAAGTGAAAAACTCCCTCTGGGAAGTGCTAACTATCAGGCCCCTTGGCCTTCTCGGGCCCCCGGCCAAGGTTCTCTCTTATGGGATTGGGCGGTGTGGTGTGGGATTATGTTCTCATTCACGTCGGGTTTCCACTGTGATGTACACATCCCCGGATGAGACACATTATCCTCCTCATCCTCACTGCAAGACATTAAACTGCAAGTTGGTCAGGCCTTCCTGATCAAGTCCATGCCTTTGGCCCCTTGGCCTTCTCGGGCCCCCGGACTAAGTTCTCTTATGGGAGTGTACGGTGTGGTGCGCGATTACATACTCATTCACGTTGGGTTACTCACAGTGTTGTACACCTCCCTTGTTTGAGGTATCCTACTCCCCACTTTTTCCTCACTAAAAGATGTTAAGCTGCATGTTGGCTAGGTCTTCCTGACCAAGGCCCAGCCTCAGGCCCTTTGCCTTCACAGGCCCCCATCCTAGGTTCTCTCTTATGGTAATGTACTGTGTGATGTGGGATTATGTCCTCATTCACATAGGGTTATTCGTCATGTTGTACACCCCCCTCATCGGGGTATCTAACCCCCAGGTGACTTCAAGAACTACGCGTGGCTTTATTTCCATCATTATGGGATATGTTGGACCACCCAAATGTCTAGACTTCAGGTCCATCCCCATCCCCCAGAAATCTCCATTTCACCTTAGCCCCTTGGCCTACCCTTCCCAAAAGAAGGGAGTATATGGAATGGCCTGGTATTATATCCTCATTCGCATCGGGCTTGTAACGACCACACCATGTACATCTCCCTCCTGAGCACCCTCGTGGACCCTTTTCGGTAGTTCAACGGTGTGCTGAACGGTACTCTAGTTTAGTACTTGGAATGTCGGACTCTGCTCAGACATGTTTTCAACCACTTTTCATGATTTTTGTTCCCCTTCATCAGGACTTTCATCAACTTTCACACCAAGAGTGACCCCCCAAAACAGTATGGATACCACGCCTAAGGTCTCTCCTACCGTTACGGGCCAACACCCCCATGGGTTTTAGAAAATAATTTGATACAAATCCCGCATTTTGAATATGTTCAGCGGTCGATGCTCATTTGTTGTTCCCACCTGGATAATATGATAAGGATATTGTGTTTCGAACACGGTCAACATTTATCCTCCATCGCCATGACAACCCCATTAAGCCCAAAATGTCAGTTACATGATTCAAATCCTTCTCCACCTTCTCATATCCAAGTAGATCTTCGAAACTCATGGTATTATTCCTCAGTGTGCATCGACACGTTAGGAGGACCAAAGCTGTGATATGGATGTCATTTGGGGCTCTTCACCGATTTCCCTTTCACGTGCGTTCCTGGTATTGCAAAATACAACTTCCTCCCTTGTTTCCCACACCGAGTTTAACTCACGTGGGCTTAGGGATGGGGTTGTGGTCTGCACTTACATGGAGGGTATTCACTCCATCTATGCTCCGAGCTGTAATAACATAAACTATGATCTCTCCTAGGACTACGTATGGCATGATTCCCATTCTTATGGGATACGTAGGACCACCCGAACGTCTCTTTTTCTTGTCCAGCTCATTTGGGAGATAGTTTCTCCTCCCCCATTTTCTCTCTTACCTCTATGTAGGCCCCTTGGACTGAGGTCCTCCTCTCAAAATAGCATATGGTGTGATACGGGACCATGTCCCCATTCACAAAGGGGATGTTTTATTGCATCGTACACATTCCCTTCCTAGCATCGTCACTGCTATGTCTACGCTGCACGACGTTAAAATGCATGCTTGGTCCTACCAACTCGGCCAATTCTAGGAAACTCCTCACCTCGGGAATGAATCTCTAGTAGTACCTAGCCAATCCCAGGAAACTCCTCACCTTGGAAACACTCTAGGGTGGCTCAAAAGCAAGCCTCGCCTCTATTTTCACAAGATCAACAGCAACTCCAGCCTCTGAGATAACATGCCCCTAGAGGTGGACTTCTCGTAACTATAATCGGCACCTTGAATGCTTTCTATAAAGATGGTTCTCTCATAGTTTGTCCAGAACTATATGTAGGTTGGTGGGATTCACCTCCTATGATGATGAGTTAATCAAGATGTCATCCATGAAGACTAACACAAAGAGATCGAGGTATGGATGGAATATCCTATTCATGAGACCCATGATCACTACCAGAGTATTTTTTATATTGAATGGAATCACCAAGAAATCATGATGTCCATATAGACATCAACAAGAATTCATCGGTATGTCCTCATCATGTACCATGAGACGATGATAGCTGGATCTAAGGACTATCATCATAAACCACCAAGATCCCTTCCGATGGTTGAAGAGATCATCAATCCTTGGGAGTGGATACTTTTTCTTTACGGTCACCTGGTTCTGGTGTCGATATTCCACACAAAGCCTTAGACTACCATCTTCATTCTTGGAGAACCAAATAATGGATGCCCATGGAGAAACAATGGTCCTTATAACCCCTTACTATGCAAGTCCTCTAGTTGTACCCACAACTCACAAAGCTCTTCGACTATCATCCGATAAAATGTTGTAGATATTGGTGTCTTCCCAAGGTACAGGTCAATGTAGATGCCTACCTCTCTATGATGAGGTATTCATGGAACATCATCATGAAAGACATCAGCATACTGGTCCACCACAACTAGATAACTTGAACTCATCTAGTCAACATATCTGAGGGTAAGTCTGGCCACCTGATTAGTGTTCGGATGCACCCTCCTCTGAGAAATTCCATCTTTCTATGCAAAGGATTTCATCTAACTGGTGAAGGAATACCTAGTTCCATCCACACATACCCCATGCACTTTTCGCCTAAAACTGTTAATCTAACAATGGACTGTGGATAACCAGTCCATACCCAAGATGTTATTGTAAATCCTCAATATTGTAACTAGGAGATCCCATCCAAAACTCTCTCCTCATAGATTAATCTCGCACTATCCGAACCAGTTTGTAATCATAAAATCATCTCCAATAGGAATCTATAATTGTATGGATCGTGCCAATGGTTCTACCAGAATCTCCAAGCTCTAATCAAGAGTTGTGGAAATTAATGATTTACTAACACCTATGTCTATAATTACTATAAATAGTGTGGAGTATACATTTATCATACCATGAGTCATCTCGGGATATATGTGGTCATAAGACTTAGCTTCATGATGATAAGTTCATCCCATTCCACCTGATCCCTGAGTTTGGGGTGCACCACAAGGAGTTGGTGGTATTAGAACCTCAAATCACTACCCACCACCTACTGCACGGCCTGCTACACTACCACATTCATCACCCTAAAGATATCCTCACTCGAATATCTACCATTGCCTTTGTGGACACTGGACATTCTGATGATCATTGGTACTGTGGTTCAGGTAGTCGCAAGAAACGTGGCCTTCCCCCCACACATGAATAAAATTCTTCTCCTCCATTGGATTTCTCTCACTTGTGAGATCTGTTCCTGCGACCCTACATCCTGGGGTCATCCTACGAATTTTATGGCCCACTTGGACCAATTCATCATCTTCCTATTGCTTGTTGTATATGACTTAGCTACATTTCGTCTAGTGGTGGCTCTCCCCATCGGTGCATACTCAGCTACAAATCTCTCCACCAATAACGCGTACTCGAGCACTCAAACCTACGTCAGGATATTGAGCGATATGATCAATTTTATGATCTCTTTCCTAAGACACTAATCAATGGTTTGGGCCTTGAGGTAATCATCTCGTACCATGTCGGTGGAGTGGTGTTAGTGTTCAGTGAATCTTTTCAAGTATTGAGCCACTTTTAGGCTTCCTGGCTGTAAGTGCAAGAGATATTGAACACACATTGAGCATAGTGTTGCTTAAACAAACTCCACTCTGAAGAGGCTCTCAATTTCCATCCAGTATAGGGTCTCCTCATCGTATAACTGGAGCATCAGGCTATAACATATCCCTAAGGTGCTCTGAAAGAGGCTAGTATCTATGATCCACATATGATCTGCTGGTGTCCCATCAAAGTGAAAAACTAGTGCCACAGCCTCCAGTTAGTCCTCAACTCCCTGGGGATACATCTCACCTAGAAACCTCTAAGGCCTCTACCACTTGAACTCATGGAACATGATAATTTGGTGTTCACTCTCTACTAGTGGCGTTGGTGTAAAGTGCTACCCAATGGGTGTTGTTTCTACCAGTGCACCACTCAAAGGTGTTATCACTGTAAGAGGGCCCTGCACTGAAGCCTCATCGCTTGGTGGTCCATCATTGTGAACACTATCAGAAATCTTTGATGACTTTACATTTGGTGAAATTCTAAAGGAAAACATGTGTGTCATGGTCAATAAGATATACTTGGCGAGCTGACTCAAAAGCGATCAAAATTAATACATTTCCAAAACACACGCAATTAGTGTTCTCGTGCACCAAGTCAAAAATCAGAAATCAGGGTCCTAGTTTATGGATTCATCACCATTACACATATATTGGAGTCCCCAAAAAAATCAGACTTGAAACACTAAAAAATATTTCTCTATTATGAAGGTCATTGTCATGATTCATTGGTAGAACTGACTCATCGGATACCACTTTTTCATGAACTGTCCCCTAGGGCCCATGTCGTGACAACCCCAATCATATATTTCATTGGCCAGGGGTTAGTGAATAGCACTAGAAAGTCATATCCCTAAAGAGGGAAGGCATTTCCTTCAAACCTGTACATACACACATATCAAGAACACAAAATGATGCTACCACAATGTAAAACAACAATAATAAATGTGTGTAGTGAAGTAAATGGGCCGAAATAAAAGACCTACTAAAAGATACATTACAACAGAAACTAAAAGGCATCTCCAGAGATCATCAACAAGGATCCTACCTAAAGGGAAGGTACAACTGATCTCTACAGAACTCCACGTTAATGAGTCACCTTCACTTACCGCCTGGTCCTGGATCCTGATGTCTCAACCAAGCTTCTCATCATCTATAAAATATAGAACAAGGTGCGGGAAAATCATTAGCAGGGGTGAGTATAACAATTCCCATTAGGGACCTCGATTGAGAACTCCAAAGGTCTCTCAGAATTCCACAAAATAAAAACACAAAGCATGATCACAATCAAAAGTCACGAAGCAAAAAAATCATATTAATCCATTTATACAACTTAATTTCCAGGAATAAAAATGATTAGTATTATGTTAAATATTTTTTCCATTTGATATTTTCGACATCTAAACTATGAAAAAGTTGTTCCATTGTCGATCCAAACATGGTTGTATGTTGTTGAACCATGACAAGCCTCACTATGGCTGGTCCTCATTTGTTTGTGCACTGCTCATCCACACAAGGTCGCTAGAATGCTGATCCACACAGGGTTGCAATGATGTTGATCCACATAGGGTCGTTATAATACTAATCCACATAGGTTCGATATGATGTTGATCCGCACTGGTTATCTATGATGCGAATACACATAGGGTATCTATGATGTGTATCCACATAGGGTCTCTATGATGCTGATACACACATGGTCTCTATGATTCCATTCCACACATGGTCGCTCTTCAATTGAGATTCATCCATATGATTCTCCATACCCAGTTCACTTGAGTTATGAAGTATCTTCTCCTCAAGAAATGTATTCTATCTAAACTATCAAAACGTTCTAGAAAAGTGTATCCCAAATTCCAGACATATCGTAAGGGTCCCAAAGTGACAAACAGAACCTTAATTGTATGTCCGGTCTGTGAGTTATTTTCATTTTAGTGCCAAGGGCCGAGTTAGATTCAGGTTGGATCCCACTTGGTCATACCACAAATATTGACAAAACTCAGGTGAAGTATCTCAAAAGTAACATCTCATTCCAAGGATTCTAGTTCTATAGAATGTTCGTCAAACAGATGTCTCATTGGTGAGATATGATATTTTAAGCATATCTGGACTGCAAAGGGTCTGGGTCCCGTCTGACCCGACCTGGTGCAGGTCAACCCTACCTAGTCTAGGTCTGACAAAGGTCTTACTCGGTATGGATTGAATTGGCTAGGCTGCGGATGAGCCCAGCCTGAACCGACTGGGCTGGGCCACGTCAGCCTCAACCCGGTGGGTAGCGGACTAGCCTGGACCACTGGCTAGGTGCGACCCACGTGAGGGGTCCTGTGACCCCTCCTTCACTAATATCTCAAGAGTAGTTCAACTCCTCAACTTTCAGCGCCACATGGTGCTAACTCAAGATCCGCAGGATCCACAGGGCACAGGTCCACCTTCGTGAGACCCGCTGGGCATGGGTCCCCCTACTGAGGACCCACAGGTCACAGGTCCACCTTCCTCGCGTCTTCGATGTTGCGACCTCCATTAGCAGCACGCGATGGAGCACCGCCCTTCCACCAACATGGACGACCGAATTTCGGCTGCCCCTGCTGGTCCACCATAGTGTTTCCCCCCTCCACGGACAATGAGTGCCAGCTGCTACCTTCACCTTCCAGCCTCGGTCGCCAATACCGCCATGTCTGTGCCGCATCAGCGGGTCTTCTTTGGGCCACCGGGTGAGCTCTGGTGGTTCATTTTCCCTTTAGAATGCACCTACTAGCCTCTCGGGATGCTGAAAATTCTGTGTGCCTCCAAGGATCATCTGTCTACTTTATTTACCAGTTTCCCAAGAAAAACGCAACAATGATCAAAGAGGTGGAGGAACCAAGATTTGTTTATTTTTCATGAACCCTCCATGTTAGCATCATAATAAGGGTGAGATTAATTCATCTTCAAACTCTTAGAATTAATCAAAAAAAACCCCATACCTTGATATATATAGGGTGATCCTACAGTGTTGGTGGTCGAATCTATGTTCATTGAAGCCAGCAGTATTCATCGATCCTGGATCGTTTCGTCAACAGGTTGCATTCAAGCTACCATTCTTCTTTGGAAGGTTTCAGCATCATCTATTCATCAGAGTTCTTCCACCAATCCTCCACCCTCTCCCCTTATCTAATGATTTTAAAATCCAAAGGATGAATTAAATTGATCAATCCTACTTTCAATTAATGGATCATTAATTGGTGTAATTTATTGAACTGATAAATTTAATGAGAGTTGGTTACACATCCTATGTGAAACATTGCATTTAATATGCTTTATTAAATTCATGAATAGCTCTATGGTCCCTGCATCCTCTGCTCATGAAGTGGATAGAAATATAAAATAACATTTTTACATTATTTTATTATCCTTCCATGAACTCTGCCAAACTAATTATTTAACCTGACATACTGCAGACGTAGTTAAGCCTTCCTTAGGCGAATTTCGACGATGCGAGTTCAATGTCCCCCTCAGATTCCAATTCCAAATACTGGTACAAAATTTATAAATTCTCACTTGAACGTTTTCTAAATGTTTAATAAATTAAATTCAAAATTAAATTCTGGGAACACCAGGACTCGGAGTCATGTACCATCAATTTTCGCAGACTCGTAATAATCTCAAATAAAAAAAAGCGTTTGTAATTTTTAGGACATTACAGTTACCAACAATAATTATATAATACCTCTTTCAATAATTAATATTCACATAACACACTACCAAATGGGTGTTCATGTAAAAATCGTCAAATATTCTCTCCACAACCAATAACTAACTATATGAAAAATGTGCAGATAAAATAAAATGTGATTCACCTATACTAAAAAATATATAGTAGATGATACTGGAGTCGTAACTATAACAGCAGAGGTTCCATCTATCATAATAGATAGATTAGTTTTTATAATGGCTTCCTAACATTCCACTATACCCCTACATACATTCTAACCCCCCCCCCCCCGAGAAATTTCATCTACTTAATTCTACTGCTTCTACATTGGGTTTCAATCTCCCCTGCATCGGTGTGAATAGTCTAGGGGAACATCATCTACCATCCTTCTAAAGGTTAGCTGATACCCTTCATTACATAGGTACATGTAATGATCCCACACCAGTTCCATGTTGAAAAATGAACACACATAATATCATAAGATAGCCTAGTCCTCCATATACATGACACTCAACTTCGACATAAGGAAACAATGAATGATTATGTCCAAACATTATTCAGTGATTGAACTACAATAAGAAACAGTCCAGAGATGGTTTTAAACATCCCTATATCTTATTCAAACTATTTCCTGGGGAAATATTTCATAGTGGTACTTCTAGCTACCAAGAAAAGTGATACTAGTTCTCCTAAATAAAATAGCTTCTCCATTGCATAGGGCCTCACTCAGATTCCCCTCCATAATGAGTTCCTAATTCATAACATCCTACAAAATTATCTGATGGAACATGTTCACTTATCACCTGATGTCATAGTGAAGACCATTCTAAAAACATCTCTACCTAGAGATCTCAGTAGTTTCTATAGATAGAGAATATCATTGTTGGTTGGTGAAGCGTCTGACATATTTTAACAATGACATTACCTCTGGAAATATATTCAACAACTTGTGATCCTTATCATTGATCAATGTATTTTTATAGATATGGATCCAAAAAATTGTCTCATTTTCCTTCCAAGATAGCTCACATTACTACCCAGCTTGCTCAAGTATTTCCCAGCAACACTAGGTTGGTCCATGATATGTGTAAGTAACAAGCATTGAACTCCAATCATTGGGATTCATGAAGTCCTTGAATATAAAATGGATGTAATCAATCAATAAGTATACTCCATGGTTTCCTTCCTCCAAAATGAACATAGGATGATTTTGCCACTAAAACACTCTCATCATCCAAGAAATCAAATGCACGGTACATACAATATTCTTTTACCTTGATCACATGACCATTAGGAAGCAATCATGAGTTTCCAAATACATATATTATATTGGTGCTAAAGGAAGATCCAGATTACTTGTGTAATGATCTCACTAATTATTACTCTCCAAATTCTCAATTTAATGATTACAATGTTGAATTTTCCCTATTAGATATATGAACACCTCAGAGAGATGGTTAACTACAATTTCAACCTCAACATTTTCCAATAGAAGAGAACAAGAAGATTAGGGTCTCTCTAAACATGTCATAAAAGGGTTTTATAATGGTATAGGAGTCCACATATGTTGTTTATCAGTTATCATACATATCTTTATCATATTTATAACTAGAATATTTATATCACATGTGAAAAATATTTCCCATTAATGAACAATGCATGTGAATTTATATCCCTATGTTCCAATAATGAAGCATATATATTCATTTTTTGCACTACCATTCCTGAATTATAAATAAAAGGAAGAAATAAATTCATGATATAATAACCTCACACAATATGTGAATCATCCAAGGTGAAATAACATTAATTTGAATAGGAAAAAGATATAAAAAAGAATCAAATCCTTGGGATCTTTTTTCTTCCCTTATACATGAGTTAAATACTCCTTGGAACAAGATCATAATAATGATTTGAAAATCACTGTATCCTTTCAACCTTTCCCAAATTGAAAATAAATAGAATAGAAACCTAGTGTTCTCTAATTCAAATTTTTAACAACCACCGGTCTGGTACTATCTCATTTTTCCAATATAAGTTGGTTATGAGACCTCAGGTGAACCTCCCCTTATGCTAGAGGCAATAATCTAATAGTGGGGTGTGATATGTATAGTGGGGAGACTTCTCCTCCTGGTTATGGAGTTACAACAAAGAAGAATAATAAAAAAAAAAAATATTAGATTAGTGGAAATAATGTAAAAAATATAATAATCAAAAATCCAAATATTAATATATGACTTAATAATCCAATATATAATAATGGAATGATATAAATTCATGATGGATTGTAAATAAATTTCATTATATCATTAATACATGTAGATTTTGGATAACTAAAATGAATAATATAATGTTCTTGATGTAAGAAACCATCACGGTCACATATCAAAATATCATCTCATTAAGCTTGAAATAATCAATAAAAAGGTACTTTCCCTTGGAAAATACCCCATACATATAATCTACTCAGTTAAAAAATGGAGGCATAAACATTGAGTGAGTAAAACACAATAGGTCGACGCTATAATGCCTAAAAAATGAGTCCGATATGAATTCCTTGGAATAATGGCATATATTGGTGTATTAATTAATTATTAAATTATGTAAATAAACAACCAACCATATTTAGAATCCAAATATAATTTCACTGAGCATGTAACACAATAATAAAAACCATAAAAATAGTCCCATTCTTAATAATATACTACTTTAACATCATGTTGGAATTTCTATGAGGATGTCTAAATACAATTCTAAACATAATCATATACCAATTGTATGACCAAATCGTGGGTCCAAGCCCACTATATACCCTTATCACCATATGACACGACATAGCCTCGTATATAAGCATTAGAGAATGTGTCATGATCGAAGCCTCATTTATATTAAATACAAAAAGTGTCACCATAAAAAAACTATATATAAGCATTACACATGTGTTAGGGTTAGAACCTATTATGTAAGTATTGTATCATGTTTTAGGGTCAAAACACAGCATATAAACATTAAAACATCAATCGGTTTATAACATGATTTTTAAATTATTTTTCACAAGGGAATATTAAACTTATAAGCAATTCAGAATACAAGAAAATAAAAGTAAATTGTGAATTCTATTCATTACCATTTTTCTTTTATATTAAAATTTATTAAATTAATCATATAATGCATTTTATATTGTGAATCTACAACAACCAACCTACTTAATCACATGTCATGCTAAAATAATAAGTAAGAAATTTTTAATTAAGTATTTTCAAATGTTCTGTCACCAAACGTGTATGCATAAGACTGGTAAAAACATCAATTTAATACAAATGGATATATTAATTAAAGAAACATAGGCTCACCCTCATTCAATTTAGTTAATTAATTATATTTCATTAGTGTTTGTGAAATTTAATCATAAAATATACATATAAATTGAATATCAGACTATAGGGTTATGATTAAGAACCCCTAAATTTGACTATTGAAGAATAGAATAGGTCAATGACTAATGAAAACTAAACTAATGGTGAAAATGGTTGAAAGTAAAACCCAGATCAAAACTATCCATTATTGAAACCAAAAACGACTTTGGTCACGATATTACACCCCAACAAATAAATGATAAGTGAAAATAATTAGGAATAATTCCTCAGGGATCGGTTGCACAAATGAGATCTTCATAATAAGAATTGGTACTCAAAAATCACATGGAATATTCCCTATGTATGAGAGGATGAAACTTTATTAAATAAATTGAGATCAATCACATGCATGGCACCATTACAATTTTGGGTCGGGACATTAAAATACATTTAACTCATTTACACATCATGTATTTCTATTTGAAAGGATAGATTGACAATCCAATCACCATGACTAAATATATAATTATCCTTAACATTATTCTTTAGGTGATTGGTTTTTGAAGGGTAACCACTTCACATCTTGAATAAATTCACTACATGAGTCTGAAGGCTTTTAAAATATGGGTAACACATTTACTCAGAGTGTAAATGTAATGAAATTTTTCTCAGTATAGTTTCTTTATGAATACGAGAACCCCATTAAGGTTTATCAACATACCATGTCCATTAGAAACACTAGAACCATTTATACTCAGACTGGAGTAATTCAAATATAATCAGAAAACCTCTCCATGTGCGGATCTTATACGTTTTTTCCGAGCCTCCTCTCAACCCATCTCTATATTTAGTCCAAGAAACATACATACCCAAATGAAACTTGACCACCAATGTTTAAAATGATAAAATACTCATTTTAAATAGTTTTATGTGAATACTCATAGAGATGGATGCATAGAAAAATAGTATATCTTACAAAAGTGTTGAGGGTACTCTATAATTTAAAAGATCTATATTATATAGTTAATATAGGTTGTGTGGTGTCGTTAGTGATCCTTGGAGAGGTTGTGGATTTGGTTAATACAGATTTATTATAACACCCTAAACAAATGATTCTATGGTTTAATAATTATTAATGTTTTTTTTAATTATACATTAATTTTTATGAAAATAAAAGAATATGATTTAAATGAAATAATGGAATAAGAAAACATTAGAAACCTTTTATTTAATGAAACACTGAATTTTTATAATATTACATGTCAAAAGACTTGTACTACTCTATGAAACTCAAAAAAACCTTATAAAAAAATGATTATCCACCGAGTAATATAAAATGAAATATTTAGTTGGAATATTCATTTGGTTCTTCCATAAATAGATTAAAAATGGATAGAAGAATAATAGAGATTCTAAGAATAAATGTAGTTTACAAACCATTTTTGAAGTAGTAGAAAATCAATAATTTTTGGTTCCTTACTACACATATATATGTGTATCTATACTAAATTTATAGATGTGGTAAAATAATTATCCATTGGGATTTAATTTTAATTCCCATGACATATTTTTAACTAACTATTATAATTTTATAATAATTAAATATTTTATGTCTATAAAATTTAAAATTTTTAATGTATTATCTTCAGTTAAATAATAATATGGTTTTAAATTAGAGATTAATTTTTAATGATTATATTTTAAAATTAAAACTTGTGTATTCATTCTTTTTAACCATTGGAGTTTTAATATATGAGTGTTTTAAAAAATAAGAAATGATTTTAAATTTATATATAGGAATAAAAAAGTTTAAATTTAATGTTTCTATCATTAATATAGCCATAAATAATAATAGTAATGTAAAACTAATTTTAATATAATCATATAAGAATATAAATAATTTATTTTGTATGTTAAACATGTAAGTATTTTATAATATACATATGATTTAAACATATGTTATAATTTGAAACTAAAAAATATAATGAGCATCCAAAACTGAGAGTATCCTTTTAGGAGAATTTCTCATGGTCTTGTGGGAATATAACATAAGTACACTTCAGTAGCGCAGATGAAAACCTATGCATAGTTTATGCTGGTCACACACAGACCTATTTATAGGGTCCCATGCGAGCATGAGTAGGGTTAGGCAAAGGCTCGAGAGGGAAGGTCAATTCTAATCCCTCCCATGGTCTTTGTTTGTGTCATAGGACATTTTCATCAGACTCTGAGCCTTATAAGGCAGCCCAAAAACCAATAATGATTTAATGTGGGATGTAGATTTTTACTAGGGCATAAGATATTAGCTAGAGGATCTAACCACACACGATCCTAGACATATGAACCAATCTCCCAATCGAACCCCTCCCTTGGTTTGTCACCATGCTTTTTATAGGCCATCCTATCTTGCCCCGCCTAATCCCATCCATCCAACCTTTTCAATAAACTGCCTACAAGAATTTCTACTCATGGCTATCTGAACATATCAGATTAAATCCTGAACGTCCCTTATTTAGCAACCAAAAATACTACTCTAATTCATTATTGGTATAATCTTAACCCATTAGATGAGATTATATTTGAACCTACTCATCTATCCCTTTCTCCTTCATTAAACCAACTCATGTCACACTTGTCTATCCATCATGAGTCAACTGTTGAAAATCCCTCTACCTCCACAATTTTATTTCATCTCATGATTCTCTCTATCCCAATCCATGTATGCTTCATGAATATACTTTCAACTAAATATCAACACGGTCAGTATTAATTTAATACCATCCTCATCAGATTCCTAAAAATACATGAATATATATATATATATATATATCAAATGTTGAATCAGGTTTGATCTTGTTTTAATTAACGGTATAATTTATATTTATCTTTTTAATTCAGATTTCAATTAGAAAATTTTCTAATTGAAAAATGGGTTATAATACATTTATATAAACCCCATATTTGAACATGAAATCAACCTGAAGCCATACATTTCCAAGCTCTCATCAATCTCACATTACCTCTCTCAACCTAAAAGATTTATGGGAATTATACATTTAATTTCAAACATAGTTATAAGTAATAATAAATTAATTTATAAACCTATGATATATATAAATACTTATATAATTTGGGTTATATTTACAATATGGTGTGATTAGATGTATAACCAGGAGGATTATATGTTAAAAACATGTTTTCAAACTCATGTTTTGAAAAATGTTTGCTCAAAGTTTCTCAACCAAATGTTATATACACAAATATATATGTTATATATATATATAAATATATGAATATATCTCTATAAAAACACTCAATTTTCCATAAATTGAAATTTGTAGAAGATATAAACTAAGGGTTGTGAATAGATCAAGATGTTAATTAGTCATTATAAAAGGGGTTAAAAATTTTTTTATCACATATATTTATTAAAATTTTTATATATGTAAACTTTTTTATATACATATCGAAATGTTCTACCCAAATTTTCAGTAGTCATAAAATTTATTTTCTTTCAACAATTGAATGTTTGGAAATTGTTTTAAATATTTATCTCATATAGTCTCCCTTTTTATTAGTTTTCATATGAAACTATTATCATTCTAACTGTATACTACTATTTAATGTGTGATTATATTTCTTCAACCCCTTAGATGTTATACATAGATAGATATTGACATTATCAATCATATATGTGGAATTCAATTAATTTTAAGACCTTCCACACAATTATTTTATTATTCATGCAATTGTAGCTTTTAAGAGGAAATGTTTATTCTTGTATGGGAATCCCCTTAGGTTTTTTTAGAATTTATTTTCATGTATGTTTTATGTCATGATATAAAACATATTATATTCGAAGAAATAATATAAATATATTAATGGGATTTTTGGAAATGTTTTGGGTTTGAAATGATAAAGGTATGTCCATGGAAATTGTTTTTATTTAAACTAGCACTAGTTATGATGAATGATATGATTTGGGAAGTGAACCCATAAGATTATGGGAACATGGTTCCACATAAGTTATGTCTAGTATAAAAATGTATGTTTTTATTTACGATCTGCTGAGTATCGAAGATAATCCACCAGAAAAACTATTATTTTCAAAAGGGGAATTCTAATTGTTTTACAAATATAATTATATAATTAATTATACTTTTCAACAATTATATGGATTTTCAATGAAATTTATTTAATATTTTCATACCGAAGATTATTTCAAGTAAAATATATTCTTTAAAGTATTTTCATTATTGTTTTCAAAACCCTTAGTGGTAATGTTATGCTCACCCCACATTCAATAATCACTTTTGTAGGTTTATAAAACATACTATTATGAAAATATATCAAGGAAAAAATTCACAAAAGAAATGGTGTCTACTAAATATTAAATTTTTTGCATTTTGAGGAAATGTCAGATTTTATTCAATTTTATAGAACCTAGACTAGTAAAAGGTCATCTATAGTAAAAATGTTATTTATTCATTTATGATTCTTTCATAATAAAAAACATGAATTCATAAGGGTTGAATTTGGTAGTTTGGGCTTGGATATTTAGATTTGGAATCCGAGGAATGGTATCGTTAACATTAGATAATAAGAAAAAAATTACTAATTTAAGTATACATTATTAAATAAAATTATTTTTTAATATTTTCAGATGGAATCAAAGGAATCGCCAACATATATATTTTCTCTTCCCACTAAGCTACTTGAGGCCGAAATTTTCAAATCATACTCTTATATATACCAGCCTTTTTCATACCAATGCTTACCTCGTAAACACCTTTAACCTGTGTCTACCACCTCAAAGATCCTTCGTCTCTTCCTAGGATCATGTTATGTTTATATCCTCATAGAAGAAGAACAAATTTATTTCTACTCATGTATTGGGAAATATTATGAGGGGATTTTTAAATGTTTTACATTGTTTGAGAACTACTTATCACTAAGGAATTTCTAAGATGCAACAAAAAGGGAGACATCCACACACCATATATGTTCTAGATCGTGAAATAAAGTATATAAGGGAGATATTATGATATTATCCCTTTTAAAAATAAGGTATTTTGACTAGATTAGAGGGACTGGGTCCATTCTGATATCTCTACGCTCTACATTACCCATGCCTCACTTTGCAAAACTGAATTCTATATGCATTCACTTTAACCTATAGACTCGAAGTGTATTTTGGCCAAGGAAATTGAAATATTAAAAATAAGCATTGGAATCTCACAGACTGGGGGGAATAGATCAAGATGGTGGACTTTTTGAAGGTATTACATAAATCTTTACATTTAAATTACTAATATTTATCTTTTTAATTTTTAAAAAATTTTAAATTTTTTTATTTGTGTACCAATATCAAAGTTAATATCAGAAGTTATATGCATGTGGGTTTTTCCAAATTTTGACGGCGCAATTCTATTAAGGGAGAGAATATAACACCCTAAACCAATGTTTTCATGGATTAATTAATAATAATTCTATTTTATTACATTCTATAATTATTTTTATAAAAACTCATGAATATAATTATAATGTACAAATGGAATAAGAAAAACATGAGGAACTATTTATTTAATAAAATTGTGATACATTACATCATTACATGGAAAATTACTTATACTACTTCAAGAAACTCTTAAAGATACCTTGTAAAACATATTATTCTCCACAGAGTAACATAAGAAGAAATATTGATTAGTCCTCTTACTTGGGAACAACCATAGTCATAATATAAGCATAATGAATAATAATGGAGATTCTGAGAATAACAGGAATGTACATGACCATTTTTTATGTAGGAGAACACCGAAAATTTATGAGTCTTTAAAACTCAAAGACATGGGTATTTATACATTTTTTATGTATTTGGTAAAATAAATTTCTTTTGAGAATTAATTATAAGTTAAAATTGATATTTTCAACTAACTGTTGCAATTTAATAACCATTATGTATTTTAATTGTTTAAAATTTTATTTTATTTAAAGTATCACTTTCAGTTAAATAATAATACATTTTTTAATTAGATATTAATTTTGAATGGTTAGATTTTAAAATTAAAACCTAGGTATTCATGCGAATTTACTATTGGTGACTTAATCGTTGACTATTTTTGAAATATAAAATAAATTTAAATTTAAATTTCTGAATAAAGAAGTTATCATTTTGTTTTATTAATAATATAAACATATAGAATAACAATAATTGAAAATAAATTTTAATATATACCAAGAAGAATATAAATAATTAATTTTTAATGATAGAAATATAATAATTTTATAAGATAAGATGATTTCATCATATATAATAACTTTAAAAAACATTTGGCTTAAAATTGACAACATAGAGACCCCTACTAGGCCATGCCCCCAAGATCTAGTGGGAACTTAGTATTGGTACACATGATAACCATTGGAGGAAACCAGTGAAAAGTGTAGGTTGGTCACACATAGAGCTTTTTATTGGGTCCCAGCTGAGCAAGGTAATAGTTAGTTCAAGGCCCGAGTGGTAAGGTTGAGTGTAATCCCTCTCTTGGTGTCTATTTGTATCATAGAACAATTGTACTGCATGCTGATCTTTATAAGGTTTCCTCAAAACCCGTGAGGACTCAGTATGGGATTTATATTTTTACTATGGTGTGTAATATCATTCGAACAATATTTTCTCAAGAAATCCTGGTTATCTGCAATAATCCTTACATCGAACCCAGCAACCTCTATTTATCATTATAGTTTTTACCAGTCTTCTGATACTACCTCGCCTAATCCTAGTTTTCTATCACTTAAAAAAAGTAATCAACTAGTTTGTATAGTATTGGATGTCTGATCATATCGAATTAAATCATTTTTATCCCTTGTTTATCCGCAAGAACCACTCCTCTATATCATGATATGGATAATAATAACCCTTTGATAAGATCAGAATTGATCAATGTCATCCATCCCATTCTCCTTCACTGAGCCAACTCACGTCACATCAGCACATCATGCATTATCCAACTGTTAAAAACCCATCTTCCTCCACTATTCTACATTATCATGTGATTCTCTACATCCTAATCCGTGTCCCAATCTCAGCTTCACATTCCACTAAATATTATCCTAGTCAGTATTAATTTAGGACCATCCTCCTCACATTCCCACAAAACTCTATATATATATCATGTTGAATCAGGTTTGATCTTGGATCAATTATCGGTATTATTCATATATCTTTTTTCAAATTAGATATCAATAAACATATTTTCTAATTTAAACATGGGTTGTCATAGATTTATATAAGCCCCATGTTGCACTTTATTTCTACCTCAACCCTTACATTCCCATGATCTTTTCAAGATCACAGTACCTGTAAAGTCATGTGTGATTGAACCGGGCTAAAATACCAATGTTTTCTAAAAAAATTAGATTTATCAAGTTGATGTTTTTTTAAACTAAGATCTGGAATTTTATTTTGAGTATTATAACAACTAGTGGTTTTATTTTTTGGACATGCTTATTTATACAATAAATTTAGTAGGTGTCTCAATAATCTCAGGAGCACTAGATCGGAAAAATTTTATATTAATGGATCTGTACGGGAAGTGCACAGTTTTCACTCCAAACCGTGCAGTTTACCTTATTTAATAAATTATCTAATTTAATTAAAAAAGATTATATAAGAGATTTTCATTAATTAATGGAATGTTTTAATAATACAAATAATGAATTTATTATTATTATTGTGGAAGTTTAATTAAATGAATGATAAAGAATTAATTCAATGACAATTAAAGAAATTAATGTGGCTTTGGGGTTTATCAAAGAATCGTTTTAATTAAATAAATAGTTTCATAATTATTGAAGGACCATTTATTATTAAAGGGTGGTAATGGTTTGGAATTTTTATCATTAATATAATATAAATAATATTGTAATAAATTATTTGTTTTTGGTTTGAATTAAATGAATGTTGGAATAATAACAATTATTATGTTATTATTAATATTGATTAATTAATTAAATAAATGTTAACAGAATTTAATGTGGACTTTGAGATTTTTAAAAGAAATGTTTTCCTTTGATAAGGGTTAATTGGGAGTTGTGGTTTTAATAAACGATACATTATGGATATATTAATCATTAATTAGGATTTTTATTATAATTCATATTATTATGGTAATATTTATTATTATTATTAACTTATTATAGTTGTTTTAATAATAATAATAATAATAATTTATTCGGTGGGTTTTGGTTGGAAAGGAATAAAATTTGAAAGGGGTGGTAATGATAATATATATTTTTATTATCATAAATGATTATGAAGAAAATAAATGCAATTTAATTTTGGGGTCAATCAACGTACAGTTGTATTGAATGGGTTGTTTTGGTTTTAATGATATAAATGGATATGACAATAATAATATTATGAATATTAACGTTAATATTACTATAATATGTATAGTTATTTTTTTCATATAGTTAGTATAATAAAAATTTATTTTTTGAAGGGGGAGGTGTGCCCCCCCCCCCCCAGGTTCTTCTTCGTCTTCTTATCTCAAGAGGCATGACCCCCCGCATTCTCCTACTCAATGCGTGATGCCATAGTGTCAATGAGCATCCTTCTTCTCCCTCTCCAATGGGTGGATTTCCCATGGTGTCTTTCCCCTACATCACGCCATATACAGTAGTGGCAGAAACACGCCTTCCAGAAACCCTCAGGCACATCACTGTTGTGTGTGACCGTCTTCTTCTACAGCTCCTCCGAACCTCCTCCACCTTGAGGTGTGACCACCACCAGGCGTGCAGGACCCCCAGATGACCTGCACCAGCATCACGACACCACAGGCGGAGCTCCTGCTGCACCCGACCACCATTGCGAGACCCCCCCCCCCCTTCTGGGTCCCCCGTCTACGGGTTATTCATCATATTTTCTTCATGTTTATGGTCTCATTACTTGAGGTGAGGTCTTATCTCATGTTCTCCATCACTTGTTTTGATATTTTATGTTGTTTTGGTAGGCAGTTATGTTTTAAAAGATTTTAGGGTTTTGGGATAATACCTCGAACATCTAGTTTTTGAGATATGGCCTTTTAAGAATATTTGGGAAGAAAAGTGTTCCAGTCTCGTCCGACCTGGTCTAACCGACCCGACTCGACCCATACTCGACCAAACCGACCCCGTTCGGTCCACCCAACTCGGTCCATGTTCGACCCAAAGAGGCAGGGTCCTCGAATAGGTTGGGCTCGGCCCGCTGGGCAGCGGACCGGCCTGGTGCACCTGCTAGGCGCGACCCGTGTGAGGGGTCGCACATCTCTTCCTTCCCAAATAGCTCAAGAGTAGTTTGGATCATCCATTGGTAGCACCACTGGGATACGCCTCACTGTCTATGAGACCCGCAGGGCATGGGTCCCCCTCTGTTGTGGCTTCAAATCTCCAGCCTCCTTCTACATCGTCTTCGCCCTTCCGCCGATGAGGTCTACCAAAAGCCAACCACCCCTGATGGTCGGTCGTGGTGTCATGCGGTGCCGCCCCCTTCCACAGCCAGCGAGCGACAACCGCCACCTTCACTCGCCGACATCGATGCCTCATCGGTGGGTCTTCCGTAGGCCACCGGGTGAGATCCAGTGGCTCGTTTTCCATTCAAAAAGCACCTATGGTCCTCCCTGGACATTTTCAATGTAGTGTGGCTCCCGTTTTCATCGTTCCTGCCTTTTTTCATGTTTCCCTTGAATAATGCAACAAAGATCCACAAGGTAGAGGGTTCCGAACTTGTTCATTTGGAAAGTGCCCTCCGCGTTAGCATCATAACACAGGTGAGATTAATTAATCTCCAAAATCATAGAATTAATCAACACAAAACCATATACCTCAAGATCTGTTGGGTTATGTAGCAGTTGTGGTGGTAGAATCTGCATTCGTTGAAGCCACCAACATTAATCGATCTATGATCATTTCCTCAACAGGTGTCATTCATGTTTCCATTCTTCTTGGGAATGTTCGATCATCAGTGATTCGTCTAAGTTCATTCACCAATACTACATGCCCTCCCCATTTCCAATGATTTTAAAATCAAAATAATGAATTAATGTGATCAAACCTTCTTTCAATTAATGGCTCATTAATTGGGGTAATTTAGTGAACCTATAAATTAAACGAGAGGTTGTTACACATCTTATGTGAAAACGAGCACTTAATATCATTATTAAATTCATGACCACCTTCGTGGTCCCCACCACCACCTCTCAAGAAGTGGAAAGAATTTAAAAATAACATATATACAATATTTTATTATCCTTCCAAAAAAACTCTTCAAAAATAATTTTTCACCTTACTTGATGTGGTTTATGTTAAGCATTCATTAAGTGATTTTTGGAATTGTAAGTTCAATAGTGCCATCAGATTTCAATTCCAAGAATCATCTCAAAATATACAAATTCTAGCTCATAATTTTACTGAACGTACCATAAAAAATTCAAAATTTCATTCTGGGAAAATCGGGCCTAAGAATCTAGTGCCGTCAATTTTCACAGACTCGTAATAATCCAAAATAATAAAAACATTGTATGGAATTTAAGGGTCTTTAATGTAACCAGATGTCATTATAGAATACATCTTTCAACATGTCATATTCACTTAATAGACTACCAAAGGGGTATTCATGGAAAATTGTAATCTATGATTTCCATAACCAATAACTAACTATTTGAAAAAAGAGCAGATAAAAAGTAATGTGATTCGCTTATAAAAAATATATATTTGATATGACACTAGAATCGTACCTTTAAATTATAAGTTCCTTCCATAATAATAAAAATATTAGTTTTTGTAATGTATTTATTACATTCCACTCTACCCAAACAAACATTCTACCCCCCCCCCCCGAGCTATTTCCTCTATTTCATAATACAACTTCTACAATGGGTTACCATATCCCCTACATCGGCTTGAATAGTCTAGTGCAACGTTATCAACCATCCTTATAAAGGGTAGATGGTACCCTTCATTACACAGGTACATGTACTGATACCATACCACTTCCATGATGTAAAATTATCACACAAAATATCATAAGATAACCCAATCCTCTATAGACATGACACTCAACTGTGGGGTAAGGAAACAATGAATGATTATGTCCAAACATTCCATAGTTATTGAAATACAATAAGAAATAGTCCAGAGATGGTTTTCAAATTCCCTATATCCTATTCATACTAATTCCTAGGGGAAATCATTCACAGTGGTACTACTAGCTAACAAAAAAGTGCTCCATGTTCTCTGTAATAAAATGGAATCTCTAAACTTAGAAACTTTCTCAGATTCCACTCCATGATGAGTTCCTGATTCACAACATACAAAAAATTTATTTGATGGAACACATTGTCCTATCACTTGATATTATAGTTAATTCCACTTTAATAACATCTCTACCTAGAGATCTCGTTAGTTTTTTGATATGGAGAATAACATTGTAGGTTGGTGAAACGACTGACATATTCAATAAATGAAATTATATCAAGCATCAGATTCCTATACTCGTGATACTTATCATCGATAAATGTATTTTTATAGAAATGGATCATAAATATTGTCTCATTTTCCATCCATGATAACTCCCTTTACTACCCATCTTGCTTCAGTATTTCCCACCCACATTGGGCTGGTCCTTTGTAACATCCCGGACCCGAGTACCACTCCATGGGTGCCCCGAACCCGGTTCGCCACATGACCTCAAGCACATTTCCCCAAACTCCAGAGGCTGCCGACTAGTAGTGAGGGACCAAGTCTGATAGTGGGCAAAATATTCCCCTATATGTCAAAGTGTAGCGCAGTGGAAAGAAATAAAACATACAACAATAGGGGAAGCAGTAAACCATACACAACTAGAATAACAATTGCAGCAGAAATTACCAACCAAAAATATATATATGCTGAAACATGTCTACAATTCTAAGAAAACAACCAGAACATGTTACAAATCAGTACAGTACATTAAAATAAAGAGTACAACAAAACCAAAAAAATAGATGGTAGCATCGCGAGCCTAAACCCGGTCCCATGCTCCCCTACACCACAGCAGCAATCAAGTACCTGTATAGGGACTCTTTCCCCTATCCACACCTGCAGAAACATAATCTGTTTGGGCCAAAAAGAATGACCCAAATAGGGTGTAAGAAATAAACCCAGTAGGCACCCACCAAAGTACCGTGCTCTACTGCGTGTAAAATATGCAACAATAGTGTGAAGTAGTAAAATGAAATAAAGTAAGCAGTACTAAAAAGAAACTAACTTAACCAATTATATTTCCATTTTAATTTCTATTTAATCCTTTAATTTAAAATATAACCTCATGGAATATTCTAAGTAAACAGCCAACGTCATCCGACATGTAAAACCTTTACCCTCACGTAATCAGAATCCAACCCCCAGGTATTTCCCTCAGGCATAACAGAAATTTCCCTTAGGTGTATGAAGTGTCACCCTCAGGCACAGAGTCTATCGCCCACATGCATGGAAGAAGTTGCCCTCAGGCTAAGATAACAGCTTCCCTCGGACTAAGTAAAACAACGCCCACGGGCTAAGTAAATACTGCCCTTAGGAAAAAGTAATCGGGCCATGCCCAACATGTAAATAAACATTAACAATCAATTACTCTCAAGGTAATTCTACAAGAATTTATTATAAAGGAATACCCTTGGGTATCCTGGCCAAACGGCTAAACAGAGGAACACACCCCGGGGGTGGTCCCGGATCCAAGCACTGATCCCAAACAAAATTTTAATATCACATTCAATTACCTATAAAATTCTAGGTATTCAAAATAGCCATGGACTCATCCACATGACACCCCCAACATGGGTTTGTGGTAGAAAAACACACAAAATGCATAGCAATTGGAAAAATTATCACCAAGCCACCTACCTTATACGCCAACGAGCACTATACATGAACATCGGTTCCAAAAATTCCCAAGAAAGACGTAGATATGATGAAGAATAAAACCTAATCAAATGTAAAAAACTTCTTCTCAGGAAAGAATTGGTAATAATGGCTTAAGAAGAGCGAAGGGCTTACCCGTGAGGTTCCAACAAGATCGTCTTAGGTGGAAACGGATTCCAGACGAACACATGGTGGATCTTCAAAGGTTTGGTCATCCCCTCCCGCTCCTTCCTCCGGTTCTATGCCTTCCCTATGAACAGGGGAGGATACTGCCCATTTTAAGCAAAAAAACAAAGTACACTGTGTGTACTTCCGATTACACGGCGTGTACTTCCGAGTACACGGCCTGTACTTCCCAATTTTTTAACTATTCCTCTAGAGGCTTCCCTCCAGCGCAGCACTGTTCACCTACCAACATGACTAAACGGTGTGTCTGTACGAGTGCATGGCATGTGCTTCCCCACAGTTGGCCACCACCTTACTATTCCCCTATCGGATGACTACACGGCGTGTAACGGACCACTACATGGAGTGTAGTCAGTTCCTACACCCCTTCATTGCCGACATGGCCACACGCCCTGTGTACTCATCCCACACGGACAAAAGTACATGGCGTGTGGAAAATGTACACGACATATACTTCCAAAATTTACGATTTTTCCCCATTTCCCATATTTTCTCAAAAACACTTAAGGAAAAGAGAAAAGAAGAAACCCGTACCTCAAAGATAAGAACCGGGTTCTTAAAAACACCCCCCCTTAAGGTAATTCGTCCCCGAATTTCCCTTCCAAGGGTGGAAAAGATAAAAATGAGAATAACTCTGGCCACTGAGCACGTATATTGGTCTCCCTCTCCCAGGTTTCTTCATGCACTCGGCCATGCTACCATAGAACCTGTACGAGAGGAACTGACCGGCCCTGGAGAACCTTCATGCTCCTGTCAATGATAAAATCAGATTCTCCTCAAAGGACGCATCCATTCGAATCTCAAACTCCTCTGGATGGAAGGTGTGAGATGGGTCTGAATGATAGTGGCGCAAATGAGATACATGGAGGATATCGTTCACGGCCCGATACCTCTGAGGTAACTCCAACCGATAAGCCACCGGCCCGACTCTCTCCAGAATCTCAAATGGCCCCACAAACCTCGGTGAAAGTTTACCCTATCTCCTGATCCGCTTGTGTCCCAGCCTCGGTGAAACATGCAAGAAAACCTGATCCCCAACAACGAACTCTAAAGGTCATCTGCGGCAATCAGCATATGACTTCTGACGAGACTGTGCAGTAGCCATCCACTTCTTCATAAACTGGATCTGCTCAGAAGTCTCCTGCATGATACGTAGTCCCAGTTGAGCAGCCTCACCTTCCTCTAACCAGAACAAGGGTGATCGACATGGCCTACCATATAAAGCCTCGTATGGTTTCATCTCAATAGTCGCCTGAATTCTATTGTTATAGGAAAACTCGACTAAGGTTATATGCTTCTCCTAAGAGCCCCCAAAGTCTAGGATGCATTTACGCAGCATGTCCTCTAGCACCTGTATCGTATGCTCTGATTGGCCATCTGTCTGAGGGTGGTATGTTGTGCTCAGAAGCACCTGTGTACCCAGTGCCCTCTAAAACCACTGCCATAAATGAGACGTAAATCAGGCATCCCTATCTGAAATGATAGAACAAGGGACCCCATGAAGACGCACAATTTCTAGGATATACAGCCTCTCGAGCTCGTCAACACCGAAGGTATCCTTGATCAGCAAAAAGTGAGATAACATTGTGAGTATGTCCACAACATCCCACATGGTGTCATTTCCACGAGGTGACTTCGGCAATCCAGTCACTAAATCCATCGCAACATCATCCCATTTCCACTCCGTAATGGGTAACTGTTGTAACAGTACAGCTGGTCTCTGATGCTCTGCCTTCACCTGCTGACAGGTGGAACATCTCGTAACATAACAAGCCACATATCTCTTCATACGTGGCCACCCGTATTGATGTATCAAGTCTCAGTACATCTTGGTAAACCCGGGATGAACTGCCCAATCTGAAGCATGAAACTCCCACATTAGCTCCTCGCGTATATCCCCTGGAACCCAAACATGTCCATTGAAACACAATATTTCATTGTCTCCTAACGTACACCCAGGAGGAGGATCCACACTTGCCACCGACTCCCATAGAACTAGGCCTTTTGAATCAGATAGCTGTCTCATCCTCACTCTATCCAGGAGGGTAGAAGTCATAGAAAAAGAGGAAAGATAAGTCTTCCCCTGACTATCATGAACCTCCAAATGAATCTCAGAGAACAAAGTCATATACTACCACTCATCACTAGCCTCATGCACTGCCTATATCTGAGTCTTCCTTCTCAGTGCATCAGCTACTGCATTACCTTTACCAGGTGTATAGGCAAGCTCAAAATCGAAGGATTGCAGGTATTCGACCCACCATCTCTGCCTCATATTCAAGTCACGCTGATTAAAGATATACTTGAGACTTTTGTGGTCGATGAAAACCACGAAACGTTCTCCCAATAGTTAATGTCTCCAACAGCGAAACGCAAGAACGACTACAACCAACTCGAGATCATGTGTCGGGTAATTCCTCTCATGTGGCCTCAACTGCCGAGACCCGTACGCAACAACTCGATCGCCCTGCATCAACACAGCTCATAGCCCAATACCTGATGCATCACAATAAATTTTATTGATCTGCCCGTGTTCTGAGAGTATCAGGGTTGTTGCTAATGTTAACCTTCCTTTTAGGTCCTGAAAGGCTGTCTCGCAAGCTTATGATCAAAGGAACATCAAACCCTTCTTAGTCAAACCCGTCAATGGCGCTGCTAAGTGGGAGAAGTCCTGTATGAAGTTTATGTAGTGACCAGCAAGCCCTAAGACACTCTGTATCTCAAACACGTTCTTAGGCTGTTCCCAGGAAACTACTGCTCTCACCTTCTCTGGGACTACTGAAACTCCTGTATCTGAGATTAAATGACCCAGTAAGTGAACCTGTTCTATCCAAAAGTGACACTTTGAGAGCGTAGAATATACTCGATGCTCTCTTAGTGTACTCAATACGATCTAAAGATGGGTAGCATGGTCATGCCGAGTGTGAGAGTACACCAAGATATCATCCATGAATACTACCATGAAAGAGTCCAGATACGGATAGAAAACCCGATTCATCAGAGCCATGAAAACTACCGGTGCATTCGTGAGCCCGAACGACATAACCAAGTACTCGTATAGACCATACCTACTCATGAAGATTGTGAGATGTATATTAGATTTTCTAACGCACGGCTGATGATATCCTAATATCAAGTCAATATTCGAGAACACTTGTGCTCCACGAAGTTGATCAAAAAGATCATCAATCCTCGGCAAGGGATATCGGTTCTTGACCGTCTGCTGGTTCAACATCTGATAATCCAAACAAAGTCTAAGGGTACCGTCCGCCTTCTTCGCAAAAGGACCGGAGAACCCCATGGATAAGTACTAGGTTGGATGAAACCCTTTTCCTATAACTCCTCTAACTGCCTCTTGAGCTCCTGCAACTTAGGTGTGGCCATCCTATAAGGTGGAATGGACACCGGTGCTGCTCCTGGCACAATCTCAATAGAGAAATCCCCTCTCGCTCTGGAGGAAGAACTGTAAAGTCGTCCGGGAAGACATCCCTGAAACGATCAACCACTAGAGGGAAATATGTCTAATAAGTCCCCTAATTATCCAGATATAAGTTCGCAATATGGGTTGTGACTCCACCTCACCCACGATGCTCTGGTCCAGCTCAACATGCCTAAACTTCCCACTCGCCCTTGTATAGAAACTCTCCGCCCTCTGGTGACGTGAAACACACCCTGCGATTATATCAGTCTACAAAATCTTGAAATGGAACCAACCAGTCCATTCTGAGAATGACATCATATCTCATCATCTCTAGGAAATAGAGGTCCCAAAGAAAGTGACACCCACTAACCTCAAGGGGGAACTCCTTTCACTAATGCACACCAGCCGTTCTAGTCCCCAACGGAGTGTATAGAATCATGAAATCAGAAGAAGTGGAAACACATATCCCATGGCTCTCCACAATGTGTACAGATATGAAACTATGTGTAGCACCTATATCAAACTGTTCTGAAGATAAAATAGAAGCTACTAGAATAGTACCTCTGAATGTAGAAGGTTCGATATCCTTCTCATGTTGGGTCTGTTGCATTGCATATGCCTGCCAAGTGCTGCGACCCTGTGACACAGCCTGACTACCCTAAGTTACCCTGCCCTACTGCCTCTCAGATCCTGGTGTATGGATACCACAGCCACGACCACCACCTCTGCCTGCACACCCTGACGTATTCCAGTTCCCTGACTGGTAAGAAGCTACTGGTCCTGCTCCCGCACGTGGAGTCTACACAGAACCCCTCTCACTAGCCATCGGTTGAAACGCCCTACAAAATTGATACAGATGACCCATCTTGCCGTAAGCTCGGCACTCCACTGAGTCTCATGGACACTCTAGCCTCTTATTACCCTCTCTACCACACTAGTAGCACCTGACCGGACACCTGAAGAAACTTTCTGGTTGGTACTTCCACCTTGAGAGAAGTCCATCTGTCTCTTCCTCTTGCTAGCAGAAATAGTACCTGTAACTGGTGATGAACCCCCCTGGTCCACACCACTAGATTCCCGAAGGTTCCTCTCTGTAATCAGTGGGTGGTTCACAATAGCATGTATAGTAGGCAACCTAAAAACATTCACCAGTGCTCGAATGTCATACTGAAGACCATACTTGAAGCGCCTGGCTCTCAGCGTCTCATCACCCACCAGCATGAGTGAAAAGCGCTGAAACTCGGTGAAACGAGCTAAATAGTCCATCACCGACATAGCACCCTGCTGCAGATTCGTGAACTCTCAATATCTATCTGCCCTTAGTGTATCTATGAAGAATAAGACATATAATACTGCCTGAAAATCATCCTACGCCATGTCTCTGTGATGCTCTTACTGGGTGGTAACATCCCACCACCTCTTGGCAGAATCACGCAGCATGTATGTCACGAGCTTGACCCTACGCCCTGGAGGTGTCTCCATATACTTGAATATAGTCTGCATCGATCCTAACCAAGACTCTGCTTCCTGTGGTCTGACATCCCCCAAAAACGTAGGCGGATGCTGCTACTGGAAGATATGTGTCAGCTCAGCCATAGATGTGGCAGTCGGCGTTGCTCCCTGAAAGGTCTGCATGAACTGCAATAAGCCTTCATGGAACTATGCCTCCACGCCTGTGTCCAGTATAACGGCTGGCACCACATCTGGCTCTGCTGGAGGATCCACTAGTAGCCCATAGCCCACCATTTCTGTAGTATACTCGTAGTCGCTCTCCTGGCGAACAACGCCTGGTCGATTAGGCGACACGACACTACAAGGTCAAAAACACACCTTAGAACAAGATTATCTATGACCAAAAATGAAGAAACCCAATAGGGAATAGGAGGAATAAGGCATTAAAAATTTTCACAACTAGACTATACGGTGTGTATACTGACTACACGGCGTGTACTTGACTTCCCTTCCCCTTCCCGGGTCCTTCTGCAGGGCTAAGCCGCACGGCTCCCGTTTGAACAAAACTACACGGCGTGTATATTGTCTACACGGCATGTATGGTGTTGTTTCCAATTGTCTGTGTTGCTTGTGACATGACCGACTACTCATCTTGACATTACACGGCGTTTTACACCCGCACACGGCGTGTACACCACCTCACTTCCCAGCCACATGGATTACTCTACACGGTCTGTCCTTGAACAAGACTAAAAGGTGTGTCCCACAGGTACATGACGTGTACTAGACGAGCTCCGCCAACCCATTTTGTTAGTTACACAGCCGGTTTACATGGCTTGACCTACACGGCACGTTTAATATACACACAGCATGTACTTAAAAGGATTACCACGACCCGTGTTGTTAGTTACATGGTCGGGTTCCCAGGTCACACTACACGGCGTGTTCCACAGTGGACACAGCGTATATGTCTTATGGTTTCCTCCACCTGTGTTCTTGGTTACACGGTGTACATCGGGTCAACACTACATGACATGTACATCTGGTACACGGAGTGTTCTCCCCAAGCTCTTCCCTTCCCCGTGTCACCACCCACACGGTTTGTGACACGGAAAGAGACTACACGACGAGTAATTAGGGTACACGGTTTGTACTCAAAAAGTTTATTTTTCTTCCGAAACAGAAGAACATACACAATGTGTCTACAGTACTACACAGCGTGTATACTTGGTTTCCAGACAGTATGCCTCAGAAACGTCCCCAGAACCCAGAAAACACTGAAAAACAACACATAGGTGCCAAATTCTGATCTGTGAGGGACCATACTCCCCACGAATCAAATTTTGATATATTATCTGTGTTAAAACATAATAAACAGCTAATGATCCACAAAATTCTGGTCAATGGGGGCCCATACTCCCCAAAAACCAAATTTTGGAATCCATTCTGTAAACAGGATCACAAAAAATGCCCTATCACACAGCAGGTATTTATCACGCATCTATCACAACAACATGCTTTTCCTTTACAACTACTATCACAGCAGCATGCAATTTCTAATGCACCTACATGGCATAGAACTATGCACATCATGTGATTTCTAGCATGTGCCTAAATGGTGCATGAGATGGCATACCCTCATCTCATCGGGTTACAACTAAATAGAACCCATTAATAAAATATAAATAGCACAATACAAGTGTGTCACCCAACGGTGAAATCATATCAACTGTAACTTGAAAAATCGGTAAGATTGAAATACGAGGTAAATTGGCTTTTCCCTATACGCGGGTTAGCTACTCCCTGGAATAGCTTATTACCATCTACGGGTCCGTCATATCCCTGACTAAGGATCCATATACTAATTCAATGAAAACAACTCCTCTAATACCACTTTGTAACATCTCGGACCCGGGTACCCCTCCACGGGTGCCCCGAACCCGGTTCGCCACATCACCTCAAGTGCATTTTCCCAAACGCTAGAGGCTGCCGACTAGCAGTGAGGGCCCAGGTATGATAGTGGGGAAACTATTCCCTCATATGTCAAAGTGTAGAGCAACGGAAAGAAATAAAACATATAGCAATAGAAAAAGAAATAAACCATACACAACTGGAATAACAATTGTAGTAGATATTACCAACTAGAAATATAGATATGCTGGAAAATGTCTCCAATTCTAAGAAAAAAACCCGAACATGTTACAAATCAGTACAGTACAGTACAATACAGAGTACAGAAAAACCAAAACAAAACAGCTGGTAGCATCGTGAGCCTAAGCCCGATCCCATGCTCCCATACACCACAGCAGCAATCAAGTACCTATATAGGGACTCTTTCCCCTATCAAAACCTGAGAAATGTAATCTGTTTGGGCCGAAAAGCATGACCCAAACAGGGTGTTAGAAATAAATCCCAGTAGGCACCCACCAAAGGTCTGTGCTCAACTGTGTGTAAAATATGCAACAATAAAGTGCAATAGTAAAATGCAATAAAGTAAACAGTACTAAAAAGAAACTAAAGTAACCAATTATATTGCCATTTTAATATCCATTTAATCCATTAATTTAAAATATCACCTCAGTGAATATACTAAGTAAACAACCAACATCCTCAGACATGTAAAATCTTTACCTGCTGGTAATCAGAATCCAACCCATAGGTATTACCCTCAGGCATAACAGAAATTTCCCTCAGACGTATGAAGTGTTTCCCTCAGGCACAAAGTCTATCACCCACAGGCACGAAAGAAGTTTCCCTCAGGCTAAGAAAACAACTGCCCTCGGTCTAAGTAAAACAATGCCCATGGGCTAAGTAAACACTGCCCTCAGGTGAAAGTAACCGGTCCATGCCCAACATGTAAATAAACATTCACATGTAATTCCTCTCAAGGAAACTCTACAAGAATTTATTATAAAGGTATACCCTCAGGTATCCTGGCCAAACAGCTAAATAGAGGAACGCACCCCGAGGGTGGTCCCGGAACCAAGAACTGATCCCAAACAACATTTCAATATCACATTCAATTTCCTATACAATTATAGGTATTCAAAATAGCCACGGCCTCAGCCACACGATACCCCCAACATGGGTTCGTGGCACAAAAACACAGAAAATGCATAGCAGTTGGAAAAATTAACACCAAGCCACCTACCTTATACGCCAACAAGCGCTATACAAGAACGTCGGATCCAGAAACGCCCAAGAACGATGTAGATCTAAAGACGAAGAAAACCCAATCAAATGTAAATAACTTTCCCTCGGGAAAGAATTGTTTAGAATGACTTAATAAGAGCAGAGGGCTTACCTGTGTAGTTCCAATGAGATCGTCCGAGGCGGAAATGGATTCCAGACGAACACTCAGTGAATCTTCAAAGGTTCGGTCGTCCCCTCCCGCTCCATCCTCTGGTTCTACGCCTTCCCTGTGAACAGGGGAGGATACTGCCCATTTTAAGAGAAAAAACAAAGTACACGGCGTGTACTTCCGACTACACGGCGTGTACATCCCAATTTTTATACTATTCCTCTGGCGGCTTCTCGCCAGTTCAGCACTGTTCACCTGCCGACATGACTACATGGTGTGTTTGTATGAGTACACGGCGTGTGCTTCCCCACAGCTAGCCACCGCCTTACTATTCTCCTGCCAACTGACTACATGGCGTGTAACGGACCACTACACTGCGTGTAGCCGGTTCCTACACCCTTCATTGCCGACATGGTCACACGCCCTGTGTAGTCATCCCACATGGCCAAAAGTACACGACGTGTGGAAAAAGTACACAGTGTGTACTTCCAAAATTTAGGATTTTTCCCCATTTCCCATTTTTCTCAAAAACACATAAGGAAAACAGAAAAGAAGAAACTCGTACTGCAAAGATAAGAACCGAGTTCTTACATCCTTGATGTCGGTATGTAGTAAGCATTGACCTCTAATCCTTGGAATTCAAGAATTCATTCTATATAAAATGGATGGACTCGATCTATAAGTCTACTTCATGATGTCCTTCCTCCACAATGAACATAAGATGATTCTACAACTAAAACTCTCTCATCATCCTAGAAATCTAATGTACGGTACAAACATTCTCCCTTTCCCTTGATCACACGACCCTTATGAAGTTATTATGAGTTTGAATATATATATATATATATATTATTGGTTCTACATGAATCTGTAGTTTACTTTTGTAATGATAAAGCTGATTTTTACTCCCCTAATTCTCAATTTAATGAATACAATGATGAATTTCCCCTATAAGATAAATAAAAACCTCAGAGAGCTGGTTAACTACATGGTCAACCTCAGCATGTGACAGTAGAAGAGAAAAATAAGATCAGGGCCTCTCTAAACTTGTCATACAAGTGTTTTATAATCATATATCAATCCTATAATTTTGTTTATTAGTTATCATATGTATCTTATATCAGATTTATATCTATTATATTTATATCACAAGTGAAAAATATGTCCCAGTCATGAACAATGCATGTAAATATATTTCCCTATTTGATAATCATGATGCCTATTTATTCATGTTTCGCAATACGATTCCAAAATTATAAATCAAATGAAGAAATAAATTCATGATATAATAAACTCACACAATCTATGAATCTACCAAGGTAAAATAAAATTAATTTTCAAAAGAAAATGATATAAATAGGAATCAAATCCGTGGGATCATGGATCTTCCCCTATACATGGTTAAATATTCCTATGAACAAGATCATGGCAATGATTTAAAAATCATAGAATCCTTTCAACCTTTCCCAAATAGAAAATAAATATAATTGAAACCAATTGTTTTTTATACAACTTTGTAACAACCCCTGATCCGACACTAACGCATTTTTCCAAAATGGGTTAGTAATGAGACCTCAAGTGATACTCCCCTTATTCTAAAGTCTATAAACTAATAGTGGGGTGTGATATGTATAGTGGGGAGACAATACCTCCTGGTTATATAGATACAACTAAGATGAAAAATAAAAAAATAAAAAAATATTAGATTAGTGGAAATAATGTAAAAATATAGTAAACCAAAAACCAAATATTAATATAGGACTGAATAATCCAATAGATAATAAAATAATGATATTGTTTCATGACGGAATGTAAATAATTTTCATTCTCTAGTTAATACATATAATGGCTAGATAACTAAAATAAAAAATACAATGTTCTTAGTATAAGACACCATGTCAGTCCCATATCGAATTATCATCCCATTAAGCATGTAATAATCAATAAAAAGCTACTTTTCCCTTTCCTAATACCCTAACACTTAATCTCCTCAACTAAAAATCGTGGCATAAATAGTGAGTGTGCAAATCTCACTAGGTCAATACTAGAATGCATAAACAAATTAGTCTGATATGAAATGCATGGAATAATGACATAAATTTGTGTATTAATTAATAATTTAATCATAAAAATAAAGAAACAACCATCGTTGGTATCCAAAAATAATTTCATTGAGCTTGTAACAGAATAATTAAAACCATAAACATATACCCATGATTAATAATGTACTTCTTCAACATCATGCTAGAATGTCTCTGAGGATGTCTCAATACAATGCTTAACATAATTGTATACCAATGGTATGACCAAATCCTTGGTCGAAGCCCATTATATACCCATATCACCATATGTTAGGAAATAACATGTTATATAAGCATTAGAGCATGTGTCCGGGTCGAAACCTCATATACATTCATTATAAACAGTGTCACCATCAAAACACTATATAAGCATAACACATGTGTTGGTGTTAGAACATAGTATGTAAGTATCTTTTCATTCTTTATGGTAAAAAATCAGCATATAAACATTACAACATCTATCAGTTTTATAACCTAATAAATTATCAATAAATCATTTTTCACAAGGGAATATCAATACTATAACCAATTCATAATATGAACAAATAAAACTAAAATGTTAATTATATTAATTACCATTTTTCATTTAATTTCTAAATTATTAAATTAATCATATAATAAATTTACTAATTTGAATCTGCAACAATAAATCTACATAATCACATGTCATGCTAAAAATCTTAAGAAATTTTTAGTTAATTATTTTCAAATGTTCTATCACGAAACGTGTTTCTATAAGAAAGGTTAGAACATCTATTGAATCCAAAGAGATATAGTAATGAATAATACCTATGATTATCATAATTTAATTCAGTTAAATAATTATCTTTCATGTGAGTTAGTGGAATCGAAACATTATATATATATATATATATATATATATATTGAATATTAGACCATAGGGTTATGATTCATAACCCCTTACTTTTACCAGTGAAGAATGAAATAGTTCAATGACAAATGAAAACCAAACTGAAGGTGAAATGGGTTGAAAGTAAAACCTTGATAAAAAATATCCAAGATCAAAACCAACAAAGATTGTGGTCAACAGATTACACCCCAAAAAGTTAAATATAAGTGAAAATAATGATGAATCATTCCTCAAGGATAGGTTTCACAAATGAGATCTTCATAATGAGGATAGGTACTCTAAAATCACATTGAAGTATCCCCATGTATGAGAGGATAAAACTTCATCAAATAAAATTAGATCAATCACATGCATGACACCTTCAAAATTTTGTGCGCAAAAAATACATGACAATTAACTCATTTACAAATCATGTATTTCCATTTGAAGGGATACATTAAAAATCCTATCACATCAATTAAATATATAATGATCCATAACATTATAATTTACGAGTTTTTTTAGTAATGTGGAACCACTTCACATCATAAATCATTTAACTACATGAGACTAAAGGCTTTTAAAAGTTGGGTAACACATTTACTCGGCATGCAAATGTAATGCAATTTTTTTCAGGATAGTTTCTTTATGGATACCAGAACCCATTTAAGGATTATCAACACACCGTGGTCTATTGGGAACACTATAACCATTTTTACTCATACTTAAATAATTAAAATATAATCCCCAATACAATCCATGTGTGGATCTTATCAGTTTTTCCCATGTCTCCTCTCAACCCAAATATATATTCAGTCAAATAAACATACATACAAAAATGAAACATGACCACCAATGTTTAAAATTAAGAAATACTCATTTGAAATAATTTTAAGTGACTAATCATAGAGAGATATACCTAGAAAAATAGGAGATCCTATTAAATTGGTGAGGGTACACTATCATTAAATGTATCCATATTATATAATTATAAATTGATTTGTTTTTTCGTTAGTGATCCTTAGTGAGGATGTGGATTTAGTTATATACCATTATTATAAAACCCTGAACCAATGATTCTTTGGTCTAATTAATATTAATGTTTTTTTACCTTGTACAATTATTTTTATGCACATAAATGAATATAATTTAAATGAAATAATGGAATAAAAAAACATGGGTAACTTTTTATTTAATTAAACACTTATACGTTATAACATTACATGTCATAAGACATTTAATACTCCATGAAACTCATAAAAAGACCTAGTAAAACAAATTGTGCTCCACTGAGCAGTATAAGAGGAAATATAGAGTATAACTCATCATTTGGGTCTACCGTAATTTGCCTAAAACATCTTGGTGAATAATAAAGATGCTGAAAATAAGTGGAACGTAAAAAAACATTTTTGAAGCATGAGAAAATCGGTTATTTTGTGTCTTTACTACCCAAGGATATGTATATTTATACTACAATTAATGAAGTTGTAAAATAAGTATCTGTTGGTATTTAATTTTAAATGAATTTTCATATTTTTAAATTACCATTATAATTTTATAACTAATAGTTATTTTATATGTATAAAATTTAAATTTATTAAAGTATTAGCATCAGATAAAAAAATATGGTTGTTAATTACAGATTAATTTTTAGTATATATATTTTAAAATTAAAACAAGGGTATTCATTCTTTTTAACTATTGTTGTTTTAATACTTGAGTGTTTTGAAAAATCAAAAATGAATTTAAATTTTTATCTGGTAATAAAATGATTATATTTAATGTTTTTATTAATAATATATCCATAGAGAATAACAATAATGGAAAACAAAATTTAATATAATCATATAAGAATATAAATAATCTATTTTTAATGTTTAACATGTAATTATTTTAAAATATAAATATGATTTTATCATATGTCATTAATTGTAACCATAAATTTGGATAAGCACCCAAAACTGAGTGTATCCTCTTAGGTTAATCCCTCACGGTCTGGTGGGAACATAGCATAGGTACACTTCAGCAAGGCAGAATAAAACCTATGAATTGTTTAGGCTGGTCACACACCGACCTATTTATACGGTCCCAAGCGAGCCCGAGTAGGGTTAGGACAAGGCCTGAGTGGGAAGGTTATTTTCAATCCCTCCCTTAGTGTGTGTTTGTGTCATCGAACCCTTGCATCGGATGCTGAGCCTTATAAGGCAGCCCCAAAACCGATGATGATTTAATGTGGGATGCAGATTTTTACTGGGGATTGCGATCTTAGCCCCATGATCTCACCGCACAAGATCCAACCCATATGCACCAATCACCCAATCTAACTCTGCAGCCTTGGTTTACCACCGTGCTTTTTATAGGCCATCCAATCCTGCCCCGCCTAATCCAAGCCATCGATTCTTTTCAAAAAACTGTCAACTGGAATATCTACTCCTAGAGAGTTTTTTTACATTTTTACAAAAAAAATTAAAAATACAACTAGGTTTAAAATATTTTTTTTACATGATAAAGGCGGCACACCATGTGCCGCCTTCGGTTCAGTTTCCGCCGGGCCAAACCCGGTTCTCCAGAAACCGCCTTGTGCCATTGGGGAAACGAAAGGCGGCACACCAGTGCCCGCCTTTCGATATTTTTTCTGCGAAAGGCGGCTTTGGAAGAGCCGCCTTTCATGTTTTAAATGGCCGAAGGCGGCTTCCCAGTTGTCGCCTTCGCCAAAAATATGCTTAAAAAAGGAAGCCGCCCCACCCATCCTTCCTCACTCACAAATCCCTCTTCTCTCTAAAATTTTGACAGCTCATCTCTCTTAGTTGAGTTTTCCTTCGTGGTGCTTCCGGAGACGCAAGGAGTACAAGATTTTTGTGTCAAGATTCATTTAGAGGTATTGTTTTATTTTAAAGTTATTTATTTATTTAATTGTAATTAGTTAATTTTAAATATTTAAGGATGTAGTAGTAGTTATTTAAAGAAAAGAAATAAATAGTTATATTATTAATGTTTTAATTAGTTAATATTTAATGTTAGATTAAGGTATATGTAATTTAATATTATTAATGAATGATGATGAGGGATAAATTATTTAATGTTAGATTAAAGTATGTATAATATAATATTATTAATGATTGATAATTAGGGATAATAATAATTTATTAATATTTTAGAGATAATCATAGACTAATTAAATGATGATCAAGGAATAATTAAGTCATGATTAAAGGGGTAATTTACCATGGATGATTAATTAAGGAATGTTTAAGGGGTGATTAAGTGATGATTAAGGGATGATTAAGGGGTCATTAAGGTAATTAAGGAATGATTAATTGATGATTAAGGGGTCATTACAGGGTAATTAAGGAATGATTAAGTGATGATTAAGGGGTAATTAAGGAGTGATTAAGGGGTGATTAAGGGGTAATTAAGGAATGTTTTAGGGGTGATTAAGTAACGATTAAGGGGTGATTAACTAACGATTATGGGGTGATTAAGTTGTCATTAACTAATGATTAAGTAATGATTAGGGAATGGGTAAGGGGTAATTAAGGAATGTTTCAGGGGTGATTAACTAACAATTAAGGGGGTGATTAAGGGGTCATTAATTAAGAAATGTTTAAGGGGTGATTAACTAATGATTAAGGGGGTGATTAAGGGGTCATTAACTAATTAAGGGGTAATTAAGGAATGAAGGGGTAATTAAGGAGTGATTAAGGGGTTAAGGGGATGATTAAGGGGTAATTAAGGAATGATTATGTGGTGATTAAGGGGTAATTAAGGAATGTTTAAGGGGTGATTAAGGGGAAATAAAGGAATGTTTAAGGGGTGATTAACTAACGATTAATGGGTGATTAAGGGGTAATTAAGGAGTGATTAAGGGGTCATTAAGGGGTCATTAACTAATGATTAAGGAGTGATTAAGGGGTGGTTAAGGGGTAATTAAGGAATGTTTTAGGGGTGATTATGTAACGATTAAGGGGTGATTAACTAGCGATTAAGGGGTGATTAAGGGGTCATTAAATAATGATTAAGGAATGATTAGGGGATGGTTAAGGGGTAATTAAGGAATGTTTACGTGATGATTAAGGGGTAATTAAGGAATGTTTAAGGGGTGATTAACTAACGATTAAGGAATGATTAGGGGATGATTAAGGGGTAATTAAGGAATGTTTTAGGGGTGATTAAATAACGATTAATGGGTGAATAGGGGGTGATTGACTAGGGATGATTAGGGGATGATTAAGGGTTCATTAACTAACGATTAAGGGGTCATTAACTAAAGATTAACGGATGATTAAGGGGTCATTAAATAAAGATTAAGGGATGATTAAGTGGTGAATGTCCAACTCCTAACTGATTAACCAACACTTAAGTATTGATTAACCAGCACTTAAGTAGTGATTAACTAGCACTTAAGTAGTGATTAACCAGCACTTAAGTAGTGACTGACACTTAAGTAGTGATTAACCAGCACTGTAATGAATCTTATTTTTTAGAGATCATTGAACATATCTTTAGGAAAGTTTAAAATTGTTCTGGAAAACATTAGTGGCTTAATTTAGGAAGGTTTTAAAATTTTGGTGTCATGAAAGTTTATGTCGTTATCTAAGAAATTAAATCCATATCTGGATACTACAAGTTGATGTGACTCTGGCATAGTTGTACCTAGGGGTGAAAGCCCCGACAAGGAGTTTTGGGCCTGACCCGGGGTATCCTGGTACACGACAAAGGGCCTTGCTGCACTCCTGGTTTGACACTCCCAGGGGATATGTTTTAGATGATTGATATTTACTTCATGAAATACTAAAATACCTTTAAGAAGATAAAAAATGTTATTTAACACGTAACAAAACATTATTGACATATTCAGTGATCAGTAAACATTCTCCATGTAGAGAGACATGTTTTCTTGTGTTTACTGCTATGGAAAGGTTATTCAAATCGAGCAAGGAGCTTCTTATAGTATACAGCCAACATCTATGGATAACACATCTGATTGTGTTACCATAACTGATCATCAAGATAGAATTTGTGGTTGCTTAAATCTCGATCCTCATCAAGAGATAAAGTCTATTAGTTATAGACATTTTCATTTCCCTGCCACGTTATGGAATCTTTCTTGTCCATTGGCTGCTGATGAGCACTGGGTCCAAGGAGGAACTTTATTTTCCCAACGGTCTGATGGTGCAATGATGGAGTTATATGTTGAAGTTTCTGATGTACAACAACATCAAAATGTTAGAAGTCGTAGACATGCACAAATAGTTGTTGAAGAAGCTTCATACTAAGAAATTGAGGATGTTCGCCCTATTGTGGAGGAGGACAACATAGATGATCTACCAGATTTACATATAAATCATTATTTAGATGAGGAATTTAATAATGATGGAACATACGGAGAAGACAATGATGATGGGAAGGGAGCTGGAGATGGGGAGGGAGATGGAGAAGATAAGGTAGTAGTTCAAGAACATTCTCGACCAACATTAAACCATCCACCACCATTTGAATCTTGGTCCGACGTAATGGAACGTGTACCTGAATTTGACAACAATGTTCTGACACCTGCAACAGAGTTTCCTGGAGTGATAGTGGACAGGTTTAGTGAGTTGGACAAAACATTATATAATGGAAGGGATTTTCCAAGTAAGGATGCGTTGAAGAGCTTCTTAAAAAGATTTCATATTGAGACGCATTGTAGATATGTAGTTGAGGCATCATGTCGAAAAAAATACGTTATACGGTGTGATAAATTTGATGAAGACTGTAGATTCCGGTTGAGGGTGATTCCAGACATTGCATTTGGTGGATGGAGAATTTCAAAGATTGAGGCAGCTCATTCTTGTGTTCAGCGAAAATTGACAAAAGATCACACTGCTTTGGATGCCGAATTTGTGTCAACTGTTATCGTTGAGATGATTAGGACCTGTCAAGATGTTCCTATAGCCCTTCTTCAAGAGAGGATACTTCAAACTTTTGGTTATAAGATTTCTTATAACAAGGCATGGATAGCGAAACAAAAGGCAATTGTGAAGGTCTACGGTGATTGGGATGACTCGTATCGGGTTTTGCCGCAATTATTAGCCATGCTGAGCAACAACAACCAAATTTTCTACCATATAAATACGAAGGAACATTTTTTTGAAGATAATCGATTGGATCAATCTCATGTTCAATTTCATCGGTTATTCTGGGCATTCCTCCCATGTATTTCCGCATTTCATTTCAGTAAATAGTTCATACGAATTGATGGAACATTTCTATATGGATAGTATAAGGGAATATTGTTGATTGCGGAAACCCAAGATGGGAACCGTTCACCACTTCCGCTTTCATTTGCAATAGTGGAGAAAGAAAACTATGACTCTTGGAACTGGTTTTTGGCATGCATCATCAACCATTTCACACGCATTCGAGGTGTCTGTTTGATATCTGATCGACATAGGGCAATCAATAACGAAATCAATGCGGATCCTGATTCATGGAGGCCCCCAAATTCACATCATCAATACTACATCAGACACATTTCTAGTAACGTGCGCAAAACCTTCCATAATGAGGCTATGAAGAATGCAATCACGAGGCTTGGTAAGCAATGTTTTCATTGATGTTTACTATTTTAATGTAAATAAAAATATATTTTCTATGACCAGTGATCATATTTATGTAGCATATGAGCCAGATCAACGAAGGTTTGAGGCGCGTTACGATGAAATCCGCAAGGCTAACCAAGAAGTGTATGATTATATGATGAAGATTCCAAAAGAGAAATGGACACTGGCCTATGACGGGGGGAAGAGGTATGGACACATGACCAAAAAAATTGTGGAGTGTATAAATGGTGTCTTAAAAGGGCTTCGCAAGATACCAATTACTGCCCTAGTTCAGGAGACCTTTTATCGTTGTGTCAAGTACTTCGTTGATAGACAAAAACTGGCCTCATATGGGATTCAACATGGGCTAAGATTTGGAAAAAACATTCAACGAGATATTGACAAGAACATTGAAGAAGCTTCCATTTATCGAGTGTGTCTATTCCGTCGGGAAGACTCGGCATTTGAAGTTCAAGAGTATTGTAACCCCATTACAGGTAATAGCGGTGAACAATTAGTGGTACTTCTAGAAGAAAAACAATGTTAGTGTGGAAAGTTTCAAGCATTAAGGTTTCCATGCGCACAAGCCATCGCAGAAAGTGCGTCTGTGAACATATCATGGGAAGCTTATGTTGATCCAGTATACCGATTGGAGGCCATTGCTAACTGTTATGCTGCGCCATGGACGCCTGTTGGGGAGTTTCGATATTTTCCAATGCCTGAAGACCAGCCCATACTGATTCCTGACATTAGTATATTACGACCACAGGGAAGAACGAAGACCAAAAGGATACAAAATGAGATGTATTGGACTCAAGAACAAGGGAAAAGGTTGATATTTCATCTATGTCATCAATATGGGCATAACCGGAAACGATGTCCTAACATTGCTGGATCGAGTTCACACACTCAGCCACAATGATGTGTTGTATCCAACATGATCTTTTCATGTAGTCAGTTATATGTTGTTAATATCAGAGATGAACTTTTTAAGAATTGTTTCACATTTCCAATAAGCATCTTCTCTCCTTCCAATAACGAACCTCTGTATTCAATACTTTTAAATCCATTAATCTGAACGTAATCTTAGAGAACAAAAACATTATTAAAAAAAGGTTATTTGTCATTGAAGACAAAAAATTATTAAAACATTTATCATAAAGGATCTTCATAAATCATACATAAGCGGGATAAAATGTTTATATATATAAATGTATGACACTATATCTTAAAAAACATAATTTTCATGGTAAAAACATATATAAAGACATGATAGATAAATGTTCTCCAAAATATGATGACATTCCCTTAACGTTTTCTAAAAAAACATCACATATTGTTCATTATACCAATCATAACATTATATTAAATTTATCATTATATTTATATTTTATAGTGAAGACTAATTTCCTTTTCTGGCTTCCAGATGGATGATATTCCACTCCTCACCGAGCAGCATTGGAATGTTTCTCGTGATGTGATAGAGGGTCGGGATGTTCGACAGATTAGGGTGCGGCGGGCACACCATTTTCGGCACATGGCACCTCCAGCTGCTATTATACCATACTTACATCATGATGGCTTCTACGGCATTGCCATTTCTGATATCACTTACACTGATCATCCCCTTCTTGCTTCCTTGGTCGAGAGATGGAGACCAGAGACACACACATTCCACTTGCCATAGGGAGAGATGACTATCACCTTAGAGGATGTGGCAGTGCTACTCGGTCTTCCTATTCAGGGAGATGCAGTTATTGGACCCACCAGTGCGGATTGGGCTGAGCTGGCACAGATATTATTAGGTGTCGATATTTTGGCTGATCATACTGCTACAGATGGTGGGACCATATCTATGCCTTGGCTTGCTTTGCAGTTTTCACATTTACCTACTGATACTGATGAGCAGACCATCATATGTTATGCTCGAGCATATATATTACGACTTATTGGAGGTACATTGTGTTCAGATCACTCGGGTGTGTATATGCACATGATGTATCTTAGTTTACTGGAGGGCTTTGATCGGATCGGGAGATACAGTTGGGGATCTTCATGTTTGGCCTACACTTATAGAGCATTATGTACGACATGCCGCTCATATCACACAGATCTTAGAGGATGTGTCGTCCTTATACAGTTGTGGGCATGGGAGAAGATCCCTGTCCTCGCCCCTGTTACTATTGGTCAGAGTCTTCCTATAGATGTGCTACAGGACGCTCCACATGGACGATGGTATGATCCGTCATATTTATTTGTTTCTGACTGTATTATGATTTATTATATTTAATTTGTGATTATTTATCACTTTAAATGTTGTATTTGATAGGTGGAGTCAGGCACATCGTTTCATCGATGCTCCGACCCACAATTTGGCTGCATATCGTCTCATGTTGGACAATTTACTACCTGACAGCATAAGTATATATCATCATTTTTGTTTTTTGTTAACAAATTTCTCTGATGAAATGTCACATGTCATTACAGATTAATTGGATGCCATACTGGAGTCTGGTTCAGGACTTACCTACATACTGTACTACTAGACTTCATTAGGTTATGGTTGTAGTACCACTCATTCACTTTCATATTATTGAGTGGCACCAGCCCGATAGAGTTATGCGTCAGTTTTGCTGTGTTCAGCTGATTCCACCTGCACCACGACAGTTACCAGCGCTTTATGGCTTGAAGCTCACGGGGAGACAACATGTCGATTGGCGACGACGATATTCCCAATATGTCCCCATCTGGGACAATCGAGCAGAGCATCGTATCATAGGTGTACGTACGATGCGATTTTACCTATCATATCAGGTTGAGTAGGAGCCATGGTATAGAATGAAGTCTATATTGTATCTGACTCAGCACGGGAGAGGGATTCAAGATCTGGTAAGTCAATAAATTTCACATAATATATTTATTACGCTATTTTATAATTCATTTTGAATCTCTGTACAGCATACCAGACTACGACGACTATATCGCATGACTGATCGAGAGGAGGAGGAGGTTGCTAGTTTATCTATGATCCATGCTGCTTTAGAGGAGACGATGTCGATTTGTCGATCTATTCATGAATGTATCATCCATCCTAGACCCCAGAGACACGATGTTCCTGCTCAGGAACATGATGCTCCTATCCCAGGAGATGAGGGTCCTACTCAAGAACCTGCAGTAGCAGCTGGTGTTGTAACCCAGCGACAACAACGGTGATGGAGACCGCGTCCCCCTGCACGTGAGCCCTCACCTGTTCCAGAGGCACAGGTCGGTGCTCTATCAGTCCAGCCTAACCCGTCTGGGTTTGTGTAGCAGGATGCAGCATGGGATCCATCTTTTTTGACCTGATATCCATAGTATTCGCCAGATATTTATTTTCCATGGATTTATCAGGGGTCATCTCCCATGCTTCCATCTTTCATACTGGATCCTTCACAGCCTATATGGTTTCCCGAGGGTATGATGAAAGCCCCTTCTACATACGTAGTGGAAGAAGGATCTCGTGCACACGATGACATCCCTACGACACCTCCATCCATTCATACTATGATAGAGGATCTCGTGATTGATGTTCCAGTGCCCGAAGATCATCCCTCTCCAGGTCATCATACTCCATCCCAGTATGGAACACGTCGCTCTCGTTATGGACGTACCATTCGCACACCACCTTGTGGGACAGAGCCTCACCATAGACACTGAAATTACTTATTCATGTAAGGTGAGATGAGAAGGGAGGTATTATACCGTCAGGAAGAGAGATTCAAGAAATGTGCAATGCTATGACAAACCTTTAGACGAAATGTGTCAGTTCCCCACTAGATGTGCATGTTCCTTCAAAATTTTCAGGCTGGAGATAATCCTCCTTAAGTTCCACATAGCCTTATGACTTCCATGGATTAATGTCAAACACTTCAACCAATTTTTTTACTTTATGGGGAAGTAAAACCTCATTCATTTGAATATGCACATTATCATGAAAATATAAAATCATCATTTTGCATGAAAAACTACTAATCTCATTTCACTGAAATTCCCCTTAACGTAAGAATGATACAAAAAGTGTAAGTACCCAATAGCAAGATTCCAATCCATTTTGACTGGGCTATGTGGAATCATGGGTGTTTTCATCTGATTAATAATTTAAAATGTTTCAAAACCACCTTTCAGAAACACAAAAATGTTTCAAGTAAGTGACCTTGAAAGCCTATAAAATATAAACCATAAGATCTATTGAAATGAAACTTAAAACATGGATTAAACATATAATAAGTAATTGAAAATAAAAACCATTTCTTAAAAATTTCTGATGAAATACAATTATAAGCTTTCAAAAACACTTCTTGAAACTCAAAAATATTTCAGATATGAGACTTTGAAAGCCTATAAAATATAAACATAATGACTCGTATAAATGAAACTTAGAACGTAGATTAAACATATAAGAAGTAGTAGAAAAGTAATTAGTTAATTCTGGTGAGGGGGAAATCTATTAGACCCTGGAATTGAAGGATAATTAGGATGAAAAGGAAACGTCAACCCCCATGCCCACCCCTTCCACCCATTCAACCAACTTCGGTAACTCCTATAGAAGTAGCTTTTCAAAAAAATGAAATGTCACACCACCACAACTTCCTACATCCATATTAACCCCCCAATTCAATTTCAATAAATGTGGACTGCCCCCATTTATACCAAAGTCAATGATACACTATTAAAACACACTTTTCAACCCCCACCTCAAAAATAAAAAATGCTTTGAGGGATGAGAAATGATTAGGTGCATTTTAGAACATTGAAATGCGTCGAATCATTTCTCATCCCTCAAAGCATTTTGTATTTTTGAGGTGGGGGTTGAAAGTGGTGGTTTAATAGTGCATCATTTACTTTGGTAAAAATGGTGGTTGTCCACATTTAATGAAACTGAATTGGGGGGTTAATATGGATGTAGGAAGCTGTGGTGGTGTGACATTTCATTTTTTTTGAAAAGCTACTTCTATAAGAGTTACCGAATTTGGTTGAAAGGCTGGAAGGGGTGGGCGTGGGGGTTGATGTTTCCTTGTCATCCTCATTATCCTTCAATTCCAGGGTCTAACAGTTTTCCCCCTCACCAGAATTAACTAATTACTTTTCTACTACTTCTTATATGTTTAATCTATGTTCTAAGTTTCATTTATATGAGTCATTAAGTTTATATTTTATAGGATTTCAATGTCTCATATCTGAAATATTTTTGAGTTGCAAGAAATGTTTTTGAAAGCATATAATTGTATTTCACCAGCAATATTTATGAAATGGTTTTTATTTTCAATTACTTATTATATGTTTAATCCATGTTTTAAGTTTCATTTCAACAGATCTTATGGTTTATATTTTATAGGCTTTTAAAGTCACATACATGAAACATTTTTGAGTTTCAGAAAGGTGGTTTTGAAACATTTTAAATTATTAATCAGATGAAAACACCAATGATTCCACATATCCCAGTCAAAATGGATTGGAATCTTGCTATTGGGTACTTACACTATTTGTATCATTCATACGTTAAGGGGTATTTCAGTGAAAATGAGATTAGTAGTTTTTCTTGCAAAATTATGATTTTATATGTTCATGGTAATGTGCATATTCAAAGGAATGATATTTTACTTCCCCATAAAGTAAAAAAATTGGTTGAAGTGTTTGACATTAATCCATGGAAGACATAAGGCTATGTGGAACTTAAGGTGGATTATCTCCAGCATGAAAATTTTGAAGGAACGTGCAAATCTAGTGGGGAACTGACACATTTCATCTAAAGGTTTGTCATAGCATTGCACATTTCAAGAATCTCTCTTCCTGATGGTATAATACTTCCCTTCTCATCTCACCTTACCAAGAAAAATTATCTAGATCTTTTGAGGTTGATTTATACTCAGGGGCATGACAAAATTGCAAAGATGTTTCTATTGTGTGAAAAGCACAAAAGCTGGTTAAGGTTTCCATTGTTGGAATGCATATGAATGCGAAGACAAAGTTAGAAGGACTAAGTTAAAATTAAAAAATTTATTAATTTCTTATATATTTAATCAATATTTAATGTTTCATTTATATTGGTCATATAGTTTATGTTTTATAGTCTTTCAAATTCGCGTACGTGAAATATTTTTTAGTTTCAAGTAGACTGTTTTGAAAGATTATAAATTAATTTTTATGGATATTTTTTAGGAAGATTTTGTTTTTTTGAACTATTTATTATATGATTAATCAATGTTTAATGTTTCATTTCTATTGGTCTTATAGCTTATGTTTTATAGTCTTTCAAAGTCGGGAACTTGAAACATTTTTATGTTTCATGTTGATGGTTTTTAAAGAATATAAATTGTTTTTGGTGATCATTTTTATGAAATTATTTTTGATTTCAACTAATTATTATATGTTTAATCAATGTTTAATGTTTCATTTGTATTGGTCTTATAATTTATCTTTTATAAGCTTTCAAAGTCACGTACTTGAAATATGTTTAAGTTTCAAGTAGGTGGTTTTGAAAGCTTATAAATTAATCTGTATCAAAATATTTTATGAAATTATTTTTGTTTTAAACTATTTTTTATATGTTTAATCAGTGTTTAATGTTTCCTTTGTATTGGTCTTATAGTTTATCTTTTATAGTCTTTCGAAGTCGCGTACTTGAAACAGAATCACACATCGGAAACACAGAATGTATTGTGCAGGAAAAGGAGAACCAGAATCCCACATCGGAAATGCAGTATTGATTTCAGGGCAAACCCCCTTATAAAAGGAAGTCTTGAGTGAGGGTATCAGTCTGAATCCAGACTATTGTAATGTAAGAACCGATGGATATTAAATAACAGAAAAAATATGCTGAAAAGTTTTGTTTTATTTATATATATATATATATCAAAACAAAAAAAATTTAAAAAAAATTTAAAAAAAATATTAAGGCAAAGGTGGAACACCGTGTGCAGCCTTGCCCTGGGTAGAAAATTCCACAAAGGTGGCACACTGGGTTCCGCCTTTGGGGGGTAAAAAAATAATTTTTTTTAGCCTAGATGTACTTTCAAAATTGTTTTTTTAAAAAAATGTATATAAAAAAAACTCACTCCTAGATGTCCGAACATATCGGATTATATTCTGGACATCCCTTAGTTATCCACATAAACTCCTCCTTTAATTCGTGATAGGTATAATCCTAACCCTTTTGATCAGAAGTGAATTGAAGATAGTCGTACATCCCTTTCTTCCTCGTTTATCCAACACAAGTCGCACCAGTCCGCCATGCATGAGTCAGCAAATGAAAACCCTTCTTCCTCTACTATTCTATTTCATCCCATGATTCTCTCTATCCCAATCCATGGATGCTTCATGAATCCACATTCAACAATTGATCTACATGGTCCGTATTAATTTAAGACCATTCTAATCAGATTCCCAAAAATCCCAGAATATATATATATATATATATCAAGTCAAATCGGGATTAATCTTGTTCCAATTAACGATATAATTTATATTTCTCTTGTCAATTTGGATTTAAATTAGAAATTTTTCTAATTTAACAATGGGTTATAATACATTATATAAACCCCCTCGTTGAACTTGAAATCTACCTTGACCCATACATTGCCAAGATCTCTTCAGTCTCACATTACATCTCTCGAACTAAAAGATGTATGGGAATTATCTCTTTAATTTAAAATGTAGTTTGAAAGAATTATAAATTAATTTATCAACCTATGATATATATATACATATTTATATATGATTGGTGATATTTACAATCTGGTGAGATTAGACGTATAACCAAGAAGTATATTTATTAATAACTTTTTTTCAAACCCATGTTTTGAAACTTTTTAGCTCAATTTTTTACAATACTATTATATACAGAAATATATAAGTCTAATCTAAATATATCTATTTTAAAACACTCAATTTTCCGTAATGGGGTATTTTTAGAAGTTATAAAAAAAGCGTTGTGAACTAGATCGAGTTGTTATAATGTTATTGTAAAAGGCCATACAAAATTTTGATTAAAAAATGTATTTATAAAAATGAATATATATATATATATATATATATTTACTTTTTTTTGTACATATACAAATTTTCTTCCCCAATTTTCAGTAATCATAAAATGTATTTTCTTTCATCATTTAAATGTTTGTATATTATTTTAAATATTCATCTCATATAGTCTACATTTTTGTTAGTATTCATATAAAACTATTATAATTCTAACTGTATACTGTTATTTAATGTTTGATTCTACTTCTTTGTACCCTTCTAGGTCATGCATAGATAGATATAGACATTATCCATCTTATATGTGGCATTAAATGAATTTTGAGACCGTGCACGCACATATTTTATTATTCATGCAATTATAGCTTCTAAGATGAAATGTAATTTCTTGTATGGGAATCCCATCATGTTTTATTGGAAATATTTTTCATGTATTTTTTATTTCACGTTATAACATAAATTATATTCGTTGAAAAAATATAATTATATTTATGAGATCTTGAAAATGAATGGGGTTTGAAATTATTAAGGTAGGTCTTTGTAAATTGGTTTTTTAGCTTTTTCAAGTTATGATGAATGATATTATTTGAAAAGTGAAACCATAAGATAAATGGAATTTTGTTCCACATAAGTTATGTCTAGTGGAAAAAATTAAATATTTATTTATAGGCTGTAGAGTATCCAGGATAATTCACAAGAAAAAATTTTATTTTCAAATGGGGTATTCACAAATGATTTTACAAATATAATAATTTGATGAAATATTTTTCTAAAAAATTATATGTATTTATCAATGAAAATTATTTAATATTTTAATACCTAATATTATTTAATGTAATATCTTTTCTTTAAATTATTTTCATAACTGTTTTCAAAACCCCATACTGGGAATTTTGTGCTCACCCTACAGGCTATAAACAAATAATTTGGTTTAGAAAACTTACAATGACAAAAATATACCATGGACGAAATGCACTAAAGAATAATTGTCTACTAAATACTAAATTTTGTAGAGTTTGATGAAATTTATGATTGTATATAATTCTATAGATCCTATAATGGTAAAATGTCCTCTGTAGTATAAATGTTATGCTTTGGTTTTTGATTATTTCATTGTAAAAAAAATGAAATTTAAAAGAGTTGTATTCGGTAGTTTGGAAATGGGTTTTTACATTTGGTATTAGAGGAATGGTATAGTTATGATTGGAAAACAAGAACAAACCTACTAATTTATGTATTCTTTCTTAAAAAAATTAATTTTCAGATGTAAGGAAAGGGATCACCAACCAATATTTTGTCTGTTCCCACTAAGCAACTTGTGACGATAATTGCCAAATCATACTCATATACATACCAAACATTTTCAAACCTATGTTTATCCTATAAACACCTATACCATGTGCCTACCACCTTAAATATACTTCGTCTCTTCCAAGGATCATGTTATGTTTATTTCCACATGGAACGAGCATAGCTTTATTTCTACTCATGTACGTGGAAATAATTTGAGGGCCTCTTTAAATGTTTTACATTGTTTGACTTCTACCCATCCCTATGGGATTTCCTAGATGCTACATAATAGGGTGGCTTCCAGATAACATATATGTTTCAGATCATGAACTATAGAATTTCATGGAGACATTATGATATCACACCTTTTAAAAATGATGTTGTTTAACTAGTCTATAGAGACCGAACGCATTTTGATATCTTCGAGCCCTAAATTACCCATGCCTCACTTTGCAGAAAGGAATTCTATATGAATTATTTATAACCTACATAATTGAATAGTATTTAGGATATTGAAATTGAAATATTAAAAACAAACATGGTAATCTCATGGACTGGGGGGGAATGGATCATGAAGGTGGACTCTATGAAGGTATTAATTAAATATTTACCCTTTAATTAGTGATATTTATCTTGTAAATGTATAAAAAATTAAATTTAGTTATTTGTGTATGGATATCAAGGATGATGTGAGAAGGGTTATGTCGATGGGGTTTTCCATATTTTGAGGGTGAAATTCTATTAAGGGGGGAGAATGTAACACCCTAAACCTATGTTTTCATGGAGTAATTAATAATAATTCTATCTTTTTTACATTCTAAAATTAATTTCATTAAAATAAATGAATATAATTTAAATGAACTAATGGAATAGAAAAAACACAAGGAACTATTTATTTAATAAAACAATGATATGTTACAACATTACATGTATAAAATTCTTATACTACTTCAAGAAAGTCATTAAAAGAACATGTAAAACAAATGGTTTTCCACCGAGTAGCATATGAAGTGATATTGATTAGGCCTCTTCCTTTGGATCTACCATAGTTAGAATATAAACATATTGAATAACAATGGAGATGCTTAGAATAAGAGGAATGCACTGGACCATTTTTTGGAGTTGGAGAACACCGATAATTTAAGTGTCCTTAATACCAATACACATAGGTATTTATACTATTTTTAAATATTTTGTAAAATAAACAGCTGTTCAGACATAATTATAAGTGAATGTTGATATTTTTAAATAACTGTGGAAATTTAATATCCATTATGTATTTTAAGTGTTTCATTTTTTTTAATGTATTACTTTTTGTTAAATAATAATATGTTTTCTAATTTGATATTAAATTTCATGTTTAGATTTTAATTTTAAAACATATGTATTCATGATTTTCTACTAATTGTGATTTAATAATTAACTATATTAGAAATATAAGATGAATATAAATTTATTTTTGTGAATAATGAAATTGGCATTTAATGTTTTTATCAAAAATATAAACAAAAAGAATAATAATATTTGAAATTTATTTTAAATATATACCAATAAGAATATAAATAATTTATTTTTAATGTTAAAAATATAAGAATTTTATAATATACATATGATTTAATCATGTGTAATAACTTATAACAAGAAAAGTTGGATAATAACTCACAACCGAGAGACCCCACTTAGGCCAAGCCCTGAAGGTTTGGTGGGCACTTATCAAAGGTACACTTGAGGGGCATTGGAGGAGACCAATGAAAATTATTGGATGGTCACACCTAGATATTTTTATAGGGTCCCCACCGAGTGAGGGTATGGTTAGGTCGAGGCCCAGGTGGTAAGGTTGAGTGTAATCCCTCTCTTGGTGTGTTTTTGTGTCATAAAACCATTGGGTTGCACGTTCAGCCTTACAAAGATTCCCCGAAACCCATCAGCCTTATATATATGTGTGTGTATATCATGTCGAATCAGGTTTGATCATGTTTCAATTAATGATATTATTTATATTTCTCATGTCAATTTGGATGTCAATTATAAATTTTCTAATTGAAATACACAATAGCATACATTTATATAAACTCCACATTGCAATTGAATACTACCTAAACCCTTACATTTCCATGCTCTCTTCAATCTCACAGTACCTGTAATGTCTTGTGTGTTTGAACCGGGTAAAAATGTGAAGGTTTTTTAAAAAATATGGTCTATAAATGGATCATTTTTAATCTGATCTCTAGAATTTTATTCTACATTTTTGAACACCTAAATGTATATTTTTGGACTTGCTTATTTGTCCAATATTTATAGCAGGTTTCCCGATGAGTCCTGGGAGCATCGGATCCAGAAAACATTACTTTAATGGATCTGCATGAGCAGCACACCGTGGCAGTCCAAACCATGATGTTTACCTTATTTAATAAATTATCAAATTTCATTAAATAAGATTATATGAGATTTTGTGATCAATTAAAAGTAAATTTTAATAATAAAAATAATGAATTTATTATTATTACAAGTACATTTGTTTAATTAAATGAATTATAAATAATCAATTAAATGACGGTAGACGAAAATAATATGGATTTTGGGCTTATCGAAGAACCATTTTAATTAAATAATTTTTTTAGAATTATTGAAGGACCATTTATTATTAAATGGATGTTATGGGTTGGAGTTTTTATCATTATTATCTTATACATAATATAGTAATAAATTGGTTGTTTTGGTTTTAATTAAATGAAAGTTTGAATAATAATAATTATTATATTATTATTTTCATTGTTGTTTATTTAATTAAATAAATAATAAAAGATTTTAATGTGGCTTTTGATCTTTTTCAAAGAAACATGTTCCTTTAATAAGGGTTAATTGTGTGTTATGGCCTTTTTAATTGAAGGTTGACGGAAATAATAATAATGATTTATGATTATTAATTTTTATGTATATTATTATGTTTATATTTGTTATTATAATTAACTTATTATAGTTGTTTTTTAATTTATTATAATAATAATAATATAATTTTTGGGTTTATGTTGGAAAGAAATAAATGTTTAATGGGGTTGTAACGATAATAAATTTTATTATTATCGTAATGACTTTGAAGAAATTAAATGAAATTTAATTATGGGGTTTATCAAAGTACTGTTTTGAATAAATGGTGTGTTTTGATTTTAATGATATAAATAGATATGAAAATAATAATATTCTGACTATTATCCTTATTATTATTATAATGTTTATTGTTATTATTATTTTTCCTATAGTTCGTGTAGTAAAAGTTTATTTTTTAAAGGGGGAGGCATTGTACAATGGAGGAGAGACCCCCCTAATTCTTCTTCTTCTTCTTCATTTTCTTCTTCTCCCAAAAGGAATGACCCCCATAATTCTTCTACTCCATACATGACAACAAAGCTTCAATGAGTATCATTATTCTCCCTCTCCCATGGATGGATTTCCCAAGGCATCTTTTCACTGCAGCGTGCCCCATATAGTGGCCGCGCAAACTCACCTGGCAGAAACGCTTGGGAACATCACCGTAGCATGTGACCAGATTCTTCCGCAGATCATCCAAACCTCCTCCACCATGCAGCGTGACCATCAATAGGTGTGTAGGGCCCCCAGATGACCTACACTAGTTGTGCGACACCCTGAGTAGAGATCTTATAGCGCCCGACCCTCGTTGTGCGACCCCCCTTTCTAGATCCTCTATCCACAGATTATTACTCCTATTTTATTAATTTTTAGGGTCTGATTACTCATGGTGAGGCCTTCTCTTGTGTTCTACTTCATCTTTTTTCCAATTTGATGTTTTTTCTGCACCCGATTTAGTTTTGGCGAATTTTAGGGTTTTGGGATAATACCCATTTATTGTGTTCTTCCTCAAATATGAATAGCAATTGATGTTTAGGGACATGTTGGTCCATGATCCAGAATCATCACCAAGGTAAAGGCAGATGAGATTGATTCCCTTTGAATATGTAGGATAGGGTATGCTTCTATAATCTGTTGTTTGGTTTCATGCCGGTTAAATTAAGGTATGTTGATTTTTTGTGAGTCCCTGGTTCCAAGATAGAGGTGTGTCAGTTATATATTTTTTAATTGTGGGTACTAGTTTAATATATTAAATTTGTTGGTCAATGTAGACAATTAAATATATATATATATATATTAATTAATTTATTTATGATGGTGTGTGTGCATGAATCTACGGACTAGTTATGGACTAGTTGTTGCCATTTACATTAAAGCATTGCAAAATTAAAATGGTTCCACCCCATGGTAGGGTTCCAAATATTTATCTCTTTATTTAATAACACCTTTTATCTTATTTAAATAAATTGGTAATGTGAGTTTACTTGATTATCGAACTACTATGTTTCTTGATATGCTGATTAATGATAAACTGATGGTTAATGTTAATGTCGTATCATGCTTGATGTGGTATGGCTTTTTATATGTCTTCATGATGGTGTTGATATATAATATGTCGATGCATGGCACTTTTGATGTTATATAATGATGTTGTCACAACCCGCCTTCACTAAAAGGAGGGAAGGGTCAGCAGATTGCCAGGACCTTCCTTCTTTAAGTTGAAGGAGAGATAATGACCCCCGAGACCAGCCTTCATAGGTCTCAGAGTGGCGACTAGCACCAAGGGTATAGAAATTTCTCACAAATGGAAGGAATTACCCCTTTTTGTTTTATAAGATCGAGAGATGAGATGATGAAACTCAACAACACTAGAAGGAAATAGAAGTAAAACCAAAAGAAATAAATCATTCCCGCATGCATGTTCTAAAAGTAAAGCCACAAAGTACAAAGGGCGACTACAAAGGTAAGTACCAAAGAAGAAAAACAGAAACTACAACTGCCCCAACGGTCCGAGCTAGTAAGGTCATGCGTGATCCACGAAGTCCTCCTAGAAACCTGAAAGTAGTTTTTTATACGTAGGGTGAGCATACAAGTACGCTCAGTAGGGAAAACCAAAGACTCTCGTGCACAAGTGGGGGAACGTGCTAAAGTCCCGTGAGAAAAAGAGTAAACCAAACACCTATCAAGGTAAACTATCCACCCCAGGCCTCCCCAAGGCACACTCCCCAAATAACGCAAATCAAGTAATATATATATTTAGAGCACATCGATGTTTGGGTACCCTGCGCCACTTTCCCACTGGTTATTGAGACATCCTACGCTTCGGACCAATCCCGCCATTCTCACCGCAGTCCCACTGCCACACCCGCCCGCACACACCTGGGCCACAACCACACGTAGTCCCACTATCGTAATCCTGCCCGCACACACCTGGTCCAAAACTGTCACACATAACCACACCTGCAAACACCTAGGCCAGAACAACCACCACCACGCCGAAGACACCTGGGCTAGATAATCCACTGCCACGCCCGAAGACACATGGGCCTCATCCCGAAGACACTTGGGAAACCACCTGCCGCACACACCTGGACAACCACAACACCACCCCGCCCGAAGGTTCTTGGGCTAATAATGGACCTCAGGCCATCACAGCCTGCCCGAAGATACTTGGGCTATCTGGAAAAGGGAGCAGAAAAGGATCTAATAACCAGCCACTAAGAATAGTGTTGGGAAAAACACCCTCCCCCATGAAATGGGGGTGTTCGGAACTAAGTGCTCAACTTGGGTGGGTTTCGAATAAGAACACAAGGCTAAAAGTATATATATATATGTAACAAGCACTCACCCAAGCTATGTTTTTCTTCAGACAGCCGATAGATCACAACAGCACTCAAGTCTGAGTCGCGACTCACGGTAACAACTCATTTGTCCCCTTTCTTATTTCACGTTCAGTAATAATGTTTATGTTTAAGCACTACTGCACAACTGGTAGGAATAGGCATAAGTCCAGGAAGGTGAAAAAAAATCAAGCAACAACCATAACGCCCATACCCGGTTCTCAACAACAGAGGATTCCACCCCAATTCATGATATAAACAAGTATCCACCCAGTCTTAAAACTCCCAACCACCAAAGCCGCATCAACAGGGGATCCCATCCCCCAATTTCACACAACCACCGAGGGTTTAAATGAATAGGGGATCCCGTCCCCTCCCACATCACCAGCAATCGACTCGTAAAAGAAAACCACCAAAACACTGCCACCAACACTAAGCAAGGCCAAGCCTGTATTTTCAAATTTAAAAGATTTTACACGTTCCATGATTTCAATTCCATTTTGACCGGGGTTAGCACAGAAGGGACTGATCTTGGTGATTTCAATTTATTCAGTCGGATATACGTGATTAACCAATTTCACAGTAGGAGTTCACATTTACAAACAATCCATTTAAAACATCAGCAGGGTTCATTAGTGCACAAACAACGACCACCGATGGCCTCGATTTTCAGAAGTCATAATCCATCACAACTCAACAAGATGTTCATAAAAGAAACAGCATCAATAAAAAAATATAGGACAACATCAACAATCACAGCCCCCCTCCTTTCTATATAGAATTTGTTCATTATCTTTAATTAGGTCTGGTTTATCCAATTATACAGAACAAAAGCATGCCCACCCCGCATGATACACCAAAGAGAGAGGCAAAAGAGAAATTACCTACCTGTTTGATCAATGATCTAGGCTGAGGCCGGGGGAGGAAGTTCACGGATAGCGATTCGGCTCGCCTGAACGAAAATCGCTTTGTCTATCAATGCTTAGGACAGGCGTGGAATTTTACAGATAACGATGCGCCCGATGCACGGGAAGCTATTTGTGAAGAGCCACAATCGAGGAAAGGAGAAACCACGGCTAACCCTTATTTTATAAGAGCTGCGGACGGTTGAGGTGAGAACGTGAAACCGCGTAAGGCGCGGGGGGTAGTGGGTTGATCACACGGCTCCACTCGTCATTAAAGGGTCGGACGGTTTAAACTGACTCATTAATTGAATAAGTATTTAATGAAAACTATTATGCGCATTACAGGCCTTTAAAACACGCTCAAACAGGTCAAAATAGGGTTTAAAACCCTATTTGCGCAAAAGGGAGCGCTACTGGAAATAACCCGCGGGGTAGGCCAGAGCCACAAGTAGCTGAGAGATACCAGTGGGTGACAGCTACCGGTAGCTGAGCTACCGATAGGCTGCAGCTACTGGGTGACCGAGCTATCGGTAGGCTGCATCTACCTGTAGGCCGAGCTACCGGTAGACAGAGCTCCCGGTAGGCTGCGACCACTGGTAGACCGAGCTACCGGTAGACAGAGCTACTGGTAGGCTGTGGCCACTTGTAGATTGAGCTACCGGTAGGCCTGCTACCGGTAGGCTAAGGCTACTGGTAGGCATACACCACCGTGATTCCTAGACCCGAAAACCCAAAAAGAGATTTTCACAAAGTAATGGACACCAAAAACCCGGGGCCATTACATCAGATACCTCTTAAACGATTCTCATCCTCGAGAATCAAAAAAAAACCAGAAGGGAAGAGAGGGTCCGAACAACCACCTCGAAAGATACCTCTTAAGTGGGAACCCATGCTAACTAAAACATTTCCCTTCCAAGAACCATGCAACATACCATGCCAAACTGCCCGGGAATGTGGGTTGGGGAGTCTCCTTCCCAATGTCAAGATATTATCCGCTTTGGGTGGCACTGAATTGCCCGCACGAGTTTAATCGTATCCACCTTAATGTGTCTTGATTAGGGGTCGGGTTCTCTCCTCCCCCGTAGCCGTGGCTTTTCACACACATACAGAGGAAAGAAACCAGTACATTTCATAGCCAAAAGACAAACGTTCTACCACAACAGGTACAATAAGGAGCAAAACTCAAAACAACTCTGGGTACTGGGTACGCATCTGTGCTTCCCTCTCCCACGTACTCTCATCAAGAACACCATGTCTCCACAACAAGAGAACCAAGGGAATGGTTCACCCATGAAGCACCTTCTCCTTGCGATCCTCGATCAACACCGGTCTCTCCACAAAGGTCCCATCGTCCTCGATGTCCAGCTCACCCCAATTAAGGACGTGTGAATCGTCATGCAGATACCGACGGAGCTGGGACACATGGAAGACACCATGTATTCTCAGTAGCGGCGGTGGCAACGCTAGCTGGTAAGCCACCTCGCCGACCTGCCGCTGTACATAGAAGGGTCAGATGAACCTAGGGGAAAGCTTACTCCCCTTGCCGAACCTCCACTGCCCACGCCGAGGGGAGAACATCAAGAATACGTGGTCCCCAACCTCAAACTCCAAGGGCCTCCTCCTGGTATCAGCATACGACTTCTGTCGGTCCTGGGCCGCCTTCATCCTTTCCCGTATGAGTTGAACCTTCACTGTTGTGTTCTGCACCATCTCCGGGCCAAGGATGCATGCTTCACCTACTTCGGCCCAACACATAGGTGAACGGAATGGCCTCCCATACAGGGCTTAAAACGGGGCCATGCCAATGGTAGATTGATAGCTATTATTGTAAGCGAACTCTACCAGGGGAAAGTGCCGCACCCATGATCCTCCTGAGTCTAGAACGCATTCCAGTAGCATATCCTCCACGGTTTGGATGGTGCGCTCTGTTTGTCCATCCATTTGGGGATGGAAATCAGTGCTAAGGCATAACTGGGTGCCAAACGCATGCTGAAATACTCTCAAGACTCGCGAGGTAAACCGTGCATCCCTATCCGAGACTATAGACCTCAGAACTCCATGCAATCTCACCACCTCATCCACTTACTTTCGTGCCAAAGCATCCACAGTACTGGACTCCCTGATTGCCAGAAAGTGATCCGATTTCATCAACCTGTCCACTACCACCCAGATGGCATCGTACCCTCCTTGGACCTTGGGTAGTCCCATGAAGAAATCCATCGAGATGTCATCCCACTTTCACTCGGAGACATCTAGAGGCCGCAGTAGGCTGCCTAGAACTCGGTGTTCAGCATTCACTTGCTGACACACTAAGCACTTGGACACAAACTCTGCCACTGCTCGCTTAACTCCGGGCCACCAAAACTGCCTCTTCAAACCCTGGTACATCTTGGAAACTCCTGGGTGTACCGCCAGGGGTGAGTTGTGGAACACACTGAGAACCTTGCCGTGAATCGCCTCCGGGACAAACATCCTTTTCTAGAAAAGCATCCGGTTCGGACCATCCTCTGTCCATCCTTCTGGAGCATTTCCCTGGTCAACCCAGTCACGCATCACTTCGCACTCCGGGTCTCCCCCCTAAGACTCCTCCACCTGTCGAAACAGAGATGACTGCACTATCATCTGATATAGGCAGCCTCTACCGCTATCCATCCTCGCATCCAGGTGTAAGGTGGCCAACTCCTCCATTTCCTTCCAGGCGTCCGCCGACTCTTGGCCCACATCCTTCTACGTCCTCCTACTCAAGGCATCATCCACCACATTGCCCTTTCCTTTAGTATAAGAGATCTCGAAGTCATAATCCTGGAGGAACTCTACCCATCTCCGCTGTCGCAAATATATGTCCCATTGGGAGAAGATATACCTCAAGCTTTTGTGATCCGTGAAGACCACAAAGAGTTCCCCGATGAGGTAGTGCCTCCATAACTTTAGTGCAAAAACGACCGCTGCAAGATTCAGGTCGGGGGTGGCGTAATTACGCTCATGGGAATGCAGCTTCCTGGACCCATAAGAGATCACCCCTTGTCGCTGCATCAACACGCATCCCAGGCCCTGTCTTGAAGCATCACAGAATACCTCAGAGGCCACCCCTTCTTCTGGTAATCTCAGCACTAGGGTACTGACCAACTTATCCTTCAGATAGTTGAAGGCTGACTGGCACTACTCACTCCATACGAAAGCCTGGTCCTTCTTGGTCAGATCTGTCAAAGGGGCCTCAACTCGGGAGAAGTTGGGTACAAATCTCTGGTGGTAACCTGCCAGCCCTAGGAAACTATGAACCTCTTCCACATTCTTGGGTGGTTCCTAAGAAACAACTGCCTCAACTTTTGACGAGTCCACCACTACCCCCTGCTCGGACACCACGTGCCCGAGGAAGTGCACTTCTCGTGTCCAGAACATTCATTTTGACAACTTCCCATAGAGCTGGTGCTGTCGGAGGACCTCCAAAACAATCCTCAGGTGCTCTGCGTGGTCCTCCTATGATCTACAGTAGACCAGGATGTCGTCAAGGAATACAACCACGAACCGATCCAGGTATTCCCAGAAGATGGAGTTCATAAGCCCCATGAACACAGCCGGGGCATTCATAACGCCAAAGGGCATGACTAAGAACTCGAAGTGTCCATACCTGCACCTGAACGCTGTCTTCGGGATGCCTCTCTCTTTTACCCTCAGCTGGTGGTACCCAAACCGCAGGTCGGTCTTCGAGAACCATCCTGCCCCTTTCAGCTGGTCGAAAAGATCATCTATCCTTGGAAGAGGATAGCAATTCTTTATCATCACCTGATTCAACCTCCTGTAGTCTATGCTCAACCTAAGACCACCATCTTCCTTCTTAGAAAACAAGACCGGAGCACCCCACGGTGACGCACTCGGACGAACATAACCCCTCTTCATCAGATCGTCAATCTGTATCCGCAACTCCCATAGCTCCAAAGGTGCCATCGAGATTGGACGAGCGCCGGGCTGCAGGTCTATCCCGAACTCGATATCACGTCGAGGGGGTAGAGTCGTCACCTCCTCAGGAAAGATGTCCATTAACTCACGGACGATATCTGACACTTACACCATTTCAGCATCTACTGATTCCACTGTCAGCTCGGTCAACAAGGAGAGGAGAGGTTCCTCTCTCCTGTTTCCCTTCAGATAGCTCCGCTCACCAGTGAAGGTAACACGCCGGCTGTCCAAGTCTGAGAACACCACCCTTCATCGAAAACGGTCGATGACGGCACACATAGAAAATAGCTAGTCGATGCCTAGGATGACATCGTATGGCTGAATCTGTAGTAGAAGAAGATCCCTAACCGACTGATGTGGCCCTAACATCAGTCTACATCCCCGACAAACGAACAAAAAGTCGGTCTGACCTCCGACTAGTGTGTTCAACACCAGGGGCACTGGAAATCTCTCAGCATCTACATGCCAGGCACGAGCAAGACTTGGTGCAACAAAGGAGTGCGAAGCTCCAGTATCGAACAAAGCATAAGCAAGAGTGCTAAACAGATTGATCGTACCTCGAACAACCTCTGGCCCTGCTGGAACTGCTGCCTCTGCGGCGTGCAACTGTCCACTCCCAGCTCCCCTGCTGGAGGGAGAGTAGTTGCTGCCTCTTTTCTGCCTTCATCGTCGAGGAGAGGAATTCTACCCGGAACTCCCTCTCGAAATCCACAGTGACGTGCCGCTCCCTGCATCTGGATAATGGCCAGAGGAACCCAGTACTCGGTTGGGGCCCGAATTAGGCCGAAAGATATAACTAGATCCCCTAGCCAGCCTCCCGTCTTCATATCGGAGGTGCCGCCCTCATACTTCGCGAGGGCCTGTCGCTGGAAGGCTCGAAGAGTCTTCTGCCACTGGTCGTCCTCTTCCTCTCGATCAGCTCTCTGCCGATCGGCCAAAGTAGTCTCCAGGGCCTCGATTGCCTGTACCACACGTGGTCTCCTTCCAGGTGCCATAGCTGCAAGTTAACAAAGAATGCCTAAGCCCAAGTAGTGCACAATATTGTTCTTAAAACTTCTTAAAATTTAATTTATTCTTAGTCCCCAAGACATCCCAGAAACACAAGAACACAAGTCATGATGACGCATGTAACTTTCCTAGGGTCTCTACCCTACAATCAGTGTGGCCTTACTTGGTCACTCGGTGGGTCGAGAGTCCTTGCATCGGATAACGGGGGGCCCTAAAATCCCATGTCCTAGACGGTCTTCCCTAGCCTAATTCACACGCCAAGGTCACCCAACACTGTTGCCTTACCATCCCAAGCAATCCTCACTGTGCCTAACTCCAGACTCCATCCTATCTCTCAACCATCCCTCTGATACCATTTTGTCACGACCGGCCTTCACCAAAAGGAGGTAAGGGTCAGCAGATTGCCAGGCCCTTCCTTATTTAAGTAGAATGAGAGATAATGACCCCTATGACCTGCCTTCAATAGGTCCCGGAGTGGCGACTAGCACCAAGGGTATAGAAATTTCTCAAAAATGGAAGGCATTACCCCCTTATTTTTTATAAGATCGTGAGATGAGATGATGAAACTCAACAACACCAAGAAGGATAGAGAAGTAAAACCAAAAGAAATAAACCATTCTCACAAGCATGTTCTAAAAGTAAAGACACAAAGTACAAAGGGCGACTACAAAGGTAAGTACCAAAGAAGAAAAACAGCAACAACAACTGCCCCAAAGGTCCAAGCTAGTAATGTCTTGCGTGATCCTTGAAGTCCTCTTGGAAACCTGAAAGCAGTTTTATATACGTAGGGTGAGCATACAAGTACACTCAATAGTGAAAACCAAAGACTCTCGTGCACAAGTGGGGGAACATGATAAAGTCTCGTGAGAAAAAGCGTAAACCAAACACCTATCAAGGTAAACTATCCACCCCAGGCCTCACCAAGGCACACTCCCAAAATAACGCAAGTCAAGTAATATATATATTAAGAGCACATCGATGTTTGGGTAACCCGCGCCACTTTCCCACTGGTTATTGAGACATCCTACGCATCGGACCAATCCCACAATTCTCACTGCAGTCCCACTGCCACACCCGCCCCCACAAACCTGGGCCACAACCACACGCAGTCCCACTTCCGTAATCTCGCCCGCACACACCTGGGCCACAACTGTCACATGTAACCACGCCTGCAAACACCTAGGCCAGAACAACCACCACCACGCTGAAAAACACCTGGGCTAGAAAATCCACCGCCACGCCCGAAGACACCTGGGCCTCATCCCGAAGACACTTGGAAAACCACCTGTCGCACACACCTCGCCAACCACCACACCACCCCGCCCGAAGGTTCTTGGTCTAATAATGGACCTCGGGCCATCACAGCCTGCCCGAAGATACTTGTTCTATCCGGGAAAGTGAGCAGAAAAGGAGCTAATAACCAGCCACTAAGAATAGTGTTGGAAAAAACACCCTCCCCCATGAAATGGGGGTGTTCGGCACTAAGTGCTCAACTTGGGTGGGGCGTGAATAATAAACACAAGGCTACAAGTATATATATATATATATATGTAACAAGCACTCACCCAAGCTAGTTTTTTCTTCAGACAGCCTACAGATCACAACATCACTCAAGTCCGAGTCACGACTCACGCTAACAACCCATTTGTCCCCTTTCTTATTTCACGTTCAGTAATAATGTTTATGTTTAAGCACTACTGGGAAATTTTTAGGCATAGGCATAAGTCCAGGAAGGTGAAAAAAAATCAAGCAACAACCATAATGCCCATACCCGGTTCTCAAAAACAGAGGATTCCACCCCAATTCGTGATATAAACAAGTATCCACCCGGTATTAAAACGCACAACCACCAAAGCCACATCAACAGGGGATCCCATCCCCCAATTTCACACAACCACCGAGGGTATAATAGAATAGGGGATCCCATCCCCTCCCACATCTCCAGCAATCGACTCGTAAAACAAAACCACCAAAACACTGCCACCAACACTAAGCAAGGCCAAGCCTATATTTTCATATTTAAAATATTTTACACGTTCCATGATTTCAATTCCATTTTGACCGGGGTTAGCAAAGAAGGGACTGATCCTGGTGCTTTCAATTTATTCAACCGGATATACGTGATTAATCAATTTCATAGCAGGAGTTCAAATTTAAAAACAAGCCATTTAAAACATCAGTAGGGTTCATTAGTGCACAAACAACGACCACCAACAGCCTCGATTTTCAGAAGGCATAAGCCATCAAAACTCAACAAGATGGTCATAAAAGAAACATCATCAAAAAAAATATGGGACAGCATCAACGATCATAGCTCCCCTCCTTTCTTTATAGAATTCGTTCATTATCATTAATTAGGTCTAGTTTATCCAATTCTAGAGAACAAAAGCACGCCCACCCCACATGATACACCAAAGAGAGAGGCAAAGTAGAAATTCACTACCTGTTGGATCAACGATCTAGGCGGAGGCTGGGGGAGGAAGTTCACGGATAGCGATTCGGCTCGCCTGAACGAAAATCGCTTCGTCTATCAATGCTTAGGCCTGGCACGGAATTTTACGGATAACGATGCGTCCGATGCACCAGAAGCTTTTTGTGAAGATCCATGATCAAGGAAAGGAGAAACCACAACTAAACCTTATTTTATAAGAGCCACGGACGATTGAGGTGAGAAAGCGAAACCGCGTAAGGCGCGGGGGTCGTGGGTTGATCACGCGGCTCTACTCATCATTAAAGGGTCAGGTGGTTTAAACTGACTCATTAATTGATTAAGTATTTAATTAAAACTATTATGTGCGTTACGGGCCTTTAAAACACGCTCAAACGGGTTAAAATAGGGTTTCAAACCCTATTTGCGCAAAAGGGAGCACTACTGGAAATAACCCGCGGGGTATGCCAGAGTCACCGGTAGCTAAGAGATACTGATGGGTGACAGCTACCGGTAGCTGAGCTACCGGTAGGCTGCCGCCACCGGTAGGCTGAGTGTCACGACCCGTCCTCGGGGCCCGTGCCGTGACTACCCCAGGCCCGCCTTCCATAGGCCATGGGTTGGCGACTAGCACCAAGGCGTAAATCCCAGTAGAAAGGGAAGGCATTGCCTTTGAAAAGTAAACTAACACCACAGAGTAAGCAAGCGGAAAGTAAACACTAAGTAAAAACAGAGTACAACTGAAAGTGCGGAAAAGTAAATGGGCCAGTATACAAACCCAAACTGAAAGTAAAGTACAACTCGAAAGGGAAAACAACAACTGTATGTAAAAGCCGCTACACCGAGCTGTCCACTGGAGATCCCACCTGATGGATGGGTACAGATAGCTCCACTGCTCCACGGGTCCCACCGACCGCTCCGAGTTCGTCCAGCCCAGTGGTCCACCTCCAGGTACCGTCCTGCTATGCAAGCCTCAGCCAAGATCAATGATGTCCGTCGTTTGTAACCAACACAACATAGTGCGGGCATAACCCGTGCAGGGGTGAGTATAATCTACTCAGTAGGGACCCCGAGACCCCCAAAGGTCTCCCAGAATCCACAAAGGATAAACCACAATGGAAGATACAATCACAAAGTAACAACCGACACTGCTTAGGTATATTCCCATACATATACTTAAGTCATCAATTCTAATACGCTCCAACCTCCGAGCCCAAGTACAACTCAGTCCACACAGGAAAGTAAACGTATTCCACATAGGAATGAAAAACGAAATCCACATAGGATTGCACAACTCAATCCACACAGGAAAGAATAGGATTCAGCTCACACAGGTATACATCTTCAAAGGACGATAAAGATGATATCTGATCCATCTAAGTCGTCGGACCCACGAAGGATCGATAGGTAACTAACCCCCGCAAAAGACCCACACAGGATCGGGCCCACATAGGTCCTGTAGGCGCTGGTTCACATAGGACCGCTGAGCGTAAAGACCCACACAGCATCGGATCCACACAGGATCGGGCCCACACAGGACCTGTAGCACTGATCCACATAGGATCGCTGAGTGATGTAGTCGTCGTCGTCGAATCTACTAATGATCTCTGTACTGTCGTTGTCGCAGTCACAGTAGCAGTAGCAGTATCAGTCACAGTCGCAGCCAGCACTAGGGTTCCCGCACACAGAAAGCTCGTTCGGGAGGGTCCGCTCCACGAGCCGAGAGGCTGATACACCAACTGTCACAAAGTCCAGAGTTGATGTATCCAAAAGTTCTGTATCGTCAACAGGAACTCAACGCAACAGACGGCGCGTCGATCGGACGCCCGGTCTGAGAGTTATTGGCTTTTTCGTCCCAGGGGCCCGGTTGGTTTTTAAGGCAAAACCAGCCCGACCGTACTCCACATGCGTCCAAACCTCGGTCGGAGTATTCCAAAAGATTCGTCTCACTAAGAGGAACACAACAAAGCTGACGGCACGTCAATCGGACGTCTGTAGCTCAAGATATGAGTGTTTCCGCTCCGAGGGCCCGGTTGGTTTCATGTACGAACCAACCCGGCTGAACTCAAAGTATTCCGCAACATTGAGTGTGATATACCGAACCGACCGTCTCAGTCCGAGGAATGCATAGCCGCTGACGGTTCGTCGATCGGAGGTCCGTAGCTCATGTTTTAGGCAAAAGACCGAAATCGATTCGAAAACGGGGGGTCCGGGTCCGGGACGACCCGGCCCGACCCCCCCCTGGGTCGGCCCGAACCGGGTCGACCCGGGTCTGACCCGGCCCGGCCGGAGGCACGGTCTGGCGTGGCCCGGCGCGACGGCGCGGTCCGGCGCGGCGGTGCGGCCTGGCGCCGCACGGGTGCTGCGCGTGGGGGGCAAGGCCCCCGCCTCCTCTCTGGCGGTGCGGCTGAAGCCGCGCCTTTGAGAAAACCGGCCCCCACGTGGGGGCCTGCTTTGAGAAAATGGGGGGGCGCTTCCCCCCCCCCCCCCTTTGTGTAACCGTGGCCCCCCCTTTATGGGGGGCCGGTTTTCGCCAACCGGGGGAATTTATTCCCCCGATCCTTCTCCCTTCCGGCCGGCCCGACATGGCTGGCCGGTCCTTCCTCAACGGGACCGGCAAGGCCGGTCCCCTTTCCGTCTTCTGACACCGGCGGCCCGGCGAGCCGTCGGTCTTCTCGTTCCGCCGCCGCCCGGAACCGGCCGCGGCCTTCGTCGTCCGGCGCGGTGTGACGGCATCGCGCCCCTCCGCCGCGAGCCCGCTCCGGCCACAGCGCCTTCGGTTTCTTTCGACGCGGCGCAACGGCGTCGCGTTCTTGATAAAATTTTAGTGGCGCGGCGCGATGGCGCCGCGCGATTATAGCCTTGCGATTCCCGCGTGGTGCAAAGGCACCACGCCATCTCGTTCATCCGCAAGGAAAATAATATTCAAGAACAGAGGAGGGGGGATTCGGCCGTGTTTGTGCGGTCCGGCACCCCTCTCGTTAGTCGATAACACTTAACAATAATCCTCAAGATTGTTATGCTAGAACCAAGAACAAGAATGAATATATAAACAACATCAACCCCTACCTCCATTTCGAGTACGATGTTCGTCAACGACCCATGGAAGACAACGTCGTGGAGGTCAGGCGTCGCGGTAATCATTCGTCAATTCTGTTGACGAAGAGGTACGTCATTGGTGAATCTTCGTAAGCCGACGAAGGAAGTCCGAGGAGGAAGCGGCGTTCCCTTTCGTTGACATAGAAGGCGTCATCGATCTTCAGAAACAACCAGCTACGAAGAAGAGAGGAGCGGCGTTCTTCGTCGGAGCTTGAAGGTTCTTCGTGTTCTTCGTCAAAGTTGAAGAAGAAGAAGGAGCTCCCAAATCCTCTCAAGATGGATAAACAAAATAAAATAAGCTAAGGCTTATTTTATTTACACAAACATCAACATGAATTTCAAAGGATTGAAATTCAAATCAATCCACCTTAATTAATTAAACCAAGTGTCAAAAATTAATTAAAGGGGGTTATAGGGGAGTTTTGAGAGAAGATGTGGAGTTGGGGTTCGTGTGGGCCCCACCACACTTAATCCTCCCAAGGGAGGTTAAGTGGGTGTGGGTCCCACCTTTAACTCCCTTTGGGAGAAGTTAACCAACAAAATAAAAATAAAAACGGTTTCCACATTTTTATTTAACATCTTATAATTTCTCCCAAAACTAACTTTCGTCCCACATAAAACGCAACCTCGGAAAAGGTCTCCTTAAGCGAAAAACGGCGTTGTGAGTTCGTCGATGCCCTCAGATTTCAATTCTGAGCACCGGATCAAAGGTTTGAAATTCCCGCTCGTTCGTTCACTGAACGTACCCGAGCCAAATTTCGGAAATTGATTCCAGGCACTCCGGGCCTCGGAATCAGGTGTGGTCAGAAACCGCGTTCTTGTAAAATTCCAAATAAAACTGAGAAAAAATTTCCCTTGAATTTTACGGGTCTTTACATTAATCCCACCTCAGGGCTTTACGTCCCCGTAAAGATACATCAAAAACTAGGGAAACAAATGAGGGTACAGAGAACGCATCTGAGCCTTCCGCTCCCATGTGCTCTCCTGGAGGTTCCCGTGCTGCCATCTGATGCGTACAAGAGGAATCGATCGCCCACGTAGGACCTGCTCCTGTCGATCCTCTATATCCACCGGGACCTCCGTAAAGGTCTCCCCATCGTCAACGTCAAGCTCCACATGGTCAATGATGTGCGTCGGGTCATGCACATATCTCCTCAGGTGAGATACATGGAAGACGTCATGCACCTGGTGCAACTAAGGTGGTAGAGCCATACGATAAGCCACCTCACCAATCCTGCTAAGGATCTAGAAGGGTCTGATGAAGCGCGGAGATATCTTGCCGCCTCGGCCAAATCTCTGTATACCACGTCGAGGTGAGACCCGCAAGAAGACGTGGTCGCCATCCTCGAACTCTAGTGGCCTCCGCCTCCTGTCAGCGTATGACTTCTTCCAGGTCTGAGCTATCCCCATCCGCTCCTGGATGACCTGGACCTTCTCTGTCGTGGCCTGGACCATCTCCGGTCCCACAAGTGCTGACTCCCCAGGGTCTGTTCAGCACAAAGGAGATCTACAAGGTCGGTTGTACAACGCCTCGTATGGTGCCATCCCGATGGTGGAGTGGTAGCTGTTGTTGTACGCAAGCTCCACCAAGGGTAGTTGGTCCTCCCAGCTACGACCAATGTCGAGGACACATGCGCGGAGCATGTCCTCGAGAGTCTGAATGGTCCTCTACGTCTAACCATCCGTATGAGCGTGAAAAGCTGTGCTCAGACGTAGCTGCGTCCCGAACGCCTCCTGTAACCCCTTCCAAAGCCGGGAAGTAAAGCGAGCATCTCGATCGGAGACGATAGATGATGGCACACTGTGGAGCCTCACAATCTCATGAACGTAGAGACGTTCCAAGCTCTCAACTGAGCCCTGGTCTCTGATGGGTAAGAAGTGTGCCGACTTGGTGAGTCGGTGAACAATCTCCCAGATAGAGTCGTGACCTCTGGAAGTGCGTGGAATTCCAGTCACGAAGTCCATAGATATGCCGTCCCACTTCCACTCCAGGACCTCCAAGGGCTGTACCAAGCCTGCTAGTACCTGATGCTCTGCCTTCACCTGCTGGCAGGTGAGGCATCGAGAAACGAACTCTGCTACTGCCTTCTTCATGCCCGGCCACCAGTGCTATCGTATGTGGTCCTGGTACATCTTCCCCACTCCAGGATGTACCGCCAAAGGAGAAGTGTGAAACTCTCTCAGCACCTCCTCTCGCAATGTGACTGGTACCATGGTACGTCCTCTGAAAAGGATGTCGTGCTCTGCTCCAAGGGAGAATCCATTAGGTGTCTGTCCCGGGGATATCTGTGCACGCCGTGTCTCACAGTCAGCGTCCTCTCGTTGTGCCTCTCTGACCCGCTGCAGTAGTGGAGGGGTGACTGTGAGAGACTGAAGGAAGGCTGCTACATCTCTATCCACGAAGGATATCTGCAAAGAGGCTAGCTTCTCCGTTGCCTCCTCAAGTAGCTGAATGCTCATCCTCCTGCTGAGGGCATTGGCTACCATGTTCCCCTTCCCAAGAGTATAGACTATCTCAAAGTCATAGTACTAGAGGAACTCGAGCCATCGCCGCTGTCTCAGGTTCAGGTCCTTCTGCGAGAAGATATACCTGAGACTCTGATGATCAGAAAAGACTGTAAAGCGCTCGCCCATTAGGTAATGTCGCCATGTCTTCAGTGCGAAGACCACTGCTGCTAACTCCAGGTCATGGGTAGCGTAGTTCTGCACATGCGGCCTCAACTGATGTGATCCATAGGCGATCATTGCCCGCTCCTACATCATAACACATCCGAGTCCGGTCCTTGATGCATCGCAGTAGACTACGTACCCTACTCCCTCCTCAGGCAACCTCATGATAGGTGCGCTAGTCAATCTCTGTCTCAGCTCCTGGAAGCTCTGCTGACATCTGTCTGACCACACGAAGGGTTTCCCATTCTTCGTCAAAGCTGTGAGTGGTGCCGCAACTCTAGAGATGTCTGGCACGAATCTCCGATAATATCCAGCTAGTCCCAAGAAACTCAGAACCTCAGTCACGCTCCGGGGTGGCTCCCATGCTAACACAGCCTCGATCTTCGCAGGATCCACTGCAACTCCCTCCTCAGAGATGACGTGTCCCAAGAAGTGGACCTCACGTATCCAGAACTGGCACTTCGAGAGCATACCATAAAGCTGGTTCTCTTGGAGTGTGTCTAGTACAACTCGCAAGTGGTAGGCGTGTTCCTCCTCAGTCGTCGAGTAAATCAGTATGTTGTCGATGAAGACCACGACAAACCGATCGAGGTATGGCTGAAATATCCTGTTCATGAGGGCCATGAACACTGCTGGAGCATTGGTTACGCCGAAAGGCATAACCAAGAACTCATAGTGGCCATACCGACATCTGAAGGCCGTCTTCTGCAAGTCCTTGTCTCTGACTCTGAGCTGATGATAGCCTGACCTAAGGTCTATCTTCGAGAACCACCATGCTCCCTTGAGCTGATCAAAGATGTCATCAATCCTCGGTAGCGGATACTTGTTCCTCACTGTCACCAGGTTCAGGCGACGATATTCAACACAAAGTCACAAGCTCCCGTCCGCCTTCATGGCGAACAATATCGGGGATGCCCAGGGTGAAACACTGGGTCGGATGAACCCCTTGCCCTGCAAGTCCTCCAACTGTACCTGTAGCTCTCGAAGCTCGGTGGGGGCCATCCGATATGCTGGAGTGGATATCGGGGCCCTCTCGGGGTACAAGTCAATATAAAAGTCTACCTCTCTGCGAGGAGGTAGCCCTAGAACGTCATCGGGAAAAACGCCCGCAAACTGATCAACCACTGCAGGAAAACCAGGACTCTGCATGTCAACTACTCCAAGGATGAGGCTAGCCAACTGATGAGTGATGGGCTGTCCTCTCCTCCGCGGAAGTCCATCCTATGCTACAAAGGCTCCCTTCTCTCCGGTGAACATGAACCTGCTCCCGTCGGTGCGTACACATCGCACCTTACGCCTAAAACAGTCAATCTGCCCATGGACCGTAGATAGCCAATCCATGCCCAAGATGACGTCGTAAGGCCTCGACGCTGCTACAAGAAGATCCCAGCTGAAGCTCTCGCCTCCTAGAGTAAGCTCACACTGCCGGCACAAGTGAGTAATCGTCGAGTCTGCTCTCTTAGGAGTCTCTAGCCGTAAGGATCGAGTCAACGGCTCTGTCGGAATCTCCGAGCTCCGAACAAGGTCAGCGGATATGAAAGAGTGACTCGCTCCCGTGTCTATAAGTACTGCAGCAAGGGTGTAATAGACACAGATAGTGTCTAGAATCATCTCAGGTGCGCCGTGGTCGTAGGCCTCTACTGCCTGGAGCTGTGCCTGTCTCTGCCCGCCAGCTCCCTGTGGTCGGGGTGGACCTCCTGGTGGTGGTGGTGGCAGAGCCTCAAAGCGTCGCCCACCACCTGCTACTCAGCCAGCTCCTCTGCCTCGTCTGCCTCCTCCCTGCGGACCGCCACGGTCGACCCTCTGCCTCTGACTTGTTGGTCCCTCAACCGTCTACTGCTCCTCGGCATGGCGGGTCGGGCAGTCACGAGCCATGTGGCCCTGCCCGCCGCACGAGTAGCACTGTCTACCTCTCGAAAGACTGGCTCCACACTGTGTTCCCCGCACTGTTGAGCCAGTGTCCTGAGGTCGTCTGCCTGAAGGTCTGGTCTGTCTCGACCCCTGAGTCATCTGTCGACTGCCTGCTGCAGATGACTCTACTACGTGCCGCCCTGCGGTGGGTGTCAGTGCTGGTATAGACTCAGCAAGGATGCTCTCGATCAAAAGGGCCCGCTCCAGTACTCCTGTCTGAGTCGGTATGTCGAGGGAGATCAGCGATGCCCTAATCTCGTGTCTCAATCCCGGCTCGAAGGTCCGGGCCCAGAAGAATGGTTCTCGTACCTTGTCGGTCGAGTAGCTCGAGAGATCAGTAAATCTCGCCGAGTACTGAGCGACCGTCATGCTGCCCTGCCGCAGCTGAAGAAGCTCCTGGATACGCACCGCACGAAGGGTGGCTGGGACGAACTCCGAGCAGAAGAGGCTCTCAAAGTCCGTCCAAAGTAGAGATGCCTCATCATGCTCCTGGAGCATCAATCTCCACCATCGTCCTGCTGCTGCGTGTAGTAGGCTCGCAGCGAGAATCACCATGAGGTCCGCTAGTGTCCTCACTAGCCTAAACACACGTACCATTGCCTCCAGCCAGTCCTCGGCTGCCTGGGGATCTGTCTCCCTGCGAAACCTGGGTGGTCGCTGGCACTGAAACTCATGCAGTGCGCTGAGGCGACGTGCATCGTCAGCGGCTGGTACTGGAAGCATCGGTGGCTCAACGGGTAAAGCTACCACCGGTGCCACTGCTGACAAAGGGCCCTGCACTGAGGCCTCGTCGCTCGGTGGGCTGTCGTCACACTCGACTCTCGGAACCCTACCTGGCTTCTGTCGTGGGGCCATACTGAAAAGGCAACAGGTGCGCAAAGGTCAGAACAGTATACCTGGTGAGATGATATAAAGTAATCACAAATATAACTTTGAAACACACACGCAATTAATGTTTTCATGCATTAAGTAGGAAATCAGTAGTCAGGGTCCTGGTGTACGGATACGTCAGCCGCCGCACCAACACTGGACTCCCTGGACTGATAACCACACTCAATACGCTAAACATTATTGCATCACATAGAAAAGATCAGAGGTCGCGGTAGAACCGAACTCCTCTGATACCAATATTTCACGACCCGTCCTCGGGGCCCGTGTCGTGACTACCCCAAGCCCGCCTTCCATAGGCCAGGGGCTGGCGACTAGCACCAAGGTGTAAATCCCAGTAGAAAGGGAAGGCATTGCCTTTGAAAAGTAAACAAACACCACTGAGTAAGCAAGCGGAAAGTAAACACTAAGTAAAAACAGAGTACAACTGAAAGTGCGGAAAAGTAAATGGGCCAGTATACAAACCCAAACTGAAAGTAAAGTACAACTCGAAAGGGAAAACAGAAACTGTAAGTAAAAGCTGATACACCGAGCTGTCCACTCGAGATCCCACCTGAAGGATGGGTACAGATAGCTCCACTGCTCCACGGGTCCCACCGACCGCTCCGAGTACGTCCCGCCCAGTGGTCCACCTCCAGGTACCGTCCTGCTCTGCAAGCCTCACCCAAGATCAACGCTGTCCGTCGTCTGCAACCAACACAACGTAGTGCGGGCATAGCCCGTGCAGGGATGAGTATATGCTACTCGGTAGGGACCCTGAGACCCCCGATGGTCTCCCAAAATCCACAAAGGATAAACCACAATGGAAGATACAATCACGAAGTAACAACCGACACTGCTTAGGTATATGCCCATACATATACCTAAGTCATCAATTACAATACGCTCCAACCAATGAGCCCAAGTACAACTTAGTCCACACAGGAAAGTAAACGTATTCCACACAGGAAAGAAAAACGAAATCCACATAGGACTGCACAACTCAATCCACATAGGAAAGAACAGGATTCAGCTCACACATGTATACTTCTTCAAAGGACGTTAAAGATTATCTCTGATCCATCTATGTCGTCGGACCCACGAAGGATCGATAGGTTACTATCCACCGCAAAAGACCCACACATGATCGGGCCCATATAGGACCTGTAGGCGCTGGTTCACACAGGACCGCTGAGCGCAAAGACCCACACAGGATCGGACCCACACAGGATCGGGCCCACACAGGACCTGTAGCACTGATCCACATAGGATCGCTGAGTGTTGTAGTCGTCGTCGTCGAATCCACTAAGGATCTCTGTGCTGTCGTCGTCGCAGTCACAGTAGCAGTAGCAGTATCAGTCACAGTCGCAGCCAGCACTAGGGTTCCCGCACACAGCAAGCTCGTTCGGGAGGGTCCTCTATGATACATCAACTGTCACAAAGTCCAGAGTTGATGTATCCAAAGGTTCCGTATCGTCAACAGGAACTCAACGCAACAGACGGCGCGTCGATCGGACCCCCGGTCTGAGAGTTATTGGCTTTTTCGTCCTAGGGGCCCTGTTGGTTTTTAAGGAAAAACCAACCCGCCCGTACTCCACCTGCATCCAAACCTTGAGCAGAGTATGGAAAAATATCCGTCTCATTAAGAGGAACACAACAAAGCTGACGGCACATCAATCGGACGTCCGTAGCTCAAGATATGAGCGTTTCCGCTCCGAGGGCCCGGTTGGTTTCGTGTACGAACCAACCCGACCGAACTCAAAGTATTCCAAAACATTGAGTGCGATATACGGAGTCGACCATCTCGATCCAAGGATCTCATCTCCGCTGACGGTTCGTCGATCGGAGGTCCGTAGCTCATGTTATGGGCAAAAGACCGAAATCGATTCGAAAACGGTGGGTCCGGGTCCGGGGCGACCCGGCCCGGCGCGGCGGCGCGGTCCGGCGCGGCCCGACCGGCTGTGCGGCCTGGCACCGCAAAGGTGTTGCGCACGGGGGCAAGGCCCCCGCCTCCTCTCCGGCGGCGCGGCTGAAGCCGCAACTTTGAGAAAACCGGCCCCCCACGTCGGGGCCTACTTTGAGAAAACGGGGGGCCGCTGCCCCCCCCCCCCTTTGTGTAACTGCGGTCCCCCCTTTACGGGGGGCCGGTTTTGGCCAACCGGGGGAATTTATTCCCCCGGTCCTTCTCCCTTCCGGCCAGCCCGACATGGCCGGCCGGTCCTTCCTCAACGGGACCAGCATGGCCGGTCCCCTTTCCGGCTTCCGACACCGGCGGCCCGGCGAGCCGTCGGTCTTCTCGTTCCGTCGTGGCCTGGAACCGGCCGCGGCCTTCGTCGTCCAGTGAGGTGCGACGGCATCGCGCCCCTCCACCGCGGCCCCGCTCCAGCCGCGGCGCCTTCGGTTTCCTTCGATGCGGCGCGACGGCGTTGCGTTCTTGAAAAACTTTCCGTGGCGCGGCGCGACGGCGCCGCACGATTATAGCCTTGCGATTCCCGCGTGGTGCAACGACACCACGCCATCTCGTTCATCCACAAGGAAAATAATATTCAAGAACAGAGGAGAGGGGAATTCGGTCGTGTTTGTGCGGTCCGACCCCCCTCTCTCTAGTCAATAACACTTAACAATAATCCTCAAGATTGTTATGCTATAACCAAGAACGAGAATGAATAAATAAACAACAACAACCCCTACCTCGGTTTCATGTACGATGTTCGTCAACGACCCGCGGAAGACAACATCGCAGAGGTCGGGCGTCGCGGTAATCGTTCATCAATTCTGTTGAGGAAGAGGTACGTCGTTGGTGAATCTTCGTAAGCCGAAGACGGAAGTCCGAGGAGGAAGCGGTGTTTCCTTTCGTTGACACCGAAGGCGTCGTCGATCTTCGGAAACAACCGGCTACGAAGAAGAGAGGAGCGGTGTTCTTCGTCGGAGCTTGAAGGTTCTTCGTGTTCTTCGTCAAAGTTGAAGAAGAAGAAGGAGCTCCCAAATCCTCTCAAGATGGCTAAACAAAATAAAATAAGCTAAGTCTTATTTTATTTACACAAACATCAACTTGAATTTCAAAGGTTTGAAATTCAAATCAATCCACCTTAATTAATTAAACCAAGTGTCAAACATTAATTAAAGGGGGTTATTGGGGAGTTTTGAGAGAAGATGAGAAGTTGGGGTTCGTGTGGGCCCCACCACACTTAATCCTCCCAAGGGAGGTTATGTGGGTGTGGGTCCCACCTTTAACTCCCTTTGGGAGAAGTTAACCAAAAAAATTAAAACAAAAAGTGTTTCCACATTTTAATTTAACTTCTTATAATTTATCCCAAAACTAACTTTCGTCCCGCATAAAACGCAACCTCGGAAAAGGTATCCTTAAGCGAAAAATGGCGCTGCGAGTTCATCGGTGCCCTTGGATTTCAATTCCGAGCTCCGGATCAAAATTTTGATCTTCCCGCTCGTTCGTTCACTGAACGTACCCGAGCCAAACTTCGGAAATTGATTCCGGGCACTACGTGCCTCGGAATCAGGTGCCGTCAGAAACCGCGTTCTTGTAAAATTCCAAAAAAAATAAGAAAAAATTTCCCATGAATTTTACGGTTCTTTAAACTGAGCTACCGGTAGGCTGCAAGCACCGGTAGGCCGAGCTACCGGTCGGCTGCAGCCACCGGTAGGCCGAGCTACCGGTAGGCTGCAGCTACCGGTAGACCGAGCTACTAGTAGGCTGCAGCTACTGGTAGGCTGAGCTTTCGGTAGCCAGAGCTACCGGTAGGCTGCGGCCACCGGTAGACCGAGCTACTGGTAGACAGAGCTACCGGTCGGTGGCGGCCACCGGTAGACTTAGCTACCGGTAGACAGAGCTACCGGTAGGCTGCGGCCACCTGTAGACCGAGCTACCGGTAGGCCTACAACTGGTAGGCTAAGGATACTGGTAGGCCTACACCACCGTGATTCCCAGACCTGAAAACCAAAAACGAGATTTTCACAAAGTAATGGACCCCAAAAACCCAGGCCATTACAGATGCCTTCCAGATTATATAAATGAGTACTTCACCATGTGTTGGTTTTAAGCATGTATTGATAATTTGTTTAAAGTAAAATGATTTAATAGATAAATTATTTTAATTTGGTAGAATGGGTAATAGGGTTATTAATTGATAAATTAATTATCAACTCATGTGTTCGGAAAAAAATTGTCGCATTTTCGAAATATTGAGAATAAAAAATATTTTGAAATGTTCCAAATATAAATTGGAAATTGGAAATAATTAATGTATGGATAAAATATTACATGATAAATTGTGAAGGATTAATTAATTGATAATCAGGATAAAGAGTTATTATTTAATTAATTAATTTTTTAATTAATTAATTTGCATACATTAATTTAAGATTGTAAATTGATTGATTTTTATGACTGTTGGACAATAATACCTTCAGATCCGTGTTTATTTTCCATGCAATATGTAGATTAGTATGGAGTTGTTTAAAAATATGATATTCTATCTGAGATGGTTGCAAAATATGTGGGTCTTGTTCGGCATGTTTGACGTTAGATTTTCATGATGTCCATGTTAATTGTTAAAGTCTTGGATGAAACATTTTTTCAGTTTACGGGTTCAGACTTCTTAATGATTTGGAAAAATTAATTAAGAATACTTAATTGATAATTAATTATTATCGATTGATATGCTGAACGGTTAATTGATTGAATAATAATTTGACGGGAGGTTTATATTTTTAATTAAGTGTTGAATTAATTAACAGATTGGATTAACTAATTAATGAATTAATTAATAGATAGTTTTGGGGTGTTAGACATGGAATTATACACCAATGATAAATATATATGTCTGATTTATTAACGGGTTGTGAAATAGGAAAAGATGCTCCAAATACTTATGAGGTACTAGACAGGGCGTTCTAAACCCATCTTTCATGAAAATATTATTTTATGGGATAGGGACTGATGCTCCAAATACCAATTGGTTTTGAGACGAGGAATAACAATCCAAATACTCACAAGGGTTCTTGACATGATGTTCTACATCCATTAATTGACATTGAACTGTGGGTCCAATAGGTCGTCTATGAAATGAATTAATGGTTAATGAATACTGTTGTGACATATTGATTTGTGAATTGAAAATGAGAAAGGTTTTTGAATTATAAATTAATTGGATAAATCATTGTTAGTGGACTGACACATGAGTGATTGATTATTTTAGTGGATGAACTTGGACATAGTATATGAATGATTAAATTGACTATCTTATGACATGTTGTTGAAGCTAAATCACAAGATTTTATTTTGTCTTTATATTGATTACATAGATGATCTTTAGAGACATCTATAGTTAGTGACTTATACAGGGGAATTCAGGATTTGGACGAATCTTGAGAAATTTCTAATTTAATGAGGTTTTAATAATTGATAAATGAAAATGATTATGTAATTATTATTGAGTATTCATGAAAAATTTAAATTTCTGGTTCAGACACTAGCTTAGGGTTGAAGTAGATACTTGGTTACGTAGTTATATTGTGCTACTTACTTTATTTATGAAGCTTATCACATGTTTTAAATTATTTATTAAATGTCTATATTTGGGGTAGATATCGGTGGTCCCAGCCTAAATAGATTTATATCTGACACCCAACATGGGATTCCATTGCACTAGGTCACCTGAGTATATTCTATTTGGTTTTTGGATTGTGCTATTTTAATTTAATTTGGATATTGGAGAAGAGGACTGATCAGAAGATCGGGTTTCTTGAGGAGACCACCCTTAGGGATTTTATTCATTGTTTATTTATTTCTGTGTTGGAATGTAAAGCATTTTTTTTTGTTCACTTTTTTCCATTTTTGTATCATTATCATTTCATGCATTCATCTGTCGTACAATTTTCGTTGGACATTTGTTTCTTCCAATATTTACAAAATATTTCTTCCGCTTATTTATCATTTATTGGACTTCTTCCCTATTTATTTCCATTATCTATTATTGAACAATTATATGAGGTTATAGTCACCTCACCGACTATCCATAGACCATCTCTGCTAGTCGGCAGCCTCTGGAATACAGGGAGATGCATTTGAGTTCATGTGGAAACTGGTTCGGCAACCGATTCAGGGGTGAGCTGGTTCGAGACATTACAAAGTGGTATTAGAGGAGTTTCTTTTCCTTTTCTATTTCGGTTTTGTATTGGTAGATAGTAGTCTAGGAATGTCACGTCGCTTGGGTTAATATCCATTCTTGGGACTGATCACTCCATGTACGGGAAATGACCAAGTGTCTATGGATGGAAATTGATGTTTGTAATATTTGAGGTTATGGTTGATATGATATTCCCTTGAGTGACTAGGGTATTTTCCACTCCTTATTGATTTTGAGAATTAAAAAAATCTTATCTTGATTCGGCCTATAAGTTTCAAACATACACCATCATAGGAACATAGAGATTCACATGGCATTCATGTAACATTTTATGTAGTTTCATTTGCAGGATTCCCACTAATTTGGATTCTGTGTCTTGGGTGTAATGCCATGTTTTGATCTTCTTTAGCATGCCTCTACAAATAACATGTTTTGGTGGTAGATTTAACATGATTGGGTGATTATATGCTATAATTCCTCAGTTCTTAGAATGTTTAATAGTTTTTTCAAACTTCTGGGTAATAGAATGATGTTGTCTTACTACATATTCTAACATGCTAGAGATGTTTGATAAATGAAATGGATGCTAAATTTAATGTGTTAAATGAATTATGACATTTAAAATTGGGAGCCAGATTCCAAAGATAAGGTGTATGTGAACCTTAAAATTGGTAGATTTCCACCAACATGTTTGGACCTTATATAACAATAGTATGTTTGAAAATGGTTATAAATGTAAAAATGAAGAGTTTTGATTGAATGAATTGTAGTTGGGTTCCTTTTTGAAGAACCTGAAATGAATAAATGGGACCCTCGAAGATCACCTTATGGGTAAAAGGAATATAGATTCTAAATTTCCTATTAATAATTGTATAGAACTATATGTGAAATGTTTAAAGATGATATTTTTTATAGCATGTATGTTTTCCTATGGGGTATTGATTGAAAACCAAGTGACTTGTTGTGAAAAATTTATTCTTTGTTTGTGGACATTTTTTCAAATGTTAAAAAAGGTTAAAGGAATTAATTAAGATGTCTAAAATGGGTTTTTTTAACCTCGTGATTTTTATTTTTCATGACCATGTGAGAGGGTCGAAATTTATGTTTCGTAAGGGCTATCCTATGGTAGGTATTACCCTTATAATGTTCTAGGCTGTTAATATTTTTCTGTCCCTTCACAGGGGAGGAATTCTTGGTACTTGGGTGTTATGGCATGCCGATAGGTCCTTATGAGTGGCTGATCATTTATTTTGACATCATGGAATATCCAAATGTGGGTAGTAACGAATTGATTCCAAAAAAGGTGTCGGTAGGTGACTCTGAGATTTTTTTAGAAAGGTGTTTGGTAGTAATTCAACTAATCTTCTTGATGACATTGGTTCTTTATTATTTAGCACCAATGAATACGATGAGCGTGTCCCCTATCTTGACCTCATCACGGTGAGACTAAAATATCAATGTTCTTATTCCACGCTATAGTTTAAATGTTGTTGGAATTGATGATTAGTTGTTATCTCGGTAGTATGTGGGATGTTTGGTTTCTTTGGGCTACTCCTTTAATCATGTTGGGGCACAATTGTTTTTAAAATTTCATTACGATAAATTGACTTAAAAATTTCACCGTAGTTTGGGTAAGGATTTTATTATACATGAATATTATTTGGGAATAGTTTTAAATGCACGTCATTAGATAAATGGAGAATGTGGGTTCTAGGTCAGTGACGTCTTTACAGGGAAGCATGCACAACCTGTTCTATTGGTTGATCGAGGTTCAACCTTTTTCATTGATGAGGTCCCTATTACAACCTCATTTAGAAGCATTGTTTCAATTTTTAAGCTATAAAGTGATCTTTGGCTCTAGGTTTAATGGATTATCGATTAGGCTTGTGAAAGGGTTAAAGCTTCATTCGGCATTGGGAATGAAACTTGTCAATTCTTATGAGATTAAGTGAACATGGTTGGTCAGCTGTTTTAGTAGTGGTTCCTGATGGATTCTCGGGGATGAGATGTTTTTAAAGTGGATAGATTGTAAAGTCCCATGTTTTTAAACTGGATAAAAATACAAAGATTTTCAAAAAAAATTGGTTTATCAAAGGGTCGTTTATTTAAAAGAAATCTCTAGAATTTTATTTTGAGGGTTGGAACACCTAAAGGTGTTGTTTTTGGAAATGTGTATTTATCCAATAATTTTAGCAGATGACCCAATGAGTCTCGAGAGCACTGGATCTGGAAAAGTTCACATCAATGGATCTACACAAGCAGCACTCGGTTGCGTTCCAAACCGTGCAATTTACCTTGTTTAATAAATTATTTAATTTAATTAAGTAACATTATATGATAAATTGTGATAAAATAAAATAAATTTTTATTTATAATAATAATGAAGTTATTATTATTATTATTTTAGTTTTTAATTAAATGAATTATGAAGAATTAATTCAATGATGGTTGCAGAAATTAATGTGGATTTTGGGTTTATCGAAGAACCATTTAAAATAAATGAAGAGTTTTAGAATTATTAAAGGACCATTTATTATCAAATAGAGGTTGTGGTTATGAATTTTTTCATTGATATCATATTAGTTATATTTTAATTAATTTGTCGTTTTTGATTAATTAAATGAATTTTTTAATAATATTAATAATAATGTTATTATTATTATTATTGTGTTTATTTAATTAAATAAATTATAAAATAATTTAATGTGGATTTTGGGAATCATCAAAGTAACATTTTCATTTAAGAAGGGTCAATTGGAAGTTGTGATCTTAATAAATTAAGGGTGATTGAAATAATAAAAATGATTTATGATTATAATTATTATGAATATTATTAAGGTTATATTTATTATTATTATTAAATTATTATAGTAGTTTTTTAATTAATAATAATAATAATATATTTTGGATGTTTTGATTGGAAATGAATAAAATTTAAAAGGTTTGGTAATAATAATAACATATATTATTATCATAAATTATTTTGAAAAAATTAAAAGAAATTTAATAATTGGGTTTATCAAAGTACGATTTTTATTAAATCGGGTGTTTTGGTTTTAATTATATAAATTGAAATGAAAAAAATAATATTATTAATATTATCATTAATATTATTATAATGTGTATTGTTATAATTATTTTTTTAATATTAATAGTATTATAAAAAAATTAAAAGGGGGAGGCGATGTACAAGGGAGGCGCGACCCCCCGGTTCTTCTTCTAATTCTTATTCTTCATCATCTCCCAAGAGGCTTGACCCCCCTGCATCTACTCCTTCATGCACGATACTGGAGCTTCAACGAGCATCCTTCTTCTTCCTCTCCCATGGATGGATTTCCCATGGCGTCTTTCCCCTACAACGCACCCAATATAGCAGCCACACAAAAACTCAGAGACGAAACCCTACGGCGCATCACTATAGTGTGAAAACAACTTCTTTTTTGACTCATTTGGGCCTCCTCTACCTTGTGGAGTGACCATCACCAAGCGTGAAGGACCCCCGGATGACCTACACTAGCTGTACGACACCTCGGGCAGAAATCCTACAGTGTGTGAACCCCCCCCCCCCACCTTCTGGTTCCTCTGTATGCAGATTATTCTTCATATTTTCTTCATGTTTAGGGTCCAATTACTCGAGGTGAGGTATTCTCTCATATTATCCATCACCGGGTTTTCGATTTGATGTTGTTTCGACACCCAATTTTGTTTTAGCCAATTTTAGGGATTCAGGATAATACCATTTTATTGTGTTCATCCTCCAATAGGATATGTTGTTGAGGTTTAGGGACCTGTTGGGCATTTTTCTTGAATCCACAGCCAATGGAGAGGCAGATGAGCTCAATTTTTTTTGAATATGTTGGTTCAGGTAAGCTTCTATAATCCTCTATTCGCTTTTTCACCAATTATACTAGAGTTTGTTAAATTTTTACGAGTCCCTCGTACTAGGTTAGAGGTGTGTCGATCATAACTACTATAATTTTGGGTACCAATTTAATATTTTTTATTTTCTTTATCAATGTAGACAAATGAAAATACATACTTACATACATATATACATTTATATATATATATATATATATGAAGTTGTGTGCACATGCGACTATGGACGAGTTGTGGATTGGTTCCTACCATGTACATTAAAGCATTGAAAAATTAAAACGGTGCCACCCTGTGGAAGGGTTCCAAATAATTTTCTATTTATTTAAGATTTACTTTTAGCTTCATTAAATAAATTGAGAATGTGAGTTTCCATGATTATGGAAATGATATGTTTTCATGAAATGTTGATTTAAGAAAAACTGATAGTTAGAGGAAATGTCATATCATTCATGTTGTGGTTGGGATTTTCATATGTATTCGTACATGTGTGGATATATGATATGTTGATGCATGGGACATTCGATGTTATTTTATGATTTCTACCACATGATATAACTAAGGAATTGATCATGTGTTTGTTTTAAGCGTGTATTACTAATTTGGTTAAACGGATATGAGTAAATAGTTAATTGATTTGAATGGGTATGGATGGGTAATAGGGTAATTAATTGGATAATTAATTTTCAAGTCTTGTGTTGGATAAAAAATTGTGGCATTTTTAAAATATTTAGAATATTGAATATTTTGACATGTTCGGAATATAAATTAGAACCTGGTATAATTAATTGATGGATTAATAATTACATGATACATATTAAATGGTTAATTAAATGATGAACTGATGAATGAGATATGATTAAATTAATTAATTGTTGAATTAATTCATTTTCATACATTAATTTAATATTTTGAATTGATTTATTGTTATGATCGTTGGACAATAATACCTTCGGATCCGTGCTAGTTTTCCATGCCTAATGTTATTTAGAATATAGTTGTTTAAAAATATGATACACTATGCGAGATTGTTGCCAAATATGTGGGTCTGGTTGTTTATGTTTGACTTGTGATGATTATTATGTGTATGTTAATTGTTGATGTACTAGAAGAAACATTGTTTCAGTGAATGGGTTATGTCTTGTTAATAATTTGGGATAATTAATTAATAATAATTAATTTATAATTAATTATTAACTTTTGAGATTCTAAATGGTTAATTTATTGAAAAATTATTTGACGGTAGGTTTATGTTGTTAAGAAGTTGTTGAATTAATTAACAGATCGGTTTATTTAATTTATGAATTAATTATTGGATTATTTTGGGGTGTTTGACATGGTGTTATACAATAACGATAAATATATATATGTATGATTGCTAAATAGGTTGTGAGATAGGTATTGATTCTCTAAATACTAATGGTGTGCTAGACATGGAGTTCTACATCAATCTTGCATGAAAATATTCTTTTTTGGGACATGGACTGATGCTTCAAATACCCATGTGTTGTGAGACAAGGAATGACACTCCAAATAATCTTGATGGTGATAGATATAATTTTCTACACTCATTAATTAACATTGGAATATGGGACCAATTGGTCCTACATGAAATGAATTAATGGTTAATGAAAATGGTTGTGACATATTGATTTTTGAATTGAATATGAGAAAGGGTTCTGACCTGTTATTGAATTGGCAGAATCACTGTTAGTGGACGGACCCAGGAGTTTGTCACTATTTTAGTGGATGGGCATGGACATGGTGTATGAATGATTAAATTAAATATCTTATGACGTGTTATCATATCCAAATCACAAGCATGGATTCAGTATTTTGTTTTATTACATAGATGGTCTTTATATACATCTATAATAAGTGACTTATACGGTGAATTTTAGGATTAGGTCGAATATCGAGACTTGCATAATTTAATGAGATTTGAATAACAAATAAATGAAAATGATTATTTAATTATTGTTAAGTATTCATTAAAAATTTATAATACAGGTTCATCCACCTGTTGAGGGAATACGCAGGTACTTGGGTATATAGTTATATTATGTTACTTACTTTATAAATTCAGGCATTCACATGGATTAAATTATTAATTAATTTTATGGCTTTGGGGTAGACACCGGTGGTCCAGGTCTACTGTGATTTATATCTCACACCCTACTCGGGCCACCATTGCACTGGGGTACCCCAGTAGATTTTATTTGGTTGCAGGATTGTGTTTTTTTCATTTAATTGGGAGATATGGGCAGAGGACCGAGTAGAAGCTCGGGATGCTTGTGCAGACTACCCTCAGGGATTTGAGTCATTGTTTTTTATTTCTATAATGAAATTTGATGCATGTTGTGTTTTTAAATTTTTCCATTTTGGTATAATTGTCATGGAATGCATGCATCAGCTGTATAATTGGTGTTGGCCATTTTTTTCTTCATGATTTATAAAATATGCGTCCGCTTCATTATCATTTATTAGACCGCTTCTGCTATTTGTGGCCATTATCTATTATTAAACACATATACGAGGGTACAGTCTCCTCATTGACTTTACAAAGACCCTCTCTGCAAGTTGGAAACTTTTGGCATATAGGGAGACGTGCTTGAGGTCATGTGGCGACCGATCTAGCCACTACTTCAGGGGTGAGTTGGGTCAGGACGTTAAAGTACCTCTCTCAACGTAAAAGATGTATTGGAATTATCTATTTAATTTAGAACATAGTCTCAAATATTTATAACTTAATTTATATACATATGATACATACATATATATATATATACTTATATAAGTTTGGTTTTATTTAAAATTCGGTGTTATTTGATGTATAACAAAAAATATTATGTTTTAAAAACTTTTTATCATACCCTGATTTTCAAAAGTGTAGCTCAAATTTTCAAAACCAATGTTATATACCCATTTATATATGTTATATTTATATATATAGGAACATATGTTAATAAACTCACTCAATTTTCCACAACATGACATTTTTTGAAGTAATAAACTATGGATTGTGAAGTAGATCGAGCCATTATAATGTTATTATTTAAGGGTTTACAACATTTTGTTTAATATATAAATTTATAAATAAATAAATATATTTAAATATATAGACATGTATATATATACATATTCTGTATATATTTCCAGTTGTCATAAATGTATTTTCATTCAATAATTAAATGTTTGGAAATTTTTCTAATATATTCATCTCTTATATTTTTCATTTTTATTAATTTTAATATGAAACTATAATCATTATTTGATTACACTATTATTTTATCTTTGATTCTACATCTTCATACCCCAACATGTCAAGCATTGGTAGATATGGCCATCATCTAGCTCATATGTGACATTCAATGCATTTTGAGACCGTTTACATAGTTATTTTATTATTCATGCAGTTATAGATATTAAGTGGAAATATTATTTCTTGTTTAGGAATCCCCTCAAGTTGTTTTGAAAAAAAATCTACATAGGGTTCATAAATGTTATAATTAAACATATTTTCTTAGAAAGAAAACAATTATATTTATGTTATTTTGAAAATGTTTTGGTTTTGAACTGATAAATGCATGTCCAAGGAAAATGTTTTTTTAACAAGAACTAGTTATGATGAATGATAGGATTTTTGTAGAGAACCCATAAGTTTAAGGGAACTTGGTTCTACATGAGTGATTTCTATTGGCTACATGAATTGCTTTTTGTATTGTATGCTGATTACCCAAGATAATCCATTTGAAAAACTATTATTTAAATAAGGGGAATTCCCACATGATTTTATAAATATATTTATTTTATGAAATCTATTTATATAAAATTATAAGTATTTTTTATATACATATTTTTAACATTTACAAAAGAAAATTTTAATTATATAATATATATTCTCTAATGGATTTTAATAAATGTTTTCAAAACCCCTTACTGGTAATTTTATACCCACCCTACCTATTATAAACACTTTTAATGTTTTAGGAAACTCGTTGTGATGAATCATTATTGTGGTAGTATTTTGAGGAAGAATCATTTTCTACTAAATATGAAATTTCTTATAGTTTTATCAAATATATTATTTTATATAATTCTTTAGATTTTAGACTAGTAAAAGGCCCTCAATAGTAAAAAATATTGTGTATCCATTTATTCTTATTCTATACTAAAAAAATACACGACATTTATAATGACTGAGTTTGATAGTTTGGGCTCAGTTCTATAAATTAATATGTTTTATATGGCTTTGGGGTTTTCTCATGGGTGAATTAGTATGATATTTTCCAATTTTCATGGGATACATTTCCCTTCCTTCAGAGTATACCTATATGCTCACCCAACATATATATAACTATTATGTGGTTTATAGGAGGACATCATTGCCCATTCGAGACATTTTAATCTTGGATATTCATATGGTATTTGTGCCTCTAAGTTAATTTTTTGGATATTTCATTTGGAGACCATTATCGGTTTTTTTATTAACATGTTCATTGTTGGACGTGTTTTGTATTTACTACATATAATACATGGAGTGGATCATGGTTTATTGATCTTACCCCCATTTCTATTTATATTAATGAGAGTAATTCCTCCCATACATGATAATGTATTCCCTCAATGAGAGTCTCTAACCATTTTTATAATAGAGGTGGGTCACAGGGTTCATTATCATTCACCCATTATTGTGTCTTATTTTTTGGAAGGGAGTCATGACATAATAAATGAAAATTTGTATCTTTCTATATTTTCTATTTGATATAGAGTATTATATCACCGCATGATGATATACAAGGGTGATTAAAACCACGTTAAATTTTTACTAGAAGTTCCCTCTTTCACACCTCTAAATCGAAGGTGGTATCCTATATAGACACTTTGAGAAATCCATGTATCTAGGTATGAGTTTTATTGAAATATAATAAAAATAACTAGTGGGATACTAGTCAATTCATCTATAAATGCACCAGTATACTCATATTCAATAGCCATGTCATCAATGTTTACTTCCTCTATGAACATTTGGCACTAAAGCCCCGCATTGGTGGGAATCATATTGTATACTATAGAATATTATTCCACATGGAGTTTTTAATAATACATGAATTGAGGGAGGATAATATTGTGACATAAGACATGAAATAAGACAACATTATCTCTATAGTGTATATTTTCTTGATGTAATAAAGTCTATTCCATACCCAATATTATGTAAAATTCATGTAATGGAAGAAGAATAAAAGTTGAAGGAAATATCCTCCCAATTACCACATTTATATTAGATTAATAAAAATTATATGATATCATTTTGACACTAGTGGTCTTAACCATTTAAACAATATTTTTTTCTAATTAGTACTTCTAAGAAATAATAGTTTTTAAAAAGAATGAGATAAATACAAACAAAATAAGGGATTCTAATATCTTCAAAATAGATCCAGTACAACACATGTAAATTTATTATATTTATCTCTCCCAATGATATTTATAGTGAAATAACATCATTGTTCCCTCTGTTTATTGGGTTTTGGAGTGAATTTCCAAATTTATACTAAAGGTTAGGGAATTCATTAATGAAATTTTAGAAATCCTTGACCATGAATAATTTTAGTACATTTTCATCATCATCTTGGACACAGCTTAAAAATATTTAGTTAATCTACCTATTCACCTTAGAATTATGGTTTTTGGCTCAGTTTCCATCTTTTTCAACATATTAAATACTTACTTGATCCATTGGTGGCATTACTATGGTACTTTAACCAACATTAATTACATGTAAGATGTTGGGAATTCTTCCCACCATGTGTATTTTCAACAGATTCCATGGTATTAAAAATTCATTTTTATTTCCAAAAAATATTTAGAGGTTAAAATATTCATTTTTACTTAAATATAACTTGGAAAAATCTTTTCATAGATAATAAAGTCTTTTTGGGATAATTAATATTGAAGACTAGATATTATGAAAATAAAAAACCTTTAATTTTTTTCTTATTATCAGTGATAAAACTAGAGTCATACCTCCTGAGTATTGTTAAATGTTATTCATTTTATCCAATATATTCATTAAATTTATATTTCTATAATACCATGAATACCCACAGCTTTTCATTTGTTTATTTTGAGGATAATACTTAGTCATAATATTGACTTTGAGTTTTCCCATATGATAGAGTCTAAGTCCTCTTTTTCCTTAGTACTCATAATTAGACTCTTTCATTGGTCAGAACAACATTGTAGATGAAAACATTCCAATATGGAACCCTCATGGTTAATTATTAAGAGAAATGAAAAATTATTTTCAATTTCATATAACAACTTCTCAATAGTTATTGTATTAAAAGACGAATAAAAATAGGGTTGGGGTTGTCTCATAAATGACTCAATAATTAAAATATACCTCCTCAAGGAATCTATATTTCAATAATATTTTGGATATTTTAAATATATATATGTGACATAGAGATCATTTGCATGATGTTTTTCATTATAGCAATTATATAATTTGATTTATTGTTCGATCAATCACCACATTTTACACTACACTTTTTAGTTACATCGTTCATCTAAATTCCCCCTATTACATTATGTGATTGAAATATGGGAATGAGTATACAAATTTAAATTAATGTACCTTAATGGAAAATATTACCACTGAAGGTGTATTTGATTAATGGAATGGATGTCAGATCATATGAATCCATTTGTTTCAATCTATTTTTTTAATGGAAATATTTCAATCTGAATTAGTTATATACATTAAAATAATTTATACAAAAAATGTAATGATTATGTCATTAACAAATGAATACCCCATATCAGTATCATACAACGAATATAGTTAGGCCTCATTGATGTAAAATTTTTCATGGTTATGTTAGTAAATTAAATAACCTCAATGATGTTGTTAATTCTACGTTTATATATACTAGATCTTTCGTCCTTTTAAGGTATCATGATATGAATTTAATTTCTAAAATATCCTAAAAATATATACATTACGAAAAAATTATAATGGTACCCTATATATGAACTGATCCCATAGAGTTTTTACTAGGGTTCTATTTAATGATTTCTAAACTAGCCTTCAAAAACTAATATTTACTACTGTAATACTAATCGAAGTGGGCCGGGAAATAAAAAACATAAATGAATTGTAATATCTTGATTTCGATAACAAATCGCATTAACATTTCAATAACTGAAGGACCTAATGGTTCATGGACTTTGAAATTACCAAAATAGAGATATTATTTTATAGTATTTGAAAAAATTTACATGTAATCATGATCATGTATATACTTTTCTATAAATCTCACTTGTTTATTCATCTTCATATGTTGGGGGATGGAAATCGTAAGATGGTTTTTATATCCGACACTCATTATAGAAAATAAAATTCATAATGTATTAGATTGTAAACCTGGAGGAAAATATATTAATGATAAGAATATATTATCAATGACTCATAATTCAATTGATTATCATCATAACATATGATAGAGAAAGATAATATCAACAAAATAATAGTGAATAAAATTTAATAGTCATGTCGTGGCTCAAATTAGATATCAATTTTCCTAAAACATGTTTGAAAGTTATAAAATACTAGAATACATAAAAATATTGTATGATACAAGAAAGATGGGATTTCATGTAAATTAAATTCATCTTGTGAATTGATAATTACATTTTAGACAACATTGAAACCATGTAGATCTATAATATATTGAATATATTTTGGGTAAAAACTTTAAGTCCAATGCATATATGAGAAGACTTATTATGGTCTCGCCTTGAAGAATGAGAAACCCCATCATTTACATGCTTATGTTAAACAAATACGTATTTCCATGACTAAGACACTGTTGAGATATAAAAAAAACGATGAATTGAAGATCGATACAGGACCCCAACCATTAGATAACATATAGATATGTTTCATTTAAAATAAATCATCAATATATCAAGACAACCAAATTGAGAAAAAATGAAATTATGAAACATCCCAATGGAAAAGAAACATTATTCATAAATAACCCATGGAATTAAATTTTTCATCTTGAATCATTCAAATGATAAAAAATAACATCATGAAAAAAGATAAATTGATACCAAAAAATGATGACCTAAAATAATCACATAATAAAAGATAATATATGTTTAAATTGGTAACTAAATATTTTGGACAATGATCACTTGAATATATTGGATATAATTTCCTGAAAATGGATTTTGAAAACATTTTTCATTACTCATTGTTAATTTCATTGTTATATGTCCGTTTAAAAAATAAATTTATTAAAATTAAAAATAAAACCATTAATTTTAAAGGATATCGATTAATGGATCAATTACATATATATAAAGAGAAAATTTCACTAAAAATATAAATATGTGAACAAAATATATTCAATTTGAAATTATAAAACACGAGGTAAATAGTTTGAGATACTAAGACACGTAATATAATCTTTGATTTCTACTGAAATCATATTACCACTAGTATAATGAACACAAATAACAGACTAACTACTCTAAAAATATTTCTATAAATATACTATAATTTTTATAAAAAATTTATAAGTATATCTCTGTAATATATTAATTTATTATTGTTTATTTTCATTTTCAAGTGTAATAACATTATGTTTTCTGTGTCATATAAAATTTATAAATATTGGATCAACTCTCACTATGTAATTTCAAATTCATTAGTCTTATATAATTAAACATAGGGAATGAAATTTTCAACCATGTTATAATTCCCAATTTCATTTTTTTGAAATTCATGGTGATTACTGGTTGAAATGGAAACCATGATTAACAAGTTTTTGACTTGTCTATCAAATGAAAGGTTATATATTAATTAATTTTTTAAATATTAAAAATGCCACTCCTTAATCATTATGAGAGATAACTATATCATTATTATTTTATATTTTAATTATATGAAATCCCTTAATCAATTATGATATAATTATTTTTACATTATTTAAAGAGGCATTTAAACCGACTGTAATAGTAAAAAAATTATAATGTCATGGGTTGGAGAATATCATAAAATCATGATAATTTATCATTTTTTGAAGTGATAAATTTTCATTGTTATCATATTGCATCATAAATATATAGTTATAACCAAACATGATGGGAGGTGAGGACAAATGAAACTCGATTATCATGGTGGTGAATGATTTCATGTACACATGATCAATGTTTTGGGTTTTCATTGTTGAATGATTATATGGAATAATTATTGTTTCTTTAACATAATGACATTTAATTATAATATTTTCATTAATTTTATTGTATAAATAATTTTTTATAATATTAAATTGGATTTGATTAAAAATTTACAATGAGAATGTAATAATCAAGATGGATGCTTTAGTTATAATTTAGAAATCTCATTGGAGGTGAAGGACTAGTGAAAATTAAGGTTTAGAAAAATATTAGCGATATTATATAGGGTAACAGATAGAATAATTTAGAATAGTCGTTTCATGATATTAAAATTATAGGTGTTTCTTAACGTGGGAGATGTGTTATATTTTTATAAGTCAATAGAAGTGTTTTTCTGTAAGTCCCTATTAAAATTGCATAATATTATATCAAAATTAAATGGTTAAGGTCTTCAAATGGTAAAATATAGAGAATGGGTGATTTAATGAAAACAAATATATTTTTGGAGAAATTTTTTTAACATGTATTAACAATTTCAGGTAAGTAATATGCATTTTATTATATTTTTTTTATAAGGGTAACAAATTTTTAACATTAAAAGTCATTTAAAATAATTAAATTTAATACTCACCATTTCAACTAATTTGCAAATTATTATTCCAAATTTAAAAATCATTTTATCAAATATAATTTTTTGTGGGATAGAAATGTTATTCCTTCAGAAAACATAATACATAAAAACGTTTTTTATAAATTTTTTTGTTGATAGTCTTGTTTTATGTGTAATCCACAGTTACTAAAAATACAAATTCCTATGAAATAAAATTTTTTATCATATGAAATATATGTGGATTAAAATTAAATATTAAATTTAATCACATTTTTTTAATATTTGGTTAATATGAAATACTGATTGTTAGTGGAACAGTATTAGTTTTTAATATAAATTTATGAAATAGGTTTTCCTGGTTAATATAATATTCTAAAAATCAAAATGCTTTTACCTAAATAAAATATTTATTTCATAAACATAATTTTATACATCTATGACATTCAAAAATTATTATAAATTACAACAGAATCATATTTTACATAATATTAATATTTTTTAACTAATTCAACCATTTTCATACAATGACCATAATTTAATATATTATAAATTTTTATATATTGAATTAAAAAATATAGCAACCTCAGTCACAGTATCCTAGAACTGGTGGTTACATTATAAAATTTTCATTAGATATAATGAATCTCTTCAAGAAGGACCAAATAGTTTAGTTGTCTTGGTAATTTAAATACATACTTCATATCCTCTGGAAATTAAAACATAAGATACATAGAATAGTTTCTTTAAGAAAATTATTATTCACCTTACCATAAACCATCCTAATAAAAAACTACATGAAATCCTTTGGAAATTTAAAAATTTGATTGGGGTGAGTATTGATTCTCAATAAGGTTATTCATAGAGATGATTTTATGTATATATAAGTATTAATAAATATGGAGAATGTAAATAACTAAAACACATTCCATTCGATCAACAACATGGGAATAATACAAAATAAAAAAAGTTATGGATTAATAATGTTATATAAATAATCACATGATCATAAAACATAGAGATGATTATTATAACTAATAGAATATTCCAAAAGAAACTCAATAAATGAATTCATAATTATGGAATTCATAATGGTGAACATGTTGAACATATCAAAAATACAACATTCCAATATGTAATACCATCAACGTTTCATTCCATGAATACTTAAATAAATGGGTAAGGCCTCCGCCACATACCAAGAATGTTTTTCTCATGAGACCTATATATGCAATGAGGGGCTATGTATTTCTAGCCCCAACAAGTCACTTAATAAGTACAGTGCATACCAAATATGAAAGGGTTGAAATATAATTGAGATTAATATTTTTATAGAAAATATATCATATGAATTGTTAATAAATACATATTCAATAAACCTAATAATAACCATCTATAAAAATATAGTGAATGGTAGATAAATTATACATCAACCATCAAACATCTCATAAACCATCCAGAGAATAATAAGGACTATATCAATAAAACATAACCCCAGTGGATCATATATAAAATAATAGATTGATATCTTATGAACATAAATTCCATTAATATTTCATTAAAATAGTTTTTTATGAAAAGTTCCTTCTCACATAAAAATAACATTAATAAATTTCAATTTTTTTTTCAAATAACATTGAAAAACATTAAAAATAATATTTAATATATTATGATGTAATTACAAAGGAAACATTCATTCTTTTCATGAAAGTTAGAAATTTATTCCTTTCAAATTTTTTTGTAAAATCCATTAGAGTCTTATTTTAAAATGGACATAACAAATTTATTTGGAAAATATTTCAAAAAATCAAAATGGTAAAAATTCTATAGATAAATCAATTAAAAATGTTTCTAAAAAAGAAATTATATCTAAAAACTAAATCTAGATAAAAAATATTGAAATCATGTCTTGTTTTCATTAAAATATTTTATCAATAATTTTAAATACCATTGTTTAAAAAAATTTAATATTACTAGTAAATTTTCATTAATAAGAGGATGAGAATAATATAGATTTAGATTATGATTTAATTGAAGGATGCTTAGAACACCCTGAGAGGGGTGGCAGTGAATCTGGGTGTCATATTTATTTTATTAAGTGACTAATCTTGTTCCCACATTGGTAAGAACATGTTTAACGTTTTATATTAGAACATGTAATAAACAAAAAATAGTACGCAAAGAGAATAGATATCAATTTCACATGGTTCACCAATAAGGGATAGTCCAGGAAGAATACACCAATAGTGTGTTGGTTGTACCAAAGTACAGTAATCATCAGTAGTTGTGGAATATAGGATTTTAGGCAAAGTCACTCTATTCAAGGAACATTTCATTTACAAGATTTTAGGTATTGCACGCTGCATTTCTCAGAACACTTCTATTGACTCGTCCAAGCTCACTACTTTGAGAAAATCTAGACATAGTTATCGACATAAAGGTTATTTTAATGGATTGTAATTAAATAACTTGTCACTAACATAATACAAGTTGATTATTACACTAAACACTAGAGTTTATACTGCCTGAAATATTGATTCACTGAAAACTAAATGTTTAAAATTGCCTTTCGTGAAGCTCCATCAAGAATCTCACTCCATCATGAAGCACCATGGCCTTTATTAAACAAACCCATTCACAAATCAGAATGAGTAAACGTGGAATAACCAATCATTATGACATCCCCATTAGATAGAGTAATTGAAATCATTCCATACATGGGTTTTCTTTTCGTGATGTTCAAGATTTCATAGAAAACTAGATTCGAGGATCTCTCCCAGCATCATGAAATCAAAGAAATTCTATATTTAATTTGAACACTTATTGTCCCATGAATTGGGGATAGCATAATATTTTTAGCCTCTTTTATTTGTGATTCTCCACTACATCCAATGTGTTTTTTGAATCTTTTAAAAACGACATCATTATGGTCCTCATTTTACGATTTACCATCGTAATTTGGCGTAGTCGAGGAGCCCTCCTCCCATACATCGATCAATCATGATGCTCCACCTCTCATAATCATTTAGAAACGCCATATTTATTAATTATGTTCCTTATATCATCCCAAACATAATCTTAGGATTTGTGAATTCCATGACATTATCATATTTATTAAATGCTAATTCTAGAAAAATACCTTTCATAATACTCATCGAAGTTGAAGATCACGCTATCAAAATTCATAAATACTTTAAAAAACACAACTTGTATAGCCCTTCTTTATGAAACCAATTCAATTTCCATATTTTCAAAATGAGTTCAAGGAAATCCTCTTTTTGAGATGGAATACTACTTCCAAATTTTGAACACATAAAATTTGGAAAACACTGGGAAATGATGCAACCTTCATTACTAGGGTCTGCATCAACTGTAAGATTCATATCATTGAAAAAAACTGAATCTTTTATGTGAGTATTGATAATAAAATCATACTAAATTTCATAAAACTAACAAATTTGGTTCCAATAGTGTCCTCTTTGTGTTTGTTAGAAATTTCTAGATAAATTCAACGAAGCACCAGCATTAAAAAAACATGATATGCAAGAAACAACTCATCTGACACTATAATTATATGTAAGTTGTGCTCGGTGTGGAAAACAAGATGGGAATCATGAATTGGGTTCTTGTGTTCTGTAATTCTTAGTTGTTTCCTCATAAAAATAAATTATTTTATCCATTAGTATTTTCTCCTGTGATTTACCCCCATTATAACTCATCATTATCCCCTATTGTAGCATATTTGACTTTATCTATTCTCCGTATTTGTATATCATGGTATCTTTATCCTCCTTAAAACATTGAATTTCAATATTCTCCCCCACTGTCAATATTTATAAAGAGCATGTTTTTGGCTACCAGAGCAGAAACCACACTCCCCCTGGATTGTACCTCCCCTATAAACCTACATCACATCCAAATACAGATTCAATTAATTAATTCAACATGGGAGTGGGGAGGTTTTTATCCTCCTAATGCAGTGAGTGGAAGACAATTATGGTTCAAACAATTCTTTTCGAACACATGTGATGACAAATGGATTGATTAGAATTTCATCCACATGATCACTAGTTCCAAACATGATCAATTTTAATCATACCTTGTTAAACAATTTCATTGATAAGGTGATATCTTATTTGAATGTTTTTAGGAAAGTGTAGGACATGATTATTTGAATGATTAATCAAGATCTTGTTTTCATACTGAATCAATATCAAATGTTTCACCTCATTTGCAAATATTAATCTGTTGTTTCTTCATCCAAAATAGTTGAGTGAAAGATTTTTTTTCAAAAAATATATTCTTCTTCCGCAGTAGTAGGAGAAGTAAATTCTGTATTTCATACTCATGAAACATAAAAATTTCAATCCAATAAATAATGTTTCACCACTTCTTGAAATTATATCTACCCCATCTCCATCCTAGTTAGCATCATATAATCTGGGTAGTTCACTATCACTTCTTTCAGAAATATAAAATCCTCAATTTTGTGTTTATTGAGTGTACATATTAATCTTTTTCACTAAATCCATATGATCTTCCTACATATTAATTTAACATTATACCGCTAATAATGTTTCAAATAGTATATATGTTCAAGCTTCTATGAGGTAAAGTAAGCTTCCAATGATTCTCCTATACATTGTGGGATCTACAGATGCCTCATCCTCATGCTTTCAGAGTTTTTTCCCAACCTCAATAGGAGTCTACATTGGTTTGGAGTCATAAAAAAAAATTTCTTCACAAAATAAATTGAATACATTTCCTCATAAATAAATTTTTAGTCCTTCCTCTAAATCACTTTTAATCTCATGAAATATTTCAGTTCACTATTCATAGTGATTTTAAATTCTTACTACATGTGGATGGAAAAATCATCCACGGATCTCATCCTGCTTCTTCAAAATATAATATCATCTACATTAAATAGTAACATAAATTGATGTTACATTGAGTAATTCACATATTGATTTTGATTCCACACTGTTACATTAAATTAGTGCTTATTTAGATAATAATCCATTCAAGAGTACCATGCCCTTGGTGCCTGATTTACACTATATAGTATCTGCTTTAATCTTAAAACCTTCATATCGTTATTACCATGAAGAAACCCAATGGTTATTAAATGTAGAATTATTCTTAAAGAAAACTATTCAAGAATTTTATTTTGACATATATTTGATACAATTTAAATCCCCATTTAATTTCCATAGAATGGAAAAGCAGGATCAACTCCAATCTTTCAACTAGAGAAAATGTTTTCTCCAAAATAAACACCTTCAACTTATGAATATCCATTACAATCCAGTGTCACATTATTTATTAAAATACTTGCTTTCTCATCTAATTTATTCATAATGATCCAATTATTACCAATCACATTTTTATTTTTGGGTCTCGTAACAAGATTCCATGTTTAGTTCTTTCCAATCTGATTTAGCTCTTAATTCACGGCTTCAAATAATGATTCATCCTTTGTAGTTTTTTAAAATGAGGATTGTTCCAAAACTGATAGGAAAAAAATTGTGTATTATTCCTTATTTTACTTGTTTTTGTGGCTCTAGTACATTCCATAATGATTTTTGGTTGATCAATTTATGTGCTCAGATTTTTTCCTTTGAGGTTCAGTAGAATTTCAATCCTTGGATTCATTTTCCTATTGTTCTTCTAGGTCAACATCAAGATATGACCCGTGAGAGTTTTGTATTCCTTCCACTACATCTATATTTGGGTTCGTTCAATATACACTTTATTCCTCTTATTCAATCACATTAGCATAATAATTCTGTGAGGAATGTGTGATTTTATCTTCAATGATTATTACACCACTGCTTTCCATAATTTCATCAAGGTGTTTATTAAATCACCTATAGGATTTCCTATCCCATGAATATCCAGTGAAAATTCCTTCATCTAATGCATCACTATACAATCCATAATTTCCATATTCTTTTAGAATATAACTTTTACTTCCGAGAACACTTAAATACTTCAAAAATGACTTCCTTCCATGACATAGCTCATACAGATTCTTGGTTTCTCCCTTAAAAATCCTAGTTCGATTTTGAATATACATTGAAGCATGAACAAACTCATTCCAATAATTTCTAGGGATATGAATATCAATTATTATAGTTTTAGCCATATTTTCACCTATAAATTCATGTACTCAATAACGCCATTTTTTTGTGGGGTTATCATAGTACCCACCACATGTTGTATTCTATAATTATCTATGTAATTTTCAATCTCAATGGATTTTTATACTCATCCATTATTTGACCACAGTTCATTTATTGTACAAATAATATCATTCTTAATGATTTGGTTAAATTTTCTCATGTAGTCAAACACTTTTCTTTTCCTTTGTATAACATTGCACACGCCATTCTACTATAGTTATCATTAAAAAGGATGATGTACTTATAACTATGACTTCAATAAGCATTTATGCGACTATATATATATTTATAGATGAGATCAAAATGATTTGATTCCCATTTATTATTTATACGATATGAACTTCAAACCGAATATCTTCATATGCACGTATCACATGTTTTTTCCTACTATCACTTCAGATTGGGGATATCCATAACTATCTTATACTTAGATATCTTTTCCCTTTCTTGATAATATATTTGATCCAACTTTTACTGCCATAAGTTGTTTTCTTCATAAACTGTCAGATATGAAAATTTATCTTTACTTTCAACCTAATATAAGTTTCTAAATGTTTATATCATTTAATGAGAGAATTCTATATCATTCCCATTATAGTGTAGAATATTTTCATTAAAAGTTAATAATGTCCTATGGCACAAAGATGAATCACACATTGGATATTGTTATGTAAACCATCTACATTATGATCTTAAGTCATCTATAGATCAAAATTAGCCACTTTAGTACATCCATTGTCTTTGATCTTCAATGAACCATCATAACGGAACCAGACATTTCCATCAACCCTTTTCAAAATTCATTAATATGTTTACATTACCCGTTATATGGGATGAACATCCACAATCAATAATCCTAGTGCTTTTCCTTTGTTTCTTTTAAGGATACCTATGTATTTTTCAATATTCTTCTTTTCCTTCCATGAAATATTTGATTGAGTGAAGGATACAGATGTACTTTCAAATCTCCATTCTATGTGTGTAGGTTATTGATAGTCATACACTTATCCTATAGTATAAAACATATTTTTAATAGAAACTACATCTGGTTGAAAAGTATGGACTTGTCTTTGAGTTATCTATGTATTTTTCTTGCCTTTATACTACTTGTAATGATAAAACATTTTCCAATGTTATAACAATTAAAACAACATCCTTAAAAATTACGTTTCTTTAAAATTTATGATAGGATTTTTGTTCTCTTTTATTGACTTCCATTATATTCTCCATTCATATGGATCCTTTATTTTTCACAATATGTCATTGTACGACCCAGATAGCCACAGAATAGACATTTCATAAGCGAAAGTTTATTCTCATATCTATTCCTCCTCATTTATCCTTCAATTGGAATAAATCTTATATGGATATAATTTCTATATTCCTAAGGAACATTTTCAATTCTCCTTTAATTTTTAATTGATTTTTTCTTTTTCCTCACTTTAGATGACTTAACAACATGTCCAAATTTTTTATTGCCTTTATTTTGGACCATTTTATATAGAACATTGGATGTTTTAGAGTCACAAATGATTCCTATTTTTCCAATGCATGTGGGTCTTTGAGAAATAAAAAATATTTTAAACTACATAGGAACCACGCATAGCTCTCTATAAAAACTCAACATCTATGAATTTACCAAATTGTATTTTTTTCTGTACATCATTAAATAAGATTCAATTTTGACTTTACTCCTAATATTAACGAATTCATCTTTGAGTCCCTCAACAATCAAAGACTTCTCATAATATCTAGAGGTAAGGTCATTGATGACCTTTTACTTTTCGTAAATTCTATGCTTTGGTTCCACTACATATTAGGTCCTTCCAATGGTTTTTGAGAATCCATTCACTACTTCTTCAAGTATTTCAATTTCAACTTCAAAATGACCATCATGTTCAAATGATTCTTTCAAACATTCCCTTCACTTTATATATATCTTAATTTGAATCTCAATCTTAAAAATATCTTCATTTAGTTTTAACTTTAGAAATAAATTATTGGTCAGTTGATTATTTATATGTTTATATCCCAATGGTTCTAATTTTTCAACGGTACCCATCATGGAATCATGTGTTCCAGATTTAAATTATGGTTTTCTTCCACAAATAATTTCAAATCGTTGTCATCCTCTTCAAAGAAAAATATATTCCTTATTAATTTCATTATATATTTGAAGTCTTCATTTTTTTAAAACATTTCTAGGTCTTCTCCATGATTACTTCTTCATTTTATTCATCAAAAAACATTTTTGAGCATTGAGAGGAAATGTTTTCTAGTCTTACACACACAAAAATATAAAGTAATCTTTCTTTCAAATTAAACTTGTCGCTTTTGGAATTTTGTTGCCATGAAAGAAATAATTTCATTTTCTAAATTATCTTAATCAACACTATCTCTTGAAATTTCTAGTTTGTCCATGACTTGAATTCCATTTTCATTTTTTACTCGATTCATTGAAACTTGAGGTTTGAACCTCATTTTAAATATAACAAGACTAATCATGTGTATATCAAAATAGATCATAGATAGATCCCTTTTCTCAAAGGTTGAATAATTTGGATTATAGTGTGGTGGAAGAATCCACCAAATTTGTTTCACATTGTCATTGTATTTGAGTTAATTTCAAATCCCTTTAATTGCTAATATATAATCGGTAATTTAATTAAATAAATAATATTCATTTTTCATCATGATGCATCTTCATATCATAAAAAAATGTAGTTTAATACTTACAGTTTCCCCTCAATTACAATGCAGTCTCTTTAATAAATATTTTAGTGTTTTCCAAACATAGACATTTCTGACGTGAAACTGATCAGCTTTAGATAGATATGATCAAAAAGAGATGCAATTTGGGAATTCTATTCCTTAGCATCTTCATTAATCATTTTTATTTTTGAATCATTAATAGACACCCCTGTTGGATCGGCGGCTATTATTCCTTGAGAAGTGGAAAAGTGAAATTTTATTCCAATAGATCATAGATTATTAATAATACAATTCTTTGTTATTTGAATTTTTTTTCAATCAAATAGATGGACTCCCTTGACATTTACTGAGTTCTCCAGGACTGCATTACGTGATAAATTTAACACAACCAACATGTACTCTCTAGTACCACTTGAAGGACCTTGAAACTCCCATAGAGGGAAGGAATAAATTAGGGTGTCATATTTTTATTCATAAGTGATAGATCTTGTTCTTAAATTAGAATGAACTTGTTAAACCTCTCTAATTAGAAAATGTATTAAAAAAACAATCGCATGATAATAGAAGACACGCCAACTATAATTGGTTCACCACTAAGGGATACTCCATGGAGCATTCACCAAAATTGTTTTTGTTGTACCGAATTCCAGTAATCGTTACTAGTTGTGTAATATAGAACTTAACCCACATTTACTCTATTACATGCACACTACAATTACATGATTTTAGAGACATCCCATTACGTCTCTCGAAACACTTCCATTTCAACCCCAAGCTCATTTCATTGAGAAAAGTAAAAATCAATTTATCAACATGAAGGTATCTTCAATGGATTGGCATTAAATACATTTTATCTAACACAGAACAAGAATCTTATTACATCAAATACCTGAGTTGATTAACTCTAAAATAACTAATCACTAAAATTTAATTGATCAATACTGCCATCACGAGGATCCTTCTTGAATCGCACTACTTCACGAAGTAACCCTGCCTTCACCGAACAAAGTAATTTTCTATGATCACTTAGTAAATGAAGAATAATCCATCATTGGAAACTGCACATTTAATTGAATAATTCACATTATTCAAGAGATAAGTAGTCATTTCACGATACTTATGCTCACATAGAAAAACAGATTCATGGTTCTCCCATAGCTTCAAAAAATCAAAGTGATTCTGGATTTTTTATGAACTCTTAGTGTCAAATGATGTGAGGGTAGCCTTATATTTATATGCTCGACTATTTTCTATGATCCAACACCTCCATGAATTTTTTAGATCTGTAAAATACAACATCATAATGATACTCCCATCACAATGCTCCATAGAAATTTGATGTAGTCGTGGAGCCCTCTGTCACCACATTGTGCAGTCGTGATGCTCCACTTCTCATAATAATGTAGAAACGCAGTCTCTATTCATGATGTTCCTCATCCTCAATGATAATCCCAGGTTTTGAAAAATCCATTCCATTATCATATTTATGAAATGTTGATTCCATAATAGTACATTTCATGATGCTAATTGAAATCACTTAGCACACCATCAGAATTTATAAATCCTTCATCAAACCAAATGATAGTTTTCCTTCTTAATGAAACTCATTCCTTTTCCAAATTTTCAATTGGCCTTTAAAAACCCACTTTTCGTGATTCAATACAACTTCCAAATTTTGGACCCCAAAAATTTGGAAAACATTGGGAACCAATGCCACCTTCAATATTGTTGGCTGCTTAAACTATAAGATCCCCTTCCAAGAAAATTCCTTGATCTTTTATATGAGGATTGACAAAAAACAAAATTCATACTCATTTTAAACAATGTAACATCCCATGTTCCAATAAGAAATACCAAATAATTCCCCCAAGGGATCCTTTAAAATCCATAACTGGCTAAGATATTATTATATATAACATATAAATTTAGCATATTTGATCATTTATTCTTTATGCAGCACAAAATTTAAAACTATAGTACAATATCAAATTTGAATGTTAGATTAATTATGTATCTGTTTGGTATATTAATATGACCAATATAATTGTAACATCACATATGAACATATATATATAATTTATGTATCCAATAAATAAATATATGATATATTTATATCATGGAATAATAAAATAATTTGTTTAAAAATTATAAATTATGAGATTTTATTTTTTAAGTAAAAAATATTTAAATTAAACTGTATTTATAATATAATTATTTAACATAAAATTTATTTCCATAAATTATATTCATAATTTTTTTGTCTTATGAATAAAATATAAATTTACGGGACCATAATTATCTTTTCGATGTCTCATAAAATCAGTTATTATTTTAAAACATGTATTTTCCAATTAAATTATGAATTAATTGAAAACTAAATTTTGTATATTTAGAAAAATAATAATAAAATGGATATCATTATTTAATTCTATAGATAGGAAAATTTTTAGGATGATGTGTGGGGTTTTTTTAAAAATACTTGAAATTTTATGAATAGTAAAATGTGGTAATTTACGGTGTAAATGCATCATAAAATAAATATAGTAGTCCTCTATTAATTGTTGATGAAATAACAATAATATCAAACTACTCTTTATTATATAAACCTTTTTAGTGGTAATTTTAAAACAATTAATTGTATTAAACCAGAATAATAAATAGATGAACAATATATTAAAACCCCCCTCTCCTATACTATAAATTCCACCCATCTCCATCTCTTATCATAACACCTTCAAATCCTTCATGGTTTATAATATTATTCCAATATCCTCTCCCAAACCTCTACCAAAAATTATTTCCTTGTTGAAGTCACCCAAAATAAAATTTCAATGTTCTTTAAGGTGGTTCTAAATGAGAGGAATTAAATATGTAAACTCGCATTTCATTTTTTTGTTTTGTTTCAATTTATTTTATTTTCATATACTTATATCACATCCCCTGTCCAAAGTGACATAATAACAACAGTATAATTTATATACATAATTTTTTTTATATCTATGAAAAATCTATGATCATGTTTCTGATAATTTTCCTTCTATTTGAATGATGAAAACAACATGTGTGAGGTTCTGATTTACTAACTTCATGGATAACATACTTTTGTTTTTTAATTCCACCATCTAGGATATTACTAAAACAATTTTTAGGCTTACGTATTGATTATAATATATGTATAAAATCTAATATAATGTTTTCAAACCTGTATTTATACAAAATACTAATTTATAAACAAAACTATTTTTTGATGACAGAAAAACTGCAAAATTAATCTAAAGTATCATCACTAACGTCTTATCTAGTGATTCATCCTCAACCCAAATAACCAGATTAATTATATAAGCATTTAATATTATATAATTTCATTAATAAAATTCATTGTCTGTTCTAGAAATTTTTTTACATTTTAAATGATTATCCATATATGCATAAAAGTTAACAAGACATGAAAACTGAGGAAAAGAAAACTCCCAAATTAAAGAAATAAATGCTAATACTCATCAAAAATGACATAAATGACATAAATAAAATTAATAAAATTATAATAAATATAATAAATGTTTAATATTTCTTAAATTAAATTATTAAATAATCTACTTTAATTATCCATGACTTTATGGGTAATTATAGTAAAGTTTTAGACATGATTTAATGGTTTTTTCTGAACATTCAATTTATAATCGGTTGACACTTTCACTCACATTACACGGATTTAATTAATCATTATTTTAATATGCATGTTCCATATTATATGTATATGTTTCAAACTCATAAATACAGATAATTTCATCTTTATTTCATTGGTAATTACTTGTTTTACAAGGTTTTCTTCACAATTCATCCCGATAAGACAGCCTAAATAAAGAGAACTTCTTAATTTCTTACCCATTTTAAAGTACCCTCCATAACTTGTTTTAAGACACCATTATTTTTTTAAAATTAAGAATTTTTTAGGAAATGATATATTTTTTTCATTTTTGGTTTTATAAAATAAATTATGACAAACTGAATTTATTTTTCCAAAACAAATATATTATGTAATGTAAAAAAGTATACTATTCTCATGAATTATATGATGATTTTGTTAGAGTATTTTCATATATTTAAAACTTTATTTTGAATATTATGATATATAGATACTTGTATATAATAATTTTAATCTAAAATATTTTAAATAGTTTATGATTAGTAAGATTGTTGGTGTTATATATGGATACCATTCCCTATAATACTCACAATGTTTTGTGATTATGTAGACAGATTGTAAAAGTTGTTTACATATCCTATTAATCTATTCTTTGTTAACCACATTCATATGAATACTTCATTAGTCGTGTTTTTTGTTTGATTGGGAACTCTATAGAACTTATATCTTTTAGTAGGTCTCTTGTAACAGAAAAAAGATATGCACTTTTCCGATTTTATGCCTATTTACATTCATATATATATTTGGTCAAGGACTTGACCATTTAGTTTTAGATATCCTGGTTGAGGCCTTGAGGATATGTTAATTATGTCTCACATTATGAATTATCTCATTATGATATTAGTAGTTGATAATTCATGTTATTACTCAACTTATAGAATTTCCATGGTTAAGGTTCTTACTAATGTAATTATTTATCAGATTATTTAATTATTTTTCATTGTTGTTATATTATTCACAAGATTATATTTTAACAATATGAGTTTTTTTATTCACAATTCATTTTTTAATTATATATTCTATTGTATTTCATACTCTTACTGAGAATCTAAGTTCAACCCTTTCTTATGTTTTTATTTTTCCTAGGATGTAAGGTATTGTATTATGAATGACTTACATAGATAATCAAGAATATAATGGGTTTTCCCAATTGAGAATATATGTTGATTTTCCTTTCAATTCATAATTTAATAATTATTTATATATCTTGTTTTCCTAATCTACTAAACTATTAACAGATTTGGGATTTGTTCTCTTTTTTATAGTAAAAAATTTAATTATGTAATGACCTATATCTTGGATTTTGATATTAGGGTCACTATAGTTGGTATCAGAGCAAGTTTAGTAGAATAATTGGTAACAAGATTTATAAAACAAATTAGGGAATATAAATCTATGCTAGACCTTGAGAATAATAATATTATAACATAATTAAATTATGGTAAGGTATATATTATAAGGGTATTTCTATAAATACTTCCGTAGATGGATTATATAATTGGATATGGTTTTAGACCATAAATTCCTAGGGGTAACTACTCAGACAAAGTGTTTTTAATTTGACTTGGCATAACCTCGTATAAGAAAATGGTCCTTACTACGCACTTCGTTTGACCATCTATGGGGATATTATTTGGATAATTCACATATTAATTAATAAATATTATGAAGTATTTAATGGAAAACATGTCCCAAAACTATTTTTATGATTATTATATTACCTATGAATAATATTTCCAATTTATGTTTCGTGTTTTTATACTTTGAAATTATTCATAGTGATTCATAACATAATTTAGTGTATTACATTCTTTAGAAATGAACCTAGTGGAAGAAATGGAAATTGTATCCATTCTCAAATTCCATGTAGGTTATCCCATCCTATGAAAAATAATGATGTTTGAGCTAGAGATTCAACTATAGATGAAATACTTATAACCATAATTGGAAAACTCACTCAGATTTTAAATAATTACCTTACCCATATAGATCATCATGATCAACAATGAAGAATAACTATGTTACATCTCTTAATGAGAAAACGACCTCAATCCTTCAATAGGACTAAAAACAAATTTATAAGTAAGAAGTTGATAAGTTCCATCAAGAAGATATTTCTCTCTGTTGGAAGTAATGAAGTGGATTTTTTTTCATTGATATTTTATATCCTTCAGGAGATGCAGATCAATCATGAAAATTGATCAAAACATGAAAGATGAAGAAGAAATATCAAACATAAAATGAATGTATTTCAATAAAATTTTCTTTAGAAAATATTTACCTCAGGACAATAAGAAGATATGGAGACTCTATTCATGAATCTGAGGAAAATGAGGATGAAAATGTTTTTATGAATGAGGCCAACAATACAAGGATAGAAAGTCATGAAGTGGATTACATATGTAATCAAAATATAAATATTGATCAATTATTTTATGGTTTAAAACCATTCATCTGAAGGTCGTAAGTATTCAAAAAATTCGTAGCATAAGAATATATAGACTCATGTGCTATGAATATTGGGAAATATTTCACAGTTTCTTATGAATTTAAGAGAAAACAAGATAAGAATAGGTTGGTAGAGAAATGAACTGATAAAATGGATGAATAATAAAGGTAATTATCCATTGTGTGATACGTTGGGAGTGAAACAAGATTGTTCCTACTTAAAGATAAGATGAGTTCGGTACATATTGGGTGATAAATCACAACATGATAATGTTTTTAAAGGAATGAATGAAGATAAAAATGTTTAATTCAACAATTTTAGGGATATAGGACACTAGGAAAATGAGTCTCTGAGGTAACAAAGTAATATTCCTCAAAAAAGGCCACAAGAAATTGAAAATATTGTAAGGTTAAAACTATTAGGGTTGAAGTCACTAATGATGGGGTGGAAGGTAAATTAATCATCTCATCAAATTAAACAATTTCTTTATTTAATTCTATATCAACACATTCTTTAATATTTTATCAGTCAGCATACAAAATTCATATTTCCAATTCAACATATTAAAGTATTTGTTAGTAAAAAATCATAGTAGAAATCCTATAGAAAGAAATATGTGTCTAGGAGTTAAAATTATGATAGAAAAACATGCTCTAATTGATGATTTAATAGTCATACTAGTGGTTGAATCTGATAAAATCCATGGTATTGGTTGTCTTTAGAAATATAATGCTATGATTTATTGTATATAGAATTTAATTCTAATAAAAAATGAAGATATAGAATTTTTTGTCGTTAGATGGGATACTTCACCATCTGATTCTTATTTGGATCCACCTATAGTAGCACTTCTTAAAGAAATTCATGGAAAAGAAGAGAAAAATCATATATAGATGAGGAAGAAAATATTCAAATTGAATATATACCTATGGTGTAGGAATACAGTAATGAATTTCAATATCATTTACATATACTTCACAAATAGTGAGAATTTATGTCTTATATTGATTTAAACCTTAATGAAAGTCTAATATCAAAGACATCATATACAATGGACAGCGTAGAATTATAGGAGATGAAGAAAGAACTAGAGGAATTGAGCGATATGTGATTTATTCTCCTATGTGTTTCTCCATAAGGATCCCATCTACTCTTGTTCATAGAGAAATATTGATATATTAGGCTATGCATTGACCATAGGAAAATCAATGCTATTACAATAAAGGAAAAGTATCCCTGTCACAAACCCATCCCAGGTCGACCATGAACCAGTCTCCCAAGCTGTTCCACTACATGTCCTGAGGGGTGTTCCCAATCCCCCAGGATAGAAACTAGTGTCCAGATTTAAACGTACAACCACTGGGAACGATTTGAAAAAAAAAGAATAAGTAAAAAAATTAATAAAATAGTAAAACTCAACTCTTTTAGTGGAGGAAAGAATAAAATTGAACAGCTTAGGATACATCCATGCGACCTTATAGGTCACCACCCAACTCAGACCCAGATTTAATCCAAGAGCAATCCAACACTAACATAACTTGAACTGAGAAACTAAACCTACATCTAGAAATATAGGGCAGGTGTGAGAATTAAAATTCTAATTAGGGATTCCAAAGTGAACTATAAGAAACAATGCATTTAAAAATTCCAAAACTGTCCAATAATACTAGTTTGAACTACAGTAATAAAAATAATGTTTTCACATATAAAATTAATTTTGAAAATTAAATATAAAAATTTCATTGCCCTTATAATTTAGGAAAACAAGGAAAACAAATAAAGAGGTGTGCACACAATCTTTTCTAAAACAAATAATTTTTAATCCTTTTTAAAACCAACCATACATACAATGTTTTTTCCATGAAAAAAAAATCCAATATCAAGGTTATGCATCTAAAACCAGCAAGGGAAATGGTACTAATAGTTATCATATCAATGTTTAATAAAAAAACAAGGAATTATGAGGAAGACTAGAATATACAAATACATGTTACTTCGTCCCTAATAGCATGCCATACATGATAGAATCAAATATACTAATGCCCATCCACCCTTTTATAGGTCATTTAGAGGGGTCCAATCCCATTGAAATAATCCTGAATGTCCACCTACTATAGACCACTAGAAAGTACATGATCTCCCAATAGGAATCATTTATAGTAAACCTCCTTGTTATGACAGGCTTCTGTGATATGTTAACAAAGGGGTGTGCCAGACATTAAAACAATAATCCTTATATCTAACCACAAATTATACACAATCTGACACCACTCGGACACCTCATGGTTAATCCCCTTAATTAAATAATAATTACCAAAATGAGTCCCTAAATTGAGGACCCACCTGTCTCATGATCAACAACCGAGTTGAGAGACACAACTGAAGAGGGGTTTTCCAAACATAACATTTCAAATATTTCAAATGGGCCACATAAGAATCCAACACATCAATCCTTTTATAAATAAGTAATTTAAAATTCTAATTGGGCCTTTAGTTTCACAATGCTCAAACTTTTATAAAAACATTAACTAACTACTTGAAAACAACTCCAAATACATCTTTATGCAAAAGTGAAAAAATAGGCCCTCAAATAAAGCATTCCAAAAAAGTTCTCATGTTTTTTGAGTCCAATTTAAAAAACACCAATCATTCGTAATATACAAAATGGGCCATATCTTCCAAACACACACACACCCAACCATGTTTGATGGCCAATCGGGCCAGACCACACTAACCCATTTGATGATATTTTTAGAACGCAAAGGGTACCACTTCCACAATTTTTCATAAAATATGGATGAATTTTTGGGAAAAAAAGAAATTTTGTAGAGGTAATAATGGCGGAGACTAGCTCTGGAGTGCCATTTTTACATGATTACATAATCATGAGTTCACTTAATGCACCCATGGTTGTGCCTTGATCCAATGTGACACTCTAAACCCAATAAAATAATTTTAAATCCAATTTTGTAAATCCACCATTTACATTGAACAAAAAACCAAACATTTCACTCATTTTTAAAATACAACACATGTCTCCAAATCAAGAAGATCATTTATTATCACGTTCCAAAACACATCACTGGAAAACTCCTTTTTTCACATATAAAATACAAAACATTTTCCAAACCAACATAACCAAATATTTCAATTGGTAAAACAAAATTCACACTTCCAAATTACCTTTGATAGTTCATAAAATATTTCAAAAAAAACTTTTCACACTAACACAGAAGAGAAAAAGTAATGTTTCATATAAATTACTATTTCTAATATAATCATTCAACTTGAAAATGCCAATGAAATATTACTAGAGGTACCACAGAGGTGTGAAAAAAGTTAATAAATGAATTTGAAATACTATGTATCAACAGAAAAGTAGTTGAAAGGAAACGACATGGGTTCGGCTACCACAAAACAAGTGAGGACACAACATAACTCCAACAGAAGGTATAATAATCCCACAAGGACCAACTATGTACACTAAAAAAAGTGGTAAAAATGTATGAATTACTAACTATGGCATTAGGGTTTTGATAAATTAATGAAACCCCTAAAAACTGAGGAAGAAAATAACTGATGGGGGGAGATTGAGCACCGAATCGGAGGATAAGGAACAAAAAAGGGTTTGGTTACACACCGGAAGACTACCGGAGGGGTGATAGAGGTGATATTTCTAGAGCACGGAGGGGTTAGGCCTAGCAAGAGCAAGGACGGCCAGATGCCGCATGGTTGGGATATAGAGGGTGTGGGCTGGCCGGAGCGGGGCCTAGCTGGAGGCTATCTAACCGAAGCGCAGGAGGTCAAATGGTGGTCACCGACAGGTAATACCTATTTGTGAGGGGGAGGGGGTTGCGGGATGGTGTGGGGAGGATATGTGCAGCACAACAGGCTGGATGGGGATTCCAGCGTAGATACATATGCGAAAAATGTAATGGGGAGATGGGAGGTGAAAAGATACCAGGTGTTGGTAGGCTAGGATGATGGGTGTTGGGGCATGGTCCACCTCGCACAAGGGAAGGGAAAAATGGGGAGGCGCCCCTCCCCTAGGGTTTTCATACCATATTTTTTCATTTAATAATAATAATAATAATAATAACAATAATAAACAATTAGTAATAGTAATTTATTATCCATTTTATTTTAAATAAAAATAATATTATTATAAAAGTTTCAATTATTATAATAGTAATAATTATAATAGTAAAATGATGATAATAAAAATAGTAGAAAAAAATGATTTTAATGAAAAATATAACATTAATTAAAATGAAAACTTTGTTTCATTTCATCATAAAAAATAAATATATTTAAACAATTTAATAATATTTGTATTATTATAAAATTAAATAATAATAATATTTTTATCTGCAAAATAATATAATTATTTAATATAGTTTAAACATTATCCTTGTTTTTTCATTATAAAATTACATTTAAATTTATTTTTCAATTAACTTAATTTATTTATTTATTTTATTATTTATTTGAATTGTTGACAACCATGCATTAAGAAAGTACAAACACATGACCACCACTAACGATACGACAACCATTCACCGCCCTGAGAGCCACTCAAAACATCAAACTTTGAATATTTCAAACCAGGACCCAAGCTGAACCTCATCCAAACAATGTGAGCCCCATAAAAGAATAAAATAAATTGGCATTTGTGGTCGGTTTGTTTCAATTATCCCCACCACAGAAAATTTCTACCCCATAGAATGTCACCAAGCCCAAAGATACCCGTGAATTGTGTCAATCCTGGAACACTCTTAAAAGAAACAATGAGTTTTGGGTGACTATCTATTCCCCAAGTCACACCCGACCAACCCCAACCAATCCAAACACAAAACCAGGGGAGAACCAAAGGGGTTCTCCCCACCACAAGGATTCCACAAGTAGAAAAACAAAAATCCAAACATACCATTCTAGAGAGGGGGTTAAGCACTTGACTGATCTAATCCAACTTTTATAGAAGAATCAAAATAATACCACCATTAGAAGTTGGATCTGAAACCATTACAAGACCAACCGATTCATTCGGATACTAGAACAGAGGAATCCCCCCCCCCATAGAACCTAAACACACTGGAGGAAAACTAGGAGAGCCACCCAAACTAAGAAAGATACCAGAGACAACACCCATTGATTTCACTAAACATCTCTCTAACAAACACCACTAAGACCAAACTCAAAAATTTAGAGCAGTTCAATTTATTCATGGGCCCAATACCCCTTCAAGGAATATGAATGACTTAAAACCCATGGTAAGAGAAGATAAGGCCTCTTAAATTACTGTATAATATGATCATCACACCACCCTAATGAGGATAATCTTACAAAGGTGATAAGAATTAAATAAGGAAACATTGGACAATTCCATCCCAAAACTGAAAACATATACTGGACCGAGGTTCCACACACCCTCTAAAACTTTTGACTATGGGAGAGATTTACCCTAAAACCTGTGGTAGGCTCCATGATGGTTAAAGTGTCTCCTCCCGCACAGTCATGCATTGGAAACCTCCAGACCCCAAATTCTTATTCCTCATGTTAATTCAAACTGCCACAACGGTTGTCTGTTTTCAAAGGGTTTCAACATGTTGTATTAGAATGCTAGAACTGGTCCTACTAGTGGCCCATAATAGAATGGTTTCACAACAGGGATCCAATACCGACAATGATATTTTCTCAGATAGAGGTTCCTCTTACCTGCACTACATTCCATACGGGGAACCTTTTCAAAAGCTGACCACCCATAACCACACACAAAACTATAATGATGATGAGACATCTCATCTATAATAGTACAGAACTGAACCATCAAATAACTCAATGATTGGACAGACCTTAAAATCCACAAGAGTTCCCAAAATTCTAATGGCCCACACTAACTCTAAAAATCACACTAGTTCCTAAAACAGACAATGACTACCTTGATAGAGAGGAAAAACATGAAAAGTACCAAAAATGGTAATGACTCATTGGTATCTAGGAAGCATACATAGAACAACACAAAAAACACAACTCCAATTAAAATCAAGATAGTTATTAGTCAAAGAAATATCCCAAGCCAAGGGTAAACTGGATCATAATATAAACATTAAAAACACTAGTAAAATTTTCATTTCTAAAAACATCAATTTCTTTTAATTTTATAAAACCCACCTATTACACCTTATGAATCGTTACATTTTTGTCCATTCAATCCCACTTACATAATCTGCGAACAATTCCCCCCACATTCACTCTCCATACATTTGCATGAACATGTGACCCTCCATGAAGGATACCAAGGTTCAAATACTTCATTCCCTTATCAAATCAAAACAAAATCCATAATTCTATAAATTGAATCACATTCTCTTTAAAAACCCAATTTACAAATTTCGAAACAATTTAAAACAAATACATTTCCATCTAAATATCAATTTTACTTTAAATGAAATCTCAAATCGACCAAAATTATAACAAAACCCAACCAATGAGAACCCACTGGATTGAGAAACTTGGGCATATGACTAAATCTGCTACATGGTGGTGATCCATTCCCATGTAAGGAATAACACTTATAGGACCATGATCTATTAACATGGACTACACATGGGTCACCACCTCATGTGAGGCCACAACGTGAACCGATTCAGCTCTATTGTCTCCCCTCAATCCAAAACATCCCAAAAAAAGTCTAAAAAACCCAAAATACCCCTGGAAACGTAGGTCTTGTCACGAGTAGTTATGATCAGGCACTGACCTGTAACCTACCTCTTGAGCCCTGAAAAATCTAATCTAAATCTATATAACTAAAAAAATATCAAGGCCCCCCCTCAGATACCATTTTATCACAAACCAGTCCCAGGTCGACCATGAACTAGTCACCTAGCCGGTCCGTGACATGTCCCGATAGACGTTCCCAATCCCGTTGGATAGAAACTAGTGTCAGGCATCAAAAATTCAACTAAGGGAAAAAATATGGCCCAAAATAATAATAAATAAATGATAACAAATAGAACACAAAAACTCAAGTCTAGTTTCAGGAAAAGTCAAAACTAAAGAGTTCAACAAATCAGGTCACCACCCAACTCAGAACCACATTCTCACTTAGAGTAATCCAACACTAACAGAACCTGAACATATAAACTGAACATGCATCTAAAAATATTGGATATGTTTGAGCCTTAAACTTCGTTGTAGTGATGCCAAATTGAACCATAGAAACCTTGCTTTTACAAATTCCAAAACATTCCAATAATACTAGTTTAAACTACCGTTATAAAAATAAGCTTTTCACGTATGCAATAAATTTTTAAATCTATCTATAAATATATATATTTCCCTTTAAATTTAAGAAAACAGGGAATGGAAATAAAGAGGGGAGCACACAATCATTTTCAAAATAGCTACTTTGAAATCCTTTATACAACCAACCATACATAAAAATGTTTTTTCCAAGAAAACTTCAAAACCATGTCCAAGGTTATGATTCTGAACATATTAAGGGTAATGCTTCTAATAGTTCATGTATCAAAGGATCATGAGAAACCTAGGAACTCAGAGGAATTTGAGAACATACTAATACATATGACTCCATCCCTAGTTGCATGCCACACACAATGAAATCAACCACACTAACATCTAGCCACCCTTTCTCCGGTCAAGCTAAGGGGCCCAATCCCATAACAATAATACCAAATGTCCACCCACTAGGGACACTAGATATTACATGAACATCCATTTCAATAATCATTCAAAGTTAACCAAATTTCTATTCCTGGATTCAGTTCCATGTTCACAACGTAGTATTCCACACATTAAGGCAACAAGCCTCATACCTAACCAATCCCAATACACAATCCAACACCACCCAGCCACCTCATGGTTACTCCCTAACCTTAAATTATTATTAACCAAAGGATATCCTATACCAAGTACCATCTTGTCTCATGATCAAATTCTGAGGCCGGATACCTAACCAAAGAAGGAATTTCCAAATATAACATTTCAAAGATACCAAATAAGGATCATAAATATCCCACTCATCAAACCATTTATAAATAGTGAATTCAAATTTACAACTGGGCCTTGAACTTCATAGTGCTCTACGTTTTATTAAAACAATAATTAACCACTTCAAACTGACCCAAAATACCATCATTATACAAAAGTGGCCAGATGACCCCTTAAATCAAGAATTCCCAAAAAGTGATCATGTGATTTTTTAAATGAAATTAAAACACAACAAATATTTGCAAGATACCTAAATGACCATAGATTCCAAAGAAACACACACCCAACCATGTTTCATGTCCAACCGTGAAAAACCACAGGAACTCATTTGAAGTTTCTTTTGTAAAAAAAAGAGTACAACTTCCCAAAGTTTTTGGAAAACATGGAAGAATTTTAGGGAAAATTAAAAGAAGGAGAGAAGAGGTACTAATGATAGAGACTAGCTCTAGAGTTACATTTTCACTTGATTTCACAACCATGTATGCACCTAATGCACCCATGGTTGTGCCTTCATCTAACATACACACTAAAATCAATCAAATAATTTGAAATCCAGTTTCATATATCCAACATTTACATTCCACCCAAAACCACCAATTAAACACATTTATAAAATACAACATTTGTCTCTAAATCGAGATTATATTTCAAAATAATGTTCTAAAGCACGTCAAAGGAAAACATTTCTTTCACATATAAAACCTGAAATAGGTTCCCAACCAACATAACCAAATATATAAATGGGGAAAATAAAACATAAACATTAAAATTACCTTTAAATGTTCATGTTACATTTCATCAATCCCTTTTCGAACAAACATAGAAGACCATTATTCAAGTTTCATGTAATATCCTATATCTAATACAATCATTCCATAAGAAAATGTCTTATAAAACTAACAATAGGTACCATATAGGTGCACACTAGGTTAATAAAATAATTTAAATTGCCATGCATCAAAGAAAAAGAAATGTAAATGAAAATTCATGGTGGTTCCTACCTCAAACCAAGTGCAGACACAAAAAGACTCTGACGGAATGTACAAAAATCCCTTGAAGACCAACCGAGAAAGCTAAAAAACGGAAAAAAATGCATGAATTAAAAAACACAGCATTAGGGTTTCAAAAAATTAATTTAAACCACCAAAAAAGGTATAAATTTAATGAAGGGGGGTGACCGAGCACTAGAGGGGAGGCGAAGGCACTATGAAGTGTTCGGGTTCGTTCTTGAGAGGCGACGGAGGTGAGCTAGCTTGAGTGCATAGGGGTGAGGCCTAGATAAAGCATGGATGTCCAGAGTTAGAATGGAGGGATAGAGAGGGTGAGGGATGGATAGAGTAGGGCATGGCCGAAGGTGGTCTTACCGGAGCACGGGAGTTTAGACGGTGGCTGGAGACTGGCCGAACCTGCTGAAGAGGGATAGTGGGTTAGAGGATGGCGCGAGGAGGATGGGTATGGGATGGAGGGATGGAAGGGGCTACCGGAATAGGGAGGTGGGTGGTGGACATAAGGGTGTGATGGTAGGAGGATGGCCTCCCGGATCTAGCCAACAAGGAGGAGGGGCATGGGGGCCGAGTCTGTAAACGTTTCTCTGCAACTGCCTCCTATCTTGACATTGTTGGATTGAGTCATCGAAAATCAGTTAAACAAATAGCATCGTCCATTATCAAAATTGTACCTAGGGTCATGTTCATAAAGTATGCATCCTTATTTTGCCTCAATTTGTCTTGATAAATGTGTTCAACAAACTTATCTTGAAAATCCCTCCACATCATTCCCTTGGCCTTCTCGGTTTGAACCATGATGTAAAACCAATGTATTTCTTGGACTGAAATCATATATTCTTCTAACATAAATCTATTATCAAGAGTATTCTCCAGTTGGTAATGAATATTTTGGATAGAATCTATCCCAAACTCTGATTCCTCTGGGACAAACTCTCTAGTAAAGGTCAAATGATGTTGTAGCTGAATCTCCCTAGTCATCTCAAACATACTCTATGCAACACACCGTGTGTCTCATAATATCATCTCTATAAAATGAGAATTATTATCGCAGATCTCCTCTTCTCTATCAGCTTGAAAAATTGGATCCCCTTTCTCCACTACTAGAGAATAATTCTCAGCACTGTCCACCTATCTCCTAACCAACACATATCATCGTGGTGACATATCTCAACAGTAAAAAACACAAGCTTTAGAACACATAACATAAAAATTTCATGAAAATATATGTAAAGGTTAATCACTAGGTAGAAGAAAATAATTTCCCACACCCTACCAAAATGATCATAGTCTCAACCTCGACACTATACTTGGCCACCCACCAAGGTCAAGGATAATTTGACCATGAACTCACACTGTTACAAGCAATATATTCTAGAACTGTCCATCCATTTTATTAGAACCAATTTTCATAAATTTCATGAAATCTAACACATCCTATTATCTATTCCCCTCATGCCCACCCTGTGTATGTGCCTTATATGATGCATTTCACTTATTTTAAGAAGTTACTAGAATATTGCAAGAATTCACAACCTCGTGCCAATATGGACATGAGTAAAATATCATAAAACTCTCACATCATACCACATGTGCATCACCCATTGATGAAATATCATCAATTGTAACATCACACAACCAGAACAAAATTTCATTACCTTAGTGACTTGGTTTTTCCCCAATAATTGGGATAGCTACACCCAGAATCAAGCTCATTACCAAGTCATCACACTATCCTAATCTCATATCTACAATCCCCAAATATTAATAAACTAAAAATAGAACCTTTGATACCAATTTTTAATGCCCCCAACCCAAGGGACAATAAATCAGTACCTCAATATAGGTCATCACTTGAACTCAAGGGCACCTCCCCGTTTTCCAGAGGTTGTCTACTAGTAATGAGGCTCTAATAGGTCATGTGGGGAGACTATACCCTATTTACCATAGTAATCCACTATAAACCATAATATAAATAGTGTAAATAATATGAATCAAAAAATAAAATTCATAGTCAAAAATTTTATAAATGAGATACATTCCACAAGAAAGAGTAAATATGTCATTCCATGTTATAGTGCCAAGTGAACAAAAACCATAAAAAGAATGAAAAATAAAAAAATCCTAAAAAAGGCCCTAGATCAACTCCCAGACCTCATATGTTCACATACCAAACCTGAATCACTTCTCAGGCATAAGGCCCTAGCCTCATTCTTAACCCACAACAATGATACAAACTTAGGTACCCAAAGGTGGCCCAAGAAGTTTGTGAGTACAACTCAGTAGACCACTACTAACTGTCTCTAAAAAATATACAATCTATGGTCATAGTGAAATCCATTGGTAAAAAATGGTAGTAATGGAAATAATTCAATAATATATTATAGATTGTGTTCCCTTATGTTATGTTACCACTAAAAACAAATTCACTACTTAAGAATATCATCGTTTAGTTCACACTTTTAATGTGTTCAATGTATTAGTCGTGATAAATGTTCTTAAGGAATATATAAATAATTAATGTCCTATATAAATAGGATTCACATCATAGTAACCACATTATCCTCACCTCAAAGCATCAGTCCGGGTGGAAATTCAACTGTTAGGTGAATTGAACTCTGTCCCCTTCCCAAACACGTGCATTTAGATGGTGTATCGTCAAGCCCCATTCCAACTCGAAATTCGACAATAGAACCTCATGTTTATATCCCCACACTACCAAGCCATGTGCGCATTCCTATTTGTCATCTTCCACAAGTAACCAAATTACAAAAATGCATAGCAAATATCATTAGCTACATATCAACAATATCAATAAATTTAGATTTTAAATTTGTCCACAATACATTTACAAACTAATCATTTATAACACATAACCATTATAGCCCAATTCCCATTACCCATGCCTATCTATCTAAATATATTTGAGTATTGATATAATTCGTTATTTTATACCCATTATTCCTATTTAAACCACTTACAGGCCAACCAAAAAGTCCCATCGATTTTTACCAAATTAGATATAACTATCCAAAATCCATCCTAACTCACTATATAAACCAATTAACATGTTCACTAAAAATATACACCATCATGGGTCAATTTTCCACCTTATATTTAATTTCACCCATTATGAATGGTCGGTGCACCCCATGGGGGGCTCTAAAAATAGTCCTGATATCCTCCATACATCCCAAGGGGATCATGAGGGGTTCAGCTTGGTTATTTAGATAATATATATACCACATCATACCAACGAAACATTAATGACATCTATAGGGAATCAGTATGAAAACCCTATGGGCAGAAATATAAATATAAAATATAGGAAATAACTAGTAGACCACCTACCTTGAATCCATTGGTGAAAATAGCCTTTTTCAGATACATAGATCCCAATTCAACCAACCCTTGAACCCTAAACCAATATCTCACCAAAAAAGTTATTATATATTCTAAAAGAGATGGGGAATGCACGAGAACTCAAATCCAATAATAGAATAAATAAAGGGAGTAGTCTTACTTGGATTTTCAATCCCCAAATGAAAGCACAAGAAACATACTAGGATTGATGGAGATTGACCTCTTGGATGATCTTGTAATCTTGGAATGTCACTAGGGTTCAATAGAGGAAGATGTGGGAAAATTCTAACTTGGGGTTAAAATAACAAGAGTGTAAATTTTCTAAATTTCTCAACATTACTATGTTGCATAGTTAGCCATATGATTTCCAAACCATGAGAGAGATATAGTCCCAAAATCATCCATCTAAATGGTTTTCTATGAATTTTTCACATTTAGATTAACCAAGTAGTAACTGTGTGCAAGCCTTTGTCCAAGGAATCGCTTTAACCCGGGATGATCCACACAGTTTTCACTAAGTGTGTGTAAACTATGGAACATACCTATAAATTTATTGTTCCTACTAATTTGTTCTTGGAATACCTAGAACACTCATGATACTTATCATAATCTTTCGAAAACACATATTTGACCAAAATGAGGAACATAAACAAAAACATAAAAAAAACACCTTTTGAAAATCCAAGATCCTATATATGCTATTTAATCAGTGAAATGGAAATAAAATATATTCATTGATAGTTTAATGCAAGATCTCATGGATGAAGACTGACATAAACTAATTGAGGTATATTCATAATAATTAGACATCATTTCCGTGGATCATGAAATCCAATATTTTCAAGACCTTTCACATGATGGTTTAAAACTAATGATAGGCACCCATTTAATTTTCACAATGTATTTATTAAAAAGTAACTTTTCGATGGATCGAGGGCATATATAATTTCCAGGCACTACATTTCATTACCAATAAAAAATATTCAATAAATATAACAATTGAAATAAATAATATTCCTTATAAAATATCCATATTAAATAAAAGATGCAGATTTATCAATACTTACCAATATAAAAAAATATCATTCAATGTAAATGTTGTATGATAAATAGAATATTGTTCAAGAAATAATAATAACCATGAAAAAATATGTAGAAATTTTGAATAAATTGAATATCAAATGATCATAGGAAATTAAATTTTTTTAGGGGAATAACAACGAAATCAAGGAAGTTATTTTGAATATTATCCTTGGAAAAATAAATCATAAACATTTTCCTAAAAAAAACCTTTTTAACTTGTAATGTTTTCATTTAATAAATGAAAGTTTGTAAATCTATAATTGTGGAATGAGTTAAAAACATTCTGTTTTCATGGTAAAAAGGTTAGAAAATTATGTATTCTGAAAATGGAATGAATATTACATTAAATGGATTTCTAAAAGAAAATGGGTAAATTTTTCATTAATAAAAAATTTTGGAATGGTTAAAAACGTTTTTTCAATCCCTTCTTATAAAAAAATGTTTTTAGAAGAAAACATATTATCTGAATAATGAGGTAATGATGTCAGGTAATAATAAAAATATTTTCTAAAAACATTTATATTTAATGTGTGGAAAAATGATACTAATAAATGAAAAATATCATGAATAACCAAAAGAAATAAAAACTAAAGTTATTATTTAAAAATGGTCAAATAATTTCCGAAAATGGAAATGAAAGATCATTAAATTTATTTTGGTGGAAAATAGTCTTTAAACATGCCAAACTGTCGCATACCACATGAAAAAATTTTAAATAATATTCCAAATGAAGGTAAAAAAATAATTGAAAATGTTAAATACCATTAATATTAAATTATTAATGATTTAATATAATAAATGGGAAGTAGATACACCAAAAAGATTAGTATCTGGTGAATGTGACATTTATATCACTAATGTAAAATACTGAGTAGAAAATATCTTACCCTCCATTTTATTTGACTCAAGAGACATTATATTTCAGTGTAAAAAAATTATTTTCGTTATTTTCATTATTTGTAAAATTTTATGGTTATCCTAACTTTTATTTATTATATTATAATTTTGTAAAAACTATATAATAAATTAATATTAAGTCGGGTGTTTTGACAAAATTCGTTTTATATGACATAAAAAACATTTGTATGTCAATTATGGTAAAAGGGTACATTATATAACATTACACAAAATATTATCATGTAATAATTATTATATTAATATATATATATTAATTTTTTAAAACCTTTCATTATATAGGGTTATGAAAAATGATCATAGTTTACAATGATGAAGATTGTAGTTCAAACTTACCAATGAGTAATGCTCCCATATGTTAATAATCAGTCTGCAAAAAAATTATGTAATAAAATGTCCATAAATAATGATTACCATATCATAAATATCCTGATATTTAATCATATATAATTATATATATATTTCATGTGAATTAAACAAAATCACACCATGTCGAGGAGACGATAGTCCACATACACATGACCAACGTTATCCCTTTTCAGTTTTAGAAAGAGAAAAAAAATTATAAATTTTGTTTTTAGAAATTTAACTATTTCTTGAATATCATATATATGTATTTTATTTCACATATTTTTAATTTTAACTTTTTTTTACATTTTAAATATCATGTGACTGAATCACATAACTTTTATGTGGCAGTAGTTCACACTTCCACAAATTATGTAATCATCTTCACAGAAAATTAAATGAATAAAGGTATATGTTATAAAAGAATTAAATATGTATAAAGGAATTATAAATAACATATATAACAAATATAATAATATTTTAAATCATATTTCCTAACCATTAAATGTTCAATATGAAAAACAAAAAACACAATTTTGTGAGGTGGTTGTTTGAGGTACACATAAACGATTTGTGGTTTACCCATTAGATTGAAGTGTGTATAAGTGTAAGTCCAACAGATGAAATAAAAAGTAATATTATATTTGGGAAACTATTTTTTAATATTATACTAGAATAAGAAGTGTTTATTAGCTGATGAAAGGGAATGAAAATGAAGATTATGTGGAAAGATGTTACCTCCTCTTTGGGTAACTCTATTTAGTTTGCACAAAAAGGATTTCTTAAATGGATTAAATCACAAGGGGATTATTCTTTTATGAGGGGATGAATTTTGAGGAGATATTTGGGTAGATCATGGTTAAGTCAAAGAGGATTGAGTTTTGTTAGGAATTGAGTATAGAGGAGGTATTTTTATAGTGGAGGATGAGTGACACTCTTGTAAATTTTAGAAAAGGGAATTCCACCCTTATTTTACATATTTAAATTGGATCCAATTATGGTAAAATATTGGTAAAATGCGGATAGAATAGAAATATTACCATTCCATGGATTTGGGAAATTTTTTTAATTTATTTTTCAATTAAGATTATTCTTCATCCATTAGTTAGGATTCATTTCGTATATAACCTTTGTAGTTAGTTTTTATCACTTTCACAAATATTTCATTATAAAAAACATTGTTGAAAATATTAGAAATTAGAAATTATTATTATTATAAATATTGAATAAATTTTTCCTAAATTAAATAACTCAAATTATAGAAATATATTTAATTTAATCCCATATATTGATCAACAATCAATGTTTTTAAAGAAATAATTTCAAAATATTGCTATGTTTTCATAATCCACCTGAAAGGGAAATTGATTCCAATGAACTATATTGAATTAATAGTAAATAAATAATCAAATTAATCTTTAAAATTTATTAAAAATATAAATTATCCTTGTAAATAAATTATATTAATTGTTATTTTAAAATTTTAATTTAGTATTTTTCACTATAAATTAAAAAATGATACATCATAGAAAAATAACAAAACTTAAACCTCAATAAATAGTTATTTTTCTAGTTGAAATATTAAATTTAATTTTACATATAATTATTTAAAGGATAAAAAATTGGATTATAAATAAGTTCACCCATAAAATTTGGAAAAACTACTTTTGTAAAAATATATTATTTTATGAATTAAAATTGGTTTTTTATTTTATGTCTTTCATATATAATTCATGATTATAAATATTTGTTTAAAATAATATATATATATATATATATATATTACATTTATATCCCTTCTTAATTTTAATTCAATTAATATTTTCCTACAAAATAACTTCCTTAGCATAAAAATATTTCTTTATAAAAACATACCCTTTATAATAAATTATTCATTAAAATAATTACTAATTAATTAGTGAAAAAATAATTCATTTAATAATTGAGTAAACAATTAATTTATAGAATTTTTTAATCATATTAATGTAACCTAATTTAATATCTTTGTTATATGTAATTATATTTAATAATATTATAATAATAATATATTATAGTTTTTTAATACCATATCTTGAGTGTAACACAGGCAATCAATGAAACTCGTTGTTTCTTGTGATGTAAAATATCTCAATGTAATATGAATTTAAATCTATAAATATGTTGAATTTATTTAAAATAGTGAATATTAAATAAAAATTCATGATATTATATTCCCTTCTTTTATTGGTATTGTGTTTCATACTAGCTATGAAATATAACATTCTTACTTTAGATTTTCATGGTGTTACGAAGACTCCCGTGTGAATCCTAGATAAAAAATTCTCAAATATAAGAATTAGGTGTGTAAATACTATAAAACATTATCCCAAACACATAAACCAGCTCATTAAAAAGTTTTTTCTCTAGAAAAGAGGACATCCCTCTCTTATCAATGGCATCAACTGACAATCCCCCTAAATTAATAAAATGATTTAATTGATGTAGAGATAAAAATTGTCATTCTCATGAAAAATATTACATTATTTCAAGAATTTATAGATAATTAAATTTCATATGAATAATTATTTATAATCTCCCATTATAAATTTTTCTCTACCTAAAGGGATTCACTCATCTTTTATATCTAATAGTTTCTAGGAATATCTATGAAGGGAAATATCATCATGATATATAGAAGTAAAAAACCCTAATCATCTCCTTTAATTCGCTAAATAATATATCACAATGCATAAAATAATTTTTAATAAAATGGGGACACCATTTTATGATAAATCATTAATAAAATGTGTTTCCTCCCAATCTAGGCATACTTCTTATATTGAACATCATATATGCAATATTACATTGATTTTTTCAAAATTGTGGATTGATTTTTTCATATAATTTGACAGTTAAGATGTGGATATTCATTAATCATTTTTACCTAATTCATTGTCATGTTCATTCCACATCATTTCAAATTTTATTCATTATTATTTCAAATTAACATTTAATTGTTTCGCATATATATTTTGTTTTATTGTTTTCATGATTTAGAATTTCTCTGTAACTATTTGTAGGTTTTTTGTCAAAATAATTATCTTTATCAATGCTCATAACATGATTTATTTTTCTCACTAAATTATTTTTACATTTTATTTATTTATTTATCTATGGTTTGTTCATTAAGTCAACTGACTAAATATTCTTTTGTAATGATCTCCATTTCATGGTGATTTTGATTTAATTTATTGGTGATTTTATAATTATTCACATTATAACCTCTCTCATAATTTATATTGTGATAAAAATAATGTGATATGTTAGCTCTACATTTCATACCTATAAACCTTATTAAAAAAATATTCTATAAACATATTTCAATAACACATATTTTTTTATGATAATAGTTTAGCTAATTTCATGGTCACAAGTTTAAAGATCTGATAATATTCTCTCATTTGTTTGGCATTGCCTCTCCATTAATCATGCTTCTCTCATAGTAGTGATAAGTTATAAAATAATTAATAATATTTATGGACAATAAATAACCATTAAAATTTGTATCTTATGGTCTTTCACATTAAATAATGAAAGTATTTAATCTATAATGATTTTTGTCACCTTTTCTGCATTTGTTTTGATTTCCTACTTTAGATGAAACCTTTTCACTGAAGAAATACACTGTCCATTTATGGGTGGATTAAAATACTTAATTAAATTAGTAATAATTATACAAACATTAATTTCATACCAAAACTTTTATAGATAAAAATTTCTTTTTAGACTTATTACTAGTAGAAATATCCGGCCATTGTAAACACTTCTTCACAACAAAATGTAACGATTGACTGTTTAGTTTAACAACGTTTAGAAATTCTTAAAAAAATTATATAACTTATTTTTATTATTGTGTAACATTTATTATGAATCACACACTTATTCCTCTTTATTAGTAATTTTTGTAACCTATTTCACTGACCATCATCTAAAATTCATCCAATTTCAATCATTTTTACAATTTATGTTGACATGTTCTAATTAATCCTTGTCAAGATATTCCATTATTTCTATTTTTCATCAATAGTGTGTATATATCCTTTTAATTTTTTTATTTTCATCATAATTTCTCATATATTATGAAATGCACATCATTATTCTTAACATGGTATTTGTTCTACAAATATGTCTTATAAATTTCAGTCCATAACATTTTCTTTTCCTTATTGATTTTCATACTTACCATCCAACTAGTTCCAATATTTTATTTTAAAATTAAATTTTATTAATTTATCTCACAAACATTCTTCTCTATCAAATTTTTCATTATATTTTACAATATTTCCAATAAGATCTATTGGATTTATAAAATATCATCCATCTTAGGACTCAATAAATAATTAAAAATATATATCAATTTAAATGAAAATCATTTTTTCATATTGGAATTAATAATCTCAATGGATCCTATAATTCTTTTCACTAGGTCTTTATATGCCAATCAATTAAGTTAATGTTAATATAAAACTTCATTGGGAAGTTAGAAGAAAAATGTTAATCATATTGGTAATTCATGTATTTAACAAGTTATTTATTATTTCAATCCCACATTCCCCTTTTAATCATTATTGTAAAAAAAAATTATGTTTTTATTGATGCATACATCAAAATTGTCATCTTATAAGTAAATTGTTATTTATTCTTCATTAAAACATGATTTACCCTTTACTATGAATTCAAATTTACCCGATTTGATATATTTAAATTTGATTCTCCACAATCGTTGTTTTTCTTTGATAGCATTAAAAGTTCACTCATATATACCAATTAATTATTCTTAGACTTATATAAAATTTGGTTTTCCATGAATTATATTTTAATAATTCTCATATAGTTATAAAAATATGGAATTTATATCATTTTATCCACTTCCATGTTTATTTTATCAAACAAATTCATCAAAGAATTTTCCTCCAACTATGTAAATCCTATATATTTGCATTGTAAACTTCTAACAAAATCAATAATTAATATAATATCATTATATTTATCATTCCCAGATTTTACTAAATATTTAAATTAAAAACACCCCCATTATTTTTTGAATTCATGTTCTTCATACTCTGTAGAATGTTTGACCACTTGGAGGACACCATTGCACTAATACCACTAATATATCACATATAATTTGTAGTGTCACTAAGTTGGGTGGGGGTGAATTTGTGATCCAATTCCTATTTTCAATTTATATAAATTCAATTCATCATATGTGTCTATCCAAATCATTGATTCCAAATTCTTGTGTCTCTCAACCAAACCATGATTATTGCCATTTTTCAAAGGCAAAAATAGAAGCATTTAAAATTGTTGATACAAATACCAACCCCTTGTCATGTTTTTTTCCCCTAAAATGAATTCTTCGATTTAATTTTTTTTTATTATAATGAATTTGTGTTCATACCTCTATTTAATATATAATTATACCCCAATCACAAAAAAACAATGAATAGTTTATTTTAAACTAAACTACACCTTGTTCTTCTATGATTAGTCATACCCCAAACAGAATAAACTAGTAACAAGGTAACCCAAAAATTATAAACTTATTCTTCAAATATAATGATATAATGTTGAAATATATATCTCACTTGATGTTATATTAATTAAATATTTTTTATAATCTTCCTTAATGATCTTGGTTGATCTAACATGCTCATGTACACCTGTTCAAGTACCATCGTAGATCACTAGTCATTCTCATTATTATCAATCATAATGAATGTATTATCCCTCCAAATTTTGAACATATTTTATTAAATTACAAAACAAATACATTTATTCCATAATAACATAATTAATATTTCTCTTATAATATCATTTTCAATGATTAAATATTTGAATTATGGAAATGCCATGATATTGTTTTATAGTATCACCTCAATAAAGTAGATCAAGTGATCCAAAATTTATTAGTAAATATAAATCATTTAACTTATTATTAAAATCAATACCAAATATATTTAAAGAAATTGTATTTTTTCATATATAATGTGATAATTTAATATCATCAATATCCATATAAATAAGTATCTACAATCGTTATATTCTTCTGGGAAAGGATAATATAACAGAATTGTCAAAAATTTCTATAATTATAATTATCCATGGTTAATATTTAAGGATTAAAAAATCATAATTATTAGTCATTATATATCTATAGAATTTATATATTTTTATCTCTTCCATATATGGTTAATTAATATCCATGTTCTCAATATTTTTTAGTAAAATAAATCACACATCACATTTAAACTCCTTTAATTCAATAGGATCATACCAATCGCTTTGAAATCACCTTCTAAATGTCATGTATTCAGATTATAAAAATAATATCTATTATATAATAGAATCGGAAGTCATCATTTAATAGTATTAACTCATTATCCAACCATTACTAAAATAATGGATAATCATCATTTTATCCCTCACAAAATGATATTTATGTCAGGCCAATCTGGGGAATGAAATATTTGTTTGAACATGTGATAACAATTCTTTATGAGATGAATCAAGATAAACTAGTGGTCATAGATTAGTAGGATCATATGATTACTACAGTCAGCACCCTATTAAAGGTGGTATCATTTTATTCCTAAAGGTATTATGTGGTGTGTGGTGGTTTCACATTATTCCTAGAATTAACATGTAATACTATGCTAGGAAATAATAATTAAAAGTATTAAAACAAAATTCATACCCCTATTTGAGTTCCATAATACCACTATAACCCTTAAAAAACTGTTTGATGCACTAATATCAGCATTTTTATGGTTTAAATATAACCAGGAAAGTCTAAACCAGGCGAAAGCCTGATCCCGCAAATTTATTTAAGAAAAAGTTCAAGTAAAGACAATAGAAAGTTATGGTTTAAATATAATGAATGTAACCTTACACAAGAATCAATGTACCAATAAAAAATCATTATAAAATCAATAATACACAAATGAATCCTTATATTATCCTTATAATATCATTCATGAACCATTAAAAAATTTTCAGTGACTATTACATGAATAAAGAAATTTTTGGTTAATCATTAAATAGAGTATTAGATAACCTAACACATGTCCAATTATCCTTATGGTATGCACGGCCTGACCTATATTCCTTTGCATCATGCCACAAATTATCATTACACAACTCCATGTTACTCATACATATGTAGTTGAAAATTAGTTTGATCATTACTCAAGGAAAGAGTTCTTCATCTTTAGGTAATATGTTTTCCTATTTTTCTATTACTTTAGTAAGATATACCATAATATAGGAAATTTAATGTGGTATTTTTCTTTAAATATATAATTAAATAACAATATGATTCATTAAAATACTTCACCCCATATTTATATTAGTAATGAAAATACAAATTTCAATTAAATATATAGTGTAAATCAAAATATAACATTACATTAATAATAAATTTTTTTAAAACCCTTAATGGTCATCTCAAATAGATTAGTCCATATTCCTTAGCACATCAACCATAAATTTCATAAAGACTGTTTGTTTGATTCATCTGCCAACAATTTTAAATAATTCCTTAGAATATCAGCATAATAACATTTTGGTATAAAAGTACAATTTCTCATGCATGGCATATAGTTTTATTAAATGAATACATAATAATTAACCATGAATCTCTGCATTATATTCATAAAATATTGACATATTAACAATAATGAAACACTTATTATCAACATTAAGAATGGGCACTGAGGGTGTGGATCATGAATACTATTTTATCCATTAGAAATGTTATTTATGTATTTAAGTGTTTTCATAATAATTTATGGTTTTTCTTAGGAGAATGTTTCTTATCAATGATTAATTTCATTTAATATTATTTCTATAAAACTTTTTCATGTATTATGTTTATCCACGCCTTGTTCCATGATTTATGATCGACAAATTTTAGTTTTAATATTTATTATGTAAAATGTTTATAACAATATTCTTATTTTATGTTCACTTATGATGTTTGATTTTTAACATTTTTTTACCCCAACGAGCATCTATTCTCACTCCATTATTTTGTTACACTTTCCTTAAGATATAAATATAAATAATGAATAGATTCACTAAAATTGTTTCATATTTAATGAATTTTGAAGGGATATAGGAACATCATATCATATTATATAAATAAGAATATGTGGAAAAAATTATGTTATTCATAAAACTAACATTAGTTTTTAATTTATTTATAATATTAACCCTATAAAAAAGAAAATCCAAATTTTCTTGATTATGAATTATAATGAATTATTTTTTTTATGTTATATGTATTATAAGATTATTGAAAAAGGTTACTATAGTGGGTATTAAATATTTATTTATATGACATTAGATATTAGTGTGTTATTGGTTTAGAAAAAATGTGGAGTCATAAATTCCAACAAATGTTTATATTTTTTGGTTTGTTATAATTTCAATTATTAATATAACTCATTAAATCTACTGAGGTAATATTATTAGGATTATGATTCGGAAAAATTTGTCAAAACCCTTTTTATAAGATAATGTTGTTGGATAATATCCCAAAATTTTGTGAATATATAGAGTGTGTGGTTTGACAATAAATAACATCCTTCTATAGACACTATAATTTCTAATAGGCAATGACATAGATGTTTCCTAGGGTAACAAAACCCAAAAATGGAATATTTGGAATTATCATAATATCCACTTAGTAAATGATAGATATTCATAACTACAGAACCATCTCGACACTCCCAAGTTATAAAATTTTTTAAGTGACATTCTCATTATAAGAAATTAGTATTTCTTATTTTATTTTTATGAATTGAAGCAATTTATATGATAGAACTCATCTTACTATATCCTACATTTTATAAAGATTAATATATGTTAATAAAAATTATGGTTATAATTTTTTTAAAGGAGAAACATTTCGAGGATGAATTATTCATGAAATCATCTTACATATATTATCTTGTGGTGTTAACTAACTATCACTAATGATTAAGTCTAGTTGGTTCTATCAATTCATAAATCGCAATAGAACCACATTAATAATTAATGCCATTGACAATGAAAAAAATTCCCAATGAGAACCAAATAGTATAAGAGTTTGACTGACAATAATTATAATTATTCCAACAAAAATATAAATAATTTAAATTAACAACATAAACATTGTATATCTTCCAAACACACAATGTGGGAAAATTACAGTGTATCTTAGATGTTTTTGAGATAATTATGATTATGGAATTATCTTTGAAATAAATTACATTAAACAATGTGGTCAGAATCACCATGGGAATTTCTCTATAGTAATTGTGAGATGATTTTTCCATTGAAATAGAGGTAATAGAGAATCTAATTTTAATGTAAATTTGAAGAGCTTAGTTGAAAAATTTAAAAAAAGAATTCAACCAAATGTACCAATGAAAATTTACAATATAAAATATGTGTAAATTCAACATTATCCATGACAATGCTATAATTTTTCAGATATAAATTATGAGAGGAACCCAAAACCATAAATACATGATAGTTTCTATTTAACAACAATAATGGATGAGAGTTCAGAATATATAATAGAGAGAGTAACATAGACCAAACACTCATGAAATATTGGGTGTTGTATTATATCATGTTCAATAAACTTATTATTATATAAAATGTTTTTTTAAGGAAATAAAATTACCAACCATGAAGAAAGAAATTTAATTATTAATAAAAACTTTTAATTCCCAAGTATATTACTCCCCAGAAATTGATGATTATTGGGGTGTGATTCCTACAATATACAATTATTGTTACATTATATTATCATTCATGCTATATTATTCATGATGTTTCCCTATTTTCAATAATAAATTACATTAATTGAAATCACATCTAAAATTCCAACCATGACCAATTATTATTTAATGGATAATACTAAATGCATTATTAAAAAAAATTATTGGCATATTTATCACAACTAGATAAATAAATACATAAAATCATTTTTTTATTATTATAATGAAAATTTGATTTCACTACACAAAACAAGGATATTGAAGATGAACCCTCATTGAAAATGTAATATTGACTTAGAGAAACCTTAAATATTTAATTGTGTAATAACTAAAATTCTAGGGATACATTTATTTTAGGGTGGTGGGAATGCAATCACAAAATATTTCACTATATATAATCCTTAAATAAATGTTATATTAATATCATGTATGACACTAATTAACAAACAGAAACAAAATTTTTGTTATATAAAAAAATTCATTATAATATTGAAATAAAATATTTTGTTATAACTCAATTTAAATTTATTATGAAATCTTTGAAAGAATAAATTGGAATTGAGTTGAATAATATTCACTTATAATGATAATTTATATAAGATTGGTAAAGACGTGGTTTATTAGGATTATTTCAATACCATGCCCTATATTAACATGAATTACTATAGTATTAGAAAAATAATATGTGAGGAATATTCCTGATTGTTGAAATTTACATGAGACCCATCCTTGAAGAATCACCACTCGTGACTACAATCAGATTGTACATTATAAATTGAACATATAAAAAAACTTATCGGTAAATATAAATTTAATTTATAATGATTCATATATATAATTAGTAACGTATTAATTTACTTTTCACAAGTATTTTATAAATTTTTAATTTTATATATTTATTGAAAATTATGTTAATATACCAATTCATTAATAAAATTAACAATATTGGTTTATCATTAAAAAAATTTAATTAAATTAAATAATTTTCATTTCTTCTAAACTACATATATTATCTATTTTGTATTGAATAATATTTATATAAAAATATAATTTTATTATAAATTAATATGAAATATTAATAATAATAGTTAATACTTTGAAAAGTTAATTTCTAATAAAGATATTTTTTCATTTTAATTTCTGATTGAATTTTAATAATGAAACAGAAAAACCATGAAATCGAATCTAACAAAATTAACTACATTCGTATATTTATAATTTCATTATTATTTTATGAAGATTTTTGTAATTTTATAACATGATTATTTCATATGTGAATATCAAAAAATACCATTTTTTAAAAGAAAATACTTTTATGAATTTCAATTCAGTACTTATATAATTTTTATTTCATATGTGAATATCAAAAAATACCATTTTTCAAAAGAAAATAATTTTATGAATTTCAATTCATAAATATTTATTTTTGGTGAAATTGAGTTTATCTATATTTAGAAATCTAACATTAATAAAAAATAAATATTTTTGAATAATTATTTCAAAATTATTTAATAAGAATAAAATCATTTTCATGCATAAAGGATAAATTAAATTGGTAATTAATACATACCTGGGTTAAAAATTCAATATGTTTTAAAACTATTTCAACAAGGGGGGATGAAAAAAACTTATAAAAAACATGTATACAAATGGTTGGATGATCCATTCATTGAACTTATCAATTCCGCTCAAAATTATTTTGTAATTTTTGTACTTAATTTTTTTGATAATGGAATCCTAGTGTTTGAATGTTTTATTTATTTAAAAAATTACACCCTTCTACCTTTTAAATGAGACACTCCTCTAGTCACTTCCCCTAACATGAAAACCCACTAAGTTCAACCCAAACTATAACCCGACCACTGAAAAAATTTCTCACACATCAAAAACAATATTTTTATTATTAAATTAAGATACCAAATATAAAAAACCTCTTTGTAATATATAAAATATAACAAATTATCTATATATTTCTTCCGTATCCTTTTTCATTTTCTATTTTGTTCATTCACATATTTTTCCAAAATTCCACCACACCTTTATTAAATGAAAAATTTTGCAGAATTACTATATATGTTTGTTTTAATAATACCATTAAAATAATTTTCCACATTTCCCATTTCAATTAAAAAAATGAAACATTCATTACTTTATGGTGTGGTATTCAATATCTCCAAGAAAACATGTTTCATTTTCTTTCCATGACACACATAGATACCATAGATTAGGAATATAATTTACATATACATATATTGATATGATATTTATACAATATTTTAGATTGTAAAATGATAAATAGTATTAAAACATTTCATTTTTCATTGGAAATCAAAATCAACATCAATGCATAGACATAGACTTCCACCCACATGGAACAATTGATTCCTATTTTACTTTTCACCACTGCCACAGGTGGTTGGTATTGAGAATCATTTCACTATAAAATTTAATGATATTTTATATGTAATATTTTTAAGAAAATAATTACAATTATGATATATCAAATTAATAATCCTGAAATAAGAAAATAAATATTCTACTAAAAATATTTCCATGTGCCTTGAAATAAAAACTAAATTACATAATAATTGGTTATCATATTATCATAATACTTTACAAAATTAAATAAATTAAATGAGAATTAAATTATTTGTTTTTAAAAATTTAATATAGTCATATATGATACCTTAATCTGTTAATTGACAATAATTCTAACATTTATGATAATTGAATAATAAATTTCTACATAAGAATGATGAAAACTATAATTAAAAAAATACTAGTTCAGAATAATTAAGATTAAACACACCCGAAATCAAATATAAATAATTCTAAATACAGTAAATATGTATATTAATTTATAATTATGTTTATAATTTATAATATATGTGGATAGTTTAATAAAATGGGTGACTAAGATATTTAATTTTGTTATATTTCATGTTAGAACCCATTTTGACAATGTAGGAATTGAGACAAGGGTTTATTTTTCTCATATTTTATATCAAGAAAAATATATCATAATATGAATAATTATAACATTAATATTGTGTCATTAAAATATAATATATTTATTTTACCATATTAATGAGGTTTATATATATATATATAATGTACATTCTTCAACTATGATTCAATTCAAAATTTGGTTTGATGTAAATGTTACTAAAAAATAATTGTTTCAATTTCCATTATTATTTTTAAATCAAGATTATATTAAAAATATAATCTGTATTAGGAGTTTTAATTATTTATAAACACCATCATCATTTTCAAATTGATATTCAATTGATTTATCATGTTTCTTAAAATTTCATTTCCCCATGACTCAATTTCTACCCAAAGTGTTTCATAAATGTGGAAATATCCTAATATATTCATATTAGTTTAGAAGATCCCTTTATCCCTGTATGTATTTACAATAAAACATTAATATCATCATTTTACCTTATCCAAAAATTCATTAAGGTTATTTTCTTTTGGTTTTCATTCTTTTAAATGTATAAAAGAAATTTTAAATTTATTTTATGGGGTTTTTCATCCAAATCAGAAAATATTCATTATTTTAGGTTTACATAAAAATATTTTCTTTCCACTACATACTAAGTTTTTAAAATTAAATAGCTATTTTTCACAGTTTCTATATGAAATAAATTCCCTCATATTTTTAAAATATATTTTGGTTAAATTTTATTCAGACGATCAATAATTTTTATTTTAAAAAAAATATCTTTAGAAATAACCAACATACACATATTTCATCTTTATAATTGATCTTTGACATATCTTATAAATTATCAAGGACTTATTGATATGTTACCACCTACATCTATTAATTTGAAGACTTTTCTATTTTACCTCTCTTTGGAGTATTGACCCATCACTACCTTAATCATGCCTAATAATCTATAGAATATAAATACAAACTATATACATTTGTTTTCCATTATTGAATATATATATATAAATATATATTTTGATCCCATTCATAAAAGGGTGTTCACCTAGGTTCCATATATATATTGAGTGTTGAAATTATTAAATAAAAAGTATATTTGATTTTTATATGGTTTATAAACCATTATGACTATTATCATGATGAATTGGTATTTACCAAGAAAGTTACATGATGTTATTGGATACCAATTCATCTTATATGGGTTTTTAATGTTGGGATTTTTTACTAAATCCTTAATTATTTACATATAATAATATATTTAATAAGAATGTGAAATGAATTTTATTTCCACATGTTCATTTTGAAGTGTTTAATGAAACCCTTTCTCATACTATGGGAATCGTATTCTATAAGAAGTGAATGAAAATTATTTAACTGATTTAGGAGAGCCATTATATTTCCAGATTTTATTTCTGATGTGATAAATGAATGAATTTTAGTTTCCATTAATATTTTTGGTTGAAATAAATATGGGTTCCAATATAACCCTCCAAATCCATGGTTATTGATTTATATATCATTAAATAAGTATTCAAAAATACATTTTATTTTATTTTAACCATGGGAGAAGATGGTATGAATCAGGATTGTAATGTTTCTCTTTACTAATGTCAATTCCATATTTTTAATTTACTATCTATATTATGATGTCATGGATCATATTTAATGAATCATTTTTTCACCAGTCATTTATTTAATTTATTATTTATTTGAACTGTTGACAACTACGAATTCAGCAAGACCGAACGCACGAGAACTGATAATGATACGACAACTGTTCACCGCCCCGAGAGACACAAAAAACATTAAACATCGAATATTTCAAACCTGGAACAAAGTAGTTCCTCTTCCAAATAATGCGAGTCCAATAAAAGAATAAATTAATTGGTATTTGAGGTCGGGTTGTTACAATTATCCCCACCACAGACCCTTTCGGCCCCCAGAATGTCACCAAGTACAAAGATAGAAAAGAATTGAGTCAATCCTAGAACACTCTTAAATGAAACAAGGAGTTTAGGGTGACTATCTATTCCCCAAGTGACACCTGACCAACCCAAACCAATCCACACTCCAAACAAGGCAAGAACCTGAGGAGTTCTCCCCACCACAATGATTCCTCTAGTAGTAAAATAAAAAACCCAACATTCCATCCTAGAGAGGGGGTGAAGCACTTGCAAACTTCCAACTGATCTAGTCCAACATGTATAGTAGAATCAAAATAATACCACCATTAGAAGTCATATCTGAAACCATTACGAGACCAACTGATTCATAAAGACATTAGAATATAAGAATCCCCCCATAACACTCAAACACATTATAGGAAAACTTGGAGATCCCCCCAAACTAAGAATGATACCAGAGACAACACCCATTTATTTCACTAAACATATCCCCTAACAAACACCACTGAGACCAAACTCAAAAATTTAGAATAGTTCTATTTATTCAGGGCCACAATACCCCTTCAAGGAATATGAATGAAAAAACCCATGGAAATAGCAGATAAAGCCTCTTAAATTACAGTAGAATAAGATCATCACACCACCCTAATGATAATGAACTTACAATGTAGACAAGAATTTAACAAGGAAACATTGGATCATTCCATCCCAAAACTGAAAACATATACCAGACCCAGGATCCACACACCCTACGAAACTTTTGATTTTGTGTGAGCTTTACCTCGAGACCAGTGGTAGGGGCCCTGATGGTTGAAGTGTCTCATGCCTCATAGTCATGCATTGGAATCATCCAAACCCTAAATTCCTCTTCCTATTGTTAATTCAAACTGCCACAATGTTGGTCTATTTTCAAAGGGATGCAACATGATGTATTAGAATTATATAACTGGTCATACTATTGGCCCACAAAAAAATGGTTCCAAAACTGGGATCCAACACCGACAATGATAGTTTCTCGAAGACAGGTTCCTCCGACATGAACTTCTTTCCAGATAGGGACCCTTTGTAAAAGATGACCCCCCATAACCACACCCAAAACTATAATGATAATGATACATCTCATCTAAAAAAGTACAGAACTGAACCATCAAATAACTCAACGATGTTATAATCCTTAAAAATCTCAGGAGTTCCCAAATATCCAAAGGCCCATTATAACTCTACAAATCACACAAGTTCCTCAAATGGTCATTGATTACCTTGATATAGAGCCAACACATGAAAAAAAATGGGCATGACTCATTAGTATATTTGTGTCATACTCAGAACAACAAAAAAAACACAATTCCAATTAAAGTCATGCCAACGCTCAATCAAAGAAATAGCCCAGGCCAAGGGAAACAGGATCATAATAAAATCATTAAAAACACAGGTAAAATTTTCTTTTCTAAACACCTCCATTTCATTTAATTTTTTTAACACCCACCTATGGCACCTTATGAATCATCACATGTGTTTTCATTAATTCCCACTTACATCATATGTGAACAAGTCCCCCCACATGCACTCTCCGTACATATGCATCCACATGTGACCCTCCATAAAGCATAACAACGTTCGAACAATTCATTCCCCTATCAAATAAAAACCAAAACCATAATTCTCCAAATTGAAACACATTATCTTTAAAAATCCAATTTACCAATTTCAAAACAATTGAAATGAAACACTTTTCCATTTGAAAATCAATTTCACTTTTTATGAAAACTCACATCAACCAAATTTATAACAAAAAACAACTAATAACAACCCACTAGATTGAAGAACCGGAGCATATGACTAACCGGCTACATGGTGTAGAGTCATTCCCATGTATGGCATAACACTAATAGGACCTTGATCTAGGAACATGGACTACACATGGGTCACAACCCCATGTGAGGCCACAATATGTACCGATTCACCTCTATTGTCTCCCCTCAATAAAAAACAACCCACAAAAAATGTCTCAGAAACCCAAAATACCCCTGGTAATGCAGGTCTCATCACGAGCAGGTGTAATCAGGCACCGACCTATAACCTACCTCCTGAGCCATGAAAATATTATTCTACATCTATATAAAAACCAAAATATGAAGGCCCCCCCCTCAGATACCATTTTTTCATGAACTAGTCCCGGTTCGACCACGTACTAGTCACCCGATCTGGTCTGCGACATGTTTCGATAGGTGTTCCCAATCCCTTTGGATGGAAACTACTGTTAGGCATAAAAAATTCAACCAAGGGGAACAAGTTGTCCCAAAAAAATAATTGATAAATTAGAATATATAGAACACTAAAAATCAACTCTAGTTGCAAAAAAAGAATAAAACTGAAGTCTCCATCAAATCATCATGTGACCTTTTAGGTCACCACCCAACTTAGAACCACATTCTCTCATAGAGAGATCCAACACTAACAGAACTTGAATAGAGAAACTGAACCTGCATATGAAAATATTGGATTGGTTTTAGATATAAAATGCTCAGTAGGGATGCCAAATTGAACCATGGAAACCTTGAATTAAAAAATTCCAAAACACTCCAATAATACTAGTTTCAAATACAGTTATAAAAATATGGTTTTCACATATACAATTATTTTTTAAAACAATAAATAAAAATATCATTTCCCATAAATTTAAAAAAATAGGGAATGTAAATAAAGCAGGGTGCACAGAATCAATTTCGAAATAACTACTTTGAAAGCCTTTATAAAACCAACCATACATATAATGTTTTTCCCATGAAAACATAAAAACCATGTCAAAGTTTATGATTCTACACATAGTAAGTGTAATGGTACTAATATTTCATGTATCAAAGGATCATTAGAAACCTAGGATCTCATAGGAAGACATGAACATAGTAATACCAATGACTCCATCCCATGTAGCATGCCACACATGACAAAATCAAACACACTAACATCTGGCCACCCTTTATCAGGTCAAGCTGAGGGGCCCAATCTCATAGAAATAATCCCAAATGTCCACCTACTATGGGAACTGGATAGTACATGGACATCCATTTCAACAATCATTCTCTATTAACCTACCTTCTATTCAAGGATTTTGTGCCATGTTCACAAAGTAGTGTTCCACACATTAAGGCAACCAGCCTCATATCCATCCAATCCCAATACACAATCCAGTACCACCCAGCCACATCATGGTTACTCCCATATCTTACATAAAAATTACTCAAATGAGGTACTATACCATGTACCACCTTGTCTCATGATCAAAACCTAAGGTGGGAGACCTAACCAAAGAGGGAATTTCAAGATATAACATTTTAAAGATTCCTAATAGAAATAATACAAATCCCACGCATCAAAACTTTTATAAACAATGAATTTTAAATTCCAACTAGGCCTTTTGCTTCATAGTGATCGACCTTTTATAAAAAAATTATTAACTACATCCAAACAACCCCAACTACCATCATTATATAAAAGTGTCCATACGACCCCTTATATAAATAATTCCCAGAAAGTTCTCATGTGCTTTTTTAAATCAAATTAAAACACATAAAATGTTCTCAAAAAACCAAACATACCATATCTTCCAAACAAAAATACACCCAACCATGTTTCATGGAAAACCTGTCCAAACCATAGAAACACATTTGAAGTTGCTTTTGTAAAAAAAAGAGTACCACTTCCCCAATTTTTAGGAAAACATGGGTGCATTTTAGGGAAAATAAAATGAATGAGATAAGAGGTAGTCGAGAGAGAAACTAGCTCTAGAGTCACATTTTCACATGATTTCACAACCATGTGTGCACCTAATACACCCATGGTTGTGCCTTTATCAAATCGACACACTAAAATAAATCAAATCATTTGAAATCCAATTTCATAAATCCAACATTTATATTCCACACAAAACCACCCATTACACACATTTATAAAATACAACACTTGTCTCCAAATCAAAAATCTATTTCAAAATAAAGTTCCAAGACACATCAAAGGAAAACTGCTTATTTCACATATAAAAACCAAAATAGGTTCCCAACCAACATAACAAATTATTTAAATGGGGAAAATACAACTAAACCTTCCAAATTACCTTTGAATATTCATGTTTCATTTCATCAAACTCATTTAGAACAAACATAGAATAACATCATTCATGTTTCCTGTAAAATCCTATATCTAATATAATCATTCCACATAAAAATGTCATATAAAACTAACTATTGGTACCATAGAGGTACACAACAAGTTAATAAATTAATTTAATATTCCAAGCATCAATGAAAAAAAAATGGAGAAGAAAATTCATGGGTTAGCCTACCTCAAACCATGTTCGTACACAAAAAACTCTAACGGAAGGAACAAAAATCGCTTGAAGACCTACCGGGAAAGCTAAAAATTGGGAAAAAAATGCACGAATTACCAATCTCAGAATTAGGGTTTCAAGAATATTATAGTAAACCACCAAAACAATGGAAGAAATTTAATGAAGGGGGAGACTAAGCACTGGAGGGGCGGTGAAGGCGCTGTGAAGTGTTCGGGTTCATTCTTGAAAGGCGATAGTGGTGAGATAGCTTGAGCATAGAGGGTTGAGGCCTTGCTAGAGAATGACTCTCTAGAGGTAGAATGGAGGGATAGAGAGGGTGAGGGATGGCTGGAGAAGGTCATGGTTGGAGGCGGACTTGCCAGAGCACGGGAGTTCAGACGGTGGCTGGAGACTGGCCAGACCTGCCAGAGAGGGATATGGAGTTAGAGGATGGCGCGAGGAGGATGGGTGTGGGATGGATGGCTGGAAGGGGCTACCAGAACAGGAAGGTGGGAAATGAATGGAAGGGTGTGACGGGAGGAGGTTGGTTTCCCGGAGCCATCCAAGAAGGAATAGGGGGTATGTGAACCGAGTTGGGAAACGTTTCTCCGGAGCATCCTGCTATCTTGTCATTGTTGGATTGAATCATCGAAAATCAGTTAAAAACTAGAATATTCCATTATCAAAATTGTCCCTGGGGTCATTTTCATAAATTATACATCTTATTATGCCTCAATGATTCAAGACAAATGTGTTCAAGAAACTTACCTCGAAAATCCTTTCACATCATTCCTTGTGCCTTCTCTGTTTGTACCATGATGTACAACCAATGAATTTCTTGGCCTCAAATCATATAGTCTTCTAACTAGACTCTCTTGTCAAGTGGATTCCCTAGTTAGTAATGAATATTTTGGATAAACTCTATCCAAAACTCTGATTCCTCTGACCCAACCTCTCTAGAAATGGTAAAATGGTGTTATAGATGAATCTCCCTGGTCATCTCAAACATACTCTGGGCAACCCACCATGGGTCTCAAAATATCATCATCATAAAATGATAATAGTTATCATAGATATCCTCTTCTATATCATCTTGAGAAATTGGATCCCCTTTCTCCACTACTGGAGGAGAATTCTCAGCACTTTCCTCCTGTCTCCCAACCAACACATGTCATCATAGTGACATCTCCCAATAGTAAAAAACACAATCTTTAGAACACATGACATAAAGATTTCATGAAAATATATGGAAAGGTTCATCACTAGGTAGAAGAAAATAAATTCTCACACACTACCCAAATGATCCTAGTCACCACCAAGACACAACCCTAGGCCACCCACCAAGGTCAAGGATAATTCAACAACCAACTCACACTATTACAAACAATACATTCCACATCATTCCATCCATTTTATAAGAACCAATTTTCATCATTTTCATGAAATCTAACACATCCAATTATCTATTCCTCACACTCCCACCCTGTTTATGTGCCTTATATGATGCATGTCACTTATTTACAGAAGTTCCTAGAATAATGCATGAATTCACAACCTCGTGCCATTATGGACATGAGTAAAATATTATAAAACTCTCACAACATACTACATGCCCATTTCCCATTGATGAAATATCAGCAATTGTAACACCACACAATAAGAACAAAATTTCATGGCCTTAGTGACTTGTTTTTTCCATTGTAATTAGGTTAGATACACCCAGAATCAAGCTAATTACAATGTCCTCAGACTGTCCTAATCTCATATCTACCATCCCCAAATATTAATAAATTTTGAAGAAAACCTTTGATACCACTTTTTATTGTCCCCAACCCAAGTACCACAAAATCAATACCTCAATCTGGGTTGTCACATGACCTCAAGGGTGACTCCCCATATACCAGAGGTTGTTGACAAGTGTTGAGCGTCTAATAGGTCATATGGGGAGACTATACCCTATTTAACAGAGTAATCCACAATAAAACATAATATAAATAGTGTAAATAATATGAAACAACAAATAACATTCATAGTCAAACATTTTATGAATGTGATAAATTCCACAAGAAATAGTAAATATGGAATTCCATGTTATAGTGTGACATAAAAAAACCCAAAAAATGAATGAAAAATAGAAAAATCCTAAAAAGTTCTTGGATCAACTCTCAGACCTCATCTATGCACATACCAAACCCATATCAGTTCTCAAGAAAAAGGTTATGGGCTCATTCCTAACCCGCAACCATGAAATCCACTCAGGTACACAACAGTGGCCCAGGAAGATTGTGAGTACAACTCAGTAGGCCACCACCAACTGTCTCTAGAAAATACACAATCAATGGTGATAGTTCATTCTAGTGGTAAAAAGTGGTAGTAATGGAAATATTTTCAATAATATATTCTAGATTTTGTTCCCAAATGTTATGCTACCACTGAAACTAGTTTCACTATATAAGAATATCATGTATTAGTTCACAATTTTAATGTGTTCAATGTATTAGTCATGATCAATGTTTTCAGGAATATATAAATAATGGATGTCCTATATCAATAGGATTCACATCACAGTAACAACATTATCCTCACCTCAAAGCATCAGTCTGGGTGGAAATTGAACTGTTAGGTGAAATGAACTCTGTCCCCTACCCAGAACATGTGCATTTAGATGGTGGATTTTCAAGCCCCTTTCCATCTTGACATACGAGAATAGAACCTCATATTTATATCCCCACTCTACCAATCCATGTCCCCATTCCTATTTTTTATCTTCCCCAAGTAACCACATTACAACAATGCATAGTAAATATCATTATCTACATAACAACAATATTAATAAATGTGAATTTAAATGAAGGACACAATCCATTAAAAAACTACTCATTTATAACACGTAACCATTTATCCCCAATTCCAATTACTCATGACTATCTAACTAAATATATTCGAGTGTTGAAATAATTCCTTATTTTATTCCCATTATTCCCATTTAACCCACTTACACACCAACCAAATAGTCCCTTAGATTTTATCCAAATTAGATACAAATATCCAAAATCCATCCTAAGTAAATATATAAACCAATTAACACATTCACTAAAAATCTACACCATCACTGGTCAATTTTTCACCTTATATTTCATTTTTCCCATTCTGAAGGGTCGGTGCACCCCGTGGGTGGACCTAAAAATTGTCCTGATATCTTACATGCATCCCAAGGGGATCATGAGGGTTTCATTTGGTTATTTAGAAACTCAATATATCACATCATACCAATTAAACCTTAAACACATTAGTAGGTAAACATAAAGGAAACCCTATATGTGGAAATATAAGTATAAAATATGGGATATAACTTGTAGGCCACCTACCTTGAATCCATTGTAAAACAAACTTCTATTCAAAGCCTTAGATCCTAGTTCAACCAACCCATAAATCCTCAACCAAGATCTCACAAAAAAAATTTATTATAGATTCAGAAGGAGATGGGGAATGTACGGGAACCCAAATTCAACAATAGAAGAAATAAAGGGGTTAGTCTTACTTGGATTTTCTATCTGCAAATGAATGATATAGAAACATCCTAGGATCGATGGAAATTCACCTCCTGGATGATCTTATAATATTGAAATATCACTAGGGTTCAATGGATGATGATGTGGGAAAAATATGACTTGGGGATAAAAATACAAGATTAAATATTTTCTAAATTTCTCAACATTACTGGGTAGCATAGTTACTCGTATGATTTTCCAAACCATGTGAGAGATATTTCCCCAAAATCATCCATTTAAATGGGTTTCTAGTAATTATAAACAATTATATTAACCATTTTGTAACCGTATGCAAGCCTTTTTCCAAGGAATCCCTTTAAACTGGGATGATCTGCACGGTTTTCACTAACTATGTGAAAACTGTTGAACGTACCTATAAATTCATTTTTCCAACTATTTTGTGCCTGGAATACCAAGAACACTCTCGAGACTTGTCATAATATTTAGGAAACACATATTTAACCAAAATAAGTAACACAAAAAAAGACATAAAAACAGCTTATGAAAATCCTAGATCTTATATATGCTATTTAATCAGAGAAATGGAAATGAAAGATATTTATAGATAGGTCGATGCAAGATCTCATGGATGAAAACTAACTAAAACTAAATGAGGGAAATTCGTAATTATTGGACATCATTCTTGTGGATCGTGAAATCCAATATTGTCCAGACCTTTCACATGATGGTTTAAAAATTATTAAAGGAACCCATTTAATTTTCACATAATATTTATTGCAAAATAACTTTTCCTTGAATCGAGGGGATATATAATTTTCAGGCCCCACATTTCATCACCAATCCAAAATATTCCAAAAATATAATAAGCAAAATAAATAATTATCCTTATCAAATATACATATTGAATAAAAGATATAGATTTATCACTACATACCATATAATAAAATTACATTCAATGTAAACGTTGTATGATAAATAGAATATTGTTCAGGAAATAATAATTATAATGAACACATATATAGATATTTTAACGAAATTAAATGCCAAATGATCATAGGAAAGTAAACTTTTTAATGGGAATAACAATAGAATCAAGGATGTTGTTTTGAATACAATCCTTGTAAAAATAAATCACAAACATTTTCATAAAAAATAACCCTTTGAACTTGCAATGTATTCATTTAATAATTGAATTGGTGTAAATTTATAATTGTGGATTTGGTTAAAAACATTCATTTTTCATGCTAAAAAGGTTAGAAAATTCTCTATTCATAAAATGGAATGAATATTATATTAAATGATTTTTTAAAATAAAAATGGTGAAATTTTATTTAATAAATAATTTTGGAATGGTTAAAAACCTTTTTTCAACCCCATTTTATAAAACAACATTTTTCGAAGAGAACATGTTATCTGAGTAATGAGGGAATGAATTCAGGTAATCTTAGAAACATTTTCTAAAAACATTTATATTTAATGAGTGGAAAAATGATACTAATAAATGAAAAGTATCATGAATAACCAATGGATATGAAAACTAAAGGTATTATTGAAAATTGGTCAAATAATTTCTACAAATTTAAATGAAAGTTTATTAAATTAATTTTTGTGGAAAATAATCTTTAAACATGCAAAACTGTAACATACAACATGAAAAAAATTTAAATAATATTCCACATGAAGGTAAAATAAAAATAGAAAATTTTAAATACCATTAATATTAAATTATTAATGATAAAATATAACAAATTGGATGTAGATACACCAAAAATTAGTATGTGGTCAATGTGACATTTATATCACTAATGTAAAAAGTGAGTAGAAAATATCTTACCTAGCGTTTTATTTCACTCAAGAGACTTTATATTTCAGTGTAAAAAAATTATTTTCATTATTTACAATCTTTTTAACATTTTTCTGGGTTATAAAAAATTTTATTTAACATATTATAATGATGTAAACAACTATATAATCAATTAATATTAGGTTGGGTGTTTTAACAACATTCATTTTATATGTCACAAAAAACATTAGTTTTTCAACTATTGTCAAAGGGTACATTATATATCATCACTCAAAAAATTATTATGTCATAATTATGATATTTAAATATATATTAATTTTTTCAAACCCATTATTATATAGGGTTGTGAAAAATTATCGTAGGTTACAATGATGAAGATTTTAAGCCAAACTTACCAATGAGCAATGTTCCCATATGTTAATGATCATTATACAAAAAATTATGTAATAAAATGTACTCCTATAATGATTTGTATATCATAAATACCCTGATATTTAATCATATATAATTATATATATAATTATTATGAATTAAAAGAAATCACATCATGTTGTGGATTCGATAGTCCACATACCCATGACTGACATTATGTCTTTTCAGTTTGAGAAAGAGAAAAAAATAAAGTTTTATAATTTTTTTTGAAAGTTAATTATTTCTTGAATATCATATATATGTATTCATTTCACATATTTTTAATTGTAATTTTTTTTACATTTTACATATCGTGTGACTGAATCACCTAACTTTTAGGTGGCTGTAGTTCACACTTCCACAAATGATGTAATCTTTTTCATAGAAAATGAATTGAATAAAGGTAAGTGTTATAAAAGAATTAAATATGTATAAAGGAATTATAAATATCATATATAAAAAATATAATAATATTTTACATCATATTCATCAACCATTATATGTTCTATATGAAACAAGAAAAACACAATTTCTTTAGGTGGTTGTTTGAGTTACACATAAACGATTTGTTGTTTACCGACTAGATTGAAGTGTGTATAAGTGTAGGTCCAACAGATGAAATAAAAAATAATATTATATTGGGGATAATATTTTTTGATATTATCCTAGAATCAGAAGAGTTTAGTGGCTAAATAAAGGGAATAAAATTGAAGAGTATGTTGAAAGATGTTACCACCTCATTGGGTAACTCTTTTTGGTATGCCAAAAAATGATTTCTTAGATGGATTGAATCCCAATGGGATGATTATTTTTTGAGGGGTGGTATTTTGAGAAGATATTTGGGTAGATCTTGGTTGAATCAAATATAATTGAGTAGTGTCGGGAATTTAGTGTGGAGGAGTCTTTTTTATAGTGGAGGATTGGTGACACTCTTGTAAATTTCGGAAAAGGTAATTCCACAATTACTTTACAAATTTAAATTGGATCCAATTAAGGTAAAATTTTGATTAAATGGGGATATAATCAAAATATTACCATTCAATGTATTTTGAAAATGTTTCTAATTTATTTGTAAATTGAGATTAATGTTTAGCCATTTGTTAGGTTTAATTTCACTATAACCATTTTTGTTCGTTTTAATCAATGTGAAAAATATTTTTTTATAAAAAACTATGTTGAAACATTTAAACATTAAACATTATTATTATTCTAAATATTGAATCATTTTTTCATAATTCAAATAACATAAATGGTAGAAATATATACAAATTTAATCCCATATATTGATCAACAATCCTTGTTTTTAAAGTAACAATTTCAAAATATTGTAATGTTTTCATAATCCAGCTAAAATGGGAAATTGATTCCAATTACCTAAATTGGATTAATAAAAAATAAATAATCAAATTAATCTTTAAATTTTATTAAAAATATAAATTATCCTAGTGTATAAGTTAGATGAAATAGTATTTTCTAAATAAAATTTAGTATTTTTCACTAAAAATTAAAAAATCATACATCATTGAAAAATAACAAAAATTCGACCTACACAAATTTTTATTTTTCACATTAAAATATTAAATTAAATTATATATATATTTGATAAAAGATAAAAAATTTGATTTTAAATAGGTTCACCCATAAATGATGGAAAAAATACTTTTGTAAAAATATATTATTTTATGAGTTAAATTGGGTTTATTTTAGGTCTTTCGAATATAATTCAGGATTATAAATTTTTAGTTCAAAATAATATACATATATATATATATATATTACATTAATTCCCCTCCATAAGTTCAATTAAATTCATATTTTCATATAATATAACTTCCCAAGCATAAAAATATTTCTCTGTAAAAACATGCCCTTTATAATAAATTGTTCAATAAAATCAGTTCTAATTAATTTGAAAAAATAATAATTCATTTAATATTTTACTAGACAATTAATTTTTATAATTTTTTTAATCCTATTAATATAAAGTAATTTATTATCTATGTTATATGTCATTAAATTTAAAAATATTATAATAATAATATATTATAGCTTGTTAAAATCAAGTCTTGATTGTAACACATGCCATCAATGAAACTAGTTGTTTCTTGTGATGTAAAATAACTCAATGTAATGTGTATTTAAATCTATAAATATGTTGAATTTATTTAAAATAGTGAATATAAAATAGAAATGTAAGATATAATATTCCATTTTATTATTGGTATCGTGTGTCATACAAGCTATGGAATATAATATTCCTAAAATAGATTTTCTGGGTGTTACAAACTCTCTCTTGTGAATCCAAGATTAAAAATTTTCAAATATAATAATTTGGTGTGTAAATACTATAAAACATGTTCTCACACACATTAACAAGCTCATTAAAAAGATAGCTTCTAGAAAATTCACTTCCTTTTTTTTCTATGGGACATCAACTGATAATCCCCCTAAATTAATAAAATGATGTAATTGAACTAGCGATAAAAATTATCATTATCATATAAAATATTACATTATTTCAAGAATTTATAGATAATTAAATTTCATATGAATAATTATTTATAATCTCCCAATAGAAATTTTTCTCTACCTAAAGGGATTCACTCATCTTTTTTATCTAATGATAGTTAAGATACTCTAGGAAGGGAAATATCTTTATGATGTATAGAATTAAACACCCAAATCATCTGCATTAATTCACTAAATCATAACTCAAAATGCATAAAATAATATGTAATAAAAGGGGGACACTATATTATGATAACCAATTAATAAAATGTGTTTCCTCCCAATCAAAGAATACTTTTTATATTGAACATGATATATACAATATTACATTGATTTTTTAAAATTTTGGATTGAGTTTTTCATATGAGTTAATAGTTAAGATGTGGATTTTCGTAGATCATTTGTACCTTAGTCATTATCATGTTTTTTCCACATCATTTTGAAATTTTATTCACTATTATTTGAAATTTACATGTAATTTTTTCTCATATATAGTGTGTTTTATTCTTTTCATGATTTATAATTTCTAGGTCACCATTTTTAGGTTACTTCACAAAATAATTATCTTTATCAATGATCATAACATGAGTTCCTTTTGTCTTAGAATTAGGTTTACATATTTTTATATATACATGGGTTGTTCATTACGTAAACTGACTAAACATTCTTTTCTATTGGTCTTCGTTTCATGAATCTTTTCATTTAATTTATTGGTGATTGTACTATTCTTTGCATTTTAACCACTCTCATTATTTATATTGTGATATAAATAAAGTGTTATGTTAAGTCTAAATTTCTTCTATATTAACCATCTTAACAACATATTCTATAAATATATTTCAATAAAACATATTTTATTATGATAATAGCTTAGCTTATTTCTTGGTCACAAGTTTATGGATCTGATAATATTGTCTCATTTGTTTGGAATTGCTACTCCATTAATCACTCATCTCTCGTAGTAGTGATAATTTAAAAAATAATTAATAATATTTATGGAAAATAAATAACCATTAAAATTGGTATCTTATGGTCTTTCACCTTAAATAATGATAATATTTTTTCTATACTGATTTTTGTTATATTCTTTTCTTTTTTTTATTTTCTAATTGAGATGAAAGATTATCGTTGTAGTGATACACTCTCTTTTTATGGGTGGATTTATATCCTTAATTACATTAGTAATAATTTTTTAGACATTAATTTTATACCAAACATTTTATAGATAAAAATATCTTTTTATACTTATTACTAGTAAGAATATCTGGCATCTGTAAACACTTCTTCACAACAATATGTAACGATTAACTATTTAGTTTAACCTCTTTTGGAAATTATTAAAACATTTTATTAAAATTATCTTGATTATTTTATAACCTTTATTATGACTCCCACATTTATTCCTCTTTATTAGTAATTTCTGTCACCTATTTCACTGACAATCATTTAAAATTCAATTAATTTCAATCATTTCTTACTATTTTCTTTGATATGTTCTAATTAATCCTTGTAAAACTATTCCTTTCTCTCTATTTTTCATCAACAGTTCGTATCTATCCTTTTATTTTTTTTATTTTCATGTTACTTTCTCATATATTATTAAATGTTCCAAATCATTCATAGCATGGATTTTATTCAAAAAATATGTCTTATAAATTTCATTCCTTAACATTTACTTTTCCTTGTTGATTTTAATACTTTCCATCTAACTAGTTCCAATATTTTATTTTAAAATTCATTTTCATTAATTTATCTCACCACCTTCATCTACATAAAATTATTCATTATATTTTACAATTTTTCTAATAAGATCCATTGTATTTATAAAATATAATCCATATTATCACTTAATAAATGTTGAAAAATATTCATCAATTTACATGCAAATCATTTTTTCCCACTTGGAATAAATAATATCAAAGGATTCTATAATTCTTTTCTCTAGGACTTCATATCCCAATCAATTGATTCAATGTTAATATAACACATCATTGGGAAGTTTGAGGAAAAATTTTAATCACATTGGAAATTCATGTATTTGACTAGTTATTTAATATTTCAATTCCACATTCCAACTTTAATTATTATTATAAATTATGTTATGTTTTTATTGATGCATAAATCAAACGTATTGTCCTAAAAGTAAATTTTTATTGATTCTTCACTAAAAATTTATTTACCCCTTAATATGAATTCAAATTTACCCGATTTGATATATTTAAATTTGATTCTCCACAGTCATTATTTTTCTCTAATAGCATTAAATGTTAACTCATATATACCAATTAATTTATCCTAAACTTATATAGAATTTGGTTTTCCCTAAAATATATTATAATAATTCTCAAAGAGTTAGAAAAAGATTGAATTTTTATTGTTCCATCCACTTCCAAGTTTATTTTATCTACAAATGCCATCAGAGAATTTTCCTCCTACTGTGGAAATCCCAGATATTTCATTTTTAACTTCTAACAGAATCAATAATTGATAGAATATAATCATATTTACCATTCCAAGATATTAAAAATATTTAAATTAATAAAACCCCAATTATTTATTGAATTCATGTTGTCTATTATCTATAGAATGTTTTACCCCTTGGAGGACAACATTGCACTGATACCACTAATATATCATAGATTATTTTTATTGTCACTATGTTGGGTGGGGGTGAATTTGTGATCCAATTATTATTTTAAAATTATAAAAATTCAATTCATCATATGTTTCTATCCAAATAATTGATTCCCAATTCTTGTGTCTGTCAACCAAACCATGATTATTGTTATTTCTTAAAAGGAAAAAAATAGAAGGATTTAAATTTGTTGATACAAATACAAACCAGTAGTCATGTTTGTTTTTTCCCTAAAATGGAATCTCAAATTTATGAAAAAAATTAAAATGAATTTGTGTTCATACCTTTATTTACAATATAATCATACCCCTATCATAGAAAATAATTAATAGTTTCGTATACACTAAACTACACCTTGTTCTTCAATGATTAGTCATACCCCTAGACATGATCATCTGGTAACTAGATAACACACAAATTATAAACTTCCTCTTAAAATGGAATGATATAATGTTGAAATATATTTCTCACTTCAAGTTATCTTAATTATATATATATTATAATATTCCTTAATGATATTGGTTGATCTAACATGCTCGTGTACACCTGTTCAAGTACCATCATAGATCACTTGCTGTTCTCATTATTCTATATCATATGAATGTATTATCCCTCCAAATTTTGACAATATTTTTTTAAATTATAAAACTCATACATTTATACCATAATAATGTAATTAATATTTCTATTATAATATCATTTTCAATGATTAAATATTTGACTTATGGAAATACCATGATATTCATTTGCATTATCACCTCAATAAAGTAGATCAAGTGATTCAAAATCTTTTAGTAAATGTAAATCATTAAAATTACTATTAAAATCAATACAAATATATTTAAATACAATGGGTTTTATTAAAATATAATGTGATATTTGAATATCATCAATATCTATATAAATTAGTATCTATAATCATTATATTCTTCAGGGAAAGGATAGTATAATTACATTGTCACAAATATCTGTAAATATAATTATTCATGGTTATTATTTATTGATTAAAAAATCATTATTATTAATCATGATATATCTAAAAAAATTGTATATTATTATCTCTTCCATATATGGTTAATTAATATCCATTTTCTCTATATTTTTTAATAAACTAAATCACACATCACATTTAAACTCTTCTAATTCAATAGGATCATAAATGATCAAGTTGAAATCACCTTATGGATGTCATGTATTTATATTATAAAAAGAATATCTATTATATAATAGAATCTGAAATCCTGATTTAATAGTATTAACTCATTATCCAATAATTCCTAAAATAATAGATAATCATCATTTTATCCCTCACATCAAGATATTTTTGTATGGTCAATCCTTTGAATGAAATATTTGTTTGAACATGTGATAACATTTATTTATGAGATGAATAAAGATAAACCAGTGTTCATAGATTAATAGTGTCATATGATTCCTACAGTCAGCACACTATTCAAGGTGGTATCATTCTCTTCTGAAAGGTATTTTGTCATGTATGGTGGTTTCACATTATTCCTAGTATTAACATGTAATACTATGCTAGGAAATAAAAATTCATTGTATTAAAACAATCTTCATACCACTATTTGAGTTCCCTAATACCACTAAAACCCTTAAAAAACTCTTTGATGCTCTAATATTATCATTGGTATGCTTTAAATATAATGAATTTAACCTTACACAAGCATCATTGTACCCATAAAAAGTCATTTTAAAATCAATAATACACATACGAATCTATAGAGTACCCTTATGCTATCATTCAATAACCAATAAAACAGTTCAGTACTCTTACATGAATAAAGAAATTTGTGTTTAATCCTTAAATAGACTATTAGATACCCTGACACATGTAGAGTTAACCTTATGTTACGCATGGCCTAACCAATATTCCTTTGCATCATGCCACAAATTATCATTACACAACTCCATGTTAGTCTTACATATGTAGTTGATATTCAGTTTGATCATTAATCAAGGAAGGAGTTCTTCTTCATTTGGTAATGGGTTATCTAATTTTTTCTATTAATTTTTTATTAGATACCATTATATAGGAAATTTAATGTGTGATTTTCCTTTACGAAACCGATTTGATCATAGATGTGGTGACCCAAATCAATGACCCCACAATGTTTTGTTAAAATTTAATTATTTGAATACAACACACATCATGGACCACATACCCACAAATATAACAGCTAAAAAATGGCTGAGAGGCCCAAAACATCACTACAAAATAGTCATGACCATCCTGTAACTGCCCAAATCATGTTGACTATTGACAGCCTACCTTTGTATATCCTGATTTCATGGTTGATCTTGCATTCAAAGGTCACCCACCTTGATAACCAAGTCACCGAAGCCAGCATGTAGAGGCTATTCCCATGTATCTTGTCACACATCCACAACATCACAAAAAAAAGTGGCATTTTAAATTCAACCAAACATAAAATTTTGAAATCCAAAAAAAACCATAGGTCCCTCGCAAAACAATAAAAGGACTCGCTAATCCATGTAAATGTTGTTTCCATCAAATTTGCATAACCAGGGGCCACCTGCCAGCTATATTAGTAGGTAGATCCCCAAGGTCATCCCCAAAGACATTCTACATCCCCATTCAATTGTTCTACATCTCGGGGTTGTGCGATTGTCAACCCTATGGCTATCTCGATGTCTCCTGACACCTGCCTCCCATCCCAAGGACTCCTCCAGTCAGGATGCTCTGAAAATCATCAACCTGCCCTCCCAAGTAAAAGACAACTTCACCCATTACTGGAATCCGTGATAATCCTTTACAGGTTATTAACCACCTAACCCAATCAAAGACGCACCCCAAGGTCATGCTTGCCGCGCAAGGTCGCCTCACACCTCATCATCGCCGCATCATGAACTATGCACAGCACTGCCGCCCTACCAAGAAGAGTGGTCTCCCACATAGTTCACTAGTGCTCACGCCACCCATCAATCACATCACTGATGTAGGGTTAACCATCTGGTGGAGAAAGCCCGAATGAGACCATCCAACCACTGCCAGAACGAGGTTATCTCCATCCCTGACTGCCATAACGTCGAGGATCCCCTGCACCTGAAAACGCTAGATATCACCGGCCAAAACAAAATAGGACCAGAGCCACCTCAAACCCTGCTGACGAGCGAGGCAATCACTACCGTCGAGTTGAACCTTTGGGGTCCCACAACCACCGTGACCCAACACCAATGGCTCCCATTAGGCCGTCGTCAGCTCCACCCTACACCGTTGTCCTATTCATCTCCCCATTGTCAAAGAGACACATGGTCACTAATACAATAATAGAATATTACACCCTCAGGATCAACCCACTCGATCCACGTCCCATGTCGATATCCATCTTGAGTGAATAATCATCACTGAGAGGCGTTTTCACCACCCATGTCACTAGAAAATCACCTCTGACCTGCATCCACTCTCTCGAAACCACTGAACCCCACCACAAAAGGGGGTTTCATCACCTTCATCATCAAAACTAACACAAAAAAATGGTACGATCATATTATTTTCCACATGCGACAAACATATGATAATGGCTAAAAACACCATCTCTGTTTGGGAATATTGGTGCCAAAATTTGACTATGATATTGAAGAGAGGGGACCTCTCCATCCATGAGAGATAAGTTGTCCATTGGTATTTTCCTTTAAATATATAATTAAATAACCATATTATTCGTTAAAAAACTTCTCCCCATATTTATGGTGGTAATGAAAATACCAATTTTGATTAAATATATAGTGTAAATAAAAATATAACATTACATTAGTAACCAATATGTTTAAAACCAATAATGGTCTTCTCAAATAGAATATTCCCTATTCCTAAGCATTAAAACCCTAAATTTACTAAATAATATATGTTTGATTCATCCACCAACTATTTTCAATAATTTCTCTGAAGATCAACATAATAACATTTTCCTATAAAAGTTCAATTACTAATGCATGAAATATAGTTTTATTAAATGAATACATAATAATTCACCATGAATCACTAAATTATATTAATCAAATATTGAAATATTAACAATAATGAAACACTTATTCTAATCATTAAGAATAGGCACTGAGGGTGTGGATCGTGAATACTATTTTACCCATTAGAAATTCATTCGATGTATATAAATATTTTCATAATAATTTTTTATTTTTCTCGGGAAAATGTTTCTTCTCAGTGATTATGTTCATTGAATATGATTTATACAAAACGTTTTCATGTATTATCTTTATATCATCCGTATACCATGATTTATGATCCTTAGATTTTATTTTTAATATTTACTATGTAAAATGATTATAACAATATTCTTATTTTATGCACACTTATGATGTTTGATTGTTAACACATTTGTTTACCCCAACTAAGCCTCTATTATCACTCTTTTATTATGTTACAATTTCCCTTGGATATAAATATAGATAATGAATAGATTTACTAAAATAGATTCATATTTAAGGAATTTTTGAGGGATATGGGATAATCATATCATATTATATAAATTAGAATATGTGGAAAAAAATTTCTTATTCATAAAATTAAAATTATTTTTTAATTTATTAATTTCATTAACCCTATAAAAAATAAAATCCAAATTTTCATGGGTATGAATTATAGTATATTATTTTATTTATATTATATATATTATACGATCATTGAAATAGTTTATTATAGTAGGTATTAGATATTTATTTATATAACATTAGATATCTAGGTGATGTTGGTTTAGAAAGAAATGTGGAGCCATAAATTCCAGGAATGGTTTATATTTTTAGGATGGTTATAATTTCCAATATATAAATAACTAATTAAATCAACTGAGGTAATATTATTAGGATTATGATTTGGGAAAATTTTTCAAAACCCTTTTTATAAGATAATGTTGTTGGATAAAATCCCCAAATTTTGTGAATATTTAGATTGTGTTGTTTGACAAGAAAAAACATCCATCTATAAACATTATAATTTGAAATAGGTTGTGATATAGATGTTTCTTGGGGTAATAGATGAAAAAATAGAATATTTGGTTTTAAAATAATATCCACCTAGTAAATGATAGATATTATTATCTACATTCCTATCTAGACACTCCCAAGTTATATAATTTCATAAGTGACATTGTCGTTATAGTTAATTATTATTTATTGTTTTGTTTTTTGGAATTGAAAAAATTCATATGATAGAACCCATCTTATTATATCCTACATTTTATAAAGAGTAACATATGTTAATAAAATTGATGGTGATATTTTTTTTAAAGGAGAAACATTTCAAGGATGAATTTTTTATGAAATTATCTTACATATATTATCTTGTGGTGTAAACATCTATCACTCATGATTAACTCCCGTTGGTTTTATTAGTGTAGAAATACAAATGGAACCACGTGAGTAATTAATTCCATTGAAAATGAAAAAACATTACCAATTAGAAACTAAATAGGATAATAGTTGGAGTGAAAATAATTGTGATTATTCCAACCAAAATATAAATAATTTCAATTAATAACATAAACATCGTAGATCTTCCAGATACACTATAAGGGGAAATCATATTGTCTCATTGATGTTTTTGAGATAAGGGTAATTATGAAATGATCTTTGAAATCAATTACACTAAACAATCTTTTCAGAATCACCTAGGTAATTACCTTACAGTAATTGTGAGATGATTTACCCATTGAAACAGAGGGCATTGGGGAACTAATTTTAATGTAAAATTGAAGAGCTCAGTAGAAAAATTTAATAAAATAATTCATCCAAATGTACCAATGAACACTCACTATATAAAATATGTGTAACTTTGACATTATCCATGAAAATTCTATAATCTAGCGGATATAAATGACAAGAGGAACCCAAAACCTCAAATTCAATATAGTTTCTATTTAACAACAATAATGTATGAGAGTTCAGAATATATAATAAAGTGGGGAATAGATACCAACCACTCATGAAATATTGGGTGTTGTATTTTTATCATATTCAATAAACTTATTATTACATTGAATTTTTTGTAAGGAAATGAAATTACCAACCATGTAGATAGAAATTAAATTATTAGTAAATACTTCCACATCCAAAATAGATTACTCCCATCAAATAGATGATTATTGGGGTGTGATTCCTATAAAATTCTAATATTTTTACATTATATTAACATTCATGCTATATTATTCATGATGTTTCCCTATTTTCAATAATACATTACATTATTGGAAGATCACATCTAAAATTCCAACCATGATTACTTATTATTTAATGGATACTACTAAATTAACTATCAAAATAATTATTTTCATATTTATCCCAATTGGATAAATAAATACATAATATCATTTGGGTTATTATTATAATGAAACCGTTTGTTCACTAGGAAAAACAAGGATATTGAAGGTAAACCCTCATTGAAAATGTAATATTTACTTATAGAAACCCAAAATATTTAATTGTATAATAACTAAAATTCTAGGGATTCTCTAATTTTACGGTGGTGGGAATGTAATCACAAAATAATTTACTATATATAATCCTTAAAAAAATGTTATATTAATATCATGTATGACACAAATTACAAAAAAAAACAAAATTGTTTTTGTATAAAAAAAATTCATTATAATATTGAAATAAATTTTTTTGTTATAACTCAGTTTAAATTTATTATGAAATCTATGAAAGAATAAAATGGAATTGAGTAGAATAATTTTCCCTTATAAAGAATATTTATATAAGATTGGGAAAGAGGTTGTTTATAAGTATTATTTCAATATGATACCCAATATTAACATAAATTACTATAGTATTAGAAAAATAATATGCGAGGATTATTCATGATCGTTGAAATTTACATGAGACTGATCCTTGATGAATCGCCACCCGTGACTGACATCTGATTGTCGATTGTACATTCAACTTATACAAAAAACATATTGGTAAATATAAATTGAATTTATAATGATACGTACATATAATTATTAATGAATTGTTTTATTTTTCTGAAATATTTTATGCATTTCGAATTTTTTATATTTAATGAAAAGGTTGTTAATTTATCAACTCATTATTAACATTATCAATATTAGTTCTTCATAAAAAAATTTTAAATAAATTATATAATTTTCATTTTTTATAAACTGGTTATATTATCTATTTTTTATTTAATAATACTTATATATAACTGTAATTTGATTATTAATTGATATGAAATATTAATAATAATAGTTAATTCCTTGAAAAGTTATTTTCTAATAAAGACAATTTTTCATTTTAATTTATGATTGAATTTAAATAATGACACGGAAAAATTGTGAAATTGAATCTAACGAAATGAACTACATTCTTATATTTATAATTTCATTATTAGTTTATGATGATTAGTTTTAATTTTATGACATGATTATTTCATATGTGAATATAAAAAAATTCCATTATTCAAATGAAAATACTTTTATGACATAAAAATTATATAAGTATTGAATTCAAATTCAAGAAAAAGAATTTATTGTAAATATGTATTTTATATGTTAGTTTAAAATTCTATGAAATAAATTTACAATCCCATTTATTATATTATAAATATTATGATATATTTTTCCAAAAACTGTTCTTAATAATTTATACAATTAGTTTGGGGAAATTGATTTTATTTTTATTTAGAAAACTAATATAAATAAAAAATAAATATTTTAGAATAAATTTTTTAAAATTATTTAATAAGAATCCAATAATTTTCATGCATAAATGATAAATTAAATTGGTAATAACTACTTACCTAGGTTAAAAAATAAATATGTTTTAATACTATTTAAACAAGGGGGAATGAAAAAAAAACTTATCAAAAACATGTATACAAATGGGTGGATGATCCATTCATTGAACGTATAAATTCCCCCCAAAATTATTTTGAAATTTTTGTTCTCTATTTTTTGATAATGTTTGCCTTGTGTTTGAATGTTTTATTTATTTAAAAAATGACACCCTTCTAACTTCTAAATGAAACACTCCTCTAGTCACTTACACTAACATGAAAACCCACTTAGTTCAACCCAAACAATACCCAAACCACTGAAAAAATATCTCACACATCCAAAACCATATTTTTATTATAAAATTATGATACCAAATATAAAAAACCTCTTTGTAATATATAAAATCCAAAATATGATGTATAAATTTCTACCTTATAGTTTTCCATTTTCTATTCTGTTCTTTCACATATTTTTCCAAAATTCGACTACACCATCATTAAATGAAAAATTATGTTGAATTAGTATATATGTTTTCTCTAATAATACCTTTATCATAATTTTCCAAATTTTCCATTTCAATTAAAAAATGAAACCATCATTACATCATTGTGTGATCTTCTGTATCTCAAATAAAACATGTTTCATTTTCTTTCCATGACATACATGGATATAATTATTTGGGAATAATATATATATATATATATATATATGTATATATATATATTGATATAATATTTATACAATATTTTAGATTGTTAAATGATAAATAATATTACAATATTTCATTTTTCATTTGAAATCAAAATAAGCATCAATGCGAACACCTAGACTTCCACCTACATGGAACAATTGATTTCCATTTTTCATTTCACCAGTGCCATAGGTGGACGGTCTTGAGAATCATTTCACTATAAAATTTAAGGATATTTTAGATATATTATTATTAAAAAAAATTATTAAAATTATGTCATATCAAATAAATAACCCTGAAATAAAAACAAAATTATTCTACTAGAAATATTTCCCTATACATTGAAATAAAAACAAAATAAGATAATTATTGGTTATCATATTATACTACTACTTCGCACAATTATTTAAATTAAATGGGAAGTAAATTAATTGTTTTTAAAAATAAAAATCTTCATATAAGTTACCTTAATCTGTTAATTGAAAATAATTCTAACATGTATGATAATGGAATAATAAATTTCTACATAAGAATGTTTAATACTCTAATTATTAATTAACTAGTTTAGAATAATCAAGATTAAACACACCCGAAAGCAAATATAAATAAAAGTAAATACAATAAATATGTATATTAATTTATAATTATGTTTATCATTTATTATATATGTGGATAGTAAAATAAAATGGGTGAATATGATATTTAATTATATTATATTCCATGTTAGAACCCATTTTGACAATGCAAGAATTAAGATAAGTTTTTCATTTTCTCAAAATAAATTTCAAGAGAAATGTTTATTAAAATGAATAATTGGAACATTAATATTGTGTCATTAAAATATAATATATTTATTTTACCATATTAATTATGTTTATATATATATATAATGTACATTCTTCAGCTATGATTCAATTCAAAAGTAGTTTTGATGGGAATTATACTAAAACATAAGTGTTTCAATTTACATTATTATTTTGAAATCAAGATTATATTAAAAATATAATCTTTATTAGGAGTTTTAATTATTTCTAAAAACCATCATCATTTTCAAATTGATATTCAATTGATTTATCATGTCGCTTAAAATTCAATTTCCCCATGACTCAATTTCTACCCGAAGTGTATCTTAAATGTGGAATGGTCCTAATATCTTCATCTTAGTTTAAAATATCCATTTATCCTTGTACGCATTTACTATAAAACATTAATATTATCATTTTAACTTATCCAAAAATTCATAATGGTTATTTTCTTTTGGTTTTCCTTCTTTTAAATGTATAACATAAATTTTAAATATATTTTATGGGTTTTTTCATCCAAATCAGAAATGATTCATTATTTTGGGGTTACATAAAAATATTTTATTTCCACTACATATTAATTTTTTATATGAAATAGCTATGTTTTCATGGTTTCTAGATTAAATAAATTCCCTCATATTTTTAAAAAATAATTTGGTTAAATTTTTTTCAAGAGATCAATAATATTTCATTTTTTGTGAGAAAATCGTTTGAAATAATAAAAATACACATATTTCATATTTAGAATTGATATTTGACAGATCTTATAAATTATCAATGACTTATTCAAATTTTACCCCCAATATCTATTAATTTTAATTCTTTTCTATTGAACCTCTCTTTGGAGGAATGACCTATCCCAACCATAATCATGCCTAATAATCCATAGAATATAAATACAAACTTTATACCATTATTTTACATTATTTAATATATATATATATATATATTCTGATCCCATTTATTTAAGGTTTTTCACCAAGGTTCCATACATATATTGAGTGTTGAAATTAATATATAAACGATATATTCCTTTTTTATATGGGGTATATACTATATTCGTTATTATCATGATGAATTGGTATTTACAATGAAAGTAACATGATGTTATTGGATACCATTTCATCATATATGGGTTTTTAATGTTGGAATTATTTATTGAATCTTAACTATTTACTTATAATAATATATCTTGAAAGAATGTGAAATGAATTTTATTTCCACAAGTTCATTATGATGTGTTTAATTAAACCCTGTCTCATATTATGGAACAGTTTTGCTATAAGAATAGAATTAAAATTATTTAATTGATTTAGAAAAGCCATTATATTACTAGATGTTATTTCTGATGTGATAAATTAATGAAATTGAGTTTCCACTAATATTTTTGGTTGAATGAAGGGTGGGGTCCAATATCTCCCCCTAAATAAATGGTTATTGATTTATATCTCATTAAATAAGTATTTACAAATACATTTTAGTTTATTTTAATCATGGAAGAAGATTTTATAAATCATGACAGTAATATTTCCCTTTACTAATGTTTATTAAATATTTTAAATTTATTAAATATATTATTCTGTCAAGGATCATGTTTAATGAATCATTTTTCAACAGTCATTTTATTCTTGTGTTATTTTAAGCTAGTATTTATGACATTATTTGTGTTGTATTAATTTTAGTTTATAATATTAATAAATATTGTCTGTATACCCACATAATCATCTTATGATCACTTATTATATTTAATTTTTAACTCATTCATTACACTTACTAACCATCATATTTCATCACTTTCTTATATTTTAATTTCACTAAGATATAGAACTATGAAAATTATGAATCTGATTCAATGTTTTTTATGTGGATAATATGAGTGATATGTTTAATTGTAATTATAGATTATGTAGTCTCTTATATAATTTTATAAATATAAAATAAATACAATGAACATTTTTTAGTTAATATTAATATTAATTCCAAAAACAATAAATATAAATGGTCTTGAGACTGTAGTATAATGAAGAAATGTAAATATGTTCTCTAGATGAGACATTCACATGTGTAAAATATTTTATAGATACCCCCATTGAAATGTAATATGGACCATTATCCATGTCTTATTCATTAGAAACATTGGAATATTAGAAGTATAGTACTCCTCAATCCTAATATGATTTTTAATTGAGTCAAAATCCTATGCATTTGATGATTCTATAAAATCATACACCCATACATATAGATCTTTAGATACCATGGGGAATGAGGGTGAGGATGTAATTAAATATTTCCTACACTAGTGGGTTCCACCCAAGATATCAAAATAATTTTCCTTGGACGAAATCTAAATATTTAATCCTTATATTAATTATAAATGGTGGAGACACCAATTTTTTGTATAACAATGTATAATCCGATGTGAAGTAATAAAAGTTCCCCATTCATGAAAAAATGTGAAATTTATATTATAGGGATGTAATTTTAGAGAAATATATATTTTTTAAAAAATTAAATTGTTCTTGATATTTGTGTTTTTCTAATTCATATGAGGAATATAGAAAATTAATATAAATATCATGTCATCAAATTGGTCTTTTAGAGTAGGTATCTTGTCACCTAATTCATTTAAATTGTCATTGAATTATATCTAATGATAGATTCCATCACAAAGATAATACAGTCTACTTATTTAGTATTATTTACATGGGTCCAAGGGAGATACATCACTATGGAACAACCATGATAACCCATTTAATGATTATTTTAAGAAGTTATGATATAAAAAGGGATAAATTCATCAAGGTGGAGTTAATGGATTCTGATTATTTTGTAGATGGAGTTTTCTTATTATACCACCATGAAATTTTAATATGATTCCACATTAAAAAATCATTGTTTTTTGTGGAATATCCTATGTGGATTATATTCACACTTTTCTAATAATTTATTTTTTATGTATGATTAAAAATAAACAAACAATTTGTTCCCAAATATTTATGGAGACCTTGTCAAGATAATATTGAATATGGATCATGTTCTCACTAAACATTTAATGACTTATACACCATTGCTATTTTCGGACAAATAAATGTGTAATATTTCCATTGGGATGATCCAAACCTCATCTTACATAACGTTGGATATGATATACTAGATATCCTTTTTCATATCATAATTATAATGTCATACCTCATCAATTCCTTCTACGGTATTAAACAAGAGGGGAACCTCTAAATCATTTACAAATGCCTCAAAATAATGATTGTATAGGAGGAAAATATCTATTATTGAGAGCCATGTATGAATAATGATAACATCCTTGGTCATGTGATATATCCAGGCTAGTTCAATGTGTTCTCTCATATAAAATATCTATATTATTGAAATATTAGAGTGTGAAATTATCTATTGTGGATATTTAGGGATGGAATGTATGACCATTTTTTAGAGGATTTATCGATTTGGGTATGAATTAGAAACCAATATCTTAGGAAAAAAATCATCAAATCAAATGATATTTGGAGACACAATAAAGGATCCTTCCTAGAGATCCCTATAATGAAAATAATTTTGAAAAACCAAGATTTTATTCATATTAGTATTGATAAAAAAATTCAGAATTTACCCCGGGAACCGAGTCTATTATGGGGTGGTTTTCAGTCACATGGGTACAATACATAGTGGTCAGAGAAGGTAATTAGGATGATTCATCTGATAGATCTAACAAATTATCCACAAAACTGATGAAATTTATGGAGAAATTAAAATTTCCCTTTAACAGTGAATGAATCCATTACTGATCAATTCATTAAATTTACACCCATTTTGGGGGAATAAACTCTATGAGTATATACACCATCTTTTGTTTAATAAAATTATCCTAAATTTCTATATTACTCTCGAAAATATTTTTCAAATCGATGGAAGGATATTGATATAATAATCTTTGTGGATGATAGAGGCTTACCATCACAGGTGTTGATTGATTCAACCTGTTCTAATTATTCAATAATCATATGTGATTGACATTTGGGATATAAAATCTTTAATATTTAGAGCTCCATTATTTATGCAATTATTCATTGTCTAATAATATACAATATTATTATGGGTGTCATTGATTATTTTTTCACATCCGAAGGGGATACCCCCATTAATTTATTCCATTATATACTCTATATTTGAAGTCATCATTTAAAATGAAGCATACCAATATAGGAATTCTGTGAATTTTTTTGATAAAGGAAATAATTAAAATGTTAATTTTACATGACGATATGTGGATTTATTATCTCAACATGTTTCAACTATTTATTTTTTTTATTTCATAAATTAATGATCTTTATATATTTTTTTATCTAAATGGAAGACCCTATTATTCAACAGTAAAAATGATATTCTTTATGGATGGACATGATGATAGATATGGGTGAAATTTATACCATGAGTTTGTGAATAGTGATGATTATTCTATGAGGATTCCAAAAGCTATATTTTCAAGGGAAAAACCTTACTCATAATGATATATTCATATACTTCACCAGTTTTTTTATAGTGGTGATTGTATGTAAACAGAGTGATTATTTCTTCTACTACATATATTCGATGTTTTACAAGGCCCTCATTTAATATCATCACAGACCCTTATATATATTAGCGAGATTTGTGTTGGGGCCAGCTATTCAATATATTTTCATGGATCTTTGTGAATGAATCCTCCTGGTAAAGTTGTGAATCAATAAAGAGGGTTTTTCCCTTACCCCATAAGTAAATTTCTCAGTGAAATATTAACTGGGATATTGTTTTTTGATGCAGAGATAAGTGTTACTAATAATATCCATTATTTATCTAAATATGTAGAGAAACTATCAGTATATATCAATCCTCATTTTGGTTGTGTCATGTGTAGGATGGTTGTACTATAATATGCTAATTACTATATAAGTCCTAAAAAATTATCAATTCTTATTTATCAATATGTATTATATGTTTATAACATGAGACACACTGATAGGGGATGTTGGAAAGAGGTTTATGGAGATTATATGTGTTATACAAATTAAAAATTCTCTAGTTTATGAATTATAGTGGTGGTGTATTATGTAAAACACATTCCAAATATAGATTTATTTAGAGTTGAATTCTTGGATCATATAGATTTATGGGTTCTGAGAATTCATTGAGAAAAATAATAACATCGTCATGGGGTATTTCATATGTGTCTATATATTTCCTATCCATATAACCCATTATTTAGTATAACCATGATATAATAGTGGAAATCCATATTGATACCCCAAATTTGGGTTTATAGGATGCACATGAATTTTACATGTATTATTGTATCAACTTGACTCAGTTATGGTGTGAATGAAAAAAACGTAGCTATTCAGGCCCGGTTGACAAACAGAATTTGATCAGTTTTTGGGTTTTGGAGAGGGAATTATGGGATAATCTTCTTTATCACCACAATTAAAAATGTATCCCTTATGGATATTAATTTTTATTTATTTATATAACAATTTCCCATAGATAAAATCTATGATCCAATACTTTTATGATATTTTTATTCAATATTTTCATCACTGAACAAATCAGTTATCCCTTTTATTTTTTGGATATTGTAATGGGTTGTACGCAGGATTTATTCATACAAAAGGGTTACAAGTTTCATATATTCAATAAAATAAGGAGAGAATGTTCATAATGAAAGGATCACTGGTCACTATTAGTGCACTTTGATTGGAACCACTCTATGTTCCAAATCATCAACCTCGTGGTCAAATTCTAGATAGAGGTCTGACAATAAATTTCCTACATCATTGGGGTTGTTAATCATGGTGTTCTATATGTTTAATCGTGATTTCCATCTAGAGGAACTAATCATCACCATATGAGGGGACTAATTCATAGAGTATCATAGTTCACCTAAAATATAATTTACACATGTAAAGGTACCATTTAGAGATTCGGTGCATCAATGTAAATATTATTATATAGAATCATTAAATGATCTAGATATACACATCTTAATCGAGGTGATGGACTAATGGGAACATCATGAGTTCTAACTTTTTTAACAACTATTATAGAGAATAGTGGTACTTATACCTTCCTTGGTAGGATTTCTTATGTCTCTGTAGATGATGGAATTACACCCAGAGATTATTCTAGAATAATGTTTATTGAGTCTCAATGAGAAACAACATAACGTAGATATAAAGGGTCATTGTTGGATAAAAGAAATTTGGAAACATTAGAATTTTTATTTTTACAGTTTTTTGTTATCATTATATAGATTATAAGGATGGTAATATGATTATTAATTCCAATAATTCATTTAGGATAGCCAAGAAAAAAAATTTAGTGAATGAAACCTAATTATAGTGTTACTATTTAAATGGTATGTACATTATCTAATACAACTATCTAATAATATATGATTCTAGTTGAATAAAAGGCATATAATTTATAAATGTATCAAAAAAATAAATATTCTATTGCTCCTAGTTGTTATGATAGTTCAATAGGTTCCCACAGCTCAACCGAAGGTTATTCCTCTTAAGAGAGATCAACTATTCCTATGGATGTCTCCAAAAATAAAGCAGTTTTGAAATCTAAAATAAAAAGGGGGTTTTGAAAAAGGAATTTTGGGTTGTGTTTATATTTTTTGTTTTTTGAGCAAGCTATTCTTGGATGAAAGCACTTTCATTATTGTTTCTTCGGTTTGATATTGGTTTCAGTTCTATGTTTTATATGTTGTTCAGAAAATGACACCCAGAAAGGTCCCCAAAGGTTTTGATAATTCATGCCCAGTTTTTGGTCCTTCTCGGACGTTGTCTATAATAAATGGTGATCGGGGTACGTTAAAGGTAGTTATGTTTCTTGAAGAGGTAGAGTGTTCTTTTAGGATGTTGGGAACTCCAGTCTATTAATGTTCGAACGGTCTTGGGATTATTTGAGGGTCTGGTTTTGGATGAATGAGATTTGCTCGCCCCACTGTCAATACAAGTTGGGATGATGTGGGATTATTTAAATCCATCTTAGTTCGATAGTATGTACCTAAAAGTGTGACGATGAATAAAAAGTAATAGCTCATGCTTATTCAACAAGGCCAATGGATGGTAAATCCATATGTTGACCATTTCAAAGATATCATGTTATTTTCTCCAGAGGCAATGTCACCAGATTTGATGAAGACTTTTATCTTCGTCGAGGGTCTTCGTCCAGCAATCATAGAGAGAGTCATCCTTTCTAAGGAATATAATTTTGAGAAGCTAGTGGATTGGGTGTTCTTAGCTGAGTTGGTCTTTGGAGCGGAGATGGTTGGCTATCCAGCATATCCAGTTGCTCGTCAAGGTTCCCCATCTCTTGAGCAGGGTGTTTCAGATGGACCTGTTCTTAAAGAGTCCTCTATATTGGTTTGGCTTCTAGTTCATCATACCATTCAGTGGTATTCCACCAGCATGGCTGGTTCGGGAACGTTAAGCCGTCATGTCACATCCCTCTGAAGACGTGTCATCGTTGCGGATGTCTGGGTCATCTAGAGAAGTTCTGCAGGAAGCTTCGTAGGAACAAGAAATCGTGATCAGATGATTCTAGTGCCTGACTGTGAGACATGAGATGCTTTAGCCATCATAACCCCAACCACAGGTCTTGGGGTGAAGCTACCATGTTGTCTGGAGTTTTCGGGGGTGTGAAGCCTCAGTTCGGGTTTTGTGTTCTGTGTTGGCAGTATAACAATTAAAGTCATTCCATTCTTGTTTTTCTATTGTTAATTTTTTGAGGATGTTGTATGTTCATAATTTTATCATGGAGTTATGAAAACATATTCTATTATAATGAAGACATGTTTTTTTTTATGATCATGGTTTCATGAATCATAAGATTTCCTTAGAAGTGGGTTTGGCCCTTCTGTGAGTTAGTCTTGGTTTGGCGGTGTTCATTTTGAGGTGTATGTTCTTGTGGAGGTGTCATGGTTTGTATTTATGATATAGTTTACTTCTTGTATTAAGTTCTTCTTTGAGGTTTTTCTCTATTTTTCGGGCTTTCTTTGGTCTGGGTTGAGAGTTTTAAGCTTCAGAATAGGTCTTGTATAAAATATTGTTTGGATCAGTTGGGAGTTCCCGCATCACCCCCCCCCCCATTTTTTGAGGTGGTATGTTTAGGTGTTAAATTTCTGTTCTAGTTGAATTCTTGTGGTGTGTAGAACCATCTTGTGTTCTCCCAATCTCTTGTGGTGTGGTTCATTTCAGTTTCAGTCGGGTATGGATTCTTTCTTTTACCATTGTTCATCTAGGTGAATTTCTTGGGCCAAAAAATGTCTGTGGTGGGGAAAATTGTCACACCCACCTGCTAAAATTAATTTTTATTTTATTCATTCTTGGCATGGGTTATCTCTCCAAGGTCTGAACTGCGTCTCGGATCAAAATTTGATGACGTTTAAAGTTTTCACTCGGTTTTGGACCCATGCGAGGTCACCTTACGTTTGGCGGTAGCAACGCAACCAGCCCTAGTTTCATGCAATTGCTTATTATTATTATTATTATTATTATTATTTTATTATCCTTATTATATATATTATTATTATTATTTTTATTGATTTCATTATTATTATTATATTAATTATTATTATAATGGTTATTAAATTTTATTTATATAATCATTATTATTGTTAATTTTATTATTATTATTATTATTCTGGTATTATTATTAGTATTATTATTTTATTTATATTTTTTTAATTTTATTTAAAATTTAATAATAATTATTATTTTATTATTATAAAATGAAAAAAACTAACCTAACCCTACCCTACCCGCGCGACACCCCCTTCACCCCCTTCTCCATGTTCTGCGCCACGGGCCTCCCCTTCCCTGATCTTCCTTCGCGATCCCCCCTTCCCTCCTGCCATCGTCCTATTATTGCCCCAGCATCACTGTCCACCTCACACCCTGGTACTGCCATCCTGCTCGAACACCGACACTGCCGACCCGCACCGACCCTCTTCCAGTCCGGCCATGCCGTGCCTCAGGTCGGTTGCCTCTCCCTACCGTGAACTAGCCCCAACCACCTCACATTCCACGTGCCGTGGTCCGGAACCCCCTCATCATCCCGGCAAGCCTCCTGCTCCGGCCTCTATCCACCCGTGAAGTGTCGAGCTACCTCTAGACCAACGCCCTCCAGCATGCCTTCCAGGCACGCGCATCTCATACATCAGACCCCCCATCCTTGCTGGTGTCCTTCATGCTCCGGCCGCAGTGTTTGTTTTATTAATTTTTATGGTTTTATTTATTTAGTTCAGACCATAAATCCATGGTTTGTGTGTGAATTATTTTCTTGGGGATTTATGGATTGCGGATCGTTGCAGGGTGTTGTCCTCCCTTCCGGTGTGGTTTTGTTGCATTTGTACTCAATCAGTAATTGTTTCCATGTATTATATTATTTAAATGTTCTTAATATGCTCGTGTGGATTTATAAATGTGTTTTTTATTTTTATTGTGTGGTGCGTCAAACATTTTGATGTTTTTTGGGTGTTAATTGTTTGAGAATGCACTTATAGTAAAGGAAATTGCTAATGTTTTTATGCGTACCTCGATGAAATATTTCAATGAAATTGGTTTTATGTGTTTTTGGAAGGTTCGAAATGCATTTTACAACTGTATTGACTTGCGTTCATGATGAAATTGTACTTTCTATTAGAAATGGTGTGTTTTTAATTTTGGTTTTGTTTTGGTTATTTTATAGAAGCGTTTAATCAATTATTTTTGGGGTGTGAATTATATTTTTTTAAGGTGGTTAACGTGTTTGAGTGATGGGAACATAATTTTTAATGGAATGTGACAATGTATTGTGTGTTCAAATGGGTGAATTATTTTATAAAATGTTTTATCGGTTGGTTGTCAGGTGCGAGACATGTTTTGGTGTGATGATGTTGTGTGTTTTGTTTTAAAGTGTTTTCTTATGTAAAAATGAGAATGTTTTGATGTGAACCATGGTTTCACCATTTTTGGATGTTTTATAAACTATTATAATGGTTTATTACTTTAATCATGTGGTGCGTATGGTGTTTGTAAAGTGGGTGGTTTGTCTGAAGTTCGTGATTGGATTCTAATAAATATATTGGTTGTGTTTTGATACGTGTTTTTATGTGATATTTTCAAAACATGTCGTTATAGTTTTTTTTGTTTTTTGTTTTTTTGGATCATTTTAAGTCCATGTTTATGTCTTTTTATTTGTTTGGGCGGTTTTTGTATCATTTTGGGGAGGAAACTCGCGATACTATGATCATCGGCATGTGTGTGTTTGCACAACATTGAGAGGTGTGTCGCGTCATCGAGTTCCAGCTGCAAATTGAGGTAGGTCCCCCACTGCACTCGCATTTAAATTTAGAATTTATTGATTGCTTGAAATTTTTTTAATTATAATAAATGAGAAATAATATTAGATAATAAATTGTTAAATGATTATTTGTTGTAAAAAGATATGTTTATTTTATACAAGACACTTGAAATATTTTCTTGATGAGTGGACACCCAGCAATGAAAGAATGCCAGTTTGGAATTTAAACTTAATTCATGGAATTTTAAATATAGTTATGGTTTATTAATAAATGATTTATTTTGAAGCGCAAACCAGTGTTTGGGTTCACTTGAGAAATGAGGATTTTCCTTAAAATTGGTGGAGGCCTGTTTGGGACTTTAATAAAATAAATTATTTTGGAAAACACTATTTGCGGTGACACAGATGTGATATTTGGTGTACGTTGACTGCATTATTTGTGTGTGATGTTTGTACTTCTTGTTTGACTTTGTTGACTCACCCCTTTCATATTTATTATACGTGTTGACATGGGATCCCAGCATAGTAAGTGAATCTATTGAGAAAGATTGCTACACTAGTTTAGATTACGCACTAGCTACTGGCCCTTAGTACGGATGACACTCTGCTGGGGGATTGGCCCCTCGATTAGTCCATGTAGGGAAATACCAGGCGTTAGGGCATTATGATTTCATCGAGAGTAGGAATACCTTCAGGATGAGTCACATGTATGGTATGTTCTGGATTGTTCATGAGCTCCTAGGTTCAACCCATGTTTTCTGTAGTGTTTATTTTTAAGTAGCGAACATTTTAGTGGTCTAGTTCGGTTGTTGGTGCCTATGTGAAACTTCTTTTCTATTTACCTTAGTGTGTGTTTTGTGTTGTGTGTGGTTTTTCCTTTGACTAACAACTGAAATTTTAATTTCTATCTTGTTCGCATAAATGTTTTAAAATGCAATGCACCTGTTCCATTCAAACATTAAACTTGTTTTTAAATTAAAAAGGAAAATGAACAGTTACATGCCTTAGAAATGTAAGTGTGTGTTTGGAAACTGATATTTTTTATAATTTAGTTCAAACCCAGAATTAGTCAATTTCTTTTTTTAAAGGTAGTGCATTGGGAATAGTTTGTTGGGAACACCTACTGAGTTTTAATACTCATGCCAATAGATTTTTCATGTTTTTAGTTTTTTTGCAGGTTTGAATTAAGCTCTCTCGCTATGGGTGAGTTTTGGTTGCAGACTAATGAGCGACTCTCAGATTCGTGAGGAGTTTTGGTCATGGTCTGGTTAGTTTGTTGTTGTTTGTTGTTCCTCCTTTTTCATGCCATTTATTTACCTTGCTTTATTCTACTTTTTCTGCTACTTTACTTGTCTTTCATTTAGGGGCCAAATCATTCCCTCTTGTTTATTTTTGATGTCTGGCAGTAGTTTCAAACCCATGGGGATCAGGAACACCCCTCGGGCCTTGCCGCAGGCCGGCTCGGGTGACCAGTTCAGGGTCGACCCAGGTTGGTTCGTGACAATGTATATTTAGAGATAAGAAATAGTAATGGGTGAATTGATGGATAAACATAATTTTCCAAGAATTATTAAAAATGATCTGCACATATTGGTATTTTTTGATAGATTTAGGTACACTATAGACATTACTTTTAGCAATGGTTATCCTAATATGATAGGTATTTTATGCTAGTTTTTCAAGAATAGTGATGAGAATCCCATATAAATCCTTATGATTCTATAATTTGGGAATATTATTGGTATTTTAAGGATATTTATACCTTTTCTAACTCTATTGTGGACTTTTTAGTTCCATAAGTTTTTTAATCTAAGAGTAATGAGATGATACTCTTCAAATGGTGTAGTTCGGGATACTAGAATAACATTACTATTCACCAATATCCCCTATTCCTAGATATGTACCAAATGTTTGATGTCCTTCTTCAACATTTGGAGGAGTTGCATATTATTTTATTAATGGTCATGATATTAGTAGATTCAACCAATAATTCTTAAAATGTTGTTGGGGTCTCAATAACAGTTATGATAACATTTCATTTTGTTTGTAGTTTTGAATTACTAGGGGTTTTCAATGGTCTATGAGGATATATTTGTTTTATTTGTTAAATTACATCATTTATGGTTGGTGTCCTTTAAACAACATGGGTGGTGTATAGTTTTAAATGATTTAGGTTTATAATGGATCAAATTATTATATTAGTCTAATGACATGGTCGTCCTATACTATTTGATAAATCAGGCTGTGGGAGACGTTTGTATCATCTCTTGAGTGGAACTTGAACCTACCATGACCAAAAAAACCTCTACCTCCTTGGTAAACTGTATTGTTACACTTTTTTATCCATGTAAAGACACTCAAAATAGTAGGTAGCAGTAATATATGGGGTATATCCTATTAATTCTCCCTTCACATGGGTGTAGGGATGGAGCTTTATATCTACTGATTTGTATTGATCCATCTACCTAGTCGAAATTAATTCCATCTACTCATATAATCATATGAGGGAATTAATAACAATTCACTGAAAGAGTTATAATAGGGAGATGGTTTGTAGTAGATCTTAACCTGTTGGAGTGTTTGTCTTCATGGGTTTAGTATAGGTTTATCAAATTCAAACATGATAGGATATCATACCCCCACACATATTTTTGGTAGGTATATAACCATATAGGGCATGATCGAGGTCTAAAATTATACAATAAGTTCCAAAATCATACAATGTCTATATATTAAGGATAGTGATTAAAAACATGCTCGACAATAAAGATTTATATCCATTTTATGGACAAATGCTTCCCATCCATTAAAAATCAAATGGAAATGTATTCATGTCAGTTATCCATTACAAGGCCCAAAATATTCCAGCAAGACGTCAGTCATCTTTTTTTTTCATAGATAGGCATGAATAATTATTCATTAATTTCTGGTTTCAAAATATTAGTGGACACCACCACTAGGGGTATGAACATAAAAACTGTTATTGGAATGTGATTATTTTAGTGACAACGACAGAAGAATCCAAAATATGATATCATTATTATGACATTGGAAAAGATACATGGAATCTCATCTCATTAGACTAAAAAGATTAATCATCATTGAAAACTAGATACATGTATGAAATAAAATTTAAACTTTTAAAAGTATGTAATGAATAAAAAAAGTAAAAAACAAATCATTCTTGATTTTCATTTAATTAATTCATCTTCATATCATAGTTAAAGTATGAAAAAAATGGGTCAAATAAAAATATAGAAAAGTGTTTAGTATTGTGTATACTATCATCAATCAATAATCATAATCAACATCTAAATATAGATAACTTGGCACACATTCAATTGAAAGAATAACATAATCATGGTGAGAAAATTCAAAATCAATATGGAAATGTAAATAACTAAACAAACATTCAATTTAATTTATTTAATTGGATGGAAATGAATCCATGTATAATATCTTACATAAAATATCAGAGATAATAAAAATAATTAAATTATTACTGAATTATATCCTTAATATTTTTTTTCTGTGTTTCACATGAACATGATACATTTACCATAAATATCTATCCATAATCCAGATTAAAATACACTCAGTAAAAACACATCTAATATTGCTAATTGATAACCTCCAATAAGTGGATTTCAATAAAATAACCACAACTTGTACCATAAATATAATGCAAATTACACACATATTTAATTATTTATTTAATTAATATATAATATTCCATATTATAATGTATCTTTATGGAGAAATGCATATGGATTTATCAATATTTCATCATTGAATAAAAAAATTAGTTTAATAAACATATGTCAAAATGGTATAAGGTTTGAAAAATAATAATATAAATCACATAATAATATATAAATTTAAGATAATTTTATTTTATAATGAATTTTTATTACAACAATATTATTGTTTCATGTTAATGTTACCAATCAAAAAAGGTATTGAGATCGCACAATTATTTATCCACATGGAAATGTTCTATAAAAATAATCTTGAATGATATAACTCAAAATTAAATGTATGATATAATGGAAAATTATGTGTTCATGATTATACGTGTAAATTTTGAATTATAAACAAAAAAATTTAATTTTTTTAAAATATCAAATAATTCTCAAAGGGATTTAAATAGATTAAAAATCCCTTACATCACAATTATATTTTATTGGAAATTACATAACATAATGTATAGCATTTTGAAATATTTTAATAACATAAAAAAAGAACCATATTAGTTTTTATAATATAATATATTATAAATTTTTAACATATTATTTCCTATTAATTAAAAATGACACACGGTTTTCATTATGTCGAGTGAAAATTTCATTGTTTCTCATGCATGTTTCATCATAAAATATCCAAAAAATATATATTATATAGGTATATCATAACCAGAAATATAATATATAAATGATCATCTTATTTTAATTTAAATATTATATTTAAATAAATTTTGTTTCATGGTTATGTAAAATAATGTATGTTACGATTATGGAGGTTGTAGACCGTACATACGCAAGAGTAATGTTTCAATATTTCAATGATCCATATAGAAATGAGTTAAATAAAAAAATTTATTTCAGAAATGAATATTATATGATATATACTATAGTACACACATTGAAACAAATATATATATATATATATTCCATGTAGTGTGATGATAAAAATTGAATCACATGTGGTTGACCTCATATACACGAACGATGTTATCATCATTAAGTGAGTAAAAAGGTAAAAAATCACATATTATCAATAAAAATTAAAATTAATTATTTAATATAATAATTAATTAATTTATAACATATATAATAATTAACATTATTCTAATATCTTTCATTGGGAATTAGTATTTAATGGAAAATCACATCACTTTGCAGGTTGGTAGTCCAACATATACATGAACAGCATTATCGTATAACCTAGGTAATTTAATTTAATATGAAATATATGATATAGTGACTCTATAGTAATAAATATGATAAAAATATAAAATATATAATTTATATACATCATTATACAAAATCATGAAATGTGGTAATGGAAGAATGAATGTCATCGATTCGCAAGGTGGTAGTTCTCCAAACACATGAATGATGATTTTATAACATATTTTATGGAAGTATAGATGGTTGATGGCCGTGATTTAATTATAAATATTCTCTGTGTATGGATAATAGAGATTTTATTATATATTCATGTTTTAATAAAATTAATGGAAGAGGAGAGATATTTAAAATGAAGACACTTGTTTATTAACATGACCACTTCTTCAATTATCCTTCATATGATGAAATTAATCCCTTAAGATTTTATATTTATAGACAAAAAGTTAATTTAAAATTAGGGGAGGGATTTTGGATTTTATTTGGGTAGATAATGCATGAATAAATTTTTTTTGAAGGTGTGAAGTATATATTTGAGGGGTGGCCTTTTAAAAGTTAGGCGAGAGATCACTTATTATATATTGAAACTATTCAATCATACCCCTGTTTTTATCATGAAAAATTATTAAAAACTACTAAATTATGGAATATATAATATATAAGGTCGAAATTTTGAATGCAAATGGGTGGTTTAAATGTTTCTATGTCATCTAAACCCTTACCATTATAGTTTAACCCCTGATAAACCAAAATTTACATCAACCATGGTAATTAATTTATACTGAATTCACTATTAAATATACCAAAAACAGATTCACCTTATTAACTTTTACAAAATTAAGATAATAATTATGGAACCCAATCTTCCAAATTCCATTCAAAAAAGTGAAATGTTTTCATTTAAAAATATCCTCGCATAAGTGGCTAGAAATTAGTTTTTTAAAGGGAAATTGTTCAATAGAATACAATTTTCGTATATCTAAATTAAATAATAAATAAATTAAAATAAAATTTATTGGATTAAATGATATTTAAATGAACTAAATATAGTTTAAATCCAATTAAAAATACAATACATCATTATGTTTTATTTATATAAAATGACATTTTCCATTAAAATTTAGTATTTTTAACTATAAATCACAAAAATGAAACTTCTTGAAATGAAACTCAAACTATTCTAATTTAAATATTATATTTTAAAAATTAATTTTTTTATTTCAAATTGATTTCTAAAAGTTGAAAAAAGAAATTTTAAATTATGTGAAAAAATATAACTGAGCCATATTTCAAAAAAATTAATTTTCAAGAAAACATATATTTTTTACTTTAAAATATACTTATTTTATAATGAATAAATGGATAATTAATAAAAATAAGTAAAATATATATTTTAATAATTAATTTTATCATATTTATACCCCCTCCCCTAGTTTACATTATGTGAAAACATTTCATATTATATATTAATATTTTAGAAATATGACATATTTCATTTTAACTTATTGTTGCATGTAAAAAATGATAAAATAAATGTTTCATGTAACATAAGATATACATAGACATTGATGTAATGAAAATAATTTAAACTATAGAATTTTTAAAAAAATACATAATAAAATATCTAGTTGTTATATTCTCTTATAATCACGGTATTGTGTGTTATACACATTATCTAATATAATGTTCTTTTTATTAAATTTTTGGTTGAAAAAATATCCGAACATTAAATAAGTTGTATCAAAAAAATATAAACATAATATCACTAATCAATGGCATGATATTTGGATTTCCATTATTGAAAGACTCATATTTTAATAGTGTCACAAAAATATTCTCTCAATAAGAGATAGAGGAATGTACAAAGGTCATATAGAATAATCACATAATTAGGATTCCACGTAGGATAATGTGGGTGTGAAATTGAAACATTGTCCTAAAATAGAAAATTAACACTGAAATAATGATTGAGAGTTAGAGTGAACTTTTATTTCAAGAAAAAGGGTGATCTAGTTATGGTTAACAACCACATACTATAATCTAAATTGGTGTGAGAAGGTCATTGATATCATAATAATGACGATAGTATGACAAACGTTAATTTTACATTCATTTTTACAACTATTAAGGAATTAAATTATATTCAATGAATATAATTCAATATACCTACTTGAAACATTTCAATTTCAAAAGAAAAATATCATCCTTTGGTCATGCCTTGATTAATTTTTGATTCACCTCTTACTAGTTGAAATTAATGTGAGATTTCTATACAGGAATCAAAAAATTGATAACATGAACCATAATATGATGATAACTCATTCCAATTATCTCCAGTAAAAATTATGAAAAATTATTTATCAAAGGTTATGTAATATGCATAAATATCCATATGGTGAGGTAATGATTTACTATCTAAATCCTCATCCAATGTTCACCATAAACCATTTCCTAAATAGTTATCCTTATTACCCTTCTATAAGAGTAATATCCTATACATCATAAATAAAGTCATTGAATTCAAGAATAAACATTCCATTAATCTCCCGAACAAAATGATGAAGTTCTTCATCATTATATAATATTAATGTGAATATCATCATCTTGTATTCTTTTGAAACATGGTAAATACCTGAATAAAAATAAAAACTATTGAAAAAATAAATTCTAGTTTACTCTATAAGTAAAACATAGATAAAAAATATATTCCATAAATTAAATAATGTCCTTAAATATATAAAAAATAAACCACTTTTTCAATTAGTAATTAATCATTTCTAAGGTAGTTAGTACAATCTGATTTCCGTTATCTATATCAATTATCTCTTTACCCCATACCATTATTTCAACATCAAAAACATATCAATGGATTCATTTACATTAACATGTGTACTCAAATAAGATCACATTTCCATGTATCATTTTTTTACTATTCATTAAATGCTGTGAAATACTCAAAGAAAAATTACTACAGTACAATTCATATACATATAAAAAAATTATTAGCAATATCTCATTGATAATATACTGAAATGAAATAATTTTTCCATCAAAACCCAGTTAAATTAATAATTCCACATACTCAATTTTAATAAAATAGTAATTACATAGATCAATAAACTTTTATTGAGGTTAATCACTTTGTAATAAAAGAAAATAATTTATATAGGTCCTCATTTCGTTATACTAAAATAATTAAAAATTAGGAACCATTTAATTTCCCCTTAAATCATCATGATGAGTGTTTTTCTATCCAAACATGAATCAAAATAATTTTCTTTTCATGAATTTATCATATTGTTTCCTTAGACACGTATCACATGTTAGAAAATATTTCATTCTAATCCTCCCATTGTCATCCTTTTTCTCCATCATCACCTTCCTCTCTTCCATTCCATCAAATACATATTACATAGATAATTATTTCTCTATTTTGTTATCACATGATAGTATGTCCTTACATGATGAAAATGTTTTGGAGACTAGTTCCTTTCTAAATATTGGAATAATCATATAAATGATATGATCATTCTTACTATATGGATCACATTCAATGGTGAGACTACCATTCCTTATTATAGGTTTCATTTCTAAATGATTTAACACTGTATTAGATTATAAAATTATGAAACGTAATTTATAATATCAAAACTATTGAAGTACTAAAAATAAATTTATAAATTTATGCATAGATAATCGTGTATTTATAAAAAAAATTATTTGGTGCATCTTTACATTCTAGCCCTTCATATAGGATTTCAATGAAAAAATGAATTATTCAATTAATATACACCGGGAAAGTAAAAATAGATGTAAAATAAAGAGAATTCTAAGGAACCAGGTAATGAATGATTCATGTGTTGCATGCCTTTTTCGATTTCGTTATCCATTAATATGTTTGTTTCCAAACTACATCAATAGGTTGTATAAAAATATGGATGTATTTCTTGGAATAACCACATAATATCTACCATACAAAACATCATGATGATCTTATATATTTATCCTAATATTGTATCTTAGTTTTATGTTAAATATTATATGTTTTCCAAAATCTAATTATCATGGTTTCTATTATACATTTCCTAATACCAAGTGAAGAAACTCCATCCCTAGTAGCCCATAGCCAACATCTACATTATTACATTTTAATAGATACATGGAACCACATATAGTAGGAAAAAATTGTGATTCCATTTTTGTAAAAATATATATATACAAGATATAGTTTTACATTTGGGAAATAACATAAAGTATAAGAAATTTAAAAACTATGTATACATTTAACTCATTTCAATAATTTGTCAACGTATTCAGAGGAATGGAATTAAAATAAGGATGATCTCAAATGATCAGTAAGTCTTAGGCCATGTATAATTTATAATTAACCACTATGAATAATAAAAACATTAAGGTTGTTAACTAGCCATATATTTTATTTAACTAACATTACTATAATTATGGGATAGTCTAGAATCAGTATAGAAAGGTAAATAAAGAAAAATACATTATATTTTATCAACAAAATTTGAATGAAATTCATCCATAAATATTATCATAGTTAAAATATAATTGAGAATATTAATAATAACTAAATTCTAAAAAAAGAGATGATTAATTTTTTGACTTCATATTTCATATTAAAATGATACATTTACCATCACTAAATATCCCCAAGAAAAATTAAAACATACTGGGTAAAACCCCATATCATTTGGACAAATGATTTATCTCATGAAACTATCATAGCATAAAGATGATTTCTATAAAAAATAACCAACCCATTTTATTCATTTTGAATGTTTTAACGATATATAGAATAATTGATTAATTCAAAAAAATATGTTCACTATCATAATGTATCTGTATTGAGTAAAGAATATATAATTATCAATATTTCCCTAGTTAATCATATAATATTAAAAATAAAAAATGTATGTATAAATGGTTTAAGGTTTAGGAAATAATTTCCACAGTCCTTCATACTCCTGTTTAGGGAAGGGATGGAAATGTTTTATGACCATCCATCATCATGATAAAAAAGGGATAATCACCCTCCAGACCCATCTTCAGTAGGCCTTGGGGTAGTGAACCAACACCAAGGGTATAAAAATATCACAAAATGGGAGGCATTAAACTTTTACAGTAACCATTCTTGGGAGATAATATTTATCAACCTCAAAAAAATCCATGATATAAATATATATAAGATTCCAAAATCTATCCCAGAAACATGTTTAAAGTAAAACTGCAAGAAATAAAAAGAATGATCAAAATTGAATACCAAAACAAAATCTATGTTGTGACACAAAAATGGTTTCCATTTTCTCAGGTAGTATGGTTTATCATGTGTGGTGTAATCTCCTTGAAAACCAAAAAATAGTTTTATATATATAGGTTGATCATGTAAGTATAATCTGTAGGAAATTCCAAAGACTCTTCTGCAAAAGAAGATAAGAATACTAATTCACCCATAAAAAAAAATCAAAACCAGAATCACCTAAAAAGGTATAATAACAACTTCATCCTCACCAAGTAATTATCTCCAAATAATTTATTTCAAGTAAAGTAACATAGTATACACATTTTTATTTAGGTACACGAGAACACTTTTCTTTAGTAAACTGCTCATCCCTAATGGAGAATATCCTGATGCAACAACAATCTTCCCCAATACCCAATATCACAACCTTTCCGCACACATCTGGGCCACACACCACATCCCACCAGCAAACACCTAGGACACAATTACATCACTTCCCGCCTACAGACAACTAGGCCACAAAACCACAACCTCATCTTGAAGACACATCAGAAACACATGTCTCCTACAAACACTTAGGCCTCACAACTACACCATAACCTACCCAATGACACTTGGGCTACAAATGTCTAGAATAGAGAGTATAGAAGAGCCAATAACAAGTCATACATCCTCCCACAAGGATGTTGAGAAAGGACACCCTCCTCTCTTAAAATGGGGTGTTCAACACGTAGTGTTCATCGAGGGTGGGTTGTGTTTAAAAATCATAATGATCTACACGTATATATTTATATATGATCCAAAAACTCATCCCTACCAATGGTTTTCCAAAAAAACCATCCCACACAAAACAACCCTTTCTGCCACCTCTAATATGTAACCACATAGCCATACAGAGGCATAATTCAGAACACCAACCAATTAATTTAACTAATTATCATTCTACATTAACCAATTTTTTTATTTATTGCATCTTTACCCAGGCATCTACACAACACAACATACCACAAGTAATATCATAATCCACACACACTTCAAAAAAGTCTCTGAAAACACTGAGAAAAAGGACAATGTAGGGTAACACCATATTTATTAAAAATTATCCCTCCCAAACCATCCATGGAAGCCACATTGCAGGAATATCACCACATCCTAGAATACAATAGAAATCAACCATATTTCATACCCCATTTATAACATGGTCATCCATTAAACAATATATAACCTCTCAACTTTATATTTCATTATCCATCCTATTCCACACCATAAATGAAACCTGTAGTAACCATCACCAAATCTGTAACACTGCTACACAAACAAACAACACCATACACACACAAAACACTAAAACCAAACAAACCCATACATAGCACAAAAAGAAACCAATTAAATAGAGTGTATTCAGATTTGAACAACACTATTCCTTAATTACACTTTCATAATTTAAGTGTGATTATTGAAGAAGTTAAATCCTTGGGAATCCATTTATTTAACCGAGTGTACATGATTAACCAGATTCTCATATTAGAATCCATTCAAAAGAGGATCTAGAAAAAGTATAAATCATCACCTGTGCACATAAAAAGACCACCAAAAACCCTTATTTTTGGAAGGATACAACCCATACGATTCACAATAGTGCTCAAAGATAACAAATAAAAAAATGATCATAATTAACATAACATTATCCCTCAATTATCTTTGAAAAAATTGTTTCAAATATACCTAGAGGAAGACATCAGTACACCAACCCCACATGATACAGAATTAAAGGATAGTTCAAGGAATTCATACAATGAACAACAGAGGTATAATAAATCTTCCTTGCTCCAAAAATAGGGTGTGAGTGAGTAGCCGGAGAGACTCTAAGTAAAAATAGATCCTTGACTGTAGCATAGATGCCACTCCTTTGGGAGGAAATATTTTGGTCGCTTGAAGTGGAAATAGAAGCACACAGGGAAGAGAAGATCTTAGATTAAAAGTTATATATCCTATATAAATGTAAGGGAGAAAATATCAAAGGACATTAAAGTTTCATCATGGTGAATATTATGGAGTTTCAATATTATATAATCATATGATTGTTAGGATATTAATGTTATAATTAATATCCTTTTAAATTCCTTTAGAAACACATAAAATGGTTTTAAACTCAGTTGAAATCAAATAAAATGAAAGAGGGGTGAAACTATAAAATTTGGAAAAATATGGAAATGACACATTGATGGGTGAGTCACTAGCATGACTCACAAATACTGATTCACCGAATCATGACTCAATAACATGAGTCACCAACATGAATCATCGATAGGAGTCACCAATGTGACTCACCAACAATGAGTCACCGACTAGAATCATTGATGCCACTCACAAACACACAACCTACTTACACCCAACCTAACGATGCATAAACCTATGGATACCTTGACCTGCTAACACCCATACCTCTAGAGACCCGACATACCAATGCCCAGACCTACCGACACCAGACCTACTGACGCCCAACCTACAGACACCTGACCTACTGACTCTATGACCTACTGACACCCTGACCTACAAACACCCTGACATTCCAACACATAACCTAATGATGCCCAATTAAATGATTCCTTGTACTAATGATGACCAGACCTACTGATGTAAAATCATTAATTTTGTAAAACTAATGAAATGAGATACTATTTCCTCCTATAACACCTCAAACACATGGTTTTTTTAATGTAATGGAATCGGGAGGTCTGGGTCATTACATCAGATACCTCCCAATCAATTATCTCCCTCAAGAATTCAATACCAACCCCAAAAGAAAGAGGGTTCTGAACAACCACCTCATTAGATACATCTCACGCATAAACAACATTGTTTTTCTCTAAATATTTAGTGAAATCTCAACATCCAATAACACCTCTGCCAACATCTCCTAGCCTAAACATACAAAAGATACCCCATACAAGCACCAACTATCTGAAAACATAAAATAGGGAATTCTTTCCTCCTTTTCAGGATACTATCAGCTCTGGGTGGTACTAACTCACCCTCTAGTGTTTAATCCCAACTCAATTAATGAATCATTATTAGGAATCAGGTCTCCTGATTTTAACATGTTAAAACTTCATTAAACAATACAAATCAAGGAACCAACTCATCTCATAATTAATAAGGTTCAATCACTACATAAAAAAGAAAAACACACAATAAAACTCTAAAAACACTAGGTATTAGGCACACAACTGCATCTTCTTCACCGAAGTACTCTCCTATAGGCCATCATGCCTCCAAATCACGTGAATAAAAGGAGTGGTCCTTCCATGTAACCCCTTCCCCCGATGATCCTAGATCTCCAATGGTTTCTCCATAAATGTTGGTTGTCCTTGATATCCCACTCTCCCCACTCAATGACATGGGTGTCATTATAAAGATATTAATGATGTTGAGAGATATGGTATACATCATGGATCCTCTCCAACAATGGGGGAAAACCCAACTTGTGTGCCACCTCACCAACCCACCACAACACCTCCAAGGGGATGAAGAACCTATAGAATTATTTCTCCCACTACTAAACCTCAGATGACCATGTTTAGTTGAAACCATCAAGAAAAAGTTATTCCCAACCACTAACTACAATGTACTTCCCCTATCATTGGAATAATAATAATTTTTATCCTATGTTTCCATCATCCTATCATGGAAAAGTTCCACATTTTCTGTCGTACATTACTCCAATCCCAGACAAAGAACATCTTCGTCCTCATCTTCTATCCCTCATAAGGTTGAACGACATGGTCTCTCATTAAAGGATTCAAACAGAACCATTATATTGGTAGATTGATACATTTGGCTATATGAAAACATTTACAAGGTTAAATATTTCACCCATGGGCCACCAAAATCCAAGACATATACTCTCATCATGTCCTCAAATATCTGGATGGTCCTCTCTATCTTCTTATCAATCTGAGTGTGGAAATAAGTGTTGATGCGTAACTAAGTTCCAAAGGTATGTTGAAATCCCCCTCCATACTTGTAAGGGAAAACATGTTTCTCTATCTGATAGAATGGATCTCATAATTCCATGCTTCTTCACCTCTTCATACAAATAAATTTTTTTCAAAGCATCCACTATTCTCAGATCCAAAATTGTTAATAAGGGAAATATTTCTGTAGTCTATCCAACACTACCTGGATTGCATCATATCCACCATGATCTCAGGACAATACTTTGAGTAAATCCATTGATATGTAATCCCACATCCACTTGAGGAAATATAAAGGATGGAAAAATCACCAGGAAAAATATGTCCAACTTTCTCTTTCTAGAATTGTAAGCACATCAACATAAAATCAGCCATAATATAGTTCATCCTGGGCCACAAAAACTATTATCTCATGCTTAGGTACATATTTGAAACTGTAGTTCATAGTTCTAGGGGTGATCTATGAATCTAACGGAGAGCTATATCACATATTTCCATTGGGAAAAAACACCTTCCAACAGAATAGCATCATATTTTGACAATGCTTCGACCACCCATCAAAATAATAAACCTAGCCTACATGATCACACATCACCTCTTCCTCTGAGCCTCCCCACTAATACTCATCCACTTTATACGTCAAAGATGATTGAACATTCATTTGAAGAAGACAACAACTTCCATCATCAATTCATACATCTCAGTACAAGGGGGTCAACTCCTCCATCTCCTTCTAACCATATACAAATTCTCAAACTAGCTATCTCAACAACATCTTTCTCAAAGAAACATCCACAATGTTCCCTTTTCATGATCTTTAGAAGACCTCGATGTCATATTCTAGATGAAACTCTTTCCACATACACTACCACAAGTTCATATCTCACTGAGAAATGATATACCACAAGCTCTTCTAATCTCTGATGACCACAAAGTGCTCCCCAATGAAGTGATACATCCAAAACATTAGGTAAAACATGACTACAATTTGCTCTATATCATCGGTTTCATAGTTATGTTCATGGGAACATAACTTCCTAGCCCCATAAAAGATAACTCTTCATTACATAATCATCACACACCCAAATCCTAGATTGGAAGCATCTCAATACACCATCATATTTACCCCTTCCTCTTGTAACATAAGCACTAGAGAACTGACCAAATTCCCCTTCAGATAGGTAAATAATTAATAAAAGTATCACTCCACATAATGGAATGGTCTTTCATAGTAAGCTAGGTATATAGAGCTACTACTCGAGATAAAATAGGTACAAATTTCAGGTAATAGCCCACTAGAATCAGAAACATCTGAACATATGCCACATTCTTGTGTGATTCCCATGAAATAAATGCCTTGACCATCGACTTTTCCACTATTATACCCTAGTGAGACACTACATGTCCAAATATGTGTAGTTCCCGTGTCCAAAAATATCACTTGGACAACTTCTTATAGATCTGTTGGCATCGAAGGACCTCTAAGAATGTTTTGAGATTCTCGGTATTCTCCTCCTCTAACATTGATTAGATTATGATTTTATTGATGAATACAAAGATTAAATGGTCCAAGAAATAAAGGAAGATACATTTCATAATCTCCATGAACATGATTGGTTTATTTATAAAACTAAATGGAATAACCATGAACTCAAATCTCTTATACCTACACCTGAAAGTACTCTTAGTGGTGTCACTCTCCTTCATCATCAACTAGTGATACCAAAATAATAGATCAATCATAGAAATATAGATTTCTCCCCTCCTGTGGTGAAAAAGATCATCTATTCTGCGGAGAGGGTAATGGTTCTTGACCATTACCTGATTCGACTTCTAGTAGTCTCTACACAGCCTCAATCTATCATCTTCCTTCTTTGTGAACAAGATCATATCACCCCATGGAGTCAAACCAAGCTAGATAAATCCCATCATCATTAGATTTTATACTTGAATCCTTAGATCCCACAACAAAAGAAGTTTCATCCGATAAGGATCTATTGAAATCATGCTAGAAAAATTTTGTATATCTATCATGAACACAACATCACATCGAGGGGGTAGAGTCACAACCTCATCAGGGTAGACATGAAAGAACTCAAAAACTCAGAGAACCTCCTCCTCCAATGGCTTTAAGGCCTTCATTTTTATTGATTTTTGATAATCCACCTTTCAAGGGGTAAGGTGGAACCCTTACAAGGCCCAGAGGCATAGGTATTACATGTCCTGTAGGCCTTTGAAGAATTCAGTGCCCGTAGGATTCAAAAAATACATACAACCCATACTAAAAACTTAGAACTTCTCATCCCCGGCATCTTCATCATGAAATCATCTCTCCAACATTTCATGGTTGTTCAGCTAGGCTTTCCTGTGCATGCACAGGCTTGTCCTGATGGAAGGTTCCATACCCTTTCATTATTGCAATCTGTTTAGCTTCTGCACTGGTGAAAGATCCACTATCTCATCATCTACCGATTCCACTGATAGAATTTCCAATAAGGAAAGCAGGATCTCCACATGTCGACTACCCCTCAGACAACTCCACTCGCCAACGAAACATACATGTTTTCCATCCATGTCTGAAAATAGAATCGTCTCTAGAATAATTAGATAAAATAATGAATAGAGTACAACCATTTTATGTTAAGGATGACATGTTACAGTTTCATATATAATAGGTAATGATCCATAATGGACTGATGTGGTCCCATCATAAGTCTGCATCACAGGAACATATCAAACAAGCTGGTTTGGCCACCAATATTTGTACTCGACACCATGGAAAAAAAGTATCTCTGTTTCTAGTAATAATGCATGGGCCAGACCGAGTGTAAGAAAGGAGAGTGAAGCTCCTGGGTCAACAAAGGATCAATACATAGCACTAAATAAATTCATCATTCTTGGAATGTTCTCCAGCATCATTGGAAATACTACCACCATGACATACAGATAACCGAACCTAGCTCCTCTACCCTCTACTATCAGTCACCTCACTGACCACTCATTGGTCAAGGTCTTTAAGTGATGCACTGAGGTTGACCTCTGCCTACTTCGTCTCCCGTCATTAAAGCCATAGCCTATTGTCCCTCCTGCTGAAACAACCTCGCCAAAAATTGATGTTGATGCAGATGCTAAACCTTACACCTCAAACATAATGAGATTTAAACGATAGCTAACTCTAAAGGTTATTTAGACCTCCATAAGAGAAACACCCCAGTCCCTAGTCTATAAGAAAAGCTTGAGAGCAAGAAGATCAAAACTGCAAGTACTGAGGTTGACTCCTTGTTGATCAGAATCTAAAAGGCCCTATCACCTTAAACCTACTACTGAATGCCTTCCCATTAAAGAACTCAGTTGGATCCACTCTCACCATAGACCACCTCAAGAGTTAATCCTCTAAACCCCTTATTCCATCTTCTAGAACTCTAGGTATGTCAATATGGTGAATGGGGGCAACTAAATACTTGAGGGAAGGATAGAGTAAATATTCTATATATCTCTCCTGAGGCTCCTCATCTGAAAATAGATCCAGAGAAAATTAAAGCAGATCCTTGAATATAATCGCCACTTCTCATACTGACATCCTCCTTTACTAGAGGGAGAGTAGATCATGTCACCTCATATACATCATGGACGATGAAAGGAATTCTTCCAAGAAATCCTCCTCAAAATCATCCCGCAAAACATTAACCTCCTTATTATCCCCCAGATTGAGTACCCACCCCTGACGTGATGCTCCTTGTATCTAGCTCATTTCAAAAATATCCTAGTACTCCATTGGTACCTGGATCAAGCCAAAGTCAATCACCGTCTTCTTAATCAAACTATCAGTCTCTGTATATGAAATTAATCCTTCATAATTTCATAGAGGCCGGGTGCCATAGCTAAAAGGTAAATAATGAACTCGAACCCCTGAATAGTATGGAATTTTATTTATGGTTCCATTTAAATTTTAATTATTTGATTTCCCAAAACTCCCATATCATATAGGAATATAATTTATCATGATGAATGAACCATTCCTAGGGTATCTACCCGGTAAAAAGTGTATCCTCACATGGTCTTTCGGTAGACTCGTAGTCATTACATCAGATCACAGTTGGCCTGAAATCCCTTGTCTTAGCCGATCTCCCATTCCATATTTAACACACCATGATTTCATAACATTTTCCCCCACCATCCCATTCAATCCCCAACGTTCCTAACTCCAAACTCTATCCTATCTCATAATCATCTACATCTATTTCTATTATGTCAAAAACCTCCTTCATTAATAAGACAGAATGGATTGAAAAGTGCAGTGAACTTCTATCTTCAACATGAAAAAGATATAATGACACTTGTCTCCCACCTCTAGTAAGACTCGGTGTGGTGACCAGCACCAAGGGTATAAAAATCACACAAAATGGGAATTATTACCCTTTTATAGTTACCAAGATTAGTAGATAAGATGTATCAACATCAAAACAGGCCCATGATATATATATATATTTATCTATTTATATATATATAGATAAGAATCAAAAATCCAACCCACATGAATGTTAGAATTAAATGTTCTAGAAATACATTGAAAAGAACAAAATTAAATACCAAAATAAAAAATAATCAATGACACAACAACTATCTTCAATATTCAAGGTACTAAGGTCCATCATTGTCCATGTAATTTCCTTGGATTCTAAGAAAACAAATTATATTTGTATGGAGAGCATTAATGTATACTCATAAGGAAATGCCAAAGTATTTTTCACAAGTGGAGAAGCATACTAATTCCCCTTTGGGAAAATAGAAATTCCAAACGTACATAATAAGGCATACTATCCACCCCAACCTCACCAAGGTACACTCACTAAGAAACTAAAGTCAAGTAATGTAATGTAGTAATAATATCTTAATTTGGGTACCCAAAACCACTTCCCATTTGTTTAATGATCATCCCTAATGGATAACATCCAAATGCAACCACACTCTTCCACGAGAACCATTGTCACCATAAGATGTCTGATCTTCATTTCATGTATGATTTTTGTTTTCTCGTCATTTTTTTAGAAAGATAGGAAATTATAGAAATTATTTAAGTACAAGTCATGTACATTATTAGTACACATCGTGTACTCGGTTACCGTAGGTAGCTGGGTGATGGACGTGTACTTTATGAGTACACGCCGTATGCATGGCCGCAGGTAGGGGCCATGCACACAGCTTTGTGGGGTGACCTGGAGGCCACCTAAAGTGGGGTATGGAAATGGAGAGTACAATCAGTGTACTTAAAAAGTAGAAGCCATGTACTTTATTTCATCAAACATGTCGGGGTCATGTTTAATCACCAGAACGCTCTATTTCTAGGTCTCGTTCAATTGAGAGCTCTGTACGGCCGCAAATCTTCGACAAACCCCCGAGCGAGCGTCCTTCCTCCAAATTGAACACCATCAGTTGCGTTGGAATCGCATTAGTGAGTTCTTTTTTCTCATAGAGCACCATATTATAATTTCACATCTCTCGTGAGATATCATGGGTTGAAATTTTTATAAAATTTTGTAGATCATCAGCATTCGAAGGTGAGTCAAGCCTCGAGGTTCACATATAGTGATCTTCCAATGCTATGGAAGGTGGTTTGTACCTTTACGATGAATCTCTTTGAGTATTATGTGCAATTTTGACCAATAACCTTGAATGGGGTATTGCATGTTTAATGTTTTACCCATGTTGATTGCATTCCATGATTTTATGCTTGTGTAGAGGTTAATTGGATATGAATAGGGTTGATTGCTATGCCTTGGATGTTTTGCACATGCATGTTCTCATTACAACCATTGGTCAGCTTAGCCTGTTTGGCCGCCATGCCTGTTTTCCATGTATAATGTTGTAGGGTGGAGTGTTTGTATTCTGACATGCTTGATATGTTGTAGACGGATTAGCCAAGTAGTTCTTGACGTTTACCTTGGCTGTTTTCTCCTTGATATGCACGTTGACCAAAACAGGGCTATGAGAACCTGGTACAGTAGACTATATGGGGAATTGACCGAGTGAGCTTCCTCAGAGAGTCTTTGATCAATTTAGACTATAAGGGGAATTGACCGAGTGAGCTTCCTCACAGAGTCTTTGTGCACTTTAGACTATAAGGGGAATTGACCGAGTGAGCTTCCTCAGAGTGTCTTCGAACCACATGGGGATCTAAGGGTAATTAATCGAGTGATCTTCCAAAGAGAGTCTTTGGCCTTGGGGATATAAGGGGAATTGACCTTGTGAGCTTCCACAGAGAGTCTTTCAATTACCTAAGACTATAAGGGGAATTGACTGTGTGACATTCCTCAGAGAATCTGGAATTACTTTTGATTATAAGGGGAATTGACTGTGAACGCATCTTTAGAGAGTACTTATATATTCTTATAACCGAACCATAGGGGATAGGAAGCATGCACATCCTAGAGGGTTACCATTCTTGATTAGATTCTTACGATATGTGGAATTGGTTTCCACTGAGTACATTCATGTTTACTGATTCTGTACTATTACCTTCCATATATTCGCTGAATGTTAGGCCCAGATCTTTGGGTGGTTACCTACTAGGATTTAATCTCACACCCTAATTGGGACATGCTTTTGGGCCCATATAGTTTATATTGATGCAGGTATAGACAAGGGAAAGAACCCTTCTACTTCAGGTACTTGACTTGCTGTGGAGATGGAGAGCATGGGACCAATCTTAGGCTTGCAATGTTGAGGAGATATTTATTTATTTTTTACTTTGGTTTAGTATTTTTTGTATTCCAGCATTGTGATTTGATTGTCTTCTTTCCTAGACACAGGTACCATGCATCATTTATATATGTGCTTCAATTGTTTGTTATTCCAGTCTTCGGCTATTACTATTTTTTGGTATATTTACTACTTCCACTATTGTGTATTTGTTTCCCTTCTACTGTGTTACTCTTCCAATGAGGGCATAGCTTCCCCAATATCACAACCAAGGCCCTCACTGCTAGTCGGCAGCCTCTGAAATTTGGAGAAATGTGTTTTAGGCCATGTGACCAACTAGGTACGGGGCGCCTCAAGGTGGCTTCCAGAACCAGGATGTTATAGTCACAACCTATCTGGACACACCTATGGCATACATTACATCCCACCTGTAAACACCTTTCCCACAAACACATCACATCCCACCCATAGACACCTGGGAGACAAAACCACAACCTCAAACCGAAGACACCTAGGAAACCCATCTCCCATAGAAACATGGGCCTCACATCCACTGTTCAACCAGCCCAAAGAAACATAGGATACAAAGGACTAGAAGACGGAGCAGATAATGGACAATAACCAGTCGTCCAACCTCCCACCAAGATTATTGGAAATGATACCCTCCCCATAACAATGGGGTATTCAGCACATAGTTCTCAACATGGGTGAGGTGCATATAGAAATAATAAGGAACTACACATGTATATGTATATAGGTACCAAAAACCTTGCCCAACCTATGGGTATTAAAAAAACCATTCTTCAAAAAACTTCCCTTAATTAAATTTCTAATGAATAACAACATAGCCATCCACATCCTTAATTCATAACCCCATCTAACACATTTAACCAATTATCACTCTACATTAATCAATTAATTTATTTATTTATTCCATCACTAATCAGACATCTAATAGACCCAAAGCAATAAAAGTAACATCATAACCAACAAACATTTCACAAAAGTCATGAGAAACTCTGGGTGAATGTCCCACTTAAGGTAACACAATCCTTCAACAAATTTATCTCTCCCAAAACATCCATGGAAACCCCAATGCATGTAATGAACCACATATAGAAAAAAAACTCAACCAGATTATAGTCTCACTACATAACAAGTTCATCAATTCTACAGTCAATAAACACTCAACATGATATTCTATTACACTACATGTACCACCCCATACACGAAACCCACATCATCCATCACCAAATTTGAAGCCTTGATGCACAAACCTCCAACACCATACACAAACAAAAAAACTAAATTTGAATAGAACCATAAACATCACATAGCCAAACCAATCAAACAATGTGTATTTATATTTTACCAAAACTATTATTTAATAACACTTTCATTATTTAGTGGTGATCATAGAACATGTTTAATTATGGGGAATTTATTTATTTAAACAGGTGTATGTGATTAACCGGATTCTCATATTTGCAGTCGTTCAATATAGGATCAACAATAAGTATTAATCATATCTAGTGTGCAATCAAAGACCACCAACAACCCTGGATTTCATATGGATACTACCCATATGACTCCCAAAATGTATCAAAGAAAACAGATAAAACAAAAAATCATAATCAACATCAACCCATACGTTATTTATTATTATTAAAATTGGTTCAACCATACCGACAAGAAGACGTATGTACACCCATCCCGCATGATACACTATTAAAATATAGATGATGGATTTTCAACTTGGAATAACATATGGTCAACAATTCCTCCCTTCAACAAAAAAGGGGGGGTGCATGAGTAGCATGAATGACCCCTAGAAAAACTAGATCCACGATAGCAGAACAAATAAAACTCTTCTAGTAAGAAAGGATATGGTCACATGATTGGATATAGAATCACACTGTGAAGTGAAGTTATTAATTTAGAGGATCCAGATCTTATATCAATGGAAGGGATATGATTTCAAATTCCATTAAAGTCAAATTATGTTCAAGATTATGCGTTTTAACAATTTCAAAGTCCTAGGAGCATTGTGATATTATTGATATAAATAATATCCTTTTAAATTCATTTTAAAATAATAAAACTATGTTTTAATCTTAGTTGAAATCAAATAAAATGTATGAGTGATGAAATTGAAAAAAATTTGAAAAACATGGGAACAACTCATTGATCGGTGAGTCGTTGATATGAGTCACTAACAGTGAGTAATCGTTGCCTAACTCACTGATGTGAGTCACTGAAAAGACTCAATGAAATGGGTAACTAATGTAACCCTTCAATAGTGAGTTACCAATGCAACTCACGTATTTTTAACCTACAGACACTAGACCTACCAAAGGCCATCCTACCAATGCCTTGACCTATCGACGCCCTAAAGTGCTGATGCCCTCACCAACTGATTCCTTGACCCACCAACACCCTAAAATACCAACTCCGAACCTACTGACACCCTGAACTACTGACTCCTTATCCTACTAATGCACATGCATATCTATGGAAAAACAAAAATTGGGGGAAAATCTTGAAATGAGCTATTGTTTCCTCCCAGAACATCTCAAACACTTGATTTTGTCAAAGTAATGAATCGGGGAGGTCCCAGACATTAAAATAATAACATTCATCAAACAAGATTATATATATTTAAGGTAAATGTTATTTACAAGGACAAATAATCTCAATTAAGTGATTTTTTAGGAGAATGTTTTCCATCACTAAATAAATTGAGATTTCACAATATCATCTACCACATAAAAATTTTCAACTCAAATAACCTAAGATAATATAATTAAAATTAAGAAATATAATATCGTGAATTACTAAATATTATTTATATAAAATCTCAATGGTTTAGTATGTACACAAAATAAAAGTGAATTGGTGCATAATAAAAATTAATTCCTAATGGGATTTGAATTGAGATACAATCCCTTAGCTCATGATTCCTTTTAGTTATACATTATTTTACCTCATTTATAGCAGTTTAAAAATGTTATTAAAATATAAAAGAACTATATTTATATTTCTTATATCTTGTATAATCGTCATATATAAATTGATAAATTATTAATTAATAATATTTAATTATTTGCATTGTTTTTGGTGTTAATTGCTTTGTTTTGTCATTAGTTTTTCATCATGATAGATCTTGTTTTGACACATTTAAGACAATTTCCTAATATTTGGAATATTTATAATGATATAATTATAATATTTGTATTACAATTATACATATAAAACTATTCATAAATGATGGATTTTAATAATGATATAAGGTATGATAATGGAGAAGATATATCGTACATACGATTGTGTAACATTTCCATTTTTCAATGATCATTATCAAAAAATGGAATTTTAAATTATACATTTAAATAATTATTATAATACCATATATATAATATTATATAACTTTATATATCCTTCACATGGTGTTTTGGTAAAAATAGAGTCTCATCACTTCATGACGTTGGTAGTGCACACATACACAAATGATTATACCGCCGTTAAGTGAGTGCAATAGTATTATAGAAACTAATATATTATCTATATTGAATGATTAGTTTTTCATTTACTGTAGATAACCAATTCTTGACGTACATGGACATAACATTACTTTTTTGGAATACTTAGTACATAACAAAAATAGACACACAAGTACCGTAATAGTTTAGTGTCTTTGGAAACTTGGAATATAATCTTCTAATCGTGGTGAAAGATCTTCAACATCTCCCATAAAGATCTTCCCCTTCTTTTTCTTACCTAAAACCATTCTTTATATCCTGGGGAAAAGAAATCATAAAAGGGGTGAGCTCAAATTCCCAATAAGGGTAAATATAGAGAACATAAAACAATCCAAAAACATTTGAATGCAAAAACTTGAACATAAAATCTAAACATCAAAATATTGACCAAATACATGAATCTTGGAAGTACGTAAGGCATATATCATAAGGGAACATCAATCATGATAAAATAGCATGGAAATAAAACATGTAATTATGGCAACCATTCATCACATGTCATGATTTCTATAGTAGCCAAGGCATTGCTGCCAAGACCATCTTAGTGGACAAAGTCCCTTTTTGAATCGAGTTCACTTCTCGTTTCAGTCCTGTAACACTGAACCGGATTAACTTACCGTTCCATCCATGTCTATATCATGAAATATAAATATTTACCCAATGAATTGGAGGGAGATATAGGTCCCACCCATCTCATAATGAAATCATTCTTACTTGTGCCACAAAATAAACATACATAACCCAATAAATATGATGGGTTTCATAAACATCATCCCATCATCACATAATCCATATAAAATAAATGGATATAATTTCATAATAAGAAAATTGAAACCATGTAAATCATAGATACATGATACTTGAAACATACACATATGAAATAAATTCATCTTAGATGAAAAATGGTTTTGATAAAACACTTGAAATGAATTCTTGAGGAAAATATCCTTTTCATCAAAATCATTCTCTTTTCATAAAATGTTATGAAATTTTAAAAGAAAAGGATTTTGTTGAAAATAGGCATGAAATATTTTGGAGGAAACTTCATGAAAATAAGGTTTTATAAAACCGTAAAAATCTATTTAGTCTGTATAAGTTAAAAATAACATTCTCCTTGTTCTTTTTTTTCGGAAAAGTCAAAAAGTACCTCATAGGGTAAAAAAAGAAATATTCCTTCCATATGATGTGGTAAAAGTAAGAAAATTGTAAAAATGTCTTAAAAATACATGGAAGGAAGGTAAACATTTTATGAAAACATTTTGAGAGCATATGGAAATGGGTAATAAACATAACCCCCAGTAAATACTTACGTATAAGCAATCTCGGATAAAAATGAGATTTGAAAAAATTATCCCTTACCTTAGGTCTAGTATTCTTCGTACATATCTGATCCTCTTGTATAATGATATAAATAATTTCATTGAATTATTATAGAATAATATTAATTTTTATGATATCATATATGGTTCACTTATGACTTTATATTACCCGTTCTTTTATATGTTCCATGTTAAAGCAACGTTTTGGGTTAAATCGTTTTATTTATCGTACGTGTTTGGACTTTTTGTTCATGATATTATTACTTATATCCTAATTTACTTAATTACAGAATTTAAAAAATGATATATATATAATATATATTCAGTATATATATATATATATATGATAGATCGATTAAATGGAATGAAATACACCGTTAATGGAGACGGTAGGCCGTACGTACGCATGAACGCTGTTTTCATTTCCTTATTGAATTGAATGAAATTAAGTAGATGACATACATATATATATACATAAATCTATTATCATTATTATGACATATATTTCATTATTACTTATTATATATAATTATAATCATTCATGAATGGTTAACATGGAGAGTGAATCTCATCGCGTCGTGGAGACGGTAGTCCGTACGTACGCACGAGCGATGATATCATTCCCATGATCATGGAATTGCATTGAAGTTTATGTATAATATTTCAGAATCAATATCACTTTGAAATAATCATATATAGTTATTTATTTACACCATTATACCCATCCATTTAAGGTGGTGGTTGAAAACAGATTACACCACGGCGTGGAGACGGTATTCTGTACGTACGCACGCGCGGTGATTTCATTTTTCGTAGGATGGATAGATGGTGAAATAGGGTTGTTTCATACTTATAATAAAATATCATTATATGAGTGATACTGATGTTATTACTTCATAATGGAACAACTAAATAAGAAGCTGTATAAGAGGAAATAATGTTTAAAGAATCGTTAACAGATATCACCTCTTCTTTCGACACACCTTATTGAAACCTCCTCTTAGGGAACTAATATTGGTCATTGAATAAGAAAAGAACCTATAGGATGTTTCTAGGTAAGTGTAGAATAGAAATTGGCAGGGGTTGGCCAAGATTTAAGGCTCAAAGTGGTGTGAGGAAGAGAGGTAGGAAGTGCCAATTTATAAGGGAGGAGAGGGGCACCTTTGGAATAACAAAAAATATTATTTTATTATAAAGTCATATTCGGTTTTTAATAGCTCAAAATTGAGTTATTTTGAAGCTAAGGAGGGGATGGGTCAAAATCCTCTCATAAAATAGAATTTATACAAGTTTAGGTTTCTATTTTAACCTTATCATTTAGATTTAACTTTAAGTTAAATAATTTTTATTTTACCGTGTCTTCTTGTATTCTTACACTATAAGGTTAATAAACTTAGTATAACAAGACAAAATAACCCCAATTTGTTTATTATTAATATATATAACCATATATAAGTCATGTTTCAGAACATTACATTTTTAGGAATAAAATAACAATTAATAATATAATATGTTTTAAAAAAATTATTTTATGTCAATTTTGACACTATTTGGTAATTGATTTTTGTGAAAATCATAACAGAATTATTAGTTCGAAAAAAGTTACCTAAATTAATACTAACATGTAATATTAACCTAGAAAATTAATTTAATTCATAAAAAGTCTCAAATTTCATTTATTTGGTATTTATAACATCAATTATGTCAATATTTCATTAATAAGATAATTACTGCATCATCATTATGTCATAAATAAATTAAATTATTTAATGTATAAAAATTATAAATAAAACACCATTACGTAGGAAATATTTTTATATTTCTAATTAATATTTATAGTCGAATGTATCTTATGTATAACCCTATATTAAAAATGATTTTGTTATTAAACTTTGATTTTAACTATTTTAACCCTTCTGTAAATAAATTAATAATAAATGTCCTAATCTAATCCAAGTGGGCCTAAATGATCATATTTTATTCTAAAGGTTTTTTTTGGTCGAATTACACTTATCCAATAGATTTATTACATGTTTTAGGGTAATAATAATATCATGTTTACCCTTAATTACCCTATTTACTTTTATTCGTGGTAAAAAAAAGTAAAAAGTTACTATTCACCAATTTTTATTTTCATCTCATTGACCCACATTTTAGTCCTTGATATTAAGCGTGTCTCTCGTATTTTCAAAATTCCACTCACACAAGCGGTAAAATTAAGTTTTATATGAATTTAGAAATTCTCCTAGGAGGTTGGTAAAAGACGGTGAAAAGTTCAATAAAATTTTTATATATCTAAAATTATTATAAAATGACTCCAATGAATTGCATTAAACTTATATAGGTATTATGTATCAATTTTTACCTAAAATAAATTTAAATAAAATAAAAAATTATTTAAATAAAAAGTAGGTTTTTAAATAGTAACCTAGTGTTTTCACTATTCATCAAAAATTGAAAGTTTTCAGAAAAATACCAAAATTTCACCCTAGGCTAATTTTGATATTCTATATCCAAAAATGAAGTCCATTTTGAATAGTAAAACTTAAAAAAATTCAAAAAGTGGTTATTACTATTCATAACGGCTAGTTTTAATAATATTTTAATAGCATATCGTTGTTTAGTAAAACCCAGTATTGCGTACAACACACACTATCGAGGAAGGTCGCGATTGCATGTAATGCAAGCCAAGTCAGGTTTGCTTGTAGTGCACAACTCATTTATTGTTGTGTATAACAAAATACATTTAATATATATATTTATACTCAATGTTTCTTTGAATAACTACTATCAAAAAAACATGAAATTGTGTGTAACACGATCCATGATTTGTGTTGCGTATACTACAAGCTAATACGGTGTTGCGTATAGCACACGATAATCTTTGTGTAGTGTACAACATAAGGTATGAAATAAATTAAAATGAATATATCTTATAAAATCTCGGGTTGTTACATTCTACCCCCCTTAAAATAAATTTCGCCCTTGAAATTCTTCAGGGTTATAAATCATTTACTATTCATAGAAACCCACATCGTAAAAAAATACTAAAACTTAATTTTAAAAACTAAAGTAAGAAATGTAACGATTACCCAAAGTAACTCATCACTGGGTTTCTATATATGAGAACATAGGTGAAAATATGGATATGGAAGAAAAATATAACCATCAACTTCTGATGGAGAGTGGTATAGAACATGGCTATGAAAAACCCATCAATCACAAATCCATAAATTTGTGATGATCTAAGGTACCATTTGATTCATCGGATATAAGAGCAGTAGGACAACATGTTTGGTCTTCAATAACATTTCCCTAAAGTTGAAAATTTTGAATTAGAAGAAATACTTTCTTGATTTTGGTACAATCTCACTGTTGTTCGTGCTTTGAAAATTTTCTACTTCATCTCTTAATGAAATGAAGTTGAATTTGTTATTCGTGAAGTGTTAACATATCATGTGATAGAATGATGGGTCATTCCATCTGTTTCAAACAAAAGGTTACAAAAAGTTATCAAATATACATAAGTACATCTATAGTGAGATTAATCGTATATAATCCCAAAAATGGACTTATTTTTCATCTATCATACCGCTTAATAAAATAAAACTAGTTTCTACTAACCAGGGACATCATGTAGGCCAGTGGTAGGTGATAAAGGTCAGTTGCATTTCGGTTGTGGGTTCGATTCCCACAGCCTTGTCCGACGCGATGGGCTGTCGCCCATCCTGTAGGTTGTCCTTTTTTTAAAACTACATTACTATAACATCCCATCAATAATATCAAAAAAAACTTCTATCCTTAAACAATACTAACTTATGTCCAATATAATCCATTCCAATATTTAGGCTTATCCATAATACTGCAGTCCACTCTCATATTATAGTGAAAAAGATTACCAGAGATTTCATATAACAATCATGTTAATGTCATCATCGATCCCCATATATCATAAGATATGTCTTCTTGGTCACATTCCAAACATTCGAAGGCCTTAATCATGTATTCTCTTGAAAAATTAATACCCATTGAATCTTAGTGAAAACAAGAGTGCTGTCAAAAGTTAACTCTTTCCTAATACCAAAACCCCAATATCCTATATACTCAAACCATGATATAACTATTTCCTTATATCATTCATGAGCTCATGAATAATATCAAACATTTCATTTTCTACTTATCCCTTCATTATGTGCATATCATCTTCTTTCCAAAAATATCTCAATCACTTTCCATGGTTACTGGTACCATAAAATTATTGAAAACCACAATATACCAATACATAAATATTCCAATATTCCATGATACTATATACAACATTATTTTTGAATCCCATTACATAAACACTTAATCATTCCACCACATCATTGTCAAATTCAACATTGCCAATAGTGATCGCATGTGACTTCCCTTTGTCCTTTTACTTAAGTGGTTGCTCATGTCGATCATCATTAACCCTTGGATTAGGTATTTGATTATCATAATGCCCCATTTCATTGCACATGAAGCATTGAAGTGTTGGTGGTGCGTCTTCTGCAGTCTTTTCTTTATTCAAATAACTAGAAACCCGTTTTCCATTACTTCAATACTCAGCTACTCAATGACCTTCTTTTCCACACTTAAAACATTTTCTGGTCCCTTTAAGACAATATCCACCATTCTTCTTTCAACATATTGAGCATAAGGAAACATTCATCTTCTTTTCACCATTATTCTGAGATTTATCCTTTAACTCCATCTTTTGTTTCTTGTCAAAACCATGAGATGGATATGTAACACCAACTTCCATTTCTACCTTGATAGCCCAACACACAATTTCTTCATAGCTACTGAATTCTCTTATAGAAAATTCCCTTCAAAGATTTGGTTATAAGACACTAGAGAATCGATCAACTTTACTTTGAGGTTGGATGGTAAAGCCAGATGCATACCTTGAAAGCCTTGTAAAATTAGCTTCGTATATACCAACAGATTCATCATCCTTTTTCTTTAGTTCAAGAAATTTTTTCTCTATATTTTTTCGAATAATACGAGGGAAGTACTTATTGAAAAATCTGTTCTTCAACTCGTCCTATTCCATGGACTCAATTTCATCTCCTGGACTCGTATTCTTGATTATATTCCACCATTGATCAGCTTCACCTTCCAAACGATATACTGCTAAGATGAAGTTTTCATGTTCAGAACAATGAAGAACTGAAAATATCTTTTCAGTGGTATTGATCCATTGTTCAGAAACAAGTGGATCAGAAGACCCACTAAAAGAAGGTGGGAATTTCCTCATGAAGGACTCAATAGAATATTGTTCTCTTCTCTGCTCATTTGGAAGTCCAAAATGATTCATAGCCTGTGTAAGTAAAGCAATAAGATTTTTCACTCCATATCCCATAACATTTTTTGTTCCGGAGGAAAATCATTGCATTGTCCATTACATTGATCAACACAGTTCCTTTGGGTTCTAGCCATCGTCTAAAACCCAAAACTAATAGTGTGAGAGGAAAAAATAATTCTAGGGAAAACAACATAATAAAGGGGAGTACCTTCAATATCTAATATCATAGGTTTTATTCTAAGATCGTTCCCTTAATTCTAGGACTATAACCTATACTTATACTTAACCTTAGGGACATCCATAGACATACCTTAGAAATATATCTAGGGATCTCACTAAAGTTCTCGCATCCTAGTTTCCAAAGGTTGACTAAACCTTTCCTCTGATACCAACTGTAGAGACCTAAAGCTTGACGTACATGGATATAACATTACTTCTGCGGAATACTTAGTACATAACAAAAACAGACACACAAGGACCGTAATAGTTTAGTTCGTTTAGAAACTCGGAATATAATCTTCTAATCGTGGTGAAAGATATTCAACATCTCCCATAAATATATTCACCTTTTTTTTCTTACCTAAAATCATTCTTTATGTCCTTGATAAAAGAAAACATAAAAGGGGTGAGATCAAATGCCCAGTAAGGGTAAATATATATAACATAAAACAATCCATAAACATTTGAATGTAAAAACTTGAACATAAAATCTAAACATCAAAATCTTGAGCAAAGACATGAATCTTGGAAGTACGTAAGGAATATATCATAAGGGAACATCAATCATGATAAAATAGCATGGGAATAAAACATGTAATTGTGTCAACCATTCAGCACATGTCATTATTTCTATAGTATCCAAGGCATTGCTGCCAAGACCATCTTAGTGGACAAAGTCCCTTTCTGAATCGAGTTCACTCCTCATTTTAGTCCTGTAACACTGAACCGGATTAACTTACCATTTAAGCCATGTCTATCTCATTGGATATAAATCTTTACCCAATGCATTGGAGGGAGATATAGGTCCCACCCATCTCATAATGAAATCATGCTTACTTGTGCCACAAAATAAACATACATAACCCAATAAATAAAATGGGTTTCATAAACATCATCCCATCATCACATAATCAATATAAAATAAATGGATATCATTACATAATAAGAAAATTGAAACCATGTAAATAATTGAGACATGATACTTGAAACATAAACATATGAAATAATGTCATCTTAGATGAAAAATGGTTTTGATAAAACACTTGAAATGAATTCTTGAGGAAAATATCCTTTCTTCTTCAAAATCATTCTCTTTTCATAAAATGTTATGCAATTTTAAAAGAAAAGGATTTTGTTGAAAATAGTCATGAAATATTTTGGAGTAAGCTTTATGAAAATAAGGCTTCATAAAACCGTAAAAATCTGTTCACACCGTATAAGTTAAAAATAACATTCTCCTCGTACTTTTTTTTCGTAAAAGTCAAAAAGTACCTCGTATGGTAAACAAAAGAAAGATTCCTTCCATAAGATGTGTTAAAAGAATGAAAAGGGTAAAAATGTGTTAAAAAAACATGGATGGAAGGTAAACATTTTATGAAAACATTTTGAGAGCATATGGACATGGGTAATAAACATAACCCCCAGTAAATACTTACGTATAAGCAATCTCGGATAAAAATGAGATTTGCAAAATTATCCCTTACCTTAGGTCTGATATGCTTCGTACGTATCCAAAACTCCTGTATAATGATTTAAAAAATGTCATTGACTTATTAAAAAATAATATTTATTGTTATGATATCATATATGGTTCACTTATGACTTTATATTACCCGTTCTTTTGTAAGTTCCATTTTAAAGCAACATTTTGGGTTAAATCTTTTTATTTATCGTACGTGTTTGGACTTGTTATTATTGATATTATTACTTATATCATGATTTACTTAATTAAATAATGTAAAACAAGATTTATATATAATATATATTCAGTATATACATATATATATATATATGATAGATCGATTAAATGGAATGAAATACACCGTTCATGGAGACGTTAGGCCGTACGTACGCATGAATGCTGTTTTTGTTTCCTTATTGAATTGAATGAAATTAACTAGATGACATACATATATATACACATAAATCCAGTATAATTATTATGTCATATATTTCATGATTACTTATTATACATACTTTATAATCATTCATGAATGGTTAACATGGAGAGTGAATCTTATCGCGTCGTGGAGACGGTAGTCCGTACGTATGCACGAGCGATAATATCATTCCCATGATCGTGGAATTGCATTGAAGTGTATGTATAATATTTCAGAATCAATATAAATTTGAAATAATAATATATAGTTATTTGTTTTCACCATTATACCCATCCAAGTAAGGTGGTGGTTGAAAACAGATTACACCACAGCGTGGAGACTGTATTCCGTATGTACGCACGCGCGGTGATTTCATTTTCTGTAGGATTGATAGATAGTGAAATAGGGTTGTTTCATACTTATAATGACATATCATTATATGAGTGATACTGATGTTATTACTTCATAATGATACAACTAAAGAATAAGAAGTATAAGAAGAAATAAAGTTGAAAGAATCGTTAACGGATATTACCTCTTCTTTCAACACGCCTTTTTGAAACCTCCTCTAAGGGCACTAAGATTGGACTTTGAAGAAGGATAGAACCTCTAGGATGTTTGTAGGGAAGTTCAGAAGAGAAATAGGCAGGGTTTGGCCGATCTGGAAGGCTCAAAGTGGTGTGAGTAAGAGAGGGAGGAAGTGCCCTTTTATAAGGGAGGGGAGGGGCACCTTTGGAATAACTAAAAATATTATATTATTATAAAGTCATATTCGGTTTTTAATAGCTCCAAATTAAGTTATTTCGAAGCTATGGTGGGTATGGGTCGAAATCCTCTCATCTAATAGAATTTAGACATGTTTAGGTTTGTATTTTAACCTTATCATTTATATTTAACTTTGAGTTAAATAATTTTTCTTTTATCGTGTCTTCTTGTATTCTTACACTATAAGGTTAATAAACGTACTATAAAAATCCAAACGAACCCCAAGTTGTTTATTATTAATATATATAACATTATCTAAGTCATTTGGAAGAAAATTAGATTTTTATGAATAAAATAACAATTAATAATATAATATTGGTTTTAAAAACTATTTTATGTCAATTTTGACACTATTTGGTAATTGTTTTTTGTGAAAATCGTAACAGAATGATTAGTTCTAAAAAAGTTAACTAAATCAATAATAACATGTCATATTAACTGAGAAAATTAATTGAATTCATAAAAAGGTTCAAATTACATTTATTTGGGTATTTATAACATCAATTTTCTCAATATTTCATTAATAAGATAATTACTACATCATTATTATGTCATAACTAAATTAAATTATTTAATGTCTAAAAATCATAAATAAAACACCATTATGTAGGAAAATATTTTTATATTTTTATTGAATATTTATAGTCGAATTTATCTTATGTATAACCCTATATTAAAAATGATTTAGTTATTAAACTTTGATATTAACTATTTTAACCCTTCTTTAAATAAATTAATAATAAATGTCCTAATCTAATCTAAGTGGGCCTAAATGGTTATATTTTAATCCTAAGGTTCTTTTTGGTCGAATTACACTTATCCAATAGAAATAGGACATGTGTTAGGGTAATAATAATATCATTTTTACCCTTAATTACCCAATTTACTTTTAACTGTGGTAAAAAAAGTAAAAAGTTACTATTCACAAAAAAATATTTTCTTCTCATTGAACCACATTTTAGTCCTTGATATTAACCGTGTCTCTCGGATTTTCAAAATTCCACTCAAAGAAGCGGTAAAATTATGTTTTATATGAATTTGGAAATTCTCCTAGGAGGTGGATAAAGGATGGAGAAAAGTTCAATAAAATTTTTATATATCTAAAATTATTATAAAATGACTCCAATGAATTTCATTGAACTTATATAGGTAATATGTATCAATTTTGACATAAAATAAATTTAAATAAAATAAATAATTATTTAAATAAAAATTCGGTTTTTAAATAGTAACCTAGTGTTTTTACTATTCATCAAAAATTGAAGGTTTTCAGAAAAATACCAAAATTTCACCCAACGCTAATTCTGATATTCCAAATCCAAAAATGAAGTCCATTTTGAAAAATGAAATTTACAAAATTTTAAAAAGTGGGTATTACTATTCATAATGGCTAGTTTTAATAATATTTTAATAGCATATCGTTGTTTAGTAAAACCTGGTATTGCGTACAACACATGCTATTGAGGAAGGTCGCGATTGCGTGTAATGCATGCCAAGTCAGGGTTGCGTGTAGTGCACAAATCCTTTGTTGTTACGTATAACAATATACATTTAATATATATATATATACTCAATGTTTCATAGAATAACTACTATCAAACAAAAATGAAATTGTGTGTAACACGATCCAAGATTAGTGTTTAGTATACTGCAAGCTAATACGGTGTTGTTTATAGCGCATGATAATCTTGGTGTAGCGTACAACAAAATATATGAAATAAATTAAAATGAATATATCTTATAAAATATCGAGTTGTTACATTTATATCATAATTATGTAATTTTTATAATATCTATTCATTTAATATATTATTATCACCTTCTATGTGAAATGTTTGTGCAATGCGGATCACATCGCTTTGTGAGGTGGTGGTCCTCTATACACATGAGGTACATTTTCATATCTCATATTAAATGAATGATATAGATAAATATATTTATATATATATATGATATAGCTATTCTAAAAGTATAAATATTTTATAAATAACATGTTCTGACTTTATATCCATCATCAAACCTAAACGAAAAATGTTGTAAGGGATGAAAAATGGCATTGGTTCGTGATGCAGTAGTCTATGGTGCACACGAATGATGATTTCATAACCCATGTGATTGAATTAGATATTGTAGTAGGTAATTCAAAAAATATAATTTAATATGAATATATGGAATATTCTCTGTATATTATATCTTCATGGTTTAATAAAAAATTACGGTGGTGGAGAAATAAGTTATTCAATGACGCTCGTTGAATAAAAGCACCTCTTCATTTGGTATCCAACTTATGATGGGAAACAATCCATCAAAGGTTGACATTATGAAAAAAATTTATGAAGTTTTTAGGGATGTATGGTACATATTTCGGATGATACATTCTGAAACAAAGTGGTTTAAAGTTGTGTAGTTGAGAGGAGATGGGGTGGCCCTTTATAAATGAGATGAGAGACAGACTTGAAACTTTTTTAATAGATTCAATCATACCCTCATTTTTATCATGAAAAAAATCATCCAAAATTGGAAATTATTTATCCTAGAATATATAATGTTTAAATAAATCTTGTAAAATGATGTTATAATCATTTTTTCTTTTTACCACTTATCCTCATATAATAACCCCAGGTAAACCCATTTTTAACTTAATCGACGTAATTAATTTTTACTATATTAATTATCCATATTTTTATAGATTAATATGAATTTATTAAAATTTTAAATAATTTTGATTCTGAATATGTAATCCATTTTCTCTACTCAATTCAATGAAGTGTAATTTTTTTATTTAAAATCAATCATGTAGTTGGGATAGGGCTGAATGGCCCGAAGGCCTTCTTTTCTTTATTTCTTTTTGATAGCCCCTATTTCAAGGGATGAGGGGGAAACCTTACAATTCTCGTAGGCAAAGAGATTACAAGCCACATAGGTTTATGAGATTACATTACCCTAACATATTAGGAAATTCAACCACAATATCTACAAGGAACTCCCCTCTCCAAAATCTGCATCGCGATAGAAGCTCTTCACCTTCGCATGGCCGTCTGGGTAGGCTTCTCATGCAAGTACAAGCCGGTCTCGATGGCATAGTCATACCCCCTCATTTTGAAAATCCATTTGGCTCTACTCAGCTAGGTGCACCTACATTGAATCCTCTTCTGGGGTTGTTCCTTTTTTATAGTGTCTGTATGGGGAAACTACATGTGTCCCAAAGTCCTTAAGGTGGCCCAAAGGCCTTAAAGGTGGCTCAAAATCCCTACATACTCAAAGGCCTGGGTGTCTCAAAATCCTTAAGTACTCCAAGCCCAAACCGACGGCCCAAGGTGAATAGTTCCAGCATCTACATTACCAAACAATACCTTCTATAGTGCCCGCACAATGTACAGTTATACTACAGTACCTACACAGTGTACAATCCTGCTACAGTACCCACACGGTGTATAGTACTGCATAGTACTTGTTGTAGTGCCTACTATAGTACCTGTTACAATACTACTACTACAGTACCCCTGGAAATATGCATCTACCTGGTTTTGAACCTGGGTCTCATGGATGCACTTAAAGATACCTCACCAACTAGGTTAAGGATCATGGGCCTTTAGTTGGGATACAAATGACTTGTTTTAAATGAAATTTCTTTAAAATATTACATGGTTTTAATATTTATATTCAAGAGGTAAATGATTATAATGAAATAAATTTGATTACTTTATATACTTTTAAACTAATATAATTTTTTTTAATAAATATTAATATAATTTAACGTTATACCTTATTTAAAGGATTATTTTAGTCTTCAATAAAAATTTTGTATTTTTCTCTATTCATAAAAAATCATACATTTCAAAAAACAAAAAAAATACTGTAATCAAATTTTTATATTTTAATTTATAAATTGTTTTTCATTTATTAAAATAAAATTTTGAAATGTGGAAAAAAATATTTTGAAATAAAATTCACATAGCATGGCTAATATGTTTTTTTGGAAAATTTACAGTTTTTGGAAAAACATTATTCTTAATTAAATGATAATTATTTATTAATAATAAATACATAATTCAAAAAAAATATGTGAAATGTATATTTTCATTTTTTTTAATCCTTTTCATACAAGAAAATATAATTTTTATGTGATAACTTTTTATAGTAAATGTTAATATTTTAAAAATATTCTAAAAGAATATTCAAACTTGGTGTTACATGTAACATAATCTACACTCTATGTTTGATGTAATTCAAGAAAAAATTTGTGTCACATTTAATGAAATATACTGATGATATTAAATTTATTAAAAAATATCATCATGTATCGGGTTGTTATATTATCTTCTAAACACAGTGTGGCAGGACACACATGCAGTCAAATAAAATGTTCTTTTTTTAGAATTATGTAGTGGTACAATGATAGGATATCATACCTTTAATACATGGATTACTCCATGGAACATTTTTATACCTCAAAAATAAATAATATACTTATTAAAATATCATGGATGTTGTTGAGTAAATCATATCTTATTGGAAAATGATTACTTAGATCCCCCTGTTTCATTAGCTAGGTGAATCCTCTTTTGGGATTGGATAAAACTCAAGAACGGATAGACATTGTTGGTGAAATTAGGAATCAATATAAATATTCAATTGGATATTCCATGAAGATATCCATTATAATTCATATATAGAATCTAGGTTCAGAACTCACAAGACTCATTTCATAAAATCTATTGAAAACATTTGTTTATCATAGAAGGTATATTAGGAATATTTCATAGGGAAACCCCCTTTCCTCCCTAGTGGATAGTCATGATAATCAATTTATGAATAATTTTATTATAGAAAAATAAATCTATATCATTCCACCAATGGAATCATGGGGAACTCACAAGAAAATTCATGTTCATATAACCAGTTTTATGAACCTTGGGTTCTTCAACTATGTAGAGAATAATGGGATACCATTATTACCATATATCCTTCTTATTCTAATCACATCAATAATATCATGTTTTAAACATAAGTTATCCAATGCTAATGATATTAGAAATTATACACTCTATCATCTTATAATGATCATAGATATATATCCCATATGATCTATAATAGGTTATTAATTTTTATCATATATATAATCTCATTCTTGTCAGGTAAGGTACCCTTGTCCCTCACCCAATGTTGGGTTTCAAATAAATCCTGTGAGGTTTTTCTATGCTCAGAAAAATTATACATGGTATTTTTATAAAATATATGTTTCAATGTTTATAATCTTGGGTGGAAGCTTCCCATATACAATTATAATGTATTAGATATGTCATCAAATATAATGTGATGAGGGTGGATCCACACAATTTAATAAAATAGTGGATGAAAAATGATAGCATCAATTGTGGATGTTTGCCTATATTTTAACTTCCATTTTGAAATATGATGGTTTAAATTAGTGGGGGTCATGATTTTGATGGTTTATGGGTTTTTTTCATAATTTAAGAATAAAATAAGTACATTAGGGTATCAACTCCCATATGGGATTCACTATGATTTGGGGTAGGTATTTAACCATATAGATGCATCCTATATATTGTTTTTGAATGATTTACTCAAAACATTGGTGGTTTGAGGTGAAATATTTTAGTATATTTGAGAATTCCATGCCATACAGTTTTACAACAAGTAAAAAATGCACTTCTCTCATGATATGAGTGAGAACATTTTAGTTTTGGGGGGATTATGTCTTAGGATTCTTAATAGATTGGGGTTATCACATTACCATCACATGAGTTATCATATTCTCAACACATATTTAATCCAAGGATAATCAGACAAGGAATCTAATTCTCTTTATATATGTAAGGATTCAGATAAATGTTTTATACAGAGGACATGGAAGGTAGTTTAACATATTCTTATTGGATGTTAATATTTATAAAATGGAAATAATAACGGGCTTAGTGGGGATTATTTTATTATTTTATACATCATAGGTAATGAGTTATTTGATATACCATGACTATTTCCCATGATGATTCCATTATTGTGGAGTAAAATTAATATGAGAATTATGTGTTTCTTGTCATTTAACGTAAAATGAGTGGAGATTACATACATGTTTTAAAACCTGACTTGTTTTGGTTAGTAATTTAAATTAATTATTATTAAAACAAATATATATTTAAATCTTATAAGGATTAGTGTGCCTATTATAAGTATATTATTCTCTAGAGAACCCATGTTTCTTCAAATGGGACTGGTAATAAGGTTATATGATACTAGTATTGTGTATTGATCGTGCTTGAGTATGCTCTGATTGGTATGATAAGAAGGTCATTGGAAACAAACCATCATTAGTCATTTTATATTTAGGAATAATTTATATAGGGGAACCCAATATGAGTTTTATAGAAAATTGGATTTATGAGAATTATGATGATTCAATAGACAACATCTCTTCCACATACATTCCTATGTTAAATCTATGTTATGATCTTGTCAGATTTTGTGGGATTTTGAAAAAAATTTGTTTCATTAAGAATGTTCATCTTATTTAAATTTTTCTCTTTATATATGATATTTATAATAAATTAAACTCACAGAAAAGTCAATATATTAGAGTAATAATGTGAGTTAATTTTTTTTTATTTTCCTCATCAACTAAATCCCATTTATATACAAGTTTACATGATTTCAAAAAGTTCCATGTTACTCAACCTCAGGGAAATGAGATAGAATTTGATAGGGATGTCCACTTTTATGGATATATAAATGTGTCTTTATTTTCCTTCAATTCATAATAGTTGTTGTTGATGTAAATATTACTCTATTTAGGAATTTATTAGTTTTATTTCTCATGAACATTAGTTCACAAAAAGTTGAAATTGATTAAAGAGGTATCCTTTTTTGTTATAGAGCTCAGTTTTCTGAACATAAATTTGAAAAAAACTCTTAGTAATTTCTATAGATCATCTTCCATCAACAATTCCTCAGAAGTTCAACATTGATATACTATAAATTTTTATCTATAATCTTATTTGAGATCCATAACTAGTAAAATATATGTGACAAAACTAACTATACCCCCAGATATATGGGTTACCAATATCATGTGTATTTCAATGCTAAAATGTTCTATGTATGAAATAGGACGAGGTTATTTTATCCAGCACACTATTGATGGATTTTTCAACATCACCATTTGGTAAAATGGAAAAATAAACTTCCATTCCCTATAATTTACAACAATATTATAATAAAAATATTTTCATATATTTTCCACTCATGGAAAATTAGGATATTTCCTGAATCATGTAATCTTTTTTCTAATACAGTATTTTCAGATACAATATTATATTTTAATTCATAGTATAATGACCAAATACAACATCATATTATGATATAAGAGTTTGAAAATGAATAAATAAGATGACATACTTCTCCCATGTACAATTTGTAATATTATTGATTATTATTTTTTATTATATTTGGAATAATAGTTTTATGATAAAATAATAATCATTATATGTGTTCTGAGATCCAAAATATCTAAAAATTATATTATTATGCTAATTTTTCCTCAGTGGAGCATGTAGATCCATTGCATTTATTGTGTCAAAATTGTTCGTGGAAATTAATGGTTAGGTGATATGTCTAAAATTATAATATGGGTGAAAATATATGTTCATATTTAAGTACATGGTACTGTTGAACTAGATAATTGTTTACAATTCAATTATTATATTTTTTATATTTATATATAATAGTGATTTTGATTTTGGGGAAACAATATAAATAAGTATTTAGAATATTTTCACAACAATTGTTCATAACAATTTAATTACATTATGATTATATTGAAATAATATTCAAATGTTCCTAAATTTATATTTCATATAGTGTAGATACATTTAAATTATGTGACATATATCGTGTTTTTTAATAAGGAATTATGACTCATAAGGGTTGAGACATCTTCTCCTAATGTTCTCACTTAGTTATCTAAATGAAGAATGATCATGAGGAAGGTTTTGTCAATAATAATTTGATATGTTTTATATGACATTGAATATTCATATCTATTAACATATCCAATATTCATTAGTTAGTAAATCATTTTTAATGTGTATCGTGAATTTTATAATTTTATGTATCGATGAAAACATGAAAAATAAATTTTCATGTTGATGTAGAGTATATATGTTGTATCAAAAGTGCTATTTTATTCATTGAATGTCCATAAAAGGATTCACCCGTTTCATTTTAATAAAATAATAAAATTTTCACCTCTTTAGAACAATGTAAATATCATGAATAATTACCATTCAATATTTTTGATTAGTTCAATTTGAATTTCCATATAATTATAAATGGTGAATAATTTTTGATGAATTTTTTTTCTTCAAACATCATTATAAGATATCAAAAAATAGTTCGATTACATTAAATAGTTGATTTCACATAATGGTTGATATATTTTGTACAAAAACATCACTTTATATATTTAACTTGACATGTTCATCGGTGATAGATATGGATTTTTGGTATGTTCCACGTTTTTCCAATGTGGGAAGGTTCAATATTATCACATAATGTGTGGGTCTATAATAAAATAATGATATATTGAATTCAATTTATGAAAATAATTATTCAATATAATTTTTTATTTTATTTTCTCATTTTAATACTTAAAATATATTTTCAATCATAAATAAACAATGATTAGAATATATATGGTCAATATTCTCTCATGATAATTTTTTCAAAAGGCAGTGAATATAAAATTTATTTATTGACGAGTTAATTTAATATTATTAAATGAATATGTATTCAAATTTTATGTTAAATAAAATTAATATTCATTTATATGTTTAGTAAATATAATATTTAATTTTTGGAAATAAAATATTATATAATTTAAATTAAATAATTTTTTTTGAAGAGAATAGTCCATGATTAATAATTGACTATAGTAAATATATTATAGGTAATATCATTTATATACATATTAACTTATTTATTTATGAAATGATATTATATTATTTAATTACCATAATAAATAATAATAATAAAATTATTATTATTATTATTACCTGTGGAATAACATTGATTAAACAATATAATAAGGTCATATGTGTAAAAATAAATATTTTAAACCATATATACAATATATATTGTATCAATTTTACTATAATAGATGTGTTAAACAAATCAATATGAAATATAAATTATCATAATCTATATAAAATTATTTGTTTCCTCTAAATAATAACATTTTTGAGAGATATCATGAGAATATTGGTATTCTTAATGAAATATGGAATAAATTTCATGATTCGTTCATTTCAAAAAATAGTATATTATTTGAACATAATGTGAATATTCATGGAACATGTGTGAATATTTCTAAAAGAATACATGGTTGAATTATTCATCATTATAATAAGACATTATGAGTGAATATAAATATTTAAACTAGAAAAATATAGTATATGAGGTAAATCTATATTTCGAATTACTACATAATTAATGTAAAATATTCTATCATTTTAATTCAAGTGTGAAATTCACATCTTCATAATATTTATCAGTCAATATTGAATAAATATAAAATATAGTTTACCAATATATTTTTCCACTATAACTCATAACCTATATATTTTATCTTTACATTTACAGTATAATTTTTAATTATTCATAATTTATATGGAAAATTTACAATGTTTGTATAATAGAATTTATTTTTATATTTAGATTATAATTATATTATTTCATATGATGAGTCATTTATGAATCTTTATGTCTATTAATTGGCCAAAAAATTTAAATAATGCTTAAAGAATCCATCTGAAGGGTACAAGGTGACTAACTCCATGACAGGGTTACATGACCAATAAAATAAAATTATAAATTTATGATGGGGTTTCACCACATAGTGGACATGTCATGTAATTCATAATGCATTGTGTATGAAAATATATACCATTGTTACACATAATATATTGAATCATAATATGACTTCCATGATTAATTGGAATATAGTATATAAATATGACATTTATATGTCTTATAAATCCTAAAATCATAAAAATTTATTATTTGATAGGGGGAATTTTGGTTAATACACAACATAATTAAATTTCAAGTATTGATTACATCATTGAATTATGAAATGACACTAACTAAATGACTTGTGGTTGATTTTCACACCACATGACATGATTCGCTCCACACAAGGTACCTTTAGACTAATTCACAATATTTATTATGTGTAAAAATGCGTTGTTATTTTAAACTATATATTGATTATAAAAACATTAAGTTAAACAATAAAATATATTTCATGTTTTACACATACGTTTATAGTGATAGGTTCCAACAACACTATTTCTTTTTTGTGTTTTAATACAAGTAAATAATGTTTCTCATTATGAACATGATGAAAAACACACCAAATGTGTAGTCACATGCAGTTAATAAATTCATAATATTATGTATATTGTTATCATAATTCCAATAATATATTTATTTTTTATAAATAATCTATAAAATAATCTTCAAATAACAAAACATATTTCCAATTTTTTTAGAAAGGTCCCTCATCCAAACGGCTGAAGTAATTTTATTAAAAAGAAGGTTACATGATATGAAAGTGCAGAGACTCTTTACAACTAACCTCATAAAGAGGTAAAAACACCACCTTGGATGGATCTAACCGGTAATGTAAATCACCCAAAACCATGTTGTCCAGCCCACTCACAGTCTGGTTTAGCTCCATGTGAACTCGGTAGCTTCAAATCCTTTGTTTTCCAAGCCATTGCCATTAAGTGGCATGAACCAGCCATGAGAAATCTCATGGTGATTTATTTACCAGATTTTTCCAGCTCTACAAGATATGATTTAGTTATTATGGGGATATGTTTTGAACTCCTTACCTTTAAAGCGGTATCCGTGATTTTTCCAGCTTTAGGGGGTCTCCCTACTTTCCTTTTCGAGCTTTGAGGACCTTTGGAGTCTTGAAGCAGGTCATCAATGTTTATAGCTTCAGGTATCCCGCTGTCCTTTGAAATTCTATGTGAGAATCTGTGGGGACCAGAATGAGGGGCTTGCATTGCAGAAGAAGAAGGTCCATGTGTAGAGATATTCAGATCATACAGTTCTAAATTAGAGGTCATTTGAGTGCTAAGAGGATTCATCATACTGCATGCATTGTCAGAAGAAAGAGATGGAATAGAACTGTGTGCAGAATTACTTTGAGAAGCATCATTTTGAGCATTATTTTTAGATGAAGTAGATACATTCAATATTTCAAAAGTACTGTTAACAGTTGAAGAAGAAAAAATAGAATGATCATCATTTTTCATAGAAGATGTAACAGACTTTCTCCCCATGACAGCATTTGACATAGCAGCAGAAACATGTGTAAGAAGCTACAAGTTCTCCTGAGCAGTGATGCTGTCCAATTCTATAGCTAAAGAAGGACCATAATTATTCTTAGCTTTATCCTCCGGGAAAGTGTCCAGGTTTGCATCATTTTTTCCCTCTTCAGTATCAACCTGTAAAGCTAATATAGAAACCTGGATTTCATTCTGAAAATCTAGAGAAAACTGGAATTCAGCTTCCTCAGTCTGTAAATAATGCACTATGTTGCAAACAGAATTGCAAATTTCAGAGAATATATTAAGGTCCTCATTTGAAACCCATTCAATAACTGGCTGAACCACCTTAGGAACATATTGTAAATTCTTCTCATCCTCCTCAACCATATCAGCCCATGAAACTATTTGTGATGAGGATGAATAAGAATTCTTTGAAGTAGAATCATTTGCACTGGAATAATGAACCTGAGTTTTAACAGAAGGGGCAACTGATTTTAGAATTCCCTTTTTCTCAATAAAAATAGCCTTGATCTTTTTATTTCTGTTAATATCAGTCCATTCAGAAACCTTAGGTTGAACCTTGGAATTCCTCTGGATCATCCTATAGTGTACTACATTATGGCCCACAATCTTACAAACATCACAAATGTAGGGCACATTCTCATATTCCAATCGAATATCAGATTTAAACCATTAGCAGTAAACATGATAGAAGCATGACTTTTGATTTCCAAATTAATGTCTACAATAATTCTGGAAAAATAACCACTTTCACCATCCAAGGTACATTGATCTAGCCTCAAAGTGGTGCCAATACATGAAGAAATGTCATTGAGGATTCTAGGATGCCAATATAACCAATTTAAACCATGAAACCTTACCCATGTTTGTGCATTAGATTGTTTGGGATTTAAAGGGTTAAAATTAACATCCCAATCTGATAACCTTAGTAAACCAGGCTTGAGTTGAAGATTGACTATGTTTCATAACGAATTCAAGGAAGCAGAGGAGTTGAAAATAATGTGAAAATACCCTTTTCCAATTGAAATTAATTTCCAATCTTGTAAATTCCAGTAGTGAGATATTCGATTTTTAAGATCCGAAAAGGACCAAGGTTTTCCACCCTTTGAGTAAATAAAACAACCCAGTAATGAAAACATAAAAAGTTCCAGCCACTCCTGCAGTGCATCCGGATCCGAAACAACTGAGAATCCACCTTTCTCTAACCTGTTGATATTTGCAGATTTAGTAGAATCCTCTTTTGTAGGATTTTAAGAACCAGAAAGAACCTCCGTGAAGGATAAATTCTTCTTTCGAAGAATCGATGAATCCTGTAGACCTGAAGGTTTAAAAATTTATTTCGGTGCTTGATGATTGCCCTTGAAGGCCATTTCCCATTCTGGGATAAATGAATCCATTGATACAATCAGATAAGGAGATTAGGAATCCTCAAATCGTTATTGAAGCAATGAAAGCTTAGGGTTTCCGCAAGAATGATCATCAAGAAGACTCCCCACAAAACATATTGCCAATTAATTACATTTCAATTCCTTAATTACATAACATTTTAATTTAAAATCCATTGAATTTTATTTTATATAATTAATGGGATTCTAAATACATCTAAAGGACCATAAATATTGAGTAATTAATGGTAAAAAAATGAATGAATGAATGAATTATTTGTTTAGATTTTGGATTTGATTAACATTAAAATTTTTAGAAATAGTAGGAATGAAATCCTAAAATAATAAATCTGTTTTCTATTTTATTTTTTTGAATGATCCTCAACATGGGGAATCTTATATTTCTGATGGATTAATTTATTTATTTTCTCTACTAATTTCTTATAATATTTGTTTTAATTTATTTTATATTAAATATGGTTAGCTAAAAATTTTCTATCATTCCATTAATATATATATATAGGATTGTTTATAAAATTATCATTTAATGTTACCTTGAAAACTGTGAAAGAATTCACTATTAGGTGACTTTTTATTTATAGTGGATATAGGTCCTAATAAGTGTAGATTGTTCTCGGCCCCATCTAATATTAATCCTAAAAAAGATATATATATAAGACAATTTTTGATTTCATTAGACAATCTATGTTAAGGATCCAGGAGTTATTTTCTATTTTATCATGGGTAGTTTATCAGAGCTTAAAAACATAAGAAACAGATAAATATCATTCTAATTTCATATAAATATTTTACTTTTGTTGTGAATTTGAATTTTTATATATATTCCAGTCATTGTTTCTAGAATGGTTACGAATGATAGTTTATTTTAAATAATCATAGAACCAGGTTTAGGTGAAGTTAAAAAAAATCATTACAATTAAGTAAAAATGAGTATAGTAAATTTATTATATACATACTGACATAAATTAACCAACATGTACACAATAGATAGATAGATATATATATATATATATATATTTAAATATTTATATTATCTATAATAAATTAATACCCATTTATTATGTTATCATCCATAGTTAATTATTTTAGGATTTTTCACATAAATATAACAAGAATGTAGGGACTAAATTAAAATATATTTTAATATATGTTAATTAAATATCTCAACATAAAATATTTTTTCATTATTATACCTATATAAAATTACTGATAATGAAATCATTGTTTAATGTTTAGGTCTAGACCACATAATGGTACATTAATCAATTTGGTGAGTTCTAATTGTATTCATGGAAAGACATCACCATGCTAAAATGTTGAGGAATTTTTTTAGCATGGTTGATGTTATTTATAGGATGGTGTTGAGGAAATACATATATTGGACTTTTGAATTTTTGTTTTCTCTAAATAGACAAAGGAAGGATTTGTTAATATCGTTTGAGTGAATACATTCAATTGAAATACCATTAATTTCTTACATAAATCCCCCATCGCTGTTATAGGAAGTAAAATATAGATATTTTCCTCTAAAATATATATGATATTGTATCTGAAAAAAACATTAATGATGGTTATTTGTATTTTTAGTTTTATTGGGTGACACAATTGAATAATTAATTATATTAATATTTTCAATCAACATAAAATAATAATATACTATTCCATTTTAATTATTTAATTTAATTTCATACTCAAAACTCAATATTTTTTGGATCAACCATCATATAAGAGATTATTAAAACATATAATAACTTATTTTAGTTGTTTTGGTTTTTATAAATTGAAATTCATTAAGGAAAAATTTTATATATGATAGAATCTTCTACTTCTATAAATAATTCACAGTGTGTTAGTCAAGTTTAGATGGTTGTAATAATATGGGGTATAATTTTTATAGTAAGGAACGGTTTATATAACCTTTTTTCTAGTGATATGCTTAATGGTACACTTATAGTAATTTTTATGTGGTTTATTTCCTTGTAATGAAGAGTTTCAGTATACCGTGATTTCTTAGTAGATGAAAATTAATTTCTAGATTTCTTAAATTTTTTGTATGTAATAAATTTTGGGATTTCATATTGAGCATAAATTGGATTACATATTTCTACCCATGGAAAAGTGTATCAAGGAGTTTTTGAAAAAGTTTATAATGGAAAATGAAAATAATTTTTCAACTCCAATTTCAGTTGGGAAAAAATTGTGAAATGATGGTGTTTGTTGAATTGATTACCATAATGAAATATGATTTGTCTTCATAATCATGTTTTATGAAAAACATCAAGTAATTATTTTATATATAGAATTACTCTAGGTTAATGGTTTTTGAGTGATCATATAGAGTCTCAATTGTTTATTTTTAAGAGAATTATAAGATATGTGGAATGAAATTTCAAATATTTGATAAGAATATAAACATAAATAAAATATGATATTGTTGGTAATTATAAATGAAAATATTGTGTCGTGACTATATGGATAAATAATAAAATTTATTTTAAATATTATTTCTGGGTTATTTTTTTGTTTATTAGTATATGAATATGAGGAACATAGTGACAAATAGTATATAAGAGAAAGAATATATTGTTTCTACAAATTCATGTACACATATGAGTAGGATTCGGGTCCAATTAGATTATTTGATGATTGGGACATATATTCTACTATAAATTGCATTGGATAGTAAAACAATAAGGCTCCCTCCTTTAAACATTACATAATCTTGTGTTAAGTTGATAATTTGACATTAATTCACATTGAGGATATTTTCAGGTTTAGACCTTTAAAGAATTAGGCCATAACTATTTCATAACAACTCAAAATTTACAATGTTTACTCTTCCACAAACTATAAACTTCTTTTCTAAAAAAAAATTCCTTAAATAAAACAGGTATTTTTTTCATGATAAAAAATATTCGGGAATTATTCATTTCTCATACGCTTCCTTATACCTTGTGAAACAAAAATTAAAAAAACATGGGATGGTCTTAAAAAGCTCAGTTAGGGATATAAAATATGTAAATGAAATATTAGACCATTAATACATCAAAATCAATGAAATTATAATTTTCACTCATAAAACATAAGCTCTTTATGATTCTTCATGAAATAAAACTATTTATTAAAAACTCATATAAATCATAAATCATAAAGGTAACTTGTTGAATCCATAACAGACTTAAATTGTATCTTTCACATCCATATGGGGAGTAACATAAAAGGGTATTTTTGAAATACCCATCACAATATATTCCCTAAATCTATTAAGATAAACTGTAACCTTTACCTCTATCATGTTACCCAATGCATTGGAGAGCTATCATGGGTTCACGTGCCTTCTGTTTATCACAGAACCACCCATATACAAAAACAATGCCCAATAACCATAACATTATCCTAACACATAAATTAGGCATAATAGAAATATAATATTTCCACATAGAAATCACAATATATCATTTCATGATATTGGTATAATCAACTCATTTAAAACATTAAAAATGAGAGTTTTCAGTCAAAGTGTCCCATTCAACTTTGAAACTTTTGAAAAGAATTTGCACATTAAAAAACTATTGTCCCTATAATTAATACATAAATTGTGTTTCAAAACATGGATATTAATAGAAAATATTTATAAGAATAAATCATTAAAACATTTAAAGGACGTTTTAGTTAAAGAGTCCCTTACCACTTGAAAAAATACATGAATAAAAATAATTAAATAATAACATTAAACAAAACATATAATATCATGAAAATAAGGATATTCATGATTCAATTTTTCAAAGGGAAGTATATACCCCATATAAAAGTGAATTGTTACATAAAAACAAATAAGTCTCAATGGAAAGTAAATTGAGAAGATGTCCTTCACAAAGAAAATATCCATAGAATAAAAATAATACAATGAAATAATTATGTTTGAAAATTACAAATACACAAAATATATGTTGATATTTAGTGTCAATATATCGGAGGACATTCAGACATATTATTGGAAACACAAAACAGATGACATGGATATTTAACTAAATGAATGGAGATTGAGTTATGATTTTTGTTACAAAGTTTGTCTAAATGGAATAATAATTATCAATGAGTTTATTATGTTTAACAATATAATATCCAGACAAAGTGAAGATGAAATTAAAACATAAATAAATAAACAATGATTTTACACATAATCTAGGCATAATTTAATCAACCAAGTATGTGTAAACCCCAATGTGTTGAAATTGAGTTTTAAATTTATATTACAAAGATAATTATGCTAAAAATTATATTTATTATTAGTATTGAGTATAAATACACATAAATCCATTACAAATACAATATAAAATATAAAAAGTTATTTCTCACATAATCATATCATGACATAATCAAGAGGTGGTGGCCTTTTATATGAGGGATGATGGTCACTTTAGGATAGTTTTGAAATATTATATAATTATAAATTGATTTTCGAATTATTATAGTTAAAAGGTGATATATTTCGAGGATAAGATTATTATGGGTCTAAATCCTCTAAAAATAGATTTTAGGCATGTTTTTATACACATTTAAACATATCATTTGGTGTTACCCCTTTGTTAAATAAATTAACTCTTACCATGTATTCTTGTATTTTCATACAATATGGTTACTATAGTTACTATAAAATGACAATAGGTCCACAAGTGGATAATTAATGAAATTTTAAACATTATGTAATTTTTTTGGATTAGTCTTATATATTTAGGGATATTATATCATTAAATAAAGTAAAAAAATTTATAAAATTTATAACAATATCCACACTACTTAGTAATTGATTTTTTTTCAAATTCTTAGCTACTTGATTAATTTGAAAAAAAATGCATCAAATCATATATAATTTTTCAATGGAATCCATAAATTTCAATTATGGACTGAAAATTTGAAAATTACATTTATTTAATTATTTATAATATCATTTAATTGATTTTTTTTGTTAATAAGGTAATCACTACAACATCATTGTATCGTTTATAAATTTATTTATTTAATGTCTAAAAACTATAAATAAAATTCCATGATGTAGGAAATATTTTTTTATTTATAATTTCTATATGTAGTCAAATATATATATTATATAACCCTACAATAATTTTTTTGTATAATATACATGTTTATGATATATTTTTCTTTACTCTAAATTAATTCATATAACAAGTCATCATCATACTCAAGTGGCGCCATGGTGTCCAAAAATAGACCCAAATATAACAATGGTCTGACATATCTCATCCCATAGTATTACGACTTGTGATATGGTAGTTTTATATTATTATAATAATATTTTTTACCATTATTTAACATATTTACACATTAACCGGTGTAAATATAAATAATTACTGAAGTTACTATTTATAATGTCAAAAAAGGTGTTTATTTATAAACTTTCTATCCTATGATTAAAAATATTGAATTAATTTTTCCAAATTCAAAACACATAATTTTAAGAAATGAATTTAAAATAAATTCTCATTGTCAAAACCAAAAAGCGGCCTTTTAATAATTAAAAACTATCAAAATATTGACATGTTTTTATGTGCAATATAAAATTCAAATTAAATATAATGACAAAAATTGGATTAATTGTTAAAAACACAACCCAATTACAATTTAAAACCAATTTAAATGACAATCTAACTATATAATTAAATTTGATGACAATTCAGTTTTGAATTAAAATGAAGTACTTTTCACTATTCATTAAAAAATGAACTTTGCAAAAAGTTACCAAAAATTTAAAAAAATTAAATTTCAATGTCGCTCTTCTTTAGAAAAAGATTATTTTTTTCAAATAGAAAATTTAAAACTTCCAAAAAAAATACTTAAAAATATTTTTCCATCAAAAGGTGGTAAAAATACCTTTTATATTTATTAGATTTTTTATGCTTAAAATTGAATTCATCGTCATTTTAATGCCTCTAATATTTATTTGAAAAACCTAAAAATAGTTTAAAAACATGTAAAATCATATTTTCTTTATTTCTATTAATTACTGCCAATACAACGGTTTGGTGTTAACTACCATTTAAAATAATATTATTATTGTATTATTTTATGGTATAACATATTGTTGTGTGGAACGTTATATTTTAAAGGAACATGTTACTGCATATTGGGTACACTATAGTACATAGTGTCCCCTTGAAAATAAAATTAATATTAAATTAATAAATATAATATATATGAAAATTTATTATTCTCTAAATACCTAGTATATAGCATAATTATCCCTTTTTGAAATTCCATCCTCACAATTTGAAAATTTGTCTTGAAAACATCCTTGAAAAACCCACATCTGAAAAAGTGTCAATAAAACTATCAATTTCAAAGAAAGATAAGTACAAATTTCACTCGAGGTAACACATACTATGATTCCATGTAGGAATACATGGATATTTAATAAAAACTAACCATTTTTTTCTGATAGATATTGATAGAATACATGATCTTGGGAAATTTAAAAACTAGAAAATCATATACGTTTGACGGGTTAAATAGTCTTCAATTTGCTAGTAGGAAAAGTAAATAGAAAACGTTTTATTTTATAACATTTTAATGATGTTTAGGAATTTATTTATGATCTTGACAAAGAACAAAAGTAAATATACTTTATTTTCAAGTGTAGTTTCATCCTTTATTAATTAACTACCAAAAACTCAAATTTTCTCCAAACAATGACTATTCAAGATGAATTTCTCACACCTGAAGCACTATAATCAAAATCTATAGAATAACATTGTCCATACAAGATGAACTATATTTTTTCACCTATATTTATAAATTACTGATAAAATGGTTATTACATGATAATATAATACCCAGAAATAATAATTCCCTATAAAAGTAAATATTACTCTTAATCTAAAAAATTCAAAAAAATAATACCCGATTTTCAAGATGGACCATTCAATAAAAAATATCCTTAAAATTCGTAAAAATAATACTATCTAATATTGAAACCCATAATTTTTAATGATTTTATCACATAGCCTTCCATGAAAAATAATAACAGCTATCTCCAACCAACATTTACTACACTTAATATATCTTACTTAAAAGTAATTAACCTCATCACATATTCTCTAGGATAGGTTAATCCTTTCCACAAACAACCCAAAACACTATATGTCCATAATAAAAACATAGAATCTTCCAAAATAAAATTTAACCATTATTGCTAAAATAAAATCCCATATTACTCTATTTTCTAAAGGCATATAGTGTTCCCAATATTGCGAATTTCTTCCAAAATAACATTTATCACTTAATAACCAAATAATTTTCATATATTAAGGATATATATTTGATAAATCATAACTTCCCAAAAATAAAATTATTCATGATCCATAAAATTGTTATGATAAATGTATAAGTCATACTTTGATTCCTTTGGCCTTGCCATACAATATAGGTTTTCGCCCATTTTTTGGGCTCTCCCGTTTATAAAACTCAAAAATAAACCAAACATGTTTTATACTAAATGGTTGTCTTAAAGATCTCATTTTCATCCAAACTCATAATGACCTCAACATATAAATTGAGGATGTCTTATATATATTTACATTTTTTATTTAACCTCTATATGATAAAATAAAACTATTCCTCAATGATATAACATCGTACCGTGGTCATGGTGTCCACCTAGTTTTGTCGTCAACTTGTCCATGAAATACTAAGGTCCATGATTGGAAATAATGATATATAGATTCTTCCAAATAATTTTATTCAATTATCCAAATACACATTGTACGAATTAGGTCATATGGGTGTTCACAGAAAAATATTTTCAGAAAATAATCATGTATGACATATAATTTCAAAACATCTGATAAAATTGGCTTTTTATAAAATAGTCAGGATGTGGTTGATTTGAAACATTCAGTCAATGGTCCTTTTAAAATTACATAAATATTTTTTAAAATATTATATTTTGAAATCAAATATAAATAGGTTGTTTAAGGGTATTCTTATTAATTTTTTTTTAAAAAAAACATAATATGTTTCAAGCTCTTGTGATAACAAAAACATTTTGAAAACTCCTTAATAATATATACATTTCTAAAAAATATGAAAATATTAAGAAAATAAGATTTTATTATATACAAACCTTGATATAAGATGTTAACAAAGAATAACAGAGGTTTTTTATATCTCAAAAAATTTCTTTCAAGTGAGTTTATGTTAGAAAATTATTCAGAATCTCTTGAACATGAATATTCAATAATTATTACAAGCATGTCATTAGGAAGATATATGAATGTAGTATGAGATCCTCCTCCTTACATTTGTGACCGATATTCATTGATCTAAAAAAAATTTAAAACATGTATTTAACTGAATGAATATACATAGAGACTAACCTTCTGTTTAACAAAACCTTGAAATCCAGAAAGATGGCTAAACATTTCCTTTAATACCAACATCAAGGATCCATCATTAAACATTATATAATCCTGATTTAAGTCAATGATATTCCTTTAATTCACATTAAGGATCCCTTTAGGTTTATAGAATTAGATAATTAGGCTATATATGTTACATAACAACTTGAAATTTATAATGTTGACTCTTCCATTCACTATAAATTTGTATGAGAAAAATAAAACTCTTTAAATAAAATAAGAATTTTTTTCTTGATAAAAAATATTCTTTAATATTTCCATTATCTTAGACTAACTTATAAACTATGAAAAAAAAAATAAAAAATGGATGAGAATAAAAGACTTAGTCAGCGATATAAAATAATGAATGGAAACATTAGTCTGTGAATTCATAAAAATCAATGAAATCATACTTTTCACTCATAAAACATAAGTTATTTATGATACCTTTTGAAATAAAAAGATTTAAAAATAACTCATACAAATCCGAAATCATAAAAGTAAATTGTGTCATCTATAAAATACATAAATTTTGACTCTCAAAGAAACATAGAGAGTAACCTTCGGGTTTAAATTTACAATACCTATAATAGTATATTTCCTAAATCACTTAGGAGAAATCATAATGATTACCTCTGTCATGTTACCCAATGCATTGGAGAGATATCATGGGACCACCTACCCTCATTTTATCATGGAAACACCTATATACATAAAAAATTCCCATGAACCATAACATTATCATTACACATAAAAAATCATAAAAGAAAAATAACATTTCTGCATTGCAATCAGCAGATACAATTTCCAAGTATGGATATATTCAATTCATTTAAGACATTAAAAAAGAAGAGTTTTGAGAAAAAGTTTCACATTCCACTATGAAATAATTTAAAGTAATTTACACCTTAACACACTCATGTACATATAAATAAATCCTTAAAACCATTTTGAAAACATGGACATTAATGAGAAATATTTATAAGAATAAATATTTACCATTTAAAACGATGTTTTAATTAAAGAGTCCATTACCACTTGAGAAAATTTATGAATAATAATAATTAATGAATAAAATTATAAAAAACTAATAATATCATTATAATAATTATATTCGTGATAAAATTTGTCAAATGGTAGTATATAGACCATATAAAAATAAATTAGTGCATAACAACAAATAGTTCCTAATTGAATGTAAATTGAGAGGAATTACCTTCCAAAGATCATATAAATGACGTAAGATTTCATTGATGGGATGATTATGTGTATATTTAGTATATATAGACAATGTGAATCTGAAATTTCAACATAAAAATACAAATAGTGATTTCACACCAATCTTTGCATAATATAATTAGTGAAGTAAGTGTAAAACCCATTGAGTGGAAATTGAATTTAGAAATTCCCTTACAAATATAATTCTTTTAATAAAAAGATTGATTTTGTGTATTAAATATTAATTAACATAAATAAATTATAAATAAAATATAGTATATCAAATTTAATTTTTCACATAATCATAGCATGACATAATCAAGAAGTTGAATATTAACCCAAAGATTGTAAATTGGGTTAAGAAGTTCCCTTACATTGAGTCCAAATCGCAATGTATGTTACTTGTTCTTCCACAATAATAAACATATGTAGATTTATACTTGTTTCATAAAAAATTTCATGTTTATTATTCCTTATTATATCACTTATTTCCTTGTTATATGAATCACATAATTATTCATGTTCATATCGGTCGTTTTTTCGATATTCGGTACTTGAGTCAAAAATGAACTTTTATTTATATAAATTGTCCATGTAGTCAAAATTACATCATTTAAGTAGTGATATTAATGATTTAAATTTCATATATATCCATTATATATGTATTTATAATAGTACATAACATATTGAGATAAGAAATGAAATGCACCGTTTATTGAGACTATAGGCTGTAAGTACGCGTAAGTGCTTCATTCATTTTTTGTCAGATTAACAGAATGAAAATTAAAAGATTCGTAGTTATATTATAATTAAATCATAATTTATATGTAATATATGTTACAAATGTTCATTAACACCATCCTTTATAGGTTCCACGTATGGCATGAACCAGTCATATCATTTTAAGGGGGAGGTAGTCCGCACTGTCTCAAATGAAATTATTATATTTACACATTATGGAAAGCATGATGGTTTTATGTAAATAAAAAATACAGAATAATGGATACAAAAAATATATCATATATATCATATATAAATATAGTGCTATCATAATTTCAACCATGGTAGGTGGTAGGAGACAATTGAACAATCATCGTTTTGTGATGCACTAGTTCATCCTACAGGGAAACAATATTTTCATATCCATTAGATGGAGGAGTGTGTAACTGTTGTTATAATAATTCTAATAAAAACATATTATATTGAGGAAACTTTTTTTCAATGTATTAATTTAAATAAATATCATAGGAAGTGAATGAATAAAATTAAATAAAGGGTCTTTAGGGAAGACGTTACTTCTAAATCTGGTAACTTTTTTTTTGATTTGAGCCAAAATGCTTTCTTGAATTTCTTTATTCCAATAGTAATGATACTATTAGTAAGGGAGGAATTTTGGTATAATATTTGTGCATAATTATGAAGAGGCGAGGTTCTTGAGATGTGTGATTAAGTGGGTAGATTTGGTGTCCTTTTTTAAGAGGAAGGAGGGGCACTTTAGGAAAGTCTTGATGTATTATTTTATTATAAAATGATTTTCGATTTCAAATGATTCCAATGTGATATATTTAAGTAATAATATTATTTTGGGTCTAAATACTATCAAACGATAGGTTTTATACTTGTTTTAGTTACAAATATAGCCTTATCTTTTGGGTTTAACCCTTTATTTAAAAAAAATTAACTCTTCCAATGTCTTCATGTACTTTCATAATAAATGGTTACTATAGTTACTATAAAATTACAATCAAAGAAAAAGTGAAACATTAATGAAATTTTAACCACTACATAATTTAGTTGTCTATTTCTAAAATTTTTAGGACAATTATATCATTTAATAAAATAGTATTTTTTTTTAAAATTCATTTATGTCTTTTTTGACACTATTTATTAATAGATTTTTGTTAAAGTCATGAAAACGTCATTACTTCGAAACAAAATAATTAACTCATCCCAAATGTTTCAAATGAAATGTTGTGAATGGAATAAAATGTTTCAAATTAAATTTATATTACAATTTATAATATAATATATTTGAGTCTTTCATTAATAAGTTAATCACTACATCCTCATTTTTTCAAAAACATTATTTACTAAATTTTGAAAAATTATAAATAAAATAACATGATTTAGGGAATATTTTACTTTTTATAATGTATATTAAAACTCAAATTGATCATTTATATTAACCAATATTAAATATTTTTAGTAAAATATACATGTTTATATTTTATTTATCTTTACATTAAATTATTTATTATAACATGTCATTATCACACCAAAGTTGTTCAATGGGGTCCTAAAATCAAAAAAAATATTCCCATGTTTGTAAATATCTCATAAAAAATCATTAAGACATCTTTTATGGTAGTTTTATATTATTATAATATTATTTTTTACCATTATTTAGCAGATTTATGCTTTAACCAGGGTAAAAAAATATTTTCCAAAGTTACAATTCATAACATAAAAAATTAAAAGGTACATATTTAAAAAAAATATCAATTTATGATACCAAAAATAGAATCCATTTTTTAAAATTAAAGCTACATAATTTTCAAAAGTCAATTTAAAATTAATTCTCATTGTCAATACCAAAAAATAGAATTTTAAAAGACAAATCTACCAAAAGTTTTATTTGTGTTTATGTTAGAAACAAAAGTGAAATTTCACCCATTGAAAATAATTGGATTAAATGATAAAAAAATTATTTAGTTAATCTTTAAAACCAATTAAAATTTATATCTGACTATATAATTCAATTAGATGAAAATGCTGTTTTGAATTAAAATACAGTATTTTTAACTATTCATAAAAAAATGATCTTTATCAAAAAATTACGAAAAAATTATCCAAGGTAAATTTTGATGTCCCAAATATATATAAGATGTTAATTTTGTTAAATAGAAAATGTAAAAGTAAAAATAAGTAGATTTAAAAAGGGCACACCTTCAAAAGGCGGTAATACTACCTTTCAAAAATATTAGAGTATTTTAGGCTTAAATTTCGATTCACCCTGATTTTTAAGCCTTTAAACTTAATTGGATAAATGAAAAAATAGTTAAAATCATGTATAATAATATTTTAGTTAGTTTTATTCATTACCACCAATACAATGACTATTCATTAGCAATCATTTAAAATAATAATAATATAATATTATTTTTTGGTATAACTCAATGTGTTGTGCAACGTAAGATTTCGTAGAAACCCATTGTTTCATGTTGGGTATAGTATAGTACATTGTGTCGCCATTGAACTAAAATTAATATTAAATTCCATGATATTTATAGATATGATAATTTATTTTTTTATAAATACTTGGGATGTTACAAAAAAGTGTAATAGGGCCCTCTAAAACCATATTGCATCATTAGAGATACAATAATATTACTATCTTATATAATTTCACTAATGAAAATATGGGTGGAGGATTTATATATATGTAATAAAATTCTATAAAATATCCTTCTATATAAATGTTTATCAAATACATGACAATATATAGGTTTGGGGAATTCAATCTGAATCTTATTGTCCATCCTTATATTATCACTTAAAGACTTTTGTGTAAGTCCCCACATGGATTTGGATTATTTTCTCAATTCTGAATAAATGGTTTACTCATTATTATCTAAGGGTAGTGGCAATTTATGTTTTATTAATCTAATATATTTCATATATTCAATGGCTAACATCATAAAAATGGGGAGTAAGGTTAATGAGAATTGGTGGTAGAATCGAAGAAACCATGATGAAATATTATTATACATGAAAGATAAATTTATTTCAATAACATTACCTTATCATATAGTGTTTTAACATAACAATTTCTCTTTATTGAATGGTAATTTTTTATGAATCATGATTATTAATGTTGAATGTAAATTATTTTTTGATATAAAATATAATAGGGAGATTGAGGTACCACTGTTTGTTTTTTATGAGAATGTAATTTTTTACTAATGATTTTCATATTTATTTTGATGGTTTCAATTGTTTCATAATTCTAAAAAAATGTTCCAGGGGTGTTATTTAATAGGAACATTATTTCATTCATTGAAGAAGAAATATGAAACCACAAAAAATTATTTTACAAGATGTTTTGAAGAGAATGAGTTTTTGAAGAAGTCCATGAAAAATAAAATATATTTATATCCTTCATCAAGTATTATGATAATGATATTTAAGAATATATTTCTATTATTAATTATATCATTAAAATAACTCAACATATTTTTAGTTACACTAAAATGAAAAACATGTACAACTACGCATGTCGCATGGGTTAGCTTAATAAAAATCATTATGGGAGCTAGCCCAACTATTAGGGAGACCCAGCTTGTGAATCCTCCAAGGAATATGGTTTCAGAGTAGGAATTATTATAACCAATAAAAATATCATGGTTTAGTATTGTCATTATGGGTTCATAGAACCCATCGTGATGTGAATAAGTGGCATGTTGTGTTTCAAAACTGTATGAACCACATTTTGAGTAGGAAATGATGGGATGTAATTTCGGTAATCTCTAGTGTTAGTGAATGAAATATTTTTAAGGATGTGAATTGGATGAATATAAAATGTTTTTATAAAAAGGAATTTGAGTCCATGGATGTGTTTGATATTTCATGGAGGTTTAATCTATAAAACAATTCACATATGATTCTAAAAGGGAGGATAAAAATTGATCTCAAAAATGTATAGATTCCATGTATTTCGGAATCTTTTCATTTTACAAATATTGATAACATTGGTTTTTATAAAAACATTGACTCAATATATATTGTAGGAACTTTAAAATAATTGTTGACCCAAATTAATTTTTTGGGGATTTTATTGATATTATGTTTTGATGATTTTTAGGAGAGTTAGTGAACTAAACTATAATTATATATCGTAAAATAATTAGATACATACTTATAATAGAAGATATATATAATTTTGTAGACATAAACAGAGCTCTAAAAATACTTTTTTGAAGAATAGATTATCTGTTCAAATTTTCACTATGAATAATAACCATTTCATATTTATGATATCTATAATTTTATACAAATAAAAAATAATTGAGATTCCACATACCGTTTCTAGCTTTATGAGAACTTTAGGGTTATAAAAAAATACACTATTTCAATTTATAGAAATAGCTTCATGTTTGTAAGATGAACTAAAATAATAATCTATGGTATACATAAAATATCATTCATATGGAATATAATTATACTTTTATGTAGTACATTAATTCATTAACAAAATGGATTCATTTTTTATAACATAAAAAATTGAATAGAACCACGGGAGAAAATAAACATGTTCACCTGAATTGGGATATTGGATGAGAAAAAAATAACATGAAATAGTAAGTAAATTGTTATGTTATATTTTTTGATAAATACAAGAAGTATTTACATGAAGTGAAATAGATTGAGAACGTGATAATGTAGTATATTTGAATGATCGTAATGAAAGGAACTCATAAATAGATGAAGGTGAAGCCATCATTCAAAAGTTCTCTTTCTTGTTTTTCTGCATTCATTTTTTATTAAGAGTATTGATGATGTTATTGTTGTGATAATTTGGATTATATAATGTTAATATAAGTTGTCATATTTTTTTTACCACTTGTGGTTATATAGGGGAACATATGATTTGGGTGTGTAACAAATCACAAAAATGTGTAGGCTAACATTCTGACGAGACCCTATAAAAATATTGTCCACCTATCATATGTTGTTGTATTGTATTCAGTTAGTCAATATACATTATCAGATTCTAATATAAAAATATATGATAATTTTTATTAAATGTAACTTTTAATAATCATTATTTTCCACCCTCAATGGCTCAACAGCTAATTGGGGTCATTAGTATAATTGAGAAATCGAAATTTAGTTCCCACCAAACACAACATAAGTCACACTAGATCCTTCATGGATATGCTGGATTATAATTTGGTGATGAGACACAAATTAGTGGTCATTAATTTGATAGGTGAATTAATGTGCATAAGGAAAAAATATTACTTTAGTGTCAGAAATTATTTTCAGCTTAACTGTAATATTGATGCATTATGGAATGATTAGAAATAAGTAATGGCATCCATACATCTATATTTCATTACAATGAATCCAATATCATTTGATTTTGGATTTTATAAATATATTAGGTATTCATTATTCCATTTCATAAATGTGAGATAATTATAATGAGGTATTTATTGAAATGATAGATCAATATTGTTCATTCTTCCATAATGATTTTATAAAAATCCAATTTTTAAATTAAAATAACAAATGAGATCATTTATATCATAAAATGATAAATTCTAAAAGGATGTTTTGAACATTAATTTAATAATATAATATATATAATCATCTAAATTAGTAAAGTAATCGTCTTAATTCATCTGAGGGAAGTTAAAACATGATAGGAAAAAGACTTTTTTATAATAATATATATTTTCTCTTATATTTTAAAAAGAATTATATTTTTATATTATTTCATCTAGTTTAAATATTAATTATATGGAATATTGTATGAAAATAATAAAACGGTACAAAAAAGAAAACACACACTTATATTTATATTAACTAGCCTCACAATAAACCTCTAAGGATATTATTATTAAATTTAATCTTATATATAGATATTGAACCTGTTATACTAGGGTGGAGTGGGCCATGAACAAATGTATTGTTCTAATGAAATTAAAAGTATTTTTTAGAATATAGTTAATTTTTTATAAAACAATACATCATTCTATACAACATGTTAAAATGTTCAGTTTATAGGGTATAAAAAAATCAATAATTAATTAAAAATGAAATTATTAAAATCATGTACACAATGTGTTATGGAAATATTAATATTAAACACATAATAGTAGTCAAATAATTATTTATATATATCCATCCAATTCAAAAAATATAAATGTATTGTATAAAAATGTTTATAATAATTTAAAAAAAATTTTAAAATCAATTAATCATTTATCGACTTGGGATCAATCCAACACTTATATGTATAATACAGATAAGACCAATAACTGTTTCAATTGGATAATATATAAATTTTTAAAAAGGTGTAAAATTTATTTCTAGTCTTTACCAGGAGAAATATGGGTGATGAAAGATATAATATGTGGGTATGATCCCCATTTACACCACAAATTAATTATATATAGATCAGCTGACCAAATATTGTTTTTGAAATATATACTAGATGGTTTGGTAAAAAACTAAATAATTAAATGTTAATGTAAACATAATCAATAAAATATTTTTTAATTGAAATATTATGGATGATACTTATATAAAAAATGGTATTTTTAGTATATTTATAAAAAAAATATAATTTATAATAGATACTTGTACATTATTATTGATATCAATATGGAATTCTTATAAGGAAATATTATTTATAAAGAATGGGATTTATTGATTGAATAAAATATCTTGAAATATTATTATAATTTATGATTTATTAGTGTATTTACAAATAATATAAGATAATTATTTTATATTTGAATAAATTAAGAACACTCAAAATTGGTATTATAAAACATATTATAGAATGAGTGATGTACAAGAAAAAACTTATATAATTATTAGAAAATATGAAAAAATATGAAATCATAAATAAATAACCCTATGTGAATATTTTTTATCTCACTACAGACGAAAATTAATTCATAATATAAATTAACTATAATGAACCAAAATATCATATATATCATGAGATAATTATAGTGGGAATAAGGAAAATTAAATTTCCACAAGCCTAAATGCTTGAAGAATTGAATTTTTATGATTGGACCTTTCCATATCCAGAACCTTTGTCCCTCTCATTTTTTCTTAGAAGAAGGAAAACAATGTAATAACTAATATTTAACTATGGACCACAACACATCTACATAAAATTAAATACAATGAAAAATTATGTCCACATAAACTAAATTTAAATTTTTATTATAACTCTATATATTTATGGCATAAATCAGTGTTTGAAGAAACTAAATGTGAATCACTTATATTCATTAAAAAACATGAAATACAAAATATAATTATTATAACATTAAAGGTCAGAATTTTATTATAATATTATGAAATAGTCAATAATCCTCTTTAGCTATAAATTTTAAAATCAAATAATTACAATATAATATATGTTTGAAAAAATTATTATCAACTATTAATACATCCCATTAATAAAAAAATGTACCTACACTAAATATTTTCACTAAAATAATGGAAAACTCATTATATTACAATAAGAATTGGCCCACTAGTGATCCCAAAATAACCATATTCAATGAAATAGGATATCTATGAGTATATAACATGATAATTGCATGTAATGTGGTCAAATATTGCAATATCCAATGTGTCCAATGTTAATCATTATTCTTGTCACAGAAAAAAGTGAAAAAGTGTAGCATATTATGAGTATAAAATTTCCATACAGGTTATTCTATAATACTGTTAATAAAATTTGTGTTCAAAAGAAAATAAATCAAATTAAAGATCATATTGAATCAAAACATAATAAAAATAGGTAACACCCCTAATAATGATATCATGATGATGGATACTAGGTGAAGATCATATATTTTATAGACCACCATACATTGAATTTTTTATAATATTATTTTTATTAAATCTACATTGGATACCCCTTAATTAAACCAAATCATTCTTCTTATATGTCCAGTGCTCTTCATTTAATCGGCCGAGGTAAATAACTACTATTTCTTAATCAAATGTTTCAACAATTGAATTATTTCCCCCATAATTGATTTAAACCCAACAAGGGGGTTCATATTATGATTTATCTATGACCTTACCAAATATTTGTAAGTAATGTTTGTATATAGTATTTTTATAAATAATAAAAGAGAACAAAAAATAATATAATTTATAAAATGAAAATAGTTGAAATACACATTCAAGAATTTTCTATACTACAATATTAAATCATTATACAAAATCATTACACTAATTACATATAATCATAAAATGTTTAAAATATTTGAAATAGGGTAAGGGGATATGATAATGTGATGTATATATCAATCGATGATTTCAATATCCTTTTCCTTTTAAAAACAACATATGTGTTCAAATATGTTGGAAGCAAACAACAAAAATACTAAAATGAAGAATTCTAAATTTCATTTCATTAAAATAATAAATAATAAATTGAAATTTTTTGTATTCTTACTAAATTAATTCTAATTGGTAAAATTACTAAATTTATGAAACCAAATGTAAATAAAAAAACATCATCATTTAAAATGACATCATCATGGTTTTAAATATATTTTATCATGTTGAAGACTCACATATATAAAAATATTACCTGTATACAATAAAAATATACTCATTAATTAATATATATTAAAATAGAATTATATTTTTAATACTTATATATTATAACTATTTTTATTATTATTTTGATAGAATGATTTCATGTGTTTATAATATTAATTGAATTTTTTGATAACTTTAGATTGGTAATATTTTATAGTTGGATGATTAAAAACAATTGTAATGTGATTTGATTAAAATTACTTATTATAAAATGGGATATGGATTGACAGAATTTTTTATGAGAAATTAATTTAAATCTTTATTAACTAAGTATATTACTTTTATAGGATGTTTATAATAATATCCAATTTTTATATATATGATTAGTTATATTAATATTTTATTGAAACTAACCCTAGTAAAGTACAGATGATGGTTACGTTATTAAATTGGCATGAGATACTAGTGATTTCATCCCAAAGGAAAGAATTATTTTTTAGTAATGTTAATTTAGATTCATATATAAATATCACATTTCATTTGAAAATATTAAATATAAGAAAATATCATCCTTGAGAACAACATTATTCTCTCTAGAACTCCCATGAATATCATTCATGGAACAATTCCTCACATCACAGGGAAAGGAATGAAAATATGGGTAATTTTAGATACCCATTAATGATTCCATATAATAAATGTTATACTAATATTAATAAGTCATAATAAATATAGTAAGGAAAATAAATTAAAACTCATTCCACTCAATAAATATCATGAACATGGATATTGATATAGAAAAAACAATGATAAAATAATGATGTATAACTAGTCGTGTAGCCCTAAAACATATCCATGGATATCAAAAATATTCCAATATTTTCATGGAGATAAATAAATAAGCATATAACGATTTAATGGAAATTTATAACCAACATAATCTTACCGTCATGGTCTCATGTGAAAATAGCAAACATAAATGGTTAGGTCCATAGTGAATAACCCGAACTAGGATGGTGGAACTTGAGAGGTGACTCCCATCGTCGCTCGATGTCTCGCTTTCCCAAAATTCTTTTTACCCTCAATATGCACTCCGTTTCTGCACATCAACATGATGTTCAGTCGGCTCTGACCTCAAAGAAGTGGATGGAAGGTTATATTGAAGAACTGAAAAAGTTCTATGGATTCTCAGAGAGTTCTTTTGTCTCGCAGGAGAACCTCTCCCCAACTCGAATCATTCGAAAAGGGTCTATATCCCATGTATCAGCTTCTAAAGAGGCGATTTCAGCTCTGATCAACCTCTTCAAGCATTATTTTTATAGCTCATATTTAACTTTTGATAGGTACAAAATCCTATAAACTAGAAGATCTTGATTCACATTTTGCTTTGATTTGGGGTTTTATTGACTTCAAATTCATATCCATTGGTCGGGGTAATTTTCACATAATTTTTCCCTCTGAGGATATCAAAGGATGTGCATTAAGAATAGTTTCTATTAATTTCATGCCTGGAACATTGAGGATTAAATATTGGAAATTGATCTTTTCTTTGAACGAATTCAAAGATACTTATGCTCAAAAAAGGGTTAGAATCCATGGTCTGAACTGGGTATTATGGCATCCTAATATCATGTTTGATATTTCTTCTATGATTAGAATCTCGATTAGAATTTATTATGCATCTGAAAAGGCTAGTTATGGTCATTATGCATTTGTATTGGTGGAAATGGATCTATGTGTTACTCTTATTGATAGATTCATTTTGTCTACATCGAATGATGAAATTTGCATAAGGATTGAATATGAGAGAATTTTTTCATTCTATAATGCTTTTAAAATTATTAGACACCCAATTTCGCAATGTATAAGAGATGTGCTATGTTCTAACTACCAAAATAAAGGACATGATGTGATGCACTGTCGAAGGAAGAAAACCCAAGATTCTATTCAAGAGGCTATTGATGAGCCTTTCAAGATCAATTGTCATACTGGACAGATGAATGTTGATGAACCTATTGACAAGGACCAAAGGATTTATGTTTAAGATCCTTTACCAAGGTACGGAAACACTCCAAATGTGTATGGAACACGAAGGGTAAGTTGGGCGGATATTTTTGAGGGAAATAAACAAAATGAAGGATGAATCAGTTTTAAGGATGCACTGGTTAGAGGAATGGATGGTTAATGAAATGAGTTCGACTCAGAAGATAGTAAAGAATAAATGGAATGCTCAGCACAAGCAGATGCAGACGATAGGTCTAGGCATGAGATGCATGCTCTATAATCGAGGAAAGGTAAGATACTGATAGTTTCTTTGACTTCAGAGAATTGTTAGAGCAAAGGTCAAGCTAAAAATGGTGATAATAGTATAGCGAAAGGAAAAAATGATGCAGATTTGGAACCCTCTCAAATCCAGGTTGTGGGTGTGCACACTGATGCTCTGGCTTAATTATCCCTGAATACTGGCAATAAAGAAGAGAGTAGAACAGAATACAACTCGCAGATGGATGGAATGAAACCCACGCAGGAAATCACAGATGTTCCTGAGAAGATAATAGGTAATGTCAACATTTCAAACACATTTGAGTTGATTTTGTAATGACCTGGAAATCTCAAGGAAAATTATTTTTTCGAAAAAACATTGGAATTTTACGATTCTTCAGTTTCTAACGACACTTGATTCCGAGGCCCGGTGTTCCTGGAATCAATTTCTGAAGTTATTTTGGGGTACCTTTAGTAAACGTACATGTGGTTTTTTTCTATCTTTTTAACCGGTCCTCAGAATTGAAATCTGAGGGCACCAATGAACTCACAGCGCTTGTATTCTTTTAAAGGGACCTTTACTGCAGTTGTCTGTCATGCGGGTTGAATGTTAATTTTGTGGATTTAAAATAAAATAAATAAAAATGTCGAAAAGAGTTTTATTCTATATTTGGTAGTTATATCCTACAAGGGGGAGGTTGTTGGTGGGGCCCACACCCACATAACCTCCCACGAGAGGATATTTGTCAGGTGGGGCCCACACAAACCCCTAACTCCTCACCTTCCATCAACTTCCGAATTAATTTCCCTTGTATTAATTATGAGAACTCCTCTTTTAATTGGGTAGAGCCTCTCCACATTCCACCTCTCTCAATCCATTTAATTTTCACCAACCCATTCAATTAATTAATGGGCTTGAATAAATTTGAAATGTCATGGAATGTTTGTCAAATTAGGGGAAAGCCTCATTTTAATATTTGTTGGGAAAATATTGTGTGGGAAATCCTTGGAGAATTAAGAGAGCTTTAACCTTACATGAGGAACGGCGTATTCTTCGATGAAGAACACCGGTTCCATGAAGAACGACGACGTGCTTTCCTTTCTCTTATCTGCGACAAGGGAAAAGACGCCACATCCTCCTCGGATGCACCCTGACATCATCTACAAATCCTCTTTCTGCGAATCTGCTCTTGTATCCGAGGTATGGGTTTGTTTCAATTTTATTTGATTAAAATTGTTCTTCGCCCCTCATTAAAAAAATCTTTTACCTTTGGCCATTTCATACCGCCAAACATGGAGGGAATCGGCCGAACGAACATGGCCCGAAGACCCTCTAATTTTTCTTGGGTTCGTTGGAGATGGAAACAAGAGGTGGTGATGAAGAACAGAAGCGGCGACCATGCGCCGGCCGCATGCGGAAGAACCGCGGGCCGCAACCCCGGGCCGCTCATCACACGAAGAACCGGCAGGCCAAAGACGGTCTGGCCGAGAACCGGCCAGCAGGCGGCCGATCGAGATGAGAAGAACTGTGGTGCCAAGAGGGTGCGACACTAGATGAACTGTGGCCTGCCCGAGCAGGCATCTTGTGCTGAGAAGGATGGCCAGCTTTGGCCGGCTAGATTGGGAGGGCGGCTCCGCATGGCGCCGCCGGTTCGGGGAGGCGGGGGGCCTCCCCCCCCCCAAGATCGCTCGGCCAGCCAGGCCGGGCCGTGCAGTGCTGGGCTGGGCCGCACCGGGCAGGGCAGCGCCGAGCCTGGTCACACCCTCTTGGGCCGGGCCGCAACCATTCGTGCCGGGCCGCGCCTGCCACTCGGCCGGGCCGCGCCTGTCACTTGGTCGGGCCGCGTTTCTTTCGGCTGGGCTGACACCCCATGCAGGGTCAGGCCCACCGAACCGGTTTGGGCCGACCTGCCAGCCCACTGGGCCTAACAGTCTGGGCCCGTACGCTTAAATACAAATATCTTCACGACCGTGCGTCCCAAAAATGCACCGTCTGCTGCACTGGGACCCTCATGATGTGGCAGTCCTTTTTCTATACTCTATGTGAGTTTTGGACAACATTGGAAAAATGGCCAGGTTTGGAATGAGTGTATTTCCAACAGGGCCCCCGAAGAAAAAATGCTAATGACTCACAGACCGGACGTCTGATTGGCGCGCCTTTTGTCACATTGGGTTCCTTTTGATGAGACCGAACTTTAGGATACATCAACTCTAGACTTCGTTACAGTATATGTATCGAACCCTTGGCCCGACGAGCGGACCCTCCCAGAATCGAGCGTATTGTGTGCGGGAACCCTAGAGCTGGCTGCGACTACAATGACTACCATACTAGAGTCCTCCATGGGTTCGACGATAATGAAAAATGTACCGGAATCCTCCGTGGGTTCGATGAAGACAACTGTACTTGTATCCTATGTGGTTCTGACAGTTCGACTACTGTACTTGTATCCTACGTGGGTTTGACAGTTTGACTTCTGTTCTAGTAACCTACGTGGGTCTGACAGAGTAGCTGGCCTAGTATTCTACATGGGTCCGACAGCATAGTTGGGCTAGTATCCTATGTGGGTCCGCCATCTTAGATGAATTAGTGACTGCATCTGATCATCTTTATCACTTTATGAAATATGTATACCTGTGTGAGATGAGTCTTGACTTTCAATCATGTTCATTGATATGATTGACTTTCCTTCCTATGTGGACCGAGTTTTTATTGGGCTCGAGAGTTGGAGATGTATTGTGGTTGATAAATTAGGTATATGTATTGGCATATACCTATGTGTAGTTGATTGATACATTGTGATTGAATCTTTTCATTGTGGTTTATACTTTTTTGGATTCTGGGAGACCTTCGGGGGTCTCAGGGTCCCTACTGAGTATTGATATAATCACCCATGCACGGGTTATTCCCACACTACATTGTGTTGGATGCAGACGACAGACAGCACTAATTATGGTAGAGACTTGTGGAGCGGGACGGTACCCGAAGGTGGACCACTTGCCGGAATGTACAGGGAGCGGACGGACGTACTCGATGTACCGAGGATACCATTTGTAACCACCCTTCATGTGGGATTCTCAGAGGATGACTTAGTGGTTGTTGTTTTACTTTTTTGTTGTTGTACTGTACTTTTCTGTTGGGATTGTATTCCGGCCCATTTACCTTTCAACACTTACTTTGTTTTCTGTATTACTTTGTACTTACTTCAGCTTGTGTACTCTATTATGTTTGTTTACTATTATAAAGGCAATGCCTTCCCTTTTATTGGGATTTACGCCTTTGGTGCTAGTCGCCAGCCCCTAGCCAATGGAAGGCGGGCTTGGGGTAGTCACGGCATGGGCCCCAAGGATGGGTCGTGACAAATTGGTATCAGAGGAGTCGATTCCACAGAAAAACTCTAGACTCCGATCTTTCCTTTCTGTGAAGTAATAGTGTCAAGAGTATTGAGTGTGGTTTTCAGTCCAGGGAGTCCAGTGTTGGTGCGGCGACCGACGTATCCATACACCTTGACCCCGACCCCTGATTTCCGACTTAGTGCATGAATACACTGATTGCATGTGTGTTTCAAAATTTTTCTTTGTGATTTCTTTGTGTCAGATCACCAGGTTTACTTTTTTGACTGTGGCGCACATATTTCTTTTCAGGATGGCCCCACAAAGGAAGCCACCGAGTCGCATATGAGATGGCATCCCACGGAGTGACGAGGCCTCAATGCAGGGCCCCATCAAAGTGGAGGTACCAGCGGTACCACTACCCGCTGAGCCACCGATACTACCATCCCCAGCAACAGAGAGTGCGCACCACCTGAGTGCATTGCATGAGTTTCAGCGATATAGGCCGCCCAGGTCCGCGGAGTGATGGACTCTCAGGCAGCCGAGGATAGGCTGGAGCCTGTCGTCAGAGTCTTCAGATTGGTAGGTACGTCGGCCGACCTTATGGTGATCCTTTCTGTGAGTCTCCAGAACGCAGGAGCAGGTAGATGGTAGAGGTTGATGCTCCTAGTGCATGATGAAGCATCTTTACTTTGTACAGACTTAGAGAGACTCTTTCGCTTGGAGTTTGTTCCTGCCACCCTTCATGTAGTGCGGATTCCGGAGTTACTTCACCTGCGGCAGGGCAACATGACAGTAGCTCAGTACTCAGCGAGGTTCACTGACCTCTCACGCTACTCCATGGACATGGTATAGGACTGATAAAACACTATTTTATTGAATATTTTATTGATAATAAATGAAATAATTTCCTCACATTGTGTTAAATATGATTATTTATAAAATATTTGGGATTTGATCATTAATTTGAAAATTTGGTGAACATTCCAGTTTTACCCTTAATAGTGCACTGTAGTATTTCGAAGATAAATATTTTTACATTTATTATTTGAAATTGAAGTTTTGTAAAAGTGTTCATAACTTCATTTTATACAACTTTCATTCAGGACACTAGAGCTAAAGAGTGCATTTGGATGGAGTAAATGAGCCATTAATCCAATGGTGGGCTGGACTCGGAATAATGGACATGGGTTCTGTATTTGGGACATAGAATCTACATAAGGGCTTGGATTGAGCCCAAATGTTGAGGAAAGCTCGGGGAGATGATGTGGCACAAATCATCCTTCTGGAAGGCCGGTCAATTCATGCGTTGTGGAGGTCAAATTGGCAGTGCAATTGGAATAAAATATTTCGCCGAGATTTTCATTTCACACTTAAAAAGTTATGTATCCCTAGCCCTCACAAACTATATTTAAAGGGGGGTTTTACTCTTTGAGAGGGCTGGTAGAGGCTTTGGGACGGTGTGGCCGAAAGGGTGTCTCTTGGGAGCCCCTCACATCTCTTGGAAGAAGTAAGCCTTTGTGTAAACCTCTCTTCCAAAAAGGCTCTCCTCTCTCACCTCTTCTTTGTATTTCTTTTCTTTCATGTTTGTTTCTTGAATTTTTCTTCAAATAATCTTCCGTGTTCATCCCTCTTCTTCTTATCTTAATCTTCTTAATTGGGTTTGAATCAAGAGTGGAGACAAGATTGGTTTCTACCATTTCAATCCATTGCTTATGAAAAACGTCTCCACGATTACTACACCACCCATGGAAGAGTAGTTCTTTTTAGTAATCGATCGACCTCTATCCTTCTTCATTCATTTATTTTGAATCAATGAGCTACTGTAATTAAAATATTATGATATATTAATTGAGTTTTTAATTTAAATGAAACTAAGCAATCAATTGAATAGTTAACACAAAACACGCGAGGTTGGAAATTGTGTGAACTGTGAGAGCGCAACCTTAACCGGTAATTCAAAACCACATGGGATCAATTTGTAGAGTTCAAATATAATCCCTAAACTCAATTAATCCTCATTTCCAGAGTGGTTATGTGCCTTAATTTACCACTGACCATAAGCTAATTTTAGAACATCAATCAAAGCAGGGTGATGTGATTGCATGTTCCGAAGTTAGCCTAATGTTAAAATTCACTTCAATCTTCGTGGTAAAGTTAATTCTCGTAGGGTTCAGGATTTAACAAATTAAGGGATCATAATTAAGTGAATATTAATTTAAATTATAATGATTAATAATTTATTGAAGAGGAAGATTTAGATCGATTACGTCTTTTAAATATTATCTAAACAAATATCTTTTTGTTGTGTCAATTTAATCAAACTTCATTTCATAACTAAAAACAAAAAAAAATACAATCTTCTTCCAGCAAACTTCTTCTAGATTCATCAACTATAAACAAACACACCCATCCTTTCATGTAGTGTTTTTATTCTATTTTATTTTACTTCTAGAATACCTCTAAAAAATTTTTAATTCACTTCCTCCTTTGAGAGACGACCTTGGTCAGCCACTCTGATGCACCTAAGTACCCCAAATTACACTAATCATTTGAGGGCGCCCACGACAGCGCTCTTTCAAATTGGCGCCGTTTCCGGGGAGGCAAGTAATTATTTCAACCAATTAGAGGTATTTATTTTATTTTACATTTTATTCTCTTCCTCTCTTCTTTCTCCCTTCTTTACCCAATCTGATTTTTCTTCTTCTTCTTTTATTTTCTTCTACTTCTCTTTGGACCATCAAATCAAACTTCTCATTTTTATTTTACTATGGTCCACCTTCTTTCTTTTCATTTTTATTTGATCTATGACACGAACTAATCCCGAAGATCTCTTAGATCTTGACCCTGAGATTGAACGTAGCCTTAGGGCACGAATCAGACATTCTCAATCTACGGGAAGTTTCAATATTCAACCAGTTGGTGAATTACTCTCTTCTGGAAACATTGAAATTGGAATCAATTGAAATTCAAACATAAAAGAGAAACCAATGGCTGGAAATAATGGAAATGAACTTAATAGAACAATTCGAGAATTGGCTGCACCTGATATTAACTATCAACCAAATTGTATTGCATACCCAAATCTCGAATCGGACTTTGAATTGAAATCTGGATTAATTCACCTTCTTCCAAAGTTTCATGGCTTATCTTGTGAGGATCCCAACAAACACCTTAAAGAACTTAATGTGGTTTTCTCAACTTTAAAACCAAGAAATGTTTCTGAAGATCAAATTAAATTAAGAGAATTCCCATTCTCACTTGATGGAGATGCAAAAGATTGGATGTATTACTTGCAACCTGAAGATGTAACATGTTGGAATGATTTGAAACGTCTTTTCTTGCAAAGATTTTTTCCAGTATCAAGGACCACATCCATTCGAAAGGAGATATCGGGTATCAAGCAAGCACAAGGGGAGTCAATGTATGAGTACTGGGAGCGATTCAAGAAGTTGTGTGCAAGCTACCCACATCACCAAATCAGTGAGCAACTACTCATCCAGTACTTCTATGAAAGATTCACACCCATGGAGAGGAGCATGGTGGATGCTGCAGCTGGAGGAGAATTGGTGGACAAGACACCAGTAGCTGCACGAGCATTGATCGACAAAATGGCTCAAAAATCTCAACAATTTGGTGATAGAGGTACACCACATGTTTGAGGAGTACATAGAGTAAGTCCTTCTTCTCTTGAAAGTCATTTTATTGATACTAAGTTAGAAGAATTGACAACTATGGTGAGGCAGATTGCATTGGCTCAAAAGACATCCCAACCCCCTCCTTCAAGGCCTTGTGGTATTTGTACTGAGACAAGCCACCCAACTGACTGTTGCCCACAACTCCAAGAAATAGAAGATTGTGCAGCAGTGTTCCCTGGGAGACCATTTCAGCAGCAACAACAACAACCATATCCCCAAAAGAAGTTTGATCCAACATACAACCAAGGGTGGAAAGATCTAGCGGACATGAGGTATGGCTCTGGACAACAACAAAGGCCCCCTTTTCAACCAAACTTCCAGTAGCCTCCACCTTACCAACAGGGTTTCCAACAACCCCAAAGGAGATTCGAAGCTCAAACATCAACGAGTCAGCAACAAGGGAATATCCAACACAAGGTAGACTCTAACACTGATGATCTTTTGAAACAAATCGTTCTTAATCAACAGAATGAGCTGAAGAATCAAAGTTCGGAGCTGAGAGAGTTGAAGACTCAAATGAGTCAGATTGCCACCGCCCTCCATGAACTTGTGAGTAAGAATTCTGGAAATCTACCTTCCCAACCCACTAAAAATTCAAAGGGGAATGTTAGTGCCATCACATTGAGAAGTGGAAAGCAAATGAATGATACATCTGTACCTACCATTCCACCGGGATTCACCTCAACTCTAGAGAATCTGCATTCCATACCAACTGATGAGCAATCCAAGGAGAAAGATAAAGGTAAGAAAAAGATTGATGATGTACCTCTTAAACCCATTCCTTTTCCAAATAGGTTTGTTCAAACCAAGAAGATGGCTGATGAAGCAATGCAAAAGGAGTTTTTGGACACATTCAAGCGTGTGGAGATCAACATTCCTCTACTTGAAGTCATTAAGAAAATCCCAAGGTATGCCAAATTCTTAAAAGAACTCTACACCAATCGAAGAGGGCTCAAGGGGAATGAGAGGATCAACCGTGGAACGAATGTCTTGGTACTCATTACACCAACTCTAGAAATGCCAACAAAGTGCAAGGATCCTGGGACATTCACCATCCCATGTACCATAGGGGAGTTGCACTTCTCTGATGCTCTTTGTGATTTAGGAGCTTCAATAAATGTGATGCCTCACTCTATATTCTCTTCCTTACAGGTTGGTGAGTTGAATCCAACAAGAGTAGTGGTGCAATTGGCGAATAGAGCTACGACATATACAGCGGGAGTTCTTGAGGATGTACTTGTTCGGGTAAGAGACATGATCTTTCCAGTAGACTTCTATGTGCTTAACATGGAGGATGATCAGGTATGTTCTCATGCCCCCATTATCTTAGGTAGACCGTTCCTCAAAACTGCAAAAACTATCATAAATGTCAATGAGGGTACACATTCCATGGAGTTTGGAGATGAAGTTGTGATATTTAATGTTATGGATTCCCTGAAGTACCCCTCAGAGGACCATTCTGCTTTTGTTATCTCCCATTTTGAACCACCAAATAAAAACTCCATAGAATTTGATTGTCCTATGCTTAGGGAGATTATGAGTATTGGTTCAAGTTTGATGTCTAAGAGAACTTCCGCACATGTTTCTGATAAACAATCCTATCTTGGATTTGATTTTGATGTGGATTCATATTCTGATTTTGATCATGTTCACTCTGATTATGAAATGGCTGTTGAGTATGCTGATGGATTTGATACTTTATTCAATGATTTTGATGATGTCTATTCTAATACTGATGCTCTTTGTGCACATATTTCAGTTCCTTCGATGTCTCCATCCATACTACACCCTCCTTCATTAGAACTCAACCCATTTCCACCAAATCTGAAATAATCATACTTGTTGAGTGGTGATAGATTACCTTTTATCATTGCTATCAATCTCCCTTTTGAACATGAAGAAAAGCTTTTGAATATTTTAAGGGAGAACATCAATGTTATTGGGTGGACCTTGGCTGACATATCAGGTATTAGCCCCTCCATTTTCATGCATTGGATTCTCTTGGAGGATGGGGCTAAACCGGTGAGACAACCACAAAGTAGACTCAATCCCACCCTCCTGGAAGTTGTTAAAAAGGAAGTTGAGAAATTGCTCGAGGCAGGTATAATCTTTCCCATTTCAGATTCACAGTGGGTAAGTCCTATTCAGGTTGTGCCTAAAAAAAGTGGTGTTACTTTTGTTAAAAATGAGAAAGATGAGTTAGTTCCAATGAGGGTGCAAAACAGTTGGCGTGTGTGTATTGATTATAGGAAACTAAATCAGACCACTCGTAAGGACCATTTCCCCGTCCCATTTATTGATCAAATGCTCGAGAGACTAGCTGGGAAAACACACTATTGTTTTTTGGATGGATTTTCTGGATATATTCAGGTTCCTATAGCTCCAGAGGATCAGGAGAAGACTACATTCACCTGTCCCTTTGGCACATTTTCCTACCGGAGGACGGCATTTGGACTTTGCAATGCCCCAGGTACCTTCCAGAGATGCATGGTGAGTATTTTTTCTGATTTTATTGAGACCTGCATGGAGGTATTTATGGATGATTTTACAGTATATGGGACTTCATTTGATGAATGTCTAAGTAGTTTGGGAAAGGTGTTGAATCGTTGTATTGAGAATAATCTTGTCCTGAACGTTGAAAAGTGTAATTTCATGGTATATCATGGCATTTTCTTAGGGAATGTAGTGTCAAAACAAGGGATAGAGGTTGATAGATCTAAGATAGACATTATTTCATCCTTACCATATCATTCATGTGTGCGTGATGTTAGATCTTTCCTAGGGAATGTAGGATTTTATCGGTGCTTCATCAAAGATTTTAGTAAGATTGCTCTTCCTATGTCAAGATTACTTCAAAAGGATTTTGATTTTGTGTTTGAAATTTCTTGTAGGAATTCATTCGATGAGCTAAAACAACGTCTGACCACTCCACCTATCATACAACCCCCAAGGTGGGGGATTCCTTTTGAGCTTATGTGTGATGCCTCGAACTTCGCGGTTGGAGCTGTCTTATCTCAGAGGGTGGAGGGGCATTCACATGTGATCGCCTATGAATCAAGGACACTGGATTCAGCCCAATCAAATTACACAACCACAGAAAAGGAGTTTCTTGCTGTCATATTTTCTTTACATAAATTCCGTTCATATTTATTGGGCTCTAAAGTAGTTGTTTTTTCTGACCATGCAGCTTTGAGGTACCTCCTGAAGAAGCCAGATGCAAAGCCACGACTTATCCGTTGGATGATCCTTTTTCAAGAGTTTGACCATGAGATAAAGGACAAGAAGGGGTCAGATAATTTGGTGGCAGACCACATGAGTAGGGTTACTCAAACACTAGAGGGTGACACCTTGGACCAGGTATCACTTCGGGACACTTTCCCCGATTAGCATCTCTATACCATCTCAGGTAAGCATCCTTGGTATGATGATTTAGTTAATTACATCGTTGGATCTGAAATCCCAGTAAATTTGAAGAAGCATCAAGTCCAAAAATTAAAAAGTGAGTCTAGGTTTTATGTGTGGGATGATCCTTACCTCTGGCGCATGTGTAGTGACCAAGTTATTAGGAGGTGTATTCCTGATCATGAGTTTGAGTCTGTTTTTCAATTCTGTCATAAACTTGCATGTGGTGGACACTTTGGACCCCAACAGACAGCTAGGAAAGTTTTGGGCTCTGGATTATATTGGCCTAGTTTATTCCATGATGCCCTTGTGTTTTGTAAGTCATGCACTCGTTGCCAACACACTGGGAACATTTCTTAGAGACATGATATTCCCCAACAACCCATACTATTCTGTGAGATTTTTGATGTATGGGGCATCGACTTTATGGGTCCTTTTCCTAGTTCATTTGGATTTTTGTATATTTTGGTTGCTGTAGATTATGTGAGTAAATGGGTGGAGGCCAAGGCCACCAGGACTGACGATTCTCATGTTGTTGTGGACTTTGTCAAAGCACAGATTTTTTGCAGGTTTGGAGTACCAAAGGCCATCATCAGTGAACAAGGGACACACTTTTGCAATAGGAATTTTTCTTCCCTCCTTCTAAAGTATGGGGTGACACAAAAAACATCAACACCATACCACCCCCAAACAAATGGCCACGATGAGGTTTCAAATCGTGAGTTGAAACAAATCTTGGATAAAACAGTGCAGCCAAATAGGAAGGACTGGAGCAAGCGCTTGGATGATTCATTGTGGGCTTATAGGACAGCATACAAGACCCCCATTGGTATGTCCCCATTTCGGATTGTTTTTGGGAAAGCGTGTCATCTCCCCGTGGAAGTCGAGCATCGGGCATATTGGGCTATAATGAAATGTAACATGGATTTGGCCCAAGATGGAATTCAAAGGAAGTTGCAAATTCAAGATCTTGAGGAGATTCGACTATCATCATATGAGAACTCAAGGCTCTTCAAGGAAAGATCAAAAGCAGCTCATGACAAAATGATCCAACAAAGGGAGTTTCATGTTGGAGAGAAAGTCCTTCTCTATAGTTCACGACTAAAGTTGATTCCTGGTAAGTTGCGTTCCAGATGGTTAGGTCCGTATATTGTGTCTAATGTTTTTCCTTATGGTGCAGTGGAGATCACACAAGAGGACACTAGAAGAAGCTTTACAGTCAATGGGAAACGTTTGAAGAGATACATTGAGGGACATCCTACTGATGCAGTGGATTTTATCACACTGCATGACCCCATCATCACTTGATCACATCAGGCTGTTCCTAACCCTTTCACTTTTATATTATTTGTCCTATTTAAAAATTCTACATTTCATGTGCATATTTCATCTCACGATTTCACATTGAGGACAATGCAATATTTTAAGTGTGGGGGAGGGAACCTTTTAGTTTAGTAATTTCAATTGCTTTCCTGTTCAAAAAAAACCAAAAAAATTGTGTGTTTTTCAAAATTTGTGTGTTTATTTTACAATTTTCTGTGTGTTTTTGAAAATTTTGAGCTAAAATGAATCTAATCACCATTTTTAAATCCATATCAATAAGTGAAACAATTTACCCCTTGAAACTAAGCTTAAATGAATGCTGAAATGACTTTGTTTCAAGTTCAATCATTTAGTAATTTCTTGAAAAGTACGCTGAATTTTGAATCCCATGCCAATCTCACTGTCTTTATATTTGAAATCACTTTCCTGTGAGGCTTCTGACCTATTATTTTCATATTCATTACATTCACCTCACTTCTTGAGAGAACCAAACCATACTTGATTTAACCAGAATTTGATCTATTCCTGTCAAAACTTGAGGGTTTGAGGTACTTGTGTTTAAATGATTGAGGCATTTGTTTGGTATTAAAACACCTATTTCAAAGAATCCTTTTTTATAATGGCCTACCTTGAATATTTAATCCTTGTAGCCCTTAGAATCCATGCACAGCCTGTTAGGTTAAGCCAAATTACATGCCAATTTTCTCTATCCAACCAACTCTTGAAGTGAAATTGCATAATCTAGTTGAGCTTAAGTGTGGGGGAAGCTTTTTTGTGTTGTGCCACCACATTATGTGATACTTTGGGTGGAAAATTAAATTCTGAAGAGATGTGTTTGCTGCTAAATAAAGTCGTTATATTGAAAGCTGTGCCTTTTCTGGAGCTTTCATGACAAGTGAAGCAGTGCCTTTTCTGGAGCTTCTAAATGAGGTGGAAAGCTGTGCCCATCTGGAGCTTTCAAGAAAATCATGTTTGAGAAGATTGACATTTTTTATGCTGAAATGATGAATGGTGTGAACCTTTCATGACTTTTCATGATGATGGAGCTGAATTGATACTATGGGGATTGAAAAGAAGACCATATTTATGTGAAAATTAGATTAATACAATTTTGCTTCAAAAGAGTCAAGCCCTCCTCATTCAGCCTCAGAGTTTTTCACATCTTAATCCAACCAACCGAAAGCCACAGAACAAACCTGAAAAGCCCTCATGATAAACATATGTCCTTGACTCACATCGGGCAGCAATGTAGGAATCTATCAAGCCTATGGTGAACCTTGTATGAGTTTGGATGAGAAAGACATTGCAAAAAAAATTGGTATTTTAGTGATGAGAGAAAATTCAAGTGAGGTATGTGTTTTGAGCATGGGCGGATAAATGAAGTGGAAATATATTGAATGATATAAATGGAGAACATGAAATAAGATTTTTAATGAGGCATGATATCTTTTGATTCTTGATGTGAAATTAATTCATCTTAAGGATATGTGTTTTAAAATTGGTTTTGATTTGATATTGATGTTTACTTGATATGAGGTTTTTCCCAGGTGTGCAAAAAGGTAAGTGTGGGGGAGTTGATAAAACACTATTTTATTGAATATTTAATTGATAATAAATGAAATAATTTCCTCACATTGTGTTAAATATGTTTATTTATAAAATATTTGGGATTTGATCATTCATTTGAAAATTTGGTGAAAATTCCAGTTTTACCCTTAATAGTTCACTGTAGTATTTCGAAGATAAATATTGTTACATTTATTATTTGAATTTGAAAGTTTTTAACAGTGTTCCAAACATAATTTTATACAACTGGCATTCAGGACACTAGAGCTAAAGAGTGCATTTGGATGGAGTAAATGAGTCATTAATCCAATGGTGGGATGGACTCGGCAGAATGGACATAGGTTCTGTATTTGGGCCATATCTTCTACATACGGACATGGATGGAGCCCACCTTTTGAGGAACGCTTGGAGACATGATTTGGAAAAAATCATCCTTCTGGAAGTCCGGTCAATTCACGCTCTTTGGAGGTCAAATTGGCGGTGCAAGTGGGAATAAAATATTTGGCCGAGATTTTCATTTCACACTTAAAAAGTTATGTATCCCTAGCCCTCAAAAACTCTATTTAAAGGGGGTTTTAACTCTTTTAGAGGGCTGGTAGAAGATTTGGGAAGGTGTGTCCGAAAGGGTGTCTCTTGGTAGCCCCTCACACCTCATGGAAGATGTAAGCCTTTGTGCAAACCTCTCTTCCAAAATGGCTCTCCTCTCTCACCTCTTCTTTGTATTTCTTTTCTTTCATGTTTGTTTATTGAATTTTTCTTCAAATAATATTTTGTGTTCATCCCTATTCTTCTTATCTTAATCTTCTTAATTGGGTTTGAATCAATATTGGAGACAAGATTGGGTTCTACCCTTTCAATCTGTTGCTTATGCAAAACGTCTCCACGATGACTACACCACCCATGGAAGAGTAGTTCTTTTTAGTAATCGATCGACCTCCATCCTTCTTCATTCATTTATTTTGAATCAACGAGCTACTTTAATTCAAATATTATGATCTATTAATTGATTTTTTAATTTAAATGAAACTAAGCAAGCAATTGAATAGTTAACACAAAACACGCGAGGTCGGGAGTTGTGTGAACTGTGAGAGCGCAACCTTAACCGATAATTCAAAACCACATGGGATCAATTTGTAGAGTTCAAATATAATCCCTAAACTCAATTAATCCTCATTTCCAGAGTGGTTATGTGCCTTAATTCACCACTGACCATAATCTAATTTTAGAACATCAATCAAAGCAGGGTGTTGCGATTGCATGTTCCGAAGTTAGCCTAAGGTTAAAATTCACTTCAATCTTCGTGGTAAAGTTAATTCTCGTAGGGTTTGGGATTTAACAAATTAAGGGATCATAATTAAGTGAATATTAATTTAAATGATAATGATTAATAAATGATTGAAGAGGTAGAGTTAGATCGATTACGTCTTTTAAATATTGTCTAAACAAATATCTTTTTCTTGTGTCATTTTAATCAAACTTCATTTCAAAACTAAAAACAAAAAAAATACAATCTTATTCCATAAAACTTCTTCTAGATTCATAAACTATAAAAAAACACCCCCATCCTTTCAAGTAGTGTTTTTATTCTCTTTTATTTTACTTCTATAATACCTCTAAAAATTGTTTTAATTCACTTCCTCCTTTGAGAGACGACCTTGGTCAGCCACTCTGATGCACCTAAGTACCCCAAATTACACTAATCATTTGAGGGCGCCCACGACAGTGCTCTTTCAAGGACCCATTATTCAGGGATCGTACCTTTGAGCAGGGACTGAGGCACGAGATCAGGGCTTTGATGTTCTTCCTCAGCATTCCGACGCATGCGGGAGTGCTGGAGCGAGCCCTTCTTGTGGAGAGCTTTCTCACTGAGCTGACACAAGCAGAAAGACCCACCACCGTGCGACACGAAGCAGGGTCTTCTATAGACGGCTATAGATAGATGTTGTATAATTCCAAGAGGACCAGGCCATCAGGCGAGCGACCTCTGAATACAGGTTCGGTTGTGTAGGGAACGCGAAACAGAGCCAGCTATACGAGGATAAGGCAGTGTTATGCATGCGACGGGCATGATCACATGGCATGAGACTGCCCTACCCACCGTGCAGATAAGCAGTGGACAGTGGAGGGACCTCCCAAGCAGAGTCAGAGGTTCGACTATGGTGGTCTACAGGGAGTAGGCGAACAAGGAAGAGGAGTTGGCTGAGCAGTTGGTGGTGGACAACATTTTGAGGCTCTACCACCACCACCACCACCACTAGGAGGTCCACCCCGACCACAGGGAGCTGGTGGGCAGAGGCAGGCTTAGCTCCAGGCAGTGGAGTCTTATGACCACAGTGCACCTGATATGATTCAAGGTACTATCTATGTCTACTCCACCCTTGATTATGTACTTATAGACACAGGATCGAGTCATCCTTTTATTTCTACTGCCCTTGTTCGGAGATCAGATATTTCGACAGAGCCGTTGGCTCGATCCTTGTGGATAGAGACTATTATAGGAGAAGACTCGATGAGTACGAACTGGTGGCGGCAGTGTGAGATTACTATAGGAGGTGAGAACTTCGTCTGGGATCTTCTTGTAGTTTTGTCGAGTCCTTACAACGTCATATTGGGTATGGACTGGTTGTCTACAGTCCATGCTCAGATCGACTGCATTAGGCGCAAAGTGCGGTGTGTCCGCACAAATGGGAGCAGTTTCTCCTTCACCACCGAGAAGGGATCCTTTTTAGCATAGTATGGACTTACGTAGAGGAGACGTCATCCAATCACACATCAATTGGCTAGTCTCATCCTCGGATCAGTTGATGTGCGAAGTCCGAGTTTTCCAGTTGTTGTGGATCAGTATACGGACGTTTTTCCTGACGAAATTCCAGAACTACCTCCTAGTAGAGAGGTAGACTTATATATAGACCTATACCCAGGGACATCACTGATATCTACTCTAGAATATCATATGGCTCTAGCTAGGCTTTGTGATCTGTGGGTATAGTTGGAGGACTTGCCGGGGAAAGGATTTATCCGACCCAGTGTTCCACCCTGGGCTTCTCTGATTCTGTTCACCAAGAAACTGGATGGGAGCTTGTGACTATGTGTCGATTACCATCGCCTGAATTAGGTGACCATGAAGAACAAGTTTCCACTTCCGAGGATTGACGACCTCTTTGATCAGCTAAAGGGAGCACGATGGTTCTAGAAGATAGACCTCAGGTCATGCTATCACAAGATCAGATTTCGAGATGAGGATGTGCAGAAGAAGGCCATCAGGTGTCAGTATAGCCACTAAGAGTTCTTTTTTATGACCTTCGGTGTAACCAATGCTCCAGTAGTGTTCATGAGTCTCATGAACATGATCTTCCTTCCTTACCTCAATCATTTTGTCGTAGTCTTCATCGATGACATACTGATTTACTCGACTACTGAGGAGGAGCATGCCTACCACTTGCGGGTTGTACTGGATACACTCCAAGAACACATGCTTTATGGTAAGCTCTCTAAGTGCCATTTCTGGATTCGAGAGGCTCACTTCTTGGGAAACATCATCTCAGAGGTGGGAGTTGCAGTGGATCCAGTGAAGATCGAGGCAGTGCTTTCTTGGGAGCCACCCAGGAGTGTGACAGAGGTGCGGTGTTTGATGGGTCTTGCTGGGTAATATTGAAGATTTGTGCCAGAATTTTCCAGAGTTACATCACCACTTTTATCCTTGAAGAAGAAGGGAAAACTCTTCATGTGGTCAGACAGATGTCAGCAGATCTTTTAGGAGCTGAGGCAGAGGTTGACCAGTGTGCCCATCTTGAGGTTTCCGGAGAAGGGCGTTGGGTACGTAGTTTACTGCGATGCATCAAGGACTGGACTTAGGTGTGTCCTGATGCAGGATCAAGCAGTGATCACTTATGGTTCATGGCAGTTGAGGCAGCATGAGAAGAACTACACCACCTATGACATGGAGTTAGGAGTAGTGGTCTTTGCCTTGAATATTTGGCGACACTATCTGATGGTCGAGTGATTTATAGTCTACTCTGACCACCAGAGTCTCAGGTACATATTTTCGTAGAGGACCTGAACCCGAGATAGCGGCAATGGATCGAGTTCCTATAGGACTATGACATTGAGATTGTCTATACTCCTGGGAAGGGGAACGTTGTAGCTAATTCTCTCAGTAGGAGATCGGGCATTCAGCTACTAGGAGAGGCGACAGAGCAGCTAGCCACGTCGCAGATATCCTTTGTGGATAGAGTTGGAGTATCCTTTCTACAATCACTCAAAGTCACTCCTCCACTCTTTCAGCGAGTTAGAGAGGCACAACGAGGGGATGATGACTGCGAGACAATACATGCTCAGATATCCTCAGGGCAGGTGCCTGATGGATTTTCTGAAGTTGGGGAGCACGTCATCATCTTGAGGAGACTTACTATGGTACCAGTTTCACTACAGGAGGAGGTTCTGAGGGAGTTCCACACTTCCCCTCTAGCGGTACATCCAGGTGTGGTGAAGATGTATCAGGACCTCAGATGACAACACTAGTGGCCGGGTATGAAGAATATTGTAGATGAGTTCCTTTCATGATTCCTCACTTGTAATCAAGTGACGTCGGAGCACCAGGTACCAGTAGGCTTGGTACAGCCCTTATAAGTCCTGGAGTGAAAGTTGGATGGGATATCCATGGATTTTTTGATGGGGCTTCCACGTACATACAGAGGGCATGACTCTATCTGGGTGATCATTGACCGACTCACCAAGTCAGCCTACTTCCTTCTGATCAGAGAGTAGAGCTCATTAGAGATCATGGGACACCCTTATATTCATGAGATCATACGGCTTCCTGGTGTGCCATCGACTATCATTTCTGATCAAGATGCTCGATTTACTTCCCGTCTTTGGAAGGGGTTGCAGAAGGGATTTGGGATGCAGCTTCGTCTGAGCACCAATATCCATCCTCAAGTGGATGATCAGACTGAGAGGACCATACAGACACTTGATGAAATGCTTCGTGCATACATCCTTGACCTTGGTCGCAATTGGGAGGATCACCTACCCTTGGTGGAGTTTGCATACAACAACAGTTACAACTCCACCATCGGGATGGATCCATACGAGGCACTATACGGCTGACCTTGTAGATCACCTCTATGTTGGACTGACCCTGGGAAGTCAATACTCATAGGACTAGATATGGTTCAGGCTACAATGGAGAAGTTTTATATCATCCAAAAGCAGATGAAGATTTCACAGAGCAGACAAAAGTCCTATGCTGATAGGAGGCAGAGACCACTGGAGTTCGAGGATGGTGACGATATCTTATTATGGGTCTCACCTCGATGGGGTCTACAACGATTTGGTCAGGGTGGAATGTTATCTCCGCTTTAATCAGACAATTCTATGTCCTCATCAGAGTAGGCATGGTGGCTTACCGCTTGGCCCTTCCACCTCATTTGCACCGGGTGCATGACGTCTTCCACGTATCACAGCAGAGGAGATACGTGCATGACCTGACCCACATCATAGATCATGGGGAGCTAGACATCGATGATAGGGTGACGTTTGCGGAGGTCCCGGTGGAGATTGAGGATCGACAGGAGTGGGTCCTACGTGGACTGTCGATACCTCTGGTGCGCATTTGCTGGCAGCATGGGAAACTCCAGGAGAGCACTTGGGAGCGGGAGGCTCAGATATGAGCTCAGTACCCCCATTTGTTTTCCTAGTGTATGTTGTAGATTTACGGGTACGTAAAGCCCTGAGGTGGGAGTAATTTAAAGACCCAAAAATCTGAAATAAATTTTTTTTTCTTAAAAACATTGAAATTTTACGAGTCCGCGGTTTCTGACGGCACTTGATTCCGAGGCCCGGTGTGCCCGAAATAAATTTCTTAAGTTTTTTTCGGGTACGTTCAGTAAACATACGTGTGGTTTTTTTATCTTTTGAACCGGTGCTCGGAATTGATATCCTAGGACACCGATGAACTCACAGCGCTGATATTTTCTTAAGGGGATCTTTACCACAGTTGCGTTTCATGCGGGTTGAAAGTTAATTTTGGGGATTTAAAATAAAATAAATAAAATTGTGGGACATAATTTTATTTTATATCATGTAGTTATATCCTACAAGGGGGAGGTTGTTATTGGGGCCCACACCAATATAACCTCCCATGAGAGGATACTTGTGAGGTGGGGCCCACACGAACCCCTAACTCCTCACCTTCCCTCAACTCCCCAATTAATTTCCCATGCAATAATTATGACAACTCCTCTTTTAATTGGGTGGAGCTTCTCCACATTCCACCTCTCTCACTCCATTTAGTTTTTTCCAACCCATTAAATTAATTAATGCGTTAGCGTTAATTTGAAATGGCATGGCAATTTTGTTAAATTAGGGGAAATCCTCATTTCAATATTTTCTGGGAAAATATTTTGTGGGGAATCCTTGGAGAATTAAGAGATCTTTAACCTTATGTGAAGAACGATGACTTCTTCGAAGAAGAACGCCGGTTACATGAAAAACGACGACACACCTTCCTTTCTCTTTGCCAAGGATAAGTGAGGATACACCGCTTCCTCCTCGGATGCACCCCTACGTCGTCTACAAATCCTCTTTCTGTGACTCTGCTCTTGTATCCAAGGTAGGGGTTTGATTCAATTTTCATTGAATAAAATTGTTCTTCATCCCTCATGGAAAACTTATTTTACCTTTTTCCATTTGATACTGCCTAACGCAGAGGACGCAGGACGAAAGAACACAACCCGATGACCCTTCGATTGTTCTTGGGTTCTTTTGCAGCAGCAACAAGGGGCGGTGAGGATGAACGGAAGTGGCAACCATGCGCTGGCCGCATGTGGATGAACCGCGGCCCACAACCGTGGGTCGATCGGCTGACGATGAACCAGCCGGCCAAAGCCGGGTGGGCCGAAGGAGAATTGTGGCGCCACAAGGGGCACCGCGCTGAGGAAGACCATGGTACGCATTCCGTGGGCCGCTCGGTGGGCGAACTGGCCGGCAGGCGGCCGGCCGGGCTGAGAAGAACCGCGATTCTAGGAGAGCGTCACGCTAGATGAACCGTGGCCCGGCCGAGCGGGCCGCTTGTGCTGAGAAGGCCGGTTGGATTTAGTCGGCCGTATTGGGAGGTCGGATCTGCTTGGCGCCGCAGGTTCGGGGAGTCGGGGTCCCCCCCTCGGACTGCTCGGCCACTGGGCCAGGCCGCGCCATACCGGGCCAGGCCGCGCCATACCGGGCCAGGCCGCGCCTGCCACTGGGCCGGACTGCATTTCTTTAGGCCGGGCCGACACCCCATGTAGGGTCGGACCCGCCGAACCGGGTCGGCCTGACCCGCCAGCCCACTGGGCCTAACAGGCCAGGCCCCGACGCTTAAATGCAAATATCTTCACAACCGTACGTCCGAACAACGCACTGTCTGCGGGAATAGGACTCTCATGACATGTTCGTCCTTTTACGATACTATATGTGAGTATTGGAAAACTTCGTAAAAATGTCCGGGTTTGGAATGAGTGTATTTCCAACCAGGCCCCCGTAGTAAAAATGCTAATAAATCACAGACCGGGCGTCTAATTGACGGGTCATATGTCACGTTGGGTTCCTTTTTATGAGACGGGACTTCGAGATACATCAAATCTGGACTTCGTAACAGTTGATGTATCGACCCCTTGGCTCGAGGAGCGGACCCTCCTGGAATCGAGCGTGATGTGTGTGGGAACCCTAGAGCTGGTTGCGACTGCAACGACTACAGTACTGGAATCCTCCGTGGGTTCGACGATGATGGAAAATGTACTGGAATCCTCTGTGGGTTCGACGATGACAATTGTACTTGTATCCTATGTGGGTCTGACAGTTCGACTACTAAACTTGTTTCCTACATGGGTCTAACGGTTTGACTTCTGTTCTAGTATCCTATGTGGGTCCGACAGAGTAGCTGGTCTAGTATCCTCTGTGGGTCCTACAGCTTAGCTGGACTAGTATCCTACATGGGTCCGCTAGCTTAGATGAATAAGTGACTGCATCTAATCATCTTTATGACTTTACGAAAGATTTATACCTATTTGAGATGAGTCTTGACTTTCAATCATTATCATCAATATGATTAACTTGCTTTCCTGTGTGGACTGGGTTGTTCTTGGGCTCAAGAGTTGGACCGGAATTGTGGTTGATAACTTAGGTATATTTATGGGCATATACCTATGTAGAGTTGATTGATACTTTGTGATTGAATATTTTCTTTGTGGTTTATCCTTTATGGATTCTGGGAGACCTTCGGGGGTCTTGGGGTCCCTATTGAGTGTTGTTATACTCAACCCTTCACGGGCTATGCCCGCACTACGTTGTGTTGGATGCAGACAACGTACATCACTGATCGTGGTAGAGACTTGTGGAGCTGGACGGTACCTGGAGGTGGACCACTTGGCGGAACGTACATGGAGCGGACGGACGGACCCGAGATACAGAGGAGACCATCTTTAACAACCCTTTAGGTGGGATTCTCAGAGGATGACTTAGTTGTTGTTGTTTTACTTTTCTGCTGCTGTACTATACTTTTCAGTTGGGTTTGTATTCTAGACCATTTACCTTTTAGCACTTTTTTCAGTATTAATTTTTACTTACTTTAGCTTGTGTACTATGTTGTGTTATTTTACTATTATAAAGTCAATGCCTTCCTTTTTATTTGGATTTACACCTTTGGTGCTAGTCGCCAGCCCCTGGCCTGTGGAAGGCGGGCTTGGGGTAGTCACGGCACGTGCCCCGAGGAAGGGTCGTGATAGATTTCTTCCAATATCAGTGATTTTGAGTCACCCTCCTTTGCGACTAATTTTTTGGAAGCATATTCGGTTTATAAAGGTGGGGAATCGATGCAAGAAATGTCTCGAAGTAGAGGCTGATACTCCCGCAGCAAAGGTGGGCACCTCCCTTACCACATCATGAGTACACAATCTAGAACAAGTTAATATTTCCTTGATGTGGTTGTTATTGTTTTCTTTTCTGCTTTGTTCCTCCTCTGGATTCTATTTTTTCATTTCAATAAAGAGGCAACTATGCCTCATTTTTTCCATAAAAAACCCAAACTATTTTGTCTCATTTGACAAACCTATGCATCGAGGGGCTATAACATCCCACACCAATTTCTTACTATCTATAATGTACTGATAATCTTAATGTGGTATATAAAAAATAAAAACATAAACAACATAAACAATTATATCAAAATTTTAACATATGAATTGTTACTATTTATGAAAAGAAAATTGACTATAAACCATCTATAAAAATAATTACAATGATATTATCACATCATATAAACAATGTAGCATATATAATATTATGGATTTTTGTTATTGGTCAAAAGAAATATCATAAAGAATCATAAACTATTTATTGGGGAAACATCTTATTACACATTCAAATACAAATTTTAAAAAATAAATATTTCTCGAATAGTAGGAAAAGAATTTTCATTAACTTGAATTATGGGAATTGATAAATGTAACACCCTAAGGATTTAAATATAAATTGGAATTCTTGAAACACTGAGTCTCTCTCGTTGTGCCACATTATTTTATTGATATTGTCGTAAAATCCCTGTTAAAAAAAATTGATTCTCTTCAATGATTAGAATTTTCAAAAAAACAGACCTACACGATTGTGGTATGTCTGTTATTTGGAGTCTGATAAAAAAATTAATATTTTTTAAATAGTTACCTACAAATATGAATAGTATTATAACCCTTATTAAAAAAATATGACCCTTATGAATATTAAAATTTCTGACTGAATAGTATCCTCACCAATGAATGTATAACAAAAAGGAATCATATCTGGCATAATATGATCATTCTATTTGTTGTTATTTTTATATGTCATAAATATTTAATAAACTTTTTATGAATAATTAAATAATATTAAAATAAATAAATATTCATAAAATGTAATCATAAATTATTATTTTATTTTCATATGGTTGTATGATAATTTTATGATACCTTGACTAAATTTTCCAGTGTTCATTAAATTATTTAATGTTTTAAAATTGTTATTTTTTGAATAAATTATGATTTTAAATAAAAATTAATTTTATCATTGTTAGAAAATTATTTTTATAAAATTATGCACATTCTTTGAATTCTATACGTTAATAATTGTTAAGGGGATTTTTTTGGATTTTCCTAAAAAAATAATTTTTTCAAATAGTTAATTATGATAATTTACCATATATATAAATTTTATTTTAAATTCACTATTTCTAGAATAATGGATTATGTTTGTGTCATGAAATGACCCTTTCTAGGGATCGATTCTCTACTACCCCAATCCATCCTCCATATGCCAGGGGGTGGCGACAAGTGCTGAAGACACAAAAAACTCGGGGAGGCCTTTGCCTAAGAACGTGTACACACACACACAGCCCAGTCCATACAATAGTGTAGAGGGAATGTAAATCTAGATAAAAAATACTAAAAAATTAAAATAAACATGAATCAACCACTAAATAGTAAAATTATTGAAAATTAATCATTAATAAAAGGAGAAAGACACACAACCAATTAGAAAAGTGCCACAACCCTGCAACATATGAAAAAGTAAAACACCTTGGAGAGTCCCACTCCTAAATCCCAAGATACAACCACCATATGTGGTCCATGATCCAATATCCCTAAGCTCCTATGATGTATCTATGAACTTGTATGTTTCCAACATGGTCACACCAAGAGTGGGAAAATCCCATGTATGGGTGAGTATTAAAATACTCCGTAGGATGCCCCGAATTCTCTAAAAAGTAGCAAAAGTGTAATAAAAAAAGGGGGAGCAGTAGAAAGAAGAATGAACAGAAATATAGTACATCTCAACCCTACTTAATAGTGAAGTAGACACAACAGAACACAAGGATCTTGAAACAGTGAAAAGATGAACTTCACATTGAAACATCACTAAAATTAGTAGGAGAGTAGACTCATCCATCCATAAGAAGCTAGAAAAACCAAGCATATTTCATACCTAGAATGTCATCCACTCTCTTGTAAGGATAGTAATCGAAACCCTAGGAGTGGGTACATAAATATGATACATTTATATGCTCAGTAAAGAATCCCAAACAAGAGAGTAACGGGATCTGTATCTCACAACTCAGCATAGGAAACTGGTCACCAAAAGATCCCGAAGCAACCACCAATGAAGCATAGCGTCTATCACATCTACCATGAACAAGAAAGTCAATGGGACTCAATCCCGACATTTTGATACTTTCCACATTGGGAGAGTTTTTCTTAATATCATGGTTTTATATCAAATCATAATGATGTGTCTCAGTGGGGAAAGATCACATCTTACTCATGAGTCCAAAGAAATGTCAAACTATCACTCACCATTGAACCTCTAATGGAAATAGTAAACCCAAAGTATGGGACCCACACCCTAGTGTGTTCGAGGTATTTCACATTAGTTTTAATCATAGAGGACCCACACTTTTATGTGTTAGGGGAATTCCGCCTTTGTTGATCGAGGGCCTTATCCTTAGTGTGTCAGGGTTCCACTCACATGTATCTAATAGTGGTACCATTCGCAAGGTGATGGATGATTTTACACTTATTATTGTAGATAAACCATTACCCTGTGAATCTGGGGGATTCCACTCTCATATTATTCTTAGAGGACCCACACCAATGCTGATGGGGGATTCCACACTAGGTCATCGAGGATCCACACCATGCCAGGTAGTGGGGTTCCACGTAGTAGGATTTGAGGAACTATACTGGCCATCCCTTATGGATGGTACCTCTTGGAAGGAACTGATATTTCAGTGCTAGATCACTATCATTGTCAAGCGTCACCTTAAAAAAAGTCACATTGAGAATATCATGAATCATATCTTTAAAGAAAATATAGAGGGTACCATCACATTCTACATGAAAAAAACTCATGATAGGCTTCTCGCGTGCCAAAATCCGAGTCTAGAATACAAATATACAAAAGTTGGACGATTCATAGTGCGGTGCATAGAGCATGTTGTGCCTACATGATGTGTCTCCCCACCTCATCGCCTAACTGTGTATCCATCCATAATTGGGTACTAAACTGTGAACAAGTTCCCCCTATGCATGCTAGCATACTCTCAGATTACATATAACCTTTGGCCCAAAATGATGAATAGCGCACAATTTTTGTTGTTTTATCCGAAGGGCGGAAACATAATTTCACTGATATGTCTCCTCAAATGGAGCCAAAACATTTGACAGCTTCTCTTCTTACATCTTCTCCACTCTAACAAGAGTCGAAGATGACCTAAGCTGTGGGATCTCCTAAAACACAAGGGAATGGGCTTCCACCAATATTCAATTCATGTATCCATAATTAATGAGATGGAACGTAAAAATCTTCACATCTAAATAGTCCACTCCATTTTTATCCTTCTGAAAAAACACTTAAGATAGACAATTCATTCACTCCAAATGGAAATCCGATGGAAATGATTCATTTGACCACAAAGCCTGTGACCCAAGTCCCATTGAGCCCACACCTCGACCTTAGTTTAGACAACCAAATGTGAGCATGAAATTTTCTCCCAAGGAAAAGGGTCAGGATGCCGCTAACATCACGTTAATCAGACATCCCTTTTTGGTACAACTTCTAAAAACAGAATCCCAAATAATAAAAATCATAAAATTTTTATTAAACATACACACTTCATTTAACCGAGCAATGAGATAGAAATATTAAAAAACCAAAATGAACAAAAAAGTATTATCTTAGAAGTAGGGTTACGTCACCACAGATGACACATAAAATGGTCGCTCAGTTTAGAAGATAGGTCCATAATAAGTTTTATTAATAGTAATAATTAAATTATTCATTAAAATAAATAATTTCGTTTTAACTGAGCCCAAAACCAATGCATAAATATCTAGAACAAATAATCATAATGATAGGGTCATATGGCTGTTGACGTCCCATAAATCGAATGACAAACACAAGAGTTTTGGAAGGTCAAATATTCAATACTAATATTCAATATAAATTTCACAAGCATTTCATGGGACAAAGTCATGGGTTGGGGTAAATTAACAAAAATGCTCTAAATTTACGTTATTTAAAACATGGTTAGATTACTACTTAAGATGCACAAAATAGAATCCTAATGCATGATTTATGAGGGTTTAAAGATAAATTAAAACTATAATAATAATAATATTATTACTATTTTTTTTTATTTTCATTTTTTCATTTTCAATCTAGGTTTTCCCCTCCCCTAATTAGATTCGTGAGCTGTCGGTCCACCTCTTCAATAAGACACGCCTGATTCAAGTGGCCTCATACTGCCTTGGTCACCCAACCTGACTACGACCACACTCTACCTCGCTACTCTGCTCGGCACTGCTTTCCAACTCCATCTCACCATACCAGTGCCTTTCTGTGCCTCCTAATCCCTCCAAAACACCACCATGTGTTATCCCATGCTCTGCCTCCCTCACCATGCATCGTCTCACCTATCTGTATGTCACCTCAGAACCCATCTTTACCGCTCACCGTGCTAGTGGGCTCCCACATCGGCTGCCTCCATGCGTCATGGCACCACCATGTGTCGTCGCCAGCTATCGTGCTATTGGTGCTCTAATGTTCCCTTCCTTGGACCACCTTCACCCCTATAGATGCCCAATTTTAGATCCCAATGTAGAATTATTATCCCTTCAATTATACCTTTACAGTGCTAACCTCTGATTGTTGATCTGATGTTAAATTAATGAATCCAAAAAAGATCAAAGTAATACATAATGAACTGGTGGATTTTGGGATGAAATTATAGGATTGAAACAATGTTTCATGGCTAAGTTAATGTGTAAATGAATGAAAATAATGAAATCAATGAAATTTGTTTACAAAAAATGGATTTTCAATTAAAAATTAAAATGAAGGTTCAATGGAATGAAATCCTACCTCAATTATATCAGCTCGATGTCACTAACGTGTTCTCCCTGCTTCTTCTGTGATCCGATGATGATCAATTATTTATTCTTTAAAAAATGTATGAGAGAGACATAAGAGATAGTGTCTTAGAAGATATAGAAATGGAAATTATATTATAACAGAATTTGAATTTTCTAAATCTATTTTTATAGAAGTCTTGTTCGGCGTGGAATATGAAACCTTTGTGCTTGTTCATCTTATATCGCACATAGGTAGAACTCCCCTTTCAAAATTTAATGGTGGGCTCGGATTTCTATACCATTTCCCCATATGAATGTTATTTTCATCAAAATTCTAAATAAAATAATTATGTTCTTTTATTCAATTGATTCTTTTTCCCATGGGTGTCTTTTCTCATAGAAGTCATGCGCCGAAAAATGTTATGTCATGCCTATGGTAAACGCCACATTATAGACTCAACCTTGGCACAATATTTCTTATCTAAGTTATCATTTAAGAGATACCCCATTTTAGTTTCATTTATAGTATAAAATATATCTAAAATTTTAGTATAATTTATTCTAGGCACACCAGGTTTTGAAATAACATGTTTTCATAGTTCCTAGCTATGGAAATATATTTTGAAATATTCCAAAGGCTGACTTGGTAGAAATAGGGTATCTACCTCATTCCCTACTTCACGATTATCATCTACAAAAAGAAAAACTAGGGAAAAAACTCGGTATACTAAGCTAAAACTTTGATCCCACACTCCTAGGAAAATATACTTGTTTTTTCATTTCTGCAGTATGTAAACTAGAGGGATGGATCATCCTTTTATTGTTTACTCTTGTAGATGTTGTGTGTAAGAAAACAAGAATGCATAGCCTATGCTCTATCATGTGTAAAATGTTGTTTACCCATTACATCTCTGGGGGGTATGACAAAGTGGTAAACGACTTTACTGACCCTCAATACTATCTCGGACGACATGAAGGACCCTGGGGAAAATTTTCTTCCTCCGAAAAAAATTAACATGAAAACTCAAAGCATATCCTCCGACAAAATATATGGTGCTCATTATACCCATCGGTTATTGGATGAAATTATTTACTAATCTGTAACTGGGTCCCAAAATACTCTTGCAATCCTATCCACACTTATAATGGAAATCAAGCATCATGATAGAATAATAATATCATGGTTACCATGAAAAGGTAGAAAATCTCCCACATGTACAGGTTCATTCCCCCAGATGAAGATCTTGTGATTCCCTGGTTTATAATATCTATTTGGTGCATCTCATGTGGATACATGAGTCATGAAAGATCTCATGGTAGATGTTTTAAATCAAATAATATCTCACATTCTTAAGAATAGATGGAATAAACAACATCATCTAAAGAAAAATTTTACCCTCCTAATCTACTAGGTTTAGTTATAAGGAAGCTAACAGGTGCATAACATCCCACAATAGGTGATCTTGGGACTTTCTACTAAGGGAATATACTACAATTCTACCCCTTCCATGAGAACCTAATATCATGAAGTCGTAGTCCTATAACAATTCCAACTAGTTTCTTCCTATCGGGATCAGGTCTCTCTACACACTGATACACCTGATACTCTTGTGGTCTATGCGAACCACAAAACGCTCTCACAAAAGGTTGTTTCTCTTCACTCTTAGGGCAAAGACTACCACTTCCAACACATGTTAGTGAGTAGTGTAGTTATTTTCATGGGTTCTCCATCACCTCAACATATACATGATATGATGTATCAGGATTGATGTTGGTCACTCAAGGTACCAAAAAATAGGGTATGTGAGAAAACTCTTATGAACGAAAGAATAATTAAACAGAAAGCACATGACATACCACACACATCTTTTCTTTTCATGGATATAGATTTTCCCCAACCCACACACTCTTTTACAGCCATTAGTGATATTTTGTGAAAAATAGGATAATGTAGAAAAAATACACAGGAAAATCTAGTACCTTCTCTGACACTCCAATGCATAACCCCACCATAAATGCACTAGTTAGATTCATTTATCCACCACACCTCGATACTATCCTCTTTGGGTGGCCTGGAATCTCCCTCATGATTTTGGTCATGTCATAGAAACATGCCTTGATAGGGGGTGGATCCCTCTTCCCTGTGAATAGAAAGCTATGTTAAAGAACATCGATATTTGGTTTCACCGATGCCCTGTGTCACCCCTGGAAAAAATTAGTCTTAAAGCTGGGGGGAAATAGTACATCATAAATTGTCAAGAAGTTCTACTAAATATGTTTAAACAACACACAGTATACCTCTTATCATCTCTCACAATATAGGATTATAGAAATGAAGAACATGCTACTGACTGTGTCCCCCGTCACTAGATACCCGAGGCTAATGTGGTACGTTGGGTGGTAATGGAAGAACCTCGTAATGGCATCCACCCACCAAAAGTTCTCCTTATCTTCTCCAAGAACCTCCTCCATGGGGACCACCTTGTCCCTTCATGGGATATAACTGACCATGTCACTATAACTGATGTGGAGGTGCATCTTCCATTTTCTTAGGAAGCTTAGGATGTCTAGTCACTCAGTCCTATGTCATGTGACCTCACCCATCATAAGAACAACATCGACCATTCCTAGGCTTCCTTGATTCTCTACGATGTCTTGGACCATGATCCTAAGTCATATTTTGGAAATGCCTCTTCTAGAGAGACCATTCCAACTTACGTCATCTAACTATAGAAAACATCTCAATACTATTACAAACACTTACAAAACTAGCATATTGGTGCCTCTGTGACTGATAACTATGGTTCATTAGTGCTCTCTCTAGCACATTAGCAATGGTGGGAACGAAAAAGGAAACTACACTGGAACAAACCTCTCTACGGAGACCCTGCTAAAACTTAAATACTCAGAAGTATCCTACATGGAATACGTCCAATGTGTACTGATAATGGTCTCCAAACACATTCATATACTCTACCATCATCATTCCTTCATACAGACACATATGGAGATCCTGAATCTAGATGGAGTGTATGAAAGAGGGGATGTACTCCTCATGGAACAATAACTGGAATTCGTCCCACAAGAGTAATGACTTCTTGGGTATCTGAGTAACCAGACTCCACTAACGTCTAGATGCTCCATGGAAAATATTATCTTCTAAAACAACTATTTGATCTATCATTGTCCAAACAATCCTGATGAGTTGAACCAGACACTATAGGAAAATCTCTACTTCCTTAGAGTACGGCTCACTATGGAACCACATCTATATCTGACGTTGGAACTCAAGAAGCACGTTCAACCCGCACACATCCTCAACATTCTCTATTTTGACTAACTACTTCTCAACAGGTAGATATTCTTCTACCTATCCACCTGGAAGAAGGGGGATTGTATGATGGATACTGAACCAAGGCCTCATCTCTCATAGATTTGTCATCACGAAATGGAGCTAGTATCATGGATAGATGTTTTCATGGAGGTATCCTATATACAATCATGGAGTACCATAGTTAGAGAGAATATATATAAATATGGACAATAATGGGGAGACGACTTAAGAAGGAAAGTCAATGATATAATCAAATGTGATGAATGTGCCAATGTTCTCTTCAACAAATGTCTCTGCATGCTGAGTCGACATTAGGGATATCAGGGTACATGTGAATGGATACATCAGCCTCTACACCATCACTAAACTCCCTAGCCTGAGAGCCTCTCTTGACACATGTTGACTCTATTTTCCTAAACCCAACCAAGACATTTTTATAGAAATATCTGAAAAATGTCACTAGTGTTCAACCTCCCTCTGATACAACATTGACATGACCCACCCAAGCTGGGGCTTGAGTTGCAACTACCCCAAGCCCACCTCCATAGTCCACATTTGGAAACAAGCATCGAAGGCACAACAAACACTGGTATCCCTTTATCTATTAACTTTTACACACAAATTCATCCCACTCAATGAAAAAGGGAATAAGGAAATGAAAAATATATAAAAAAAATAAAAAAAAGGAAACTACACACGCATCAACCTCTAAACAGTACATGTACATAAAAGTAAACAGAATGGAAAGTGGAAAAATAAACACCCAAATATAAAAGTGCCACACCCTGTAACAATAGAAAAATTAAAATATTTAGAAGAGTCCTACTCCTGAATCCCAATCTCTTAAAATTGAATGTAGTCTAGTCTATCATATTCTTATGGTCCTCTAAAGTTACTATCAAACTATACTTCACCATAAAGTGTAAAACATGTGTGGGGAAATCCCTAGAATGGGTGAGTATAAAAATACTCAGTAAGATGCCTCGAAGACTCAATAGACAAATTAAAGGGTACTTTAAAAAGGATAGAATCATTTAGAACATAGAACAGAAAAATATTATAACTCAACCCAACTACATAGTGAAGTAAACTCATCAAAAACAAAAGGAGATATAAAAGGTGAGAATATTAACTTCTCAATGAGCCATAGCATCCTGTATTCGTAGAGTATACTAGTACATCCATGAGAATCTAGACAAGGAAAAAATGTAGTATAGAACACATATCTTTGCATCTTATTGAATGGGATTAACCAAAACCCATGGAGTGTCTACTGAAATAAGATACATATCTATGCTCAGTTAAGAATCCCAAACAAGAGAGTAAGTGGATCTCCTTCTCTCACCCCAGCACAGGAAAAGAGTTTCCACTAGTTAAAGAAGTAACCTCCAATGATGTCCTACATCTATCACGTCTTCCAAGAACATGAAAGTCAAATGGACTCAATCACCACAACTTGATACAATCCACATTGGGTGGGTCTGTCTCGCCTACACAGTTTTAGGTCCTGTCACAAGGACACATATCGGGGGGGTGCACCCCTCTTTCTCATGAGCCTAATAAAATTTCAAATCATGTATCACCACTAATACATAGTAGGAAAGATTAGAACCAATTTAAAGGACCTGCTCCATTCTGAGTTAGGGGGTTCTAATTTTATTAGCGTCATAGAGGAACTGTATCCTGATGTGTATAGGGGATTCCACTCTTTTTCATCGATGGCCTACTCCCAAGTGTGTTAGGAGATTCCACTCAGATGTAGTTGATAGACATCCCATTCCTAATCCTATGGGGGATTCCACTCTTATTTTCATATAACACCGAATCCCTAGTGTATTAATGGGATTACATTCTCATAATTGTTGTAGGGGAACCACACCCATGTCGATGGGTTGTTATACATTATGTCATTGAGGATCCACGCCATACCTGGTAGGGGTATTCCTCATGAATGGTTTAGAAGAACTACACTATCCATCATTGCTTGATGGTACCTCTTGGACGGCATTGATATGTCAGTGCCTCATCACCATCATTGTCGGATGTTGCAGGAAAATGAGTCACATTCGTAACATCACACATCGTATAATCAAATCATCTATGGGGTTCACCACCATGTTATACATGGAAAAACACTCAGGATAAGCTAGTCATAAAAATATGAGTCCAAAAGGATACATGAGAGGTGAAAGATTCATAGTGCAGTAGATGGAGCGTGTGGGTCCAACTTAATCTGTGTCCTCACCTCCTCTCCCAGACTTATACCCAGTCATACTCTAGTACTAAACGATAAACAAGTACCCCCTGGGCGCGATATTGTACTACCAGATTAAATGGATCATCTATCCCAAAAGAATTCCATATGACAACCCTGCTTTTTATTACAACTTAAACATGATTTATTACATAAAACATCACTTGATACAACAAAGAAGATCGAGAGTTTTAGTGTCTTTGGGGATTAGGATCATTACATAAAAACTTAAAACAGGAAATACAACATCTTTATTGAAAACATCCTTTACATGACCACTACATTCCCTCGTACTTAGCATTGCATGGGATAACCTGAGAACATGCATAAGAAAAGGGTGAGCTATAAAGCCCAGTAAGGGAGTACACATGGAATAACATGAGGAGTACAATACATTTTAGACAATAGGAATATCAATAGAGAATAAAATAAACATGAACATAATGGAATGATAAATCATGATAATCATAACATGGAAATGTGGCAACAACACATAACATGGAATTAGCATGAGCCAAGGCTCATTGCACATAAAGCATGAGTAAATACTCATTGCAATTAAAGCATGAGTAAACCCTCATTGCACTTGAATTATCATGACTCAACACTCATTGCACATTATGTATCATGATACTATACTTTACCCAATGCATTGGAGCACTATAAGGGTGCAACCTTCTTAAAAATTTCATTTCATGCATAAGTGTTTCACATGGATCATAAAACATGGATTCATAAAACATAATCATTTATTCCATGATAAAGGAATGTGGAATTCATACATGAAACTTTATAATCAATAAGTAAATGTGCATAAAGGTGAATACCCTTGATGGAGAAATGGTATTCACTACACAATGACATTGGCTTAGAAAATCGGTGCGATTTCGGCATCGTAACGGCGTGACATAAGAATTCATAAAAAGTTTGATGAGAGAGAAAGGGTTTCCTCATCATATTTACATGTAATGGAAAATAAGGAGTCATATAGATACATGTCCCAATAATTTTAATGGAATTTAGATTCATGATACAAAATTATTTGCTTGAATGTAAAAGAAGAGAGAGAAGTTCCTTTCGGAATTTCGACATAGTAACGGGTGTACATGGGAGGAATTTAATAAGAGAGAAAGGGGTCTCCCATCATTAAAAAAATAAGAGGGAAGTATGGGGGAGTTGAAAAACCATACCCCAACATTCATAATTGAAATTAAAAGGGCAATGCAACTTAAAGGAAATTGACAAAAATGAGAAAGGAAGAAAAAACCCTTACTTGGAAGTGTGCTTCCAAAGTCTAGAGAGAGGCTTGTGAGAGGCTTCATGGGAGTTGGGGAACCTTGGGAGGATTCTAGAGAGAGTGGGGAAGAAGTTGGATGAACTCCAAAGGCTTTGAGTAAGGAGGATGTGGGAGCTTGGGTGGGTTTATATAGGAAAGGTGAGGGAATTCTTTATTATTTAGGTTTGGGACCCCTTATATTAAATTAATCCAAACCACAAACCATCCCATGGTTTTTGCCCATTTGTTTTGGAAAAGGGAAGAGGCAAACAATATTTTATAAGGAAAAAGTCCGAACTTCATAAAATATTAGGTTTTCTTATGTGGAGGTGAGTCACACTCCCATGGAAATTAATTTAAAAAGGCAAAGTGTTGAATATGTCTTGAGGGGTCCATTAATGTTTGAAAAGTAAGTCAAACAAACCCAAAATCACATTATTTTAATTATAAAACATATATTGGCCGAACATAAGGATTATGTTATTTTATTACATCACCATTGAGTCATAATGATGTCATAATACACATTATATATTTAAACGGTATTTAATTTTTACCCAAAAATTTGACTGTCTCAGAAAATTATGAAAAATTCACCGTTGGATAATTTCAACGTCCTGATTCCAGAAATGAAATTTATTTTATCTAAAAAGTTTTCTAAATATGTTCATTTTCACTTTTAAAATAAAAAACCAATATTTATCGAAAATTCACGAGTTTTGACAAAAATGGCTTTCAAACCGTAATATAAAAATTTAATTGCATTCATAAAAGTATAAGATCATTTATTTAATAAAAATTAATTTAATAATATTATTATTATTTTATTAAAATATTATTTAATTCAAAATACAATAATTTAATAAAATATATTTCTTAATTAAATAATAACTAAAAACACTATTTGTACTTTAAAAACTATTTACAATGTATCAAAAATGACTAGAAATTATATTCATTATTATATAAAAAATAGTGTACATGAATATAGTACTACTTATTTGTTACATAACCCATTAAAACAGTTGCATAAGACCTAAGGGTAAGGTGTGCGATGGTGACAGACTCTTGGGGTGGCTCAAATAACATCGCTCGAGTGGTAATTTCAATAAACTTCCACTTTTCCTGTAGACGGTCACGTTCGAGCTTGACATGATGAAGCTCAGCTTGGGATAGGTCAAGAGCGAATCCCAAGGATGCCACATCTTTTCCGAGCTCCAACAAATGGGCTTCGTATGGGGAAATTCTACTGGATGAGGTCATCGCTTCTTTTGTCTGAGTAAATTGGATTTGTTAAGGTCCTATATTTATACTAATCATGTGATCACTGTTCAATGACTATTAACAATGGTCAAAATTCTTAACATAAAACCAAATAAGTTGACATATTATAAAAAAAATTTCATAAAGAGACATTTAACTAGATCAAGAGGTATTTTCCATTACTAAAACATTGGGTCATTACAATATTCCCCCCTTAAGAAATTTCGCACTCGAAATTTTCCTTTTCTCATATTAAAACAAATGTGGGTAACTCAGCTTCATCATATCCTCTGATTCACAAGTCACATCTTCAAACTTGTGGTTTCTCCACAACACCATGACGAGGGGCATTGTCTTATTTTGTAGAAATTTTTCTCTACGATCTATGAACTTCACTGGTTGCTCATCATAAGAATGATCGTCTTCCAATTGTACAACCTCAGCAGAGAGTACATGTGAAGGGTCTGGTATGTACTTCCATAATAGGGATACATGAAAGACATCATGTACTTTAGCCATAGTAGGTGTAAGTGCTAGTCGATAGGCCACAACCCCAACACGATCAAGAACCTCGAAGGGACCGATGTACCTTGGACTTAACTTCCCTTTCTTTCCAAACCTCATGAACGTTTTCCATGGAGATATGCATAGAAACACCATGTCTCAAACTTTAAACTCAAGGTCTCATCGACGATTATCTGCATAACTCTTCTGTCGACTTTGGGATGCCTTGATATGCTGCTGAATGGTTTTCACCTTCTCCACCATTTCCTCGACCATTTCTGGTCCAAGCAGCTTACATTCACCGACCTCATCCCAACATGCCAGTGTTCTGCACCTTTTCCCATACAGGGAATCATATGGTGCCATTTGGATGCTCGAGTGGAAACTATTATTATAAGAGAACTCAACCAGAGGAAGATGTTGATCCCATCCTCCTTTAAAGTCCATTGAGCATGATCTCAACATATCCTCAAGTGTTTTGATAGTCCGCTCGGATTGGCCATCGGTTTGAGGATGATAGGCTGTACTGAAGTTCTGTTCAGTATTCAGAGCATCTTAAAGACTCTTCCAAAGCATAGAGGTGAATATTGGATCTCGGTCAGACATAATAGATAGCGGTACTCCATGAAACATTACCACTTCCCTGATATATATCTGTTCCAGTTGATCCAATGAGAAATCCTCCCGAATAGCAATGAAGTGTGCAGTCTTTGTATGACGATCCACAACAACCCAGATTGCATTATTCCCTTTGGATGTCCTTGGATGTCCGGTGACATAGTCCTTGGTGATGTTCTCCCATTTCCATTCTTGTATGGGCAATGGTTTCATCAACCCCTTAGACTTATGCATCTCTGCCATCACATGCTGACACACCAGGCACTTTGATGTATATTCGGCGATCTTCTTCTTTATATTATCCCACCAAAAGTTTTCTATGAGATCTCGATACATCTTTGTGCTCCCTGGGTGAATAGAGAAATTTGAACTATGTGCATCATCCAAAAGTTCCTTCTTCAGCTCTGGAATTGATAGAACACATGGTCTTTTCCCAAACCTCACAATTCCTTCTTCATTAACATTAAACTCCGAGGATTTCCCTTTTTCGATAGATCCCACTTTTTCCTGAATTCCCACATCATCCTTTGGAGCATCTTTTAACCTTTACAAAATATATGGTTGATCAATAATTTGTGAAAGGATTGATGACGTTCCCTTCTTTATGATTCCCACATCCATCTTCATCAAGTCTACGATGATTGGATCCTTCTCAATTCTCATCATTGATAACATGGATGGGTCCTTTCTACTTAGGGCATCTGCCACCTTGTTCGCTTTGCCAGGGTGGTAATGTATTGAACAGTCATAATCCTTGACGAGCTCTATCCATCTTCTCTGGTGCATATTTATCTCGTTCTGTGTGAATATATATTTAAGACTCTTGTGGTTAGTATATATCTCACATTTCTCTACATAGAGATAATGCCGCCAGATTTTCAAGGCAAAGATCACAACCGCCAACTCTAGATCATGTGTTGGATAGTTTCGCTCATGGATTTTCAACTGCCTTGAGGCATAGGATATCATTTTATCATTATGCATCAGCACATATCCTAATCCCTTCTTCGAAGCATCAATGAATACCACAAAAAGCTCCCCACTTGTGGGTAAGGTGAGCATAGTTGCAGTGATAAGCATCTTTTTCAACTCCTTGAATCTTTCTTCACATTCATCACTCCATGCAATCTTTACTCCCTTTCGAGTTAGTTTGGTAAGAGGGTTGGAAAATCGTGAGAAATTTCTCACAAATCGTCGATAATAACCAGCTAACCCCAAGAAGCTACGGATATCCATTACCGATGTTGGCCTCGGCCATCCCTCAATTGCATCTGTTTTGGAGGGGTCCACAGATATCCCATTGCTTGTGATGATATGGCCCAACAATGAGACCTCCTTAAACCAGAACTCAAACTTACTGTACTTTTCATAGAGCTTCTCCTTGCACAAAGTCTCTAGTACAGTGTTTAAATTCTCCTCATGATCCTCCTTAGTTTTGGAGTATATTAGAATATCATCTATAAATACAACCACAAATTTGTCAAGTTAATCTCTAAAGACTCTATTCATCAAGTCCATGAATATTTCTTGAGAATTGGTGAGTCCAAAAGGCATTACTATGAATTCATAGTGCTCGTACCTTGTACGAAAAATAGTCTTGGTGACATCTTCCTTCTTCACCCTTACATGATAATATCCCGACCGCAAATCCACCTTGGAGAAGTATTGTGCTCCACGCAGCTAATCAAACAATTTATCGATTATTGGGAGATGATACTTGTTCTTTATCATGATTTTATTAAGTTCACGATAATCGATGCAAAGCTGCATTGACCCATCCTTCTTCTGGACGAAGAGGACTATTTCACCCCATGGTGAAGCACTTGGGCGTATAAACCCTTTATCCAGATTCTCCTGTAGTTGTTTCTTCATATATTAAAGCTCAACAACAGCCATTCTATATGGTGTCTTGGATATTGGTAGCGCTCCAAGTATAAGTTCAATTGAGAACTCAACATCTCTTCTTGGAGGAAGACCAGGCAGTTCCTCGGGAAACACTTCAGCGAATTCCCTCACAATAGAAATTTCTTCAAGGATGGTTTCTTCTTTGGACTCAATCATATGAGCCAGATATGCGTGCTCATAAGGCAGTAATATCCATGCTTGATATGATAGAGGTAAAGTAGATTCATCTTCCTCCTGACAATTGTAAAGAATTGGGGGTCGATTCTCCATATGGAGTGTGATTTCCCTCTCCCGAAAATTTATGTTGGCTCTATATAAGGAAAGTCAATCCATGCCAAGAATTGCATGGAATTACACCAGAGGGAGTATGATGAGGTTCGCTGGGAAATTCAATCCATAGATTATAACAGGGGAGGACTTATACTCATGGGATACAATGATTGCCACATTCTGATCTCAATTAGTGCCTCAGATTTTTTATCTATGCTATCCTTTAGGATACATATAATTTTTTTCCCATGCATCATATAAAATATAATTGTCATTTTTTAATAATTTAACCTGGAACATCAGTACACGGAATCGCACACCGTCTTAGCGCATATCTCTGGAAATATATGTTGAAATGTGCTGAATTCTAACAAGAAAAAAATAGTTTCTACAGTAAGAACCCTTGGTTCATACTCAAAATCTCATTTACTATTTTGGGTCACATGAAGCAAAAATATTCATAGTATTAAGAAAAAATATTAAACTAATGATTAATATAATGGATACCCCCTTATCTACCCCACTAAAAATACCAGCCTCACCCACCTCTTACAGTCACAGCACTAAAATTTGCAGAATTGTTAATTCTTCCTAATCTACTTATAAAGGCCCATCCACACGTACAAGACAAATTTGTGGCACCAAAATTCTCAAAACCATGTCCTTGAGGAGGATCTCAAGGAGAAGTGATGTAGATGTAAAAATCATCTTTCAATTTTTTTCATTTTCCTTTCAATTCATTTTAATGTTTATAATATCTTCCCCTAAACATATCCAAGAGTCATTAAATATATATAATATTATATATTATAGATGATATCATGTTTTTATAAAATTATTCAACATACCTCTTCTACTCCCCAGTTTTATTCTAATAACAATAACACCATATGAGATGTGTCGATTTACCAACAGCATGGACGATGTGTATTCAACATTCATTACTTTTTTAAAATATAGTCATAAAACTATTTTAGTTGATGAAACAAGTTGAAATTTTTTATACATAACCTATTTATTTTTCTAGTGATAATATATATATATAATATTCAGTTATAAAATGAATCATGTTCATGATTATCGAAGGACTGTCAAAATGATCTAAACAGATATCACGAAAGATTTATCTAATAAATAAACCTCACTCAATATAACCAAAATGATTTAAGGAATTATTCAATATTATAGAAACATATTAATAAAATTTCATTCCACATATGAAGTTTCAATTCCATTCAATAATGTTATCCTTTATGAACCAACCATGGAAATCTCGTAAAGGACACACCCACCAACGAGCCCGTACCTATGTGGTAATGACTCAGGTTTGGCATCCAAGAGACCCAGGTTCAAAACCGAGTAGAGGAAAATTTTCGGGGTACTGTTGCAGTACTACAGCAGTACTGTAGATGGCACTGTAGCAGGCACTGTAGTAGTCACTGTTTGGTACTGTAGCAGCCGGACTATTCACCTGATTTGGGCTTTCGGGCCACTGGTTTGGGCCTATGGGTCTCAGGGCCTTCAGGCCATCAAAGGCCGTTGGGCCACAGGGCCTTTGGGCCATTGAAGACCATGAAGTAGCCCAGTTCACACAGAACATGCCCTAGATGAGGATCAGAGCACTAGTAGCAGTCACCTGAAGCAGAGCTAACCAGATTGGAAGAATGAGAGGGTATGACAACCGCCATCGGGACTAGACACTGTACAGCTTTGTACGGGGCAATGCTAGCTGACCAGCAATGCAGGTGGGGAGCTAAAGGAAATCAATGATGCAGAAGCTGGGGAGGGGCAGTTCTAGTGTGTTGGGCCTATGGGTCATGTATTGGTCATGGTATGCCTCTGGGCCATCGGGTTATGTATTACTGGTCATGTCGGGCCTTGTGCCTTGGGCCTACGGGTCATGTACGAGTTCCCCTTCAACCCTTAAAAGGGGGATTATCTATAATAAAAAAAGAAGGCCTTTGGGCCATTTGGGCTCGTAAAGGACACACCCAAATCATTAGAAAGAACAAAATATTATAAATTAATTGGTAGAATGATTTTATAAAATGATCATATGAGGTTTTATAAAAATGCATATGTTTCAATAAAATTCTAATAACACTGTTTTGGGAATTACACAGATGGTTTAATCACATTTCAAGTAAGAAGAACTTGAGGTAAGGGAATTATCAAGAGTATTTACATTCTTTGGGTTATCCTTCTACTTCATTGATATTTTCATGCTAACATTATTTGTGGAATGAATTTTTATTATATAATTTTTTATTATGTAGACATATAGTGAGTATATATATATTAATTTTATTTTATTAATTCTCTATAAAATTATATATTTTATGTAAGGGGATCTTCTTTCTAGACCCTCTTTTAAATTTCAATTTTTACCAAATTAAAAAAGGAAAGTTTTATAAAATTATTCACGTTTTATGAATATGTCAGAGTTCTTCATAATTGTTTATTATTATGGGTGAGACCTATATATCCCTCCAATACATTGTGTATGTGTAGTATGTAGATTGGTCATATGGTTACTCTCAGTGTAACTACAATGGTTACACTACAGGGTAGGGGTGAGGGTTACATTGTATGGTCACTGAGAGAGTCAAAAATCATAAGGTATCCATGAGGGTTACAATATAATTATGCAATTCCACAAGATACCTTTATGGGTTTTTATTTGATCTACAGTGTTTTATCAAAATCCCATGTTTCACAATGTATGTATATATGGGTGAGAATTATGTCTTTGTGAAAATGATATCATTTTTCCATAAGTAATCACGGAAAAATGTTTTCATTTGTTCTTTTTATATATTTTTTGGAGATTTTAATGATCATCCAATGATTATAAATGTTTCTCACATGTTATAAGGATGTGTGAGATAAAGGAGGAAGTGATGTTTAATGTTATGATGATTTTTCAAAGAAATAATGTCTTTGTTTTATGTTAAAAAATTACGTTTTTGGAAGAAATGGATACTATTTTAGTGGTACCACATTTTATTCTTTTGGGATGATATGTATGGGTTATGTCCTAAAATTCTAACACTCTAAACTAAAATGAACTTTGGTAATGTAAATATGTGAAATCTAGTTGAAGTAGATATATTATGAAATTTCTATGGTTGGTTCATTATAATTTGTATGAGAGCATGGTTTAGATAACTTTAGGGGTTAGGATGATGTTAATAGAATATCAAAAATGATTTTTACAATATTTTTTTGATATATAATTTAATGATCACCATGTTTCTTCATCTAAGATATGTCTGTTTAGAATTGTTTTCAACATAAGAAACAAGAAAACAGAAGTTGGAAGGAACCGAGTGGGTGATATCTTTTTGAATCTGCAACTTGGAATGGTACAGATTGGAACCGAGATGTTCTTAATAGTAATGAATAAGTTTAAATAAGAATTAAATTTAATAGGAATCCATCCAATAGAACAAAAATATCTATCACTATGACACATGATGATAGTGGAACATTTTATGAGGCACTATAGTCATGCTTGTATTTGATCATATGCCTAATGGAGTTGAAGGATGGATTAAAGAACTTGAAATGATATTCTATGTCATGGGGGGTTTAGATTATCAAAATTTTAGTTTTTTCATTTATTGTTTTAAAGGTGAAGATGACCACTGATGTTCAATATTCAATAAAATTGAGGATAATGAGGATATTGATTCCTTGGAATGGAATGAATTTAATAATATTTTCCTTGAAAAATATGTTTCTATGGTGGTTAGAATAATTATAGAAAATAAATAATTTGAATTGAAGAAAAAGGAGTAGGATTCAGTGGCCGTGTTTAAAGAAAAATTAAACCAACTAGCATGGTTAACTCCAAATCATATTCAAGATCATGATAGAAAAAAAACATTTTTACTCCGGAATGAAGCTAATATATTGAAGGGAATTGGCTTCCCATGAGTTTAATAGTTAAGATAAGCATTTTCAATGTTTTGATAGGGTAGAAATGGAGTTCTCTGATGAACACATTGTAACACCCCGAGATTTTATGAGATATATTACTTTTAATTTCTTGGATGTCTTCTATTATACACTAAACAAAGATTAGCTTGTACTATACGCAACACCGTATTAGCTTGTAATATACGCAACACTATTCTTGGCTCATGTTACACAAAATTTCAAGTTCGTTTTGTGGAAATTATTCCACGCAACATTAAGTATAGATTTTGTTTAATGTATAAATTAAATAAGTTTCGATTATGTTATATACAACACCAAATGGAGCTTTCACTACATACAGCCCTGACCTGGCTTGTATTACACGTAATCAAGACCTTCTTCGATAGCGTGTGTATTACGCAATAACAAGTTTCACTAAACGAGATATTATTATAATATTACTATGAACTAGCCATTATGAATAGAAATACCCACTTTATGAGATTTTATAAATTTTATCTTTCAAAATGGACTTCATTTTTGGATTCGGAATATCGAAATTAGCCTAGGTTGAATTTTTTGTATTTTTCTGAAAACATTAAATTTTTGATGAATAGTGAAAACACTGGGTTACTATTTAAAAACCGACTTTTTATTTAAATATTTATTTATTTTATTTATATTTATTTTAGTTAAAAATTGATACATAATACCTATATAAGTTCAATGTAATTCATTTTAGTCATTTTATAATAATTTTAGCCATATAAAAAGTTTATTGAACTTTTCACCGTCTTTTACCCACCTCCTAGGAGAGTTTGAAAATTTACATAAAACTTAATTTTACCTATTCTATGAGTGGAATTTAAAAAATCAGAGAGACACAGTTAATATCAAGGTGTAAAATGTGGTTCAAAAATATAAAAATAAATTTTGGTGAATAGTAACTTATTACTTATTTTATCACGGTTAAAAGTAAATAGGGTAATTAAGGGTAAAAATGATATTATTATTACCATAAAACCTGTCCTAATTCTATTGGATAAGTTTAATTCGACCAAAAACAACACTAGGAATAAAATATGACCATTTAGGTCCACTTGTATTAGATTAGGACATTTATTATTATTTTATTTAAAGAATAGTCAAAATAGTTAAAATCAATGTTTAATAACCAAAACATTTTTAATATAGGGTTATATATAAGATAAATTCGACTATATATATTCATTAGAAATCTAAAGAGATTTCCTACATAATGGTATTTTATTTATAATTTTTAGACATTAAATAATCTAATTTATTTATGACACAATGATGATGCAGTAATTACCTTATTAATGTAATATTAACATAATTGATGTTATAAATACTAAAATAAATGTAATTTTAGAATTATTATGAATTCAACTAATTTTATTGGTTAGTATGACATGTTAGTGTTGATTTAATTAACTTTTTTAGAACTAATCACGCTGTTATAATTTTCACAAAAATCAAGTACCAAATAGTATAAAAATTGACATAAAATAGTTTTTAAAACAAATATTATATTATTAATTATTATTTTATTCATAAAAATCTAAGGTTCGGGAAATTGACTTAGATAAGGATATATATATTAATAATTAACCAGTTGGGGTTCGTTTGGATTTTTATAGTAAGTTTATTAACCATATAGTGTAAGAAAACAAAAAGACACGGTAAAAGTTAAATTATCTAACTTAGAGTTATTCCTAAATGATAACGATAAAATAGTAACCTAAACATGTCTAAAACCTATTGGTTAAGATGATTTTGACCCATCCCCACATTATCTTCTAAATAAGTCACTTTTTAGTCATTATAAACTGAATATGACTTTATTATGAAATAATATTTTATGTTATTCCAAAGGTGCCCCTCTCCTCCCTTAAAAAAGGGCACCCCTTCCCTCTTCTCTTCCACTCTTTTTAGCCTTGAAGATCGGGTAACCACTGCCAATTTCTCTTCTCCACTTCCCAAGAAACATTTTAGAGGTTCTGGTCTTCTCAAAAGACCAAGTCTACTTTCTTAATAGGAAGCTTAAAGGAGGTGCGTCGAAGAAGAGGTAATATCTTCTTCTGATTCTATCAAGTTTCTTTCTTCTTGTACTTCTTCTTCTTTAGTTGTATAATTATAAAGTATTGACATATGTATTAATTATAAACTGATATGTTATTATAAATATGAAAAAAACCCTATTTCATCTTCTATCCATCCTACGGAAAACAAAATCACCGGGCGTGCGTACGTACGGAATACCGTTTCCACGCCGTGGTGTAATCTGTTTTCGACCACCACCTTACTTGGATGGGTATAATGGTGTAAATAAATAACTATATATGATTATTTTAAAGTGATATTGATTCTGTAAAATTATACATGCACTTGAATACAATTCCACGATCATGGGAATGATATCATCTTTCGAGCGTACGTACGGACTACTGTCTCCACGACGCGATGTGATTCATTCTCCATGTTAACCCTTCATGAATGATTATAAAGTATATATAAAGAATAATAATGAAATATATGACATAATAATGATACTGGATTTATGTATATATATATATATATATGTATTTCTTCTACTTAATTCCATTCAATTCAATAAGGAAACGAAAAGAGCGTTCATGCGTACGTACGACCTACCGTCTCCATGAACAGTGTATTTCATTCCATTTATCGATCTATCATATATATATATGTATATGCTGAATATATATTATATATAAATCATTTTTTATATTCTAGAATTAAATAATCATGATATATGTAATCATATTAATAATTACAAGTCAAAACACGGATGATAAATGAAACGATTTTACCCAAAACGTTGCTTTAACATGGAATTTACAAAAGAACGAGTAATATAAAGTAATAAGTGAACCATATATTATATCATAACAATGAATATGATTCTTTAATAAGAAAATGACATTATTTAAATCATTATACAGGAGTTTCAGATACGTACAAAGCATATCAGACCTATGGTAAGGGATAATTATTCCAATCTCGTTCTTATCTAAGATTGTTTATTCGTAAGTATTTATTGGGGTTATGTTTATCATCCATGTCTATATTTTCAAAAAATGTTTTCATAAAATGTTTACTATTATTCCATGTATTTTTAAATTCATTGTTACCCTTTTTTACTTTTTACCACATTGTATGGAAGGAATATTTCCTTTGGTTACCATATAAGGTACTTTTTGACTTTTCTAGCAAAAGTACGAGAAGAATGTTTTTTAACGTATACGGAATGAATGGATTTTTATGGTTTTATAACGTCTTATTTTCATGAAGCTTACTCCACAATATTTCATGACTATTTTCAAAAAAAATCATTATCTTTTAAAATTTCATTGCATTTTTTGAAAAGAATATGATTTTGAAGAAGAAAGGACAATTTCTTCAAGAATTCATTTCAAGTGTTTTATCAAAACCATTTTCCATCTGAGATGAAATTAATTCATATGTGTATGTTTCAAGGATAATTTCTCTATGTTTTACATGGTTTCAATTTTATTATGATGAAATGATATCCATTTGTTTTATATGGATTATGTTACGATGGGATGAACTTTATGAATCCCAGTTTACTCTTTGGGTTATGATGAATCATTTATGTTTATTTTGTGGCACAAGTAATAATGATTTAATTATAAGATGGGTGGGACATATATCTCCCTCCAATGCATTGGGTAAATATTTATATCTCATGAGATAGACACGGCTGGAACGATAAGTTAATCTGGTTCAGTGTTACAGGACTGAAATGAGGAGTGAACTCGATTCAGAAAGGGACTTTGTCCACTAAAATGTTCTTGGCAGTAATGCCTTGGCTACTATAGAAATCATATCATGTGGTTAATGATTTTCCACAGTTACATGTTTCATTCCCATGCTATTTTATCATGATTGATGTTCGTTTATGATATATGCCTTACATACTTCCAAGATTTATGTCTTTTCTCAAGATTTTGATGTTTAGATTTTATGTTCATGTTTTTGCATTAAAATGTTTATGGGTTGTTTTATGTTCTCTATGTTTACCCTTACTAAGCATTTGAGCTCACCCTTTATATGTTTTATTTTCCCCAGAATATAATGAAAGTTTTTAGGTAAACAAAAGGGATGATGTTTATGGGAGATGTTGAAGATCTTTCACCAAGATTAGAAGATTATGTTCCGAGTGTCCAAAGACACTAAACTATTATAGTCCGTTGGTGTCTGTTTTTTTATGTATTAAGTATTCCGAAAAAGTAATGTAATGTTCATTTATGTCAGGCTTAGGGTATCTACATTTGGTTTCAGTGGATAGGTTTAGTTAACCTTTGGAAACTAGGATGCGAAAACTTTAGTGAGATCCCTAGAGATATTTCTAAGGTATGTCTAGGGATGTCCCTAAGGTTAAGTATAAGTATAGGTTATAGTCCTAGAATTATGGTAACAATTTTAGAATTTAACCTAAGATCATAGATATTGAAGGTAATCCCACTTGATTATCATTTTGGCCTCTCACACTATTCTTTTTGGGTTTTAGAAAATGGCTGGAAACGGGAAGATTCACGATAATGGAGGATATGATAGACAATGGAATGATATTATTCATGTGAAACCAAATGAAATTGGATCTAGAGGTCCACATATCGTTATTATTCCTAATCAGCAATATCATAATATGATCAATAATCTAAACTTTGGTAAGTTTCCCGACTCAGCTAATAAGAGAAATATGTAGTTTCATGATGATCATAGAGGAAAGAAAGTTCAATTTCTCTCATGTAAATCATGTGGGAAGAGGAATCAAGGAGAATGTTTCAAAGGAATTGGAAGATGTGTTGGGTGCGTAAAAGAAGGAAAAAAATCCAGTAAGTGAAAAGTAAAAGGATCAGTTAACACCATGGAGAAGGATAATGATATTGCTATGACATCAACAATGATTAGATGTTTTAAATGTGGAATGTATGAGCATTATGAAAACCAATTCCCTAAGGGAAAATCTCATGAAGAGAATCATCATGGTCATATGAGTAGTATTTACGTGGATGATGATGAAGAGACTACAAATGATATATGAGATGAAAGAAATGATGAAGCTCAGTCAGTGGTTTAAGAAGTTAGTGGAATAATTGTATGTTTATCAAGAATAATGTATGGTACTTTGGAATAAAGAATCATCTAAGGATTGTTACACTATTTTTTTATAAAGTATTTGAATTTATATGTTGAATGGTAATGGTAACCATGAAAGGTTATTCAGATATTTTTGGAAGGAAGATGATATGCGAATAATGAATGGATAAGAAGAAAATAATATGTTTGATAGTATTCATGATCTCATGATTTGTATAAGGACTAAGTGATATCATGGTTTGAGTATATAGAATTTTTGGGATTTTTCTATGTGGAAAGTTTTAACTTTTAACTACATTCATGTTTTCAATAATGTTCAATGGGTATTCATTTTTCAATAGAATACATGATTAATGCATTAGAATGTTTGCAATATGACCAACAAGACATATCTTATGATATATGGGCACAAATGACGGTATTTACATGCTTGGTAGATGACCTCTCTATCAATATTTTTCCTTATACTATGAGTTTGGGTAAGCCAAAAGATTGAAATAGATTATGTTGGACATCAGATAGTATTGTTTAAGGCTAGAACTTTTTTATATTATTTTTGAAATGATATAATAGTATAATTTTTGAAAAAGGACAACCCGTAGGATGGGCAACAACCCGCCGCGTCGGACAAGGATGTGGGAATCGAACCCACAACTGAAGTGTGACTGGCCTTCATCACCCACCACTGTCCTATAGAAAGTCCCTGGTTAGTATAAAATAGTTTTATTTTATTAAGCGGTATGACAGATGAAGTATAAGTCCATTTTTAGAACCATATACGATTAATCTCACCATAGACAGACTTATGTATATAAATTTTGCTAACCTAATGTTTGAGATAGATGGAATGACCTATCATTCTATCGCATGATCTATTAACACTTCATGGAAGACAAATTCAACATCATTTCTTTAATAGATGAAGTAGAAATTGTTCAAGGCACACACAATAGTAAGATTGTACCAAAATATAGTAAGTATTTTTTCTAATTCAAACTCTTTAACAGTACGAAAATGATCATGAAAACCAAAAATATTGTCCTAGTGCCCTTATATCCGATGAATTAGATGGTACCTTAGATCATCACAAATATATGTCTTTGTGATTTTTGGATTTTTCATAACCATGTCCTCTACCACTCTTCATCAGACGTTGATGGTTATATTTCTCTTCTATATCCATATTTTCACCAATGTTGTCCTATATGGAAACCCAGTGTTGAGTTACATTGGGTGACTGTTATGATTCCAACATCCCTTTTTAAAATGAAGTTTTAGTATTCCTTTTTACGATGTGGGTTTATATGAATGAAACTTTCAAGTAGTAAACCATTTATAATCGCGATGGATTTCGAGGGCGAAATTCATTTTAAGAGGGGGTAGAATGTAACACCCCAAGATTTTATGAGATATATCATTTTTAATTTCTTTGATGTCTTATATTATACACTACACCAAGATTAGCTTGAACTATATGCAACACCATATTAGCTTGCAGTATATGCAACACTATTATTGGCTCGTGTTACACACAATTTAAAGTTCGTTTTGTGGAAATTATTCCACGCAACATTAAGTATAGATTTTGTTTAATGTATAAATGAAATAAGTTTTGATTATGATATATGAAACACCAAATGGAACTTTCACTACACACATCCCTGACTTGGCTTGCAATACACACAATCAATACCTTCTTCGATAGCGTGTGTAGTACACAATACCAAGTTTCACTAAACGAGATATTATTATAATATTATTATGAACTAGCAGTTATGATTAGTAATACCCACTTTTTGAAATTTTATAAATTTTATCTTTCAAAATTGACTTCATTTTTGGATTTGTAATATTGAAATTAGCCTAGGGTGAATTTTTGGTATTTTTCTAAAAACATTCAATTTTTGATGAATAGTGAAAACACTGGGTTACTATTTAAAAACCGACTTTTTATTTAAATAATTGTTTATTTTATTTAAATTTATTTTAGGTAAAAATTGATACATAATACCTATATAAGTTCAAATTAATTCATTTGAGTCATTTTATAATAATTTTAGAGATAAAAATTTTATTGAACTTTTCACCGTCTTTTACCCACCTCCTAGGGGAGTTTGAAAATTTACATAAAACATAATTTTACTGCTTTTGTGAGTGGAATTTTGAAAATCCGAGATACACAATTAATATCGAGGAGTAAAATGTGGTTTAATAAGATAAAAATAATTTTTTTGTGAATAGTAACTTTTTATTTTTTTACATCGGTTAAAAGTAAATAGGGTAATTATGGGTAAAAATGATATTATTATTACCCTAACACATGTCCTAATTCTATTAGATAATATTAGTTCGACCAAAAACAACCTTAGGAATAAAATATGACCATTTAGGTCCACTTGGATTAGATTAGGACATTAATTATTATTTTATTTAAAGAATCGTTAAAATAGTTAAAATCAAAGTTTAATAAACAAAACATTTTTAATATAGGGATATACATCAGATAAATTCGACTATAAATATTCATTAGAAAGATAAAAATATTTCCTACATAATCATATTTTATTTATAGTTTTTAGACTGTAAATAATTTAATTTATTTATGACACAATGATGATGGAGTAATTACCTTATTAATGAAATATTAACATAATTGATGTTATATATACCCAAATAAATGTAATTTTAGAATTTTAATGAATTACACTAATTTTATAGGTTAATATGACATGTTATTATTGATTTAAGTAAATGTTTTAGAACTAATCATGCTGTTATGATTTTCACAAAAATCAAGTACCAAATAGTGTCAAAATTGACATAAAATAGTTTTTAAAACAAATATTATATTATTAATTATTATTTAATTAAAAGAAATATAAGGTTCGGCCAAATGACTTAGATAAATATATATATTAATAATTAACCACTTGTGGTTCGTTTGGATCTTTATAGTAGGTTTATTAACCATATAGTGTAAGAAAAAAAAAGACACGGTAAAAGTTAAATTATTTAACTTAGAGTTAAACATAAATGATAAGAATAAAATAGTAACATAAACTTGTCTAAAACCTATTGGTTGAGTGGATTTATACCCATCCCCACTTTAGCTTCGAAATAAGTCACTTTGGATTCATTATAAACCGAATATGACTTTATTATAAAATAATATTTTATGTTTTACCAAAGGTGCCCCTCTCCTCCGTTATAAAAAGGGCACCCCTTCCCTCTTCTCTTCACACCATTTTGAGCCTTGAATCTCGGCCAAACCCTGACCATTTCTCTTATCCACTTCCCTAAAAAAATTCTAGAGGTTATGGTCTTCTCAAAAGAACAAATATACTTCCTTAAGAGGAAGCTTAAAGGAGGTTCGTCGAAGAAGAGGTAATCTCTTCTTCTGATTCTCTCAAGTTTCTTTCTTCTTCTACTTCTTCTTATTTAGAGTGTATAATCATAAAGTAATAACATCAGTATTACTTATAAACTTATATTTTATTATAAATATGAAACAATCTTATTTCACATTCTATCCATCCTACGAAAAAGGAAATCATCGCACGTGCATACGTACAGAATACCGTCTCCACGCCTTGGTGTAATATGTTTTCAACCACCACCTTACTTAAATGGGTATAATGGTGTAAATAAGTTACTATATATTATTATTTTAAAGTGATATTGATTCTGAAATATTATACATACACTTCAATACAATTCCATGATCATGGGAATGATATCATCGCTCGTGCGTACGTACGGACTACCGTCTCCACGATGCGATGAGATTCATTCTCCATGTTAACCAATCATGAATGATTATAGAGTATATATAATGAATAATAATGAAATATATGACATAATAATGATACTGGATTTATTTATATATATATTTATGTCATCTACTTAATTTCATTAAATTCAATAAGGAAACAAAAACAGCGTTCATGCGTACGTACGACCTACCGTCTCCATGAATAGTGTATTTCATTCCATTTATCGATCTGTCATATATATATATATATATATATGCGGAATATATATTATATATAAATCAAGATTTATATTCTATAAATAATTAATCATGATCTATGTAAATATATTAATAATTACAATTCAAAACACAAATGATAAATGCACGATTTTACCCAAAACGTTGCTTTAACATGGAATTTACAAAAGAACGGGTAATATAAAGTAATATGTGAACCATATATGATATCATAACAATAAATATGATTCAATAATAATTCAATGACATTATTTAAATCATTATAGAGTAGTTTCAGATACGTACGAAGCATATTAGACATAAGGTAAGGGATAATTATCCCAATCTCGTTCTTATCTGAGATTGTTTATTAGTTAGTATTTACTGGGGTTATGTTTATCATCAATGTCCATGTTATCTAAAAATGTTTTCATAAAATTTTTACTATTATTCCATGTATTTTTTAAGTCATTTTTACCCTTTTTTAACTTTTTACCACATTGTTTGGAAGGAATCCTTCATTTGGTTACCATATAAGGTACTTTTTGACTTTTCCAGCAAAAGTATAAGAAAAATGTTTTTTTAACTTATACAGAATGAATTGATTTTTACAGTTTTATAATGCCTTATTTTCATGAAACTTACTACACAATATTTCATGACTATTTTCAACCAAATCCTTTCCTTTGAAAAATTCATGGCATTTTTTGAAAAGAAAATGATTTTGAAGAAGAAAGGACATTTTCCTCAAGAATTCATTTCAAGTGTTTTATCAAAACCATTTTCCATGTATGATGACATTACTTCATATGCCTATGTTTCAAGTATAATGTCCCTAGGTATTACATGGTTTCACTTTTCGTATGATTAAATGATATCCATTTGTTTTATATGGATTATGTTATGATGGGATGAAGTTTATGAATCCCATTTTACTCTTTGGGTTATGATGAATGATTTATGTTTATTTTGTGGAAAAAGTAAGAATGATTCCATTATGAGATCGGTGAGACCTATATCTCCCTCCAATGCATTGGGTAAAGATTTATATCTCATGAGATAGACATGACTGGAATAGTAAGTTAATCCGGTTCAGTGTTATAGGACTGAAACGAGGAGTGAACTCGATTCAAAAAGGGACTTGGTCCACTAAGATAGTCTTGGAAGCAATGCCTTGCCTACTATGGAAATCATATCATGTGCTTAATGGTTTTCCACAATTACATGTTGTATTCCCATGCTATTTTATCATGATTGATGTTCCTTTATGATATATGCCTTACATACTTTCAAGATTTATGTCTTTGCTCAGGATTTTGATGTTTATATTTTATGTTCATGTTTTTTCATTCAAATATTTATGGATTGTTTTATGTTCTCTATGTTTACCCTTACTGAGCATTTTATCTCACCCTTTACATGTTTTATTTTCCCGAGGATATAAAGAAAGGTTTTAGGTAAAAATAGGGGAATATATTTATGAGAGATGTTGAAGATCTTTCACCAAGATTAGATGATTATGTTCCGAGTTTCCAAAGACACTAAAATATTATTGTCCTTTGGTGTCTGTTTTTGTTATGTATTATGTATTCCTTAAAATTAATATAATGTTCATGAACGTCAGGCTTAGGGTCTCTACACACATGTTATATGAAAACAAACAGAAGAAGAGGTCCAGATGGCCAGTGATGGTTTCAAATCCATCAAATAAATCTAATGGTAATAATGATCAATTTACTATTTGTGAAAAGTGTGGTAAACACACCATGGTGAATCCCTTACTAAAATGGAATGCTTTTTTGATGTTGTATGTTTGGAATTATGGCCCGAGATTGTAATCAAAATGATCAAAATTTTATTCCTGATAAAAAACTATAAATTGTTATAAATGTGGTGAGATGGGTAATTATGAAAATATTTTGACAAAGAATGATATAAATGATGGGAAGAATCCATATTATACATAGAAAGGTGTAGTGACATCCTTTGTGACTAAGTCAGTATATGTCGGGCTATCCAATGAAGTGATATCATGTAATTTGTTTCTTTACACAAAAGTTTCTATTGTATTATTTGATAGGGGGTCTACACATTACATTTTTTCTAAGAATTTATGGTAAATTGGAAATATTACCACAAAAAAATGATACTAGAACATATAGTTAAAACACTAAGGGAAAATGTTACATCAAAATGAATTTTAAGAATCTTCTTATTATTGTCTGTGTAAATAGATTGCCTAAAAACCTTGTTTCTTCCTTAGTAGGGTTTGATGTCATTCTGGGTATGTGATGAATTTTTTATCATGCTATGATTTATTGTAGAGCTAATGAAGTTGATATTAAGAAACGGTTTCTGTTTGAATAAAATAAATAATTTATACAATTGATAAAATGTCAAGAATTTGAGAAACTGTTGAAATATGGATATTGATGTTACCATTATAATATTATAGAAAATTAGGGAACTATTTAGATTAATGATGTTTCTGTGGAAAATGAATATCTTGATGTTTTTCATGATGAGTTATAGAGTGCTATACATGAATGGGATGTCGAATTTACGGTTGACTTAGTTCCTGATGCAATGAAAATTTCTAAACCCCCTTATCAAATTACTCAAATGGAATTTATTCAATTAAAAAATAAGTTGATGGTGTTTATTAATAAAGGATTCATTCTTCTCAAAAATTCACCATTGGGAGCTCCAATTTTTATCTTTAGAAAAACCAATAGTTCCATGAGACTCTTCATTGATTGTTGTGCTTCTAATAAAATTACTATTAAGAATATAAATCATTTTCCTCATATCAAGGACTTGTTTGATCATCTTCAGGGAGAGTAGTATTTTTTCACGATTGAATTGAGTTCTGGATACCATCAACTGAAGGTGAAGGATGATATCATCTCAAAAATAGCATTTCATTCTATATATGGTCATTATGGGTTCCTTTTTATGGCCTTTTGATTGAAAACTTCCCCAACTGTATTCATGGATCTTATTAATAGAATATTCTGTGAATATCTTGATATGTTTTTCTCTGCTTATATTGATAATATTTTTTCTTTTAAAAAAGTTACGAGGAATATGAAAAACATTTAATGATTGTCTATAGAACTCTCAAATAAAATATGTTATACATAAAATGTGAAAAAAAAACTGGTTGAAAAATTTTATTTTCTTAGGCACATTGTTAATAAAGATGGAATAATAGTTCATCCTACCAAAAAAAAGTTGTTGATGAATGGAAAAGAGCTAGAAATGTTAAATATATATATATATTTTTCTTGGATTAGTAGTTTATTACCGTCATATTGTTAAAAACATTCATGGTTGTCTATCTTGCTAACTAGGTTAACTTGAAAAGGTGTTAAATTTATTTGTATAGAATAATGTGATGTTTCATTTAAGAACTAATGATTAGATTTGTGAATTCTATGGTTTGGACTTACCTTACAAAAATGGTGAGTTTTTCATCTATAATGATGCTTCATTGAAAGGACTCAGTTGTGTTTTGATGAAGAATCATCAGGAAAGTGCATATGCATCAATACAACTGAAACATTATGATTTAAATTGTCCCACACATGATTTTGAATTTTCATATGAGGGTTTTTCTTTGAAAATTTTAATTCATCATTTATATATAGCCAAATGTGAAATATATACTAACTACAAAAGTAAAAAATTATGTATTCACTCAAATGGAATAAAACACGAGGAAAATAATATTTCTGGAATTGAAAATAGATTATGAAATCAAGATAAATTACTATCCTGGAAAAGAAAATGACGTGGATGATGCCTTGATCTAGAAGAATCATGAATCTTTGACCTTGTTTCATTTAATACATGACCCCATGACTAATGATTAGATTATTTTTTTCATGGAAGTTGTTGGTTTCAGATATACCTCTATTTTGTTTCAGGTGTTAGGATATTAAACTTTTCCATATAGAATTAATCCTCTAAATAATGAAGAACAGGTGTTAAAAAATTTATAATTGTATAAAATGGGAATGTTTCTAAAAATTAACATTGATGAAGATTGTATTTTCAGATTTGGATAATGATTGTGTGTTCCTTATGTCTACTATCAGATGAAATAATTTCTTGGTTATGTTAATAGTTCTCCATTATTAGTTCATCCTTAATGTACTAGGATGTACATAGACCTTCAAGAATATTACTGGTGCGATGGAATGAATTAAGATATTTCAAATTTTACCATGAAATGTTGAAATGCCAATATGTTAAAACAGAGAGACAAATACCAAAGGGGATGAATCAACCTTTTCTAGATGAACATTAGAAATGGGAAAATGTATCGATGGAATTCACGGTTGGACTAAAAAATACTTCTTTAGGTAACATTATAATTCGGGTTATTGTTGATTACCTGACTAAATCTACACATTTCCTTCCAATTGATTATAATGTGACTTTTGATCATTTTTATCATGTTTATATTAAATTTATTTTCATGTTACATGGATTTTCTCATTCCAGGGTATCTAACTGTGATCTCGGTTACACTTTTAGCTTTTTTAAAGGCTTTAAAAAGATTTTAAGAAAGTAATTAAATATCAGCACTTCTTTTCATCCTCAATCTGATGGATAGACCAAGAGATAAATCCATATATTGAAGGATATGCTTAAAACCTGTTCAATGGACTACCAATTATGTTTTTATCAACATAAATATTTATAAGAGTTTTATTATAATTACGTTTTTCATGTCAGATATAGGTGGAACCATTTGAGTCGTAATGTGGGAAGCAGGGCCGAACAACATCTTTTTGGGATTTATTTGGGAAAAGGAAGTTGATGGGACTAGAATATGTATAAGAAGTGGATAAAAAGTGGCAATGATTCAGCAACACATGAGGAAAACTCAAAAAAGGTAGAAAATGTATTAGTATAATGTGATGAAATAATTTTCTTTCGGCGTAGTAGATCTTGTTTTTCGTAGAATCTAACAATGGAAGTTGATTTGGTGTTTTTGAAGGAAATAAAAGGAAAGTCAACGGTTCATTGAACATTATGAAATACAACAATATATTGGATCATTTTCCTACTTAGTATGTATTTATTTTAGTTAATCTGATGTACAAAATTAATTTCATGTTTCTATGTTGAGAAATTATGTGTCAGATTCATCTATTGTTTTGAGCCCATAAGTAGTTCTGCAAGAAGATATCATTTCCTGTGAAGAGAAACTAGTTCCGATTCGTAATCAAAGAGAATTTTTTTTTGAAAAATATATAAATCCACCATGTAATAGTTTTTTGGAGAAACCACATGGTTAATGAACCAACATGTGAATAGGAATATCTTATTAGGTAAAGTTACCCTCACATTTTTAATATCTAAATAAAATTGCGAGGATGCAATTTTCAGAATGTGGGGAAAATGTAACACCCCATGGATTTAAAAATAAATTTAATTGATTGAATCACAAAATCTGTACATAGTGACACTTTATTTTAATTATATAGTTATAAACTAGCTATTAACCATAATTTGGCCTCTACTATGATTTTAATTTTGAAAAATAGACATACATGATTGCAATCATTAAGTAATTTGGAGTCTGATAAGACAAACCCAATTTTTGGTTAATTGAAACCTACCCTTAGGAATAATAATGTTACCCTTATGAATATTAATATGACTCTTATGAATAATGAAATTCCCAATTGTATAGTAACATCACAAATGAATGTATAATAAAAAGGATTCTTGTAAGTGACAATGTGATCATTATATAAGTGTTTGTATTTTTCTAAGTCATTAATATTTAATTAAATTTTATAATTAATTAAATAATTTAAAAACAAATTTATTTTCATAAAATGTAATAATAAATGTTATATTATTGTCTTATGGTTGTAATATTATTTTATGAGACCTTAATTAATTTTTCCAGGTGTTATAAAATGACTAATAGTATTAAAATTGTTTTGTTTAATAAATTATGATTTCAATTAAAAATTAAATTTATCATGGTTAGATAATTATTTTATAAAGTGGAGTTAATTTTTTAATTCAAAACATAAAAAAAATTTTTCGGTAAATTTTATGGATATTTCTAAAAAATGTGAATTTTTTAGGAATAGTGAAATACAGTAATTTATCAAAAATATACATTATATGTTAAATACACTATTCCCAGCATCATGGATGATTTAGGAACCCACTTTTTGAACTCATAGGATATTTTTACTATATTGGGTCTCTAGAAACATGATTATTCATATTATTGATAAAAATATTAAACTAATGATTAAAATAATGGAATACCCCTCCTCCCTTCCACTATAAATACCACCCTCACCCCTACTTCCTCTAAAACCGTTAATTATTTGAGAATTTCCCAAATTATATGAAAAAATATTTTAATTTATCTTCCCCATGTTGAAGACCTGATGGTCTCACCAAAAGTCCAAAACAAAAGGCCTTAAAGAGGATCTCAAGGAGAAAAGATCAAGAGGTAAAAGTCCTCTTAAATTTGGTTTCATTTTCTTTACAACTCATTTTATTTTCATGTAAAATCTTCTACTCCCCTTTTTGAAGATGAATAAAATCTCAAAAATATTATATATTCTAGATGATATCATCTTTATCGAAAAATTCAACAACATACCTCTTCCCCTCCACCTCTTATTCTAAAAACAAAAACACCATATGTGATGTATTGATTTACCAACATCGTGGAAAATGTGTTTTAAACATCCATTACTTATTTAAAAGTGTTTTATAAAACCATTATATAGGTTTACATATATTTTGATTTTTATTTTGTAGAAACTTTTATATTTATATGTTAATATGTGTACATAATATTATGTTATATAAAGGAACTAGTTTGTGATTATCAAAAAACCACCAAAATAATCTAGACAGATATAACTAGTGATTTATGTAATGATTCATCCTTATACCATATAAACAAAATTATTTATGGAATAATTTAATATTATGGGAACATGTTAATACCATTTCATTCAACACATGTATTTTTTCTTCCATTTGACAAGGAAATCTTTTATGAACAGACCATAGAAATCATGTAAAAGACACAGCTGAAACATTGAAAAGAATAAAATATAATAAATTAATGGGTAGAATGTTGTCATAAAATTATCATATAAGGTGTTTTAAAAATGAATATACTTATTTAAAATATTAATAACACTATTTTATGTATTATATATGAGTTTTAATTAGATTTCATGTTTGAATAACTCGCTGTAAGAAAATTCATAACACAATTTCCATTCATTGGGTTATCCTTCTACTTAATTGAATTTTTCATGATATGATTATTTTTTAAAAGAATTTAAGTCATATTATGTTTTATGATTTTAATTTATAGTGATTATAAAGATTCATTTCATTTTAATAATTCTTGATTCCATGATATTGTATATGTAAGGGACTCTTCTTTATAAAACCTCTTTTAAATTTCAATTTTTACCAAACACAAAAGTAATGTTTTTATGAAATTATTAATGTTGAATGATTATTTCATGATTCATGGAAATTGTTTATGATGAAGGGTGGGACCTATATCTCCCACTAATACATTAGTTGTGTCTTTATAGGAGGTCGACTATATGGTTACTCCATGAGTAACTGTGATGGTCACTTCATATGGTAGTTGTGAGGGATACATTGTAAAGTAGACATGATGGTTAAAAATTAAAAAGTAGCTGAAAGGGTTAAAATATAAGTAATTAATCCCCAAATATACCATTATGGGTTTTTATATGTATTATAATGATGTACGAAATTCTAATTTTTCACAATGTACGTATATATGTGTGAAAAAGTTGTCATTTTGAAAATGAATTCATATGTTAATATGTATTCAGGGAATAATTTATTTTACTTCTTTTTATATCTCTTAGTGATATTTTAATGATTATCCCATGTTTTTTAATGTTTTTAATAAGTTATACGAATTTTTAAGACAAAATAATAAGTGAATTTAAATGTTAGGAAAAGTTGTGAATGAAATAATGTTGTTGGTTTGTGATAAAAAAAATTTATGTTTTGGATGAGATGGATATTGTTTTAGTGGTACTGACATTATATGCAGGTGGGTTGATATGTATGAGTTATGTACGAAAATTATAAAACTTTAAACCAAAATGAACTTTGGGATTATAATGAAGTGAAATCTAGTAGAATTGGATATATTATGAAATGTTTATGGTTGTGTCCTTATAATAATAGAATATCCAATACATTGAGAGGTAATTATGGGAAAAATGCCATTCATATAGTGTAGGTAATATCAAATATTCGTTAGAATTTTTGGTTAAAAGTTAAATGTAACTTGTTAAAAATAAATTAACAAGATTTAGTTTTAAAAAATTAATAAATAGTATAATAATAGAATAATGTATTTAATAAATAATCACTATGTATTTATAAAATACAGTAATTGTAATTTCTAATTATCATTATGGAATAATATTATTCTCAGTTGTGTATAAAAACATTTCTCTTATCTTATGAAACATTATTTTTGATTTTTTTGTATTTAACAAAACTAAATTAAATGAATACATATAAATAATGAAATATCTCCAGGATAGAAAAATAAAATTGGTTTATTATTGAAATATTATATAATTCTCACAGTGGATAATTAAAAATAATAAATCCAAAATAATGATGGGATAGTGAAATAAAATTATACAATATTGGTAGAATTTTATTATTTATACCAATTCATGAATAACATAAAATGATACATTAAATATTATGTAAAAAGGTTAATTAAGAAAAAAAATCAATGATCATCATATACACTTGCGTGTTCTGAATTCCACCTGAATCCCCAATTACCATATTGGGGTAAACCAAAGGTACCATGTGACTCAAATACACTTACCAGAAATAAAAACTAATCTGTGTGAAGGTTTCATGATATGTGCACAAGATTTAAATCCACCTGAAGGTCCCATTCAATGCCAATGAATCATTTAATGAATTGTTCTATGCTCGACCACTGCGGCTCATGTCCTGCCTGTGCAAAAGAACTCTTCCATGCCCAAAATCTTGTGTGCCACCAAGGAAGGCCTCATCTATATATTCATGTTCCCCCTCTATCTTAAAAGTGATCCAACGGATCTCAATTAACCACTCAGTTGTTCATAAGTCATGTCTTTTGAGACATCACAAAATAATGGAATCCCCACGATATAGAATCTTGTGTGATAGGTTCCTTGTGGGTCCTACCTTGAGTGTTCCCACAATTTTTTTACCATGCACAATTTTCATTTTTGCTCTGTCATGTGTGTGAAAAAGACCCCTATCACATGAAACCCTATCCCGGTGAACAACCCAAATATTGCAATGAACTATTCCTATTTGTGTGAAACAATCCAATATTTTGTTCACCAACCATTTGATCCTCAAAGAATTATACCTTTTTCAAAACAACATGATCGATCCCCACATACATGAAACCCACATCTGTTGCATACACCCATTCCACCCAAACCTATTGGCTTATTCACATTGTGTTATTTCTCCCTCATGAGCTGTCCTTCATGCATTGTGTTTATTTTTTTATGAATAGGTAAGATAACATCTTGTTTATTTTCAGCATCAAGATTCTAACATGGAACTCGTGAGTGAAAAATCCCCTGCAACTTTAACACCGATCATTGTTAAAGAAACCACCTCACAGGGGTGGTAGATATATGCGCATGTAAGACAAATGGGTGAATATTTATTCCCCATGTATATGTTACATGAATTGAAATATCCGAACATCAACTTTCTTTAATACGTGAAGTTAATCTGCGGTCTCTCCACATTTAAAAAATGTATGATGTGAAATGTATAAGTGTCAAAGAATGTAATCCTACTCACATAGTATGAAATCCTATACACCTCCAACATAGGTAATGATACCCTCCTAGGCATCCATCATGGTGCAAGATCATATCCTTTCTTATAGAAGGCAACACCTTTTCGTCTCCTTCCCTCCCTTAGGTATAAGGCTCAGAGTGTGGATGGGATCTGAGAACCATTTACCATTTTCACTCACTCAACTTCTTCAATTATGGGCCACTTCTACATGCAGGAAACAGTCACATAGAATGAGATTTTCCTCACATTGAATGATATCCTCCTCGACTTTCTTCCATGGGTAATGTCCAAAACATCTCTCATTGGTGCATCTTTCACGACACAAGTGTCATGTCTGATTATTCCAATTTTCTTCTCACATCAATAATGAATAATGTGGGAATAGATTTTAGTATAAAAAATTAAATCCACCCCCATCCACATGGAAATACCTCTCTAAGTAATCCCTAGTGTCCATCATCACTGGGCAGCTCATACAAGTAATTCCAAACATGTACCATCCAATGTTCCACCTCCTTAGGTTTATGCACAAATCATACTCATGATCCCTAGGTAGCTCCCATGCATAACCCCCAACCACATGCTCAATTTAAATGGGATTATTCCATGCTAAAGTTTCAACCATAATCTCTATGGGCCTCCTCATGATGTGTAATCCCCAACTATTCTACATAAACTATGTGGTCTTTGATTCCCAATGTCAATTGATATCTTTGAACCCTCTTTGAGGTCTGAAACTGATAATTTATCCAATACATCCAATACATACAATCCATCAATAATCCATACTGATATTTGCCAAAAATGCCACATCACAATAAAACCATGCCAAATTCTTGGTCATTTTCTACACAAAATCTCTATCCTTATCGTCAATACTCCAAGAATCACTTGGGAATATCACGTGAGTAATCATCATAAAATCCCTCACAATACAAATAAGAGTAATACTTTTTCAAAGTACAAATATCATGTAAAATATTTAAACCATCTATCGAACTACATGGGTTTTGAAATTTGTTTCCTCAAAAGGGTACATAGGATTCTTTTTTGAGGTTCAATCTTTAAAAATGGTAATCTTTGGTGTCAACCTCCTAGGGATGCACCTCCATGATCCTCCTCCAACAATTTTATGGTCAACCATCATGGTGTGAAATCTTTCATGTATAGGTCACACCACCCCACGTAGACATCCAAATGAATTATGATCCACTCATTTGGTAAACCATCGATGTTTTCCCTCTTAGGGATGTACCTATTTGATCCACCTCCATTAGGTGTTCAAATAAATTACATTGTCTCTTAAAAATTGATAAAATCACAACCTGTCAAACTAATACCATGTTATAAATATGTGATTCATGGGAAATCATTGTAAAACGTGACTTTAGAATTAGATACCCAAAAATTAACAAGGGATTCCTCACCTTCCACACCCAATATTCCTCTATGATATTCCCTCCTATAAATATGAATACATGTGACCAATGTTCTAACGTATAGACATGCTAGTGATTCCCAACATAAGTACTCTCCTAACTGATGTTTTCTTCCCTATTAATACCCCAAGGAATGTTCGGATAGATTACGAAAAACTATGAAGCATCGACAAAGAGATCTTAATAGGAATGAGTTTCACGAACACATATTTATCAATGAGGGAGAAACATACTAATATATGATTTAAAAAGAGAAATTGATTGAAGGTGGAACTGACACCCCATCATCATTTTTTGATCAAGGAGATGAAATAAAAAAATGAATTAATATTACAGCCTTTCGAAATCATGAACACGTGACAACAAACATGCATCACCCTGATTATGTGATCACAGATAGTAAAAGTTCTGGAAATAGAAATGGAAAAACAAACCAAAAACTCTTATTCTCACGATCGGGAATAGGGGTGCTAAAGGAATCGGTAAGTAATAATGTCACCAGATCTAGTTATGTGTCTCCTTGTCACACAAATAATATTATATTCCCGATTTGGATATAAATAGGAATTTTAAAAGTTAATCATTAGGAATTCTATTCTGATACGTCATCAATATGGATCCCACTCAACCCATCCTGTTATGATTGAAAAAAGATAGGGAATTTGGAATTTCTTTCCTGGTATCTTTACTAAAAGATGAATATTTCTGCATTTTAGGACCCAATCTAGAGGAAACCAATTCCTCCCTATCCATAGATGTAGAGGTAGGAGAAATATTAACACAAAATCCCACAGGACTCAATCAGCTATAATAAAATAGTCATTAACATAGGTATTGGGTTCTCATTCCCCGTATCAACCTCATAAATTGTTAAGATGAAGGTGGTATATGCACTTGTATTCCAGTATGACCAGGAGAGAGTCATTCCCATGAAGATTCTATCTAGATAATATATGGAAGATTTTGTGCCTTTCCAACCCCATCACCCTAAGGGGAACATAGGGATCCACTGATCTCCAATAAAACGATGAACAACTTCAAGAGCATCTCATTAGAGCAAACCTACGACTCCCATCACTACACAATGGTGGTAGGGGATTCTATAGTCACCCTAGTCATAACTAACTCATGGGAGATTCCAATAATAGATCCTTGCATTTAATATCAATGAAATCAATGTCTAGTCACTCAGGATAATTAATATTTTAATTACACCCATACTCCACTATCTTAGGTCTAGATGACATCACGCCAACATTGGTCCCATGCTCAATATGATGCACGTCAGGGGGGATCATCTTCCAATGATATAGTTTCCCCTACTAACCTCATCACACTCCACTTGATACATGTTTCTGTAGATTAGAAACCTATGAATGCATGGTCTGAATTGAAACCTCAACTGCTATATAGGTAGGCTGGGATGACTATTTTGATCAATGGAAAAAAGAATATCCATCACAGGCTGAACCATGAAAATGAGATTGAGCATAGTGGTCTTCAGTGTAAGAGGTCATGATATAGTGGAGATCATCCCCACTCTTACACTCAATATAGATTATCTAACACTGTTTCCATCATCGATCCAAGAGTAGGTCATCCCTACTTTGTCGACATCGAGCACACAATCCTTCCTCATGTATAGGGTTCCCAATATGGAGTTCATCCATATTTCACAGAAAATCAATGTAAAGGGCCTCATAGAATCATCAAAAGATCAAGTGGAGGTCCTCCCCACACAAGCATCGAACCAAGAAGAGGTTATCCATACTTAATTGTTAACCAATACAGAGTCCCTCCCTGTTCAACCACAAACCCTTATAATGTTAATCCCCGTGAAATATCCTACTAGCATGTAGGACCTCCACATATTTCCACCATCTCAAGTATAGGTACTCCCTGCCCCATCACTAGTCAAAGTAGGGGTCGTCCCCACTCTATCAAAACTCAAAATTGAGGCCCTCCCCTTTCCCAGATTGATCAGTGTGAATGTCCTCCTTGAATATCCACCCACTGGTATGAAATCACTCTCCATGTTGTTTCCTCCAGTCAGTATTTTTGTACTACCCATGTCATCTAAAAACATATAAGAGGACCCCCTAGTACATAATCACCCATAGTGGAGGCCCTACCAACTCTCATAGCAGTCTATGTGTAGGTCCTCAATTCTCATCCAGTAACCAATACAGAGGTCATCCCCATATCCCAATCCAGTAATGTGGAGGTCCTCCACACTCCGGTGCCAACCATCATTGTGGTCCTCCCCATGTCGATTATCTTCCATTCCCCAAAGATCTATACAATGGTATATAGTAGAATATAAACCACTAAAGGAACAATTTTGGGATGTGCCAATACATTGTAAACCCAATTTGATTCACCGATTCTGAAGCAGAATGTGATTCAATGACGGAGCCTTCACCCCATTGATTTGTATTAGAGTCTAAGGATGGATCCTGATAGGTGAACTTTTTCATCCCAGAAGGTGATAAGCCCCATATTTCTGAATCATTTCCCAAGTATATGAATATAGAAGTTTATTTTGATCACTTCCCAGTCTCATGGTGTATTCATCTCTATCATCACAAGTTTCACTATCTACATATACATGATATCACGAAGAATTATTTATGGATTTGATATACAACAAGCATGTGGTGGATCCAATGATAAATAATGCTTCCCTATTGCAGGAAGAAATGGTATATAGCTATTACTACATGGACTTGAGGATTCTTTTATCCCCACCTCCATGAAAATGCCCAGCGTGTAGTGATCTGTTAACTCATACAAAAGATCCTCTACCAATTAATCCATTGCCAAACTGATCCACATCGATATCAATGCCATTTTTTTGTCCATAATCGGTTGGAACAACAAGAAAACAATGGTTGGAACTCAATTACATGTTGGGAATCTTGAGGTACACTCTGGATTTTAGTTAGTTTTCAGTGGTTTTTTGTCCAAATGCAACGACCAAAATAGACATTTCAGAGTCTCTTACCCAAGAGGAGGGCATATGTTTATATTGGACCATCTGGGTAATGAATTTCACATTCATGACCCTCATTTTTTCTATCAAAGTAACCAATAACATTTTGATGATATTTCTCTATAGTTCCATGTGGTTGAGTAGGTAGTTCTCCCAATATCTTTTCACAATACGTCACCTTGATACCACTAGACCCTCAAACAATTTGTGTTCATAGATTCATAGTGATTTGTAGAATTATTTTTTAGGTGTCACCACATGTGTTGATTTTTTTATGAGTGATATAATCTTCTTTCATGTTCATCCCAATCCTGAGAAAGCCTTCTTCCTTGGTGATATTTTGGATAGACCTCCAGGTATAGTCATAGTGAATATTTCTAATCATAGGGAACTCATAAAAAAGGAAATCAATGAAAGACCCAATGAATAGAATCCACCAATGGGGTATCCTAGTACTTGTTTGACCCTCATATGTGTTTCTTCACTCACATTCATAGGCATACACTCATCAATAGGAAACCCTCATCATTGTTTCCCATAGGATGTTACCTCAACTAGGAAAAGGGGAATCTTGAAGTCTCTGATCTACCTAATGTTTCACGAAGGACATAGGTTGATCATAGTATAGATGAATTATTTAAAATATATAGAAGATTAAAGGTGGCTAAATTATGTTCACCATTATGAGAACCTTGCAGAGAATTACCAAAAATTGATCCGAGTAATCCCGCACATCCCGAGAGGGTTGAGACTAGATTTAATGGGAAACAAATATAGAATGAGTTGCTAAATCCACCTGAGAAATGTGATTACACTCCTTGAGGCCCATATTATGATGCTCCTCAAGCCACCACACATCTAGACTCCCCATAGGCCATGCAGTGAGCTACTTAGACTGATTACTATGTTGATGAGCCTATCAAAACATTAGTGGTTAGAAATTATCTCCATGATAGGGATCCCAAAAAAGATTATCTGATAGATACCCTTTTTTTTCACCTCAAAACTCACAAAAAATGATTAGAATCAATGACACCTTATTGTTATCCTTATTCAGCATGGATGGATGTTATGTGAACACATACAAATTTCCGGAATCATAACGTTTTCCCCAGTAATGGGATGAGATATTCGTTGTAGCAGCTCACCCACATCATCTCATGGTGTGAACAAATAATGGGGACTCCTGAGTACTAATATGCATCTAATCCCTAATGTTTTCTATAGACATTGGAATGGAATGGGTTTGTATGGTAAATCCATCTACCCGTTAATTTGATCACTAGTTGGGAAGAACATCACGGGTAGTTTCCTTACCAATTTATGTACACTAATAGAAAGGTTGGTATTTTTGACCTCTTAATGTGCCAAAAATAGTGGATGTGTACGTCCCTGAGTTCATTTCCAAGTGGGGGGGCCTTATGTAATCTATCAATATGCCACAGGCCCAAGAAAAAAAGGTGATGATGTTCATTGGTAATGTCAAGACTGAGATTGGATGTACCCTCAACACATAAAACAAGCCATGATTATGTTTAAATTTTACTAAGAAGGACAAGCATCAAGAGGAAGCATATCATCTTTCGAAGAAGCCATTTATGTTCTTGTTTAATATCATACAAGAATAATTGCCACAGAATAGACTTACTCCATAATATTGGTTGACATTCCATTTTTACTAGACCTATTATCAGAAGAGTCTCACCCAGCACAAGCACCCCATGTGTAGACTCGCTGAGTGCAGAAACCTCAAGCTCATCCTCGCAAAACACATAATTGGCAGGCACCTCCCCACAAATAATTTCCACCTAGATGAGAATATGTAGCTCCCACCCTCTTTCCAGATCTAGTCCCTTGTTAGGGCTAGGATCCAGGATTTCCCTGCTAAGATATGAGAAAACAAAAGTAATCTTTTAAGGATTCCAAGGTCCTCAGTTATTTACACGATTCCTTAAAATAAGGGGTCCTAAAACTTCCTAGGTGTACAAAGACAAATGATATTGAGGTCAATAATCTCTGTGACCATTTCCATTGACAAAAAATCATTGGATATACCATCATGTAATGTTATATGTGTAGGGATTGGATCCAATAGATTATATAAAATTATGTAGTAATATTGGTCCATCTATCAGAAGATGTCGAATGCATCAATGCTAAAAATGACAGTGGAAATGAAGGTTCTAGTGAATGGTAGTATTTTTCCATCCATTAGACTCAAAATAATGATGATTGGTTGGCTCACATAAAAATCTAAAATTAAAAAATCATGATCCATGTCTATTTTGGATGACCTATGCCTTCTACAGTTGGAGTACCTTCTATGGAACAATATCAATGTCTATGTTAGAACCTTCCACAACATAGAATAGTACGAACCAAAAAAATAAAACTACCCTTATGGTGTAGAAGAAATTATGTAATATTGTAAATTTCATGAATCTTGAGATGGGGATTTACCCGAGTGTCCACCCATCATTAGCAGACTCCTTTGATGATGGACATGAGAAATCCTCAATGAAGATATCCTACCTGTTGGATCATTACATGGTACCCGATGATGGGGAGTTTTAGGAGAGCCCTCAGATTGCCTCTGGTGAATTCCATAACTGAAGTTAATGAGGATGTGAAAATCACCAGAATGGTTATTTTCGTGTTTCAACATAGGTTGTGCATTCTACCAAAACTAGAATATAGGTTTGGAATGGACCTTATAAAGTATAGTCAAATCCATATTTTTTTTGAATTCACTACAACTACCAACTGTGATACTCAATAAGCCAGGAAAACCTTAATCGCATCCTGATTGGTCACATCCAACTATGAAATGGAATAGGCCTTTTGAAAACCAACCAATGGTTATCTGAGATGAGTTTTTTAATGAGAATATAGACATTTCAATCAACAGCCAGAATCTAATGGTTCATACATATTTTCACGTCATGCCCCCTCTCAAAGAAAAATCCCCTGAGGGTATAAATTGTTGTTTAGAATGGAATAATTATGTGATTATGAAGCCTTAAAACATTACTTAAGTGATCTCTCAATCATCATGGAACTCTCCTAGTGAGAATAGATTCATGAGTCCCTTGATGAATTCCTAAAAATCTCCCCCTAGTTAAATATAGAGAGAGTGGTCATAGTGACCTTCTATGATGAGAAATTTGACTGGACGTAATACTAGGACATCATTTTAATACATCAGGGAAGAGGCTGGATATCTTGTTTTGGGGAACATCTCCAAACATTACAACATTGACCAGTTCAATAGTGGGGAAATATGACATTGTCTATTAAAAACATGTTTTGGGACAAATCTCATCCCATAACAGATTCTCTACATGTTGTAGATGAAAGAATCATATCTTATTCCCTCTGACATGAAGATTAATTGTTATGATAGGACTATGTAGATACTATGTGGTGAAATGTGTATAAATATCTAGTTTATTGGTTTGGTACAGACAATTGATTTAATTGTTTTCTTACAGGATACATCCTACATTGTGTTCATGGGGAGGCCCTACCTCTATATGCATGAAATAGTTCCATACCAATACCATGAATTACTCAAGAACTCACTCACTTTTTGTGTAGGAATGATCCATGTTTACACGTATCCCTTTAACTATTATCAATCCCATTACATGGATGCTAGTTATTATGAGTGAATGAACATGCAATTTCATACAAATAAGGAATAACATGCGACCTCTATGCCTAACATGTGGAATGATTGGGACAATGCTTTCATCTAATCGATTCATAGTTTGGCAGCCAATAGGCAATCTTGGGACAATAATTCACTTACATTGTAAATAATGGGTTACAGGTGCATGGGTATAATTAATGTCGAAATATTACATCGTACTGCTACACATAGAAAATTTAGCTTATCTTTAAAACCCCTACCCTGTGAAATATCGAGTTGTTATCCCAATTTACACAATTCAGAAAAGACTTTATATATTCCATGTGGATGGAATGGATCACCAGAAACTGACCCACCACCATTACATTAACATGATGAATGGACCCTATATTTGACGGCCTGATCAAATTGGGTTGATAGATGTTATCACCATAGTTTATATAGAGCATGAATCCCCCAATAAGGATTCTTTATTCTCCAAATCGGGTACCTATGATCCCCCAAAATTAGAAGGCTTTCATGAACCATCTCTTACAACTAATCACCCAACCTCATTCGATGAAGATTAATTGGGAGAAGCTCCACTGGGATTTGATGGTGGGAATTTCAACCATGATCAATGAGTTGGTAGAGGTGACACTAGGAACTCAGATGAATCTGAGTAGAATGATTATCAGTGAATCTATCCTTGTAGCGGAACAATAGTAATACATTTATTTTCTAAATTATAATCGTGATGTGTTTTCTTAGATATATGAATATGTTTCAGGACTATACCCTTAGTTCTCCATTCACAATCATGGTCTCCATATCAATCATCATAGGTTCAACTAGCCTCCCAAGAAAATGAAACCTTCTTATGGTGAAATGGTCTAGGATGAAGTTGATAACAACAGAAAATACAACTTGATCAATGAGGTTTAGTACCCCAAATGGATGGCCAACATTATCCAAGTTGAGAAGAAGAACTAATAGATCTAGGTATGTATCATCTTTAGAGACCTCAATCACCATTACCCAATGGATTATTTTCCCCTTTGGGTGACAGATACATTGATCGATGCTATAATATGGTTTTATGATTACTCCATCATAGATAAATATTATGGACACAATTAGATCATGATGGCCCTTAAATATGACCACTTAAACACATTAAGAGAAACATAAGGGATCATCTCCTATTAGGTAATTCCTTTCATTATAATGAATGTTAGAGCCCCTTATCAGAATTCCATCCACCAAATAGTCAATATGATCCTTGGGATGTTATTGGAATGCTATGTGGATTATTTGGTGGTAATATTTTGCATGTTTTAGAACCATACTAGAGATCATGATGAGTTTTTTGGCTTTCATCAATCCAATAATTTTATGATAAAACATTGAAGTGTACCATTTCTGTATCCTTGGGAAAAAATCCCAGTTTTGTAGTTATATACAAAGGCATTGAGATTTAACACATGAAAATCATGTCCATACCACATATCCCTACTTCGAGTAACCTTTGGGATCTCTAAGGACATCAAGGCCACATACACAACATATGTTGATTCATCAAGAAACTGTCAGAAATTGTAAGACCTTTTCTTCGACAATGAAAAGGGAACTATATACCAATTGGATAAGGAGTGGAAGGCCATAGTTGAGGAGATCACGAAGTATTTTCTACATCATACTATTCTAATACAATCCATCCTAGGGAAGTAGTTTGTCCATTACATGAATAACCTATAATGATACTTTGATGAATTGATCTCTTATAAAAAATAATGAAGGGATAAATAATAGTTTATAATATCTATGTCGCATGATCCTTATAACAAAGTCCAGATGATCTCTTATCAAAAAGGGATTTCATGCTGTGGTTATTGTTGTGCTAAAAATACTACATGATTTTCAATATCATGTGATATAGATTTTTTCCCAGTTTAAAATGGTATATTATGTCATGAATCACCCCATATTGATAGGATCACTTGCCCATTGAGAATTAGTCCTTTAATAATTTTATTTCAGGTTTGTTTCACAGATTGTTTTCTAGGATCAGGCATTGGAAGACATCATGGCTACTGATTTGGCCCAAGTAGAGTATTATGTGGAACTTAACATTCTATATGTGGACATCCTCTTTGTAAAATTGGTTATTCCTTGTTGCAAGATGTATTTTGATGGTTCCTCCTAGATCCAAAATAGTACAAGGATCAATGATCCACTATTCAATAGAATTGGACTAGGGGTTGTATTCATCGTTCTGAATTATGTTATTCATCCTTATTCGTTCCTACTACCAGAGAAATGAAAAAATAATGAGTTGGAGTATTATTCTCTAATTATTGGTGTTGAGATCTCAATTGAGGTTTACATTATCCATTTTCACATAAAGGAGACTCAGAGTTATTCATCAATTAGATTAATGGTGATTATGTCATCAGAAATCCAAATAATGTACCTATTCTGAAGTGCACTATCATGAACCATCATGCGTAACCTGGTAAATCAATAACTAAGAATGACCTAAAATATCCTTAAGGGAGATCCAAATCTCCATGGGTTAGTGACAAGCACCTTTCATCATACACATTGAAATTTGGAATATAAAGTTTGAAAAAACATTGTTGAAGAAAGAAATTAAATCATTGTAAATATGAAATAAAATCCACTATGAGTAATTTAATAAAAGGAAAATAGGTATTAAATCCAAAATTATTAAATCTAAGTACCATAAAATAGGAAAACAATCCTTGACCAAACTGATGCACCTCACCATGTCCCGTGATCAATAATAAGAACCCCTCTAATTGGTTCTTTACTCCAATATGAACTTAGAAGTAGATAATTTAAAAACATCTGAATGCACGTGTATGTTATGAGATAAAAATACAATTATGGTCTCACCAAGGATTCTAAAACAAATGAAAATATTAAATTAACTATATGGATCATTCAATTTAAAAAAATAAGTTTTACATTTCATTACCATAACAATAAAAAATCATTACTTGATGTTTAAAATAATGAAATACTTTTCGAATTATAGAAATACATTTATGATGATGAAAATAATTTTCAAATAAATTATTATAGGAAAACTGATGTAATATTACTAAAATAATCTCACATTTCATAAACATATTAAATAAACACATTTCTGTAAAATAGTTTATATAAATCCAAAGGCACATTAAACATTTTAAAAAAATGGAATATTTTCATTTTAAATAAAAATAAGTTATAAACATGGTCATTATCCTAATAAGGTGTGGCATTTATAGGCAAATTGGACTCCACACTATTTCAAGAAGATATGAATATATATATATATATACATCCCTTTGAGATCAGGTCAAATGGGACTCATCACTATCACCTAAGAGATGTGGCATGCTAAATTATTATTTTATAACATTGTAGAATAATAGAGTGATCTCCAAATAACTCACTAACTACCTAATTTTTTCATGTGATCCATTACAAAATCAGTGATAGGAAATTCATTCTATAGAAAAAATTCAATTCACCACATTCATCATATCAAATATTCAAAATTCCCATTTAAAACCCATAAATCATGTATTTAGTCAAAGAATTCCATTTCCAATGATAAATCCCAAAGTTTTATATCAAAAATAGTTGAAGCTAGTTTTACTAAATAAATATTTGAAATTAATTACCAAAAATTAAATTTTTAATTAAATTTCATTAAAATTCCATACAAATTCACAGTACATCCATTTTCAATTGAAAACCTATTATATAATTAAAAAATGAAATCAGTAATAATACCCATGTGCATTCACAAATCATTATAAATATTTCCAATGGGATTTCAAAAAAATAATTTATTTCAAATAATCTATAAATAATTTAATGGAAGTATTACAATTTTAAAAGGATTTAATACATTTTAAAAAAATGGCTCTACACCCTCTTTCCATTTGGATAAATCATTTATTTGAAATAACCAATAAAAACTATTCCTAAAGAAGGGTAAAATCATTATATGGGGGTTCTTGGTCATCTAATATATTAATTTATTTTAAACTATTTAGAAAACATAAAAAAAACTCATTTATTTAAACTCAAGGAAGATAATTTAATAAATCAAAACTCATGCAAATAGACATTTAACAAATACAAAACCAGACCAAATAACCTAATTTCACTAAAACATAATTTTATATCTCATTGAATTTAAATAATAATAAAACATTTTTTTAATTCACAATAAGGTGAGAGAAGTAATGTCTAAATTCATTTAATTTATGTCATATTCATGTTGGTGAGAAATGGGTCAAAGAATAATTTCTGTTGAATTAAGTAGACATATAATATATATCATGTGTTATACATTTGGAATCACATATACATGAATTTATCAAGAAATGATTAACTAAAAATGAAGTAAAAGCTTAGATACTCCTACCATGGGATCAACTAATCGTGAATCAAAAATCTATAAACTTAAAACTCCATCAGAGAACAAAAAGAATAAGTATATATAAATCCTACCTATTTTTAGATCCAAAAGAGTGTTTATTAGATACCCAAACCAGTATATGGATTTATGAATCCCTAGGAAGGAGAATATAGGTCACATGAGATATATATTAGGAAGAAAAACCTTAATGAGAAGAGACCGAACAAGTATAATATATCATATAACCTACATGGAAGGGGTTTAAAGGAGCTCAAAACTATTCATGGGATCCCCAAACCTACATAAATAATATAGTGGTTGAGTGATCCTGATTTGGGGGGGGGGTCCAAAAAGATGTTTTTTGATTTTTTTAACAATTATTGGATTAATTAAAATCTATTTTCATTGATTCCTTTATAGAGGTGCACAAGTTAGAAAAACCATGCACAAGTCATGTTCCTATTTTAAATGGTTTGCATGGTTCCTATTACATGGGCGAACAATTTTTATACTATGCAGTAACAATTAAAAGCCTACTGGAATTAGTTACATGGTTTTCTCTAGTAGGGCACACATTTTGGGAAAAATATGCACCAACCGTGCAGTATCAAAGAGATGTCCAAAAAATTTAGAATCTCCCTAGAAGCATCCTGAAATGAAACCCTACTAATAAATGTTAAAAAGGGGGTTATGAATACTTGAAAATAGTAATATGATGTTAATTCCTCCCAACCATGCACACATTATGTCCCTGGAAATGATAAGATTAGGATTTAATGAGAAAATGATGTGGCCACTGCGCTGTCATTAGGGATTGCCTCTCCCAGGTCTTCAGACAATCATAACTATTATGTAATAGAACATGGACCAATGTTTTCATCCTCTTATTATGTACCATGGTATTTGAATCAACTAAACTAACATTATGTTCAGTCACATATAAGTCAAGTTCAACCTTAAGATCACTCCATCTCAGAACATGATATTTATTAGATTGATGATTTCTCATATGTGACACATAGAACATGTTATGTGTCGACATTAGCTGTGGTGGTAGTGCTAAATTTTAAGACACATTCCCCACCTTCTCAGAAACATAAAAAGGTCCCACAAAACGAGGATAAATCATCCCTTACTTCACAATACATTTAGGACAATCGAGGTGGATCCTTCAAGAAAACCATGTCAAAAATTGATAATTACAAAGGACGTCAGTGATAATTATCATAAGAATTATGTCATATTTTTGAGATAAACATTCTATGAAGAATTAATTGAAAATTTTTCTTCCTCCCTTGGACCAATATTAGTCCATCCAAGGATCATTCACCAATCATTGACCAACATAAACTAGATTATCACCAGTGACTATAAAAGGACTCAAAATTATCAATTCTGATTGCAGGTATGTAACTATTGTTATAATTAAACTCATCCATCCTCAATTGATCATCCCTAACACCACAAAATTTGAGAACAAAACCACAAAGAATATTCCTAGGAATATGTCTACATCTTTGCATCTGGCCATGTTACTATAGATATCATGTTTTAATAAAACAAACGTGAGATATCAGTTCAACATAAAGGCCTCTCTAAAAGAGAAAAGTGAACCAATGATCCCAAATAATTAACTATAGTAGAAGGAACTCCATGAAAATGAAAAATCTATTTCATATAGGGATTTCCAAACTCTTCAACTATGGTTGTGTCATGAATGGGTACATATTGAGCCCACATTGTCATCATATCTATCAAACCCTAAATAAAACTATTATTTATATAGGTATGTGTTAACCCAACCACCAAGTCCCAATAGATATCATCCCACTTCCAAGTAGGGACTGACTGTTGTTTAGGGAAACCCTAAGGTTTCATGTTATCAGAAATAAGTTTTTGGCATGTATAACAATGAGAACAAAATTCAGAAATGCCATGTCTCACAAATGGACACCAAAACTAACTCTAAATTTCATAGAACAAAATTTTGTTACCTTGGTACACATCCCACAATGAATAATTGAAATCAACCATTGTAGATTTATTTACTACATATGGTAACTTTGAATAGTTATGAAAGTTTAGAATCCACTATTTGGAGAATTCCCAATAATGATTGATCTCCCCATCATTAAGAGTGTCTCTAATGCTACAAAACTCGTCATAAAGTTGTTTCTATAATAGAATCAATTCAAGAAGGGAGGATTTCAACTAAACAATGGACAATGAACCTTGTCCCCTGATTCCTATAAAATATTATTCAATTATGAAAAGAGAGGAATCATTTTCTACTATTTCGATGATTTGTTCACTTTCTATATCGGAAGTTCACTTCTCAATGCATTAGAAATTAAATTCCCATTCACTAGGGTATATGTGATGTCTTTGTAATAAGTATATCATTTATTACAACTGACTCCTCTAGTAGAGATTCAATAATTTTTTGAATATGATATAACTCAAAGTATGATTATCAAAAAAACATGTTAAATCATTCTCTAAAATGGTTGTGCCACCAAATTTTAAGTGTGTGAATCACAGCTACATGTTCATGTTCATGGGACAAATAATTATTCTTTTGTGGACTAAGATAATGAGGTCCATAAATTACCACTTGATTACACAACATAAGAATACAGCCCCAGCCTGAAGCTAATGCATCTTTAAATACTACATAGACATGCCAGGCATCTTAAAGAGTCAACACTATCACAAAAGATAAAATATGTATCAACAGAGTAAAATAATTATGAAATTTCTCATTCATTGAAAAAATTAACCCCAATTTAGTTATAGTTGTCAACATAGAAGAAAACATTGATAATTCATTAAAAAACTAGAAATAATACCAAGATATTTCTAGGAATATATGGATCCAGAAAACACTCCAATAGTTATTTCTATTTCATAACAGATTTCACCATTTTATGATCAACTAATATACCATATTATGAAACCACAAGTCCCCATAATTGCAAATCCGGACTTCAGAAATCACATTTCAAAATCATGGTACATTGTTTGTTACTTATCAACCATCTCAGAACTTTTATCATATGATGCACATGAACATAGAAGATATATAGTAAACAAGGATATCAGCCACAAATACTTTAAAAAATTTATTTGGATACTCAAGGAAAATCATGTTCATTAAATCCATGGAAACGTCCAGGGCATTGGTTAGATAGACGGGAATGACTAGGTACCCTTAATGATTATTCCTACTCCTAATTGCGTTTTTTTGAATTCCAAATTTATTTTTCCTCAACTGATTGTAACCAGATAAAAGTTCAATCATCAAAACCAACTTTTCCCCCATCAAATGATCAAACATAACATCAATCCACAAGAAATAGAGATTTTTTATTTACTCTATCTCGATTAAGATTTTGGTAATCAATGAAAAGGTGAAGTGAACCACCATCCTTCCAAGAAAAGTGAAAAATAACCACCAATGGTGGCACACATAGGCATATGAATTATTTATTAATAATATCATCCAATAAGTATATTATCTCTTTAATTTCATCTATTTCAATATTGTAAGAAAGAATAGACACTGGTTGAGTACCAAGCATTATTTACATTGAAAACCCCACCAACCTTACCGGTGGAAAATAGAGAATTTAGTAGGAAAAATATTTAGAATCTCAACGACAACTATAGGGAGATCACTAATAAAATATTATCACTCTAGATTAAATAAAAACACAAATATCACTTTCCCTATCTCTATATTATATGGTTTGATTCTTCGCCACATTGGGTCTCATTCTCCTTGAAAAATGTACCACACACCCTCAAGTGTAGTGAAGGAGACCCATCGAAGATTATAATAAATCCATTATTTATTATAGAAGATCCATTCCAACTAGGGAATTGTGTTAATATGATTCATTTTTAGTACTAGATAACTTCATGTGAGCTCAACATCTGATAGAGATAAAACAAAAGAGGGACTATAGAGACCCACCTTTCTCTTCAAAACAAGTGGTGTAGAAATATCCATTGTTCAAGATAAATGATCAAAAAAAATTATTTATAAGATTGTAAACATAGGTTGAAGTAAATTAATCACTTCACCAGTATCAAATAGATAAGTCACAAATGATTATGCTATAATAATTCTATCTATCACAGTTTCCAGAATCGTATTCACTTCATTGGAGACTCTTTAACAACTTAATGAAGCTTCTTTCCAGATGCCTTTCGATAGAACCCTTTGACACATGATGACTTTAATTGTGCCATAGTTTTAGAACATTAGGGTGATCTGATGGATCTTTTAGGATTTTAATAAACATGAATGAACCTATAAAAGTTATATGAGCATCTGCAGGAGCCATTGGTCATTGGTTCTTATGTAAAACCCCTCTTTGAATACCCCAACATACCACCCTGGTGAAAATCTAATGGACCTCTTCAAGGAACATCTTGAGGTATAGAATCACATTTCTATTAAGGTCTGCCATGTGAAACAACAAATATACTCCTTCTCTTATAGGAATGAACAATGCTATTGTGAGAGAAAGAAACTCTTGTTACCCCTAAATTTTCATCTAGGTCTAACATGAGCATCATCTATATATCTTCTATATCATTATATGAAGTCATTTTCAATAACAATACTCAATAAGTAATATCATGATAAAATCCCAACTCGATACATAGAGCCTTTATCTTCTAATTTGATACAATCTCATGTGATAAATTCACTAGCTTAGTAATATAGGTTGCATACTCTTCCATGGTCAAATCATACTATTCATGTTTGAAAAACCACCATTATCTTGGCCAACAACATCGACTCTAGATTGAAAAATATTACTAAATAAACATTTAAATCATTCTACTCCATGACCTCATGCTTCTTCTATATCACCTGGGAGTCCCACCAAGTAACCTCCCAGATACAGATTCCACTCAAATGATTCACCAATCCCAGTTGGCCACATGGCCTCAAGCACATTTCCCCAAACACCAAAGGTTGTGGACTAGTAGTGATGGCCTAGGCTATGATAGTGAGGATACTATTCCCTCATTAGGAGATTGTAATAGATATGAAAAGATAAAATGTAGTAGCAGAACCCACAAACAACATACATCTGAAATAAAGAAATAAAGACTGATAAGATAAATAACCAAGCATCATTCCATACAAAAGATGATTCAACATGTTTTGTTCTAAGAAAACATTCGAAATAGGTAAACTGAAAGAATAAAAAATATATGTTTAAAATTAAAAATAATCAAAGGAACAAAAGAACCATCACAAGTCTTAGCTTAGTCCCATGATCTGTGGATCCTAAATGGAATCTCAAGTACCTATAGAACTACTATTTCCTTTATCAATACCTACAATAATATAATTATTTTAGGCCCAAAAAAAGACCCTAACATTGGGTGATATATAAATTCCAATAGGAAACCACCCATAATCTGTTCCTTTCTTTCATTTAGTATATACAACAATTAGTGTAAGAAAATTAAAAGTAGTAAACTATGAAGTACTCAAAAGTAAACAATCCTACTAGTCCTATTTTCCTTTTTCATTCATTATGTTATCTCCAACCGTTCAATTACATTGAATTACATAAGTCTCAAGATACAACCTAATCCTATCAGTCCCTCGTATATAGGATTATCAACAGATACATAAGAATGTTATCTAAACATGTAATGTTAAGACTGAATCCATGCTTGTTCTTTGGATTAACAAACGTATCGTTAGTCATTCCATTCCATAATTAAATTCAACATCTCACTTGAATTTGTAGCAAAACCCTGCCAGAATGCATAACCAATTCTCACCCACATTTATTACAGTTAATAGGACTGAGCCCGGTATATCATCAATTTAGTAGAAAATACAAATCATATAAATTATAGTATTATAGGGTTAATATAATAACAACTCATGTGGTAATAATAAAAGAAAAGAAACAAATTAATTAAACTACCACAAGTCATAAACAATTATAATCACATGTGTAGTTCATATCACAAGCCTAATGTGTATTTTAACAATTACAAGGATTAAAAAAAATACTCACATCGGTAGTTTAAGTATAACAAGAAAACATGTGAAGTAATATATAATAAGGATTAATAAATTGTCATCCCACTTGGGAAACATTCAACTAAAAAATTTAATATTAAACAAACCCAAAAAAGGGAAAGAATTCATGACCATAGGAATCCTATGCCAAATTGCCAAAAAAAATTCATCTGAGGGAAAGACACCCATGGGGTGGCCCTTAATCAAGCTAACAAGACCAAACATTATAAATTTAATTTAATTCATAACCTAATCATCATTAGGACACAATAACGGTCAATTTCAATTCATGGATACACCCTAAACATGGTATAATGGAACTATGACACATATAAACATCTCGACATAGAGAGAAAGGAAATAGACCACATACATCGTCGTAGTACGACTCCACTCATCCAACCTCAACCTCCGATTCAATCAAAAATGACGTAGAACTATAAAATGAAAATAAACTATAAACCATAAATAATATATTCTATAGAATAAAATCATGAATAAAAGACCAAGAGGAATCTATTTCTTACCAATCAGGTTCAAACAAAACTGATGGCGAAGGAATCGGGGTTCGTATGATCAACCAGGACAAGATTGATGGTACAAAACTGCTTGTTGGTTATCCTAGGAGAGCCTCTGTCTTTTTTCAAAAAAATGATGCAAATTATTTATTTAACCAATAAAAAAGTTCATGGCATGTAATTTTGACTATACACTCTGTCCATATAGTTTCTGGCCAGACCATTACATGGTTGCGTACTGGGATTACATGGAATGTAGCCTTAGATACGAGGTGTGTACCTATATCTACACGGAATGTAGTTCCCAATAACATCATTTAATGGTTTTGAAACAAAAGGTTAACTGATTCCCCCTCCATTTTAATAAGTATAAACTAAATAGGAATGACCAATTCCTCAATGAAACAATCTGGTTCTTACAAACATCACCCCATAAAGCAATATATCCCTGAATTTCCCTTCCATGTGGCGATGAATAAAAATATGAGAACGAAACCCTACCACAACGATCATACATTGGCCAACCTCCCCCAAGTCTCATCTTTCAATTAGTTTTGCTTCCATAGAACCCATACCAATGAATCATACTTTACATGGAGAACATTCGTGATACGATCCCAATACGAATAGGATGCTCCTAAAAGGAGATATCTTCTGGACACTCCAATTCCTCAGCCTGAAAGGTGTGAGATGGGACTGAGAACTAACGTTGCAACTGAGAAACGTTTAATATTTAGTGAATTTACCTTTATCTCTGAGGTAAATACAATCAATAGGAAACTGGCCCGAACCTCCCTAGAATCTCAAACATATCGACACTCCATGAAGGAATTTTACCCTATCTCTTGATGCTCTTTTGTTCAAAACACTATGTGAGAAGCTAGAAAACTTGACCCCCAACCTCAATTGCTAGAGGTTATCTATAGTGACTAGTATAATATTTTTGAAGAGACTGCATAGTATCCATCTACTTTTGAGTCAACTGGATCTACTTAGTAGTCTCTTGTACAAAACGGGGTCCCATCATCACTGACTATCCGATCTCCAGCAAACACATGGGTGATCAAAACTGCATACTATAAATTGGATCATATAGAACCATCCATATTTTCACCTAGAAATAATTATTGTATCCATGTACTGTCTAGGGAATATGCTTCTTACAATATCCCCCAATGTGTAGGACACATGCTCATAGCATGGACCCCAACACATGTATCATACTCTTTAACTGACCATCAGTCTTACATTGGTATGTTGTGCTTAGATGTTCTTTTATACCAAGTACCCCTAGAAAACACTTCCAGAAATGAGGCATAAATAAGAAATACCTATTTGAGGGGATTGAGCATGGTACCCCATGAAGTTTTACCACCTCAAAAATATACAGCTTCCTAATCTAATCAAAACCGAAGGTCTCCTTCATTGGTAAGAATTGAGAGACCTTCGCAAGTCTATCAAAAACCACCCACACTGCATCATTTCCATGGGGATACCTTGGTAAACCTATCACAAAATCCATTATGACATCATCCCATTTCGATTTTTCAATATGTAATTGCTTTAAAAGCATAGTTGGATGTTGATGTTCCATCTTTAGCTACTGATATGGGGAACACCTCAAAAAAAACATGGCACATCTCTCTTCATACTCAGCCAGAAATACAGATGACGCAGGTCACAGTACATCTAGGTAACTACAGGATCCATGACCCAAGCTGCATCATGAAACTCTCACATCAAATATTTATGTATTTCATCTAGAACCAAGACATGTCCTTGGATCTGAAAGATATCATCATCACCTATTGTCCAACTAAGAGGTAGATCCACACCAACTACATTATTCAACCACAATAGGCCCTCAAGAATCAAAATAGTTGTCTCATTATCACTCTGTCTAGGAGGGTACAAGTCACACAAAAATATGAAAGGAATGTTTTTCCCTCATTGTTGTCCACCTCCTAGAGCAGATTAGTGAACAATTCCATAAGCTTCCACTCGCTAATGGCCTCCTGCACTGCCTACATCTGATTCCTCATGCTAAATCCATCAACCAGTACATTGCCTTTTCCATGTGTGTAGGCAAGTTCAAAGTAGAACTACTGAAGGTATTTTACCAGACTTTGTTGCCTCAGATTTATATCACCCTGAGAGAAGATGTACTTGAGACATTGTTGGTCCGTTTATACCACAAAAAACTCCCCCATTATGTAATTTTTCTATCAGTGTGCGGCATGAACTTCCATGGAAATATCAACATAGTTCATCTGGTATTTCCTATCATGTGGCCTTAACTACTGAGACCCGTTGTCAATGACTTAATCCCCCTACATAAGAACTTCTCCCTGCCCAATAACTGATGTGTCGTAGTACACAATATAACTTCTGCTTGGCTATGGGAAAATAAGTAGCAGTTTTGATGCTAATCACCAGTTCAGCTACTGAAAGGAAGTTTTACAAGAATCTAACCATAAATAATTCACACTCTTCTTTTTGAATCTCATCATCGATGATGTTAAGTGTGAGAAGTACTTTATGAAATTACTATAGTAACTAGAGATCCCTCAAAAACACTTTACCTCAAATAGGTTCTTGGGATTATCCCACATTACCACTTCTCTCTATTTATCTAGGTTCGTTGATACTTCTATCATTGAGATAACATGAACAATGATGTGAATCTGATCCATTTAGAAGTGTCACTTTGTTAGCATATCATATAACTGATGCTCACTTATTGTATTCAGAATGATATCAAGATGGTTGGAGTGGTCATGTTGATTGTGAGAATACCCGAAGATATCCTCCATGGAATCCTCCAAAAATGAATCCATGTAAGGTTGGAACACCTAGTTCATCAATTCCCTGAAATTCGCTGGCTCATTCATGAGACCAAATGGCATAACCAGATAACCATATAGAATAGACCTACTTTGAAAGGTTGTCATAGGTATCTATGATGATCTAACATGAACTTTATGATAACCATATCTATGGTCAATCATTCAGAAAATAGAAGAATTTTGGATCTTGTTGAAGAGATCATCTATACTTGGTAGAGGTTACCCGTTTTTAACTATCAACTAGTTTTTCTTTCGATAATCCATGAATAGCTTGAGGGTACCATCTGGATTTTTTGTAAAAAATAATAAGAAATCCCTAATATGAATAAATGGGTTAGATGAAACTCATATCCTCCAAATCCTCTAGTTTCGTCTTGAGCTTTTGAAACACTATCGTAGCCATCATATATAGTGGAATGGATACCATTGCAGCTCCAGGTACTAGATCGATGAAGAAATCTACCACTATTACTGGAGGTAAGTCTTAATATTCATCTGGAAAGATGTCCCTAAAAAGATCAACCACTGGGGGGGTGAATCCATCTAATGTGATACTATGTTATCCAGATATATACTGGCCATCTTTTCTGTCATCCCGCTCAACCCATGTCACTTGGGTCTTGCTTGGCTTTCTTGTACATCCCACACCCCCTTTTATAGAAATGATCCTCATTATACTGACGTAAAACTCACCCAACGGTTGTAGAAATCAACAAATATTGAAAGAATATAAACCAGTCCATTTTGATTATGACATAAAATCCTTCCATATCTAATAAATAGAGACCCCAAAGGAGGTGAGAAAAACCAAAATCAAGGGGGCACTACTTACAATTTCTCACACGTACTATCCTAATCCATAACAGAGTGTCTAGCATCATAAAATCATCAGACGATAAAAAATAGAGCACAAATATTCCCACAATTTAAAAATATATAAAATTATGAGAATCCCATTTATCAATGTGTGAAAAATATATAACACATGTGACTAGAATAGAACCAATAATAGTAGAAGTTCTGGGATCCTGATTCTACTGGGTCAGTTGCAATACATATGTCTGACCTGTATCACGGCCTTGAGAAACTTCTTGGATACCCAGAGCTGACCTGCCCTACTATTGCTGAGATCATGAGGTATGGATACAACTTCGACAACCACCACCTCAGCCGAAATGACTCAGAAAATTCCAATTCCATGACTGGTGAGAGGCTGGTAACAATAATCTTGAATGTGGAGTCTGTGTAGAACCTCTCTTAGTATTTTCTGGTGGAAAATACATTTTAATGCATTGTAAATAACCAATATTGCTGCAAGATCTTCACTAAACTAGGTCTGTTGGACACTGTGGTCTCATATGCCCATCTCTGCCACACTAGTAGCACCTTTCCTGTCTATAGGAAGATACATTACGACTACAAGTATCACCACGAGAAAGATCCATATAAAACATCTTTCTCTTGGTAGAGATAGTAATAGATATAAATGTTGAACCACCATGGTTTGCACCTCCATCATCCAAATGATTACACTAGGAAATCATCACCTAATTTATGAAGGAATATATATAAGGTGTACTTAAAATGTTCACATATGATCCTATGCCGTACCCGATACCATCTTCTATTTTCTTAGACCTCAATGTCTTGTCACACATCAAAATATGTTTGAATATATAATCATTGTGAAATTGAAAGAGTGTCCATCACTAACATAGGTCCATACTCTAGATGCACGAACTCCCATAATATATTTTCCCTTAGTGTCTTGGGAAATTAGTCGTCATAGAAGAGCATCTCAAAATCTCCACATTCCATGTCCCGATGTTGCTATTTCTGTCGGATAACATCCCACAACTTATTGGATAAATAATGAAGCCTATAAGTTTCAATCCTGACCTTCCTATCAATAATAATCTTTTTATTATATATAATCATAATCAAGGACTCCAACCATGACTTTGTATTCTGTGTTTCACTATCCCCAAAAACACATAGGCGAATGCCACTGTTGTAATAATCACGTCAGGTCATCCATAGTCATTGCAGACTGAGGTACGCCCTAGATGTTCTTTATAAACCTCATGAATCCTTCACAAAACCACGTATCCACACATGTTTCTAGTATAATAGTTGGTTTCTCAAAAGAATCATCTAGAGGATTCTATGGTTTCCCATTGCCATCACCTCTTGGGTATAATCATTTCCACTATCATGGTGTACTATTGGAGGTCGCAATGCTTGCATTTATCTATACTTTCCAGAACATAATCCTCAATATACGCTTATTCATCAAGGTATGAAAATAAAGAATGCAAGAAATAAATAGGAGAAGAATAGACTCAAAATTTCAAAAACGCTGGGTACACAATGTGAATAGGCTAAACATGGCTTGTCCCCTTAAAAATTCACATGGGGATGTAAATCCACATACCTTGGACATGTAGACATCCTATGTAAATGTAATTTTAGTCTAACACATGGCGTGTACTCATGACTTCCCTCCAGGACATGTAATTTTATATGGAGACAGCCACATGAGTCTGCCTATGTAAAACTACATGGGGTGTATATAAGTTACATGAAATATTCTGAACAAATCTCATCATCCATTGTTTTATATCACATGTCCAGTGACATGATCATCTACCACATGGCATGTAATTCGTGTACATGGAATGTACATGAAAATTTTCTTTTATTCTTGAATTGAATAATACAGGGCATGTGTTCATAGGACCACATGACGCATTATTTGGGTTTTCAGATAGTAACCCATAGAAACATTCTTCGGCCCCATGTTTTTGCAAAATAATGCAACGGTGTGCCAAATTTGGATCTGTGGGTCCCATACTCACCACCAATCAAACCATGTTATCCACATATAGCACATAACAACACAATTTATATCTATTGTATGAAATGTAATCCACCAAATTATAACCAAGAGGGACCATACTATTCAAGGACCAATGTTTTGTGTCCATAAAATTCAACCATTAAACATACCATTACACCTATCACGACAAAAAGAATATCTGTCACATTATCTATAATAATATCATGCATATCTTGTAACACCCCGAGATTTTATGAAAAATATTCTTTTAATTATCGTCTTGTGTTGTACGCTAAATCAAAAGGAGCTTGCACAACACGCATCCTTGACTTGCCTTGCATTACATGCAATCGCGACCTTCCTTGATAGCGTGTGTAGTACGCAATACTGAGTTTCACTAAACAACGATATGCTATTAAATTATTATTAAAACTATCTGTTATGAACAGTAATAACCACTTTTTGAAATTTTGTAAATTTTATTTTTCAAAATGGACTTCATTTTTGGATTCGGAAGATCGAAATTAGCTTAGGGTGAAATTTTGGTACTTCTCGGATAACTTTCATATTCTGATGAATAGTGAAAATTAATAAATTTTAATTAAAAACAACATTTTTAATAGAAATAATTAATAGTGATAAATTATTAATTTGAGTGGTTTTAAAGTATATTTAGAATATATTTTTACAATTTAATACAATGTTGGTCATTAGATGTAATTTCACATTTAAACCAGACATAAACAAGTGTCAATCTTTTGATAGTTATTATCTCTTAAAAACACGCCATTTGTTTTGAAAACGGAAATTAATTTTTAAATTAATTAATTTAACTGATATGTTTTGAATTTGGTAAAATAGACGTCATTTTTTAATTCATAATATCAAATATATCATAGGCCTAATTTTTTGTATTTTTCTGGAAATGTTCATTTTTTGATGAATAGTGAAACCACGAAGTGGTTGTTAAAAAACTGAATTTTTCATAAAACTTAATTTTGCCTCTTCTTTGAGTGGAATTTCAAAAATCCGAGAGACACGGTTTATATCAAGGACTAAAATGTGGTTCAATTAGATGAAAATAATTTTTGGTGAATAGTAACTTTTGACTTTTTACCACGGTTAAAAGTAAATAGGGTAATTAAGGGTAAAAATGATATTATTATTACCCTAAAACATGTCCTAATTCTATTGGATAAATGTAATTCGACCAAAAACAACCTTAGAAATAAAATATGACCATTTAAGCCCACTTGGATTAGATTAGGACATTTATTATTTATTTATTTAAAGAAGGGTTAAAATAGTTAAAATCAAAGTTTAATAAGTAAATAATTTTTAATATAGGTTGATACATAAGATAAATCCGACTATAAATATTCATTATAAATCTAAAAATATTTCCTACATAATTATATTTTATTTGTAATTTTTAGACTTTAAATAAATTAATTTATTTGTGACACAACGATGATGCAGTAATTATCTTATTAATGAAATATTGACATAATTGATATTATAAATACCCAAATAAATGTAATTTGAGACTTTTTATAAATTCCACTAATTTTCTAGGTTAATAATACATGTTAGTATTGATTTTATTAACTTTTTTCGAACTAATAATTCTGTGATGATTTTTAAATAAATCAATTACCAAATAGTGTCAAAATTGACATAAAATAGTTTTAAAACAAATATTATATTATTAATTATTATTTTATTTCTAAAAATCTAAGGTTCTTCCAAATGACTTAGATAAGGTTATATATATTAATAATAAGCAACTTGGGGTTCGTTTGGCTTGATATAGTAAGTTTATTAACCTTATAGTGTAAGAACACAAGAAGACACGGTAAAAGTAAACTTATTTAACTTAATGTTAAAACTAAATGATAAGGTTAAAATAGGAACCTAAACTTGTCTAAATTCTATTGGATGAGATTATTTCGAACCATCCCCACCTTAGCTTCTAAATAAATCAATTTTGAGCTATTTAAAACCGAATTTGGTTTTATAATAGAATAATATTTTTAGTTATTCCAAAGGTGCCCCTCTCCTCCCTTATAAAAGGGAACTTCCTCCCTCTCTTCATCACACCACTTTGAGCCTTAAATCTCGGCCAAACCCTGACAAATTATCTTCTCCAATTCCCTAGAAACAACCTAGAGGTTCTGGTCTTCCTCAAAGTCCAATTTTAGTGCCTTAAAAGGAGATCTCAAAGAGGCTCTTCAAAAAAGAGGTAATGTCCGTTACCGATTCGTTCATCTTTATTTCTTCTTCCACTTATTCTTCTTTAGTTGTTTCATCATGAAGTAATAACATCATTATCAATAATATACGGATATGTTATTATAAGTATGAAACAACCCTATTTCACCATATATCCATCCTATAGAAAATGAAATCACCGCGCGTGCGTACGTACGGAATACCGTCTCCACGCTGTGGTGTAATCTGTTTTCCACCACCACCTTACTTGGATGGGTATAATGGTGTAAATAATAACTATATATGATTATTTTAAAGTTATATTGATTCTTAAATATTATACATAAACTCCAATACAGTCCCACGATCATGAGAACGATATCATCGCTCGTGCGTATGTATGGACAACCGTCTCCACGACGCGATGAGATTCATTCTTCACGTTAACCATTCATTAATGATTATAAAGTATATATAATAATTAATCATGAAATATATGACATAATAATTATACTGGATTTATGTGTGTATATATATATGTCATCTAATTAATTCCATTCAACTCAATAAGGAAACGAAAACAGCGTTCATGCTTACGTACGGCCTACCGTCTCCATGAACAGTGTATTTCTTTCCATTTACTGATCTATTACATATATGTATATTCTGAATATATATTATATATAAATCATGTTTTACATTCTGTATTTAAGTAATCATGATCTAATTAATCATATGAATAATTACAAGTTATAACATGAACGACAAATGAGACGATTTTACCCAAAACGCTCTTTAACATGGAATTTACAAAAGAACGGGTAATATAAAGTCATAAGTGAACCATATATGATATCCTAACAATGAGTATGATTCTGGAATAATTCAATGACATTATTTAAATCATTATACAGGAGTTTCGGACACTTACGAAGTAAATCGGACGTAAGGTAAGGGAAATATCACAATCTCATTTTTATCTGAGATTGTTTATACTTTAGTATTTACTGGGGTGTATTTTATCATCCAAATCCATGTTTCCTCAATATGTAATATTATTTACATTCACCTAAAATTGTTTAAATCTTTTTTTACCCTTCGGTGAGTTTTTAGTAAAAGATATGAATGGAATATTTTGTCGTTTTTCGTACGAGGTACTTTTTGACTTTTCCGACAAAAGTACGAGAAGAATGTTTTTTTTAAATTATACAGAATGAATTTAGTTTTAAAACATTATTTCCAAGAAGCTTCCTTTAAAAGTTTCCATGTTTATTTTTAATCAACTTCTTTTAGTTTAAAATTGTATGACATGTTAAGAAAGGAAAATGTTTTTGAAGTAGAAAGGATATTTTCCTCAAGAATGGAGTTCAAGTGTTTTATCAAAATTATTTTCCATCTAAGATAATATAGGGTTTTGTTTCTATCCCTATTATTACATTGATTTGATTATGTTGTGGTGGAATTATTTTTATGAATTCCATTATCTTATATGAATTGTTTTATGATTTCCTGACGTTTAAGAATCCCATTTTTATTACATGGGTTATGCAATGATGTATGATTTATGATTTTGTGGCACACATAAGAATGGTATCATTATGAGATGGGTGGGACCTATATCTCCCTCCAATGAATTGGGTAAATATCTTATATCTCATGAGATAGACATGGCTGGAACGGTAGGTTATACCGGTTTAGTGAAACAGGACTGAATCTAGGAGTGAACTCGGTTCAAGAATGGACTTTGTCCACTAAGATAGTCTTGGCAATGAGTCTTGACTAACAGGAAATTATTCTCTATGATTATGTGTTTATGCCACAATGTTTCATGTTTTAATTTATGATTATTGGGATTACATTTCACTACTATTATTTATCCCATGTTATGATATTATGATCTCTTTTGCAGGTTAAGATTTCCAAAATGTTATGTTCTTATGAATGTGATGTGATTGATATTTCTTTTGTTTACCCTTACTGAGCATTTGAGCTCACCCTTTTATGTTTTCTTTTCCCCAGGATATAATGAAAGGTTTTAGGTAAGAAAAAAAGGGAAGATCTTTATTGGGAGATGTTGAAGATCTTTCACCATGATTAGAAGATTTTATTCCGAGTTTCAAAAGACACTAAACTATTACAGTCCTTGTGTGTCTGTTTTTGTTATGTATTAAGTATTCCGCTAAAGTCATGTAATGTCCATGTACTTCAAGATTCGGGTTTCTACAGTTGGTATCAGAGGAAAGGTTTAGTCAACCTTTGGAAACTATGATTCGAGAATGTTAGTGAGATCCCTAGAGATATTTCTAAGGTATGTATAGGGATGTACCTAAGAATAAGTATACGTATAGGATATAGTCCTAGAACTATGGTAATGATATTAGATTAAACCAAAGATGTTAGATATTGAAGTTACTCCCCTTTTATTATGATTTTTTCCTCTCACACTATTCTTTTTGGGTTTTCGAAAATGGCTAGATACAAGATGATTTACAATAATTGAGGATATGATGGACAATGGAATGATATTCTTCATGAGAAACCAAATGAAAAGGGATTTGGAAGTCCAAACATCATTATTATGCCGAATTAGAAATCTCATAATATGATCGATAAAGTAAAATTTGGTATGTTTCCTGACTCGGCTAATAAGAGAAAGATGGAGTTTCATGATGATCATAGAGGAAAGAAAGTTCAATTTCCCCTATGTAAATCATGTGGGAAGAGGCATCGAGGAGAATGTTTCAAAGGAACTGGAAGATGCTTTGGGTGTGGAAAAGAAGGACACAAAGCCATTAAGTGCAAAGGAAAAGGTTCAGTTAACACCAGGGATGAGGATAATGGTATTGCTACGACATCAACAATGGTTAAATGTTTTAAATGTGGAATGTACGGGCATTATGCAAACCAATTCCTTAAGGGAAAGTCTCATGATGAGAATCAGTATGGTCATATGGGTAGTATTTATGTTTTTGATGATGAAGAGACTACAAATGATATGTGAGATGAAAGAATTGTTGAAGCTCGGTCAATGGTTTAAGAATGTAGTGGAATGATTACATGTTTATCATGTGTAATGTTGTATAAGTAATGTCATGGTACTATGGAATAAAGAGATATCTAAGGATTGTTACACTGTTGTATTTCCTTGAGTTTTGAAAGTGTATGATTAATGGTACTAGTATCCATGAAAGGTTATTCAGATATTTTCGGAATGTAGATGATATGCGCATAATGAAGGGATAAGGATAAAATTAAATGTTTGATAGTATTCATGAGCTCATGATTGATATAAGGACTAAGTGATATCATGGTTTGAGTATAAAGAATTTTGAGGATTTTGTTATGTTGAGAGTGTTAACTTTTAACTACATTCAGGTTTTCACTAAGATTCAATGGGTATTCATTCTTTAAGTGAATACATGATTAAGGTATTCACATATATCTTATGGATAAATGATGGCATTCACGTGATTGATATGTGACATTTCATGTAATCATTTTCTTTATACAATGAGCTTGGACCGAAGTATTTTAGATAACCTTAAAGATTGGAATGAATTATGTTGGACATAAGTTAGTATTTTTTAAGGATAGAACCTTTTTTAGATATTATTGATGGGATGATATAGTAATGTAGTTTTAGAAAAAGGACAACCTGCAGGACGGGCGACAACCCATCGCGTCAGACATGGCTGTGGGAATCGAACCCACAACCGAAGTGCGACTAGCCTTTATCGCCTACCACTGGCCTACAAGAAGTCCCTGGTTAGTAGAAACTAGTTTTATTTTATTAAGCGGTATGATATATGAAGTATAAGTTCATTTTGGGAACCATATACGATTAATCTAACCATATGATGGACTTATAACTTTTGCTAACCTTTTGTTTGAAAGAGATGGAATGACCCATCATTCTATCACATGATCTTCTAACACATCACGAATAAAAAATTCAACTTCATTTCATTAAGGGATGAAGTGAAAATTGTTCAATTCACAAACAATAGTGAGATTGTACCAAAATCACACAAGTATTTCTTTTAATTCATCAACTTTAGGGAAATGATCTTGAAAACCAAAAATGTTGTCCTAGTTCCCTTATATCTGGTTAATCAGATGGTACCTTAGATCATCACAAATCAATAGCTTTGTGATTGCTGGCTCTTCCATAGTAATGTTCTCTACCACTCTCCATCATAACATGATGATTAGATTTCTCTTCCATATACAAATTTTCACCTATGTGGAAACCCAGTGATTAGTTTATTTGGGTAACCGTTACATTTCATACTTTTGTTTTTAAATATTGGTTTTGGTATTCCTTTTTACGATGTGGGTTTCTATCAAAGAAACTTTCGAATAGTAAACCATTTATAACCCTGACGAATTTCGAGGGAGAAATTCATTTTAAGGGGGGTAGAATGTAACACACTGAGATTTTATGAAAAATATTCTTTTCATTAATGTCTTGTGTTGTACGCTACACCAAAAGGAGCTTGCACAACACGCATCCTTGACTTGCCTTGCATTACATGCAATCGCGACCTTCCTCGATAGCGTGTGTAGTACGCAATACCGAGTTTCACTAAACAACGATATGCTATTAAAATATTATTAAAACTAGCCGTTATGAATAGTAATAACCACTTTTTGAAATTTTGTAAATTTTATTTTTCAAAATGGACTTCATTTTTGGATTTGGAATATCGAAATTAGCTTAGGGTGAAATTTTGGTACTTCTCGGATAACTTTCATATTCTGATGAATAGTGAAAATCACTAAATTTTAATTAAAACAAATTTTTTAATAGAAATAATTAATAGTGATAAATTATTAATTTGAGTGGTTTTAAATTATATTTATAATATAATTTTACAATTTAATAAAATGTTGGTCATTGGATGTAATTTCACATTTAAACCAGACATAAACAAGTGTCAATCTTTTGATAGTTATTATCTCTTAAAAACACGCTATTTGTTTTGACAATGGAAGATAATTTTTAAATTAGTTAATGTAACTGATATGTTTTGAATTTGGTAATATAGACATCATTTTTTAATTCATAATATCAAATATATCTTAGGCCTAATTGTTTGTATTTTTCTGGAAACGTTCATTTTTTGATAAATAGTGAAACCACTATGTGGTAGTTAAAAAACTGAATATTTCATAAAACGTAATTTTACCTCTTCTGTGAGTGTAATTTCAAAAAACCGAGAAACACGATTAATATCAGGGACTAAAATATGGTTCAATGAGATGAAAATAATTTTTGGTGAATAGTAACTGTTGACCTTTTTTTACCACGGTTAAAAGTAAATAGGATAATTAAGGGTAAAAATGATATTATTATTACCCTAACACATGTCCTAATTCTATTGGATAAGTGTAATTAGACCAAAAACAACCATAGGAATAAAATATGACCATTTAAGCCCACTTGGATTATATTAGGACATTTATTATTAATTTATTTAAAGAAGGGTTAAAATAGTTAAAATAAAAGTTTAATAAGTAAATCATTTTTAATACAGGGTTATACATAAGATAAATCCGACTATAAATATTAATTAGAAATTTAAAACGATTTCCTACATAATTATATTTTATTTGTAATTTTTAGACATTAACTAATTTAATTTATTTGTGACACAACGATGATTCAATAATTATCTTATTAATGAAATATTGACATAATTGATGTTATAAATACCCAAATAAATGTAATTTGAGACTTTTTATAAATTAAACTAATTTTATAGGTTACTATGACATGTTAGTATTTCTTTTATTAACTTTTTTCGAACTAATAATTTTGTTATGAGTTTTACAAAAATCAATTACCAAATAGTGTCAAAATTGACATAAATAGTTTTTAAAACAAATATTATATTATTAATTGTTATTTTCGTCCTAAAAATCTAATGTTCGGAAAAATGACTCATATAAGGTTATATATATTAATAATAAACAACTTGGGGTTCGTTTGGCTTGATATAGTAAGTTTATTAACCTTATAGTGTAAGAACACAAGAAGACATGGTAAAAGTAAAATTATTTAACTTAATGTTAATACTAAATGATAAGGTTAAAATAGGAACCTAAACTTGTATAAATTCTATTGGATGAGAGTATTGCGACCCATACCCACCTTATCTTATAAATAAATCAATTTGGAGCTATTTAAAACCGAATTTGGCTTTATAATAAAATAATATTTTTAGTTATTCCAAAGGTGCCCCACTCCTCCCTTATAAAAGGGCACTTCCTCCCTCTCTTCCTCACACGACTTTTAGCCTTAAATCTCGGCCAAACCCTGAAAAATTATCTTCTCCACTTCCCTAGGAACATCCTAGAGGTTCTGGTCTTCCTCAAAGACCAATTTTAGTGCCCTAAAAGGAGATCTCAAAGAGGCACTTCAAAGAAGAGGTAATGTCCGTTACCGATTCTTTCATCTTTATTTCATCTTCCACTTCTTCTTCATTAGTTGTTTCATAATGAAGTAATAACATCAGTATCACTCATATAATGATATGTTATTATATGTATGAAACAACCCTATTTCACCATCTATCCATCCTATGGAAAATGAAATCACCGCGCGTGCGTACGTACGGAATACCATCTCCACGGCGTGGTGTAATCTATTTTCCACCACCACCTTACTTGGATGGGTATAATGGTGTAAATAATAACTATATATGATTATTTTAAAGTGATATTGATTCTGAAATAGTATACATACACTCCAATACAGTCCCACGATCATGAGAATGATATCATCGCTCGTGCGTACATACGGACTACCGTCTCCACGACGCGATGAGATTCATTCTCCACGTTAACCATTCATGAATGATTATAAAGTATATATATTAAGTAATCATGAAATATATGACATAATAATGATACTGGATTTATGTGTGTGTATATATATGTCATCTACTTAATTTCATTAAACTCAATAAGGAAACGAAAACAGCGTTCATGCGTACGTACGACCTACCGTCTCCATGAACGGTGTATTTCTTTCCATTTACTGATTTATTATATATATGTATATTCTGAATATATATTATATATAAAACATGTTTTAAATTATGGATTTAAGTAATCATGATCTAAGTAATCATATGAATAATTACAAGTTAAAACACGAACAACAAATGAGACGATTTTACCCAAAACGCTATTTAACATGGAATTTACAAAAGAACGGGTAATATAAAGTAATAAGTGAACTATATATGATATCATAACAATGAGTATGATTCTGGAATAATTCAATTACATTATTTAAATCATTATACAGGAGGTTCGGAAACTTACGAAGTAAATCAGACCTATGTTGAGGGAAATATCACAATCTCATTTTAATCCGAGATTATTTATACTTTAGTATTTACTGGGTTGTATTTTATCATCCAAATCCATGTTTCATCAATATGTAATATTATTTCCATTCACCTACAATTGTTTAAATCCTATTTTACCCTTCGGTGAGTTTTTAGTAAAAGACATTAAATGAATCTTTTGTCGTTTTTCGTACGAGGTACTTTTTGACTTTTCCGACAAAAGTACGTGAAGAATGTTTTTTCTAACTTATACGGAATGAATTAATTTTTAAAACATTATTTCCAAGAATATTCCTTTAAAAGTTTCCATGTTTATTTTTAATCAACTTCTTTTAGTTTAAAATTGTATGACATGTTAAGAAAGGAAAAATATTTTGAAGTAGAAAGGATATTTTCCTCAAGAATGGAGTTCAAGTGTTTTATCAAAATTATTTACCATCTAAGATAATATAGGGTTCTGTTTCTATCCCTATTATTACATTGATTTGATGTTGTGGTGGAATTATTTTTATGAATTCCTTTATCTTATATGAATTGTTTTATGATGTCATGACATTTAAGAATCCCATTTTTATTACATGGGTTATGCAATGATGTATGATTTATGATTTTTTGGCACACATAAGAATGGTATCATTATGAGATGGGTGGGACCTATATCTCCTTCCAATGCATTGGGTAAAGATTTTATATCTCATGAGATAGACATGGCTGGAACGGTAGGTTATACCGGTTCAGTGAAACAGGACTGAATCGAGGAGTGAACTCGGTTCAGAAATGGACTTTGTCCACTGAGATAGTCTTGGCAATGAGTCTTGACTAACAAGAAATGATTCTCTATGATTATGTGTGTATGCCAAAAAGTTTCATGTTTTATGTTATGATTATTGGGATTACATTTTACTAATATGATTTATCCCATGTTATGATATTATGATCTCTTTTGCAGGTTAAGATTTCCAAAATGTTATGTTCTTATGAATATGATGTGATTGATATTTCTTTTTTTTACCCTTACTGAGCATTTGAGCTCACCCTTTTATGTTTTCTTTTCCCCATGATATAAAGAATGGTTTTAGGTAAGAAAAAAAAGGGAAGATCTTTATTGGGAGATGTTGAAGATCTTTCACCATGATTAGATGTTTTTATTCCGAGTTTCCAAAGACACTAAACTATTACGGTACTTGTGTGTCCGTTTTTGTTATGTATTAAGTATTCCACTAAAGTAATGTAATTTCCATGTATGTCAAACTTTAGGTCTCTACATATCTAGAATTAATTCTATCACTATAGCATGCAATCAGTAATTATTTTTAAAATGAATGACAAGAATGCATGACTTGTGATTTCTATCATGTGCCTATATGATGGATGAGATGGAATACACTTGTCTCATCAGATAGCAACAAAATAGAACAAAACAAATATCAATAATAACATCACAAAAAAATTGTGTCACCCGACAGTAAAATATAATTAACCAAAAAAGCTAAAAATCCATTAAAAATTACAATTTCAGTCAAGGCAATTTTCCTTTATCATATAATCAGTGTTTCTACTCTTGGAAAAAACTTTGTGATAAATATATTTCATTTACATATCTGTCTATCATCACTAAACAATATGGAAAACCAAAAAAGAAAAATCCTTTGATACCACGTTGTAATGTCCCAGATCCGGATGTCACTCAACTAGTGCCCCGTACATGGTTGGCCACATGGACTCAAGTGCATTTTCGAAAATGATAGAGGCTACCAACTAGAAGCAATGGGATAGAGTGTGATAGAGGGTAAATAATTCCCTCATAAGTAGACTGTAACATAGTGTAATAAAAAATAATTCAATAGTTCTAGTAGTAAACAACATACATACGAAATAAATAGGGGATGACTAATAAGATAAATAACCAAGAATCATTACATAAAAAAGATGATGAATCGTGTTATGTTATAAGAAAATATCCAAAAAAATGCACACATTAGGAATCAACAATATATTCTCTAGAAGAAAAATAAATGAATGAGACAAAGAAGCATTGAAATCATCAACTTGGTCCCATGCTCTTTGGATCCTAAGAACCATCTCAAGTACCTGTAAAAGTGTTCCTGAACTTATCGAAACCTGTAACAAAATAATCTATTTGGGCCCAAATGTTTTTCCCAAAAAGGGTTTCAGAAATAAATCCCAATAGTCAAACACCCATGATCTGTGCTTATTTATCATTGAGTATAAGCAACAATTAGTGTACAAAAATGAAAGGTAGTAAAATATAAAGTAATCAAGATTTAATAATCCAACATGTCATGTTTTCCATTTTCATTCATTATGTTCAGTTAAACCATTAAATTACATTGAATTAAACAATTCTTTAGATATGGACTAAGCACATCAATCCCTCGTATAAAGGAAGCTCAATAGATACCTCATAAGTCTATCTAAACAAGTAAAGTGAAGACCCAATCTAATATTGTGCTTTGGCTTAGTATACACATCATAAGTCGTTCCAATTTAATATTAAATTCAACATCTCTCCCACAAGAGTATAATAACTCTGCCTATATGAATAAGTAATCCTCACCCACAGGAATAATAAATCCTTTCCCACTTGTATACAAATCCTCGCTCAGAGACATAAAAAATCATCGCCCACAGGAATATAATTCAATAGGGTTAGGCCGAGTATATCAATGTTTAAGCAGAAAAGACACCACATATAAATTACACTATTACAAGGTTAACATAATATAAAGTCATTTGTCCATCATACAAAATAAGAAAAAAGGGAATTAAACTATCGCAAGGATTAGACATTTATACTCACATGGGCAGTTTATATCACAATCCTAATATGTAATCTATAAACTAAAATGGTTAATCAAATATACTCACATGGGCAGTTTATGTATAACAAGAAAACATGTGAATTAAGCTATCACAAGGATTAAGAAATTGTCATCTCACATGGGAAACATTCAATTAACTAATATTATTTTAAAAAAATCATTAATGTAAAATAAAGGCACACATATATAAATCATAGGCCAAATGGATAAACAATGTTCATCTGAGGGAAATGCACCCATGGGGTAGCCCTTACTCAAACCAAAAAACTGAAACATGCTTAATTTAATTTAATTAATGATCTAATAATAATTTAGAAACAATAACGGTCAATTTATATTCATGGATACACTCTAATCATGGGTGAATGACACTACAACGGATATTAATAACACGACATTGAGTGAAAGGAATATGATCACCTACCTCGTCATATTACCACTCTCATTGTCTAGACTCAACCTCCAATTCAATCTAGAATGACATATATCTACCGAACGATGATAAACGCTCAACATTAACTAACTTTGTAAATAAAAACACACGAAGAATAGCGTTAGGGGAATCACAAGCTTACCAACCGGGTACCAATGAAAATGATGACCAAATAATCATGGATTAGATGATCAATTGGGATTGGATTGACAGTGTGTATCAACATGTTCTTCAACCAAAGAGAGACTTTGTATTTTTTTCACAAAAATGATGCTATTGCTTTATTTAATAAATAAAAAAGTACATAGAATGTACATGATACTACACATCATTTTTCTGATGTTTCAGGAGAGACTATACATGTTCGTGTACTGGGATTACATGGCTTGTGGCCTTATATACACAACTTGTAACTCTACGTACCCGACATATAGTTCTCAGTCACTTCATGTAACAGGCCTTTAGGAAGACCTTGACCTCCTTTACACCCATTTTCATAACAAAAAACTAAAAAGAAAAGACCTATACCTCAACGGAAGAGTCAGGTTGTTATACACCAACTCATGCTTGATCTATCCAGTAATAAGGTGGAACACTTTAGGTTGTTTCATTAGGTGTCTCCATCAATCCAAACAAATTCATCATTGTTATAAACCTATCCACATTTTATTAAATTTAATTTGATCGTTTGAACTAAACTGGCTTCTGGTGAAGGAACTCTTGAGATCAAAGCAAGATAAAAACCATATGAGGAATCATAGTTGGTTCCAGAATGGTAACTAGTGGACGTGTCTATCCTATAGATTGGACAACACTCACAATCACATCCACCAGATTCGATTCCACTAGAATATTCCCTCACCATGTTTCATAAGTCACTTCCTCATGGATCTAATTTCAAATCATATTAGAAGAAAAATGTTACACAACATCATTCGACAATAATGAAGACATTAGATAAAACTCCAAAATAGAAATAGGGGAAAATTAATTCCAACATATGGACAAATGAGATATGGACATCAATCTAACCATATTAATATTTGGGAAAAGGAAAGAACTAATACTTGATATTTATTTACCTAAACACCCTTGGTGGTGTAATGTTCAATGTGGTGAGAGCTTTATAGTCATATAGTAACAATAACCTCATACGTCCTGAAAAGATACAAAATATGCATACTGACATCTAGTGAAGATGTAAAACCTTACCTTTGTTACAAATTTGTCACGAACTTGACCTTGAAACCTAGTAAAATAAGAAGCAATCCAGACCTAAAATATCCCGAAGGGAGGTTCCAATCACAATGGGTCTATTACTTGAACTTGGAATCATACCCAATAAACGCGGGAACAAATTTTCCAAAAATAATGTAGATGCAAGATAACAAGTCAGTATTCCAACAATAGAAGCTCCAATGGGAGTAATTTACCTAATGTATAACATGTATAACAACTTAATTAACTAACACCAAGTACCAAAAAAAGATGAACTATCCAATTCCCAATAGACACAACTCACCATCTCCACAGATCAATGACAAAAATAACCTTAAAGTGATGATTTACCCCTCCTCAAACCTGGAAGAAGAGAATCTATAAACACCCAATTGAACTAGTAGGGTGGGATCAAAAATTTCATTTGGGGTTTCACTAATTATTCCAAAATCGATTCCAATATTAAATTAACCAAATAGGGAATTAAATTTAATACAAGAAGGTTTGGCAATTCCTTAGTATAATAAAAATAATTCATTATTTGAATTTCAAAATATGGAAATAAATATAAAAACATGTAAATACTTTTAAAAAATGGAAATAACTATCATCAAACCCATTACATTACATCTTATATAATATTTCCAAAGAAATGGATATTTTCATAAAAGGATTAAATAAGGAATTTAACAGAAAATTGTAATAATAAATTATAAGGGATGTAAAATAGTTTAAAATACTAATATAAGTTCATTTAAAATATAAAAAAGTAGGAAACATGGTAATATGACTAAGAAGGTATGATAGTTCTAGGCTAATGGGACTCCACACACTCTCAAGGTGACATGAAAAAATAAACACTTGTCCCAGTAAGATGAAGAAAAATAGGACTCATCACCATCACCTTAGGGATATCACATTATAAATTGTTATTTTATAATTTTTTATAATAATAGAATGTTATCCAATTAATCTATTGACTATATACGGTTTTTGATGAACTCTAGTACAAAATCAATAATGGAAATTCCTTTTTTTTAAATGTAATTCATCCCTCACATAATTTCAAATATTCCAATATTCCAATTAAAAATCATATAACATGATTTTTATAAAAAAATGAATTTTTCAATGATAAAACCCAAATTCACCTATCATAAAAAATTTATGACATTTTTATAAATTAAAAAATTTAATTCAAATTCATCAAATCAATTTCCAAAAATTAAATTTTTTAATTTTATTTCAATAAAATTCCATCCAATTTCACAATATTTAAAATTTAAATTGAAAACCTTTTACACATTTCAATACTAAATAGATTAATAATACATGATTCCTTTAACAATACATCTTAAAAATACCAAACAGTACATTAAAACAATCATTTTTTTCAATTCATCCCTAAATCATTTAAAGGAATTATTATCACATTAAAATGAATGAATCAATTTTAAAAAAAGGGTTTACACCCACATTTAATGAAGATAAATCATTTATTTTAAATAAACTATGAATATAAACTCCAAAATATGATTAAAATTATTTAAAGGGGGTTCTCAGACACTTTAAAAATAATATAATTTTAAAATAATTAGAAAAATAAAACAGTTCAATCCATTAAATTCAAATCAAGGAAGTTCATTTAAAAAATCACATACCAAATCTCATTAAAAAAATAAGAACCTAGTCTAAATCACACAATTTCACAAATACATTTTTTATAGGACCATTAAAAATAAATCAAAACAAACAATGTATTTTTAAATTCACAAAAGGTGAGATAAATCAATGTTAAAGACATTTAATTCATTCCATATTGAATATTAAAAAAATATGGTCAAATAAAAATTTATGAGGAATTAAATGGACACATATCATAGAACATATGATATAATGTTGGAAAAATATATCCATGAATTTATCAAGAAACGATGAATTACAAAATGAAGGAAAATCATTGAAACACCTAACTTGGGATCAACAGATCATGAATCAAAAAATCATAAAATGATATCTCCAAGGTAGAACAAATGTAAACAAGGATGTATGAATCAAAACTAGGGTTAGACACAAAAAAATTGCTTATTATATCAACCTATAAACATAGGTATCTAATGATCCCTATATAGGAGAAGAGATATCATAGGAGATGAATATTGAGATGTAACGCCTTACCTGGAAGATACAGAACAAGGATTTCCTAGATTCAATATCCAATTAAAGTGGTTTGGATAATCCAAAATGGTTATTGGGAGCCCCAGAACCTATAAAAAAAGAGTATGGGTCAAATGACCTTGATCGGGGGTCTAAAAGAATGTTTTAGGAATTTTTCCTCAATATTCTTATTAATTAAATTCTATTGGAAATGTTTACTGGGCAGAGGTGCACAGTTTAGAAAACCCCTGTGCAAGTCATGTTCTTGTTTAATATGGGATATGTGGTTCCTCTAAAGAGGGTGAACATTTTATAAACTATGTTCCAATTGTCAAAAACCCTTTTACCTTGGTTGAACAATTTACTCTAGAAGGGAACACGGTTTTGGAAAACTATGCACCCACCGTATAGTAGCCCAAAAATGTCAATAAATTAAAAAATCTCCCCTACAGAAACAAGAAATGGAATTAAAAAAAAAATTTAAAAAGGGATTTTTTGATTACTTGAATATGGTTAAAGTATGTTACGCACACTCACCAACTGATGGACCAGTCCCCTTCTCACCTAGAGGTAAATCTTGTTCCATAGTTAAAGAATGGTCGATTTGATGCCTGGGAGAGTCTACTACCTCTCTTATATAATCAGACCAGGATTTCTGGTTCATTAACATGGAAAATTGGTGTTTCATCACTCCCTTCACCTTGTTTGATGTGCATGATGAGAAAGAAAAATAGTTGATAGCCAGTGGTTAAACATCGGGACCCCTGAATCCCTCTACAGTTGAAGAACCCTCTGATTGGACAACCGTGCTCATGGATTATATTCAGCGTGAAAATCTCCTGTATGATTCACCGGAATGATTGCAAAAAAATTTATGTGCCACCCAGTTAACTGTCTCATGAATTCTCAAAATCAATCTAATTCGATACAGATGAGGGTTTTATGGAATTATCATCATTCACATCGGAGGGGATGAGATTTCATGGGTTTTAATAGAAGATAATGTCAGGTCCTATCATTCTCATTAGGAGGGGTTTACAAATATCCCACCAGACTCATAGGATGGTTTACCTATGTCCTGAAATTTTCCATGACTACGTCGAGTTCATCAAGACATTTCATTTTAGTCAGATCCATCCATACATTGATAATGTACCTTTAGATCCCTTCCATACATTAACATAATCATGGCCCTTTTCATTCTTGGGACATTATTTGGTGTTACTATATCCAATAGAAAAAACTCACCATTGTAGGTTCATTCTAACCATGATGCATTTATGATCTAAGTGGGATGAAGCAATCCCACTCAAAGAAGACATGTAATGGTCAATTGTTGAATTAATTGGGTCCAATATCAAACAATGATTTGAAGTACCTCATGTTATCCTAAAAAACAATGATACTAAAATATAATCTAATGATATGAATAATTTTTGTGACATTTACAACAACATTTCCAACCATAAATCAAGTCACCATCCGGAAGAGAGTTGGAAGATTGAGGCGTTTAATAAAACCCTTTCATATATTCTATAGAATGTGGTGGTCTAGAACAAGAAAATTTTATGAGATAAGCTCCTTATTCCCACTGCGATATGATGAAACAAAATTCCTCCTAGGATATCGTATATTTCATAGTGTATGGAATAGAGGCAGTCTTACCCATCATGATTCTGATTCAATCACTTCAAACAATTTTCTATGATTAGTAGATGTTACGCAATATAGTCGATGTATGTCTAGCTGAACATGATGTCCTCGATGAGAACAGACATTGAGCATTTCAGAATCTATATAGTTACTAATATATATATATATATATAATTAAACAATATGGTTCAACTCTACCTTTTCCTCCCAGGTGATATAGTTTTTCTCTCTGAATGCCAATGATACCCAGCTAGAAGCCACCAAAGCTAGAACCTATATGGGGATGGTCATACATCATTCCCAATGTCTATCCCAATAAATAATACTCTATTGAAACCAACGATGGTGAATACATCAATCCATTGACCGATTCAATGTTATATAAGAATTAATTTGTATAAGGGTTCACGGTCCAAGGAACATGATGTTAAAATGGGCACCTGAATCAAAATGTCATGACCTTAAAATATTTTGTGGTTTTCCTAGGAATCGTGTATTGTGGTTTAATCCACTTTTGGTTTATTCACATAGATATATTGTTATTTGATTTTAAAAATTCTTATCAAAACACCATTACCCCTATAATCATAACCACACTATAATAAATTGCATTGTAACCAGCGTCCTTACCGCACAACATTAACCTGAATGGACTGGTAATATCAAGTGATCATAAATTATAGCATCACTATAAAATCCTCAAGAAAATAATATCATACTACTGTGATGATATAACATAAGAGTACATCCCCTTCGGCGCTGGTAATATATCATGCTGTATTTGAGAACTATGTGTGGCACGATTCCCATATATATGGGATACGTAGTTATGCCTATACATTTTTTCATAGGGTCCAGCCACAAATTCATCACCAGTTGTCACGATTAGAACCCATTTATTGCATGTGGGACTCCTTGGATCATTAAGTTAGTTGTTACTTCTATATATTTTATGCCTATAGGGTTATTCTCAACATTCACCTTCTTAGGAAAATGTGATGTATCATCGGGCCTCCAAATCCCTCATGTATAATGGGTGTATTTCTTTGCCATGATGTATGAAACTGTTTTGGGGAGCCTGCTATCCGATGTCCAACCTCCATGTTGTTAAAATGATTCAATATACATAGAATATTGACTTAATACTTTATTAAGGTCTTCTCACAAATGTGTTCTTTGGTGTTGAGAATCATATATCTCCCATTCACATATATTTTGTCATAACGTTGTACTACACATGTCCAATAAAGATATAATCCTTCATGGTATGATCTATATAACCTTAAACCAAGATATTATATCCTGAACACATCACATTAAACTGCAACCATGCCCTAATGGTTTCAGGTAGCCTTATGATAATCATGGAATGCCTCAGTTCCCTCACAAGAGTGAATCTCCCCAAACTGTTTCAGTCTTCTACAATTCTATGTTCGAGAAGTACAAGAGGCCTGATTCACATCCTTATAAGATAAGTATAGATGCCCGAGAATTATTTCTCCAAGACCTTCCCTGTATTAGTCATGTCTATTTGTTGTTTTCCTCAATTATGGTTCAATAATTATTACCATAAACTATTCATATCCTCTATAGTCGGGCCAAAACAACTTAAAACTCTTTTCCATACTCCTAGTATCATGACTTGAAACAAAATGATTGTATGTTTTATGTTCTATGACCATAATCATAGAGAGTATAGTCCACGAAACATGAAATTAAACTATCTTTCTTGGTCCACACAATATGACCATAAAATGTCTGCAATTTTGAGGTTTGAATCCCACTACCTTATATTCCCATCATCCATACATTGAAATTCATTACTTACCTATATTCAAATATCTTTTATCACGATGAGATTTCACCCTTAGGGTCACCCCAAATGTTTTATCTAACATGTTAAGTTAAACACCTGTACCATTCTTTGTTTCCCACACATAACATGGCTCACACGGGATTAGGAGTTTTTATATAGTGGGAATTTAGGTAGTCATTCCAAAAATGATTTTTTAATCCAAAAACAATGACCTCAAACATGGAGGCTTATATTAAAAGCTTTTCTGGCACTATGCATCCAAAATAATCATTCAAATTGGGTTTGTCACTCTTTACATTACAGAAACCTCATTCTTTTCTATTCAATGCTACTTATGTGGTGCACAAGCATCCACTTTCTCGTTCAAGTATGGTTTATACCATCGTTTCCACGAAAATATTACATGAATAGTCATTTCTAAATTCGGAGAAACATGAGGTCAAAATTTTCATCAATTTCCATGAAATGTAACCTTAAAATATGTGAAACGTCTCAATCATTGAATGTTTAACTATGAGATGAGTCCCAATCATAATACGTTATGCTATGAGATGCATCTGGATCACATGTTGAAAAATTTTATCTTGAATCATTCACACCGTATGACATCTAACTATGTCTCTATCACACTCATTTTCATGATGTAAAAAAATAAGTCATACCAAAACCTAACATGAGTGGTCCACTCCCTCGGTGCAGATTATTTACCATGTTGTTCACATCTTCAGGTGTCACTTAGCATCTTAGGATTCACTCTCTGGATGATATTTTTGACCTTTATTTTGACAAATTATCTTAAAGTTTTTTGTTATGATCTATTGTGGTGTAACTTCAAGACATTTAGACTCCATTTTAATATTCCATCATTCCATTTCAATGCTTCGGATTCCCATCATTTGGATCCTCATCATATTAAATGTCTAACAGGACCCCCTAATTGAATGGATTCTAGCTAAGTCCCACCTACATCATGGGAAAACATTAGAAAATAAATTGCATGATATTTCAAGATGGGTTCAATGTTTTCTAAATATCTAGTGGTCAACCGTTATTTTTGTATCCCCTTTTTTTGACAATGGTATATAAGATGTGTTTCAAACATGATAAATGATTTTATTGTGTTAACATTTTACTCTCATTGTGTTCCAAATTTATACCATAGTGATTTAGACATCCATTTACCCCCAGTTCGGGATGATTCTAATGCCCGCTGTGTTATCCCGTTCATGTAATATTTCACATTGGAAATTAATGTTGGCTTCATAGAGATATATTCTCTAACCACATCATCCCTAGGTGAAAAAACACCAATTGGTTAGTCAAAAATAGTAGACCCTAATTGTTCAATGGTTATCTCACACTCTTATACAAAGTGAAAATTTTTGTGGTCATCTATTCTTTCTCACACCGGGCATGACCCATGTGATATTAGGGGTGGTTAAATACTTGTCTCACAAATATATTTTATAAGCGGTAATTAAAATAGGAAAAATAATTTTTTACATTTATAGTAAAAATATCAAAAATAAGAAAGAAAATGAATTGAGGTTGGATAAGGGTAATCCACAAAATGGTTCCTCCCATGAGTTCTAGTAAAAATCTCCCTATTTCTCTATTATAGTAATTATGCGCATTAGCTCTGCCATCCATTTGTGTCTGGCCTAGAGGTTTTTTTTCCTTTTTCCAATTTTTTCTTCCAAGTCATTAGCCAAAGGATGAATATTATGAAACCTTCTACATTACTAGTCCCACCCAACCTTGAGATCATCAATTTGAGTAGTCACTTGCTTCATTTGATATTCGACATCTTCCAGCTGAGCCCTCAATTTGTTGATGATACCTTCAAGAGTTCTGAGGAAGGTTGCATGCTCTTCTTCTTGCTCATTCATCTGTTGCATCTCTTGATTGAAATATTAAATCTTTCAAATTCTATTGTAATTATCTTGGTGCCAAGAATCCTACAGATGATGGCTCCCCTCTTGCAACATTTCAGAAAAATAATTGCTGACCAGTTAATGGAGGCCTTGATCTACCTCCACTCCAACAAATAGATTTCACAAATAATAGAGAAGGGAAACCATGCGACATAATTGATGTGACTCCAATTTCAAATAGATGATGCATTAAATACACCTCCATGCCTCGCAAAAGATGATGTGATTCTCCTCGACCACCTATGGATCAGAGTCCTCCATCACTTTATGATATACAGGTTTATACTATTGGAAAGTAGAATGGAGTTCATTAGCATGATCCCTCTATGGTATCCTCTCTAATGTGCCATGGTTTATATTATGGGATACATCTACTCATTATTCATCCTCTTAAATAGCCTCACTCATGATATACTCTATTTCAACCCTAGCATTGGAATTGGTCATATTTGGAGCTGATTCTATACAGAACTACCATGTCCAAATCTGTTTGGATGAATGGATCCTCATAATTAGGTGCAACTATCATAAGAGATCCCATTGAATCCCTAGATCCTTCCACTCACTTGTACTGAAGACCTATGAGTACTATAAAGAAAAAATCACATTAGTCAATCAATCAGTTGGGGAAATGTATTATTTTTTGAAATCAATGAATTGTAAGAGCTGATCACCACATGGTTGATTTCTCAACTCATCATAGGGATTTCAATCAAAGGATACACATCAATCCTTTATATTTTAATTGTTTTCATTGGTTTTGGTTGTGTTTTATGATTGGAAGCTACAATATATATGTACAGATTTATTCTAAATACCCCTATAAACTGAAATATGACTGAATAGTACAGTATTTTCCTTTTCCATTGGAGGAATATCATTTATAAGACACCTTGGGAACTCCGCCCCTCTAATGGAGGGTTTCAATATAGGGATATTAGTGTACGGTCCCCCATATCCAATGGGAATGCCATTGAATTATATGGATTCCACCATGAACAATTTTGTTGTGCCACTACCTACCACCTCAAATACTATTGGCACACCACCTACATCAGACAATGTTGGAGGCATTGAAACATTCTCCTCCATGTCCACTGGAACCTCATCACCCCATCTTGGGGGGGGGGGGGCTTACACATTAGCAAGTTACTCTTATTCAAAATGAGTTTTGCAAAGATGATCTTTGTGGGGGAAAAGTAGATATCAAGGAATAGAAAACTGTAATTTAATCTTACCAAGAGTTATTGAGTGAACTCTTCTTCAGATATCATGATCTCACTAATCGTTAAGGGACTCCCTTAATGAGAATCTACCCTTTACGACTCCCCATATTCATCCTCGTAGTCCTATTTACATTCTTATTATTCTAATCCTTCATCACAATCATCCTCTGGATGTGTTTAATCTTGACCTAAATAATTTCCATGCATCACCTTTACCATGGCGGGAGGAGCCCCGTACAGTCTCTATAGCATGTGTAAACACCCATGGATGTCAGTTATTCATAATATTAATTTCATTTCTCCTTTTCCAAACCTATATGTGAATGAGGATTAGAAACTCAATCCCATCCCACGTAAACTTCTTCTCTAAATCCTCTACCATCAATGATGTTTGTAGTGTTATTTTTGGGAGACCAATGGGTTATAAGAACAACATCAGTTGATGGTTGAAAAAGATACCTTGGATTCTTCCCAAGGTATTTTTTTTAGCACCATGGCTACATTCAATACCATCCCACTTTATCTGAAGGAGGTTCTTCCACACAATGTGATGTCCTAACTACTATAGCTCTATCTTATTCCAGCCCAGGTTCCTTGATTTTCTCTTGGGTAGAAGTCTATCATGTAACGCCCCGACCCTAGTTACCTAGAGTCGGTGAATTATTACATAACATTGGCATGATCACAAGAAAGATCAAGTCTCGATAGACCGATTGGTTTAGTAGCCTTGGAATAACTAGATACATCCATAAATTTTTACATTACATCATAAGAAAACATCTTGTCTTCATATCCCCTCATACTATCCCTGCAGGTCATTCATAAATTACTTCTTCATAATCCTGGGAAAAAAATAAAACATTGAAAGGGGTGAGCTCAGATGCTCAGTAAGGATAACATTATAGCAGAAGCTTTCATAAATAAGCATAAACACTTAAGGCAATGAATTACTAAAACAAAAGCCTTTTAAACTTGAACTTCAGCATAAAATGGCAAAGTTAAAATGAAATAATGCCATTTACTTACTCACATGGATATTCTACTAGTCTAATGATCTCATGCAATATCAATATCCACTTTCATAATGATGGAATGCATAATGCCAGACTATCATAACCACATAGCCAAGGCCTCGTGCCAAGACTACAAATAAGATTTTGCCAAGGCCGTGTGCCAAGACACTAGTTTGTCTCATGAGACCTACCGATGCATCGAGGAGCTATAGCGGGCTCCACCCGTCACTTATTAAGTCCAATGCATTCCTCATATGAACAGGTTTAAACATAACATAAACATTCGTATTAAAACTAGCATACGAAATGTCAATACTTTTACCACAAACCATGAATGGTATAAAAATAGCACATCCACAGTCAAACATAACTCATTCGATACAATATGGAAGATTGTATTGTATCACATTAACCTCAATCATGAATAATTAAGGAGGTTGACATAGATAAAAATAATCATCAAAACTATTTAAGAGAAATATCCCCCTTTTCTTGAAAACATTTAAAAGTCACACTATTTGTCAAGAAGCCATTTAAAAATAGATTTTTGAATCAAAGTGTCCCATACCACTTTGAAACTTTTTAAAGGGATTTTTAATTTCTAAACTTTAATGTCCATATAAATAAATCCTTAAAACCATTTTTAAAACATGGACATTAATGAGAAAGATTTAGATGAATAGTCTTTAAAACATTTAAAAATGGTATTTTAGTTAGAGATTCTAACCAAAAGAGAGACACTTGAATGAAAATAATTGAGGTAATCAAAACTTTGTAATATCATGAGAATAAAGGGAATTCATGACATACTATGTCAAAGTACATTATATACACCACATAAAAGTGATTTGGTGTATATCAACAAAGAAGTCTCAATGGAATGTAAGTTGAGATGAAATCTCTCATAAAGGCCATATCCTTAGGTTAAGGATAAATCAACAACATAATTATGTGTGAAAAATATAAATACACTAAATATGATTGGATATTCAGTGTAAAACAATCAAAGTATATTCACACATATTCCTGTAAAAACAACACCAACGAATTGGATGTTTAACTCAACAAATGGTGAAAGAGTTAAAATTACTCTTATCAAATTCATATCAATGACTTGAGAATTTTCAATGGAGTGATTATGTGTATCAAAAGTATATCCACAGGAAGGGGAGTTGAAATTATGACATAATCAAATGAATAGTGATTCCACACATAATCTTGGGGTAATATAATCAATGAAATATGCGTAAAGCCAAATGAGTGGAAATTGAAATCTCAAATTCCCTTATTGATTAGGTAACTTAAGAAACAAACACCCATGAAAGAAAGATCATACCATGATGATGTAAATACACATAAAATAAAGTATATTACACAATGAATACAATCATGGGTAGTACACATACACCACATGCAATAATTAAGTGGTGATCAATGGAATTCTCACGGAATTAAAAGTGAGACAAGAAACCCCTTACCACGTTAATCAACTGAGTCGCATGGCCAAAAGTTAATAACCACCAAATGATTTACAGAATAACATGAATATAAAGTGAATCATGGAAGTACACAATACACCACTTTCAATAATTTAGTAGCGAACAATGGAAATCTCACGGAATTGAAAGTGAGATAAGAGAATCCCTTACTTTGTACTTTTTCCTTGGTCGATGGTAGGTTTACCTCCAGTATAATGGTAAAATAATTGTTATTGAATAATACAAGAATCATTTACTTTAATATGATATCATATATGATCATTGATTTGTTAATATTATCATAGAATTATCGTCATTTCGGGTGTTAAAGGGTTCATTTTACTTTATATTCTTTGTTATGTGAGCCATATTCGTTATTAATGGGATGTATATTATTCATATCCATAATGATATCAAGTCCTTAGATACTATTTTTAAATCATCAAATTATAATTATACTTGAATGGATATGATGGACAATGAATCTCATCGCGTTCGTGGAGACGGTAGTCCGTACGTACGCATGAACGCTACTTCCATTTAATTTTTCATTTTAAAAGTATTGAATCCAAACGATACATAGGTATATTATTATTCCAGTATAATATAATATTTTATATATGTTACTTAAGTTCATTAACACCATCCTTTATACGTTCCATGTGTGGTATGAACGAGTCATATCATTTTAAGGGGGCGGTAGTCCGCACTTCCTCAAATGAAATTATCGTATGTATATACAACATGAAACGAATAATGATATGAAATAAAATGGAATTACAGAAGCTTATATATAAAATATATATCATTAATATCATATTTAATTACAGTGCCATCATAATGGCCACCATGAGAGGCGGTAAGATGTATTTGAACAATCATCGTTTCGTGAGGCGTTAGTTTGCCATCCACAGAAACATTATGTTCATCATCCATTAGATGGAGTTGTGTGTATGTGTAGTTTGAATCCATCTTATAACAACATCCTAGTATATTGTGGATACTGGTGTTGTTACAAAAGAAAGGAAATAAAAAGAGTTTGGGGGTTGGAGAAGCAAAATAAATGAAAATAATTTAAGAGAAATCGTTACCTTTAATTTAGGTAACTCACTTTGGTTGGAACCAAAGGTCTTCTTGAAATGATTTCTGCCTAAGGGGAAGCTTCCAGGAGGAGGAGAGGGATGTGGGGAGCTTATTTGGGCAGGGTTTGGACGAGCCAAGTGGCTTGAGAGGTGTGAGGAATGAGTAGAAGTGGTCTCCTTTTATAAGGGAGAGGAGGGGCTCTTTAGGAAAGAGTGAAAGTATTACTTTATAATATAATTATATTCGGTTTATAATGGTCCAAAAATCATTGAGGTCGAAGATAAGATGACTCAGATTCTAAATAACATCAAACAATAAGAATTGGACAGGTTTTAGATAATATTTTAATCATTATAATCTTATTTATTTAAATGATTTATTAATGAGGTAAACATTGCATCATTATTGTGTCATTAATAATTTAAATTATTTGATGTCTAAAAATTATAAATAAAATATCATTATGTAGGAAATCGTTTTAGATTTCTAATGAATATTTATAATCGAAAATCCAACATGTATAACCCTATGTAAAAATTGTTCTTCTAAAAGATATATGCTTGTGTCATTTTTGTATTCATTTTAACTTAATTAAAATAAAGTGTCATTATCACTTACAAGTGGATCCATGGGGTCCCAAAATCGACCCAAAGATGCCCATGGTCGACCATGTATCAACCAATAGGGTTAAGACACGTTTTAGGGTAATTTAGTATTATTATAATATTATTTTTGAACCCTTATTTACCGGATTTACCCTTAACCATGGTAAATAAAATATTTACCGCAGTAATTATTCAAAATGTCTAAAAATAAAAGTTACCTATTTACACAATTTGAACATCCTGATTCCAAATATGGAATCCATTTTCCTAAATTCAAAACACAGAAGTGGCAGAAATTAATTTAAAATTAATTCCCGCTGTTAAAATAAAAAGCGTGTTTTTAAGAGATAATAACTATCAAAAGATTGACACTCGTTTATGTCTGGTTTAATTGTGAAATTATGTCCAATGACAAACATTAAATTAAATGATAAAAATATATTCTAAATATACTTTAAAACCACTCAAATTCATAATTTATCAATATTAATTATTTTGATTAAAAAAGTTGTTTTTAATTAAAATTTAGTAATTTTCACTATTCATCAAAATATAAAAGTTATCCGAAAAGTACCAAAATTTCACCCTAGTCTAATTTCGATATTCCGAATCCAAAAATGAAGTCCATTTTGAAATATAAAATATATATGATTTTAAAAAGTAGGTATTACTATTCACAACAGCTAGTTTAATTAGTTGTGGTGTGTGTTAGAACTCGAGGTTGCGTACAACACACGCTATCGCATTATTCGAAGGGGAACGTACCGTGGAAGCTTGGGGTGTTACATTCTCCCCTCCTTCAATAAATTGCGTCCTCGCAATTTTTAAAATTTTGCTTGGTAATATAATGGAAAGTCCCACATCGGAAAAATAGTCAATAAAACTATCACTTTAAAAGAAAGAAAGAGGGGTATAAGGGTCATCCAAGATAACCCATACTAGGATTCCATGTAAGAAAACATGGATATGGATGATAAACTATGTGTCAAGTTCTGATGGAGAGGGATAGAAATCATGATCAGGAGAAAGTTAACAATGAGAAAACCACAAACTTGTGTTGGGACAAACGACCATTAGTCTCCTAGTAGGAAAGTAAACAGACAACATTTTTTTTAAGTTACATTACATAAGGAAGAGGAATTCATTTATGATATTGACTAAGAACATAATGATATATACTTACATTTTAAGTAGATTTTCATTTTTTAATAAATTTCCACCACTAACTCAATTTTTTTTTAAACGATGAGTATTCAAGAAGACTTGGTCACACTGGAAGAGCTAGAATAAACTTCTATAGAATCACATGATCCATGCAGGATAAACTATATATTTACATTGTCTTTGAATATTAATCAAAACCAAAATGGTTAGTGAATGATCTAATGATCCCCCAAAAGGATATTCATTGAGATAAATATGCACTAATATTAATTTCTAAAATTAAACCAACAATACCCCAAAGTTAAATAGATACCATTCAATAACCAATTGTCCTTAAAATCCTTTAATATAATCCAAACTAATATTGAAACCCAAATCATAGAAGAATTTGATTATATAGTCTCCCATGTTACATTGTATCTCCAAATGACATCAAATACTCTTAAAGTCACATACTTAAAAGTAATTAACATCATCACATATTCTCTGTTATAGAATAATAATTTCTATAAATAACCCAAATCACTATAAATCAACAATAAAAACGTAGATAAAAAAAATCCACCATTACTCTACAAATGAAACCCCATTATATTCTATTTTCCTTGGGCATATAGTGTTTCCAACAAAGCGAACATCTTCCAAAATAACATTTATCACTTAATCACTAAATCATTTTCCTATACCAAGGGTATTCATTTGATAAGACATAAGAACCCAAATCATCTTATTATTGATCAATAAAACCATTTAACAAAAAAAAAATAGTCACATTAACCAGGGACTTCACGTAGTCCAGTGGTAGGCGATAAATCCCAATCGCACTTTGGTTGTGGGTTCGATACCCACAGCTTTGTCCGACGCGACGGGTTGTCACACGGTCTACGTGTTGTCCTTTTTCAAAAACTATATTTTATAATATTACCAAAATGAGATAAATTCCTCAAAATAACATAATTTAATCACAAATGTTATATCATACTTTGCATTTTTATCCCAAATTATAATAACTTATAATTTTCTCAAACCCCAATGATCATATAAAACCAAATGGTTTTTTTATACCTATATCCACAAGAGAAGAGACAATTCTTCCTCAAATATCATTCTCACATGGCAAACTGTGGGGTTACAAATACAAGAGAAAATTATTCCAAAGTAAACCCATCAATAAAGATCACTAACACTTTTAAACATTTCACCATCCATTTATTTCCACATAGGTTCTTCATCATATGTTCCTCAGGTTCCCACATTGCCTCTTCCATCTTATGATATCTCTATAGATCTTTTACCAGACGAGTCATCCGGTTTCTCAACACTTGATCTTTGGTATGAAGAATTCTGATAGGCTCTCCAAAATAAGATAGATCTGGTTCCAGTTATAATTCTTCATAGGTGAATACATGCGTTGGGTCAGGCATGTATTTTGTCACTAGAGATATGTGGATCACAACATGAACTCTGGAGAGACTAGGCGGATTTTCCTTTCGGTAGAATGCATTCATGTGTCACAATGGTACCTCAGGAATTTTTCCAAATCATCTACTTCCTTTACCCAAAAACTCCTCATCCATTTTGGATTATATCGATGGAAGCATCGATGCATCATAAAAAAATAGGTATTTCTTATATATAATTTGGAGACATCGTCTTTAACATGTTTTTTTAGAAAACTTCTCACTGATTCATCTTCAAATATTTCAAAATAAGGTTTTGGTAAATCAGTTTTCGTATATCCCAAAAGACATAAATATATAATTTGATACATATAGGCTGCTCGAAGGTCTCCCTCTTCTGCAGCATCTAGAAAATCATTTAGTGCATCGTAATTTTGAGATAAAGTGAATAATTTGAAAAGACCCTGATGGTACTTCCCACGCTTAGCGTGGTAAGAAAGTTGAGAGCGCAACATTATCCCACAGTCAGTACTTGATCCTTGAAAGAATCGTGCAATGCTAGAGGTATTGGATGTCTCATAAAGTTGTTTGCATGTAACTTGGACATTTGAAAAAGTTTCAACATCGTCTGCGCATGAATTCTGGATAATAATTGTAAGTAGTTCTTCAGGAAGAGAGAGAAGAGTTGTTCGTGATCTTGCTCCCTCCATGTTTCAACTAAAAAAATAAAATACAATTAGGGTTTTTGAATACTTATCTAATAGGAATAAAAAAAATACATAATAGGATAATCTTGTAATTGAACAATATATCCTAACTTGGGGTACCCTATGTTAAAATCTACATTATCCACTATCTATTTGCCGACATATATTCTTAGGGGCATTTTTTGTATTCCCTTAATAATGGTTTATACTAATCTTGTGAATTTACCAAAGCATATCCCCGGCAGTGTCGTAACCAAGAGTGCAGCAAGGCCCGTTGTCGTGTACCAGTTCCCGTTCAAGTCTAGCTCAAAGCGGTGTTTTCGGGTTTTATCCCTAGGTACATCTGTGCCAGAGCCACCTCTACCTGCTCGTATCCAGACAGGGATGTATTGCTTGGAAAACTCACAAAATCATTACAATACCAAAATTCTAGGAAGTTCTTCTATACTAATCCTCAATGTTCATCTTAGGTCTACGTGCTATAATCAGAGTTTATCTAAATCTAGCTTCCAAGGTTTGTACTAAACTTCCTCTGATACCAACTGTAACGCCCCGACCCTAGTTACCTAGAGTCGGTGCATTATTACATAACATTGACATGATCACAAGAAAGATCAAGTCTCGAAAGACCGATTTGTTTAGTAGCCTTGGAATAACTAGATACATCCATAAATTTTTACATTACATCATAAGAAAACATCTTGTCTTCATATCCCCTCATACTATCCCTGCAGGTCATTCCTAAATTACTTCTTCATAATCCTGGGAAAAAAATAAAACATTGAAATGGGTGAGCTCAGATGCTCAGTAAGGATAACATTATAGCAGAAGCTTTCATAAATAAGCATAAACACTTAAGGCAATGAATTACTAAAACAAAAGCCTTTTAAACTTGAACTTCAGCATAAAATGGCAAAGGTAAAATGAAATAATGCCATTTACTTACTCACATGGATATTCTACTAGTCGAATGATCTCATGCAATATCAATATCCACTTTCATAATGATGGAATGCATAATGCCAGACTATCATAACCACATAGCCAAGGCCTCGTGCCAAGACTACAAATAAGATTTTGCCAAGGCCTTGTGCCAAGACACTAGTTTGTCTCATGAGACCTACCGATGCATCGAGGAGATATAGCGGGCTCCACCCGTCACTTATTAAGTCCAATGCATTCCTCATATGAACAGGTTTAAACATAACATAAACATTCGTATTAAAACTAGCATACGAAATGTCAATACTTTTACCACAAACCATGAATGGTATAAAAATAGCACATCCACAGTCAAACATAACTCATTCGATACAATATGGAAGATTGTATTGTATCACATTAACCTCAATCATGAATAATTAAGGATGTTGACATAGATGAAAATAATCATCAAAACTATTTAAGAGAAATATCCCCCTTTTCTTGAAAACATTTAAAAGTCACACTATTTGTCAAGAAGCCATTTAAAAATAGATTTTTGAATCAAAGTGTCCCATACCACTTTGAAACTTTTTAAAGGGATTTTTAATTTCTAAACTTTAATGTCCATATAAATAAATCCTTAAAACCATTTTTAAAACATGGACATTAATGAGAAAGATTTAGATGAATAGTCTTTAAAACATTTAAAAATTGTATTTTAGTTAGAGATTCTAACCAAAAGAGAGACACTTGAATGAAAATAATTGAGGTAATCAAAACTTTGTAATATCATGAGAATAAAGGGAATTCATGACATACTATGTCAAAGTACATTATATACACCACATAAAAGTGATTTGGTGTATATCAACAAAGAAGTCTCAATGGAATGTAAGTTGAGATGAAATCTCTCATAAAGGCCATATCCTTAGGTTAAGGATAAATCAACAACATAATTATGTGTGAAAAATATAAATACACTAAATATGATTGGATATTCAGTGTAAAACAATCAAAGTATATTCACACATATTCCTGTAAAAACAACACCAACGAATTGGATGTTTAACTCAACAAATGGTGAAAGAGTTAAAATTACTCTTATAAAATTCATATCAATGACTTGATAATTTTCAATGGAGTGATTATGTGTATCAAAAGTATATCCACAGGAAGGGGAGTGGAAATTATGACATAATCAAATGAATAGTGATTCCACACATAATCTTGGGGTAATATAATCAATGAAATATGCGTAAAGCCAAATGAGTGGAAATTGAAATCTCAAATTCCCTTATTGATTAGGTAACTTAAGAAACAAACACCCATGGAAGAAAGATCATACCATGATGATGTAAATACCCATAAAATAAAGTATATTACACAATGAATACAATCATGGGTAGTACACATACACCACATGCAATAATTAAGTGGTGATCAATGGAATTCTCACGGAACTAAAAGTGAGACAAGAAACCCCTTACCACGTTAATCAACTGAGTCGCATGGCCAAAAGTTAATAACCACCAAATGATTTACAGAATAACATGAATATAAAGTGAATCATGGAAGTACACAATACACCACTTTCAATAATTTAGTAGCGAACAATGGAAATCTCACGGAATTGAAAGTGAGATAAGAGAATCCCTTACTTTGTACTTTTTCCTTGGTCGATGGTAGGTTTACCTCCTGTATAATGGTAAAATAATTGTTATTGAATAATACAAGAATCATTTACTTTAATATGATATCATATATGATCATTGATTTGTTAATATTATCTTAGAATTATCGTCATTTTGGGTGTTAACGGGTTCATTATACTTTATATTCTTTGTTATGTGAGCCATATTCGTTATTAATGGGATGTATATTATTCATATCCAGAATGATATCAAGTCCTTAGATACTATTTTTAAATCATCAAATTATAATTATACTTGAATGGATATGATGGACAATGAATCTCATCGCGTTCGTGGAGACGGTAGTCCGTACGTACGCATGAACGCTACTTCCATTTAATTTTTCATTTTAAAAGTATTGAATCCAAACGATACATAGGTATATTATTATTCCAGTATAATATAATATTTTATATATGTTACTTATGTTCATTAACACCATCCTTTATACGTTCCATGTGTGGTATGAACGAGTCATATCATTTTAAGGGGGCGGTAGTCCGCACTTCCTCAAATGAAATTATCGTATGTATATACAACATGAAACGAATAATGATATGAAATAAAATGGAATTACAGAAGCTTATATATAAAATATATATCATTAATATCATATTTAATTACAGTGCCATCATAATGGCCACCATGAGAGGCGGTAAGATGTATTTGAACAATCATCGTTTCGTGAGGCGTTAGTTTGCCATCCACAGAAACATTATGTTCATCATCCATTAGATGGAGTTGGGTGTATGTGTAGTTTGAATCCTTCTTATAACAACATCCTAGTATATTGTGGATACTGGTGTTGTTACAAAAGAAAGGAAATAAAAAGAGTTTGGGGGTTGGAGAAGCAAAATGAATGAAAATAATTTAAGAGAAATCGTTACCTTTAATTTAGGTAACTCACTTTGGTTGGAACCAAAGGACTTCTTGAAATGCTTTCTGCCTAAGGGGAAGCTTCAAGGATGAGGATAGGGATGTGGGGAGCTTATTTGGGCAGGGTTTGGACGAGCCAAGTGGCTTGAGAGGTGTGAGGAATGAGTAGAAGTGGTCTCCTTTTATAAGGGAGAGGAGGGGCTCTTTAGGAAAGAGTGAAAGTATTACTTTATAATATAATTATATTCGGTTTATAATGGTCCAAAAATCATTGAGGTCGAATATAGGATGACTCATATTCTAAATAACATCAACCAATAATAATTGGACAGGTTTTAGATAATAGTTTAATCATTATAATCTTATTTATTTAAATGATTTATTAATGAGGTAAACATTGCATCATTATTGTGTCATTAATAATTTAAATTATTTGATGTCTAAAAATTATAAATAAAATATCATTATGTAGGAAATCTTTTTAGCTTTCTAATGAATATTTATAATCGAAAATCCAACATGTATAACCCTATGTAAAAATTGTTCTTCTAAAAGATATATGCTTGTGTCATTTTTGTATTCATTTTAACTTAATTAAAATAAAGTGTCATTATCACTCACAAGTGGATCCATGGGGTCCCAAAATCGACCCAAAGATGCCCATGGTCGACCATTTATCAACCAATAGGGTTAAGACACGTTTTAGGGTAATTTAGTATTATTATAATATTATTTTTTAACCCTTATTTACCGGATTTACCCTTAACCATGGTAAATAAAATATTTACCGCAGTAATTATTCAAAATGTCTAAAAATAAAAGTTACCTATTTACACAATTTGAACATCCTGATTACAAATATGGAATCCATTTTCCTAAATTCAAAACACAGAAGTGGCAGAAATTAATTTAAAATTAATTCCCGTTGTTAAAATAAAAAGTGTGTTTTTAAGAGATAATAATTATCAAAAGATTGACACTCGTTTATGTCTGGTTTAATTGTGAAATTATGTCCAATGACAAACATTAAATTAAATGGTAAAAATATATTCTAAATATACTTTAAAACCACTCAAATTCATAATTTATCAATATTAATTATTTTGATTAAAAAAGTTGTTTTTAATTAAAATTTAGTAATTTTCACTATTCATCAAAATATAAAAGTTATCCGAAAAGTACCAAAATTTCACCCTAGTCTAATTTCGATATTCCGAATCCAAAAATGAAGTCCATTTTGAAATATAAAATATATATGATTTTAAAAAGTAGGTATTACTATTTACAACGGCTAGTTTAATTAGTTGTGGTGTGTGTTAGAACTCGAGGTTGCGTACAACACACGCTATCGCATTATTCGAAGGGGAACGTACCGTGGAAGCTTGGGGTGTTACATATCATCCTTCCCATAGATCTTCCTCCTTCCAAAATAGTTCAATAATCTAAATTTGTTTCCACAAGATTGACACTGTATATACCGCAACCCATTTTTTATATATTCCATTGACATGCACATTTATATGATATTTAGTGGAATCATGATAGTTTTTACAAATACTATAGGCGTCATCACGGACCATATATGGAAGATGATACCTGGATTCTTCTCTTCAAAAACCAATGTTTTCACTTTCTTCTCTCATAGAAAAAGGAATTTAATATTCCTGGTGAAGTAATATGGTACATACAACTCAATGATTATATTTCAATTAATTGGGGCCACCAATAAACCACCCCTAATACTCTGTATGAACATTATATACTCCCAACAACCTTGTTGTTTGACTACCATATGGACGCCTTGAATGGAAAGTGGGTGGAATTTTATTTTTCATGGTTTCATATATGGAGTAAAACTCTGTCCAATGGAATAGTTAGTTGTTGTACCCCAGTAATGTTTATAAGGTTTGGATTGTGATAGGACCCTTAAAAGAGAATGATTTTATAGTATTTTTTTCCAACCATGATGTGCTAAAATCCAATAATGTAGGAGATGAAATTTCCTTGGAGACTTAAAGGTGTTCTTTTCATTGAGACTCATCTAATGATGATGTAGATCCTGGAAAACACATGCACTCCTAGGTTAAGTGTATTTTGAGCATTCGGGATACCATCCATCTCCATGGTTCCTAGGAATATCACCATCATTGTGTCTCTCACTAGAAATATCAACCCACATAGGATTTTTTCCGGAAATGCGGTGTAGAGAGATAGTATGTCCTAGATTCCGACTATGTTGTACACACACAAATGATATTATCCTACCTCTAGAATCACCCAATATGATATCACCTTTAACCTCTATGATTTCAATGGACATTTATTCTTATGGTATGGAATATGAAACCTCTCATGCATCTAATTGAATTGGTAATAGAATTGTTGGGACAAGAAGACCTTTAGGATGTATTTGATATACCTCTTCTCTTGTGCCAAATATAAGAGATATCATGAGAATTTTGAGGAATGTTATGGGTCTATCCAATTATTATTCAATGGAATAAACTAATAATATTGTAATCCTTCTAGAAGAATTAATCTAAGGCTGTGAATATCTGATCAGTTGATGATGACTTCCCCATGGTGTAGGTAGAACATGGTCATTTTTTGGAGGCCATTGGCAGAGTTGCCCCGACATCTTCTCCCGTTGAAGATAGATATGAAACTCCAATGTAAAAACTATATCATATATAACAAATTTGTATATTTATTATCCAAAAACTTCACATATGTAGCATATCTGGTCCATGGCCATTCAGTTGTGAATTTACCCTAGAACTCAGGTCCAATCCTTTTCCATTCCATGTTTTCATTTTTCATGTTTCTTTGGAAGGTCCAAATGCAATTGGAAGGGAAATCCTCCACTTCCAGCATAACTCCCATGATATTTCTGGTATTTTAATTCAATACATAGATAAAAATATCCTAATAATCTCATGTTCCATGTCCATGATCATTTATTTTGTATCACTGGAGGATTTCATCATGCATCAACCATAATGGTAGTGAATCAACAACAATGATCTGGACCGTCACATCATTTGGTACACCTATGTTCCACAATGAGATGATTTTGAATATAATATAATAGTTTTATAGGTATGTTAGAATTCCTATAAGCACATGATTTTCATATAATACACAATTATAATGAAGTATCTTAGGGTTATTGATCCTGTCATTTATTCATGAGGTAATGATGGCTTCTATCACATTAATGCTTGATTGATCGCCATTTTTCATTGAGGCTATAAATACATAGGCTAATGTGAAAAATACTAATGGGATTGCACCGAAAAGGTAGTGTTGTACATAATATCATCAAGTGGTGGCTAAAAATGTCAGAATTTCCAGAAATGTAGAATTATGGATGAATCCTAGGATGCATGAATTAATGACTGTAGATCAGTGATTCATATAAAATACAAAAACTTAAATGCCTGAGAGTAATTTTTTTTATCTCACTGAAATCATATGTACCAAACATATCCCCCCTGGTGCACTTATAAGTGTGTATCTAGTCTTCCTCATACGAATAAGGTTCCCTACACACCTCCAACCTATTATTACAATAAATATGTGGTATCACCCATTATCATTATTTCTTCCCTTAGAAATCGAAATTCTGGTCCCTATTCAGTTGAGAATCTGGGGGGGGGGATTTGTTGGAAATGAATTCTACATTATGTCACAACATTATTAGTTGGGTTAAATGAAGTTTTCATCCATCTAAAAAATACTGATAACATGTTTCATGTAGTATTAATGTTTCATGTTGTTCACACAACATTTAAATCCCTCCCGAAAGTCCTTTTCATGCCCAATGGGACATCAAATAGACTTTTTCTTTCTCACTTTCCACAATAGGTTCCCATTCTACATGAAACACCTCATACACACATAGAATCTAGTGTGTCACCATAGAAGGCATCATATAAATGTTAAAAATCATGTACTTCTTCTGAGTGATCATAGATAATTTAATTCATCACTATGTTGGGGATTAAGCTGCTCATATATGACATCACCAATGAATGGAAGCCTAAATGTATAGAATATTATGTGACAAGTTCCATGAAGGTCATAACCTGAGTGGGACCATAGTTTCTTAACCCTCACCCGACTTCATTCATCCTATATATGGTTCAATCAAAATACTCCCCTTTCATGAACCCTTTCCATCCATCACTCTTTGGTTACGTGATATTATTTATTGGTATATAAAGATCCATCCCTAATTCATTTCCGTTAATTATTATTTTTAAAATTGGTATACTAATTCCCCTGTGTTTTTAGATTATGGGAAATCACATGTACCTCATTAATAACCACTCATCCCCATCTTTAATTAATTTCATTCATAAATTCATCCCCCCTCCCAAGGGTGAATTGATAACCATTATGTAATCCCAAGGGGTGTGGAGTGTGTCCCCCATGTACAAGATTTCAGACATAAAACATCCTTACATGGAAGGACCTCCAAAAAAATATATTAATATGTGGTGCCTTGATGAGATGAAAATGTAGGATGTCTTTTGTATGAGTGACAGATAATGAGATCCTACTCACATGGAATGAAATATTCCTCACCCCCTACAAAGGCCCTTATATCCTCCTAGGCATCCGTCATGGAATAATCCCACATCCTTTCTGGTAGGAGGCACCACATTTGGCCCTCTTTTCCTACTGTAGGAATGAGGCAATGTGAGTGGATGGGCACCAATAACACTTTCCACTACCTGATCTTTCGAGAAACATTAACATTCCATTTTGGAATTGTCTCCATGTTTTTATTCCATGTGTAATCTACACTCACAAGGAATTACATCCTCATCATATAGAATGAGATACACCTTAGGAAACTTCCAAGAATAATCCCCACCAAATCACTTATTTGGGAATCTTTTATAACACGATCATAATATTTTTTACATCCTCTTGTTTTCACACTGAGGATGAATCAAATGGTCTAATATGTTTTTTGAAACAATATCGTTTGACCACCCAACAACATGGGCTTCCCTCTTATTATAATCACATGTCTCCAACATCCATGATATTATCCTGCATGTAATCCCTATATGTTTCATTCAATCTCTCGCATCCTTTGGTGTAATCCCCAATCATACTCATGATCTCTTAGGAGCATACATGGGTAATCCAAAAACACATTCCCCATTTACATGGGTCGACTCCATGGATAAACCTCAACCATAATCTCTATGGGCCTCCTCCTCAAGTGTAATCCCCATTGCCCCTACTCAAAATATGTGGTCTTTGATACAAAATCACTTGGGATATGTAAGATGTATCATTAATGTCCAAAACCAAAAATCCATCCTCTCCATCCAATTTATCATATACATCCACATTCCATTATAATTTTTACCGATCCTACCACATCATAGTTTAATCACGCCACCCATCACGGAAGTTCCTACACGTATGTTCTATCTGTATCATCACATTTTCTAGCATCACCCATGAATCTCCCATGTATAATCCTTATACAATCAAAAACAATCTAACCAAGTGTAATCCTATTGAGATGTGCAACTTTCATGAATAAACCCCACACTATCCTTAAAACTATGTGGGTTATATCCAATATTACAAAATAGTGTACATATGAAACTTCTTTTAGGGTCAATCCCAAACAATGGTGAACCTTGGTATCCCCTTTATAGGTGTGCACATCTCCTATTAGCCTCCAACAGTGTTCAGATTAACCATCATGGTGTGACATCTTTCTTTTATGGGACACACCTCTCTGGGTTCAACTCCACAAGTTTTCTAATACACCCATCAGGTGAACATTATAGGTGATACTTCCTAGGAATGTACCTCTATGATAAGCCTAAATTGGGAGTCTTGATTGGTTTCACTTTATTTTCTCCTGATGTTACATGTGAAACCTGTCACACTACTAAGTAATGATAAACATTTGTTGCCTACGGAAAACATCATAAGGCATGTGTTTGGCATCATATACCCTTTATTCAACATGTCAATCCTTGATATATGTTCCTTAAATGCATATATCATATTCCCTCAAATGAGGAACAATACACCTGGCTAATGTTTCAGCATCCAGTCTTTTCATTTATGCACAAGATGATTAATCCCCTGACCAATGGTTTATTCCCTTTAAAGATACCTTGGAATTACAAGGAATAAGAAGATAATATAAATTCCATACAAAAAGATATGGAACTTAGAATGAGTTACACAAACATGTCTTATTCTATGAGGGAGACCACCCTGGGGGATGAGTTCCATGGATTAATCCATGGAAGGAGGAACCGACATCCCATCATCCCATTTCAATCAAGGAGAAAAAATCAGTGAGAAAGTGATGGAATCCTATAACATTTGTAATGTGGTAATGTGGTAAAAAACATGAATCACCATGATGATTTGATCCTTGACTGTGAAAGCATTAGAAACAACACCATATTAATTTAATTCATTGTATAATAATAAAAAATTATTTTATTAAGGAAAATGATGATGAAATCCCAAACAAAGATAATAAAATTTATATAAGAATTAGAAAATATTTTTATTATGTGTAAAAGGTTTTAATTAATATTACAATATTGGAGATGTAAAATTAAATAACTGGAGGTAATTCCATACATAAAATTGGCATGTCATAGTTAATAAATAAGTAATAGAACATAATGAAATGAAATTGAGTTTTGAAATCCCTTATATTTGGTCTAAATAATCACATATATAATTTATCATTAGGAATCTTAAACTAATTCAAAATTGTTCTTTCTTAATAAAAATAATTATTTTTATTATTACTTTTATTTTAATTATATCCATATAATATTGTAATACAAAATTAAAAATCTGTTGTTTCAATGGTATTCACTTCATTCGTTTAAATTGAATTAGATAGATTTACTATGGTAAAAGGTATCATTGATACATAATATATACCATAAAAATAGATACATAATTATCATATATAGAATTGAATTATACTTTTAAAACCTATCATGAATTATTGTTTAAGAAATGATCTATTTCACAATCATCAAAACCAATAATCGTAATTATACATGCTAACATTTATATATTTCTTTGATTAATAGGAAAAGAAGGTATGTATTATACTTTCTTTATAGAATGATAATTATATCTTGAAAACGATATTATTTCATTAAATAAACAAATATATATATATCATCCAAGATATTTGGTGATGGAGAATGAATCCCATCACTCTGTGGAGGTGGTAGTCCACATGTATCGACCAAAACTTTTATCAATGAAAAATACTCTTGATCTAATTAAATTTAATATTATAAAAATTGTTATATAAAATATTCCCTTCCTTGGTTTTATGTTTTTGGATTTCAAACTACCATTAAAAATTGTTACCATTTCTATTATTGTCGTTGAATAGTGATATAACGCCCCAGCCTTAAACCTTACTTAATCTTGAGTTATTAAAAGATTACACATTGAGGATCTTTTCAGGTTTAGAGTTTTGGAGAATTAGATCATAAAACTTTCATTACATTCCACATATAAACAAAGTGGTTACATAAAGATAGTATTCTCCATTTCCATCAACAGAAACATATTTAAAGTAAAACATGAATTCATTCTTGACACTTCATTGACACTATCATCATATCATGTACCTTTCCCTTGACCTCTGAAAAAATTTCAAAAAAACATGGGATGAGCATAAAAAGCTCAGTAAGGGATATAAAAACATGGAAAAGAAACATGGGTACATATATACATAAGAGTGAAATCATACTTTACCCATAAAACATAAGCACTTTAACATACCTCATCAAATCATGAATAAATCATAGAAATCATAAGACATAAAGGTAACTTGAGGCATTCATAACATTCTTACGTAGGGAGTAACCCTATTGGTTACATTTGGAATACCCACCACAGTATATTCCCTAAATCTCTTCAGAGAAACCTTAACGTTTCACTCCTTCGCGTTACCCAATGCATTGGAGAGCTATATCGGGCTCACCCGCCCTTAGTTTATCACGGAACCACCCGTCTTCATAATAATGCCCAAAAACCATAACATAATCGTATCATATAAAACATGCATAAAGGAAACATAACATTTCCACATTTCAATCACAAGATATCAATACAACACAAAAAACATTGTGAAAACCATTTTCAATACCAAAATAAAAGAAAATTAAAACATGGTATTTATTTTTCTTTTAAAAAGATGGTATAGCTTGTAGAGGAAGCCGAAACTCAAATAACGGTCACGACGGCAGAGAACTCGTTGTCGCTGCATACGTACGACAAAAACATTCCCTTTTGTCATTTAGTAAAACGCTTAGTATAAAAAATATTCCTTTTGGATAAACGTAAAAGTCAAAGGGGTTTATACAATGTATAAAATAAGGTTGTGTATAAAACAAAATATGCCTCAATGAAAGGAGATTGAGACGAAGTCCCATACCTCGTATCCGACTTGACCCGACCGTTCTTTAATCTCCTGAATAATAAACTTGAGTTAATCTCTACTTGCTTATGAACCTTTTTCAAGTTCATTATTCCTTTTATACCATGTTATGAACATCATGTAATCATTTAAGTTAATAATGTTCATTTTGTCGGTATTTGGTTCTTAAGTCAAAAATAGACTTCTTATACTTACATGTTGTTAATTTGGTCAAAGGTTCGTTATATCCAGAATGATATGAATGATTTGGATAACATATATATCATATATATTCATCATGTACATGTATGTATAATATTACATCACATTTAGAGGTAAGGAATGAAATGCACCGTTCATGGAGACGGTAAGCCGTACGCACGCATGAACGCTACTTCCATTTCTATTTCGTATTTTCTGGAATGGAATCATTATTATATAAGAGTATATTATAATTCCAGTATAATAACATATATAATATCATTAACTTTATCTTCTACACATCCCACATATGGTATTAACGAATCAAATCACTTTCAGGGGGCGGTAGTCCGCACTTCCTAAAATGAAGATATCGTGTTTACCCATAATGGAAACCATAAAGGTATGACCAAAATGAAAAAAAACAGAAGCTTAAAGAAAACATAAACATATAATATATCATATATAAAAATAGTGACATCATAATGGCCACCTTTGAAGGTGTTAAATGAGTATTGAACAATCATCATTTCGGGAGGCAAAATTTCGTCATCCACGGAAACCGTATGTTCTTTAACCATTTGATGTAGTTGTGTGAGAGTGTAGCTCAAATAAATCTTATAACAACATCATAGTATATTGAATATACTGGTTTTATTACAAAAGAAGTAAATAAAAAGTGTTTATGGGGTTGGAGAAGCAAAATAAAACAAATGGACATGAGAGAATGAATTACCTTTAAAAGTGTAACTCCTTTTGATTTGAGCCTAAAGGCTTCCTTTGAAAGGATTATACCCAAAGGGAATCCTCTAGCATGAGGATAGGTGTGTGGAGAGAGTAAATGGGCAGGGGTTGGCCGAGCCAAAGGCTTGAGGAGTGTGTGAAATGAGGTAGAGGTGGGGGCCTTTTAAAAGAGGAGAGGAGGGGCACTTTTGGAAAGTAAAGATAAGTTAATTTATTTTAAAAAGAGTTTCGGATTCAAAAGGTCCCACATTGCAATAATTCTAGGATAAGGTGATAAGGCTTCGAAATCCACTCATCCAATTGGTTTTGGCTATGTGTAGGTTTTATAGTTTTCATTATCTTTCCATTTTATTTAAATCGTTAAATAATGAGGTCATCGATGCATCATCATGATGTCTAAATAATTTAATTTATTTAAAGTATAAAAATTATAAAACAAATACTATGATGTAGGAAATCTTTTTATCTTTCCAATTACTATTTATAATAAAAAATCTGATCTTTATAACCCCATGTAAAAATTGTTTTTGTAAAACATATTATTTTTGTGTCATTTTTACTTTTACATTAAATAAAAAGTTATTTATGTCATTTACAAAACAAAGTGGATCCATAGGGTCCCCAAGTTGACCCATGGCTTTTCTTGGTCGGCCATGACACAACCAATGAGGGTAGGACAAGTGTCAAGATCATCTCATTTTATTAAAGCATTATTTTTACCTTAAACTAAACTAATTACCACTAATCGTGATTAAAAACTTAATAAGTTACTATTCACCAAAAAATCATTTTAATCTCATTGAACCACATATTACTTCTTAATTACAACCATGTATGTCAGATTTTTGAAATTAAATACACAATGATGAAAAAATTTCATTTAAACGGAAAATCAGTTTTTATAAGTACCACTTAGTGGTTTCACTATTCATCAAAAATTGATGTTTTTCAGAAAATTACCAAAAATTCACCCTAAGATATATTTGATATTCCGAATTCAAAAATGAATTCTATTATAAAAAATTCAAAACATATAAGTCACATTAATTAATTTAATAATTAATTCCCGCTGTCAGAGCAAATAACGTGTTTTTATAAAACAATAAGTATCAAAAGATTGACACCAGTTTAAGTATAATTTCAAAGTGAAATTGATTCCAATGACCATCATTGGATAAAATGGTAAAAATATATTCTAATTTCACTTCAAAAAAAATTCAAAAGATAATCTATTCATATAATTAAATTAGATTAAAAAGCTGTTTTGATGTAAAATGCAGTATTTTTCACTATTCATTAAAAATCAACATTGTCAGAAAAATACCAAAAATTCACACAAAGTAAATTTTGATGTCCCAACCATAATGAATAAGTTTATTTTGACAAACATAGCTTATAAAATTGTCAAAAGATAGATTTAAAAATGGTTTTCCATCAAAAGGCAGAAAAACAATCTTTTAAAAATATTAGTGTATTCCATGCTTAAGATGAGATTTATTTTCATTTTAAGCCTCTAAAACACTATCTTAATTATTAATAGACATAGATAAAAAATATCTATTATTCATTACATACTTGGGATGTTACATCCTTCCCCCCTTTAGAAAATTGCATCCCCACAATTTATTTACTTATCAAATAAATGGTGGTACTTATCCCTCATTGCATTTTCAGATTCCCATGTTGCCTCTTCCATCATGTGGTTTTTTCAAAAAACCTTTACCTGCTTAATCACCTTATTCTCTAACACTTGCTCCCTGTGGTCAAGAATCTGGACCGATTGTTCCGAATAAGATAGGTTCTCTTCCAGCTGAACTACCTCTGGACCCAAAACATGATATGGATCTGGAATATACTTTCTCAACATCGAAACGTGAAAAACATTGTGTACCTGAGATAAACTCGGAGGTAAAGCCACTCGGTATGCAACTGATCCAACTCTCTCCAAATTTCGTATGGTCCAATGAACCTTGGACTCAACTTTCCTTTCTTACCAAATCTCATCACACTTTTCCAAGGAGAAACCTTGAGAAAAACATGATCACCCACCTCGAAAGATAGATCCTTTCTCCCGTTATCCGCATAACTCTTCTGCCTGCTTTGAGCTGTTCTCATGTGTTTCTGAATCAGCTGAACTTTTTCTGCCATCTCTTCTACCAATTCTGGTCCCATCAACATCCTTTCACCCACTTCATCCCAAAAAGCTGGAGTTCGACACCGCTTCCCATATAATGCCTGAAATGGTGCCATCTGTATACTGGAATGAAAACTGTTATTATATGAAAATTCAACCAAAGAAAGATGTTGGTCCCAACATCCCTGATAATCCATAGAACAAGCTCGTAGCATATCCTCCAATGTCTGAATTGTTCGTTCTGACTGCCCATCTGATTGAGGATGAAAAGCTGTACTAAAATTTAATTCAGTACCCAACGACTTCTGAAGGCCTTTCCAAAAGTTAGAAGTAAACCTGGGATCATGATCCGATACAATGGAGAGAGGAACTCCATGTAACCTGACTATCTCATTAAGATACAAACGGGAAAGTTTATCAAGAGAGAAAGTATCCCGTATAGCAAGGAAATGAGCATATTTGGTCAAGCGATCAACAATAACCCAGATTGCATTATTACCTCGAGATGTCTTCGGTAATCCAACAACAAAGTCCATGGATATATTCTCCCATTTCCACTCTAGCACTGGTAAAGGATGAAGAATCCCTTTCGGTAGCTGCCGCTCTGCTTTAACCTGCTGACAAGTCAAACACTTCAGTAAAATCAGCAATATCTCTTTTCATTCCATCCCACCAGTAATACTCCCGCAGATCTCTATACATCTTAGTACTACCTGGATGAACTGAAAACAGAGAACTATGAGCTTCACATAACAACTCTCTCTTCAATTGTGAATCACAAGGCACACACAATCTCTTCCCAAATCTCAAAACACAAACATTATCAATGTTGAATTCAGGAAACTTACCTTTCTGAACCAGGTCTACCTTTTTCTGCAACTCACTGTCTTGCTTCTGTGCTTGCTTGATTCTATCTGATAGAGAAGATCTCACTGATACTTGAAAAAAAAAACATAAGGACTTCCTGCACCAACAACTTCTATTCCAAAGTTCATCAAATCCCTAACCAAAGGATCACGTTCCAAACGCAACATTGTTAATGAAGAATTGCTTTTTCGACTCAAAGCATCATCCACTTTATTTTCTTTTCCCGGATGGTAATGAATTGTACAATCATAATCCTTGATTAATTCTATTTATCTCCTCTGTATCATGTTTAACTCTTTCTGAGTGAATATATACTTTAACCTTTTGTGATCGGTATATATTTCACACTTTACTCCATACAAATGATGCCTCCAAATTTTTAAAGCAAAAACAACAGCAGCTAATTCCAAATCTTGTGTAGGGTAATTTACCTCATGAGTTTTCAACTGTCGTGAAGAATAAGCAATTACCTGATCATTCTGCATTAGGACGCAACCAAGTCCTTTCGATAAAGCATCACTGTATATAAAAAACTCACCATTCCTGGAAGGTAGTGCCAAAACTGGAGCATTCACCAATCTTATTTTCAATTCCTGAAAACAATCATCACATTCTTTTGTCCAGATAAACTTAACACCCTTCCGAGTTAGCTTAGTCATTGGACTAGATAATCGTGAAAAATTTCAAACAAACCTTCGGTAATAGCCCGCCAAACCATGGAAGCTACGAATCTCGGTTACATTTGTGGGTCTTGGCCATTCTTCCACAACTTTTGTTTTTGCAGGATAAATAGTTATTCCATCTTTAGAAACAATGTGACCAAGGAAAGAAATTTGTTTCAACCAAAACTCACACTTGCTGAATTTCCCATACATTTTCTTTTCTTTTAAGGTTTGAAAGATAACCCTTAAATGTCTTTCATGCTCCTCTTTACTTTTAGAAAACACCAAAATATCATCAATGAAAACCACCAAAAACTTATCCAAGAACTCATGGAAAATTCTATTAATTAAGTCCATGAATACAACAGGTGAATTGGTTAGCCCAAAAGGCATTACTACAAATTCATAATGGCCATATCTCGTACGGAACGCGGTCTTCGGAATATCTGCCTCCTTTACCTTCAGCTGATGGTACCCCGATCTCTGGTCAATCTTTGAAAAATACTGAGCTCTCTGGAGTTGATACAACTTCATTTGATGGCCCGACATCTTCTGAAGTAGTTGAAAAGTATTTCACCAACTTCTTGTAGTATAACAGCTTTCCATCACTCAAGCTCTTTGTTGGACACTCGTTTGCATAGTTACCCATCTCATTGCACTTATAACATTTCACTAACTGTAAATCAAATTTGTTCTTACCTTCACCTTGATTCTTTTCAGTGCAATCACGAGCCTTATGTCCCATCTTACCACATCGGTAGCACTTTCTAGAATTCAGAAGACATTCCCCAGCATGCCTTTTTCCACATTTATCACAAACTGGAAACTTAGTTCTCTTACCATCAGACTTTTTTTATGAATTCTTACCTTTCTCCTGCCACCTCGTTCTCTTCTTCTGCTGGTTGTTATAGAACACTTGGTCATCGGCAAACTCCATTTCCACCTACTCAGCACATCGAACATGCTTTTCATAACTTTTAAACTCATGAGAAGCTAATTCCCTTCGATATTTTGGCTTTAATCCTGAGTAAAAACGATTGATTTTACTATCAAGGTCTCGGATAAAATTTGGAGCATACCTTCCCAATCGAGTGAACCTTTCTTCATAGTCAGCCACTGAGTCTTCCTCTTGCCTCAATTCCAAGAATTGTTTTTCCATCCTAAGTCGAATAGCCTTAGGAAAATTCTTCTCAAGAAACATACCTTTGAATTTATCCCAGTCAAGAGCATCAATCTCATCGGCGTCCTTGATATTTTTAACCATAGACCACCACTGATCTGCTTCACCCTCCAAACGGTTAATAGAAAGACTAACCTTTTGATTTTCTAAACACCCCATGAAATCAAAAATCTTCTCCAATGCATTAATCCACCTTTCAGCTAGCACCGGGTCAGATGATCCTCTGAATGATGGTGGATGTTTCTCCATGAAATGTTCCACCACTGACATGTTCCTCTGCGGTTGATCTGGCTGATCTCGTGCATGGATACCACCACCATTTATCACTTGAGTCAACTGCGCCATTACTGCAACAAACTGTTTAGTTCCAATTCCGACCATTTCTGGATGCTGATTCAGAAGGTTATTTCCTTCTGTATGCCTTCCTAGCACTGCTTCCCTGTTTCCTCTGTGGAAAACCATTCTGAACAAACATGTCTTAGATGAAGCAACATGGTAATCTTCAAATGCTATATCATTTCAAATTTTTTTTTTTGGATAATAATTTAATAGAATTCTAACTCCTAAAGTTATCTAAACTGACCTTTGATACCAACTATAAGGCCCCAGCCTTAAACCTTCCTTAATCTTTAGTTATTACAAGATTACACATTGAGGATCTTTTCAGGTTTAGAGTTTTAGAGAATTAGATCATAAAACTTGCATTGCATTCCACATATAAACAAAGTGGTTACACAAAGATAGTATTCTTCATTCCCATCAAGGGAAACATATTTAAAATAAATCATGGATTCATTCTTGACACTTCCTTGACACTATCATCATATCATGTACCTTTCCCTTGACCTGTGAAAAACATTTCAAAAAAACTTGGGATGAGCATAAAAAGCTCCGTAAGGGATGTAAAAACATGGAAATGAAACATGGGTACATATATACATAAGAGTGAAATCATACTTTACCCATAAAACATAATCACTTTAACATACCTCATCAAATCATGAATAAATCATAGAAATCATAAGACATAAAGGTAACTTGAGGCATTCATAACATTCTTACGTACGGAGTAACCCTCTTGGTTACGTTTGGAATACCCATCACAGTATATTCCCTAAATCTCTTCGGAGAAACCTTAACGTTTCACTCCTTCACATTACCCAATGAATTGGAGAGCTATATCGGGCTCACCCGCCCTTAGTTTATCACGGAACCACCCATCTTCATAATAATGCCCAAGAACCATAACATAATCGTATCACATAAAACATGCATAAAGGAAACATAACATTTCCACATTTCAATCACAAGATATCAATACATCACAAAAAAATTGTGAAAACCATTTTCAATACCAAAATAAATGAAAAGTAAAACATGGAATTTATTTTTCTTTTAAAACGAAGGTATGGCTTGTAGAGGAAGCTGAAACTCAAATAACGGTCACGACGGCGGAGAAGTCGTTGTCACCGCATACGTACGACAAAAACATTCCCTTTTGTCGTTTAGTAAAATGCTTCTTATAAAAAAGATTCCTTTTGAATAAACATAAAAGTCAAAGGGGATTATACACCGTATAAAAGAAGGTTGTGTATAAAACAAAATATGCCTCAATGAAAGGAGATTGAGACGAAGTCCCATACCTCGTATCAGACTTGACCCGACCGTTCTTTAATCTCTTGAATAATAAACTTGAGTTAATCTCTACTCGCTTATGAACCTTTTTCAAGTTTATTATTCCTTTTATACCATGTTATGAACATCAGGTAATCATTTAAGTTAATAATGTTCATTTTGACGGTATTTGGTTCTTAAGTCAAAAATAGACTTCTTATACTTATATGTTGTTAATTTGGTCAAATGTTTGTTATATCCAGAATGATATTAATGATTTGGATAATATATATATCATATATATTCATCATATACATGTATTTATAATATTATATCACATTTAGAGGTAAGAAATGAAATGCACCGTTCATGGAGACGGTAAGCCGTACGTACGCATGAACGCTACTTCCATTTCTATTTCGTATTTTCTGGAATAGAATCATTATGATATAAGAGTATATTATAATTCCAGTATAATAACATATATAATATCATTAACTTTATCCTTTACACATCTCACATATGGTATTAACGAATCAAATCACTTTCAGGGGGCAGTAGTCCGCACTTCCTAAAATGAAGATATCGTGTTTACCCATAATGGAAACCATAAAGGTATGCCCAAAATGAAAAAAACAGAAGCTTAAGGAAGACATAAACATATCATATATCATATACAAAAATAGTGACATCATAATGGCCACCTTTGAAGGTGTTAAATGAGTATTGAACAATCATCATTTCGGGAGGCAGATTTTCGCCATCCACGGAAACCGTATGTTATTTAACCATTTGATGTAGTTGTGTGAGAGTGTAGCTCAAATAAATATTATAAAAACATCCTAGTATATTGAATATACTTGTGTTGTTACAAAAGAAGTAAATAAAAAGATTTTAGGGGGTTGGAGAATCAAAATAAAAAAAATGAACATGAGAGAATGAATTACCTTTAAAAGTGTAACTCCTTTTTATTTGAGCCTAAAGGCTTCCTTTGAAAGGATTCTGCCCGAAGGGAATCCTCTGGGATGAGGAGAGGGATGTGGAGAGAGTAAATGGTCATGGGTTGGCCGAGCCAAAGGCTTTAGGAGTGTGTGAAATGAGGTAGAGGTGGGGGCCTTTTATAAGAGGAGAGGATGGGAACTTTTGGAAAGTAAAGATAAGTTACTTTATTTTAAAAAGAGTTTCGGATTCAAAAGGTCCCACATTGCTATAATTAGAGGATAAGGTGATAAGGCTTCGAAATTCACTCATACAATTGGTTTTGGACATGTGTAGGTTTTATATTTTTCATTATCTTTCCATTTTATTTAAATCGTTAAATAATGAGGTCATCACTGCATCATCATGATGTCATAAATAATTTAATTTATTTAAAGTATAAAAATTATAAAAAATTACTATGATGTAGGAAATCTTTTTAGATTTACAATGACTATTTATAATCAAAAATATGATCTTTATAACCTCATGTAAAAATTGTTTTCGTAAAACATATTATGTTTGTGTCATTTTTATTTTTACATTAAATAAAAAGTTATTTATGTAATTTCCCAACCAAAGTGGATCTATGGGGTCCCCAAGTTTACCCATGGCTTTTATTGGTCGGCCATGACACAACCAATGAGTGTAGGACATGTTTCAAGATCATCTCATTTTATTAAAGCATTATTTTTACCTTAAACTACACTAATTACCACTAACCGCGATTAAAAACTTAATAAGTTACTATTCACAAAAAAAATTATTTTAATCTCATTGAACCACATTTTACTTCTTAATTACAACCATGTATGTCGGATATTTAAAATTCAAAACACAATGATGGAAAAATTTCATTTAAACAGAAAATCATTTTTTATAAGTACCACTTAGTGGTTTCACTATTCATCAAAAATTGATGTTTTTCAGAAAATTACAAAAAATTCACCCTAAGATATATTTGATATTCCGAATTCAAAAATGAGGTCTATTATACAAAATTAAAAACATATAAGTAACATTAATTAATTGAATAATTAATTCCCGCTGTCAGAGCAAATAGCGTGTTTTTATAAAACAATAAGTATCAAAAGATTGACACCAGTTTAAGTCTAATTTCAATGTGAAATTTATTCCAATGACCATAATTGAATAAAATGGTAAAAATATATTCTAATTTCACTTCAAAAACAATTTAAAAGATAATCTAATCATAAAAATAAATTAGATTAAAAAGCAGTTTTGATGTAAAATGCAGTATTTTTCACTATTCATTAAAAATCAACATTGTCATAAAAATACCAAAAATTCACACAAAGTAAATTTTTATGTCCCAACCATAAATAATAAGTTCATTTTGACAAACATAGCTTATAAAATTGTCAAAAGATAGATTTATAAATGGTTTTCCATTAAAAGGCAGGAAAACAATCTTTTAAAAATATTAGTGTATTCCATGCTTAAGATGGGATTTATTTTCATTTAAGCCTCTAAAACACTATCATAATCATTAATAGACATAGATAAAAAATATCTATTATTCATTACTTACTTGGGATGTTACATCCTTCCACCCATAAGAAAATTGCGTCCCCGTAATTTATTTACTTATCGAATAAATGGGGGTACTTATCCCTCATTGCATTTTAAGATTCCCATGTTGCCTCTTCCATCATGTGGTTTTTCCACAAAACCTTTACATGATTAATCACCTTATTCCGTAACACTTGCCCCCTGTGGTCAAGAATCTGGACCGGTTGTTCCTCATAAGATAGGTTCTCTTCCAGCTAAACTACCTCTGGACTCAAAACATGAGATGGATCTGGCATATACTTTCTCATCATCGAAACGTGAAAAACATTGTGTACCTGAGATAAACTTGGAGGTAAAGCCACTCGGTATGCAACTGATCCAACTCTCTCCAGAATTCCGTATGGTCCAATGAACCTTGGACTCAACTTTCCTTTATTACCAAATCTCATCACACTTTTCCAAGGAGAAACCTTGAGAAAAAAATGATCACCTACCTCGAAAGATAGATCCTTCCTCCGGTTATCCGCATAACTCTTCTGCCTGCTCTGAGCTATTCTCATGTGTTTCTGAATCAGTTGAACTTTTTCTGCCATCTCTTCTACCAATTCTGGTCCAATCAACTTTCTTTCACCCACTTCATCCCAGAAAGCTGGAGTTCGACACCGCTTCCCATATAATGCCTGAAATGGTGCCATCTGTATACTGGAATGAAAACTGTTATTATATGAAAATTCAACCAAAGAAAGATGTTGGTCCCAACTTCCCTGATAATCCATAAAACAAGCTCGTAGCATATCCTTCAATGTCTGAATTGTTCGTTCTGAATGCCCATCTGATTGAGGATGAAAAGCTGTACTAAAATTTAATTCAGTACCCAACGACTTCTGAAGGCCTTTCCAAAAGTTAGAAGTAAACCTGGGATCACGATCCGATACAATGGAGAGAGGAACTCCATGTAACCTGACTATCTCTTTAAGATACAAACGGGAAAGTTGATCAAGAGATAAAGTATCCCGTATAGCAAGGAAATGAGCAGATTTGGTCAGCGATCAACAATAACCCAGATTGTATTATTACCTCGAGATGTCTTCGGTAATCCAACAACAAACTCCATGGATATATTCTCCCATTTCCACTCTGGCACTGGTAAAGGATGAAGCATCCCTTTCACTAACTGCTGCTCTGCTTTAACCTGCTGACAAGTCAAACACTTCAGTAAAATTATCAATATCTATTTTCATTCCATCACACCAGTAATACTCCCGCAGATCTCTATACATCTTAGTACTGCCCAGATGAACTGAAAATGGAGAACTATGAGCTTAACATAACAACTCTCTCTTCAAATGTGAATCACAAGGCACACACAATCTCTTCCCAAATCACAAAACACAAACATTATCAATGTTGAATTCCGGCAACTTACCTTTCCGAACAAGCTCTACCTTTTTCTGCGACTCATTGTCTTGCTTCTATGCTTGCTTGATTCTATCTAATAGAGAAGATCTCACTGATACCTGAAACAAAACAGAAGGACTTCCTGCACCAACAACTTCTATGCCAAAGTTCATCAAATCCCTAACTAAAGGATCACGTTCCAAATGCAACATTGTTAATGAAGCATTACTTTTTCGACTCAATGAATCAGCCACTTTATTTGCTTTTCCTAGATGGTAAATAATTGTACAATCATAATCCTTGATTAATTCTAGCCATCTCCTCTGTCTCATGTTTAACTCTTTCTGAGTGAAAATATACTTTAAACTTTTGTGATCAGTATATATTTCACACTTTACTCTATACAAATGATGACTCCAAATTTTTAAAGCAAAAACAACAGCAGCTAATTCCAAATCTTGTGTAGGGTAATTTACCTCATGAGTTTTCAACTGTCGTGAAGCATAAGCAATTACCTGATCATTCTGCATTAGGACACAACCAAGTCCTTTCGATGGAGCATCACTGTATATAACAAACTCACCATTCCTGGAAGGTAGTGCCAAAACTGGAGCATTCACCAATCTTCCTTTCAATTCTTGAAAACAATCATCACATTCTTTTGTCCAGATAAACTTAACACCCTTCCGAGTTAGCTTAGTCATTGGACTAGATAATCGTGAATAATTTCTAACAAACCTTTGGTAATAGCCCGCCAAACCAAGGAAGCTACGAATCTCGGTTACATTTGTGGGTACTGGCCATTCTTCCACAACTTTTGTTTTTGCAGGATCAACAGTTATTCCATCTTTAGAAACAATGTGACCAAGGAAAGAAATTTGTTGCAACCAAAACTCACACTTGCTGAATTTCCAATACAGTTTCTTTTCTTTTAAGGTTTTCAAGATAACCCTTAAATGTCTTTCATGCTCCTCTTTACTTTTAGAAAACACCAAAATATCAACAATGAAAACCACCACAAACTTATCCAAGAACTCATGGAAAATTCTATTCATTAAGTCCATGAATACAAAAGGTGAATTGGTTAGCCCAAAAGGCATTACTAAAAATTGATAATGGCCATATCTCGTACGGAACGCGGTCTGCGGAATATCTGCCTCCTTTACCTTCAGCTGGTGGTACCCCGATCTCAGGTCAATCTTTGAAAAATACTGAGCTCTCTGGAGCTGATACAACTTCATTTGATGGCCCGACATCTTCTGAAGTAGTTGCAAAGTATTTCACCAACCCTTTCTTCTTGTAGTCTAACAGCTTCCCATCACTCAAGCTCTTTTTCGGTCACTCTTTTGCATAGTGACCCATCTCATTGCACTTATAACATTTCACTAACTGTAAATCAAATTTGTTCTTACCTTCACCTTGATCCTTTTCAGTGAAATCACGAGCCATATGTCCCATCTTACCACATCGGTAGCACATTCCAGAATTCAGAAGACATTCCCCAGCATGCCTTTTTCCACATTTATCACAAACTGGAAACTTAGTTCTCTTACCATCAGACTTTTTTGAAGAATTCTTACCTTTCTCCTACCACCTCGGTCTCTTCTTCTCCTGGTTGTTATATAACATTTGGTCATCGAAAAACTCCATTTACACCTTCTCGCACATCGAACAAGATTTTCATAACTTTTAAACTCACGAGAAGCTAATGCCCTTCGATATTTTGGCTTTAATCCTGAGTAAAAATGATTGATTTTACTATCAAGGTCTCGGATAAAATTTAGAGCATACCTTGCCAATCGAGTGAACCTTTCTTCATAGGCAGCCACTGAGTCTTCCTCTTGCCTCAATTCCAAGAATTGTTTTTCCATCCTAAGTCGAACAGCCTTAGGAAAATACTTCTCAAGAAACATTCCTTTGAATTCATCCCAGTCAAGAGCAACAATCTCATCGGCGTCCCTGATATTTTTAACCATAGACCACCACTGATCTGCTTCACCCTCCAAATGGAAAATATAAATACTAACATTTTGATTGTATGAACACCCCATGACATCAAAAATCTTCTCCAGTGCTTTAATCCACCCTTCAGCTAGCACCGGGTCAGATGATCCTCTGAATGATGGTGGATGTTGCCTCATGAAATGATCCACCACTGACATGTTCCTCTGCGGTTGATCTGGATGATCTCGTGCATGGATACCACCACCATTTATCACTTGAGTCAACTGCACCATTACTACAACAAACTGTTCAGCTACAATACCGACCATTTCTGGATGCTGATTCAGAAGGTTATTTCCTTCTGTATGCCTTCCTAGCACTGCTTCCCTGTTTCCTCTGCGGAAAACCATTCTGAACAAACAAGTCTTAGATGAAGCAACATGGTAATCTTCAAATGCTATATCATTTCAATTTTTTTGGATAATAATTTAATAGAATTCTAACTCTTAAAGTTATCTAAACCAACCTTTGATACCAACTATAAGGCCCCATCCTTAAACCTTACTTAATCTTGAGTTATTACAAGATTACACATTGAGGATCTTTTCAGGTTTAGAGTTTTAGAGAATTATATCATAAAACTTGCATTACATTCCACATATAAACAAAGTGGTTACATAAAGATAGTATTCTTCATCCCCATCAATGGAAACATATTTAAAATAAAACATGGATTCATTCTTGACACTTCCTTGACATTATCATCATATCATGTACCTTTCCCTTGACCTGTGAAAAACATTTCGAAAAAACTTGGGATGAGCATAAAAAGCTCAGTAAGGGATATACAAACATGGAAAGGAAACATGGGTACATATATAAATAAGAGTGAAATCATACTTTACCCATAAAACATAATCACTTTAACATACCTTATAAAATCATGAATAAATCATAGAAATCATAAGACATAAAGGTAACATGAGGAATTCATAACATTCTTACATAGGGAGTAACCCTCTTGGTTACGTTTGGAATACCCATCACAGTATATTCCCTAAATCTCTTCGGAGAAACCTTAACGTTTCACTCCTTCGTGTTACCCAATGCATTGGAGATCTATATCGGGCTCACCCGCCCTTAGTTTATCACGGAACCACCCGTCTTCATAAAAATTCCCAAGAACCATAACATAATCGAATCACATAAAACAAGCATAAAGGAAACATAACATTTCCACATTTCAATCACAAGATATCAATAAAACACAAAAAAACATTTTGAAAACCATTTTCAATACCAAAATAAAAGAAAATTAAAACATGGTATTTATTTTTCTTTTAAAAAGAAGGTATGGCTTGTAGAGGAAGCCGAAACTCAAATAACGGTCACGACGGTGATGAAGTCGTTGTCGCCGCATACGTACGACAAAAACATTCCCTTTTGTCGTTTAGTAAAACTCTTCGTATAAAAAAGATTCCTTTTGGATAAACGTAAAAGTCAAAGGGGTTTATACACCGTATAAAAGATGGTTGTGTATAAAACAAAATTTGGCTCAATGAAACGAGATTGAGACGAAGTCCCATACCTCGTATCCGACTTGACCAGACCGTTCTTTAATCTCCTGAATAATAAACTGGAGTTAAACTCTACTTGCTTATGAACCTTTTTCAAGTTCATTATTACTTTTATACCATGTTATGAACATCATGTAATCATTTAAGTTAATAATGTTCATTTTGTCGGTATTTGGTTCTTAAGTCAAAAATAGACTTCTTATACTTAAATGTTGTTAATTTTGTCAACGGTTCGTTATATCCAGAATTATAATAATTATTTGGAAAACATATATATCATATATATTCATCATATACATATATTTATAATATTACATCACATTTAGAGGTAAGAAATGAAATGCACCGTTCTTGGAGACGGTAAGCCGTACGTACGCATGAACGCTACTTCCATTTCTATTTCGTATTTTCTGGAATGGAATCATTATGATATAAGAGTATATTATAATTCCAGTATAATAACATATATAATATCATTAACTTTATCCTTTACACATCCCACATATGGTATTAACGAATAAAATCACTTTTAGGGGGCGGTAGTCCGCACTTCCTAAAATGAAGATATCGTGTTTACCCATAATGGAAATCATAAAGGTATGCCCAAAATGAAAAAAAACAGAAGCTTAAGGAAAACATAAACATATAATATATCATATATAAAAATAGTGACATCATAACGGCCACCTTTGAAGGTGTTAAATGAGTATTGAACAATCATCGTTTCGGGAGACAGAATTTCGCCATCCACAGAAACTGTATGTTCTTTAACCATTTGATGTAGTTGTGTGAGATTTTAGCTCAAATAAATCTTATAGAAACATCCTAGTATATTTAAGATACTGGTTTTGTTACAAAAGAAGTAAATAAAAAGAGTTTAGGGGGTTGGAGAAGCAAAATAAAACAAATGAACATGAGAGAATGAATTACCTTTAAAAGTGTTACTCCTTTTTATCTGAGCCTAAAGGCTTCCTTTGAAAGGATTCTTCCCAAAGGTAATCCTCTAGGATGAGGAGAGGGATGTGGAGAGAGTAAATGGGCAGGGGTTGGCCGAGCCAAAGGCTTGAGGAGTGTGTGAAATGAGGTAGAGGTGGGGGTCTTTTATAAGAGGAGAGGAGGGGCACTTTTGGAAAGTAAAGATAAGTTACTTTATTTTAAAAAGAGTTTCGTATTCAAAAGGCCCCACATTGCTATAGTTGGAGGATATGGTGATAAGGCTTCGAAATCCACTCATCCAATTTTTTTTGTCCATGTGTAGGTTTTAGATGTTTCATTATCTTTCCATTTTATTTAAATCGTTAAATAATGAGGTCATCGATGCATCATCATGATGTCATAAATAATTTAATTTATTTAAAGTCTAAAAATTATAAAAAAAATACTATGATGTAGGAAATATTTTTATATTTCCAATGACTATTTATAATAAAAAATATGATCTTTATAACCCCATGTAAAAATTGTTTTCGTAAAACATATTATGTTTGTTTCATTTTTACTTTTACATTAAATAAAAAGTTATTTATGTCATTTCCCAACCAAAGTGGATCCATGGGGTCCCCAAGTTGACCAATGACTTGTCTTGGTCGGCCATGACACAACCAATGAGGGTAGGACATGTTTCAAGCTCATCTCATTTTATTAAAGCATTATTTTTACCTTAAACTACAGTAATTACCACTAATCGCGATTAAAAACTTAATAAGTTACTATTCACCAAAAAAATTATTTTAATCTCATTGAACCACATTTTACTTATTAATGACAACCATGTATGTCTGATTTTATAAATTCAAAAAACAATGATGAAAAAATTTCATTTAAACGGAAAATCAGTTTTTATAAGTACCACTTAGTGGTTTCACTATTCATCAAAAATTGAAGTTTTTCAGAATATTACCAAAAATTCACCCTAAGCTATATTTGATATTCCGAATTCAAATATGAAGTCTATTTTACAAAATTCAAAACATATATGTCACATTAATTAATTTAATAATTAATTCCCTCTGTCAGAGCAAATAGCGTGTTTTTATAAAACAATAAGTATCAAAAGATTGACACCAGTTAAATCTAATTTCAAAGTGAAATTGATTCCAATGACCATAATTGGATAAAATGGTAAAAATATATTCTAATTTCACTTCAAAACCAATTCAAAAGATAATATAATCATATAAATAAATTAGATTAAAAAGCAGTTTTGATGTAAAATACAGTATTTTTCACTATTCATTAAAAATCAACATTGTCAGAAAAATACCAAAAATTCACACAAAGTAAATTTTGATGTCCCAACCATAAAGAATAAGTTTATTTTGAAAAACATAGCTTATAAAATTGTCAAAAGATAGATTTAAAAACGGTTTTCCATCAAAAGGCAGTAAAACAATATTTTAAAAATATTAGTGTATTCCATGCTTAAGATGGGATTTATTTTCATTTTAAGCCTCTAAAACACTATATTAATCATTAATAAACATAGATAAAAAATATCTATTATTCATTACATACTTGGGATGTTACAAGTGATCACATGATTAGTATAAATACTGGGCATTAACAAATCTGATTTAATTAGTCAAAGAAGATACATTCTCATCTAGTAAACATTCCTTTTATGAAGCCCATTTGTTCGATCTTAGAAAGGAGGTGGAGTAATTGGGATTTTCTGTTGACCACGTCCATTCCGAGCTTCAACACGTCAATCACGAGCAGAACCGCCTACAGGAGGAGTGAAAGTTGATAGAGATTATCACCCGAGAGATGCTATCCAAGCCACCCCAAGAGTCTATCACCATCACACATCTTACCCTTCAGTCGTATGTGGATGTTATAAAGGGTTATGTAACAAGACCTTAACACTATAAATATGTACATTATTTTTTTATAGATAATATACATTTATTTTATTATTGTTACATTGTAAATAGTTTTTAATGGAAAAAATAGAATTTTTATATAATTAAGAAATATATTTTGATGAATTGATAGATTTTTTAATTAAATAGTACTTTAATAAAATATTATTAATAATTTCTTTTATTAGATATAAATGATCGTATAATTTTTATGATTTCAAATGTGATTTGTATTAAGGTTTGAAAGCTGTTTTTGTCGAATCCCATGAATTTTTTATAAATAACAGGTTTTTTTAAAAGATAAAATTAACATATTAAGAAAATTATTTACATGAAATGAATATTTTTTTAGAATCAGGATGTCAAAATTATCCAACAGTTATTTTTTCAAAATTTTCTAAGGCTGTCCAATTTTTGGGAAAAAATTAAATACTGTTTAAATATATAATTTGTTTTATTACATCATAATAAACAAATACTAATGTAATAAAATACTATAAACATTATTTTTGGAAAATAATTTTTTGACCATTAAAATAATGTTATTTTATGATTGTTTTATTTATTTTTCAATGCATTAGTGGACCCTCTTAGACTTATAATACATTTTTTTCATTTTAAAATCATTTCCTTGAGTGTATGGCTCACCTCCACATAAACAACACTATTATTTTAAGAATTTAATCCATTGGAGTAATAAAATATTATATTCCACCCCCTTTTGAAAAAACCATGGGCAAAAACTAGGGGCTGGTTTGTGTTTTGGATTTGTTTTATGTGTGGTGACCCAAACCTAAAAAATAAATAATTATCTCTTCTTTCCTATATAACCCCCCCCCCCCAAGCTCAAAATTCAACTAAACTCAAAGCCTTTGGAGGTCGACCAACCCATGAACTCCTCTATCTATAATCCTCCCAAGGCGCCCCATGCTCTCATGAAGCCTCTCTCAATACCCTCCCTAGCCATTGGGAACACACTTCCAAATAAGGGATTCCTTCCTTTATCATTTTATCCTAGTTTCTTAATATTGTTATGCCCTTTTATTATCAATTAAATATTTTTGGTTATGACTTATCAACACCCCTATACTACATGATATATGTTTTAATGATGAGATACCCCTTTTCTCTCTCATTAATTCCTCCCATGTACACATGGTACAATGCCGAAATTCCGTAAGAGATTTGTCACTCTTCATTTACATTCAAGTAATTCTTTTGTATTAAAAATATAAATACCATTACATATGTTGGGAAATGTATCTAAATGACCCATTTACTGTCCATTTCATTTAAATTTTATGAGACACCCCTCCCACTCTCATCAACCATTTTTATGAATTCTTATGTCATGTTGTTACGCTGCCGAAATTGCACCACATTTTTCTAAGTCAATGTAATCGTGTAGTGAATACCATACCCATTTATCTATCAATAGTATTCACATTTATGTACGTATAATTGTTTGATACATAGCTTAATTTATGTATTCCACATCCCTTTATTTTGGAATAAATCATGATGAATGATTCCATGTAGTATGATTCGTGTGGCACACTTATGCATGAAATGAAATGTTTATGAAGGGTGTGACCTAATAGTGCTCCAATGCATTGGGTTAATATTAGTGTCATGATATATCAACTGAAATGAAGGTTTAATCATTCTAATTTAAGTTAAATGTGTATTTAATCATCCAAATTCTAGTTAAAATCAGGTTTCCTCATGATTCATGAGCCACGATCATTGGCTCATGCTACTACCGTGTTTAGTGTTGTTGACACATTTCCATGTTATGATAATCATGATATATCTAGACTTTATGTTCATGTTTCTATTATTCTCTATTGATATGCCTATTGATTAAAAAGTATTTTATTATTCATGTTATTCCTCATTTACCCCCTTTTTGTTTTTTAGAGCCCACCCTTTTTTTATTCATGTCCTCAGGTTATCTCATGAAATACTAAGTACCAGGGAATGTAGTGGTCATGTAAATGGAGTTTTCAGTAAAGATGTTCTGTTTTCTATTCTATGTTGTTATGTAATGTTTCTATTCCCCAAATTCACTAGAAATCTGGATCTTTTATGTTGTATGAAGTGAATTTTATGTAATAAATAATTCTTAAGTGTGTAAGAAAGAGAAGGTAAAACCCTAGTGAAATCCTAGTGAAAGCCTAGTGTGTAATAATTCCTAGTTATATTTTTTAATTAGGATTAGGAAACCCTAGTGAAATCCCTATGGATATGACTAAGTATAATAAGAATATCTCTAAATTTTGGCGAGTATTGAGTAAGTGTTTTATCATGAAAATACATCCCTGTTTCAATACGAGCAGGTAGAGGTAGCTCCAGCATAGATATACCTAGGATTGAAAACTCAAACATGGAGTTTCAGTATAAAACCACAAACATTTTATAGTATGCTTCTATTTAATACATTCTATTCATATCCTATATTTCATGAATAACTATGTATTTTTTGAATCAAAATAGTATAGGAGAATCATATAATCTATCCATTAAACATAAATTTTCCACTTCTATGTTTTGAATTTCGAAAAATGGTCAGCTAAAGTTGTGACTAGTAAGTCATTTGTCGTCTGATAGAACCAACTTGATTTTTTGATGAATATTAACATACCGTTACGAATAATAAAATTAATAGTAATATGTCCCTTATAAATAATAAAAAATTATAATATTTTATTTTCTTAAGGTAATAAGATAATGAGATCTTAATTAATTTTTCAATGTGATATAGAACTAATTATACCTTAAAAATTGTTATTTTTAGAATTTACAATGATGTTATTTTAAAATTAATTTAAAAAAAAATAGAAAATTATTTTCAAAAAATGGAGTTCATTTTTGAATTATACATGTCGAAAAAAGGTTAGGGTAAATTTTTGGGATTTTTCTAAAATACACGAATTTTTCATGAATAGTAAAAATACAGTTTTTGAGTTTTCGGTAGTTTAATGACATCATAATGATGTAATAATTAAATATAAAATTATGGTCGACTTTTGTACAGTAAATGTTGACATGAGGTGTCATAAGTGGCTAAAACATGGGAAAATACCATGGGCACACCGATGGTTCGGAAAAAACCACAAATGAGGTGTCCCTTTGAAATTTTTAAAAAGTTACCTTTCTTTTTCTATAAATACCCACTCATACATTCTTTTTATTTCATTCCAAATCCCTCATACTCGAAGATCTGGTGGTTTACATCTCTATGAGTACTCCTAAGGTGTCTTTAATCCCCCAAGGTCCCATCCTTTTAGATCTAGGAGTTACTCCACAAGGTAAGGGAATCCTTCATTCTCTTCTTTAAGTCGACACTTCTTTTATGTTAGCTATTTGAAAATCCTTTAACATATATTTGGGTTTTATTTTATTTATTATTCTTAATTTAATTTTTATTTAAATATAATTAGATACCCTTTTGTTCTCATCATTTCATTTTATTAAATTTTAAGCGACGCCGTTAGGCTGCCGAATTTTCATTAGGGATCTCTGAACATTTCATTTATTTTCAAGATCATCTCTTTTATTTTTATCTTCTCACCTCCTCTGTAAACATGACCATGATAAACTATAGTATCATATATATAAAGGAATTATATCATGTTAATGGAATAATCATAATCAATATTCTCACTTCCCCTTTTTATTTTTATAATCGAAATCAACGTCCATGAGGTTCCAATTTATAACCTTTGTGGATGACAGAGTTTTGTTCTTCCCATTCAAATTAATTACTGGTCATGGAACCATTTTAATGATTGAACCAAATCATAATATATGTATTTCATCTCATTAATGTTCTGTAATCTTTACACACTCATAATACAGAATAATAATACAAAATGAGTTCATTGTATACGAAAATGCCAAGCTAAATCCAAGCATTTATCAAAAAAATTTAACTAAGGATTCATCCTCGAGTATATAAACTATAATCATTATAATATCATTTATATATCTTTAATTTCACTAATAATATATATTAATAACTCTACATATTTATCCAAATTTAAAATGAACTTCCATTCATGAGATCAAGTAAACGAATCATGAAAACCAAGGAAGAAAATGCTTCCAAAACAATAAAATTGAACCTCTTAAACCCATTAAAAGGGCCATGAATGAACCTAATAAGGTCATACTAAATAAATTAAATGTATATGATGTACTGGAACTATTAATTAATGAATCTAAATTTTATCATTTAGGTCATTAAAACAAATGAAGAACATAGTCGAGAAAAAAGGTAAGGGGTTTCTCATCTCACTTTCATTTCTGTGAGATTTTCATTGTTGGCCACTAATTTCATATGTGTGGTATAAGTTGTATTCCATTTGAAATAAAATAACATTATTCTCTTTATATTCATGTTATTAAATGATTAATTTGATGTTCATTACATTTTGGTCATATGATTTGACTGATTACATTGCGATAAGAGACTTTGTCTCAACTTCTATTTGGCTATGACTAACTTTGTATGGTGGACCTAATAAACCTTATGTGGTGTAACTAATGCCCATTTAATATCAATTTTTATTTGAAATTATATTTATTTTAAATATCCATAATATAATATCATGGATATGTTTTTAGTCTAAACCGTATACCATTTTACATACGATGTTTATTTGGAAAGTTATTTTAGATTAGGAAATATTGATGAATCCGTATACTATACTCTATACGGATATTGAAAATCCATATTTCTCCATTATTGAATAAATGTATAAATAATGATTTGGAAATTCAGTGGGGGTGATGATTTCTATAGCCCCTTGATGCATCGGTAGGTCTCATGAGACAAATTAGTTTGGCGACAAACCTTTCGAGTTAGTTTCCAAAAATCAGACTGGTTTCTACCGATAGAACTAAACCTTTTTTACGGTATTATGGTTTCATGTGATAGATACATGAAATACAATTAATAACAATTATTTTTATACATTATCAATTATTATTATTATCGATGAGGTTTTTACTATAACAAAATCTATGCATACATTTTCATTCTTAGTTTATTAATGGCATCAGTTATTCATTAATTCACTATGCCATATTTATTATATCAGATTGATTGTGATTAACTTATTATTGTACTCATTATTCCTCTATTTTTAACCCTTACTAAGTGTTTGAGATCACCATTTTCATTGTTTACTTTCAACAGGTGACAATGAGGAGATTGTTTATTGAGTTCTTGTGGATGCATTTTTTAGTTTCATTATGTATTGTATTTTGTAAAATTTTCCAATGTAATTTGAGTAAAATCAATATATATAGTTTCTTCAAGACTACTAAACTAATCTTTCCTTCCTGATTTTTCATAACTTATAACCATGACAATATCAAAAGTAATGCACCGGCTCCAGCCAATAGAGTTCGGGGTGTTACAGTTGGTATTAGAGGAAGTTATGTAGGAAACTTGGAAACTAGAGTAGGAAATGTATTGTAGGGAAATAAGTCTTAATGTATTATTTGAGGATAAAAAATACAATAACATCCTGTTATTTTGGTAAGGAATAGATTATGTGTATAGTTTAAGAAATACGTCACTTTCTAGATATGAGCAGGTAGAGGTGGATCTGGCATAGATGTATGTAGGGGTAAAACCTGAAAACATTGCTTTGAGGTAGACTCAAATGGGAACTAGTGCATGACGACGGGCCTTGCTACACTCTTTTTTACGACACTCCCTGGGGATATGCTTAGGATAACTCAGATTTTCTTTACAATCCATTACGAAGTAGTTTAATGTAAATATTTTCTCAGGGAAACCAGGTTTATAAGATTAGCTATGCATTGAATTTCAATCTATGTTGGGTTCATTTCTATTTGAGATTCATAAACTAATATAGTGTATCCCATTATTTAGAAATGAAATATAACATAATAAGGGGAATCAATACTTTTGGGCAAGGTAGGGATCTCCCTACTGAGCAAGTCAACACAGTCAATGTTGGAGGAGATCCTATCATGACCATATTGGGAAAACCTACTCAGGTTGTAATGAATAACCATTCCACGCTTGTTTTGGATCATTTTATGTGGAAGAAGCCCCCATCATTTAGTCTGACTACTAACCTAGTGGTTTCTGAGCAATGTATCATGTCCCTTGAAATTATATTCATGGCATTAAGATGCAATGAAAATGAAAAGGTAGTACTGTAAATATATTTACTCAAGGGAGATGCTGATCAATGGTGGTCCTTAATTCAGAATACCACAGAGGAAGAAGAAATAGAAGATATGTATTGGAGGAATTTTAAAGAAATATTCCTTGAAAAAAATTTCCCTTGTGAGCAATGAACTGAATTGAAGTGGAAATTCCTTAGCTTAAAACAAATGGAAAAAGATAGTGTTGCAGTGTATGAGGCTACTTTTACAATGCTAGCCAGGTATGCTGTGGATTATATATGTGACTCGGTAGACAAGATTGATCATTTCTTTGAGGGTCTTAAGCCAAGTCTTCGAAGGGAACTGGCTTCTAAATATTTTTCATCATATAATAAAATTATATCATGTTCCATCAAAACAGAGAGGGAATTTACTAGATCAAATCATTTCAAAGGAAACCATGATAAGAAGAAGTACACTGATAACAAAGGAAAAGTAGAAGCACCAAAGTAGAGAAAGGGAACAAAGCTATTCCCATTATGTGAGAACTGTGGAAACAATCATCTCAGGAAATTCTTGAAAGGCATGAGAGTCTGATATAACTGCTGAGAAAAGGGTCATTGATCTAATGAATGCAAGGGTAACAAAAAATTCAATGATATTAAATGCTACAATTGTAGAGATATGGGACACTATGTAAATGAGTGTCCTAAGCGTCAAGGAAACTTGACTCAGAAAAGGCCAAGAGATAAAGGGAGTGCCTTTGCGATTACAATCGTGGAGGATGATGTTCCTAAAGACGTGGTGGAAGGTACTTTAATTATTTCCTCAAACTTAGCCTACCCTTTATTATATTATGGATTATCACATTCATTTATATCTTCCCATTTTTCCATGAAAATTAGATATTTCCAATTTGATTTAATAAGGGATTTGTCAGTCAAAAATCCTAGGGGATATATCATTGCATCCAAGAAATGTCGAATAGTCCCCCTCCAGACACCAAAATGTGCTCTAGTTGCTAACCATATCATCATACCACTGACTGAATTTGACATAATTCTCATCATATATTGGCTGTCATATTATGATGCGAGGATTTATTGTAAGAAGAAGGAAGATACAATTTTTAAAAATGTTGTAGAATCCCTTGTCATTTGGGCAGAAACTTCGCCACCTGAATCTTATCTAGAACCATCCAAAATAGCTCTACTAAATTCAATACTTGGAGAGGAATCAAAACCAATATCAATGGATGAGGAACGAAATCTTCAAATTGAATATGTGAACACAGTGAAAGAGTACATTGATGTATTTATAGAGGATTTACCTTGACATCCTCCAGAGCGGGAAGTTGAGTTCTCTATTGATTTAATTCCTAATGCAAGACCTATATCGAAGACTCCCTATAGAATGACCACTATAGAATTAGTAGAGATAAAGAAACAACTAGAGTATTTGAGTGAAAAAGGATTTATTCGACCTAGTGTTTCTCCATGGGGAGCCCCTATCATCTTTCTAAAGAAATAAGATGGATCCATGAGGCTTTTCATTGATTACAGGGAAATCAATGCTATTACAATAAAGAATAAGTATCCTTTGGCCCAGATTGATGATTTATTTGACCAACTTCATGGAGCTCAATACTTTTCAATGATTGACCTTCAATCTGGATATCATCAGTTTCATGTGAGGAAGGAAGATATTCCTAAGACAACATTTCGGACGAGTTATGGGCATTATGAGTTTACAGTGATGCCTTTTGGACTGACAAATGAACCCTATGTTTTCATGGATTTAATGAATAGAGTTTTCAAGGAATATATTGATAAATTGTTTGTGGTATTCATCGATGATATCCTCATATACTGAAAATGATATGAAGACCATGAGAATCACTAACGATTTATTCAATGAACTCTTAGAATAAATAAAATATATGGGAAGTTTAGCAAGTGCGAATTCTAGAATCAATCAGTTTTTTTTCTGGGCCATATTGTCTGTAAGGATGGAATCCTATTTGATCCTGCAAAGACAAAGGCAATCCAAGATTGGACCATGCCAACAAACATAACTGAGGTACGAGGTTTTATTGGATTAGCAGGTTATTATCGTCATTTCATTCAGAATTTTTTCCGACTAGAAAACCCGCTATCAAGATCACACATAAAAGGAGTTAAGTTTGTGTTGACAAAAAAATGTACAGAATTCTTCAATGAATTGGAAATAATATAGGTCAATGCTCTAATTTTGACTGTTCCATCTGGAAGTGATGTATTTATAATATACAGCGACGCATCAAAGAATGGACTGGGTTGCATCCTTATGCAAAATGATAAAGTTATTGCTTATGCATCAAGATAGTTTTGAATCATGAGAAAAATTATCCAACTCATGATCTTGAGTTAGCAGCTGCAATCATTGCTCTAAAAATATGGTGACATTGTCTCTACGGAGAAAGATGTGAAATTTATACAGACCACAAGAGTTTGAAATATATTTTCACACAAAAAGAATTCAACATGAGGAAAGGAAGATGAATCGGGATACTCAAATATTAATATTATTTAATACACTACCACCCTGGAAAGGAGAATAAGGTGGAAGATTTGTTAAGCAGGAAATATCATGGAATTCTCACTGAAATGAGGATTGAAAGAGATCCTATGTTCATGGATCTATTGAAGATGGATTTGGGAATTTTTAAATAAGGGTAAACATCACCCCTTTTTCAAATGATTACTAAACCATATTTAGTAGAGAAGATAAAATGTTCTCAATCTGATGATGAGAATTTTCACAAGAAAATCAATGCAGTCTAGGATGTGATATTGGATGACTTCGGGTAAGAATAAAGAGTTATGAAATTTGGGAAGAGGTTATGTGTTCCATCAGTACCTGAGCTAAAAAAGGGAACTATTAGACGATGCTAATAGCTCAAATTTCTATATAAACACGAGTAGAACCAAGATGTAAAGAGATCTGAAGTAATATTTTTGGTGGGATAATATGCAGCGAGAAATTGCAGACTACATGTAAACTTGTCTAGTTTGTCATCAAGTGAAGGCGGAGAGATAACATTCCAAAGGAGTGATGAAACCTCTACCTCTTCCTATGTTGAAGTGGGATAACATTACGGTGGATTTTTTTACTAGACTTATGAGGACGCCTAGAAGGAATGATGCAATATGGTTAATTGTTGATCATCTCACCAAATCAGCACATTTCCTTCCAATAAGAGAGGATTTACCTCTGAAGCACCTAGAAATACTTTATATTAATGATGTTGTTAGACTTTATGGTGTACCTCTATCAATTTTTTCTGATCGAGATCCCCAGTTTAAGTCCAAATTTTGGAAATGTCTCCAGAAGGCTTTGACTACTATGCTTCATATGAGTACCACATATCACCTCCAAACCGATGGACAATCTAAAAGGACTATTCAAACCGTGATGATATACTGAGGTGATGTTCTCTTGACTTCCAAGGTATGTGGGATCAATAATTGCCTTTGGTGGAATTTTCATACAATAATAGTTTCCATTCTAGTATTCAAATGGCTCTATATAAAGCATTATATGGAAGGATATCTCGAACTCCAACTTTCTGTGATAAAGTTGGTGAGAGGAAACTTATAGGCCAAGAACATATTGAAGAGACCACGAAAAAGGTGAAGAAAATACAAGCCCATATTAAAGCAGCCCAAAGTAGGATGAAGAGTTATGCTGATAACCCGATAAAGGACTTGGAATTCCATGTGGGGGATAATTTATTTCTGAAAGTATTTCTATGGAAGTGTGTCTTATGGTTCGGTAAGAAAGGGAAACTAAGCCCCAGGTACATGGGACAATTTGAAATTTTGGGAAGAATCGGAGTTGTAGCTTACAGTTTAGCGATTCCGCCAAATATCTCTAGTGTTCATGATCTGTACCACGTATAATTGTTAAAGAAGTACATGCCAGACCCAACGCATGTACTCACATATGAAGAAATTGAACTGGAACCTGATTTGTCATACTATGAAAAGCCAACCAGTATTCTTGAAACAAGGGAGAAGGTATTGAGAAATTAATCAACTCTTCTAGTAAAGTTTCTTTGGGGAAACCCGAATATGGAGGAAGCAACATGGGAACCAGAGGATTTCAAGAAGAAGAACCACCCACATCTTTCTGGTGGACTTTATTCATAAAATTTCAAGGAATAAATTTCCAAAGGAGGGAATAATACAACACCCCAAACATTTTATAGTTTGCTATCATTAAATACATTATATTCATAGACTATATTTCATAAATAAAAATGTATTTTTTAAATCAAAAAATTATAGGAGAAACTTATAAGCTATCTATTAAACATAAATTTACCACTTCTATGTTTTGAATTTCGAAAAATGGCCTTCTAGAGTTGTGGCCAGTAAGTCATTTTGAGTCTGATAGAACCAACTTGATTTTTTGATGAATAGTAACACACCATTATGATGAGTAATATGAATAGTAATATTACCCTGATAAATAGTAAATAATGATATTATTTTATTTTCTTACGTTAATAAGATAATGAGATCTTAATTAATTTTTCAATGTGTTATAGAACTAATTATACCTTTCAAATTTTTATTTTTCGAATTAACTATGATTTTATTTAAAAATTAAAATAAAAATATGTAGAAAATTATTTTCAATAAATGGTGTTAATTTTTGAATTCTACACGTCAAAAAATGGTTTGGGAAATTATTTGGGATATTTCTAAAATACATGAATTTTTCATGAATAGTAAAAATACAGTTTTGAGTTTTCAGTAGTTTAATGACATCATAATGATGTACTAAATAATTATAGAAGTATGTTCGAGTTTTGTAAAGTAACTTATTACATGAGGTGTCCCATGTGTCTATGGGAAAATACCATGGTCAAGCCCATAGTTCGGCAAAAACCACTAATGACGTATCCCTTTGAAATTATTAAAAAAATTACCCCACTATTTTTATAAATACCCAGTCATCCATTCGTTTTATTTCTTTTAAAATACCTCATCCTTTAATATATGGTGGTTTAACATATCTAGGAGTCCTCCCATGGTTTCCTTAAGCAGCCAAGGTCCCATCCTTCAAGACCTAGGAGTTACTCTACAAAGTAAGGGAATCTTCCATTCTCTTCTTTAAGTCGACACTTCTTTTATGTTAGCCATTTGAAATTCCTTTATCATATATTGGGGATGGAGTTTATTTATTCTTCTTAATATCCTTTTGATTTCAATATTATGTGATGCCCTTTTTTTATCATCATTTTATTTTATGAAATTTTAAGCGACGCCGTTAGGCTGTAGAATTTTCACAAGGGATCTCTCAACTTATCTTTTATTTTCATGATCATCTTTTTTCTTTTTCTCTTCTCAACTCTTCTATAAAAATGACCATGATAAACTCCATTATCATCTATATATGGTAATTATATCATGTTAATGGAATAAACATCATAAATATTCTTACTTACCAATTTTTTTATAAGCGAAATCAACATCCATGAGGTTCCAATTTATAACCTTTGTGGATCATGGAGTTTTGTTCTTCACTTTCTCCTTCATTAATGGTCACGAAACCATTTTATTGGTTGAAACAAATCAGAATATATTTATTTCAACTCATTAATGTTCTTGAATCTTTAAACACTCATAATATGGAATAATAATACAAAATGAGTTCATTATATACCAAGATGCCAAGATAAATCCATGCGTTTATCAAAAACTTTTAAATAATGACTCATCATCAAGTATATAACCTATAATAATTATAAGATCATTTATATCACTTTAATTACACAAATAATATATATTAAAAACTTTTTATATTTATCCACATTTGAAATGAACTTCTATTCATGAGAGCAAGTAAACAAATCATGAAACAAAGTAAGAAAATGCATCCAAAACAATAATATTGAACCTATTAAACCCATTAAAAAGGCCATCAATGAACCAAATAAGGTCATAATAAATCAATTACATGTATAGGAGGTTCTGGAATTATTAATTAATGAATCTTCATTTGATTATTCAGGTCATTAAAACAAACTAAGAACACACTCGAGAAAAAAGGTAAGGGGTTTCTCATCTCACTTTCATTTCTGTGAGATTTTCATTGTTCACCACTTATTTCATATATGTGGTATAAGTGAACTTCAATTTAATATAAAATAACATTATCATATTTTTATTCTTGTTATTCAATGATTCATTTGATGTTCATTACGTTATGGTCATATGATTCGACTGATTACATTGTGGTAAGAGAATTTGTCTCAACATCAATTTGGTTGTGACTAACTTTGTATGGTGCACCAAATAATCATTATGTGCTATACCTACTGCGCATTTAATGTTAATTTTCGTTTGAAATTATATTTATATTAAATATACATAATCTCATTCCATGGATATGTTTTTGGTCTAAATCTTATACCATTTTACATATGGTGTTTATTTGGAAAGTTATTGTAGTTAAGGAAATATTGATGAATCTGTGTACCCTACTCTATACGGATATTGAAAAGGAATATTTCTCTTGTATTGAATCAATTTAAAAATAATTATTTGGACATGAAGTGGTGGTTGGGGACCTCTATATCCCATCGATGCATCAGTAGGTCTCATGAGACAAATCAGTTTGGCGACAAACCCTTCGAGTTTTTTTCCAAAAAGTAGATGGGTTTCTACCCATAAAACTAAACTGTTTTTATGGTATTATGGTTTCATTTTACAGATACATGATATCCAATTAATAATATTTCTATTTATTCATTACCAGTTATTATTCTTATGTATGAGGTTTTCACTATGACAAAATCCATGGTTGCAGTTTCATTCTCAGTTTATTAATGGCATTAGTTATTCATTTATTCACTATGCCATATTGATTATGTCAAATTGATTGCGATTATATTATTATTGTACTCATGATTCATCTATTTGTAATTCTTACTGAGTGTTTGAGCTCACCACTTTCATTATTTAATTTCATCAGGTGACAAATAGGAGATCGTTTATTAAGTTCTTGTGGATGCAGTTTTTAGTTTCATTATGTATTGTATTTTGTAAACTTTTCCAATTTAATTTAAGTAACATTTATTTATCTAGTTTCATCAATACTACTAAACTAACTGCTTCTTTCAGATTTTTCATTCCATCTAACAATGCCAATATCACAAGTAATTCATCGGCTCTAGCCTAGAGGGGTCGGGGTGTTACATTCAGGCTTGACCTAGGGTATCCTTGCACACAACAATGTTCCTTGCTGCACTCTTGGTTATGAAAATATTGAGAGACATGGTTTAGTAAATTCACAAGCCTAGTATGAACCATTATTAAGGGAATTAAAAAATTCCCCTAAGAATATATAATAGAATGTAGATCATGGATGACATAGATTGATTCCTATTGATTAATATGTAATGAAAAATAAAGTTATTTATAAGTCATCTGCTTTTATCCATGGATTAACCTTTATGTGTTACCCCTAACATTATTTTATTCTAGACAATGGCTGGTAATAGGAGGACACAGGGTAACAACCGATGCGATGATCAATGTGATGATTATTATAATAAGATTCCCAATTTGATGGTAGCAGTAATCATGAACTTCGTTACAATACACCCTTAGTTAACCCATGATTTGAATAGAAACATGGGTCAAGAGGAACGTTTACCCCCCCCCCCCAATGAAAAACTACTCGCAATAAAGAGTGTAATGTGACAAAGACCTCTAGATTTTAATGGATCGAATGATCCATCAATTGCAGAATAATGTATCCACTCCATTGAAAATATCTTCTCCATCCATCAATGTTCTGAATAATACAAGGTTCTTTTGGTTTTTTATCGTATAGAGGGTGAAGCTAATAAATTTTAGAAATTGATCATAAATACAAATCCTGAGGAGGGGATTTGGTGTTGAAATGGATGGATTTACAGAAAATGTTTTTCTATAAATATTTAACAGGCACCCCCGACTTAACATGGAAAGGGACTTCCTTGCCCACAATAAAAAAGACAATGTATCCATCGAAAAATACTAGGAAAATTTCACAAGTCTTGAATGATAAACCTATGGATTTTTTGTTACCCCCAAATGAAAGGATGGCCTCTTGTTTTGTGGGCTAAAACCTAACCTACAGAATTCCCTGATGATTAGTGTCTTTGATAGCATTGAGTAAATTTTCTGATGTGCCCTCAAGGTCGAAATGGAGATCAACGAATCTTAGGGGTATCATGGGGAAATGAAGCATAAGGTTGACTAAAATTATAGTTTTCCAATGGATAAATACAATGGTGCTATGAAAACCCAATAACCCACTTTATAATGTTGCGGAAAGAAGCAGCCTGAAAATGGCTTAAAAGGGAAGAGGAAATGCTTTTGGTGTGGAAGAGAAGAGAACCTGGTGATTAAATACTGACCAAAGAAACACGTGGTTGTGAAAGAGGAGAGGAATTATTCATTTTACCCCCAATGTTTTGTTTATTGATTCAACTATAGAGAACTTTGGCACCTAGAAAATCATTTCCGTAAGTCAACGGTTTTCAGAGGCAACCAACAAACTCCAAGGCAGCAAGGGAAATCTTTTTCTATCCCTAATTCTGAGGAGAGACCTGAAAATGATGTGGTGATACCTATGCTAGTTACTCATTCCAGAATAGAGAACATACAATTTGATTCTAGTTCTATGCATTCTTTTATATCTCGAAAATTTAGTAGAAAAATCCCAAAACCACCAAAAATCATGGAAGTAAATATGTCAATGAGTATGGAAAATGGGGCAATAATGTCATCCCATGAATATAAACCCCACCCCACCCGCCCCCACTGTAATAATTTGGGGAGTGAACTTCTCAAGGAACCTCATCATACTCCCTCTAGTAGGATTTAATGAAATTATTGGCATGGATGTGATTTCCGAATATAGAGCCAACATAAATTACCATGAGAGGTAAGTCACTCTCCTTATGGAGAATAGACCCTCGATTTTATACAAGTGGAAGGAGGAAGATAAATCTTATTTAGCACCATCATCTTAAGCATGGATATTACTACACTATGAGCATGTGTATCTGGATGAGATGATTGAGTCTAAGGAAGCAACCATCCTTGAAGACATGCCTATTTTGAGGGAATTCTCTGAAGTTATTTCCAAGGAATTGCATGGACTTCCTCCTAGAAGAGATGTTGAATTATGAATTGAACTTATACATAGAGGGTTTCCAATATCCAAGAATCGTTATATAATGGCTATTGTGGATCTTGAGGAGCTGAAGAATAAAATACATGAGAATCTGGATAAAGGGATTATACTCCCAAGTGCTTCACCATGGGATGCTCTAGTCCTCTTCATCAAGAAGAAGGATGGATCAATGTGCCTTTTCATTGATTATCGCGAGATCAACAAAATCATGATAAAGAACAAGTATCCTTTACCACGAATTGATGACTTGTTTGATCAGCTACGTGGAGCACAATACTTTTCCAAGGTGGATTTGTGGTCAGGATATTACCAAGTAAGGGTGAAGAAGGTTGGTATCCCCAAGATAGGTTTTCGTACAATGTTCGGGCACTATGAATGCATATTAATCCATTTTTGACTCACTAATTCACCTGATGTCTTCATGGACATGATGAATATAGTCCTTGGAGAATACCTCGACAAATATTTGGTAGTCTTTATAGATGATATTCTAATATACTTCAAAACCAAGGAGGAGTATGGGAAGCATCTATGAACTGTAAAAGAGAACTTGCGAAAGGAGAAGATCTATGAAATTCTTAGGAATTGTGAGTTCTAGTTAAAGGAATTATTATTCGCGTGTCATATAATCACATGTAATGGGATATTTGTGGATCCATAAAAGAGAGTTGCAATTAACGGATGGTCGAGGCCATCATCAGTAACAGATATCTATAGTTTTCTGAGGATAGCTGGATATTATAACCAATTTGTGAGAAATTTGTCATGATTTTCCAGCCCTCTTACCAAGATGACTCAAAATGGAGTAAAGTTAGCTTGGAGTGATGAATACGATAAGCAATTCAAAGAGTTGAAATGGAGTCTTGTCATTTCACTCATACTAACACTCCCAATAAGTGGAGAACACTTTGTGGTGTACAGTGATGTTTCCATGAGGGTTTCAGGCTATGTGCTAATGAAAAATTATAATGTGATAGCCAACACCACAAGGCAGCTGAAAATACATAAGTAAAACTATCCCACACATGATCTAGTTTTGGAGGTAGTGTTCTTGGGGTTGAAAATATGGAAAAATTATCTATACGGGGAGAAGTGTGAGATATATACTAATCACAAGATCATTAAGTATATATTCACACCAAAATATATTAATATGAACCATTAATGATGGATAGATCTCATAAAGTATTATGACTTCTCAATCAACTACCATCCTGGTAAGGAAAACAAGGTGGTGGATGCTCTAAGTAGAAATGATCCCACATCTTTATCAATGATAAGAATTTAAAAGGATCTGATCTTCTTATATTAGCAGAGGATGAACATGGGAATCATTATGGGATGAACAAAATCAATCCATTCTCAAATGATTTCTCAACCATCCCTCCTAGATAAAATAAAGGATCCTCAAAGAAAAAATGTTGAAGTTCTAAAAAGGGTTGAAGCAATCAAAAATGGGAAATCTTCACTGTTCCTGGTTGACAAGGATTTAATTGTGAGATTTGGTTCACAATTATATATACAGTATAATCCATATAAAAAGAAGGATCTTCTGAATGACGCACATAGCTCAACATTCTCTATCCCCTAGGGTGCAAAAAAGTGTATCAGGATCTCCGAAAAAACTTTTTGTGGGAAAATAAGAAAATGGAGATTGTTGAATATATAACAAAGTTCCTCGTATGTGAGCAAGTGAAGGATGAGAGTCAAAAGTATAAGGGGACGATGCAACCACTACCCATCCCAACTAGGATGTGGGTGGACATTAAAAATTGAATTTTCTACTAGACTTCCAAGGACATCTAGAGGAAACAATGCTATATGGGTTATTGTGGGTCGTCTTACAAAAACTGATCACTTTATCACAATTTGAGAGGAATTATCATTAGATCAAATTACACAGATTTACATCAAAGAAGTGGTAAGGTGACATGGAGTACTTCTATCTATCATTTCTGATTGTGATCCGAGATTTTCCTTGAGGATCTGGAAAATTCTTAAAGAGGCTCTAAGAACTGAATTGAACTTCAGAAAGACCTATCATCCTCAAACTGATGGCCAATTTGAGAAAACTATTCAGAAAGTAGAATAAATGTTAAGATCGTGTACTATGGGATTCAAAGGAAAATGGGACAAACATCTTCCACTGGTTGAATTATACTACAATAACAGTTTCCACATGAGCATCCGAATGCACCATTTGAAGCCCATGATGTGAAAAGGTACAGAACATCAGCTTGTTGGGATGAAGTTTGTGAGTGTAAGATGCTAGTACCTAAAATGGTGGAATAAATGGTGGAGAAGGTAAAAAACATTCAATAGAATATCAAGTGACCCCAATGTCGATAGAAGAGTTATGCAGATAACTGTCGACAAAACATTGAGTCAAAAGTTGGAAACATGTTATTTCAAGGCATACCACTATGGATGAATTTCATGAGGTTTTTGAAGGAAAGGGAAGTTAAGTCCTATGTACATTGGCCCCTTCAAGACCCTTGATCATTTTGGGGTTGTGGCCTATCGACTAGTACATCAACCTACCATAGCCTAAGTACATTGTTTCTTTACTATATCCCTCTTATGGATGTACATAATAGAACCTTCACATGTACTCTCTTCAGAGATAGTACGATTAGAGTTTGATATTTCTTTCTAGGACTAGCCAGTGAAGATATTAGATCGTAGGGGAAAAGATCTACAAAATAATACAATTCCCCTCATCATGGTGTTGTGGTGAAACCAAAAATTTGAAGAAAGAACATGTTAATCGGAGGAAGTGATGAAGCAGATATACCTGCATCTGTTTTACTATGGGAAAATGAAATTTTAAGGGATAAATTTCTTAAGGGGGGAAGATTGTAATGACCCAAACCTTTATTAATGAATATTCATATTTATCTAATTAAATTTATTATTATAAAAAATGGCTATATAAAATACGAACTTCCTTGGTTTTATGTTTTTGGATTCCCAAATACCATTACGAAATGTTACCTTTGCTAATATAGCCATTGAACAGTGATAAATTGATTAATATAGAGCATTAACAAATCCAATTTTCTCAGACAAATGAAGAGATGGACTCATCTAGAAGACTTTCCCCAAATTAAGCCCAATTGTTGGAGCTCCGAAATGAGGTGGCATCATTCGGCTTTTCTCTTTACCAAGGCCATTCTAAGATTCAAAATGTTACGATCGAGCGGAACCATCTACGGGAGAAGTGGAAGTTGATAGAGATTACCACCCGGGCGATGTTATCTGAGCCACCCCAAGAGTTTGGTACCATCTCACACCTTACCCTGTAGTCTAATGTGGGTGTTATAAGTGGTTATGTAACAATACTATAGAACAACGATTATGTACATTATTTTGGTAAAGAGAATATACATTCATTTTATTATTGTTACTTTGTACACAGTTTTGAATGGAAAAATACCATTTTTAGTTATTTAAGAAATTTATTCTGATGAATTGATGGATTTTTGAATTAAATAAAATTTTAATAAAATATTATTACTAAATTACTTATTATAAAATATAAAATATCATATAATTTTTATGAATACAATTGTCATTTTTATTAATGTTTGGAAGCTGTTTTTTTTCAAAACCCATGAATTTTCGTTAAATATCTGTTTTTATTTTAAAAGTAAAAATTAAAATATTTAGAAAATTATTTAGATAAAATTAATATTATTATTGGAATCAGGATGTTGAAATTATCCAGTGTTTAATTTTTCATTATTTTCTGAGACATTCAAATTTTTGGGTAATAATTAAATATTGTTTAAATATATAATTTTCTTTATGACATCATAATTACACAATAGTAATTTAATAAAATACTAAAAACATTATGTTTGGGAAATATATGTTTTAACATTAAAATAAAGTTATTGTAGTATTTTTTTAGATTTATTTTACCAAGCTTGAGTGGACCCTCCACGACTTATAAAACATGTTGTCATTTTAAAATGATTTCTTTGAAAGTGTGACTCACCTCCACATAAGCAACCCAATTATTTTTCGTAGTTTGAATATTTTCCTTATAAAATATTTTATTCACTCCCCTTTGTGAAAAATCATGGGAAAAAACCAAGTCCTTTTTGTGGTTTGGATTAGTTTAATGTGTGTTGACCCAATCCTAAATAATAAAGAATTCCCTCTCCTTCCCTATATAACTCCATCCAAGATTTCACATCATCTTCACTCATATATTTTTGATCAACGACCAAAACCTACCCTAATATCTATAGAATCCTCCCAAGGAAACCGCAATATCTCACTAATCCTATCTCAATCCCTCTCAATACTTTGGGGTCACACTTCCAAGTAAGGTATTCCTTCCTTTCTCATTTTAGCAATGTTTCTTAATATTGTTATCCCCATTTATTATCAATTATAAATGTTTGGGTATGATTTCTTACCTCCCCCATACTTCCCTATTTATGTTTTATTCATGAGATACCCCTTTTATCTCTCACTAATGCCTCCCATGTACACCTGTTACCATGCAGAAATTCCATAAGGGATTTCTCCCTCCTCATTTACATTCAAGAAATTCTTTTGAATTACAAATCTAAATTCCTTTAAATATGTTGGGACATGTATCAATATGACCCATTAATTTCCATTTCATGTAAATATTATTATACACCCCTTCCACTCTCATCAAAAAAATTTACAAATTCTTATTTCACATCATCATGCTGCCGAAATGACACCCCAATTTTCCAATCCAATGTCATTGTGTAGTGAATACCAAACCCATTAATCTATCAAGGGTATTCACCTTTATGATCATTTACATGTTGATTATAATGAATAACGTATTCATTCCACATCCCATTATCATGGATTAAATTACGATGAATGAGTCCATGTTGTACGGTCTATGTGGATCACTTATGCACGAAATGAAATGTTTATGAAGGGTGCACCACGATAGCAATCCAATGCAGTGGGTAAAGATTAGTATCATGATACGTAAAGTGGAATGATGGTTTAATCATTATAATTAATGTTAAATGAGGATTCAATCATGATATTTTATGTTAAATGTGGGTTTACTCATTCTCCACACGCAATGAGCAATGGCTCATGTTAGTACCATGTTAAGTGTTGTTGCCATATTTCCATGTTATGATAATCATGCTATATCTGGACTTTATCCACTTATTTATTTTATGCTCTATTGATATTCCTATTGACTAACATGTATTTTATTGTTAATTTTATCCCTCGTTTACTACCTTACTAAGCTTTATAGCTCACTATTTTCTTATGAATCTCCTCAGGTTATCCCTTGCAATGCTGAGTACGTGGGGATGCAGAGGTCGTGTAAAGGATGTTTTCAATAAAGATGTTGTGTTTTATGTTTTAAGTTGTTATGTATTGTTCCTATGCCCCAAAGACACTATAACTCTTAATATTCTATGTTGTATCATGTGAATGTTATGTAATAAATCATGTTTAAGTGTGTAATAAAGAGTGGGGTTGTTATACCACACGTCTTCATAAATGACATTATAATGTGTCACTAGATGGAAAGGAATTAAACATGATGATATATTATATTTTCAATAATATATATATCTAATGAATATCATATGTAAATAATGAAATCAATAATTATATTATTCTATTTGTAGAGGCTCATGGAAAATGATTTTCATCGGTTCAGGAGGCCATACCCACCATATAAATGAATAACAGTTTCATTCTCCATATGATGGAACAATATATGGATATATTTATTCAAATTAAAATAATTATATCTCAAAATATAGAATACAGTAGTTTTTTTATTTCACCATGTATGAAAAATATTTTAAAGGGGTATTAAATGAAATAAAAGTACAACTTTCAATTAAAACCTATTCCTTTTCTGCGGTTTCTGCTTTAAAGCCGGACAGATGGAGTTTTTCTTGGTTGGAGGTTTACTTGCTGGATTCATTTGGTAGAAGGAAGGTTTTTTGGTTGCTGTTTTTTGGATAATAAAGACCAGGGCTGTTGTCTGCTTTGGTTTCTTTCCTTTTCACCTTAACCATTTTTTATGGTTTTGGTGTTTTTTGTTTGTATTTTTCTTGTTCTGTTTTTCTTTTCTCTTTAATAAATTTCCATTCACGATATTACCAAAAACAATAAATTAATATAAATTCAGACTCATGAAAAATGATAAAAAATGATATAATTTTAAGATTCTATGAGTATATTTTAAAATAAAACCATTAAACAAAATTTCTATGTTTTTAGATAATGTTATCACCCTTATCTAATTTTTTATCTCTCATTAATCCATTTTGAGAATTACATTTATAACAATGTTTCCTAAATTTTAGTGATCAATATTGTTACATAGAGAGCGATATTTTCTTTTAAATGAAGCCTAGATGAAATTTTAAACCATATCACTATCATTAGGATGATTATATAGTTTTTATTAATTATAAAAGTATTAATAATAAAATATTTAATATAAAATATTATTAATGTCAATTTTATAAAAATTAATTCAATTTGACATTGAAAACAACATAGCCATAAAAAAATTTCATAGTAATCCATCATTAAGTCCCAATGATGACATATTTATATGAAAATATTGTGGAACACAATATATAATTCAAATAATATTTCTTTTAATATTTTAACATTTATTTATTTTATTTTTCATTTAGTTGAATAAATATTGCATTGTTGTATTGTATGATTTTATGGTTTTTATATCATCGCTAAAAATTATAAATAAATTATGAAGATAAATGATAATATTTTATATTTAAAATAACAATTTTTAACTAAAAACTTGTTTTTTATTGACCATTCAAAAATTATTATAACCATTATCTGAGAAAGGTTTCATTTTTTACATAATCATTAACATTAATATTAAGAAGAATTAAATCAAGGAAATTTTTCACCAAGAATCATTATATTCAAAAAAAGTGATGGAAATTTATAATTTAAACCAATATAAAGAGGTAATGGCCATTTTTAGGGTCATTTTGTTTCTTTATGATATTATTTTCTACCTAATTTACCAGATTTAACCATATAATCGGTGGAATTATTTAAATTTTTACTATTTTAATAACTAAAAAAGTAACATATTTGTAATAAAATATTCATCCTTATTAAAAATATGGATAAATTGGTTCATGATTCAATTTAAATAATTATATAAAATTTCTTTAAAATTAAAACACAAAATGCAATGAAAAACAGTTTTTAAGAAAATGCCTTACCGTGTATAAAAATGTTTTTATAAAGAAATCAAACATAAAATTGTTTCAAATGAAGTTAATTTTTTTACAAATAATATAATATAAATGGTTTTAGATTTAAACAATTTTTTGAGAATGCATATTTTTCTAAATTCTTTAATCAAAAACATTTCATAAAATAAAATGTAGCATTTTTCACTATCCATTGGAATATAAATATTATAATAAATTACCAAAAATAAGATATAAATTTATTCTAATATTATATTTTCTAAAATTATAATATTTTTAATAATAATAATTATTAAAATTTATAGAAAATAATTATAATTTTTCAGTTAGATAATTAAATAATTTTTTTTCAAGAAAACTTTGTTTGGAAGAATAAGAATACATTGACATAAATCAAGTTCCTATTTGTTAATTGTTTGTAAATAATTTTATATTGAGTATGTAATTTAAATATTTTTTAATATATATATTTGATACTATTCATACCATCCAATTTAAATTGATATGTTATAACAAAACATTTAAATAATAGTATTTTTAGATTTTTTATGATCAGTTTTTCATTTCGTATATGATAAAAGAATTACTATTCATTTAAATTAATATTTTTTTTACATTATCCCACAAATATGATAAATTACTTTCTTACAATATCATCATTATCAAAAAAATTATTTGAAAAATGAAAATATTTTTTTGAAAAACCCACATCATAAAAATGGTTGATATAAATTCTTCATAAAAGTGGGTAAGGGAAATATTATGGTCATCTTGAAAAACACATAACTAGATCTTAATTTTTGGATAAAATTAGTGGGCTTTGAATGTATGGAAAGGGAGGAAAATTAATTTTCCACCTAATTATGTATAGTTAAAGAGATCATTAAACTAAATAAAATGAATGGTCATGATATTGTTTACAACCACAACATCAATAGTCAATTAGTTATGGAAAAGACAAATAATTCATTGGGAATGAATGTAATCAGTTTATTTTTTTCAATAAAATTTTCATTGAGCATAGGAATTACATTACATCAGGAGTTGTAACATAAGGAAATATAAAAACATAACCTGTTAATTTCATCATTTAAGCAAATTTCACCAAAATCTAGTGTTTTAATCTATATAATTAATATTCAAGTTGAATTTCTTATGGATAATTTTTTAAAATAAAAGTCTAATAGTTCACATAATCGACAAACATACTACAAAAAAATTATCCAATATTTCATTATTAACCAAAAATAAAATGGCAAACTCATTGTAGTGTAATATCAAAAATTTATGAACCTTCATATAACGAAATAAAATATTATAATTCAAGACTTCCAAAATCACATCAATAATTCTACATATATTATTAAAAATAAAATAACTCTCAATGATAATTAAGTTCAGTAACATCTATATTGAATGTTTTTTTAACCTCAAATGTTATCTCATACCAATAAAAATGTATCCTCAAAATTTTAATTTCATTTATTGAAAATATTGTTTCAGATTAAATAAAATGTTAAACCTAAAGGATGTATTCACCTCAACCCAATTAAGAATCCCCAAAAATATCATAAAACATTATGTAATATTATAAGGTGGGGATATTAATAAAAAAATATCATTAACAAACAATATATATTATCTTTAAAATGAAACGATAAACGAGAAGATATATACTTCATTATTTCACCATATGAATGAATAAATCTTTGACCATGATGAATATGTATCCCAAAATCCAAGAGACCATAATTATATTAACCACATAACATACAATGACTGAATAGAGTATTAAATATTTAATAAATAATTCATTCTAACTTCCAGTAATAGTTTCAAATTACATAAAAATATATTCAATTAAATCCTAAAATGGGAAATTTATTTTGTTAAATATTTAGTTTAACATATAGATATAAAACAAAGTCAATTGAGGTTCATACCATTTCAAAATTTCACATCATAGGTTTAAGAGGATATATTATTTCATTCATCACAGTAGATCAAAATTAAAATGTGAACTAGACCAAGAATATATTGTTGGAGTGTTAAACTAGGTGACTAGTATGGAAAAAAAGTGTGAAATAGAATGATTACCAGGATATATTTTAACATTTATTTTCATGGTTATTACCCTTATATGAATCTATTCCAAATATGTACCAACATTTATTGTTCAAATTAGTTTTTATTTCTAGGAAAACCCCATAATCTATACCATACCAAAACATTATGGATTTATCTTTTAGAAAGATGTTTCCTAAATTCCTGAAATATCGAAATGTTTCCTATTATACCTAGTTCTCATTTTTTATACTACAAATTTTCTAGTACCAATTTTATGTACCCAAAAAATAGTATCCATTTATTAGATGCTATAATATTACATTGGAATAAGATATAAGTGATTATTTACCAAAGGTTCGAGTAGTTAAGTAGTATTGGTAAACAAGATTCATACATGAATCTCACATTAAACATTAAAATAGAAAATAAAACATATTATTATCATTTAGAATTTAATTATATCCTAGATAATTTCATGTATTTTTTTTATTAGTCCCAAAGGGGTCTTAGATACCATGAGAGGGGGTTGAATCAGTCCTGGGATATTCTTCTCAAAATTCTTCCTATACCACAAGATCCTGACATCTTTATTACAAGGTTCACATTATTTTACCGTAATAATTTATTTGGATCTTATTCATTAAATATTTACCTAATGATGGAGAATTAAAAGTAATCAATCTTATGGACACATATATTTTTACATAGTCAACCCTTAATGAGATAAAAAAATAGAGGATACAATTAAAATTTATCATTGTAAATAATCCACTAAGGGTCACTACCAAATTGTGGGTTTGTTTTGATCACTTCTATGACCAAGATCACTGCATGTACTGTGTTTTGGGACATCTCAATTCTTCCTAGGGTTGAGTCTCTCCATCATTCCTTTTATGGATCATTTATGGTGGAATGTGTAACCATTATCCTCTTCATTTTCTAAATTATTTTTAATGTATTCATGATGAATTTATGGACATTTAGGTCCCTTCATTTGAAAAAATGAATTAATAGTAAATTAGAGGTATATTATCTACTAAAGTAAAACTTTCAACCACTTTATTAATATCACTTTACTATATATTTATTTGGTAAATCATTATGAAAACTTTATTGATGCTCAAATACCTTCACAAAGATTGCACTTCTTTTATGAAACTTTATAATTCTTCAGAAGTATATATTTTAATAAAACCTGTAAATATTACCTAATCTCAACTCTTTTATGATGCACATCCATCCTTACTGGAGAAAACTCATTATGAAAATCTCAAAAACAGTGGTGAATCTCACTTAACCTTCCTGAAGCTCATAAATTTTTATCAGTTTTTAAACCCTTCTAAACTTAAATAATTTCATAATGACTAAAAATTGTGTTCAGATTTTTTTATCCATTGAAAACTTCCTTTCTTCGTGATTTTTTTTAGAAAATCAGTATTTATGAGTCACCATAATGAATTCGAAGCCTATTAATATCTGTAATGACTTTATCTACTCAAATGAGGGGTATAGGCCTATTTATAGGAGTTAGAATCCATTCCATAATCACAAATAATTATCATTATAATGAACCAAAATCTTAGATTATATTTTTTTCTTGTATTTGTGTGTTATTTTATTTTGTACTCCACAAAACTATATCCTTTTATTAATGACGCGAGTATAATTAAAATGAGACATTTGGGATTCAACTGTTATATGATCGTTGGACTATATTACCATTGGTCAATATGACCATTGGAAAATATACTCCAAATGTTATGATTATTGTTGATAAATAAAAATTTTCATGTTTAAATAATTAAGAAAGAAGAGTTGATGGCCTCATCCAGGGGACTCGGGACTTACGAAGCCCATTTTTCAGAGCATAGGAATGAGGTGGTGTTGCTGGGCTTCGCTTGGGACCATGAACAAGAGGAACTCCAACCAGTTAACCATAAATAAAATCAATTGTGGGAGAAGTTCAATATGATAGAAATTAACAGTCAAGAAATTTTGTTTGATCCATATATTATCACCATTGCACACCTTATTCTTAAGTTATATAAAGGTGTTATAAGGGACTATTTAACGAGGCCTTATTTACTCTGGGTAATCCTTTTGTATAAATAAAATTGTTACTTCTTATTATGGTAACATTTGTGAACTTCAAATGTAAAAATAAATATAGGATATGTTTATAGAAGCTCTATATAATTGATGAATATTAGAAAAAATGTAATTTAAAATATTGTTTTATACATTAATTAATTAATAATGTAAAATTATTTTTAAAAAATGGTTTTCTACTGTTTTTATCATTAAAAAATTTAAAATCTAATTAGATCAACATAATTTTTAGTGAATAGTAAATTATGAATTCTTATATTTCACTTATGAATAGTAATGTGACCAATATAATAGTAACATAACTTATTAATGTATAAATATAATTTAGGCATCTTTTTTGGTAATGTGATATTAAAGTATAAGTAAATAACTATTTAAGAAATTATTAGTTAATTATTAGTATTTTTGTGGTAAATAGTATCTTTAAATAAATATTAAATATCTCATAATTCAAAAATTATTTCCATAAAATGGAGTTCCATTTTTAATTCAGAGCATCAATATTAGGTCAGGTTGAATTTATGAGATTTTTATAAAATGTTTTGTTTTTCAGTCAATAGTAAAAATAAGTTTTTGAGATTCTATGTGTTTATTTACATCATTAATGATATAATAATGATGTAATAATACTATTAGACTTGTGTATAGTAAGATATGTTATTAGGTGGTCCAAGTGTCCAATAATATGGGAAAATACCATGGGAAAACCCCTCGTTTTTCAAATACCACTAATGAGGTGTCCCGTGGAAATTAATAAAATAATCCTTCATTTTTTCTATAAATACCAACACATTACTTCATTCATTTAATTCAAAATTCCTCTTCAAAATATCTAATGTATTTTTTCCTTCCAAAAAGTCATCCAAAGGTTCCCTCTAGCCTTCAAGGTCCCAAACATTGAGTTTTTGAAGTTAATCATCAATGTAAGGGAACCATTCACCCTCCTCTATTAGTCATGATTTTTTTTATGTTATGTATTCTAGTTTTAATTTTTTTATGTAGGTGGTATGTTATTATATATCCTAAATTCTGTGAATTTTATTTCGGTATTTTGAGAGGCCCATTCCTCTCCCATCAACTTGTTTTCTGATTTTTTAAGTGATGCCGTTATGATGCCAAATTCCCATAAAATAAATCTCATCTTCTCTTTTCTTTCAAGATTCCTTTTCATGTTGTATGTCATTAAAACATCCATACCATAAAATTATTTACATTTTATTATGCTCTTATACTGTATTATGAGTTATTTATGGGTGGTTAACCTTTTTTATCTCTCTTTTTAATGTTTTTTAAAACCACGTTGTATAGCCTTTATACTGAAGAATTTTCATCTCAAAATCTATCTATTTTCTCAAGATACTATCTTATATTATTTATGTGAATACCCAAAAACATTTCATTACATGGGATATTAACCATGAAATCAAAATTATATATTTTATTTTTTAATTGACAAACATAAAGTTCTTATTCCCATTACATGGGTTATAAATAACATAATGATCTTGTTTTAAGTTCTTTTTTAAACATCACAAGTTTATTTTAAACCAATTTCTTTTATAATCATTGGGTTATTTATGAAATGTATTATTATGATATAAGTGTATCACATGAAAAATAGTGAAATATTATGGGTGAACTCGGATATCACTCCAATGTATTGGGGAAATAATTTAGTCTCTAGAGATGACAAGTTTTACGATACCTTGGTGAATAAATTTTGTAATTTTTATGACACCATGGGGATTGACCTTGGTGATATTTTCATGAATGTATAAATTAAATGTTTTATCCACATTTTCAATTTATGTTTCTTGTTATTATTATGATATGCATCTTTATCTATATGTTATTATTGTTATCTCTCAAGATCGCATGTAAACTATTTCACTTGTTTTCCTTAGTGGGCCTTCTGCTTAGCCTTCCCTTTGAGGTATGTCTCTAGGTTAGGATATGCAGCAATTGTACATAGGAAGAACATTTATAGATATTTTTCAAGGGTACTGAATGATTTTTTTAATTTTTCATCTATGATGGTCCTGATTTCCATGAATCTTTTCTATACATATACTTTTCTTGTAAAATTTATTGAAAATATATGTAATAAAAATGCAGGAGGCTATATTTGGTATCAATGGTTAGGTTTAGTTATTTAGAGAAATTAGGCTAATATAACATTAGGAATAACCCTATATAAAATTTTAAATAATGGAAAAATTCTTGGTATTTTGGTGAAATATTAAGTAAGTGGTTTCTGAACAACTAAATCATTTTATGGATACAAAAAAGTGGATGTGGTTCGGGAACTGATGTGCTTAGGAGTGAAAACTCTAACATTGAGTTTCAGTATTGACTTGGGGTCTCATGGTACACAACAATGGGCCTTGCTATACTCCTGGTTTGACACTCATGGGGGATATGTTTGGTTAATCACTAGATTCTTATAAATCATTATGAACATTAATAGAGAAATTTAATTGTTTATGCATGAATATTTAAGTCATAAAATCCTTTATAGTTAAAATATTCATAAAATTAATAAGCTTCAGACTAATTTTTTTTATTTTAGAAAATGTTGAGAAATAGAAGGAACCATGAAAATTGTGACCATAATAGACCATGCACTGATGTTCATTTGATGGAAGAATTAATGGAAACATTATTTATAATGATAAACCAAGTGACTAATGTTAAGGGAAATAACATGAATCAAGCTGAGAGAACAATCTCACCTTGGAGGAAACAACATTCCGTTAAGTCAATTATGATTCAACTACCACCAACCTTCAGTGGATCTATTGACACATTGATTTTTCAATGATGGATTTGGTGTATCAATAAGTTATTTTATGTGCTTTGCTATCTGGAATAATATAAGGTCACCTTAGGTGTTGACCACATAGAGGTAAAAGTTGATAAGTGGTGGGAACTAATTACAAACCTGAGTCCAAGAGTGGAGTATTAATATATGGAGTGGTAAGAGTACCTAGGGACCTTATTCAATAAGTATTTACCTAATTCTATTTGATCAAAAATGAAGAATGAATATTTCAAGCTAAAGTAGAAGGAGAATGAATATTTTGGAATCTATGAGATGAACTTAAGAATACATTACCATTACACCTAAATATTTTTGATGCACATAATGGTAATGTTGATATATTATTTTGTGGTATATGACCTCATATGCATAAGAATATAGCCAACTGAGAGTACAATAGATATGAGGAGATCATGATGAGTGCGATTAAAGTAGAACTGGCGTTTAGTGAGACACAGTGGTCTCATAAATCCAATGACAATAAGATATCAAATTAGGAAATCTTATTGTGCACCATTGATTAGGGTAGATGATGAAAGAAAGTGCAACGTCCCATATGTAATAAATGTGGGAAAATGAATTAAGGTAACATTCTACTCGAGAGTGGGAAGTGCTACAAGTGTGGATGAGATGGAAATTATTAATTTAATATGTCTAAGTCCACAATACTGATGAATTCATGAAAAATGAAGTAGTTATCCCCTTGAATAGTGATTTTAATAATGAATTTTTAATAAAAAGGTGAAAAGATGTGATAATAAAATCATATATGGTATTATTAATATTATTATGGTTCTTTAAACCATTTTTAATAAACATAAATTCATTATAAATTAGTTTTATTACATTGAAATAAAGAAAAAAACACGAGATAATGGTTTTATGATAAAAACTCATTGATTATCAAAATTAATTTTTATTGTATGTATGATGAAGAACTTTCATGATATATTACTCTAAAATATCATTAATTTGCATCTATTATTTTTAGGAGTACTATTGTTTCACTTTTATTTCCTTCTCATTATGTACTCATGATAATAAATTACTATTTTTAAGGAAACCAACAATGTATATTATTCAATTAGTAATATTTTTCTTTCATGTAAATGTATCATGTAGTTTTTCTAAAAAATGTTTATATATTTTAGCATTTTTATTTAATATCAATTTTAACAAGATGTGATTTTTTATAAAATTGTTTACAAGTTATCTTCATGAGATTTTCTAAATGAGTTAGTTTTTAATTTATTTAATTTTTTTTAAAAAAATCCTTTTCCTATTGTACACGATGATAATAAAATTTCCAACCATCATGAAATATAATTTATTTGATGAGTACATTATAAGATTCTATATTTATTTTCAATGAAAATATTTTATGTCATCATTTGGATATTGTTAAATATTATAGATGTTATTTGTAAAGGAAATATTTATTTAAATTTTGAATGAAATATTCCAGGTGTTTATAATGGAATTTTCATATAAGAAGATATTATTTCGTGTTAGATGATATTTATTGTTAATTTTAATCAATTATACATTCCTTATTGTTTTTTAATGCTCTAAATTTATGATTACTTGGTCACTATGAAACCCATTTATCTTTCATGGGTTACGAAATGATGAATTACTAAAATGTTTAGGAAAGACATTTCCATTATAAAATTAATTTATATATAATAAATGATATCTGATATTGTTGAATGAAAATGAATGTATTATGATTGTCTAATGATTGGTCCCAAACATATATAGACCTCCAATTAGTTGGGTATAGTTAGATAACTCGTGATATTTTTATTTTATCTGTGAACCAATTTTATTTTTTATATTATTATATATATATCTAGATTAAATATACATAAGATTATGCATAGACTAGGCTTCATGTTTATATACTTATAAGTTGACATTGTTTCATGTATACATGTTTATTTGAGGGATTAATTTCTTACTCTTAATTTATAGAGTGAACCTATATCTATTTTACCATTTTCACAATTTTATATTGTTATGTTTTCTCTAAAATCATGTTATGATATTATTATATCTTGGATCAGGTTCATTGATTCTTTTAATAATCGTGTCATAAAAAAATCCTTAATTTATTTCAGGATTCACGATTACAATATATTAAATATTAGTGACAGTTTACTAAAAATTATTATCGAACTATGATACAATTATGCTAATTTTATCATTGATATATCCATTATTTAAAATTTATTGGGCATCTGATATGATAATATATTATATATCTATTTGTCAATATATGATAAAAGGACTATTTAGGGTATTTCCATGAAGATAACAATGTCATATGTTCTTTATAGGATTTTTTATTATAATTCATGAAATAAGTTGTTTTACTCCATTGTGACCAAATGATGTAAACAATTAAATGCCTAAGGCTGTTATTTTTTCAATGTAATGGGTATTCAGATAAAATAGTGTAATATTTATTTCTAAAAAGTATGGTTTTATATAATAGATAATCACATTCAATCAACATCAAGGAAATATTTACACGAACCTTTCAAATTATATAATTATCTACCTTATTTCCATTCTAAGGGTGGTAGTGTATTGAGTAGAAATAATCCTTAAAAAATTTGAACCATCTCCATTAGATAATATAAAACTATTTTTATGTGAGTATATACAAAATGTTTTTATGATCAATGTATATGACACTTTATCCCCATTAAGATAATTCCTCTATATTTTTAGTGAAAACATTAATATTAATAGCTCCAAATAATTATTATGCTATTTTTTCTCATGAATTTTAAATTTGATTGAGGTATTTTCTATTATAATTTAATTTCTAATAACGATTCATCATAGTCCCTTCATCAGTACATCAATATATATCATAAAAATTTATTTACTAATAGGTATCCTAATAATAGTTGATGTGACCAATATTTTTTTCATGCCCATGATATTTTCCACAAATTTTTTCCTTAAGAACATGAATCGATTCCTTATTCATTTAGATAAGGGATTTGATATCACTATAAATTATTCATAAAGATTCTATAAAAGATGTCCAATTCATGAATTCTATGATCCTCATTCAAATGGGTCAGTATTGGCTATTTACCAATAAAATCTATCATGGAATAATATACATATATAATCTCACATTTGATTATATGAACTAATAATGAAATTTACTATAGAAAAAAATGACAGTTGGTAAATTTTAAATAACACCTATACTTTATTAGGGTCTTCAATAATATACTCATGTGATATTTATTCTATTTCTTTTGCATTGAATTTATAATAATATCACCTACAAATTATACTACAAAGTAATAAATGTAATATTTAAGTACAATATACATTATATCTGCGAAGATGGTGGAGAAATGGTTATATACAAATTGAATTACTATTAACTCATTATTATTATAACATGCATGTAAGTTTGTCTCAAGTACTACCTCATTAATGACCCTTAATTGATGATATCTGGAATTAATATTATTCATGGAAATGTATTTATCTCGACATAGTTGATCAAACAACACATACATATCTTGTATATGATACTTTTTCTAAAATGTGATATTTCTTTGATATTGGTAATTAATAAAAATATGAATTTACATATTTATTCTTAACAACAATAATATTTTAACCAGAGGTTGATGCACTGAGAATTTTAAATCCATTCTCAAGAATTGTATGGATTATTTTTTATTTTTACTACTCAATTGGGGATATGATATATAGATTCATTACATAGGATAGATCACTAGTATGAGTCCTAATAAAAACTCATCTTTAATATTATATTATAATACTTGGGTAGTGTACAATTAATATTTTAGCATAATTCAAAAGAGCATACATATCATTGATTTTGATATTCTCCCAAACCTTTTTATATTTATATCCCTTATGAATAGGTAGTAAGAATTATATAAAAAGTAACAACCATTGTATTTTAATATAAATATTTGTACCAAATTATGATTTTAACACCCCAATATTTTATGAAATTTCTCTTTTTATTGTTATCATTTTCTAAATCTTATGTTGCATCCAACACCCATCTTATAAGAATAATGAAATTTTAATATAACGTAACCATTAAATTGTTGGTGATGAATAGTATCAACCACATTATGAAATTTATATATATCATTTTATGAATATTATTTCTCAAATTCATATTATGTGTTTTCTGGACACAATATAAAGAGAAAACCACATTTTCGCATAAAAAGCTATATTTTTCAAAAGGAACTTGTTTCCTCAATTTAATAATGATTTTATTTTAAATCTAAATATTGACACATTTTAAATATGTATTTGAATGAAATTAAAAAATTAATTTAAATAGAAATAGAAATATTTAATTTTTCTGAATTTTTGGTATTTTTCTTATGTATTTCATTTTTAATATTAATAGTACAAAAATACTGCATTTTAACATAAATATGATTTTTAAGGTAAATAATTTATGATGTTAAATTATATTATAAAATTTCCTTCATGTAAAAATAATTGAATAATACATATATTAATTTAATTAAAATCATTTTAATTCTCGATATATTTTATTTTTATATAAAACCATTTTAATCACTTGCATGTTTTCACATTAAAATCCCATTTTAATGTTCCTCCAATGACATTATTTATTAAATAAATTTTATACAATTTAGTGTTCTGAATTTCAATAAATTTTTTCCATATTGGGACTCAAAAGTTTAAATTTATGTAAATTGAACCTTAATAGTTTTGGTCTAATATGAATACAAACATTATTAATTTTAATTAATAATGTTATTGGTAAATTATGTAATTAAGGGTAAAAATAATGTTATAAATATTGAATGATTACCCTATCATTTGTAATAATTTTATTAGATTAATGATGTTAAAAAAATAATCATTTTGGATAATTATCTTTCTACTTGGATACATTGGGTTTAATTTTATCCTTTTATATAATTGTATAAAGGGAAGTTAAATATTAAATAGTCATGTTTTTTATAATTATTTAATTTTTAATTTATTGTTTTTCAGAGTGTATATTACACTATAAATAAGAATATGAAATGTAAAATGTGTATCATAATCATGTTAACTTATCTTATATCTTAAAAAAATAAATAATTACCATAATGGACTATAGTATGATGTTGTAGTAATTTTTTAATTATTGGAAATATCAAATAAATGATATTAATATTATTTAAAAATTACAATTCAAGAGAATTAATTATATATATGAATTTACTAAATGGTATAGACTTATTCAGGAATTATTAAAGGTTTTTTGGAAGTTTGATTGTGTATTTATATATTTTTAATAGTCAATGTAATGAATAGTTTCAAAATTGACACTATTCATATTATAAAATATATAATATTTTATTAAATGATATTAACTTTATTATAATATAAGGTTTGACCAAATGATTGATATGAATTTTAAAATATCATCCAATATTTATTTATGGGGTTTTTTCAACTTATTGTGTCAATAATGACCATCAAAGAGTAAAAATCCATGTTGTCACTGTAATACTTAACAAGATTGAATAAAGGTTAAATCCAAATGAAAAGTATATAATAATTCCCTAAAATTTTTAAAAAACTATTTTATGAGGATTAATAGAACTTTATAACCCTAATATATAATTTTAGTTATTTAATCGATGATATTCTCTAAATATAAATTATATATTATTTAATTCAATGATGGTAAAAAAATGACACTCTCTTTTCATTTAATAGCTTTTATATGTCCATGTAGGTAAAAATCAAGAAATAAACTAAACTAAATGTATATGTTTATCTTAATCAACTTTTCGTTTTTATAATATTATATGTATAATTTTATGAAATTATGTAATTACCATAAATTATTCTTGAATTATAATATAATATTAATTTAATTTAAAAAAACAATATTAATTTTAAAATAACTAATTTCGATATATTTGCGATGATATAATTAATGTAAAACCCTTTATAGATATATAGTGTATATAATTTATATTTTAATTTTTTTTTATAATTCAAAAAAATTAATTATTAAATCTCAAATTAAATGAATTGTTGAAACATTAAAATAATTAAATTTAATTGAATTAATATTTTATTAAATTATTTAAAAATCCAAAAAATATTAAATTATCACAAAGGAGATAATATATGGTTTAAAATTTTATAAACTACTAATTTATAGTAAATTATTATGTATTTTTTCCTAGAATGTCTTTATTATATTTTAATATTTTAGGAACTTCCCAAAGTTCCCTCACCTCAATTAAAAATAGAAACATACTTCCTCACTTATTCACATCACATTGAGCCTTATGTATCATACAAGTACTAAAAATTTATCTTAAATACATATTTATTTATTGTTTTTAGGTTCTTTTTCTCCCATTATTACTACCTTAGGTCTTCTAATAGAAGTTATAATGGAAGCCCACTGAAAAGAGGTAATCTTCCTCACTGAATATTTCATGTTTATTTCTTCTTATACTAACACTTCATGGGATTTTACAATATAAAGTAATAAATAAAATAAAATATATATTATTTTATGTTATTATGATTATGGAACACACATATTCAATATATTAAATTTTATATAAAAAACTAAAGCATTACACGTATAAACATTCAACTTAATTTCTCCATGAATTCGTGTTATCTGTTTTTCATCACGACATTACATGTATTTCTATAATGTGGTAAATAATGGATATATATATATATATATATTAAATATTACATTATACGTATTATTTAATAATTAATATACTAGAAACAACTATATCCTTTCACTCATTTGTGGGAATGATACAATCACTCATCCATACGTATGTCTTACAGTCTTCACAACATGTTGCGATTCATTTTTCATATAAATCATTCAACAATTGATATTAAAATATATTTAAGGATTAAATATGATATTTATAACATTACTATAATTCTGATGATTTTATTTATATATCCTATTAAAACTAACTAATACATTCAAGTTAAAAAATGTATAGTAAAATGAATCAATTAACTCACAAAAGTATGGTAATAAGAAAATATTATCAGTAAAGTAAACATATAATATAATTATATCATTAATATTAATATGGTCTTGATATAAGTAAATTAAAATATTAACCCTTTATATAAGTGTATAATGTATGTTCTACAAAAGGAAGGGTAATGTGTGTAATTTTTGTCTCACATTTATTTCTGTGAGATACATGCCTTATTCTCCAATTAATTATATTTCATGGTGTATATAATTACCCAATAATATTTTTAAATGTGTATACCAATTCATTAAATTTATTGTTTTATTTTATGTTATGGTGTATATGGTCCAGCTGGTTACAATATTGTAAGGGTTAATTTATCAATCTTATCATTATTCTGGATTGTTTTTGTTTAACTCTCCACTGGTAAATATTTCTTCTCCATGTCCATGTTTTCTAATAGTTTTTTAAAAAATATTTTTTAATTTTATCAAATGATTTTATGATTTCATTATAAATATATTTATATTTTTATAGAATTCACTAAAAAGTTTTTTTCCCATTTTCTAAACAAGGGTCATTTAGGTATTATGATAAAAATTCTGTAGGAATGATTTTAAAACTTATTTAGCATGAGAGGAATTTTGGTAAGACCATGAGTTTTTATGGATCATTTTTTCGTTTAAATTAAAATTTTCATTTATATGTTGCAATTCATTAAGTAAAACATTCATTTCACACTAAACCGACTTGTCGTATATTACACACAACACCGAGTAGTTGTACGATACAAAAAACACTGAGTATAGATTTTGTTCAATTTATAAAAGAAATATGTTTTGATTATGTTCTATGTAACACTAGAGGAGTATTTAACTACATGAAACGCTGACTTGTCTTGTGTTACACGCAAGAGCGACCTTCCTCAATTGCTTGTATTGTACGCAATACCCAATTTCACAAAACAATGATATATTATCCAAATAATATAATTTAATGGGATTTAAACTAGCCATTATGAATATTATTTAACATATTTTTAATTATATATAACATTAAAATTAATATTATTTATATTCAACACATGATATAAGAACAAATTCATTTTTTCTAAATAAGTGTGTATTTTTTAAAAAATGAAGTTTTGCAGCCTTTTGATGGCATACCCATTCTAAATATAGTTTTTGACACTATTATATATTCTATATGAAAAAATAAAATTCTTTTTTTAATCAGGAAATGAAATTTCTCTTTAGTTGAATTTTTGGTATTTTTATGATAAAATTCATATTTTAATGAATAGTAAAAAATAAAGCATTTTAATTCAAAACTACATTTTCATATAATTTATTTGAATAGATAGATTATAATTTTTATTAAATTTAAAGTGTAATTGGATTATGTTTTTATAATTTGATCCAATTTTGTTCATTTTATGTAATTTCAAATTTCAATTGGTCAAAAACAGATGACAATCTTTTGATAGTTTTTTCTTCTTAAAATCATTCTTTCTGGTTTTGACACTTGTAAAAAATTTTACATTTGTTTCTAATAAATCCATGTTTTGAATTTATAAAAATGAATTCCATATTTTGAATAATAATGTCCAATTTTTTTTAAATATATCCCTTTTTATTTTATACATTCTGAAAATTAACTTCAATAATTATTTTTATTTTCCATGATTAAATGGTAAACCTGGTTAATAATTGTAAAACAATAATATAATAATAACATAAAACTACCCCAAAATGTGTCCTAATCCAACATGAAGAGTCATGGGAAACCAAAAAAATCCTTAGTGTAGAATTTAGGCATTTGAGATCCACTTGGGTATGAAAATGACATGTTATAATAATTAATTTAAAGTCAAGGGAAATATAACATAAACATGTATCTTTTTAATAAATCAATTTTTAATGTGGGGTTATATAATTAATATTTTTTACTATAAATATATATTTTAATTCTATGTTATTTAATAAATCATCATTGTTTATTTATAAGTTTTAGATATAAATAAATACATTTATTTATGTCACAATGATGATGTAGTGATTAACTTATTATTAAAATATTTAAATAAATTTTAATATATGTATTAAAATAAAATAAATTTTATCATTTTGATGCAATAACCATATTTTATAGATGATATTTACATATTAGGGATGAGTTAATTACTTTGTATTGAAGGAATCAATTTGTTGTGACTTTAACAAAAATCAATTACTAAATAGTGTCAAAATTGACGTAAATAAGTTTTTAAAACAAATTATATTTTATTAAATGATATAATAGTCCTAAAAATAAATTATTATGCCAAATTAATTATATAATGTTATAAATGTCATTAAAAGTCCACTTGTGGTTCTCTTGGTATTTTATTGTAAATATGGAAATCAAAAATTAGGAAGATACAAGAAGATATGGAAATAAGTAATGTTTTTAACTATGGGTTAACGCTAAAGGATAAGGGTGATTTTTATACTAAACATTTATAAAACCTATTTGTTGAGATTATTTCAACCCATAATAATTTTATATTCAAAATAAATTATTTTGGGACCATCAAAACCATATAATCGATTTATAATAAATAAATATTTAAAGACTTTCCTAAAGTTCCCTTGACCTCTCCTATGAAAGTGAACTTCTCATTTTCTTTTAATCACACCTCTAAATAATTTTTTCTTCAACAAAAACTTCTCATTCTCTTTACCAATATCCCTAAATTAATCCAAGATCACATAATTTGGAAGGAAATCAATCCTAAGAAAAATGTTGTGGAGATCAAAAAGAGATATTCAAAAAGAATGTAATTGTTTTATCACCTCTTTAAAAAATCTTTTCTTCTTCAAATTCTTCTTCTTTATTACATTATAATGTAATAAATCCAGTATATTTTACATTATAAGATGTTATAATAATTAATGGACCACATTATACATCCATATATGTATTGCACCAATACAAATATCACTATGTGTGTGTACGTATGACTTACCATCTCCACATCGTGGTGTAATTTGATATTCAACAATAAAGAATTTGGATGTTTATAATTATGATTATAATGGATTTAAATTATTAATAGAACAAGATAATTATTATTTATAGTTAATATACAATCTAATTCCATTCCATTTAACCATTAATTGAATGATATCGTTGCTCGTTTGTACGTATGGCCTACCGTCTCCACGTCATGATATGATTCATTATCCATGTTAACCATTCAAGAATGATTACAATGTATATATAATATATTATAAGAAAATACATGAAAATATAATTCTACTAGATTTATGTATATATATATATTTCATTTACATACTACTATTTATTTCAATAAGGAAACAGAAACAACTTCTTTGCATATATACAACCAACTGTCTCCATGAACGGTGTATTCCATTTCATTTATCTATATATAATAGTGCATATTTATGATATATAAATAATCTTTTACATTTAGGAAGTAATAAAATCATGATCTCTGTAATAATATAGGGATCAAAAACAGAAAAACTGTACGATAAATAAAATGATTATTACCCAAAACATTGCTTTAACATGGAACTGATAAATAACTAGGTAATATAAAGTAATATGTTAATCATATATGATATAATAGATATTATTATGGTTATGTTAGAAGTTAATAATATGTCTAAACCCACTATAAATGATATTTAGACCCATATAGAAGAAATCATACCTAAGGTAATGGATAATTTTTCAAACTCATTTTTATCTACGATTGTTTAAACCAGAGTATTTACTGGTGTGTATTTACCATTCACATACATGATTCCTAAATATATAATATTATTTTTATTCATCTTCTATTGGTATATTTAAATTTTACCCATTAGTTATTTTTTTATCAAATGGTATGGGAGGAATCTTTCTTTCCTTTTCCATGCGATGTACATTTTCACTTCTCAGGAAAGAGTATGAGAAGAATGTTTTTTTATCTTATAAAACATGAAAAAATTTTACGTCCTCATAATGAAATATTTTCATGAATCATAAATTAGATGATATCATGTTTGTTTTCAACCGAATTATTTTCTTTTAAATTTTCATTTCAATTTGATAAAAGAAAACATTTTTGAAGAAGAAAGGATATTTTTCTCAAGAATTAATTTCATGTGTTTTATCAAAATTATTTTCCATATAAGCTGACAAATGGTGATGTTTATATACTAATTAATACTTTTATTTCATTTATTTTATGATGGAATTATTTTATGAAATCCATTTTTATATGGATTATGATGGAATGATTTTTAAAAACCCCATTTTATTTCATGGGTTATATTATGATGAATGATTTATGATATTATGGAACATATAAGAATCATTTAACAATGAGATGGGTGGGACCTATATCTCCCTATAATAAATTGGGTAAAGATTTATATCTAATGAGATAGATATGACTGGAACATCATGTAAATCTGATCCAGTAATATAGGGCTAGAATGACATGTAAATCTTGTTGGGTAATATATGGATTGAACAACAAGTAAACCTGGTTCAGTAATGGATTTTTTCCACTACGATGGGTGATCTAGAAATGCCTTGGATTCTATTGAAATAATTTAATGTGATCATTTATTTATAACAACTCCATGTTTTATGTCAATTTTATTTTTTCATGGTTTGAGTTCATTTATTATTTAGGCCTTATGAAGTACCCAGATTAATTTCATGACTCCCAATTTTGATATTAAAAATTTATGTTCATTTTTTATATTATTAGGTATATGGTTTTCTTTATTGTATTCAGGTTTACCCTTATTGGGAATTTTAGCTCACCCTTTTTATGTTTTTTTCCCTAGGATATATGGAATGGTTTTTTGTAGGAAAATAAAAAGGGATGATCTTTATTGGAGATGTTGAAGACATTTTACCATTTTAGTAGATTGTGTCCATATATTCAAAGACACTAAAATAATAAGTTTTTTTGTTTTATAATAATGTAATGTAATATATATTCCCTAAATGAAATATAAGTTTAATGTACTTCAAATACGGTTCGTTACCGTTGGTATCAGCATGAATGTTTAGTCAACCTCTGGAAAATAGGCTTTGAATACATTAGTGAGATACCTAGATATATTTATAAGGATATGTATAAGGATTTCCTAATGATACATCTTGTATAAGTTACAATTGTAGAGTTCTTGTGACAATCATGAATTACCTATGATTAAACCTATGATATCATAGATTGAAATATTATAATTAATGTAACTTAATTCTATGTTTTTAATCTCTGATATGTATTTCTCACGCTTTTCATTCTGGTCTATGTCAACAGGATGAACTACATAAAATATGGTTCACTAATTAATTTTTGAGGCGTGTAAATTATGAGAATTATGTATATCTATTTCCTAAGTGTAAGTATCATAAAGATAATTCGGACGATGCTATGAGTAATTGTTATACTAGTAAGGATAAAGAGTTTGTAAACGACATGTGAAAGGTATGTGATTTTGTCTAGTATTCATTATGTTAAACATAAGGTTCTTGAGGTTAAGAAACCATAAGAAATTATTCATATTTTTTTAGGGAAAATGATGATGGATCCTGAGTAATGGTTTTAGAATAAAGTTGGATGATTGAGGATTATTTGTTTCATGTTTCAACTATTATGTTATATGAATCATGAAATATATAATTGTTTTTAGTATAAGTTTTTAATTACGGATTGGAAATGATATATTGAATAGTTATAATGAGACATAAAAGTGAATTAATTTTAAGGTGATATACATAGAGAACACATAATTATGGAGAAAATAACCATAATTTTTCCCCATATGTTAAGATAATAATTCCTAGCTAAAGATATGTTGGATTTGAAAAAGTAAATTGTATGATGCGAGATTCTTATGATATAATTATAGAGGTATTGAAAAGACGATTTTTCTATCAAGGATAAAGTATAAAACTTTTTGGGACTTGAGTTATATATCCAATAAGTTTTGAAATAAGGAATAATGCATGTTTTCAATAATGATATCTGATAATTTAGGTAGTTATCATGGCTCAAGAGAATACATGATGAAGGTGTTCAAATTTATGGAACCTGACCAAAAAGATATTTATTATGTGATATGGTAGATAAATGTTAAGATAAGTTAGTGAACCATTTTTTATTGTTTCATATTTTCATCTTTTAAGAAGGATTGAATGGTTATCAATTTTTTGGAATGTTTGATCATCGTATGAATATTGTTAGAATAAATTATTATCTAACCATATATGGAAATATGCATGTTTGATAACTTTTGATAACTGTTTTGTGATAAATACAGATGGAAGAAACTATCATTCAATTTTTCGATCTCATGATCTTCTAACACATTATGAATGATAAATCCAACTTCATTTATTTTGATAAGAGATGAAGTGGAAAATGATCATGGCACGAACAATGAATGAGATTGTGTGGAAATCAAATAAGTATTTCTTCTAATCTACTTAATCTTTATCTAAATGTTTTGAAAACGAATTTTTTTTTCAAGTACAATTTTTATTCGATGAATAATATAGTCCCTTAAATCATTATAGATTTATGGATTTGTAGTATTTAACTTTATCTGAACCTTAATCTGTATCACTATGCATTAGAACATGATGGTTATATTTCCCTTCCATATCCATGTCATCACTTCCAAAATATTTTCTTCTATATGGAATCCCAGTGAGGTGTTACATTGGGTAACAATTATGTTTCTAACATTCCTTTTAAAAAATTATGTTTTAGTATTCTTTTTTACAATGTGGGATTCTATGAAAGAACATTCAAGTAATAATCCAATTATAAACCCAATGAATTTCGATGGAGAAATTAATTTTAAGGGCGGTATGTTGTAAAAACCTAAGTTTTTGTGGAATTTTTTTGAATAAATTATTATTTTTATTTATATATTACAATGCACCAAGTTAAACATTCCTTTCACATTAAACCAAATTGTCATATGTTACACGCAGCACTGAGTTGGCCTATGATACACACAACACTGAGTATAGATTTAATCGTTGTATAAAAAACTATGTTTGGATTATGTTATATGTAATACCAAAAGAATCTTTCACTAAATGCAACACTTACATGGGTTGCATTACATGCATGAGCGACCTTCCTCGATAGCTTGTGTTGTATGCAATACTGAGTTTCACTAATCAATGATATATTTTAAATTTTTTTAATGGGATATAAACTTGAAATTTTGAATAGTAATAACCTTATATTGATTTTTATATAACATTAACATTTATATTATTTATTTTCAAGACATTATATAAGAACAAATTCAATTTTTCATATAAAAATAATTATTTTTAAAAAAAATGCAATTTTTCAATCTTTTAATGGTGCATCAATTTTAAATCTAGTTATTAATACTTTTATAATTATATTTCACAAAAATAAACTTTTAATTTGTAATTGGGTTATCAAAATTTACTTTTGATGAATTTTTGATATTTTTCTGATAAATTTATATTTTAATGGATTTTGCAAATACTACATTTTAATTCTAAATGGCCTTTTCATCTAATTTATTTATACAGTGATATTTTCATTATATTTGGTTTTAAAGTTTAATTTAATTATTTTTATCAATTAATAAAATGTCTTTAATTATATATAATTTCAAATTTAAATTAGATATAAACACCAATCAATCTTTTGATAGTTTTTATTTCTTAAAAACTCTCTTTCTGGTTTTCACAACAGGAAGTAATTTAAAATTAATTTCTGACAATTTTGTGTTTTTTATTTATAAAAACATATTCTATATTTATAATCATAAGGTTAAAATTATGTAAATATATCCATTATATATTTGGACATTATGAAAATTAACTTTAGTAATTTTTTTATTTACCATGGTATAAAGGAAAATTAGGTAAATATGGGTAACAAAATAATATAATTATAATATAAAACTACCTTAACATTTGTCCTAATCCTATTGGATCAGTCAATGGCCATCCAAAAAATCTTCATATTGAAATTTTGGCATTTCACAACAACTTGGGTGTGAAAATGACATTTAATATTAATTTATTTAATGTAAATGGAAATATAACACAAATATTTATATTTTTATTAAAATAATTATAATGTGGGGTTATATAAATGATTTTTTTGTTTATAAATAGTAATTACAAATATAAAAACATTTTATAAATCATGGTATTTTAGTCATAATTTTCATAGATTAAATTAATACACTTATTTATGACATAATGATGTTTTTTTGATTACATTATTAATGAAATATTAAAACAAATTAAATTATAAGTATTAAAATAAATTACATTTTTACATTTTCATTCCATCAATAAAATTTATGGGTTTCATTGAAATGTGAGATATTACTAAATGTATATTTTAAGGAATCATGTTTTTATGACTTAAAAAAATCAATTACTAAATACCATCTCAATGGACAAAAAATAGTTTTTAAAACAAATTCTATTTTATTAAATGATATAGTATTTATAAAAATTTATGATTCGGCCAACTAACTTATATAATGTTAAAAATGTCATTAATAATCCACAAGGGGATCTATTGGAATTTATAGTAACTATAATAGCCATATATTATGAAAATAATAGAAAACAAAGTATGAGATAATGTTTTTAACTAAGAGTTAAAGCAAAAAGATAAGGTTAATTTTGTGAACTAAATTAGTCTAAAACATATTGGTTGAGATTATTTTGAAACATCCTCATATTATCATAAAATAATTTAGTTTTTCTCTATTATAAAATGAAAATAAATTTAAAATAAATTAATCTTTCATGACCTTCCTTAAGATCCCCTCACCTCTCTTATAAAAGGGAACTTATCCTTATCTTTTAATAACACATATAAATCCATGTTTTTTTGGAAAAAACGTATCTATATCCTCTATTAACATACCTAATGTAATCCTAGGGTTCACACATTAGGAATGAATCTATCTTAAGGATACATTTTGTGAAAATCAAAAAGAGATACTCGAAAAGGAGGTAATTGTTTTATCACCACTTTCGAAAAAATTTTCTTCCTCTACTTCCACTTATTATGTCATTTCCATAATAAAATATTAAATAAAATATCTTATACATGATTATATTTTATTATAATTAGGTTAAATCTGTATACCTCTTTTTATCCATCCATCAATTAACAATATCACCATGTGTGCATACGTACGGATTACCATCTCCTCATGGTGGTGTAATTTTTTATTTAACAATACATAATTTTGTGAGTGTAATGATGAGTGTAATGGATTTATATAATTAATATAAAATGGTAATTGAAATTTGTAAATAATATACTATCCAATTACATACCATTTAACCACTAAGTAAATGATATTATCGCACGTGCATACGTACTGCCTACCGTCTCCACAATGCAATGAGATTTGTTCTCCTTGTTAACCATTAAAGAATGATTATAATACATATATAATAAATAATAATTAAATATATAAAATAATAATTATACTATATTTAATTATATATACATATGTCATTTACTTTCATCCATTCAATTGAATAAGGAAACAAAAACATCGTTCATGCATATGTACGGCTTACCGTCTCCATGAATGGTGTATTACATTTCATTTATTATTATATTATAGTAAATATTTATGATATATATATATATATATATCATGTTTTGTATTCTGGAAGTAATTAAATCATGATCTAAGTTATATGATACATAATGACATGTAAAAACACATACGTTATATAAAATAATTATTACCGAAAATATTGCTCTGACATGGTATTGATAAAGAAACTGGTAATATAAAGACATAGGTAAATCATATATCATAACATAGATAGTATTATAGTGTTGTTACATGTTAATAATATTTTTAAACCCACTATAAACCAGTTTCGAACACATATGGAGGAAAATGGAGTTAAGGTAAAGGATAATTTTTCAATCACATTTTTATCTAAGATTGTTTATATGTTAGTCTTTATTAGGGTATATTTATCATTCATGTCCATGTTTCCTAAATATATAATATTATATATATTCTTATACTAATTTTTAACGTCACATTTAACCATTGGTTATTTTTAATTAAATATTATGAAATGAAACATTCTTTTATTTTACATATGAGGCACATTTTGACATTACCTATATGAGTATGAGAATAATTTTTTTTAACTTATACATAATGAATAGATTTTAACATATTCATAATGACTTATTTCCTTCAACATTCCTTTACATGATTCCATGTTTTTTAAAATAATTTCTTTTAAAATTATGCTTCATTTTGAGAAAAGATATTTTTTTTGAAGAAGAAATGATATTTTCCTAAATAATTAAGCTCATGTGTTTTATCAAAATTATTTTCAATCTTAGTTGAAATAGATTTTTGTTTATATCACTATTATTACTTTTATTTTATTGTGTTTATGGTGTAATTATTTTATGAAATCAATTTATTTTATATGTATTATGACTGAATGGTTTTTAAGAAACCCAATTTTTCTTGGGTCATGTTATAATGAATTATTTATGTTTTTTGGAACATATAAAAATGTTTTCACTATCAGATGGGTAGGACCTATATCTCACTCTAACTCATTGGGTAAAATATTTATATCTCATTAGATACACATGGTTGTAATGGAAGGAAAATTAAGTTTAGTAACATAGGGTTGGAACGACAAGTAAATCTGGACCAGCAAAACATGGCTAGATTGAAAAGTAAATAGAGTTCAGTAATATAATTTTTACACTATGATGCTCTTGGAAGAAACATGATTGATTATATGGAAATCATATTATTTTATTATTATTTTTCCACAATTCCATGTCTTATTTCAATGTTATTTCATCATGGTTCATGATCATATATGATTTATTCCTTACAAACTGCCAAGATGTATTTAATGACTGATGATTTTGATATTCAAAAGTTATTTTCATGTTTTTACATTATTATGATTATGTTTTGTTTGATTTTCATTATGTTTAGACATACTAAGCCTTTGTTCTCACCCTATTTATGTTTTCTTTTCCCAATGATATAAAGAACGGTTTTAGGTTGGAAAGAAAGGGGAAGATATTTATGGGAGATGTTGAAGATATTTCAACATGATAAAGTATTATGCCCAATTTTCCCAATATACTAAACTAATATGGTCTTCAAGAATATATTTAGGTAATTGACTATGTATTTTGCAAAAGAAATGTAATTTCCATGTATGGAAAACTTGGGTTGTTAAATTTTTTATATATCATTACACCTTAATGTTTTTAATTTAAAATTACAAGTTTAAATGTTTCTTTTATATGAAATAGTTTACATTTATAAATACTCCTGTATTTAAATAAATTATTTCAAATTTAAAAAGGGGTATTTCTATAAAAATATTTCAATTATTTTATTATAGTCTTATCAACATTGTAAAAAACATTTTTCGAATCTTATTATTAATTGATATTGACATTTTATGATATAATATACCATATTTTATAAATGGTTTCTGATCATTTTGACTATAGATGTGCTATTTTGTTACCATTCACCCTATTTCCCAGAAATTTTTTGATTATGTTTATTGTTTGGGGGATGTTATTTACATTTCATATGTTTAGGTTTTTTTATGATTAAACACATTCATGTGATAATTTTTTAGGATTTTGAAGATAGGGGTGGGGCCTTCTAGAGTCATCAATTCACTTGTAGGTATTGTGAAAAAATTTCATTTAGTTTTAGCAAGGGCCTTACCCAATTATTAAATTCATCATATGTAGTGTATATAAATTTAGATTATTGGCATGAATTCGTGATAGTATTATATTCTTGGCATGAAGCCATGACTGTATTTTTTAGATAATATCATTATACATTCCATAATTATGAATTTTTATGTTGATATTCAAGGTTATTACTTGATTAGTTTTTATACACATTGTTAGGAGTAATTTTCAAGTGAATATTTATATGGAATTATTTTATAAACTTTATTTCAGTAATATAATGATCCTGTTATTTATTAAATGAAATTTTTTTAGTAATTTAACTTGAAATATATTTTATTTTTTAATTTACTCAAAGCTTTTGTTGTATGATTTCTCTTACTCTCATGCCTTTCAAATGATTCATTTTTTCCTTGGATTCCATGGAACATTAAATGTATTTATTGAATAATACATTTTGATATATATTAATATTTATAAATAATATAGTAATTATACATTACATGTATTTTATTATATAGCGTACTAAAAATATAAAAATGTGTTTCTCTGAAATATTATGTTTCAAACAACATAGAATTATACCCAAAAGTAATACAACAATAATAAATTTTTTTTAAAAGGTTGTTAAATCCTAGCCATTATATTGGTGTGAATGAATATAATTAACAATATTATAATTTTACATATTTATTAATGTTTTTATATTTATCTAATAAATTTTAGAGGCTTAAAATTAGAATCAATCAAATTTTTTGGCATAAAATAATCTTGTATTTTAAAAAGTCCATTTTACAGCCTTTTATATAGAACCTTTATTAAGATATTTTTTCAATCATTTATAAATTATATTTTTTTAAAAAAACTTCCTCATTGTAAATGGGATATAAAAGGTTACCTTGATGGAAATTTTTATTTTTTTTCGGAAGAAATTCATATTTTAATGAATCCTGAAAAATACTGCATTTTTTTTCATAAATGACTTTTTCTCTAATTTATTTATATATTTTTGTTTTACTTTTAGTGGTTTTTAAAGATTAATTTGATTATTTTTTTAATATTTAATCTAATTTTGGTCATTTGATGTAATTTCACATATAGATGGGATATAAACACATGTTAATCTGTTGATAGTTTTTTCTTCTTAAAAACCTGCTTCCAGGTGTTGAAAACACGAATTTATTTTAAATTAATTAATGAAACCTATATGTTTTCAAATTTGAAAAATGGATTCCATATTTGGAATCATATGTTAAAAATTAATTAAATAGGTACCTTTTTTGGACATTATGAATAGTAACCCCAGTAATTATTTTTATTTAACACGGTTAAAGAAAAAATTGGAAAAACATGGTAAAAAAATTATATTATAATAGTATTAAACTACAACAAAATGTGTCCTAAATTTATTGAATGAATCATGGGTGACCAAAAAATTTTTATGCCAAACCATTGCTATTTAGGAGCCAGTTGGTGTGATAATGACATATTATAATAATTAATTGAAAGTAAAGAGAAATATAGCATAAACATGTATCATCATAATAAAAAATTTTAATATGGGCGTATATAACTAGTATATTTGACTATAAATATTAATTATATATATAAGAATATTTCCCACATGATTCTATTTTATGTAGAATTTTTGGACATTAAATAAATAAGTTTGTTTATGTCACAATGATGATGCAATGACTACCTTATTAATAAAGAATTCAAATAAATGATATTATTAATATTAAAATAAATGTAATTCTAAATTTAGATTCCATAAAAGAAATTTGTTTATTATTATGAAATCATATCAATTATTTTAATGTAGTTTATTTGGAATAAATCTAGTTGTTATAAATTAATAAAAAAAAATTACAAATTTATTCAAAATTGACAAAAATTAGTTTAAAAAAAAATAATATTTAATTAAATTATATTATAGACATAATGATATAAGATTCAGAAAAAAACATAGATAATTTCAAAATTTTAATTAATGATACAAATTATGTTCTCCTGTCATTTTATAGTATCTATTTTAACTATATAGTGTAGTAATACAAGAAGACAAGGTATGAGTTGATTTATGTAACTAATTGTTAATCCCTAAATATAAGGATAAATTTGTGACATAAAATTTTATAAAACCTATTGGATAAGAATATTTCGACACATCCTCATAATATCATAGAAATATATCACATTTTGTAAACAAAAAATCTAAAATCAATTTTTAACAAAATAATATTTCAGGACGACCTTAAAGTGCCCCCTCTTATAAAAAGCCACAACCTCTACCCATATACTCACACATCTGAATCACCTTGTATCATACAAATTATACTCAAATGAGCTCCAAAAATCCCTCGCTAACTCCCATATTCCTTAACCTGGTCATTATAAAATCCAAGAATGCCTTTTGGATCTATTCAAAAGGAGTTACCTGATTTAGATATAACGTCTTCGGTAAAGCTCCTTTCATTTATTTTCTTTCTCCAACATCATAAACTATATTTATCCCATTATTTTATAAAAAACTATGTATCTTAAATATATAAGGATGTTTTTATGTTAATTATTTGACCTAAACTTATACACACCTATATCTAATGGATATAGAACATACTCTTTCTGTGTATAGCGAACTACAGTCTCATGAAACGACGATTATTAAATTTTCTCTTACCACCTATAATGTAGGACATTATGATGAAATTGTATTTTTTATATGATATATATTATATTTTTATTTTAATTATTCTTCTATAATTTTTATTTACACCATATCATTATTATTTCAATAATGTGTAAATATTATAATTTCATTTGATTAAGTGTGGACTACAACCCTCTCAATGTAATATGACTCGATCATTCCTTACATGGAACATATAAAATATGGAGTTATTGAAATTATTTAACCTATATAAAATAAATATTATACTCTAATTATAATATACCAATGTATCATTTAGTTTTTATTCCTTTAATCTGACAATGAAATGAATACAGCATTCAGGTGTAAGTACGACCTATCGTCTCCCAGAAAGGTGATTTCATTTCTTATCCCCAAATGATATAGAATATTATATATATATATTGTATATATATTATATTTAAATCATAAATATCATTATGTATATAAGGGAATTAAAACCACATGGACAATTTTCATCAAAAAAATTTCATTTTATACCTAAGTACCAAACATCGACAAAACATATGATATGAACTCAAATAATAAACTAATTGTTATAACATGGTAATAAGTGATATGAAATGAATTATAAATTTAAAAAATTATCTGAATCAAGTATAAATTAAACTAAGTTTATTATTCAAGAAAATTAACAAACGAACAAGTCAAGTCCTAATCAAGGTATGGGACTTCGTCGTAGTCTCCTATAATTGAGGCATATTTAGATTTATACATGACCTTCTTTTAAATGGTGTATATTCAACCCATTTAAATTTTAATTTAATTAAATTGTTTTAAAAGGTAATCTTAAAAAAAATTGTACTAAACAACATAGAAAATGTTTTTTAATGTATGTGTTGACAACAACTTCTCTGCCACCCCAACCATTATTTGATTTATGGATTCCTCTAAAAGCCGTAATGCTTTAAAATGAAAAGTAAATACCATATTCTTTGTTTATTTGTTTTGGTATTCAAAATGGTTTTGATATTTAACTAATTATATAAATATCATTAAATGATATCATATGATTGTAATGTCAAAATGTTTTTGTTTCTTTTATTCATTGTTCATGTGATATGGTTACGGTTCTTTGACATTGTTTATATATGTGGTTTGTTTCATGATAAACCGAGGGCGGATGAGGCCATGATAGATCTCCAATGAATTGGGTTGCATGATTGAGGTAAATGTTAAGGTTTATCCTAAGATATTTATGGAATATAATTTGATGAGTATTGTAAATGTAACTATTAATGTTACTCCCTATATATCTATGAAAGCTACAATGAAAGTATGATACGAAAACCACAAGTTAACTTTATGATTTATTATTTCTATGAAGTTTTTATGATTCTTATAAGTTAATGGGTTTATAAGTATTCATGGAGTAATGGTTTCATTAATTATATTATCTTTTAATGAGTTTTTCTTCTCATCCATATTGTTTAAAATGTTTTTACAGGGTTTCAGGATGAGTAAGTGAAATGAATAAATCAAGATGATTTTTATCAAGAAGGAAATCATGTTTTATTTTTTCAAAGGCTTTACTTTTGTGAAAAAAATTGATACTATTTTGAAGGTATCCTATTTTATGATTATGGTTTTATATGTATTAATAATTCAATAATTCATTAAAACTCTAAATCTGAAAATATACACAATGTGAATTCTTGATTTCACTCATGATTATGTAATGTTTAAGGTTGGTGCCGGAAATTTTTTATCAGAGGTATGTTTTGATAACATTAAGGGTGAGGATATTGTTAATATAATATCCATAAATTATGTTTATTTTATAATAAAATTGAAATAAAAAATTGAGGATTACCATGTTGCTTCATCTATGATATTTCTTTTCTGAATAATTTTCCATAGAATAAATAAGAATGTTATACTCGGATGACTTTTAGGGGAAACTGATCATCCAAAATAGCAACCTAATAGGGTTATAATCAATACTTAACCATTTTTTATAGTGATGTAATAGTTGACATAGGCTAAAAATGGAGGTGGAATCCATGCATGGGATCAACCAGACCAACCACAGAAGAACATGTTGGTAGTGGGCCATTTCTTGAGGAAACATCTTCCATCATTCATGGGATCATCTGAACGTATTCTAGATGAACAGTGGATTTAATAACTAGAAAATATTTTTGATTTCATGGTGTTTCAAGAAAATAAAAATGGTAGTTTTGAAATTTACCATTTTAAAGGTAAATACAATCAGTGGTGGTCGCTGGTTAAGAATATCAAGGATAGTGGGGAGATTTATACTCTTAATAAAGATAAATTCAATGGAATTTTATGGGGATATATTTTACTATGGTGGATTTACATAGGATGAAAACAATTCATAGAATTTGGGTTGGAGGATAACTCAGAGGCTTCTCATAAAAAAAAATCACTCTACTGGCATGTTATACTACAAATTTCATACGGGATATTGGTAGAAAAATCAATCATTTTTACTCATGATTAAATCCTATATATTAAAGGAAATTGGATTCTCATGAGTTCAAAATTTATGAAAAACATGACCAATGAGAATATAAGGTGGAAATTTAGTTTTCTAATGATCAGGTGTTCTTTGAAAAAATGAAGTATAGGAGTACGAGATGGCAGACCACAGGGAAAAATATTAAAAAATTTATGATGGAATGAAAATTAAGCTTAACATTTGTGAAAATATTGGTGAAAATCACACATGGGAATCCATTTGGAATTCTATTATGTGATTCTGGTGAGGTAAAATAAGGTATAAGGCTCAAATTATGGAAATCATCCAAACTACAAGAAGAAAGGGGTGGTTAAATCCTTTTCCACTACTTTAGCAGATGTTGTTCCATCAAATAATGTGGTATTAGGTACATTTTTTGTTTATGAAGATTATTCCAATGTGTTGTTTGATTCTAGGTCAAAAAATTATTTCATTTTTTATAAATTTTATATTAAATTGGTATCAATCTCATGTAATGAATACCGAAATTCTTATAAAAACACCTGGGTGAAATTTTGAAAGAAAATAAAATTAAAAGAACCTTTTCATCCTTGTCTGTGGAAAGAATCTACATGAAAACCATATTGTGTTCCATATAAAAGAGTTTGATTTCATTTTTTGTATGGATTATTTTTTTTACCATTATAAGATAGATTTTTGATCTAATGAAATTTCATTTTAGAAAGAATATTAGTTTTTGAACCAGAATGAACTGTTACTATAGATAATATATCTGGAATCTAAGAAAATTATAAAAGATGGAAATGAATGTTACCTAGAAAATATAGTTGAAAACAATGGAACTATCCAAATTAATGATATTCTAGTGATAAATTAGAATTTTTATGTTTTTTATGATTTTATTTGTATTATACCTGATCGGGATGTTGATTTTACTATTGAATAAGTTCCTAATACTAAGAAAATTTCAAAACCACCTTATCGAATTGATAAAATTGAACATTTACAGTGAATGAATAAATTGAATAAGTTATTAGATAAATTTTTTATTCAAACTAGAACCTCACCATGGGTTTCCCCTATCTTATTTATTAAAAATAAAGATTGTCCAATGAGTCTTTTCATTGATTATAGAGCCTTGAATATCATCTATTTTATGAACAAGAATCATTTTCCTCATATCAATGATTTTTTTATTATCTACTAGGAGATCATTATTTTTCAAATATTGATTTGAGTTCGCGGTACCAAGAGTTGAAGTTAAATAAAGAAAACATTTATAGGATCATGTTTTATACTCAATATTTCCATTATGACTTTGTAGTTATAAATTTTGGGATCACCAATGCACTTATTGTATTTATGGATATTATGAATATAATTTTTTGGAGTTCGTGGATAAGTTATTGGTTTGGTTTATTGATGATATTTTGAAATATTATAAAAGTAAATATGTTCATGAATGTAATTTAAGGATTGTATTTCAAACCATAATAGAAAATAAACTATATGGAAACTTTAGTAAGTCTGAGTTTATGCTTAAAAAATTCATTCGTTGGTCACATTGTTTCTAAAGAAGGCATAAATTTTGATCCTATTAAATCAAAAGTTTTTTGAATACTTGGAAATTCCCATAAATATAATCTAGATTTATTGATTTCATTAGTTAATAGGCTTTTAACAGAGGTTTTTTGAAATAATTTCATCGTTATCTATCCCATAGACTATGTTAACATGAAATGTTGTTATGAAAATCTCCAAAAAAGAATGTGATGTTTTTTTCCACGAATTAAAAAGATGATTAGAGAATGCTCTCGTTTATGCACTGTCATCCAGAAATGTTGAATTTGATATCTATAGTAATTCTTTATTGAATAGACATGGTTGGGTCTTGATATAGAATGGTCAGTTAATTTTTTATTCTTTATGACAATTGAAAAATCATTAGTTAAATTACACTTTGCATGATTTGGAAATATGAGTTGTTGTTATTGTATTAAAAATTAAGAGGCATCTTTTTTATGGCATAAAATGTGAAATAACTACTAATCATAACATTTTTAAATATATATTTACTCAAAAAGAATTTAATATGAGACAGAGAAGATGATAAGAATTAATCAAGAATTATGATTTCCTGATTCATTAACATCCTAGAAAAGAAAACAATGTGGCAGATTCTATGATTTTGAAAAGTAATTCTATATTTACCATGCTTCATTTGGAAGGTGGACCATTGATAAATTATTTAATGAACTTTGGAATTGATTTTGTTTGTGAAGGAAATTTATCTATTTTTTTCAGGTTTTAGTGACATCGTCTCTCCCAGAAAGAATTAAGCATATGTATAAGGTAGATAGTGAGTTTTCAGAAATGGTAGAGTTGGTTCAAAATGGAAACTTACCTGGATTTAACAATGAAAAATATTGTGTTTTCAGGATTGGAATGAGATTATGTGTACCTTATGATTCACAGCTAAAGAACGAGTTGTTATGTGGAGATCATAGTTCTCTATTTTCAATTCTTCCAAGTAGTAAAAAGATCTATAGAGATCTTTAGGTTTATTACTGGTTGGATAAAATGAAATGACATATTTCTAAAATTAATGTAATGTGTTTCAATTTTCAAACGGTTAAAGCAGAGAGGCCATTACCAAACTGGAATATTCATACTTTTCCAGTACTAGATTGGAAATGAGAAAATATATCCATGGATTTCATATTGGGATTACCAATGACTTTTGGAGGTATAAATTTATTTTGGGTTATTGTTGATAGCTTGATGAACTCTTCTCATTTTCATCCTATTCGAGATACATTATATCTAGAACAAACCTCATTGTTATATCTTAAACACATAGTCATGTTACATGGGGTTATCCTCTGCATTGTATATGGTTGTGATCCTATATTCACTTTTAGCAATATTAAATGTCTTCAGAAGTCAATGGGAATTGAATTAAATTTGAGTATAGATTTTCATCTTCAATCAGATGTTAATGGAATTATGAATCGTTCATGCCATACATGGAACCTACAATGTATACTATTAATGGAATTATACATCATATAAAACATATAAAATAATTTATAATTATAATATATCTGCATTTAATTTAGTTTTCATTCTTTTAATCTGACATTGAAATGAAAGTAGCCTCCAGGTGTACGTACGGCCTACCGTCTTCATGAATAATGCTTTTCATTTATTATCTCCAAATGTTATGAACTCTTATAAATTCAAATATATTCGACATATATGATATTTAAATCACTAATATAATTCATTAGATAATTGAATTATGACCACATGGACAATTTTCATCAAATAGTTTCATTTTAGACTCAAGTACCAAACATTGAAGAAACATCCAATATGAACTCAAATAATTATCTAATTATAATAACATGGTAATAAGTGATATAAAATGAATGATAAACATAAAAAATGTTATGAAGAAATTATAAGTTAACCAATGTTTATTATTCCAATAATTAAAAAATGAAAATGACAAGTTAGAACCAAGGTAAGGCACTTCATCTCAATCTCCTTTCATTTGAGGAATATTTTGATCTATACATGACATTATTTTATAAGATGCATGTTAAAGAACTTTTAATTTTAATTTCATTAAATGGTTTTCAAAAAGAATATTTTTTATATGATGTATTTTACTAAATGACAAAAGGAATTTTTTTAACGCATGTGGTGAAAATGACTTCACTTCAGCTAAAACAATTATTTGTTATTTTTCTTCCTCAACATGGAGTAATGTTTTTAAATAAAAATTAAATAACATAGTATTTTTTGGGTATTATTGTATTGAAAATGGTTTTGATATTGAATTTATTATATCAATATCATTAAAGGTTATCTTATGATTACAATGTGGAAATATTATTTTTCATTTAGGCATGGTTTTTGTGTTATAATTATGGTTAATGGGAATTTCTTATGTATAAGGGTAGTTCTATGATAATCTGAGGGTGGGTGAGCCCGTGTAAGATCTCCAATTCATTGGGTAATGTGATGGAGGTAGCCATTAAGGATTATATTATGAAATTTAAGGAATATATTTCTATTGGTGGTCTAAACGTTACAATGAAGGTTACTCTTTATATAGTTGTGAAAGCTATACTGTATGTATGAAGTGAATGCAACAAGTTAACTATATGATTTATGATTACGATAAAGTTTCTATGATTCATATGAATTCATGGGTTTATAAATATTCATGACCTAATGTTTTCTCTCTTTAATTTAACCATTATTGAGTTTTTATGCTCATCCCAAGCGTTCAGAATTTTTTCGCAGTTTTTAACGATGTGTAAGAGAAATGAAAAACTCAAGAATATTTCTATGAAGAAAAGAAATCATGTTTGAATTTTTAAAAGTTTTATGTTGCTGGAAATAGTTGATAATGTTTCTATACTATTCTCTTTTTTGATAATGGGATATTATATATTAATAGTTTCCTAATTAATTAAAACTCTAAACCTGAAAAAATCCACAATGTTTATGTTTTTTTTAACTAGAGATTATTTAATGTTTAAGGCTGTGGCCTTATATTCCAATAAGTATATTATGAATAATATGTAGAATTTCACAAATTGGAAATAATTGTAGACTCATTGAGTTTCTTTATGTATTTCAGGTTCAAAAATATAACTTGGATTTCATATACTTATCTAGTTAACCAACAGTAAAAAAATATTTAGTCCATTAGGATTCCATTACTAGTATCCTATTATTTTGTAATACATTATTGTCAGAATCTAGGAAACTAAGGTTGGGTCCTTTAAAGTTGTTACTAGAGGATTCTTATTATTTACCTTAGGAAGTATATTTAATAATTAAAGTATTTTAAATCATAAATCAATGACTAAATTTGTAGATAAATATCAATATACAATATCAACATATTGATTTGTTAACACCATGTATAAATAAAAATATCGAGTCATGTATTGAGAATAATATGTCATGATTTATACATAATATAAGTTTTTATTCATGACTATGTCTTTAGGATTAGTTTTTCCCACATCCTGATTTTGTTTTTTTTCAATGAATTGAATGAGAAAGGTTATCCAAGTAATGGTTTTACTACTAATGATGAAGAGAATACAAAATAAAATTGAAGGGAATAAATAATTGTCGAATAAATGGATAAATCCTTCATAATTATTTAATAATGAAGTAGAATTATTGATGTTTTTTTATTTGGATTTAATAATTATTTCATCAATAGTGTTATGATTATAAGAATCATGAGATATATACGGTTTTTATTTTTATACATCTCCCTTAGAGATATAGAAGCATGAATGCATGAACTGAGGTACTTTAAGATATCAAATAATTAGTATAAGGAAATAAGAGTTACCTTATATTGTTTGGTGAATATAGTTTCATGTTGATTTTTGAAATTGATCTACCTTCCTTCTAAAATTTTGGATATTGAATTTGGACCAACTTATTTTGAATGAGACTAAATGTAACTAATTGTAGAATTGAATAATATGAATGTTTGATATTATTTAATTTTGTTAGGTTTTATTTATCTTTTTGAATATCATGTGATAGAAATTTTATATTAAATAATATTTAATCTTCATAGGAATGACTTATGAGTCATTAAATTATGGTTCTTTTAGAAAAAAATATTCTATAATATCAATATATTTGATTGAAAAATGAAATATAAATAGATCTATGCACAACTAATGAATGTGATTATGAAATGGAATGAAATAAATTAGATTTTCACACTTGATTTATCATGATATTAAATTAATCACTCAACTATAAGAAAATGATTTTTGAATAAAAATATTATACTCTCAATTTTTTCTATGAAATTAATAGTAATTTAACTAATCAAGAATTAATTGTTTTTTATTGTTATATATATAATGTCCATATTATATATCAATCTCTATTAGAACATGGAAAAATATTCCTCTTCTTAGTCCATTTTTTTATTTCCCATTAATTGTTTCTTGTTTCGAAGGAAATTTTTTTTGTATTATTCTCATTTCTATTTCCCTCTTATCGAGTAAAAATTTTATTTACACTAATTCCAATGAGGGTTTACCAAAGAAGAATTATCAATTATCAACATTTAATTTTTGAATTAAAATTTCAAAATCAGTTTACATAATTTATTTAATATGGATATAATGTAAAACCTTGATATTTAAGGGTACGTCTCTCTTTAAATATATATTTCAAAGTCCTACATTATACGCAACACCTAGCTTATACAAACAATGAAATATTATTATAACCTAGATGTGAAATTTTTAGGAATGATTAGTGTTAACCAAATTAAAAATATATATATATTATATAATCAATATAATTTTTAAAATTCATCTTTTTCTTTTCTTAGAAGGATATAAAAATAAATCTAATATTACATATATAAATATATATATTTCTCTAAGAATTTTAAATCTTTTAATGGTGAACATATATTGTAACTAAATATTGAAAAATTCATAAATTATATTTTATAAAATAAAAAAATATTATATCATAATATAAATTTTTTTATTTAGTTTCATTTTCTGTATTTTTTGATATGTTTCTTTTTTGACTAATAGTAAGAAAATACTATAATTTAATTGAATACATAATTTTCATCTAAATAAATTATGATGTTAAATTATATATTTAATTTTATTTAAATTAATATTAGCTCAAAAATAAATATATTTTTATAATTATGTAAATTGGAATTATTTTTATATTTATTTTGATATAAAAGCATTTCCAAATTTTTCATGTTTTCATTAAAAATTTTTTTCTCTTTCTGTCAAAGGGACTAATATGAAAATAATTTTATAAAATTTAGTGTTTTCAATTTCGAGAAAAAGATTCCACATTTGGAATCATAAGTTCATAACTTTGTATATAGTTCAATTTTAAATTTTCCCAAATATGAATTGTACATTTTTACATTTTTATAACCATGGTTAAGTGTAAATCATGAATATAATTGAAAAAGTAATATTATTAGTTTTATAAAACACCACAATATCTTTTCCGGATATTTTTTGATGATTTATTCTCTACAAAATGCATTCATTGTCCGATTTTATAGATTTTAGAGTCACATGTATCAAATTTTCTCTTATATTGTATTTTATATCATGGAAATTAAAATATTTCATTTACATTTTTTTAATTAGTATTTTATTTTTAATATGAGGTTATTCAAAATATATATTCACATATTAAATTTAATTTGAAATATACGAAGAATATATCTATTATTGTAATTTAAATTTAATTTTTAGGAAATATATAATTGCCTTAAAATTTAATATAATTATGACGTAGTAATTGATTAATTTATGGAAATAACTAAGAAATGATATCCATTTTTGTAATATAAATATAACTCTATGTAATTAATATCATTTATGGTTTTTTTGGAATTTCATAGTAATAATATTGTCCCTCCAAAAGTATATATCATTATAGCCATGATAAGTATTAAAGGGATTACAAATTTGTTAAAACCAAACAAAAAAGGCATAACCATGACCTAAACATGTCCAAGAAATATTAAATAATTAATAATCGATCATTATCAAGTTAATATAGAATTATAGTTGTTTAATGGAAAATTTTCCTTAAAATAACTTATATATTATTTAAATAAAGGACAGTTAGAAAATATAACTGTTTTTTATTCTATATCATTTTAGGTCCACTTAGGAGAAAATCAAGATATAAGTGAACATAAATTTATATTCTGATCTTAAATAAATTATTATTGTTATAATAATTTAAATTTATTTTTATGAAATTATATACTGACCATAAATTCATCTACAATAAAAATTAAATATATATTTAATTAAAAATAAAAAATATTATTAAAAGTATTAATTTTGATATATTTGGGATGCGTTACTGCGTATAAAAATATTTCAAGATCTTTAGGATATATTAGAGATGTTTTATATCATTGTATTAGAGTTACCACTTTTTGTTATGTATTTGAAGTCTATCTAAATGAATAGTATAAAATTTGACAAAAATGACATTTTAGTGAATTATTATTTTATTACATTATAAAAAATTAAAAAATGATAAATAATCATAATGTTGATAATATATGACTGAAGATATATTATTATATTCATTTATATCCTACTTGGGAGTCTTTATTTATATAATTTCATGATTATATTTTTATTTTTATATATTTTCTAAAAGTTTCCCTCAAATCAATTATAATAGGACACCTCCTTCCCCATATCATAAAAACACATTAAATCTTTTTTCACAACTAATTCCAACCTATTTAGCTTACCAAAGTCCTTATATAAGTATTTTTGGTTATTTTATTTCAAAATACCTAACCTATTTCCCATATGAGAAGTTATAAAGGAATCTCGTTGAAGAGAGGTAGTGGTCATTACCGACTCATTCATGTTTATATAATATTATAAATCTTATTCATGTGTTATTTTAATTTAATCGTAAATAATCATAATAATCAATATTATGAGATTTTATAATGATTATTTAAAAATCATATTATACCATTTATTCTCTCTATGAATAATGAATGAACCGCACATACGTATGTATTACTTACAGTCTCCACATCGTGGTGCAATATTTTTTCATCGCCACATTACATGGAAGGGAATGATAGTGTAAAAAATGATATATGTAATAAATTTTACATGATATTTATTAGAGGAAAATTGATTTACTATACAGTTACTAATCTTTTCAGACATTGTGGGAATGATAATTTCGCTCATCCGTATTTACAACATCCCATCTACCAAACACAATGGAACTCATTTTCTATAAAAAATCATGGAAGTCTCTAAAAATGTATTTAATGATTAACTATACTATTAATAACATTTATATAATGATTCAGATGTTTTGGGGATATCGTATGAAAAATAAAATATACATTAATGACAAAACATTCATATGAAAATTAAACAGTTACCGCACAATACATGGGTAATAAAAAAATATTTTCAAAAAATTGGTGATAAAATAAAATAATAAGACCATATATGATATCACATATATGAATAAGTATCTCATATGTGTTTATCATATTTTTAAAAAAATTAAAAGGGAGTTAAAATCACATTCTACTTAATAAAACCCATGGTAAGTGATTTTTGTGTGACTTTTATTTCTATGAGATACAAGAATTATTCACCACAAATTTATTTTCTGTGGTGTATATATTTACACTATAATATAATATCATGAATTTATATATCTTCATGGTATTTAATGTTTATGTCATTATAATTGGTAATATGATACAACTGGTTATAAGTTCATAAATGTTTATTTCACAATCTCATCATTATTAAAGATTTTTTTGATTTATGTCTCCATTAAATAATATATCTCCTCCATGTACATGTCCTATAAAAAGGATTTCCAAAATGTTTTTTTACTATTTTTTATTTTTTATAACATTAAATTTTACACTTTTTTAATTTTAAATTTTTTATAAAAGGAATTTTAGTTAATTTTTTATAAAAGGATCATTCATAGTTTTCTGACATAAAATATGGAAGTATCGTTTTCTTATCTTATGAATAATGAGTGTCTTTTTCTGCCTTAATAATACCATAATGTTTTAAAGCATCATTTACTATTTTAAAATGTTATTTTCTGTGAAAATTTTCTATTTTATAAATGTGTGATTATTAAAATAAATTATTTCAATGTAAAAATGATGTGTTTTTCTCAATAATTTTCAATTATTTTATTACTATATTTTCAACTATGTAAACTCCCTTTGTTAAATATTATTATTTTTTTAGATTTATCTAACTAAATATAATTTTGATTTTTTTATTAAATGGTTTAGGATCATTTTAAAATTTGATGTGATATTTAGATACAATTCACCATATTACCCATAATAGTTTTTTATTATGTTTACTATATGGGGAAGGTTATTTATATTTCGTATGAGTATGAGATTTTTGACATACCACATTAATTTTAGGAATGAATTGGAATCATTAAATTATGGGTGTGCAATTATATTTCCCCATTATGAATCAATATTAATCATGGGACAATGTAGACTTGTTTTCACCCAAGGCCTTAGTTTTAATTAACATCATGGTATGAATACCTGATAATAGAATGTGTTTTAGTTATTTATCTGGTCATTTTTTCCTTATTAACTCATAGATTCATTTGTATTCATACCCTTACATAGGAGTTGATCTCATCATTTCATATATATCATTTATCCCATTGATTCAAGAAAAATTTTATGACTAATATGTATGGATGAAAAAAAGATGAAACATTGGTAGCCTCAATGAATTCTTTTAATTCCATTTTTTAATTTTTAAAATCAATTTAAATTATACATCTAGTTTACCATGATTAACAAACTATTCAGTCCATTGGGGAATGATTCCTTATGTCTTCAACCAATTTAAAAAAATAACCACTAACTCTACGAAACAGGGGTCATGGTCTTTACAATTGTTTTACATTGATTCATAATATCAAATATTATTTCTATTATCCAAAAAAAATATGTGATCTATATAAAGAGATCCAATCCATTCATAAAAAAATCAAATAGAGAGTGGATCACAAGATTCATCGGATGTTCATTTTCATGTACAACTATGTGAGAGGATCTTTAAACATGTAATTTGATCATCCTTCTCTTAGGGTTTTTACTAAAAACTAAGAATCCAATAACTAAGGATATGATTGAGAATCCGTAAATACATTTTCTGATATAGTGGTTTTCATATGACTATGATTGAATAATATAATTCAATATTTCATCTTGTTTATTTCTAGACCAATGTAATTGTCCTACTTTATTCTGTTACTAAATCTAAAATGATGAGAATGGTCAGAAAAAATAAATATTTATCTCAATAAATTATATAATTTAATAATTAAATATTTTGTTTTTATAAATTATTACATGTTATTTCCTCTAATGACAACATATGTTTTCCCTTTGAAATGAACGGTAAATAAATATTAACATCCATCATAATTATCTATAATGAAAATAATAATTAAGAACATAATAACCCGTAGTTTTTCTATATACCTATGAAATATTATCCCCACACATCATTCACTAGTGATTAACTAGTTAATACCCAACTTTCCTCTTTCATATCTGATATCCCTAGGTGGAAATGTACCATATCTACATCCATATTCTTGAATATATTAAGTTGTATATTTTATATGAAATGTACAAAATATATTATTTAATAATCCATATGAATATTATTTTATAAATATTTTAATACCAATTTTTTTTTAAAAAATTTCAATTATATTATTCTCTATGGAAAACTAATCCTTACTATGATAACTACTATAGTTACCAAAGTAAAAAAAAACAAAACTATTACTTAATTATATATATATATATATATTAAATATATATCATAATTATTTACACCTGAGGACTAAAAATATTTAATGTTTTTAGAGACTAGAAACATAGTCCACTTATTTCATAAAATCCATTGATCAAATATGATAATGATATTCATAATTGTACCCTCATAGACATATCATACATGGAAAATTCATTCAAAATACTATGATGCAAAACATAGAAAGTGTTACATTATATTCCATATATGGGTAAACCTTGGATACATGAATAAAAATAGAACATGATCATAAGACAATGATAACATAATCATGTCCATGTTTTCAATTTAGAATAATCATTCTCAGAGAATAATTGATCATAAACTCTAAAATCAATTCATATCAAGAATAATGGTTAACTATTGTGTCAAAATTGTATTAATCATTCATGATTCATACAATTGGTATATGGAATCATTATATTAGGTATTCAAAATCCCCAAAAAAAATTTAATAATGTCTATAAATAATCTTTTGATTATAGAAAGAAATATTTATTCTCATTTATCAAAATGTGAACATCGTTGTTCAGAATCTTTTCGTTGTATAATCTACTGAGAATAATGAGTAAAAATTTTACTCACATGTAAAATATATGAAAATATTTATTCAAAATCATGTCCATACTATTTTTAGAGACACTTATTTCCCATGCCATGATTTGAAATATTAATAAATATACTTTCAAGTCTAAGTGTAGAGAAAACATGTGATTCTGAGGCCGAGTGTGATAAAAATTATTTTTTTAATTCAATTAAATATATTTTATATTATGCACAGTGTATTTCTTAAAAAAATGGTATAAATCATAAAAGGAATCTTGAATCAGTATTATGACACCAATGTTTAATTAAAAACACAACTTTTACCAATATCACGACTTAAAATAGGTCATTTTAGGATGTTAAGATAATTGAAGTTGTTTGTCAGTGTTTCTAGTCAAAAAAAATAAATAACATTATCTATTTATATAAATAACCAAAAAATCTATTTCCCCATTCCAATACACCATTATTATGAGCATCTAGGTTTATCTATATAAAAACTTAGTGAATTAAGAAGCATTCCTCTTCCTATAATTGATGAATTATAATTAGATGATGATGAAACAAAGGATCCGAGTAGATCGAGATCCAATAAAGGAAGCAACTCCTATCATTATTTAGTGATCACATTATTTGATTATGAATGATCCAAAATCAAGTAGGACTAATCAATTATTATTTTATCCCCTATTAATCAAATATATATTGGATGATCATATAATTTAATAGATTTTTATTAATTGGAATCCTTTTCATGTGCCTATGTATGGGATAATTAGTTGACATTTCATGGTTAGACTGAGCATGACGGACCCCTAGGTCCATAGTGGAATCACATGCGATGAATGGGATGATAAATATGGGCAATAATTGGATGAGGTTTTTAATGCTATTTATTTATTTTTCTGATAAGGTTTCCAAACTAGATATAGAAGTGAAAAATAGAGTTCAATATGGTGACAATGGTTTGTTTCATTTCATGTGGGAATTTACCACAGTTTGATATTGGGCCACTAGATGGCCAGAATCACTTGATTAATGAACATCATTATTTATTGAATGGATCAAAGACAATATATGAAGAAATATCCATATATCTGGAATATGTGTAATGGGTCTTAGAATATGTGAAAAATCCAACAACACACCATGTATTTTGAAGAAAACATGTCATGTAGTCCCCTATCCATGCTAGATTAGGTTTCAGTAGTTTATATATGTCGTATACTATTTGAGAACCCCTCACACCAAGTGGCCATGTGCTAGTTCTCTTGAGTTTCCAATAATAACACATGTGAATTAACACAGACTTGAAAATGGAATGTAATTAGATAAATAGACATGGAAAAGATCATGGAATAAACCCCTTTTTGGGAGACACATCATGTATTGATGTACAAGGACATGGGAAGTGTTATATATAAATATCTAGAAGCTCAGATAAGCCATCGGGTTGTAATAATATGTCATTTAGTCCACCTATAATCAATGGAGTGCAAAAATATTTCTGAGCCACATATTATCATGGACACAAATAGGTAGTGAAGTGTGACCATAGACTGTGTGTGACACATACATTTTGTGTAACACTTTTACATTTTATAGGATCCTTCTTACTATCATATATTTTTTTATACAATTATTTTAGCTTGAAATATTGTATCCTTTTTTAGCTAAAATGCATTGGTGGCCTCCATAGGGGAATTTGTTGTACAATACAAGATGTTCCAGGAGTGATGTATATTTTTGTGGCACTCAATGATGGTAGTGATTGGGAAGTATCATTAGAGTGGTACACCCCCATGATGGAAGAGGGATATCATCCTCTATTTATTTAGTTGTACCCCCTATCAAGCCTTGTGAAAATATTCCATACATTTAGCGGTAAAAACCTATGGAATTAGGGAGTGGTTTTTCCATCTATATGTTATGTGGTACCACCAGATAGATCTGTGTGAAGGTCCTCAATTTATTGAGTAGTACCACCTATTGAGTGGTTGTGTATCCTATATACACCTAGGGGTACCCCCTATGACATTATGGTGTGGGTATTATAACTACTGTGTGTTACCCCACTATGGTATTTTGGTGAAGGAATACTATATACCATGTTTCCCCCATAAAATAGGGAAACACCACTCTATATAATGATTGTCCCCCTTATATGCTCTTGGTAATGGGTACTCATATTTGATATTGTTCCACCTAGACTATGGGGAAAAGTTTTTAGGTGTGAGGCTTCCACCCATATACATATTTGGATAGATGTGCGAGATGTTAGGGGTTGTTGTTGGACATGAGGAGCTAGTGTCAGTATTTTCTAGGGTTTGGTTTTGAGTTCGAGTTCCCCTTATTTATTATGTAGGGTTCTTTTTTGAGAATATATATATATATATCCATGTTTCTGGATTTTTAATCTCTTACATTGGGTTGATTTTTCTACTACATATTCCTATCATGTGTTCTAATACTTCCCTTTTTTCTTTTAGGGAGTCCTATAGTGTATGCCTACACTCATAATTAGAGGGTATTTTCAAACATGTGTGGTATCTTAGGAAAATGATGGACATATTGGACGTTACTACATAGGAGCATAGAGATACATGGTGAATTGGACCATGCACACTGGTTGGAACATAGAGATTAGTAGATAGTCTCTCTTAGAACATTAAATTTTTAGTTTTATTATGTTGGTTAATTATTATGGTTATGCATGTATATTTCCCCTTTAATTTTATTTTTAAATTGCTTAGTTTTGTACACCCAAGTGTTTTTCACTTTTATGGTCATACTCAATATATTGAATCTTTTAATTATTATTCGTCCACTTTTTTTCATTGAGATAGTTGGGTGTATTCATACAGGTACATTAGGGAAAGTCATATCATACTAGTTATATATTTCTATTATTTTCTCCCACCCCTTACCCAAGGAGCTTGGCAATGGGAAGTTAAAAATCCATACCCATTGGGTCGGGCCCTGATAGATTTGTGTCAATGTAGTTAATTCTTTGAGATGGTGTTAGAGTATTCTCTTTGTGGGGATTATGGGTTGGATATAAGGAAAATCTATCAATGTTTTGGGAGTGAGGAATTTAGGCTTGGTAATCTAATTTTGATGCATAGGATGACAAATTGATTCACTAGGACATTAACTATCATCTCGATGACTCAGATTACAAAGACATTAGTTGTAGGGTTTAATGGTACAAGCCTAATATAAAATTGATTCTTTTAAATTTTTTTATTTAGTCATATCCCCATGATGTATATATATACTCATCTAGAACTGTTATGTATTGGTTAAATTTTCATGATTCCTCCACAATTATTGCTCACAAGGTTACGAGTTCATGATCATGAAGACAGTCCTATGAGTGATGAGGCCTCGGTTTAGGGTACATCCCATTAAATCCTTCATCTAGGTGGGAAGTTAGTAAAACCACCATCTATTAAGAATTATATCATAATGAAGAGATGATAAGGGTGTGTGTAGTCTTAGCATGGTCCATGAGTTCCATCACTATAGTTCGTTAGGGATCCATAGAGAGCCAGATCACTATGTAGTGGAGGATTGGCTAGTGCCTGTGGTTTTTTTCATTACTATCCATAAATTTAACAATGTGCAGATTTCTCTAACATCGATCCTTATACATGGATAAACTGGGTGTTGTTGGAGTCTTTATACCTAGATTCCTAAAGAGTCTACACTCTAGTGGCCCAATTTCAAGTAGTTGTTCTTTGAAGAATGCTACCCCTAGTTTTTTCACATAGGTCATATTTATGATATTGTAAAGTTGAATGAGGGTGGGATGAAAATGGATTAGTATGGATCATGGTTTATATAAGATACATGGTACATCCTTAACATGATCTAGTATGGTTACTTACCATCACAAAAGTATGAATAGGGTCTCCACAAAGATTTATGTTTTAGTGTAGTCCCCTTTTAAGTCCCCACATATTATGGGGTATTGGAGTAGGCATTAGTGATTTTGATCAACATTTTGAGTATCTATTGGTTGTTATTGTTGAAGTGTAAATTAAAAGGTCGAGTCATCTATAGTATTAAGCAATAACCAGTTGACTGGATCTTAGTGTAAGAGACCTCCCCATTATAAGTATCAAGTAGGTGGTCATGTGGCATAATGATAGAGTCGATGAAGAGTGAATCCCATAGAGGTTTAGTGATAAAATTTGATTGGTGACATCATATTACACATGACTACCCAAATAGATATACCAAGGTGCATATGAAAATTGTTAATATACGACCATGGTAGAGGTTGGATCGTTATTAGTGATCTATAATGATTGGTAAGTTTGGCCCCCTTGGGGATGTACATTAAAAAGGTATAGGTGGATCTCAATGAGGTGGAAAATTTGGTGGTGGACGACATTGTGTATCCTTCAACCATGAAAAAGTGGTCATCATGAGGATTTAGGAGCAGTCGGTTAGGGTTGCATACAAGATCAAGTTGTTTGTACTTATGATCTTAGGACACATTATATGATTGGAGGAACGATATCTATTTATTTTACTCTTGCATCATTATTGGTTGACATGGGTTCGAGTCATTCCTTCATCACATTACTCTTATTGTGAGAGATGGAGCTCCTAGTTGAGGCATTAGGCCTATGTCTTTATCATGAATGTCATACAAGAAACACTTATTATCTATCGTTTTTTATATTTGGGGTGAGAGATATCACTTAGAACAGAGAGGTTCATGTGGGACCTTTTATTATTCATTATGGAAACCTATGAAGACCACTTCGGTGCTGATTCATTTTCTCTAGATATATCCTAGACATACTATCACTGTGGATGATTCAAATGAATTTTCACTGATGGGACAAGATTATTAATTATGGTCTAGATATATATCATAGAATGATATGTGAGTTTGGTGAGAATGAGGTTTCAAATTGTATCCCATATATTATCCAATGAATCCCTAGGTTCAATAGGCTCTTCTGGATTCTAGATTCCTTCTATTTGGGGGGATTTAATGGACATCTTCCATGAGTTTGTTTTTGGACTACATTTGTGGTGAGAGATAGAGTGTTTCATCGAATATAATCCTGGTACTGCTCTGATATCATCATCTTCATATCAAATGGATACTACTATGATCCTGGATTTTCTAGTGCAGTTGGAGGGCCTTTCAAAGAATAATTTCATCAGGCCTCGTGTGTCCCCCTACATATCTTGGTGTCTTTCATGAAGAAGGGGTATGTGTGCTTTTTAATATTTTGGGATTATCATCGTCTGATCCAATCCATGATGTGGAACATGTTTTACTTGGTGAGTTATTATGACCTCTTTGATAAGTTGTGATGATTTATTTGGATCTCAGATATTAATCTGAGGGTTGACTCCTATATATTGAGAGTTCGAGAGGATAATAATTTATTGATCTAATTCCAATGTCCCTATGCAAATTATGAGTTTGGGTGATTGCCTTAAATGTTTGGATTTACCTAGATATTTTTTTTCTTTGAATGAACATATCATTAAAAAGTAATTGGAATCATTTTTGGTTATCTACATTGAAGAGATACTCATATACTCTATGTATGGTGAGATTCATGAAGATCACTTCATTTTGGTCTTGGATTTTATTCGGGGGCACTAGCTTTATTGTAATATCTCAATGTTGCAATTATGGATTCAAAAAGATCACTACCAAAGATATGTTATTTATTATCTTGATTTAGCTTTCGTCTTGGTGAATATTGATGAAGTTCTAATGTGGTATCCATATAATAGTTTGTGTAAGGTGTGGAGTTTTTTTCCTTGGAAGGGTACTACATGTGGTTTATGGTGGAATTATTCGGGATGGAAGCCCCTTAGACCTCCATAATGTGGAAAGGGTAGTAGTTTAACTATAATTACTGGTGAAAGAGGACCATTGAGTTTTTTATGATGATGTTGATGAGTTCTCATTTTATAAGACTCGTGGAGGGGAGAATTGATTGCGAAGTGTATTGATATTGTAACATCCCAAGTAAGTAATGAATAATAGATATTTTTATCTATGTCTATTAATGAATTAGATAGTGTTTTAGAGGCTTAAAATGAAAATAAATCCAATCTTAAGCATGGAATACACTAATATTTTTAAAAGATTGTTTTACTTCCTTTTGATGGAAAACCATTTTTAAATATATCTTTTGACAATTTTATAAGCTATTTTTGTCAAAATAAACTTATTCTTTATTATTTGGACATTAAAATTTACTTTTTGTGAATTTTTGGTATTTTTCAGACAATGTTCAATTTTTTAATGAATAGTGAAAAATACTGCATTTTACATCAAAACTGCTCTTTAATCTAATTTATTTATATGATTATATTATCTTTTGAATTGGTTTACAAGTGAAATTAGATTATATTTTTACCATTTAATCCAATGGTGGTCATTGGAATCAATTTCAATTTGAAATTGGACTTAAACCGGTGTAAACTTTTGATACTTATTGTTTCATAAAAACAGGCTATTTGTCATGACAGCGGGAAATAAATATTAAATTAATTAATTTGACATATATGTTTTTAATTTAGTAAAATAGTCTTCATTTTTGAATTCGGAATATCAAATATATCTTAGGGTGAATTTTTGGTATTTTTCTGAAAAACTTCAATTTTTGACGAATAGTGAAACCACTAAGTGGTACTTATAAAAACTGATTTTTCGTTTAAATGAAATTTACCACTTCTGTGTTTTGAATTTCAAAACTCCGACATAGATGGTTTTCATTAAGAAGTAAAATGTGGTTCAATGATATTAAAATATTTTTTTGGTGAATAGTAACTCTTAAGTTCTTAATCGCGATTAGAGGTAATTAGTGTAGTTTAAGGTAAGAATAATGTTTTAATAAAATGAAATGACCTAGACACATGTCCTACCCTCATTGGATGTGTCGTGGACAACCAATAAAATCCATGGGTAAACTTGGGGTCCCCATGAAGCCACTTTTGTTGGAAAATGACACAAATACCTTTTATTTATTGTTAACGTAAAAAATGACACACACATGAGATGTTTTACTAAAACAAATTTTACATGGGGTTATACAAGTCCGATATTTGACTATAAATATTCATTAGAAAGATAAGGAGATTTCCTACATCATAGTAGGTTTTTTTTAATTTTTATACTTTAAATAAATTAAATTTTGTATGCCATCATGATGATGCCGCGATGACCTCATTATTTAACAATTTAAATAAAATAGAATGATAATGTAAAATCTAAGACCTAAACATGGACAAAACCTATTATATGGGTGGATTTATAACCCTTATCACCTTATCCTTGAAACACATCAATGTGGGACCTCTTAAATCCGAATACCATTTTAAAATAAAGTGACGTTTCATTACCTTCCAAGAGGGCCCCTCCTCTCCTCTTATAAAAGGCCCCCACCTCTACCTCCTTAACCACACTCCCAAAGCCATTGTCGCGGCCAAACCCTGCCCATTTTGTCTCTCCACATCCCTCTATTACTCCTTGAATCCTCACTTTGGGCATAAGTCTTCCCAAGGAAGCCTTTGAGCTCAAATCTAAGAGAGTTACCCGATTTTAAGGTAATGTCTTCTTTTGAGTCCTTTTATTTGATTTTGCTTCTCCAACCCCCTAAACTCTTTTTATTCTTTTATTTTGTAACAACTACATTATCCTAAATATAATAGGATGTTTTTTTAAGAAGGATTCTAGCTACACTTACACACACCTATATCTAATGGTTAAAGAACATACTGTTTTCGTGGATGGTGAATTTATGCCTCCCAAAACGATGATTGTTCACATTCTTTTAAAACCTTCAAAGGTGGCCATTAAGATGTCACTGTATTTATATATGATATATAATATGTTTATGTTTTACTTAAGCTTCTGTATTTTTCATTTTGAGCATACCTTTTTGGTTTCCATTATGGGTAAACGCGATATCTTCATTTAAGGAAGTGCGGACTACCGCCCCCTCAAAGAGATTTGATTCATTAAATAGCATATGTGGGATGTATAAAGGATGGAACTATGATATTATATATGATATTATACTGGAATTATAATATACCTTTATATCATTATGATTCCATTCTATAAAATACGAAATAGAAATAAAAGTAGCGTTCATGCGTACGTACGGCTTACCGTCTCCATGAACGGTGCATTTCATTTATTACCTCTAAATGATTAGGTAATATTATAAATGAATGTATATAATGGATATATATGATATATAAATAAGGATTATAATTCTGGATAAAATGGATACATGAACAAAATGTAATTATAAAGGGTTTATTTTTGACTCAAGTACCAATGATCGTTAAAACAACTATTATTAACTTAAATAAATACATAGTGTTCATGACATGGCAATAAGTGATATAAAAGTAATAATGACCTTGAAAAAAGGTTCTTAAATAAGTATAAATTAACTCATGTTTATTATTCAGGATATTAAAGAACGACCAAGTCAAGTCGGACCCGAGGTATGGGACTTCGTCTCAATCTCCTTCCATTGAGGCATATTTTGTTTTATACAAAACCTTCTTTTATAAGGTGTATAAACCCCTTTGACTTTTACGTTTATTAAAGAAGAATCTATTTTATACGAAGCATTTACTAAATGACAAAAGGGAATGTTTTTGTCGTACGTATGCGGCGACAACGACTTCTCTGCCGCCGTGACCATTATTTGAGTTTCAGCTTCCTCTACAAGCCATACCTTTTTTTAAAAGAAAAATAAATACCTTGATTTACTTTTTCGTTTATTTTGTTATTGAAAATGGTTGTCACAATGTTTTTATATCAATGTGTTGTATTGATATCTTGTGATTGAAAGGTGGAAATGTTATGTTTCCTTTATGCATGTTTTATGTGATACGATTATGTTGAGGTTCTTGGGAATTATAATGAAGACGGGTGGTTCCGTGATAAACTAAGGGCGGGTGAGCCCGATATAGATCTCCAATGCATTGGGTAATGCGATGGAGTGTAACGTTAAGGTTTCTCGGAAGATATTTAGGGAATATACTGTGATGGGTATTCCAAACGTAACCAAGAGGGTTACTCCCTACGTAAGAATGTTATGAATGCCTCAAGTTACCATTATGTCTTATGATTTCTATGATTTAATCATGATTTTATGAGGTATGTTAAAGTGATTATGTTTTATGGGTAATGTATGATTTAATTCTTATATATATATATATCCATGTTTCCTTTCCATATTTTTATATCCCTTACTGAGCTTTTTATGCTCATCCCATGTTTTTTTTGAAATGTTTTTCACAGGTCAAGGGAATTGTACATGATATGATGATAGTGTCAAGAGAGTGTCAAGAAATAATCCATGTTTTATTTAAAATATGTTTCCATTGATGGGAAAGAAGAATATTATCTTTATGTAACCACTTTGTTTATATGTGGAATGTAATGCATGTTTTATGATCTAATTCTCTAAAAATATAAACCCAAAAAGATCCTCAATGTGTAATCTTTTAATAACTGAAGATTAAGTAAGGTTTAAGGCTGGGGCCTTATAGATATTCTTCATGAGATTTGATTAGAAGAGTACAGATTTATAGGTGGATAGTTATCTCATATGCGTCATAGAAGTTGAGACCCATTGAGAAAAAAATACAAAAATGTGACCCAATGATAGTAGTGGTTGTCTTCACTATATGGATTTGGAGGGAATATCATATGGGAGATAACTATATGATTTACTCAAACCATAAGAGTCTTGGGTATGTCTTCAGACAGATATACATGATCCTAATACATAAAAGCTACATGGATTTCCTATAGGAATATGAATTCATCATAGTTTGTACACCGAGGAAGGGAAACATTTTGGTATATTCCCTTTGATGTATGTTCCATGTTCATCTGGTATAGTAGACATCTGATCAGTTGGGTTCCATGATTTTGACCACGGATGTGTGGGACTGTCTAATTTTTCTATATATATGGTGTTAAGCACTCCACTACTTCATCATGTGATTGGTTCCAAGTACGGAGACATCAATTGTGAGGACATTAATGACTATATATCTTCAAGTGAATCACTAAATGTATAATATGAAGGTGGAAATAATGACATCCATTTATATACTTGTATGATGGTTATAATCATGTTATAATAGAAGTTGATGTGAGAGTTTAAAATTTCTTCTTTGGTTGTACACCCTAGTGTGGGGAAGATTTACAAAGACCTTCAATGGTAGTTTTGATTGTGTAACATGATATTGAGTGTGGCCCATTTCGTATAGTAGTGCCTAAACCTTAAAAGATAAAATTTTGAGCAATAGTTTACTGCAATTCTTTTATAACCCATGGAGATTGTGGAGTGGAAATAGGATAGAATATCCATGGACTTCTTGATAAGGCTTCCTCTGACAGAGAGATTCCATGATTCCATCTGGGAGATATTCAACCATCTCAAAAAAATTTCAAAATTCATTTCCATCAGGGAGTAGTGATCAGTTGATAGTATAGTGATGATGTATATATGTGAGATTATTCACCTTCAGGGTTTTCCTAAACTATTTTATCTAAATGTGATACATAGTTAATTTAAAAAATATAAAGATCCCTACATGATAGATTTTGGACCGAAATGAGGATTATTAGTGTTTCAAAAATAGAAATATGTGAAGGTGGAGAACACTATCCTGGTGGTATAGTATATCTTCATTGGTTCTATGTTAGAATTTTGATAGAGGTGGGAGTATCACTTACATTTGGTAGATATTGTGTAAAATAATATCTACCACTATACAATTTGAATAGAATTTTTTTTAGCCCTATATGATGGACATTTACGGTTAATCTGGTAGAAAATGTATAATATAAAGTCTTCTCTTGTTTGTCTATATATGGTTCAGGTTATGATAGATATGTTCTGGATCATCCACTAGTAGAATATGATAGCCCATATTAGGACTAATTCAAATAAAAATCAATATCTTAGGCCACTTTATTTCGAGTAGGGAGAACATGTTTTTTCAATACTCACCCAACAATATAGATTATATAGATGTGGATGTGAACATAAGGTATCCCTAACCATTATCAGTCTGTTCCAGATCTTGTAGATGGTTGGTGATGCTTCTTACCACCTCACCCTACCCATATAGTTAGAGTGGTTACAATATCTTCCATGGGTAATTGTCAAGGAGATAGATTCATAAAACCACACTCATTATTTACTAGGGTGAGTTAGAAAACATGGACATTGTCACTTTTTTAGACCATATTGTTGCAATAAAAAAATTTTATGATAAGATCCTGAAAATATGGAACATTTCATTAGTTCTTATGTTGTATAAGCACAAGTGAATGTAAGAGAGCTCTCAAGAGATAGAGTTCTAGATGCAGCTCAGTGTACCCCGATTTTTTATAATATATTTATAAAGGATTGAAATAAAAATTGAGGGAATGATATATATAAAAATTTTCATGTAAGAAATAGACATATTTGTTGATATTTTTTGGAGCTAGGGATAGTGGAATCGTATGATTTTAAGGCCCGATGTGGAAGGAATTGATTTTATGAAAATGTTAAATATGTTTTTTATAATATGCTCTTAGTATCTAAAATAAAAGTGGAAAAATCATAATTGTCATCTCATATCAGAAATATAAGACTAATTTAGAATCCATAACATGTGGTTCACCCTAGGAGTGACCTAAAATAAGTTGGCATAGGACGTTTGTATAAAAGGATTTGTTTTTGGGTGTTTTTAGTTAAATAAAGACATAATTTTATTTCATTAGATATGTGAAAAAACCCAAAACACCCTACAAATCTTCTATTATGGGTATTCTCAATGAAAAGATTTACAAACTCTAGGATAATTGAGTTGAATTTTTTTATCTATAGTTGAATAATTAGAATCAAATGATGAAAAACCTCTATATTGGTGAATATTGAAGCATACAAAATTCATAGACTCCTCTCATTCATTAGAGACAACATTCATTGATGATGAAAGACTTGAAACTTGATAGGGGTCATCAATTCATGGTTTATTCCCTTATTGATTATATAGATTGAGAATTCAAATATTCATTCTTTGATCTATGTTAACTGTGAACCTTTACATGATCCATGTACCGATTTCTTTTATTTATTCATTTTTCTAACCCAAACACCTTAAATAAATATTTTTTAGATAACAACACTTTCTCAATGATCATTATACATCATTTTCTTATCAATTTCTCATTCCATTTTTCATTTTATTCATTGTTGTACAATGAGGTTAGGATTCTGCATTTTTAGGCATGAACAATGATGGTCAGACCCCAACATTAGTGGCTAATTCACGCGCATCACGTGGAAAAAAAATCAGAGATGAAATATGATTATTTTTGGGTATTGGGTGATCACCTCAATGATTGAGGATCCAAAAAATATATGGAAATGATGTGAGTGATTTGTTGGATGATGATGGTTCATGTGGGTTTATGGAAGAAGATCTAATGGTTCGATATCCATCCATCAGATGGATTAAATTTTAGATCAGAGGAACATCCATGGTTTTCAGGTGGCTTGGAGGCATGATCTAAAGAAAAGTCTATATATCTATGTTTCATGTAATTGATATGGAAACTATGAAAAAATGAATACAGATTTTTTATTTCAAATAACACATGTCGTTTAGTCATATTGAAATGGATGCTTGGGTATTATATGTTTATATGTATAACATGTATTATGGGACCCCCACATGACAAGTGTCCCATATCCATATGCTCGGTATGTACTCTGATGGAACATAGGTATATGCATGACCATGAACACACCTTATTTCAAGATACACAAACATTTCTAGTGAAATGGGTGGAACACCATTTGGGGACAGAGACGATGTACTGATGTTCACAGACATGAGAATAGTTACATGAATAAAGAATTAAGCACAACCAAGACCTCGGGTGGATCAAGAATGAAATTTATTTCTCCTAAACACAATTAATTTCTACATTGTTAATTATGAATCTACTTATTAGAGAACAGTTGTAGGGACCACATGATCTGAGGGATCCTTACATGTCATGTACCCCTTATTGAACCTCCAACCACCCATATATCCTTCATTTTCATTTATATTTTTACTTTTATCTATCCTACACTAATAATTATTCTATTTTGAACATGGTGGTTGACCTCATATTGGATTTTGGGATATGATATGATATGTTCAAGGAAATATTCTTATTTTTGTGGTTCTCAACAAAAGTGATCAGGCATGATCATTAGAGTTGTACCCCAAATTTTATAATATGAATTATGTACTATATTTATGTATTATTACCCTCTATTGGTTTTGGTGAGGGTACTCCAAACACATAGTGGTACCCCACATGGAATTTTGGCATGTGTCTTCTATCTATATATTTTTTGGAACCCCTATGATATATAAGGGCATTGGTCCCTATATATTATGTATCCCCCCTGATATCTAGTGGGATTCAGGTCCACTTTAACCTGAGTGGTATCCCCTATGGAATTTGTGAGTGTTACTACTATCTATAGAGTTTTATCCCCCCTGGAATTTGGGTGATGGACCACTATCTACCTAGTTGTACACCCTATCTGATAAAGCTACTAGTAGTAGTATAATATCTATGGATGTGGAGGAAGTATCCTTTAAGAGAGATCTATGGGGTTTACTAAAACCATATGAGTCTCAGTTATTTCTTCAAACATAGATACTTGAACTTGAAATATACGAGTTGGATGGAGTTTCTATATGAATTTGACTTTGAGATTATTTGTGCATCGGGGAACAGAAACATGGTAGTAGATTCACATAGAAGTATTTTATAGGTTTATTTGGTGTAAGAGGATTTAGAGTAGTTGGTTTCCATGAAGTAGACCACAATTATGCTGGAGGTTTCATTTTTTATAAGTCAATGGTGTTGACTCATATAGACCTTTAGTGTGTGGGAGGTTACATGTTGCGTGACATTGATTGCGATGGCTATCATGACTAGGTATCCTCAAGAGATTCAAAATATGGATATTATAAAAGAAAGAATCATATCATCCATTTATATGGATAGATTATGTTCGTAGTCACGTTGCACAAACATGTGATGTGAGAGATCCACATGTATCCTTTGGTTTCACACCCATTGTAGGGTTGATTTACTAGGACTGTCAATGTTAGTTATGACGTTATTCCATGAGTTAGAGTCTAACTGACTTCTTCTTGTTGTGTCTCAACATTCAAAATATAATTGTTTGAGCATCAGGTAACTGAAATTTTGTTGCATCCCATGGATATTAATGAGTGGAAATGGGCTGGAATATCCATAGACCTCTTCATAGGGCTTCCTCCAAAAGCGAGGGGCCATGATTCTATCTGGTTGTTATTTAACCAACTCAAAAATTAATCACATATCATTTCCATCTGGGATCCATGTACGGTTGAGAGTTTAGGGAATATGTAAGTATGGGATATTGTACACCTTCATAGGGTTCCCTAACTAAATTTACCAAACGGTGATGAGGGGTTCATGTCACAATTGTGGATAGTCCTATAGGAGGCATTTTGGCCCCATATGAGGTTTAGTATAGTGTTTCCCAAATAAAAACATGGGTAGGTGGAGAAAACCATATGGGAGTTGGAGGATATGTTTATGGAATAAATGTTTTAATTTGGTATGATCTGGGAGTATCACATTAACTTGGTATAGATTTCGTGCAATAAAATCTATCACTCAACTATTTTCATGGTACCATTTTTTCACCTATACAATGGATAATTTAAGTTAACCTAATGGTATAATGATATCAGAAAGGCTTCTCTTATGGGTCAAATATTATGCAGGTGATCATAGAAAAAATCTACATCATCTACTATTAGATGTTGATAACCCATATTAGGAATAATTAATATGAATATTAATGTTTTTGGACATTTTAGTTCAAGCTGTGATAACACATTTTTTATATACTCCCCCCATGATGTAGATTATATATATTTGTCTATGGATATAAGATATCCCCAAGAATAATCATGTAATTCATGATATTATAGATAGTTGGTGAGGTATTTTTCCCCATCACCCTACCCAAACTGTTGGAGTGGTTACAAAATCATCCATGTGTCAAAGATGAGGAGGTATATGCCTGAACCCAAATTGATCATTTTCTAGGGAGAGTTGGACATCAATTAAAAATTAACTTCTTCAGATCACTTAGTAGTGATAATGTTTTATAGGAGAATATTATTCAATGATGGAACATTCTATTGGTTCCTATATTGTGGAAAGATAGGGTTTTGAAGGAGATCTCATGGGAGATGAAGTTCTAGATGAAACAAAGTATCATAATATTTCTTGAATATATTTATTTTAAAAGATTAAAAAAATAAATTTTTGAATGATATAGTGAAATATTTTTCATTTAATACATTGAAATATTTTGATATTTTATTTTCAGAGTTGGAAACTAAGAGAACGTGCGATTTTGAGTCCCAGTGTGAATTTTTTTTATAAAAATGTTAAATATATTTTTTATAATATTTGAATAGTTTCTAGAATAAAATAATAAAAATATTGATTGTATCCTCCTATCATAAATATAATACCATAGTTGAATCCATAATGTGAGGTTCACCCTGGGCACAACCTAAAATAAGTCAGCAAGGGATGTTAGTGTTAAAGGAGTTGGTGGTTTGTTCATTTAGTCAAATAACTAATTTATTTTATTTCTTTATTTATGTTACAAAAAAATCTAAAACATCCTTAAAATATAAAATTATGGGTATCTTCTTGTTCTGAATTATATAAGGATTTATAATTCTGTTGAATTCTTCTTCCTCTAGTTGATGAATCAGAATCAAATGATGGAATGCAACTAGATCCTTGTAGATCAACATGTAATAGATGCCTATAGTACACTAATTCATTGCGGATAACATTTTTCAACTATGAATGATTTTAAATAATATAGTCCTCGTGAGTTCCTAGTTTAATCCCCTGTTGATTACATAGATTGATAATGATCATATAAATTCATTGGTCTACGTTAACTGTGAACCTTTTCATGCTCCCATGTACAGATTTCAATTTGTTATTCAATTTACTCACCCCATATCCTCAATTATATATCTATTAGATATGAATGATTGGAAATTTATCAGTAAGAAAACATTTTATTAATCCTTCTCCATTTGTTCATCATATTTTTCATTGTTGGAAAATGGCGTTATGATTCGACATTTCTATGTGGAAGAAAGGGTGATAGGACCCACAGATCAGTGGTAAATTCATGTGCATCATGTGGGATGAAAAATCAGCAATTAAATATGATGATTTTTTGGGTTTTGGGTGATAAATTTAATTATCTTGGATCCTAACCACATATGGTATATTTTTGAGGCATGCATGAGAAAATATCAGTGTTTGTGGGTTCATAAAAAGAAGGGATAGAGGTTCAATCTCTAGCTATTGGAGGGACAAAATCATTGACTATTGGAAGATCTTTGGTTTTCAGAAGGCTCGAAGGCTTGATCTGAAGAAACATCCACAATTCTTTTATATAAGGAAATAATATGTGAATCTATGAAAAAATTACTACAAATTGTTTATTTCAAATAACACACATTGTATAATCCCTAGGCTATGGATTCTAGTGTTTCACATGTTTATCAAAATCACACACTGTGTGATACCCCCACACACCAAGTGAACCATATCTAGATTACTGGAATGTACTATGAGAACACATGGGCAATGGGATGGCCCTACACATTCCATGTGCGGAGATACCCAAACATCTATAGGGAAAGGGTGGAACAACATGTGGATAGAGAAACCACAACTAATGTACACATACATTGACAGAGTTACATAGATTGGTCCAGAAGTATAACCATAACCTCGAGTGTTTAAAGCATTAAATGTAGTCCACATACATTCTTTGCAGTTCTATATAAACAATGAGCCGTGTCATATATGGAGAACGACTTATGGGACAATAATATGTGGGTGGCCATAACATCATGTACCCCTTTGTCATTTTTAGGAACCTTTCACCACCCATATCTCCTTCATTTACATTAATATTTTTAATTGAAAATATCATATCATAATATTTTTTCCATATATAACACGATGTTGGACCATAAATTGTATTTTGGTATATGATATGATATATTTCTGGCATGACACTAATTTTTTAGGTTCTAAAAATATTGATTGGGCATGATCATTAGAGTGGTACCCACTTATAGAATAAGCATTGGGTAATGTATTTACGGAGTAGAACAACCTATTGGTTTGGGTTAGGTTCCCCCATACACTAATTGGTACCGTTGTATGGAACTAGGGAATGGATCCTCTATCTATCTATTTAGTGGTACCCACAAAACGAATAGGAGCACAAGTTCATTTTTTATAGGGTATCCCCCCAGATGACTAGTGAGGTGCATTTCCTCCTTAACCTATGTTGTACCCCCTATAGAACAAGGGTTTGGTTTAACTATCTACAGAGTTGTTTCCCATATAGCATTAGGGTGTGGGTCCTTAATCTACTATTTTATTCCCCCTAACTGATAGTGAGTAGGTCATCCTTATACTAATTGTCAATCCCATTATGAATTATGGAATGTGCCATATTCTGGGAGAATGTGTACCAATTACTATTTAGTATTGTGGAAAGGCTTGTGCCCTCTACATTATTACTAATTTGGATAGATGTATAAGATGGAAAGATTCATTTTTGTACATCTAGAACGGATGGAACTCATTTCCTTGAATGTGTTCTGAGATGGAGAACCATGTCTCTCTTGTTTGGGTTTATTTATTTGGGAATATATATATATATATATATATCCATGGTGTTGGATTGGTATTATCTTTATTTGGGTTGTTTTGTCTACTATCTCCTTATATCATGACTCTTACTACTCCCTCGTTAGCTTTCATGTCATCCTGTTGAGTATGTATATACATTCCCCTTTATGGTTTTCTCCAACATGTGTCATGTCTTATTTTGCTGATAGATATGTTGGGGTGAATTCGGAGGAACATAGGGATACCTGGTGTGTTAGAAAAATTATGGTGCTCGGAGCATGGTTACCTGGATATAGGCTCATTCTCTTCTATTTTACATTCTTGTTTTTAGGGTTGGGACATATTTCTCGTATGGTTAGTATTTTTCCTCTTTAATTTTATTTCTCATAGTCATACTCATGTCCACCCAATAGGTTGTAACATTAATGGTTTTATTCTTGATATTTTCATGTTTTATTATTATTACATATAAAATTTTCATTATGATGGATGGGTGTGTGTGTGTTCATGTACATTAGCCAATGTCCTCCCATATAATTTATGGATTTGGCAGCTTATTGTTAACCCCTAACTTATAAAGAGGTCTTGGGATCGTTCTGTATCGACAATAGTTGGGTCAGTTCATAACACTTATCATCATAACATCATGAGATATCAATATCACATTACTGAAATAATTATAGTTAGTGAAAAAGTCGTCACATAATAATAATTGAGTCACATATTGGACATATGGTCATTAGAACATTTATCATTTTAATATAGATTTTCCTATTAGATCTAATATGGGTACCGTAAATATTTCATCAGCACTATTAATAATTATCCTAGAAATGAATATGAATAGTATCATTAGATTGTATCTCTCTTGATGTGTAAGTAATATCAAGAGATGTTGTTATACAGGAAAAATACATTGACAAGATAATCGAAACACCTCTTAAATAAAAAACATTTCAATTTACAAATTACTTATTTAAAATGAATAAATATAAATAATACAAGTATAAATTATCTTAGAAAATATCGATGGAAATATTTAATGGATGATTCAATAAATATATTAATCATGATGGTGTGAAAACCTATTCATATATTGTATGGTAAAATAACAGTTCCATTCCAACTATGTATAAAAATATGTCATTTAAAAATAAGTATAATTAATTTTAAATAATTTTATATAAAACATATTATGTGTAGATTATTTTTATAAAATATTTTACAATAGTAGAAACATTCTACAAAATTATTAAAGATGAAATAGGATATAATATATATATATTTATAATTATTTAATCGAACATTTTATGTAAAAAATAGTGGTAACTGTTACTATTTCATAAATATTTCATGAAATACACTTGTTAAATAAAATATATGTTTTTATATATTATAATATCCATATAATCTTCCATCAATGTAATGTTATCCAAAATAATCCAAAAGGGAAATGATATAATTATATAAATCTCATACCTCTATTTTCATCACTATTCATATGAATTTAATACTACTATATCAGAAATATATTTCCTATTAATAAATTAAAGAATAATATTTATATATAAATTAATATGTATCAATACATTATAATGTATAATTACCCAATTTCTAATAATTTATTCATGAAAAATAAACATTCATGTGAAAACTTGTCTATTTTCCATTCATATTTTAGTTTGGCATTTTCAGAATATTCACCGGGGAAATTGTTTCCTCATATCTATAATATATATCATTAGACCAATATCACTTTAATTCTCCACATGTGATTTTTTTTAAAAAATTAATATAATAAGGTGGTGAAGAATATAATAACTTCTCTTCATTGAAGTTGCAGTCCACACATATGTATAAGCGATATGATAGTTTCTAGCTGATCGGAAATTATGAAATTATATGTGATATTTTAATTATTGAATCTTTTTAGTATATAAAATATCATATACATTTTTTATATCATTCATAATATCCAAATATGAAAGGTAGGGATGAAAGAGAAAATACATCACTACATGTGGTGATAGTCTACACGTACCCACAAATAATAACTTCATTTCATATTAAAAGGTCAATGAAATGGATAATGGTTCCATAATTGATATAATAAAAAGTAATTATATTTATAATTTTTTAGTCAACAATTTATTATGGATAATATTTCTATATATACAACCTGGACAAAGAAATAAAATTGAAACTACTCTGTTAATAGTTATAACTCTTAATTAAGAAACCCCCTTTGTTAATCATTAAAATGAGAAAGGATAGTATTATAATTTATAAATGAAATATATGAATAAGTGATGGAATTTAGGAAATATTTTTTGTAGGTATTTTAAGATCTAAGAGCCTCTTTATTAGTGTAAATGATTGGATAGGTGTGTAATTGTATGAGGGTTGAAGAGGACACACTGATTTTTTCAAAAAATTAAAATATATTATTTCTAATGAAAGAAAAAACATCCAAATTAATCATATTTTTATTAAATATATCATAAGGTCTACATATTAAAGTAAAATATAATATAAGTATTTTTTTGGACCTTTTAATTAATATCATTTTAGTTTTTTCCTTTTAACATATATTAACACTTACTGTGAGAAGTTTATTTTTCACAATGCTAAAATATATATAGATCATTAAATGAATGTGTAATAATTAAAAAATTTGTTCATTATGATTGAAAATATTCTTTAATCTTTATATAAATAAATTTCTATTAGTTTTTAAAGATCAAATAAAAACAAAACAACAAAACATGATGAATAATTTTTTTGAAAAACATATTGTTTTGTAAAAAAATGTTCTCATACCGAAATTTTTCATAATGAAAACTATAATAACATTATATTGATTTATTTTTATCAAAATTAACTAATTAAATATAAAAATCTGACAAAAATAACAAATTAATATTTTAGAGAAAAAATATAGTTTCTTATAAAATATATACATTTTATTAATCATTACAAAATTGTACATTTTAGAATTTCAAAAAATGTCACCTTTTGAAAAAAATTATATGATTATTTCAATGTTGGTATCCCTTTTAAAAAATAATTACAAAATTAAAATATTTTAATTAAATGGATTATTTTAAAATGTCTTCAAATTTATGTATTTTTTAATTATATATTTATTGAATATGTATGTTAAATATTTTATAACAAGAATTTTAATGATTCAAAAAATTAGTATATATTATATTTGATGTATAGATAAAATGAAATTAAAATAATTCATTTGGGAAACTATGTATTATTTTCATAGAAATTTACTTAATTAATTTTCATTTCTTTTATGAATTTTGTTATATTTAATGGCTGAATTAAATAAATGGTTCAATTAATTTCATTCTTTATTAATAAAACATTTAGATGACGATTATAAAATAATTTAATATTTTTTAGGAAAGAAAATATTATGATCCATGGTTTATTAGAAATTATTTATTTTATTTTATTTTTGTATATGGAATTTTGAATTAAACGTTTATTGCAATAAAATTTATCAATTTATTTTTATAAAATGGATATCGTATATTGAAAATGTGAAATAAATTGATAAGATGTTATTTTTTCCAAAAAAAATAAGTTTCCAAGCTAAATAATGATTTACCATGATATGTCATAAGAGGATATTAATAGAAAATATTACAGGATGAAGTAAAATAATTATCTTTAATAATATTCCTAAATTTATTATATATGTATATCCATCAGCCAAATTCAATTTTTATTTAGTTTAGAGAAAATTTCCTTGAAGAATTTTACTACATAAAATGTAATCAATTTTTATTTTCTCAAATGATTCTAAGACACTATGACAAATGGATCCCTTATCTACCCATGATAAAAAATACAATCACATCCATTTGATTATGGATATATTCATTATTTACTGATCATAATGTTATCTCTCACATTTTTTTTGCATATGGTTCTTAGTAGATCTAAATCTCATATTTTGAAGGATCCCATTTCAAGTAGTGAATTCATCAATTTATCTAGTTCTTATCTACCATGATTAATAACACTTCTCGTATCCCTAATTAATAAATCTCATTCACCACCCTAAATAAATATTAATAATTTAATTATTCTTATATAAAAATGATACATCTATAAGATAATACAACACTCTTACTCATTCATTTTTTTTAATGTTAATTTTTTTATTTCAACCACCCACATAAACACCTCTATTCAAAATTTAAAATTTATATTAATGATTAGTATAAAAAATAAACCAGTAATATAGGATAACAAATAATATTTTTATTTTTATATATGATTCATTAGGGCTAAAAAATTGAATTTTAATTATAAGTGTGTGGTTTCTAAAGATCTATTCAAGAAAAATGTTTTAAAAGAACAACCACTCTTTTATACGACACTTTTATGAAAATTGAGTGATTCCTTTTTGGTCTCATTTTCATTCCTCATCTTTCATCTTATTTTAAAACTTGAGGGTAATGGATTATGACTGTGATTTTTTTTACTTTAAAAATGAAATGTGTAGAATATTTTATATTTATAGATTTTATTTTTAACCTGAAATAAATGTTTTCTTTATTTAAATAATATGCATTGGGAATATATTAATCAAGCCTACAAATTGAGTATTAATACTCACACCTATAGTGTTTTTTTTTGTTTTTAGTTTCACCGGTGGGCTCCAGATCTAGTTTAGATCGATTTGAATGGCGTTTGTTTCGGTACCGGAGAGTAACCTACGGTGTTACGTGAAGGTTTAGACGTTGAAAGATTATTCACATTGTTGATCATTCTTTACTTTTATTGTCATTTATTTATTTTACGATGTTCTATTTTCTTATACTATTTTGTTTATTTGAACATAAGGGAAAAATTGTTCCCAATGATTAATCATTGATTCCTTGAACTAGTCTCCAGCCCATGGGGATCGAGAACTCCCTTCAGGACATGTTGCAAATCGGCTCGGGTGACCAGTTGAGGGTCGAACCGGGTTGGTTCGTGACATCAAATCATGAAAAACACAACTAATATATACATCAAATTAAAATGGTGTTATATGAATGAAATTAATGAAAAATATACATTCCTACAAAAAATGTTCCAAAATTAAAATAACTGAAAAAATAGGAACAAAAAGATTTTAACTCATAGTCTCTAGGGATATCCTCATAAACTATGCAACACAAAAAATATGAATATGATTTTATAACAACGAATCTAGATAATTTAACACTCGTATGCTTGTATTGTTCATAAGAAACAACACTTCAAGGAATAGTCATCGTATTGGTGAGTATATGAAAACCATGTATGTTTAACATAAAAATAAGAGGATAGAAATAAAATAATTTTTGTTATATCCACCCAATAGAAAGAGTGAAAAGGATATAAAACAATATATATGCTCAAAAGAATCCCAGATTAAGATATAAAGGGTATCCCCATTTCTAGAAACTACTAATAATGATGATTCTATCCACAACTCAAAATTTCCAATCTCAAAACCATGAATCATGCCTAGACACTCAAGAATATGTATTGAGGTCCATCAACATTAAACTATGTGGGGTAGTTTCGGTATCCCAATTTCAAGGGATGAACTAGATTCCACTCGAGCTCAATGAAAAGGTGTACCACTCCATAGATTGGGGACCTACATCATTTATCACCTATGAGAGTCCCATCAAGACTCATATAAAGGATACGTGGGACCCAAAAAGTATAGGAAAAGTGGAGTATACACCTTTGTATGACTCTGACAATCAGACAGGAACATCCTCACTAGATTAAGATCCTTGAATGATCCATCAAACTTAAATCACCTTGTGGAATATCATTGATATTAAAATGAATTACACCATCTCTTCTTATAGGTGAAAATTATAGGATATACTTTTCATTGGATAAAAAATAAGTATTGAAGGAGGATATATGTATGGTATATGTATCCTAGAAATTTATATGGCATGTAAAAAGAGTCACAATGTGTGTAACTCTTTGAAAACACCAAGGAATGTTGTTCCTTAGAATATGAGTGAGAATCCATTTTTCATGATACGACATATTCATAAGGGTTAAGAGTGTGTATATTCACCTGTTGTCTTGGTTGTGTTCCCATGAAACATGAATTGTCTAGTTATTTACATATACTTTTTAATTTCCCATGGGGGATATTGAATGTCATCATACATGGGGTCATGTGGATGGTCTCTCTACACATGGATTTGATACACGGGTTAGATCACAAGAATTGTGTTTATGAAAACCTATTTATTGAAATTTATATTTTCTAGTTTTCTACCCTAGATGGGAAACTATGATACACAAATGGTTTTCATATTAGATAAATTTTTTGTAGCCACGTGTTTTCATAGGCAACAAAGCCTTTTTTCGGATACTAGATCGACCAATCCCTCCACATACTCTAAAATATAAATCTTCTAAAATGGATTAATTTTAATGGAATCATATCTCATTATCGTTTCTATTCCTACAGTTTATAGAAAATGGGATTCCAATGTTTGATGGGATATCAAAGGTAGATCTTCTCATCGTACAGTGGTCCATATACATTGTTTTATCACCCTCATCCAACAACATGTCTCCAAAAATATTTAAAACATTGATCCTTATATAATGGAAATTTACATCACGAATATGGGCATTTGATTACACCAAAATTTGAACTAGAAATTTTGAAATACTATCCCCATTGGAAAAATATAAAGAACGTGAAGAATGGTGCTGAAAATAAAAAGTTTTAAGTGAGAGACATCCTTTTCATATGAGATTCCAAATAAAAATTACATAATCAAGGGATTTGTGATAATTCATGTGACTATATTATATTTAAAAAACATATTGACTACAATTTAAGATTGGGTCTTATGTGATGAATATGAAATGTCAATATATATATATATAATCAATACTTGAAAAATTAAACCAAGGGGGGGACCAGAAAATAATTATCCATAACTCTGGAAAATATCATTCATTAATCAAATACATGTTAGGTAGTGATGGATTTTATGATCACAAAACATTCATCATAAAACCCATGATTCCGCCTCATTGTTTTTTTATCCAGATTTTGGTGTCACCAATTCCAATAATCCTTTCCTCAACCTCCTCTATGATCTACCATGGTTATGGGGATAACCATATATATTTATTTTAATTTAATTTAAATGAATTGTTATTTTGTTATTTTGTAATTATGGAAAATAAATAATAAATATTTTTATTTACATAAGTAACCCTCAACTTGTTTCCTTCAACTGTATGCCCAATGACTCCATGATTTATATCATGGAAAGGATAACCCCCTTATTAAAAAAAGAAAGTACTTTTTGGATCTCCCAATTATAGTCCATATCAATTGGAAACCATTTATTCTAAAATCATGTTCTTGAATTTTTGAATACTTATTAATATTTTTAATATGTTAATTTTTGGTTAATGAAAACCCCGAAACATAGCACCAATTAATGGAAAAAGTGAATATATATATATATATATGTTCAAACGTTCTGACTATAGAAATGAGAGTAATTACATTCTCACATTTGTCTTGGATATTCAGATATTAAATATCGAGATTGTGAAAAATATTATGGTATTAAGCCTACATTAAACCACACTTCTCCTATGTTCCATATTACATACTCAAATATTTACAAATAACATGAACCATTGGAATGGGTTTTCTATTTAGTATCCTCTCATATAAGTCCACAATTTTTACTTCCTTCTCCATGAAGGTGTTACTATCCTCGACATTCACCACACTTCCATCAATTAGGTCTGTTTAGTTAAGGACATATCACTTTAAGGTCAAAACATGTTTTACTTCATGAAAATTATCAAACTACAGGGTAATTATAGGCCCTATGAAACATACCCAACACTTAAAAATATTTGTAATGTACTACTGAACCCCGAGGATAAGAATCTTCCCTATACCATTATCTATAGTTCTCACCATGGGGAGAATCTTTGGATAATATTTCCCCTACCTAAACTACAAAATTCTATATCCATAGAGAAAAAAATATTTTTGTTGGCTTTGTTCTACCCTAATCTTCTCATGTTTCTAATGAATATCATGATTCATTTCCATCATCATATCTGTCCCAAAAAGTGATGTCTTACAAATCTCATATGTTCACAGTGGGGTACTGAAGGGTCTTCCATATTGTTCATTGAATGTTACCATTCTTATAGTGTAGTAATAGTTATTGATTTAATTTAACTTCACTGATGGAAAGTGATCCACCCAACTGCAGCTAAATTACTACAGAGTGAATCTCAAAATATCATCTGAATACTATTTTTAATATACCATTCGACCATCTAGATAGGGGTAAAATTGCATTCTCATCTATAAAATAGTCTCAATATCCAATTTCCAACCCTATACATATGTTATGTTAACCTAGTATCATGATTTGATATTCTAAATAATGATACCACATTTTTCATTAAGATCAAATATAGGTAAAACATCAAAAAACTCTCAATCAAACTCTACTCTCTATTGGAATAGAAAAAAATTTACATGTAAATTTGCTTGAAATAAAAAAGAAATATTGTAATGGAAACTCAATTTAAGTGTAATACCTATCCTAAAATACATAAAAATGTTATTTTACTTTTTTTCTAGCATCTTAAGAGGTTATGTTAATCCAACTTGACCATTATGTTCTGCCATTTCCTTCATACATATGATACTCCAGGAAACAAACTCCTCAATTACTTGCTTAATTCCATCCCACCAATGCTAATTTCAGTACATCATGTCCTTATTTTTCAAACTTCCAGTTACAAGTATGGTGGATGTATTAAACTCTATTAAATATTCATAAAAAAATGTTAATATCACCACCATTCACCCGTAGAAGGAGTTGATGTGTTTCCCTCATTCTTGAAATCAATTAAGAGAATATCCTGATTATATTTCATATTATAAAACATCATGTTTGAGATATTTTATCTAATACTCACTCACAAAAATGATAATATAGTGGAACCACTATGATCGATTGAATAAAATGTGAAACCGTATCCATAATAAGCCTTAGAAGATATGTGGAAAATAACTTAAAGGGAACCTCATCCAAAAGATTAATTGATTTTTAGTAAATGAAATATTCCACTATGTTCCTATTCCCTAGATTTTAGAGTATATAAATTTCAAAGTCTGTTAGTAACTCCATCCAAGGCCTTATTATCATGACGATATATATCTATGGGAAGATGTACCTGTGAACTTGGTAGTCCGATTGAATAATGGAACAGTCCAATTGATGCTAAAATATCTACATCTTCAATGTGAATAATACAACTATTGAGTTGAAGTAATGGATTTAATGATGCTTCCCTGCAGGTCAAAAATCTGTTTCTTGTGGTAGTGGCGGAACTCCTGCATGAACTCTGGTATGTTATAAATGATCTCATTCACAATAATCACTCTCTCAATCTTAATGCAGGGAAGTCCCGAATTCTTCTTGCGATTCATGAAGCAGCCTCAATTCAAAAGGACTATTGCAATAACTCAGTTGGTGATTTTATGATCCTTTTTCAACATCATGTACCTGACATTTTCCCAAAGCCTAAACGCTCCTTTGAAGTGTTCTGGAAATCTCCAATGCCAGGATGGATCAAATTGAACGTTGATGGCTCTTCCAAAGGCAACCCTGGTCCTGCCAGTTGTGGTGCTATCTTCAAGGACTCAGCTGGTCAATGTCAGGGATGTTTCTTTGCCGGATGTGGTCACTCTTCATCTCTGGAGGCGTAAATTCTCAGCGTCATTCATGCTGTTGACTTTTCTCTTCAAAGTGGTTGGAGAAATCTATGGATTGAATATGATTCAACCACTATTATACATGCCATATGGAATGGAAATATCCACCTATCCTGGTCTCTCACCGCTCGTTAGATGAACTGCCTTAATTCGCTCCATGGGATTGACTATATAGCTACTCATGCCTACCGTGAAGCAAATGCCGTTGCTGATGCTTTAGCCAACAAAGGAGTCCATCAAAGCATGACTTGGCTGGATGCTATTCCTTCTGACTTATTATATATTTTTGATAGAGATTGTAAAAAAATCCCTTCCTTTCGCATTTTGTAATACTTTTTTTCTTATCAATAAATTATGCTTTGGTCTTTGACCAAAGCATTACCTTAAAAAAGATATTGTTAACTAGGTTGAAATTCAATGTATTTTTTTTAACTTTTCATTTTTTGGAATGGAATGATCATAAACTAGTTCTGGGAATCTAAATTTGTGGTTTGGGAACATTAAATATGTGTTTTTTAAAATCTTAAGACTTGAGATGTTTTTTGAATTTTTGGCAGTGTTGTAGGTTTGAAAGGCTCAGAAATCCTTCTTTTTTGAAGAAATATTATTGGAATACTTTTTTTTCAAACCTCGTTTCCCCTTTAAGAGAAACTAAGTATCCTTGAAAAATGGTAGGAATGTTTTGTTTAATCATACTTGATGAGGCAGATGGCAAAGTGAATGGGTTTCTATTTATTACAATGGTGGCACATGGGTTATTCACTATTCTCCAAATAATGTGGCTAACCCACATGGTTTGTACAACATAAAAAGTAGCTATATATGATTTATGTAGGGTTAGGTCAAATAAGGCAACCTGACCATGTCGGGCATAGCTTCTAGAAAGAGGTTGGGGACTGATTGGAAAACAATTTTCCAAACAATGAGGTCGAAATATGTGGATCATTAATATCCTAGAAAAACCTATTACCCTCCTCCATATTGTATCCTTTACCCTCACCCCTTTCTTCAATATACACATGTAACTATGATGCTATATGAGCTCATATCCTCCACTCCTTGGATTTTGGCGTTTTTTCTCATATGACATATGAATCAATCATTATCAAGTGAATTGAAAAATATCCACAAACTCTTGACTCAACATGATTCTCTAATTTGTTTATCTCTTTGTACAAGATGCTAAATCCTTGTGTTCTCTAATTTTTTATTTTTAGAGAATTTGATGATTCTTTTTATTTATTCCATTTTAGATCGAATCAAAGATCAATAATGATTTAATGGACCATCATAGGTATTATGTTGTTGGTATATATACTTGGACCTTGATATCGTTTCTTTCATATGATATATCTACTGTGCCACATTCCATAATTTCATTGTCTTGCATCAAAATTATGAAATTATTTAGAGTAGATGTTTTGAAAAGAATTTGATACGTTTTTGATCCCCTTTGACATGGTTTGAGGATACAACCTCAACTTGATGCACCGACATTATGGTGGGTTCATTAAATCACAAATAAATGGATTGACATATGAGTAATCCAAAATTTTGGTGTGTTTAATGAAATGGATGTTGTTATAGTAATTTCCATGTTTGTATTTCAATCGTATTTTACCTATTTTGGTGTATTAAAATTTTACTCTTGAAAATGGCGAATAAATTTAATTTAACTATTTTTTTATGATAATATCATGGATTCAAATAGAACCACCTTCTCAGGTCAATTGTATTATAAATAAAAATATTAAATGACAAATTATATGAATGATTTTTGGTCTCACAGACAAGGTTCCTTCCATGGATTATAGATGATTATAAAATAAATGGATTAGTTGGATAAAATGAATTTATTATTTCATGAAACGTCTTATGTGATTTAATTAAATTTTTTAAATGGATTACACTAAAAATAATACACTATTCCTTTAGTGATGCATGTTTTTTACGGAATGTTAGGCTAAAGAATTATTAGACAATTGAGATGACATTATATTTTTATTATGAGTGGATAGACCTCAATTAGGATTATTATTCATGAAATATCAGCCCATTGATTCGAGGACTCTGGGAATGGATTCTCATGTCACTTGGGTTATTGGGAATGGCAACTCACACCACCTCGATTAGGGTATTGATCATGACACTCACATATGTGACCCTGATGATGAAAATGACATCCACATCCCATTTCAGATATTTGGACTTATAAATTATGAACTATATGATCCTTCATCACTATATTATATTTAATAATAATTTTATTATTTTTAGGAGATACCTTAGGTTCGGATTTCCTTAATCATTATTTGAGCTATTACTGGCATTATGTCACTTCTTGAGTATGATACTCCTATGATATTTTAAGGACACATGAGTGATACCTCAGGTCCAAACTAGTATGATGTATTTATATACAGGGATATATATTAATTAACATATATGTTATACATATATATAACCACTTATATATATATTGGGTGACATGTTCAGATACATCCTGGCATTGACTGAATTTGGTATAGTTGGATAGGTTTCCATGATTAACATGATCCCAATTTGTTTAAATTTATTACTATAGAATTTATTTAATTCAAATATACCAACACATACATTTATATAAAATTTAGGGACTATATTACATAGAAATCACTCATTATGTTGACCTACTATGTATATCCCCCACCCTGTTTGGGCCTCTGTTTCACCGTTGTACCTAGACTTACCACATGATTGCAGGACCAAATTCATGGTTTTTAATTCATTATTTTTATCCTTCAGACCTAGGATGAATTCCAAGAAATGATAGGAACAAATTATTTTTTTACTTTCTCATTTTATTTATTACATTTTTATCCATGTATCATCACATTAACGAATATTAATTCATGGTCTTCAATAAATTATTACATAGATGTCTGTTGTTATATATATTAAGAGGCAATTTTTAATTTCATTTCCACTATACATAGTTTTGATTGAAAGGTTATATTCTCCCCACTACACCACCTTTAGACCCTTTCTTCCTGTTAATGTCTCTATAGTACATAGAGGTACACATGACTCCTAGTGACTGATCGGATTGGGGAACCGTTTTAGTATCACCTGATACATCATGTTACAATTTGTTTCATAGGTGTTTAATTTACTAATTATTATACTGTTTGGGATGGTATATAGGAGACTAAGAACATATCAATTATTTATAGATAGATCATGTATGTGTCTAGGAAACCCGCACATGAGGGGAATATCATGTTTTTAGGAAGAGATCATTGATTCTATTGCTATGTATAGCAATTGCTTATTATTTCACTCACTGTGAATTTTGTTATTATAATGGCTGTTTATTTATCGATTTATTAGATTATACCCTAAATCTAGTATGACAAACAATGGCTAATTATTGCATCATTATATGTACATAGAGATTCATATTCCATTAATATTCCATTACAACTAGGATTCATTATATATTTTATGTTCATTTTTACACAACATTCTTATTTTTAGGACATGAATATGTGATTACGTGCCATTTTTATTTGTAATCCTTGATTAGGTGATTTATTCCATTATTTGATGTATTATTTTCTTATCAATAGCATGACTAATTATAATCACCTAATTATGTTGATTAAATAATGTTTCTTCATCCACATTAATATTTTTCTCGATATATCTTGATGGTGGAACTCGATTTAACTAACCAATTGTGGCCTGATGGTGCTAGGAAATGTCAGTTTTATGGTTTTAAAATTTGATTTTTTTAATTTAATAGATTCCCAATTGTAAATTTATATGTATTTTGGGAACATATAAATTGGTAAAGTTAATCCCTATAATAAATTCAACTTATATGGGTCTCTTTTGTCTTGAGACTAAGAGATTTAGTCATGGTACATTTCCATATAATCTAGTTGTAAATTTAAAAGGAATATTCCTCAACACTTTGGGAATTATGATTCATCTTATTAGATTTTTTTTATGAAAATAAGAATATATTACTTATTATATGTAAATTAAATGGTGTCATTGAAATGAAATTGTGAGTTGATTGTAAGAAATGCATACCTCTAAAATGTGGTCATGACGGCCCATGTGATAAAATACATGAAATGTACAATAGGACCAATATAGGTTAGTTGAGGTAGGTTTCATATTTTAAAATAGGACCCAGACCTTATAGCAAGGAAATGATATGTTATGACTATGTGATAATCACAATAATGGTGTTCGAATGATTATAAATTAAATAGTGGTAACTTGTTTTGTCGACTTTATTATTTTATATGTTTTAGTATGTAAACCCATAAGGGTATGACTATGTTAATCTAATGACTACTTAATATGTCCACATCCACTTTTTTGTAATTTTAGTTAGAAGATTGGTGGAATCTTACATGAACTTTTACAATTATTAATATAATCCTTGTTATCTCAATTTGATATTTATTATTATGAGGCATCTACTAATTAAGATATCAATTACAATCAAAAGCGTTTTTTGTCTATAGATTAGAAATTTATATTTTCTATGACCAATCCATTTGGGAAAACTGATGAATATTATAAATGGATAATGACTAATTATAACATCTATTCCCTGAATTGGTGTGTGGTATAAACTTAATTAGGTGAAAAGAATAGTTATTTATTACTACTATGTGAAATCCAATGTATGTTTGTAATTTAAATACTGAAATAAACTAGATTAAATTCCCTAAAATGATTCCATGTGTTGGAATTTTTTTTTATGAACCATCACGTAAGGGTTAGGACTAAAATTTAATTGGGAGAAAATGTCAGTGTTCCCCATTGGATATAATTACATTCTTTTATATTATGTATGAACCTAAAGTCTATGAAGTAAGTAATTGTAATTTTTCAACACGTGACCTCATTATGGGTTGTTTCCTTATAGATATATGGAGATATAGTTGAATATATAGAAAACTATTTCATTTTATAATTGATGAATTCTTCCATTCAGTTTTCGAAGTATAGGCACCATTCATGTGCCTTTTTTTATAAAGTAGGAATCATATTTATAATGTTTCATATAGAGTAAATGGGTGATAATCCATAATGATGAGCCTTTTATAGTTGTTATAATCATATAATGATCCAATATAGTAGGTTATATAGGCCTCATGCATGATCGACCACATTGTAATCCATGTGAACTTCATCTTATTTAATGGGCTGTTACATGCCTTGAATTCATAGGGAATGATGTAGTATATTGCTTTCATAGTAGAAGAATTTGTTATACATGGTTATTCAAGATAAAATAGAGATTCATTTACAATTTTTTTCAAGATGCATGGTCGTGTAATACATTGAACCATATGTTACTCGTCTTCTTGTGTAGGGGCCATAGGTTCATGAGTGGAATGTTTATATGTCTTATATAGAGTAGAGTGACACGATAATTATGTGTTCAATATGAGAGTTATACCTTCAGTTAGATTTTGGTGTTTCAGTTTTCTTGGTATTTTGGGATGATGTTTTACAAATGATCTTGTGTTGTTTAATGGTGGATCTAAACTAGTTTTTACTTTTATAAATAATGCTGATAACATATATAGATTCAACATATAGTTGTGTCACGTCGATATTTAAAAGTGAATATGACCCAGTGCACTTATGATTGACTATATCTCATATATTTTTATGATTTAGTTTCTAAATTATTTTTCACTAAATCGAGTAACATGATTCATTGTTGATGGAATATGAGATATTAGATTTTTTTTTCACATTCTCAATAATGGGGAAACTAGTAATGTCCTATGGTGGGAGAATTAAATCATCCGTGAAATGTTTTTTATTATGAGTCTAAGGAACAAAATCGTATTAGTACATAAGATCATGGTCATAATGGGATTAAATAATTAAAATGTATTTTTGGATTAAAACTATAATTGTGAGGTATAAGGGTGTTATTGCTCTAATTAGAATGAACTGCCACGTAGCACGGTCCACTTCGACTTGACGATGAAAGAACCATGGGAATGTGGGTAATATCTAGAACCTTTATGTATGAAAATGTACAACTATTTTGTAAATTAGTTTTGGTACATGCTAGTTTCATGGGGTGCCTTTATGTATAGTGTTTAGTGAGTGGATGACTACGATAAAATGAGTGACGAATTATGTTCTAACACTTTTAAGCAAAAAAACACAGAGCATGGATGGCATAAAAATAGTCACTAAGTGAAAAAAAATCATAGATATACTTTGGGAACCATAACACGTTGTACCATGTTTAATCCTGGACACTTTTGGTAAGGAGATTTGGGGTTGTTTTTTAGCCAATGTTGCTCTATCATTTTTCTGATAAGACATTGGATAAAAATGAAGATAATTTGTAAAACAATAAAATCAGTATGTACTACTTGATTAGAGGTGACCAAGACCCCTATCATGAAATCACCTTGAGTACAAAGATAATGAATCGGGTATAAACCATTCTAAAATGAATCAAGTGAATTTTTATCCTGGTGAATGTAATCTATTAGAGGTGATGAAGGAAAATTTTAAGGGAAGCCTTATAGAGTGAATACAACCATAGGAAGTTGTTATATGACCAACATGAGATAATAATCGTGATAATGTTGTATAGGTCATTGGATGGTTTTCTTGTAAATTGTATGTTAGTTGGTAAAAAGAACATTGAATTTTTGTTTTAAGAGACCACCCCCAAAAGTTTTTTTTCACTGGTTAATGATCATGGTGTTAACATGAGATGAATTGGTATAAAGGAATTAGGATATATCATTTGAAATGTGTTATACACCTATTCTGATAAATGTTTTGAATATACATCATTACAGGATCAGTTTGACCTAACAATGGGTTTATGCTGGTGTCATGGAATGGGCCGTATGAGCTTTTGAATAGAATTTATAGTGACTAGTTTTTTTATAGTTCAATCATAGTTTTCTGTCGATATCATATTGAGGGATAATAGAAGATTTATTTTCAATAATTTGGTGTATAATTTTTAGAAACATTTCTATATAATTGTTATAATGCAAGAAATGTTCTTTTGAAATAAATTTTAAAATTTTCTATTCCACGACTCAGAATTGGCCATCAAAAGTATTAGACTTATAGTGGGTAGAAAGTCAGGATTATCATTGTAAGAGGTGAAGATGAAATCATGTCTCATGTAATATGGTCTCAAGTAATATATTTCTAGATTTATCATCATTTCCTAATGGTCTTTAATGATTTTATGCATTGATGCACCATTTTCTTAATGTGACAAGTGGTAATGCATTGGGTGTTCTAAAATTAAACATGACCATTTCTTTTCTAATTCACATGCCTTGTATGATGGTTCTTGTTTATGATGATTCCATGGATTAAAATGGATGATAAGTTATAATGTGTAATATTTATAACATATCATGTTTTCAGACCATGATGAAATTCAATGTGTTTTTTAACATTTCCAATGGATAATTGGATAGATAATAAACAAAATCTCCAAATATAAATTAGTTTTTTGGAAACCATTGATGTGATATTTTTGTACATGGATCAATGAACAATAAGTTACAAGGTTGTTTGGGAGATTTATGGGAGTGACATGCTCTATAATCCAGCTATTGGGGGGAATAAGTAGGGAGTACATGTTGTTTTAACTATATGACCCCTTTAGAATAAACTTTGTGGCCAAGAGAAATGGTGCACAATAGATGGTTGATCATGCCTGATGTTGCATAAGGCCACAAAATTTTCATATTTTTTATTTCAAATGTGTCACATAGATATGTAGTGGATTTCAAATCGTTCATCTAGCCTTCATGTTTAGGGACACATAATTAATAGTTATTAATATTTTTGAACAATGTTAAATCAAACCTTGTGACCTAACCAATTAATATGTGGCTTCGAGATGGAGTTGGTGTAAAGACCCGTAAAATTCAAGGAATTATTTTTCTTAATTTTCTTTGGAGTTTTACAAGAATGCCGTTTCTGACGACACTTGATTCTGAGGCCCGGTGTGCCCGAAATTTCTATCCGAAGTTTAGCTCGGGTACGTTCCGTGAACGAACGAGTGGGAATTTCTAACTTTTGAACCGGTGCTCGGAATCGAATTCTGAGGGCACCGATGGAACCGGAACATCGATAATTTCTTAGAAACACCTTTTCCAGAGTTGTGTTTTCACAAGAGTGGTTTGATAAAAATTGTGGAAGTTAAAATTAAAATTTAACTATAATTTTTATTTTCTCTAAGTAGATTTAGGATTTGGGTGGAAGTTGGGTAACTACCCAACTTCCCTTGGGAGGTTATGAGGGTGGTGGGGCCCACACGATCCCCACACCTTCACTTTCCTTAACTCCCTCAAATCACAATTAAATTTGATAACTTAAGTTTTAATAACTTATGATATTAATGAAGTGTGTCTAATGTGAGTGTTTAAATTTCAAACTAATGTCAAGTTAATAAAATAAGTGTGGAATTATTTTATTAAGGGATGATTTCTTGTTGTGGAGTCACTGGGAGAAAAGGCTAAGGAACTTGAGGAACTTCTTCGTCTTCGATGAAGAATGCGAAGAACACATCGAACTCTGATGAGGAATGCCGAGTCCTCGGAAACCGACTATGAGACGCTGTATACCGCGACGCCGACGACGTCTTCTTTCGTGAAGTCTCTTTCCACGAAGAATTTTGCACGAAAAATCCTCGTTCGACGAACCTCCAATCAAGCTACGCTCGAGGTAGGGGTTTATGTGATTTTCATTCCGTGATTTACTCCGTTGATTATCCACGTATATTTGGACCGCATGCTATCGATTTACAGGAGGAGGCCGGACAGCACAAACATGGCCGACCCCCCTCCCTTCTTATTTTCTTGTTGTTGCGGTGCGAAGGTAAGTGATGTGGTGCCTTCACACCACGCTGGATCTTGCGGAAAAGAATGTGCGGCGTCGTTGCTCCGTGCCGTGAAATTGAACCATGTCGTGGCGCCGTCGCGCCGTCCCAGAGAACCGCAAAAGCACCGTGGCCGGAGTGGGGCTGCGGCGGAGGGGTGTAATGTCGTCGCTCCGCAACAGATGAATGAAGGTTGCGGCCGGTACCGGGCCGTGGTGGAGCGTGGGAATTGGCAGTCGGAAACCGGGCCGCTGGTGTCTGAGTAGGGAGGGGACCAGCCGTCGCCGGTCCCGTGGTGGCAGAAACCTGCCGGCCGGGGCGGGCCGACCGGACAAGGAAAAGTCGGGGGTTCAAACCCCCAGCCGACCAGGTGAGCCGCCCCCATTAAGGGGGGCCGCAGTTCCCCCCCCCCCCCCCCCGCTATCTGAATGTCTCAGCCGTTTGGCCGAGCCACCTGGCTTCGCGCGCCAGCGCGCCGGACCGTCAGGCCAGGCCGCACCCAGCCGAGCCGACCCAGGGGGTCTCGGGCCAGGTCGGCCCGGGCCCGAAACCCCGTTTTCGGACCCTCTTTGGTCTTTATCGCATATCTTGGGATACAGACCTCCGATCGATGCACCATCAGCGGCGATGCGATCCTTGGATCGAGGCGGTCATTTAGACATATCTTACTGAAGGTTTAGGAATACTTTGGGTTCGGACGAGTTGGTTCGTACACAAAACAAACCGGGCCCTCGGAGCGGAAACACCCGTAACATGAGCTCCGGACATCCGATTGACGTGCCGTCGACTTTGTTGGAGTAATTTTGATGAGATGGAACTTTTTACTTACTCCGCTCGAGTTTTGGATTCCATTGGAGTGCGGTTGAGTTGGTTCGCTCATGAAACCAACCGAGCCCCTGGAACGAAAAAGCCAATAACTCACAGACCGAGCGTCCGATTGACGCGCCGTCTGTCTCTCTGATTTCCTCTTGATGAGACGGAACTTTTGGTTATATATCAGCTCTGGACTATGTGTCAGTCGATGCATCGACCAGTTGGCTCGTGGAGTGGACCCTCCCGGAATGAGCATGCTGTGTACGGAAACCCTAGAGCCGGTTGAGACTTGACGACTGCTGATTGAACGGCTAGGTGTGTTACAGATAGCCAAGTGGGAAGCGCTTAGTTGTAGAAGGAGACCCATGGTGGAGGAGATCTTGGTTGTAGCGGTAGACCCGCAGTACTCAACATAAAGAGTACCTATGGAGGCTATGAGGGGGAGCACTTGGTTTTAGCGGCAGACCCACGACGGAGGAGCGCTTGGTTGTAGCAGCACGGGGGATCACTTGGTTGTAGCGACAGACCCTCGACGGAGGAGTTCTTGGTTGTAGTGGCTGACCCATGGTACTCAATAGAAGGAGTACCTCTAAAGGATATGAGGGGGAGTGCTTGGTTGTAGCAGCAGACCAATGGTGGGAAGCGCTTGATTGTAGTAGCAGGCCCACAGTACTCGATAGGTGGAGTACTACAGTAGTCCAAGGTTAGATGGAAGCGCTTGGTTGTAGCGGCATAACCACTGTACTTGATAGAGAAGGATTTTCCCAATAGATATGGTTTCAACTTCATGATCGATCCTATGTAAGTCATTGCGTGGGTAAGTACCTATCGACCCTTTGAGGGTACGACGACTTAGATGAATCAGTGGCTACATATGATCATCTCTATCGTCTTTTGAAGAAGTATACATGTGTGTGGTGAATCCTGTTTTTATTTTCAATGTGGATTGTGTTGTGCTCTCCTGTGTGGATTTACGTTTTGCTTTCCTATGTGGACAAGGTTGTACATGAACTCGGGTGTTGGAGCCAAATGAGAATTGATGACTTAGGTATATGTATGGGCATATACATAAGCAGTGTCGGATGTTATTTCGTGATTGTATATTTCATTTTTTGGATTTTGGGAGACCTTCGGGGGTCTTAGGGTCCCTACTGAGTAGCTGATACTCACCCCTGCATGGGCTATGCCCGCACTACGTTGTGTTGGTTGCAGACGATGGATAACGCTGATCGTGGTTGAGGCTTGTGGAGCAGGATGGTACCTAGAGATGGGCCACTGGTCGGGACGTACTCGGAGTGGACGGTTGGACCCGAGGAGATGTGGAGGCTATCTGTACTCACCCTTCAGGTGGGACTTCCAGTGGGAAGCTCGACGTTGCGGCTTTACTTTCAGTAGTTGTTTTCCCTTTCGAGTTGTACTTTACTTTCATTTTGGGTTTGTATTCTGGCCCACTTACCTTTCCGCACTTACGGTTGTACATAGTTGTTACTTGGTGTTTACTTCTATTTCTTGCTTGCTCCGTGGTGTTTGTTTACTTTACAAAGGCAATGCCTTCCCTTTTTACCTGGATTTACGCCTTGGTGCTAGTCTCCAGTCCCTGGCCTTTGGAAGGCGGGCTTGGGGTATTCATGGCATGGGCCCTGAGGATGGTTCGTGACAAATTGGTATCAAAGGAGTTCAGTTCTACCACAGAACATGGGACTCTGATCTTTTTCTATGTGAAGCAATAGTGCTTAGCGTATTGGGTGTGGTTATCAATCCAGGGAGTCCAGTGTTGGTGCGGCGGCCGACGTTTCCGTACACCAGGACCCTGACTTCTGATTTCCAAATTAATGCGTGGAGACATTTATTGGATGTGTGTTTCAGGTTTTATTTTTGATTACTTTATGTCAGCTCACTAGGTAAACTGTTGACCGTGGCGCACCTGTTTCTTTTTAGGATGGCCCCACGATGGCAGCCAGCTAGGGTTCTGAGAGTTGTACGTGACGACAGCCCTCCGAGCGACGAGGCCTCGGTACAGGGCCCTTTGACAGCTGAGGCACCGGAGGTACCTCCACCCGCCGAGCCACCGATGCTACCAGCCCCAGCTGCTGATGATGCATGTCGCCTTAGTGTACTGCATGAGTTTCAGCTCCAGGGACAGCTGAGGTTCCGCGGGGAGATGGACTCCCAGGCTGCCGAGGACTGGCTGAAGGCAGTTGTACGGGTTTTTTAGGTTAGTGAGGACACCAACAGACATCATGGTGATTCTCGCAGCGAGCCTACTGCACACATCAGTAGGCAGATGGTGGAGCCTGATGCTCTAGGTGCACGATGAGGCTTATCGTCTCTGGACAGACTTTGATAGCCTCTTCTGCTCGGAGTTAGTCCAAGCCACCCTCCATGCGGTGCGCATCCAAGAGCTTCTACAACTGCGGAAGGGTAGCATGAAAGTAGCCCAGTACGCGTCCAGGTTTACCGATCTCTTGCGCTACTCGACAGACATGGTACGAGACCCATTCTTCAGGGCCCGAACCTTCGAGCAGGGGCTCCGGCGAGAGATCAGAGCTTCAGTTGTTTCTCACAGCATTCGGACACAGACAGTGGTGTTGGAGCGAGCCCTCTTAGTGGAGAGTTTCCTTGCTGAGAAGTCTCCAGCAGTAGGACCCACCACTAGCCGGCATGCGGCAGATTCTTCTGCAACGGGTAGTAGACAGATGACGCAGGGGTCCAAGAGAACTAGACCTATAGGTGGTCGACCGCGTGACACCGGATCGTTTATGAGATGAACCCAGGGTGGACAATGACTTACCATGAACGGAAAATGTTACTCATGCGGCGAAGTTGGTCACATGGATCATGACTGTCTGACCCGCCATACGGATGACCATCAGATGAACGAAGGACCTCCCAGGTAGAGACAGAGGTTCGATCGTGGCAGGCCGCATGGAGTAGGAGACCGTGGAACGGGAGCTGGCCTTGCAGCTGGATGTGGACGACGCTTCGAGGTGTTTCCACCACCACCAGGAGGTCCACCCAAAACGCATGGAGCTAGTGGACGTGGGAGAGCTCAGCTTCAGGTAGCTGAGGTCTACGATCATGGAGCTCTGGGAGCAGGTGGACAGGAGCGGGACTAGCTCCAGGCCTGGAAACTTTTGTTTATGCTGCTTATAGCATTGTTGATGTTTGTCTGTAGATGTTTTGTGTATTTTTACTTTGAGATGCAGTAATAAATGACACCTTTCTTTTGGAGTTTACCTTCCTGTCCTCTCTTAATCTTGTTACTAAGAGGTTCCGGTTTAAAAACCGTTGACTTGACCCTCACTTTGAGGTACCTACTGGAGGAGACCCAGTGACTACACACTGATGCCGATAGTGTGACTCAACCCTTGGAGGTGAGAAGAACAGTTGGATCTCTTGGTAGTAGCGTCGAGGCGTTACGACATCATCCTTGATATGGGTTAGTATCATCCAAGACGGGATTGACTGTATTAGGCGAAGAATGTGGTTCATCCTGGGGATGAGATCAGATTTCTCTTCTCGGAAAAGAAGAAATCTCAGTAGCTCGAGTAGGACCAGAAAGGTCCAAGTCATCCAAGAGCGGATGAGGACAGATCAGAGCCGGCAGAAGTCTTGTGCTGACAGAAGGCGGAGGCCACTAGAGTTCGAGGATGGCGACCATGTATTCTGGCGTGTCTCACCTCGACGTGGATTACAGAGATTTGGCCGAGGTGGAAAGTTGTCTCCACGCTTCATCGGACCATTCCAGGTGCTCAGCAGGATTGGCGAGGTGGCCTATCGTCTGGCTCTACCACCTCAGTTGCACCGGGTGCACGACGTCTTCCATGTATCTCAGCTAAGAAGATACGTGCACGACCCGTCACATATCATTGACCATGGGGAGCTAGACGTTGATGATGGGGCGACTTTTGCGGAGGTCCCGGTGGAGATCGAGGATCGACAGGAGCGGGTCCTACATGGACGGTCGATTCCTCTTGTGCGCATCAGATGGCAGCACGTGAACCTCTAGGAGAGCACTTGGGAGCGGGAGGCTCAGAGGCGTGCTCAGTACCCACATTTGTTTCCCTAGTTTATGATGTATCTTGATGGGGACATAAAGCCCTGAGGTGGGAGAGATGTAAAGACCCGTAAAATTCAAGGAAATTTTTTTCTTAATTTTCTTTGGAATTTTAGAGGAACGCAGTTTCCGACGACACTTGATTCCGAGGCCCGGTGTGCCCGAAATTTCTACCCGATGTTTAGCTCGGGTACGTTCAGTGAACGAACGAGCGGAAATTTATAACTTTTGAACCGGTGCTCGGAATCGAATTCTGAGGGCACCGATGGAACCGCAGCACCGGTAATTTCTTAGAAACACCTTTTCTGGAGTTGTGTTTTCACGAGAGAGGTTGATAAAAATTGTGGAAGTTAAAATAAAAATTTAACTAAAATTTTTATTTTCTCTAAGTGGATTTATGATTTGGGTGGAAGTTGGGTAACTACCCAACTTCTATTGGGAGGTTATGAGGGTGGTGGGGCCCACCCAAACCCCACCCCTTCACTTTCCTTAACTCCCTCAACTCACAATTAAATTTGATAACATAAGTTTTAATAACTGATGATATTAATGAAGTGTGTTTAATGTGAGTGTTTGAATTTCAAACAAATGTCAAGTTAATAAAACAAGTGTGGAATTATTTTATTAAGGGTTGATTTCTTTTTGTGGAGTATTTGGGGAAAAGGATAAGGAACTTGAGGAACTTCTTTGTCTTTGACGAAGAACGTGAAGAACACATTGAAATCAGACGAAGAATGCCGAGTCCTCGGAAACCGACTACGTGACGCCGTATACCGTGATGCTGATGTTGTCTTCATTCACGAAGTCTCTTTCTGTGACGGATTTTCCACAACAAATCCTCATTCGACGAACCTCCGTTCAAGCTACGCTCGAGGTAGGGGTTTATGTGATTTTCTTTTCATGATTTACTCCATTCATTATCCGCGTATATTTGGACCGCATGCTATCGATTTACAGGAGGAGGCCGGATCGCACAAACACGGCCGACCCCCCCTTCTTATTTTCTTGTTTTTGCGGTACGAAGGGAAGTGACGCGGGGCGGTCATACCGTCCGGGATATTGCGGCAAAGAATGCGCGGCGCCGTCACACCGTGCCGTGAAATTGAACCAAGTCGCGGCGCCGTCACAGTGCGCCAGAGAATCGCAAAAGCACCGCGACCGGAGTGGGGCTGCGGCGGAGGGGTTCAGCGCCGTTGCGCCGCACCGGATGAATGAAGGCTGCGGTCGGTACCGGGCCGCGGCAGAGCGTGGGAACCGGCGGCCGAAAATCGGGCCGCCTGTGTCGGAGCAGGGAGGGGACCGGCCGTCGCCAGTCCCGTGGTGGCAGAAAACGGACGGCCGGGGCGGGCCGGCCGGACAAGGAAAAGCTGGGGGTTCAAACCCCCGACCAGCCAGCTGAGCGGCCCCCATTAAGGGGGGACGCGGTTACAACCCGCGGGGGGTAGCGCCCCCCCCCCCCCCCCCCCCCCGCTATCCGAAAGGCTCGGCCGTGAGGCCGAGCCACCTGGCGCTGCGCACCAACGCGTCGGACCGCCTGGTTGTGCCGTGCCAGTCGGGCTGGGCCGCGCCGAGATGGGTCGGGTCGGTCTGGGCCCGATACCCCGTTTTCGGACCCTCTTTGGTCTTTTGACCATATCTTAGGTTACGGACTTCCGATCGATGCAACATCAGTTGAGATGCGATCCTTGGATCAAGAAGGTCATTTAGACATATCACACTCAAGGTTTCTGAATACTTTGGGTTCGGCCGAGTTGGTTCGTACACAAAACCAACCGGGCCCTTGGAGCGGAAACACTCATAACATGATCTCCGGACGTCCGATTGATGTGTCGTCGACTTTGTTGGATTCCTCTTGATGAGACAGATCTTTTGGCTTACTTCACTCGAGGTTTGGATGCCGTCGGAGTGTGGTCGGGTTGGTTTGCTCACGAAACCAACCAAGCCCCTGGAAAGAAAAAGCCAATAACTCACAGACAGGGCGTCAGATTGACACGCCATCTGTCTCGTTGATTTCCTCTTGATGAGATGGAACTTTTGGTTATATATCAACATTGGACTATGTGTCAGTCGATGCATCGACCACTTGGCCCGTGGAGTGCACCCTCCCGGAATGAGCATGCTATGTCTGGAAACCCTAGAGCCGGTTGAGACTTGAAGACTGCTGATCAAACGACCCGGTGTGTTACGGATAGTCCAGTGGGAAGGGCTTGGTTATAGTAGCAGACCCACAGCGGAGGAGCGCTTGTTTGTAGTGGCAGTCCTGTGGTACTCAATAGAAGGTGTACCTCTGGAGGCTATGAGGGGTAGTGCTTGGTTGTAGCGGCATACCCACGACGGAGGAGCGCTTGGTTGTAGCAGCACGGGGGAGCACTTGGTTGTAGCGGAAGACCCATGACGGAGGAGCGCTTGGTTGTAGCGGCAGACCCGTGGTACTCAACAGAAGGAGTACCTTTAGAGGATATAAGGGGGAGCGCTTGGTTGTAGTAGCAGACCCATGGTGGGAAGTTCTTGATTGTAGCAGCAGGCCCACAGTACTCGATAGGTGGAGTACTACAACAGTCCAAGGTTAGAGGGAAGCGCTTGGTTGTAGCGGCATAACCACTGTACTTGATAGAGAAGGAGTTTCCCAATATCTATGGTTTCAACTTCATGATCGATCCTGTGTGGGTCATTGTGGGGGTTAGTACCTATCGACCCTTTGTGGGTCTGACGGCTTAGATGAATCAGTGGCTACATCTGATAATCTCTATCGTATTTTGAAGAAGTATACCTATGTGAGATGAATCATGTTTTGCTTTCATATGTGGATTGTGTTGTGCTATACTGTGTGGATTTACGTTTTTCTTTCCAGTGTGGACTGGGTTGTACTTAAACTCAGGTGTTGGAGACAAACGAGAATTGATGACTTAGGTATATGTATGGGAATATACTTAAGAATTATTGGATGTTACTTCGTGATTGTATCTTTCCTTTGTGGATTATCCTTTGTGGATTATGGGAGACCTTCAGGAGTCTCAGGGTCCCTACTGAGTAGATTATATTCACCCCTGCAAGGGCTACGCCCGCACTATATTGTGTTGGTTGCAAACGACAGACAACACTGATCGTGATTGAGGCTTGCGGTGAAGGACGGTACCTAGAGGTGGACCACTGGGTGGGACGTACTCGGAGTGGACGGTTAGACCCGAGGAGCTGTGGAGGCTATCTGTACTCACCCTTCAGGTGGGACTTCCAGTGGGCGGCTAGACGTTGTGGCTTTACTTTCAGTAGTTGTTTTCCCTTTCGAGTTGTACTTTACTTTCTGTTTGGGTTTGTATTCTGGCCCACTTACTGTTCCGCACTTACTGTTGTACTCAGTTGTTACTTAGTGTTTACTTCTACTGCTTTCTTGCTCTGTGGTGTTTGCTTACTTTACAAAGGCAATTCCATCCATTTTTACCAGGATTTACCCCTTGGTGCTAGTCGACAGCCCCTGTCCTTTGGAAGGCGGGCTTGGGGTAATCACAACACGGGCCCCTAGGACGGGTCGTGACAGTAGGCTTCATTGTTTTCAAATGGATTGGAAAACCGTGTTCCCAAACCATGTGGCTAATTAATTTTATAAAAAATATTGTTTACCCTCTATTTAATTTTATCTAATCTCCATCATTTCTTCTTAACTCACACACAATATGGAGGCTAGTAGATCACCCTTGTATTGGAGTGGGTTCCCTAGATCCAAATTATTTTAGACTTTATTATCAACATATATTCATTAGATGTATATTAATAAACTCATTATCACATCATGATTGTTTTTCTAGCTAACATTGTATGTGATAATGAGATTAGAGTAACTATCGCACTAAATGGACATTTCCAATCCCTACTATGATGAGAACTTTTAACTGCCATGGAAATATTATTGAACATATATTCTATAGATTGATGATATCATTGGGAGAGACACAAATGAAAAATTCCATTAGGGTTTAATTCTAATGGGACATTGAGGCACCATTTCATGGGTTATACCCTTGTAATCTCCAGGAAAATATTATGAGAATGAGACCCTCCAGAAGGAAATCCACATTTATATGTTTCATTGGATATTGAACTCTTCAGTTGTGTGTATTAGTCCATAGACATTATGATGATTATTCATGGATAATATGACTCTCACACATAGATATATTGGAGAAAATTGTGATGACATATTTTCCAAGAAAGGTATGATAAGTTGGGTTTATCACAAGTAATACTGCATTAATGAATAATGAAAGAAAGTATTTATCCCCTATATTCCATAAAAAAGTTGATAAATCATTCCCTTTGATGGAAATGATATATCCTAAATAAATCCAGGACCATGGTGTTATATTGGGGAGTTCAAATTCTAATAAGTTAGTGACTGAGAAATTGAAAACATGGGTTGATGGAAATGGAATTTAACCCACTTGATTAATGATATAGAGACAGTGGGATTATATTACACTATGTGCTTTCATATTAGGTGACATTTCATTATGGAATTATGTTCCTTCTCCATGGGTTCCTCGACTTGTTACGAGACATTAACCATAGACTTTAGGGTGCTCTTTATAATGCCACTAAGAAAGAGGCCTTGAGGGTCACACGCTAAGTGAATCAAGTATATCAGTTAAATAAAATATTGTCTATCATTTAACATGTTTAATAGAGATTATTACCAGTTATGGTTGAATAATTTTTCAAGGATTCCAGATCGCACATATTTGGAACCTAGTTATTCAAGAGAATATAATGCCTATAAAATAAATAATAAATATTTATTTTTTATTTACTAAATATAATATTTATATATTTTGTAACACCTCAAGTGTCTATGGTATGTTTCCCTTTGAATAATTCAATGGCTTGCATTGTACGCAACTTTGAGAATCTGGCACACCGCGACCGATCAAACTAGTTGTAATAAATAGTAATACCTATTTTTTGAAAATTCATAAATTTTATTATTCAAAATGGACATCATTTTTTAATCAGAATATCAAAAATAGCATATGGTTAATTTTTTGTATTATTCTGAAAACATTAAATTTTTGATGCATAGTGAAAAATATTACATTATTGGTTAAACAATACTTTTTATTTAAATAATAATTTGTTTTATTTAAATTTATTTTAGGTCAAAATAGATACATAATGACTATATAAGTTTAATTTAATTAATTTGAGTCATTTTATAATATGTTTTGATATATTAAAATTTAATTGAACTTTTTATCGTCTTTTACCCATCTCCTAGGAGCACATGCAAATTTGCATAAAACATAATATTACCGCTTATTTGAGTTGAATATCAAAAATCTGAGAGACACGGTTAATATCAATATGTAAAATGTGGTTCAATAAAATGAAAATAATTTTTGTTGAATAGTAATGTTTGACTTTTATTTACCAGAGATAAAAGTAAATAGGGTAATTAATGGTAAAAATTATATCATAATTACCCTAAAAAATTTCCTAATTCTATTGGATAAGTATAATTCTACCAAAAAAAACTTAGGAATAAAATATGATCCTCTTTGGTCCACATGGATTAGATTTGGACATTTATTATTATTTTACTTAAAAGAGTTAAAAGAGTAAAATTTAATGTTTAATAACTAAACCATTTTTAATAAAGGGATACACATGATATAAATTAGACTATAAATATTAATTAGAAACATTAAAAGATTTCCAAGAGAATTGAATTTTATTTATAATTTTTATATATTAAATAGTTTAATTTTTTTATGCCACACTAATGATGCAGTAATTACCTTATTAATGAAATATTAAAATAATTCATATTATAAATATCCAAATAAATATAAATTGAGACTTCTGATGAATTATACTACTTATATTGGTTAATATGAAATTCTAGAGTTGGTTAAATAATTTTTATACGAAGTGATAATGTTTTTATGGCTTCTAATAAAATCAAATACTAAATATTGTCAAAATTGACATAATATTTTTTTAAATGAAATACTATAATATTAATTGATATAATATTTATAAAAATATAAGGATAGACCAAAAGACTTATATATAGTTATATAGATTAATAATGAACCACTTGGGGATCTTTTGATAGTTTATTGTATGTTTATTAACAATAAATCTAAAAATACAAAGAGACATGCTAACTATCAAACTATTTAACTAAGAGTTAAATCTAAAAGAAAAGGTTAATATGCTGATCTAAACCGGTCTAAAACCTATTGGTTGAGATTTTTTCGACCCATACCCAAATTATCCTTGAAATAAATCATTTTGGAGCCATTAGAAACCGAAAATTATTTTATTAAGAAATAATATTTCAAGATTTTCCTAAATTGACCCTCACCTCTCTTATAAAAGGGCACTTCCCCATCTCTTAATTTCACACATCCAAAGACTTTTGGCTCAGCCAAAACCTACCCAAATATCCTCCAAACTTCCCCCACTTAGTCTTATAGGCCTTACATTGATCATAAATCCTATCTAAGGATCCCTTTGGATCAACTCAATAGGAAACACTCGAAGTAGAGGTAATAATTTCGCCACCCTTTTTAATGTTATTTTCCTCTTCCACTTCCTCTTTATTTTTTGTTTCTATACCAAAATAATAAATCAAGTACCTTCTAAAAACTATGGTGTTTTTATAAATATATTATAACCATATTCTTTATTCTATCCATCCTATTAATGTCAATGTCACCATACGTGCGTGTGTACGACATACCATGTCCACGTTGTGGTGTAGATTGTTATTCAAACACTTAATTATTTGGATGGGAATAATAATGAGTATAAATGATGTAAATAATAAATATAACATGTTAATGATTCTATATATATGATATACCATCCAATTACATATTATTGTTTCATCAATATAATGATATTGTCGTTCTTGCATACATACAGATTACCGTCTCCACGAACGAGATGAGATTCATTTCCCCATCATAAGATTTCAAGAATAATTATCATTTAATTATTAAAAATAATGTTTTAGAACTTAATAAAATTCTGGATATGAATCAAATACATCCTATCCTTAACAAACATGGCTTTTGTAACGAATCATATAAAGGAATACGAGTCAGTTAACACCCAAAACGATGATACTACTAAAATATTATTAACAAAGTAATATTATAAGATCATATGTGATATCATATTTATGTATATAGTTATTTTATAAATTAATAACAGTATTTTAACTATTATACTAGAGGTTATCATACCATTGACTAAGGAATAGTACAAGGTAAGGGTTAATTTTGCAATCTCTTTATCATCTGAGGTTGTTTTTACGTAAGTATCAACTGGGACCACTTTATCATCCACATCCATGTTTTCGTAAAAATGTATTTCAAAACATTTTTACTATTTACTAGACAATGGGTTAAATTATTTTATACCCTTATTTAACCTTATATGTTTTGAAAGGAATCTTTCCATCATTTTCCAAACAATGTACTTTATGAATTTTTCGACAAAATTAAATTTAGAATAGTTATTTGTCTTATACGGTGGGTGCAGCTGTTTTCCACTGTTATAACATAATTGAAGAATCCCTTAAGAGATTATAATAATACTTTCAAAATAAATGTATTATTTTATAAATATGTGACTCTTAAATGATTTTAAAATAAAAGAGATATTTCCCTAAAAAAATTGATATCATCTATGTCAACATCCTTTGATAATTTTTATAGTTGTTTGAAGTTGATTTATTATGATACAAATATTCAATATTTTATTAAAGGATTTGTGATATGATGGACCGTGGATGGTTTATTTTTTAACCATTCATGGTTTATGGTTAAAGTATTGACATTTCATATGATAGTTTTAATACGAATTTTTATGTTTTATTTCAACCTTTTCATATGAGGATTGTATTGGACTTAGTATGTGATGGGTGGAGCCCGTTATAGCTCATCGGTTCATCAGTAGGTATCATGACACAATTAGATGTAAAATTGGCCGAAGCCTTTCCCAATGGGCTATATGGTTTTGGCTGAGGCCTAAATCATTTTTAGATGTCTTGGACAAGGCCTTGAAAAGATGTTTCAGAATGTCCGACATTATAAATTCCCTCATTATCAAAATAATAATGATGGTTCATGTGGTTATTTGACTTGTAGAATAACCATGACTATGTTTTATTATGGAATTACTTACTCAACACATATTCCTAATATAAAGTGTTCATGTTTATTATTTGTAAGGGAATGTCTTTTTAATTATCCACGATGCCTAATGTTTATGTTATCTTATGCTGTATTGCTTACCCTTACCGAGTGTTTGAGATCACCCCTTTCTTATGTTTCATTTTCCCAGGATATAAAGAATTCAGTAATGAGTGACATGCATGAATAATCTAAGAGGATTGGATGTTTCTAATGGAATATATTAGTGTTGTATTTGTTGTCATGTTGTAAGGTTGAATTTATGTATGTATCTTGTTTCCAATACTACTAAACTAGTCGGAGTTTCAAGACATGATTCCTTGTATCAAGATAATGTTTTATAACAAAGCACTGAAAATATGTAATTGGGTTTGGGGAATTACAGTTTGTATCAGAGAATGTTTATACAAACCTTGGATGCTATATTTTGAAAAAGTCTGGTTAGAGCACATTACCCTGAGATAGACTTTGAGGATTAGTATTGAAGAAAATCCTTGAATTTTGTTACTGTAGAGATATTGTGAGTTTTTCATGGAATACATCCCTATATAGATACGAGCAGGTAGAGGCTACTCTGACACATATGTACATTGGGGTAAAACCCGAAAAGACCGCTTTGAGCTAGACTTGATCGAGAACTAGAGAACGACAATGAGACTCGTTGAACTCTTCATTACGACACTCCTAAGGGATATACTTAGGATAATTCTCATTTTCTTTACAAACCATTAGTAATGATTTATGAGTATATACCTCTTCAATTAAATCATTTTTATGATTATGGATTATATCCATTAACTATTCAATTTATGTTAAGTGTTTTACAAGTTCATAATTATGTATTGCGGTTCGTAAAAAAATATATTGTATGCCATTGTTTAGAAATTGTGCCTAGTGGAAGGAATGTAAACCAAATCAATGCACATAATCCATGTAGGGATTTCCCTCTTTCTCAAGATATTTATAACGGAGCTGATTATGCAACTGGTGCTGATCAACTTATCACCAAACAAGGACATCTCACAAAAGTTATGAATAATAACTTTACCCCTACGGAGCACCCTGATCTAAAACATGGGGGATCATTATTAGACTGCTTCATGAGGAAACATCCATAAAAATTCAGTGGGTCTAAAAATCCATTTATAGCTAAACAATGGATAATTTCCTTAGAGAAAATAATTCATTCTTTGGGGAGTAGCGAAAGGGACAAATTTGTCGTGGTATTTTATCGCTTCACGGGAGATGACGATCAATGGTTGGAATTGATTCAAAACAAAAAAGAAGATGAAGAATTATCAAACATAGAATGGAGGGAATTTAAAGATATTTTCTTAGAAAAATACATTACTCATGACCATCGAGCAGATATGGAAAGACAATTTCTGAGTCAGAGGAAAAAGGAGGATGAGAATGTCGCAAAGTATGAGGCTAACGTTATAAGGTTTTCAAGGAATGCTGTAGATTATATGTATGACCAAATAACTAAGATTGATCATTTCATTGATGGGTTAAACCCATTTATCCAGCAAGAATCAGTCTCACAATCCTTCTCATCATATGAAGATATTGTCTCATGTGCTATCAAGGCATAAATGGAATTCTCTAAATCTTACAACATTAACGCAAATAAATAGAAGAAGATATCTACTGAACACTCTGGAAAAAAGAATAAGGAATTAGGGAAGAAAGAAAGAGTTGAATATCCACCTTGTTGTAATTATGGAAGGAAGCACCCTGGTGCCTGTCTAAAAGGAAAAGGAGTATGCTACAAATGTGAAAAAATAAGCCATCTTGCTAGTTATTGTATGGGGAACAAAGAAGCAACCAATTTTCAATGTTACGACTGTAGGGTGATGGTACATTATGAAAATGAATGTCCTAAGATTCAGGGAAACATACCTCAGAAAAGCCCAATGGATCAAGGCCAAGATTTTACGATCACTATTGTCTAGGATGAAGCTCTGAAAGATTTGGTGGTAGGTAATTTAATTGGTTTCATCAAGTTCAGCCAATGATTTATTTCATTATAGATCATCACATTGTTTAATATCTTATCAGTTTTATAAGAAAATTAGATATCTCCAATTTGATTTAACAAGGGAGTTGTGAATAAAAAATCCTAAGGGAATTATCATTGCAACAATGTTTTGTGAATCAGTCCCCATTAAGGAATATAAATGATATTTATCTGCTGATATAATCATAATACCCATGATAGAATTTGATATAATCCTCGGTATGGATTAGCTTTTAGTCCATGATGTGAAATTTTATTGTATGAAGAATGAGGTTACAATTCTTGATGATGATAAAGAGTACCTTATCATTAGAGGAGAAACGTCACCATCTCATTCTTATCTAGATCCACCCCCAGTAGCTCCACTAAATTAAATTATTGGGGATATTGAAAATGAAATATTAATGGGTGAGGAATATATTGTTGAAATAGAAGATGTATCTATTGTGCAAGAATATGTTTATGTGTTTCCATAGGATTTACCTGGAAATCCTCTAGAATGAAAAATTGAGTTTTCCATTGAATTAATTCCTAGATCAAGGACCATATCGAAGACCCCATATAGAATGAACATTACAGAATTAGTGTAACTAAATAAACAACTAGAGTAATTGAGTGATAATGTATTTATTCGCCCTAGTGTTTCTCTAGGGAGAGCCCCTGTCCTTTTTGTTAAGAAGAAAGACAGATCTATGAGGTTAGGCATTGACTATAGGTAGATCCATGCTATAACAATAATGAGAATGTATCCCCTACCTCACATTGATGATTTATTCTACCAAATTCATTGAGGTCAATATTTTTCAAAGAATCAACTCCGTTCTAGATATCATCATTTGTGTGTGAATAATGAAGACCTTCCAAAAAATACATTTCGAACATGGTATGGGAATTAAGAGTTTATAGTAATTCATTTTTGATTGACTAATTAAACCTTTGTCTTCATGGATCTATCGAATAGATTTTTTCAAGGAATATCATGATGAAATTGTAGTTGTATTTATTGATGATATCTTTGTATATTCCAAAATCTATGAAGATCATGAAAATCCCATGTGCATTATTCTAATGATTTTTATAAGAAATGAATTATATGGGATGTTTAGAAAGTGTGAATTCTAGCTTCAAGAGATTTCTTTTCTTTGGTCGTATTGTCTCTAAGGATGGAATATCATTGGATCCTTCAATAACCATGGAAATCCTATAATGGGATGCATGGACAAGTATAACAGAGGTACACAATTTTATTGGTTTATAATGTTATTATCGACCTTCCGTCCATAATTGTGCCTGGTTGGTTAACCCATTAACCATGCTAACACGTAACAGGGTTAAATTTGTTTTTAAAAAAGAGTGTGAAGAATGTTTTGACGAACTAAAGAGAATATTTTCCAACACTCTTATCTTGACTCTACCATTATGCAATGATGGGTTAGTTATTTATAGTGATGATTCAATGAAAAGTCTTGGTTATGTACTTATGTAGAATGATAGGGTTATTGCCTACGCATCACAACATCTAAAAATTCATGAGAGAAACTATCCCACCCATGATCTTGAGATAGAAGTAGTAATCTTCCCTCTGAAGATATGGAGACAGTATCTCTATGGTGAAAATTGTGAGATTTATACTAATCAAAATAGTTTAAAGTATATTTTCTCACAAAAATAACTACACATGAGGAAAAGGAGATGTCTTGAATTTTTCAAGGATTACGATTTCACAATACACTACAACCTAAGAAAGGAAAATAAGGTGGAAGATTCTTTGAGAAGAAAGGATCATGGATAATTGAACAAGAAGAGAGTTGAAAGGGATCCTATTTTCATGGATCTAGTATATATGGATATGGGGATTACCATGGAATGTAAAAGACCATCATTTTTTATATGGTTTCCAAACCATATTTACTATAAAGGATTTATTGTTCTCAGAATAATGATGAGGAGTTTCAAAAGATAATTAAACTTGTAAATGATGGGAGATTGAGTGACTATATATATGAAGATGGAATTTTGAATTTTGGGAAGAGACTTTGTGTTCCCGATATGACTGATATAAAAAGGAAATTGTTGGACAATGCACATAGCTCCAATTTCTTTATACACCCTGAGAGCACCAAGAGGTATAGATATTTGAAGGAACATTTTTCGTGGGAGATCATGAAGAGAGAAACTGCTTATTTCGTGTCAAGATGTAGGGTTTTTCAATAAGTGAAAGCTGGAAGGCAATAGCCTAGAGGATTAATGCAACCTATTCTCATACCAGTGTGGAAATGAGATAATATTACAATGGACATTGTCATGGGGATACCAATGGGTAGTAGAAGGAATGATGCATAATGGGTCATTATTGATCGTCTTACCGAGTCCACACATTTTCATTCTATAAAAGACGATTTACCACATGAATGTTTGGGAAGACAATATATTAATGAAGTTGTAAGACTCCAGGGTGTACCATTATCGAATGTTTTTTATCATGATCCTAGTTTTACATCAAGATTCTGGAAAAGTCTTCAGAAGGCCCTGGATACTGAACCTCGTTTGAGCACTGCCTACCACCCTCAAACTGATGGAAAATCAAAACGGACTATTCAAACCATAGAAGACATGTTGAGATCTTCCTTACATGACTTTTAGGTATGTGGGATAAATATATACCTATGGTAGAATTTTCCTATAACAATAGCTTCCATTCAAGTATTCAAATGGCACTATATGAAGCGTTATATGGAAATAAATGTTGCACATCAACTTGTTGGGATGATGTTGGTGAATAAAAACTCATAGGGCATGAACATTTTGAGGAAATGATTGAAAAGGTTATATTTATCCAAACCCACATCAAAGTATCTCAAAGAAGGAAGAAGATCTATACCGATATCTGAAGGAAGGATTTAGAATTTCAGGAAGGAGATCATCTTTACATGAAGGTATATTTATGGAAGGGAGTTATACGATTCAGTAAAAAGGGTAAATTTAGTCCCAGGTACATCAGACCTTTGGAAATTCTAGAATGAATTAGGGCTGTATCTTAACATTTGGAAATGACGGCTAGTCTCTCCAACATTCATGATGTGTTCCATGTATAACTGTTGAGAAAATAACTATCTGACCCGACACATGTACTCACATATGAGAAAATTGAAATAGAACCTGATTTGTATTATTATGAAGAGCCTATCAAGATTCTTGATACCGGAGAACAAGTGTTCAGAAACCAGATGACTTGTCTGGTAAACGTTCTATGGAGAAACCATAAGATGGAAGAGACTACTTGGTATCCAAAGGAACTAATGATGAATAACCACCATAATATTTTTGTGCGGTATTATTCTAGAAATTTGGAGGATGAAATTATTTGAAGGGCGGAAGAATGTAAAACCCCAATCTTCCACCGTATATTTCCCATTGAATAATGCAATAACATGCATTGTACGCAACATCAAGATTCTAACACACCGCGACCAATCAAACTACATGTTATTAATATTAATACCCACTTTTGAAATTTTATAAATATTATTTTTCAAAATTGACTTCATTTTTCAATTCATAAAATCGAAATTAGCTTAGGGTTAATTTTTTGTCTTTTTCTGAAAACATTCAATTTTTGATAAATAGTGAAAAACACTACATTATTGGTTAAAACCGAAAATTTATTTAAATAATTATTAGTTTAATATAAATTTATTAAAGGTAAAAATAGATATGTAATACCTATATATGTTAAATTTAATTAATTGGAGTAATTCCATAATAAGTTATGATATATAAAAATTTTATTGAACTTTTTACCTTCTTTTACACACCTCTTAGGAGCATTTGAAAATTTGCATAAAACCTAATTTTACCACTTATGTGAGTTAAATTTTAAAAATCCGAGAGACGTAGTTAATATCAGTATGTAAAATGTGATTTAGTAATATGAAACTAATTTTTGGTGAATAGTACATTTTGACTTTTATTTACAAGGGTTAAAAGTAAATAGGTTAATAAAGAGTAAAATTGTTATCATAATTACCTGTGCACATGTTTTAATTCTATTAGATATTTATAATTCGACCAAAAAACCTTAGGAATAAAATATGACCCTCTTTGGTTCACATGGATTATATTAGAACATTTATTATTATTTTATTTAAAGAAGAGTTAAAAGAGGTAACTTCAAAGTTTAATAAATAAATGATTATTAGTATAGGGTTACACACAATATAGATTCGACTATAAATATTAATTTTAAAGAAAAAAATATTTCGAAATAATATTATTTTATTTTTAATATTTAGATATTAAATAATATAATTTATTTATGACACAATGATGATGAAATAATTACCTTATTAATGAAATATTAAAATAATTGATAATATAAATATACAAATAAATGTAAACTGAGACTTCTGATGAGTTACAATAATTTTATAGGTTATTATGACATGTAAGGGTAGGTTAAAGAAATTTTAATATAAGTGATAATGTTTTAATGACTTTCAAAAAAATCAAATACTAAAAAGTGTAAAAAATGACATAATTTAGTTATTAAAACAAATACTATATTATTAATTGATATAATCTTCCTAAAAATATAAGGTTTTGCCAAAATACTTAGATAATGTTATATATATTAATAATCATCCACTTCTGGTTCTATTGGATGTTTATAGTAATTTTATTAACCATACAATAAAAAAATACAAAGAGATATGGAAAATGTCAAACTATTTAACTAATAGTTATATCTAAAAGAAAAGTTAAATATGGTGACCTAAACCAGTCTAAAACCTGTTGGTTGAGATTTTTGCGACCCATCCACACCATATCCTCGAAATAAATCATTTTGGAGCCATTATAAACCGAAAATTATTTTATTATAATATAATATTCCAAACTTTTCTTATAGTGACTCTCACCTCTCTTGTAAATGGGCACTTCTCCTTCTCTTAATTTCACACCTCCAAAGCCGTTTAGCTTGGAACAAACCTTACCACATAACCTCCCAACATCCCTCAATTAATCCTAGAGGCCTTTCTTTGAATATAAATCCAACTTATGGAGCCCTTTTGATCAACTAAAAAGGAAACACCCGAAGTAGAGGTAATAATTTCACCACCATCATTCAAGTTCTTTTCTTCTTCCACTTTTTCTTTCTTTCTCTATTCCATACCAAATTAATAAATAAAATACCTTTTATATACTATTAAATATGGTACACCCATACTCATTATTCAATCCATCCTATAATTGACAAAGTCACCATATGTGCATACGTACAACTTACCGTCTCCAAGTCGTCGTGTAGTTTGTTATTCAAACACTTCATTATTTGGATGGGTATAATAATGAGAATAAATGATTTAAATAATATATATAAAATTTTAATTATTCTGTATATATGATATACCCTACAATTACATACGATTTTTCCATCAATATAATGATATTTTAGCTCATGCATACGTACAGATTACAATCTCCACGGACGCAATGATATTCATTTCCCCATCGTAACCATTCAAGAATATTTTTCATTTGATGAATAAAAATATTTCTTAAGACCTTAACATTATTCTGTATATGAATCAAATACATCATATCCATATCAAACATAGCTTATCTAAACACGCATATAATGGAAAACGAGTCAGTTAACACCCAAAACGATGATACTATTAAAATATTATAAACAAATCAATATTATAAGATCATATATGAAATAATATTTATGTATATAGTAATTTTAGAATTTAATTACAACTTTTTAACTTTTATACATGAGGTTGGCATACCATCTACTAAGGAAATGTACAAGTTAAGGGTTAATTTCACAATCTCTTTATCATCTGAGGTTGTTTTTACGTAAGTATCTACTGGGAACTCTTTACCATCGACATCTTCATTTTCTTAAAAATTTATTTCAAAACATTTTTACTATTTACTAGAATATGGGTTAAAGCCATTTATACACTTATTTGACCTTATATGTTTTTTAATGAATCTTTCCGATGTTTTCCATACAAGGTACTTTATGACCTTTTTGAGAAAATTAAGGTAAGAATGTTTTTTAAACATATACAGTGGGTTTTGCTATTTTCCACTATAATAACATCATCGAATCTTACCTTGAAATCTTGTACAAATATTTTCAAAATACATGTTTTCATTTATAATTATGTGAGACTTAAATGATTTCAAAATAGAAGGAGATATTTCTCTAAAAAAGTATTTATTTCACCTATGTCAACATCCATTGATAAATTTTACACTTTTTGAAGTTGATTTATTATTATACAAATATTCCATATTTTATTTACGGTTATGTGATATGTTTTACTGTGGATGCGTTATTTTTATACCATTCATGATTTATTATTAAAGTATTGGCGTTTCATATGCTAGTTTTAAAACAAATGTTCATGTTATCTTTTAACCTTTTTATATGAGGAATGTATTGAACTTAGTATGTGATGGGTGGAGCCTACTATATCTTCTCAGTGTTTCATTAGGTCTCATGAGAAAATTAGATGAGGAATTGGCAGATGCCTTTCCCTATTTGATATATTCTTTTGGCCGAGGCCTAAATTTTTTTTACACGTCTTGGCCGAGGCCTTGACAAGATGTTTCAGAATGTCCGACATTATACATTCCCTCATTATGAAAATAATAATTATGGTGTATGTATTTATTAGACTAGTAGAATACATATGAATATGATTTATTATGGAATTACATACTCATCTCATATTCCTGCCATAAATTTTTCATGTTTATTATTTGTAAAGGCATGTGTTTTAAATTATTCACCATGCCTAAAGTTTATGTTATCTTTTTCTGTAGTGCATACCCTTATTGAGCATTTTATCTCACCCATTTCTTATGTTTCATTTTCCCAGGATAAGAAGAAGTTAGTTATGAGTTAATTGTAGGCATAATCTAGGAGGCTTGGATGTTTCTAATAGAATAAATTAGTGTTGTTTTTCTTTTCATGTAGTAATATTGAACATACATAGGTATATTGCTTCCAATAATATAAAAATGATCAGTCTTTCGGGACATTATTCCTGGTATCATGCCAATGTTAAGTAATATTGCACTAACTCTGGGTAACTGGGGTCAGGGCGTTACAAATTTATAAAAAATAATTTAGTTATATGTATTTTAAATGTAAATAGTCATTATTCGAGATCCAATAAATATGGTGGAGGATTGGTGGACCAAGTTAGGGGTAAGGTGAGTGAAAATAATATTCAATATTATTTTATAAAATAATAATTAAATATAAATCATAAGTTAAGTGCATGTGAAGAGATAATATTTTTGTAGTTATCATTTGACATGGAGGTTTCATTAGGATTAATAAATTAATTAATGAACTTATGTAAATTATTTATTATAACCATAGTGAATTAAATTCCTAGTTATACTGTTCTCTTATTAGACAGCCTCTAGTGAAGTGACATTTTTTGCACAAAAAATGGGATATATATACATAATCTTACATAGTTCATCCCTCCCCAAGAACGCTCTCAAGAACGAGAGAGATCATCTTCCACTGGATCAAGGAGAACTCTTTGGAAGTGGTTTTCAAACTAATCAAATGAGGACTATGCAAGCACAATGATCATATGTGCTAGCTCTGGTAGACTCCTTTGGTGATTCTTGATGATACGTGGAACACATGTTCATCACTGTGAGAGAAGATCTACCCTTGATATCTACAACATAACGAAGGCGCACTACAGATCTATGGTCGAATGCATCAATAAAGAATGAATTTTCTTAAAGATAATTCATTAATTAAATTAAATTAATTATAAAAAAAATATTTTTATCCTCAATATTGATTTTGGGATTCTATTACTTTGTCTAAATTTTTGACTCAATTCCATAGATATTGGAATTCTTCATTATATTGATCCAGGATTTTTTATTGAATATGGAAAAAATTAATGTTTGGAACCACTCATCTTGTTATTATACAACACTTCAGACCTAAAAGTGTTATTAGAGGGAGGTTATATAATTATTTATAATTATTTAGTTTCATTGAATATTTACTCATTAAAATTTAATATTTTTTTAATTCGAGTTTAATCGTTCTTGAATTATGAGTTATGAGATCTATTTCTTCTTTCACTTTTATCCCAGATCTAACATAAACAATGAATTGTATGAATAAAATAAAATCAAGGAACTTGTGCAGTGGTACCAAGGATCCAGTACGTACAACACTACATGACACACTATTTAATTATAATTACACGCCATTAAGTATTTTTCAATTCATAATGATATAGTTTGGTAATAAATTTGAGATCTTTCATTAATTAGGCACTAATTACACAATTAATGACCTTTAATCCACCTAGATTTGACAAGGCTTAACTGGTGCATGTGACCTAGACTACACACCATGTGGCCACTAGACATGTTCTATAGTCTCAATGCGTCATGTTCTAGTGGTGTATTACATACATTTCTTTCCCTACTGGTGTTTGTGCAACATTTATTTTACACAGTGTGTGGTCCACCAAATAGGCCGTGTACACCAAAAATAATTGAAAAACATCAAACAAACTATTTCCCAAAGTTGGTACTTCTTATGGATTGTGAGGAGGGTACACACTGTGTAGTCAGATCTACATGTCGTGTACTTTTTCCAGGTTTTGTATATTTAATATTTATTAGTATATTATGTAACCATTGAGACATATACCTTCTTGTGGGCGTAAAGTTGGGACACGAGCTATGATAGGTTATTTATATATGTATATATATATATGTTTAATTAACATATTTTTAATGTTCACAGATCTACACATCATGGATGATTTTCATTATAGTTATAATTATGTGATCATGATACATGTCACGAAGAAAAAAGTGTATACTAGTATAATACGTGTTGGGTAGTTTTGGATGAGAATTCACAAGGTTACCTCCAAGGTACATCTTATGTACACGGTAAATTTTAAATGAATTTTTCAATATGTTTAAAATAATAATGGATGGGAATCTCAAGTATATTTATAAAAGGTTTAATATAAAAGGATTAATTAATTAAGGAAAATAATGAATCTATTAATGTAATATTTATATTAAATAAAGATTTCTAAAGAGTTTAATGATAGATCTATTAAATGTGTAAATTCATTTCATTCATGTGGATGATCATGAGATTGAACTGAATTTTGTATGTTATTGGTTTCCCATTAAATTTATTATTAAATTAAATCATTGGCCTACGTTCCTTCTATCCACATTAATATTTATGGCTTGCATGCCAATGGTTTATTTTATATCAAACCTCTTTTTAAACATCACCTGCATGTGAGTAAAAGAATAAGTGTTGTATTTAGCTCCCAAGATAGTGGAGGCGGGTCAGGTTAGGATCCGTGGTAAAACAAATCCATGCAGTTACAATAGTGGGATTGTGGAAATATGTAAACACAAACCCAATTGGTTCATGGTGTTTCTCCCCTACGTAAGTGGTTATTTTATCAACTGATAGATAGTGTAACTATTAGAACAAGCTCATGATGATACCCATTATTTTATTTCTTTATGTCGTATGGTAATTCATTACAAATGTTTTGTGGTGATTCGATTATTAATGAATTAACAAGCATGAAAGATGGAACTAAAACAAACTTCCTTATTCATAAATATTATCGTATACATGATTAATCACATAATCTTCTCCCACATAATATTAAGAAGAAATTGGAAAGATAATAAATTGAAATTTATGCATAAAGGATTAAATACCTCAATACAATTTCAAGTTGGTATATCCTTCCATTAATTCTGTTTGAATCAAACCATAGTTCAATGTGTTTAACCAGAAAAAATAGATATGCATTTAATTATCGGGGAAATCTAATTTTTGGTCTCAGTTTTACATTACATAGTTTACATCAACGTTTGACTACCAAATTATGACATGGTGTAATAGAGGCGAAAATGTTGAGGAATTCTAAAAATTTGGATTTCAGGATTGGGATGTCCACTAAACTGATCAATGATCTATAATTTAATGTTGTTGTCTTTTGGAATGCCTACCTAAATCATTAAAATTGCTTGACCAACCATGGTTTGGGTAATGAAAAGGAAAATATGGACACATTCAGCTAAAATATCTGATAAACATGATATTCTAAAGAAATTGGTGAGGGCTATTGGGTTTTGATAAAATAGTGGAAGAAACATGAATATTTATTTATTTAACTGTCATAATTTTATTAGATAATGTACTAAAAATATGTTCATCTTATTTGTATAAATGTCATTAGAAAAGATATAAAATATATCATTGTGATATATGTTTATGAAGGAAAACCTTCTCATTGAAACCAATTTCTAGGAGTTAAAAAGGTACCTTTAGGTAATCCTTTTCCATGAAAATAATCTATACGTGATGGAAGAACCTTTACCAGTTAAAATTATAAATAGAGAGTGTTGTGAGGAGAACTCTATGTACAAAAATCATTATAATAATACTACAGATGTTATATTCATCCTAATATCATCCCTGAAAAATGTGTAATTGAACAAAAATGAGGTAGTGGATGCTAATATAATGATGTCTCACCTTCGAGATCTATATCAAGAAAGTGTGAGAAAATTGAAGTATGATATCACCAATTCTTTGTTCACCACTAAGAATGGGGATAATGCAACATATGGGTGACATGTAATCATGATAATTGGCTACATTGAGTGTCTGGACGTCATATGGATTAAATTCATGGATGATTTTCATATAGATCTAATACAATCATCACTACACAAGACCATATCTAGTTTTATTTCTAAATATATATTAAGAAATAATGTGATTATTCTATCAAAACTTCATACTTCAATTCACCAAGTGGATAAGGACATGGTATGTGAAAACCCATAGTCCATATAATGAAAAATGATATTAAGGACATGAAAAAGGGGATTAACCCTTTTAAATAGTATAATGCCCTTGAGAACCATTCGACCAAGAAGAACAAGATCCAAAGATAGGGCCAATAAAAGGATAAAGTATGCTTTGCTTGTGTCAAGTCGGGCCATTGGAAGAGTAACTACACCCAGAAGCAAGGGGAATCCAAAGGAGAATTTTTTATTGTGTGAAATCTTTCCCTTTCTGCACATTGGGTATTAGATAGAGCTTCTTCTACTAACTTCTGCTTTCAAATGCAGGAACCAAGTAGATTCTAAAAAATTTCTAGAGGATAGGTATATCTACAAGATACTAATTCTAAGACAATGGATTCTCTTTCCATTGGTGACTACAATATTACCTTGAAAAAAATAATGATTTTTGTTTTACATGGACATTATTATGTACCTATCATTACCAAAAACATAATTTCTATATCTTGTGTGTATACAGATGGGTTTATTTTCATGTTTGCAAATAAATGTTTTTTCTATTATATGTAAAACATATGTTTTTGTATGGTGCATTTTAATTATAGTATATTTATTATATTATGAAAACTATGTGTTGGAAATTGATAAAGAAATAAGTTTACAAGATTCATATAACACATATATATAGAATCACCATCTCAATAATTTAAACCAGAAGTTCTTGAAAAATATATATTAAGATGGTAATATTAGACTCTTCTAAGCTAAAACAACATTATTGTTTTCATAGATGTTTACAAGGATAAATAACAAAACCTCCATTTAGAGGATCGAGTGAACGTGCCATAGAACATCTAGGATTGGTATGAACTTATATGTGTGGAATATTTCTAGTACAAGCTATAGGTGGGAATCCTTACTTTATAACTTTTACTAATGAGGTGAGTCAATTGGATATGTTTATTTGATGAGGTATAAGTCTAGTTCCATTATGAAATTAGAGGAATTCATGAATGAAGTTGAGAATCACCGTGGTAAAAAGACAAAGAAACTTTGATTAGATAATGGTGGAGAATATATTAAGCAATTTTTCATTGACATTCTACTAGAGTTTGGGATTCTATCTCAACTCTCTCCTCTTTATACACGACAATGAAATTGTGTTAGTGAAAGGGGGAACCATACCGTATTGGATATGGTGTGTTTGATGAAGAGTCATGTTAATTCACCATTATCCTTTTTGGGATATTCATTACAAATTTCGGCATACATATTAAACTAAGTACCAACTAAGGTAGAAAATGGAGTTCCATTTGAGTTATAGATTTGATTAAAACCAATGTTTTCACATAAATCTGTATGGGGATGTGATGATTTTGTTATGGATTTATCAGGAAACAAACTAGAACCCTGGTGCATGATTTGTACCATTATAGGGTATCCCATGGAAATAAATGGATACTACTTATACATCCCCTTGGATAAGTAATTAATTGTCTCCTCAAAGGTCTTCATTCTTGAAAGGTAGTGCTTCATTAAAAATGATATTAATAGAATAATTGAATATGATTAATTTGACACTCATGATACATTGATGTTGGTATGGGAATATGTTCCACAGAAACTAGTGGAAAATATAGTTTCTGAAACACAAGTTACATGTATGAGTGTAAGAGAGGTGAGGAAAAACATAGAGATATGGTTCTCTTGTCACTGAGTATGGTGACTCGTTGTCATTGGAAAATGATGAAACCCTATCTTATAAAGAGACTATAGATAGCTTGTAAGCTACAATATGGATATAAGATATGAATTCTGAGGTGGATTCGTTGTATCATAACCAAGTTTGGGTTCTGTTCAATGGGCCTGTTGTTGTATAGACGGTTATATGTAAATATGTATAAAAGAGGAAACTAGACATGTAAGGTAATGTAAGTGACTATAAAGCAAGGACGGTGTCTAAAGGATTATAGAAATCATCAAGGAATTGACTATGATGAAACCTATTTTTTATGTTTCCATGTTTAAATCCATCAAAATCATATTTTCCATGGCATCTTGTAACATCCCAGTTCCGGAACCCACCCAAAGGTGCCCCGTACCCTGTTGGTCACATGGCCACAAGCGCATTTCCCAAAACAAAAGAGGCTGTTGACTAGAAGCGAGGTCCTTGGGTGTGATAGTGGGGAATCATTTCCCTCATTGGTAGAGTACACATTAGAAGTACACAAATGCATACAATAGAGGAATTAGTAAATACCAAACAACAGTAACAGCAGAAGACTGATAAAGAAGAAAACTAGAGAAGATATATATATATATATATAAATTATGCATTATATATATATATATATTTTTCTAGTAAAACATCCAAAAAAGTCACAATTATAAATACAACGGTGCTAGACCAAAGTGAAAAAGAAATCCAATAAACACTGTAGTATCACAAGCTATAACTTGGTCCCATGCTCTCCAGCTCCACAACAATGAAGAAATTGAAGTAAAATGGCGCTTTACCTTATCTATACCTACAATAATACAATCTGTTTGGGCCCAAAAGAATGACCCAAACAGGGTGTGAGACAAAATCTTAGTAGGCAACCACCCGAAGATCTGTGCCTAATAGTAAGTGAATATATGGCAGGAAAAAGTACAGAAAGCAGTAAACAGAAAGTATTCAGAAATAAACAATCTACAGTTTCTAACATATTATTTACAAAAAAGTAATTAGAACAACACGTAACCCTCTGGGTAGTTCTCACAGCCTAACCCCTATAGTTCAACCAACAAGTACAATAAACCCTCTGGGAGGCACACACAGTCTCACCCCTCTGGTTCAGCTAAAGAATAGACTCTCTGGGGAAGAAGTCACCATCAATTCCACCTATAGTCTCATATCATACTAAAGGCGCTCTGGGGAAACACTCAACATCTCATTCCCCCTATGGCCCACATCGAGGAACTACAGACACGCTGAGTAAGCACTCAATTTCAAGTCTCCTTGTGGCCTTGCATCGTTTTATAAAGACACTCTGGAGAAGCCCTTACGTCCATTCTCCCTATGGTCTACTACACTAGTTTCCCACAACCCTGTGTAATGTTAGGATGTATCTCGCCGCGTAACAGCTAAATTAACCTCATGAACTACTTTTCTAGCATTCTACAACATCTCAACAAGAAATAACAACCATCACACCATCCTACAATACTAGGCATGGGAAAAACAACAATAGTCAAAGGGTATCTAGACCCAATGGTCCATACACGAAAAGAACAAGCATGGAAAACACTTACAAATCCTAACAATTATTCCAAAACACAATCAAAATCCTCTACTCTAGCATACAAGAAATGAAGAAAATCAAAAGGGCTAAAATGGTAAACAAGAAATACCCCGTTCAACGGTATTGGTGGAATTTTCACAAAGCACTTGAAGAATTTATACAGAAAGGAACAAAACACCTACCTTTATCTTAGGAGATCTATATACTTGAACCACGAGGCATGAAACACATTAAAACGTTGATGGTCTATGAAAACGTAAAAAAATTTCTACCCATGATAACTTGATAAATGGGGGAAATTAAAAAACGATGCTCTAGGAGAAGAGATAACTCACCGTTGTGATTCTAATGTACTCACTGGTGTTCGAATCGGAGGACGAACGAAGGTTCATGGGCTCAAAGATGATCTGTGGCTGCTCGGTGCTCTTGGACGAAGATGACCTAAAAGAAGTCGGTTCTGGCGATTATACGCAACCTCAATCCATTTAATGAAAAAAAGAACATGACATGTAATTTTGGAGTACACGGTGTGTACTTCCTTTTTCTGTACCACACATTAGACGACCTCCATATCACCCCTACATGGTTGTTTGTGTGTCCATGACACGGCTAGCACTTAGCCTCCAGCGGCATCGAAGTACACGACATGTACTCATAAAGTACACAACATGTACTCATAAAGTACACGACGTGTACATTGAAAATTTCCAGATTTTCCCTTTTTCCACAAAAACGACCAGAAAAGTAAAAACATACCTGAAAAGAAGATTCGGGTTCTTACAAGATTCCCCCCTTATAAAATTTTTTCCTCGAATTCCCCTAGCATGGTGTAGAAGAAGAAACCCCAAAAAGCTCCAGAAATTGTGCTCACAAATCAGCCTCCCTCTCATAAGTATCATCCTGTAACCGCCCAGGCTTCCATTACATTTGTACCAGAGGAATAGACTAGCCATAGAGAACATTTGTACTGTGATAAACAATCTGTATCGGATGCTCCACTAAAAATGCATCCACATCAAGCTCATCCTCCTCGGGTAGAAGGACATGAGATGGGTCTGAAAAGTAACGTTGGAGCTAAGAAACATGAAAAACTTCATGCATAGCCCAGTACCTTTGAGGTAACTGAACATGATAGGCAACTGGACCAACTCTCTCCAACACCTCAAACGGTCGGACGTACCTTTGTGAAAGCTTACCATGTCTCCTGACCCACCTATGTACTAACCTCGGTGAGACATGTAGTAAAACCTAATCCCCGACCTTGAACACAAAAGGTCATCACCACTGATCAGCATAATAATTCTGACAGGACTGTACAACAACCATCCTCTTCCGAATCAACTCTATCTGCTCTGTGGTTTCCTGAACAAGATGAGGTCCCAACAAAGCTGCCTCTCCAGCCTCCAACAAACATAAGGTTGATCGGTATGGCCTACCTTACAAAGCCTCATAAGGTTCCATCTGAATAGTTTCATGAAAACAATTATTGTAGGAAAACTCCACAAGAGGTATATGTTTCTCCCAAGAACCTCCAAAATCCAGAATGCATGCTCAGAGCATATCCTCAAGATCCTAAATCGTACAGTTGGACTAGTCATCTGTCTGAGGATGGTAGGCTATACATAGAAGCACCTGCATACCCAAAGCTTTCTATATGCCCTGCCAGACCTGAGAATTAAAACTTGCATCCCTGTTTGAAACAATGGAGTGTGGAACTCCATGTAGACGTACAATCTCACAGATGTACAACCATCCCATATTTTCAACACTATTGGTCTCCTTGATTAGTAAAAAGTTTGCAACCTTCGTGATTCTGTCAATGATAACCCAAAGTGCATCATTCCCTTGAGGTGACCTCATAAAATGGTCACGAAGCCCATCACGACATCGTTCCACTTCCACTCTGGAATGGGTAGCTGCTGTAAAAAACATGCAAGTCACTGGTTCTCCACATTAACCTACTTTTAAGTGGAACACCTTATGAATAGACTAGAAACATCCCTTTTCATACTTGGACACCAATACTAACATTGTAGGTCTCGATACATCTTGGTGACACTAGGATGAACTTCCCAAACTGAGGAATGAAAATGTTGTATCAGCTCCTCGCATATATCTAATGGCACCCATACACGCCTTTGGAAACACAAGATCTCTTCCTCACCTACGGTCCGTCTAGGAATTGAGTCCCTTCTTGACAAGCTCTCCCATAGGACCAGGCCTTCAAAATCTGATAGTTTCCTCATTCGAACTCAGTATGAAAGCATAGAGGTAGCAGATATAGAAGAAGGAAACCTCTACCACAGTTTCTCATGCACCTCCAGATGCATCTCAAAGAACATAGCCATAAGCTGCCACTCAATGCTTGCCTCTGGAACTGCCTGCATCTGAGTCCTCCTTCTCAAAGCATCAGCCATTGTGTTTCCCTTCCCAGGCGTATAGGCAACCTCAAATTCAACGAACTATAGGTACTCAACCCACTTGCGCTGTCTCAAATTCAGATCACGCTGAGTGAAGATGTACTTGAGAGTCCTGTGGTCGGTGAAAACCATAAAGTGATCCTCCAGAAGAAAATGTCTCCAACAACGTAGGGCATGGATAACTACTGCCACCTCTAGATTATGAGTCGGGTAATTACTCTTGTATGACCTCAATTGTTGAGACCAGTATGCAACCACTCCATCTCCATGCATAAACACAGCTCCCAACCCGATACCTGATGCATCAAAATAAACGGTGTATCCCTTTCCTGGCTCTGTCAATCCTAGTATCAGCACTGAAGTCAACCTCCCTTTCAACTCCTGAAAGGCAGACTCACAAGAATCTCACCATAAGAACTTCGAACCCTTTTTGGTTAGACCTGTCAGCAGTGATGCTAAGCGTGAAAAGTCTTGTATGAAGCGTCTGTAGTATCCATCCAGCCCTAGAAAACTTTTCACCTCAAAGATGTTCTTCGGCCACTCCTAGGAAAATACTGATCTCACTTTATCTGGGTATATTGATACTTCTTTCGCTGATGTAACATGACCCAAGAAGTGAATCTGGTCCATCCAAAAGTGGCACTTTGAGAGCTTAGCATATAACTGATGCTCCCTCAGTGTACTCAATATGATCTCAAGATGGGTAGCATGGTTGTGTTGAGTGTGATATTACACCATGATATTTTCCACGAAGACCACCACGAAAGAGTCCATGTATGGATGGAACATTCAGTTTACCTGCACCATGAAAACTACTGGTGTGTTCATAAGACCGAACGAAATAACCATATATTCATATAGACCATACGTGCTCCGGAAATCTGTAAGAGGTATATCAGATGGTCTAACACACAACTGATGGAAACCGGACCTCAAATCGATATTTGAGAATAGCTGAGCTCCTCAAAGCTAATCAAAGAGGTCATAAATCCTAGACAAGGGATATCGGTTCTTGACTATCAACTGGTTTAACATCTGATAATGCACACAATGCCTAACGTTGTTGTCTACCTTCTTCACAAACAGGATAGGTGAAGCCCAAGGAGAAGTACTAGGATTGATGAAACCCTTTGCCTGCAACTCCTCGAACTACTTCTAGAGCTCCTGCAACTCAGGTGTAGCCATCTTATAAGGAGTAATAGACACCAGTGCTGCTCCTGTCCCTAGATCAATAGAAAATTATACCTCACTCATCGGAGGTAAACTAGAAAATTGTTCTTGAAAGACATCCCTGAAACTATCCACCACTGGAGGAAAGTATAACAGTGAAGTCCCCTGGTCATCCAGATACAGACTAGAAATTTGAGCTGTAACGCCTCCTAGACCATGATCCTCGAGTCCTGCTCTACTCGCCGAGACATCCCACTCGCCTTGATGAAGAAAAGATCCACCCTCTGGTGATATGAAAGTCACCCTGTAGTGATAATATTCGACGACTTCCTGAAAGGGAACTAGCCAGTCCATTCCAAGAATGACAACATAACCTGTCATCTCTAGGACATAGAGATCCCATAGAAAGTGATACCTAGCCACCTCTAGAAAGCACTCCTTACACTAATGTACACAATCCATCCTAATACCCAATGGTGTGTCTAGAGTCAATGTATCGGTAGAGGAAAAGATACAGAGCCCAAGGCTCTCCACAACAGCAACAGAGATAAAGCTATGGGATGCCCCGGTATCAAAAAGAGCAGAAGATGATACTGAGGATACAAAGACCGTACCTCAAACTGTAGACGGTCTGAGATCCTGCTCCAGCTAGGTCTGCTCCACTACAAAAGTATGACCTATATCATGGCCTTGTGACCTAGTTTGACCGCTCTGAGCTTATCCACCCTGCTGTCTCTAAAAGACTGGTGACTGAACACCACAGCCTCGACCTCCACCTCGTCCAGAACAGCCGGAAGATCTCCAGTTCCTAGACAGGTGTGAAATTGGTGGTGTTGCTCCTAAATAAAGAGTTATGGATGAACCCATGTCACCAGCTACTGGTGAGAAAATCTGATCGAAGCGCTGAAGGTGACCAATTTTTCCGCAAGATCGGCACTCCACTGGGTCTCTATGGCACGAGGACCTCATTTTACGAACCCTTCCACACTAGTAGCATACCACCTGGTCACCTGAAGATGTCTCTCTCTGCCTCGGATCAGCACGACTAGACTCTCTATGGCGCTTCCTATTTCCAACTGGGGAAAGACAAACTCTGGATGTAGAACCACCCTGGCTCTCAGCTCAAGAATATCTCAGATTGTGCTCTGCAATCAGTGTCTGGTTGACGATGGAAGCGATTGAAGTCATTCTGAAGATATTCACCTGTGAGCGGATCTCCTGTCTGAGACCATCGTCAAAATTACTCACCAGGAATAATACATCTCCGCCCTAGAGGGGTTTGTAACGCTGAAGCTCGGTGAAATGAGAGGAATACTACATTACAAAAAGAGTACATTGCTCCATATTCATAAACTCCTGGGCTCGGTCGGCCTTAAGGGTATCAGGATAGAAGTAGTCATAAAAGATGCGCTGAAACTCCTCCCATGCCATAACCTACTAATGCCCCTCCTGTGATATCATGTCCCACCACCTCTTGGCAGAGTCTCGTAGCATGTAGGTAGCGAGCATGACCCGACTCTCTGGAGGCTTCTCCAGATGCTCGAAGGTCATCATCATGGCTTCTAGCCATGACTCTATAGCCCGAGGTCCTCCTTCTCCTGAGAAGGTGGGAGGATGCCACAGCTGGAAAACCCACATCAACTCTTCCATAGTCGAGGTAGGAGGTGGAGCTCCCTAGAAGGTTTGCATCATCCACAAAATGTCATACCTAAACTGCGCATCGACACCTGCAACCAGTATCACTGTTTGTGCCAAGGCTAGCACAACAAGAGGAACTTGAGGAAGTTCCTGACCAGCTATATCCGGCATCTGATCACCGCCTGGAAACTGGCATGCAACCAGATGACGTCTTGGTGCCATGACTCTGCAATTTCAAATGCGCACTTTAGGTCACATTATCAAGGACTAAAAACTATGAGAGTAAGAAGAGAATAGGGGAAAAATGCATTCAAAATTTACCAAACATGACTACATGGTGTGTATAAATACCACAAGGCATGTTCCCTTAAGTCATTTACATGGGTGTGTAATTTTTCCAAAACTGGTCGTGTAAAACCCCAAACACACGGTGTGTTATCCTAACACACAGCGTGTACCTGAATCCTCTTCTCCTACTTGAGTCTTTCTACATGGTTAGTCCACACGACTCTCCTAAAACAAAACTACACAGTGTGTTCATGGGAGACACGGTGTGTACTCAACAAGCTTCACCTGGCCCATGTTGTTAGTGACACGACTTGTGTACCAAGGTCACACTACATGGGATGTTCCAGACAGACACAAAATGTACTAAGAAGTCCCAACCAAAGAATGTGGTTTGCTATAGAGATGAAACTACATGGCGTGTTCCAGGTGGACATGGCATGTATGAGAAAGGATGGCACCGACCCGTGTTGTTCGTGACATGGCTGGGTACATGGGTCAGACTACACGACATGTTCAAGGTAGACACGGTGTGTATATGAAGATACTTCACCGACCATGTTGTTAACCACAGACTGGACTCCTAGGATTACACTACACGGCATGCACAACTGGTTCACGACATGTTCCCACATGGTTTTCTCTATCCTGTGTCTCTGCCGACATGGCATGTGACACAGTTATAGATTACACAGCATGTATAAAAGGTACACGGCATGTAATTAAGAAAAAATGTTTCTTCCCAAATAAAAGAACACACAACATGTAGTCAAAACTAATCAGCGTGTATTCTATGTTTCTCCAGATAGTAAGCCTCAAAAACTACTCCATAGCCCAGAAAAACACTGAAACTAACGCAGAAGGTTCCAAATTTCGATCTGTGAGGGTCCATACTCACGCGAATCAATGGTTTACATCTACAAAAAGTTATAACAAGGAAAATAAACATTGACACACCAAATTCTGGTCCATGAGGGTCCATAACACCTCAAGAACCAAAGTTTGGAATCCATCTAAGAAAAGTACTATACAAAAAAATTCCTTATCAAATAGTAGGGATTCAGTCAAAGAATATATCACAACAAAAATCATAATCTACACAACATATATCACAACAACATGCAATCACTAATGCATCCAAGATGGCATGACAAGACTGCATGGCATGGGATTTCTAACAAGTTTCTATATGATTCCTGAGATGGAGAACCCTCATCTTATCGGGATGCGACACAAATAGAACCTCAATAACAACAAAATTAACAACACAAAGCATGTGAGTCACCCAACGGTGAAATAAAATCAACTATAAAATTGCAAATAAATAAAATTGCAATAAATGAGGTAGTATGGCTTTTCCCTATGCATGGGTTAGCTACTCTTGGGCACAACTTGTTACCAAGTAGTTATTCCATCCTATCCCTGGATATATGCTCTAAATAGTAATTCAAGAGAAAATAACTCCTCTGATACAACTTTGTAATGTCCTGGTTCTGGAAGCCACCTAGTGGTGCCCCGTACCAGGTCGGTCACATGGCCTCAAGCACATTTCCCAGAATGCTAGAGGCTGCTGACTAGCAACGAAGGTCTTGGGTGTGATAGTGGGGAAACTATGCCCCCATTGGAAGAGTACACAGTGGAAGTACACAAAAGTATACAATAGTGGAAGCAGTAAATACCAAACAACAATAATAGAGAAAGACTGATAAAGAAGACAACTAGAGCAGATATATATATAAATAATGAATAATATATAAATATATATGTCTAGGAAAAAATCCAAACAAGTTCCAATGATGAATACAACTGTTCTAAACCCCCGTGAAAAAGAAATCAAATAAACTCCTCAGCATCAGAAGTCATAGCTTGGTCCCATGCTCTCCATCTCCACATCAATCAAGAACCTAAAGTGGAAGGTTGCTTTCCCTTATCTATACCTGCAACAATATAATTTGTTTGCGCCCAAAAGCATGACGCAAACAGGGTGTGAGACAAAATCCCTATAGGCAACCACCCAATGATCTATGCCTAACAGTTAGTGAATATATGGTAGGTAAAAGTACAAAAAGCAGTAAACAAGAATTTACTCACCAACAAACTATCCACATTTTCTAGCATATAATTTATAAACAAGTTAGCAGAACAACAGGTAACCCTCTGGGTATTTCTCACAGCGTAACCCCTATGGTTCAACCAACAAGTACAAGAAACCCTCTGGGAGGCACACACAATATCACCCCTTCTGGTTCAGCTAAAGAATATACTCTCTGGGGAGGTAGTCCCCGTAAATTCCCCCTATAGTTTCGTATCGTACTAAAGGTGCTCTAGGGACGCACTCAACGTCTCATTCCCCCTATGAACCACATCGAGGAACTATGGAAACTCTGTGTAAGCACTCAAAGTAAATTCCCCTTGTGGTCTCGCATCGTATTATAAAGACACTTGGGAGAAGCCCTTACATCCATTCTCCCTATGGTCAACTAAACTAGGTTCCCACTGCCCTGTGTAAAGTCAGAAAGTATCGCATCGCATAATGGCCAAATTATCCTCATTAACTACTTGGATAGAATTCTACAGCATCTTAGCAAGAATGAACAACATTTACCACATCCTACAATACAAGGCATGGGGAAAAAAGCAGACAAAGGTTAACTAGACCTAACGGTCCAGACATGCAAGAACATGCATGGAAAACACTTCTAAAGCCTAATAGTTAGACCAAAACACAATAAAAATCTTCTACTATAGCATACAATCAATGTAGGCAATCAATAGAGCTAAAATAGTAAACACGCAATACCCTGTTCAAGGGTATTAGTGGAATTTGCACAAAATACTCAAAGAAATTCTATAGAAAAGCACAAACAACCTACCTTAATGTTAGGAGATCGGTATACATGAACCAAGAGGCTTGAAACTCTTTAAAAAGTTTTAGATATATGAAAATGTACAAAAGGTTCTACCCCTGATAACTTGAGAAAGAGGGGAAATATAAAAAAGGAGATCTAGGAGAAGAGAGAACTCACCGTTGTGATTCCAACGCACTCACCGGTGTTCGAATCTGAGGACAGATGGAGGTTCGGGGGTTCGTTGATGATCCACGTCCGGCACTCTCGGATGAAGATGACCTAAAAAGAGTCAGTTCTAGCGATTAGACGCGACCCCGATGCATTTAATGATAAAAATTACATGGCATGTACTTTTGGAGTACATGGCGTGTACTTGTTGTTTCCTTAACCGACATTACGCGACCTCCATGTCACCCCTACATGGATGTGTGTGTGGCCATGATAGGGACAACACACAGCCTCCAGTGGCATCGAAGTATATGGCATGTACTCATAAATTAGACTGCGTGTACTTTGAAAATTTCCATATTTTCCTGTTTTTCTAAAAAAACGACCCAAAAATGAAAAACATACTTGAAAAGAAGATCCGGGTTCTTACACATCTTACCATTACTATGAGATTTTGTAGATCGATGTAAAAAACAAATTCTTTAACATAAACCATTAGGAAGATGCCTATATGACACAATAGAGGGGTTTCAGGGACCAGGTGACACCAAAACAATTCATGTTACATTTATCCATTTATTTATTGAAGAAAACATCTATGTCATCAAACATTTGATTAGATGAATCCGTTAATAAAAATTGTTCTCACAAAAATAATTGTGAGTCTAGTGATTACAAAAGGTTTAATTGGAATGTTGTCATTATCCTAGTAGTATATGTTGATGACATATTACATATTGGACATTACATACCATTATTTCAATCAGTTAAAGACTATTTGAACATGTTCTTCTCCATTAAAGACTCAAGGGAAGTAGCCCACATTATAGGGATCAGGATCATTCGTCATAGACCAAAGAGGCATCTTGTACTATGTCAAAGTACATATATTGATCGGATACTAAATAGATTTAGTATGGAACAATCAAATAGTGTGTTGGTTCTAATGTCATATGGTCTATATCATTCAAAAAAATGTGTCCCCAAACCCAATAGGAGAATGATAGAATGAGTAATATTACATATGATTCAGTGATAGAATCTATCATGTATGCCATGCTATTTACTAGACATGTGGTTTCCGATGAAATGAGAATTCTAGGTAGGTGAACAACATTGGACTACTGTTATGACTATCCTCAATTATCTGAGAATAATTAAGGATGTATTCCTAGGGTATGGAAGAGATTAAGAGCTTATCATCCTGGGATATGCTACAGCCCGTTTTTAGATAGATCAGAATAATATGAAGTCAAAATTTAGATATGTATTAGTCTCAATGTAGGAGTTGTGTCCTAGATGAGTCCAAAGAAGCCAGTTTTCAGAGAGTCTATAGTGGAGTCCAATTATACATTGGATTATGATGCAACCAACAAAACTATCTATATTTAGAACATTATCTAGGAGAATGATGTGGTATCTAGAAGTAAAAACACTATCACAATGTATTATGATAATACTATAGCTGTGGATCATATAAAACAGCTAAGGTCACATTAATGGTCAAAGAACATACTCCACAAGTATCACCTTTTGAGGGATTTTTATCAAAGGGGTGAAGTTATAGTGAGAAGAGTATCCATGGAAGAGAATATGGTGTACCCCTTGACTGAAATTGCATCTTTGATGAAGCATGAGTATCATGTGAGTGCTAGAGGACTAATGGTTTTTAGTAGTTTTCACTACTACAGGTTGGAGTCTATTTCAGTTGGTTCCCTAAAACCAAATTATTTTGTACTTTATGATAGACATATATTAAATGGATATATAAATCAATAAACTCTTTATCACATCATGATTGTTCTTCAGAATGCCATTGTATGTGATAATGTCTTAATAGTAGATGGTGTGCTAAATGGTAATAGTGGATCCCTGCTATGATGAGATCCTGAAAGTGCCATGACACTATTCATGAACATATGTTCGATAGCCGGATGATATAATTTTAAGAGAACCTAATGATACAACCTATCAGGGGTGTAGAATCATAGGAAATTTATGCATCCTCTCATGGTTTACACCCTTCGAAATATCATGGAGCATTTTATAATAATGAAACTCACTAGTAGGAAATCTACATCTTTAAGTGTCATTGGATATTCCAATAAATGGATTATTGTATTGGTCTTTAGACTTTAATATTATTATAAATGGGTATTATTACTTAGACACATAGATGTGATGCATAAATCCATGATGACATATACTCGCAGTGAGGTAGTATATGTTGGGTGCATCATGTGTAATAAGGAATTAATGAATTATGCGAGAAAGGATTTGTCACTTATATACCTTAAACAAATGTGATATCATAGGACATTTGATGGAAACAATATAATCAAAATAAATCCAAGTCCATGGGGTTCTATAGGAAATTTTAGTTTCTAGGAAGTCAAAGAATGATAAATTGAGCACATGGGTTGATGGAACTTGCATGCAACATGCTTTATTGGATATACTTAGTCAAATAGATTATATAGCATGGTAAGCGTTCATATGAGGTGATAAGTCATTGTGGCATTAAATTGTTTCTCTATGGGTACCTTGGCGTGTTGCTAAATGCTGACATTGGACTTTAGGCTGTTCCGCCTAAATCCACTGAGAAAGAGGTCGAGAGAGTCACACACTATGGTTATCTAGTATCTCAGTTAAACAATATAGTGTTTATTATATAAAATTATGAATAATGATTATTACTTGTTGTGGTTTAATAATTATTCATGGATTTGTAATCGCATTTATTTTGACACTAGTAATTTGAGAGAATAAAATATGGGCAGAATAATTAATAAATATTTATTTTTTATTTAGTGAATGTAATATTTATATATTTATTGGCGAATAATGCGGAGTTATTAATTTATAAATAAATAATCATTATTCAAGGTTCAATAAATATGATGGAGGATTGGAAGGTCGAGTTAAGGGTTTGTTGAGAGATAATAATATTTAATATTATTCAAATAAATAATATTTCATTAGAACTTGCATGTTATGCACATTTCAAGAAGATAAGATTTTGAGTTTATTTTTTAACATGATGTTTTCTTTTGGATTTATAAAATAATTAAGGAAGATGTGAAAATTATTTATTATTACACTTGTAAATTAAATTATTGGTCATATTATTCTCTTATTAGCCAAGAAATATCCATGAAACGTTTATTATTATTTTTTCACAAATTATTGGAGATAAGATCTCAAGCCTATAGAGGTCATCTGTCTTCAGGATTGCTCTCATGAATGAGATAGATCATCCTCTAGTAGATCAAGAAAAATTCTTTGGATGTAGTTCTCTAGGAGATCGAAGGAGGACATTGGCAGTGCAATGACCTTTTGTGCTAGCACCCAGAGACTCCTTCAGTGATGTTTGTAGATACGTAGAACATGTGTGGATCACTTCTCGAGTAGATCTACCCTTGATAACTACAATGCAATGAATGCACACTACATATATTTGGTCAAATAAATCAACAAATAATGAATCACCTATGAGGTAATTCATTAATTTAATTAAATTGATTGTACAAAAAATATGCTGAACATCTCTCTTGGTTCCATGCTTCTATTCATTTTCCTAGAACCTTGATTAAATTCCATGGATACTGGTGTTTATCTCTATAATGAACCTTGATTTTTCATTCAGTATGGAAAAAATTAATGTTCGACACCACCTATCTCATTCATCCACAGTGCCCGGAACCCACACCCTCGTCCTCCCACAAGATTTGGGAGATCCTATTCATATTACCATAATATCATGATCCACTTGGTGTATTGGAACCATATAGGTATTTCTTGATTCCTCATTATTCCCTTCATCATTTATCTCAAAATATGAAAAGATAAATCCATGAAAACATTATATACTTCTTTTTTCGGGTTTTCACAATTCATTAGGTTTTATCCATTTGGGATTGAATCGTAGATAGATAAGGGACTAGAAGACCATCATAGGCTACATGTATGATGTCTATATTCTTTCCTGTTGATGATGTTTCTTTTATGTGATATATTCATTATGTAACATGCAAGATCTTCCAAATGTTACAAATGAAATGATTTAACACAGATTCATCAACTATATTATACTGTGTTTTAGAACCCCTATGAAATAGATGTATGTTATAGATTCAACCAAAAAATTACACTTTTTTCTTTAATAAATTGGTTATATAATAAACATGTCAGGTGTTATGAATAAACTGCCATAGGGGTACACTAATGTTTTTTGTTTTTCTTATAGTAATTTCCCATGTGTGGCTTGCATTTCATGTCTCATTGTTATAGTGTGTTAAATAATTCTTCATCAAAGATATTGATAATTTGATTTATATGTTTTTTATAACAATCTAATGCCTTATAATAAAATGAACTTTTTAGGTGTTCTGTATTATGAATTAGATATTTAATTTATTAATGATATTAATTTTTCTTATTGTCATCAATTGGTGCATTCCAGTTTCTATAGTTGAATATGTATTAAATGGACAACTTAAATAAATTCTATTGATTATGGAATGAATTTTAACATGATGATTAATTAAAATTATTAATTGAATTACATTAAAATGGACTCCATATTCCTTGACTGATACTGGTTTTACCTTTTAAGAATGTCAGGACAAGGGATCATATGGAAGGTGTGATTACCATACATTTTTTCATTAGGAAAGGAATGACCACAATTGGGGTTGTATAGCCTGAATTCTCTCAAACTAAGGTTGTGGAAGATGGGAATGGTGTCTAAAAATCCTGGGATGTTGGTCATGAATTCTCAAACCCACTCTATATGGATGGTGATCATGATAGTTACATCCATGAGCAAGATGATTGATGTAACATTTGTATCATGTTTTAGTTGATTAGTCTTACAACTTGGGAATTATATGCACCTATATTATTAAATTATTATTTTTATTACCACAATATTTAGGATGTCCTTAATAATTAATTATGGCATTACAAGCATAATTTCACTTATAAATTATGAATCTATTATGACACTCTAAGGTTGTCTGAGTTGTGCATATAGCCCTGATTAGCATGATGAATATATATATATATATATTTATGTATTGTTATTACTGTTGAATACATTTAAATACACACAATAATATATATATATATGAAGAAATTTTTAATGATATCCTGACTTATGTAGAAGCTGGTATAGTCGACATTGTTTCCTTGAGGAAGCAGATCCCAAATTATTTACATTAATTATTACAAATCATATTTACATATGATATACTTAATAACTGGTTTATGGAATGGTCAAATATTGTATTTTGTATTAGAAATCAATGGTGGTGTGGTACTGAGTATATACCTCACCCTATTAGGGCCTCCATTACAATGAGGTACCCGAACAGACCTCATCATTATAGGTCTATGTTCATGGATTGGGATTTCATAATGATATACTTATGGCCTAGGATTGTGTATGATATCTTATAAGATAGAGGTATTTCCAATTACGATATTGGATATATATTTTTAGTTTTTTATTTATTTATTTTCTATTATCTATATTACCTATTGAATGCATGTACCAGATAATTGTAGTCTGTTCATTCATGACCAACTATTCATCATTACATGGATTTAATTTTTTATTTATATATTACTTCTTTTTTAAATTAATTTTTAATGTACATAAATCTGATCCAGATAGTATTTCCCACCCACTGCACCACCTTCATACCCTTGTTGTAATTTGGTTGCCTCTAGCATAAAAGGAGGCATGCCTGAGTCCATGTGACTGACTAGATGATGGAAATGTTTTAGTGGGACCTGGTTCGGGATGTTACCAATGGCATCAAAGGCATTTCACTTCAATTTTCCATACTATTTTAGGTTGTATATAGGAATCTAATAATGTGTATACATAGGGGTCAACATGCATATAATCTTATTTTTAGAGGATAAAAACCCACATACTTTATGAAATCCTCAATAAGTATAAAAAAATGTGATATAGTCAACCTATGACCAAGCTCCATCAAGTATCACTGAAAAAGATCATTTAGGGAAAACTAATAGCCCTTTCACGTAGACATAGTTAAAGGACCTAAAATCCTATAAAATTATTCAACAAAACTCTGATATTACCCTACCACACTATGAATACATCACTCCCATAACACTCTTGAAGGTGGTTCCCTTGACATTAGTACATCAACCATCATTACATCCACAATTACTCCATGATTAAGGATTAAATGATAAATAACATCAAATGATTATATACAAATATTACATAATTAGATACTATTATATACCCACCACACCATGATAATTTCTAGTACCATCACTATATTATATATTTTATCATCCATATATGAAATTTATTTTAGAATATCATCAATATAGACTTGTATAAATGGGTCTATGAATGGATGGATGGTCTAACTGAAATGTTTAATAAATTGAATGTAGAAATAGTCACACTAAAAGAATCCCAAAAAACACATATTTCTCAATTTAATATTTTAATTCAACAATAAAAATACAATCATCATAAACCCTCACATGATGGTATCTAAACCTAAAATTTATCATTGAAAACTAACTCAAACAATTCAACTAGTTGAAAAGGACACAAAGCCTCAAGAATGGATACATTTTATGTATCCATACATGATTCAAGTGATTTTAATAATATTAATTCCTATAAATAATGTTTTTTTTCAATAACATCATTGGAGCCTTGTAGAGGAATAAATTGGGATTGATTAAACATCAAAATAGATGGACTTCCAACTACAACCTCACCTACCGATTCTTGGTGTGGTCCATATGATATTCCACTAAACAATTTGGTGTGGTCCTGGGAAGAATGTTGATGAAAACATATGTCTCCCACCCTGTAGGTTTCCCCATAAAATATTCTGGGAGGACTTTCATACTATCATCCACAATTATTGGAGGCCCGATGAAAAATTATCCCACTTCACTAATGTCCAAAATTAGAAACTGGTGGCTGAAAGGTTGTATCTTATTTCCCTCAAGCAGCAATCATAAAATATAAATATAAATAATATCAAAGAAGTTGAATATCATCCCTGATAAAAAAAGACACCTAAATATCCTATGATTATAGTTTATATGGTTGTGCATAATGGTTTACCAATCCATGCTATGAATAAATTCAAAATGTGTCATCGTAATGACCTTGGCGGACCATGAGAAATTCCATTCACAAAATGAAAATTAACACTAATACCCAATTTGAGATATATATGAATCATTCCCTACATGAATATATAGAAATATCATATGAATTAAAGTCTCTAATCGAAGATATAGCTCAAGCATAAGGTTTGCGCAATAAAGAAGTTTCATATGTCTATGTCAAAAATACGGTATCTATAAGTGAGAAGTCACTTGTTTAACCTCATCTCACTTTTGGAGCCTTCAATTCCTATGAATCCATAACCTGAGGATATAAATCCCCATTCCCATTAAATTCCCACAACATGATTTTTCTCTAATACAATATCACAACCCAAATTACCTCAATAAAATATATATCAAAGGAACTCTTCCACCACACATCGACACTCTCTATATTGGGCGGAACTGTGATTCGAAAAAAAAAATAATCAAAAATGAACATATATAATTGGTTTGCCTTCCACATTCCATGCATGAGTGAATCCAATACACATATAACCACCCTAGGTCTCCAATGACTCCATGCATTTCCTTGAATAATTATATCATTTACAAACACCATTAAATGAGTACGGTGTCCCACATAAGGCATAAAAAACATGAAATCAACTATAGATTAACCATGATTACCCATGTTGTATCTGGATTGTAATACTCTTTACATAAAAACTCATCTCTATATAAATATAGTGTCACAAAATAATGGATCTAGATTTCCATCCCCTATAAATTCACTGATTCTCTATAAAGAGGGTTGGTCATATGAATAACTATTTGATCCGATGGTATCTGAATAATTATGAATACTCAATTAATATCTTAGATAAAATAATAAACTACCTAATGGTCTCACACTCCATTAATATTATGTTCTATCTATCTTTAGATCATGCATATCCTCCTAATCCAAAGAATATATCTATGAAAAACTGATGTAGCTACTGGAATCCCAATTAGTAGTTGATCATACACATGGACCAATGGAGTTGGATCAGTATTCTATCCATTAGGTTGAAATACTTACATAATAATTTATATTCTTATACCCCAAAAAATGTGTCCTTGAACACAATCCTCCGCACTCAAATTGTTTTCGAAAAAATATAGTATTGATATGTTTGTTAGATGTAACAGAGGATGCATCCGGAAAGTTGAGAAGTCATAATATAGTAATATGAGAATATCTATGGAGATTAATCAAAATGTACATGAACATTAAAATACTCAATCCCATAATATTCAAAAAAACATTGGTTTCTTAAAATCTATATCCTAGCTAGTTTTTTAAATAAAATTTTTTTCATTAGCCTACTATATGGATACATTGGCCGATACACCATCTCCATTTTCTCTATCCTAATAGTAAAACTAAGGAATCTTTAAAAACATTACACTATGTTCCCAAACCAATCATCGTGACATGTTCAATTATAAATACAAATTCTTTGATAAAACACCTCAAATACCACGATGTCATGTCAAAACCCACCAAGACCTTGTCTAGGGCAAGGGTTGTCTGATTTTGATAACAAAAATATAATACCAATAGGCTTGGTCTAGAGACATGAACCGTGTATTAATAGCACTAATATTTGAGGATATAACCTAAATTCGTATAAACTGTCACACAACCATCTCAATGAAATAGTACAACGATATCATAAAATCCCAAGAATATAGAGTATTTCCTACAAGAACCAAACCCTAGGAAATTAATAAATGTAAAATAGGGTTATAGGAATGAAATATAGGTAAAATACATAAATTCCCATAGTAATACCTCAAAAATAAAATTACTTGAAAAATGGATGAATAACGAGATATTGAAACATAATCTCTAAGGCCAACCACCAAACATGGAAAATACCTCAAATGTAGTCATGCTCCTCCAATACCAGTTTTGATTAAGTAACTGAAAGTATTCATATCAATTTAATAAGACATAATACATGTGGGGGAATCCCATGAACTAATAATAATATGCATACCTAGTATGATGCAACAAAAACCAAATTGAAATTAATACAATAAGAAAATGAAGCTCAAATACTTTTCAAGGAAGTTATAGGAACCCCAACAATAAATATTCTCAAATGAAACCCTGTAAATAGTGAAAGCGAATATCCATCTCCATTACCATAAAATAATAAATTGTTTACCCATGGATCTAATGGTTTCATCACATAGACTGGAATCACACATATTCTTATAAGAATAATTATGGAGGACATGTGTCTCACCACTGTATGGAGTAGGTAAAGCATCACAACACCAATGGGGGTCTATCAAACCTCTAGTTCTAAAGGATGGATGGAAAAAAATCTGTAGATATATGGACTATTCATAATTTAATGTGGGAGTGTTCTATCCATAAATGTATAATTGCAATTGGGGACCCACTTCCTAGAGAGATAGGGGTATAACCAAAACAACACTGTAATGATAGGATACAAAATGTGTCACTAGCTCAGCATTGCTAAAAATAGCATACCACTTTTATCACATACTAATATATATATATATATATATAATTCTACAATATGGACAACCATCATTTAATACATCCAATACTACTCATTTAAGGCTATTAAAGTTCCCAAATTCGGTTCCTGATGAATGATATACCGATGGAATTGGTTTATTGGAAATGAAAATGAAATTAACATTGGGTTAATTTGTGTGTGACTACACCCAAATTAATAGGTGTATAAATACTATTACATTAATTTAGAAGTCATTTATCATAGAATTATGTGTTGTTAATGGTATAATAAATATTAAATCACTTGGGGTCCGGGTCATGTGCTCAAGGTACTTGAATTATCTAGCCTCATACATATATATGTCAAGTCCCTAGGGGATATTGCATGTCTTCATAGATGGGGTCTACGGTGTCTTCTCTTGGAATTTTGAGTGGATACAAGGGATGTTCCACATGAAATGAGAACCAAACCGCATAGAATGTGATATTTAAATCATCTAAAACTCTATCCTTTATGAGAAACCACAATTCAAGATATATGTTCCTCAAAGATACATGTCGTGTAGTCCTATATTTGAGAGTCAATGAATCATATCATCACGTGGGATCTTGATAATTCAGTAATTCTTCAACCTAAACTCTCTGAATAACCTTAAAATAATTATTACAAATTACACCATATTTGATCATCATTTTCATTCCTCTAGTGGAAGTACAAATGGATTATTCTTTCTAGTGGGTTAACAGCCCCACCTCACATCAATGAATTATGGTCCTAATTCATGATGACATCATATGAATTCAAAAAAAAATCCTTTACACTTATAAAAAACACTAATTATCTAGTTCTTTCACATATGAACGAGTGATAATTGCCATTTCCCAATGTTATCCTGACCAATGATTACATATAATGGTAATAATATTGATTTCATGTTCATGGAAGATATAAAAAATATAATGAATAACTATATTTAAAATTAGGGATCATGGGATGAATGAAAATTACAAAAAAAATACATATATATTACAACCTCATAATACAAATCCATGTTTAAAAAACAAAATTGTTAGAAATATATACGTCCTGAATGGATTGAAAATTGGTGAAGTAAACACCATCTTGTAAAGATGTTGATGATCAAGATATGGTCACTGTCGATCCATGTTCATGAGTCACCATCACGAACAAATATCTCCTCCTACACCCCTTCAATATGATAGGGTTATGTGCATAACCATATATATTTTCTATATTGGGGTCTAAATAAAGTAGAAATTTCATTTTTTGGTATTTATGAAAATAATTGTTTCCTTATTTTCCCAATATAGACAGCATCGGTGCCTTCAACTGAACACATGATAATGACCATTTTTTATCATGCGTAAGGTAAAAACCATATTCCAAGAAGAATGACTATATCATATTTCTTATCCAGGATACTAATAAATGAGAAATTGAGTTACAATAAAGATATGTGAAGAAGTTATTTATTATATATTAATATTTAAAATATACTAATTAAAACCACTTTGGTGGTGGCATGGTGGAGTGGTGGTGAAGGTGAGTGGTACAAACAACACCGTTATTTGGGAGGTTCAGGGTTTGAATCCTAGGAGTCCACTTTTGGGGAGAGCCTCTCCCTCGGCATCCATCCGTCTTGCCGGGTCGCCTGGTCACCTCTGGGCGGGCAAAATGAGGTGCGGCCCAACTGTTGACGGATCTCTTGACGAACCATCGTTGTTGGGCCTTCACCCTCTGGGATGCTCTGCCATCTCGGCTGGCAACAAATCCTTCCCCAGTTGAGGCATAAAATACCTCTTCGTGTGGGAGGTGGGTTTCCATGTGTGGAGGGTTCGAAAAGGCCATACATGGGAATTCCCTTTTAAAAAAGATCTACTAATTAAAAGGTCCTGAGACCACAAAAAAAATGGTGGCAACTCAGGTTGAAAATTGAGATATGTATATATATATAATTGCAATGTAATAAATTGTATATATTGGAGTCATTAAATTTTTTTATTAAAATAAACATCACACATGAATTTGGTATATACTATTTTTATACTGAAAACATAATTTCTCAATTTTTTTTATTTTGTTACCCATACACTATGTATATGTAATTTTTAATAATTTTGTAATTTGATATTTTAAGATGCATTAGATATTTTAAATCACACAATTTAATTTATGTTTTAATTCTCTTCTTGTTCAATTAAATAATAATAATGTAAATATGTTTTTCACCATGGTAATGGTGAAAAGTGTTAACATTTGGAGAAACTAAGAGATAATGATTGAAATTTTTATAAAAATATATATAAACTTCATTAGTTTAGTATGCCATGAAAATTACGTATATTATATCAAATTTGAATAAAATAGATGGAACATCTCTTCAAATTTACCTATATTATATTTTAATATTCTTAATTGTTACACTAGATTACTCTTCCAATTACATATTTTTATATTTTCAATGAATCACCATTATGGATATCTGAGAACATAAAAAAAATTAAAAAACCAAATAAAAAATTCAAAAAAAAACCACCAACCTTATGAATAAACATTACAGATTAAAATTTCAAAATCATACAGTTCATATAAAATTAGAAAAACATCGAACCTTTGGGATAAGAACCACCTAAAGACTCCCACACGGACTATCACCTTCTTGATTCGTCATCATTGTATCATTGGTGTCGAATGTCAATCGCGAAACCAAAACTGATTTGATCAATACATCATCATGTCATTGGATTGAAATCTCCTTCAACATCACCATCAAACCATCAACATGAACCCCAGATAAGACCATCCATCAGAGAATGAATGTCGATGAATCCACCATGATGCATGTAATATATAGAACTCACCAACCAGGAAACCATGAAGAAAACCACAAAGATAGACCATTGAGAGAGAGGAGGAGTTATGGAGGAAGAGTAGATAAATAAGTAGATGGATACTTTTCATAACTCCAAAAAGACTCATCTGAAACCATCATCACAAAGAGACATGTACCACCATAGACGTCGACCTTCTGAAAAAGCCTCACCACTAAACTCAAAATCCGATATCAAAGAAACCACTTTAAAATATGAATTATCTATCAAATCAGAATGAAAACAGGGGACGAAACATAGGAAAAAAATACTGTTGATGAAAACCAATAAGAAATATAAAGAAGAAACTAGGAGGTTAAAACCCTTAAATAAAAGGAAAGAAGATGTCAAGATGACCTCTAATGGCCAAACCGTTAATCCAAAAACCTCAATATATCTATATCTCTACATTCGATAGGGAGGAAGCAGTGTAAAGGGAGGACAAAGCTTGTTTGAAGTGGTAGGTGCATCAACCATATCACCTTTCATAAAGAAAAATTGAATAAGGAGACCATGAGAAGACCAACCGCGAGAGGGAATAGGTGGAATAACCCTTGAGGAAGCCTTAATGAGGAGAGGGAGATGGATGAGTGAGAAGAAACATGTAAAAGAAACCCTGAGTGATGGGGGATTTATGATGGAAACCCTGGAGACTGTGAACACGGATCGAGCTAGGGGATGAGAGAACCAAGAGAAAGTTGAGAGGGGGAGATAACGAAGAGAATGCAGATCCATTTCACTTCCTACAATTTATTACTCTTATAGCATAAAAATAGAACTTCTTCACTTCACTTCATCATGCACTGTGAGAAATATTTAATTATCTATCTATACCCAAATTAAATTCCAACATTACTCTATAGATCCTTGATGTATTATTATAAAAAAAGCACACATACCATAAGGTAGAATTTATAAACCAACGAATAATTTCCATGGAAGACATATACATCATAAAAAATTAATTCAATATTTTCTGTTATTATGAATATTTATAATTTATTATAATAATAGTATAAAAATTAAAAAAATATATCAACTATATATAAGTTTTATTATTTTTCTGGGAAAACATTTAACCTCTTTTCCATCTAATGAGAAATGGAAACATAACTCGTTCATAGGAGCTGAATGCCACCGACATGAAGAAGTGCATTTCATTTTTCATAACCATATCTATTTCATAGTTATACAGATAAAATAAATGAATATATATTTTTCTTCATAATATATTTATTATTATATAATTCTAAATCAGATTATAGGTTCCTTTCCATATATCTATTAAAATCATCACATGTGTGTTCATACAGAAAACTGCCTCAATGAAGGGATGCAATATATTTTTTAATCACATCCATAAATGTTTGGTTATAAACTCTTACACTGTGAAATGTATGATATTTATAAAAATATTATGATTCCTTGTATGATGATAAAATTACCATTTTTCAAGGACATAAATCAAGAAACTAGAACCTACATATATAATAGAATTTTTGAAACATTGATAATGATTTTATGATGGATTATTAATAAATGATTAATAATAATTTTTAGGGTAATTAAATGAGTTAATATTAGTTTGAAAACATTATTTGTAGATATATAATAACTAACAATTTAATATATAGAAGGATAGAGTATTTATTTTGAAATTGGGGACTTGTAGTTTGGTTTTATGCTAAAATATAATTTAGTTCTAGATTTCTATGTTTCACTTTACATTGTGTTGGTTTGTTTTCATACCTATTATAATTCCATTATATTTTTAATCCGAAACTTATTTTTTTTACTATATGATTTATATTTTCCCACTATTTTGATTTCAAAATGACCAAAATGATAATTTTTAGAAAAACTAACATTAGTTACCCATTTCGGTATAGAATATTTTTCTTCTAAGTAATTATTAATCAATGTATTCATGAATGTTAATTTCAAAAAATCAATTATATTTTTATTTAAAATTTAAAAAATATTCCTTTTTAAAAAAAATTGTAAATATTATATTTATTTTTTTTAGAAAATTTATATTAGAAATTTACAAAAGTAAGAAAATAGTATTTTTATTGATTATAGAATTAATGTATTTTTTAACTATCTTTCTTAATACTATTTATAAATCCTGATTTTTTATATTGCATGAGTTTATACAAATTTAACCTTACTCCATAATTTATAGGAATATGTAATAATTAATTTTTAAAAAAATGTAAAAATATATTTTTATTTTTTAAAGTATAACTGTAATGATTTTATTGAAGTATTTTTTGTCTATATAAACATAATTAAAGGAATATTATTCATCACTAGGGATATGATCTATTGATATAGTTTACATTTTTAATGATTGAATATGATTATATGGTTCATTGAAAATTTTCATTCAATCTTATTTCCATACCTTGAGTTAAAATTGTGTTGATGTAATAATGGACCATTTTATGAATATGTGGAACAAAAATATATGTTTTTAATTATATGGTGTGTTTAAATGTAATTACATATGGATATATTTCATATTATATATAATTATATGTCATGAATTTTTTTTATTTGAATCGGGAGTGAACCCAGTCAACTATGGGAATCTATCTATTATGTATAGGTGAATGGAGAGGGTACTCAATCCACAATGGGAGTCTATATATTAGGATAGTGTTTGATGTGATCTGTGAAAAAGGAAATGATTTTATTTTCTTTTATTCAGGAATAGATACATATGACTCGTTCTTTTTATATTCACTCATGGAAATTGATAGAATATTGATGTTTCCAAACTCTTATAATTCCTATCATTTGTTATTATGAAAATTTATTCCATCACTAATAATTTATGGTCGAGGATATATTTGGTTTTTTATAGGCTATGATCATTATAACATAACATTATATCTATCTTATCAAAACCAATTTCCATCATGTGATATCTCACATATTTACCATTACTGAGCACTTGATCTCGCCCTTTCTTATGTTTACATTTACCCATGTCGTGAAATATAGTTTTAAGCAATATATGCATAAGAATGGTTCAATGTGATAAGAAAAATACGGTATAAGTTGAATAAAATAGATAAAATAAGTTTTTTCTATAACATATACCAATAGGAAGTATACCATTATGGTTTATGGGAATGTATTATTTTGATATGAGTTGTATATCCATCTAAATAGATATAATATTTCTGTAAGTGTGCTCAACTCACCTTTGTTTTTATTGAATCATGTATTATTTATGGTTTTGGAATACGATATTAGAAATTAGGTGACCAAATCAATGACATCCAATAATGATCCAATGGTAAAGAGGATGTACCAAACATGTAACTGGTTTAAAAGTTGATATTGCAATTTAGGACATCATTGGAATGATTTTCATTAATATTTGATTGATCAAATTGATTATTGATGTATGGTCTACAAAATATTTATTTTTCTATAGGTAAATGGATTGAATAAAAAGGTTTTTAGTTAAAAATTACTTTGATATCCAATGTAATGACCATCTTCATGAGAAAGAAAACAATATAAGGGTTCATTGAAAAATCATGTGGTTATTCCTAATCTATTATCAAGAGTTTCTTTAAAATAATATAGACATATGAATTTTATAACTCATTAAATTAGAGAGATATGGTGTTCCATGGGGTTTTATGTAACATTTCTCATGAATGGGAACCAAAATATTCTTACGAAGAATGTAATAACAATATCATATATTGTTGATATATATAATGTAAATAATATATAAGTGGGGTGAATTATTATAATTTTTTGATATCTAATGTAATGATACATAATATGATTGTTTTTTGGATATCAGGTAATGATAGATATTATTTATTTTGGAAAGTATGTATCAAGGAATAATATGGTAAATAAAAATTAAATGTTTATGAAGAAATATAAAATATTAATGTATCATTATAAATGAATTGAAGAGTTATGACGTAACAGTATTTTATTTAAGGATGATAATTCTAAGGAGGGGAATATATTCAAATGTAATGATTCCCTTTGGAGGATGTGTGTCACAGTATTATTAATTGATTAATGATATTTTTTTAAATGGAAAATATGTTTAATGAATAATAACTAATTATAGTATATATGTGCTTTGAAATTATTATATGAGTTAATTTTGTAATTCTAGTTTTGGTGTAAAACATTTTTATGTTAAACATATTTATCATCAAAAAATATATCAAAACCATAGAAATATATATATTTACTCATACGTATCATAAATTAAAATTCTCTACATGAATTAAATGGGTTTTCAACATAAGGTGTTTATAATTTTGACTGTTTGAACTATTTCAATATTAGCTTGTTTATATTATTTCTTCATCAAATGTTCATCATTACGAGTAAATTAATGTCAACTTTATGAATTTGTTATAATAATTAATTATGTATTTAATTTACTTTAAGGAGTGTTTTTCGATTCCTTGATAATTAAATTGAGAATATGATTGTATCAGTAATTCTTGATGATCTAGGTGTGTTTCATTTCATAATGCATTAAATATTTATAAATTATCATGTAAAAAATTTCTTTAAAAAATTATATCAATTTATTATAGTAATTAATTTCCCATTGTCATTCATTATTAAAATTCACAATATTGTTCACACATTTAGCTAAACCAATCCAAAGATGAACACACACAAATGCAATGAAGGATTATGAGGTGTTTTTGTTTAAAAATAATTATACCAATGTAAAATTTATCTTAGTAATTTGTATATATTTTTTAAATTATAATTATCATAAAATAGAACAAAAAATAATTTATATGAAAAAATTACATAATTGAATAAATGATTATCATCTTAGTATGCATATTTTAAATGATTAGATTAATGATGATCATTTTATGATTATATACCAGAAATGTTCAGGATCTGACCCTACTCGGTCCTAAAAATTTATTAACAAAAATAAAATTAAAAAAACATGTAAAATTGTGACACAAGTGCCACCCGACATAAGGACGCAAACCAACATTGCCCATCCCTCATGACAAAAACACCAAAATGACCAAAATTTAAATAAAATTAAATCAATACGACCACCAATATGACCAAAAGTGACCTCACATTCATGAGTAAAACACTATCACATTTATTTTGCATCACCAAAAACCAACCATTCATATTGCTGATGGTCACTATCCTGCCATCCAATATATAGCTCTCATAGTCATCACACCTGCTGAGGAAACTTTTTCCTGCGCCTCCAAAGCAGTGTCACCATCAATTTTCCTATATCTCTAGGTCAATGAGGTCATCCTGATATCTTAGTTCACTACTCTTTTTCATCGTCATCACCAACAACTCCTGATCCCTGCACGATTGCACATCCCCATCATATCACTAGAATAGATATCATCCCACCCGAGGCACACAGAACCCGCTGTCTGCAATATCCTAGATGATGCCCAGTCCGCCGCATCCCAGGGCCACGCCGCTCCCAATCTCACGGACACCTACAGACCCCTGGTCTGTCCACCATAATAACGTTGTTGGCCTGCCCTCCACAAATTCATCCTACACATCGCGATCGTCATTTTCCTGAACCCACATCCCATGCTCGTTTCCACATTACACACCAGTTGAAAACTCCAAGAAGAGTCAGATCCAAATAGACCTCACCGCTGCTAGGATCCCGAACTAGAAAGTGACACTTTATAGCACACAACATATGGAGTCATTCCATCCTACATCCCAAATTCTATGCTGTGGCATCACATGCATAATCGGCTAATTTTTTAATATGGGTTTTAGGAAAAAAAAATTGGGGAAAAGGGGTTAGGGTTTCGATATTTTTAAAATTGGACCTGGGATGCGTGAACGTCGTTCACACATCCTTCCATGGCGGAGGATGCGTGAACGCTGTTCACACTTCCCGGACCCAGGCAGTAATGCGTGAATGGCGTTCACGCGTCCTTTGCTGACCAGCTAAAGGACACGTGAACGCCATTCAGGCATCCTTGTACGGGAAAAGATGCATGAACGGCGTTCACGCATCTGAGCCTTCACGCATCCTTCTCAGACTAGCTAAAAGATGAATGAACAGAGTTCACACATCCGGCTGAGATTTTCTATAAAAGGAGGTCCCCCCCAAACCCATTGTTCTCCTTTGGTTTTTGTTGCGAAGATCTGCAGAAATTCTTTCTCAACAAATATTGTCTGCTTTTATTGAGGTAATATTTTTATTTAATAATTTAATTATTTAATTGTGTTTATTTATTTCATTTGTATGTTTAATTGTGTGTATGATTTATTTATTTCATATGTTATGCATGAAATTTTTTGTATGATTTAATTTTCTTGATGTTGACTGATTGTATGATTTAATTTTTTGAATGTCTATTGTCTGAATATTGAATGTTTTATGTTATTTCTAAAATTTTTAATGTTTAGGAAAAGTAATTTATGTAAGAGAAATTTATTTTAATGGATGGTTTTGATGTAAGTGTAAATTAAATTACTTTTATTTACTATTAATAATACTTTTAATCAATAAAGTATCAAATATATTTACTTATATTTTGAAAAGTATAAGAATGCCCAAAAAACATTACAATTTAATAAAATTTAAAATAACAAAAGTGTTTATTATGTAAATCTCAATTATATCAGTTATAATAAAATTTATTAAATGTTATTAATTATTATATATATATATACACATGAAGTTAAATTTTTGTAAAAGAGGTGTAGTATTCAATATAGATTTTATATAATACGGATAATATAATAAATATACCAAAAAACACGGTATGAGTGATGACTGATCTTGAGATGACCGACGATGCATTATTGAAATTACATGTTTTATTTTGTGTATGTTGTTATTCAATTTGTAATAATTTCATTTTTTCCGCATTGCTGACCTGCGACTCATCTCTCAGTAAGTGTAAGGACCTGCGTGTCCGCTTAAAATAATTTATGTATTTTCTACCCCTAGACCCCCTCACATGAATGTGAGTAAATTTTTAATTAAAATAGAGACGCTCCGAAGAGGTGTCGACGAAGAGGCATCCCCGAAGAGGTGTCGACGAAGAGGAATTCGAGAACTCGTTCGAGAGGAGGCGTTTCTGTTTGACATGAGATTGGCGGTTGCTGCAATATTTGATAATAGAGACAGGAGTTTTCCCATATAGGTTGTGGTTAGTTTATCAGACAATGATAAACTAATTGTAAGTCTCAAGATCAAGTCATGATTATATATTCATAAGTAATTAAACATTATGAAAAATTATATTAAATTTGCTTTTGTGATAAAATCACAATAACTATACCTTAACAGTGATAAATAAATACATAAAAAAGTATCAAGATAATCAATTATTCAAAACCAAATTAAATAATTTAAAATTTTAATGCTGTGTATAATATTTTTCAAATTATTTTTTATAGGTAATTATGTATGCTCAAATATATTTCATCGGTGAGGTAATTTGTACCGAGTAGGGTTTTATCTACAGTGGGCCACCTATCAAAGTGGTAAATCTCCATGGTTGTATGACATTGGATGTAGTTCGTAATAAGATTCATATTTGGTTAAAAATGAGTGCAAGACAAGAAATCACTTGAATTAGATACCAACATCTTTAATATCTTGAGCGTTTGTGGCACAACGACTACCCTATAGTCGATGATGAGGATTGGATGGAGGCTTCTTAGTTATTCAGGCAACAGTTTATTAATGGTTTGATGGAATTTTTTATTTTCATTTTTGATATTGATGTGTGTGAAGTCGATTACTATGGAACCATGCTTTGTGACCCATATAGAAGTCGGTCATTCACAACAGTCTTATTCATTGCCTCCTTCTCATATGACTCCTGCGGAAGAATGTAATTAGGAAGATCATCAAAATTTGGAACGAAATGTATATGACATCCCTTTCTGTGCTGATATAGTGCATGAAAGTTTATCTAAGGAAGAAGAATCTGGGGAGTTAGTAGGAGAGGATGTGGTTGGGAATTAACCTTCTGCGGTTCCTTTGAGAGACAGACATCCACTACATCCACTAGTTAGTGGTAATCAGTCTTCAGTTTTGAGTTCCTTAGTTTGAGGAATGTCTCGTGAACAACATTTTGATTGGGATTCCATTACACCATCTTCTGAATTCCCTAGAATTATAGGGAATAGGCCTGTATCAAATGATAATGCCATATATGTTGGGAAGGAGTTCGAAAGTAAATAGGTCTTGAAAAATGTGATAAAGCAATACCACATTGAGGGACATTTCACATTTTTGGTTTATGAGTCAAAGAAGATCAAATATCTCATTCGTTGTGAAAAATATGGGTCAGAATGTAAATTTTTATTAAGAGAACTATTTGATAAATATTATGGATGTTGGAAGATAACCAAATTAGAAGGCCCACACACTTGTCTGCATCCCAGCTTGCCACAAGATCACTCTTCCCTTGATATAGAGTTCATATCTACTGTTATTTGGGAGATGATACGAACAAGTCAGGATGTTCCTGTTCCCCTTGTTCAGGAAAGAATTCAACAGTTATATAACTATAAGGTATCATACAACAAAGCTTGGAATGCAAAACAGAAAGCCATTGTAAAAGTGTATGGTGATTGGGATGAGTCTTATGCGATGTTACCACAACTTATGGAATTGTTGTCTATCAATAATCAGATTGTTTATCAATTGGACAGTGTTGAGTATGTATCCAAAAATCATCGAGTTGATTGGTTAAAGGTGAAGTTCAATATGATTTTTTGGGCATTCAGACTATGCATTTCTGCATTTCCCTATTGTAAACAGTTTATTCAGGTAGATGGCACATTACTTTATGGAAAGTATATAGGTGTTCTCCTCATTTCTGCCACACAGGATGGTAATCACGCTCCTTTGCCACTTGCTTTTTCTGTTGTTGAAAAAGAAATTTTTGAATGCTGGAGCTGGTTCTTGGCATGTGTACGTGTTCATGTCACGCAAAAATAGGGTGTGTGTCGAATATCTGATCATCATCAAGAGATTATAGAGGTCGTGAGTAGTGATGGGGTTTCTTGGACTGAGGTGAATGCTTATCACCGTTATTGCATTAGACATATTGCAGGTAATGTGCATAAGCAGTTTAGAGATGATGCCATAAAGAAGGTGATCCTCAAATTGGGTATGGTTTTCAAAACTTTCTTTTTATAACAAAATTTAATATCCATTTTAATACATTATTATGTTATGCTTTCAGAATATGAACCCCAACAAGAAAGGTTTGATCGACGTCTTGAAGAGATCTGAATCGTTAATGAGGAGGTATATGAATATATGGTAGAAATTTCAAAGGAAAAATGGTCATTAGCATAAGATGCTGTCATGAGATATGGGCATATGACCATGAATATAGTGGAGTGCGTAAATGGGGTCCTCAAAGGTGTGCTCAAACTCCCAATCACAGGGTTAGTGCAAGAGACATTTTTTAGATGTGTTCACTACTTTGTTGACCAGTCCCAAAAGTCCTACCAGAGGATGGAAAATGGAATTATTTTTACTCAGCATTTTCAAAATGATATTGACTGGATATGGAATGCGGCTTCACAATGGAATGTTATAGCCTTTGACAAGGAAAAGAGGAGTTTTCGGGTAAGACAGTGCTATGACCAGGGTACATTAAGTAATGGTGGAGTGTTTGTCTTGATGTTGGACAACAGGTACAGTGATTGTGGAAGCTTTCAGGCATTGAGATATCCATGTGTACATGTTATTGTAGCTTGCACTTCGGTAAATATATCATGGGAGCCATATGTTGACCTGGTGTATCACATGAGCACTTTGGTTAACTGTTATAGTGCTGATTGGATTCCAGTTGGTGACTTCCATTCTATCACATTTCATGCAGATCAACCGACCATCATCTCTGATATTTCCAGGTTTTCATAAGTTGGTTTTGGTTTCATTTATAATTTTTTCAATGTATGTCATTTTAAAAATTATTGGTTTCATGCTACCAGGTTGCGGCCCTGAGGAAGATTGAAGTCAACTCGCATCAGAAATGAGATGGGTTGGCCTCGGCAATGAGGAGGGAGAATACGATGAAGTATCTGTCACAAAGAAGGACATACTCGTAAGAGATATCCCCAAGTGGCAGGACAGAGTTCCACATCTCATCATCCATGATCGAGTCTGTGTACGTGCTCCATTTTTGTGATAAATATAATTTTCTAGAGCGCGAGTTGTACTTTTTCTGGAGGAGTTCAACTTCTTTGTTTTGGAGTCATCAATGATCCTTTGTATGAGAAGGTTGCAAGACTTGTTTTGAGGGCCTAGATTCCCTGTGGATTTATTTTTTTCGTGTTAATTTTTAATGTGGAATAATGTTAATGTTTATTTAATGGATAATGGATAAATTAACAAACGTAATTTCTCAAAAAAGAAGAAATAATTAATTTTTCACTTTTAAATTACGGTTTTCTTATAAGATGTATAGTTTTAGTAATGGAATCTGAGTGTCTGAGCATCATTAACTAATGTTGAGTTTGAGACTAGGCTAATGTTGATTGTGACACCAAATGAAAATGAATATATCATGCTTCCACTATTAATAAGTAACGATTATATCATGTGTGCAAATGGCAGGTTTTCCATTGCTTACATCTCAGGATACTCATGTATCATTAGTACTTTTAGAGGGACGTCCTGTGGCTCCCTTGAGTGTACGTAGATCTCACCATTTCCATCATATTGCACGACCTCCCACTATCCCCCCACATCTTCGTCTAGCTAGATTATATGGAGTAGCGATGTGCGACTTCACATTTCTTGATCATCAGCTCATTGTCGCACTTTTAGAGAGATGAAGACTAGAGTCGCATACTTTCCATTTCAGTGAGAGGGAGATGACTATTACATTACTGGATGTGGCCATTATGTTTGGCCTCCCTATCGACAGACATGCTTTGACAGGCCGAGTTCCATCAGATTTTCCTGGGCTTGTTCATAGACTTCTGGGCATAGAGGTTCAGGATGATGGCAGGACCGTCGTCAGTGGTAGATTGCGGATGCCTTGGTTATACTAGCACTTCACACATTTACCAGATGATGCTGATGACGTCACTGTGCTGCGATTTTCACGCGCATATATTTTTAGGCTGATCGGTGGCACGCTTTTTGTTGACCACTCTAATACTTTTGTGCACCTGATGTATCTATCTTGTTTGGAGGATTTGGACCATGCAGGCCGATATAGTTGGTGGTCTCCCTGCCTAGCATATACATACAGAGCCCTTTGCAGCGCATGTCTCATCGATAAGATGTAGATCACGGGATGCATGGTTCTTCTACAGATGTGGGTATGGGAGCACATACCTCGTTTAACTCCACATTCCCAGGCGCCATTACCCATAGATATTATAGCAGAGGCTCCACATGGACGTTGGTATGTTTTTAATTCCTTCTAATATCTAACTTACTTGTATAAAATTATTTTATAATATGTAAAAAAAATGTTATCTACAGGTGGAGTCAGGCGCATCGACATTCAGATTCTCCCAGACATGATGTTCATGCCTACAGACTTATGTTAGATAACATTCGACCAGACGATGTAAGTGATTATTATTTATATTGTTAAATATTTACTCTTTACTGTGCATCTATTAATTTATTAATTGATTCTTTATTTTTTCTTTCAGATTACATGGACGCCATATACAGATGATATCCTTCAGAGTTTGCCCTCATACTGTACAATGATGCTTGATATCCGCACCTTCATGGTTCCACTGATTCATTTTCATATATTCGAGTGGAATCAGATGGATAGGGGTATGAGACAGTTTGGATTCCTTCAGCTAGTTCCTGACCCGCACAGTCAGCTGGATTTATAGCATTCCTTGAAGATTTCAGGTAAGAGAGATTTTTATTGGAGGAGCTACCATGCCAGATATGTTGCGTTATTGGACTAACGACGGGAGTCCAAGTTGTGAGGGGCAGGGACAATACGTTTTCATTTTATGGATCATATGGATTATTTAGGCTAGTACATCAGGTCTCCAGTCAGATTTCTGACACAAAACGGACCGGGCTTCCATGACTTGGTTTGCATTCTTCCTTTCACTGTTCAACATATTTTTTATTCAAATTAGTTAAAAACAGATTTTGTTTTCGCAGGATGCTCGTATTTGTCATCTACTTCATATGTCTGCTCCAGTGGAGAGAGCTACCTTTGACCCAGCATATTTTTACAGCCTTGTATGACAGATGCTACCGTCGATGGACGAGATTTATCCTGGCATTTTCTTTGATCCACCACCTGCTGCGGAGGCTGCAGAGCCTACTGCGGAGGCCGCAAAGCCTGCTGTAGAGGCCGCAGAGCCTGCTGAGCCTCACATTGATGTACCTGGGGGTGACGACCATGTTATGGATGTTGTTGTTCCACAAGAGGAGGCTGCTCAGCTTGCTCATCCACATGATATTATTCCACTGGAGGAGGGTCTTCAGCATGATCAGTAAGATGCTCCTCCAGCTTCTCCAGAACATCCACAGGTACTTACAGACGCTGACTGGATTGAGTTCTATGTTTTATTGTAGTCATACGCTGCAGAGTAGCCATCTACTCCCTATATTGGTGAGAGTTCCAGCCAGATTCTACTATCCTTAGATGCAGGCCTGGGTACAGGCGGTGAGACTGTACATCCACCGTCTGTCACACCGGAGGATGTGGAGGTGGTTGTCGATGAGGATGTGTAGCGTACACTAGAGCACAGACGTAGACAGACACGGCGTGGACGCATCCAGTATACGCCTGACTATGGGATAGAGGAGCATCTATGCCGGAGGCGTAGATTAGGTTGAAATTTGATTTATAATACATTTTGTATGTGTATTACTGTTATCTAGACTTCTATTATATTTTTAATAAGTGTCTTACTATTATAAAATTATCTACCAATGTATATATATATATTTATAATAAAAAATATAATTAAATTAAATGATAAATATTAATTATATTAATTATTTCAAATTGTAATAGAAGTGGTCAAAGTTGTGATGGGTGCTGGTTTAGTCCAACCATGAAGAATGCATATGTTGATAAAATAAAAGGCCACAAAAAGTGTAGAATAATGGAACAATAGTTGGAAAATCTTCCATTGGGAATACGCAAAACAATCAAGTCAAGAAAACTGTGAAAGAAACTATTCCCAAGAATAAGTTTGAGCTAAAATCCAAGGATTATTTCATGAAAAATCTTGAAATTCATATCATCTCAAGAAGTTGAAACTTGAGGTATTCCAATCACACTTTATCCATTGTTCATAATTATATTTCTCATTTCAATTAAGGGGGAGAGCCTGATTGATGGAAAGATGGGATGAAAAGGGGAGATTTATCTTTTCACTCGAACTTTTTAATATATTTGGTGAAGTATGTGCAGGATTTAGCATTTCATTGATAATTTTGATTATCTACCCTTGGTTAATAATTGATACACTCTGAGCATGATTTCACATGTATGGTTGTTTATGGACATCATTGAAAACTACAATATGAATTAGAAGTTCATTAGGCCAATTTTGAGAAGATACATATTCAGACTTTATAAAAGGAAACAATTTCTACTGGTACGCAATATAAAGAGTGAGATTATTGAGTATGCATCTCAAAACTTATGTCATGTCCATGAAATCGCTTCTTCCACCTTATTTAGATAAAATGATATTTTTAGAGATCACATGCCTTAAAAAATATTACTCTTGGATCTAGAAATGAAACTCAGAGAACTTAGCATAGTGATGATGTGATCATGGTTCACTCATCACAATCACTAGATGTTTTTCATGTAACTCATTTGTTCAAAAATATACCAATATTTAATCAGAAAAACAATGAAAATGGAGTATTATAAAGTATAAAATTTAAGTTTCCACTTTAGAATACAAATGGAACCATATGAGGATCTTTATCGAAATAGATGTTTAACTAAAACATGTTGAGATAATGTGAGAGAGTGAAAGATGCTAAGATTATATATTTCTCAATATATGTTAGAGAATACTCAAGCCATTCTATTAATAATTATTTAATGAATATTAATTATTCATGAATATATATTAATAATTATTAACATTATTTCAATATTTTCTATTATTAAATTGATTTTTATTAATATTTCTTAATTTTTACATTAAGTGTATTAGTTTATAATTAATAGTTATACATTTTGAGGAGGATTTGAGTTCTCTGTGAGATGCGTGAACCTTGTTCACATATCCCTCTTCTCAAGAGGATGCGTGAACGATGTGCACACATCCTTTGCCGTGGAAGGATGCGTGAATGGCGTTCACGCATCCCGAACCCTATTTTAAAAATATCGGAACCCTAACCCCTTTTCCCAATTTTTTATTTTCCTAAAACCCATATTAAAAAATTATCCTGCATAATCCCTTGCTAAGACATTTTCCACTTATCATCCTCCATGAAACATCACTGGCATGCTCTCTTTACCTAGACACCATCCCCACCTTCGCATCGTCAGCTTCCTCAAATCTCACTTTCACCACCATCAATTGTCGAGGCATCCTACAAGATCTTGAAAGACATCACCTTCTCCTTCCTATTTTAATCAGATGTCATGCCCCATAATATAGCTCGAGACCTCCTCCTGATTCTCACAACCATTATCTGTTCACCAAGCATTAAATCCATCATCATGTACCCATTCTCCTTAACTGGAGAGACCTCCCACATAGAACTTGGGATAATCCCATCACCAATGCTGCTGGTGAAATCCGTTACCAAAATACCATCCCCCCATTCTGAAATATCAATCAAAATCCCTGTCCTATTATATGGACAATAGAGTGAAAACATGTCATTGTGCCCAACAACATCACCAGAAGATGAACATCCGTGCAGATGTCAGTTCTGAAATGATCATCAAGACAATCGATTAAAATTGAAAGATATAGAACCTCTCCACTAGTGAGAGAATTCATACTTCAATGCTATCCGAAAAATAATAATTATCATTCAATTCCATTATTATTTCAAACCTTGTATGGCAGTGAAGGAATATGAAATAACATATTTCAAGGAGGTAGTAGTCTGTTCAATATTAAAACTATAACATTGTTTTTTAAAATTAATTGGGTATAAGAATAAATAATGATAATATCCCTTATAGTAATACTAAATTTTATTAATGATAATAATCTCAATAAATTAACATGACTGTAAAGGATAGTGGGATTAATGATGGGATAATGAGTAAATGGATGAATTATTATAGATAACGTCCTTACAAATCTATTTGGAATCATTTTTTTAAAATTTATTTTTTATTTCCCCTTAGTAAATGGCCATTAAAAGTTTTTACATTGTAACGAGGTAACTATTTTGTAACTCTTAGTAATTATTTCTAATGAAAAAATAACATATAATAAATTACAAAATTTGAGCTAAAATATTTAATTTATTAAAAAACAATACAAATAAAATTTATAAGGGCAAGAAATTTGGTCAATAAGATAAAAACATATAAACATGTAAAACCAGTTTTAGTAAAATAACGTTTGTATGCCTTAATTTTATATATAAGGTAAAAATATTTACTATTATGGTTCTAAATAAATAAATTAAGTGATAATAATTAAAATAATTTATTTTAATCTTATAAGGTGACAATAAAATAAATCTCCCCTAACCATTCTTTGATTAAAAAAAATATGAAAAATATTTTCATATTTCGCAATTATTTTAATACATTGAAAAAAATTCTCAATAGGTTCTCTTATATAGATTTTTTTTTAAAATGAAGAAAATATTTCAAAAAACACATATTTTATTAAATACTAGATTTTAAAAATTTAGTGGGTTTTCTCATACATTTATAAAAGAATAAAAATTAAAATAGTCAGAGAAAATATTAATTTTGACTAAATATAGAACTTTTCAGAAAAAAAAATTACCAAGATTTATTTGAATTTATGAATCTAAAATGATTTTAGTTTGGTAAAAATTAAATTATAAATCTATTATTTTTAGTACATTCAGGATTAAAGTTTTTTAAAGGGATTAATTCTTTATTGTTTGTGAAATGGTGTTAACCTATTACACTAGTGTCTTTGGTGTTACATATTACCCCACATAAATAATGTTTTCTAAAAAATACCATTATATATCATATATTGATAAAATTAATTTACTTATTCGATATATATTCTTTTGGATCATAGGTTTCAAATTATTGTTACTGATTTATTTATTGGAAATTCACAAAATGATTTATCTAAATTTACAATAGATTATATATACTATCAATGATCTGGTAATGATTCTTATTATAAGACAATTTGGGATATAATTTTTTTTACCAATATGTGACCATATGTATTAGATGTGGAAGTTATTTTTTATTGAATGAATCCTTAATTATGTTATGTACATTAAATTGTTGGTTGGAAAAGTTGATTAGAAGGGAACAACTACAATTATTTCTAATAATTCAAAAGACCGAATGTACCCATGTATTAAATTAACCTTTCATCATAATCATAAAAATCAAATAATGTTGTGACATTTAATAATATATGATCTCTAAGATAAAATTCCACTTATTTCCCTCAATTATTAGCATAAATTGTTTTTTGATATATGATTCATTAATGTGAACTAGAATAGTCCATACATTAACAATCATAATCTATGTAATTATTGATCCAACTAACCTTCATTTTTCAAAGTTTCCCAAATGCATAGGAATACAAAAATATTTACCATACAATTATTTTTATAGTTACAATTTTATGATCGACTTGATTATAATTTTATATAAAATTACCACCAATGGAAGATACAAATACAACATAACCTAGATTCTAAGGGAACATTATCTGAACATGTATTCCAATGTTTGGATAATGATTACAGACTTCCCATTACTCCTATGAAGATATGTGCTGATAAAATGTATCTTAGTGTTGAAAACCACTTAAATACACTACCAAAAGTTTTATGTAAATATAAGATCATGATCAAATACATTTTATTGGGGATCCCAGTGAAACATTATTATTTAAATAATATAGTTATTGGAATGCCTCTCAATGTGAAGATCATATCGCGTTTCTATGAAATTATAAGACTTTTAAATATAATCAATGATATACCATACTTCATCCTCTTCCTTCGAGACTATATGATTATTGTAACAATGAATGTTATGAAATTTTCCCACATCCACATATGTATGGGTAGGTGTTTTATAAATTCAATAGGGTTTTTTTAGACTTCACCTATAGAAATACTCAGCAACTGGACACATAGTTTTCTGTTTCTTGTTTGATAGAGTCCATCCATAAATTTTCTCGTAGATACTAATAAATCATTATGAAAAAATGTTGAATGGTGAAATTTTCATATTTTTCATCGTCGAGAAATTTCCCCCTTCAATTTTATTATATATTAAATACATAATAAATTTTAAAATATCAATACTCAATCACATTAGATGAAGCTAGAAAATATTCTATCATTCACTATATTATCGGTCCTTTAATATGTCTTCATGATCTCAATGGGTTTTCTCAATTTTTTCTAGCAATGATTAATTAGAAATATTTTTGAAAAAGACTGATGGAACCCCATTCCTAGAAATCAACACATCCATAGTTATTATATATCTATATACAGGATACCTGTTAATCCTCATCAAGGTTTTAAATATTTTTTCCCTCCTAATCCAAGCATCATACATATTTTTTTACATTATTTGGTAGTAGTTTAACCAAATATCACCTTTCCTGATTATTTAAAACCATATTGATTTTCTCATGTTGTTCTCTGTCTAGGTGAATATATTAGTCCCTCTCTTATGTTGCATATATATATATATATATCATATCATTTTCCATAGAGGTGGTCAATCCATATTTTCGTAACCTTGACTGTATATTCCATATCAAGATCATGGGTAATATTTTTATATTCATTTATTTACAAATTATAAACCACATTGGTTGTCACCGTATTATTTTATATAAGGATAAAAATTAGTTCCTTACTTGAATCAATGATATAAATTAAAAATAAACCATTAAGTAATTGCAGAGTTAATTTCATTGCCTTAATATGTCATATATTAAACTCTTAAAAACATTCCTCACATTCCCTCGACCATTTTAATTTAAACCTTTTTAATGTTAAATTTTTGAATAATATTTTCTACCTGGAATAAGATTCAAAAAAACTAATGATAGTAACCTAACACTGAAATTAAAATTTAGACCCCATTCATGATCTTCGGTTTAAGATATTCATTGACTACAAAATTCATTGAAGGTTAAAAACATATACAATCCTTGAAGAAAATATACCCATAAAATAACGATTAATTGGGATATAAATTAAACTTATAATAAATCCCATATAAATAAATTTTTAAGGGTTTATATAATTATTTAACGATGAATCTCATCCTCTCATTGATATTTTTTTATATTAATATATCAAAAAAAATACCTCAAAAAATTAGAAGATTCCACTTAAATACTCAATTCATTATATCCATACTAATTTAAGGATCATTGGTCAATCCCAAAGGAATTACCATAAACTCTTAATTTCTATAACTTTCTGGAAATCTTTCTTAGGGTATGTAATATTATCCACCCATTGTTGTTGAAAAAAGTAATGATAGATATTCCAAAACCATATAAATTAATGAATTTTTAGAAATAAGCCATAAATTCATGGAAATGAACAATTATTCACAACATATATGTAATTGGTCCCTCTATATTCGATCTGTAATATCATTAACCCTTTATAATGGGGATCCCATGAAGAAACAATATTCCATATAAATCAATTATCACCAACAATTGAATATCATTCCTCAAAACAACTAAATTAATTACTTCTAATCAATACAGGTTTTTCAATATATATCTTGAACTAGTATTTTGTTCAACACAGAACTCAACATCACACTATAGTGGATGACTATGTTAATCATCTGGAAAAACATCAACGATGTTTTTTAAATTTGGTAAATAATATATCCTTAGTATATCACACATACTCATATACCACATTTGATATCCCAATTTTCATAGAATATAATTATGTAGAAATATAGAGGGAGAATTTCAAGAAGATGTATATTATATATTCTCTCCTCAAAATACTTTTTATTATAATTCTCCTACAAGAATCCTATACTCCTTAACATGTAAATATTTTTTTTCATAATATATTAACTTTAAAAACATACAATTGATTATATGAATGTCATACATTTGTATAATAACTATGATTTAAAATAATTTATACTCATATATCATAATAGGAAAAACATAAGATATATTCATTTATATAGGAATCGCCCTTAGTGTCTTAATATATAAATTATTAGTTGTTTGATTGGTAAATAACTAGTTTCTTTGATAATCATGGATGATTATAAATAATATAATGATACTAAATAAATTAAAAAAATAATTAAAACATAATAAATTATCAATATACCTATAGATCAATCATAAAGAACATTAATATATTTTTTGGTGATCACATAAGATATTCCATAATCCAGTGTAAATCTGTGAAGAAATTTTTTTATGGTGATTGGATCACATAATTTCCCTTTTACATATTTTATAATTCCTTGACCATCAAAATTTTTTTCTTTTTCCTCATATTTGTGATCTTGGAAACCATTTTTATAGACATGAAACAATCATTGGTTCCCTTATATAAATCCCCAAGGTGGTTCTTTCCACCACAGTCACAATTGGGGATTCCCATCCATCCATACTTCCACTTATCCACATTGTTCATAACATGAATCTTAGTATGCCACTTATTATATTTGTTTCCATTGAAATTATGTTCCATAGTGAATTACATTTTAGACTTCCTAATTATTGATACAAAAACCTCAAATTAAGAAAATTTCATAAAGGAAGATTTTCATTGAGGGTTTGGATTTAACTAATAAATGAGAAGATAAATTATGATTCCCCATGTAAAAATATATTCCACAACATGTGCAGCTAACCCTATTAACATATAATGTTTTCAAGATATATATTTTTCATCTTTTTTTATAATATTATAGAATTTCCTTTTCATTTATACTCATCTATCCTTTGGAATATAATTATTATTGAATTCTTTTAAAAAATTTAGCATTCCAAGAAACAGATATCATTTTTAAATTTATCATTTTGAATTACTAACCTGAATTTTACATCATCATCCATATGTTGATGGACTCACATGATGAAATTTTACTTTTCACTATATCCCAATGTTATAATTTACTTCCATATTGACATGAAACTTTTTTCATCTTCAAATGTTTTGGTAGTTACTCTAAATTATGGTGGTAGTTATTGGATGATATTGTCTAACACAATTACATGACATTGTGGATTATCTGAACACTATTTGTGGGAAATATTTTTATTTTTATTTATATTAACAACATCAATGTGGATATAAATGAATTAATATCGACTCTAGATTCATGATCTTATTCCAGTGGAATATCTATGAAATTACTATTATTGTTGATATGGTTCCCACTATCCCAATTAGTCTCTAAATTTATTCAATGTAATAGAAATAAATAGCTCTTTAAAATCACTTATAAAATTTAAATCATGTTATATTTTCTATAGTGTTGCCTCAAGATAATGAGTGATTGTTTTATTAATTTTTCAATTTTACTTGTCTTATATAAATCTAATCACCATTGTTGATATAAAAAAACATTCGATACCAACTATACCATCCTAAACACTAAAAACTAATAAAAATTTGTTATTTTACATTGGTAGAGTAATGTAAAAGATTTTATAATGGATCAAAATATGTTTTTGTGGCATACGACAATAATACTTATAATACATAAAAAACAAAAATTACAGCACAACCATATTGTAAGAATATGTTTAGACGTTCCCTCAGATACATAGGAAAATTCATTGTCCTTTTCTAGGTTTTTAGGGAAGGTATACAATATTATAGTGAGATCAAGGCATTAGTATAGAGTAGAATGTTGATTAATATCCTATAAAAAAGGAATGAAGTATATAGAAGGAATCCATGAAAAACAAGAAATAATAATTATTAGAAAAATATATATTAAAAAAGAAATTAAAATAAAGATAATAGTAATAAAAAATATAATAATGTTGTAATACATAATAACAAACACATATAATTTTCATTAAGGCCTTAATCCATGAATCATATTTTATTATGTTAATTGGTATACAAAAAAATCCAACCAGTTTTGTCTAATGAGACTTCTCAAGGAATTGGGGGGATGTATACTTTATATCCACATGCTTCACATAAATAATTTCAATGTATTCAATATGGAGTTAAAAATCACTTTTATATTATATTCTGAGGAACCAAGTGCTGAAAAAATATTTTTATCAACATAATGAGAAAAATAAAATTCAAATACTTTATCATAAAAATAGAATAGTGAGGACATATAGGAGAATATCACATAATAAAATTAGAAGTATTGGGGTGTTTTCAAAATAATATGATGTTCCCATGTCAATGGAAAATAGTGATGTGGTTAATATCATTTTTTTAAAATTTAAGATAGTATGTTTGATCAATAAATTGTATTGAAAGGATTCTAGATAAATGGATGGAAGATTCATTCATCAATATTTATTAAGAATGTGTGAATATTCAAAATCATATCCCCTAGGAGCCGCATCAATGATGAAATTTTATTCCCACTCATTATGAACTAAGGGTCATATTATGCATATTATCAATGATTCTTTTTTTAGGTGATTAAATATGGAAATTTTTTTACATATCACATCCACTTATTAGAATCTAAATTGTGATTTACATTCGAGGAAATTACACGCATGATTTATTTCACCAAAACAATAGATGGGTTTTCCCACACTAAGAAAGGAAAACTATAATAAATTTAATATTAGATAATGATAATAATATAGGCTTGAAAATATAATTAATTCCATTATTTTTATATCAAAACATCTTATTTGGAAATGGATTCCCAACACAAAATAAAATATTTGGTGGTTATTACATGATCCACAAAGAATGAAAATTGTGATGGAAAACCCCAGATAAGGATAAGGATGAATTTAAATCATAAATAATTGAAAAATAGGAAATAAAATTAATCCTTAAATACCAAGAATAAATTCATTTCCTGATATTGAATCAAAATAATTCAATATATAAACCAAACTATGGATATTACTTTTATGTTAATTTTTTTTTCTGGATTAGTGGTATTTGATACTGAAAACCCATAATTATTATCCAAAAAACCTTTAATATACCTTAATATCTTGTATAATAAACATTTATATAATAATCATATAAATAATTACCGTAATCATATATATTTTCATTTATATGGTTCAAAATTAGTAATTCTCAACATTATATCTCTTTATATTCCACAACTATTGTTTATAGTTCTATTTGATTGTTCTAGTATCATAATTATAGAGTTTGTGATATTTTTAATTTCATTGTTTATCATTACTAGGTTTTTATTATTTATAGAATGGATTAAATATGATAATTATTTATTTTTTAATGCCATTCAATTATAATTTAGTCTTTATTCATTTCCCATGGCGTCGATAAGAATCATTATTTCACGATACTTGATGATCAGAGTGTGTTTTCTTAATTATTGAGTTTAACACCGATATAAAATCTACAAATGAAATATTTACAAAATTATATAATATTTTACTTGAAATTATGTAACCAAATTCATTCATGATAAAAATTGATTGTATTATTCATATATGTTGTAAAAGTTTCATAAATACGAACATATCTTGAATAAACGAAGGATTGTCAGATTATTTTTTGAAATATAATTATAAAAAATAGAATAATTATGACATTTATTGATTAATATAGTGATAAATTATAATTACTATTATTTATGTAGTTGGTTTTTGGCATAGTGGCAATCACCCCTTGATCCTATATGAATAACGGGTGTTCAAACCCCATTGGGCACATGTTGTGTAGCGCTACTATAGCCCATTGTAGCAGCAACGGGCACTACAGCAGTGACATGTCACTATAGTGGCAGCAAGTCACTGTAGTGTTGGCTGATATTGTGCAGTATTGCAGCAGGTAGAGTACTGTATCAGTACTATTTAGAGAATGAGCTTTGGGCCAAATTTTTAGGCTTACGGGCCATGTAATGGGATAAATTCCCTTTGGGCCTTCAGGCTTTGTAATGGGTCTCCCTCTACCCAGTTAAAAGCGGTCATTAATTTTCATTAAATAATTAATGAGGCTTCTACCCCAACCTCTAAAAAAATCATAACTATTATTTATAGGAATGTTTTATGGATATGATAATAACACAAAAATTGAATAAATGACTATACACATATCTCTCACAATTTAAATGATTATATTAAGGTTTATTGTTTGTAAATCGTTTCATTAAATGATCCAATAATTTTTAATAATATAGAGTAATGAAATAATATAACTATTATATATCCATTAATGGGATACATTTAACCATCTTTTAAAATTTTTGAAGGAAAATGAAACACGTTACATTATTGAGTTGCAGTTCACAAAACAATTAAACAATAAATTTTTTTATTAATGAATGTCATACATGTATAAAAATTGATGAAACCATTAATATAGTAAATATTCAGAATATAAATTATAAAAATCTCATTATATTATTGTGGGAATAATATATTTTATTAAATTTAATTTGGATGAAAATTATGTTGTCGATAATACTCATGTGAGGGACTTGGAATTTCATTGCGAGTAGACTTTAATGTGAAGGCATTATGATTGCTATGTTTGGCAAAGGGAATTTATTTTTGTGGTGTTGATATAGTCAATGTAATGTAGAATAGTTTGAAAAATTAATATTAATGATATTTGAGTCCTGATGTGGTTAAAATGTTACCATTAATACGCAAAGAGAAAGATAGTAATGGAAATTAATATTTAATATTAAAAATATAATATTAATATTAAATTATAAAGGGAATAAAAAATTAAATAATAAATAAATTGAGTGGGTCTTGGTTGAGAAATATCCGAAAAAGAATTTTTATACATGTTTTAATATGTTTTTTCCTTTCACCATTAGTGAAAGGCCTTTTACATTTTTTACTTTCTTTCGGGGAAACTGACTCTTAACGTTAATAATTAATTTTAATATCGAACACTATATTTTGTAAAACTATATAACTTGAGCCATATAATTGAAAAATTAGAAAGTAATATTTTAAATAAAATATATATATATAATAATTGTTAATTTATATATATAAACAGTTTAAAAAGTAAAATTATTTGTAGATAAATAACATCTTAACACCTTAAATTTAAATATATTGTAAAATTATATTTGATAATAATTATAAATAAAAAAATTGATTTATTATAAAAATGATACTTGTCATTTAATTTAACTGAAAAATAAATATAGAAATACTATTATTTCATTTAATGAAAAGTAAAAAAATGAATTTTATATAAAATAATCAATTTAATTATTTAGAAAAAATATATTTCATATGTTTTATGTGTTAAATGAAAATTTTAAAATGTTCAATTTTATTTTAGATTTCATATTTTAGTAATTTGTTTCATTATAAATTTCATTTTCGTGATTATACACAAATAATATTGGGTAAAATATATTTTTTGGGAATTATATTTTTAGAATTTAAATTTATCTTTTTATATAAAGATAAAATATTCATAATAAGATAATTTTTATATGGTGGGTTCAAAGAGTATGTTGTTTCAGTTAGTATAATATTTTCAAATTATTCTTCAATATAATTTCTATAATAAAAGTACATTAATGGTCAAATATCATTATAGTTAAAAACACGATGTTTAACTTATATAACAGAGTCTCATCTTTAATCCTTGAGGATTGAAAAGTGTGTAGTGATTATGTGATTAATTACATTTTTTATTAAAGTCAGTATATTTTTGGGAACACCCTAAGATTTCATGTGAATGAAATGTTATGGGATAAAGTATATTAGATGATAGAGTAGTCTATATTACTGAGATAACATTTGAAAGAATAATTTTAATAGTATTTAAAACATTAAAAATCATTTTTGTAACATGGTTTTATTTATATAAATATTTATTAATGTTTCTAGGATTTAGGTATTGATGTCCATTATCATTATTATGTAATATAGGAAAAGGTGGATCGTCATTTTTTTGCATTTTATTTAATTTATTAAAGTATTATATAATGGATATTCTTGTTATTTTGGGAAAATATTAGCATATTTTGAAGAACATATGATTATGGGATATACCTTTTTAGTTTGTGTCTTTATAAATTTTTAATTTCTAATTAGTAAAATTTTACTTTTATTTTTGGAAAATGGGATATTAAATATTTATAATATTAGGGTTCAATATTTCTTATGTCATATTTTTATGTATTTTAGATTTTATTATTTATTGGTGGATTTATATTGACATTTGGTTGTTATTCTTATGTATATTTTTTGTTATTGTATTTTTTGCAATTATTATTTCATGTTATATATATATTTGGATTCAGTATTTATCTGTTAAAATGAGGATTATGGTTTTCAACAAATTTTGGACTTATGATCCTTTATGATTTATATTTATTGATTCACGATAGTAAAATTAATTATATTTAGCATTTATGTAATTACATGAAGTAAAATAGTAAAATTACTAAAAATAACACCGAATAATGAAATTTGTTTGGAGTAATAGAAGGAAATAATGTAATTATATAATATCTTATTATGTATCTTGATTGTAAATGGATTCATAAACTCATGTAAGAGAAAAGTCAATCTATTTTATCATATATTGAAAATACTTTTCTGGTATTAATGTATTCTTTTTACATCTCACAGAAATTTTTGGTCTCAATATTTATACAGACATGGGTTTTGGAACATTAAACTATCAAATACAATGTATCTTGTTTTTCACATAAATATTAAATAACATGATAAAATCTAAATGAAATATTTTTACAATGTCATGATAAACTATTTATAGTAATAGAAAATGAAAGCAATAAGGTTATTAATTATTTAAGGATAGATATTGTTACATGTTGAGATTTTAAAATTTATTTTATTTGGTATAATATTTTCATTTAAAGCTTAGGTTACACATATTACCAAAACGTTTCTATGAAACAATAGACACAAATTATTATGAAAATTTTATGAATTATAAAACATATACTAAATTAAAATATTGCAATAAAAATTATTACATTTAGAAGATAAATAATTGATATGATTTAATGTTATAATGGCTAGTTTTTTAAAACAATTGAATAAATTTAAAATAATTTGTGATTAATATAAATAACATTCAAATATGTGAATAGGTGTCCAATCAATTTTGGTTAAATGTAATAGTTTCCATAGAAAAAATTCATCACCATGGTAAGGGTTAAATGATATAACTTGGGGGGGGGGATAAACTATGATATAAGGCCTGAAATATCTCTAAAACTTGTGTTCCATTTACTTTGAATGTGAATTTTGAACTCATATTATAATATATTCAAAATTTATATAAAATAGAGATAGACTACATGGGATGTAAATTTATTGTATATTAATCTTTTTATTATTTACAATGGTTTCATTCATCTACCTTATAAAAGAGGACCCACATCCTCACTTCATCACATAATTTTGACATCATATTTTAACAGATCCATTTAAAAATAGTATCCATAAATAAAAAAAACACATTCTAGTGTTTATAGTCTCATGAATAGAATTATACTAGATGATGTAACATGTAATCAAATTGATAATTTACAAGGATATGGTATAATTCATAATTTTTTTTAATGTTTATTTCTTCTACTCTATCATTAAATTCATTTATATAATTTGAAATTGTATAATATAAATAACTTTTATATTTTTATATTCTATAATGTTTTTGTAAAAAGTATTTTCTACCCTTTTCCATTAATTTGTTTTGAAAATTCTTTTTCCATTACATTTGGAATACCACCTCCACAAATTGAGGTTTTTTAATTTTTCGTCAATGCCTCTCATTGATGGTTATATTGATGGATTTAAAAAATAAAATTGATATTTATAATTTAATAGTAATTAAATAAATACAAATTATTATTTAATTTCATTTCCTTCCATCCATAAAATATATAAAACAACACTTGTGCCTTCATTCATTGTACCACCTCTATGAAGTGATAAAATTAATTTACCATCAGTCCTGTGATTGGATTTGAATAAAAAATATTTAATTAGTTTATATGATATTAATTTTCTAATAAATATTATAGATAAGATAAAACTATGAAAAATATAACACCCTGAGATTTTATATTATGAAAATCATATTTGATAAGGCCTATGATAGGCTTTAGTGGAACTACATCATTAGAATTCTAGAAAGACTGGGCATGGGAGAATGGTTACAAGATTTTTTCTTTTGGTGATTTGACTCCTCATGCCATTCTATTTTCTTTATGGGATGGAACTTTGGGTTTTCAAAATCGTGCAAGACCTTAGGCAAGCCGATCTTATGTCCCCTCTATTTTTAATATTGGAACAAGATTCTATTTCAAGAAATGTAAAGCGATGTATGAGGAAGGAGCCTATTCGTCATTATAAGGAAAGGGGGTTCCGTGAATTTTATCACTTGATGTTCACCGATGACATTCACCTTTTCTTCAATGGAATGAAAATTTCTATTAGGGGATGGAATAGTCAGATTGAGAAGTATGAAAATTAATGTGTGCATATGGTAAATGTGGAGAAGTTCAATCTAATTATATCTAACAAATGATCGTGCCGGAGATCCAGGGGCATTCAAAAACATAGGTATGCAACAGAGGGGGATCCCCTAGATATATCTACGAGATCCAATCCTAAGCGGAAGGGTCAAATGGAGAATGTCTCAAGGGATTCTAAGCAATATATCTAGTAAGATTTGATGCTGGAAATATATATTCCTCTTGTTTGGGGGATGCATTACCATAATAAATAGTGTGATGTCTTACAGGGAAATGCATGTTCTGACTAACTTCAAGGACCGTAAAGGAACCATTGATCAGCTATAAAAAACAATGACCAAGTTCATATGGGATGCTAAGGATGAGGTAAGATTCCACTAGGCTGGTTGGAAAAGAATAGAAAAGACAATTGATGAAGTGGGTGTCAATTTCCATAATATCCAAGAGACCATGCAATCCCTATAGGAAAAATTTATTGGGAATAACTCTTCATTAATGTTGGGAGAAAATCCTCCATTAATGTTGATAAAAACCCTCCATTAATAAATTTCTCTTTCTTCATAATTTATATTTTAAATCTCAAATCCCAACAATCGCCACCTTGATTTAAAATTTAAATACTCCACATTCATCACCACCATCTGGGTCAATTTTATCACCACCCTACCTCCCTAATTACTCACTCGATCCCAGCCCTACCCTTGAGATCCACTTCCTCATGTGATTTATCACTAACCCAAAAAATTTCAGAAGGAGGATGAAGTGATCAGTTGAAGAACACGGTTGCAAGCATATGGTGGAGCATCTTATCAAGGACTCAGGACTCTGATGATATCAAAAATGATGGTGGTATTACCGATGTTTCTGGAATATCGAAAGTCTTCTTGGATGCAGGTGTCATGCAGCGTGTTTCATTCATTGGGTGACATTCGAAGCTTGGTAGAGTTGACAATCAAATTGACCCAGATGGTGGAGATGAATGTGGAGTATTTTAATTTTAAATCAAGGTGGAGATTATTGGGATTAATTATTTAAAATTTAAATTATGAAGGAATAGAAAATTATTAATGGAGGGTTTTCCTCAACATTAATGGAGGATTTTCTCCCAACATTAATGAATTGTTATTACCAATATTAATTGATGGAATAATGAATGATGATCACATTAATGAAGATATGGATGGGGTGTCTATATAAAAAGATGTGGTAGCATGTCATGGAATGAGGGATGGCAAAGGTGTAGCCACTAAGAAAGAGCGGTGAAGGGGTTGGCGCATTTGTGGTAACTAGTGGAAAGTGAAGATGGTGATCACGAAAATGATGGTGTGTTGGCAGTGATGATTGAAGACGAAGATGATGATGGTGCCATGTATCGAAAGTCTTCTTGGTTGGGGAGATCAAGCGGCGTGTCCTGGTTGTGATGATCGACTGTACGCGCAAAAATAGTATGTTCATGGGTATCGGTGGGTTGAGAGATAAATCCTTCGGGTGAGTTGTAAAAGTCTTTCAGGTGTTGTTAAAAAGGCCTTCGGGTGATGGTAAAAATTCTTCAGGTGAGTATGTGTAAAATTCCTTTGGGTGATAAAAAGCCTTCGGGTGAAATCTTCTCCTCTTGTTTGTTTTCTTCAATGACTACTTCCACTTTGGTGTCAAGCTCCACACCCCAAAAAAATGGCATTGTGAATTATTGAGGGAAATATGTTATGGGTGCGGTTTATGAGGCCCCGGTATGGGGATGGATAGAATGAATGGTTTGGAGGCTTAAAGAACCCATCAAATTTATAATGATGGATGATTGAACTTAACACCTTGCTCGAGTATAAGACCTAGTGGGCAGTTTGGCATGGTGATATATGGTATTGGAAGGATAAATGGAGAGGCAGTACAATGCATTAACCAAAATTCCTAGTACTGAATATCCTATTCAGAGAGGCCGCTTTTTCTTAGACTTCTTAATTGAAATAGTTGACGCCCAATAATAGGCGATATTCTAGAATGTCTCTTTAACGGATGAATCTGATAGATATGTTCTTGATTTAGAGACGTCAGGTAATTTCACCGGTGGTGACCTACGCAATATCTGGAATCTAAGGAGTGGGTCTGATTCTTGGGTGTATGTCCTATGTTGTAAATGGATTCCATCAAAGTTTAATTTTTTGGTCTTGAGAATGAGACATAGAGTTCTTCCTATTGATGATAATAACTAGAAATGGGTAATCTCTCTTGCCTAGAAATTCTGGTGTTTCCACCTGCCCATCCAACAATCTATATGGAATATCTTCTTCAAGAGTGAGGTGTGTGGGAGGACGTGGGGAATTTTGGAAGGCTACACGGGTGTAACTGGAATCAGGGACTCAACTGTGGACTTCAACACATCCTAGTTTCATGAAGCAAACAACAATAACAAGGAGGCCAAAGATTAGGACATGTTTCATTCTACCCCCTACTGGATCATCGGGGAGGCCCGTAATAGAGCTAGAGTGGGAAGAGATATTTCCCAGGCTTACCTTCTAGTTTGGTTACACTCGCTGGTGGATGAACTGGGTGGGATCTCGAATCGCTGTTATAATTCCAGGTCCCTCAGCATGATTTTTCCAAGGGTGGCTCTTTCTACAGTAAATTCATCATGACCTAGAAGTGGGGCATGGGTTTTTTATGCCCCCATGGGCAGGCTCAAACTAAATGTGGTGGATCCTACATAAGGGGGTTAATAATAGGAGGAGGTCTTGTAAGAGATGGTAGGGGTTCAGTCCTTTTGGGTTGTAGTGATTTCTATGGTTCAGGAAACTCTTTTCGGGATGAAGTGTGGGTGATGGTCACCGGCCTCCAACACTACAAGATTTATGATATCAAGATATGATAGGGGGAATCTGACACCAAAATCCTTGTCAGGATGCTTCAAGGAAAGGGAAATCCACTGTCGCGGCAAATGTACTACATTCAATAAAGCATGAAGATGCTGGAACAAGATGTGATGGTTGAAAACACGTAGAGGGAAGACATATTTCCCACTGATGATCAAGCTAGCAGAGGTAATCCTTGTGAGGTAATTTCCATTTACCATTGTTGGGGATCCTTCTCAAAGTAGTTCATTAATTTTGTTAGGGGTGATTCCCTAATTCATCACTATTTGTGACCACCATGAACCTTTTTTGTTTCATTTATTTCAATTTTTTTTATAGAATACAACTTATGGTGAATGTGACGCCAATATTTTTTACTTCGATATGGTCGTCCACATAGAACACCAATAATAAACCACCCACATTATATTTTAAAAATATAAAATAGGCATTATAATGTTAATTATTTATAGTATTAACTTAGTTTTGAAAATATGACCTTCACAAGTATATTTAATGAATTATATGGTGACCTATTAATTAAAAATGAAAATAAAACCCTTTAAAAAATAAGAGGAAATCATTGTGTTAATAACAATCTAATTATATACAAGTGTTTTTTTGGCCAATAAAATAAAATAAACAATTTTTTTAATTATATTAAAGATTGGAATATATAATATCATTAATATAATGTTTAACACAAAAAAATATTTATTTTTAAAACAGTAGGTAAAAATAAATCATGTTATAAACATGAAACCAATATTTGTTTCTAAAAAGATGTTCAGACACCTTTTTATATTGACATTATTTTAAAAATAAATTTTGAATAATTTATAATGTATATTTGAAAAAATAAACTTAATTACTTAAATAAGAATAAAGAAATTTTCTTTTTGTGAGTTCTTATTGTTGGTTTCAAATATTTTTTTATGAATAGTGAAAAATACTAGATTTTTATTGAACAATGTCTTTTCACCAAAATTATATAAAATTCTAATTTATATTTTTAATTGGTTTTAAAGTTAAAATATTTCAATCAATAAAATATTAATCCAATATTGATCACTGAATTGTTTTTCATATTTAATTTGGATATGAAAATATTGCGATCATTTGAACATTCTCCCCTAAAAAAACATTCTTGTCAGGACTATAGGACACATTTTTAATTATATTCAACAACTTCTATGAATACTATTTGGAATAATTGATTCTATACATTGAATAAGAATTATTTATATTATCAAATAAAGAAATTTTTTTACAAATGTGATTAGTAAATGTTGTTACAAATAATTACAATGCTTAATTTAATAAAGATTATTCATTATTGCTAAAATTATAATAATAAGTGTATAAATGAACAGAAAATGGTCAAACTCCCATTTCGTGTATATATAGAAACCCTTATCACCTTCAAAATTAATGTTTTGTGTTTTTTGAAATGTTTTTCATTAATGTGACCCATATAATAATTTATAAAATGAAAATGTCAAAAATATGTATCTTTCTGCCTCTAAATTTCTATTAGTCCTTGAGGATTCAGAAAAACTAAATAGGGATGGTTATAAACATTACCTTGTATGTTAAATTATTTTTGTCATATTGATTTATAATTTATTTTATATATGAAACAATTTCATTTGATCCTTTTGAATCTTCGACAAAGGGATTATTTAGCTGAAAACTAAATATAATAAATGTTACTGAAAATATTAAAATTGTGGTAAATAGAATGAATTTTCATGTTACATTATTTTTTTAGAAGAAAATATCATGATACACACATATTAACTTAAAATATTTGAACAGTATTTATTCTTGATGTTTATTTAAAATTCAAATTATATAACTACTCTCAAAATTGAAATTAATGTTATTTTATAATAAATTATATTACATTTTGTGACTGAAAATTTGTACTAATAATGTAATATCCCGAATATCTCTCTAAAGTATGTTCTACTTAAATTTCAGTTTATGATGTTTATTTGGAAAATTTAGTTCTTGCAGCAATACTTATGGAGGCTCGGGGGGTGTTTTGATGGTTCGAGACACGGGAAAAAAAATAGAAAATTGTGTTTTCTGGGAACGTTGCATAGTCGACGCATGATTAGTGATAACCATGCAGACAACCCAGGGAAACCATGAATGAGGTGGGATTATAGATAGTGGAATCTGCACAGTTTTCAAATGATTTGGAAAACCATGGGGGTAAAATGTACGACCAAGAAACTTTTAAAAAAATTACAAGATTGCCATGGTGGGGTTTTAACCCCAAACGTGAGATTTTCCTCCTTCTCCCTTGGATCCCTAGGAATGATCCAAAGGGAACAAGATCTTACAAGGCTCGATCTCTTTCAATTATTGACCCTTGGGAGTGCCGTTTGATGTGAATCTATGATCCAAGTTAGTTTAATCTTCATATGCACTCTCTTTTTCGGTTTAGGTCTTGTCTTTTGTGCGATCTCCATCCAAAGCTCTCAACCCATTGTTTTTTGGTGTGATCTAGTTTGAGGCTTCAAAGGTGTGTTGGATTGGGATCTAAGGACATGTTTGGAAAGGGGGTTCATCAAAATTTTTGAGGTAGGTGGTCTACAGGTTATATCTCTTGAGTTTTATAGAGATTTGTGAATGTAGGGTTTTGATTCGTACCCTCTTGTGATGAGTTCGTTGTTCCATTATTGTGATGTGATGTTTAGGGTGTCTAAAAAACCCAATAAAACCCTCATGTTCTCCACAAGATGCATGGAGGATGATGTGACCTATGATGGGGCTACCCATGGGGTGCGCAGATATTTCCAAACATAAAATTTATCTAAGTAAATGTAGGGACATTGTTCGAGAACATAGATCCCAAGGTGATTATGTTATTAATCATAAATGATGTGAGAGGGAGTGCAAGTAGCACACCTTGGATGGGTGGTGGCCTATGTTGGTGTTTGGTTAGATTAAAGGAGGTTAAATGAGTTAAAGAGAAATGATAATGAATTAGCATTATAATTGAATATGCTTTTTGAGATAGGCATTGGAATGAGAAATTGGGATGAAATTTTGGAGTTTATAAATGAGGAATTTATGGATTGTGGCATAATTTTATTTTCCCCATTGTTTATTTGTTGTATTATTACTAGTGATATTGGTTATGTTGCGTTGCAATGTCAATGTTGTGGAATTTAATAAATAAGCATGTGCATATGGATCAGTAGTGTGGGGTATTTACGTGATTTTCTGCACCCACGGGTCAAAATTCAACTGAGGTTCCAAGATACACCCAATAAACGCATGGGTTAGGGAAGGGGAGAGAGTTCTATTCCCCTAATGGTTTCATCCACCCGAACTAAGGCTTCGAGGTGAGGATAATGAATTTTTTTTGTGTTATGATGCCCAGTGAGAGAGGACTTGTTAATTCCCTCACATTGTAAATGTTGATATTACCTAATCCATTGATTATGTATAAAGGGTAAATTGATTAATAATGTACCTTGGAATGATTATGGGTTATTTGATATGTTAATTGAAAAGAACATAATTATGACTGGCTTCCTAAACTGCTTCCTTTAATTTCATTTGTTTACCTTTTCTTGAACTATCTATTGACTAGATATTTTTTAGACACCGTTGGTAGTGGCCTACTGAGTAGTACTCACACCCTGCTTGGGCCACCGCGGGTTACCAGGTAGATTTCATGGTTGCGGGTCAATATAAGTCAAAAGGCCCAATTCTAGGGAATTGAATCTAGTAGAGGATGAGCTTGGTTGAGGTTCATGACTTAGTTCTAGGACCATTTTGGGGATTCTATTATTTTTCTCCATTTTGGTCTTTGATCACTTTTCACTTTAGCATGGGATGACATACATACTGTAGGTTGTGTTTTACCCACATTGGGAATGATTTGTTTATGCATTTTGTTGGTTATTTTATATTATATCCGCTATTTATATTTTTACTAATGTGGGGTTCTCTAGTAAAATAAGGGTACTGTCTCCCAACATGACTACATAGATCCCCACTACCAGTTGACAACCTATGTTACATGGGGAGGCACAGTTGTGGTCATGTAACCACCCATCTCGGGGCATCGGTTAGTGGATACCTGTTTGGGGGCATTATAAAGTGGTATCAGAGGAGGTCCTTTCACTTTCTTACTATTTGGGGATGGTAGATGGAGGTTAGTACATTGTTGGTCCTTTGTAATTTTCTCTTTATTGGTAGTAGCTAACCCATGTTTTGGGGGAAAACAATGTCACTCTTGGTTGTAATTGTTGTTTTTTTGTGTTGTTACATTTGACAATAATTCACCATCAGGTGAGGCACTTGTTGTGTGGTTCGACGATTCCATGATGTTTATATTGCGGAAAACATAGCACGAAGTTGTGCTTTCATTAATCATCCTAGGCACCTATATAGTTAAGTTAAATGCATTATGGTTGGCAGACACACAGGATGGTCGTCCGAGATGTAACAGTTAGGATTCATTTTTTCTTTTAAAATGGATGATGTTATGCCATATAAGACTATATGAATGGGTAATAAGGTGGTGTAAAAATATTGGGTTATAATCATGTAAAATTTTTAATAAGAATGTATAGTGGGTTAAGATGTTGTTAATGTAACCTATGATGTGAAATGGTTTGAAATGGTGTATGAAATAAAGTCTTGCAACTGTGTGAGTTGGTTAACTATGTTGGCCATGGTCCTAGTAGGAATGGATAAGGGTAGTGTCCTAGATGTGAAGAACATGGTTGGATAGAGTTTTCATAATGGTTGTTATGGCTCGTGATGAGCCTTCTTATGTTTCCTTCTTTTCATGATAAATTCAGTGCTTCATTCTATGGTTGTATTTGGCATTTTAGAGAAATGACACAGTGAAGACGTGTGCCAGTTGGGAAACCGGAAAACGTTTCTATGAATGCTCTTCCAATAGAGGCACATGGGAACTTGATGGTTTAGGGTTATAGGGAAGAGAATTTCTGTGTGAACTATGATCATTTTATGAAGATGATGGAATAGGACACAGGACAGGTTGTGTCGAGTATGTTCGAGTTGAATAGTGAGTTTTAAGTGCAGCACCCTCTGACCTTTATCGGAGAGGAAGGGCCAGAGGCAGCTGAGTTCTAGATCAAGTCCATCCAGACCGTTGTTGATCTTCCAGAGAATCTTATTGAGTATTGATTCATGTTTTTGTACTATATTTTTAGAGTCTAAGAGAAGTGTTGGTGGGACATTATAGACCAAACTGAATAGGTTGAGGAAATTCTAAGGAAGGATTTCCAAGAGATATTTCATGAGAACTTCATTCTAGATACACTTTGAGAGGAAATGGAAGATGATTTTATGAGTTTGACTCAAGGGGATTTGTCAGTGATAGACTACGTTAGTCATTTCACTAACTTGTGCTGCTTCATTCTAGCTTTGACAGGAGAAGATGCTACTATAGAGAGACATTTTGAGGACGAGTTCAGACATAATATTAGGTCTCAGATATCTATCATTCGCCTGAAGATGTTTGCTGAAGAGGTAAATTAGGATCTTATATCGGAGGGAAACCTCAAGGCGGCCTTAGGTAGTGAACTTCTGGGGGGATCGGGGCGGACCAATGGTGCAGGTTCTGGGGGATGGAAGTTCCATATTAAAATATTTTAGTAGAGTTGAAGTTTGCAGAGTAGATAGAAGAGGGGAACAACCTATCAGAGTGGAAACCATATGTTTTTCTATATGTGTAGTAGGCTAGATCACGTGCATGGATTGTGTTCCCTACCACCAGTCAATTGACGAGCGTGCTGTAGGTTAGGCCAGGGGCAGAAATTCTGCAGGAACACAAGGTAGCTGAGAAATGGTGGGTGTTAAAAGAATATGTAGAGTGCTGTAAGGGGTTCCAATTACCCCATATCAGGCTAGTAGTTAATGCTCTATAGGTCGTACCGGTATGGGTGGTTGATGTGAAACTTCGGGGTGAGGCCATTATTACCATCAGGGTAGTGAAGAACAAGGTACATAGGTTGGATCCCACAATAGAGGGGTGATTCAACTACATGTAGTTCAAACTATGCTTGATGGTGGTGAGGGAGGACCATCCACAGTTCGAGGTACAGTTCCACTATCTTCCATACATGATAGTGCGTAATTAGATACAATTTATATATATTCGTTTATTTATTTTTAGTTCGTAGTTTTGTTGGGTTTGACTGTTGAAGATGCATTTGGGGTAATATCACTTGATACTCTATTGGGAGTAAAAGTCGAGAACATTAGGCAATGTAAGGGTTGTCTCCTAGAGACTGGGGGTTATCATTTTCTGTCGTATCTGTTTGTTCTGGACATGTTGAGTTTTGACTTGATCATGGTCATGGACTAGTTAGTGTAGTATCAAGCCCATATCAACTGTTATCAACACCAGGTAATGTTTACGTTTCTCAATAGAGACACTTATGTCGTTTATGTTGAGTGGGATGCTCAATAATGCCATGCTGGGACACATTTCCATTAGTTGGAAGGTCTCACAACTCAAGAAGCATGCCTCGTGTTGGATTATAGAGAGAATGATCAGCCAATCTTCCCATCGGTAGTGGATCATTTTTAGGATGTGTTTCTTGAGGACTTCTCAGGGTTAATACCTGAGAGAGATGTTGAGTTCACCATTGAGTTGTTACCAAGAGTAGAGCCAGTCTCCATTATTCAATATCATATAGCGTCGAAAGGACTCCAAGAACTAAAGGTTTAGTTGGGGGAATTAGAAGACAAGGGTTTTATCAATCATAGTATATCACCTCAAGGATCACCTGTGATTTTTGCTAAAAAGGTTGATGGGTCACATAGACATTATGTCGATTATAGGAGGCCGAACCAGATGACGGTGATGATCTGATACCCTCTTCCAAGAATCGATGATCTTTTTGACTTTCTTAGGGGTGATTCATTGTTATTCAAGATTGACATGAGATCAGGATAACATCAGTTAAGGCTAAGGCCTTTTTATATACCCCTTATAGCATTCTGAAGCATGTATGTTTTGTATTAATATTTTATAATGCCTTTGGGGATGACCAAATCATCAGCTGTGTTCATTGCTATGAAAAAACGAATATTTCACCTATATCTGGACTGGTTTTTCATTTTTTGATGATTTCATAATGTACTACGGGAATCATGATGATCATTACCATTATATTAACATCGTCTTGAGTACAATAATAGAGTATAGGACTTACTCCTTGCTATCAATGTTGCATTTTTGGATTAGTGAGGGGATCTTTTTGGGACACATCATCTTGGAATTAAGAGTTGGTGGATCCAAGGCATGTACATGCTGTGGTGTCTTGGGAACAACCCAATAGATTTGGTGATGTTCAGAGTTTTATTATTTTGTATGGTTATTATTGAATTCTCATTAAGGAATTCTCTAATTTGGCAGCACCACTCTCTAGTCTAAAAAAGTTGGAAGTGATGTTTGAGTACTCCAGAGAATTTGAAGGTGCTTTTTAGGAGCTGAAGAAGCAGTTCAAAACCTCACCAATTCTGGTTGTACCTAATCCAGGTAAGAAGTATACAGTGTTTTTTGATGCTTCTAGTGTTGGACTTGGTGTAGTGCTGATGTAGGAAAACCTTTTTGTTGCCTATGGGTTGAAATAGTTGATACCTCATGAGAGAAATTACCGCACTCATGACCTTAAACTAGCTGTAGTGGTTCATGCTTTGAAGTGTTGGAGACATTACTTCTTGTTAGAACCTTTTATGCTGTTTAGTGAATATAAAATTCTGAAGTAAATATTCTCTAAGAGGGATATGAATCTTTGACAGTGAAGGTGGGTTGAATACCTGCTATCTTTTGATTTTGAGTATGTTTAAACACTAAGAAAAAGGAATAGTGTTGATGATGCTCTGAGTCGGAAGACCCATTATTAGGTGGTCCAAGAATCATCTTCAGAGTGGATATTAATGACCTTGTTTACAGAGATGAACCAGGTGGTACAGGATGATCTGGGGAAGATGAATATTGCACCCATTGTAGTTGAATCTGTGCTTTTGAGTTGGATTAAGGAGAGTCAGTTGGTAGATCCAGAGTGTTTATTTATAAAGGAGATTCATTAATCTGTAGAGTCACCTTTTCGATGATTTTTTCTTCATTGATGGTGTTTCTCATGTTCATGATCATTTCATGGTATAAGTAGAGTAAGCTAAGATTTGAGGCGTGAGTTCTAAACATCGATGTGGGAAATACATCCTGGATTGACTAAGATGTAACGTGATCTCTGGAGGTAGTTTTGGTGGCCTAGAATGAAGAATGAAGTTGTGAGCATTGTGGCAATGTGACTTTCCTATTAGTAGGTAACGGCTGAGCACCGGTGTTTAGGTGGAGCATTACAGTCATTGCCTATTTTGTAGTTGAAAAGGAATTACAGAAAAATATAATTCATTGTTGGTATTCTAAGGACTCCTCAGAAGAGTGATGAAATTTTGGTTTTCATGGATTGATTGACAATAGTGGATCATTTCTTGCTGATCCAAAAGACATTAACAGTTGACCATCTGTGAAAATTGTATGTCTAAGAGTTAGTGTTGTTTCATGATGTGACAAGAAACATAGTTTCCGATTGTGATATGTGTTTCACTTTGCACTTCTGGCAGGGGTTACAGAATGTTCTTGGTACCTAGATTTTGTTGAGTACATCTTATTACCCGTAGAGAGACATGCAATTAGAATGAATGATTCAGGCGTTAGAGGAAATGTTGAGAGCTTGTGTTCTGTATTTTTGTGACTCGTGTGAGAAACAATTTCCCCTTGTTTAGTTTTCCTACAATAATAGTTTTCAGGATAAAATTTGGATGGTCCCTTTTGACACACTCTATGAGTCATTGTGTCGATCTCTGCTATGTTGGTTAGAGGAGGGAGAGTCAGAGTTGTTGGGACCATGTATCGTGAAGTAGATGACCAGTTAGCTTAATTCGGAAATGTATGGAAATAGTACAGATTTGGAAGAAGTCTTATGAATATCAGCATTATAGAACTCTAGTGATCAGGGTGGGTGGTAGTGTGTTTCTTCGGGTGTCACCAAGGTTGTGTCACCATCATATTAGGAAGAATGTCATGATGGCAGCTAGGTATGTGGGGCCATTTTAGATTGTGAAGAGGATCGGACGAGTGGATTACCGATTGGATCTTCTAGAATGGTATAGTGGTATGCATGATGCGTTCATATTTCATGGCTTCAATAATATCAACCTAAAATATCTCATGTTCTATATGTTGATGAAGTCAAGTTTGATGTTGATGCGTCCTTTGAGGAGAATCCAGTTTATATCTTGGGCCATAGAGAGAATGTTTTGTGAGGAAAGGTTGTTCCATTAGTCCATGTGTTGTGGAAGAAGAGAAAAGTTTAGGGGGAAACTTGGGAACGAGAATCATATTTGTAGGCCCCGTGGACCAACCTATTTTCTTAGTTATTCAGCGGTGCAAGAAGAGTAGCATGAAGATGAGTCTTTATATGGTGAGGAGGTTATAATATTATGTATTTTGTTTAAAGGAATTTTATACTTAGGTTTTAGTTTAATGCCTTTATTTTGGTTAATTAATTATTTACCAAAGTCCTTAAAGAGGCTTAGGGGAGTTCTGGGGGTTCGAGACACGAAAAAGAAGAAGAGAAAAATGGGTTTTTTTGGGAAGGGTGCACAATCTATGCTTGGTTAGTGATAAATGTGTGGATTACCTGGGGAAACTGTGCTGGAGGTGGGATTTTGGATAGTTTCATCTGTACGGTTTGCACATGGTTTGTAAAACTATCTAAGTAAACCATGTGGCCAATAATATTTTAAAAATAATTCAATATTTCCACTCCGAAATTTTAAAACCCCGACAAAGGATTTTTTCCTTCCTATCCCTCGCAACCCTAGGAACATATCAAAGGGGACAAGAGCCTCCAAGGATTGATCTCCTTCAAATTATGACCATTTGGAGGGTCCTTGGAAGTGAATCGAATATCCAGATGAGTCTAATATTATCCTCCTCTCTCTTTTTTAGTTTCGGTCTTTTCTTTTGGGAGATCTCCATCCAAATCTCTCAACCCTTTCTTTTTCGGTGATATTTCGGTTGAGGTTTCACATTCGAGTTGGATTGTGATCTAAAGCCTTTTTTGGGAGGAAATTCATCAATGGATTCGAGGTAGATGGTATACAAGTTATATCCCCTGATTTTTATGGAGATTTATCCATGTAGGGTTTTGATTATTACCCTATTGTGAAGTGTTTTTTGATCTATTATTTTGATGTGATGTTTAGGGTGTCTAAACAACATAGTGAAACCCTCATGTTCCCCACGAGATGCCTGGAGGATGATGTGATATATGTTAGGGCTACCCATGGGGTGTGTCAATATTCTCGGACATAGAATTTAGCTATGTGAATGTTTGTCCATTGTGTGAGAACTAATATCCTATGGTGAGTATGATATTATGATTGAAGGATGTGAGTTGGAGTCCAAGTAGCACACCATGGTTGGTCGGTGGCCTAAGTGGGTGTTTAGTTTCCTTAAAATATGTTAATTGAGTTAAATATAAATTCTAATGTATTAGCATTATACGTGAATATGCATCGTGTGATACGCATGGGAATGGGAAATGGGAATGAAATGTTTTGGTTTATAAATGATGAATGTGTTAATGGATTGGGGCACAATTTTATGTTCACAATTGTTGATTTTTTGTACGGTTTCCAGTGATATTGGCTATGTTGGGATGTATTGTGGAGGTTATGGAATTTAATAAATAAGAATGTGTGTATGGATTGGTAGTGTGAGGTATTGACATGAGTTTCTATGCCCACAGGTCGAGCATCGACTGAGGTTTCGAGCTCCACCAACAAAATTCATTGGTTAGAAAAGGGTAGAGGGTTCCATTCCAGTAATGGTTGTATCCACCCAGACAAAGGCATCAATGTTTGGATGATGAAAATTGGTTGTGTTATGATGTCTAGTGAGATAGGAATTGTTTATTCCCTCATGTTGTAAATATTGATCATTCCTAATCCATTGAACATGTATAAAAGGAAAATTGATTAATAATGTACCTGAGAATGAGTATGGGTTATTTGATAGGTTAACTGAAATAAAAATAATTAAGTTTGTCCTTTAAATTGTTTCTATTACTTTCTTTGTCTACCCTTTCATGTACTATCTATTAATTGGATATTTTGTAGACACTGTTGGTGGGGGCCAACTGAGTTGTACTCACACCCATCTCGGGCTGCCACTGGGTACCTGGGCAGATTTCATGGTTGAAGGTCAGGATAAGGTCAAATTTCTAATGCTAGGGAATTGAGTCTTTTCCGAGATGAGACTGGTTGAGGTTCATGACTTAGTTCCAAGACTTTTTTCTGGATTCCATTGTTTTTATTCTTATTTTTCTCACTTTTCATTGTAGCATGGCATGACATTCTTACTGTTGGTTGTGTTGTACCCAGATTAGGAATGGTTTCTATGTGCAATGTGTTGGTAATTTTATATTGTTTCTTCTATTTATATTTTTACTATTGTGGATTTATCTAGTAAAATTATGGTATAGTCACCCCAGATGACAACTTAGACCCTCTTTTCTAGTCGGAAACCTTTGGTGAATAGGAATGTGCACTTAAGATCGTGTAACCACCTGACTCGGGGCACCATTTTGTGGATCCCGGGTCAGGGATGTTACAAATCATATCTTATTTTATGTTACTTATAAAATTTAATAAAGATAAAATATGAAAAATTAATTTAAAAATTGAGCCTTTATAATGAACAAACTGAACATTAAATAATGAAAACATTATTTCCACAGTAAGGGTTAAAGCATTTTTTTGTGCCATACATATTGTTCTATAAAATTTAACATAAAACTCAGAAGTGAATTTTATTTTAGAATAGGATTTCATATTTAATATCACCATGTCTAAATATTATAACATGTGTTAGTTTAATTTAGTCTTACTGGATAAATTACATAGGATAACAAGCTTGTAAGCATATTGAAAAACCAAAAATAAAGAATGAAAATGTACGTGTTTGGTAACAAAATGTTTATAAAATATATTTATTATCTAGGGTGGATGTTTTTATCAAACTCATAATCCACCCCTAAATTAATAATAAAATATTTATTAACATGATGTCAATAATACATCCAAATTATAAACACTTTTTATATATTTACATGAATGTCACTTATCTTCAACAATGAAAATGAACTCACCCTCCCCATTTCTTAAATTCTCTTAATACATTTGGAACCACCAAAAAAATCCCACCCATTATCATAGAATATTTTTTTTGGATGAAATAAAATCATTACATGTTTTATTGAAATCCAAGGGAGGATACTTGAATTTTAGGTAATGTTTATCTAAAAGAGTTGTTATTTTATTCCATTCTCCACCTCCTTCAATTGTTTTAATAAAATGGTTATATAATAACAAAGTAATAATAAATATATTTTTAGGATTTTATTTTATGGTTAAAAAATACAGATACATAAAAATAAATCAAAGGGATTTTGAAATAATCATTTGGGTGAATAGAGGGATACCACCTTATAAAATACTGTCATTCCATTTTCCATAGACACCTCTCATGGTTGGACATAATAATGTAAATAATGTTTATATGTATGATATTTATGATATTTATATAACAGTATTATATTTTTATTCATTTTTTCATATAAAACCTTTTTTATATTCCATTCTATTTGGGATATGATAACATCACTAATTTGAACAGCGTACTACAACCAAGCGTAGCGATGTGAAAATTTTTCTCTAATGCATTACATGGAAGGTAATTATGGAAACTATAATGTCTATATATGATATAAATTATATAATTATGATATTAATGACATAATTATATTTCTATATATACTATATATTATTCTATAATTACCTTTTCACACATTGAAAAAGTGTTATCATTTTTCATTGAGGTGTAGACTATCACCTCCTCAATGAGATGTGATTCCACTTAAATCATAATAATTATATAGAAAATTATATATAATTAAATTTATTTTTATTTATTATTTAATTATCATTATTAAATATTAAAATATTACATACCTTCATTCCATAATGTTTATTGAAAAATGGAAACACTACTCATGCGTACGTATGGCCTACAATCTCCTTGATCATAACATTGGTTTATTTATCACAAACATAATTTATGATTGGTTCTAAAAATAATATATATATATATATATATATATGTGATAAATTTATAATGAATTTTAATATGTAAATATTTAAATAATGAAATTCCAGACCATTTTCAACCTAATAACTTAGTCTTTTTTACATAATCCAAATACAGTCAAACATTCAAAATAAATCATAACTGAATAAGTAATTATATATATATAAATTTTAATAGTGGCGTATGATTAATAATAAAAATTTAAATTGTTCTTAGGAAACTAAATAATGAAAAAAAGTTTATTATTCATGATGATAAAGAAGTAGTATAATTAATCACAGTCATGCTTAGAGTTTTTCATGTCTCACATTTATTCCTCTGAGACACATGTGATACTAACCACTTTTATTTTTTGTGAGGTGTATATACTGACCATAAATTTATTTTTTATTCTTATCCATAAAATTTCTTGGAATTTACATTTCAATTAGATAATCTCTATTTTTTGTGTTTATGGTTTCAATGTAACAAAAAAATGTATTTATGTAATTATTTTCCTTCTTTGAAACATATATAGTTTCATGAACCTATATTCTTTCATGAGGTGTATATTCATAACCAATAACTTGTAATATCATTAATTTATTCATTATAATTTTATTTTATATTTCATTTATGAAAATCATTTTACGGGGATTGTGAATCAATGTTACCAAAGAGGTAAGAGTATTTTGATAAAATCATATTGCTTATTGATATTTTCTATGATTACATATTCAATATCTATATATTATAAATCCCATAAAATATATTAAACTTTAGTTATTCAGGTTATTTTCATTTAACTATATTATTTTTACACACCATGGTATTAAAAAATTTTATAAATTTTTTATAATACAATCCGACTTTATTTCCATCTTTGGTAAGAAATCAATTTTATTTCAAAAACATGTTTTCTAAAAAAATTAAAAATGTTTTCCTATGTTTTGTTCAAAGAAAAAAAATATTATTTTCCATAATATGTGAATGAAAAAATTATTTAAAAACCATTTTTATATTTTTTGATGGTTTTTTCAATGAAAATATTTTTTGAAATGTTTTTGTTTAATAATTTTGTTTTTCAAAAATAAAAGGACAGTTTCATCAAGATTGTTTTTAATGATATTTTAATTATATTTCACATAGTCAAAATAAAAAAAAACCATTTTGTTAATTCTCCTAAACTGGGGGTATATTGTGTTGATACTATAATCAATCTTTCTATGGTTGAGATACTATTATTTAAAGGATATTGATATGGAAATAGTTTCTTTTCTATGTGTTAAACATGTTTTAAAGAGATTTTTTGAGAACCCATTTGTTTTATCTTTATAAAAATATTTATCAAATGAGTAGACGATATTTAAATGAGTTATGGTAACTTAATTTCTCTATAATCATTATTAATTATTTTTGTCTCAGACATTATTAATGATGGGTGATCTGAAAAACGCCAGGCACCCCCATTATAACTTATATTATGTGTGCACCCATAAAATATTCAACAGAATTGGGTAATGAATATTTACTCTAAATAATTATTTTGGATGTCAGTCACATGGTTATTAAAATTGTATGGGTTCTCCTGTGGGTATGATAGGTTTCTATTATATGATATTAAAAGTTACCAATATGTTTAATCTATGATTACTATGGGTTTATGATGTTTCATTTGATCATTATTGATATAAAATTCCGTATGATTATTGATTCATATGATTGATTATTTTTTGAATTCCTTATTCCATGTTTTCTAGTTTAATCTACTTCTATTGAAGGTTATGAATATTCAAATTTTATAATCATGCACTTTTATTATGTCATCACACCCTTATGCTATTATTACACTCACTAATGACATTCAATTGTTAATTATTGTGTTTTCCCTTACTGAGGGTTTGGGCACACCCCTCTTATATTTTAATTTTCCCATGATATAACGAATGAGATAGAAACAATTATATAGATAAAATTTTTATATGGATGAGGATGATATCTAAACTTAAAGAAGATAAGATAGGTTAAGTGGGTGAAATTTTCATTAAAATCATTGGAATTGTTTATGTGTGAGCTTTTTAATTATATAACCACCTAATCATTAAATTTCATATAGTATGTAAGTGTAAAAAAAATTTCTTTTTATTTTCTATTGTTTGGATAGAAATAAACTCGGTTACCCTTATCAGGATCAAAATTTGAAAGTATGTTTTATTATTTGAGCACTAAATCGTGGAGTACGAGTTCTCAGTATTTATTATGATATCAGGTATTGATTAAGATAACTTAGGTGATTATTATGTGTTCATCTGAGGTTATAAAGAGGGTTATGGATAAAATCAAAGTACCAAACTAGTAATTATGATCATAAGATCAATGCCTTAGAAACCTCATTTGAGTGTTTTTATTAAAACATTTTTATCTTAATAACGAAATTTTTTGAGTTTTTTATTTTGTTGAGGTATGTGAAAACCCTATGGTAAAAATTATGTGTTTTTTGGGATGAATTATTTCTTATTATTAAGGATAAAATGGGGTGAAACCCATATTTAGTGTGACAACAAGTTTCCTCTTGATAGGTAGTGGGAGTTGAACACATGATCGATGTATGATAAGGGGTTTCTACCAACCACTAGCCTGTATAGTATCCATATTAGTACAAAATTTTTATATTTTAATATTAGGGTAGTTTAAGAAGTACACTTGATTTTATTTGAGAAATAATGGTCGATTTGTCTTTGAATAATAAGTGATCAAATCGTTCTAATCAATGGGTTTTGAACATAGTCTGAAAATTATTGAATAATTTTAAATATAGTTTTTTATATATTATTTATTTTGAACATTTTGAATTTATTTTAATTTTTTTATTAGTGTATCATACGAATATTTATTCATTTTTTTATTATCATATAATGTACTAAAAATTTTGTTGTTGGACATTTAAAAAAAAATTAGAATTAACTTGTAATCCATTTTATTTTTATGATGTATTTAATGAATTTTTTCTTTCTCAATTCGATAAAAATTTATCCAAAATACACAAGATTTGAAGAAAAAGATGAGATTTTAGGGAAAATTGTCAAATTTATAAAATTCAACAAATCATGTATGTATATATACATTCTTCTCATAGTACTGATTATATGGCAACCCATTAACTCTATCAAATGGATTTTGAAAAAAATTAGTATCCTAGTACAATCAATTCGAATGAAAGGATTTCCTTTTATATAATCACATATTTACTATTTTGGGGACTTAAAATATCAATTTACTATTCAATGTCCTATAATCATTTATCGTAATCAGTCACTATTATTATTCACACATTATATCCGTTCACGCCTATGTTATGATAACTAGAAACCTAGTTCCTTTTGATTCCAAATGTATTATGTATTTACCTTAATCTAATTTTATAAACATGTTTTATTAACACATTTATTAATTTTCATTTACAGAAAACTTATTTTGAGGTTTCCAACCATTTATTAAAAAGACACTATTCAAATTGAAATTTTGCAATTTACTACAGGTGGAAGATATAACACCCATATATTATAAAATATGAAACTTATATTTATTAACATAAATTAAACAAAAAAATGTTTATATTGTATTACACACAATAATAAATTTATCTTGTTGTACACGAGTCCCAAATCTTTTTATTTTTGATATCATATTCAACATCAAAAACAAAATTTAATTGACCTTTGATTTATATTACCATTATAAGATGAGTATTAGAATGGAGGGTATGAATATTATTAACAGAATTAAGAAAATATTTTTTACACATTTAGATGAAATTAATTCTTTGGTGAAAAATAAATCTTAAATGAATATGAAACACTTATCAATTTAAATGGATATAGTTTTATGGAAAAATATTTAAAAACATATATGTGTGTTTGAAAGAAATTAAATAAACTAATAATTATTTTTGGATTATATTAATTATTTTTAGAGGTAATATATTTAATCTAATTCTTAGTATTTATCCTATTAATTTTCATGCCGATATAAAAAATAAAATACAATTTTACGCTCACAAGTAATTTTTTTCTTTAACAAGCGTTTTGGATTTTTTAAGGAACAATAATTCAAAAACAATTTAGGAAATTTATTATTTGAATTAGGGAAAAAAATTATAAAGGAATGTGAAAATTTTCTTGTGGTGTGTTTTTCATATTTTAATGAACAATATCTATTTTTGACTAATAGTAAAAGAAACTAAATTCTAATTGAATATTGAAGTCTCGTATCAATTATTTACAAAGTTAATTAATATATTGAATTGGTTATAAAATCACAATAGATAATTTGTACATATATTAATCTAATATATGTAATTTAGTTAATTTGTAAATTAAATGTTGATATGAAAGCATTTTGGTATTTGGACCAATTTATCTTTAAGATTTCCTTTTCATATCACATCAATGGGATTAATTTGAATATTAATTCTACAACATATATGAATTAAATTTCATAAATATCGATTTATTATTAAGAATTAGAATATATTTTATTATTTTATAATTTTAACATAATTTTATCCCAATGTGATTAGTAAAAAATAGTAAAATCAATTACTCTGAGTAACAAAAAAAACTGGTTTTACATCATGATGAAACATAGAATATAAAATGTAAAAATAGCTAAATTATGTACAATGCCTTTTTTGGAAAAACATATACATCTATGTGCTTATTATCAAATCATTGGAGTTATTGGGACTCATAGAATTTATGCTGATGTAATTATTTCCTTTTTCATCCCTTCTAGAAGCGTGAAGGGAATCATGAGTCATGATTTGAACCTATAGTCTGTGGCACCCGGTGAATATGGACTATCTTCTGAACATAAAACTTTCCTAGCTTCACCACTAAGAATATCTCCCATATAACCATTAAATGCTGTAATTTTGATCTTTTGGTCCATAATAACCCAAATGAATTCTTTCATCAATGGTTTCTTTGAGAGAACCACCAAATATTCCATTGTCACATTGTCCCACTTAAATTATGGAATTCGCAATAGCTGTTGAGATCATAAAGGTCAATTTTTCTCTAGGATTACCTATTGATATGTGGAATATCCTATCACGAACCCTTCTGTCTCCATTATCATGCATGGAAAAGGAAACATATATCATAGTTCATGATAAAGTTTTGTCACACCTTGATGTAATTCCCACTTTGAGGCATTAAATTCCCAAATGATATCCTCTTGAATGCTTGTAATCTCTACAACACAATTCTTGACATAGATGATCTCATTTTCATCTATGATCCACTCTGCATCTCACTCCCCAACTTCAATGACTTCCCTCATGGTCAAACATTAGGATCGCCATACTGCTTATCTTGGATCCATATCAAATGTGTACACTCCTATGAAAATAATTCTAGTGACATATCTTACTTGATCTCCTGAACCACCACATGCATCTCAGCCAGAAAGGACACTATCTTCCACTCACTACTATTCTCCAGAAGATTCTTAGTCAGAGTCTTCCTACTTTAATCATCAGTAACACTATTAACATTCCTTAGTATATATGCTAGCTCAAAATCAAAATAAATCTTATACTCAACCCATCTCTTCTTCAAGATATTCAATTTTTCTGAAAGAATATATACCCAAAGATATTGTGATTCATATAAAAAAAAATTTCTTTCCTAATAGATAGTGTCACAAAAAATTTATGGCATCAACCACTATATTTAACTTGAGTTCATACATGGGTTAGTTACATCCTTATTGACTTAGTTGTCGAGACCCATATGCCCCAACTCAATCTCCATGAATAACTAGAACTACAAGACCTATTCTAGAGGTTTCCCATTACCTCATTCACTTCTATGTTAGGATGGGTGGGATCAACCATGATGCTAATGTAAAATGATTCTTTAAATAATAGAATCCCTTATCATGTGTTTATGACCAATCATACATTACAACCATTTTGTTCAATCCGAAAAGAGAAACATACAAATGGAAAATGTTTTAGATGAATATCTTATAAAATCCAGCTACCCCAATATGATTTAGTTATCAAATATGTTTTCAGGATTCTCCCAAGATACCCCTTCCAAAACCTTCTCTGGAACCACTGACACGCCTTCCTCCAAGATTTGTACCTTATCAATCCAAAAATGAAACATGGATGGCTTGGTTTATAACTGATACTCTTTCAATGTACATAAGACGACTTCAATATGATGGAAATGATTATCATGAGTCTTGGATTACACTACGATTTCTTCCACAAATACTACAAAAAACCCGATCAAGGAACATATAAAAAATCCTATTCATCATGTATGCAAACAATTTTGGGGAATTCATCTACCCAAATGGAATTATGATGAGTTCATATAGTATAAAACTCCTTCGGAAATTATAACTCAATATATTATATTCCTGAACTCTCAGATAATGATACCCCAATCACAAGTCAATATAATAGAACACACTACCTCCTCACAAATAGTAAAATTGATTGTTAATTATCGGATGAGGATATTGGTCCCTCACTGTATTCTGAATTATGTTCTGGTAATCCAATAAAAAGTGTAGAGTCTCATTGACCTTATTAAAAAAAAGAATTGTTGACCTCAAAGGTTATGTACTCATAAGGGTAAATCCTTCATCCTCAAACTCATCTAGTTATGACTCAAGTTCATCAATCTAGGACAGTTACATTATATATGGTGGAATAGATTCTTTCTCAACACCCAAAATGAGCACATTAGTTCATTCCATATCTATCTCACAAGTGTATCTAGAAAAGGGTTTAGAAACAAAAACATGAAATATATCCAATATTAGTGGAAATAAATCTATCTTCTGGACTTAATATTCCAATAATTAACTAGAAACCTAGGCTATGAGCTCTCAGAGATGCTGTCTAAATGGCCCCGCTTGGCCTGTTTGAATATCACTATCTCTTTAGTGAATATAATGGTCACCCTTAGGAGATATAAAAGTCACTATCCTATGATAAATATATTTTAGGTATTTTTATGTGAATAGTTCATCCATACCCATATTTAGGTTGAAGGCTGAAATATAAAAAATATAGAGATCCCAAAGATTATGGTAATCCTAGATACCAAGAGAATACCCCTTGCACAACCATACGACTATTGACCTTACTCCCATTAGTGTATCTCTCATCATTACCCTACTCAAAAACTCCACCTCTAGGTCAATCCATTAACATGTTTTTTAGATAAAATTTAATGAGAGGCATCAGTATCAAACAAGGAACTATCTAATGTAGATTCTATAAGAATTTTACCTCTCACTGTCAATGGTCTAATATCTATGACCACAATATTAGGCTACACTGCATGAAATATTTCTACAAATATTTCTTGTGATGTATTACAAATCCCCTGAGTTTGACCATTATACTAATGTGGGGTATCTTTCTTTAAAGCACCACATCTAACGCCTCTATCACCTAGGCCATATAACTCATGATGAAAGACCGATATGTTTAATAAGATCCCCTTCATATACCATGGTTATGTTTAGCTCTTCCATCACTAACCATAAATCTTTGGTTCCTATAGAACCATTATGGATGTACTATATTACTGCATGATCATTACTCTACTGGTGGTCTGGGAAAATGTTTCCTGAAGTTTCTCATCTTACCACAATAATGGAAAATAATTTTTGTAAGATCCTGAGTGGGTGATCCCCCTAACTAGCCACTCTACTTGCCACAGATTTCTGTAATGTTCTCATAATGACACTACATCTTCATGGGAGATGTACCTCCAAATCATCAAGAAGATACCACCTATCCATCAATTTAATCCTCTTTTAGTTCCCCCTTTATAATGGTATCATGAATCACCACTTAATAAAATTTATTCCTCCTGACAATATTTACATAAGACATAATTTTACACTTAAGTACATCCTAAAATCATTTTTCTAAAGAGGCCTCATTTTCCACCAATTCTAGGGAAATGTGTTGAAAACCTAAAAACCATCCAGTATATTCCACCGTATACATGCTACCCTGAGCTATCCACATGCCCTCAACTGATAACACTGGTCTTAGATTATTTGGGAAGAAGTTCTCCAAGATCATGCTAAAAATTTAATTCCATATACAAAAATCAGGATGACTAGTCCCCACATGAATTTCCTACCATAACATCACTAATCCTCATAGCATATAAGAAGCCAACATGAATCTCATCTCATCTAGAGTCACGAATTGGTCATGTATCATCTCAGAAGTCTCAACTGAAAAATCATCTTTTTTAAGTCCACACTCTCTAGTAATATTTGGATGGTGATACAACTGAAACACCCTTATCAAATTAGACATACTAATCATAACCCTTTGGGGGTCACTTTCCATGAATTTCATGATATAAGAGAAGATCCCTTGGAAATTCTCTTATACATCCTCACATGGCTCTGTCAGTGAAACGACCCAATGTTTTATAAATGGAAATTCCCCTTATATAATCACATGAAATTACAACACAATGAACTACTATGTTCTATGTAACCATTTAACAAAATATTGACACCTCTGTGATTTAATTTTGAAAATCCGACATACACTATTGAGATCAGTAAGATGTTTTTAGTCTAATAGAAAAAAATTATATTTTGGTAAATAGTAACGTAACATTACGAATAGTAACATACCATTTAGAATAGTGATATGAACCTTATGAATAGTAAGTCATCTAAGGATTAGTAACCTCATCCATGAATGTATAAATAAAATTTAGGCATATTATAACTGATAAAATGACAATACTAAAAGTATGGGTATTTTTGTAAAAAATAATTAATTAAAATTAGTTGATTAATATAAAATAAAATTTATTTTCTTAAAAGGTTTTCTTAAGATAAAAATATTATTTTTCTAATTTTAATATAATTTTATAAGACCTTATATAATTTTTGAGAGCATTATAAAATCAGTTATAGTTACAAAATTTGTATTTTTCATGTAAATTGTGATTTTAATTAAAAACTAAATTGATCATATATATAAAATTATTTTTAATATGTGGAGTTCATTTTTGTATTCTAAACAACAAAGAATGGTTAGGGTTAATTTTTGTTATTTTTCTAAAACACTTGAACTTTTTTTGAATAGTAAAATATGATAATTCAGAACTAATGCTAAAACCTGAATTTCTGCATCATGCTTGAGTGATGGATAATATAAATGGACATTAGATCTAACTAACATGATAATATTACTATTTTGGGTCACAAGAATCATTAATATTTATTGTATTAGGAAATAATAAAAACCTAATGATTAAAATATTAAGAAAACCCGCCTCCCCTCCACTATAAAAAACCACCCAAACTCCCCTATTCTATTTAGTACTCCTATGTATTTTGAATTACTTAAATTATTCTGAAATATCTCCCTAATATCCTCCCCCATGTCCAATATCCCCTAGAATTATCAAAATATCAAAACCTATTCCCTATAGAGGCTCTTAATGGAGATAAACTGAAAAGGTAAATTCCTCTTTCTGATTCATTTATTTTCATTCATGTTCTTTTCATTTCTATTTATTTAATTCATCACCCACATTTACCAAAATGGTATGATAACTCCAGTAACATAATGTCACTATAATTATTTTATTATAATGGGATATTTTAACATAATCTCTCATTCCCCCTCTTTTATACTATAAATAAAAACACCATCCAATATGTGTTGATTTACCACATTCAAGGGAAATTGGTTTTCAATTTTCATTACCATATTCATTTCTTGTAATGAATAAATTTTCATTGCTGAAAATTACCATAAAATATTAATTATGTTTCATCTATGGTTTTGGAATCTTTTTGTACACATGGTTTTTATTTATAAAACAAAATTTGTTTATTGTGGTAAAAAAATAGCCAATTAACCCAAAACATTGTCACTAATGTTTTATAAAAGGATTAAACATAAATCCATGTAAAAAAATAAAAGTTACATCCATGTAACCTTATGGATGTTCAATATTAAAATATAACTCCAATTCTGGGAAAAATTCCCATTTTACATGATTCTCTATTCATGATAATAAGAAAACCAATCGTAAAACTATGAATTCAAATGGACCTGAACAATGAAATTAATCCACCTAACCCATCAAAAAGGTCATGAATAAAAAAAAGTTTATAATAATTATTTTACATATATAATGGTTTCTGGAATTATTAATGAATGAATGTAATTTTATTATTCAAGTCATTAATATCAAGTAGATAACACCATTGAACATAAGGCAATAGAACCTCTCTTTCTCATAGTTACACATGAATGTGCTCTATTCTATGCACTTTTATGTGTAAAACCTAATTATGGGGTATAATTTCTCACCTCCCCCATACATAGACCATGATTTTTAAGTTATATAAAAACTATTTCAATATCATTAAGCCCTCATATGTACTCCTGCTACCATGCTGATAATCACTAAGGGATTCCACTCAAACCTCTTTTGTTCTTTCGGGTTGCTTTATCATTCTTTTACCAAAGTTAATTTATCATTTATTTATATTTTAATATTATAAGGGATTTATAAATTTACCAAATTAATTTATCAAGAACCTTTCATCATTTTCATTGAGGGACATATTTGTTTTTAAGTGATTTCCTCCTCAATACTTCACGATAAACAAACCTCTTTTAGGGAAACATCCTGAATTCTTACCAGATTTCAAGTGAACTATATATTTTATTTTATTCCACCATTTGATTTATAAAATAATTCCTTTTTCTATTAAAACCTTCTTGGTTCTCTTCTGGTTTTATAGATAGTATTTTTCTCTTTTCACTTTTAATGGATCTATAGTATTTTCTGTAAAACATGACAAAAATGTTTTACTATTGAAATTTTATAAAAACATTTCATACATGTTGTCACATCTTCATAATTTCACTTACCATAATACATGACTATTTTACCTTGTGAATGTCCATATATATTATAGTTTCTTTCTTTCATGGATACTTTTATGATATACCATTTTTTATGCTTTTGACAATATTATGGTACGCAATTACTTCCATGGGAAACCCTTATTTTTATGTAAGATTGATTAGGTATGATTCTTTATATAGAAAACATATTAATAAAAAGTTAATATGGGTGCTCCCATATATCACTCCAATACATTGGGTAAAGTTGAGTCTCGTGAGATGTTATGTGTGATGGTCTTGGCACCTATCCATGGCTTGTGCTACCACGTGAAACAGTCTTGGTGGTTATCCTTGATCGATGATAAAATCATGTTCTATGTTGTTTCCAAATTATTATGAATCCATGTTTATATGATTCCATGTTTATACTTTATGATTCGACATGTTACATGCCTTTTTATATAATTATATCATTCCTTCTATCCCATGTGCTAATGCTTTGATCTTATGGTTATTTCCTTTCTGGGCATTTAGCTCATCGCATTGGTCATGATATCCCCAGGTTATATTATGCATATGTACACGAAAAATGGAAGATATAAGCTCATTATGAAGATTAAAGAAAACGTTTTTTATAATGTTTGATTGTGTACCTAGTCGTCCAAGACACTAGAATTTATGATCCTTGGATTGTACTATGATGTCTAATTATGTTTAAAATAATTTAATGATATATGTAAAATTATAGGGTCTCTATAGTTGTTGTTAGAGGAAGTTCAAGTTATTTATGGAGATTAGAAATAATGAACTTTAGTAAGATCCTTAAGGAAGAGACTATGTATAAGAAAACATCTCTAAATTTTTGTATTAATAGATTAAGTGGTTTATCGAGAAAATAAGTCGATGTATCGATACACAGTGGTAGAGGTGGCTTTAGAAACAGATGTATCTAGTGGTAAAACCCAAAACACCACTCTACACTACAATCGAATGGGAACTAGTAAATGACAATGTGCCTTGATTCATTCTTTGTTTGACACGCCTGGGGGTATGATTTTCTAAATTTTAGATTTTTTACAAACCATTATTTAGGGAATAAAAAAATATCCCATAAGAATATATGATAAGAAATAGTTCAAGGATAACATAGATTGAAACATAGGGAATAAAAAAGTTAGGATATACTTGTCATTTAAAATTTTATCCTCTTATGTTCAACAGCTTTTTATGCTCGATAGCTATATATTCAAGCCCTTTAATTTTATGTTCTTTTCATAGATAATTGAGTGAAATAGAAAAAAACATTCCAACAATCAATGTGATAGGGAATTTTAAGATTTACCTAATTATAATCTTGGTATGATTATAACAGGTTCTAAAAAATTCATGAAATTACTTGCTCAGTAGGTTCATGTTATAAATAATAGCTTGAATCACGTGGAACACCCTCCTCCCCCATAGCAAGTGAAATTTGTAGATGAATCATTCTTAGAGGAAAGGTCTCCCTTGTTGAGTGTATCTTTTGATCCCATCCTTATGGGAGAGTGGATTAACTCCACTAAAATGATGTTCTCTATCCTTCAGTGTTTAGAAGAAGAGAAAGTAATGATGGATTTATATCATATTGATGGGGAAATATATTAGTGGTGGAAACTGATCATGAATATGATTCCCTAGGAGGAATTGTATTCAATGGATTGGGTGGAATTCAAGTGAATATTTTCAAAAAATATTGTACCCGTACTCTCCGTCTCAAAATGGAATGATAGTTCATCAGACTCAAGTAGAAGGAAAATGATTTAATAGGAAGGTATGAAGAAAACAATAAAAGTCTTGTAAATTATTACTTTTCATGAACAACTGAAAAAGGTGGATTTCTTCTTTAGTGGGATAAATCCAAGTCTATGAAAAGTGTTGGCAATTCAGGACATTGACGGTTATGAGGAGATTCTCCATTGTTCCCTCAAGGTTGAAATGGTGATCAGAGACTCTTAGTGGTATCGTGGGCCCAGTGAAAGGAAGATGAATATAAAATCTAATGTGGGTGGTCTTGCAAATAAATTCCATTATGGAAAGAATATAGATCATCCCACATGTGAATTTTTTTGGAAAATGAATCCTTGGAACTCTCGAAAGGGAACCAGAAATTTCTTGAAATATGGAATGCTGGGAAATTTGGATAAAAACTGCCAATGGGATATGATGAATCCCACTAATATGGAATAATAAAGGAAGGATAAGATAAAAAAAAGCCTATAGTAATATGTTACTATGGAAAGGATCAAGGGAATTATGAGAACAATTTTCCTAAGCTAAGGGTTGTTAGAGGCAATCAAAAATAACCACCAAGGCATTAAAGAAGAGAATATACTATCACTACTACTTATGTGGAGCTGGAAAACGATGTGGTGATAGGTACAATAGTTATTTATTCACGAATAGGAAACATACTATTTGATTCTGGTTCTATGCATTCATTCATATGATGGATGTTTAGTGGAACTATTCAAACACCCTGTCAAAATATAGGGGATAAGTTATCTATGAGAATAGATAATGGGGAATTTATTTCCTCAATGGATTATAAATCCTTCATAGTAAGTATTTGTGGATAGAACCCACCAAAAAATATCTTTATACATCCTTTAGTGGAGTTCAATTCTATATTGGTGTTGGATTGTCTATAATTATACAAATCCAGCATCGATTATCAATAAAGGGAGTTCACACTTCATATTCAGGAATATACTCCAATTCTTTATAAGTTTAAGAAGGAAGATGAATATCTTTTATAATCATTTTCTCAACTGTGGATATTAATTAATTATGAGAAATCATGTCTAGCTATAATGATTGAGACAAAGGATAGAATCATGATTTAAGACATGCCCATCGTGAGGGATTACAAAGATGCATTCGTTGAAGAGATCATGGTCTTCCTCCCGATGAATAGGTTGAGTTATAGATTTAACATATTCATGTATATCTTCCTATATCAAATACACCTTATAGAATGGCCACTGTAGAGCTCAAGCATATGAAGAAGTAGTTATAGGGGAATCTGGAGAATAGTCATATACACGTGAGTGCCTTAACCTGGGGTGTGTCTGTCCTATTCATCAAGAAGAATTATGGATCAATGTTCCTCTGCATTGATTATCATGATCTCAATAAAATCATGATAAAGAACAAGAATCCCAATACATGGATAGATGACTTGTCTGACCAGCTTTGTGTGGATAGTTATGTATCTATGGTGGACCTTCAGTCAGGATATCATCAATTAATGGTGAAGAAGGAAGATATTCCCAAGAATACCATTGGAATGAGGTATGGACACTATGAGTTCATATTGATTCCCTCAGGACTCACTAATTCTCAAGAAATTTTCATCGATTTAATGAATAGGGTCTTTAGATATTACCTTGAAATTTTTTTGTAGTCATTATTGACGATATTCTGATATACTCCCAGAGAATAGAGGAACACGAGGAGGATTTGAATACTATGTTGATGACTTTGAAAAGGGATAATATGTATGAATAGTATAGTTAATGAGTTTTTCTATGAAGGATGTATAATTCTTGTGCAATATTATCACCAACAAAGGGATATCGATGGACCCTTACAAGAGGAAGGTAATTGAATAGTGGCACATGCCAACATCTATAAGAGAGGCACGCATCTTTCTGGGTCTACCTGGGTATTATCGATGATTTGTGAAAATAATTTCATGATTATAAAACCTAATGAAAATACATACATGAAAGGGATTAATGTTTTTTGGGACTCAGGAATGTGAAGATTGTTTTAAGGAGTAGAAAAAGAGGCTAAAAATTGTGCCTGTATTCACACTCCCACCAAATGGAGAACTCTTTTTGGTGTATAGTGATGCTTCAAAGAAGGGATTAGGCTGTGTGCTGGTGAAAAATTATAAAGTGATAGCCTATCACTCATGGAATTTGAAAATACATGAGAAATACTATCCTACACTTGATATGGAGTTAGTGTCTTTGATCTTTCTATGAAAAAACGGGTGGTATCATCTCTATGGGGAGAAGTGTGAGATATATATACTGATCACAAGAGTCTAAAATATATATTCACACAAAAAGAGAATAATATGTGCTATCAAAGATGGATAAACCACATCAATGATTATTAATTCTCAATCCACTACCATCTCGGTAAGGAAAACATGGTAGAAGATGCTCTGAGTAGAAATGATCCTACAACTTTATCAATGATGAGAAATGAAAAGCATCAAATATTTTTCAATTTTAAGACGATGGAAATGGGGATCATTAACCGAGGAAAATCAAAAATACATTATCAAATTATCGTCCAACTATCCATCATGGAGAAAATATTGGATTCTCAAAGTAATGATGTAGAAATTTAGAAAAGGGTGGAAGGCACTAAAAATGGAAAATATTTTGAGTTTATGATTTATGAGGACGGATTTGTGAGATTTGGGTCACGATTATGTGTACCATATATTCTAGAGTTAAAGATGAAGCTTCTAAATTATGAGCATATCTCAACCTTCTCTATCTATCTAGGGAGCACACAGATGTATCGAGATCTCCGAGACAACTTTTTGTGGGATAATATGAAGAGAGAGATATGCTGAATATACATCTAAGTTACAGGTATGTCAACAAGTGAAGTATGTAAGATATAAGTCTAATGGAATGATACAAAAACTACCCATACGAACACGGAAGTGGGAGAATATCTCCAAGGAGGTTTTCACAAGACATCCAAAGTAATCCAAAAGAAACATTGTTGTATGGGTCATTTTGGATTGTCTTACAAAGATAGCTCACTTTATTGTAATTTTATAGGACTTCTCGTTGGATAAAAATTCACAGATATATATCAAAGAGGTTGTAATGATGAATGGAGTACCATTTTCTATTGTATCCGATATAAATTTGAGATTCACCTTGAAGTTCTGTAAGAGTCTCCAACATTATCTAAGCACTGAACTAAACATCAGTATGACCTACCATCCTCAAACTAATGGAAAATATAAGAAAATTGTTCAATCACTATTAGATATGTTGGGAGAATGTTCCATGGACTTAAAAGGAGGACGGGACCAACATCATCCACTAGTTGAATTCTCCTACAATAATAGTTTCCACCTGAGCATCTGAATGGCATCATACAAAGCCCTTTATAGGAAAAGGTGTAGAACTCTGGCATGTTGGGATGAAATTGGTGAACGTAAGATACTAGGACCATAAATGGTTGAAGAAATGGTGGAGAAAATTAAAACCATTTAGCATCACATCAAGGCATCCCAAAGTCAATAGAAGAGTTATGCAGACAATTTTCGACAAGACCTTGAGTTTTAATTGGGATACATGGTGTTTCTATACATATCTCTATGGATGGAGGTTATTAGGTTTGGGAAGAATGAAAAGTTATGTCCCAAGTAAGTCGACCACTTTGATATTCATGATCATATCAGGGATGTGGCCTATCAACTAGCACATCCACCTACCATGATAAAAGTACAAGATGTCTTTCATGCACCCCTCTTATAGAAGTATATAAAATAACATTCACATGTCCTCTTTTCAATGGTGGTATAGTTTCATAATGGACGTTTTTACAAGGAGTAGCCAGTAGCGATCTTGGATCATAGAGATAAATCTCTATGTACCAATACTACTCACCCAGTCAATATACTGTGGAAGAACAATATGTATGAAGATGCAACATGGGAACTAGTTATACCCACAACTGATTATGTGATAAAATGTGAAACAAAATTTCATCGGAGTAATTTCATAAGGGGGGAATAATGTAAAAACCCAATGTTTTATCAATGGAAATTCTCTTCTTATAATCATATGAAATTTCAACACAATTAAATATTAAGTTCCATGAGACCTTTAAACATAATGTTCTCACATCTGTGATTAGATTTTCAAAATCCTAACATACAAAATTATGATCAGTGATATGTTTGGAGTCAAATGGAATAAACAAAATTTTTGATGAATAGTAACATACCCTTATTAATAGTAACATAACCTTAGGGTTAGTAACATACCCTTATGAATATTAATATGACCCTTATGAATATTAAATCGTTAATAATAATAGTAACCTCATCCATGGCTGTATAAATAAAATTTAGTCATCTTATAAGTGATAATTTGACCATAGTAAAAGTAATAGTATTTTTTAATAAATAATTAATAAAAACTAATTAAATAATTTCAATGAAAATGAATATTCCTAATAGGTGTTCATAAGTTATCAATTTTCTTTCTTTTGGTTTTAAGATAATTTTATAAGACCTTGTGTTATTTTTGAAAGCATTATAAAATCATTTACAGATTTCAAATCCATATTTTCAAGTAAATTATTATTTTAATTAATAATTAAATTAATTTAGAAAATTACTTTTGAAAAAGGGAGTTCGTTTTTGGAATCTACACATCAAAAAATGGTTAGGGTGAATTTTTGTGATTTTTCTAAAATTCATGAAATGTTTATGAATAGTAAAATATGATAATTCACAATAAATGATAAAACCAAAATTTATGGATCATGCTTGAGTCATATATGATGTAATTGGCCATCAGTTAGAAATAACATGCACATGTTACTGTTTTGGTCACATGGATCATTACTATTTCATGTATTAGGAAAAAAATAATAAAATAATGATAAAAATATTAATAAATCTCTCCAACCCTCCACTATAAAAACCACCCACACTACCGTCTTTTCTTCACTCATCTAAGTCATTAATTATTACTTAAATTATTCCCAAATGTCTCCCTAATATTCTCCTCCACACATCATTCTTTTATTTTATTTCATGTTCTTTTCATTTCTTTTTTTTCCATTCCTCACCTACCATCACCCAATTGGTATGATAACTCCAGTAACATACATGTAATATAATTATATTATGACAATGTGATTGTTTATCATAATCTCTCATTCCACCTCCTTTTACACTATATATGAAAACTCCATCCGAGATGTTTTGATTTATCACATTCAAGGAAAACAAATTTTCAATTTTCATTACCATATACAATTTGGGTCATAAAACCATTTCATGTATGAACTAGACTGTAAAATATAAATTTTATTTCATCTATGGTTCTAGAATCTTTTATTACACATGGTTTTGATTTATAAAACAAAACGTGTTCTTTGTGGTCAAAAACCGCCAGTTAACCCAAATGTTTTTCGCTAAAGTTTTATACGATGATTCAACTTAACTATAAGTATGAAAAAATAAATTTAGAACCATCAAACCTTATTTAGGTTATATTATAAAACATATCTTCAGTTCTAGGCAACCATTTCTATTTTACATGAATCTCACTTTATGAAAATAAGTAAACAGATCCTAAAAACTATGAAAACTAATGGACCCGAACAATAAAATTGGATGAAATAACCTATCAAAGGGCTATGAATGAACATAAAAAGGTTATAATAAATCTTGTATTTATATAATGGGTTATGGAATTAATAATTAATGATCCAAATTTTATTATTCATTTTATTAATATCTAGTGGTGAACACCATCAAAACTGAGGTAAGGGGTCTGCTTTTTCTCACAGTTCTTCAAGAATGATCTCTATATTATTCCCAATTATGTGTAATCCCTAATGATGGGTTATGATTTATCACCTCCCCCATAATTCCCTCATGATGTATATTTTATGGGAAACTCCATTCTCTCTCATTAATCTCTCATAAGTACACTCGATACCATGCCGATAATCTGTAAGGGATTTCACGTGAACGTCCTTTGTTCCTTCAGGTTTCCTTATCCCTATTTTACCAAAATGAAGTTATCTTATATTTTTTGTGAATATTTTAAATTCTATTATCACCTTCCAAATTCATTTATCATGACCCTTTCATTATTCTCATTCTGGGATATACATGTTTTTAAGTGATTCACTTCTCAATACATCCCAATAAGCAAACCTATTTTGGTTGAACATCTTGAATTCTTACCCGATTTCATGTGAAATATATCAAATGTTATAAAAAACATTGTATTTATAAAATCATTCCTTTTTTATTATGAAAACAAACATGGGTCACTTATGGTGTTATATAAAATAATTTTCCCCTTTTCAATTTTAAAGGCTCTATAGAATTTTATTTCAAAACTCACAAAAATGTTTTAATACTAAAATATAATAAATACATTTCATACACATTTTCACTTATAATTGACATATAATACCATGATACATGCCTATTTTCCATTTTTATCATCCTTGTATATTTTATTTTATTTATTTCATGGACACTTTTATGATACAACCATTTGGTTTTCTTTGTGACTTGATTGTGGTACCCAATTATTTCCATGGGAAACCCTTATGTTTATGTATGACTGATTATATACGATTCATTACATGCCTTTTTACAACATAATGTCATGAATTCTATCCCATGTGCTAATTCATTGTTCCTATGGATATTCACTTACTAGGCTTTTTGATCATCCCTTTGTTCTTGTTATCCCTAGGTTATCCTATGCAGATGTATGAGCCCAATAGATGATAGAATCTCATTATTACGATTAAATAAAAATTAGTTTTTTAAAATGTGTGATTATTTATCTAGTATTCCAAGATGATAGAAATCATAATCATTGGCTTGAAATATGATGTATAATTATTCTTAAAAGAATGTTATGTTATATGTAAAAGGCTAGGGTTGCTATAATCAGTGACTCAGGTAACACAACTAATAAATCATCAAAAAAAATATCTTCCTACCATATTTTCATCATGAATCATAATGGTGGAATATATTTACAATTCCAACCCCACATAATTGGATACATAATGCCACATTTTCACATTTTTTAAGAATAATAATCATAGAAAGTGAAAAACAAATCTCCCAAACCATGCCATGCGGCCGTATCCAAGGATTTATCCCTACACTTAACCGTTCTACACCTACCTCCTTATTAACAAGGGTAAATAAATCCATATCATTTTTCTCATTTTTACAAACAAATATTCCCAGTTTCAATCTTTTTACCATTCTCAATTTCATATTAATGACCATTTTCAATTCAATTTCACAAGTAAGGAAAACCCATTTGAGTTCAATAACTTACCCATAACCCATTTTTATGCGTGTGAATAAATTTTTCATATAACAAAACAATATTAATTTCCTATAATGATGTATATAGAATGAAATCATGTTTCATTTCAAGCCACGAGTCAATTCTCATAAAAATAAACAAAAACTTTTCATATCTCTCAAAATGTATTTTACCCAAGGTGAAATAATATTCAACTACAACAACAAAAATCAATAACAGAAATACCACCCGGTGTGCTCATGCTTCCAGCATACATGGGTCTATAACAATAATGAAAAATATCATTACCAAGTCCAACCTTTTTTAGTTTTTTTACTATTCCCCAAACAGTAATAGAAATGAAAAACTAAATAAACTCCCTTTAATACCGCTTTGTAACATCGTGGAATGGGTTACAGACATCAATTCCTTGATCTGGTCGGACACATGGCCTCATGTGAGCCACCAAATATGCCACAGGCTTTGAACTAGTAGAAAGGGTCTGATAAGTTGATAATGGGGAGATTATATCCACATTCATCAGAACAATACAATAGTGGAAATAATAAACCATAGAAGAAGCATATATATAACCATAACCAAAACCAATATTTCCTGATAATCAAAGTAAGAGGCAATATATAAAATATAATTTAGGAAACATTCTATTCTAATGTATGTGTCATGTAACTAAAATGAAATCCCAAAAGGAAGGCAGTGATTACTCCTCGCGAGTCCAGAACCATGTCTGGTTCCCTCAGCCATGCCCCATTGATAAATAATCCTTCTAACATCTTCTTACCACAACTTGTCCTATAAGAATGATGTATATTTGGGTAATGACCCAGAACCCTAATTAGGGTGTCAATACAACTTGATAATTCCCCACTAATATCATCCAAAACAAATCCATTCAATAACATGTGTATAGAGTTGTATAAATAATTAATTACGATGCCTAAATAAACCATTATTGGATTATGAATTAGTCTATATTTTACCACTTGATCTACTAGGTTAGTAAGGACATCCATACCTCAATACCAGCTTCAACCCATGATTTATTTTGAACCATTTCACATTTTCAATCCACATTTCATTATAACACAATTGATTACATTATCCATATCATTTGACGTCATTATTACGTCCACATGGAATGATAATCCCATGTCAATATTTTCGGAGTCGAATACCAAGTCTAGTAGCTCATTTATCAATCATTCATATATATAATGGATGTATAATTTCACATCAAGAACCCCAATCATGTATTATTCATATATTCCAATGGCGTATATTGTCATGTGTACCACCGTATTTTCCAAACATTTATATATTTCATTAGCGTAGATCATCATTTCAAGCCTCCCATTTATCAACCATGCAAATGTATATCATTAGAGTAGATTGTAATGTAGATAACCCCATTTACCAACCATTTATATACATTTATCATTGGAATACATCATCAAGTCAAGCATCTAATTTATCAACCATGTATATATATCACTAGCGTAGATCATCATGAATTTCCCTCCATTTATCAAACATTAATATACATATATCATTGGTTTAGATCATCATTTATATCACCCTATTTATCAACCATTCATATATATCATAACACATAACAATATAAGATCAATCATGATTAATCCACATTAATCATCACATCTCAATCAATTGATTATTAATTAAAAAATTAATTAACCCATGTCCATTAATAAATTCTACAAATAATTAATAACATTTATTTCATTAATTAATTAAAAATTCATTTATCCATATTAATAACATCAATTAATTGGAAAATTAATTAATCTTTTCACATCTAAAAAATAGGTAATTAATTCAGAAAATATCTATTATCATGTTCACAATTTTACATTATGATAATTAAATCCATAATTAATTATCCATAATCCCACAATTCAGTATTATGATAAATAATAAATCAATTAATTATCCAAATTTCAAAATTCAATACATTAATAATTAACTCATCATTTAATTATCCCAATCCACTAATTCAATTATTCAATAAAATCTCTAATTGTACAATTAATTAAGTGACTAAATAAATAAATATAATTTATGAATTTCCAATTACTAAATGAGCCCTAGAGATTATACAATTTCTTACTAGAAATAAAAAACTAGACTGTTGGATTTTTTTATTATACCACATACCTTGATTCCTTGTTGATCGATCAACCAATGGAAATCCTGAAAAAGTGAGAAGGACAATTATGTAGATTGGGATCCTGATCTAAAACACTAAATCAAGATTAACCAAAAAAGAGTTCTTAATAATATATTATGACCTAGAAACCTAGATCTAGTTTCCCAATATAAATATAGAGATATTGAAAAATATATGATTAATTACCACTAAAATAATGATATAAAGAAGGATAATGAAAGGGAAATGAATGAGATAAGATCCACTTACCCTATGTGGGTTAGATATTCGATCTGAGCATAGATTCTAGAAGAAAAGAGGTTAGGTAGCCTTATAATCCCTCTTGAATGATATAGGTTTATCAAAAATCATAATGTTATTTGTTTTGGTTGATATGGGTGAGTTTCGAGGGTTCTGGGGAAGTAAAAAATAATATATGGGACATTAAAAAATAATTTTCATGTTTTCCTCGGCTGGTGTTCATGGTCTTCCCTAATCGTGTGCAAACTGTTCTCCTGTTGTTTTTTGGGTGACACTACTGGAAAATGGACCTATCCCCACAGTTTTCCCCAAAACCGTGGGGATAGGTACCCCCTATACCCACGGTTTTGGAAAACCGTGGGGTAGGTCTGGAAAATTGACCTATGACCATGATTTTCAAAAACCGTGGGTATAGGGGTGCATATCCCCACGGTTATGGGGAAAACTGTGGGGATAGTTCTAGGATAAAAAACCTATACCCACGGTTTTGAAAAACCCTGGGTATAGGTTTTCCATGTGTGCGTGGGGATTTTTTTTCCGCGAGAAGGAAACTTTTTTTGGTGGGAGTCCTATACCCACGTTTCTTCCTTCTATACCCACTGCTTATATAACTATATTTTACTAAATGTAAATATATATACATATAATTGATGGTAGGGTAGTAGTTAGACGCAGTACTTTGCAGCGAAGAGGTCGCGGGATCAAAACCTGCCTGCTGCATTATTTTAGGATCTATACCCATGGTTTTGAAACCATGGATAAAAGCCATTGACACCGTGGCAATTGGGAATGTTTTGTTGACATGGTGGTAGAACACCTATACCCACGGTTTTGGAAAACCATGGGTATAGTCTAGGGACCTATACCGATGCCATTCTGACCCACGGTTCCCAAAACCGTGGGTACAAGCTATACCAACAGTTTTGGGGGCTATACACATGGTTTTGAACTGTGGGTATAGGCCATTTTTCCAGTAGTGTGAATAGTTTCTACTTTCATGGATAATAGTTGAGAAACTATGTACTAACCATTGGAACCACCACTGTCCAGTTTTTCATGGCATGCTGGTTGCGACACATAGATTTCTCTAGTCCTGCGCAAACCATTCACAACCCCATTTTTTCAATTGTCTCTAAATTCACCCAAACACACCCCAAGTTATAACTCAATAATAATTTAATGAAATGAGTACAATATAGTACCCAAGAACATATCTATTCAATTATAGAAAATATCTGGACATTACAATCTCCCCAGCTTATAAAAACATGTTCTTGAGCTGCACTCCCATTCTTCAATAGGATTACATGAAAAAAATATTGGGACATAGAGAACTCATATATAATTTTTGTTCCCATTCCCCCTAAACATGCCCATTTTTTCACATTACATGACCTATCTGCATTTTCTATCCATAGAACACATTCCCACTATGTTCCCACACATGAATTAAATGATTTTCGAATGGAACATCTCTCTTAAGCTCTACATCATCCACATCATTCACATGGTAAGGGTCAAAATGAGAACACAATAGTAGATATACATGGAAAACATCATGCTAGAACCATAATTTTATGGAATATCCAATTGGATCTCCCCCAGTTTGATTCTCCCAATTACCTCAAAGGGTCTATCAAACTTAGGTTCAAGTTTACCCATACACCAAATTATGCAGTGACTTAACCATAGAGACACATGATGGAATAAAAAATCATCCTTTTTAGAGTCTAGAGGACTTCAACATCTATCAACATATGAATTTTATCAACACCGATCGATATTCATATGTTTTTTAATTAGTTGTATATTCTCTAATATCTCTTACAATAGACTTAGTCCCAACTCCATAGAATCAACTTCCACTATCCCACAAATAGGTGATCTATATGAAATGACATAAAGTTCCTCAAATGGTGCCATCTATATCATTTCCTGATAAAACTTTTAAGAGAAAAACTAAAAAAAGAACATGTTTTTTACAAAACCAACCAAATTTAAGATCACACTCCCCTTAACATATCCTCAAGAACCTATATAGTATGTTATGACATCCCATTTTTCTTTGAGTGAAAGGCCATAATAAGTAATACATGAATACCAAGTGCCTTATGTAATAAATTTTAGAATAGTGAGTTGAATCATGAATCATGATCTGAAAATATAGTCAGTTTCACCCTGTGTAGATTGACTAAATATTGAAAATTCAAATTTCTAGGCTTCTTTTCTAAGAATGCCTCCAATATAGTAAAGAAATGTTCTATCCTGGCCAGTCAAACCATAAAAAACCAAATAGTGAAATTATTCCATGGTGTAATTGGGTGTCTAACCACATAGGCCACTGTGAGGTCATCCCACATCTATTTGGAAATTGGAAATACTATATAAAACCACCAATCCATTGATTCACTGCATTTAAGTGCTAACTGTTATAGCATCATGTCATGAACCATGCTATTTCCATTTTCTTGCATGGACACCATAACATTCTTTGTAGGTCTTGATACATTTTTGTCACACCTGGATGTATCACCCACATCAAGGCATGAAATTCCGGCTTGATCTCATCTCATATCCTTTTATTCATAATAAAATGATTACTATCATAGTTGATCTCATCCATATCTCTACTCTAACAAATCTGTGATGCCCCACCATCAAGGATTTCTCTCTTGTTCAAACAATATGAATGATCATATTGCATATTTCAGATCTATCTTAATATTATTGAATCTAATAAAACTGATACTATAGTAATATATATATGGTTCTCCAAAACCACCAAAGGAATCATAGCTGGTGAGGTCAACGTCATCCACTCAGCACTAGACTTAGGAAATATCTGAGTATGAGTCTCCCTAATCAATGAATAATCTTCACTATTTCATTTTCTAGGTGTGTATGATAGTTTGAAATTGAAAGACATCACAGACTAATCCCATATCTTATATCACATAATTACAATTTTTTTAAGAAAATATACATTAAGCTATTATGATATCCATATATATTGAACATATCTCCCAATACATAGTTCCTCAACCACATCAAAGTACAATCAACTTCCCCTTTCTCAAGGTCATGAACATGGGTAGAGATATTTATGTGTCCTCAACTTCTGAGACCCATACTCCATGAATCCATATCCTTGAATAAACATAGCTCTAATACACATACAATAAATGTCACAATACAATGTTTACTCCTAACCTACCTTAGGTATGATTGATACTAGTGAACATGTAAAACATTTCTTCATCTCATGGATGTCATTCTCACATGCTTCTCACCAATCAATCCTTATCACCTTTTTCGGTAAATCTCTTAAGTGGAACATCCAAATGAGAAAATTACCCATCAATTCACAGATAATATCTAGATAAATCTAGATATATTTGGAAATATAATTCATTGTTATAAACCTCCTATGATACCATAACATGAATCTTCATTAAGTCCACTAACACATCTTCCTCAGATATGATATTACCCAGGATGATTACTAAATAAATGAAAAGTAGAAACATAGATATTTTGGAATATATCCAATTATCACTTAATTTACTCATGACAATGTTAAGTTGTGGTCATGATCGTCACGAGTCATGTAGTACACTATGTTTTCATCAAAAAAAGCCACAACAGACTGATCTAGGTACGGAAGAATGATCATGTTTATCAAGTCCATAAACAATGCTGGTATGTTTTTTAATCCAAATGTAATTAAAATGAACTCATATATGTCATACCTACTTCAAAATGATTTTACTAGTATATAATAAGTCTAAAATATTAGCTATTAAGACACCAATCTTAATTTGGTCTTCGATAACATGTAAGATCATCTCAACATATCAAATATGTCATTGATTAATGAATGTGGATAAAAATTCTCTATAGTCATCGATTAAAATTATAGTAATCAATTGAAAATCATTGAGTACCATCATCATTCTTATAAAGTCTCCCAAGTGATCCCCATGATAATGTACTCAGAATGATAAATACATTATCATCCAACACCTCAGGCATAGTCTTTGGTTATTGAAGCACTTTAAGTTCTATTATGTACAGTGGAAGAGATAATAGATTAGCCCCTCATATGAGCTCAAAAGTGAATTATATATCTATATCTGGTGGAACTCCAGCTATGTTTTTAGGAAAAACATTCTGAAATAGATCCACTACTGGTGGAATGACATATTTGTTCACTTATCTATCATCAAATAATTAACTAGAAACATGGGATATGATCTGTCCATATTGATAAGAAATTTTGTCCACTCTTCCAACATGGATATCCCACCCCCCATGGTGAATTTAATGGCCACCAATAAGAGATGTAACTATAAATATCCTCTAGAAAAAAATATTTATAGGCTCAGTATGTGACTGGAAATTATATACCCATAATTAAGATGATTCCAAACATATCATGAATATTGAGAAAGAAAAGAAAATTGTAATCCCTGATCTTGAGAGAACCCCATTCGCACAACCAAATGTATTTTGACCATAGTCCAATTCGTGTATCTATAATCATTAACCTACTCATAAAATCAACATATAATATTAAATAATTAAGAGGTTTTGTAGATATAAAGGTGTTAGAGGAACTAGTATCTATGAAGGAACTATATAATGTGGAAGATACAATAATGGTACCTCTCACTATTGAAGTTCCATCCTTTATATCTACAAGTGTGTGATGCACTATATAAAACATCCCTTCCCCTATCCTTTATAACTTTGGTTGTGCAAAATGGTTTTATAGAATCCTCTCAAGACCTAGAGATATAAATTCTCCAAGAATGATCCCCTGAATAGAGATAAATCTTCTTCAACCATCGAATATTGATTCATGAAGAGATCCCAGAGAATGCATTGAAAGCTGTTATCGATGTGATCAAACGAGGATGACATAGGTTCTAGGATGATCTATACTAGAAACTAGATATTCATATGAAAACATTCTATGAATGTATTAATACATATGGATCACCGCTAGAGAGAATCTACATTGATTCATACAACACAACAACATAACCACATACATCTTCTCTTAGTTCCATCAATGATGAATGAATTCCATCATATTATTTATTTATTTATTTAATTTAGTTACAAATAATATGTAATGATCCTATCTATTAGTTATGACATTATATCGCTTGTATATATTCATTGATTCAATTCCATATATCATGTTGTATATCAATGTGTAAATATCATATTGATCCTTGATCATGGAAAAATGAATGTTGGTCACAAAAAATCTCACACTTCCACTTCTCTTGCAACCTACATGTTTCATAATAGAGGTTTAATTGTTATATATAATTATTTAGAGATCATTGATTAATCATTAATGTGCGAGTTAGCTTTTCAATGTATGATTAATTTTAATTTTAATTCAAATTTTGATAACAGTTTCATCCTCTTTTGGATCCCATAGATCTAATCAATGACATTACTTTCATTAAAGAAATAAAATCCAAGAATTCATTTAGAGGTGCCAAGGATTATGGCTAGATAAAACCTAAGTACATTACATTTAACCATATTTACATAACATTTTTTTGTTCTATGATTTGTAATTAATTCATCAATTAATTAAATGTGTTTTCATTAATGACATGAAGTGTTTTTGATTATTACACCACGGGTAGACAATGCCAGCCTGACGCACAATCAACCAGAGTACACACCATGTATCCCTTGTACATGGCATGTAGTACCTTTGAGTCATAGAAGTAAATTATATTTCATACATGTACTACCTAACTAGTGAACATGTTATATAGAGTCCACACACCACGTAGTCACTTTTACACGTTGCATACTCCATTTTTCAATGTACTATTTAGAAGTTGAGTCCCTATGATTGTACCTTGAATTGATAGTGACCGGTTGAAATGTCATGTAACTCACCTAGAAACACTTTATAATTATACAAAATTATGTATATTAAAATATATTTATTTTTATGTATAAAACAAGAGACATGTTCTTGTGTTTGGTCATTAATTTGATAAGAAATTCCACGTGATTGGTTTTTAAAATATATATAAATTTTTTTTATTAATATCTATGTAATGCTTAGATCTGAATATCATGTATGAGACATATTATAGTAGTTACACTACATGAATGGACGAAAAATACGTGACTGAAAACCAAGGAAATTAGTTTAATCATTATCATGATATTACATGTCGTGAATGTACGAGATAAGTTGTGCAAGACATATATCATAGGATTAAACAACATACGATTATAATACAAGTCGGATATAATCAGGAAGTTATCCAATGCATTGAATCCAAGGTACAATTATTTACAAAATAAATTTTAAATAATTTTTTTATTTAGTTTAAAATTATAATTGATGAGAATCTCAAGGAAATTTATATGAGAATTAAGATAAAAAAATTGATTAATTAGATATAATAATTAATTGATTCCAGAATTATTTATATTAAAATAGAATGATTCAGAGTTCAATGTTAATTTTATTAAATGGGTAATTCATTACATGAATGTGGATTATCATGACCATAGACCATACCTATTCATGGTTTTGGATTAATTTAATTTATTAATAATATATATTGGTGAACCACATTCCTTCTCTCATATTATCATGTATGGGTTGTGTGCATGATGTTTATTTTATGTAAAGCCAATTTTTCTATCACATGGCTGTGAGTAAAATCATATTTAAGGGATTTATCTCCCAATATATTTGAGGTAGTCCATGATTAGATCCAAGGTAAAAACAATACAAGAGAGATGCATTGCTGGATAGTTGGAAGAATAAATCATGAAAATTTATTAGTTCATGGGGTGTCCCCCATAGGATAGTGATTAGTTTATTGACTACTAGATAAACTAACCACTACTAAACACTCAAGATCATACAACATTATTAGTTTTTTTCTATATATTTTCATTGTTATTTAACTATAGATATTTTATCTCAATTACCTAATTTAATTAAATTAACACACATGCAAGTCATAACTAAAATAAATTGGTTTATGTAGAAATATTAACTATTACATGATTAATCACTTGATTAAATCAAAATAATATTAAAATGGATATAATAAAAATAATAATTGGATATTTATGCATAAAATGGATAAAATTACTCAATTATATATAAATTAAGTCGGTATATTCTTCCACTACATAAGTTAAAATTGAACCACAATTCCATTTTTTTGACAAGACAAAGTTGGAGTGCTTTCAATTATTTGGGAATTTTAACATGAATTGTTTGGTTTACTTGACAACATTCACATCAATGTTTGACATCTAAATTTGGACATACAGTATATGAGAGGAAATAGTTAAGGAAATAAATTTTTTGTATTTTTGGATTATGGAGTCCACTCAGAATGTCAATTAACTTTGTGTTAATGTAGTAGTAATTTGGAATTCCTAGATAAACCCCTTTATAGCTATTTTCCACCCTAATATGGGGTAATGAAAAGGGGAATATGGATCCTTTCCACAAGGACGTCCAAACAACATGATATTCTAAATATAATGGCGAGGATTATTGTTTTTTGATATAATAATAGGAGGATAATAAATATAATATTTATTTGTTTTTAATAATGTTATTATATTATGTACTAAAATTAGGCATATGTTATTTGCTGAAACTACAATAAGATGAAATAAAACATATCATTTCAATCTATACTTGAGAATAAAAACATTTTCATTGACATAAATTTCCATGAGTGGTAAAAGAGACTATGAGTTATCCTTCACCATGAATGAAAATTGAATGTGATGGATGAAATTTTTCACTATGTTCCTGGTAATGAAAAAGTGATGAGGACTAATCACACTATAAGAAATATTTGAATGATTGAACTTTTGTTAAATGTGTCATGTTTTTATATATGTACAATGAGAATTTGAAGAAACATGAGGAAGTGGATGTGTACAACAGGATGTCTCACCTTCGGGATATCTATCAAGATAAAGTGAGATAAGATAGGTAAGAGATAAAAAATTCGTTTTCACAACAAATATTGGGGATTCTACAATATATGGGCCTCAAATAGTCAGGATTATTAGCTACAATGAATTCCAAGACATTTAAGGGATTAAATTCTAAGATTTGTTACACACATATCTTATACTTTTATCACTTCCTAAAACATTATCCAAATTTATTTTGAATTACAACGTTGGAAATAATGAGCAGAGTCTTTCAGAACATCATATAATAATTCTAAAAATTGATAAGAACATTAGAAATGATATTACATTGTTAATTATAGTTAATTAATATGTAAGAACAAGAAAAATGGCCAAATAACTCTAAATATTTTAATGATCCCAAGAACTGTCCTTCCAAGAAATGTAAAATAGATATACAAGGAATTGAAAAGGTAGTAACATGTTTTTCACATGGAATGAAAGGCCACACGAAGAGGAACTAAACCCAAAACCTTGGGAAATATATAGGTGTTTTTGTTATTGAGTGTAATCTTTCCATATATACACATTAGGATTTGGATACTACTTTTGGTTATCATATCTGTAAAAAAATTATGAACAAAGTAGATTTTATAAGATTATCAAATGAGAGGCAGATATGAGTGCTGCTAGTGGTACAAGTATAGCTACTCTGGCCATTGGTGATGACCACCTTTCATTTCCAATAGTAATTATTTGGGTTTTAAATTATTTTAATTATGTACCTATGGCTACCAAAAACATAATTTCTATACCAAGCCTATATACCAATGGTTATATTTTCAATATTGGAATTAAAAGTTGTTCCTTTTATATGGATAACATATGATATGGTATGGAAAATTTAGAAATAATCTGTATGTACAAAATTACTATAACCATATGTTTGTGGATTGATATTGATTCATCATTACATGACTCATATAACACCCATATTTTTCATCACCATTTTGGTGGTGTTCATGATAGGTGTTTGACAGAGATCTTTCCATATGGTTATTTAGACTCATATGAGATGAAAACACATGAAATATGTTATTATTGTTTACAAGAAAAAATATCCAACTAGACATTTGTTGTCACTGGTGATAGGGACACATAACTTCTAGGAATGGTACACACTTATATGTGTGGACCATTTCCAGCTAAAGCTAGATGTGTGTATTCCTAGTTCATAAATTTTAGTGATAACATGGGTAGATGTGGTTATGTTCAAGAGATGTGGAATAAGTTTGAGTCCATTGAGAGATTCAAGGAATTCATGATTGATGTTGGGAGTTATCTTGTAAAGTAGAAAATGACTATTCAAACTGATTGCAGTGGTGAATATCTTAACCTAGATTTCAATGATCTTCATTAAGATTTTGGTAATCTATCTCAACTCAATCCACTATTTATACCATAGTGGAATGTTTTTAGTGAATGGAGGAACTATACCTTATTAAACATGGTGAGGTTGATAACGATTCATTCATATTTTCTCTTATCCTTTAGTGGATACACATTACAAACTACGATGTACTAATTAAATTGACTACCAACAAATATCACAAAATAAATTCCCTTTGAGCTGTTGATTGAAAGGAAACACATTTTTTTACAGACATGTTAATGGGGGTGTGAGGAATTTTTTAATGTAGTTGCAGGAAACATACTATAAAACTAAGGAAAAGAGCATATCTTTATTGGAAATTCAAAATAAAAATAGGTATACTACAAACACAACCCATCCGACAAGAATGATATTGTCACAAGGAAATAGATCTTTATTGATAAGGGAAACATCCAAAAAATTATAGTGGGAGAAATATTTAATTCGATGAGGTTGATTTTCATGGTATAGATGAGTTGGTACATCAACAGCCTTTATTAGGTTTTGTAGAAGAAGTAGTTCCCGAAACACAAGATCTGTGTAGGGGCATAAGATAGGTAAGAGAACCAGTTAGATATTCTTTTATAGTCACTAAATATGGTGACTCATTATTGGACGATAATGATGAACCTCTATCATATATGTAATTCATAGATAACTCATAACCTTCATGATTGAAACAATCCATGAATTATGAATTGGATTTCATGAATCCAAACCACTTTTATGTTTTATTGGATGTTCTAGTTGATTTAAATCCCATTGGATGAAAATGGTTATTTATGGGGAAACAGGACATGAAAGGTAAATTAAATAACTATAAAGAATAGATAATAGCTAATGAGTTTGAACAACATCATATAATTGACTACAATGAATCATTTTCACTATTTTTCATTTTTATTCCCATCATAATTCTACATGCTATATAATCATAATATAAATATGAGATTTAGAAGATGGATATCAAAACTACATTCATTAATGGGATCCTTCAAGTAGATTTCTATATAAATAAAATATAAGGGTGTGCATATCTAGGTGTTTCTATGAATATTTTCATGTCGTAGAGATCCATTTTATGGATTGAAGTAAACATCTAGGTCAGGGAACATTCGATTTGATGAATCCAAAAAATAATTTGTTTCCATTAAGAAATGGTTAAACAATTGATTCTCTATAAAATACTTATATATAGAAGCGTATATTCATGTGATAAATATCATTCACGATAGGTGCAAGAAGCTGCTTGGACTATTTCAAAGTACATATATCAACCAGATACTAAAGAGATTTAGTACGAAAAAAATCCTAGAGGGGATTGGTTATACTGTCACATCATTTATATAATTTTATAAATTTGTGTTCTTAATCAATATCAGAGAAAATGGGAATGTAAAGGATCCCATATTCTTTAGTGGTAGGATCAGTCTTGTATGCCGGGGTTTTTACTAGACATGATGTTTCTTCTGCATTGAACATGATAGGAAGATGTCAAGAAGATACATGAGAACATCATTAGACTATTGTTCTTTAATTCATTTAGTATCTTATATGAATTATGGATGTGTTCCCGGTATATGGAAGATACATTGAGAAAGTTATTTTGGGTTACACTGATGTTATTTTTTTTGGATATATTGTAATGAAATGAAGTCAAAGTATGGATATTACATCAATCTCAATAGTGGAGCTATGAGATGGAAGAGTTTAATGTAGATAGTTTTTGATGATTCTACAATAGATTCAAAGTATATAGATAATTGTAATTCAACCATGGAATTTGGATATAAAATTATGTTTAGGATCATGATGTGGTACCTAGTATCAATGAAACTATCACATTTTATTGTGATAATAATGCAATTGTGGCTCTTGGAAAAGGGGCCATTTTTTCACCAAAAGACAACGAAAATAATACCAAAGTATCACTGCTTGGGGGAAATTAATTAGAGGGGTGAAGTTGTAGTTATCAAAGTACCCATGAAATATAACATGGAAACACCTTGACTAAATTACTATCTCACATGAAGCATCATTATAATTCGAGTGTTAGTGGACTAAAGGATGTTAGTAGTTGGTACCAGTGCAAGTGAGAGTCTATTCGAGTAAGTTTCCTACAACCATATTCTCTGAACTTTATGTTAACATGTATACATTTTTTAGAATATTAAAAAACTTATTATAAAATAATGATTGTTATCCTCTATAAAAAATTATTTGATAATGTTTCAATAGTATTTTTCACATTGAAAATTTAAATATGATCCCCTCTAGGATGAGAACATGGAAGTGGTACAGAACTATTCTGAAATATATGTTATATAGTTGTATGGTTTCACTTGAAATAAAAATATGATTCATGATATCAGGTGTAAATACCGATAGGAACTTAAGGAAACTTCTCACGGTGTATGACCTAGTAATATCCGATTACATTTTATGAGAATGAGACCTGCCAGTAGAAAATGGATATTTATATGTGTCACTAGATGTTCCTATCATCAGATTTGTGTATTGATCCTTATACCTATTTGATAATTATTAAAAATTATCACATGTCTCATACATTTATATATTGATTTAAACTGTTATTATAGATTTTTATAGTGAGGTAGGATATGTTGGGTGCGTCACACGTAATATTAAATTAATAAATAAAGTGAGTAAGCATTTTTACCTACTGTTGGATTATAGAAGTTGATATCTTGGACATGGTTTAAAATAAGAATGTTCAATTTTTGGGATGTAAATGAAAGATACATCGAGCACATATATTGATGGAACAAACATGAAACCTACATGGTTTGAGATACCACAATAATGGGACTATATTTTGTTGTAAGAATTCATATGAGGTATAATGTCCTTGAGACGTTAACTTATTTTGCTATGGGTGTATTGTCATGTTTCTAGATGATAACCTTGGAAGTTTTTCTCCTTTTCCCAATTCCATTAATAAAGAGGCCTAGAGGGTCACACAATATGTTTATTTGGAATCTTAGTTAAACAGTAAATTTTCATTTATTATTTCACACATTTAATAAATATTATTCCTAAGTCCGTTTTAATAATTATTTGTTTCTTCTTGATCATATATACATATTTATTTTCAATTTAGTGATATAATATTAACATGTTTACTGGGGAATACTACAGAGGTGATTATTTTATTTATAAATCAGGATTATTTATTACTGGATAAATATTATGGAGGAATGTCAAAATGAGTTTTATGGTCTAATGATAAATAATAAATATTGAATATTATTTGATTAAATGATATTTAATTTAATAATATACTTATACATATATAGAGAATAATAATATTTTTTTTACAATTTCACATGGGGTTCCACAGTGTTTAAATAAATAATAGTCAGAACTTTTGTAATTATATTATTTTAAACCTAGTGATATATAAACCCAATTATATTAATTTTTCAATAAAGAAAATCAATTTGTTTGGTTGTGAAGAAATAATATAGAGAATCATCTCCTGACCAAGAGAAATATCTTCTCCATGAATTCTCTAAAGAACAGAGAGTTATTTTCATCCCCTACTACTCTTGAGAGAAGATGAGATCCATAATAATTCTTTGTATGCAGTTATCAAGGGAATCAAATGTGGATGGCGCAAGTGATAAAATCTTCGATGCTAGTAGCCGAAGACTCCTATAATGACTTTCAATGATGTAAGGAGAAAATGTAGATCACAACTAGAGGGAATTTACTTTGTTTCATACAACAAAATGATACAACAAAAATGATATGTTATCAAATCCATCAACGAAGAGGCAATCCTATCAACATAATTCCTTATTTATTTAAATAAATTATAAGTGATTTTTGATGGTCCCCTCTCATGGTTCTGGTTTCTTATCCCTCGTATACCTTCTTCGATTAAATTCCATAGATTAATGTATATATCAGTGTGTAAATATAATATTGATCATCCATCATGGAATAAATTAAACCGGGAAATATTTCATAGCATGCTTCTATTGCACACATAACATACACATATAAGCATTAATCTTGACTCTCTTCTCTTATGGAGTCATGAAATGGTAATTTATATTCTTGATGGACTCATCCATGAACTAATTTCCCTTAGGTACACTTTATCCATTAAAATTCATAGGGAACCACAATAGTGACACCAACATAAAAATAGATATACTTTTCACAACCAACACTGGGTCTCTTTCTATGAATTTCATTAAGTGAGAGATGTTCCCTCAGAACTTCTCACTTGATTCCTCGCCTAGAATTATAGATGCCTCGAGTTCCTCTAATGGTAAATAATATCTATCAATATACTCATAATTTTCTCTCAGAATAATTTATCATTGAGAAATATATCTATTATTCCAAACACATATCCTAGGACTCATAACACCACATTATCACATTTGTGTAAAAGGAATAATCATATAAATTATTAAAAAGTATTTTCCCCAAACCACACCACACATTCAAAAATAAAGAGATAACACTACCTCTAATCATATTACACATAGACCATGGAAAACAAGGGTAAACACATCTCTCTCATGATTCTCATTTAGAGACCCATTTTTTTACATTTTGAATCATTTTTCTGTTATTAATTTCATATTAAGAAATAATTTCAATTCAATTTCAAAGGAAAGTAAAAACTATTCATGTTGAACAACTTAAAAAAAACATGTTTCCCATGAATTCATAAAATTATTCAAGTTAAAGAATATTCATGAGTGGATAGAATGAATCATGAAGATGAAAATCTGATTTCATTTTGGATAATGAGTTAATTATAAAAAAGTCTCAACAATAAATTTCCACATTACACAACTAATGAATCACCCAAGGTGAAATTATATTCATTTATAAGAACATAAATAAATAACACTAAACACACCCTGGTAAATTGAGATTCCCCCAAACTTAGTGTTATAACTCCATTTCATCACCTCATTTCTAAGGCATAACTTTCCTAGTATCTTATTTATCATTCCCCAAATAGTAGTACCAATGAAAAAAATTAAACTATTATAATACCACAATGTAACATCAGGAATAGGGTGCCACATACTAGTTCCACGAGCTGGTCAGTCACATGACTTCATACACACCTCCCCATTTTCCAGAGAATGATGATTAACAACAAGGGTCCATGGAGAACTATGACCTATTCTATCAGAATAATACACCAGTAAAGTAATAAAAAAAGAGGAAGAATATATATAACCATAGACAATATCAACATCAGAATACAATAATGATATATATAAAAGATCAATACTAAAGGATAAAACATTCAATGCCAATGTACAAGTGAATTGTTTAAAACAAAAACACAAAATAGTTCTATTGATGACTCATAATGGGTCCCAAACCACATATAGTTCAATAAACCATGCTCCTTCCCCAAATCATCCATCGAACACATGGCCTTTTCCTTTAACCGGTCCTGGGAAAATAATGAATTTTCAGATACCGATCAAGCATGCCAATGACGATGTGAGTACAATTGAGGTATGAGTATCCTCTTGAACTTGATGGTTCAATTTCATAAATATTGATTTATAGATAATGTAAAAAATGTTTTGTTTTGAACTGATTTTTTTTATATAAATTCCTAAATATGAAATGGGATAAATTCCCACTATTGCAGAGGCAGGGGAACTATAGCGGTGACAGGGGATCTATAGCGGCGGCGGGTACTATGCGATAATGTAGCAACGGGGGTACTATAGCAGTACTATTCACAGAATGGGTATTGGGCCTAAAATTGGGGCATTTGGGCTATGTAATGGGCTAAATTCCCACTGGGCCTATGACCTATGTAATTGGTCTCCCTCTACCCAGATAAAGATGCCTTTTCTTTTCTTTAATAATAAAAATGACGCTTCAGCCCCCAAACATTAAAAAAAAAATCGAACCCATGGAACCATAATCCAATGTGAATGTTGTTGGTGTTTAAATCCAAGTCTACTACCCCAATTATAAATAATGCATATATATCAAGGTCATTAAACATCCAGTTTAACACCCCACTACTAAATCTTGAATACATTTAATTAGTGTAGATCTGCATGTATTACACCCCATTAATCATCCATGAATATATATCATTGTATAAGATCATCAGGTCCATTATACAATTTATCAACCATGCATAAGCATATATCCTTAGAGTATATCGTCATGTATCGAAACATAGTTATCATTGATGCATATATATATATATATATATCTTTAGACTATACCATCATTTCCATCACCCCTCTTATCAACCATTCATATACATATATCATTGGTGTAGATCAACATTTCTTGCACCCGATTTATAAAAAATGCATATATATTATAACACATCACAAATATCACATCAATCAAATTTTAATCAAAAGTAATCATCTTATCATAATCAACCAGTAGAGAATTAATAAATTAATTAATTAATGTCCATTAATAACATTTTAAAATATTTAATCACCTCTATTTCGTTATCTAATTCCACTATTACTTAACAATATAATGTCTATTAATTAATTCAACATTTAATTAATCCTTTCACATATCAGCATCAATTAATTAATTCAATAAAATATATTACAAAATTGAAAATTCAAAATTATGATTATTTAGTAATAATTTAATTATACTTAATCCCATAACTCAATATTCAGATAATTAATATATTAATTAATTATCCCAATTCTACAATTCAGTACTTTGATAACTAATTCATCTAATAATTAGATTAATTTGAAATATTACATTATTCAATCAGATCTATAATTTTTAAATTAATTAATTGGCAACATTAATTAAGTTAATTTTGGAATTTCCAATTTTAAAAGAAGCCTTGAAAATATGTAATTACATATATGATATCAAATTCACAACTATGTGATTTAAATATTATACCACCTAACTAAATTCATTGATAAACAATCACCCATTGTAAATCCACAAAAATACAACAACACAACGACATAAATTGAGATCCTTAGTTTCCCCTAAATGAAGTTTAAATTTTAATAGATCTCTTAATTATAGATATAAGTCAACATAACATGACCATGATTCAATACATCTAGATATAAATGTAGAAAAAAACGATGACTACTTCCAACCATATGAATTAGATAAGGTAATGAGATGGTTGTGAATGAAGCTTGATATGATCCACATACCTGGAGAGGTGCATATCCTCAATCTAAGATTAAAATATAAATGAATATATTTCTGATGACCGTGAATTTACTCTATAAATATATGCAATCGTACAAATTATAAGGGTCTGATTTTGGTGGAAATAGGTGGGTTTTTCCGGTTCGAGGGAATTAAAAACTAAGTAACAATACGTTAAAAAAATATTTTAAATGGTTTCAAGGGAAGACGAACATGGTTTTACATAATAATTCACCACCCTTGAAAACCCCCAAATCTCATGGTTTCACAATTTTTTGAGGATAGGGAACTTGGTTTTCTCTAAACATTCATCAAACATCCACAACACACATTCCTTCAATTTGTCTCAAAATTCACCAAAACACATCCCATGTTTTTAACCAAAACAAATTACTTAAATAGAGATGAAATAATATCTGAAAACATTCTAGAGTCAACTCCATAAATGTTTAGGATCTTATAAGTGATACATAATTATTTTTGAGAAGAAAAATGAACAAAGTATATCTTTCATCCTTTTAATTTTTATAAGGATATAGGAATGAGGAAAAATAACATAGCTTCAGTAATAGATATTATTTTGAAAGACAAAATATTTTTATCCTATTAATTTATATTTATTTTTAATAAATTATATAATTATATTAATATTGATTGGAACAAAATAAAATTGATTAAATAGATAATAATAAAATAAAATTAATGTTAAAAAATTATTAAAAGTGAGGTAAAATGAATGAGTTCAAATGTACTATTATATTTTCAAAATAATATATCATAATACATAACTATTAACTTAATATATTTTTATCTAATTATATTTTGATATTTTTTTAAAATTCAAATTAAAAAAATAATATAAACATTACATTAATGTTATCGTATAATAAATGATATTTTATTAAATTATTTAAAAATACTAAAAATTCTACATTATGTAATGAAATTTTTATATATAAATAATTTTAAATTTTGGTTCATTAATATAAATATGTAAATTTTATAATAAAATCATTTATTTCTAAATAGTAAATAAATTGCAAACACTATTACGACTAATGAAATGTTTTTCAGCATTATATGCACTCTTATTTAATTTAATTTCAAAACAATGAGCCGTTGTTTATAATTTGGATTTCTTATTTATAATAATTGGATGTATATTTTCTAATATTTTTCACTTTTATTTAGTCTTAATGGATAAATTACATAGGTTAGAAAAATATTTACCTTAATGAAAGACCAAAATATTATTTTTTGGGAAATATAGTTTTGAAGGAAAAAAATATAGGGAAAATATATTTATTTATTGTGAAAGAGGTTTTTATCATCCAAATAATCCATACACTCAATTATAATTCTATTTTTAGTCAAATTTAGAATCTTATAAATGTAAATAAATTTTACTATTTGTAAGAATGACACTCATCATAACCGATTAAAGGAAGTCACATTACACACTTCTTCAATAATATAAAGAGTTTTGACTCATTAAAATGATTGAAAATAACATTAAACCCCACTTAAAATTTTCTAGATGGCTTATTTTGGGATTAAATATTTTTTTTGTTTTTTAGTTAAATCTTATTAAAAATACTATAAGAAGATGTAATTTTATTTAAAAATAATTTTTAGTTTATTTATTTATCCTCCTTAGGAAAATTTTATTATTGAATTATTATATAATAAATTTTTCCTTTCACAAAATAATGAGATATTTTGTAAGGGGTTCACCAACAGCCAAACAAACATCATTGAAATTTTTTAGAAATCATCTTTAGTGTGTACATTTAAATATTACTTTGATAAAAAATGTCATTAATTTTATGATTACTACCTCTATGTTTTAAAAATGATGATATAAAATATTTTTTTACAAAAAATATATGGTATTTATATCATTATCAAGAATATAGACTCATTATATCATAAAACCTTTATTATATTCTATTCTATAAGAGACACGATAACATCACTCTTGTTTATGGATGACTACCACCTCGTGAAATGATATGAAGTGTTTTACATTAATGTTTTACATTAAAGGTTATAAGGTTATATATAATTAATACATATGATATACATCACATCATTATTATATTTTAGGAAATATAATATATCATTTTTTCATTCCATTTAACATAGTGAAAAAGTAATAACATTGTTTGTAGATTTGTGGACTACCACCTCATCAAAGTGAAGTGATTTATTTTAAATGACATGAATAATTTAAATAGTTATATGCAATTAAATATAATTTTATTTATTATATAATGATAATTATATAAATAAAAAAATTACTTACCATATTTCCACAATGATCATTGAAAAATGAAACATAACTCAAGTGTACATATGACCTATTATCCCCATAATAATAACGTTGGTACTTTTTTCAAAAAAATATTAATTCATCAATGATCTTGGAAGTTTAATTTATCAATAAATATGATAATAATGTGGTAATTATTAACCATATTGGTTTAAATAATGAACCTTTTAACAACAGTCAACCAACCTATCCAATTTATTACACTCAATCTGAATATGGTCAAAACATCTAACATAAACATAATAGGTTAATTCATTATATATAACATGAATACAAGTTAAATAAAAATAATAATAATCATGTATAATTTTATAAATAAATCATATAAATTATATATGTTTTTTATTCAAAAATATTAAAAACACGTGTCATGAATCAGACTCAAGGTAGTTGTATTCCTCATCTCACGTTTATTTATGCGAGATACATTCCATATTCACCATTTCACATTACTGAATTTTTTATATAATAAACATTAATTTATTTTTTATTATAATCATTAAATTTTATGAGAATTTCAATATCCATTTTAGGATCTCTTTTTCATGGGGTTTACAGTTTTAATGATTCTATGTGAAAAAGGTACTTTTTTCATATCAATCTGAATTTGAAACTTTTGTCGAATTATTCACAGATGTACATTTTTAGGGAGTATATACAACCCATATGACATTAATATAAAAAATTTATTAATTATAATGTAATATTATGTTTATTTTAATGTAATACATTAATGGTTATTTTGATTCAATTTTACTAATGTGGTACGAGTTCTCTTCTATAATATCATCATTTATTAGGATTTTAAATGAATAAGTTACCAATGTTATAACTTTATAATTCTAAAGATATCTATTATAATTTGGTTATTAATGATAATTTAATTAGATTGTACAATTTTAAAAATATTTTGTTATTAATTTTATTTATATTTTTTTATTAATATCAACTCTTATTTTTATCTTTACTCGAAAATACCATTTCATTCAAAACAATGTTGTTTAAAAAATTGAAAAATATTATAAAAATATTTTTTAAAATATTGAAGAATAATATCATCAATAAATGTTTTATATTATTTTAATATAAATTCCATTATGTTTTTCGTAGGATGTTTTAAATGAAATGGATTTCAAAATGATTTATTTTTAAAATGTGATTTTCAAAATGAAAGGATACATTAAATAATATTTTTTATTATAATTCAATGATATTTCAATTCATAATGACAAAGAAATATTTTGTTACTTATCTTCCACTACGGATTTTTGGTATTTATTAAATCCTTATTTTTTATAGAAGGATTAAAATTGTTCTAATGATATTGAAATGGAACCTATTTATTTTATATGAGTTAATATTCTTTCAATGAGATTTTTTTGGTACCCATTTCATTTCCAAAAGATAATCATTTGATGAAAATAATTTTTTTTTCAATGGGTTATTAATAAATTATTTTTTATGTTCCTTATACATTATTCTACTTTTCGATATTAAAAATGATTTTCATTTCAACATAGAACTCAGTTATCCTATCATATCTTATATGAGTGGTGTGACTTGTCTGTGATCTAATGCAATGAGACATGATTATGTATTGTGAAAAATTATATTTGTTTTCATATATATAGTTATTTCAATTATAAGGGTTCTATGTAATGATGTTCTAAGATAACTGTATGTTTGTTACTGTTTTCTATGGTTTTATGATGTTTTAAATGATAATGATTGATAAAATGTGGCATGTGATTATTGATTGTTATTTTGTTTTCATTTTTAATGTGTTTTATCATGTTTTAATGTTTAAAAAACAAGGTATTTATGGGTATGAGTATTCATATGTAATACCAATGCACTTTAATTTGGTCACCATATACTTTTTCTCTTTTTATGATCATTGATGACATTGATTTGTTAATGATTATGATTTAGTATACCGATCATTTGAGCTCCCAATAAATAAGATTCATTTTCTAAAAGTTACACAGAAATTGATTGAATAAATTAAGTCATGAAATAATTTTATATGGATGATAATGATGTAACAATTTGGAAAGAAAATGTTGGTTTTATGTGGGTGAAATGTAACTCCCCGACCCCAATTAACTAGATTTAGTGCATTATTTTAATACATTTCAATGATTACAAGGAATCAAGTCTCGAAGACTCGATCAGTTTAGTAGTCTTGAAAAATAGATTACATACATGAATGTTACATTACATATTAGAAAATAAAACACAACACAAATGATATTTTTAGAATTTCATTAATCCCCTAGCTTAACCCTACTTATCAATCATAATACACTTCTTGGAATCATGAGAAAAATAAAACATTGAAATGGGTGATCTTAGATGATTAGTAAGGATAACAACATAGAGGAAACATTCATAAATAAGCATAAACATTTAAGGCAATTTATAAGACTACAAAAAGCTTTTTAATCTCATACATAGGCATAATATGATGAAGATAAAATCAACTAATTCCATTTTCTTATTCACATGGATATTCTACCAGTCGAATAATCACATGCAATATAAATAGGCACTTTCATAATGATGGAATGCGTAATGCTAGAAATGATAACCACATAGTCGAGGCCCTGTTCCAAGACTACTAATAAGATTTTTTCATGGCCTATTACCAAGAAACTAGTTTGTCTAATGATACCTACCGATGCATATAGGATCTATAGCTAGATCCACCCATCACTTACTATGTCCTATGCATTCCTCATATGAAATGATTTAAACATAACATATACATTCGTATTAATACTATCATATGAAATGTAAATACATTATCCATAAACCATGAAGGGTATATAAATAACATATCCACAGTCAAAAATATCATAAAACCTTCAATACAATATGGAATATTTTTATCACAATAAATAAACCTCGATCAAGAATAATATCTAGAAAAGTGTGTTGACATAATTGAAAATGATCAGTAAAAATCTATGAGAGAAATATCCTTTTTTCATGAAATCATTTTAAAAGTCACTTAATTTATAAATTAATTTAAATGATATATTTGAATCAAAGTGTCCCATACCACTTTGAAACTTTTTAAAGGAATTAACATTTAAAATCATTCATGTCTCTATAAATAATTCCTTAAAATCATTTTGAAAACATTGACGTTAATGAGAAAGGTTTAGAAAAATAAATCTTTAAAACAATTAAAATGATTTTTTAGTAAAAGAGTCCCTTAAAATAATCGCATTGAAAAATCTTTTATGAAACATGGATATGGATAATAAATATGTCACAGTAAAAACTTACACATAATGAATCTCGAATAATAATGAGATTTAGGAATTAACCCTTACCTTGCACTTTACTTTTGTCGAGGGTACGTTTAACCACCTATATAATGACCATATAATGTTATTAAAATATACCAAAACCAAATTCGTATTTATTATATCATACATGATTCATTTTTGACTTTATACTAAACATTTAATAATGATATCCGTGTTAAATTAAGATTTTGGGTAATAATCACTTTTTTTATCGCACATGTTTTAACTTGTTATTCTTGATCGTATCATTTAGATCATGATTTAAATACTTCCAGAATATGAAATAGGATTTATATATAATATATATTTAGAATATAAATATTTATAATAGATTGATAAATGAAATGGAAGGCACCGTTTATGGAGACGGTAGGCCATACATACACATAAACGTAGTTTCTATTTTCATATCATATTGAATGGAAGTGAATTAGATATATGTAAGTACATATATATATTTATACAGTTTTATTATTATGTCATATATTACATTCTTATTAATAATATATATTTTTATAATGATCATTGAATGGTGAACATGGGAATGAATCTCATCACGTCGTGGAGATAGTAATCCATACGTACACACAAGCGACAATATCATTATATTGATGGTGAAATATTATGTAATTGGATGGTATATAATATATAAAGAATCACTAATATGTCATATTTATTTTTTTCATTTTTTATATTCATTATTATACCCATCAAAATAATGAAGTGTTTGAATAACAAACTACACCATGACGTGGAGACGGTAAGCCGTACGTACGCACGTATGGTGACTTTGTCAATCATGTGATGGATTCAATAATGAATATGGTTGTACCATTTTTATAATAACATCACTTTATATATAAGATCATGGATTTATTATTTTAGAATGGAAACAACAATGAAAGAAGAAGTGAAGGAAGCAAAGAACTCGAGTGGTCTGATCCAAATGGCTTTGTATGTGTGAAGTTAAGTGAAGGGGAAGTACCCTTTTATAAGAGTGGTGAGGGTCACTTTTTGAAATATTATTTTATAATAAAATCATTTTTGGTTTCAAATAGCACAAAAATGATTTATTAAGAGGATATGGTGGGTATGGGTCGAAAAAAATTCAAAAAATAAGGTTTTAGACAAGTTTAGGTTACCATTTTAACCTTATATTTTTTATTTAACCCTTTGTTAAATAGTTTAAGTTTTACGTTTTCTTCTTGTATTATTACACTATATGGTTAATAAACTTACTCTAAACTTCCAATAGAACCTAAAGTGGTTCATTAATGACATTTATAATATTATTTAATTCCTATTGCCTAAACTTCCTTTCTTATGAATATTATATCAACCAATAATATTGTATTTGTTTTAAAACTTAATTTATGTCAATTTTGACACTATTTGGTATTTTGTTTTTGTGAAAGTCATAAAAACCATATAAATTCGATAACAATTTATCTAATACACCCTAACATGTTTTATTAACCTATAAAATCTGTGTAATACATCATAAGTCACAATTTACATTTATTTGGATATTTATAATATCAATTATTTTAATATTTCGTTAATAATGTAATTACTGCACCATCATTGTGTCATAAAAAATTTAATTATTTAATGTATAAATATTATAAATAAAATTCCATTATGTATTAAATCTTTTAATCTTTCTAATTAATATTTTTAGTTGAATTTATATTGTGTGTAACCCGATATTAAAAATGGTTTTGTTATTTATCATTGAATTTAACACTTTTAACTCTTCTTTAAATAAAATAATAATAAATGTCCTAATCTAATCCAAGTGGACCTAAAGGATCATATTTTATTCCTAAATTTCGTTTTGGTTGAAATAAAATTATCCTATAGAATTTGGACATGTGTTATGGTAATTATAAAATCATCTTTACCATTAATTACTCTATTTAATTTTAACCATGTCAAATAAAAGTCAAAAGATACTATTCACCAAAAATTATGGTCATATTATTGAACCAAATTTTACTTATGGATATCAACCATGTCTCTGGGAAATTTTAAATTCAACACACAGAAGAGGAAAAATTATGTTTTATGCAAATTCGAAATTTCTCTCAGAAGGTGGCTAAAAGAGGTTAAAAAGTACAATAAAATTTTATAGATCTGATTCAATTATAAAATGACTACAATGAATTTAATTGAACTTATATAGGTATTATATATCTATTTTAATTATATTAAATTTAAATAAAATAAATAATTATTTAAACAAAAAGTCAGTTTTAAATAATAACAGAGTGTTTTACACTATTCATTAAAAATTGAATATTTTCAGAAAATTGCCCAAAATTCACCCAAATATAATTTTGATATTCATAATTCAAAATTGAATTCTATATTACCAAATTCAAAACATAGAAGTTTCATTTATTAATTGAAAAATAATTCTCGTTGTCAAAACCAAAATGTGGGTTTTTAGAATGTAAAAACTATCAAAAGATTGACATGTGTTTATGGAAAATTTAAATGTGAAGTTACTTATAATGACCTAAATTGTATCAAATGATAAAAATATAATCTAATTATACTTTAAAACCTTTCAAATTCATAATTTAACATGATTAATTATTTTGATTAAAAAAGTACTTTTTTTCTATTGAAACATAGTATTTTTCAATATTCGTCAAAATATGAAATTTATGAGAAAAGTACCAATAATTTTTCCAAACTAAATTTTTATGTCTCGAATATAAAGAAGAATATAATTTAATTAAATTTAATATATAATAGTGTCAAATATTGGTTTTAAAAAGGGTTCACCATTAAAAGGTGGTAAAAGTAATTTTTTTGAAAAATACTTCTTTTATTAGAAAAAATGAATTTGTTTTTATATTATGTCTTAGAAAAACATAATATGGATGCTAAATTTATATAGAGTATGTAAGATTCAAAATGTATTTCATACTATTCATAACCGCTTTTTGAACAGCTAGTTTGGTAAGTGGTTCTGCGCTCGAACTCGGTGTTGTGTGCAGCCCATGATATTGAATTACTTTAATGAGACAACATACTATGAAATCATGGGGTGCTAATAAAATGCACGTTTAAACCATGTAAACTATTTATGTAGTATTTTATCCTAATTCTCTAAAACCCAAAACCTAAAATGTTCACTTGAATGTAATTTATCCAATTTTTAATTTTAGTGTTTTATGGATTGGATAGTATAAAGGGTTTACCCTTATCAGCATCAATGTTGGAATTGTAATGTTTACCATTTCAGCACAGAACCCAAAAGTGCAGGTTCGTGGCTGTTATAACCTTGGTATATGGAAAAATATCATTGAACAAAAACATATGTATAAAAAATAAAAGTTAACACCTTGATATTTATTTAAAAAAAATTACTAATAAATTATTAAATGAATAATATAATGTAATTATATATTGTAATATGTTAATGATTAATGTTTTATTGTATATTCATAATACATTTAAATTTTTTATACTGTATTTTAGTGTCTATTTTGAGAAAGGAAGGAAATGTGGTAAGGGGTTATGTTAGAATCTCTCTTTTAATCGAGATTCTTAATATTTTAAGTTAATTTGTATGAAATTATATTTTCTAACTCATATAATATTAATAAATAATATTCTTATATATATATTTCATGGTTTTTCTTGTTTGGATTCTATGTTAAACCTATTTGGTACTCAAAATGAGAAAATAATTTATTTCAAAAAAACTAATTTATTCTTTTGGGTTGTGAATAATTTTCATCCATGAATTTATTAATTAAAATGTTTCATTTAATTATTTTATTTATTCTAAATATTATTAAAATTAATCATCAAATATATTTTTTTCTCATTGAAATATTTTATTGAATAATCATTACATTGTTCACACTATGTGTTTTATTTGACTTTTTACAAAAGCATGAAAATAAATTCAACTAAAATTTCAAAAAAAGAATGAATTTTATTTAATTAATATCTATTAGTTAATAGAAAAATAACATTTATAAATTTCCATAGTTTCTTACCAATGTATTTTTGACCCCTTTTTTGTAAAGTATTAACATTTAAAAGTTACAAAAAATGAAAAAGGTATTTCTTATTATTTTTTATAAAATATTTTTATGACAATATAAAATTACTTTCCATGTATGTAAACATCATTTCTTGATTCTTATTACTCACTATGGTTATAATCTAATGACACTATACATAATTATTGTCTTGATGTGTAATGGTAATAATGATACAAGGAATTTTTTAAATGCCTCACAATTTTTTCAATTGTTTAATTAATCTATGATGAAATGATGAATGTTTTTATGATAATTGTGATCTCATATTTATTAGTTTTAGTGTGTTATGGGTTAGCCTATAAATATATATCTTTCTCTAATACAGTAGATTTTTTTTTATTTTATAGAAACTGAAAATTCTTATAAAGGGATATTACATCGTCTTATATAAATATTTAACAAATTAAAAATTTAGAGACCTGAGAAACATAATATTTTAGTGTATTTTGAAACCTGGAACACAATAATAAATCATGGTGAAATATGGTCAATGTTTTGCACAAAGATCACAACATATGGTACTCCAACTACAAAACCGTTCTTCATATCCCAAGGAAATGAAATAAAAGAATGTGTGACTCCAGATAATTAATAACGGTATATAAAGAAGATACATAAGGAAAAAATGAACTGAATTTAAGATAACCTGATCATGAAGTTTTAATATGATAACATTCATATCATAGATCATATAGACTATTCAAGAAAAAATTATAAAATCATAAAGAACACATGATATATTAATCGAGAGACTAATCCATAAAAACCTAACATAAAAAATCGACATGGAATTGTGTAGTACACACAAAAAAATACTCTTTTGTAAATTATACACACCATTATATTAATAACATGTTTTGATTAGGCTAAACGATCATGTACCTACTATGTGTTTGAGATGACAACTCGTGTAGCATCATTTTCATGTTTGGGATGACTGATAGTGTACCCTCATCTTTGTGCATGAGATAATTACCCAAGTACCCTCCACATGACTATTATGATAATAACCAATGTAATCTCTTCTTTGGGCTTTAGATAATAACATGTGTGCCTTAATCATTGTGATCATGGTAGTCACTCATGTACCCTCATGATTGGTCTTTGGAATAAACTATTTTTCACCATCTGATATAAATAGAATAGATTATTAACTAATTAATTGAGGTAATATCTAGGTCCATTTATTTTTGTATTCTATAACAGTCTCACCTGGAACTGTATGGTATGCCCCATTGTATAAGCTGTAATAGGGTTACTGATTGCAATATTGTCCACCAAATTGTAATATTTATTGCACTCTTACAAGAAGATATCTAGTCCTCCCCATAATAAAATCTTTAATGGTCTTTATTGGTTTTATCTAGGCCTCCCCATTTTATAATCAATGTATAAAAAAAAGTAATAGGAAAAATTACAATGATTATTCATATAGTAATAAAAACTCATAAAAACTCATTATTCATTCATAATGATATTAACCAGTAGAAGAAATGTGTTTCATGTCAATATAGTTATAACATGATTAAATAATTTAAATGAAATTGGTTTTAAAAAAATTTCTTTAGAACATTATTAACTCATGTCAAAGAATTGGGTTCATTAAACATCATTCCATGAAACATAAATCATTCATATAATGAATGTAAATTGAATCCTTTTATCGTATAATCTAAAAGGAATAGGTAACGAAAAAATATGACACCATAGATGCAAAATAATTTTTTAATGATAATTTAAATGTTTAATTCAATAAAATATCCTTTCCCATTTGAAAAATGATTTTTAAATCATAAATCATTTTAAAAATAAATTTCATTGAAAATAACAACAAAAATTTTATATGATCCTTTTAAAAAAAATTCAATGCTTCTTATTCAATAAAATTTTATACTAAATGATTTTATTTTATGTATCTTTTTAGTATTTATTTTTTTGGCAATATAAGTTTCACACAACAACAAGCTTAAAACGAACAATGATATATAATTAAATATCATTATTTTAATACAACTATTATATCCTAACTATCAAATTTGAGAGAATGAATGGTATTACTAAAACTAATAAATTTATATATTAAATATATAAATTTTTTTATATTCATAAAAATTATTTTAAAAGAATAACATAAAAATGTACCCAATTCTATGCATAAAAAGACAAATTTTTCAAAAGGTTTTTTACAACCTATTGATGGTGAAATTGTTTTAAATAAGGAAGAGAAATGTTTATAAATTCAATTTTACCAAATAAAATAAGTATTTTAAGGTATAATATCAAAATTTTGTTAAATTGTTTTTTTATTTTTCTAATAAATTTAATGTTTTGATGAATAGTTAAAAATTATCAATTTTAATTATAAAATTTATTTTTCATCTAAATAATTTATAATGATAAATTATATTTTTTTTATATTTTAAATTATTATTATTATAACATTTTATCATTAAATGAAATTTTAGTCACTGTAATAAATTTTAAATTTATTTTTGATATAATAACATTTCAATCTTTTAAAAGTGTTCACATTAAAAAATAGTTTTTTCATTCCATCATCATGATTAATTATAATTAGTTTTATCCAATTCTATTTTTAAAAACATTAAAAGTGGATTATATATTTTTAATATTTATGTAAAAATGATGTTAATAATTCTATTTTAGTTGTGGGAAATATGAATAGTACTATTAGTCTTATTTTCTAATTACAACGGTTGATTGTACATCAAGAAGTTAAGGGTAAAAATAATATCATATGTGTTGTAATATTACCGTAATACATAAAAAATTATTGGATGAGGTAATTAAGAAGAAAATAATCCATGGGAAAAATTTATGGCCTCTTTGATCCATATGGATTACTTTAATCCGATTACAATAATTTATATTAAGGAAAGTCAAATATGGAATACTCATGTTTTTAAAAAGTATTACATTTGTAATAAATTGATATTTAGACTATATATTAGGTTATAAATATTTATTTGAAATATTAAATTCTTTTATTCATAATTGTAATTTAAATTTACTTTTTAGGAAAAACATAATTACCTTAAAGGCTTACACAATTAAGAGGTATTAATAGTTTATTTTATTTGAAATATAAAATAAAAACATTAAAAATAATAAAATAAATATAATTTGTGATAATTAATGTTATACACAAATTATTTATATTTGATATAAATATTAAGGATGTATTAATTTTTATTGAATTTATATTGTGGTTATAATATTTTTAAAAAGTCATGTAATGAACAATGTCATAATAAAAAAAATGATAATTAAAAATATCTTGTACTTTATTAAATGAAATAAAATTCATAAAAACAAAAAATTAGTCCAAATTATTTGGTTAATTTTTGAAATGACATACATGATCAATTTATTGTTTTATGGAATTTTATTGTAATTATATTATCTTTCAATGCGTAAAAACATATGTTGCCATAATAAGTGGTGAATGGGTTAAATAAAAAGTTAAATCCAAACAATTGGGGTATAAATGTGCCCTAATCACGTCTAATAATTAATTTATGATATAATTTGGACCCATAATTTTATAATCTATAATATAATTATATTTGGAGAAATTTCTTACTGAAAATTAATTTATATTACAATAATATGTTAAGGATTTCATAATGCATGTGTCACCTCAATTATAAAAGGGAATATCATACCTCAGATTATCACAATAAATTGAGACTTCTACCTCAACAAAATCATACAATTGTTTTTTCCAACATCCATATATATGTTACGGAGGTTTTTTTCTAAGATACCCACCATATATCTCTTAAGAGAAGTTCTAAAGGAAGACATTGGTGAAGAGGAAATCATAATTAAAAACTCATCCATGTTCATTTCTTCTTCTAATTCATGTTGATGTATTTTTTCCAAAATAAAGTAAAAAATAGAGTATCATATATATTAATAATTGTTTTTGATTCTGCAATAACAATATTCAACATTTTATCTATCTAATTATGAAGGAAAACACCAATACTGTGAATATATGACATCCCATCTCTATGCCGTGGTATGATATTTTTTATAACCTAGAAATTTTGATGGAAATAATAATAGAAATAATGGATATATATAATTATAATGACATGATTTTGAATCCAAAAAAATTAATATAATACTTAATTCCTTATATTTTCACTTATAAAATGAGTTATATCATCGCCCATGCCTACATATGACCTACCATCTCCACAATATAATTCCATTAGTTTTCCATATCCAACACTAAATAGTGGATAAAAAAGTTTATTTAATGATTAAAATTTTTATTTTAAATGTTAATATAAATTTGTTGACTTTTTATTTATATCCTAGGAAAAATAATCGAGACATTCAATACAAAACATGCATAAGAAAATTAAGTTGTTAACAGACAAAACAATTCTAATAAGATTATATTATTAAAAATGTGTTATAAAATAAATTTAGAATATAATATATGATATCAGAAATATAATATATATTCTCTTAAAAGTTAATAAAATTCTTAAAAACTAATACACTTGATGAAAATGAATGTTTCACAAAAACAGTCATAGTTTTGGGGTTATCTCATCTCACTTTTTTTACTTCTGTGCGATATATGCTTTATTCACCACATAATACTTGGGTGTGGTGTATATAGCTTCAATTGATTTATCATGTCATTAATTAAATTAAACTCATGGTTATAAATGTTTCATTTTATAATTATTTCTATTATGGGGATTATAATTCGACTGATTACAAGTGGTAAGGAGGTTCTATACTCAATTCCCATTCACTAAGTTATTCATCTAAATTTTTGATTATATTAATAGAATAATATATGTAGAATCTAATTTTTAATTATTTATGTTATTTCCCCACTTCTCTTAGTGTTGATAGACTTATGATCGATATAATCACCACTTTGATAAATTACCACCACAATGATACAAACATTGTATGTTAATTTATACCCTTAATTTTATTTATGTGTGACTAATTCCATATACCCAACAGATTTTTATCATGTCGTGTATATAATACCCATGAATGAATTTTACGTACATATCAATAAATTTATGTGTATTTATATATACATTTTAGTATCCCTATTGTGTGGCATTTATTATTACAATGTTACCAAATCAGTATTGGATTTTTGTTACAATTTTTTTTCGTTGATACATTTGTTATGTTATACACCTACAAACTATTATGATGTGTGTATAATACTATTTTGACATGTTATATCTGGATAATTTTTCTTTTAATCATATTATAGGTTTTAATTAATGACTTTACTTCATGAGGCTTAGAATTTACATGTTATAAAAAGGTATTGGAAACTTTGGAATGTTTAGGGATTAATTTCATCAATAATTTTTTAATGGCCTCATTTAAATTATTGTTGTTTTTTAAACAAACATTGTTTAAAATTTTACATCATTGGATATTATCTTTTATGATACCGTCAATGATATTTTATTAAATGAAAATTATTTATCTTTTATGGGGATGTACTATTTTGATACCATTGAACATATTACTCTTGGTGATTAGTGATGAATGTTATTTGGATTTTTTATTCAAGTATCAATAAAAATTTATATATTGGATAAGTTTCAAAAAATTCTAATTATAAATTTATTTTACATAGTACGTAATGGGTGACATCTTCTATTGGCCCTCAATGCATTGATATGTATCATGAGAAAAACTAGTTTTGTTATTGGATGAGGCTTACCCATTTTGTATAGTGTCTTGGTCGAATCCTTATTGGTATGTTTATTTTGTCTAAAATTATAAATTCACTCAATATGATATTGGTTATTGATATTCATTTTTATTAATTATTCATTTCACATTTCAATATCTAGTAATTAATTTACAAATTAATTATTATCATATTCACAATTTAACATTACAATAATTAAATCAATAATTAATTATCATTAACCAAACAATTAAATATACTAATAATTAATCTATTCAGTAATTATCCCAATTTTTAAATTCAATACATTGATAATTAATTAATGAATTAATTTTTTTAATCGAAGATTCAATTATTCAATCACATCCCCTCTTTCTCAATTAATTGTGTGAAAAAAATTATTTAATTTAATTTATGAAATTACAATTACTAAATGAAACCTAGAAATTATAAAATTTCAAAAACCAAATAAAATCATAAATATGGGATTGTAATATTATAACAGTTACCTCTTTTATTTGATGGTCGATCGCCCAATAAAAATTTTAGATCACTGTGAAGTATAACAACATAGATCATGATCCAGATCGGAAACCCTAAATCAGATTAACCAGAACAAGATCACTTAAATAATGATTTAAATCCAAAAATCATTCATCTAGATTCACCAAATGTAGATATATATAGTGAAAATAGAATATTTCATTCCACCAAAGGAATTTGATAAGGAACTAGGATGAATGGGAATGAAATAGGATATGATTAACTTACCAGAAGATGTGTGAATCATTGATATGAGAATAGAACCCTGAATAAAGAAGGTTATAAGATCTTTAAATCCCTATAAAAAGCTATAAAATATAATAAAATTAAAATGGTATGTGTTTGGGTTGAAATGGGTGGATTTAGAGGGTTCTTGAAATTAAAAACTAAATTTTAGGCATTTTTAAAAATTACCATGGATGGTTTTCTGGGAAGGGGTGCACTATTTTTCCTATATGTGTCCAAACCATGCAAATATTATTTAAGCGTTGAAATGTTTCGACCTTTACGTACAATAGTTTACAAACAATAGACTAACCGTGGGAGCCACAAATTCATAAGGATGCATGGTTTTCTAGGTTTGGTGCATAGTTTTCGCTAGCCACACACCATATGTACACAACACCAATTCCATAACATTTCATAAAACTCATCCAAACAAAAAAAAATTAATATCCCAAAAAAGAAATGAAATAAGGAATAAATAAAACCTGAAAAAATCCTTATTCTACTACAAAAAGGTCGAGAAATTACAATCTTCAAACATTATTACACCTCATCCTCAAGCTGTACTCCCAAGCATCTAAAAGATATTATGAGAAAACGATTGGGAAATTTTTCCTTGATATCTTCAACTCATTCCCTGGATTCATCCTATAGGTTCCCATTTTATCACATTACATGATCTGTTGGAATAGTCTATCCCCCAACACTTTCCAACTATGATCCAAATCATGCATCAAATTCTTCTTAAAGGAGGAATATATATCAAGCTCAACATCAACCACATTGATCACATGAGAATGGAAAAGATGATACCATTTCATATTTGATACAAGGATAACATCATACATATAATTATACTTATTTAGAAGATCCAATTGGTACAACATCATCTCTATTCTCTCCACAACATTAAACAATACAACAAACCTGGGTTCTAGCTTACCCTGCCACTATGTCCTATTTTGAGCCAACCTAGGAGACACCTGAAGGAATACAAAATCACCCTCTTTAATGTATAGAGGTCATAAGTATCTATCAACATCTGAATTATATCTATTATGAGTCATAGACATATTTTTTTTAATGTGTTGTACCTGCTATGATATCTCTTGCTAAACACTTAGTCACAACAATTCTGACTCACCTTCCACCACCCCACGTATAGGTGATATGCATGGCAAGCCATCAAGATCCTTGTATGGGGAAATATACATCATATCCTGATAAATGTTGTTATAGGAAAACTCCACCATTTAAAGTTGTTTCTCCCATGACCCACAAATTTCAAGAACACAAGATCGGATCATATTCTCAAGAACCTATATTGTCTACTCTGGAAACCCATTTTTTGTGGGTGGAAAGCAACAATTAATAGAGCCTATGTAGAGAGTGCCTTCTGCAAGCCCTTTCCGAAGTATGATGTGAAACATGAGTCACGATATGAATATATATTATTTGGAACCCTATAAAGATAGACTATCAGAAGAACATGTAAATTCTATAGAAGCTTCACTAATAATCCCACTCGCATTGGCATAAAATGTGCTTGTTTCTTTAGTCAATGAAAAATAAAACAAATAGTGGAATTATTTTCTAGAATATTTTTGTGAAAAACAAAAATATTATTGGTTGCATTGTCCCACAACTATTACTAAATTGTAAATGAATGTAGAAAACCTCCAGGTCATAGATGATATGCATTCATTTATTGAAGGGTGTAACATCTTGTATTGATCCCTAGTATCTTCATTCTCATGTATTTCCAACATAACTATCTTTATAGGTCATGGTAAATTTTATTGACAGTTAAATGTATCTCGGACTTCAAGGAGTGAAATTCCCACACGATATCCTCTCATAATATAATAGGAACCACAACACAATCCCTGTCATATATGATATCATCCACATTTATGATCAAATAAAAAGTTGAATCCCCACCATCATGGACATTCATCAATCTAATACATTCTAGATTGTCACACTTACAATATCATATATGTCTAAAATGTTTAGACTCCACTAAAACAAACTCAACGTTCATTTGTTCCTGGTTCTCTTAAAAAACAACAGACATCTGATCCAGTAAGGTCTCCATCTTCCACTTAGCACTAGAATTCTGAACTGTCCGAGTTTAAGTCTTCCTCCTCAAAGAAAGAGAAACACTATTTCCATTCCTAATTCTATATGATAGTTAAAAATAGAAATACTTCTTATATAAATACCATATTCTCTATGAGAGATTCAAATCTCGCAATAAGAATATATACAATAAAAATTTATGATATGTATATAGAGTGAACTTCCCACCCAATATATAATGCCAACAACACTTCAATGAATATACAAAAAATTCTTGATAGAGTCCATGTATAGTGTAGTTATTTTTAAGTATCCTCACTTGATGAGACCCATACACCATGAATCAATATCTTTGAATCAATACATCCTTAATACCAATTACAAAAGCATCAAAATACACTTTGTTCTCCTAACCTGGATAGGGTTGGATTAATACCAGTTCTGATGTCAATAACTTATTCATCTTGAGAAAGTTCTTATAACATTATTCTGACCAATCAAACTTTATCAGATTTTTTCAATCCCTAAAGAGGATATTCCAAATGGGAAATGTCTTAGATGAATCATCAATAGTATGCTACTAACCCAAGGTAGCTTTGAATATCGATTACGTTCTTACGCTTCCCCTATGATACCACTACCTGAACATTATTAGGTTCCTCTAACAAACCTTCCTAAAAGACAATTTATCCCAATATGTTTTCCTTATTGATCAAAAACGACTCCTATATATATAGGAAGGTGTATATTTATCACTCAGTGTACTCAAAATGATGTCATGTTTTTGGTCATGATTTTCATGAGTCTTATAGTACTGTAACATCCCAAGTAAATAAAGAATATGACATTCTCATATTTATCAATATTTGTGAATAAAATTTTAATATTACATTGAAAATATTTCTATGCTCGATGGTGTACCCAATATACAACAACGGTTTCTTTGAAATCTTATGTTGCACACTAATATTATAAAAATATTATTTTAAATAATAGTTAACGCTTAACCGTTGTAATGGCGGGAATAAATAGAACAAAATAAAAAACGATTACATATGTTTGTTAAATATTTTTACATTTATCCAATAAATTTTAGAGTCTTAAAATGCAAATGAATCCAATTTTAAGAATAAATACTCTAATGTTTTTTAAAAGATTGTTTTATCGCCTTTTGATGATGAACCTTTTTTAAATATAAATTTTGACAATTTTATAAGCTCTATTTTTCAAAAGAATCTTATTCATCAGAATTGGAACAATGAAATTTACGTTGGATAATGTTTTGGTATTTTTCTGACAATGTTCATTTTTTTAATGAATAGTGAAAAATACTACATTTTACTTCAAAACTTCTTTTTCATCTAATTTAATTATATGGTTAGATTATCTTATTAATTCTTTCAACGTTTAATTAGAATATATTTTTATCATTTATTCCAATGGTAGTCATTATAATTAATTTCACATTGAAAATGGACATAAACAAGTGTCAATCTTTTGATAGATATTGTTTCATAAAAACACGCTATTTGTTTTGACAGTGGGAATTTATTATAAAATTAAGTAATGAAACTTCTATGTTTTGAATTTGTTAGAATTGAAATCATTTCTAAATTTGGAAAATCAAATTTACTTTGGATAATTTTTTGGTATTTTTCTGACAAATGTTCATTTTTAATGAATAGTGGAAAATACAGCATTTTAATTCCAAACTGCCTTTTCATCCAATTTATTTATATAGTTAGATTGTCATTTTAATTGGTTTTAAGGTGTTATTTAACTATGTTTTTATCATTTAATACAATATTCATCATTTTATGTAATTTTAATTTTAAATTGGATTTCAAAACAAATCAATCTTTTGATAGATTTTACTTCTTTAAAACCCGTGTTTGGTTTTCACAAAGGGAATTATTTTACATTAATTACTCCAATTTCTGTGTTTGAAATTTGATAAAATGGATTCCATATTTATAATCGGAAGGTCCAAATTGTGTAATTAATACTCTGTTGTTTTTGGACATTATGAAAAGTAACGATGGTAATTATCTTCAATTATTGTGTTTAATTAGTAATCGAGTAGTTAAGGGTAATAAAATAATATCATAAAAATATACAATTACTTTAACATGTGTCCTAATTCTTTTGGTGGTGTCATTTCCGACCATGGTATTCCTTGTAAGATCTTTGGGGCCCCATGGAATCACTTTAGTGTGATAGTGACGTTTTATCATATTATTTTTTAAAGAAAGGAAATATTACAAAGGTTAGTATATCCTAAGTAAAACAAAATTAATTTTCTTTACATAAACGATCTATTTTACTATAAATAGTTATTTAAAATATAGAAATATTTCAAAATGATGTAGTTTTTTTATATTTTTAGACATTATATAAAAAACATTTTATGACACCGTGATGATGCAGTGATTAACTCATTAATGAACGATTTAAATAAAATGAAAAGATAATGTAAAATATCAAAATTACACTTTTCAAACACCTATTTTATGGGTGGATTTAGAACCCTGATCACTTTATCCTACAAATATATTGTTTTGGGACATTTATTATCCGAAAATCATTTTATAATAAAGTAACTTTTCAAGATATTGCAAGAGTGCCCCTCCTCCCTCTTGTAAAGGCCCCCCGCCTCTACCCCCTTACCCACACCTCTAAAACCCTTGGATCATCCAACCACTACTCATATTGTCTCTACACATACCTCTAATACTTTTAGATTCCTCACATTGGGCAGAATTATTTTCAAGTAAGCCTTTGGGCTCAAATCAAAAAGAGTTACCCTATTTAAAGGTAATGTCTTCTTTTATGTTCTTTTGTTTTATCTTGCTTCTACAACCCCTTTAACTCTTTTTTTCCTATATTTTGTAACAAAACCAGTATATAAAATATACTAGGATGTTTTTACGAGAATTATTAGAGATACACTTACACAAACCTTTGTCCAATGGTTAAGGAACATACTGTTTCTGTGGGTAGTGAATTACTGCCTCACGAAACAATGACTGTTCAAACTTTTTTTAACACCTCTCATGGTGGACATTATTACATCACTATATATTTATATGATATATGTTATATTTATGTCCTCTATATTCTTATGTATTTTTTATTTAGAAAATACCTTTATGCTTTGTATGTTGTGCAAATGCGATAATTTCATATGAGAAAGTGTGGACTACCGCCCCCTCAAGTGATGTGACTCGTTCATGAAATACATGGAATGTTTAAAGAATGAAATTAATGAACTTATGTGACCTATATAACATATATATTATACTTTAATAATAATATATATATATCTCATTTATTTTTGATTCCATTAATATGACAAAGAAATGAAAGTAGCGTAATGCGTACGTACGGCCTACCGTCTCCATGAACGGTGCATTTCATTTCTTTTTATCTTCAAATGTTATGGAATAGTATAAAATAAATATTTAATAGATATATATGATATTTAAATAATTAATTCTATTCTGGAGATGATGTAATTATAAATACATGGACAATTCTTTTCAAACAAGTTCATTTTTGACTCATGTACCAAACATTGACAAAAACATTTGATATGAACTCACATAATTAACTAATTATTATAACATTATAATATTAATTGAATAATAAAAATTAACTGAGGTACATAAGCAATTATAAATTGACCAAATTTTATTATTCAAGAATATAAATAAATGAACAAGACAAGTGAGACTTGAGGTGAGGGATCCTACCTCTCTCTTTCTTTTCATGTATTCTCCTTAATGTGATTTATTATAATCTCCATGTTCTTATGTTGGGGATGTTGTTTTATATTCATAATACTTTAATTTTTGTGTTCATATTATTATAGACCCCCTCTTTCTCTCATCAATTCATTTTAATAATTTTTAAGTGGCGCCGTTAGGCTGCTGAATTTTTGTAAGGGATCCTTTAGCCCTTATCATTTTCAATGTTCTATTTTGATGTCAAGTATTTCAAGTTACTTTTTATTATGATCGGGTATTATATCTATATCCATAATACTGTTCTTTTATGTTCATATGATGAGAGACCCTATTTAATTTCATCAATCCATTTTTGGATGTTTTATGTGGCGTCGTTATGCTGCAACATTTTCGTAAGGAATTTCTTATCTCACTTTTAATTCCCTGAGATCTCCATTGTTCGCCACTTATTTATTTCATGTGGTGTATGTACTGACCATGATTTAATTATTTGTGTATTATAGTTTATTTTATTGTTATTTAGATTTTCATTGTATGACCCTTATTTCATGGGGTGTACATTTCAGAATTTTACCCAAATCGGTAAGGGAACCTTTCACCCTCCTCTTTTTAAAAGACTTCTTTTTCGTAAGTATTTTAATTTAAATCTTATTATGTTGTGATATGTTCTTATAAATCCTTATTTCTTTAAATGATAATTCCATGTGATGAGATACCTTTTTTATCTCTCATCATCTCATTTTCTGAATTATAAAATGATGCCATTAGGCTGTTGAATTTCTGTAAGGGAACTTCTTAACACAATTTTAATTAATTGGGTTAAACCACTAATTATTGAATATGTCATACTATGAATATGTGTGGATGACCTCTGATTTTTTTACATGTAATATGCTTATATATTGGGTGTATTTATATTTGTTACACATAATTATGTAATTTATTTATCCTTAATCTAAGGATACTGACTTTGTAAGGGTCTTTGTCTCAATATCCTTTCATTGAGGAATATTTTTATTCTAATACAAGACATTCTTTTATACGCTGTACAAACACATTTTCATTTTCATTTCATTAAAAGGGTATCATTTTCTATGAAGCGTTTTACTATACGAAAAAAGGAATGTTTCTTTTAACGTACGCGGTGACAACGACCTTTTCCGCAGCCGTAGATACTATTTGACCTTTGGATTCCTTAACAAGACGTAATGTTTTTAAAAGGAAAATAAATAAAATATACTCTTTTATGTATTTTGGTATTGAAATTTTTTTTGAAAATGTTATTATATCAATGTGTTTTATTGATATCAAGTGATTGAAATGTGGAAATGTAATGTTTCCTTTATGCATGTTTTATGTGATATGATTATGTTATGGTTCTTGGGAATTGTATATGAATATGGGATGTTCTATGATAAACTAAGGGAGTGTGATCCCAAGATATCTCTCCAATGCATTGGGTAATGCGAAGGAGTTAAAGGCTAAGGTTTCTCCAAAGAGAATTAGGGAATATATTGTGATGGGTATTCCAAACATAACCATGAGGGTTACTCCCTACGTAAGAATGTCATGAATGCCTCAATATACCTTTATGTATTATGATTTCCATGAGTTATTCATAAATATTATGATTTCATGAGGTATTCTAAAGTGATTATGTTTTATGAGTAAAGTATTATTTCCTTGATTCTTATGTATACATGGACTAATGTTTTCTTTCCGTATTTTTATATCCCTTACTGAGATTTTTATGCCCATCCCATGTTTTTGAAATGTTTTCCATAGGACTTAAAGATGAATTCGGTCAAGGATGTGATCAAGGAATGTCATGCTATCAAAAACATATAACTATATATGTTTCTTTTTAAGAGTTTTTATTTTGTGAAAAAACTGAAACTGAGTAAGAGTGTCTAATTTGTACTCTTTTAAGATGTAATAGTTATGTCCTAATTCTCTAAAACAATAAACCTAAGAAGATATTCAATGTGAATTATTCATTTAATTCAATTTTATGTAATGTTTTAAGGCTGGGTCGTTTTAGTTGGTATTAGATGTCAGTTTAGATAACTTTAGAGGTTTTGGTATTCTTTAAGCATAAGTGACATTACCATAATGGTTAGGATTTCAGAAACAGTCATAGATTTTTTTTGATAAAGTGAATGAGTTTAAGATAATATGAATAATTATATCTTTGTATTTACCCTCCTCATAAGATATTATATGTTGATTTTAATGATATACTCACACTTACATTTTTGGTTTTAGTAAATGGATGGATCTAGCAGCTACCAAAATGACAATGGGATTGAAAGAAACTGTGGTGGTTCTCTATTTAAGAAACTGGATGAAATGAGGGATTCAATGAGAAATCTCATGGTTATTCTAAACCAACTATCAGGAGTCATGATCAACCACTTTAACCTTGGTGAGTTTAATAACGCATCAAGTACAATAGAACCAACTCGATGTGGAAGTTCAGGTAATAATTATAAAGGTAACCATTAGGGTTTATATAATCCTTAGTTTTGAGGTAATTATGGGTTACTATATGTTATGATGGAAAATTAAAGTCAAAAGATAAACATGGGGTTAATTATGTTATGGTTATTTTTGAATATTTTATATCTTTTTGTGGAATGGTTTATGAATTATATAGTTTTTGAAAATGGACAACACACAGACCGTGTGACAACCCGTCATGTCGGACAAATCTGCGAGAATCGAACCCACAACCAAAGTGTGATTGGTATTTATTGCCTACCACTGGACTACGTGAAATCCCTGGTTAGTATGACTAATTTTTTTTTGTTAGATTATCTTATGAATCAGGAATAATTTTATTTTGGGTAATCTATGGAAATTATTAACCTATCATTGAAGATATGTGATTAGGTTAATTACTTTTCAGTATGATACTTTAAGAGAAACTGATGTTATTATGAGATAAATGGTAAGATTTACCTTGGAAGACAATGTGATTAAATCATTCAGAGATTTGGGATTCAATCATAGATTGGTTTGTTTTTGAATAATTTTAAGTGAAATTTTGTATTGAATGGTCTCTGTTGATCTTTGGGTTGTTTGACAGGTTTTGGAGATTAAGAGAAGTTTTTATTTTTGTAAAAGATTATCTTATTTGTGGGTTTATCAAATCTTATACTAACAATTTTTTTTGGTTAAGGTCTAAAGACATGTGAAATATATAGTTCATCTTTTGTGGATTAGGTGATTCTCAAGAAGTGGATTACAACGCTCATAATGTGAACAAGTCATCCTAAATACTCATCTTTTGATGAAAATATGAGTTTGTGTTAGAAATATGGTAAAAGATGAAAGTCTACAAGACGAGTAAGTATGTTTCCCTATGATTTAGTTAATCTCATAAATAAATTTCTCAATGAAAAGTAACTTAAAAAAGTGTTGTATGTTAACTTTTCCTACTGGGGAATCAAAAACCATTTAACCCATCACATGTTTGTGATTTTATAGTGGTTAACTTTCTCTTAATCATGTTTTCTATCACTCCCCATCAGAACTTGACCCATTTTTTTTCTTCCATATCCATGTTTTCCTACATGGAATCCTAGTATGGGTTAACTCATGTGACCTTTATACTTCTCTTTCTTTCTTTTAAAGTGATATTTTGCTGACTCTTTTTCTGATGTGGGGATTTCAATGATGTTTCCTACATAATTTTAAAATTGCTAGGACGCAATTCCCAAAAGGGGGGAAGGATTTAACATTCCAGGTAAATAAATAATATGAAATTCTCATATTTATCATTATTTTTGAATAAAATTTTAATATTACTTTAAAGGTAATGCTATGCTCGATGGCGTACCAAATAAACAACAACGAGTTTTTTTGAAATTTTATCTTGCACATTAATAATATAAAAATATTATTTTAAATAATAGCTAACGCCTAACCATTTCAATGGTGGTAATAAACATAACTAACAAAAAAATGATTACATATGTTTATGAATTTTTTTTACATTTATCCAATAAATTCAAGAGGCTTCAAATGCAAATGAATCCAATTTGAAGAATAAATACTCTAATATTTTTTTAAAGATTGTTTTACCGCCTTTTGATGGAGATCCTTTTTTAAATCTATCTTTTGAAAATTTTATATGCTCTATTTGTCAAAATAAACTTATTATTTATAATTTGGTCATTTAAATTTACGTTGGATAAATTTTTGGTATTTTTTTGACAATGTTCATTATTTAATGAATAGTGAAAAATAATGAATTTTACTTCCAAACTGATTTTTAATCTAATTTAATTATATGGTTAGTTTATCTTTTTAATTTTATTAAAGTGTAATTTGAATATATTTTTATCATTTAATCCAATGATGGTCATTAGAATTAATTTCACTTTGAAAATAGACATAAACAAGTGTCAATCATTTGATAGATATTGCTTCATAAAAACACGCTATTTGTTTTGACAGTGGGAATTAGTGGTAAAATTAATTAATGAAAATTCAATGTTTTGAATTTGGTAGAATTGATATCATTTTTTGAATCTGTAATATCAAATTTACTTTGGATTATTTATTGGTATTTTTCTGACAAATGGTCATTTTTAATGAATAGTGAAAAATACTGTATTTTAATTCAAAACTGCATTCTCATCCTATTTATTTATATAGTTAGATTGTCATTTTAGTTGGTTTTATGGTGTAATTTAATTTTTTTATCTTTTAAAACAATTTTGGTGATTGGATGTAATTTCACTTTTAAATTGGATGTATAAACAAATCAATCATTTGATAGATTTTACTTCTTAAAAACGCGTCTTTGGTTTTGACAACGGGAATTATTTTAAATTAATTACTCCAATTTCTGTTTTTGGAATTTGATAAAATGGATTCCATATTTGTAATCAGATGTTCCAAATTAAGTAATTAAGACTCTTTTGTTTTTGGATTTTATGAAAAGTAACGACGGTAATTATCTTTAATTATCATGTTTATTTAGTAATCGGGTAGTTAAGCGTAATAAAATAATATCATAAAAATATAAACTGACCCCAAAATGTGTCTTAATTATTTTGGTGGTGTCATGGCCGACCATGGGATGCCTTTTCCCATCTTTGGGGCCCCATGGAATCACTTTAGTATGATAGTGACTTTTTATCATATTATTTTTTAAAGAAAGGAAATATAACAATGGTTTGTATATCCTAAGTAAAATAATTTTAATTTCATTTAAATAAATTATCGCTTTGACTATAAATATTAATTGGAAATATAAATAGATTTATAACATGAAGGTGAATTTTTTATAATTTTTAGACATCAAATAAATAAATTTATTGATGACACCGTGATGATGCAGTGATTACCTCATTAATGAACGATTTAAATAAAATGAATAGATAATGTAAAATATGAAAAATACACTTGTAAAACACCTATTGGATGGGTAGATTTCTAACCCTTATCACCTTATCGTCTAAATATATAATTTTAGGACCTTTAATATCCGAAAATAATTTTATAATAAAGTAATTTTCAAGACATTCCAAGAGTGCCCCTCCTCCTTATAAAAGGCCCTCACCTCTACCCCCTTAACCACACCTCTCAAGCCCTTGGCTCATCCAAAATATGCTCATAGTGTCTCTCCAAATCCATATCTTACTCCTAGAAGCCTCACTTTTTGAAGAATGCTTTTCAAAGATGCCTTTGGGTTCAAATCAAAAAAAGTTACCCGATTTAAAGGTAATGTCTTCTCTTATGTTCTTTTGTTTTATCTTACTTCTCCAACCCATTAAACTATTTTTATTCCAATATTTTGTAACAAAAACAGTATCTTAAAAATAATAGGATGTTGTTATGATAAAGTTTCAAACTACACTTACACAAACCACCGTCTACTGGTTAAAGAACATTATGTTTCTGTGGGTGCTGAATTAGTGCCTCATGAAACAACGATTGTTCAAACATCATTTAACACCTCTCATGGTGTAAATTATGATGTCACTATATTTATATATGATATATATTATATTTATGTCCTCTCTATTCTTCTTAATTTTATATTTAGAACATACCTTTATGCTTTTCATGTTGTGCAAATGCGATAATTTCATATAAGGAAGTGTGGACTACCGCCCCCTCAAGTGATGTGACTCATTCATGCAAAAAATGGAATGTATAAAGAATGAAATTAATGATCTTATGTGACCTATATAACATATATATTATACTTGAATTATAATATATATATATCTCATTTATTTTTAATTCCATTAATATGACAAGGAAATGAAAGTAGCGTTCATGCGTACGTACGACCTACCCTCTTCATGAACAATGCATTTCATTTATTTTTATCTCCAAATGTGATGGAATAGTATAAATTAAATATTTACTTGATATATATGATATTTAAATCATTAATAATATTCTGGAGATGATGTACTTATAACTACATGGATAATTCTTTTCAAACAAGGTCATTTTTTACACGTGTACCAAACATCGACAAAAACATCTTATATAAACTCAATAATTAACTAATTTTTATAACATTATAATATGAATTGAATAATAAACATTAAAGGAGGTAAATAAGAAATTATAAATTGACCAAATTTTATTATTCAGTAATATAAAGAAACAAATAAGCCAAGTCGGACTTGAGGTAATGGATCATACCTCTCTTTATTTTCATGTATTCTCATTTATGTCATTTATTATAAGCACCATGTTATTATGTTGGGGATGTTATTTTATATTCATCCTACAATCCTTTTGTGTTCATATGATGAGGTACCCCCTCTTTCTATCATCAATTCAATTTAATAATTATTATGTGGCGCCTTTAGGCTGCCAAATTTCTGTAAGAGATCTTTTCGCCCTTCCCATTTTGAATGTTCTATTTTCATGTCAAGTATTTCAAGTTAATTTTTCTTATTATGGGGTAAGATATCTATATCCATCATTCTGGCCTTTTATGTTCATATGATAATAGACCCTATTTTATTTCATCAATAAATTTTTGGAAGTTTTAAGTGGCGCCGTTAGGCTGCTGAATTTTCATAAGAAATTTATTATCTCACTTTTAATTCTGTGAGATCTCCATTGTTCACCACTTATTTATTTCATGTCGTGTATATGCTGCCCATTATTGTATTATTTGTGTAGTATACTTCATTTTATTTTTATTTACATCTTCATTGTATGACCCTTCTTTCATGGGGTGTACGCTTCGGAAAGTTACCCAAATCGGTAAGGGAACCTTTCACCCTCCTCTTTTTAAAAGACTTATTTTTTCAAGTCATTTAATATAAATATTCTTATTTTTTGATCTGTTCTTACATATCCTTATTTCTGTAAATTATATGTACAAGTGATGAGATACCCTTTTTATCTCTCATTGTCTCATTATCTAAATTCTAAAATAACGTCATTAGGCTGTCAAATTTCGGTAAGGGAACTTCTTAAACCAATTACAATTATTTGGGTTAAACCACTAGTTCATGATTATGTCGTGAAATGAATATGTGTGGATGACCTCTGATTGTTTTACATGTAATATCCTCCTATATTGGGTGTATTTATATTTTTACCACATGATTATATAATTGATTTATCCTTAATTTAAGGATACCGACTTTGTAAGTGTCTTCGTCTCAATCTCCTTTCATTGAGGCATATTTTTGTTCTAATACAAGAATTTATTTTATACGCTATATAAAATCCTTTGAATTTTCATTTCATTCAAAGGAAATATTTTTCTACGGTGCGTTTTACTAAATGACAAAAAGTAATGTTTCTTTTAATGTATGTGGTGACAATGACCTTTTCCGCCACCGCGAGTACTATTTGACCTTTGGATTCCTTAACTAGCCGTAATGTTTTTAAAAATAAAATAAATACCATATAATATTTTCTGTATTTTTTTTTATTGAAAATCGTTTTGATAATGTTTTGATTATATCAATGTGTTGTATTTCTATCTTGTGATTGAAATGTGGAAATGTAATGTTTTTATGAAAGTTTTATGTGATACGATTATGTTATGGTTCTAGGGAATTGTATATGAAGACGGGTGGTTTCATGATAAACTAAGGGCGGGTGAGCCTGAGATAGCTCTCCAATGCATTGAGTAACGCGAATGAGTTAAACGCTAAGGTTTCTCCGAAGTGATTTATGGAATATATTGTGATGGGTATTCCAAATGTAACCATGATGGTTACTCCCTATGTAAGAATGTTATGAATGCCTGAAGATACCTTTATGTCTTATGATTTCCATGAGTTATTCATAAATATTATTATTTCAAGAGGTATACTAAAGTTCTTATGATTTATGAGTAAAGTATGATTTCGTTGATTCTAATGTATATATGGACTAATGTTTTCTTTCTGTATTTTTATATCCGTTACTGAGCTTTTTACGCTCATCCCAAGTTTTTGAAATGTTTTCCACAGGACTTCTAGATGAATTGGGTCAAGGATGGGATCAAGGAAATACATGCTATATAAAACATGGAACTATACATGTTTCTTTTTAAGAGTTTTTATTTTGTGAATAAAATGGAAACTAAGTACGAGTGTCTACTTTTTAATATTTTGAGATGTAATAGTTATATCATAATTCTCTAAAACTCTAAACCTGAAAAGATCCTCATTGTGAATTATTCATTTAATTCAATATAATGTAATGTTTGAAGTCCGGGTCCTTATAATTACACAATGATTTCATGCATGAAAATGACAAAACACTGATATTGGTATGGATGAAATATAATGTTTATCATGCCCATAAACACCATTATTGCATTAATCACCCCAAATGGAATTAAAAAAATATCATATAGGCTATAAATATTTCTAAAAGTAGTTCTTAATATATCATAAGTCAAAAATATTATCTAAATATACCACGATATCAAGGAAATATTCAAGAATACACTATTTCCTCTCAACTAATAAAATGGATCATTGATTTGTAGAAGGGGAAACAAATTCTTCAAAGACACCAAATTCAGATTCTTGTAATCAATGAATATGTGTAGAGTATTGTGGGTTTTCTTATCAAACAACACACATGACCCCAAATGGGAAAAACATAGATGAAAAAATTTCTCATCATCCAACACCTCCATAAGAGGCTTGAGTTATTAATGTTATGTCAGTTCCATTCTGTATAGCATAATAGAAAATAAAACATCCCCTAACATGATAAAAATAGTGAATTCCACATCTCTATCTAATGTCTATGGAGAGAATGCATCAGGAATAACATCTTGAAACTAATTCAATTATTGTGGAAATATTTATTTATTTGCACCACCAGCATCCAACAATAAACTATAATCATGGTCTCTAATACCTCCATGCGGAGAAGTAATTGGCCTAATTCAACCTTCTTAGATAACCGACACACAAAGGTGAATATAATATCCAATATTTAAAATAACTATACGATAAATTTTCAACTATAATGTGCATACCAATAATTAGGTTTATGATCGACATATCCAGAATATACATAACAATGATAAAATGGTAATCTTGGTTCTTAAGAGAAGAAAAAATTCACAACCATGTGCCTATAGTCCCTACACCCAATGATCTATATATCATTATTATCCTACAAATAAACTCCACCGTGAAGATCAATCCAATAATAAAATTTTATGATATAAACTAATAAGAGGCACCAGTAGCAAAAAAGTAACTAGACAATGTGGAAGATACAAGAATTGTACATTTCAATTTCGAAGTTCCAGCCACAATATACACAAGTGTAGGATTCACTATATATAACTGTCCTTACCATATTCCTTACAATGTATTTTAACTCCCATGATTTGCACCACTGTACTGATGTGGGGACTCATGGCTAGAAGCACCATTTCTACTACCTCTATCACCTCATCATGTAGAACTCCAACATCCAAACCGATATGGTGTAGAAGATACCCTTCTTCCACCACTATTCAACATCCCTCCTCTGTCACTAACCATCAATATGAGATTTCGCTAGGACCCCTTTATATTTCTCATTTTTAAGAATATCGATACTAGACTAGTAGTTGGGGAAAATGATTCTGTATTTGTCCCATCATTCCACATGAGTGGAATAAAAATTGGGTAAGATTATGAGTATCTAATCGACCTAACTATAAACTATTCTTCCAACTTATTAGGATAATTTATTATTAATGATACCTCTATGTCTTAAAATATATACCTATATATCATCCAGATGATTCCACATATCTACCACTATAATCCTTTATCATGTTCCCCTCTGTGTAGAGAAACTGAGTAACCCCTTACGTGATCTTATTCACCTAGAATGTATTCACATTGGAGATAATTTTATTCTTATGTTTTATTTTATGATTATTTTTCTAATGTAGCATCATCTACTTCCAATTCAAGAAAAAATCACATCAAATATATAATCCATCTTACATAGTCCATCATGAACATGCTTTCCTGAGTCATCAACATGAAAAATTATTCTCTCTCCTATCTCAATGTCTCTAGGATGATTTGATCTAGGTACTTTTCTAAATAGTCCTTCCATAGAATACCATCAGCCTATCTAGCCGACACATGAATGTCCCACCATCACTTTACTGATCCTTGTAGAATATTGTTGTAGTTGGTTCCCTAGAGACAACATATACATTATTTATGTTAACATGTATTCATAATTTTTAATATTAACCAACTTAATATCAAATAATGATTATTATATTTCATAACAGCTTATGTGGTAATGCCCCAAGAGCTACTGTCACACAGAAAGGTCTTTGTTATTCACCACTATAATGAGAATCAGACGTATTATGATAGAATTCATAATATATGTTCTATAGTTGGATGATATAATTTTATATACAAAAATTATACATTTTATCTTGGTTTGGGAGTCATTAGAATTTGAGGAACCTTCTCATGGAGTATTCCCTATGTAATTTCTAGTAGGATAAAATGAGAATGAATCCCACCAGTAAGAAATCCAAAATTATACGAGTCATTGAATTTTTCAATCTACAGTGTGTGCATTGGTCTTTAGAATTTAATATTATTATTAAATAGTATTACAAGTATCATAAAGTGATCATTTTATGAAAACCTTGAGGAATTATATTAACGAAAATGACGGACATGTTTGGTGTGTCACGAGTAGTATTTCATTAATGGATATTGCAAGAAATGATATTTCCATTATAATATTTAATGAATGTTTATATAACATTCCCTTTTATAAATGAGATATAGCATAAATAAATCCATCATTATGATGTATAATATGTATGTTGAATTTCTCAGAAGATAAAAAAATTGACATCAAGAACATATTTTGATGGCACAAGCATTAAACTTTCTGGATTTGAGATATCATGATAATGGGATTATATTTCACAGTAAGAGTCTATTTGAGTTATCATGTCACTGTAGAAATAAGTTGTTTCTCTACAGGTGCCTTATCTTGTTACAAGATGTTGTCATGAAACATTAGTATTAATCACCTAATTCCATTATGAATGAGGCGTACAAGGTCACCCATTAAGTGTATCCATAATCCGAGCTAAATAATATATTATTATTCAATATTTAACAAATTGAATTAATATTTTCTCAAATGCAGTTAAATAATTATTCATGTATTCTTGAACGCATATGAATATATATTTTCTATTTTGTGAATATTATATTTACATAATTCATGCCGAAAAATGTTGTGATACTTATTTAATAAATAAATAACCATCATTTAAGGACAAATAAATATCATGGAGGAATGGATGAGTTAGTTTAATGGTCTGGTGAGAAATAAAAATATTGAATATTATAAAATTTTATAATATTTAATTTAATTTTAATGTTTTTAATATGTTGAAAAATAAAGATATTATTATTTTAATTTTATATGTGGTTTTGCAGGGATTAAATAAATTATAATGGAAACTTTTGAAATTATTTTATAATAACCCTAGAGACATATAAACCTATTTATATTATAATATAAATAAGCCAATTAATTTTTTTGGATATATACTATGGATTTATAGAATCCTCTAATAACCAAGAGAGATATGTTCTATAAGAATGGTCCATTGAATGGAGACTGATCTTCCACCACATCTCATTATTGATTCAAGATGAGAAACTGGAGAATACTTTGAAATTTATTCTCTATACAATCAAAAGAGGAGGATGCATGCTCTAGGATCATTCGTTCAAGAACCTAGAGATTCTTATGGCATAATTTTAATATTTTAGAAGACATGTGGATTACTGCTCAAGGGAATCTACATTTATTACTTCAATTCAGCGAAGTAACAATGAAAATCAATTGTCAGATCCATCCAAGAATAATAAATTCCATCAACGTAATTCATTATTTAATTAAATTAGTTATAAATAATATGTGATGATCCTCTATCTTGGTTCCAGTATCCTATCCCTTGCCTATATTTTTTGATTCAATTACATATATCACAATTTTTTGCAACGTGTAAATATCACATTGATCATTGATCATGAACAAAAGTATCATTTGGCACAGACCATCGTACACATACTCTTCACCTGTAACATACAAGTGGCATTAGAGTGGTAACATTATTATATATATATATAATGTTTTTGATGATTTACAGACGTTTAATTTTTGTTTTCAATTCAATTTTAATCCTTATTTTCATTGAAATTGATATATGTACTTCATCACCTTTCATTTTTCATATATCTAATCAACAAGATTAACATTATCAAGGAAATAAAATCAAATAACTAATCTGGAGGTGCCAAGGATTTTGGCTAGATAATAAAGTAGTACACACTATGTAACCAAATTTAAACAATGTTTAATTTTGTTCAATACATCATGAATTAATTTGGAAATTAATTCAATGAATGTGAATCAATGACATGTGGTGTAGTAATTATTTGTCCATATATTGACCTGGTCAGCCTAGCACACATTTTGCTGGAGTTCAAGCTGTGTAGCCCAGGTAATCAACGTGTATCCCATTTGCGTCATAGATGGAATTTGTGTTTTATACATGAACTAATTGACTGGTGACCATGTAACTTATATTCCACATGTAGTGTAGTCCCTTTTACATGTTGTGTACTCTATTTTTCAATTTAAAATTTACAGGTTGAGACCTTATGCATTTACCTTAAATAGACAATGAGAGTTGTAAATATCATGTAAGTCACATATAAACACAGTATAATTATACCAAAGTACAATGATTTAAATTTTATTTATTATAATGAGTAAACATTGAGGAAAGTTCTTGCATGTCTTCTTTAAGTTTATATGACATACAATGTGATGGGTTTATAAAATTTATATTTATAATTTTAATTATCATCTATGTAATGTTCATATTTATATATCACTTGTGACTTATGTTACAATTTTTACTCCATATGAATTGATGAAACATATGAAACTGAAAAATCATGTAATTTGTGTAATAATTATGTTGATAGTACACATCATGAAAGAATGAGATAGGTCATGTATGATAATGTCACAAGATTAAAAAATATACATGTAAAATACATATATATATATATATACTAAAGAAATCTTTTTCCAGCTTGCGTGTCACCTTAATATTGCTCCACGACACACCAATTGGGTCGGCTATCCTCCAAAACCCAGAAAACACCTCCAGAAATTCTAAACCCAGTCGGGATTTACCACTACTTATTCTCGCTACCCTCCCCGAATCCCTCCACCAATTCTGGTCTCCTTACTCTAGGGTTCCACATCCCTCCCCGATTCCCCTCCCCCACTCCCCTCCCTCAATCCCTTCTCCAGCCACGAGTCCACCTTCAGGTGATCCACCTTCAGTTCCTCCGCCATAATCTCCACCGCCTATGCCTTCTCCCCAACCAGCAACTCTGGATTTGGCTCCTCCGCCTACGCGTTCTCCCAAACCGACGATTCCTCCTTTGGCTCTTCCACGTCTAAGTCCACCACTACATCTAGGGTTCCCACGCCCTCGACCATCTAGCCGATAGTCCACCTCCTGGTAATTCTACTTTCATTCAACATGCTCTTCAACGCCCTTTCTATTGTTTCGGTTTACTCATATTCTTTGATTGTGATCTTATATTTCATATTTTTCTTTTTCGTTTTGTCAATACCATTTATATTTGAGGATTTGAATTTCGTCCAGATTATATGTGGGTTTTGTAAGGAAATGGAGCAATAATTTCTTTTGCATCTTCATTGTGTTGTCTTGGTCAGATTCACCAAACATTTTATGGACACAGAAGGGGTTTTCCTCACTCTACATACCATTCCTATTCCAACCCACTAATTTTAAGTATCAGGGTGTTGCTGCTATTTTTATAATTGAGGAAACATACTACTGGATTTGTTTCTACTTGATTTACTTCTCGCAGGAATACATATCTTTCTTATGAGTCATCACCAAGAAGATTCAAGGAAAATACTAAATCCACTTCCATCGCGATTTACCTACAACACTCTGCTATCAGTAAAACCCTCAATAACCTCCTTCTTCATCCGACGGTTCGTTCCTAACCTGTATCTTCATTACATTCGGTATCTTCAATATATTGCAATTACAAAATTTTCCATCCAAATCTCGACAACTGCATTCCTTGTAGTTCTCTTCTTCTCGTCAGCATAATTTTACTCTATCACACCTGAAATATTTCTATTCATAGGATTTGATTTCTCCAGTATTACAGCTTCATCATCGACAACATCCAACAACAAGATACTTCTTGGAAATCAACACCCATCACATCTTTGCAACACACCTACTACATGTCTACCGAAATTTGCAAACTAGGGATTCATAAACTACTAAAGGTTGTGCTGGAACTCTTGGGTCTCAAGAATATCTTGCTCGGTTACCATTCAGCAGCTGTAAGCTTCTGAAACAGGTATGTCGGCATACTCTTCTCTCATACCTACAGCATTAGTTAATGTTCACATTAATTCGGCATTCACATAGACTACTGCAATTTCATAATAATATATCCTAATTCAATAATGACACTTTTACCTATATTCTACATGTAAGTAACTGTCATATGTACCGTTTGGACATACAACCCTCATAATGTGACTACATCAACATTCTATGGCACATTTGTGTTTAGAATTTATATTTTCTATCATCTGATCACAATGTTTCATTTTATGGTTGTATGGTTCTCTTCTATTCCATTACAATCAAATAAAAAATAAACACTATAAAAACATGCACTCCCCGTCAAGATTCAAAGACACACATCTAAAAAAAAGAAAACTATGAAAACAATGACAATCTGGTTATCTTCTTTTTACCCATCATTCTAGATAGTGTTTTCTTATTTACCAACTAACAACTTCTATGTTTTTGATAATTGCAATGGCATATACATATTGTCTACTGAAAACATTGATTCAAGTCAACCTATAACACACAAAAAAGCATGCAAAGAGGTGTGCGGTTTCCTCTTACACCAACAACCAGTAATTGTCAGTTCAATTTACTAATTCCAATACTATTTTTTTAGTTAACATATTTCAAATGAAAGTATCATACCACTTTCCTAAAATATCTTGCTTCCTGACAATATATATTCCAACATTAGTGTAAATATTACGATAAAACTAACTACGGGACAGTGTTTTACAGCCGAATTTGTCACACCAGCTAATAACATATTACTAAGTAGACACATTCCAATTTCACCTATATGCAACAACGTTAATTTCGGTTTACTCTCTACAGTTTAAATATATCAATTTCATATTGAAAAAAACATAATCATAGGTCGATAAACCATTTGATCTTCCTGTTTCACAGTCCCTCATAACTGTTCAGATCTGTCAACATTATAGGACGGATAAAACAAAAAAATAGCAATGACAAAATAACATGATACAAAAAAGTCTTTCATTCTGTAAGAATGTTGTCAATGAACTTTTTTTCAATAAATGTAAAATATGTTTCATTTCTATTAATCATATTAATTTCTCATTATTACTCTTACAAGGTACTAGTACAAATGGATGTACTATTAAAGATCCATCTGATACCCCCTCATCAATGTAAGTATAAATCTATTGGCTATATGATTTACTCTCTTCCAGTACAATATTGAATTATACACATGTGACTTCAATAATGAATAGAACTACTTATACTAATATCGGAAACTGCTTTCCTTTATCAACCACATCCATTTACTACTGTACCATTACAGGATTACCATATCTATTTATTTATATTTTTACAATATATACTTTTTAGTAACAATGTGACGAATAGTGTCTTTGTAATGACACAACCATGATGGTAATAAACATCATACTAATGAACAACAAACGAACAATCAGACAATCGGAGAAACTATTGGATCAACAAACTATGACATGGCTCCTGTGATAATCTATAGATGTATGTCAAATTTGATATTATATTTTAAACCGAAATCTGTTTCGTTGAATGTTCTCTATTATTAATTACACATTAATAATGAATCACTACAAGTCTAACGTTGAAAAAATATCACTTCACGTACAAAGTCTGGAATAAACAGGATAATTAGATTAATGTAATACCCATTTTATAAAATTTAATAACATTGTAACCAATGGGGTTATTCTAACGATGGGGGAATGAAGGTACTACACATCCTCCTGAGGAACTGGAAGCGAAGAATCAAAGAACCACTGAAAATACTCCATCAACAAACATAGAAATAGTTTCTTCTATTCACTTTAGATGTCCGTCATACTTTACAATAGATTTTCAACAGAAAAAATATTTTATTTTATGTTTTATATTTTAATTTTTACATTAATAACGACTAACTTCATCTCATATATTGCAGATACTTCATTAAAACTTCAAAGACATGAACAAACATGTTATTTAAATTTAAGTGGTACTGAAATTACTACCATGTATTTGTATACGTTATAATTAAAAAACTATTTCCATCCCCATTATTTTCAACTATACTTACATTTTTATCCTACAAAATATTCAGATTGTGGAGAACCTACTATCATTTTTGAGTACTTCGATTCAACCTTTTGGTATGAATAGAGGAGTAAAAGATATATCCACCGACATATCCCACGGTTTTCTTTATGTTTCTTGCTGGGAAAAATTGCATTACAACAGTTTCCTGAATGTCCATAATACCTTTGATCATTACTTTTCAATTCAAGATCTAGTATTTCAAAAACATTCCAAGACCACATGCACATTTACAATTCACTTTTTTCATTCACATCATTGGGCGACAAAGTAGAAAAATCTGTGAACTATGGAGGATCTCCAAATATTTTTAGATTAATTGGATAGAACTACCATCATATTGGAAGTTTATGTCCTCGTGATGGAAAACCACCAATGTTTGCTCAGCCATATGTATATGACACAACAAATGAGGCTCACAACAGACAGCAGGCCATTAGGTGAATACTACATTAAGTGGTAATATTTCAATTTTTAGTCTTCTGGTTTTAACTAATTAACAATTTCATATGCATCTTGGACGACAAGAATGAAAACTCTGTTATACAATTATGTATTGTTCAGAAACTACAAGAAATGCTCCATGAAATTAATTCTTTATAACGACAATTCGAAACATCTAAGGATGTTATCGAAAGTACTGGTACTACAAATTTAAAGCTAAGAATACTTAGAAGATGATGAAGTGATGCACAAAAATGCAACTAACTAGCTACATCTATGATCGTAATGCTGATTGTTGGCGACATTGAAGATCTCAATCATGAGAGAGATATCGTCATTCAAAGCAAATGTGGAGAATTTCAGTGCATAGATGAGATTCACCCGCTTTACCTACCTCTACAATATACATTGGTTTTCACAGTAAAATAGTATGGATACGTCGATAACATATTCCATCGTGCAACCGCCTTCAATCCAAGTGAAAAACTATGAAACGTTACCATGAGAGAATATTTCTCATTTCACCATCAGTTCTATTACAATGATTAATCATGTCTACTTTATTCAAGGAGGCTTCTGCAATAGTTTATTGTGGACGCATATATAATGATTGATTCTCAAAGACTATCTTTTATTCACTTCAATCAAAAGATTTTGAGGGAAGAACTTTACAAAGGTTTGCACGATGCTTTCGTTATAGGTGATCGAGATGGGTCTTTATGTGGGAAGCGTATCATTTTACCTTCCTCATTTATGGGCCATCCCAAATATTTGATTCAGAATTACCAAGATGCAATGTCAATCTGTAATTGGCCAGGGTATCCAGATCTTTTTTTAACATTTACATGTAATCCCATGTGGCCTGAAGTTTCGAGATTTGTTAAGGAATAAAATATATGCCCATCAGACTGTCCTAATATACATTAAAGAATATTTAATATTAAGTTGTGGAAACTAATGAAAGATTTACGCAAAGGTTGTTTTTTCAGAATGTCTCGAGCAGGTACGCAGCTTCTTCACTAATGAAACCCACTATTTTATTTTTTGCTTTTAATAGCATATTACACATTTCTTCCAAATTCATTCTCATATATCATTTTTCTTCATCTATTATATTATCACCTGAATCTACTAAAATTGTTTCTCAAAATTTTATTTTAACACCTGCATCTATTACAATATTTTTTCTTTTTTAAATGAGACTCCTACATCATCAATTATCTGAATAAAAATTCTGACATGGATGTTAATATGTTTTGATCTCTTTGAATCACTAACCGTTGGGGGAGGATTCATCCTAGGAAAATAACCATATATTTTTATGCATCTATATTTCCTTTTAATTGTTCATCTATAAACAATTCATCATCCCTGTAGTCTGAATTTTTCATATGTTAACAAGTCATCATCCATGCAGTATAAAGATTTAAATTTATTTTCATCATTACGATCTTCATTGAACTCATCATCTGTGACGACCCGTCCTCGAGGCCCATGCCGTGACTACCCCAAGCCCACCTTCCATAGGCCAGGGGCTGGCTACTAGCACCAAGCCATAAATACCGGTAAAAAGGGAAGGCATTGCCTTTGTAAAGTAAACAAACACCACAGAGCAAGCTAGCAATAGAAGTAAACACTATGTAAAAACTGGGTCGACACAAAGTGCGGAAAAGAACGTGGGCTAGTATAAAAACCCAAACTAAAAGTAAAGTACAACTAGAAAGGGAAAACAACAACTGAAAAGTAAAGCCGCAACATCGAGCTATCCACTGGAAATCCCACCTGAAGGGTGGGTACAGATAGCCTCCTCTGCTCCTCGGGTCCAGCCGACCGCTCCGAGTACGTCCCACCCAGTGGTCCACCTCTAGGTAATGTCCTTCTCCGAAAGCGTCAACCACGATCAGCGTTGTCCGTCATCTGCAACCAACACAACGTAGTGCGGGAATAGCCAGTGCAGGGGTGAGTATAAGCTACTCAGTAGGGACCCCGAGACCCCCGAAGGTCTCCAAAAATCCACAAATGATAATACCCAAATGAAATATGCAATCATGAAGTAACATCTGACACTGCTTAGGTATATGCCCATACATATACCTATGTCATCAATTCTCATTCGGCTCCAACATCCGAGCCCATGTACAATGCAGTCCACACGGGAAAGCAAAACGTAAATCCACACAGGTTAGCATAACACAATCCTCATAGGAGAGGAAATAGGATTCAGCTGACATAGGTATAATTCTTCGTATGACGATATAGATGATCAGATATTTCCAATGATTCATCTAATCCATCGGACCCACAAAGGATCGATAGGTACTAACCCCCGCAATGACCCACAAAGGATCTGACCCACCAAGGATCGATAGGTAACTAACCCCCGCAAAGACCCACACAGGATCAGTCCCACACTGGATCTGTAGGCGCTGGCTCACACAGAACCGCTGAGCGCTAACCCACACAGGATCAGACCCACACAGGATCAGTAGCACTGATCCACATAGGATCGCTGAGTGCTGTAGTCGTCGCTGTCGAATCCACTGAGGATCTATGTACAGTCGTCGCCGTCACATTCACAAACGCAGCCAGCTCTAGGGTTCCCGTACACAGCAAGCTCGTTCGGGAGGGTCTGCTCCATGAGCCGAGAGGCTGATAAATCAACTGACACAATGTCTGGAGTTGATGTATCCAAAAGTTCTGTATCGTCAACAGGAACTCAGTGTCACTGACGACACGTCAATCGGATGCCCGGTCTGGAAGTTATTGGCTTTTCGTCCCAGGGGCCCGGTTGGTTTTTAATTCTAAACCAACCCGACCGTACTCCACCTATGTCCAAACCACGGGCAGAGTAAGCCAAAAGATCCGTCTCACTATGAGAAACCCAAAAAAGTCAACGGCACGCCAATCAGACGTCTAGAGCTCAAGATATGAGCGTTTCCACTCCGAGGGCCCGGTTGGTTTCGTGTACGAACCAACTCGGCGGAACCCAAAGTATTCATAAACCTTGAGTGTGATATACTGAAACGACCATCTCGATCCAAGGATCACATCGCAACTAACGGTGTGTCGGTCGAAGGCCTGTATCACATGTTATAGGGTCCGACCGGAGGAGATTCGGTATTAAGGGGTTCGGCCCCGGTCCGACCCGGCCCGATACCCCCAGGGTCAGCCCGAACCGGGTCCGGGTCCGGCCCGCTTGGGCGTGGCCCGGCCCGGCTGGCGCGGCCCAGACTGGCGGACTGGCCAGGCAGCCGGCCCGGCCTGGGGCACGGCGTTGTGGGCGCGCTAGCCAGGCGCTCGGCCAAATGGCCGTTCCGTTGAGGGGAGGGGGGGGGGGATGCCCCCCGGGCTTTTGTAACCGTGGACCCCATTAATGGGGGCCACTCAGCTATCCGTCAGGGGTTCGAAACCCCCGACCTTCCCTCGTCCGGCCGACCCGCTTGCCTGGCCGGCTTCTGCCGCCACGGGACCGGCGACGACCGGTCCCCCCTGCTCCAACACCGGCGGCCCGGAACCGGCCGCCTGTCACCCTGCTCCGCCGTGGCCCGGAACTGGCCGCGGCCATGGTTCGTCTGGCACGGCGTGACGGCGCCGCGCCTCTCCAACGCGGCCCCACTCTGTCCGCGGTTTCATCAGGTTTCTCCGACGCGGAGCGACGGCGTCGCGTCCTTGTTCGATTTCATGGCGCGGCGCAACAGCGCCACACAATTCCACGCGGTGCGACGACACCGCGCCATTCCCGTTTCAATCCACAATAGAAACCAACATGGAAAATAGAGGAGGGTCAGCCGTCTTTGTGCGGTCCAGCCCCCTCTCATTAATGGATAGCAATTGGTCATATTCCACGAAGAATGTCAAAGTAGTAATCACAAACAAAATAAATAAAACAACCCCTAATTTGAGCGTAGCATGAACAGAGGTTCATCGAACGAGGATTCGTCACGGAATATCCGTCGCGGGAAGAGGCGTCGTGGAAGGAGACATCATGAATGAGACGTCGACCTCCGCGGAATCTGGCGTTCTTCGCGTTCTTCACATTCTTCGTGTTCTTCGACGAAGAGGATGAAGAAAATCAAGACTCCCTTAGCTTTTTCTCCCAAAGCTCCCAAGGCAATACGACTCCAACCAAAAATAAAATAAGAAAGTAACTTATTTTATTAACTGAACATAAAGTTTGAAATTCAAAAGTTTAATTAAACCACAAAATTAAATTACACAAGTTGTCATAATTTATGAATGGTTATGGGAGGTAAGGGAAGGTGAAGGGGTAGGGTTCATGTGGTACCCACCACCTTCATAACCTAAAAATGGAAGTTGGGTGGTTTTCCCCAACTTCCACCCAAAGCTTAAACCACTTAAAGTAAAAATAAAAAATGATGCATAATTTTTATTTTACCTTCCACACAAATTAACAACTTCTCTCGTGTAAACACAGCTCCGGAAAAGGTGTTAATAACCAATTACCGGTGCTGAGAATCCATCGGTGCCCTCGGAATTCGATTCCGAGCACCGGTTCAAAGGATAGAAATTTCTACTTGTTCTTTCACTGAACGTACCCAATCTATACTTCGGATAGAAATTTTGGGCACACTGGGCCTCAGAATCAAGTGCCGTCAGAAACTGCGTTCTTGTAAAATCCCAAAGAAAATTAAGAAAAAATTTTCCTTGAATTTTACGGGTCTTTACATGACTCCCACCTCAAGAATTTACATCCCCGTAAAGATACATCATAAGCTAGGAAAACAAAAGTGGGTACTGATCATGCATCTGAGCCTCCCGCTCCCAAGTGCTCTCCTGGAGGTTCCTATACTGCCATCTGATGCGCACTAGAGGAATCGATCGCCCACATAGGACCCGCTCCTGTCGATCCTCGATCTCCACTGAAACCTCCCCAAAAGTCGCCCCATCATCAATGTCCAGCTCCCCAAGGTCAATGATATCTGTTGGTTCGTGCACATATCTCCTCAGCTGTGAAACATGGAAGACGTCGTGCACCCGGTGCAACTGAGGTGGTAGATCATGGCGATAAGCTACCTCTCCAATCCTGCTGAGGACCTGGAATGATCCGATGAAGCATGGAGAGAACTTGCCACCTCATCCAAATATCTGAAATCCACGTCGAGGTGAGACACGCAAGAAGACATGGTCGCCATCCTCAAACTCTAGTGGCCTCCGCCTCCTATCAGCATAAGACTTCTGCTGACTCTGAGTTGTCCTCATCCGCTTCTGGATGATCTGGACCTTCTCTGTCATGGCATGGACCATCTCCGGTCCCACAAGTGCTGACTCCCCAGGGACTGTCCAGCACAAAGTAGATCTGCAAGGTCGGCCATACAACACCTCGTATGGTGCCATCCCGCTGGTGGAGTGGTAGCTATTGTTGTACGCAAACTCCACCAAGGGTAGGTGGTCCTCCCAGCTGCGACCAAAGTCGGGAACACATGCGCGGAGCATGTCCTCGAGATCCTGAATGGTCCTCTCCGTCTAACCATCCGTCTGAGGGTGAAAGGTTGTGCTCAGATGTAGTTGCGTCCCAAATGCCTCCTACAACCCCTTCCAAAGCCGGTAAGTAAAGAGAGCATCTCGATCGGAGACGATATATGATGGAACACCGTGAAGCCGTACAATCTCCTGAACGTAGAGACGTCCCAAGCTCTCCCCTAAGCCCTGATCTTTGATGGGTAAGAAGTGAGCCGAATTGGTGAGTCGGCCGACAATCACCCAAATAGAGTCGTGACCTCTAGAAGTGCGTGGAAGTCCAGTAATGAAGTCCATAGATATCACGTCCCACTTCCACTCCGGGACCTCCAAGGGATGTACCAAGCCTGCTGGTGCCTGGTGCTCTTCCTTTAACTGCTGGAAGGTGAGGCATCAAGAAACAAACTTCGCCACAGCTTTTTTCATGCCTGGACACCAGTGCTGTCGTCTGAGATCCTGGTATATCTTCGCCACTCCAGGATGTACTGCCAAAGGAGGAGTGTGAAACTCTCTCAGCACCTCATCCCGTAAAGCAACTGCTACCAAGGTACGTCCTCTGAAAAGGACTTTGTGCTCTGTTCCAAAGGAGAAACCATCAGGTGGCTGTCCGGAGGATATCTGTGCACGCCGCGTCTCATACTCAGCATCCCCATGCTGTTCCACTCTCACCTGCTGCAGTATTAGAGGAGTGATTATGAGAGACTGAAGGAAGGCTTCACCATATCTATCCACAAAGTATATCTGCAAAGAGGCTAGCTACTCTGTCACCTCCTCAAGTAGCTGAATGCACGTCCTCCTGCTGAGAGCATCGGCTACTACATTCCCCTTCCCAAGAGTATAGACTATCTCGAAGTCATAGTCCTATAGGAACTCGACCCATCGCCGCTATCTCAAATTCAGGTCCTTCTGAGATAAGATGTACCTGAGACTCTGATGGTCTGAAAAGACTGTAAAGCGCTCGCCGATCAGGTAGTGTCGCAATGTCTTCGGAGCGAAGACCACTGCTGCTAACTCCAGGTCATGGGTAGCGTAGTTCCGCTCATGCAGCCTCAACTGACATGATCCATAGGCGATCACCACCCGCTCTTGCATCAGGACACATCCGTGTCCGGTCCCTGATGCATCACAGTAGACTACGTACCCTACTTCCTCCTCAGGAAAACTCAAGATAGGGGCACTGGTCAATCTCTGTCTCAGCTGCTGGAAGCTCCGATGACATCTGTCTGACCACACAAAGGGTTTCCCCTTCTTCTTAAGAACTGAGAGTGGTGCCGCAACTCTGGAGAAGTCTGGAATAAATCTCTGATAGTATCCAGCTAGACCCAAGAAGCTTCGCACCTCAGTCACACTCCTGGGTGGCTCCCAAGCCAACACTGCCTCGATCATCGAAGGATCCACCGCAACTCCTGCCTCAGAGATGACGTGTCCCAAGAAGTGGAACTCACGTATCCAGAACTGACACTTAGAGAGCTTACCATAATGCTGGTGCCCTCGGGGTTTTTCTAGTACAACCCGCAAGTGGTAGGCGTGCTCTTCCTCAGTCTTCGATTAAATGAAAATGTCGTCGATGAAGACCACGACAAATCGATCGAGGTAAGGCTGAAAGATCCTGTTCATGAGGGCCATGAACACTACTGCAGCATTGGATATGCCGAATGGAATAAACAAGAACTAATAGTGTCCATACTAACACCTAAAGACCGTCTTCTACACGTCCTCATCTCGAACTCTAAGCTGATGATAGCCTGGCATGTGGTCTATCTTCAAGAACCATCGTGCTCCCTTGAGCTGATCGAAGAGGTCATCAATCCTCGGTAGAGGATACTTGTTCCTCACTATCACCTGGTTCAGGCGACGATTGTGGACATAAAGTCACAAGCTCCCATCCTCCTTCTTGGCGAACAAAATTGGGGAAGCCCAGGGTGAAACACCGGGTCGGATGAAACCCTTGCCATGCAAGTCCTCCTGCTATACCCGTAGCTCTCGAAGCTCAGGGGGGCATCCAATATGCTAGAGTCGATATCGGGGCTGTCCCGGGGTACATGTCAATATAAAAGTCTACCTCTCTGCGAGGAGGTAGCCCTGGAACGTCATCGGGAAAGACATCTGCATACGGATCTACCACTGCAGGAAAACTAGGAATCCGCACGTCAACTGCTCCTAGGATGAGGCTAGTCAAATGATGAGTGATGGGCTGTCCTCTCCTTTGTGAGAGTCCATCCTGTGCTACGAAGGCTCCCTTCTCACCGGTGAAGGTGAAACTACTCCCGTTGGTGCGTACACATCGCACCTTGCGCCTAATTCAGTCAATCTGAGCGTGGGCTGTAGATAACCAATCCATTCCCAAGATGACGTCGTAAGGCCTCGATGCCGCTACAAGAAGATACCAGCTGAAGCTCTCGCCTTCTAGAGTAAGCTCATACTACCGGCACCAGTGCGTAATCATCGAGTCTGCTCCCGAAGGAGTGTCTATCCATAAGGATCGAGCCAACGGCTCTATCAGAATCTCTGAGCTCCGAACAAGGGCAGCGGCTATGAAAGAATGACTCACTCCTGTGTCTATAAGAACTGCAGAAAGGGTGGAATAGACACAGATAGTACCTCGAATCATCTCGGGAGCGCCGTGGTTGTTGGCCTCCGCTGCCTGGAGTTGTGCCTATCTCTGCCCGCCAGCTCTCTGTGGTCGGGGTGGACCTCCTGGTGATGGTGGTGGTAGAGCCTCAAAGCGTCGCCCACCACCTACTGCTCGGCCAGCTCCTCTGCCTCGTCCACATGCTCCTTGCGGACCGCCACAGTCGAACCTATGCCTCTGCCTGGGTGGCCCCTCAACCGTCTGCTACTCCTCGGCACGACAGGTCGGGCAGTCACGAGCCATGTGGCCCTGCCCGCCGCATGAGTAGCACTGCCTACCTCTTGAAATACTGGCTCCACACTGTGTGCCCTCCACTGCTGAGCCAGTGTCCTGAGATCATCTTCCCGAGGGTCTGGTCTGCCTGGACCCATGAGTCATCTGTCGACTACCTACTGCAGAAGACTCTACTACGTGCCACCCTGCGGCAGGTCTCGCTACTGAGGTAGGCTTAGCAAGGAAGCTCTCGATCAGAAGGGCTTGCTTCAGTACTCCTTCCTAACTCGGAATGCTGAGGGAGATCAGCGATGCACTGATCTCGTGCCTCAATCCCTGCTCAAAGTTCTGGGCCCGGATGAATGGGTCTCGTACCATGTCGGTCGAGTAGCGCAAGAGATTGGTAAATCTCACCGAGTACTGGGCAACCGTCAAGCTACCCTGCCACAGCTGAAGAAGTTCATGGATGCGCACCGCACGGAGGGTGGATGGGATGAACTCTGAGAAGAAGAGGCTCTCAAAGTCCGTCCAGAGGAGAGATGCCTCATCGTGCACCTGGAGCATCAATCTCCACCATCTTCCTGCTGCTGTGTGCAGTAGGCTCGCTGCAAGGATCACCATGAGGTATGCTGCTGTCCTCACTAACCTGAAAACCTATACCACTGCCTCTAACTAGTCCTCGGCTGCCTGGGGGTCCGTCTCCCCGCAGAACCTGGGTGGTCGCTGGCGCTTGGACTCATGCAGTGCACTAAGGCGACGTGCATCGTCAGTTTCTAGGGCTGGAAGCATCGGTGGCACGACGGGTAGAGGTACCACCGGTGCCTCTGCTGTCAAAGGGCCCTACACCGAGGCCTCGTCGCTCGGTGGACTGTCGTCACGCTCAAATCTCGGAACCCTAGATGGCTACCATCATGGGGCCTTCCTGAAAAGGAAATAGGTGCGCCACGGTCAGAACAATATACCTGGTGAGCTGACATAGTGTAATCACAAAGAAAACTTGAAACACACATGTAATCAATGTTTTCGTGCATTAAGTCTGAAATCAGAAGTCAGGGTCATGGTGTACGGATACGTCGGCCAACGCACCAACAATGGACTCCCTAGATTGATAAACACACTCAATATGCGTAACACTGTTGCTTCACATAGAAAAATATCGGAGTCCAAAGTTCTGCGGTAGAACCGAACTCCTTTGATACCAATTTTTCACGACCCGTCCTCGAGTCCCGTGCCGTGACTACCCCACGCCCGCCTTCCATAGGCCAAGGGCTGGCGACTAGCACCATGGCGTAAATCCCGGTAAAAAGGGAAGGCATTTCCTTTGTAAAGTAAACAAACACCACAGAGCAAGCTTGCAGTGGAAGTAAACACTAAGTAAAAACTGTGTACAACAGTAAGTGCGGAAAAGTAAGTGGGCCAGTATACAATCCCAAACTGAAAGTAAAGTACAACTGGAAAGGGAAAACAACAACTGAAAAGTAAAGCCACAACGTCAAGCTATCCACTAAAAATCCCACCTGAAGGTTGGGTACAGATAGCCTTCTCTTCTCCTCGTGTCCAGCGGACCGCTCCGAGTATGTCCCGCCCAGTGGTCCACCTCTAGGTAATGTCCTGCTCCGCAAGCCTCAACCACGATCAGCGTTGTCCATCGCCTGCAACCAACACAACGTAGTGTGGGCATATCCCGTGCAGGGGTGAGTATAAGCTACTCAGTAGGGACCCTGAGACCCCCGGAGGTCTCCCAAAATCCACAAAGGATAATCCACAAAGGAAAGATGCAATCACGAAATTAAATTACACAAGTTGTCATAATTTATGAAGGGTTGTGGGAGGTTAGGGAAGGTGAAGGGGTAGGGATTGTGTGGGCCCCACCACCTTCATAACCTACAAATAGAAGTTGGGTGGTTTTCCCCAACTTCCACCCAAAGCTTAACCCACTTAAAGTAAAAATAAAAATTGATGCATGATTTTTATTTTACCTTCCACACAAATTAACAACATATCTCGTGTAAACACAACTCCGGAAAAGGAGATCCTAAGCAATTACCGATGCTACAAATCCATCGGTGCCCTCAGAATACCATTCCGAGCACCGGTTCAAATCATAGAAATTCATGCTCGTTCGTTCACTGAACGTACCCGAGCTAAACTTCAAATAGAAATTTTGGGCACACCAGGCCTCAGAATCAAGTGTCGTCAGAAACTGAGTTCTTGTAAAATCCCAATGAAAATTAAGAAAACAATTTCCTTGAATTTTACGGGTCTTTACATCATCAACTCTATTTGAGACCTAATTATCACTATTTCAATTTTCAAATTTCAGTATTCCTTTAACAGCGTGGTTGGCAATAATGCCGATGAAGTCATAACAGGAAATGAAGGAAATTGCCGAGTTATAGATCCATGGGTTTGATTGGAATCTTAGACTATATTGAAGTTAACAACATGATGACACTGCCTTTGTGTAATCATTTAGTGCATTGTATCACATTTTTATTGATTATTTGTATGATTTTTGAAAGTAAAAAAATGGTACAATAGAGGGATTAAATCTTCATTGTAGTGGGTTTGACGATTAAAAAACACCTTACAGTGAGGCATTAGGTGAGATTTTCTACTACATATTTGATAATCGAAAAGGGAATTGTACTGGTTTTATCTTAATCGATGTTATATGTTGAATATTTTCTGTGAAATGTAATTATTCTAATAATAATTTCTTTTGTTATAGTATAGTCCATATAATTTGAATCATAATAAGTGGTTCAAAAGTTAATTTTATTATAAATAGAGAGTTTAAATTATTTTCATCATATTATTTCATGTGATTTTGTTTTCTTGATGAAATATTCTTTCTATTTGAAATGTACTTCAATGAAAGTTAAATCTTAACATTTTTGGATAGTAAACAATTCATGAATTAAATGTTATATTCATAATCCCTCTTCTATTTTGTATATATATCCTCCACATCACCGGCCAGTGCCTCCTCTTACACATATTTTCCCCCTCTCTAATATAGTTAATATTCCACTATCATTTACTCCATTTACATCTTTTACAACTACACATGCCCTATTTCTATTCTGATCTTGCTTATATTTCCCCTGTATTTATCCACTACATTCAATGGTTTATTTTGTACAGTGATGGTATACTTATGTTTTCCTTATGTATTATCATATATTCTCTAATATGTTTTCAATATTATCCTACATATTTTTTATATTATTTTCTTATTCTTATTTTCTTATGCTTTCAATTCTATATATTATACCCTATTATAGTTCAATTTTAAGTATCACCATTTTTTTCAATATATGCAATATTGATGTTCTTTAATATTGAAATATTCTTTTTTATTCTTGAAATTAATAATTGAACGTATTTCCTTGTGAATGCACGGGTAAGTACTAGTTGTATGGAATCAGGTGGAATTCACTATGGTGCCAGTAATGTAAATTTATATACATACTTAATTTTAAATTAATTTTTTAAAATTTAAAACTTATGAGATTCTTAATTAAATTCATTTTACATTTAAGATAAAATATTTGATTAATTAGATGAGGGACTTTTTTTATTCAACCATGATTTATCTTAAATATGGATAATTAAGAATTGAATTTCAGTTTTATTAAACGCATAATTTATTTCATGAATGCAGAATATCCTTAGCATAGACCGTATCTCTATATGATATTGGATTCATTTAATTTATTATTAAATTAAATGGTTACCCCACATTTCTTTTATCCACTTATTATTTAAGGGAATGCATGACCCTTGATTATTTTATGTAAACCACTTAATTACCTCACATTCATGTCAATAAAATCATATGTTAGGGACATATATCCCAATCTATTGGAGGGAGAACATTTTTGGATCTGAGGTGAAACCAATCAAATACAGAAACATTGGTGGGAATTTGGGATGATTAAACATGAAACATAACATGCTGAAGGGGGTTTCCCCTAGGCTAGTTATTAATTTATTTACTAGTAGATAAAAATCATTATTAAACACTCATGATTAAAAAATCATTATTATATTATTTTAGTCATGTTTATTTGTTATTTCACTATGGATGTTTTTTCAAAATAACATTATTTAATGAAATTAATGAGCATGCAAGAGATAACAAAAAAATTGTCTTGTGCATATATATTATCTAATATTTATTTAATCACTTAATTAAATAAACATAATATAATAAATAATGTAATGAAGATAATAATTGTGTATGTATTCATAAAATGTAGTAAACCCCTCAATTAAATATATTATATCTGTATAACTGTCCAATAAATCAGTTTAAATTGAACCAAAATTAAATGTTCTCAACCATCAAATGTTCGGGTGATTTCAATTATTGAGAAATTATAACACGAATTTTTGGGTTGACTAAACATAGTTCAAGTCATTGGTTGATTTACAAATAAGTACTTAGAGTAACATGGAGGAAAAACTTAATGAAATTTAATTTAAGGATTTCTTGATTGTGGAGTCCACATCGTGGATCAAGGAACTACAATTTAATATAAATTGAAGTTTGAATGCCAACCTAAAACCATTATTTTTTCTTGAAAAACCAACATTGGGGAGATGGTAAAGGGAATATGGATCATATAAATTTGAATTTTAAAACAACATTATAATTTGAAACTAATGGTTAGGGGTATTGAGTTTTGATATAATAGTAGGAGGCTAATTAATTTAATAATTAATTTTTTGTTTAATTTTTATTAGATAAAATACTACAATTATGCATATATTATTTGTTGATACATTAATAAATTGACATCAAACAACTCTATTTTTCCTTAAATGATAACAAAAACATTTTCGTAGACACAAATTTACATGAGATGTAAAGGATCATATGAGTTATCCATCACCATGAATGGAAATTGTATATCCTAGAAGAACATTTTCCCAATATTCCTAGTATTAAGGAAATTAATGAAGAGTTATCACTCTATACAAAACATTTTAATGATTCTATATATGTTCAATGTTTCATGTTATCATCTATGTATAATGAGCTTTTGAAGAAATATGGCGAAATGGATGTGTCCATTATAATGTATCACCTTCGGGTTCATAATCAATAAAGGGAAACACAAGAGATGTATCACATATCCAATGTTGGGTTAAAAATAAATCATTGAGATTTGGTAGCATAATAAATCACTGCCGTAGACATTCTCCAATTTTATTGTTAATTAAAACATGACAAATAATGTTATGAGTATTTAACTACATATTACTTTTGATATTCCATGTGGATAAGAACATGGGGAATGATAAACCCAAATTCCATATCGTGAATAAGAAATGAAAGAACAAGACAAAGGTTCCCAATACCTATTATGATTTCAAACATCCTGATCACCTTCCCATCATAAAGAGAAAGATACAGAGGCAATGAATTAAAAAATGAGGTAGTATATATCATGTGGCAAGCCATGGCACTAGAATAAGAACAACACCCATCAACTAGAATAAGTTAAAGGCATGTTCATTATCATGTTTAATCATTCCATATCTACAAATTGGGTATTAGATATAGCTCTTGGATCTCACATATGTATCCATATTAATGAACAATGTAGACTCTGAAATAATTCCAAAGGAGAGGTGGATTTTTGAGCTGCTAGTGGTGAAAGTATAAATACTCAATCCATTTGTGACTACCACATTTCATTTCCCGGGTGAATGATTTTGGATATTAAATATTGATATTATTTACCTAAAGTTACCAAGAATATAAATTTTATACCATGTATAGATAAAGATGGGTTTATTTTCAAGTTAGGAAATAAAAGATGTTTTGTTATAAGGAAAACATATGTTATAGTATAAATGATTTAAAAATAGTATTTATGTATTAAATTATTATAACCATATATTATAAATTGATAACAATTCATGTTCACAAGTATCAAATAACACCCAACTTTGGAATCACCATTTTGGTCATGAAAATGATATGCGTTTGAAAAAGATGACACCAGATGGTTAGTTATACTCGTCATACCTAAACCCACATCAATGAATTCATTATTGTTTAATAGGAAAAAGGAAAAAACCAAAATTCAATGGACAAAGTGAAATTTCCATAGATATTCTAGTATTGGTACACACTGATGTTTGTGTACTGTTTCGAGACAAATCTAATGGACGGTATTCATACTTCATAACTTTTACTGATGAATTGATAAGATATGGGTATGTCTACATGATTAGTTATGTGTCTTATTCCTATGATAAATTCACGCAATTCAAGAATGAAATATAGAATCATCTTGGAATGTTAAAAAAGGCACATTAATCTGATTGGGGTGCTGACATTCCTAACCAATTGTTCACCAATCTTCTACAGTATTTTTTTATTTTATCTAAACTCACTTAAACATAAACACAATAGTGTAATAGTGCTATTGAAATGATGAACTTTACTATGTTAAAAATGTTGTGTCCAATGATAAGTCATTCATATCATCCATTATCTTTATGGGGATATGCATAAAAAATTGTGTTATAGATAATAAATTTAATACCCACAAAAACCACAAATGGAATTACCTTCTAGTAATGGGATAAAAAGAATCCCACTTTGTCACACACAAATGTATGTGGTTGCGAGGAAATTTTTATTTCCATCTTAGGAAACAGAGTATAAACCCCATGAAAAAATGTATGTTGATAGGAAACCCCAATGAAATAATGGGAAATGACTTATACAACCTCTTGGACTAGAAATTGATTTTCTCTAGACAATACATCATTCTTAAGAGGTATAACATCCTAAAAAATGATAGTGGGAGAAATATTAACATCAATGATGTTGATTCTCTTGAAACATAAGATTCGGTGCATGAAAAGATTACATAGGTCCCTGTGGAAGATATACTACCTGAAATAGATGTATTCCATATTATTCTATGAAATATAAGAGATCCATAAAGATATTGTTATGAAGTAACTATAGATGGTTACTAATTATAGGTCGAAAATGATGAACATCTCTCTGAAAAAAAGGTGGTATAGAGATTTGAAGCTATAGGATTGAAATAATTATTGAATTTTTAAATGGATTCCATGTATTGAAACCACCATTGGGTTCTGTTCGATGATCTAATAGATGTGAAACCCATTTGATTTAAATTGATATTCAATATCAAATAAGAACTGTAAGGTAAATCTAATATCTAAAAATCATGGTTGGAGGTTAAAAAGTTTAAAAAACATCCCCTAATTGACTAAGATGAAACATATCCATTTGTTTTCATGTTTATGTCCATAAATATTCTACATAATTTAGAATCATACCAAGATATTGAGATTTTGAAGATATATATCAAAACATCATTCCTAAATGGGATCCTTTAGGAATATTTCTATGTGAAAAAACTATAAGGGTGTGTGTCTTTATCTGATGCCAACAATATTTTCATGTTGTAAAGATCCATTATTGTTGAAATATGCATACACATCCAGGAACATTTGATTTTATGAAGCAATAAAATAGTGTAGTTTCATAAAGAATGAATGTGTAACATGTGTTTAAAAAAGGATTGGTGGAAATGCAGTCTTTATACAAGTTGTATATGATGAATAAAAATTACTTATTTTCAATGACACACAATTAATAAAATATGTTATAGACTTCATAAATAGCTATTTCTATTGGAGGGAATTATGTAAAGAATCCTATATTCAAGGGATAATGATCCTTCCTGATAGATCAAATAGGATACCTATAATATGTTAAAGTATATATATTTACCAAAAAATAAAGAGATTTAGAATTGAAAAATCCAAGACGAGATTGGATCCAGTGTCACATGGATTACATCATTCCAAAAAAATGTGTTCTCATTCAGAAGACGAGTTAATGAGAATGAGAAGTATCACATATTTTTCATTTATATGATCAATAATTAAATCCTTGTTATGTACTAGAATTGATGTTTCCATTTCATTGAGCATGGTAGGATGATGTATGTGGATAAAGTAGAACAAAATTGGACTACTCGTAATGATATCCTTATGTATCTGAGAAGAACTAAGGATATGTTTGGGTTATATAGAAAAGATGAAAAAAATTTCATCAGGGGTTATACTAATTCTAGTTTTCATACAAATCATATTGATCTAAAGTTGAAAATAGGATACACTATAAGTATCAGTGTAGTAGTTGTGAGATAGAGGTGCTCAAATAATTTAGTTGTCGAATATTATTCAATTCAGACTAACAATATTGAGGCTTATGATGAAACCATGGAAATCATTTTGATTCAAAAACATTTTCCATGAGCTAAATGTTGTTGATAAAATTAATGATATGATACCATTTTATATTGGTAATAATGTTGTAGTGGCTCTTGAAAAAGGGTCGTGTTTGCACCAATAGATAAGGAGCATACTCTGAAAGTATCACCTCTTGAGGAACATTAATCAGAGGATTGAATTTTTAGTATGTAGATTACCCATGGAAGATAAAATGGAAGACGCCTTGACAATATAGCCATCTCACATGAAGCATGATAATCATATGAGAGCGATTAGTATGAAGGTTATTAGTGGTTGGATACAATTCAAGTGATAAGCTATATTCATATTTTAGAATACTACTAATAATCTTATCACATAATGATTGTTATTTTAGGTTACATAGTATTTGATAATGTCCTAGGAGTAACATTCTCACTGAAATTTCATATAAGTTCCCCACAATGATGACAACCAAAAGTTATATGAAACTATTCTGAAATATATGTTCTATTACTGGGTGGTATCATTTGACAGACACAGGTAATATAGGAAATCAATGGTGGGTACTCATGGGACATTGAGGAACCATCTCTTGGTGTACACCATGGTAGTATCTAGTATTATATTATGAGAACGATACCTTCTAGTAGGAAATCCACATTTATATGTGCCATTATATTCTCAAATAAATAGATTTTTTTATTTTTTTATACTGTTTGATTATTATTAATAAGTATAATGAGTTATGTAATTTTATGTATTGATGAAAACCAGGATAAAAGATATTATCATCAAGGTAGGAATCCTTTGGTGTATCAAAAGTAATATTGCATTAATTAATAATGCGAGAAAATAGTTTTCAGTTTTTATCATTAATGAATTTTTATATCATAGTTCTATTGTGGGAAATTATATACCCTAAATGAATCTATGTCCATGGTGTAAAATAATCATTTTAATTTTTTTTGAAGTCAAAGAAAGAGACATAGAGCACCTAGGTTTATTGAACTAGCATGCATCATGGGTGACTCGAGATATCATGATAAAGGGATTATATTATAGAGTATGAGTATGTGTGAGGTATCATGTCATTGGGCCATTAGTTTCTTTATATATGGGTGCATTGGTGTGTTTCTCGATTATAACCTTGGACTTTATCCAACATTTTCTAATTCTCTTGAAAAATAGGAATAGAGATCCATACATTAATGTATCTATAATATCGGGTATTAATATACTATTACTTATTATTTAAAAAGGTGAATAAATAATCTTCTTGGATGTGGTTTCATTAGTATTCACGTTTTCATGATCATATAATAATATTTATTTCTATTTAGTGAAAATAATATTAATATATTTATCACTGAATAATAATGTGATATTTATTTAATAAATATATAATCATTGTTCAACGCGTGGTAAATATTATGGAGGAATGGTAAAACGAAATTAATAGTCAATTGAGAAAAAAATAAATAGTGAATATTATTTCATTAAATAATATTTGATTTATTTTTCATGTTTGGTTCATGTTGGGGAATAATAATAGTAAAAATATTAATTGACATTGAGTTTCATAGTGATTAAATAAATAATAAAGGTCATTTATGCAATTATTTTATTTTAACCCTAATTATATATAAACCCAATAATTTTATTAAATGAATAATGAAAATTCATTTTTTGGTTGTGAAGAACATATATAGAGAATTCTCTCAAGTCCTAGAGAGATATCTTCTACAGAAAATCTCCAAAGAATGGGTAGTGATACTCATCCATCTCCCTCTCTAGAGTAAAGAAGAGATCCATGAGAATGCTTTGGATGTGGTTTTCAAGGAAATAAAAGGGAGACAATGAACAAGTTAGGATATACCATGATAGCACGCGATGATTTCTACAGTGAAGTTAAATGAGTTTTGGGAAAAATGTGGATCCCAACTATTTGGAATCTACATTGAATCTAACAATGCAATGATAAAACAACACATATCTATCATTTGATCCATCAACAATGAAAAAAATTCCAACATGGTAATTTTTTATTTAATTAAATAAATTATAAATATATTTTGAGGATCCTCTCTATTGGCTATGGTGTTTTATTGCTTCTATATATAATTTGATTCCATTTTATATATCACAATGTTTATAATTGGGTAAATCTTGGATTGATCGTCGATCAGGGAAGAATGATACGTGGGCATAACCCATCCCCTGATTCAACTACTCTTGGACCCTACACGTATAAGTAGCTAGCATGACTCCCTTTTCAACCAGAGTCTCAAAATGGTCATGTTTCATCTTGATGGACTCAACCTATAACTAATCATCTTCACGTACACCCTCTTTAATAATATTTTGATGGCGATTCAACAGAAAATAAATACATATTAATGGTGAAACCAAATTGTTTTCTAATGCATTAGGTGACGAATTTAATCACTAGAAATGACACGTTTTACCACACATTGGTGAATAACGTTGTTAATATTTATAAAACCTTGGGGTTGGAAATTGGTGATATTTTAATGAAACTATAAATTAAATTTTTTTGCCAAATTTTCACGTTATGTTTCAAGTTATTATGATATTAATATTTAACTCAATGTTCTTATTGATATCTTTCAAATTAAAATATAAATGTTTTCACTTGTTTCCCTTACTCGGCCTTCTGCTCACCCTTTCTTTTGTTGTATGTCTCTAGGTTATGAGATTTAGTAATTATACTTAGGATGAACCAATAATTATGTCCCACACATGGATTAGAAGAATGTTTTACATTTTCATGTATTATGGTCTTTATTTCCAAGAAAGTAGACATTAAATATCCTTTGTTTGAAAAATGTATTGAAAATTTATGTAAAAAATTATGGGGCACCATAGTTTGTATAAAAAAAGGATAGTTATTTTTAGAAATTATGCAATGAAATATTTAGTAAGAACCATATATAAGAGTTTAAATATAGAAACACTTACTAGTATTATGGTAAAATGTTAAGTATGTGGTTTCTAAACAAATAAATCCCTGTGTGGATATGAAAAAGTGGATGTGGCTCTAGAAGAGATGTACCTAGGAGTGAAAGCTCTGAAAAATAGTCTCAGGCTTTACAGGGGTTATCCCGATACACGAAAATGGTCCTTACTACAGACTTAGTATAAAACACTCCAAGGATATATTTGGTTAATCAAAAACATTTTTTGAATCATTATAAATGATTTATAATGAAATTTAGTTGCTGAAGATCCAAAATTTAAGACATAAAATCTTTAATAGTAATAAGATTCGTAAATTAAATAATCTTCTAATTAATTTATATTCTTTCCTAAAATGGTGAGAAATAGGGGGAACCATTCCAATGGAGATCACAATGGACAATGTGCTGACGACCCTCCGATGGAAGCCAGAAGTAAATATTTCTTAGAAATTATTAACCAACTGACTCATGTTATGGGAAATAATGTGAATCAAGATAAGATACTGATCTCACCACGAAGGGAACAACTTTCTATAAAGTCCTTTTTTTCTGAAAAAACTACTAAACATTAGTGGGTCTACAGACACATTGATTTATGAATAGTGTGTCTACTCTATTATGAATATTTTTTCAGTGCTCTGCTATTCCTGAAAAGGGAAGGCCATAATGGTTGTTTACCGCTTAGAGGGAGAAGTTGATCAGTGGTGGGAACTAATTAAAAAGAAGAGGCCAAGAGTGGAGGATGAAGCTATGGATTGGGAAGATTTCAAATGTGTTGGTTGGAGTGGACACTGAAGAGGGGGGGGGGGGTGAATTGAGTTCCAATAAAAAAATTTGTTAAAAACATTTCTATTAAAATCCCCCTAATTTGAATAACAAGATAATATGTAGTAAATTTGAATTATAGTAAAGGGTCAGTTAAGTTCTCAAAGATTGATTAGTTCTCAGTTAATCTAATCTTGAAGATTAATTATCTTTTGAAACTAACCTAATACTTTACAAACCATACAAACACATGCTATATTAACTATCAAAGTAACTTTAAAATAGTTGTTAATTTCAATGTAATAGCAGTGGAATATAAATTAGATATCATATACTTTAAACTAAAAAAAATGCACAGCAGATATAACCAAGAGGTTCAGTTTCAATCTGAGACTTAGTCCTCTCAAATTTATATATAAATTTGATCCACACCCTGGATCAGTGTCAACAACAATTTAAAAACTGTCCAGGTACTCAGACCTCTACCGCAATTATTTATGGGAAAACAACTCAACAGAACAAAGGCTTTACAGGTCTCAGTTGACCTCTACCACTATCCACAGTGGGACACAAAAAGGTGAAGAAAGTTTGGAATGTAGATTTAGTATCCTCCAGTTCAGAATAGGAGACAGTGTGTGTGAAAAATAAATAGGGTACACACACTGCTCGAATGTAAATAATGAATCACTTTCAGAGTAGATAAGAGTTTAGAATGCTCTAGTTATTAGCAGTGCAGCTCTGGACTCCTTGGATTCAACAAAAACGCGTCTGAGTCATTCTATAGTTTTTCTGTTAAAAAACATAGTGTTGTGGTTCAGCTTGGTGTTCTACACAAGTGAAGATGTGTTTTATTAAGTTTGTTCTGCAGTAGTGTCATATTTCATGTATGAGACAATTCTTTCCTTTAAGATCATGCAATATCTTCTTCGTGGTCGTGATCAGGATTGGTGTTCTGTTAAGTACTGTTCACTCGTGTTTCTTGCTCGCGTACGTATGTTCTACTACTACTCTACTACAGCTCAATCATCCTTATATTTCCCAAGATATGGAAATAGAATGATTTCCTTTTCATAGGTAAAAGGTATGGTTTCTTGATAGACCAACAACTATCATTAAATATCATTAATTTCATTAAAAACATTAAATATGACTGTTAGAAATATTTAAATAATAATGACAAAACGGTTAATAAGTGGTGTCACAGTAGTTATGAAAATGGTGTCTCCTTTATGGTATGTCCATTGGCATATGTCGCTCATGGTGTCTTTCTCATTGTGTGTCCTTCACGTTATGTTCGTCACGGTATGTCTTTCACAGTATGTCGCTCACAGTGTCTTTCTCACTGTGTCCGGCTTACAGCATCACAATGTCTTGTGGTTACGGTGTCTCATTGGTCACAATGTCTGAGACTTAGGCTACGCGGTGTTTTCTTCAGTATTTTTATTCATGGTGTCTGCTTCTTACTCACAGTGTCTGACTTACTGTGTCAAGATTCACGGTGTCTTGTACTTTAACAAATAACAGTATTTAGACTGGAATAGTAATATGCATAAAATTTATTGAGCTTAACCATTATCAAGTATAAGATAACTTGAAACATAAATACACATGAGTAATAAGATATGCGAGATTTGTGATCAGTAATAAGATTTGTAAACAGTAAAGATATTTTTAAGTAGTAAAGAGATTTGTAATTATTATTAAGATTGGTAAGTCATAATGAGATTTTTGATCCTTAAAACATTATTAATACATGAGGAGTCCAACAATATCTCCCTTTTTGATGATCAGAAATCATGTAAAGGTAAAGTATAAGTGAGATAAAACTATATAAAATATAACATATAGAAAATCATATTATATAATAACACATAACATAGAATACTTTTTCTCCCCCTTTTGGGATTATCAAAAAGTAAACAAAATAGAGGAAAAAATAGTGCATATTGAATTAAAAATGTTCAGAATACAACATACAGTAGAAATATAAACAATAAAATAAAATTCAAAGACATCCCCATAAAAAAGAATGTAGTCACTAGGCTTCATCAAGGATTGGCCTTCTATTTTCCTTCATCAGTTGTTGATGTTGATGAAAGCATAGATGTAGAAGATAGAGAAGGTAACGGTAGACCTTCAAAGATAGAGGGATCCCAAGATGGAGCTGTAGAAGATCATGTCTGTGGTTGATCAAGATTGATTGACCTTATCTGAGTTAGAGCTTGGCTAATTGACATGGTAATGGAGGATAAGACAGGCAGTCCAGGTCTGAGTGGAGCTACTGTAGGAGAAAAAATTGCAGTACTTTGGACATGGAGATAGGGCTTTAGAAGGTTGATGAAGTCTGTGAAAAATTCTCCTCCATATTGCATATCCTTTTCAAAATCATCTTTATTCTCCATGAATTTTTCCAACAATCTGGTGAACTCAGTGAGCTTCTAAACATGAGTTTTGAATGCCTGCGTCACAGGTGGTATCTTCAAATTTTCCACAAGATACATAAAGTGATTTTTCATATTAGATTTGGACAAAATCCGGGTGAGATAGAAATCTATCTTCTTAGTGATCTCCTATTGAGAATCACTTGAAATATTATCATGAATTTGAATCAGGTAAAGTTCTTTATCACTATTCTTTGCAACTTCAGATAAAGTAGAAAAATCAAAATTACTGAAGGCATTCTGAATTTTATACTTGATTAAATATCTGAGCAGAGAATCATCTAAAGAAGGTGTGGAGGTCTGACCAGAGGAAGGAGAAGACTTGACAGTTATGGTTAGAGCTTCAAGCTATTTCAATACCTTTTGAATACAGCCAGTGTATTCATCTGTTATCTTATTCAAGTTCTCCACTAACACTCCCATTCATTGCAACATCTTTGTGTGCTTTTCACAAATCTTTTCATCAAAATATAATACATAGGGATGCATTTGGGACACAATGTCTCGAGAAATGTTGGAAACAGTAGGTTCATTAGAAGAAGCAACTGGTTCAGGAGTAGGAGCAGGATCTGATCTTGAAGATAGTTCTTTCTACGTGTCTGCTACCATAGTTCTCAAAGTTTCAACATCAAAACTAATAAATTTGTTTTCAACCCTTACTTTTTAATTTCATGGAACATCCTGGTTTGAATGTGCAGAATTATATTCTCCAAAATAATCGAGGCCTCTTCTTGACATTGTTGAGTCACAAGACGAGGTTTAGAGTACATAATCTTCTCAACTCCAGCTAAGATAGTCTCTCTAAAAACTTTCAAATCATCTTTACTGAAAAAAGATTGCTGATCAGATAAGGATTCAGGTGATGAAAGTGGTCCGTGGGTAGGTTCATGGTCTGGTTGCGGTTCAGAGTCAATTTCAGTTTCAGATTTAGATTCATATTCAGTTTGAGGTTCAGGGTTTCAGATAGACTTCAATCAAAACAAAGAAGAATGGTCAATTCCAGATGCAGTCACTTGTTGTGATTCACTCACATCATTGAATCTAGGGAATTCTTATCGAGTATACATAGAGTATGACTCAGTTGGTGGAGATGCATTACCAGGATCAGCTTCATTAATCTCAAGATTTTTAGGTTCCTCCCCCTCAAAATGTGCTTCAATTATAGATTCTTGAGGATCAGGAGTTGGGTTAAGATTCATGGGATCATCTATAATCTCCTCATCCATTTCCTGCCTTTCCAACTAAAAGGTAATTTCTATCCTCTCATCAGCAGAGGGTATGTACTCAGGAATATATTGTTCCTTAGGTAGAGCTTCCAGTCTTGTTTTATTTTCAGTAGGAAGTTCTTCTAGAACAGGATCTATTTCTTCCATGGATTGCAGCTCAAATTTAGAAACAACTAACTCTCTTGCAGCTTTATATTAAGTTTCCGGATTAACATGGGCAGGAGGTACTACTTCTTCAAGCACAACAGAAGGTCCAATCGTCTTTTCCTTTTCAATAACAACTTCTTCTCTTGAATGGTCAGCAGGAACATTAGTCCTTTCTTTCTCAATAAGAGTCGCTTCCTCATTAGGTATTTCATTCTATTCTCTATGAGGTACTCTACCTGCCTCTTCTTCTTCAGCTTCATCTTTTGGATACTCAGCCACCTCATCTGGTTCAAAACCAGGATCAGTAATATTTTTAGGCTTCGTAGGATAATCCACAGGATTGAACTTTTCATAAACCTTTTCATTATCGTCAACCCACTACTTCTTGAAGGGGTTCTAGTTTATCTTCATCCTTCTGATGGTAGGCTTGGATAAACAGTCTCAAAAATCACAAGCTTTTCTTCATTTGGTCCAACTACTCCTTTGGAAATTAACATTGGCAAAATCATCCTTGGGTAAAACAGAGAAGTGGATTTAGAAGTGACCTTAATCAATTCACACATGTGGTGAATGATATATTTGAATAGATTTATCTTATGGCCATTCTTTATCAGATGAATCATAAAGACATCTTGATACTTAAAAACAGTAAAGTCTCCTTTCCTTGGGCTAATCAAATTTTGAAGAAACTTAAACAGCAACCTAGTCTCCCCATTCAATTCAGCGGTTATGACCCTTCTTTTGGTGCCATTTCTAGTTAGAATTTCAAAGGAATTCTCTAGGAAAAAGATGCCGATTGTAGGAGGAGGGTATCTTTGGTAATCATCACAAATCCCTTCATGAGGAATACATAGGCATGTAGCCCATAGTCTCAAAGAGAAAGCACATTTTTGACCATTGAACCAAATTTTCACTATAAAACTTTCTCCAACATCAAAGGAAGACTTTACATATTTATAGAACTGGGATTCCAACCATGGGTAAATAGGTCTGTCTTGTCTAGGTGACCATTCAATCCATCGTTGTTCTCATAATACTTTCAAGACTTAATACTTGCTGGAAAAAATACACTCAGGGATGATTTCCTTCTCTAGAGCAATAGTATGGCTTACTAGGTTAGGATTCAGGGGTCCTTTGAGTGTAAGCTTCGGTGTCCTCTTCTGTTTCTTAGAGCGACGCTTCTCAGATGAGGGTGAAGATGGATGCTTCATCCTTGGTATCCAGTGAATATTCGTTTAAGAGAGAAGGATAGAAGGATTGAAAGGTTTAGAAGGTTCGAAAGAGATCTTGGGTGAGGAATCAAGTGAAACGTTTATGTTTTATCATTTTGGAATGTCAAACATCCCAAAAATAAAAACACAGGAAAGGAAATAGAGGTGAAAAAAAGATCTGTGATACAGGTTAAAATAAATGCATAAATAATCTTCACGGTGAGAACGTGCGTATTCATTAAGGTGTGAGGACGAGAAGTTTTCACGGTGAGACAGTCCATAGTCATCACTGTGAGACAGTTCGTAGTCGTCACGATGAGACAGTGAGTAAACTAGTCAGTCATAGTGAGACAGTGATAGACCATGAACACAGAGTGTTAGCTGTGAGACCGTAAACATGAGACAGTAACCAAGAAATAGTGAGCATGAAAAAGAAAAGTAATTTATATCACAATATTAAACAGTAAGTCTTGTAAGATATCTATTTGTGATTGATCATTCCAAGATCATGTATTATGTAGTCTAATCTGTCAGAATATAATGGTTTAGTGAATATATCTGCAAGTTGATATTCAGTACCAATGAATTCAAAAGTGATATAACCTTTTTGATAATGATCCCTCAAAAAGTGATTTATTACATCAATATGTTCTGTGCTAGAATGTGAAACAAGATTTTTTGAATTGATAATAGTAGTTGTGTTGTCACAATTTATTGGGACATGTATGAATTGATATCCTTAGTCTAGTAATGTGCGTTTCATCCACAAAATTTGTTCACAACAACTTCCAACAGAGTAACTAATTAGTTCAAATGATTGTCCTTTTGGATAGAACAACCCTAGATTGAGTCTATGCTTGGGGTATTTGAAAATTCTCTTTACAGCATTTAAATGTGATTATTTAGGGTTTGCTTGAAAGCGATCACACATACACAAACTAAACATAATATCTGGATGGCTAGCAGTTAAGTACAGTAGACTTATAATCATTCCTCTATAAGTAGTTTGATCAATGTATTTTTTATATTCATCAAGATCCAACTTATAGGTGGTACTCATGGGAGTGTCACTACATTTAGTTCTATACAATCCAAAACGTTTTATAAGATCTATAGTATATTTACATTGAGGTAAAAAAATCCCATCATTATTTGAAAAAATTTAAATCTAATAAAGAATTTTAGTTCACCCATTAAACTCATTTCAAATTCGTTTTGCCTCATTTTAGAAAAATCAGTACATAATTAATTTTTGACGATCCAAAAATAATATCATCTACATAAATTTGAACAACTAAAACTTCATTATAAATTCATTTTATAAATAGATTACGATCAACTATTCCTATTGTAAAACCTTTATAAATTAGAAAAGTACTTAATCTATCATACCATGCTCTTAGAGCTTGCTTTAAACCATATAAAGCTTTTGATAATTTGAAAATATGATTTAGAAAACGAGGGTTTGTAAATCCAAGGGGTTGTTCAACATAACCATCCTCAGATATATACCCAGTTAGGAATGCACCCTTGACATCCATTTGAAATAGTTTAAAATTCAGATGTACAGAATAAGCAAGTAGAATTCTAATGGCTTCAAGTCTAGCTGCTGGAGAAAAAGTCTCCTCATATTAAATTCCTTTTTCTTGACTATAGCCTTGTGAAACTAACCTATCCTTATTTCTAACTATGTTTCTAGCTTCATCTACTTTGTTTCTAATCACCCATTTAGTGCCTATGACAAAAGTGTCCTTGGGTATATCTACTAGTTTCCAAACATTATTTCTTTCAAACTGATTATGTTATTCTTGCATAGAAATTACCCAACATTCTTCATCAATAGCATCATCAATGTTTTTAGGTTCAAGCTGTGACAAGAAGGCTTGATGTTCAACCTAATTTCTAAGAGAATCTCTAGTCTCTATCCCTCTATCAATATTTCCTAAAATATAATATAAAGGATGATTCTTTTGAATCTTAGTTGATCTAGTAAAGGTAGGACTATAAATTTCAGGTTCTTCTATAGGTTCGTGTTCATTAGTAGCAGATTCTGAAATATTTCCAGAACTGGTTGTCTTTATAGAAAGTTCATTGAATTTGTCATTAAGTTTCAGAATAGAAAAATCTTCTTCAATATTTTCAAGAGATGAATTAGGTTCATGTGGATTAGTTTCATCAAATTTGATGTGAACAGATTCTTCCACACACATGGTTATCTTATTGAAAACTCTATAGGCTTTTCTAGTTATAGAATATCCTAAAACGACTCCTTCATCACTCTTAGAAGTAAAATTGTATGTATTATGCATGGTTTTACGAATAATGACTTTGCAACCAAATAGTCTAAAGTATCTAACATTAGGTTCCCTATTGTTCCACAGTTCATAAGGGGTGTTTTTGAGAACATGTCTGACTAAGACTCTATTGATGATATGACAAGTTGTATTTATAGCTTTATCCCATAAGTAAATATGTAGTTCATACTCATTAAGTATAATTCTAGCAATTTCATGAAGGGTTCTATTTCTTCTTTCTACTACACCATTCTACTGAGGTGTCCTAGGGGCATAGAAATTGTGAGTATGGCCATTTTGTGAGAAAAAAGAGTCAAACTCATGATTTTCAAACTCACGACCATGATCACTTCTCAAGGTATTAATCTTAAGTCCACTAAGGTTTTCTACAGACTTGGAGTATTTAATAAATTAATAACAAGCTTCACGTTTGTGAGCTAATAAGTATACCCAAGTATATCATGAAAAGTCATCTACTAATACATAGACAAAGTGCTTCATATTTAAACTAGAAACTCTAGATGGTCCAAAAAAGTCCGTGTGAACCAAATTTAGAGGTTGAGAAGTTGACACTTCTTTCTTTGGTTTGAAAGTGATTTTGTGTTGCTTTCCCTTTTGACATGGATTACAAACTTTGTAATTTGGAAACTCATTTTTGGGTAAGTCTCTAACCAAGTTCTTCCTAGTCAGTTTTCTAATTTAATGTATATTACAGTGTCCTAATATTCTATGCCAAATCCAAGATTCTTTATGAAAATCATTTAAGCAAGTAATATTTTGTTTATCTAATGAATTCAAATCAACTGCATAAACATTTTCATTTTTCAAAGAAGAAAATACTAAAACATTCTTAGAATTAAAAACATTACAAGAATATTTTTCAAACTTAACATTAAATCCATCATCACATAACTGTGAAATACTTAATTGATTATATTTAAGTCCATCAACAAATAAAACATTAGAAATTAAAACTGAGTTAGTGTTACCAATTTGGCCTAGGCCGATGATCTTTCTTTTATAATTATCAGCAAAGGTGACATGGCCCCCATCAACCTTTATTAAGCTCTTGAAGCACGAATAATCCCCAGACATATGCCTTGAAAATCCATTGTCCAAGTACCATATCTTCTTATGGGAACTCTTCAAACATGATTCCTCAGAAGTATTGGGCATGAAAAACATGTTGGCCTGATTATTTTCAGAATCAGAAACTTCAGATTCACTTGTGTTGTCTTTTAAAGCACTCCAAGATTCTTTCATTTCTTTCTTATACTTGCTTTCCTTATTGTCATGTTTCTTCTTGAACATTAATTTTGTACAGTCTTCATTAAAGTGACCTTTTCTCTTGCATTCATAGAAAACAACTTCATCACTCTTATCATCTTTCTTACAATCTTTCTTCTAGTGTCCTTTGTTGTCATATTTACTTTTGTAGTTTGATTTTCCGTAGAATTTATTATTACTATATAATTTATTAAATATTATGTTCATCTGATCCATTTCTACATCACTTTCAGATTCTGAACATTCACTTGTTGAGATTTTAGTAGGTATATGAGTTTTATCTTTGTCCATTCTCTTTGAGGAAGTAGACTTAAATGCCACTAACTTCCTTTTAGGATCATCATCTTCTTCCTAATTCACCTTGAGTTCTTCCTCATACATCATAAGCTTACCAATTATATCATTGTCAGGAAGAGCACCAATGTCACATGACTATCTTATTGAAACAAATGTGCCTCTCCATTTGTCTGGCAGAAATCTCAATATTCTCATAATTTGTTCCTTTTCTGGAACAGCCTTTCAAAGGGTGATCATAGTGTTGAAAATTTCATTGAACCTTCGATACATGTCAGAGATAGGTTCATCAGTCTTCATTTTAAAACTATCATATTTAATAGTATAAATTTTCAATCTCATTTCTTTAACATTGGTTGTTCTTTCATGAGAAACACCCAAGGTATCCCAAATTTCATAAGCAGTTTTACAAGAAAATATTCTATTAAACTCTTCATCTCCTAATGAAAAATATAGGGAATTCATTGATTTATAGTTATTATTGTAAGATACTTTAGTAGGTTCATCCCAAGTAGTTCTTTGAGTTTCTGGAATTTTATATTGAGTTTCTATAGTAGTCCAGATATCAAATCTCATAATCTCTATGTGAATTCTCATCTTAAGTTTCCACTAGGCATAATTTGCACCATTAAAGAAAGGTGGCCAGTTGGTTGTAGCACCTTATAGTCTATTATCTATAGCTAGATTTTAGAAAATAAATTTTAAGAGATAAAATTTAGAATTAACAGAAATTTATGATCATTAAAGATGCACCTAAAATCACAGTTGAAAAAATAGAGTATTTTGAAAACATTGAAAAACAAAAACACCCTTTGATACCGAATGTTGGTCTGAGTGGACACTCAAGAGGGGGGGGGGGTGAATTGAGTTCCAATAAAAATTACTATTTAAAATATTTATATTAAAATCCCTCTAATTTTAATAATAAGATAATCTGTAGATAATTTGTATTAAAGTAAAGGGTCAGTTAGGTTCTAAAAGATTGACTACTTCTCAGTTAATCTAATCTTGAAGATTAATTAACTTTTGAAACTAACATAATAATTTACAAAACATGAATACACATTCAAGATTAGATATCAAAGTAACATTAAAATAGTTGTGTATTTCAAAGTAACAGTAGAAGAATATAAATTAGATATTATATACTTTAAACTTAAACTAAAATGCACCACAGATAAAATCAAGAGGTTCAGTCTCAAGATGAGACCTAGTCCTCTCAAATTTATATATACATTTTATCCACACCCAGTATCGGGGTTAACAATAGTTTACAGACTGTCCAGGAACTCAGAACTCTACCACAATTATTCATGGGAAAACAAATCAATAGCACACAGGCTATCCAGGTCTCACATGACCTCTACCACTATCTACAATGGGACACAAGAAGGTGAAGAATGTTTGTAATGAGTATTTAGTATCCTCCATTTGAGAATAAGAGATAGTGTGTGTGAAAAATAAATAGGGTACACACACTGCTTGAATGTAAATAATGAATCACTTTGAGATTAGATAAGAGTTTAAAATGATCTAGTGATTAGCAGTGTAGACCTGGACTCCTTGGATTCAGCAGAAATGTGTCTGAGTCCTTCTTTGGTTTTTCTGTTAAAAAACAGATAGATGAGGTTCATCTTGGTGTTATTCACAAGTGAAGATGTTCTGTATTTCGTGTGTTCTTCAGTAGTGTCAGATTGCATGTATGAGACAATGCTTTCTTTGAAGATCTTGAAATCTATTCTTCGTGGTCGTATTCCAGATTTGTGTTCTATTCAGTAATGTGCACTCATGTTTCTTGCTCTCTTACATATGTTATTGTAATACTCTAATGCATCTAAATATTCCTTATATTCCTCGAGCTCCGGCAATAGAATGATTTCTTTTTCATAGGTATTAGTTATAATTTCCTGACAGACCAACAACTATCATTAAAAATCATTAATTACATTAAAAACATAAAATATTACCGTTAGAAATATTTAAATAATATTGAAAAAAAGGTTAAGAAACGGTGTCACAGTAGTTATGAAAACAGTGTCTCCTTCACAATATGTCCATCATGGTATGTTGCTCACTGTGTCTTGCTCACGGTGTGTCATTCACGGTATGTGCGTCGTGGTATGTCGTTCATGGTATGTCACTCACGGTGTCTTGCTCACTGTGTCCAGCATACATCATCACGGTGTCTCGTGGTCACGGTGTCTCATTGGTCACGGTGTCTGAGACTTTGGTTTCACGGTGTCTACATCAATGTTTCTGTTCACGGTGTCTGCTTCTTGCTCACAGTGTCTGACTTACTGTGTCAAGCTTCACGGTGTCTTGTACTTAGATATGTAACTATATTTAGACTTAAACAGTAATATTCATAAATTTGATTGATCTTAACCATTATAAAGTATAATATAACTTGAAACATAAATACACATGAGTAATAAGATATGTTAGATTTGTGATCAGAAATAAGATTTGTAAGTAGTAAGGAGATTTGTAAGAAGTAAAGAGATTTGTAATTATTATTAATATGGGTAAAACATAATGAGATTTTTTATCATTAAAACATAATTAATACATGAGGAGACCAACAAAAGGGATCTTCTTCAATAATTATTTCCCTCATTCAATGAGAACAAAAATTGATAATAAGTTTCTTGAGATGAAGGTGGAGAAGGATACATCTATTGGAAGCTATGAGATGAACTTAACAAGAACTTCACAATAAACCTAAATCATTATCCTGGATATTAATGGGAACAGTTATATATTCTTTGGTGGAATAAGACATCATCTGTGAAATAAGCTTGCCATCCAATACTAGAATATCTATGAAAGGATTGTGTGAAGTGCGGTGAATGTCAAAATGGAGTTTGGTGAGACGTAGTGATCTCATAAATCCAGTGAAAAGAAGATATCAGTGGAGCCAAGATTTGGTAGGACCATTGATCAGGAGAAAATAAGAAATAATGTGAAACATGCCACATGTAATAAATGTGGGAAGAAGCATCCAGGGAACTACCTACTCGGGGGGTAGGAAGTGCTAAATGTGTGGAAGAGATGGCCATATTGCACAGAATTTTTGATGTGAGGTGAAGCCTAAAATTCCCAACACTAACGACAATGGGAAGATGGTGCAAGCCCTACATGATGTCCGAATCTATATGTGTGGAAAACATGGGAACTTTTCTAATCACTGTTCAAATCCAAGGGTAGTGGAGGGGAACCACCATCAGCCTCAGCAAAGGACAAGGGATAAAGGTTGTGCTTTTTCTATCCACAAAGAAGATGTTGATGTTCCAAAAGATGTTATGGAATGTACTCTTATTGTTCTCTCAAATATGTCATGTAATTTATCAGATTTCGGTTCAATGCATTCCGTTATTTCCTTCTAGTTTGCAAAGAATATATAATCCACCCATGTATTGCAAAAAGTATAGTTATTAGTCAAAAATCATAGTGGGGTTTTCAAATCATCATCAATATTTAGAATCTATTATATTTACTATAGTGGGAACAATGTTTTTGAAAATCTAGTAGTAATTCTTATGCTGGAATTTGACATTATACAATGGACGGACAAGGTATTAATGTATAATGCTAATATCAAATGCCAAAGAAAATAAATCCCAGTAGTCATGAATGGAAAACATACAATTAATATCCAAGGAGAGATATCTCAACCAGATATGGGTCTAGAAGAACATCTTATATCCTTCTTTATTAAGTTGATTATTGAAGAAGAAGAATGAAAAGAGATTATAAGGATAGAAAATTTCCCCATATTCTAGGAATACATTTACGTACTTCTTTAGGAGTTACCTAGACCTCCCCTCGAAAGAGAGGTAGAGTTATCCATTGAACTTATACCAAGATCTCATCCATTATCAAAGACCACATATAGGATAGAAAATGTGTTGTCGAAGGAATTAAAGAAACAAATCCAATATATTTTGGAGAAGGGGGTTATCTGATTGAGTGTGTCTCCTTGGAAAGCACCTGTTCACTTTGTGAAGAAGAAGGATGTATAAATATGACAATGCATTGATTATTGAGAAATGAAAAGGATCATAGTGAAGAACAAATACCCTCATCCAAGAAATGATTACTTATTTGACCAACTTGGTGGGGATTAATTCCTCTCTAAGATTGATCTTTGATCTCGCTATCATCAATTGAGGGTGAAGAAAAAATATATTCCAAAAATAGCCTTCTGATCAAGATTTGGGCATTATGAGTTTGTTTTTATTCCCTTCAGACTGACTAATGCAGCCGATAATTTTATGGATTTTATGAAAATAATATTTAATAACTACCATCACAAACTAGTGGTAGTCTTTATTGATGATATTCTGATATATTCCAAAAGTCTCAAGGAGCATGAGGATCATCTAAGTGTTATTTTGAAAACTCTACATAAGGATATGACTTTTGGAATGTTCAAGAAATGTGTATTTTATTTTCAAAAAGTTTTTTTATTGGGGAACATTGTAACCACTGATGGAATCAATGTTGACCCCACAATAAAAAAGGTTTTAGAGGATTGGCCTCACTATAAGAAATAAATATGATTCGTAGTTTCTTGGTTTAGTGAGATATTATAGAGGCTTTATTAAAAATTTCTCAAAAAAATTCTAATCCATTAATAACGTTAACTTGAAAAGGGGTCAAGTTCATCTGGACAAAAGAGTGTATGGATTTTTTCCAAGAGCTAATGAAGAGATTGTGTAGAGACCCCAAACTTGACGTACATTTACGTTACATTAATTTTGCGTAAAACCTAATACCTAACAAAACCAGGCACCAATGGACCATAATAGTTTAGTGTCTTTGGAAAATCAGAATATATTCTTCTAATCTTGGTGAAGGATCTTCAACATATCCCATGAAGATCTTCCCTTTTTTATCTTACCTAAAACCATTCATTATATCATGTAAAAGAAAACATATAAAGGGTGATCTCAAATGCTTAGTAAGGGTAATCATGGAGAAAATAAAACAAACCATATACATTTGAACGTCAAAATATGAACATAATGTTTACATATAAAAATCATGAGTTGTGAAATAAATCTAGATAGTACGTAAGGAATAGGTCATAAATGAACATCAATCATAATAAAGTAGCATGGGAATAAAACATTAAATTGTGGGAATCTATTAAGAACATGACATGATTTCCATAGTAGCCAAGGAATTGTTGCCAAGACAATCTTAGTGGACAAAGTTCTTTACTGAATCGAGTTCACTCCACGTTTCAGTCCTGTATCACTGAAATAAATTAACTTACCATTCCATACATGTCTATCTCATGAGATTTGAATCTTTACAAAATTCATTGGAGAGAGATATAGGTCCCACACATCTCATAATGAAATCATTCTTATGTGTTCCAAAACATAAACATAAATTATTCATCATAACCCAACGAAAAAAATTGGTTTCATAAAAATCATCCCTTCATATCATAATCCATATAAAACAAAAGGATATTATTTCATAATAAGAAAAGTAAAACCATGTAAATCATAGAGATATTATACATGAAACATACGGATATGAAATAATTTCATCTTAGATGGAAAATGGTTTTGATGAAACAATTGAAATGAATTTTTGAGGAAAATATACATTATTCTTAAAAATAATTTTCTTTTCACAAAATGCCATGAACTTTTCAAAGAAATTGATTTTGTAGAAATTATTCATGAAATATTGTAGATTGAGGTTCATGAAAATAAGGCATTATAAACCCATAAAAATCCGTTCATGCCGTATAAGTTAAAAAAATCATTCTCCTCATACTTTTGCCGGAAAAGACAAAAAAGTTCTCATATAGTAACAAAAGAATGATTCCTTCCATAACATGTGGTAAAAGTAAAAAGTAGGTAAAATGGGCATTAAACACTCATGAAAAAAATTTTATAAAACATGTACATGGATGATAACAATAACCCCAGAAAATACTTACGAATAACAATCTCAGATAAGAATGAGATTGGAATAGTTATCCCTTACCTTAGGTCCGATATGCTTCATACATTTTTGAACCTCCAGTATAATGATTTAAATTATTTCATTGACTTATTAAAGAATAATATTCATTGTTATTATATCATATATGGTTCACTTATGACTTTTATTACCCGTTTATTTGTAAATTCTTTGTTAAAACATCGTTTTAGTTAAAATCGTTTTATTTATCATACATGTTTGGACTTGTTGTTATTTATATTACTATTACTTATATCATGATTTACTAACAACCAGAATGTAATTAATGATTTATATATCATATATATTATGTATATATATATATATATAATTCATAGATAAATGAAATGAAAGACACCGTTCATGGAAACGGTAGGCTGTACGTACGCATGAACGCTGTTTTCCATTGCTTATTGACTTGAATTGAAGTATGTAGATGTAATATATATATACATAAATCCAGTAGCTTTATAATATTATATATTTCATTATTATTCATTATATATACTTTATAATCATTCTTGAATGGTTAACATGGAGAATGAATCTCATCGTGTCGTGGAGACGGTAATCCCTACGTACGCACGAGCGATGATATCATTCCCAAAATTATTGAATTGAATTGGAGTGGATGATATAATATCTCAGAATTATTATGATGTTATTATAACTATATAAAGTTATTATTTACACCATTATACCCATCCAAGTAAGGTGGTGGTGGAAAAATAGGTTACACCACGGCGTGGAGATGGTATTCCATACGTATGCACGAGCAGTGATTTTGTTTTCCATATGATGGATAGAAGGTGAAAGGGGCCCATTTAATATTTATTAGAACATATAGTAATATTATTTATATTCATGATATTAATTTATAATGAAAAAACTAAAGAAGAGGAAGTTGAGGAAGAAAGAAAACATGAAATAATCGGTACAAGAGATTACCTCTTCTTCGACGAACCTCTTTTAAGATTCCTCTTATGTTACTAGAGTTGGCCTTTTGAGGAGAAAACTACCTCTATAATGTTTCTAGAGACGTTTGGAAGGTAAATAAGCAGGGGTTGTTTGAGATTGAAAGCTCAAAATTTTGTACAGAGAAGAGGGAGTAGGTGCCCTTTTATAAGGGAGGAGAGGGGCAGCTTAGGAAATACATAAAATATTATTTTATAATAAAGTCATATTCGGTTTATGATAGCTCCAAATTGATTTATTTAGAATCTAATGTGGGGATGGGTCGAAATACTCTCATCCAATAGGTTTTAGGAAAGTTTGATTTACTATTTTAACCTTATCGTTTAGATTTATCTCTAAGTTAAATAATATAACTTTTACCATGTCTTCTTATTTTCATACACTATATTGTTAATAAAAATACTATTAGAAGAAAAAAGGACCCAAAGTGGTTAATTATTAATATATATAACCTTATCTATGTCATTTTTCCGAACTGTAGATTTTTTGGAATAGAATAACAATTAATAATATAATAATTGTTTTAAAAACAATTTTATGCCAATTTTGAAACTATTCAGTAATTGATTTTTTTGAAAATTATAACAGCATGATTAGGTCTAAAGAAGTAAATTAAATCAATAAAAACATGTCATATTAACCTATAAAATTATATTAATTCATAAAAAGTCTCAAATTACATTTATTATGGTATTTATAACATCAATTATGTTAATATTTCATTAATAAGGTAAATAATGCATCATCATTGTGTCATAAATAAATTTAATTATTTAATGTTTATAAATTATAAATAAAATACCATTATTTAGTAAATATTTTCATCTTTCTAATTAATATTAAAGTCAAATTTATCTAATGTAAAACACTATATTAAAAATGTTTTAGTTATTAAACATTGATTTTAACACTTTTAACTCTTCTTTAAATAAAATAATAATAAGTGTCCTAATCAAATCCAAGTGGACCTAAAGGGTAATATTTAATTCCTAAGGTTTCTTTGGGTATAATTACACTTATCCAATAGAATTAAGACATGTTTAAGGGTAATAATAATATCATTGTTACCCATAATTACCCTATTTACTTTTAACTGTTGTAAATAAATGTAAAAAGTTACTATTCACCAAAAATTATTTTTATCTTATTGAACCACATTTTACTAATTGATATTAACTGTGAATCTCAGATTTTTGAAATTCAACTCATAGAAGTGGTAAAATTATGTTTTATGTACAATTGAAAATGCTCCCAGGAGGTGGGTAAAAGACAGTGAAAAGTTCAATAAATTTTTTATATATATTAAATTATTATAAAATGACTCCAATGAATTACATTGAACATATATAAATATTATGAATCTATTTTGACATAAAATAAATTTAAATATAATAAATAATTATATAAATAAATAGTCGGTTTTAACTAATAACTCAGTGTTTTTCAATATTCATCAAAAATAGAAAGTTTTCAGAAAAAAACAAAATTTCACCCTAGGATAATTTCAATATTCCAAATCCAAAAATGAAGTCCATTTTGAAATATGAAATTGATAAAAATTCAAAATGTGGGTATTACTATTCATAACGGCTAGTTTATATAATATTTTAATAACATATCGTTGTTTAGTGAAACCTGGTATTGCGTACTACACACGCTATCGAGGAAGGTCGTGATTGCGTGTATTGCAAGCCTAGTCAGGGATGCATGTAGTGCAAGATCCCTTTGGTGTAGCGTACAACAAAAGACATCTATGAGACTGAAAAATATAATTCTCATAAAATCTCTGGTTTTTACATTCTACCCCACTTAAAAAGAAATTTCGCCCTCAAAATTTGTCGGGGTTATAATTGGTTTACTACTTGAAAGTTTCCTTCATAGAAACCCAAATCATAAAAAGGAACACTGAAACTATATTTTAAAAAGTGAATTATGAAACATATCAGTTACCCAAATTAACTCATCACTGGGCTTCCACATAAGAGAACATAGGTGAAAATATGGATATGGAAGATAAATCTATCCATCATGTTCTAATGGAGAGTGTTAGAGAAAATGGCTATAAAAAAGACAACAATAAAAAAGCCATAAATTTGTAATGATCAAAGGTACCATCTGATTAATCAGATATGAGAGAAATTGGACAACATTTTTGGTTTTCAAGATCATTTCCCTAAATTTGAAAAAAATTGATTTTGAAGAAAAACATTCTTGATTTTGGTACAATCTCACCGCTGATCATACCTTGAACAATTTCCACTTCATCTCTTAATGAAATGAAGTTGAATTTTTCATTTGTGATTTGTTAGCAGATCATGTGATAGAATGATAGGTCATTCCATCTGTCTTAAACATATGGTTTTCAAATGTTATATACATAAGTCCATCTATGATGTGATTAATCGTAGATGGTTCCAAAAATGGACTTATACTTCATCCATCATACTGCTTAATAAAATAAAACTAGTTTATACTAACCAGGGACTTCCTGTAGGCCATAGGTAGGCGATAAAGGCCTATCAAACTTTGGTTGTGGGTTCGATTCCCGTATCCTTGTCCGACGAGACAGGTTTTATTCCATCCTACAGGTTGTCCCTTATTATAAAACTATAATATTATAACATTCCAGAAATAATATCGAAAAATGTTCTATCCTTAAACTATACTATCTGATGTCCAAAATAATACATTCCAATATTTTGGATTTTCCAAAATACATATGTCCAATCTCATAGTATAAAGAAAATGATGACTAGAAATGTCATCAAACAAATATGTGAATAATATCATTTATCATACGATATATCTTGTTGGTCGCATTCCAAACATGTGAATACCTTAATCATGTATTCTCTTGAAACATAAATTACCATAGAACCATAGTGAAAACTTGATTTATGTCAAAAGTTAACCCTTTCCACATACAAAAATCACAAAATTTCAGTATATTCAAACCATGATATCACAATTTTTTTACATCATTCATGAGCTCAATAATACTATCAAATATCTATTTATCTCTTTATCCCTTCATTATGCACATATCATCTACATTCCAAAAATATCTGAATAAGCTTTCATGGTTACTGGTACCATTCAACATATACTTTCAAATACTTTAGAAAAAATTATCAGGTGTTAGTATCTGATGGGCCCGTAAAGGGCGCTTCTCTCAGTCTCGCTCCAGTGCCCTTCCCTAGGGTTTCCACCGTCTCTCCGTGGTGATTATGATCTTAATTTCCTCGGTCCCTTTCCCCTCCTCTGTTTCTTTCTTGCGGCTGCTGTGCAACACTAGATCCCTCAGATGGTCCTTCAATCAGTGGTTTTTCGTGTGGTGGGCGGATGATTTGGTTTCTGTGAATGAGGACGTCGATCCAGTGCTGAGAGGATGGATGGCGGCTCTTTGAATCAAACTCAGCATTCTGGATTTCATCATTGGTGATTTGGTTCCTCTTTGGTGGGGAGGGCGTGATGGCGACGCCTCTAGATTGTGTTCTCAAGGGTTTAGAGGTTACGACTGCGACGGTGAGGGCTGGTGGGCACTCGTCGGTGATTCAGACGGTTGATGTTGTGGTGATTTCTGGGACGTGGCTCGAGGAGGCTCGTTGATTGTGTCTCATCGATCATTGTGTGGTGATAGTTTTTTGGTATTTTGAATTTTGAATTTTGCTAATGTTGTGGATTGGTCTCTGGTATGTGGGTTCATGACCGTCGTTGATGATGTTGTGATTTGGTCTCTGGTTTGCGGGTTTCATGACCGCCGTTGATGATGTTGGATCTTGGTTTGTATGGTTACCGGTTACCCATAAACCGGGTTTTTAGAAAATGGAAAAAAAGGATTTCGGAAAATACTTTATAAAAAACAATATTATTACAATCCTTAGATGTGTATTTATTCCATAGTACCATAACCTATACAACATTAATCTTGATAAACATAAATCATTCCACGACCTTCTTAAACCATTTACCGAGATTCAACAGTTTTTTCATCTCACATATCATTTGTAGTCTCTTCATCATCATCAATATAAATACTACCCATAAAACCATTATGATTATCTTCATGAGATATTCCCTTAGGGCATTGGTTTGCATAATGCCTGTACTGTCCACATTTAAAACATTTAACCGTTGTTGATGTCTTAGCAATACCATTATCCTTTTCCATGGTGTTTACTAAACCTTTTACTTTGCAATTACTGGATTTGTGTCCTTCTTTTCCACACCCAACACATCTTCTAGTTTATTTGAGACATTCTCCCTGATGCCTCTTCCCACATGATTTACATGAGGGGAATTGAACATTCTTTCCTCTATGATCATCATGAAACTCCATCTTTTTCTTATTAGCTGAGTCGGGATACTTACCAAAGATGATATTATTTATCATATTATGAGATAGTTGATTAGGCATAATAATAATGTTTGGGCATACAAATCCCATTTCTTTTGGTTTCTCATGAATAATATCACTCCATTGTCCATCATATCCTCCATTAACATGAATCTTCCAGTTTCCAACCATTTTCTAAAACCCAAAAAGAATAGTGTGAGAGGAAAAAATCATGCTAGGAAAAACACATAATAAAGGGGGTGGGGGGTACCTTCAATATATAACATCTTAGGATTAATTCTAAGATATTTACCGTAATTCTAGGACTATAACCTATACATATACTTATTCTTAGGAACATCACTAGATATACCTTAGAAATATCTCTTGGGATTTCACTAAAGTTTTTACATCCTAGTTTCCAAAGGTTGAATAAAACTTTCCTCTGATACCAACTGTAGAGCCCCCAAAATTGATGTACATTGACATTACATTACTTTGGCAGAATACCTAATACATAACAAAAATAGACAACAAAGGATCTTTATAGTATAGTGTCTTTGGAAACATATAATTTAATCTTCTAATCATGGTGAAAGATCTTTAACATCTCTAATAAAGATCTTCCATTTTTTTTCTTACCTGAAAACTTTCTTTATATCCTGGGAAAATAAAAAATATAAAGGGTGAGCTCAAATGACCGGTAAGGGTAAACATGGAGAAAATAAAACAAACCATATATATTTGAACTTCAAAACAGGAACATAAAGTTTACACTTCAAAATCATGAGTTATGTAATATATCTCGGCAGTATGTAAGAAATAGTTCATAAAGGAACATCAATCATGATAAAGTAGCATGTGAATAAACCATTTAATTGTGGAAAACTATTAATCACATGATTTGATTTCCATAGTAGCCAAGGGATTGCTGTCAAGACCATCTTAGTGGACAAAGTCCCTTACTGAATTGAGTTCACTCCTCATTCCAGTCCTGTATCACTGAACTAGATTAACATACCATTCCGGCCATGTTTATCTCATGAGATATACATATTTACCCAATGCATTAAAGAGATATATAAATCCCACCCATCTCATAATGAAATCATTCTTAGGTGTGCCACAACAAAAATATAAATCATTCATCATAACCCAAAGAATTAAATGGGTTTCATAAATATCATCCCATCATAACATAATCCACATAAAACAAATGGATATCATTTCATCATAAGAATAGTTAAAACATGTAATTCATAGAGAAATTTTACGTGAAACATACTCATATGAAATAATGTCATCTTAGAAGGAAAATGGTTTTGATAAAACACCTGAAATGAATTTTTGAGGAAAATATTCTTTCTTTTTCAAAATCATTTTATTTTCACAAAATTCCATGAAATTTTAAAAGAAAAGTATTTTTTTGAAAATAGTCAAGAAATATTATAAAGTATTCTTCATGAAAATAAGGCGTTATAAAACCATAAAAATCCATTCATGTCGTATGAGATAAAAAACATTCTCCTCATACTGTTGCAAGAAATGTCAAAAACATTCCACGTATGGTAAACAAAAGAAACACTCCTTCCATAACATGTAGTAAAAGTCAAAATGGGTAAAAGGGACAGTAAACATACATGTAAACATTTTTATAAAACATGGACATGGATGATAACAATAACACCAGAAAATACATACGAATAACAATCTCGGATAAGAATGAGATTGGAATAGTTATCCCTTACCTTAGGTCTGATATGATTCATAGGTATCTGAACATCATGTATAATGATTTAAATAATTTCATTTACCTATAACCGAATCATATTAATTGTTATTATATCATATATGGTTCACTTATGACTTTATATTACCCGTTCATTTGTAAATTCCTTGTTAAAGCAACGTTTTAGGTAAAATCGTTTTATTTATCGTACATGTTTGGACTTGTTGTTCGTGATATTATTATTAATTATATCATGATTTACTTACTTACATAATTTAAATAATGATTTATATATCATATATATTCAGTATATATATATATATATAATATAGATCAATGAAATGAAATACAACATTCATAGAGACGGTAGGACGTACGTATGCATTACCGATGTTTTCCTTTCCTTATTAACTTGAATGGAAGTTTGTAGATGACCTATATATGTATATAAATAAAGTATCTTAATCATATCATATATTTCATTATTATTCATTATATATATACTTTATAATCATTCTTTAATGTTTAACACGGAGAATGAATCTCATCGCGTCGTGGAGACGGTAATCTGTACGTACGCACGAGCGATGATATCGTTCCCATAATTATTGAATTGAATTGGAGTCGATGATATAATATATCCAAATCATTATGTTATTATAATAACTATATATATTTATTCTTTACACCGTTATAACCATCGATGTAAGGTGGTGGTGGAAAAATAGATTACACCACAGCGTGGAGACGGTATTCCGTACGTACGCAAGTGCGGTGATTTCATTTTTTTGTAGGATGGATAGAAGGTGAAATGTAGTTGTTTCATAATTATAATTACATATAATTATATTATTTATAATTCTGTAATTACTTTATAATGAAAAAACTAAAGAACAAGATGTTGAGGAAGAATGAAAACTTGAAATAATCTGTAGTAGAGATTACATCTTCTTCGACGCACCTCTTTTAGGCTTCCTCTTAAGGCACTACAGTGGGTTTTTTGTGGAGACCAAAACCTCTATAATGTTTCTAGGGAAGTTGATAATGGAAATCGGCAGGGGTTGTTCTAGCTTGAAAGCTAAAAATTGTGTTAAGAGAAGAGGGAGGAGGTGCCTTCTTATAAGGGAGGAGAGGGGCACCTTAGGAAAAACATAAAATATTATTTTATAATAATGTCCTATTCGGTTTCTAATAGCTAAAAATTGATTTATTTCAAAGATAAAGTGGGTATGGGTCTAAATCCTCTCAACCAATATGTTTTAGACATGTTTAGGTTACTATTTTGACCTTATTGATTAGATTTAACTGTAAGATAAATAATTTATCTTTTACCGTGTCTTCTTGTTTTCTTACACTATATGGTTAACAAACATACTATAACAACACAAAAGAACCCCAAGTGGTTCCTTATAAATATATATGACATTATCTAAGTTATTTTTCAGATCCTTAGATGTTTTTGAATAAAATAACAATTAATAATATAATATTTGTTTTAATATCTATTTTATTTGAATTTTCAATCTATTCGGTAATTGATTTTTGTGAAAATCATAACAGCATGATTAGTTCTATAAAGGTTAATTAAATCAATACTAACATTTCATATTAACCTATAAAATTATTGGAATTTATAAAAAGTCTTAAATTACATTTATTTGGGTATTTATAACATCAATTATGTTAATATTTCATTAATAAGGTAATTACAACATCATCGTGGTGTCATAAATAAATTAAATTATTTGAAGTGTTAAAATTATAAATAAAATACCATTATGTAGGAAATACTTTTATCTTTCTAATGAAAATTTATAGTAAAATGTATCTTATGTATAACCCCATATTAAAAATGTTGTATTTATTAAACTTTGATTTTAACTCTTTTAACTCTTCTTTAAATAAAATAATAATAAGTGTCCTAATATAATAAAAGTGGACCTAAAGGGTAATATTTTATTCCAAATACTTTTTTTCGTCAAATTAAACTTATCCAATAGAATTAAGACATGTGTTAGGGTAATAATAATATCATTTTTAACCTTAATTACCCTATTTTCTTTTAACCGTGTTAAATAAAAGTAAAAAGTTACTATTCACCAAAAATTATTTTTAACTTATTGGACAACATTATACTCCATGATATTAACCTTTTATCTTAGATTATCAAAATTTTACTGATAGTATCGGTACAATTATGTTTTATGCACAATTTCAAATGCTCCTAAGAGGTGGGTAAAAGGCGGTGAAAAGTAAATACGATTTTTATATATCGAAAATTATTATAAAATGACTTCAATGAATTACATTGAACCTATATAAGTATTATGTATCTATTATTATCTAAAATAAATTTATATAAAATAAATAATTATTTAAATAAAAATTCAGTTTTAATCAATAACTTAGTGTTTTTCACTATACATCAAAAATTGAATGTTTTCAGAAAAATACCAAAATTTCACCGTAGGCTAATTTTGAAATTCCAAATCAAAAAATGAAGTAAATTTTGAAAGATAAAATTTATATAATTTCAAAAAGTTTGTATTACTAATCATAACAGCTAGTTTATATAATATTTTAATAACATATCATTGTTTAGTGAAACCCGGTATTGCGTACTACACACGCTATCGAGGAAGGTCATGATTGTGTGTAATGCAACCCAAGTCAGGGATTCATGTAGTGGAAGCTCCCATTGGTGTAGTGTACGACACATGACATCAATGAGATTAATAATAATAATTCTTATAAAATCTGGGGTTATTACAGATTGGTTACTACACCCGTGTCAACTCTTCCCTCAAATGGAGAAGGATTCATTATATTTAGAAATGAGTCTTTGAACGGTATTTGTTTATTCCTCATGAAAAATGACAAAGTCATCACTTATGCATCTCGAAAGTTGAAGAATATTGAGTTGAACTATCTTACACATGATCTGGAAATAGCTAAGGTTGTTTTTTCTCTAATGATAGGAAGTCTCGATCATTATGGGGAGAAATATGAAATATACAATGACTATCAAAGTTTAAAGTATATTTTTAAACAAATGGAAATGAACATGAGACAAATAAGATTTTTGTAACTTCTTAGATACAATAATTATTCAATTCATTTTCATCCTAGAAGCGAAAAAAATGTCATTGATGCATTAAGTAAAAAATACCTAGTTGTTCTGTCCATCATGAGTATTCAAAGAGATCCATTGATCAATAACATAGAAACACAGGAAATGGAAATTATAGGAGAAGGGACATCATCACCCATATTACAAACGATTTATCAACCATCATTACTAGTGTATACCAAGAAGAATGATAAAGAAGATCATTTTTTATAGTTGAATTGTGAGGCTATGAAGGATGGGAAGTTTCATGAGTTGAATATTGATCAAGAAGGTGTACAGAAATTTCATACAAGACTCTGTGCTACATATATTGTGGAAATAAAGCAGCTAATTTATAAAGCTCGTAGATCAACATCCTCTCTACATCGTGGAAGTACATAAATGTATAAAAAACATCGTTATAATTGATGGTGGGATAATATGAAAAGAAAGATTGGTGACTACACTTCATGGTTCCTGGTATGTCAGCATGTGAAGGTAGTGTGATACTATCCTAAAGGGGTACTTCAACCACTACCCATACTAGCATGGAAATGGAACAATATCACTATTGAATTTTTCAGTTGTCTTTAACAACACATGTGTTTATAGAATAAAAATTATATTAATACTTATGAATAATATATTAATTTTATATTAAATGGGATCCTTTCCTGATAGCTCACTCAACAAGAAAAAATGAGATTATCCCAAATATTACATTGCAAACAACATTGAGTTATACTGGAAAATAAAACAATAATATTATTATTATTTTAAATGGTAGTTAATGTATCTTCCAGACATCAATTTTATGTATGATTTAATTTTAATTTTTATCAAATAAGTAGAATTGATGTTTTATAATTGTTTTGTTGGAATTCGGGCTGAGAACCACATTAGTGTGCACTTTTGAAATGATAAATGAAGTCAAGATGACATGTGCCATACACTTTTTGCACTAGAAAATAATCCTTGGATTGACAATGCACGACGTGTGGGCATGGGAGGGTCGAAGCTGCATGGCCAGCCAGGCGCGCTGGTGGACCATTTTATTATTAACATTTTAAACGTGTAAATTTTTTATTAGAATCATTAGTATTATTATTATCATTGAACCCTTTATTAATTTATATTATTAAATTCATTCTTCGTTTTTATTTAGTTATTTAATTTTAGGTTGGCGTAGTTTCTTTGCTTCGTTTTTTGGTTCCTATTGCATTTTTTTATTTCTTTTCTTTTCTTTTGCCCACTTTTTTATCCTTTCTTTTCTTTTTTCCACTATCTTTTATTTCTTATCTCTCTCACACTATCCCTCCCCACAGTGAAATTTTTATCTTTTTCTCCCCCTGGTTCATGCAAAAATAGCTCTCCCTAACCCTAGGTACCACATCTCCCCTCTCTCCCATCAGAGCAGCCAGCCTCCACCCCGGTCGGATCCCACTCACCCCGGCCGCCCCCGCAATACCCCTCTGACCTTCCTCACTACCTAGAATCATACCGCCCAGCCATGCACTACCATCATTGCACCCTCTCTAATGCTTTGCGCCAAGCCACAAACCTCCCCATACTCCTCTTTCCTTGTAGCAATCTGCGCACCCCTCCCTTTTGGACATACGTCCAGCACGACGTAGCTCCATGATGAATCCTTCTCATTCAAACCATTGAAACATTTTTTTCATTTTATCTATTGATATTCTTCTATTTTGGAGAATGTTTGGTGTTTCGAGTGGTCTTTTATATGTGGAATTAAAATTTTCCCTTGTTTTAGTGTTTCTTGAGGTCTACTCGAGGCGTGGTGGGCGTGCAACGACCTTTTCACAACAAGTTTGTAAAACCTGCTACACGCTTGTAGGTGATTCCATGTTAAAGGATTGATTGATTTATTGGGATGATTATTTAATTTATTTAACATATTTTTTTATCATATTCTAATGGTCATAGTTAGTTTTATTTGGAATTTGATGCACTTTGGTTTCATTAGTATATATGTATGAAATATGAGTGTCTGTAAAATTTGTGTCGTTATTTTGTTAAAATGTGCAGTATTTTTAGTTGTGTTTTTGATGTGTGTATGTTTGTGTTGTGTTCTAAATAGGTTCTGATGTGGTTTTGTTGAACACATTGAGTCATGGATCTTATATTTTTTTCTAACCGCTAAATATATTTTTCCTAGTGCTAATTATATTTATCTATGACCTTTAAAAAAATGTGCAACTAGTTATTTGACTATGTGGATGATGTAGGTTGATTTTTTTTAAAAAATAATTATTGGTGTTCCTAATGTTTTAAAAATTCATTTTTTGTGGGAAGTGTAGACCAAAACATAGATAATGTACTATGTGTTTTCACTTGTAACTTTGTCAAGCCATGTGGCATGTTGACATAATTGAACACAACTTGGGAAGACTAGGTATTAGGTGGTTGTAATAGGACTAGTGTGCCAGTGATACATAAGTGGTCTCGACCCAGTTTCACTCAGATGTTTTGACGATTATAACACTAACAAATCATTGGATGATGTTTCGGGACCACCAGGTTATGGTTGTGTTTCCTTACTAGTGGCTCATGATGGAGAGTGTATATTACTAGGGTTCTTATTCTAAGGTTCACAGAGACACGATGTTCTAGGGTACGTTTTTATGCTAGTACCTATAAGTCTTCTCCAACTTTGGTGATATTGGATTACATTTCACTCAAAAACAACATATGGGGTATCCATTGTGGTGTAATAAAAATAAAAGTGTTGTATTTTCTTTCTAAACAGTTTTCCCTTAAAGTTGTCATTCTTCAAATTGTTATATTTAAAATTGTTTAAGTGCTTATTTTTATTCCGAGATTAATCATTCAATTGATTTGAAAGTAAATATTTACCAGTGGAATCTAATATTGGTGATATCCTATTGAGAGTTACCTCACACCCTACTTACTCCCTTGGGTGTAAGTATATTTGGTTATGTCTGATGCAGGTAAGTGTAAGGATTTTGGAAGTGGTGGTTCAGGTAGTTAGCTGACACCTTGGTGTGGCATTGTAGAGAAGGAAAGAGGGAGGTTTCCTCTGGGAATGGGTAGTTTTTTTGTCGTTTGTTTTGACACCATGTTTTTCAGTTGTTGGGTTTGGTGCTGAACTTGTAATGAAAATCTTGGTTATATGTAAGGGATTGTTTGGTTGTGACTTTTAGATTGTCATATTTTACATTGTTCGTTTTTCTGTATATGTTTTTCCTAATTGTTTAAATCATTCCCTAAGCGTTATATTTTTTCCCTGTCAGTTGTGCCAGACCGTGGGGATCAGAAATTCCCCACGGTGCATGTCATGGACTGGGCCAGGTGTTAGTTTGATGGTGACCGGATTTGGTTCATGAAAAATTTTTATCAATGGTTGTAGTTTTTAGGTACTAGGTTATTTTATTTGGGAAGAGCCAGGATTGATATGAGTTTGGACAGTTATTGCTCAAGGTTCTGATTATGAGTAGGGTGCATGGCCAGCACACCTCGTGATTGACCGTGAGTTTCCATGGGATTCATGAGACTTTTTTAGATCATCTTCCAGGTAGAACGTGTAGGTATCAGACTGCACCTAGACACCATATGAGGAATAAGTTGTTTGATTAGCGTGTTGCTCCTGCATGTTCAGTTTACTGATGTTTATTTTTCATGATGGTTTTTTTTCTTTTCAAGTTTATGTGTTAATAATTTTCCAATATGACTATTTCCTCTTGCAGCAGAATGCCTCCTCGAAGAGCTCCCATGAATACATGGGTGGAAGCTGGGGCAGTTCCCCCACACCACTTGATCAGAGGTTTGTAGAAGTAGTGGTCCAAGATGTTCAATCTTTGGGACATGGAGAAACTCCTAAACTTGCTCCATTCTCATCTAGAGGAGATGCGTCAGGTCTGAGAAAGGATAATTCTCAGGATTTCATGAAAAATAATCCTCCAACATTCTAAGGTAGTTTAAAACTTCAAGAGGTAGAGGAATGGATTGAAAATATATAGAGTTTGTTCGAATTATTTGAAACACCTGAGGAGGTGTGGGTAAAGTGTGTCTCTTTTCAGCTAGAGGGTCTCAGTTGTAGATGGTGGGAATAATTTATTTAATCTAGGAAGCATGAGAATATGGGTTTGAAGGAGTTGAAGGTTGAATTCAATGAGGAGTATTGTCTTGAGGTTTTATCTTATGCAAGATCATGGGAGTTCATGGATATTTCTAATGGTGATCAGATAGTGATGTATTATGCAAACCACTTTTCTGATCTTGTGTGGAATTCACCTGAGATTGTTTCAATTGAATATTAGAAAGCCCAAAAATTAAATATGGGGTATCGACCAGAAATATACTCTTCGGTCTTTTTATTTTAGTTGGGAACTTATGCTAAGGTGGTCGATCATGCTTGCATGGTCAAAATTGATTAGAGAGGAAAGTCCCGATTTTCTAGAGGAGTGTGTTGCATTTGGTAGTAGTAGTTAATCTGAGAAGAAGAGAATGTGTGATGAGAATGGGAAGAAGGGTGGTGGTACCTCAATCCATCCTTTAAGATAGACTTCATCTATGGATCCTTGTATAGGATATGTTGTGTACCATTAGTGTGGGAAGGCAAGGAACGTCCGACCTATGTGTACCACTCTGCCCAGGCCTTTCTTTTGATGTGGAATTCTGGGGAATGTGTAGCATTGTTTCATAGTGACATGCCCTTATTAGAGTGGGGAAGGGTCTGTGGCTTCTGGGGGAGCACCAGTTCAGTCAGACCCAACCAGGACTATGGGATCTCGGATTGGTGGTTATGGAGGTAGGACTGGATAATCCTCTGGGCAGATCCTGGTTAGGGAAGATCCATGGGAGAGTGGTCATTCTTTAGTAGGGACCAAACATCTACATTTTGTGGATTAGGAACTAGTGGGATCTGGTGCTTGACCTTCAACTATTCGAGCTACCATTATTATTACATCTTCTTTAGATTTCATCTCTTTTGATACTGGTGAATCTGCCTCTTTTATATCTATCTATCTTGTGATATTGTTGAGCCTTATAATCTATTAAAATGGAGTTGGTGACACCGTTGGGTAAGAAAAAGGATCTGTGTCTTAGTTTCCCATCATGCACACAATCCGTGTCAGGAGTTGAAATGGAATGGGATTTCATGTTCCATGATATGGACCTGCTAGACGTGATCCTCGGTATGGAATGGATGTGGCACTTCCAAGAGAATATTGACTAATATCGGCACTGAGTCAACTTTATGGCACTAGATGGGAGCCCTCAATTATTTCATGGAGAATGAGATCCTCAGTCGGGTCACGCGTGAACTCTACTTACTTAGTTGGTGAATCTAGCTTATCAGTTGTTGTTGCTCGAAATGGGGGACCATGGTGGTGTTTCCCTGGGCAGGTTACCTCGTGTAGTGTATGAGTTCCCTGAGGTCTTCCCAGAAGATTTTTCAGGCTTACCCCTAGAGTAGGACTTGGAGTTCTCGATTGATTTGGAATCAGGAACAAAGCATATATATGAATTCCCTCATATTTCATGCCCTCCACTAAATTGAGGGAATTAAAGATATAGCTGGACGATTTGGAATCCAATGTATTCATTCTCCCAAGAATCTATCCTTGGGACACCCTAGTTTTATTCACGATGAAAGCCAATGGAACCCTTCATTTGTGTATAGATTACCAAAAACTGTATATGTTAACCATCAAGAATAAATACCCTTTTCCCTAGATGGAAAATTTTATTCAACAACTAAAGGAGTCAATGTGGTTCCCCAAAATTGACATGTGGTCGGGTTACCATCAACTCAGGGTGAGTGAAGCAGACATTCTGAAGATAGCTTTCCGAAGAAGGTATGGTCACTTCGAGTATGTATTCATGCCTTTAGGATTGAAAAATGAACTGGCGGTATTCATGGAACTCATGAATAGGGCGTTACACCAATATCTCAACTCATTTTTTGTGGTGTTTGTGGAGGACATTCGGGTTTATTCTTGATCTGAGGAGGATCACGAGCATCGCCTATATTTTGTTTTGAGCACTTTGCAGGGTCACCTCTTGTATGAAAATCTTTTGAAGTTCACATTTTGAATTAGGGAAGTGATCTTTTTGGTGGATTTCCTCTCAAAAGAAGGAGTTTTAGTGGATATAGAGAAGATTAGTGCAGTCATGTCATCGGAAAATCTGAGGAATGTGTTTGAGATCAAGAGTTTTCTGGGCCGGGTAGGTTATTATAGGTGTTTTCTTGGGATTTCTCACAGCTAGCCTCTTCCATGACTGCACTCACCTGGAAAGGAGTGATTTTTGAGTGGATCCCTCAGTGTTAGGAATACTTTGAGAAATTGAAGGAGTGGTTGACCACCACACCATTTTTGTTTTTTCTAGAGTTTGGGAAATAATATGTGGTTTATTGTTATGCTTTAGGTATGGGCCTTGGACATGTACTCATGCAAGATAAGCGTGTGGTGGCTTATGGTTCTCGCCAGCTATGGCCGCATGAGAAGAATTATCCAACTCACGACTTAGAGTTGGCAGTAGTGATGCATGCCCTATAGACATGGTGTCACTACCTCTTTGGGTGAAAATTTATAATCTATTACGGCCATAAGATCCTACCGTACAAGTTCTCTTAGAAGGATATCAATTTGAGGCAGTGCCGCTAGATTGAGTATCTGTATGGTTTTGTCATTGACATTGTCTATACCCCGAGAAAGGGTACTATGGTGGATGACGCTTTGAATAGGAATGTACCAATGGAGGCATTGAGGAAGTCCAGTAATGAGTGGAATTTGATGGGGATATTCACCCAGATGCACATGGAGTGGAGGGAGCACAGTAGAGGCACTTTCATGCTAGTATTTAGTTGACTCCTACTCTTCGAGAGTTGATTCAGGAAGAGAAGCCTCGTGATGAGTTGTGTCCGCAATCTATGAAGTCTTCTTATGGTGGGGAGACTCCTTCTGATTGGTCTTTGTCCCTCGAGAGGATCTGGTGCTTCAAGGGACATGCAGTGGTGATGTTTTCTCTGCAGAAGGTGGTGATGTAGGATAGCAACTAGTCTTAGTAGGCTATCCATATCAGTACTAACAAGATGTATTACGATTCTCATCCCTAGTTTTGGTATCCTAGTATGATATGTGACATAACTGACTTTGTATTGAGATGATATACTTGTCAGCAGGTGAATGCAGAGAATCAGAGACCCTCTGGTCTACTTCATCCAATACCCATTGCTACATGGAAGTGGGGAAAAGTTTCAATGGACTTCATTGTTGGCCTACCTTGTACACCCCGGGGAAGGAACACTATTTGTGTAGTGATTGATCATTTGACCTAGTCATCTCACTTTATCCCGATCAGAGATATTGTGAAGGTGGATGAGTTTGGTTGGTTTTATTTTCATGAGGTTTTCAGACTTCATGGTGTGCCTTAAAGGATTGTTTCTAACAGGAATCCTCGCTTTACCTCTTGGTTTTGATAAGGCCTCCAAAGATCATTAGGATCAAAGATATAAATCAGAACAACATACTATCCTCAAATGGATATCCAGATGTAGGAGGTGTATCAGATCCTGGATGACATGCTTCGCGCACGTGTGTTGGACATCAGAGGATCATGGGATAGCCATTTGGTATTGGTCGAGTTCGCTAATAATAACAGTTACCAATATTTTATTAGAATTTCACCCTTTGATGAACTCTATGGTCGGCCATGTTGGTATCTTTTGTGTTGGGATGAGGTAAGCGAGACCTCACTCTTGGGACTGAGCATAGTTCAGGAGGAATCTGAGAAGGTCAAGTTGATTGAAAGTAGTTGTTAACATCTCAGAGTCGCCAAAAATCTTTTGCAGACTAGAGGTTTTGGGATGTTGATTTTTCAGTGGGAGATAGTGTGATTTAGAGTGGCCCCTCTCTTAGGTCACCGCCACATGAGAATGTAGGGATGGATGACGTCGAGGTATGTTTGGTCTTTTGAGATTACTGAGGGGATTGGAAAGGTAGCATACATGTTAGATTTTTTGTCACTATTGATTTCGATTCATGATGTATTTCATGTCTTCGAAATGAAAAGGTAAAATACAGATCCATCACATGTGTTGAATTGGGAGGAGTTTGAGATATAGCCCGACATATCCGTTTTTGAGTGGCCAGTGAAGATACTGGATTCTCCGGATATGGTGCATCATTGGAATTCAGTCCCTTGGTTTTCATTCTTTGGCTGCATGGGAATGACAAGCATGATACTTTGGAGCAGAAGTCTTGGGTTAAACAGAAGTACCCATTTCTATTCTCCGATCTGTATTCAAATTTAAATTTTGAGGGTGGAAAGTATGCATGGTGGGGAGAATTTTCACACCCCGACATCACTTTGAGGTATGTATTTTAATTTTATTTTTTTCACAAATGTTTAATTTATTTTTTATAATTGTTTTGTAGGAATTCTAGTTGAGAATGACATTAGTGTGCACTTTTTTACTAATAAATGAAGTCGAGATAAAACATGCCATGCACTTTTTCCATCGGTAAATGACCCATGGAATGAAAACGCCCGACACGCGGGTAGGGCATGCGTGAAGCTATTTGGACTGACCAGTGTGAGGGCGGACATTTTTATTATTAACGTTTTAAATGCGTACTTTTATTTAACATCATTTGTATTTTTATTATTATTGAACCCTTTATTAATTTATATTATTGAATTTGTTAATCATTTTTATTTATTTAATTTAGTTTTGGATGGTGTAGTTTATTTTTTTTAGTTTTTCTTTCTTTTTTGTGTTCCTATTGCATTTTCATATTTCTATTCTTTTTTCCTTTCACTCTTTTTTATTCTTTCTATTCTCTCTCTTTTACTTCTTCTCTCCCTCACACTATCACTCCCTACATCACACTGTTCATCTATTTCCCCCTAGTTCGTGCACAAATGGCTCTCCATAACCCTTGCCACTGCATCTCCCCTCTCTCTTGCCAGACCAGCCAGCCTCCACCTCAGTGAGATCCCGCGCACCCCATCCACCCCGCTATCCCCCTTTTTACCTTCCCCACCACCCTGACTCGCATCGCCCCAGCTTCACATTGACCATACTCGCACCCTCCCTACTACCATGCGTCGAGACAAACACATCCCTGTCCTCCTTCTTGGTCACATCGAGCTGCGTGACCCTCCCTTCCGGACAAATTTCTAGTGCGGCATAGCTACGTGATGACTCCTTCTCGTCTAAACCATTATAGCCTTTTTTTTCGTTTCTCATAGTGATCTATTACTATGTTGGAGAATGTTTGGTTTTTCGTGTGTTCAGTTCTTGACGCAATTAAATTATTGCATTGTTTTAGGGTTTCTTGTGGTCTACTCAAGGAGCGGTGGGCATGCAACAACCTTTTCTCATCGAGTTTGTGAAATCCTCTACACACTGGTAGGTGATTCCATGTGTAAGAATTGACTAATTCATTGGGGTGCTTGTTTAATAAATATAAAATATTTATTTATTAGTTTCCAATGGGTGTAGTAAATTTTATTTGTAATTTTTTTGCGTTTTTGTTTTGGTAGTTTATTTTTAGGAAATATGATTGTTTGTCAAATTTGAGTAGTTATTTTGATAAAATGTGTAGGATATGCAGTTGTGATTTTGATGTGTTTCAATGTGAATTGTGTGGTAAATAGGTTCTGATGTGATTTTTCTCTACACCTTGATTCATGCATCTTATCTTTTTTTAAACTACCAAATATATTTTCTCTAGTGCTGATTTATTTTAGCTACGACATTTAAAAATTGTGTAACTAGTAATTTGACAGTGTGGATAATGTTGGTTGAGTTTTGAAAAAAATTACCGGTGATGAAAATGTTTTAAAAATGGATTTTGTATTGGAAGTGTGGTGCAATATGTAGACCATTCACTATGTGTTCTGCGCATGTAACTTTGTCAATAAATGTGGCATGTTGACTTAATTGAGCACAAAATGGGAAGCCTGGGTATTATGTGGGATGACTAGGACTAGTGCACTAGTTATACAGATATGGCCTCAGCCTGTTTCACTCATATTGTTTGATGATTACAACAATAACAATACTATGGTTGACATTTGGGGACAAGTAGGTTATAGATGGGTTTCCCTACTAGTGGATCATGCATGAGAGCGTATATTATTGAGGTTCTTAATACATTGTTCACCGAGACATGATATTATAGGGTCCATGTTTTTCTAGTACCTATAGGGACTCTCCAACTTTGGTTCTCTTGGATTACATCTCACTCCCCAATGACATATGGTGTATCCTTTGAGGTGTAATAAAAATAAAAGTTTTGTATTTTATTTCTAATCCATTTTCCCTTAAATTTGATATTCTTCAAATAGTTATATTTAAAATCGTTTTTGAACTTATTTTAATTCCTTGATTAATCTTGCAACAGTTTTATTAGTTAATCTTTACATGTGGAGTCTCTTATTGGTGACATCCTATTGAGCGTTAGATCACACCCTACATACACCATTGAGTTTATGTAGATTTGGTTTTGTCTGATACATGTAAGGGTAAGGATTTTGGAAGTGTTGGTTAAGGTTGTTAGCTGACACCTTGGTGTGGAATTGTGGGGATGGAAAGTGGGTGGTGTCCTCCATCCAGGGGTGGTTTTGAGTAATTTTTTTGGCCACCATGTTTTTTAGTTGTTGGGATTGGTGTTGAACTTGAAACTAAAATCCTGGTTTTTGGTAAGGGCATACTTTGTTGTGACTTTTAGTTTGTCATTTTTTACATTGTTTGTTGTTTTGAGTATGTTTTTCTTGATGAGTTAAATCATTACCAAAGAATGATATAGATACACGGGCACTTGTGCCAACCTTTTGGGATTGATAATGCCCCTCGGGCCTTGTCGCGGACTGGGTCGAGTATCGGTTAGATGGTGACCCGATTTGGTTCGTGGTAGTTAACGCCTAGCCGTTGAAATAGCAGAAATGAATAGTATCAACTAAATTTTGAAATATTTTATACACATGTTTAAATGATTATTCATTGATAACCAAATTTTTTATAAATGGAAATAAAAACCAATTAAAAATAATTGATGTGTGTTTTTTAAAACCTATTTAAAAGGGAATAATTGGGTTTCCATATCACTATTTATAAATTTTTATTTAATGAAAAATTTATGATTTATATTCATTGAAATGTTTTGAATTCATTTTATATATTTTAAAGATATTTTATAATATTAAATTCATTTTTTTGTATAAAAGAATTATCTTTTAGAAAATAAATTTTTACTGCCTTTTGATGGAGAACCATTTTTAAATCTAGTTTTGACACCTTTATATGTTTTATTTGACCAAATAAAAATATTATTTAGAAAAAATAACTTCAAAATTTACTATGGATGAAATTTAGGTATTTTTCTGCTAAAGTTCATTTTTAGTGAATAATGAAAAATACTGCATTTTAATTCAAAACTGCCTATTAATCTAATATATTTATTAAGTTAGATTGTAATTTTAATTGGTTTTAAAGTGTAATTGGTTTATAGATTTATCATTTAATACAATTTTGTTCATTTTAGGTAACAAACACATTGAAATTGGAAATGAACACATGTAAATAATTTTCTAGTTTTTACTTCTTCAACACATGCTTTTTGGTTTTGACAATGGTAATTAATTTTATATTAATTTATGAAAAATCTATGTTTTGTATTTTTAAAAATGGATTCCTTATCTGTAATAATGAGTTTCAAATTGTTTAAATGGGTAAGGCTTATTTTTTAAATTATGAATAGCAACTTCAGTAAACATTTTATTTACCATGTTTAAAGGGTAAATTAGGTAAATAAGGGTTAAAAATAATATTAAAATAATATTAAATTACCCTAACACATGTCATAACCCTATTGAATGAGATATGTTAGACCATTGGAATCCTTATGTCTATTTTCGGACCCCATGGATTCACTTGTGTGTGAATATGACATTTATTATTTTTAATTTAATGTTAAGGAAAATATTACCTAAACATGTATCTTTTAGTAAAACAATTTTTATTTATGGTTATATAAGTTATATTTTTGACTATAAATATCATTTAGAAAGATAAACTTATTTTCCACATCTTGGAATATTATTTATAATTTTTACACTTGTAATAAATGAAATTATTAATATTAAAGTAAATTTATTTTGAAATTTTGAATGCCATACAAGAATTTTAGGGATGTGTATAACTATTTGTTTTTTAATTTATAAAGTTTTGTTGAAATAATAATTTTGTTATGTATTTTTAAAAATTCATGATATGAATAGTATATAAATTAACATAAATGAGTTTTTTTACAATAATATTTTAATAAATAATATAATAGTACTAAAAATATAATATTTGGAAAAATAACGTAAATAATATTGTAAATACCATTAATGAACCACTTGAGGTTCTATTGGAATTTTACGATATCTATATTAAATATACAGTACTAATATACATGAAGACAAGGTAAGAGTTTAATTAGTTAACTTAGGGTTAATGATATATGATAAAGTTAAATTTAAAACCAAATGTTGTCTAAAACCTATTACTTGAAATTATATAGAACAATATTCACCTTATCTTTGAATTAACTGAGTTGATGTCCTTTTGAAATAGAAATTCAGTTTATAATAAAATAGTATTTCTAGCCATTCCTAATGTGCCCCTCCTCTCTCTTATAAAAGGCCACCACCTTTAACCCATTACTCACACCTCTAAAGCCCCTTGTCTTGTCCAAAATCTGCTCCCATAATCTCCCAAAATCCCATTTTTCCTCTTAAAATAATTACATTTGGCACAATGTAATTCAAGAAATCCATTATGCTCAAATAAAATAGAGTTTCCCATTTTAAGAGGAATCATCTTCTCAAAAGTTCCATTACAATGTCATACTTATTCACTCTCAATTGTATACTTATTATCTGATTACATAACAACACCAGTATCCTATATATACTTGTATGTTTTTGTGTGAAGTATTCAAACTAAATTACATACAACTCTATCTAATGGATTTAGAACATACTATTTCTATGGATGACGATCTACTACCTCACAAAATGATGATTGTTTAATTATCTCATACCACCTATCATGGTGTCCATTAAGAAAGAAATATATTTTTATGATTTATATAATGATTATATTATTTTTGAAATTGTATAATTTTTATTTTCTCCAAACCTTTATTCTTTTCATGATGTGTAAACACGATAATTTCATATGAGGAAGTGCAGACTACCTCCCCCTCAAATTGATATGACTCATTCATGCTATACATAGAACGTATAAAGGGTGTCATTAAGGAAATTATATAACATATATAAAATATTATATTATACTATAATTATAATATACCTATTTATCATTATGATTTCATTACATTAAATATGAAATAGAAATTAATGTAGCGTTCATGCGTACGTACAATTTACCATCTCCATGAATTGTGTATTTCATCTCTAATCTCCAAATGTTGTGGAATATTAAAAATACATACATACTGGATATGTATATGATATATATATGAATAATGATCTATATATCAAGGACTTTTGGCCACATGTAAATTTTAATTATAATAAGATCATTTTGGACTCAAGTACCCAATATCGACAAAATGACATAAATAATTATGAAATTTTTATATAATGGTAAAAAGTGATATAAATGAAATAATAAACATGAAAATGATGTTAAAGAAAGTAGAAATTAATATATGTTTATTATTTTGGAAATTAAATAACAAATGATTCAAGTCAGAAAAAAGGTATGTGACCTCTTCTCAATCTTCTTTCATTGAGGAATGTTTTGATACTGTGTATTATAAAACCCTTTGACATTAACTTTCATTTAATGTGAATATTTTCTATATGAAGAATTTTAATAAATGAAAAGAGTAATGTTTTTATCTTATGTGATAACAATGACCTCTCCACTACTGTAATCGTTATTTGGATTCATCCATAAGTATTAATGTTTCTAAAGGAAATTAAATCCCGTATTCCCATTTTTAGTGGTTTCATATTGAAAATGGTTTTTGAAATTGATTGAGTATTTAAATATCCTAATATGATTTCTTGTGATTGAAAATTAATTCTTATTTTTGAAATGTTGATATTTTCAATATTTTTATGTGTTTTTATTATATAATGGTACATGGACATTTGACAGGTGGTTTCCTGATAAATCAATGACGGGTGGTTACATGATTAACCAAATGATGGGTGGTTCTGTAAAAATCAAGGATGGGTGGTTACATTATAACGTCTAAGGCATTGAGTTTGGAAGTCATCCATATGGTTATTCCATTTACTGATCTGTGTGGATGTCGACCATAGGGTTTTTCCATTTAAGTATGTTTATGTCCAAACATACCATTATATGTTATATGTTGTTTTATATGTGCTTTATAGTAATATTTTGGTTAAAAAATACTATCTAATTATCTTATATTCATTGATGTGTTTTTTCTACTTCATTAAGGTGAAAAGTACTACTTTATGATAAATTAATGATGGATTACATTTTTTTTGGAAACCAAACTCTTTAACTAATTTCGTATCCTCTAATGAGCTTATTATGATCATCACTTGTTTTGAAATGTTTTTCTCGTGACTTAAAGATGAATAGGGTCACGTATGGGATCATGAAAAGTCACACTATATAAACCATGGAACTATAAATGTTTATTTTTTTGAGTTTTTTTAGTTTTATTAAAAAAATGAATAGTGAGTAGAAGTGTCTAATTGTAATATTCAATTTATTATGAATTTGTTATGACCTAAATCTCTAAAACTCTAAAACTAACAGGATCCTCATTGTTGAATTCTTGATATAACTCAAGATTATGTAATTATTAAGGTTGGTTACTTAAAACCAGTATTATAGGTCGGTTTATATAACATTAGAGGTTAGAGTGTTATTTAAGAATAAGTGACATAACCAAAAATGGTTATAATATTAGAAAGACTCATAGTTATTTTAGATAAATTGAATGAGTGTAAGATAAAATGAATAAATATATCTTAGTATTTACCCTCTTTATAAGATATTATATATTGATTTTACTAATATATGCAAACTGGTCTTTTTGGTTTTAGTAAATGGATGGATCTAACAGCCACACAATTAACAATTGATGTAAAGAAAACTGTCATAGTTTTCTAAATAAGCAACAAAATAAAATTAGAGCTGGAATGAGAACTGTTTTGGTTATTCTCAACCAACTATCTAGAGTCATTATTTACCACATGTGCCTTTGTGATTTTCCCAAGGCATCTTATATGTGTGAAAAAAATTACTATGGAAGTTCAGGTAATAATCATAAAAGAAAGTATATTAAAAAACCAATGTGTTAAGGATGTGGAATGAAACACCTAATAAAATTATTTAAAGGGACAAGAATATGCTATATATGTGGTAATGATGGTCATAAAGAAAGAACCTACCATGGAAAAAGGAAACATTTATTTGAATCCAGGAAAGGGCAAGATGTTATTTCTGATGGATCCATAGAATGTTTTAAATGTGGTGTGTAGAGTCCTTATATAAATACATGTCCTATAAAAACGTTTTAAAAATGGGATCAGTAGGACCATAAAAAATATATTTTTACCAATACCTAATGCCATTATAATTGAGGAAGAGGAAACTGACAATGACCAATAAAATTTATAGATCAAATTTTCATTGATGTTTTGACATTATTGAATCTTAGGATATGATTCTTGATTTTGTTTTTATGAAAGAATTATAAAGGAATAAGTTAAAAAATAATTTTTAAGGGATAAAGAAGAAAATTGAATGAGTAATAAGTCTACATATAATGGATTCCTGAGTTATGGAAGAATTTATGATGGTGAAATGCTTAAAATTATTAAGGCTCTTTTGATGATGGGATTAAATTGGAATTATTTTTCTAGTATGTGTCACCGTGAAGTTTGATATTTGAATGTTTTATTCAAGAAAGAATTATCTTTTCTTGTGGGGTCATAATTGATATTATTATGGGTTTATATGATCTATTGTTTCTGAGGTGATAAATTTTTGTTACATTTTGGGATGCAATATAAAAGGTATTTGATAACATTTCAGGATAAATTAGGTCATGGATATTTTTTTGACTTTATATTATTTTTAAAATTTTATAATAATAATATTGTTTTAGGAAAAGGATAACCCACCTGATGGGTAACAACCCATCACATCCAGTAATGCCATGTGAATCAAACCCACAACCAAAAAGAGACAAGGGTGCATCACCTACCACTATCCTATGTGAATTCCTTGGTTAGTATGACTTATAAATTTTAGTTAGATGATTTTATTGATCAAGAGTAAGTTGATTTTGGATCTTATGTTTTATCAAATGGATATCCTTAGTGTAATAAAATTATTTGGTGATTATGTGATAAAGGTTATTGTGGAATTTGTTTTCTCATTTTGGAACGATATGTGCCTAATGAAAATAGAATACTTTGGGATTTCAATTGAGGAGTAATGGTGAATTTTTATTTTGGAATAATCCATGTTTTTAATATATAAATATAGATATTTGGGTTATTATTGGAAATGATTAACCTATCAGAGAGAATATGTGATTTAGTTAATTACTTTTCAGTATGAGACTTTATGAGTAGCGGATGTTATTTAGATAATAATGTTATTATTTTTGTGGAATACTATGTGATAAAATCCTTCTGATTTTTTTGTTTCAAACATAATTTAGATTATACTGAATAATTTAAAGGACAATTTTTTATTGAATGGCATTTTTTGAGATTTGGGTATTTTTTGGTCGACTTTGGATATTAACAGCAGTATTTATTCTTTATAAAATATTATACCTTTTGGGGATTATCTGATCTTATACTAACAATATTGGTTTTGTTTAATATCTAAAGATAGTAAAAATATATGGTTAAATTATTTTGGATCATTTTATTCTCTAGATATTTATTTTAGCGCTTCAGGTGTATCCAAGTCATCTTGAATACTCTTCATTTAGAGAAAAGATGGGTTTTTTGGAGAAACATATTAATAGAAAAATCCCTACTTTAAAAGTAAGTATATTTCCTTATTTTATTAGCATATCACAAAAATAAATTCTCAAATATTATTAAAGGTAATTTTAAAAAAAAATTTTCTTTTTTACTTTTCCTACTATGGAATCAATGATCGATTAACCTATCACAATTTTTGTGGTTTTCTGATAGTTAACTATCTCCTGGTCATGTTTTCTATCACTCTCCATCAGAAAATGATGGTTAGTTTTCTCTTCCATATCCATGTTCTCATGGAATCCTAGTAATGTTATATCTCAAGTGACCTTTACAATACTATTTATTTCTTTTACTGTGGTAGTTTTATGGACTCTTTTTGTGATGTGGGACTTTTAATGATGTTTTCAAGACCAATTTTAAAATTGTGAGGACACAATATCTAGAAGGGGGAAGGATGTAACGAACGAGGTATTTATAGAATAATAATTTTTTAATTATATTAATACTTATGAATATGATATTAATTTTATGTTAAAGGGGACATTTTTTCTTATAGCGTACTTGACACGCAACCAACAGTCTCCTCCAAATTCATACATTGAACACAACATTGAGATGTACTAAAAAATAATACCATATTATTACAATTATTTTAAATGGTAGTAAATGATAATATGTTGGAATGGAAGGAACAAATAGTATCAGATGAATTTTGAAATATGGTTGACACATGTTTAAATGATGATTCCTTGATTACAAAATTTATTAGAAATGGAAATAAAAACCAATTGAATATATTGGATATGTTTCTAAGAAAACATATTTAAAAGAGAATAATTTTGTATTTATATAACCCTTTATTGATTTTTATTTAATGAAAAATAAATTATGTATATTAAATGTAATTTTTTAAATTCATCTTATATGTTTTCTAGATATTATATAAGAATAAATTCATTTTTTCTTATAAAATAAGTATTTTTCTAAAAATACTGTATTACAGCCTTTGGAAGGAGAATCATTTTTAGATCAATTTTTTTTCTACATTATAAGTTCTATTTCAAAAAATAACCTTCTTCTTTATAATAGGAACATCCGAATTTACTTTTGATGAAATGTTTGTAATTTTTAGCTAAAGTTCATTTTTTAATTAATAGTGAAAAATAATGCATTTTAATTTTAAACTTTCTTTGAATACAATTTATTTTTATATTTAGATTGCAATTATAATTCGATTTAAAGTTTAATTGGATTATATTTTTTTATCATTTAATCTACTGTTCATCATTGGATGTAAATTCATTTAGAAATTGGACTTAAATGCATGTCAATCTTTTGGTAGTTTTTCTTCTTAAAAACACGCCTTTTGGTTTTGACCATGAGAATTAAATTTAAATTAATTTACAAAAATTCTGTATTCGGTATAGGAAAAAAGGTATTCAACATTTGGAATAATGATTTCTAAATTGTTTAAATAGGTAACTTTTATTTTTAGACATTATGAATAGTAACATCACTAACTAGTTTATTTTCCATGGTTGAAGTGTAAATCCGGTAAAAATGTTTAAAAAATAATATCATAATAATATTAAATTACCCTAACACATGTCCAAACCTTATTGGATGAGATATTTATTACTATGGAAATCCTTGGGTTGATTTTGTGACCCCATGGTGCCACTTTTGTGTGAAAATGACATTTAATAACATTTAATTTAGTGTTAAGTAAAATATAACCTATTTATCGTTTTGTAAAACAATTTTTATATGGGGTTATCTATTTTATATGTTTGACTATAAATTTTCATTAGAAATATAAACATATTTCCTACATCTTGGTGGTTTATTTATAATTTTTAGACATCAAATAGAAAAATATATTTTGACACAATTATGATGTAGTGATTATCTTATTAATGAATGATTAAAATAAATGAGATTATAAATATTAAAATAAATTTAATATTATACTTTTCATTCCATAAAATAATTTTATGGATGTGTATGACTTGATATATTTTAATTCCTGAAGTTTTTTGAGAGAATAATGTTTTTATAGAATTTTAAAAAGTCAACATACGAATAGTATATATATTAACATGAATGAGTTTAAAAAAAGTACTATTTTATTAAATGATATAATTGTACTAAAAATGTAATATTCATACATATGACTTAAATAAAGTTTGAAATTTTATTAATGAATCACTTGAGTTTCTATTGGAAATTTATGGTTATTATATTAACCATATAGTTTGAATATAAATGCAGACTTGGTAAGAGATAAATTAGTTAACTAATGGTTAAAATTGAATGATAAGGTAAAATTGAAAAAAAAATCTCAAAGTTATTAGTTGATAAGAATTTTAACAATCCTCACCGAATCATTGAATTAAATATTTTGGGTATAGTTGTAATCAAAATTCAATCTATAATAAAATAATCCTTCATGTCATTCATAAAGTGCCCCTCCTTCATCTTATAAAAGGACACCACATCTTACCACCAACTCACACCTTTCAAGACAATTTTATCATCCAAAAACTGCTCCAATGATCCTTAAAAATCCCTATATTTATATTATAATCCTCACCTTAGGCATAAGTAAATTTAAGATAGCCTTTAGGCTCAAATCAAAGGGAGTTACTCATTTTAAGAGTAGTGTATTCTCTGATGTTACTTTCAAATATATTGAACTCAATCAATCAAATGGAACACTATGAAGCTCTATATGAGAAGAGATGTAGAAATATTTTTTGTTGGGATGAATCTGGTGAGAGAAAGCTTGTTGGTACTAATATTGTGCAAGATATAATGAAAAAGTTCCATGCCATCCATCAACACAATAAGGCTGCTCAGAGTCGACAAAAGAGTTATGCTGACAGCCATCAAAGGGACATGAAGATTGATGTTGGTGACAAATTATTTCTTGAAATTTCACCTTGGAAGAGATTCATGAGGTTTTGGAAGTAAGGGAAGCTCATCCCTAGGTACATTGGCCCATATGAAATCCTTGATCACGTAGGAGAAGTGGCCTATCAGGGTCAACCAGCTCCAAATCGAGCACAAGTTCATGATGTCTTCTATTTCTCCCTCTTGAGGATGTACATAAGTGACGCTTCTCATTTAGTAAATCCATAGGTGGTATAACAGGAACTTGACGTATCTAATGATCAGAAGCTGGGGGAGATCATGGATCGTATAGACATGGTTCTACGCAACAAGATCACCCACCTTCTTATGGGTTTATGGAGAAACAAAATATTACAGAAGCCATATGGGAACCAGAGGAGTCTATAGGGAAGAGGCACCCACACCATTTATCTTTAGAGGGAACAAGTTAAAATTTTGGAGATGATATTTTTTAAGGGGTAAATTTAATGACAGGAACTTTTGAATTACATTGTTTTCCTAAATTTGTGTGTTATTTTGTTTTATACTCAACAAAACATATCCTTTAATCAATCAGGTGACTATGATTAAAATGATAACATTTGGTATAGAATGTAATATAACCATAGGTCAGTATTAATATAGAAAAATACACTCTTAACATTATGATAAATTTTTATAAATAAAAATGATCATGGTTAATTAATACAGAAAAAAGATTTAATGACCACATCCCGCAAACTCGGGTCATACGAAGCCCATCTATCAGAGCTTGGGAATCAGGTAGTATCACTGAACATTGCCCTAGACCAATCCCATTCCGAACTCCAACACGTTAATCTTAAATAGAAACACATCAGGGAGAATTTCATGCTGGTTGAAATCACCACTTGGGAAACTTTGTCCGAGCCACCCAAAGATTCTATCACCATTGAACACCTTTCTATTATATCCTCTACATATGTTATAAGGGGTTATGTAAAGAGGCATGGTTTCTTTGTGTAATAATTTTGAATAAATAATATTGTTATTTATTTTTGTTATAAAAAGACTATATTTCAAATATCAAGATAAATATAGGATTAATTTATAAATGTTCCATATTATTGGTTAATTTTTTAAAAAAATGGTAGTTTAAAATATTTTTGTATACAATTAAATAAATAATAATGTGAAATTATTTTCAATAAATTATCTTCAACAGTTGTGATTAGTATGATATTTAGAGTCTAATAAGATCAACATTATTTTTTCTTATTTAGAAATTATTAATAGTAAAATTACCCTTAGGAATAGTAATGTGATCAATGGAATAGTAACTTAACTTAAGAAAGTAAAAATATAATTTCAGCATCATGAAAGGTGAATTGATATAATAGAATAAGTAAATAACTGTTTCAAAAATTATTAGTTAAGTATTAGTATTTTTTTCATGAAAATATTGTTTTTAAATGGTAATTATTTATTTCATAATTAGAAAATTATTTTCATAAAATGGAGTTTATTCATTAATTTAGAGCACCAATACTGTGTTTGGGTGAATTTATCAAACATTTTTATAAAATGTTTTGGTTTTTGGTGAATAGTAAAAACATAGTTTGAGTTTTAGTGTGTTTAATGACATAATTAATATTGTAACCATGATATAATAATTCTAGTCGATCTGTGTATACTAATATATGTTATGAGGTGTCCCAAGTGTCCAATACCATGGTCAATCCCATGGTATTTCAAATACCAATAAAGTGTGGACTCTTGGAAATTAATAAAATTTTCATTCACTTTTTTATAAATAACAACCCATTACTTAATTTCATTCATTAAAAATTACTCATCAATTAAGATATGGTCTTTTCATGTCCCCAGGAGTCCTTCCATGCCACCTTCAATCCCCCCAAGGTCCCAAATTCTGATTTTTTAAGTTACTCTTCAAGGTAAAGGAATCTTTCACCCTCCTATTTTAGTCCTGGATTTCATTATGGCATGTCTTCTAGATTGAATTTATTATGTGGGGGTATGTTCTTATATATCCATATTGATGTCAATTTTATGTCCAAATGATTAGAAACACATTTCAATCTCATTAAACGATTTTATGAATTTTAATCTGACACCGTTAGACTACTAAATTTTGATAAAAGAAATCACATCTTCTCTTTTTCTTTTAAATTTATTTTTCCTGTGGTATGTCATGTAATCATCCATAACATGATCTTAATTAAATTTTATTATGTACATATACATTAATATGAGTTATTTATGAGTGTTTAACGCTATTCCATTCAATTTTTAATGTTTTCTTAAACCATGTTATATAGCTGTTATGTTGGAGAACTTTCATCTCCAATTATCTCTATCTTTTTCCCAAGAAGTATTCCTATATTATTTATGTGAATACCCAAACCAATTTAGTTTCTATGGGTAATAATAAAGTCAAAAAATTAATATACTTGATTATATAATTGACATACATGAATCCCTTATTCGTTTTCCATGGGTTATAAATGACATAACGATCATGTTTTTAAGCACTTTTAGAACGTCATTATTTTGATATGAAACCCATGTATTTTATTCTCTTTGGGTTATTTATGAAATGTATGATTATGATCTATTTAGATTACATGAAAATAAATATATATTAAGGGTGTGCTCTGATATCACTCTGATGCATTGTGTAATGAATTTAATTGCTAGAGATGGAATGTCTTACGATATGTTAGTGAATAACCATTGTAATTTTTATGACACCTTGGGGTTGGACCAAGGTGATATGTTCATGAATGTTTAAATTAAATTTTTATCCACATATTCATGTTATGTTTCATTTTATTAGTATATGAATCTTTATGTCCATGTTCTTATTGAAATCGCTAAAGCTCACATGTAAACATTTTCACTTGTTTTCCGTAATGGGCCTTCTGCTCACCCTTTCCATTGATTTAGTTCTCCTCGTTATGATAAGTAGTAATTATAATAAAGATAAACCTATTATGAAGACTTACAAGTTAATTAAGGGAATTGTTTATGTTTTAATGTATTATGTTCTGTATTTCAATGACATTAGACTTTAAAGATACTTAGTTTGTAAAATTTAATGAAATGTTATGAAATAAAAAGTCAGGATTCCATATTATAAATATTTTCACATGGTATTACTTAGCCATTATGTTTAATCAATTTTACCTTTATTCTTTTAAAAAGTTAACTTGTATCATTTTATTTACCTCGTAAATTTATTGATTTAAAAATAAAATAAAAAGATATTTTTAGATAATTTATATCCAATTATTATAAATAATAATTTCAATTAATTTATTTAAAATACATTGTGTGTAGACTTTATTATTATACAAATTCATGTAATTTGAAAAACCATATTTTAACCATAATAGCGTTAATTAATTACAAAAAATTTCAATAATAACTATTAAAAATAAAGTTAAACATACTAGATAATATAAATTTTTATTATTCCAAATATTGAATGAAAATTTTCAAATTAATTTTATAGTAGTGACATAATAAAATTTAAAATTATTCCCGAAGACGTAGTGGGAAAGACAATTAAAAAAATAAATGTTCAAAAGATTAGAATGTTTTATACAAAATTTCAATTCTATGTAGATAAATATGACCGAATTTTTATTAATATATTTTTAATTAATCTAATAATATATAAAAAATTGACAATATAATTTAAATATCATAAAATATTTAACCAAAATGTATTTAACTATTAAAATTGATAATTTTTCACTATTCATAAAAACATGAATACTTTCATAAAAGTAAAAAAAATTAACCACAAGATAATTTTGAAGTTCATATATAAAAAATTAAGTTAATTTTATAAAATATATTTTATAATGTTACCAAAATTTTGTCTTCAAATAAGTTAACCCCTAAAAGGTAGTAAAACTATAGTTTTGAAAAATACATATTTTTTTGTGTAATATTTGACATATTATTTTCTATTATGTAGAGATCATAAATGATAACATTTGAATTTGTAATTAAATATATATTTTATTTACTTTTTATTTAAATGATTTATAGAAACTAAGGTTTTTAATTATTATATATGAAATTCCTTTGAGTGTAAAAAATGATTTTAGAGATGGAATTTCATTTTTTTCAAATAGGTATTATTTTAATTTTAATAAATTTGTTAAAAACTATTCATTTTTTAAACATAAATAAACCATATTTTCAAAATTTAGTAAGACCTACTCATACCATCCATTCTGATTGATTAGTGATAACTATAATACTATTTTTATAATATGTCATGCTTCGTTTTAAAAAAGTGTTACCTGTAATGAAATTTATGCATTTCGTTTAACATAACACAATCCAATCAATGTGTTTGTTGTAATAAACGATAAAATAATTATTATTTTTGGTCCAAGGATAACATGAGGTTGTGTATAATGAAATATTATCTTGGTCTAGCATTCAATAAAATCCATCTATGATGTTTAATTTAATCAACAAAAATAATTAATAAAAACTAGGGTTGTTAAATTCTACCCCACAGTAAGATAAAAGTTTTCCCTATATATTTATCTGAGTCATAAATGTCTTTATACATGAATGTACCTATAATATAAACCAACATCTTGAGAATGTATACAAAAACATCGTTGAAAAATGGAATTTCAGAAACATAACATTTAGCCATTTTAACTCAAAAATAGGTTTCCAAAATTGAGAACATTAGAAGGGAGTAAAGATTTAGAAAATGAATAAAAGAGTAAATAATTTTATAGAGGGATAGAGATCATTATCCCAATAAATTGGTTGATATTGATAAAGTTAATGATCATAAAACAATAAATATTTGATGATCTAAGGTGTCATTTGACTCATTAAAAATTATGGTACATGGATATGATATTTGTTTCATGATTATTTTCTATAAGTTGTAGAATTTTTACAATGATATTTTGTTAGATGATTTCATTCCATTTCATCTCCACATTATCACCGTTTTATCTACCATGACCAATTTTCAATTCATTGTTTAATATATGAAATAAAGGTGAATTTCATATCACTGAATCTATAACGAATAATAAGTTGGATATATAAAATGATAATTTATTATAGTTATCTTTAGTTATCATCAAAATAATGTTGTCAGAACATGATATCAAATATATAAAAATCTTCAAATGGTAAAATAATACAATAATATATGAAATAAAATTCATTATTCAACATAAAATATTTGGTAAATTGTTAACATGTTGACACCTATGATATATTAAAATCCAAACCATTATAAATAATATCACCAAAGTTCTCAAAATCATCTTTACATTGATCCAACATATATCAAAATGAAACAATGTACTGAAATATTCCCATCATGTGAATTCCACCATCATGTATTATATTGAAATTTGGTAAAAAAATAAATTTCAATATAACCATACATTGTTATTTAATCATTATACTGAATAAATATTGTTTTATATATTAGTTATATCCTAAAATGATGTAAACTCCACCCATGAAATTCTAAAGAACAATTTCAACAAATCATTAATCTGTTCAAAAGTAATAAGTACGTTATCATTTAATTTCATCCATTACAACATTTATTTATCAAATAAAATCACAATTTTCTCATCATCATGATCATATTTTGGGTTATATTTCCCTTAACCTTACATTTTTTATGAATATCATCTTTCCATTAAATAAATTTTCCAGTCCATCAACATAGTTGATCATATCCTTTAAAATACAAAAGAAATAGATTCTGAAAAATGAATATATATTTCATGATTCATGTAAAATAGTTATTGAATTAAAATATATAAATACTTCATTTATCCACCTTATTTCTCAAAACAGTTATCTAACATTTTTTCTTATTCCATAATACGCATTTCTTAAAATATGAAACATAAATCATGTATTAACATTCATCAAACATAATTTAATAAATCATATAAAAAATAGAGTTAGAACAACATGTACTTTTAATATATCATTCATAGTATATTCATCATCATCCTAAAAACCATTACTCAAACAACCCTATAGATTTCCTTCATTTGATTTCCCACTCAGACATTGAATCTCAAAACAATAATACTTTACACATGTAAAAATATGAAATGTTGATAGTACCTTAGGAAGACCCACATTCATATGAATTAAATTAACTAAACACCTAATTTTTTTTATCAATTATTAACTATATGGCCTTCTTCAGAACACATATCATATATTCCCATTCCATTGATACATACCCTTCAGTGACTCTTCCCACATTATTGAAATATTGAAAAATAAATATTCATTCCACTATTGTTACCATCACTTGGTAACATAGATTAATATTACCTATACATATTAGGTGAGTAAGGGGTTAGTTAAGGTACACATTTTGAATCATATTACATTAAATATGATTAGGAATAAAAAAAAATCATTACTCAAGTCATCATCCAATTTTTCATCCAAATTGTAAAATTTCCATCGCATTCATTGTTATCCTAGTTCATTTTGGTTCCTACCATTGTCTAAAACAAAAAACATAGTGTGACCACAATTAATCATAGTGGAAACCCATCTATAAATGAAAACATAACTATATAGTCTATAAATCATGATTGCCTCTTTAATCAATGTATCTTTAGGTTCATCATAGTTTATTCAATGTAACAATTTATTTTAATATTTCATGATGGTTTATAAAGTGGTTATAAATTTACATTGCATATTCCCCAATAGTGTCAAACCAAGTTATTAGAAGGGCCATTTTTCTATAGCAATTTCTAATCAACTATATCTCAGTATAGTGTTTTCATTGTGGTTAACCCTAGGTACATATATGAAAGAGACACATCAAATTGTAGTAATAAGAAATATATTAATTTATCAGAAACATTTCCTCAATCATTTACCTATATTTCATGACTCTTTGTAATACTTTAACTCAATCAGATACTTATCTATAGATACATACAAATAAATATCTAGTGAATTATCATTGTGGTGTCACTAATTTTTTATCATCCTAGTTTTCAATATATTAATAAATGTTTCCATTGATACCATCTAAAGAATCCCAAAAATCATATTCATGGGTATTACATCATTTTGGTTAAATATTCATCACATTACAAAAGTACCTTCTGAGGGACCATAAGAGTTTAGTGCCTTTGGAAATGTGGAGCACATTATTATAACTTGGATAAATATATTCAATGTTTCTTATAATGATATTCACATTATGTAATTCTATATAAAACCATTCTTCACATCCTGGGGAATGTACACATAAGAAAGAGTGAGCTCATATGCTCAGTTAGGGTAATAAAAAACAAGAGAATAATTTTATTAGAACATTATTATAGCATTTTATAATAATTCTGTAAATATCATAGATCATTTATATGATCCATGAAACAAATATTGATACATCATAAGATTTGAATAATGTGTAAATTGAGAGAATACACCATGAGATAATAAAATTGAAAAATATATAGAATATTGAAATATATAAGAATAATGAATCTTATGTCAACAATAAACACAATGATTTTTATAACATGTTCGGATTTGGATAACCTAATGGGTACCTACATTGGGATTGGGTTTACCAATCATATACCATCCATTAAGGAATTAGGTTTACCACTAATATACTGTAATCATATGGCTTGGGCTAAATACCCATGTAACCTCCCCTTGGGTATTAAGATACATATTTATGTAGTGTTTACATTGGGACTAGGATATACACCTGTGTACCCTCATATTTTTGATTGGGCTAAACACTAGTGTACACTCATCTTGGGGCTTGGCCCAAACACATGTGTTCCCTCATCATTGTGCTTGGGATAAACACATGTGTAACCTCAACTTTGGGCATGGAAAAAACACCCATGTAGCATTTAATCTCACATAGAATTTATCTTTTCCCCATGCATTAATGTGCGGTCTAGGTACATCCATCATGTAAGATATAATAGGCTCAACAAGAGATATATGGTCCATCCCATAATATATGTTATTACATGAATACCTTGTTTGAAAGATCCTATGACACCCTTATAGGGGAGGGGTGAATTAGTGGGTCAACTTATTCATCAAAGGTGTTGGATCTTCTTCCCACATTGGTAGGAAGTTGTTAAATGTATCTGATGAGAATGACTAATATAGAAAATATCACTTGAAAAGAGTCAACATAACAATTTTACATGGTTCCCCACAATGAGATAGTCCAATGAGAATTAATAGATAATGTTATGTTCTTACCTAAATCCACTAAACACCACATGATGTGGAGAAAAAAGATTAGTCATAGGCACTTAGTGCTAGGAAAAGTACCTCAAAAATATTTTAGGGTTAGATCACTGTGTCCCACATAATAATTCTATTGCCTCCCTCTCGTACACAACCTTGGTAAAAATCCAAATACAGTTTATCGACTTATAGGTCCCTTGATGAATGTATCCTCAACTATAGATAGATGCAATATTAAAGACCCAATTTTACATTTAATTGTAATCCACTATTCTATGAACTATTTCTTCGTAAACTCTTCCTATGTGAAATGCCATGATGCCTCCATGAATGACTTCTACATATCGATTCTACATAACACCTCCATGTACTGACTCCATGTACCACTTCCACATACCACATCCACATACTACATCAATGTATTTCCTTCATGAACACTTTCAACATACTTCCTTTGCATACAGATTTTTCATAAAACTTCTTCTTTATGGATCTACTCATCTTTCTTGAACTATCAATCATGAACCATCTTCAAAAACACACTTATGGGCCCATTTTTATTTGTGGGCTTCTGTGCCCAACAAAATCCCTTTCACAGACAACTAATCCTTTTGTGGAAGACTTCTTGTGGTTCTCTTCGCCATCATTGGGTTGTCTTCCCATGGACATGTCACGATTTTACCAAATTCCTCTTGGATTTCTAATCAATGTATCTCTTCATACTGAAGGGATTAATGACACTTATTTTGGAACATACATCTGAAAATACCACAAATCCAAATTTTCAAAATCTTGGATATGGTATATCCACTACTTATCAATCCCCATACAGGAACTATTTTCCCTATCTAGTCTGTATACAACCTCTCTCCCTTTGTAGCTTCAAAAGTAATTTCCTTTTTTCCAAAAATTATGATCCATCCTCCAAATCATTTTCTATCAGTGTATTACGATCCTTCCCACAAACCATATCTCTCATGTGAACTATTTTTCATGTACGGTTTTCATACCACACCTCACTATCCATGTTACACTGCTATATATAATTCTTATTCTATATAACTTCTTTTGTGGTCTGTGAGTGGTGTTTCAAAATCCTTGAACCATTATAGGTAAATTACTTTACATAAAACCTTCATTTTCCAAAAAGTTAAACTCCCAATTTTGGGGATTTTTTTCTCTCAAACATTAAGAAATGGCTCCACCTTCAATGTTATTGTCCACATAAACTGTTAAATCACATATCTTGGAATATACCTGATATTCCATGTGATTATTGTCAGAAAATAAACCAACCATACTCCCTTTCTAGAAAAAACCCCTACATCCACCAATCTCCCATTTGTATTTTTGGTGACCTACAAGAACATTCAATGAACCACCCACCCAAATCGAAAGCTGATATGTAAGAAAAATTCATCTGACACTCTATGTATATGAGAAAAAATTTTAGTTTTGAAAAAAAGAGTAGAATCAATTGGGTCCCCATGTCTTGTAATGTTTTAGGATGTTCATGCCATGGTCTGATTGTTTCCTCATAACATTGAACTATTTTATACATTTTTATTCTCTGACTTTTCGAACCATCATTCTATCCATTTATAACTCATTGAATTTTTTCATTCCCTATTATCCTACAACCATAAAAGCATAATTTTTTCTCAACCATTTTAACAACAAATCATTGAATTTATCTATTCTCCCACATTTGAAATAAACCCATAGACCAATATTTCTATATTTTATTTCTCAAGACACTCTCCCCCTTGATCTTATCTTCCTTATAAACCCACATTGCATCCAAAAATAGATTAGAAACATTTAACATAACCGGACAGAGGGGGAGAATCGTGACCTCTTCATGTAATGCGAAGTGGTAGAACACTGAGGTTCAACCAATGATCATTGAACACATGTGTTGATAATGTTTTTGTTAGTATGTGATCAACTTCATCAATAGTTCCAACATTATCCATTTTTATCACGAATTGTTCATCCTTGTCCATGATTAAGTGATGTCTGATTTTTTTGTGTTTCATGTAAGAATGGTGAACATGATTCTTCGTAAGATTAATTTCAGTCATGTTATCATAGTAAATAAACATCACCTATTTCACCTCATCAGAAATATCGCTTACTTATTGTTTCATCCAGAGTAGTTGACTGCAACAATTTTTAGTAGAGATATACTCAAATTTAACTTCATTAAGGGGATTTCATTACCCAATCTTACACAACAATCCGACACATTTTTGGATAGTAAAGAATGATCCTACAATAGGCATTCTATTAAAACCATACCCCACCCTTTTAGCATCAAAATATGATGATAGTTCATTATGACTTCCTATATCAATGTATATACCATAATTGAGTGTTCCATGAATGTACCTCATTATTAATTTAAATGTCTCCATATGTTCTGAAATTGGATTACATTGAATGTGATCCATTAAGAATGTTGCAAAGAAAATATCTGGTCTTGTCAAAATCATGTAAAATAAGATTCGAATGATTTTGTTGTACATTGTAGGATCTATAGATAACCCATACTCGTTCTTTACTAGCTCTTTCCCAACAAAAATTGGAGTAGACATTTGTTTGGAATATTTCACATCGATCTTATTCACCAACTCTTATATATAATTCTTTTGAGAAATAAAAGTGTAGTGTATCCTATGAATCACTTTCTTCCCTATAAAGTATGTGAGTTTCCCAATAATATACATTTAAAATTTTGATTTCATGTGATTGGAAAACTCATCCACTAATCACTCCCTTGTTCAACCAAATATAACATCATCTACATTCACCTATACCATGAAATGATCTTTCTGAGAATTTTCATATAGATATTTTGATCCAAACATGTAACAACCCCAAATGATAAAGGGTTAAATGACTAAATGATATGACTCATGTCAACAAGGTGCACCATCTTTTTTGGGAGACTTCCTGATTAGAACTCCACAGTCAATCATTCTCGGCCTGGAGTAGTGATCAGGATGGGTGACCTCCTGGGAAGTTTATCACGGTGTGTGTCAGTGAGGAAAAAACAAATTGTAATGGACATGTGTTGGCCTGTGGGGACGGTCATTATTCAAATAACCCTACAGGTAACTGGTGGGCGGGGCCCAATTGCTACATTTGGTATCAGAGGAGGAACCCAGCCTTAAGTGCGGCACACTGCCTAAGTTGAGATGTAGGGCTCACAACGAGGACGTTGCGATCTAAACGGGAGTGATTGTAACACCCCCAAACGATAAAGTGTTAAATGACTAAATGATATGACTCATGTCAACAAGATGCATCTTCTTTTTCAGGATCCTGTCTGATTAAAACTCCACAGTTAGGCGTGTTTGGCCTGGAGTAGTGATCAGGATGGGTGGCCTTTTGAAAAGTTTCTCAGGGTGTGTGTGTGAGGAAAAAACACACTAGAAATGACATGTGCTAGCCTATGGGGACTATCATTAGTCAGATAACCCTATGGGGAAACTGGTGGGCGGGGGCCAGTTGTTACAAAATATCCTCTTTTACATTTAATATCCTTGACATAAGAATCCAGTCGAATGTATAACACTCATGGTGCCTCTTTTAGACTATATAATGCATTCTATATTACTAAAACCTTCATTTCATAATTAACAAGTACAAAACAAAATAGTTATTCAATGTAGACTTCATATTCAAGATAATCATTAATGAAAGATAATTTGACATCCATTTTATAAACTTTTTAACCTCATTGAATTTCCTTTGCAAGGAACAGTCTGATCAACTGTAGTCTTGACACAAGAAAAATGTTATTCAATATCTACACCTTCAATCTTTGAATATCCTTTACACACCAATCAATCCTTAGTTCTAATAACATTAGCATTATCATATAATTAATTTTTAATGATACACTTCATACAAATCACACTGTGAATTTTAGGTCTTGTAACATAATACCATGTTTGGTTTTAGTTAATCTGATCTAACTCTTTATTCAAGGATTTAATCCCTATTTTATCCTTTGTAGTTTCTTCAAACAAGGATGGTTCAACAACTGATTGGAAAGAATAATGTGGATTATTCTTCATTTATCTTCTCTGTGTGGGTGTTGTCAAATCCTCAATGATGTTATGTTGATAAATATATTCTCATAAATTTATCTTATGAGGTTGAGAAATTTTTCCTCACCCATGGTTTCCTCTTCTGATTCTTCTTCCAGATCCACATCATGTTATGAACCCTAATTGTTTTGAACTGCATAAATTAATTTTTAATTTGGATATATTATATTTCCACATTTTAATCATATTTTATCATATCTTCATAAGATTTATTTGATACATTTGTGTTATTATCATTAATGATATTCACATCACTTCTTTTTATATTATTCCAAGATGATTAGTGAAACATTTGTATATTTTCTATACATTGAATATCCGAAGAATATTTCTTTATCTATAGCATCATCATAATTCCCTTCACATCCCTAATAGTTTTGGATGAATCATTTACAAAAAAAATCAGTAAATTCTTCATAGAAGTCTTATTTCCATGAAATAACTCATATGGTGTATTTGTTTCTCTTATATAAAGAATTATTCGATCTGGAGAATAAATTTTATCTTGAATAGCCTCTTTCCAGTAATGTTGAGGGATACAAATCTCAATTACCATAGATTTTTCCATAATGTTCACCTCTCGATTCCTATTCTCAACAACTCCATTTTACTATGGGGTTTTCATAGTAGCCACCTCATGTTGTATTCCATGTTTCTCCATATATCATTCAATCTCAAAGGATTTGTATTACCATACATTTTTAGACCAAAGAACCATGGTTTTCCATCCATAATTATTCTCAGATATTCGGCGATATGATTTGATGTAGTCATGTACTTGACTTCTCTTATGTATTACTATCACACGATACATTAAACTATAATAAACAATGAAAAGAACAAAGTACCTTCTCCCACACGTTCCAATACCATTTATCAGACTAACTACATCTGTATGGATGATTTTAATTTGATTTTTCCCTTTTCTTATTTGTCCTATATGAACTACAGACCAACATTACCTAAATGAATTCATGACAAGGCTTTTCCCTTTCACACTTTAGATTGGTAATATCCATAAGAATATTTAGATGAGATATATTTCCCATTATTTTTTATTAATGTGAACCAATCTTCGGTGCCACAAGTTGTTTTGTTCTTCAACTTCCATGTAAAAAATTCACTCTTTAATATCAGCCTCATATATATTTCCATATTTTCTACATACTTTCATGAGAGAGTTCCCTGAATCTCCTGTTATATTTAATCCATTTTGATTGAATGTCACTATAAGCTGTGATTCAGATTGTTGACATCCACACAAGATATTGTGACACATATCGTCCTCATAAATATTATTATCCTTATTATGTTCTCTATTTTCATGTTTTGTAATCCAACTTCCATTGATATTCAAAACACTATAATTTCCAAACCACATTGTAACATAAAATCATTTCAAAAAATTATTCTATATGTATTCATTTCCCATCATATTTAATGGACTCCCACTATCATGATTCCAGGTAATAATTTTCTTTGTATCCTCGATAGTGAACTAAACAAGATTGAATTTATCAATCCACTTCTTTGTCATCATTGACAAATTTTATTGAGTGGCGGATGATGATGACCTTTCAAATATCATTTCCATGTGTACAGGTTCATCATACTCATACTGATATTCATGTAGAGAATTTGTTTTGTATGAGGAACACCATTTGGTGAACAACTATGGTCTTATATATGAGTTATATATGAATTGGTCATGCCTTTCCTCTACTTCCAATAAACAACATTATGTCTGAATTTTGAATATTGAAAACAATATCTGTTGAAATTATTTCTTCTATAAAATGTTGGATATGAATTTTTCTCCTTTTTTGACTTCCTATCCCATGGCCATTCAAATAGATCCTTAAACATTATAGTATAAAATGGTATTTCTTATATAACCACATAATTTAAATTTCATAATATGAAATATATTCTCACTTTTGTTCTATACAATATATCATTACTTGTAAAATAGTTTGAATTACTATCATTTTGGGAAACATGAGGATGTGATACAATTATCCTTTTAGTATTATTTGAAGATTTATTTGTTAATACATCATGTGACTTTGTGATATTCCCAACTTTCAGCTTCCTTTTATTTTGGTCCATTATATTTCAAGCCTTGTATGTTTTTTCATCAAAACCAATTCCTATTTTTTCCATTCATTGGGATCATTGACAATCCAAATCCCTTTCTACTTCATTATCTCCATGATTCTCAATCTCTATAATCTCAGCATCTGAGAATCTCCCAAACTTAATATTCTTCATTTTCTATATTTAATATGATTAATTATAAAGTTTACTTTTATGTGTAACAAATTCTTCTTCATGACCTTAAATGATTCTATACTTCTCCTCTAGTGTAGATGTACGTTAATTGATGCCATTTTACAATTTTTAATATATGAGTTTTAGTTCCACTACATATTCTTTTCATTATATTGTTATTTATTGTTATTTCACTACATCATCGATTTTTCAATTTCAACTTCAAACTGTTCAATATATTCTGATGATTCTTCCACAATTTCTCAATAATTTTCATCTATTACATTGATTTTAATATGTACCAAGATAATACTTAAGTTGCAATATGATATAATTATTAGTGTTCAATTGATTATTTCTTGTTTTATCTTTTTAAGATTATGAATTATCAAATATATCCATCATATATTCATGTGTTCTATAGTTAATCTATGGGTATTATTTCTTAATGTACTAATTATCATCATCTTCTTTATTACAGAAAAAACTTCTCATCTGTTATTTATTCCTAGAAATGAAGTCTTTTTTTTGATAAATCCTTTTATGAAAATTTTATGAACTTATTGTTTTACATTCATCATCATCAAGATTCCTTGAGCACTGAGAGGCAATATTCCAAACATTACTATAACAAAAAACATGCCAAAGGATTCTTTCTATTAAATCTTCCTTTTCTTCTCTAGAATTTATTTCCAAAATGAGAAGGAGTTTAATATTCCTAATTATCTTCATAAATTGAATCTATAAAGACATCATGGTTTTCCATAGCGTAGATATCCATTTTATTAAATACTAAAAACATTGAATCAATTGTTTTTTCACTCATTTCATATGGTAATATACTACTTGTAAAATCATCCAATGAATGTTTATAAACATATATTTACACAAGGGCTAACACTTTTCAATTGTATAAATGTATAATCCTTCCCAAAATTTTCATTATAATTTCAAAGGCTTTGAATTCTTCACAATGAACTCTAATTACTCCAACAACATCAGTAAATCAGTTGAAAAATGTATTTGTATTTTCATCAGGATGCATCTTCAAATCATCAAAAATATTGTGTAGGGATTATAGTTTTTCCTCCACACCATTTTTCCCCTTCGTATAAATTCTCCGATTATTCCCACAAAAAAATTGAAAAGGTAAAAATCATCACCATTAGATAAATTAGATCAGAAAGATATGCAGTGATGGTATTATGTGAATTATCATCTAAATCAAGAATTTAACTACCTGTGTCAATCATAGATAGCCCCATTGGGTCAGTGATGTGTATTAAATATGATGTTTAAAACAAAACATTAATTCCAAGAGATATTAGATGATATCCCATCATATTATTCCATATCTAAACATTGCATCCATAAAAATAGGTAACTCAATTGACATTAACTATATTCTTTATGAAAGAAATGATTGAAAAATTTAATACCAGTAATATGTACCCTCTCATAACACTTTAAAGATCCTAGAACACCCTGAGAGGGGAAGGGTGAATTAGGGTGTGGACATTTTATTCAAATGTGATGGATCTTGTTCCCACATTGGTAGTATCCTGTTAAACCTATTTGATGAGAAATAGAATTAAACAAAAAATCACAAGAAAATAGTCCACAATAATGATTTTATTGGTTAAACACAAAGGAATAGTCCAAGGAGAATACACCAAAATGGTTTCAGTCGAGTCCAAATTCACTAAAAATCACTACATGTGGAGTATAAAAGATTAGTCACATCCACTCTATTCCAAGAACATCACATATGCAATATTTTAGGGATTCATCACTGTATCCCTTAGAACACTTTTTATGACCCATATCTCACTTATTTAGGAGGAATCCAAACATAATTTATCGACATGTATTTCCCTTTATTTTCATTTAATCTTATATCCTCAACTATAAATGGATGCCATGTTAAAGACATGATTTTACTCAAAAATGTAATCCACTTTTCCACAAATTCTTTGTTCACAAACCAGTCGTCTAAAATATAGTTTACATCCTCAATAAAAACTTCTTCATACCACATCGGCATACCACCTCTGTGTACCACCTCTGTGTACCCCGTTTTCATACCATCGTCGCGTAACACCTCTACAAACTTCATCTAATAACCACGTATGCATACTTCCTCAACATAGCACTTTTTAATTCTTCTTATTATCCATATAAAAACTTGTATTCTATGCATAATCTTCCACAAACCGTCTTCTACAAATCACCTTATGAAAACTATTTTTCCTTTATGGGCTTCAATGCCTTGAAAACCCACATATGAGGAATATCCCAGCAAACAGATTCCCCTTTCACATAATCTATTTTGAGAATATATTCACTTTTATGAAGTTATATTATCATGAAACACTCTAAATATTAGTTAATTCTGATGGGTTATAATAAAAATATATCTTCATACTAATGGGATTAGATAATCATATGTAGGAAAATAGATTCAAATATTTAGATAATCAAAATCATAAAAATTTTCAATGTGGTACCTCTAATGTGTATCATGCTTCTTCCATGAAACATTTTCCATTCACTATATATGTACCACCTCTCTCACATCACATATTCAGAAATCATCACCTCATTTTTGAAAAAGACAATCCATATGATGAACCATTTTCCTTCTATGTACTACGGAGTTTCCCGGAATCCGTATTGTTCTAGTGAACTGTTTTTAATTTATGTTCTATGTAAAACACATCGTGCTTTATGAATTGTTGATGTGTATAATTAAAATTTCTATTACCTCCCTTAGCCATCTACGAGCTCTGTTATATAGTCCGTGAACCATGATTTACAGGCTTTTTCTCATAAAACCCCCCTTTTTAAAAAAGACAAACTCCCGAGTTTGAGGCCAAATATTTTGTTGAAAAATTGGAAACATCACCTACTTCAAAATTTTTGTTAGCAAGAATTGTAACATCACTCATTATTGAAACTCCATAATATTTTATGTGATTATTTTCATCAATCAAAAACTATATTCCATTTCCGGAAAATTACACCCTTGGTTCCAAAAATGTGCTCTCTATTCTTCCCCATCATATAATCTATAATGGAATTACCTGAAACTATATTTTCAACCAAATAATATACTATTTTATGGACATACCAAAAAATATCTTGACTTATACTTTATATAAACAATTTTCAATAACTATGACATGAATAACATATAAATTTATATAACATCATCATAATAACTAAAAAAATTATTATTATTTTATAACTAGATTAACCCAGGTAAAGGAAATGTATTTTTTTATGATTTTTTATCATTATTAACCCATGGAATATAACTAGGATTCATAAAAAACACTTTCTAATATCATTATCTCCGGGAATTAGATCGAATCTATAATCATTATTCTTAAAAAACATAAACCATTTTGGGATAGATTATTACAGGTATCATTGGAACAAATCCCCTATAAGGAATACGTGACACAAAAATATGCGATCTTATATTTAAAAATATAAATGTAAATTTTATTACATTCCTTTAAGAAATTATTCTTTATACCTAGAAAAAGTATTTCCAATATATAATTTTGTTTTGAAAATCATATTCTTTAAAAATAAGAATAAAATAATATAAATTAAAATTTTAAAAATATTTAAAAAACATTTTAATAAATAAAACATTTTACCAATCATTTTTCATGTAAAATTTGTAATGATAATTTAATACTATTTTTTTAAAAAAATTGAATGCATTGTTTTGGAAAATTAATATGTATGTGCAATGATAGAAATAATTTTATATTTTCCTAAAAACATTTTCATAATTATATTAAGTACCATATAACATAAAATTGTTAACATTAAATGAAAATATCATAAATACCAAGAGGAGCTAAAAAATCATGAGAAATATTTAGATATGTATAAGACGATATCATAAATGTAATCCTGAATGTAATCCATCACAATAGATGATATGATTATAGCATTAAAAATATTACATGTTATATAACTTTGAATCGTAAGCCCTCTGATGTAATTAAATATAATTAAACACAATATATCCTGAATTTTTATAGATTCTTGAAATTACTGGTCAATGGGTCTGTATATAATCCACATTAAATAATATATGTTCATATCATTACATACGTCTTAATTAAGTCCAATTGAGACAAAAATTCCTCAGTGATTTGATATCTTTTGAAAGTTAAACACCATTATAGGGATATAATCGATTTTATATTTAAAAAGAAATAATTTTTTTATAATAATAATATTATACATTATTGTTGAATATATTCACAACATAAAATAATTAGGTTATGAATATAACATGTGTCTAACTAATGTAAAAAATGAGACTGATCTCCCTAACATTAAGTCATGAATTCATTTATACACATAATAAACAAATCTATAATAATTATATGTTTTTTAAATATCTATTATATACCCATATTAAAATATATAACCCCAAGTTTTATTGTATAATTTCTTTATATTACATACTTATTAACTATTCCGTATTAAGGTTATATATTGGCTATTAATCACATTGTTTTTCACATATATTTTTGACATGTTATTCATTTTCATCAAACATTGGTCATGACTTCATCCTATAAGTATTATAAAACATTATATAAATATCATATATATTCTATATAAATTTCATTACAATAATATATAAATCATATAAAAAGGAAATGTAATCTATTTTTTAAGTAAATGATACATTGTACGTATACATGAATGGCGTTTCAATTTTTGTGGTCATATTAAAATGAAAAAATAAATGATATATATATATATATATATCATCATGGTAGCCATATTATGACATATATATCACATATATATATATATATTAAAATGTTATTTAATATATATTTTGTAAATTGTGAATGAATAACATCACTTTGTGACGTGGTTGTCCGCCGTACAAACAAACTTTGATATCATATTCTAAAAAAATTGAAAAATTGAATTTATAACTTATATAATAACAATATAATCCTAATTATATCATAAATATAAGAAATATAATATGTAAATATAATTCCAATCATTATTTCAAACCTCAAGAGTTGATAATGGAAAATTGAATTACATTGGTTTATGATGTTGTAGTTTTCCATACACACAAACCTTAATTTATCACCTATTTAATGTAAGTGTGTGTGATATTATGTCATAACCATAACATAACAAAATAATAGTACATGGAATACATGTTGTAAATTATATAATCACGAGATTAAATTAATATAAGTGGAATGCGCATGAAATAATCCCAAAAAATGTATTTTGATGAACTTTACCTCTTGTTCGAGTATCACCTTTTGGGTTTCACTAAAATACATCCTTGGATTTATTTATGAAAAAATAGGACAATAGTACGATAGGAGTGAATTTAAGAAGTCATTTTCCCATGTTGTTGTCAAACCAAATTTCTTTAGAGGTGGCAATAAGTGGTTGTAGTGAATGAATATTTATAATGTAGGAGGAGTGTAATTATTATAGATACACAATCATATTCAATATCACAAGATTTCCTTTTAGTCCATCAACTCCAAAATTAAAATATTATTAAGGCATGGGATAAATTAGAATATTAATACATCTAACTCTAAAATATATAAATTGTTAATCTATTTTGTCCATAGTCATTATGTTTAATAAATTTAATCATTATAGTTTTTTTGAAATGAAATTTTTATCTTCTTATTTACCTTTTAAATTTATAAAATTATATTAAAATTTAATGTAATTTATGATATAATTTAATAAAAAATCTCCAAAATATTATGTTCAATTCATTAATAAATTTATAGGCCTGTGTGTGAATAATTTTAATAAAAAGACATGTAATGATGTAAACCCAATTTTAACATTAAAAACGTTAATATATTTTATCATTTTTTACAAATCAATGTGGTGAAAATTAAATTTTATCATATTAGATAATATAAATAGTCCTTATCCAAAAAATTTGTTACATTTTACCAAATTCTATTCATATATACCAGAGAATTTAATCTAAAATTAATCCAGCATATATGATGAGAAATCAGGTTTTTAAAATGAAAAGATTCATAATTTTATGTCTTTTAACTCCTATTTCAATATAAAATTTATTAAATTTACATAAATTGGATTATTAGATGTATAATTTAATTATATATATTTGAAAACAAACATAAATTATAATTTTTTATATAAATAATTCTATAAAAAAAATTTCAACTACAATTCATTATTTTTTTAATATTTATAAAAAAATGAATCAATTAAAAAAAGACATAGAAATGATGAAAAGATAATTTTAAAGTAAAAAATTCAAAATTTATGTTTATTTTTTATAATAAATTATTTAAAAAGCGTGACAAATTAGTTATATAAAATATTCTCTTAAAAATATGTAAAATTTGCTTTTTTAAAAATAAGTATTTTATCAGAAGAATTAGATTAATTATTATTTTTGTCTAGAAAACCAAAAAATTTAATGAAAGTTGTTTATTAAAGATATTATATACACATTTAATTAATTTCATTCATCATTTGTTTAATTTATTGATATAAAATAAATTTTTTCATTTGAAATTATGTTTTCATAAAAAGAAGTTATTTATGTTCAAATAGTTGACACTTCCATTAATAATAAATTGGATATAAATAATTTTTTTAATAAACATTAATAATTTTATTTGATATTTTAATTAATCCATTATTAGTCCTCATTCGGATTTTTAGGTGTTAACTATAATTATATTTTATTAATATAACATTATTTCTTCAAAATTATTATTTCCTGTAATAGAAGCTACACTCAATGTTGCATGTAATGTAATAAAAAGATATTATTTCATGTAATGAATGAAAAAATGAGTGTTTCATGTAGCATAATAATAACACTGTTTTTTCTGTAAACAATTCTCAACATAGAGTTGTGTGTTACACTATCAATCGATAAATTTTTATTTATTTGAAATAAAAAATAAAAAAACATGGGGTGATATATAAATACTATAATATAACGTGGAAGAATAGTGGGTCTGATCCCAATACACTATTGGATTCTATTAAATTTTTTAATTTTAATTTTGTGTGAACATAACCAATTATGGGACCCTATCCAGTTTGATATACATGGATTTGTTTACTGACCATGTGTGGTATTTACTATGATATTTTATTCTAAAAACATATGTATTTTTTCATATGATATTACCTCATATATCATGATTTGTTTTTGATGATTCTACACTATTATGACTGATGTATTTTATTATGATAATGCATTATCCCAAGGGAGTTGATTAATAGATTTTATGTGTTGGGATTTTTTATTTGTTATGGTCCTGTTCTCATATCTATATCCATATCTATTTCTAAATTATGATCATCGATCAATATTTATCTTGTTTATCATTAGTATGTATGTAAGATGTATCATTTTTTAATACATTTACCTTGTATATGATTATTTTTTATGTAGTATATGTCCATGAATAATATTATTTTATAAGAACATTGGGGTAGATTTTGAATATCCTTAATTAAATACATTGATTGTATATATTATCTTTAATGATAATAAATCATTACAATTCATGGGCGTCTAAAACTTTGAGCTATATCATATAGTCATGTGAAAAGATGTGGTGCATATGTAATATATTCTAATGTTTCCTCGGATATGATTTCATATAGACTCAATATAATATTATGCATTTATATATAATTGTTTTAAAATATATAGTCTCCTATCTCCACTTGTCTCCCCTCTAGGTCACTTTCACCAACCATGTATATTTATTTTTTGTACATAAATTTTTTTCTATGTGTTTTACTTCTTCAAGGTAATTACAATTATTATTACACGATATTTAAATAAATTTATTAACAAATTATTTCTTCTAAAAAACTATTATAAATCAATGGGATATTTATTTTTTATAAAAACAATTATTTCTTATTAAAACTGTATTGTTCTTCTTTATTTTCAAAATCATTTATTATTTTTGGAGTTTAATAAGCTATGTGTACAAATGGAATCATCCACTTCCTTTAATTATATGACCAAATTTTATTCCCTATGATGATTCTTAAGAATCTCATTACATTTGATTGAGATAATTATATAAACATTATATGATTAATAATATGATGATAATGTGTCATACTTACGTATGGTTTTCAATAATGGGAATTAAATGTCGATAATTATATATAACATACTTTTTCTTTTTAATTACGCATATAACCTTATGATTTATATTATGGGACATGATATGTTATATTATACCATTATCTTTTCAAACATATTTTATCATTATATTATAATGTAATTGGATTTGTGCCTAAGAGGAAATAAATATTAATGTAAATATGAGAGGTCTATAATTTTATGTAATTATAGATTCCAATTCGTCATTTATTTTTTTTTATGAAAATTATTTTTCCACCATTCATGAATAATAATACATGAAATACTGGAAATTATTGTTTTTGTGTAATATAAATTTTACATTATTTTGTTCTTATACATAAATGTTCATCTTATTTTGACATATGATCATAATTATATTTTCATACATTGCATCTCATGTTACCTCGTATATTTTATCCCATATTGATATTATATAATTTATATTTCTTTTAAATTACATAAGTAATGTTGTAATGTATTTTTATGAAATATGTATAATTGTATCATGTGCGATTAATATCCAAAAGGGATATTAATGTTATTTTTTCAATAATACAATTTATATTCCCAAAATATATATACAAAAATCAAATTGGTTCATTGGATGTCTTTTAATACTTATTATCAATATGTAATCATAAATATGATTTGATATATATAAATTTAAGATTTATACTTCTGAAATTGAGAAATATGATAGACTAGAATAATATTTATTAATTAATCTATATTATTTCATGTAGAGTAAAATTAATATGAAGCAATGAACATGTACTTAATTCCCATGAATGTACCATAATATCCCATGAAATTAGACATTATTAATTACTTTCAACTTAATTTGAAATTAATTTCATTATAATATCGTACCATAACCTATGAAATCGATTTAAAATTCATTATATTAATAATCTTTTCTAGGATAAAAAAATATAAATAAAAAAATTAATTAATTTCAACTGAAAAAAAGTTATGCATTTCAAAAATCGTGAATTTTAAAACATCACATTAAAATTAAAAAACATTATTTTGATATATTTGTATACCCATAAGAAGGAAAAAATATAAAGAAATTATAATTAATATATTGATCATATAATATGTAAAATAGAACATGAAAGAAATAGAAAAAAATATTTTAATGATGAATAATTTAATGTTCATCAATAATTGTTCTCTCAAGGAACCATATATGAGATATTATTGTATTCATTGGTAGGGAAGGTTATTCCACTGAATGATTAAAGAAAATAGACATTTAAAATTAAAGAAATATGTATCAATAAAATATTTGTCATAAATATTTTCCCATATTAAATATTTGAAATCAATATATTTAAAAATCAATATTTATATAGTGAAATGGTTGATAATTAATGAGAATAAGAATTCCTACCTCTTACTTGAGTGATATTAAAATTCATTATGGGATAATACAAAATTAGTTTATAGGAAAAATGAGAGAGTGAATATAAAATCATGACTGATTCTCTTATATTCATATTGTATTAGTGTGGCGTTAAAGTAAATATACCACATGTGAAGATTTATGGTGAAATTATAAAATATTGATTTCTAAATAGACTTCATAGTTTAGTCACAAAGTTTATTAAATAATTCATGAACTAAGCATGATGTTATAGAATTTGGACAGTTGAACTGTTATTTTTTATTGCATGGGTTGTCCAAAAAACCTCAATCAGTTAAATTATCAGTTTTATGACTTGTGATTTCTATGAAAGGATGGGTATTAGTGAACCCTAAGAAATTTCATTCATATTTATTAACATTAATAAATAATCATATAAATTTAATTAAATAAATTATTATTATTAGAAATAAAATTCAAATTTATTGTGTAAAAAATGTATCCACTATATAAGTTTATACCCGTATGATGTCATCCCGAAACATGGATATATAGAGAGTGGGGAAGAAATTACCCCTTAAATTGTTATTATTACACTCATGTTTCCTAGAAGACTCTCAAGTTTAAAATATTACTAGAACATATAAAATAATTTATTTCATTGTATCTTATTGGAGAATATGTATTTAGTATTGGTACCTTGGTATTATAATTATACCAATCAAATTTCAATTTATCCTAATTTAGTACATGATATGTTATGAGATGGTACATTCAAAATGGAGGTAAATGGAAGAAATTGATAATTTGGGTAATCATAAGAAGCAATACAGACAAAAATGACAAATTGTTAACCATTAAAATTTTATAAAATTGACACATATTTCTCAATTATAATTATAGTTATAAAATTGACACATATTTCAATATAAGAGTACTAATGGATATGATCCTTGACATGTTTTTATATTCTTGTTTATTTCAATCAATTGTTGTACCATAATATGTTCAAATATAGAATTTTCTAAAAATCATATTTTACAAGATAGAAGATCTGTATGACCATCCATATAATATATCAATGGGATTGACTATAATAGATCATGTTTTATAACCCCATCTATTTTTAATATTATGTGGTAGAGGTGTTCAGGATTGCATAAGGGAGGATTGATGGAGCACAATGAATGAAATTCTATTTTAGTGTGTAGTTCACGTAAATATACATAATCCAGAACATGAGTGTTCAGTGATGTCTTGGAAGTGTATTCCATGGTGTAATTTATGTATTAGATTCTAGATAGTTATCAACATGAATTATCATTCATGGTGTAAATATATATATATTGTTGTTAATGGTGTATATGCATTAATTTTCATTGGAGATATGGCATGAGGAATTTATTGAAGTAAATATATTATCATTTCATAAATGGGTTTTTACTTCCCTAATAATATTTTCTTGCACAACCGTGATTTTACTCATCTTTTATTCATTATTATTAAATTTTCTCTAATACCTATGTGAGTTTAAGAGATTATTATTGTCCATTAAATTTTCCTTAATAACAATTTCTTGGAGATCGATGTTTTGTGATTTGAGGTGTAGTATCAATTTACATCTTGGTTTTCACCCATTCTTCTCTTTCTAATTCTAAAAAACCATGCAATGTCAATATGGGATGTATATATATAATATGGTTGTACGATCACTATCATTGAGGTTTTCATAGTATTCCATTAATTATTTTTCTTGAAGATCTAATTTTACCAGCTTCATTATTTTTCAATGATCGGATATTATTGGGTTATGGTATGTGACACTAACAATATATTACCTTTAAGACAAATAGAAGAATAATATTAATTTTAATACCTTTGATTTTGTATAATAGTTATCATAATATGATTTCTGACAATATTCAATTAAATTATAAATAGATTTTTTGTATTCAGATATGGTTATCATTTAATTTTAATTTTAGAGAACCTATTGTTTTATAAATAATAATATTATTATGTTAATATTGTGTATAGTATAACTTAATTACCATTGAGGTTTTTTATTTATATAATCACCCTTAATAAGAAATAATACATTATATATAGATAACTAATTGAATGTCTGTAAATATTGATATTCCCATATAAGAGTTGATGGTGTATGTAAAGAACAATGTAAATAAATCTATGTTAAGATGTGTTCTCATAAAATCTACTATGATAACTTGTGTGTTTTTGTATTATTATCAAAATTAAGTTCAATTTTTACAAGTTATATGGTGATTTATGTGACAATATTAGATGTGAGATGTTTTTTTCAATAGGTTATGTTGGGATTTTTTGGGAACAAGTGGTGGTTCACATGTGGTTGTTGATTTGTGTTTGTTTTTCTTTGGAGGTAGGGGTTATTTGTTTTTGTTTTAGTATAAGATTTTTTTTCATTGAGGAATATGAGTTTTTTTAGTGTCATTATTTTATTTTACATATATATATATATATTGAATATTAAATTTAATTATAATAAAATTGTAATCGAACGAGTTAGAAAAATCATAAATATGTAATAGAAATTAATGTTCACAGTTTGAAAAGATATTAAATATTTAAGAATAGAAATATTTTTTATGGGATATAATGTGTGTGATGGTTAATATTTTTTTAATTAAATAAATAATTATATATGTAATGGTTTGTAATTGGTTATATCTTGAAATAGTTGAAATTAAAATTATTCAAATGTATTTTATTGGTCGTGGGTTGGTTGTTTGGTGAGTTTTATTTACTAGTGGAATAAGATGGTGTTGGATGTTTTGTGATGATTTTTACTATAGTGAGATACATTACTGATTTCAAATTTGAATTCATAGGTTGGTTATCATTTGATATTTCCTTATCATGTATTTTCATGCTACTTTTTTATGCACCCAAATACATCAAATTTTACATTCTGAAAAAAAACATTTGGCTTTTGTTTTCCCAATCAACCTTTTTTGTGTGGTAATTGAGGGATTCTTAAAATATATTACCCTCTATTATTTCAAAATTATTATGTACAAGTGATACATAGTCATTGATAGTACTAAAAAGCGATATGTGATGTTGATTGTGTTGGTAAATGATTTAAAAATTCCACAAGAAATGGGGGTAATTGGTCATTGGATGAGTAAGGATGCTTAGTTTACATCTTGATCATTATATTATACTCAATTCATTATGAGGCAGTGATAGAAATTGAAGATTTTCTATAATAACAATACTTGATGTTGGTCCCAATATGAGATTTGGTTAGTAGTTAAGTGACCTCACCCACACCCTCCAGACCTAGATAGAGACATGGATTTAATAGCGGAGAATATGAGATGTTAGACATCCTGGGGTGGGGTACATATAAATGACCCCAAAACCACATTAGACATAGTTTTATGAATTATTAAAGGTCTGGTAGAACTCTACATTTGATGATAGTCCATGATAAAGGAATATTAAAGGGTAAGTGGATATGGTGTTCATTGTTATATATTTTTTCATTATTATTCTACAAAACCAGATGCATTATAATGGGAATTAGTGATGGTGATGACATGATTGAAAGTTGAAATATTGTGGTTCATGTTAGTTTTTATGTTTTTTAACTTGTGCAATAATATACTATTTTAAAATTTTAATGAGATACTATGTGTATAATCATATTTAGTATACATGTTATACTCATAATACATTAATAGTAGTGATTTTCAAGTTTATAGTGAGGTTAAAGATAATGATATGTGAACAACATGCTTGGTGGTTGGAGATGTGGTGGAGTTGATTTTAAATTTTTTCTTATTTTGTCACATTATTATGGTGACTTATATTATTATGTTGAAATATATTGTTGTTTTAATGGATATTTGTTTCTTTTAAATTGTCCTACAGAGTTTTTTAATAAATTATTTTCTTGTAGAATGAAATAGATAATCTAATATTCTGAATAATGTCTCCCATATGGGTTACATAAATATCCTAGTAAATAGTATCCATACAAGGGCCTACATATGGAATGTCTTGGGGATCATTCCATCTCTTCACTATTATCCCATGGGCAGTAGTAGTTGATGGTGAATTATTCCAATGTAGTATTAATTTATTTTTTGATAAATGGGATAGAACATTGGGTAAGGAATTTTTGAGTCTTTCATGCGTTAGTAAGAAAAAATCATTTTAACATTGATAATGATGTGAGTTTGGGAGAGATGTTTAGACACTTGATGTTATGGACCCAGTCGATACAAAAAATTTTATTAATCATTTGGATGTTTTATGAAATGTGATGCTACATGTGGGGTACATACCTTAGATTGGAACATTAATAATAATTACCTGTTATTTTGATCGAATGACATGAGTTTGGAATATTCAAATGTGCTTAAAAAATAATTAAGGTAAATTCAATAATACAAGTTTGAAGGGTTCTATTTTGATTTATTCTTGGAAATTTGAGTGGATCATCGCCCACTTGTAGTTTTAGGTGGAGACAGTAAATATGCTGATCCATTAAATTTTTCTTGAGGAAATATTCAACATAGGATTTTGAGTTTTAGAAGAGGGGGAGTAGAAAACACATAGTTTAAACCCAAACATCTAGTTTGGGGTGTACTAGAAGTCCAACACCTTATATAGACATAAATTTTGATATATAAACAGGGTAGTAGCTATTAATAAATAATAAAATGTATAATTATATATAATATCTTATAAAATCCAACCTATAGTTAAGATCTTGCACAGCCATATCAGAAACTACCCGATAATTAAATAGATTTCAAAACTATTTATGGTGTGACTATATTTTTAAGTGGAAAATTATAAAAACCCCTTGGAAGAAGTGTGGTTTGGATCCAGACTAGGGTGGTCTTGGTATAAAAAACATTGTAATTTTCAATCAATCATTGCAATCCAATTTCTTACAAAGACTAATAACATTCAAGTCTAACTACTTGGGCTTCCTTAGATCTAGTATTTTGAAAAAAATCATTGATGGTAATTTAAGAAACATTTAGTCCTCTATCTGGAATGTACTCCAAATAATTTTCTAGAATATTATGTCTCATTCACTTTAGATGGAATTTGTTAATTCTTCCATAAGATTCTGCAAAATATAATTGGAATGGGGTTCCTCAAATTGATGTATTCACCACCCCTGATGTAGAAATTGATTACAACACATACATTATCTATCATATAAAAAATAGGGACTCGCTAACCATTCATGTTTTACATTTTATTTCCAAATATGAGTTCCTAAAAAAATGAAATATTAATTTGGGTACCAAGATCCAATTTTATCCTTTAATATAATATTTTTTATATGAACTTGACCAATGGTAGCTATAGTTAGATGGATATTTTCAATAAAAATGAATATCTACATCAATATTCATACTTCTATGACATTTATCCTTTAATAATATCTCAGTTGATGCTAATTTTAAATGTGTTTTTATATCACCTTTCTCATGTGGTGCTATGTGTCACCCACAATACAATGATGTGGACCATATATTCCTTTACTTATGTACTGCTTCCTCTCATTGGAGAGTATTATTTGATCTGTTTTATTTACATCTACTAAGGAAATACAACATGAGAGACTTTCTGCATGATTTGATGGAGCTTTAAATGTCCAGCCAACACAAAATTCATTTTAGAGCATCATGGGTAGAGGTTATTCATATTTTATGTATAAGATAAATAAACACATACAAGGGAATGTAATATTCTGCATCATGATTACCATTGAATAATTGTTACATTTTATTTATAGTGCTAACATGATACAACGGGAGCAAAGAAACAACTTTTTTGTAGATATTTCTGTTCTAAGAATGATTGGAACCCAATGTTACTACACTATAATATTGACAACTGTGGATGTTTTCTAGACCGCTTCTTTTGAAGGATGGATCAAATGAAATTTAGATAGAGCTTCCCTTGGAAATATATAACCAAAATTATATTGGATAATTTTCATAGAACATAATGGCGATGTAGTGGAGTGAATCCATGGACTTTGTGGTCATGCCATGACACTTGAATCATAGATTCGGGAATTTATTATGCTTGTCCCAATTTCTTGTCAGCGAATTTGGAACAATTTTTGGTTTTGATGTTTTTCAACTTCCAATGTACATGCCATCAATATGGGACACAATCACCTATTGTGGAATCTGACAGTAAATTGGAAAATATTTCTTGACGTACATTCATCAATGAATTATGTAATCAGACACATATTATGTGAGGCTAATCATATTACTGATTGTCTTATAATAAAGGTTGATTCTTAAGAGGTTTTCATGCTCTCATCATATCTCCATTATGATATTCTTATTGTCTTTCAATGGAAAAATTCAAATTTCCCTCCTCTATACTTGTGTAGTTGTTTTTTACTTATATATTTGAGCCATAGAGACCTCCTTTATAAAAAAAACATAGCTATCATTACCATATTTAGATATATAATAATAATCATATAAAAGAAATAATTTTATAATTGAACAATCTCTATGATATAACACTATTGAATCAATCATTTACTATTTCTTCACTCTAAAATAAATTAGATTCATGTCTTCGTCTACATATTTAGAAAAAATCTATATGCTGGGGATATAAAAGATACCTACACACCCATATGTTCCTAAACTAGTTAATATAGTTATAGTTGTGGTTTATATGTTATAATAAAATATTGTAAAATATAATATCACCAAATACACATAAAATGTACCATATATAACTAATCCACTTCTAGAACAATCCCTTTATCATATAATTAAAATTTATTCCTCTAACAGAATAATAATTGACATTTAAAATATCAAATTCAAGTAAAAGGTCATATTTCATGTTCAAAAACATTTTATCATAAATGTTTCAACTTCATCCACATTTTGTTTGTAAAATTATGTTTTTTTAAATGATAAATATATCAACCAGAAAACTATACCTATATCTCATCGAGATTCTAAAATCACATTGATATCCATATCATGTAATACAAAAAAGGTTGTACTGTAACACTAGTTGTGTCATTGTAATGGTCCAAGAATAAAAGTTTTAATGTGCAATCAACTTCTTCAATCAATAAAATATCCATATTAGATTCAACTATGAACCCAAATTAAATAAATATTTTCATGTTTGGTATTCGATGGCCATAAATGTACTCTTAAATAAATAATAACAATAATGAATATCCAAAAAAACTCTTCCATGGAAAATAATGAAATTGAAATAATTATATATAGATATGTAAAATATATTTTATGTTATCATGCTAAAATTTTATAAAAATGGTGTAATGTTATAGTCACATTGGCTTGTGGGGTGGCCATTGTCAAACATCAGCATTGTAAAATTCTAAAATATTAAGAATAGGTCATGACATTCAATATTTCATTTTGATATTTTTTGACAAATTTAAACTCAAATTCAACTCTTTGGATTACAATAATCTTAAAACACACAAAAATAAACAATAATATAAAATATAAAAAGAATTATAAATTTAGGGATTAAAATTATTTAGCTATCAAATTATTATATTCCTTAAGAATCAATGTTATATTTTTAAGAGACAATAATTATTTGTTAAACATGACTACTTCATGAGATAACAGTCAAACAAGAATCTCAGAATAAGAAAGACTCAAGCATAAAAAGATAATAGTAAATGAGAAATCACAAAATATTTAGTAAATCATGTATTATAATAATTAAATTTACTAAAATATTAATCCTTCTAAACATGTCAAGGTACTAATCTAATAAAGGTTACACTCTTAATCACATACACGAAATTAATACACTGTGTCACTATATTGTATTCATAAACCTAATGAATATCCCCAAAAAAACAACCTATTGATGGTCCTCAATATCCCTTTGTAAATAAATGAATGTTTTATCCTCCAAAATATAAATCTAACCCAAATAAAATATATGGCATTATTTATATTGAAAAATTAAGATTTTATATCAAGTTTAAGACTTCATGTATTAGATCCATAATAGTTTGGACCTTAAACTAGTATGATTTTTCAATAATTTTGTATATCACAATCATTGTATGAAAAAAACTCGGTAGTATATGTTGACTATACCATATATATACTTCCATGTAAAAAGGGATAATATAAAAACATATGATTTCAAATTTAAAACACTCATGTTTTCTTCTAACAATCTATAAGAGATTTATAATAGTACTCAAAAGAATTAATTTTTTTAACTTTAATCTAATTATATTTTCAATCACACATTATACCAAATACCATAATATTATCAGTAACTCTGAAACCATAGTATACTAAAATAGTGATATAAACAATTTTCCATAAATTTCATAAAATAGTTAAATTTCAATTGATGGCTATCACAAATTAATAAAAAACACTATAAGAGGTAATTATTTCAAAATTATCCAATGAAATAAAAAAATGTCATATGTCCTACAACATCTAGGTCAATTTCTATATCTTCCCATCTATTTGAGAATGTCACCCACGTATAAAGAATAATATATTTTCAAATTTACTCTAGAAGCTATGCCAAAATATTATAATTATGGGAGGATCTCATCCCAAATGCATTTCATTAGGTGGGATATAAAACTCATGTTGAACCTCCTATAACATTTTTTATTTAATAATTATATTTAATGTTTACTACATTGTATAATCTCTATGAAAAAATTAATCCACCTTGACTTCCACATGTTGATTTCCCAATTTACATTCATCAACCTAGAAAAACATTGGTTACTAAATAACTAAATTATTAAAAATAATATTGAATTTATACATTATTTATGTGTAGATAAATATTTCAACTCTATTTTATGATGATATAATAATCTCAATAATCGTGATAAACATCACAAAATGTCTTACTAGACATCTAATAAACAACCAATTTATGATTCTATGGAGAATATGAAATCTCAGTTGCATAATATCTCATCAACACTAACCATATTGAATTATATATATTTGGAATCTATTGAATATTTTTATACTTATAAAAAATAGATTTTAAGTCCATAAAAATTTTAAAACGAGGTTATACTTATAAATATATAATTAATACACAACAATTTTATACCAATTTTCCTAGGTGGAATGAATATATTGACGAGTTTTTAAAAACATAAACCTTTATAAGATGAAATATTTATATTAAATAACAAAATCTCCATAAAAATTATTATAAAAATTCATATATACCCTATACACGAAACCATATGAGAGAAATTATAGGACTGGGAATTGATTAACTTTACCTTTTGTAGTCATACACTAACATCTGGATAATCTATATTATGGAATAATCAATAAATGTATGACCAATGTATTATGTTTTTTACAATGGGAAATGAAATATTAAAGCAATTTAATATATATCAATAATTGTTTTCCTCTATAATGATAGTAATTTTTACAACATAAAAATCATTAATTATTGAGAAGAAAACATATATGTCTTGGAGGATGTTGTCTTCTGGAATAAAATAAAACTGAAACAAATATAATATAATCCTTTCTAAAATTATATAATAATAATTTCATCATGATATATATGTACCAATCCATAAATGTGCTACAAGATCCACCAATGTCTTTAAATAAACAATTATATCATATTATTTAACAATAATGAACTATTTTATAGACCCAAAAAACACCATGAACATCAACCTTGTGGTTACTAACTTTTTATTCAGTAGTCTGAATGGTGTCCTTATGAAATATAACATTATATAGAAACAAATGAAGTTCTCCTTACAAATAATTATATTCTTCACCCACATAATATTTTATCTATACAAAAAGTACTCATCAAGGACCAGTCCACCACCACTAATTGGTTAATCATACTTTTAATTCACAATAGTTTATAGTGGTTCTATAAGATAATCCCTTCAATAGTTTTATTATTTAATAAAAATAAATCATTTAAATTTATTATAAAAATTGCCTATTAATATATAAATAATAAAAATAAAGTCATTATATGGTTTAATATTATTATTAATTAAGTAAATTAATAATGTTACAGTAAATTTTAGTATGTATTTCATTTTCTTGTTAACATGTATCTATATATGTGTAAGATTAATGGTGAATTCCCATTTTTATAGTTAAATATATTATGAAATGTAATAATTATGATATTGATATTGGGGGTTTTTATATTATAAATATGGTTTTTTTATTATTATGTTTTAAAAAAATTTAGTTTATGAGAATAATAAAATTATGGGTTGTGTATGATGTGTGATATTGAATGCAATGATAGAGCATGGAGTGGTATATGATTTTTAACGTATGTGGAGTGTGAATTATTGGTTTGATTAATAATGTTTGTAAATTTAAAAATAAGGGAATATTAAAATGAAATATTATTTTTTACTACAGTTTGGTGGAGCAGATATAAAAAAACAATTAAAATAAATGGCACCTACAAGTACTTGGGGAGTCGTGAACTCGAGAACTTCTATAAGAAAACTCAAAGGAATAAAGAGTAGAATATACCCACAAGATCATTAAATAAAATACTAATGTTAAATGAAAAATATAAATAGTTAAATAGGATAATTTAGAGATGTATTAAAATTTAGTAATTGGGTGTTGGGATACCAACTGAGCAAACATCGGATAAATAAGGGAAGTCACCTATATGTGAGTATTACCTGTGTGTCTATGGTTGAATCTATAAATCGGGTATATAAATATGGTTCTATTAGATTCATCAATGGAATTGTGGAAATGTAATAAAAATTATTTATTAGTGTTTTCCCTAAAACATGGTTCTGATACTAGGTAGAATTGTGTTATGTAGCGTACACACACTATTGATTCCCTACGAGAAATATTTCTATGAGTATTACATATGATATTATTCCGTTATAAAAGACAGGGTATTTAACCAGTGGTATTATATGGTGTATGTGGTATAATGTTATTATATCATTTTATATCCCGAACTAATCCATTAAACATGCATTCCATGTATCATGATCATAACATTAATTATATTCAATATAATTTATATTGATTTATTGATATCATAATTTAATTATTGTAACAATATCTAATACCACATGATATATGATCATTGTGATAATGAAGGCATGGAAAATTATAAAATACAATTCATATAGTGAATACGGATTTGGGTAGGCATCAATTCCTCTTACATGTATTCATTATAATGGAAATCTTGGTTCTCAATTTTTATAAGGGTTTTATCAGAATGATAATTTAATGATCCATTAAAATAAGTAATCATAGGATATTAAATCTTGTTTTTTGAAAATAAAAATAGAAAAGTAGAAATGATTATTTATATAGGGAATATGTAGCTCAACATTTCATCATATTAATCATAATTATATGAGGAATAAATGTCCTCATAGTTGATATGGATGTTTTTAAAATGTTCACTGAATGATAGTTGAAAATATCCATTCCCTCATGGGTAAATATTAATCTGATAAATAAGTGAAAATAAAATATCAAACACAATAGATATAGATAATAGGAAACTCAATCCATAAAAAGTTATATAATCAATGCTGATTAGAATATGAATTTGACTCATCAAGATTTATATGTAATCTAATATATGATTGGTATATTTAGTGGATTTAAATAATAAGGATAATGTACCTATGAGTAATGTAGTATTAATGTATATTAGTGGGGAAAACATATGGGTGGAATATACATAAAATATTTTTTGTCATTCTTTTGGGATAGGAGATTTTATCACTGAATTGTTTTCATCCACGACATGTAGGTTCACAAAATTCAAATGAATGTAGTGTATTCATGTCATCTACTAAAGGGAAATGAGAGTGTAAAAGAATACATAAGAATTATCATTGTGTGATCAAGTTACTAGTATTTCTGTTGGATGAGCGTATGACATGATCAAATGACCAAGGGCCATTTTCAAAACCACATGACTAGGGAATTATTTACAAACATTTAGATCATGTTAGTGGATATGCATAATGAAAAATAATTATTGTTAAATTTTCCTATTTTTTTCAAAAAAAATATCGATCACAAATAATTGAAATCCAGATATTCCATATCTTAATATATTTGACAAAATTCAATATAGCTGTCTTAATAATCCTAATATTATCTCCCACTATTTTTTAGTGTTTTATGATTTTTAAGAAAATAAATCTTCTATATCAATGACAAATATCGTGGTGGGAAATCCACATAACCAATACTATATCAGTTGATGATTTTATGTGTACATTCAGTCAGACAATTCACAACACACATATAGATTACATATCATTTATGATGTATCAATGTACCTCACATGAATAAAAAACATCATAGGATGGCATTTTCACAGATATCTACAACTATATTTTATAATGTACATAATTTGCAAAGGGTAATCAACAAAATCAAGGGGAATCAATTAATGGATAGTTACTATGTATGTTTCCCACCTCAACGATATTTTGAATTTATGAACTCGTGGGGGTTAGGAAATCTCATGTCTTTAGGGGTTATAGTTTCATTTTCAATGTTGGAATAATGGACCAATCAAATACATCCTTGGTTTTGTAAATCATTTTTTAATGATTAAATTCACATTAGGTGGAATCGCATGATAATTCTAGGGTTTTTTTATCGTGAATCAAATTGAGGGTTATGTGATCACATGCACCTATGACTTGATCGTTAAATGGTCATACGGCCCATTAATATAATATGTATTGTTCATAGAGCCCATGTTTTTGGGGTAGTTGATGAATCATAAAATAATTAGATACATCTATATCATGACTAAAAAACCATTCCATTGAACTGATGTCTACAGGATGAATGAATGACTAAATTCAAAGAAAGCAAGTCCCTACAAAATATTCCTTATTCTTCCATAATTCTTTTTCCATTTTTGGTAACACTAGTTTTTTCTAGTAGTGCTTGTTATTAAAAAAAATTGAAATATATAGGGGGAGTGATGATGGTAATTTTTCACATTTCTCACTCTTTCTGATCACTTAGTGTTTTTCTCACATGCATGAAGTCTTTATAAATGTCCATTATATTAGAGATCCACATGATCAGATAGTGTATCCTTATAACATGGTATTCTTTTTATAAATTAAATGAATGACCAAATAAATTAATCGTCCCACAAAACTAATCAATTTTATCCCAAATGTGTCGTGTGTCAGATGTCTTCAGTATATGATTACCTTGATGCCTATTGTAACGCCCCGACCCCAGTAACCTAGAGTCGGGGCATTATTCTAATACATTAGCATGATTACAAGGAACCAAGCCCCGAAGAACCAATCAGTTTAGCAGTCTTGGAAAATATATTACATACATGAATGTTACATTACACTTCATAACATAAAAAACAACATAAATAATCCTTTATGAATGCCATTATTCCTTTGTCTTAACCCTGCATATCAATCACATTACACTTCTTGGAATCCTGGGAAAAATAAAACATAGAAAGGGGTGAGCTCAAATGCTCAGTAAGGGTAAGCAATATAGCTGAAACTTTCAAAAATAAGCATAAAAATTTAAGGCAATGTATAAAACTAAAACAAAAGCCTTTTGAACTTGATCTTCAACAAAATATGTCAGAAATAAAATGAAATAATTCCATTTACTTATTCACATGGATATTCTACTAATCGAATAATCACATGAAATATCACTAAACACTTTTATAATGATGGAATGGATGATGCCAAACATTAATTTCTGGGTTGAGGCCTCATTCCAAGACTTAAGGGATAACTGTAACCGGAATTCAACCCGGAGAGCTTCTGTAACCGGACTCCATCCCGGAGTGCCTCTAATAACCGGACACCAACCCGGAGTGCCTCTAATAACCAGACACAATCCCGGAGTGCCTCTAATAACCGGACACCAACCCGAATTGCCTCTAATAACCGGACACCAACCCGGAGGGCTTACTTTTACCGGTCCCCAACCCGGAACATACTAGTCCAACAAATTCATCTTAAGAAGAGGATGAAATATAACATAATTTTTTTATTAAAACTAACATACAATATGTCAAAACATTAATCATAAACCATTAATGGCATAAAAATAACTCATACATAGTCAAAAATATTACAATACCTTAAATACAATATAGACGATTTTTATCATAAAAAATCAACTTTAAATAAGTTTAAAATGTTTCCAAGGATGTTGACATAGATGAAATCAATACTATTTGAGAGAAATATCTCTTTTTTTTAAATCATTTAAAATTCGCATAACTATAAAGAAAACCTTTATTTTGAAAATATCTTTATAAGCTTGTGATGGATTCTTCAAAGGTGTAATAACGGCGGAGAATAACCGCACCCGCCGTATAAGTTAAAAAAAAGACATTCTTACCTTAATTTGGTTAAAAAGGTTTAAAAGGACCTTGTTTGGAAAACGACGGAAAGATTCCTTTATAAACCTCTTTTAAAAAGTCCAACAAGGTTATAAATGTCTTTAAACCATATTCTTGTAAATATTAAAAATGTTTTGAAATACATTTTTAAGAAACATGGATGTGGATGATAAAGAGATCCCAGTATATTATTACGTATAAACAACCTCGGATAATGAAGAGATTACGAAATAAACCCTTACCAATTTGGTAACTTACGAAACATACAACCCATGAAAGAGGTATCATACAATGAATATGTAAATACACATAAATTAAAGTGTATTACACAAAGAATATTATTATGGGTAGTACATACACCACAAAAAAGGTAATAGAGGCAATATGGCATGAATCTCACGGGAATAAGGAGTGAGATGAAAACCCCTTACCTTGCACTTTCCTTTAGTCGAGGGTACATTTAACCTCCTGTAAGAAGATCGTAGTATGTTATTAAATTATACCAGAACAATATTAATATTTATGATATCATACCTGATTCATTTATGACTTTATATTACCCGTTTAATAATAATTTCCATGTTAAGTTAACATTTTGGGTAATAATCACCTTCTTTATCGTACGTGTTTTAACTTGTCACTCTTGGTTGTATCAATTAGATCATGATTTAAATACTTCTAGAATATAAAACATGATAAATATATCATATATATTTATAATGTAAATGTGTATAATAGACATATATATGAAATTGAAAACACCGTTTATGGAGATGGTAGTCCGTACGTACGCATAAACGATGTTTCTATTTTCAAATAGTATTGAACGGAAGTAAATGAATAAGATATATCTAACTACATAAATCCATATATATATATATATCTCCAGTAGCATTATTATTTCATATATTAAATACTTATTAGTAATATATATTTTCATAATCGTCGATGAATGGTGAACTTGGAAATGAATCTAATCGCGTCGTGGAGACGGTAATCCGTACGTACGCACGAGCGAAAATATCATTCTTTTGATATTAAAATATTATATAATTGGATGGTATATCATATATACAGAATAATTATCATTTTATATTTATTATTTACATGAATAAAAAATCATTATTATACCCATCCAAATAATAATATATTGAATAACAATTACACCACGACGTGGAGTCGGTAAGCCGTACGTACGCACGTATGGTGACATGTCATTAAAAGGATAGATAGAATAATGAATATGGTTGTACCATATTTATAATAATATTACATTATATAGGAGATACTGGATTCATTATTTTTGAATGTTAATAACAAATAAAGAAGAAGTGGAAGAAGAAAGGAACTTGAAAAAGGGTGGTGAAATCATTACCTCTTCTTCGGGTTCTTCCTTTTGATTTGATCAAAAGGGCTCCTTAAGTTGGATTTATGACTAAAGGAATTCCTCTTGTATGATGTGAGTGAATTTTAGAGAGTATTTGGGCAATGTTTGGACGATCCAAAATGCTTTTAAGGTGTGATTTAATGAGAAGGGAGAGTGGCCTTTTATAAGAGGGGTGAGGGGCACCTTTGGAAAAGCTAGAAATATTATTTTATAATAAATTCATATTCAGTTTATAATGGCTCAAAAGTGGATTATTTAAATTATAAGGTGGGGATTTGTCTAAAACAACTCAACCAATAGAATTTAGACAGGTTTGGGTCATTATATTAACCTTATCTTTAAGTTTAACTCTTAGTTAATTAGTTTCACTTTTACAATGTCTCTTTGTATTTTTATATTATATGGTTACTAAACATACTATATACATCCAGGGGACCCCCAAGTGGTCCTTTAATGATACACCTATCATGATATAAGTCTTTGTGCCGAACCATAGATTTTTAGGAATTTAATATCAATTTATAATATAAAATTTGTTTTAAAAACTCTCCCATGTAAATTTTGACACTATTCAATAATTGATTTTTGTAAAAAACATAAAAGAATGATAACTTCAAAAAAAGTTAAATAAATCAATTATAACATGTCATATTATCCAATAAAATTATTTTTATTTATAAAAAGTCTCAATTTACATATATTTGTGTATTTATAATATCCATTATTCCAATTTGTCATTAATTAGGTAATTACTGCCTCATCATTATGTCGTTAATAAATTAAATTTTTTAATGCCTAAAAATTATAAATAAAATATCATTATGTAGGAAATCCTTTTATCTTTCTATTTAATATTTACAATCGAATTTATCCTATGTATATCCCTATATTAAAAATGTTTTAGTAAATAAACTTTGATTTTAACTCTTTTAACTCTTCTTTGAATTAAATAATAATAAATATCCTAATCTAATCCAAGTGGACCTAAATGGTAATATTTTATTCCTAAGGTTGTTTTTGGTCGAGATAAACTTTTCCAATAGAATTAGGACATGTGTTAGGGTAATATTAATATCATTTTTAACCTTAATTGCCATATTTATTTTTAACCGTGGTAAATAAAAGTAAAAAGTTAATATTCACCAAAAATTATTTTCATCTCATTGAACCACATTTTACTCCTTTATATTAACCATGTCTCTCGGTTTTTTGAAATTCCATTCACAAAAGCGGTAAAATTAAGTTTTATGAAAAATTCAGTTTTTTAACTACCACTTAGTAGTTTCACTATTCATTAAAAATTGAAGTTTTTCAGAACAATGCCAAAATTTCACCCTAAGATATAATTGATATTCTGAATTCAAATATGATGTCTATTTTAGAAAATTCCAAAAATATATGTTGCATTAATTAATTTTATAATTAATTCCCGTTGTCACAACAAATAGCGTGTTTTTAAGAAACAATATATATCAAAAGATTGACAATTGTTTATGTCCAATTTCAAAGTGGAATTAATGATAATGAACACCATTGGATAAAATGGTAAAAATATATTCTAATTATACTTTTAAACCACTCAAATTCATAATTTATTCACCATTAATTATTTTTATTAAAAAAGTTGTTTTTAATTAAAATTTAGTAATTTTCACTATTCATCAAAATAGTAAAGTTATCCAAAAAGTACCAAAATTTCACCTTAGGATAATTCGATACTTCGAATCCAAAAATGAAGTCCATTTTGAGAGATAAAATTTATTAAAATTTTAAAAAGGAGGTATTACTATTCATTACAACTAGTTTAATTGGTTGTAGTGTGTGTTAGAACTCGAAATTGCGTACAACACACGCTACAGTATTATTAAAAGAGAAACATACCGTGGAAGCATGGGGTGTTACATTGTAAATTTTTTTTATGTCCCAATTCTAAAGAATAAATTTATTTAGTCAATTGAATATATAAAAGTTTAAAATATTTTATTTAAAAAGGGTTCACTATTAAAGTTGGTAAAAGTGTATTTTTGATAAATACTTCTTTTATATGAAAAAAGGATTTGTTCTTACATTATGTCTAAGAAACTCATAATATGGATTCTAAAATTATAATGATTATATAAAGTTTAAAATTTAGTTAATACTATTCATAATTTCTTTTGAACGGCTTGTTTGGTAAGTCATGGTGCGCTTTAACTCGGTGTTGCGTGTAATGCAAGTTATTGAATTATTTTGAGGAAATAACACACTATGAAATCATGGGGTGTTACATTCTACCCTTATTCAATAAATTGCGTCCTCACAATTTAAAATTGTTATTCGAAAATAAAAGGTTGAAAATATAAAATATCTTTGTGGGAAAACCCACATCGGAAATTGGGTTACTAAAATTTAGTCTTAATATGAGGAAAAGAGAAATGAAAGGGTCACCACCAAATTATGATCTAGATTAGGAGAACATTGGTGGAAATTAGAGACATATAATTTGAGGGAAAACGTAAATATTTATAGGTAGTGATTAAGGTCACCAATCACAAACAAGTGTAAAATTGAGGTCCTTAAATTCATCAATCTATGATGATTTGAAATACCATTGGTTCAGCAAAACATAGGGTATTAGGATAACACATTTTTGGTTTTAGGATTCCTTAAATAAAGTATAAGAATTAATTTCTTCATAGAATAAGAGAAGATGAAAAATATATTCTTGACAAGTAGAGTTCCATCCTTTAACTAATTTCTACCACAAAATCATCTTTCACTCTAAAAGATAATAGAACGTTAAAAAAATATTATATTTATCCTATTTGTATAGTGTTAAAAAAACGAATTTATAATTCATCTACCAGATCTTAAAAAAACTAAATTATTTAATCAAGGAAATTACGTGGGCCAGTGATAGGTGATACACCCTTGTCGCCCTTCTGTTGTGGGTTCAAGTCTTGCGGCCTTGCCGGATGCGACAGGTTGCCGCCCAACCTCCGGGTTGTCCTTTTATGAAAATCGAAGAATAATCCAAACTACAGCTATCCAAAATGATTTAATCAAAAAATGAAGATCCTTTTTGGTGCATAATAACATGTGAACACCTTCATCATGTATTCTTTTAAAACACTGCAACATCCTGAATTACCATAAAACCTTATTGATTACATTCATAATCCCTTATTCCTAAAATAATAATGGATATAATTCTTCAATCCAAAAATGTTGCAAACCCCCACAATGATGGAATATAAAAATCATTAATCAGTTTAAAGGTAGTCAAGAATATCCAATATAATTTATCCAAATCAATCATGTATTATTATAAAATCACTACCTCAGTATCAGAACTATATTATGGTTTATCATTCTCTCAAACATTTATTTTCCAAAAATTTATCCTGCTATTGAGTCACTTTTCTTTGTTCCACACAATCTCAAGTCCTTAATGAAATAGTACTGTAGTACAATCCTTATATACTCCATAATTATTATAATAATTACATTATTGATACAACACTCAAATGACATAATCAACATCAAAACTCTAATCATTCCTCTTCATCTGTGGTAGTATCATAACATGATTATTATCCAATAGCATCGTTTGCGACATAGTCTGATGACTGGGACATAGGTTCGCGTAGTGTCCAAACTCCTTGCAAATGAATCATTATACATTTGAAACCATTTTCTTACCCTTGAAGTCACGTACCTTATGTCCTTTTCCTCCACACTTATAAAAAACTCCAATTCCTTTCAGGCAAGTTCCAGGGTGTTTCTTCCCACAGTTATCACATATGGGGAAATTATTCTTTTCCCTCTTACCTTTATCCATCTTTCTCTCTTCCATCCTTTTCTTCTCTGGCTTCCCTTCAAAGACATAGGACTTAGTAAACTCTTTATTTATCTTATCCACACATAATACTATTTGTTCATATGATGATAATACTTGGGAGACTATTTCCCTTCTAAGTGATGTCTTAATACCATGAAAGATACGATCCTTCTTACTCTTTGGATCATATGTATTACTGGAGTTCACATTCCTTCTACTGGGTGCCATTTCTATAAAATAGCATAAAATAGGTCAGTTTATGAATTGAAATAAATAATTCCTAATGAAAATTGAACAGTCTATGGATATAATCCATAATCATAAAAAATATTTTCTTTGAGTAAGTATATACTCATGAGACCTTCATAATGGTTTGAAAATAAAATGAGAATTATCCTAAGCATATCCCCCGGGAGTGTCATAACCAAGAGGGCAGCAAGGCCCGTTGTCATGCACCAGTTCCTGTTCGAGTCTAGCTCAAAGTGGTGTTTTCGGGTTTTACCCCTAGGTACATCTGTGCCAGAGCCGCCTCTACTTGCTCGTATCCAGACATAGATATATTGCTCGGAAAACTCACAAAAACTCTACAACAACAAAATTCTAGGATGTTCTTTTATAGTAATCCTCAAAGTATATCTTAGGGCTATATGCTCTAATCAGAGTTTATCTAAATCTAGTTTCCAAGGTTATTGCTAAACTTCCTCTGATACCAACTGTAACGCCTCTACCCCAGTGACCTAGAGTCGGTGGATTATTTTAATACATTGGCATGATTACAAGGAACCAAGTCCCAAAGAACCGACCAGTTTAGCAGTCTTGGAAAATATATTACATACATGAATGTTACATTACACTTCATAACATACAAAACAACATAAATAATCATTTATGAATGCCAGTATTCCCTTGTCATAACCCTGCATATCAATCTCATTACACTTCTTGGAATCCTAGGAAAAATACAACATAGAAAGGGGTGAGCACAAATGCTCAGTAAGGGTAAGCTATACAGCGGAAACATTCAAAAATAAGCATAAACATTTAAGGAAATGTATAATACTAAATCAAAAGCCTTTTAAACTTGAACTTCAGCATAATATGGCAGAAATAAAATGAAATAATTCCATTTACTTATTCACATGGATATTCTACTAATCGAATAATCACATGAAATATCACTAACCACATTCATAATGATGGAATGCATGTGCCAAACTTTAATTTCTGTGTTGAGGCCTCGTGCCAAGACCTGAGTGATAACTGTAACTAGAACCCATCCCGGAGAGCTTCGGTAACCGGACTCCATCCCGGAGTGCCTCTAATAACCGGACACCAACCTGGAGTACCTCTAATTACCGGACACCAACCTGGAGTGCCTCTAATAACCGGACACCATCCCGAAGTGCCTCTAATAATCTAACACCAACCCGGAGGGCTTACTTTTACCGGTCCCCAAACCGGAACATACTAGTCCAACACATTCATCTTAATAAGATGATGAAATATAACATAAAAATTCGTATTAAAACTAACATACAAAATGTCAAAAATTTAATCATAAACCATTAATTGCATAAAAATAACTCATCCATAGTGAAAAATATCACAAAACCATAAATAAAATATTAATGATTTGTATCATAATAAATCAACTTGAAACAAGTTTATAATTTTTCAATGGATGTTGACATAGATTAAATCAATACTATTTGAGAGAAATATCTCTTTTTTTAAAATCATTTAAAATTCGCATAATTATTGAGATAACCTTTATTTTTAAAATATCTTTATAAGATTGTGAAGGAAGCTTCAAAGTTGTAATAATGGAGGAGAATAACCTCACCCGCCGTATATGTTAAAAAAATACATTCTTACCTTAATTTTGTCAAAAAGGTTAAAAAGGACCTTGTTTAGAAAACGACGGAAGGATTCCTTTATAAACCTCTTTTAAAAATTCAAGCAAGGGTATAAATGTCTTTAAAACATATTCTTGTAAATAGTAAAAATGTTTTGAAATACATTTTTAAGAAACATGGATGTGGATGATAATGATATCCCAATATATTTTTACGTATATACAATCTCGGATAATGAAGAGATTACGAAATAAACCCTTACCAATTTGGTAACTTACAAAACATAAAACCCATGAAAGAGGTATCATACAATTAATATGTAAATACACATAAATCAAAAGTTTATTACACAAAGAATATAATTATGGGAATTACATACACCACACATAAGGTAATGGTGGAAATATGGCATGAATCTCACGGGAATAAGGAGTGAGATGAAAACACCTTACCTTGCAATTTCCTTTAGTCGAGGGTATGTTTAACCTCTTGTAAGAAGATCGTAGTATGTTATTAAATTATACCAGAACTATATTAACATTTATGATATCATACCTGATTCATTTATGACTTTATATTACCCATTTAATAACAATTTCAATGTTAAGTTAACATGTTGGGTAAAAATCACTTTCTTTATCGTACGTGTTTTAACTTGTCACTTTTGGTTGTATCACTTAGATCATGATTTAAATACACCCAGAATATAAAACATGATAAATATATCATATATATTTAGAATGTAAATATGTATAATAGACATATATATGAAATGGAAAACACCGTTTTTGGAGACAGTAGTCCGTACGTACGCATAAACGCTGTTTCTGGTTTCATATAGTTTTGAAAGGATGTAAATGAATAAGATATATGTAATTACATAAATCATTATATATATATATATATCCAGTAGAATTATTATTTCATATATTACATACTTATTAGTAATATATATTTTCATAATCTTCGATGAATGGTGAACTTGGAAATGAATCTAATCGCGTCGTGGAGACGGTAATCCATACGTACGCACAAGCGAAAATATCATTCTTTTGATATTAAAATAATATATAGTTGGATGGTATATCATATATACAGAATAATTATCATGTTATATTTATTATTTACATGAATTAAAAATCATTATTATACCCTTCCAAATAATAATATATTGAATAACAATTACACCACTACGTGGAGACGGTAAGCCGTACGTATGCACGTATGGTGAAATGTCATTAAAATGATGGATAGAATACTGAATATGGTTGTACCATATTTATAATAATATTAAAGTATATAGGAGATACTGGATTATTTATTTTAGAATGGTAATATCAAATAAAGAAGAAGTGTAAGTAGAAAGGAACTTGAAAAAGGGTGGTGAAATCATTACCTCTTCTTCAGGTTCTTCCTTTTGATTTGATAAAAAAGGGCTCCATAAGTTGAATTTATGACTAAAGGAAGGCCTCTTGGATGAAGTGAGGGAATTTGAGAGAGTATATGGGTAGAGGTTGGCCGAACCAAAAGTCTTTTAAGGTGTGAGTTAATGACAAGGGTGAGTTCCCTTTTATAAAAGGGTGAGGGGGACCTTTGGAAAAGCTAGAAATATTATTTTATAATAAATTATAATTCGGTTTATAATGGCTCCAAAGTGGATTATTTAACTGTTAAGGTGGGTATGGGTCTAAAAACACTCAACAAAAAGAATTTAGACAGGTTTGGGTCATTATATGAACCTTATCTTTAAGTATTAACTCTTAGTTAATTAGTTTCACTTTTACAATGTCTCTTTGTATTTTTATATTATATGGTTAATAAACATAATATATACATCCAGGAGACCCCCAAGTGGTCCATTAATGATACAAATATAATGATATAATTCTCTTTTCTGAACCTTAGATTTTTAGGAATTTAATATCAATTAATAATATAATATTTGTTTTAAAAACTCTATTAAGTCAATTTTGACACTATTCAATAATTGATTTTTCAAAAATTTATAACAGAATGCTCACTTCTAAAAAAGTTAATTACATCAATCCTAACATGTCATATTATCCTAGAAAATTATTTTTATTTATAAAAAATCTCAAATCACATATATTTGGGTATTTATAATATCAATTATTCCACTTTTTTCATTGATTGAGTAATTACTGCATCATCATTGTGTCATAAATAAATTAAATGTTTTAATGTCTAAAAATTATAAATTAAATATAATTATGTAGGATATCTTTTTATATTTCTAATTAATATTTACAATCGAATTTATCTTTTGTATAACCCTGTATTAAAAATGTTTTAGTAAATAAACTTTGATTTTAACACTTTTAAATCTTCTTTGAATTAAATAATAATAAATGTCCTAATCTAATCCCAGTGGACCTAAATGATAATATTTTATTCCTAAGGTTGTTTTTGGTCTAGATAAACTTGTCCAATAGAATTAGGACATGTGTTAGTATAAGGCCCTGGCCTTAAACCTTACTTAATATTGAATTAAATGAATAATTCACGTCGACGATCTTTTCAGGTTTAGAGTTTTAGAGAATTAGAACATAACTATTACATCTCAAAAGATTACAAAGTAGTCACTTATACTATGTTTCCATAATAACAAAAACTCTTGAAAGAAACATGTCTAGTTCCATGTTTTATATAGCATGACATTCCTTTGATCCCATCCTTGACCTTATTCCATATTAAGTCCTGTGAAAAACATTTCAAAAAAACATGGGGTGAGCATAAAAAGCTCAGTAAGGGATACAAAAAGAATGAAAACTGTTAGTTTTTCAAACATCAATTAAACCATGTATAGTATATCAAAGTAATACCTTCACCTTCATGAAGTAGTAAAACACTTCACTAAATAAGGTATCATTACTTACCTTTTTGTAACCAAAGTATAATCATAAAACCCATATAAAGAACACATAACATATATAAAGGTAACTTGGGACAAAAACTTACATAAGTGGAATAACCATACGGTCGACTTCCACACATATCACTTAATGGAATAGCCATACAGCCAATTTCCATACATACTTAATGGAATAGCCATACGGCCGACTTCCATACCCAATGCATTGGAGGTTATAACGTAACCACCCGTCCTGGTATTCACGGCACCACCCGTCATATGGTTTATAACGTAACCACCTGTTAAAATGTCCAAGTACCAATATAAAATCATAAAACATAAAACCAATATAAAGGAATGATAACATTTCCACATTTCAATTACAATATATCATAAATATATTCACATAATAGAATCCTTTTTCAAAACCATTTTCAATACCAAAATACATAAAAGATTATATGGTATTTATTTTATTCTAAAAACATTACGGCTTGTTGAGAAAGCCAAAGACCAAATAATACTCGCGGCGGCGGAAAAAGTCGTTGTCACCGCATACGTTAAAAAACATTCCTTTTTGTCGTTTAGTAAAACGCTTCGTAGAAAAAGATTCCTTTTGTATAAAAGTAAAAGTCAAAGGATTTTATACACCGTATAAATGAAATTTGTGTATAAAACGAAATATGCCTCAATGAAAGAGATTGATACGAAGTCCCTTACCTTGGGTCCGACTTGACTCGATCGTTATTTAACGTCCTGAATAATAAATTTGTGTTAATTTATACTTGATTAAGAACCTTTTTAAAGTTCATTATTCTTTTTATATCACTTATTGCCATGTTATAAACATTATGTAACCATTTAAGTTAATAATGTTTGTTTTGTCAATATTTGGTTCTTAAGTCGAAATTTGACTTCTTACAATTACATGTTGTTCATGTGGTCAAAAGTTCATTATATCCAGAATGAAATTCCCGATTTGGATATAATATGTATCATATATATCCAGAATATACATGTATCTATAATATTACATAATCATTTAGAGGTAAGAAATGAAATGCACCGTTCATGGAGACGGTAAGCCATACGTACGCATGAACGCTACTTTCATTTCTTTGTCATATTAATGGAATTAAAACTAAATGAGAGGTATGTATATTTTAATTCCAGAATTATATTCATCACATAGATATATCATTAATTATATATATCCATTATATGTACTTTTAATAGTACATTACATTTGGGGATATGAAATGAAATGCACCGTTCATGGAGACGGTAAACCGTACGTACGCATGAACGCTACTTTCATTTCTATCTCATACTTTAATGGAAAGAAATAATAATGATATAGAGGTATATTATAATTCTAGTATAAAATAATATATAATAACATTAAATCCATCCTTTACACGTCCCACATATGGCATTAACGAATCACATCACTTTTAGGGGGCGGTAGTCCGCACTTCCTTAAATGAAGATATCGTGTTTACCCATAATGGAAACCATAAAGGTATGCCAAAAAAGAAAAATACAGAATCTTAAAGAAAACATAAACATATTATATATCATATATAAAAATAGTGACATCATAATGGCCACCCTTGAAGGTGTTAAATGAGTATTGAACAATCATCATTTCGGGAGGCAGAATTTTTCCATCCACGGAAACCGTATGTTCTTTAACCATTTGATGTAGTTGTGTGAGAGTGTAGCTCAAATAAATATTTTAACAAAATCCTAGTATACTGAAGATACTGGTTCTGTTACAGAATAAGTAAATAAAAAGAGTTTAGAGGGTTGGAGAAGCAAAATAAAACAAATGAACAAGAGAAAATGAATTACTTTAAAAGTGTAACTCCTTTTTGATTTGAGCCTAAAGGCCTCCTTTGAAATGATTATACCCAAAGGGAATCCTCTAGTATGAGGAGATGGATGTGGAGAGAGTAATTGGGCAGGGGTTGGCTGAGCCAAAGGCTTGAGAAGTGTGTGAAATGAGGTAGAGGTGGGGGCCTTTTATAAGAGGAGAGGAGGGGCACTTTTGGAAAGTAAAGAAATATTACTTTATTTGAAAATGTGTTTCGGATTTAAAAGGTCCCACATTGATATAATTCGTGGATAAGGTGATAAGGGTTCGAAATACACTCATCAAATTGGTTTTGGCCATGTCTAGGTTCTATATTTTTCATTATCTTTCCATTTTATTTTAATCGTCAAATAATGATGTCATCGCTGCATCATTATTATGTCATATATAATTTAATTTATTTAATATCTAAAAATTATAAAAAAAATACTATGATGTAGGAAATCGTTTTATATTTCCAATGACTTTTTATAATAAAAATTTGGACTTGTATAACCCCACTCAAAAATTATTGTAGTAAAACAATTTATGTTAGTGTCATTTTCACTTTAACATTAAATAAAAATATATTAATGTCATTTTCCAACTAAAGTGGCTCCATGGGGTCCCCAAGTTGGCCCATGGCTTGTCTTGGTCGGTCATGACTCACCCAATTGGTGTAGGACAAGTGTCATGGTGTTTTCACATTTTTATAATATCATTTTTACATTAAATTACACTAATTACCTCTAATCGCGATTAAATACATAATAAGTTACTATTCACCAAAAAATTATTTTAATCTCATTGAACCAAATTTTACTTCTTAATGACAACCATGTATGTCAGATTTTCAAAATTCAATACACATTAGTGGTAAAATTTCATTTATCTGAAAAATCAGTTTGCTTGATTACCACTTAGTGGTTTCACTATTTATCAAAAATTGAAGTTTTTCAGAAAATTACCAAAAATTCACCCTAAGCTATATTTGATATTCCGAATTCAAAAATGAAGTCCATTTTACAAAATTCAAAACATATAAGTCAAATTAATTAATTTAATAATTAATTCCCGGTGTCATGACAAATAGCGTGTTTTTGTGAAACAATAAGTATCAAAAGATTGACACCAGTTTAAGTCCAATTTCAAAGTGAAATTGATTCCAATGACCACCATTGGATTAACTGGTAAAAATATTTTCGAATTTCAATTTAAAACCAATTAAAATAATAATCTAATCATATAAATAATTTAGATTAAAAAGAGGTTTTGAATTAAAATACAACATTTTACACTATTCATAAAAAATGAACTTTATCAGAAAGGTACCAAAAATTTACACAAAGTAAATTTTGATGTCCCGATTCTAAAGAAAAGTTATATTTGGTCCAAAATAAATTATAAGAGAGCTCAAAACTATATTTAATGACGGTTCACCATTAAAAGGTGATAAGTGGACCTTTCGTGAAAATTAGAGTATATATGCCCTAAAATTGAACTCTTTCCGTATTTTAAGCCTTTATCTTTTATTGGGTAAATGTATAAACATTTAAAAATATATCTAATCATATTTTAGTTATTTCTATCCATTCCCGCCAGTACAACGGCTACTTGTTAACTAACATTTAAAATAATATTATTTTATTACTAGTGTGCTACGTAAGTTTCAAAGAAACTCATCGTTGCGTATCGGGTACGCTATCGAACATATAAACCCCTTTAAAATAAAATTAATATTTAATTCGTAAATATTAATAAATATGAAAATTATTTATTCTTTATTTACTAGGGATGTTACAGTTAGGGTAATATTAATATCATTTTTAACCTTAATTACCATATTTATTTTTAACCGTGGTAAATAAAAGTAAAAAGTTACTATTCACCAAAAATTATTTTCATCTCATTGAACCACATTTTACTCCTTGATATTAACCGTGTCTCTCAGATTTTCTAAATTCCAATCAATGAAGTGTTAAAATTATGTTTTATGAAAAATTCAGTTTTTTAACTACCACTTAGTAATTTCACTATTCATCAAAAATTGAAGTTTTTCAGAACAATGCCAAAATTTCACACTAAGCTATAATTGATATTCCGAATTCAAATATGATTTCTATTTTAAAAAATCCCAGACATATAAGTTTCATTAATTAATTTTATAATTAATTCCCATTGTCACAACAAATAGCATGTTTTTAAGAAACAATATATATCAAAAGATTGACAAGTTTTTATGTCCAATTTCAAAGTGGAATTAATTCTAATGAACACCATTGGATAAAATGGTAAAAATATATTCTAATTATACTTTAAAACCACTCAAATTCATAATTTATCACCATTAATTATTATGATTAAAAAAGTTGTTTTAAATTAAAATTTAGTAATTTTCACTCTTCATCAAAATATTAAAGTTATCCGAAAAGTAGCAAAATTTCACCTTAGGCTAAATTCGATACTCCGAATCCAAAAATGAAGTCCATTTTGAGAGGTAAAATTTATAAAATTTTAAAAATCAGGTATTACTATTCATTACGGCTAGTTTGATTGGTTATAGTGTGTGTGTTAGAACTCGAAGTTGTATACAACACACGCTACTGTATTATTCAAAGAGAAGCATACCGTGGATGCTTGGGGTGTTACATTGTAATTTTTTTATGTCCCCATTCTAAAGAATAAATTTATTTATTCAAATTGAATATATAAAAGTTTAAAATATTGGATTTAAAAAGGGTTCACTATTAAAGGTGGTCAAAGTGTATTTTTGAAAAATACTTCTTTTATCTGAAAAAATAGGATTTGTTCTTACATTATGTCTAAGAAACTCATAATATGGATTCTAAAATTATAAGGATTATATAAAGTTTAAAATTTAGTAAATAATATTCATAACCTCTTTTGAACTGCTTCTTTGGTAAGTCATTGTGCGCTTTAACTCGGTGTTGCGTGTAATGCAAGTTATTGAATTATTTTGAAGAAATAACACACTATGAAATCTTGGGGTGTTACATCTACTGCAAGACAAAATTTTGGGACTCTAAATGGGTCCCATACATTGTGTGATACTACCCATGTCATTATATTTCATATAAAGATACCTATTTTTAAATGAAAAGTCATACAACTAATACTAAAACATTATTTATTATTTCTCACAATGCATATCTCATTAATAATGGTTGTTTTAGTAGGAATGTATTATCAAAAAAAATGTTAATTATATATATTATGACAAGGTCTTCATCATTCATTCTATTCAATAGTATATTTTATATTTATGATGGTTAATTATATAGTTTATTCATGATCTATTAGTTTTACTTTATATATTTTTTCCATTTAAAATGTTGGATTAATTTAACACCTTAATAAGGGAACATGCCACCTTCATGGATCCAAAAGAGGTTAAATACATTCAGGGTGAATATATCATATATACAATAATTCATATCTAAATAGGATAATGTTGTTGTCTATATAATGAAGCCATTATTGTTGATTTTTTATGGGGGGAGTATTATGGGTTTAATACCAACTTCCTCATCTTTGGTAAAATTATTTCAATAATAAAATACATTTATAGTTTTTCTTAGTCATCTAACTTGGATATACAATTTTGAGAAATAATCATAATAGGGTGGAGAGGATCTTTCAATGCGTAGACATGAAATTATCTTCTAATTTGTAGCACTTATTTTTTTATGAATATGGATGGGGTTTTCAGTGTCATATGTATTGAAAAAAATTGTCTGCTGGATGTCCTAGTCAGTTTATGGATTCTTTATATAAATATTTACTATTTGATTCATGTTTGCATCATTATCATTCTCTTGGTTTTCAAGAAAAAATAATGTTCACCGATAATTAGATAGATGTATGATATTGTTTTCCAAACAATATTTTCATGTTTTGATTATTTATAGACCACTTTTGTATAGAATTGTTTGATCAGATTATTTTAGAAGACCATTGGTAAGGACTAAAATTATAAGTCATACTACTCATAAAATAAGTGGTTGAAACTATTCATCCAAAACACCAAACAAAACCCTAGGACAACAATAACATGGATTAGTCATAATAATAATCTCAAAGGGAATTGGTTGGATAACAGATGATGTTTAATGTATTATAATTCAATATCTAAAGTTTGATGGAAGATACTGGGGTGGACAATCTCATTCCACTGGCCATAATCATATACATTTATATAGGAATGTAATTATTCCCAATTTAATATAATGGTTTAGTTTGTTTCTACATAATTGTGATGGGTTTTCTTATTTAATTTGATGTGGGTATTATCTCTGTTCATCCAATTATGGGAAAAAATAGCAATCCATGTTCACCACATTTTTACAGGAACTACCCTATAATAGATATTTGTATCCATTCATGTTCTATGTGGTTGGATTGGGTCTTATATTAGTGGTTATGAGTTTATTATTACTCAAAACATTTTCAAATCCATATTTAAGGGAATATGTAAATGTATCCATGTGGTTACAACCACTGTACATAAGAAAATAGATTTAATGAGAAGGTTGAACATACATGACTAGTTATCCTTAACAAATTATGGGGTGTCCAATTGTACAATTACCTACATCGGTAATTATGATTATGAGTCCAAAACCTACTTAGTTTTTTGGGCACCCCCTCTACTCTAGTAAATTGAAGGATCATTTCTGAGTAGTATGCATCCTTCCAATTTAGTTGGTAGTTATAGTGTCTTCTTATGATTTGACCTAGTCCAACCAATTAAATTTCAAAAAGGAATATGATGTTTCTTACCAAATATATTATAATTTATCTACAGAGGAAAATAATGTTCATGGGACCTTCTACCAATTCGGACTAAATCTTTACTCTCAAAATATTATTCTAATACCTAGATCTGGATGAACTGGGATGTGGAAATTTCAATGTTTGATATGATTTCAATGAATATTCAATATTAATCCATCAGTATATTCATAAGGGATTTTGTTTCTGAATCATATAAAAGGCCCATAAAAGTTAGATCAACTAGTATATAATGCATATGGAGGTGCCTTTGATGAAAACAAGCCATCTGCTTTCAGCTACATCAACGGGAAGATCACCCCAAAATGTGAGGATGAAGGGTTGAGTGGCTTTAGATAACGTCACATCCATGTTCGTGCATAGTATAGTTATTTTTATATTTTCCATTGTTCTCCATTAATGTGAGAACCATATGATAATGTTCAGAATTTATATATCCTAGAAGGATTCATTCAAATAAGATTTATAGTAGGAGGGTTTTGGTAATTTTTTCAGATGTTATATAATTTCTTTTCAAAACCATCTCAAAGAAGATAATTCATTACCCTCTGACTAAAACAAAATGATTCATTTAATGAAGGATCAAGTGAATTGAAGTCCTCATATAGATAAAATATTATTTGAAGCATAATATTGACGAGTGATGACTGAGCAGACCAACACCACACCAATGAATAGGTGAGATAGAGTCCATCATTATGATCATATAAATTAAATACTACCATTATGATGTTGATATATTTTCCCTTGTATAATAAAGTAATTATTAGAGAAAAATCACATAATGTTCGATAGTGGACTATCCTACTTGTATTCTATCAAAGGCAATATCAAATAGCAATGAGGAGTCCAATGACGAGGGTTATATTAGAAAGAGATATCAACTGGAGGAAATCGTGCCATATTAGATGAAAAAATACCCTTAACTATACATTTATATCCTTAAAACCTTCCAAAATTTATTCTTTATCAACATAAATCCATATATAAATCTAAGACTAAAAGGAAGTTTGGTTTGGATGTGAAGAATCCCCACCATGATTCATGTTAGTATTGTACAATGTATACTTTATTTCGTTTTGAATGGCTTATGTAGCTTATTAAAAAAATATTCTTTCACATATTTTCATTAGGTTATCTTAGGAACACCAACATTTCTAGATGAGGGGGATCCACATTTCATTCCTCCAACATGTGCTTAGGCATGGGTCATGACCCACATAATATAAGAGGAAGCTGAGGTCTGATCCATTTTGGAGCTGGTGTCTAAGGGAAAACACATATGATAGTGTAATTTTTTCTTGTAAGGGGTTAGTTAACTCATGGAAGACCCCAACATCAAGAACTATTAATATATTAAACTATTCATGATGGAATTTTAACTAGGGTAGGGAAATTATTCTTCTAAAAATTGAAAATAATAGACGGTCAATATTTAATTACAAAATCATAATTCTATGTTTACAAACTATCAATGAGGGTAGATTAACCTATGTAAGGAATTGATATCATTTAATCCCCAAATTCATGTGTCATAAAAAGATATAGCCATATCCATTTATATTTAGGATGTATTTTTATATGTAGCTATATTCTTATAATTGTATATTCTCATGAAAAAATTTGTCTATCTATTATATAAAAGGATTATGTATCCACTAACTAATAGTATTTTATATCATAACTCATTATTGTTACACAACATAGAATAGAGCTTCTAGACCCTTCCCCTTTAGGATCCCTTCCCACTAAAATACCTGGAATATATCATGAATCTATAAAAACTACACCAATGAAAAAAGTTATGAGTACTTCACTTAGTGACCGAGTCTATAATAAATCCATGTTCAATGATATATATTGATTTGAGGCTTATAAAACAATATTACATAAATATATATAATTAAATGTATAGGGATCTTTATAATGTTATAATGGATGGACCCTTCTATGAACAGATGGACCATTTTGACCCCCACAAAAATATGTTCTCAACAATTGGTACTGTAGGGTTTTACTATTGGACACACTAACCTTTTGGAAGGAGGTGTACACAATTTGGAAAAATATTATGGCTATTAGATAAAAGTATTAATGATAGTAGCCTCATCCCCAATTTGTAATCATAAAAATAAGTCCAGAAGTGATCTTTCGAAGCATTTAAGAGATATAGTAACTCATCATGATACGGTTTGGGATAGGAAGGTGGATATTGATAGGCTCTAATAACCACTAGTACTTCATATCTATATTTATAATACTTCATAGAAGTCAGTGTAGGACCAATTGGGGATTATCAATGTAGCCAGGAATTCCACGATTGATTCGGTTTTCATTGCATAGGAACTAGAAAAATTTGTGAAGGTTAAGGATTTATTTGGATATCAGTTGCATTGGATCATTAATGGCCTATATTATAATTTTCCAGTGGTGAAGGGGTCTTATAATCCTTCAGTTTCATGATTTTATACTTCTTATGGGACTTACTTGTTTTGGTGGATTATGTAATAGACAGTAGGCATTGTAGATTCATACTTCTCTATGGAATTTCTAAAAATAAAATATTTCAATTTACATGTGTTGATATCATCTCTTGTCCCTCATAAAATTCAAATGTATTCATTAAATACTATTTTTTTATATATTGTATAGATATCCAAACACATAATTATTCTAAAAAACATTATGTGAAACTGAATCTAAACGAAAATTCTTGAGTAATAATGAAATCCCCGCAGGAATAAATAATTGATGATCATTGATAAAAACACCATCCTCAGTATATTATGGATTATATATATAGAAAAGTCTTCTTCAAGGGGATGAAATGAATCAACATGTAATATATAGATATTTCTATAACTATTTCCTATCATGGTACTCTAGAATGAATGGAATGATTACTCCTGGAGATATATTATGGTTCATATAATATTTTTACGTCTTTCTATTTTTTACAGTACATTATCCAATGTTTTATATAATGATGGCTTAGAAGGTAGGTATACGGATTTTTTTGGATTCCCCCAATGTTATTTTTAGATAACAATATTTTTTTCCATTAATAGACCCACATTTTCCATGATTATTAAATTTTTATGTCTATATAGAAGTTGTTCAATGTTTTCCTAAACTACATTTTGTAGGTAATTGATATGGAGAGCACTATGTCTCTTTCCTTTGGCAGTTTCAGGTCATATACAATGAAACATTGAATTAGATGTTTAAAATCAAACATATTAGTCCTAGAAATGATAATTTCAATGTTCATATATCTTGGAACATATGTCAGTGTAATTTGAGGATATATTTTATTGGATGTATGCTATGTTATTTTATGGTCATATACCATGGACCATAAATTATCATAGTTATATGGACCCATCCTAAAAACATTACATATTCTTGAGTTTTAGACAAGAACATACATTTATACACATTGAGAAACTTTTTAGGTTTTGACTTTTAGATAATTGGGATATAAAACATACATAAGGTCCCATAATATGACACGTCGATACTCCAAAAATATTATCAATTTTCAATAAATATTAAACATTTCAAATAAAAAAAAATTCTTTGAAACCTCAACATAAAATTTATATTTTCCTCCTTCATTATCATACACATCCTTATAACATTTAAAGAACTTTTAAAAACGTGGGATGGACACCAAAATCTCAATAAGGGTTATAAAAATATAAATCATTAGTCAAATGATAACATAAAATCCAATAAACCCCAATTGATAAAAACTCATCAATATACATACAAATATCATGTAGTTGAATTGGGACATATTTACCATATCAATATTATAACCACCATTACACGTGGAATAAAAATTCGGTAAACTTCCATATCTGGTGTAACCAATGCATTTAAGAGCTATAATGGTGATTACCCATCATATCTTGAGCTATAATTGCCTCAACCCAATGTATCTTGAGCTATAATGGGCTCAACCCATCATATCATGAGCAATAATTGGATTAACCCCACATATCTTGATTTATAATGGGCTCACACCAACATATCTATGTACATGGAACAATTTATAGTAATAAAGTTTCATAAAATCCGAAAAAACCACTCATTCCATATATATATGAAAAACAATCTTTTTTAATTTCATTAAAGAGACTTTAAAAAGGAAAGTACCATACAAAAATAATTTGATTGATAATTAATGGAATCGAATGGATATGTGTATAAAATTTAAATAAACATAATACTACATTATATAAATAAAAATTCATCACAAAAATAATCTCAACACCACAAAATTAATAATGTTGAACGTTAACCCAAAAATTGGAAATTGGGTTATGAATCTTCTTACCTCGGGTTCGTCTTACTTCAAATAAGATTCAAAATCATGTATAATTGTTAAAAGAGTTTTATTAATACATTAAAAAAGAATAATAATATTTATAATACCTTATATGATCATTTTTTGATGTCATTGCACCCATTAATATATGATATTTTCTGCTTTCAAGTATTTCAGGTACGTTCCTTACATGATTTCCATGCTCGGTTCGTAATGGATGTTCTTGTCGAGTGGAATAAAAATTATATAGGTGGAAAGATATTTTATTTACATGATTATATAATATTAAATTATTACATAAATCATTTTGGTTATATGTTTTGAGGTTGACTTAATAAATAAATAATTAGTGGTACTCATTAGTTTATTTTGGTGAATTTTGATCAGTGTGAACCAGTTTTGTTTTATTAATTATAAAAATTAATAAACACTAGTTAAAGAACATAATATATAAAATAATATGTATTCTAAAATATTATTCAACCAATTTTATGGTTTTATGACCATATTTTAAATATGTCAATGAAATTAAAGACATATCATTGAGGATGTTGGTAAATTGACACACTAGGGGAAACTTTTTTTAAGAATATTTGGCATAAGATAAGATGTATGATGGTGAATTGTTCCATAAAATTGATAAAAATTATTTATATATAATATACTAGAGATTTTAATCCACTTTAATAATGGGTGGATAAAATAGTATAAGAAATGGAAAGAATAGAAAGGAAAACACCTGAAATTTGAAGAGGATGTTAACCGCTTTATCTATTCCCATTGAAGCCCTCTGTAAGGTATTTGGTATTTCCCTTTTATTGAGACCATTAGTTCTTGGAATAGGGGAATATCCTTCAGATGATTATTTATATGAATTTAGACAATTCATAAATCATGATAGGATTGAGAGGGTGGTATTTAGTGAGACTAGTAGTTCATTTATTTTTTATAGTTCTTATGTTATCAAATTTCACTATTCACCATAAATTAATGTATTTTAGAAAAATTACAAATAAACACCCCAACCATTTTTGATATGTAGAATTAAAAAATTAAGTCCTTTTTTTAAAATTTTAATATATACGATTTAATTTAATTTTTAAGTAAAATCCTAATTTATTAAAAACAATAAAAATTTTAAAACTACAACTCAATTTCTGACAGGTTGAAAAATAATTTATGGTATCACAAAATTATCTTAAAAAAATAAGCAAATTATATAAAAAATTATGATTTCAATTTATAAAAATAAAAATTTATATATATTATCAATTCAATCATAAAATTATAATTTAATATCTATGACAAATAAAAATTTCAACACTTATATAATGATCATATTATCACTTATAAGATTCCTTTTTATTATAAATTAATGGGGGAGGTTACTATACATTTATCTTATTTAATATTCTTAAGTGTCATATTACTATTAATTAGGGTATTTTACTATTCATAAGGGTATGTTACTGTTCATCAAAAATTATGTTTGTCCTATCATAATCCAAATAATTTATTGATTGTAACTGTGTATGTTCACTGTTTCAAATTCAAGAAACAGAAGTGGAAAATTTATGTTTCATTTCTAGTTTAAAACTATCTCCTTATAAAAGTATCATTATGTATAGAATCAATGTTTTATGCTTTAAATTAATTTTATTTGTAAATCCTTGGAGTGTTACATTATCTCCGCCTTCGGGAAATTGAGACCTAACCATTTCCATTAAATTATTAAACAAGTGATGGTACCATTACCTTATAGAGTTTTTAGATTACAATGTTGCATCATCAACCATGTGGTTTCTCTGAAAAACCTTTACCTGGTGAATTTCTTTATTTTGCAATACATTCATTGTACAATCATAAAATTGTATAGGTTTTTATTTATAGGGAATGTTCTCTTCCATCTGAACTGCTTCTGGACTAAAGAGATGAGATTAATCTAGAACATACATTCTGAACATCAAAACATGATAAACATTGGGTACCATGGATAAATTCAGAGTCAATTCTACTTGTTAGGTTACTGATCCCTCTTTTTCTAGGTTTTTATACGGTGTAATGAACTGTGGACTTATATTTCCTTTTTAATCAAAATAGATAACACTTTTCCAAGGAGAGATTTTAAGGAAAACATGATCACCAACCTCAAATTAAATGTCTTTCCTTCTATAATCTACATAAGTTGTCCACCTTCTCTGAACTTTCCTCATGTGTCACTAAATCATCTAATTCGTTTACCTTTTAATATAACAATTCTAGTCCCATGAACACTATTTCCCCAAATTCATCCAAAAATAAAATATTTTGACACCTCTTTCAATTCAATGCCTCAAAAGATGACATATTTATACTGGAATGAAAAATTTTATTTGAATAAAACTCAACTAAAAAAATATGATGATCCCAACTTCCCTGATTATACATTGATCATTTTTGAAGTATATCCTCCAATTTCTAAATCATTCAATCTAACAACACATCTGATTGAGGATGAAAATATATACTGAAATTTAATTATATTCCCAATGGCTTCTAAAGGCTTTCCAAAAGTTATAAGTGAACATGGGATCACAATAAAAAATGGAAAGAGGAACTCCATGTAACTAGACAATTAATTTGAGGTATAGTCAAGAATGCTAATCCAACGACATAGTATCCCAAATAGATATGAAATGATTAGATTTAGTCAGTTTATCAATAATAATTAATATTTCATTGTTACCTAAAGTTGTCTTTGGTAGTCCTATAATTAAATCCATGGATATATTTTATCATTTCAACTCTGGAATTGAAAAATCTTTAAGCATCCCCTTCAGTAACTGCGTTGTTGCTTTAACCTATTGATATTTCATGCATTTTATAGTAAAATATAAAATAACATTTTTTATTCAATCCCACTAGTAATACTCATCAATTCCTCTATACATATTTGTATAGCTATGATGAACAAAAAGTAGAGAACTATATGCTTCTCATAAAAACTATTTCCTCGCCTGAGAATCACAAGTCACACACAATCTTCATCCAAATATGAAAACAAAATCTTTATCAATGTTAAATTCTAGAAACATACCCAATTTAATCAATTCTACTTATTTCCTTTTTCTCCCCATCATATTTCTATTCCGTACTTTTTCTTGGTAAAGATGACTACACTAAAACCAGAAAAAAATAAATGAATTTACTACACCAAGGTATTCCAAGAAAAAATTCATAAAATAATTAATAAAGGGGTCATGTTCCAAATTTATCATGGTTCTTTATGCATGATGTTTTGTTATCAAGGTATCCCCACCGTGTTTTCATTTCCTAGATGGTAATTGATTCTGAAACTATAAAAATTTATAAATTTATGACATCTAATCTGTCATATGATTACTTACTTCAGAGTGACTATTTAATTCAGAATTGTATGGTTGATAATTATTTCAAAATTGGATCCTTATAACTTATGCCTCCAACTTTTCAATGCAAAAAAATCATAGCTGCTAATTTCAAGTCATGTGTGATATAATTTAACAAATGAGGTTTTAGTTGTCTTTAAAAATAAGAAATTACCTTATCATTATGCATCAAAACACTACCATGTCCATTCATGCAACCACAATATTAAGATGAAAAATTAATCACTTCTATAAGGTTGGATTAGATCAAGGGAATTCACCAATTATATTTTCACTTCCTTAAAATAATCATCACATTTTTTCCCATATGAATTTAACTCTTTTATAGGTTAACTTAGTAAGTGGGATTGATAATCATGCCATTTTTTCAACAAACCTATTGTAATATCATGAAAACCCAAGAAAACTACAAATCTTAGTAATATTTTTGGGTATTGGACACTCTTCAAAAACTTTTGTTTTAGAAGGATAAGTTCTTAGGCCATATTTATATACAACATGACCAAGGATAGTTTTTTTTAAAACCAAAATTCAAACATGCTGAATTTTCAATATAGTTTATTTTCATTTAAGGTTCTTAAAATATCCCATAGATGATTTCATGCCCCTATATATTTTTAGAATATACCAAAATGTCATAAAAACACAACAACAAACTTATCTAGGAACTGATGAAATATTCGATTCATAAGATTCATGAAATTAACAGTTGCATTTGTTAACCAAAATTCCATAACTTGAAATTTATAATGACCATAACAATTATGGAATTTATTATTTGGGATGTCTATTACCATTACATTAAATATATGGTACGCTAACCTCAAGTCAATCATTGATAAATAATGTGCTCCCCATAGCTGATCAAAAACAATATTGATATGAGGAAAATGAAAATTATTTTTAATAGTGATGATTTTAAAGTAACTATAATCAATAAAATGTCTCAATGAACCATCATTGCTTTTATCAAAAAAGATAGGATCATCTCATGGTGGAGTGATTGGTCGATTGAAGCCTTTATATAATAATTTCAACAAATTTGTTTTTAATAAAGAGGTTCCATTTGATCCATTTGATAATTGCGTTTAGAAAATGTCTCAATATCATGAACTAATTAAATAATAAATTCAACCTCCAGATTAGGAATAACACTAGGAAAATCATAAAGAAAAACCTTCAGATATCGATTTACTACTAGAAAATCATTAATCTGGATAGTTCCCTTATATTAACAAATATGAGAAAAATAACATTCATTTCCATCTTTAATTAGTTTCATTGATTCATGATTTTTTATCAATGGTATGGGTTAATTCATGCATACAAAGTGAAAATTTTTCTAAAAAAACAACTTCTACATTGATATCTTTCTTATCATAATAAGAAAAATGGTAGTCCATACCAATAATAACATCAAACTCCACTATTGGTTATACAAAAAGGTCTACATGAAAACAATTTACATAGAAAAAGATATATAGATTATTATAACTTCTTTTTCCCCAATATTTCCAACAGCTGTTTTTTCCATGAGTTCATTTTTCATTTCATGAGGTTGAATTACTAATTTTGTAGAAAATTTAATAGAAATGAAGTAATGGGTAGACATAGAATCAAAAAACATATTTCCAAAAAATTTAATAACAATAAATGTACCACATAACACCTCATTCTGCAGTTCAACATCTTCTGAAGCAGTTGCAAAGTAGTTTTCTACAACCTTCTACTTCCATTATTACTGATTTCCTCCCGGAGTCACTAGATTTAGACACAGAAGAGCCAAATGACCAAATTCTATACAGTTAAATCATATCACCATCAACTTCTCACTAATTGTTGGATACTTTTCAATTCAGTCGTGGTAGATATGGCCAAATGTTTCCACATTAGTTTAATTTCCTATAATTGACAAGACACTCACCATTATTCTATTTACCACACATTCAGAAGATGTGAAATTTATTCTCATACCTCAATATTTCAATGACAAATTCTTCCCCAATTCCTACCAACATGAACAATTCTTATTCTTTTCATCACAAGCCACATATGTGTCAGAAATCTCCATCTTAAATTTTTTAGCATAATGAAAACGTTTATCACATCTTTTAAACTCTCATGAAGAAAAAGTTATTCATAAAAATGTTTTCAAACTAGGGTAAAATTGATTAATATTAATATGAAAATCCAATGTAAAATATTGTTTTTACTTTTCCAGTATCCTAATATTAGCTTCATATGCTACCATATAATCATCATCTTGCTTCTTTAGTTCCATGATTTGTTTCTCCATTAAGAGTTCAACAATTTTTGGAAAACAAATTTCATGAAAAAGACTCTTAAACTATCTGATTATAGAATGTCAAGATATTTTTTTTCCCTCGTATTCTAAACCATTGAACACCATTTATTTGATTCATCTTCAAAATGATAAATGTCTAGTATAAACTATTAAGGATCCAAACATACCATGAAATCAAATATATTTTCTAGAGCATTGATATACCCTTTTGTTATCGCTGTATCTATGGTTACACTGAATGATGGAGGTTTTTTCCTCATAAAATTATCCACAAAAGTCACATTTCTTCAAGGTAGGCATGGTTCCACTCTATAATGGATTCCACCACTCTTTATCACCTGAGTCAACTCAGGCATTGTTTTCCCAAACATCTCAGTTCCAATTCCCTCTTTCCAAGCTACATATTCATATATATATCACCTTCTTGGTTCCTTCCTATATTCTCATCGCTATTTCTTCAACGGGAAGCCGTTATGAACAGAGATAAAATAGACAAAAATACATCGTAATCGTTAAATGCTATATCATTTCAAATCAATAAAAAAGAAAAAAATCACTTATATTATTCTATTAACATATTCCTAAACACAAAAGTTAACTAAACTATACACTGATACATAAAATAAGGACTCAGCATTGAAACATTATATGTTTTTGAGTTTTAGACTTGAACATAAATTTATACACATTAAGATTATTTCTTGGTATATAGTTTTAGAGAATTACGACATAAAACATACATGACATACAAAAATCATACATATGGATTCTCCTAAACTAGTATCAATTTTTCCAAAATATTATTTTTTCAAATAATACATAATTAATTTGAAAATTGTTCATAACATTTAAATGGTCTTCAATTTTTTTATTATATATCATTATTACCTATGAAAAAATATAAAAACTTGGGGTGACAAAAAAATCTAAGTAAGGGATATAAAGAGAGAAATCTATAGGCATGCGATAATATAAAAACCAATAAAACCCACTTCATAAAAAACTCATTAGAATGCATAGATACATCATGTAGTTGCCTTGGGACATTTGTACCATATGAATCTTATAATCACCCTTACTCATGGAATACCCATTTATTCATCTTCAATATCCAGAGTTTCAAATGGATTGGAGTGCTATAATGGGGCTCACCTATAATATCTTGAGCTATAATGGGATCAACCAAACATATCTGGAGCTATAATGGGCTCAAACAAACATATCTTGAGATAGAATGGGATTAACCGAATATATTTTAAGCTATAATGGGATCAACCCATCATATCTATGTCCAAAGAAAATTTCATAGTAATAATGTAATAGGAAATCAGGATAAACCACTCATGTAATATATATGAAAAAACGAGTCTTTTTAAAATCATTAAATATGATTTTAAATGTATTTTAAAAGGGAATTCCTTTAAAAATAAATAAAGTGAGAATAAATGGAATTGAATGGATATGTGTATAAACTATAAATAAACATAATAAAACATAATATAAATAACAATTCATCACACAACTAATCTCAATACCACATAATGAGTAAATTTGAAGGGAAACCCAAATAATGGAAATTGATTTATGAATTCTGTTACCTAAGATTATTATTACATAAAATATTATTACACATATTATATAGTGGTTAAGAGTGTTTGATTAATACTATAAATAATCTTAATAATTTTTATAACACATTATATGATCATTTTATGACAACATTCCACCCATTAATTTATAATATTTTGTTCCCACCACTATTTCAGTTTCATTCATTACATGATTTCTAGGGACGGTTCGTATTGGGTCTTCTTGTATAATAGAAGAGAAACTCCATAAGTGGAATGAGATGATACCAAAATGATTACAGGATATTAAATTATTTCCAAAATCATTTTTGTTATATCTTATGTGGATAAATCATTAAATAAATTATTAGCGATAATCATTAGTTAATTTTTGTTTTTTTTCACATTATGAACCAATTTTGTTTTATAATTTATTAATATGAAACAAATTGGTTACCAAAGATAATATATCATATAATATGTATAATTAATTATTATTCAACCATATTTATGGTTTTATGACAATATATGATGGAAGTAAAAGAAGTTGAAGACACATCATCTACAATGTTGGTAAATTGACAAAACAAAGGTCATATTTTTGTTTTTGGAATATGTAGGATTTGAGAAGAAGTATGATGATGAATTTTACCACAAACATAATAAAAATAAATTATATATAAGATAATGGAAATTTAATTCCTGTTGGAAAAGGGGATGGTGAGAGAATAATAAAAAATAAAATATTTGAAAAGAATACACAATAAATTGAAATAGGATTTTTACCTCCTGATCATTTCTCCTTGAGATACCCCTTATTGAAAATGGTATTGACCTTTGGGAGAGACCAAAAGGACATAGATGTAAGTAAGAGACATTTGATGATTATTTGGAAGAATTTAGAGTGTTTATAAATCTTGATATGTGTGATAGGGGGAGGGGTGACGGTAGTATTTTTAGTTTTTGAGAAGAGTTTTTTTCCCTTATTTTATTCATTATTTTATTATTTTTCAAGAAGAAAATAAATAGTGATGATTCCATGAATAAATAAAGTAATTATTTCATGTGAGTTGAAGATAATTCAAATTTACATCATTCGTGACTCAATCATGAAGTAGAAATTCATTTATTTTGAACATCTTTTAAATTATTGAATTTCAGTATTCCCAAAAATTCGGGTTTTCCGAAAAAAACCCAACAAATCATAACATCCATTTTTCAACGTATAGAATAAAAAAATTAAATTTTTTTATTGAAAATTAATTTTTAAATATTATTAAATTAATTTTTAAATAGAATCATATTTTATTCGAAAATAACAATTTTAAAACTATAACTGATTTTATAACACCAAGAAAAATTAATCTACTCATCATAAAATTATCTTATAATCATATGAAAATAACAAAATAATTTATGAATAATTTTTTTGAGAATATATAATTTTTAATTTATTTAATTAATCGTAAAATTTTAATTAAATATCTATGACATACAAACATACCAAGCACTTATATAATGATCATTTTATCACTTATATGATTCCTTTTTTATTATATATTCATGGGTGAGGCTACTATATATTTAATTGATTAACTATTCTAAGGGTAAATTTATATTTTTAAGGATGTGGTACTATTCACCAAACATTAAGTTAGTCCATTCAAATTCAATATAACTTAATCTTCACAAATAGTTATGTCCATTTTTCGAAATTCGAAATACAGACGATGACAAATTATGTTTTACAGCTAGTTTAAAAATATCATAAAAAAATTTCATTATGTAGAGACATAGTGTTTCATCATTTAAATTAATATTATTTTTAAAACCTTGGGGTGTTAAAAGAGTTTACGGTATCACACTAATAGAAAATATTTTGGGGAAAAAATAATTCTTTATAAATGATATTATCCAAATAAAATGGAATCAGATATCGATGTTCTTGAATAATGTTTGTGAAATGGGGTATACATGTCATGGATGAATGTGAATCACATTAGAGTGAATGTTCAATTACAAATGATTTTATAGTTCAATTTTATTAAATTCATTTCTATATTAAGAATTTTCCACTAGTATATGGGTCAAGGGATCATATTAATGATCCATGGGAAGGAATTCATAGTTTAATAAACAATACTTTAATTTATTTGTATTACTCTTTAGTGTTTATAAGCAGATTTAGTTTGGTATTATAACTGTGAAAACATGATGTTGGTCATAGTGGATGTATATTCTCGAATATTTCAATCACACTGAATCCTTTACTCAAATATGAGTATTGAATAATTGTCCAGAATCCAAACAACATTATTTTAAATACATGCATAGTATGTGGAAAAATGGTTTCACAGATTCCAAATCTTCATGTGTTGTTGGATTTTGGATTTGGAAAATATCATCTATATAATTTTAGTCAATATTGTGAAATAGGGAAGAAACAAAAAGGAATATTTTTAATAAAATTTATGATATTGTTTACACAATAATGTTTATAGGGATAATGGTGATCAGAGGGACATATTGGAATGTAAAGACATCCACACCTAACTGCTCAAGGAAGAATATACAAAATCTAGGGAAATATATATTCATTTTCAAGATAAGGGTTCATGGAATCTTGAAAAACTCTTTTATAATTATATAAGAGATTTTAATGGGTGACAACACTAAAACCATGATGTCATGGATGAATAAAATTCCACCCAGGCTAGGTTATGGAACACTAAGGTATTTATTATCAAAAAATCTAGGTGAATATTCAAATTAATGATGGGAGGATATATGGTACATAATACCTCCAAAAAAGATGGTATTTATTATATCATTATATATCGCATACCACATATCATTTATTTCATAGCTTTGTCATTATGTCAAATAAAACACACAAAATTATCTATAACATCTTCGACTCAGGAATAACTATTATATATGGTTCCATAAATTCGATGATGTCTGCTCTACTTGAAAAGATTTATTATGGAATGTTTTAATCATAAACAATGCTTTAGCATGATATATAGATATTTGGAAATCGTTATTTATACTCATGGATCACTATGAATTTATGGGTTTTGTTTAAGTGTTGGAATGAATCACATAGTCTATAAGACATATTATAAGGGATATATACTTCTAGATTAGTGTATGGGGGCACAAATGAACTATCTAGGTGAGGAAAAGAATATTAAAGTAATGCATAACTTGATTCCAAACATTCTCCTTTCTAAGTGAAATAAAATATTTATAGTGTTCCCAAATATTAACTGATACGGTATGTTATAAAAAAGGATAAAAATTATGGTTATGTCATTAAAATTTTTGTGTCTTTATTTAATTAACTTGTTATGATGGTGACGATGTGTGATAAGTCATTTATTTAATATTATTATAGGTCTTACTGGTATAAAAAAGATGTATAAAATATTTTTCAGGATATGAGGACTCTACACAATTTTTTCATTTTTTAACTTACTCTATAATATCCAGTCAACATATAAGGATTAAGAGGTTACCAAGGGTAGATTTGAATTTTTATCATCCTTCCCCTTACGGGATTTCAATTTTACATATTTGGTATATTTTTAATAGGGTGTTTAATGTATTACGATTTTTACCATTGGATGACAGGTTTTGTGGTCATACAACAATAACCACAAATAATATATTTTATGGTAATAATGCCTGGAGAAGATATTACATACATTTTTGGCACAAAAACTTATATATGGATCCAATGTATGATAAAACCCAACACTCTATTCAAAATAGAATAAAAATAAAGCATTTCATGGATTAGGGTTCTTCATGCATGGGTAATGTTATGGGAAAACAATAAAGGTGTAAAAATTATTCACTCAAAGGTAAGGACATTGGTTTCAATGTATTTTAGGCATAAGATGATTATAGGGAATATTGAAAATTTTTTGTCACCTATAGTTGAAAGGTCATGATATCATATATGTGTTACATGTTATTGTATATGTATTCATGTGTGGTCCCTTTATACAAGACATGATAAATCCAAGGGAACATGGAATGTCTATATAAATTAGACACAATAAACACAAAATGTGTATTTTACATATTGAGGTGATCCAAAAGGAAATGGAATAACACAAAACCACTATGAAACATGGTCATACTATTGTGGTTATTTGTTATGTTTTTCCAATGGATGGTGGTTTGTGAAATTTATCATCATTAGATAGGGATACCTCTTCCATGTAGTTCATCGATATGTATATTGGAAAAAGTTTTGTAATTTTTAAGGCCATGTAATGAATTCCTAATACTATGTATTTGGTGATTATATATCTAAAATTAATTGGAATGTAAATATTCCCAAATTTTATTTTTTGATAAATATATATATTCCAGGGTCTTTATGTATATCTAACACATAAGTAAGAAATACAGAAATTTTAGTGCATGACTATTGATTATATTTTCATTATCATTAGTTGTGGATGATATTTTTATCCCATAACTAGGCATGATGATATAAAATGGTTGATTGACCAAAATATATAAGCTCATTAATTTCTTGTGGAATATAAAAAACTATAGGTGGTTAGACAACAACAATTGTTGTTCTGGGAATGTGTACATGAAAAAGATGGAGATTATTTATGTGGGATGTTTTATCATAGAACATGTTTTCAAATTACATTGAAGATACCACAAAATCCTACTGAGGTCTTTCCCATATTTATGATTTTGTACTTTTTTAGATTTTGGCTCTACATGGTCATTGATTTCATTTGATGTAACAGATACTCATCTTGGAACTATGAACAGTTTTAACCCATCCAGATCGATATGTGATTTGACTAGGAATTAAAATTATAGGAAATAATTTTCAATATATATGGATGGACCCATGTGGAAATCATTATTGTTCTGGTAATGATATGAATCAAGCAACGTAAAACTCTATCCGATTAATCCTTATATATATATATATATCTCATATAAAAAATGGATGAGGGAAAAATGTATTATTTGGTATTTTAGTTGGGAATTGGAGATAAGATACATGTTTCAAAAAGAATTATATACATATATAAATCAAATAAGTCACAGTTAATATATTCATTCCCATTTAGATCAATCTAACATCTATGATGGTCAATTTATAAAATCATTTATAGAATTTGTGAGACATCCTCTACAATGTCCCGAATCATATGTCAGTAAAAGAAGTTATACCATACCTGAGTATAGGAAAATAGTTGAAAGTTATATATTAACATAAAGGATCTAACATTGATATGGGGCTGGGAATTTCTTGATGATTTTTTTAGTGGGATAGGATTGGATGTGCTAGGACACTATGTTTCTTCTGATTATATGACTCTAACAAAACATAGTTCGTAAAAGGTAATATTAATTCCATATATTTTGACAATATATAGATGGATTCAAGTTGGTTTTGACATAGAGAGAGATCACTTAATAATGTAATTGTCCGCAAAATAGCATGACCAATAGTGGAGTTATCAAAAATTATTTTTCAGATGTTGTCATTTTTTTGTTAGATGAACTAATCCATGATCCCATGAACATATATATATATCATATACTAGAATAAATAAGACATATTTTTAATTTAATGATATTGGATTTTAACGACCTAAACTTGTTAATAATATTTTCTTCCTAAATTTGTGTGTTATTTCATTTTATACTCTAGAAAACTATATCCTTTAATTAATGAAGTGATGCTATTGGGGTTCGACTTTTATATGACGTTGGTCTATATGACCATTGGAAACTAAACTCTTAATGATATAATTATTGATTATAAATACATGTGATCATGGTTAGTTAATGTAGAAAGAAGAGACGATGTCCTCATCCAGTAGACTCGGGACATATGAAGCCCATCTATGAGAGCTTGAGAAGAAGGTGGCATCTCTAGGTTGTGTTGTGGACCAAGCCGATAATAAGTCTCAACATGTGAATATAGAATGGAATCATCTAATAGATAAGTTTAAGATGATAGAAATCACCACTTGGGAAATGTTGTATGAGCCGCCCTAAGATTCTATCACCATATCACACCTTACACTTAGGTCCTATGCAAGTGTTATAAGGGGCTATGTAACAAGGCCTAGATATTTTTTGTAATCCCTTGGTATAAGTTTTTTTTATTTCTTATTATCGTAAAATATTTGATTTTAAAATTTTAGGATAAAAATGGGATGAATATTATTGATGATTTTGGAATAAGTGTATTTTAAATTATTTATGTATATATTAAATAATTAATTATGTAAAATTATTTTAAAAAAATGGTCTTCTACAATTATGACCAGTAAGAAATTAAGATTGTAATAAGTTCAACATAATTTTTTATGAATAATAAAGTATGAATTGTAATATTCTTATATGAATAGTAATTAATAGTAATGAAAAAAAATCGGCAAAAAAAAATGGAAACTTCACCCTTGAATATATGAATATAATTTTGACATATTAAAATCTAACAAATTGTCATAATATAAGTATTGGTATTTTGTATGTAATTAATAATTTAATTACAATTATATAATTATCTTAATAATTTTATATAAAAATTTATTTTCATAAAATGTAATCATAAATTGTTACTTTATTGTCTTATTGTTATACGATAATTTTAAGTGACATTGGTAATTTTTTCAAGGTGTTACAAAATAAGTTATAGTTTTGGAGTTGTTTTTTTGAATAAATAATTATTTTATTTAAAAATTTAATTAAAAATATATGAAAAAATATTTTCATAAAATTGTCTTCATTTTTTAATTCAGAGCATCGATATTAGGTTAGGGTGAATTTATGAGATTTTTATAATATGTTTTGTTTTTTGGTGAATAGTAAAAATACAGTTTAGAGTTTCGGGTGTTTAATAACATCATTGATGATGTTATCATGATTTAAGAAATATGGTTGACATGTGAATAGTAAGATATTTTGTGAGCTTTCCCAAGTGTCCAATACCATGGGAAAGCCCATGGTTTTGAAAATACCCCCGATGAGGTGTCCCTTGGAAATTAATTAAATATTCCATCATATTTCCAATAAATACCAAGCCATTGCATTATTATATTCATTCCTAAATCTATCTCAACGAATATATAGTCTTTATACCTCCCATGGAGTACTCCCGAGGTTCCCTCAAGCCCCCAAGGTCCCAAACTTCGAGTTTTTGAAGATAATTTTCATGGTAAGGGAACCTTTCACCCTCCTCTATTAAGTCATGAATTAATTTATGTTATGTCTTCTATTTTCCATCTTATTGTGTTGGGGTATGTTCTTATATATCGTTATTTGTCATGACCTGTCCCCCTAGGCCCATGTCGTGACTACCCTAAGCCCGTCTTCCATAGAACAGGGGTGGCGACTAGCCCCGAAAGGCGTATTCACTAATACCGTGATGGTGTTGCCTTTATATCCTATAAACACACTCAACGAAGCACACAACAATCTACAAACAAAAGTAAAATGTATAGTAAAATGATTGTGTACAGTAAGTAAAAGGGGCTAGAATACAAGCCCAACTGGAAAGTATAAGAAAACTAGAATGTACAAGTAAACTAAAACAACTCCTCTGAACACCCACCAAGGATCCAACCTGATGGGTAGGTACATCTCTCGAACGGTTGTCTCTACGGAATGCCTCGTCTAAGGTCCACCTCTAAGCTAACTTGAGTTTGGGTACCCTCATCCTCAGTCACCGTTGTCCATCGTCTGCACCAAACACAACATGGTATGGGCAACGCCCATGCAGGGGTGAGTATAACGATACTGAGTAAGGACCCCAAGACTCTAGAAGGTCTCAAAAAGTCCACAAATGATAAACCACAAAGCATGAAAAAAACTGACAACCCTACATAGTTATATACCCATACATATACCTATGTTATCAAGTATACCCATCTCATTCATGCAGAAACTCATTGCCCAAATCCTTATCCAAAGTACAATTGTTCCACAAAGGAAAGAATACCATGAAGGTAACACCACGAAGGTAAGTACCTCAATGGTAATGCAACACAGAATAATACCACAAAGGCACCACCATGAAGGTAAGTTCCACGAAGGTAATAACACAATGGTAATTATCACATAGTTCATTCCACACAAAAGAATACCACAAAGGTATCACCATGAAAGTAAGCACCATAATGGTATTCCACACATAAGATTACCACAACGGTAAAGTCTCAGATCACACCAAGTACAACATAGGTATTTTAGTAATGATTATTAGAGGTAACTACTGAATCATCATATTATATTAAGAGGGAGACCCATGTAGGATCTTAAATCATCAGACCCACATAAAACCCTAGTAAAAAAAGACCCATGTAGGATCCTAGAGTAGTCCCACGTGGATTCCTAGAGCGGATCCATGAGGGATACTTGAACAGATTCCCACATTGTATCCCAAAACCCAGATCCACTTTGAATCCCTTTCTAATGTTACAGCCAGCGACAGGGTTCCCGCACTAAGCTCTATTGATTCTGCATTGATTCGCTCCTCAAGAAGAAGTTTGATACTTAAACATCCACGATGTCCAAAGAAAAAGTATCCCAATGGACCACCACGTAATTGGAGTCTCAACGAAACAGACGGTGCGTCAATCAGACGCCTGGTCTTTATGTTATTGGCCTTTTAGACTAGAGGGCCCGGTTGGATTCGTGTTCTATACAACCCTTCCATAAACCATGTTTATCCAAAACCCAAGTGGGATATTTCAAAAGGGTCATCCTGATCCATGTTTTTTGCCACCGCAGACGGTTGGTCAAACAGATGAATACAACTCAAGATATGCCTGATAGAGTGAAACTGGTCGATGTTGGTTTGGGTCTGGTCCAAATCGGTTGGACCGACCCAACCCGACCCAGCCTGGGCTAAACAGACACAGTTTGGGTCACCTAGCCTACCCTGGGTCATAACTAGTCTGCTGGGTCTGGCACGACTCACCGGCGCGGCCCGTCCCACTGGGCGTCTCGCTGAGTAGTTCGCTTGGCCCGCGGCTGGTCGGATGGCCAGCCCTCCTTCGTTTTGTGCGGTCATGCGCCGCACCTTCACCGGTGGCCGGTAGAGAGCTGGCCACCCATCCATCACAGCCTCAGCCTTGCGCCACCACCCCTGTATATCAGGTGGCATAGACGCGCACCGCCTCCACCGTCACACAGCCGGCCCGATGTCGGCCACCTCCCACGCTCCACCGCGGCCGACGAGCCATGGCCCTCCTCCAGCGGTGAGATTTCCCCACTTCCATCTTCGCAGTCGACTGCCTCTCCCGAGCCCCACTAGTGCTGGTCACCATCATGGGTCTTCGGTGATGTTCCTTGAGGCACCGGGCGCCCCCCGGTGCCCCGTTCTTCATTTCGTACACTTCCGCACTTGTCTCGTGATGTCTCCATTAATTTAAAACCACCACAATCCACCATGGTTGCAGAGAGGTCGGGTTGGGTTCGTTTGACCCAAACCCTCCATGTTATAATGGTAACAGGAGGCTTATTTGTTCTTGAATCATAAAGAACGTCAATAACGGTTAAGGGGTATTCAAAATAACAAACCCTACTTTAGCGTTTGTTGGAGGAGTTGAGAGGTAGAAGATGAAGTCGTTGAAGAACATCATAGTTTGTTTCTTCTAAAAAGCGCTTCCAATCTGGGATCATGGCCGGTTCCTCATTCTTCGATGGAGAGGAAAAATTCTTCGTTGGAGAGAACGACTCCCCACATTTCTCTCAAGCTCCTTGGCCAACTAAATCCTTCAAACCAACAAAAAATGAAGAGCAAACTTATTAAAAATAAGTCTAAAATAAATTAATGTTGACACATTTAATTAATTGAAGTTGGCTCAATTTATTAATTGGAGAGTTGAGAGGTTTTCACCCATTAAGAGGGGTTCGGGTGGTCCCCACAACCATGAATTTAAAGTGGGGGTTTTCTAGCTCGGGTGGTCCCCACCTTCGTAATTTTAAAATAGTGGTTATAAAAATAAAATTAATGTTTTCTATTTTATTTTTATTTTCACTAAAAACACAAAAATAACTTTTACCCTCGACCTACTATGGTCAAGGTGAAGTTCAATTTAAGAGAATATCAGCTCTGTGAGTTCAATGGTGTTCTTGGATTTCAATTTGAGAACTGGATCAAAATTTACAAAAACCCGCTCACACACTTACTGAATGTACAAAAAAAGTTCAGAAATTCATTCCAGGCACATCGAGCCTCAGAATCACGAGCTGTAAATTTTAACAGACTCATAATATTCTGATATAACAAAAAACATTAAATTGAATTCCCAGATCATTACTTTCTCCCCACCTTATGGATTTGCATCCTCGAAAGCCACATCAAAAAATAAGGAAAACAAGTGGGGGTATTGGGCAGGAATTTGAGCCTCCCGCTCACATGTACTCTCCTGGAGGTTCCCGTGCTTCCAACGTACGTGCACAAAAGGTATCAATTGACCATAAATAACTCTATCATATCGATCCTCAATCTCCACTGAAACCTCTTTAAATGTAACCCCATTGCTGATGTCCTACTATCCCCAGTCTATGATGTGTATAGGGTCGTGCACATATCTCCTCATCTCGGATACGTGGAAGTCATCATGCACCTGGTGCAGCTGAGGCGGAACAGTTAAGCGGTATGCCACCTCGTCAACTATGCTAAGGACATGAAATGGTCTGATGAATCGTGGAGATAACTTTCTGCCTAAGCCAAATCTACACAAACCTCATTGGGGTGAGCCCCATATAAAGACGTGGTCAGCTTCCTCGAACACCAGTGGTCTCTTTCTTCTGTCGGCCTAAGACTTCTTCCTACTCTGTGTAGTATTTATCCACCCCTGGATGATCAACACCTTCTCTATGGTAGCCCGTACCATATTTGGTCCCATTAGTGCTAACTCCCCGAGGTCAGTCTAGCATAATGTTTATCTTCATGGTCAGTCATACAATGCATCGAAAGGTTTCATCCCAATGGTGGTGTGATAGCTATTGTCGTATGAAAACTCCACCAAGGGAAATTTATCCTCCCATCTACGACCGAAGTAGAGGACCCAAGCATGCAACATGTCCTTGAGGGTCCGAATGGTCCGCTCATTCTGGCCATCTTCTTGAGGATAGAAGGCATTTCTGAAACGAAGATGCATCATGAAAGCCTCCTTCAACCTCATCCATAGCTGGTAAGTGGAATGTGGATCAAGATAAGAGACAATCTTCGATGGTATTCAATGTATCCGCACAATATTTTTCATATAGAGGCATCCCAATTCTCTTTAAAACCCTACTCTCTACTCCATAGGAAGGTGGATGACTTGGTGAGTCGGTCGATGATCACCCAGATAGAATCATGACCCCTAGATGTAAATTGAATTCCTTTTACAAATTCCATGGATATTCTATCCCACTTCTACTATGGGACCTCTAAAGGCTGCACTAAGTCTTCTGGTACTTCATGCTACTCCTTCAGTTGCTGATAAGTGAGGCATCGAGAGACAAACTCCGCTACTACTTTCTTCATTCTCGGCCACTAGTACAGTCACCAGAGATCTTGGTACATCATCGCCACTCCTGGATGTACCACTAGAGAGGATGTGTGGAACTCCCACAAAACATCCTCTTAAAGTGACATTGGTCCCATGGTACGTCCTCTGAAATGGATGACATGCTCCCCAGCTTCAGAAAATCCATCAGCTACCTGTCCCATAGATATTTGAGCATGTCGATCCTCAATGTCAGTGTTCCCATGCTACGCCTCCCTAACACGCTGATGAAGTGGGGGAGTGACTGTAATAGACTAAAGAAAAGATGCTCCATATCATTCTATAAAGGATATCTATAAAGCGGTCAGCTTCTCTGTCGTCTCACCTAGAAGTTGTATACAAGATCTCATGCTTAGTGCATCTGCTACAATGTTCCACTTCCTATGAGTACAGACTATCTCAATGTCATAGTTCTGGAGGAAATCAAGCCAACGCCAGTGCCTCAGGTTAAGGTCATTTTTAGATAAGATATACCCGAGACTCTTGTGATTAGAGTACACTATAAAACGTTCACGAATCAAATAATTTCACAATATCTTCTAGGATAAGACCACTAGTAATAACTCTATGTCATGGGTAGCGTAGTTTTTCTCATGTTTTCTCAGTTGTCGAGATCCAAATGTGATAACTGCTTGCTCCTGCATCAGGACACATCTGAGCTCGGTACCTAATCTGTTGTAGTAGACTACGTACCCAGAACCCTCCTCTGGATGCCTCAAGAAGGAGGAACTTTTTATTTTATTCCTCATATATTGAAAACCCCACTGGAATCTCTCCAACAACACAAAGGTGTTCCCATTATTCTTCAATACTGATAAAGGTGTTGCAACACTAGAGAAATTGGGCACAAATCATTGTTAGTATCCGACCAAACCCAGAAAACTCCATACCTCATTCACACTTCTCGGTGGCTCCAAATAAAATACCTCCTCAATATTTTTTGGATCCACCGCAACTATAGCATCCAAGATGGCATGTCCTAGAAATTGAATCTCTAGAATCCAGAACTAGCACTTTGAGAGCTTACTATAAAGTTAGTGCTCTCGGTTTTTGTCCATAACTATCTACAAATGATAAGCACGCTCATCCTCAGTAGCCGAGTAAATCAGAATATTGTTGATGAATAATACTACAAAGCAATCAATGTATGGCTGAATGATAATGTTCATGAGTTCCATGAACACTGCTGGAGTGTTGGTCAAACTGAACGACATGACCACAAACTCATAATGGTTTTACCGCCATTTGAACCCATCTTCTTAACATCTAAGTATCATACTCTGAGCTGGTGATAGCCTGACCTGAGGTCAATCTTCGAGAACCACCATGCTCTCTTCAGCTGGTCAAAGAGGTCATAAAATCCTTTGGAGTGTGTACTTGTTCTTCACAATCAACTAGTTCAGGCACCGATAGTCAACACAAAGTCTCAAGCTCCCATCCGCCTTTTTGGCGAAGAAAATCATGGTTTCCCCATGAGAAACACTTAACCGGATAAACCCCTTCCCATGTAAGTCCTCCAGCTGTACTCGTAGCTCACGAAGCTCCGTGGGATCCATCTGATATGCTGGGGTAGATATCGGTGATGTCCCGGGGTACAAGTCAATGTAAAAGTCCTCCTTTATGCGTGGAGGTAGACCCCGAACATCATCAGGGAAGAAATCTACATACTTTCCCACCACTAAATTATAGATGAGACTCTTCACATCAACCTCTCTGAGGGTAAGGCTAGCCAAATGATGATTGATTGGCTGCATTATCCTCTGGGTAAGTCCATAATGTGACGAAAAGGATACCTTCTTGCCTGTGAAGGTAAACCTTGCCACATTCGTGAAGACACACCACACATTGCGCCTAATATAGTCAATCTGGGCATGGAATGTAGATAACCGTTCCATGACTAAGAGAACATCGTAAGGCATCGATGCCTCTATAAGGAGATCCCATCTGAAGCTATCGTCTCTTATAGTATGCTCACACTACTAGCACCAATGTGTAATCATCAAATCCACTTTAGTAGGAGTCTCTAGACATATGGATCAAGCCAATGACTCCATTGAAATATTTATTCTCTGAACGAGGGAAGTGGAAATAAAAGAATGACTGGAACCTGTGTCTATATGTACTCTAGATGAGGTGGAGTAGACACATATTGTACCTCATATCATCTCCAGAGTTCCATGGCCATAGCCCTCAGCTGTCTAGAGCTGAGCTCCCCACTCTCCACCTACTCCCTATGGTCAGGGTGGACCAAATGGTGGTGGTGGTGGTAATATATCAAATCGTCACCCATGGCCAGCTGCATGGCCATCTCCTCTGCCATGTCTGCCTGCTCCCTACGGACCTCCTCGGTCGAACCCCTGTCTCTGCCTGGGCGGTCCTTAGACTGTCTGTTGATCATTCGTAAGATGGGCCGGGCAGTCACGAGCCATGTGATCATGCCCTCCACATGTGTGACACTGGTTGCTCCTTGTATGACAAGCTCTGTCTCTGGTGCCCTGCTTAACTTACCCTGAATCCTGTGGTCATCCACATGTAGGTCTGGTCCTCTTGGAACTCTATGACATTTGTCTTCTTCCAACTGCAGAAGACTCCGTTACGTGATACTCAGTGGTGGGTCTCACTGCTGGCAACTGCTAAGCTAGAAAACTCTCTACAAATAGGGCTTTCTCTAACACCCTATCCTATGTCGGGATGCTAAGAGAAATCATTGAAGCCCTGATCTCGCACCTGATTCCCTGCTCAAAGGTCTAGGCATTGAAAAATGGGTCCCACAAAATATCAGTGGAGTAGCGTGAGAGGTCGGTGAACCTCTCTGAGTACTGAGCCACAGTCATGTTGCCCTACTACAGATTAATAATCTCCTAAATGAGCACTATGAGAAGGGTCACTGGGACAAACTCTTCATGAAACTTGCTCTCAATGACTGCATAGAGATGATTCACCTCGTCGTGAACCTGGAGCATCAAGCTCCACCATCTGCCTGGTTCATCTTGTAGAAGACTGGCGTCAAGGATCACCATGAGGTCATCTGGTATCCCTAACTGTTATAAGACTCTCACCACGGCCTCCAGCCAATCCTCAACCACATGTGGATTCATCTCACCCTAGAACATGGGTGGCCTTTGGCACTGGAACTCATGCAACACGCTCAAGTGGTGTGCACCCTCTGTTGTTGGGGCTGGTGGCATCAGTGGACCAATGGGTAACGGTACCGATGGTGCCTCCACTAGTGCCTCTACAGATAAAGGGCCCTGCACCCAGGCCTCGTCGCTTAGTTGTCTATCATCGCGTACTCTACCTGGAACCCTAGTTGGCTGTCTGCATGGAGGCATCCTGAAAGAAACAAGTGTGCCATGGTCAGTAAGTTATACCTAGTGAATTGACTCAAAGAGTTCACAATGAAAAAATTTCAAAAGACAGACATAATCAGTGTTTTCATGCACTGAGTCGGAAATCATAAGTCATGGTCTTGGTGTATGGATACATCGGCTGCCACACCAACACTGGATTCCCTAAAATGGTAACCAAACTCACTACACATAAGACTATTGCCATTAGAAAGATCAAAGTCCAATGTTCTATGGTAGAACCGACTCCTGTGATACAAATTACCCATGACCCATCCCCCAGGGCCCGTGTCGTGACTACCCCAATCCGACCATCCATAGGCCAGGGGTGACGACTAGCACTGAAAGGCGTATTCCCTAAAACCGGGAAGGCATTGCCTTTATATCATGTAAACACACTGAACCATTCACATAACAAGATACTAACATAAGTAAACTCTATAGTAAAAAGAGTGTGTATAGTATGTAAAAGCGGCCATAATACATGCCCAACTAGAAAGTGCAAGAAAAATGGAATGTACAAGTAAACTCAAGCAGCACCTATGAACACCCATTGAGGATCCTTCCTGAAGGGTAGGTACTGCTCCTGAATGGTCATCTCTATGGTGTTCCTCGTCTAGGATCCACCTATGAGATACTTCATGACATGGTACCATCATCCTTAGTCAGTGTTTTCCGTCTTCTGCAGCAAACACAACATGGTGTGGGTGTAGCCCGTGCAGGGCTAAGTATAACGATACTGAGTAGGGACCTAGAGACCCTCAAAGGTCTCACAAAATCCACAAACGATAAACCAAAAATCCTGAAGTCAACAGAAAACCCTGCATAGGTATATGCCCATACATATACCTAAGTTATCAAGTATACCCTTCTCATTCATGTGAAAACTCAAGGCCCAAATCAATATCCCAAGTACAATAGTTCAATGAAGAAAAGAATAACATGAAGGTAAAACAACAAAGCTATGTACCACAAAGGTAACACCACACAAAAGAATACCACAAAGGTATCACCATGAAGGTAAGTACCACGAAGGTAACACCACAAAGGGAAGTACCACATAGGTTACTCCACACAGAAGAATACCAAAATGGTATCACCACGAAGGTAAGTACCACAAAGGTAGGCCAAAAAGAAGACTACCACAAAGGTAAAGACTCAGCTCACACCAGGTAAAACATAGGTATTTTATTAGAGACGATTAGATGTAACTATTGAATCATCTTACTCTGTTAAGAGGCAGAACCATGTAGGATCCTAAATCATTAGACCCACATAGGATCCAAGATTATCAAACCCACATAGGATCCTAGTACAACCTACACGAGTTGGATCCTAGAGTAGTCCCACGTGTATTCCTAGAGCATATCCAAGAGGGATACTAGAACAGAGACCCACGTAGGATCCCAAAAAATAGACCCACATATGATCTTGTTCTCATGTTATAGCTAGCTATAGGGTTCCCACAATAAGCTCTCTTGATTCCCATAGGATCCGCTCCTCAAACCACAAGCCAATAATCCAACTACCACGATGTCCCAAGAATAATTATCCCAATGGACCGCCACATAATAGTTGTCTCAATGCAATAAATTATGCTTCAATCAGATGCTCAGTCTGTATGTTATTGGCCTTTTTGTCCCAAGGGCCCGATTGGATTCGTGTTTCTTAAAACCAAGTTGCACCCCAAATTTATCCAAAAATAAAGTGGGGTATATCAAAAGCGTCGTCTCAATAAAAGGTTTTCAGCACAGTAGACAGTTCATCAAATAGATACCTGTAGCTCAAGATATGCCTGATAGAGATAAAAGGGTCAATGGTGGTCCAGGTCTGGTCTAACCCAGTCGGACTGACCCAGCCCGAACCGTCCTGGGCCGACCCGAAGAACTGGTTCCGGCCTAGCAGATGATAGCGGCCCTCTAGGTGGTCTGCTCAGCTCACGTCTAGCCATATGGCCAACACTCCTCCGCACGTCATGGTCACGCGTCGCGCCATAATCGGGGGCCGGCCATGAACCGACCTCCCCTCCATCACCGACACGGACTTGCACTGCTGCCCCTACACACCGAGAAATGTGGACGTGCGCCAGAACCACCTTCACATGGCCAGTCATTCTCTAGTCACATCACTAGCATCGTGACGACCGATGGGCCGATACCCTTGTCTGGCGGTGCAGTTGCGTTGTCACCATCTTCGCAGTCGGCCCGAGTTCCTGCCACCGCTCCCAAGCCCCACTAGTTCCGATCGAAGGAACATTTCATTGGTGATGTTCTTCCGGTCACCAGGTGCACCACAGTGGCCCATTCTTCCTTTTTTATACTTCCACACTTGTCTTGGGACGTCTCCATTGATTTAAAACCACCACAATCCAAAAAGGTTGTGGAGAGGTCGGGCAGTGTTCGTTTGGACCGAACTGTCTACGTTAGAATCGTAACAAGTGGCTTATTTGTTCGTGAATCCTGAATAATGTCATAAATGGGTAAGGGGTATTCAAAATAAAAAACCTACCCATTCTTTCATTGGAGTAGTCTAGTTGTATAAGATGAAGTCGTTAAAAAACATCGGTGTTTGTTGCTACTGTAAAGCACTTCTGATCCGTGCTCGAGGATGGTTCCTCGTTCTTTGTTGGAGTGGAAAATTTCTTCATTAGAGAGAAACTTTCTCCACAATTTTTCCAAGATCCATTCCAACGAAAACCTCAATCCCGAAAAAAATGAAGATCCATCTTATTAAAAATAATTATAACAATTAATTAATGTAAACAATTTTAATAAATTATAGATGGCTCAATTTATAAATTGGAGAGTTGAGAGGTTTTCCCTCATCAAGAGGGGTTCGGGTTGTACCCACCCCCAATAATTTAAATTGTGGGTTTTCTAGATTGGGTTCTCCTTACCTCCATAACATAAAAAGATATGTTATAAAAATAAAATAAATTTTTTTCTTTATTTTATTTTTATTTCCAAGAAAAACACGAAAACTAGCATTCACCCACGACCTTCTGCGGTCGAGGTGAAGGTATATTTAAGAGAATATCGGCACTGTGAGTTCAATGCTGTCCCCATATTTCAATTTTGAGGACCTGTTCAAATGTTTAAAAAATCCTCTCAGACGTTTTCTGAACGTACTTAAAATAATGTTCAGAAATTCATTCCGGGCACACTGGGACTCGGAATCACGTGTCGTCAATTTTCGCGAACTCATAAAATTCCCATATAATAAGAAACAATTTACATTGAATTTATTGGTCTCTACATTATTACTATCCATTTCATTATCAAATGATGAGATACCGTATCCACTCCCATAAATTTATTTTCTAAATTTTTATGTGACGTTGTTAGGCAGTCGAATTTTCATAAAAGAAATTGCATCTTCTTGGTTCATTCATGTTTTATTTCCTTGTGGTGTGTCATTCAAATATCCATACCATGTTATTATTTATATTTTATAATATACCTATACTACATTATTGTCTATTTATGACCGTTTTACCGTTGTACCCTCTATTTTTATTGTTTTATAAAACCACGTTTTATAGTCGTTATGCTATATAAATTTCATCTCAAAATTTCTCTCTCTATCTCATAATAAGTTGTCTTATCATAGTTATGTAAATACCTTGAAATATTTCATCTCTATAGGTGTTCATAAATACAGAAAAATTATATTATTGATTTTGGAATTGACATACATATAACCCTCACCCCCATTCCATGGGTTATAAATGACATAATGGTCTTATTTTTAAGCACTTTTAAGACGTCGCGATTTTGATGTAAAACCCAGTTCTTTTACTCTCTTTGGGTTATTTAGGAAATATATGAATATTATCTATGTGGATGACATGAAAATAAATACATATTAATGGTTCACCCTGATAGCTCTCCAATGCATTGGGAAAAAACTTTAATCTCTAGAGATGACATGTTTCATGATACCTTGGTGAATAACATTGGTAATGTTTTTATGACACCTTGGGAAGGAACCATAGTGATATGTTCATGAATTTCTAAATATAATATTAAATCCACATATTCATGTTGTTATTCATGATCTTTTTATTATTATATTCCTCATTTTTTGTAGCTAATGACTTGTAGTTTTTATCACGTTCTTATTGATATCACAAGTAAACTGACTCCCTTGTTTTCCTTACTAGGCCTTCTACTCACCCTTTACATTGATGTATGTTTCTAGGTTATGAGATGACTCAATTGTAGTTAGGATGATCTTAGGATAAAGCCTTAAAAGTGTATTAGAAATTTTTTTTATATTGTTTTCTTATTTTATGTGTCTGAATTCCAAGACACTGGACATTAAAGATCTTATCTTTGTAAAATGTAATGAAATGTTATTTAATAAAAAGGTTTGATTCCATTGTTAGTATCAAAGGAATGTTTAGTTATATATGGAAATTATGTTATGAAAACATTATGAATAATCCTATATAAGATTTAAAATATAGGGAAACATCCTGGTATTTTTTTGAACATTGAGTAAGTGGTTTATCAAGCAAATACATCTCTGTCTGGATACGAGAAGGTAGAGGCAGCTCTACCACAAATGTACCTAGGAGGTAAAAATATAACAAGGAGTTTACTGCTTGAATTAGTGTATCCTGGTACATGACTACAATCCTTTCTTCACTCTTGGTTATGCTAGTCCTGGGGGATATGTTTGGTTAAGCGTTTGATTCTTTATGAATAATTATGAATTATTTATAGAGAAATGCAATTGTTTAAAGATGTTTTTAGATATAAAATCATTTATAGATAAAATATTTTTTAAATGTAATAAATTTCTCAGTATGGATTTATTCTTTTAGAAAATGGAGGGCAATAGGAGGAATCATGCAAATGGTGACTGTAATGGACCATGCATTGATGACCGTCTAATGGAAGCCAGAATGGAAACATTCATGTGAATGATGATCCAACTGACTCAATTTAGGGTAAATAACTTAAATCAAGTCCAGATACCTATCTCACTATGAAGCGAACAACATTCTGTTGAATCCTTTATGCATCAACGACCACCAACCTTTAGTGGATCTACAAACCCATTTATTTATGGATAGTGGATCGGCTCTACTCAGAAGTTATTTTCTATGCTCCATTATTCTGAACATGAGAAGTTTTACTTGGATGTTTATTACTTATAAGGAGAAGTTGATCAGTGGTAGGAACTAATTAAAAACACAAGGCCAAGGGTGGAAGTTGAAGCTATGGAGTGGTAAGAGTTTAGAGGGATATTCTTCAATAATTATTTCCTTCAATCGATCGATGAGAACTAGAATGGAGAAATAGTTTCTTGAGCTGAAGGACAAGAAGAATGAATCTGTAGGAAGCTACGATATGAGCTTAACAAGGCTTTCACATTTCACCTCTAGATTTTTCATGGATCCAAATTTTATGGTAGGTAGATTCTTCGGAGGACTAATACCCCATCTACAGAAGAATCTAGCCAACCGATCCTATGATAGCTATGAGGTGATCGTGCGAAGTGCGATGAAAGTCGAAATAGAGTTTTGTGAGATGAAATGGTATCATAAATCTAATGACAAGAAGATATTGATGGATCCAAGATTAGGTAGGATCTTCAATCGGGGAAGAGAAGGCAATAAATTCAAAGTCCAACATTTAAGGAATGTTGGATGAAGCATTCGGGTACTGCCTTCTTGAGAAAAGGAAATGCTACAGGTGTGGAAGAGTTGGCCATATTGAATGGAAATATCATAGTGAGGTGAATCCATAACTTCCCAGTACTAATGGAAAAGGTAAGATAGTGCATTCCCTACCTGATGTACAGTGCTATAAGTGCACACCACTTGGCTACTTTTCCAATCACTGTCGTAATCTGAGGGATTTTGAGGGGAATCACCATCATCCTCTACATAGGCCATTGGAGCATGGTCGCGCTTTTTCAATCCTGAAAAAACGATGTTAAATCTCTGAATGATGTGGTAGATGGTACTCTTGTTTTTCTATCAATGCTAGCAAGTAATTTTTTTAGATTCTAGTTCTTTAAATTCGTTTATTTCCTCTATGTTTTCAAGAATCTAGAATCAACCCTTGATTTTCTAAAAGTAGAGTTATCAGTCAAGACTCCTAGTGGGATTATCCAAGCATTGTCAGTGTTTAGAAACTCTAGTAGTGAATTTAGTATGCACAATCGTATCACAAATCTAGTTGTCAATCCCATGTTGGAATTTGACATTATACTAAGGATGGATTGTCTCTCAAAGAATAATTCTATGATCAAATGAAGAATCAATTAAATATTAGTAGTCTTCAATGGAAACCTACAATTATCTTCTAAGGAGTGATGTCGCAACCAGGTCTTCGTTAAGAAGAACCTCCTATATCCTTATTTATAGAGTATATATGTGAGGAGTAAGAAGGAATTGAGAGTTTGAGGATATAAAATGTCCTCATTGTCCAGGAATACATTGATGTATATCATAAAGAGTTACCCAGACCAACCCCAGAACGAGAGGTATAGATCTCCATTGAACCTTCACCTGGGTCTCATATGATATCTTAAAGCCCATGGAGGATGGAAAATATGGCTCTAGATGAATTAAAGAAACAACTGAAAGATCTTTTAGAGAAGGGGTTTATCCGACCGAGTGTACATTTTAGGAGAAATTTTTCTCTTTGTAAAGAAGAAGGATGGATCGATAGAATTATCCATTGATTACATAGAACTGAACATGATCACAGTAAATAACAATTACCCTCTTCCAAGAATTGATGACTTATTTGACCAACTTAGTGGGGCTCAATTATTCTCAATGATTGATCTATGATCTGGTTATAATCAATTGAGGGTGAAGAAAGAAGATATTCCAAAAAAATCATCTGATCAAGAAATGGTCATTATGAGTTTCATGTTATGTTCTTCAGACTGACTAATGAACCTAATAATTTTATGTATTTGGGGAATAGGGTATTTAAATACTACGTTGATAAATTTGTGGTAGTTTTTATTGATGATATTATGATATATTACCAAAGTCATGAGGTGCATGAGAATCATAGAAGGGTTATTTTGGAAACTGTAGTGAGGAAAAGGATTTATGGGATGTTTAGAAAATATGAATTCTGGTTGCAACTAGTTTCTTTCTAGGGGCACATTGTTACCAATGAAGGAATCATAGTTTACCCATCAAAGATATAAGTTATATAGGAGTGGACTCATCCTACAAGAAAAATATAGATTCATATATTCCTTGGATTAGAAGGATATTATAGTTGGTTTTTGAAAAACATCTCATGAAATTATAATCCATTAACCAAGTTAACTCAAAAAGGGGTCATGTTCATCTCGACAAAGGAGTGTGAGGAAAGATTGTAATATCTGAAGAAGAGTTTGGTTACTGCACCCTTTTTTACTCTGCCCTCAAGTAGAGAAAGACTTCTTATTTTTAAAGGCCAATCTCTGAAAGGGATTGGGTACATCCTCATGAAAAATGTTAAAGTAATTTATTATGCATATCCACAGTTGAAGAATCATGAGCGGTTCTGTCCTAGGCGTGATCTGGAGCTGGCTGTGGTCGTTTTTTTCTCTAAAGATATGGATGCACGATCTTAATGGGGAGAAATGTGATATATACACAGAACATCAAATATTGAAGTATATTTACACACAAAATGAATTGAACATGAGGAAGTGGAGATGGATGGAACTTCTCAAAGATAATTATTGTTCAATTAATTATCATCCAGCAAGAGAAAACAAAGCCATTGATGCATTAAGCCTGAAAGATCCAGTTGTTCTTTCCATGATGAGGATTCAATGAGATACCATAATCAATGATATAGTAAAGATGGACATTGGAATTAATTGGAATGGACATCATCAACCCGAACCAAAATTATTTCCCAATCATCATTAATAGAGAAGATCAAGAGTGCTCAGAATGAATATCCTTTGTTACCGAAGAAGTTTGAGGCTGTGAAGGATGAGAAGTTTCCCAAGCTCAACATTGATCAAGATGGTGTTCTAAAATTCCGTACAAGACTATGTGTTCCATCTATTCCAGAAATAAATAATATGCTGATGGATGATGCTCATAAATCTACATTATTTATACATCCTATAAGCACAAAAAAGTATTGGGACCTTCAAGATCATTATTAGTGGAATAATATGAAAATAGAGAATGATGACTACAATTCAATTTTAGTAGCATTTCAGCAAGTAAATGTAGAGAGACTACTTTTTAATGTGGTATTGCAACTAGTACCCATACCATCATGAAAGTGGGATAATATCACAATGGACTTTTTCACTAGTCACACAATAACTTCCAAGGGAAACAATGTGATATGGGTTATTGTAGACCATCTCACCAAGATTGCCAATTTTATCTCCATTCTAGAATATTTATCTCTTGATCAACTTGCCATGATTTTTATGAAGGAAGTTGTAAGGATACCTGGAGTTCCACATTCTATCGTATTTGATCGTGACCCAAGGTTCACATCAACATTTTGAAAAGTCTTCAACATGCTCTGAGAACTGAATAGAATTTCAGTATAACCTATCTCCCCCAAAATGATGGCCAATATAAAAGGACTTTCCAAAAACATGAGGATATGATGAGAACGTGCTTTATGAAATTTAAATGTTGTTGGGATAAACATCTCCCTTTAGTTGAGTTCTCTTACAAAAAAAGCTTCTACTCGAGCATTCCAATAGAACTTTATGGTGCTCTATATTTTAAGAAATGTAGAACTCATACTTGTTGGCATGAATTTGGTGAGATAAATCTTTACTGTCCTGATCTTGTAAAAGTGATGATAGAAAAAGTCCATGCCATCCAATAGTACATTAAAGCAGCTCAGAGTCAGCAAAAGAGATATGCCGACCACTGTTAAAGTGACTTGGAGTTAGGTGATGGTAACAATTTCTTTCTTTGAAGTTCACCTGGGAAGTGAGTCATGATATTTGGTAAGAAAGGGAAGCTTATACCAAGGTAAAATAGCCCCTTTGAAATCCTGGATCGCGTAGGAGAAGTGGCATATCGTCTTTCACTTCCTCACAATATAGAACATGTTCATGATGTCTTGCACATATCCCTCTTGAAAAAGTACAGATCTGACCCTTAACATGTACTAAATTAAGAGGTGGTAAACTGGAACATGACCTCTCTTATAAAGAGATTCTGGTGGAGTTCTTGGATCTTAGATACAAGGTTCTATGCAACAAGACTACCATCATTGATAAGGTGTTGTAGAGGAACCACAAATGTAAAGAATCCACGTGGGAACCATATGATTCTATGAGGCAGAAGTACCCACACCTTTTCTCTTCTGAGGGAAAGAGTTAAAATTTAGGCGATGAAATTTCATAAAGGTGAAGAATGTAATGACCAAAACTATTTCATAAAATTTGTTTCATAAACTTATGTGTTATTTCATTTTATACTCCACAAAACTATATCTTTTAATTAAGGAAGTTAAGTCATTGTGTTTTGACTATTATATGACTACTGGTCAATATAACCGTAGGAAACTAAACAATTTACATTACAATTATTGTTTATGAATACAAGTTATCTCAGTTAATTAATTTCGAATGATGTGTTGATGGCCTCATCTAGTAGACTCGGGCCATTTGAAGAAATTCTGTCAGAGCTTGGGAAAGAGGTAGCATCCCTATGATTTTCTCTTGACCATACCCAATCTAAGATTGAACATGTAAAGCTTGAACAAAATCGCCTAAGGGAGAAGTTCATGCTGATAGATATCACCAATCTTGTAATGTTTTCTGACCCGCCTCAAGATTTAATCACCATAGAACACCTTATATTTAGGTCCTATGTAAGTGTTATAAGGGTCTATGTAATGAGGCCTTAGATAATTTTTGTAATCCCTTAGTGTAAATATATTTTTTATTTCTTAATGTGGTAAAATTTGTGATTTTAAAATGTTCAGATAAATAAGGGATGGATATTATTGATGATTTTGGAAAAAGGGTATTTTAAAAATTTTATGTAAACATTAAATAATTAATAATGTGAAATAATTTTAAGAAAATGGTACACTATAATTGTGAGCATTAAGCTATTTATAGTCTAATAATAACAACGTATTTTTTAGCGTATAGTAAAGTATGAATAGTATTATACCCTTCTGAAAAGTTATGAATAGTATTGAATAGTATTATGGCAAGAAAATTGAATCTTCAACCATGAATGTATAAATATAATTTAGACATCTTAAAAGTGAAAAAATGGTCATAATATAATATTGGTATTTTTGGATGTCATAAATATTTTATATAAAATGTTATAAATAATTTAATAATTTAAAATAAAAATTTATTTTCATAAAATGTAATCATAAATTTTTAATTTGATGTCTTATTCTTATACAATAATTTTATAGGACCTTGATTACTTTTTCAACGCTTTACAAAATAAGTTATAGTTTTAGATTTGTTTTTTGAATAAATAATTATTTTATATAAATATTAAATTAATAATATTTAGAATATTATTTTCATAAAAAAGAGTTCATTTTTGAATTTAGAGAATTGATATTAGGTTGGGGTGAATTTATGAGATTTTTATAAAATGTTTTATTATTCAGTGAATAGTAAACAACATAGTTTTGAGTTTCGAGTGTTTAAGGACATCATTGATGATGAAAATCATGGTGTAATAAATCTAGACAACAATTTAATAGTAATATATGTTTTGAGGTTTCCCAAGTGGACAATACCCAAGGAAACTACCATGGGAAAGCCCATGGTTTGGCTAATACCACCGATGAGGTGCCCCTTGGAAAAATAATTAAATATTACCTCACATTTCCTATAAATACCAATCCATTCCCTCATTCATATCATTCCAAAATCATTTTCAACGAATCTATGGTCTTTATACTTCCCATGTATTCCTCCCAAGGTTCCCTCATGCCCCTCAAGGTCCCTACCTTCAATATTTCGATGATACTCTTCAAGGTAAGGGAACATTTCACCCTCCTCTTTTAAGTCATGACTTCCTTTATGTTATGTATTCTATTTTCCATCTTATTAGGTTGGGGTATGTTCTTATATAAACTTATTACTATATATTTCATTTAATAATGATTATATACCCCTAAAATCTCATCAATTGATTTTATGAATTTGTAAGTGACGTCGTTAGGCTGCAGAATGTTTGTTAAAAAATACATATTCTCTTTTCTTCAAAATTTCCTTTCCACGTGATATGTCATTCAAACATCCATACCTGTTATTATTTTTATTTAATTATATCCCTATAATGTATTATAAGTTATTTCTGAGTGTTTTACACTTTTCCCCTCTCTTTTTATTGTTTTCTAAAACCATTTTATATAGTCGTTATGCTATAAAACATTCGTCACAAAAGTTCTCTCTATTTCTCTCTATAAATTTTCTTATCTTTTTTATGTGAATACCCCAACATATTTCTTATATATGAGTGTTCATATATAAATAAAAAATATATTATTGATTCTGGAATTGACATACATATAATCCCCACTCCCTTTCCATTGGTTATAAATGAAATAATGGTCCTATTTTTAAGAACTTTTAAAATGTCACACTTTTGATGTGAAACCCATTTCTTTTACTCTCTTTGGGTTATTTATAAAATTTATTAATATTATAAATGTGGATAAAATGAATATACAGAAATATTAAGGGTGTTACCTAATAGTGCTCTAATGAATTGGGTAAAAAAATAATCTCTATAGATGACAAGTTTCACGATACCTTGGTGAATAACATTGGTAATGTTTTTTGACACCTTGGGAATAAACCTTGGTTATATTTTCATGAATGTCAAAATGAAATTCTGTATCCAAATATTCAATATTTGGTTCATGTTCTTTTTATTATGATATTACTCATTTCATTATTGCTCATGTCTTGTAGTTTAAATCATGTTCTTATTGATATCACAAGTAAACTCATTCCCTTGACTTCCTTACTGGGCCTTCTACTGACCCTTTCCATTGATGTATTTCTCGTGGTTATGAGAAGATGAAATTTTACTTTTTATGAACTTATGATTAATCCATACAAGTGGATTAGAAGAATGTTTTTTTGTTGTTTTCATGTTTTATGTTATTAATTTCCAAGACACTAGACTTTAAAGATCCACTGTTTGTAAAATGTAATTAAGAATTATGTAATAAAATGGCGAGATTCCATATGGATAGACTCCTAATTCTAAATTTGGGTATCGATACATATCCTATATTTATATATATTAATATAAAATTAGTTCATTTTTTAGATGTCTTCGACATATTTCAGATTTCATGTATTTGCAAAATTGGCATGCTACACCTCAAAAAATATATTATGCCGTTCTAGTTGGTAAAATATATTTAACTTATTTATATATCTAGATGTTCGATATCAATCATATTGGGAGTGAAAATAATTTCTGGATATTTATTCACATTAATGTTGGGAAATGAGGGTTATTTCTTCTTCTACAATCCTCGAACCAATGATTTTTATTCAGTAGCTGAACCTATGTATAGTCATGGAATTATAAACCCAGGAGTCACTAAATATCTTATAAGGTTGAGAATAAATCCTAATGTAGTTATTTTATAAAAATATCCTTTTATAGATCAGGTTACTGTATATGCAGAGATCATTATATTTTTTAAATACTAGATGGGATTGATACCTTGATGTTATAATATTTCCCGGTTAGATAGGAATCATACAGTGACCCTACCATTCATACATGATTATTAAATAATATTAAACATAAAAATCATAATAGAGTTACCAAATCAGTATCCAATAAATTAGTGTCTTGCGTAAATTAGGACAATACATATAATTTGTTTAAAAAATTATTTAATTTCTTATTCTCAAACATGTTATTATAACTTGTGTTTTCTTTCTTACAATCAATCACTTGAGGATATACATCAATGAATAATATGAGATATAATTATAGTATAAGGATGAAAAAGAGACATAAAAAATTTGTGAGCATAGTAGTTGTTAATAATTTATGAAATGAATCAGAACCAAAATTAAGGGATGAATCATTAGATTAAGGCTTTGAATGTGTCTGCGAATAAAAATGAAATGTAATGTCTTAGTGGTCAACCACAACACATTTTTGTGAAAAATCATAGCATAATGTTCATGTATATTTCAATTTTTCTCAGGATATTCATAACATTAATGATGGCATTAGTGCTCAATATAATTTCTAACACACCCACCATAAAATTAAATTTATTATCTATATAATTCCTGGAAAAATAATAACATCATAATATTTACATATTCATGCATGCCACAAAGAGTGTATATCAATTTTTTATATAAAATAACCCATGTAATGGATTGTATTTCATTTAATAAAAAGTAAATACATGAATAAAAATTTCAAATTTAAAAAAATGAGGTGATATCTTACATGGTATTGGAGTAATCATTCTTGAGTGTGGAAGAAACAATATTAAGAGCTGTAAAAGGTGTTTTCAGAAATAAGAAATCATTTAAAAAAATTTAATTCATAATATCTAGTAGAAGACATTTATATCCAATAAAAATAATGTTACGAATAAATAAATTAAATTTTATGATCATACACATACAGAATATTTTGTGATTTATGGAAAACCCAAAAAAATGATGTTGGGTTTGATAATCCCCATTCCTTATGTCCGAATTCGTTAATAACATTTAATATTATAGATAATAAAATTTAATAAATTAACTAAAAAAATATATAATATATATAAGTTAATGTTATTGTTTTATTGTTTTATTATGCTCATATATGGGATTTTCTATGAGTTATATAATTTCATTTTATATCTGGAGAGTGTTTATTTTCTTTTTTTCCACGATTGGTTAACTTGTATACAAGAATGTGATTTTGAGTATTGTGGGAATAAGTATCCAAAAAAATTTATATATGTTACTAAATAACATAATAAATTTTTTACTGATTTTATATATCATTTAGATAAATTTTATGAGAATGAACCAATATATAAAAGTTAATGATAATTGTATTAGGTTAGTTTTGGAGGTTTTGGATCACAAACAAATTGTGTTCTTTTATCATTTACTAATATCTAAATACTTTTGTTTAATAATATAAAAACATATAATAAAAATTTTAAAATACTTTTCAGTAATTATAATATTTTTTTGAGCATCCTTGAAGGTGGTGATGGAAAATGAAAACATGTCATCCTTGAAGGTGATAAAACAACACATATTGTATGATGTTTCCATGTTTATAATAAAAAGGGGAGGATAAGGGGTTTGATGATGGATTACTAAATTAGAATAATAAAAATATAGTATTTTTATTTTAATGTTGTTATCATACCATTTTGATTAGGGGAGTTGAAGAGATAACAAGAAACAAAATGATCATGAGAAGAAATTAAAATAAAAGTAAGAGGATTGTAGCTCTTGAATACTTCTCCTTGAAAACATCCATAGGGGGATTGGTTTTGTTATTTTGTTGAGATAAAAGGCATATTCATTTGGAAGAGTGTTTTGGGGAGATATTTGAGCATAATTTGGACAAGGATTAATGCTTGAGTGGATTGAGGAGAGTAGGTGGTGATTGGTGGTATTTATAAGGGAGGAGATTGGTTTTTATTTATTATTTAATTCATTAGTTTATTATTTTGGATATAGACTATGAATAGTTGGATAATTATAATTATATATATTAAAATAATGATGTATAGTTCATGACTTGGGCCTCACATAATATATTACTGAATAATTCTTGTACATAGATTTCAATGTAAATTATTGTATTTAGTAATCAAAAAAATCATGTATTTGAAAAAAATCCAAAAAAATATCCCAAAACATTTTTAAATGTGTAGAATTAATAAATGAACTACATTATATTAAAATAATATTTTAAATTTTTGGAATTAATATTTTTTTCAAAATTCATCATTTTCATGGAAAATATTGATTCTAAAAATATAAAATATTTTAAAAAAATTTGAAATATTAAAGAAGGTCTCATGAAATTATCTTATAATACTAAGACAACAAAATATTAACTATTTAATACATTTTATGAAACAAAATTCCTCTTATATTATTAAACTAATTACTAATTTTTATTAAATATTTATAACATAACATAATACCAAAAATTAATTAATAATTATTAAATGATTTATTTACTTTAACTATGATATAATCATATAATGGTGTTCTGTTTAAGATGATAAATTTGTTTTTCATAATTTAATAGTTGTGGATACTATTCTATTGGTGGAACTATTAATCCTAAATTTCTTATTATTGTTTCATTGGTATAGGTTTCTAAACATATCAAAATACATCTAATTTCATTCATTATTCATTTATAATGTTTGTTTTGTGTTCTCAATGTGATTTTATGAGTATTGTACTTTGTGGAATAATTATAATTATTTAATTCTAATTGATAAAATTTTAGGTCATCAAATTATTCCAACCTTATGAAATGTCACCCTCAAAATTTCATTTTACAATAACATGTATGGGGGTTTCTCCCTCATAACTTCCTCTAGTTGACATTTTTCCAATTCATATTTATGGTTTATATATAGTACTTTGAATAGGTGGGTAGTGTTGTTATGTAGATCATTATCTCTATGGTTAAAGATCTTCACTAGATGATCCTAATAAGAGAGACCATTTTCCAGCCGATCCACCTCTAGATTTTGTAAATGTTAGGCACATCGTATGTAATTCCATAAGAGGGATATATAGAATACATGATTACGTGATACATTATAGGTGGATGTGATAGTCTATAGGCCATAGCACTAAAATGATAAAAAATCTCAAAAGGGACAATATACATGGGAATAATAACTCATTTAATCCAAAATCTCTTGATCCTCTTATATGGAGAAATGTTGATGAATTCAATGTATCCAACCACAAACTCAAGGTCCCGGCAGTAACTATTTTCATAGTACATTTGTTGACCTTGTGTCCACATGATGTGTTCCTGAATGCTTTTCAAATATTCCACTAACTCATTGACCATTTCAGGTCCACCATTATATGTTCACTAAATTCAACATATAATGATTGTGTTTGAATTATTTTCATATAAAGAGAATTATATTGACCCATTTTTGGTCCTCTAGTGAAAATTTTGATGTAATATAACTAATCCCGATTCATATGTTGGTCCCATCCTCCATTAATGACCATATAACATGCACTCGACATGTGTTCTATTTTTTAAATATTCTATACGTATTTTCCATGTGTTTGAGGATGATAATCCAAAATAAATTTCAACGAACTATTTATATCATGTTGAATAATTTTCAAAAAAATTGAGGTGAATCTAAGATATTGATCAGATACAATTGACAGTGGTACTCCATGTTGCCTTACCAATTCTCTTATGTATATATATGCAAGTTCATTCAGCGAAAGGTCATATCTAATTGATCCAAATGGATTTTTATTTGTATGGTAATCCACAAAAAAACATATAGCTTTATTTCTTATGGATGTCATCTATTGTCGGGATACAATTTCCATGGTGATGTTTTCTCATTTCTGTATTGGTATGGGTAATTGTTACATCAATACCTTATTCATTTTTCTTACATCCTTCACATTATAACATTTTAGGAACATTGATGTACAGTCAATGATCTCATTCTTCATATTCCCACCCAACTACACTCTTAGATATCACGATAGATCTTTGTGCTCTCGGGGTGAAAAAGGGAATGTTGAGCTATGTGGGTCCATCAAAATACCCTACTTTATATGAAGATCATATGGGATACATAATTGTGATCAAAATCATACAACTCATTCCTAATAAATTTTAAACTCTGAGTGTTTCTAATTTCTCATTGCTTCTACCATATTCTGAATTTCCTCATATTTTCTTTGAGATTAATTTATTTTCACCATGACTGATGGTTAAGAAATAATTTCATAAAAAATTTATGACTTCCATTCCATTATTATTCCCATTTATATCCTTCTGAACTCTAAAAATATTGCATCTTTTTCAATTCTAATCAATGATAATGATGTAGGAACGTTTCTACTACCCCAATCCACCACCTTATTATCTTTTCAAGGATGGTAGTGGATTGATCAGTAGTAATCCTTGATGATCACTATCCATATTTATTGGATCATATTATGATAATTTTGGGATAATATATATTTTAGGATCTTATGATTAGTTTATATTTCACACTTCTCCCCATAGAGATAATGCATAAATATTTTCAATTGAAAGGACAAATCTACCAACTGCATATCAAGCATGGGATAGTTTCTTCCCATGAGTTTTATACGTTAGGGAGGCCTAATATATCACCTTGACAATTTTAAACCACACACATACTAAGTTGTTCATTAAAGCATCATTTTATACTAAAAAGTGTTCTGTACTTGGCAAAATGGTGAGTACTAGCTTGTTGATAAGCCTATTATTTATCTTTTTGAAACAATTTTCTCATTCCCTAGTCCAAAAAATCATTTATACCATTTATTTAATAGTTGTTAATGTGTTTCAAAATCATGAAAACATCATCAAAAATCACTAGTAATAACCAACTAAACCATAGTATCTATGGAATGCTGTTATAGATGTTGTCTTGGGACACACTTCAATTAAATTTATATTGTAAGGGTTCACAGATATGCCTTTTTTGTTGATATCATTCCCCAAGAGTGATAACACATCCATCTGGAAATCAAATTTATAGTACATTTCAAAACATTTCTAAATTTTCAATTCCATTAGCATTGTATTCAAATGCTCCTTAGGTTAACCCATTCTCTTGATGTGTATGAGAATATCATCAAAAATGAATACTTAAAATTTGTAGAGGTAATATCTAATGAAACAATTTTTTACACCCATGAAAATTGATAGATAATTATTGAGACTAATGGTAATCACTATGAACTCATAGTGTCAATACCTCATTCCAAAGGTAGTATTATTAACATTCTCCATCCTCACCCTTAATCTGTGATATCCAATCCTAAAGTGAAACGTAGAGAAATATTTGGCCCCACATAGTTGATTGATAAAATCAAATATAAATATATATATATATATATATTGAAGTGGATACTTAATATTTATCTCTATTTTATTGAGCTCTTGACGATCAATTTAATATTCAATTGGTCAGTCATCCTTCTGATGAAAGAGTATTGGCTCACCCCTTGGTGAAGCACTTGGGTGTATAAAACCCATATTTAGATTCTTATATAATTACTTCATTATTAATTTTAGCTAAATGGTGGCCATTATAAAAGGTTTCATTGATTTATAAAGTGGAATATGAAAAAGGTTAAATTGAGAACTCATCCAATTGATGAGTAGTAAGAAAATTATTTTCATCAGGGAACACCTTAATGTAGTTCCTCACAATAGGCATGTCCTGTGTCCGGATTATCTACATTTTCTAAATCATTTGAATGAGATTTTATTTCTCATAGGGATATATTTTCCACAACTGGGATGATGGATTTGATGAATAATCATTATTATCCTTTGTTAGGTCCACAAGGGGACTAGATCCCCTAATATGGGGTGAATTAGGGTATGTATATATTATAAAAATTATTTCTTCCCCACTAAATCATGACCTATTTATTATAAGGGTCACTTTTTTATATTTAGTTTTTAAATTGATCATTCACATTGTAATATTATCTGATGGTAATGAAATGAATGTAATTAATTATACCATAGAAAAAGTAATATATTTTTTCACTTGGTTCGCCATCACATGACTACATTCAAAGAGAATTAAATTCCAATGTGGAGATTATACCAAATTCAATAAGTCTCAACTCCAAAAATGATGTTCGGGCTGGATCACTTCTATTCATAGGCTTAATGTCTTTACAAATTTTAGGGTCAGCTAATAGTTTTCCCAAGGATCACTCCCTAAATATATTTCTATGGTTCACTACAGGTGGAAGGGGTCGTTGTTTCCTCTTCATTTTCTCATTAATTCTAGAAGGGATACATCATAGTATATGGAGTTTTAAGTCCATTCATTTTAATTAATGTGTTCTTACTAAACTATATATAGATGATTTTTTGAAGTCTCATTTTCACTTGTAGATGAAATACATTTTTTTCATACTGATAGTTTTATGAAATAACATTTGCGAAGTCTTTTAGTCCTTTAAAAAAATTCCTCAAAACCTCCATCCACTACCTTGAATCGTGTGGAACAAGATATTTTTGGCCCACCACCTCTTCCTCATACTATCCATCCTTAGTGGACTGATTCTTCTTATGTGGACATCCTCTCCTTTACACATCACTCCTTTGTGGACCCTTCTTCTATTTCCTACTACAATTTTCTAAAAAACTCTTATATATAATGTTTCTATGAACTACCTCCATCAAAAGGATTATCTCCCTTGAACGAATTCACCCATAATAAAACTCACCCTCATGAACAAATTCACATTTCTTAACCCTCACTCACAAACCTTATGTACATAGCTTAAATTCTTCCCAAACTGAATATGATTTGGAAATGAAAATATATCACATCTTAATGATATGATTTGCATTCCAAACATAGGAAAGTCATTCTGAAAATATCTCTAATACGAATAACCCAAATATCTAATGCCGTACCACTTTAACAACCCTCTAGGATCCTCCAATTTTTATCCCTACATAATCCTCGTAGCACTTTAATCCTCTTCGGGGCCATTTACTTCAGAAAAAGATATATTACCTCTTATATTAAAATGATGTTCCTACCACAATCGATTTTCCTCCCCAGAACTATTATCATCCTATAAACCATTTTCCCTATGTGGTCCGAATACTATGATTCATAGTTTGCATAACTTCCTTCATGATCTACATAGCATTTCAATGAGTAAATCATGAAAGGGATAATTTACTTCGCTATTCCATGTATTTCCTTTTTTGTCCACAAAATATGATTTGTGGTCCATGAACTATATTCTAATGAAAAACATCCATTTCCCGAATTTTTTTTTAATTTCATGTCAATTATTTTGAAAACATACGGAAACATCTCCATCTTAAACTCCCAATTTGTAAAACAAAAAACATCCTAATTTACGGTCATCTATATTTCTCAACATAGACAGTCACACCCAAAAAGATGAGAAGATTCATTGAAGGTATTTTTTAGCAAAATTATCCCCCATTTGGGTTTTTCATAAGTTTATACAATTTGATAACTCACTGAAGATTATTTCATCATCCTCGAGCATTCAATTCCTTCAATTAACAAAGTGATCAAAAATTTACTCAACACACACTCTACACCCTGATGAGATATTCTCAGCATAAGAAACATGACTATCATGAAAATTTCATCAATGAATCAATTAAATTGATTCCAAAACCACTCACTATAAAACCACATATTCTATCCCATCATGAACTTAAACTATCATTATATATAATCTAATGATTGGTCACTTCTAACATCATCATATTTAATACTCCCCCCTAAATCACTACTCCTCCTAGCAGTATCAACTCACCCAATATTACTGCTCCACCTAGTAGCTTCCCCCGATCATGATTAAAATTTTTTTTCCCCTTTGTATACGTAATTTATCACCTTTTTTCATTTAACCCAAAGTACAATCCATTGAGTTATGAAATTGGGAAAATAACATAAATCAACACATTAGGGAAAAACATACCATTTTTTAGGGATAGGGGGTCCCATATCCAAAAATTTTCAAGTGTATGGAGATGATTGAACTCCAAAATATAGTAGATTCCAATACAATGATTCATTTGGTAATGCCTTGTTTAGAATTTCTAAAACTGTAACTCTGTAGGAACATCCTAAAACATCAAAACCCCCTTTTCCACCTACTCCATGATAAAATTATACTTTAGTTTATGTCCCATAAAATCATGATGCTACATTATCTAAAATAAATATATGTCTTCTTGGGTGGCTTCAATATACTCATCTTCTATAGTGCGCAATGAAATGCAATATTATTTCTCTTTTAGCCAATAAATACAAAATCCACAAAAATAGAATGCTCCACCTGATATTTATTTTCTATCATATACTGATATGGACCAAAGTCCTTTTTTGTATCCCAATAAATCATTCTAAAAAATTTCAATTTTAAAAAACTAAATACACTCTTTCCTATATATACTGAAATATTGTATTCACAAAACGTATATTTTTTTCATGTGATTACTTGGATATCTTACATCTTGTCATGTGGGGAAAAATATTCAGGTCATTTTTTATTAATTACAAAAATCCTCCAGTGATCTTCCCTTATTCTATGACTATAAACTCTTTACCTTCATCATCATTTGACAATTTCGTCTAGACAGTCACTAGAGTTTTCATCTATTTGGAATTATCAATTCAGAATCATATCAAAACATCCTTAGCATATTTTTATTAAGAAATTAATGTTCCATTATTTCCATGCATGACTCCATATGATCCAATAAAGATTATGTTAGAAAAAAAATACAACCATCCTTTGATTACTATCATGGTTTATATATATATTGTAATCAAATCCGAAATTTTGAAAGAAACCATTTGTATTCCCTTTAAAAATGTCTTCTTCCCAAACCCCATTGATTAAAGCTGACTAGAAATCCATCTAGAAAACCCTGAAAATTATATTCACAGCTATGGAAAAGAATAATATGATTATTTTTATCCTTTAAATAGGTGAAAATGTTTCACCAATATCTATAACCTATACTTAGGAGTACCCATTGCAATCTAATTGGGATTTGTTTAGTATCACGATACCATATTTATTAATCATATTACAAATTACCCATTTGGTCCTGATGAAATTATAGTGTGTTTTTCTCAAAAAAATATCCCACATCTAATAATTATCAATTTTTTCATCTTATTAGTTCATATAATAAACCTAACTCTCATCATTATCTGCATCATCAAAACATTTAGGCTCTACATGTGATAATTTTTATTCTTATTATAGAGTATTTTTCTCCTTGTCTACATTATAGTTTTATAATCATGAATTATATTTTCCAGCCAATTTCTAGATGAATATATTACATTCATTATTCTATAGATTTGTGTTCCTTATGTTCATTATCATTATCTATATATAAGTCATCAATTTCCAATTCTACTCTCCCTATGTTTCAAAAATCCAAAAATATGAAACTCTTTTTTGTTGTTAGTTCCACTAATTAAAATCAACAAACCTTATTGATCTCCGACATAATATCTTCACATGTGAATTTAGGTCTGAGAAAATTGTACTCCTCAATAACATTTACCAATTGTAGCTACATTAAATGATATTTTCATTTTTTTGAATTTACCATGTAATAACGAGGAATCAAAATTACTACTACTCCTACTAATTCAAAACATGGAGTAAGAAAGAATAGATAGAGATAATAACACCATCACTATCCATTAAAATAAGTTACTAGAATATATATCACATATCCATTGAACATTAAATCTTTTTATGTAATATTTATATATTCTTTCATTATTTATGTTAACTGATTTGAATCCTTTGGCATTCTGGAGAACATCCCTTCACCACTTGGCATTTTATTTTGCCACATCCCCTGTGATAATATCTCCTCTAGAACCTAAAACACATGAAATTCAATTAACATAATTTATACACATTGGGATATGGGAGAATATATATCCTTGTGATGTTTTATGTGGTTGATCATTATTAATCAACACGTTGATACTTTATTATAAACAACTTTTCATTTTTTTCTTGTTTCAACAGCCCAGCCAACACAACGTTTATGGCCATATGACTAAACATATTTTTTATACATGTTGAGTCTTCCTTAGATATTTATATTTTACAGTTTTTATATTTTTCACAATTTTGGGTTTACACACATTTTTAGTAATATTTTTATTTGATGATGTGATGATATTCCATTCAGGACACTTTTATTGTGTGGAATTCATTCCACTGGTCATAGGCACATGATTCTTCCTCTATTGGATGTCTCATTCTAATGAATTAACATATCTTAATGTGGCATGACATGTGACTTTTTCACAAAATTTATTATTATTTTTCTTATAATAGTTATATGAATTTTTCCAATATTTCATGATAGGGTTGAATCTTCCACTTAATTTTCATTATTATTAATAATAAAGAGATCATATCTTCCCTTTTTCATCGTTATTTCATAACATAAATTCTATGATAGTTTTTGTGATTGAATTTGTGGAGGTGACTGATTTACCTTTCATTGAGATCCCAAGGATTTCCTGGACATTATAAACCAATTTTTCAACATATCATGTTGTCATCCAATATTGTCTACTCCTTTATACAATACTAGTGTTGGGGATATCATTCTAGGTTTATTTTCTACCCACTGATTCTTCTCGCTACAATTTCTTTCTAAATGCACATGATCGGAACATATAAATCTTCTTCCACTACTGGTATAGCTAATTATATCCTTTTTGGGATGAGATTTTGATGCAGATAATGTTTTTCTTTTGACATTTAGATCCTAAGATTCTTGAAAAATACTCATGGTGTATCCACACCTTGTATTATAGTAGTATTTCATGGATAATTACATTTTCCTGTAGGCCCCAAAAGCCTTCATTTTTATTGATTTTTGATAACCCCCCTTTCAAGGGATGATTTGGAGCCCTTTCATGCCCCCTAGGCTTAGAGATTACATGGCCCGTAGGCTTAGGAGATTACATGACCCAAATGTTTTAGTGAATTCAACCAGACTATATATAAGGAACTTCCCCTCCCCAGCATCTGCATCTTGATAGTAGATCTCAACCTTTGCATGACCGTATAGATAGGTTTCCCGTGCAAGCACAGGCTGGTACCGATGGCATAGCCATACCCTATCATTCTGACAATGAATTTGGCTCTGCCCTGGTGAGTGCACCTGCTCTGAATCCTCTTATGGGGTAGCTCATTTTTTGTAGTGTGTTTGGGGCCTTCATTCATGTGGATCGAAGGACTTGGGGTGGCCCTAAGGCCTTAATGTGGCCTGAAGGCCTCGAACATACACTGGCCGAAAGGCCTTAGGTGGCCTGAAATCATTCTAGGACCTGAGGACCAAAACGGTGGCCCAAAGGCCCAGACGGATGAATAGTTATGGCTGCTATAGTACCGAATAGTGCCTGCTACAGTACTAATATTGTACCCCCTAGAAATATTCCTCCCCCCAGATTCGATCTCAGTTCTCTTGGATGCACCTAGCGAGTCCTCACCAACTGGTCTGAGGCTCATGTTCATGGATACTTTTATTTGAGAGACTCTAATTTTATATATATCGACACAGATTATTATTCTTATATTTTGAAATATTTTTGTCTTCATAGCATGAAAATTATTATAACAACTCAATATGAAAACATAAATAATGTCAATATATTTGACAGATATAGAATATGCTTCGATTACAACCTATAAAATCCTTTTGAGGTCTACTTCCAGTATCTACAAATTATCCAATTTTGAAACAATTAATATATATCTTCAAGTTATGAATCAGAGATGGATCATTATATATAATACCACATTATGTAAAACTATATGGCCTTTGTGATGAATATATCCTCTTATTTTTTCTTATATGACAACATATTTTCATTTCATTTCATTATCACCAGCTGATGAATAATAAAAAATAAATGAAAACCATCCTTCAATTTGGGATTCCCATTAGCACTAGATTATTACACTTATTTCTTGAATGAATCTTGATCTTATCCAATTTTTTTAATCTTATTGTCCACTGATTCATGTTTACCATTGTGTTCTATTATGAGAGTCATTCTGCAAATTTTTTAAACTTCCAATTCATGGAAGATATTATATATCCTGTCAAATGTTTTCATTTATTTATGAATATTCATGATAAATAGTGTCATTGAAACATGCATTCCCTTTATATATCTTCTATTTCTTCTACACTAGTTCATATTTCTCACTTAAAATATCAACATTTCTTACTTCCAGTTTATGAATTTCATATGTGTTTGAACTCTTTACCATGTAATCAGATTTGATTTTTTCTACGATTGTGGACATCACTTTTAGTACATCATCTTGAGAATAATATTTCTACTTTATATTAGAAGCCACATCAATGAGCCTTTAATATAATCCTATAGGATTATTGACCTTAATTTCTTGTACATAAATTTGGATGTCTTTATATTTTATTTCATAATCCAATTTCTTATCCATATCATTTTTTAAATGGAAAACTTATAATTTTATTTATTCTTGATATTTATTCTTCATTAGTAGTTTCAGTATCACTTGAGATAACATGTTATCTATTCATTCCTGTAACATCATTGAATGAATCTCAATAAAAAGAACTAAAAAAATCTGATAATGGTCACTTTTTTATAAGGTCTACTTTTTTTTCTCTTTAGTGTTTATATTGACTATATCAATTCCAATATTATCTAATTATAATAAACTGAAATTAAATCAATAAATCAAGCACAAGGAAACATGGTATTTTAAATGGTTCACTCTCACTAGACTACATTGAAGGCGCACACAATGGCAATGTTTTGATAATACTAAATCCACAAAGGCTCACTTCCAATAATGATATTTGAGATAGATCACTTCTTTTCCCAGGATAATTACCATTACAAGGGTTAGGATCATCTCATAGTTTTTACAAGGTTCACATCCAAAACGTCTTTCTCTATCTCAATACCAATCGACAGGATCACCATCTTCTTCTTCGTTTGGCCACTACACATTGAAGGGATCCACTACACGTTTATGTAGTTTTGGGTCCTTTGATTTCCATGAATGAGAACATTCTAATCTATAATGATATCCTCTATTTAACTATAGTATTCACCCATATATGAAATACACTTTTCCAATTGCTTTTATTTTTTAGAATTATATTCTCAAATAATTTTAGTTCCATCTTGAAATTCCTCGAATCCTCTGTGAACTCCCTGCGCAACCAAATGTGACTTCTTTGAAGAACACGCTTCCTTCGCTAGAATGTCCCTTCTTAATGGATGGATTCTTCTTATATGGACCAACTTTTCTCCATGGATCACATTTCCCCCACAACCCCTTCATCCTTTATAGGCTACATTTCCACACAAAATAATTTCATAGAATGTTACACTGAATTACCTCATTCAATAAAATGATCACTTTCTAACTACTTTAACCATTTATTATTCACCCTCATGAACCACCTAACTTCAAGGAATCATCCCTCATGATCCATTCATAAATTTCTATATTTCCTACAAAAGTGAAGATTTATTAATGAAAATAACTCTGAAATGATAGATCCGATTAGCATTCATTATATATGTTTATATATCTAAAAACATTTTTAATCTGAATAACCCAAATCACCAATGAGGTACAACCTTTACATCATACAATTCTCCTCTCACAAACACTTTTCACCTATGCGGTTCACATTTTCTCTTGATCCACTATTATTTTAAATTCATTCTGAAAATTATCCACTAACTCTCATCCACAAATGACATGCCTATGCAATTTGGCTCCCCCAAAAATCCATCATATTATGAACCATTTCCCCAAAATGGTTTGCATAATGTTTTTCACGGTCCACATACTATCCTTCTCTATCCATATAATGCTGAAATATATAAATCAATACTTTTATGACTTCCTTCATCATTCCGCATAATTCCTTTATAGTCCATGAAATCGATTCACAGTCCGTGAACTATATTTTGTGAAAAAACACCCCATATCAAAAACAACTCCTGATTTTGACCCCAAAAATTTTGGAAAACAATATAAATAATAACTACACCTTAAATATATATTTCGGAAAAAAACAACCCTACATATTCATTTCCATATGACTTTTTCAACAAACAAAATCATAACCAATAATACTGACAGGATGCATTTATGGATATTAATCCGAAAACATTACACTTTTATAGAATTTTATGATGTTTTTATATGTAATGAGTGATCTCACTTTCCCAATAGTGGGTGTCAGGTTTGTATAAATATAGTAATTACATTCCCAAAATAACATCAAACTCCACCTAATAATGAAAGACATAATTTTTGAGTGGTTGAGTCCACAAACATTTATTTAGGAGGAGCTATAAACTTTGGATGAAAAAATTTCACCATTTTCTATACTCATAGATAACTCAACCACTTTATTTTGAGATGGTGATTGAGTTGTTCTACTAAAAATTAATGATATGCATGAATTTGAAGAAAAATAACCAGATATTACATTATCTATTATTGAATTAATAACCATCATACATATCACCACAACATTTTTAGGCTCTGCCTCTGTGGTGGTGGTGGAAGAAGCATACCCCTTATCTTTTTCATTAGGTGATCGAGGACTTTGATTACCCTTAAGGAATCATGGATTACTAAACCAGCTTTAATAGTTCCCTTCCTCCTAATATTTGAAGAATTGAACCATAGGTGGTGATCTCATTTCCTCCACCACATTTTCTTGCTTCCTTATTTGTTTTCAACATTCATGATATTATTGTCTGTAATTCCCCGATCTATTTTTCCCGAAATAGGTGAATTATTTATTATGTGGGAATGAATACAAGGAATTAAAACCCAATGGACTGAGTATTTTATTATTTTTTCAAAACCAAATACATACAAAGGTTGAACATTACAAATTTAAATGAAATACAACATATAAGTTTTGTCGTGAACATCCACAACTATATGTTTATCCATACATGTCATTCATAGTAAAAAAATTTATGTCTTTTGAAAATGAAACATAATATAGGTTTGATCTCTGATTCTCATTAAGGGTAAGAAATATAGTATAATATATCATAAAAATAATCACTAGGAATGATGAATAACTAAAAATACTTGCATTAAAAAAACATGATTATAATATGGATAGAATATGAGCTGAGTAAATATGCCATAATAAATAATAATCATGGGTATTTATTTAGTAAAATACCACATGAAATATAAATTTCTAATTTTATAATGAGGGAATGCATAATGTGCTACATCATAACCATACCATCATGTCCTCATCCTATGACCTTAAATAACCTTTTCTTCAAGCCCTCATGCCAATACAATTGTTTTCTCATTAGAACTATCTATGAATCAATGTGATCTAGTGGACCCCACCGATCACATACTAAGTCCAATGAACTCTTCATTTGAATGGGTATAAACATAATCAAAATACACATTCATATTTCAACTAATATATGAAATGTAAATAACATTATCCAATCATTAAACATAAACTATAATCATTCAGAGTAATATGGTGAATTGTTCCATGATAGCACCTTCATAGTCAAAATAATCATAAACCATATAATAAAACATGGTGGGTGATATAATAGGAGATAATCCTCAATTATGTACAAGATTCAACAAAGGATGTTTACAAAGATGAAGATACTTTTAAAATAGACCTTTGAAAAATCCTTGAAGAAATAATCCTTAAACATTCCAAAGTGTCCCATTCCAGCTTCAAACATTCAAATCACAATCCAATATAATATCTTGAGAATAAGGAGACTTTTTAAATGAAATTTTATATGTAATTACATACACCACAATCAAAAAATAAGTTTTTAATATGGCATATATCTCAAAAATGTTAACGAGAGATGAGAAATATCATTTTTAAATTGCAAAGAAGTGTTCATTGGGAAAATCATTTGTATTTGTCATGAAGTCGGATAATAAACATATATATCCCAGAAAATAAAAGTTAAGATTATTGAAATTATATTTTAGGCTTAAATAATGACTAATTGCGGTAAAATCATTAAAAATCATTTTTAATGAAGCTTTAGAAGTTAAACAATTTAGTGTTGTATAATGAAATTATTGAAGGATTTTTACATGCAAAGGCGTGTTTACTTTCATAAAACTAGAAATGAAAAAATTGATTTTTCATGTTAAAATGTGTTATTTTATAATGATAAATATGGAAAAAACATATTTTCGAGTAATATTCAAAATAGGTTAGAATTCAAGATGTTCCATGAATCATGTTTGAATTTCAGAAGTCTTATTGAAAGATTATTTTAAAACATGAGACTCCACATAAAATAGTTAATGATTATGATTGGTAATCATATATATAACATTAAAAAATAATTTATTACTATTATTTAATAATAAATAAGAATTCCAATAAGGTGAATAAATAATAAGAGCAACTCAAATAAAAATAGAGGATAAGGTAAAAAATTCATACAACATTGTACGGAATTGAATAGTATGCCCCAAAACTAATAATCATAAAAAATAAATTTAATATAATTAAAATAGATATATTAATGAAATTAAATATCAATTGGATGTATATATACTCCCTACTTATATAATAGTAGAGAAAACTGAATATCTTAAAGCAATTTAAGTGAGATGAAGAATCCACTTACCTTACGTCCGATGGTGTTCTTCAGAGGATCTTAATCTCCTGAAGAATAAAATTATGTTCATTGACTAACTGTTTAAGAACCTCCTATTCATTTAATTATTTATTATATCCTTATTATGTTCATTAAATTCATTTTTAATGTGTTAAGAGGTTCAAATTTCATAGTTCGGGTCCATTTGTTTCATGATCGGTACACTTATATACGTGATCGACATATAGTGTAAAATGAGGATGGTTTTCAAAAATAAAAGTTTTATGGTATTAGTGAACATCCAAAAAAGATACATTGTTGTATAGTTTTTTGGGATACATGGAGTGAATATGAATCATTATATAAATTATTTAATGATAACTGTTGGGGTTAATAAGCAGTTTTTGAACATAATGAAATCATTTTGTGTTATAAATCAAAACCATATGTACAAAAATATTCCCAAACCATAAATGAGACATAATACATATATTATATTATATTTAATCCATAATAATTTATTCATGAAAATAATTTAATATGTTAATAGAAAATGATAACCCATCATCCTTGAATGTGGTAAATTAGCACATCTTTGATAGTGTTTGTTACTACTGGCATAAAAGAAGGAGAGAATTTGGATGATAATAACTTATTACATAATCATAACTAACTTAAAGTAAATTTATGGTACTAGAGTCTTCTTAAAATTGAATTATAATAGGTGAGGATATGAAATAAAATACTGAAACTTGAAAAGACTGTAATATAATTGAAAAGAGGAATTTACCTCTTGAATTAATATTCCTTTAGAGAATCTTTTAGGGAGAGTTTTTTTTTTAATTTTTTTGAGACCAAATGAATATTAACGTTGGTGAGTATCATGGGAGTATATTTGATCAAAATTTAGAAAAGGAATAAGGATATTGATGAGTGTAGAGAAGAGGGGAGTGCGGGTGGTTTTTATAGTGGAGGAGAGGAGGGTTTTCTTAATATTTTAACCCTTAGTTTATTATTTTTCCATAAGACAAGGAATAGTTATGAATCAACGACCAAAAATATTAATAACTGAATTTTATCCTGAAACAAGTTTTATTAAATCAGCAATGATGCTAGGAATTTTGTATTTGACTCATAATGTATATATATGGTAAATTGTCATATTTCACTATTCATAAAATTTGTGTATTTTAGAAAAATCCCAAAAATTCACCACTAACATTTTTAGACATTTAGAACTCAAAAATTAAATCCATTTCATGAATATAATTTCCTTTATATTTTTAATTCAATTTTTAAATCAAACAGTTATTTTCTAAAAAATATCTTTAATACTATAACATGTTTTATGACACCATAAAATGTTAATCAAGGTATCCTAAATTTATGTTATAACCATAAGACAATAAAATGAATATATATGATTTCATTTTAGGAAATTTAATATCTATTTTATTTTATGAAATTAATCATAAAATTGTAATTAATATATTTATGACTTACAAAAATACCAATACTTTTGCAATGATAATTTTGTCACCAATAATATGTCTAAATAGTATTTACACATTCATGGGTGATTTTTATATTTCTTCACCAATTTAATATTCATTAATATTAATAAGTGTATGTTACTATTCATAATGGCAATTTTATAATTCACAAAAATTGTAAGCTGATATTATCAGAATCTGAATATAATACTAAACGCAATTGTATATGTCAGTTTTTAGAAATTCAAATAACAGAAGTATAAAAATTATGTTTATTTTATAGATTATAAGAAAGTGTATTCTATATAAATGGATTGTTTTATGCATTCAATATTTATTTTAAAAAATATTTGGGTGTTTCATTTTCCCAACTTGAATAATATTCATCCCTCGAGATTTGAAATTGAACATCGAAATTTAATAGTTGATTTTTTAAAATTCCCTTCTGCGAATACCACATCAATTATACGGTTAAAATACCCTTTTAATAAGAGGGAAACATAAATTCTTATGTTATTAAAAAACATTCTAATTATACTAAATGGTCATGGAATTAATAATCAAACCATCATTTTCTGATAGAAACTGATAGATAACATGCTCAAGAGAAATATCCTTACCAGTAAAACATTGACTACAATTATGAAAATTTTCATTTATACCATGAATAATATATATGAAAATAAGACAAAAATTTTATTTAAGACTCAATTTCTAGAGTTTATCTATTATTCCACTCTATAAGTGTAGAGATAAATGTTTATATTTCATAAACACAATATTATCATTGGTTTTTTACTTGAACTATCTTTACTTCATCATTTAGAAAATGATGCATAATGTAGTGACATTATGATATTAAACCTCATATAATGATCAAATTAAACCATATCAAAAAGGGTCAACAATCCAAATTATCATGATCCAATAATTTAAAATAATATTCATATCTATCCTTGCAAAATCAATGTGCATGAGGTCCTTAGAAATCTTTATTAGTTTATAACTCCATGATCTATCTTGATTAATGCATCTCATTAAATATTTTCCTTTAATGAATATGAACAAGCCCTAAATTTTCACATTTGTAAATTGTGAATATCATCATAACTTTTCCTCTTGATATATGGTAATAACTAAAATTTCCATAAAAACACATGCTTTTTTATATATTTCTCATATCAAAAAATGTTGTAATATCCAACAATGATATCATAGAACACTTTTCCACAAGTCATAAATAATTTTTTTGGTAGTCATTACTTATCCAAATGTATCATTTCGTCATTATTTTATTCCTCATTTTAAATATATTAATGGTTGTACTTATTCCAATAATTATTTTTAAATTACATTTAACATCCCACTAAATAATATTATTTATACAATTCAAATTTTGGTTTCATGTACTCAATGAAAAACTATTGCAGTATAATCCATGTATATTCTATTATTCTTATCACTAGTATATTGCTTTTTTTAAATGACATTATTCTAGACTAAGAATATTGATCATTCTACATCATCTTCGGAAGCATAATAAATTGATCATTATCCAGTATCTTCATTTGTGTTCTATTCCTTTGATGCTTGGGACATTGATTATCATAGTGTACTATCTCTTTGAATTTGATGCATTGTACATGGGATACTATTCTCTTTCACTTGAAATCATGAAATTGGTGTCTCTTTTTTCAACACTGATAACAAACTCACATTACCTTTAATAATTTACTAGGGAAATTCTTTAAATAGTTATCACATGTTGGAAAACAATTATTTCTATTCTTCCCTTTATCCTTTTTTCTCTACTATCCTCATCTTCATATGATTCAGTTAAAATTAATAGGACATAGATAAGTATCTATATTCTTTTTTAACACATGATTATATTTCCTCATATTATGAGGATACATGAGAGAATACTTTGCTTTGAAATTATGGCTTAAGACCACGAGAGATATGATCCTTCTAAAAATTTTCATCATGTGTGTTGGTGAAGTTATTATTACTTCTCCTAGGATCCCTTTCTAATAAATTCCATATACTGTGTTAGATCATAAAATTATAAACAATTTATAATTCTAAACATGGTATAGAAAATATTAAAAATTTATGCACCACAAATCCTAGAACAGTATAATTTGGTTTCCATGGAAGACTAAATACTTCATAATGGTTTGTAAGAAAAAACGTGAATTATCCTATGAATATCCCCCAAGAGTTTCAATCTAGGCGTGACATAAGAACCATTTTCCTGTACCAGGATACCCCTGGTTAGGCCCGAAACTCCTTGTCGAAGATTTTACTCCTAGGTACACCTGTGCCAGAACCACACCCACTTGTTGTTTGTAGACATGGATGTACTTTCTAGAAATATCCACATTATATATTACTTACCAAAATTCCATGATTTTATTTTATGATTTTCCTCAAGGTTATGCTAAGGGTTTTGTTCCCTAATCTATATTTTCAAAATCTAGTTTCCATGATTATTTCTAATCATCCTTTGATACTAACTGTAATGCCCTGACCCTAGTTTCTCGAAGCTGGTTCATTACATAATACTATTAGCATGATTACAAGAAATAAAATCCAAAAGCATCGAGTATTTTAGTATATTTTTAATGTTAGATACATATATAGTTTCAACATTACAACATGAAATTAAATACAACATATATGTTTTATTGGGAGCATGCATAACTCTAAGTTTATCCTTAGATGTCAGTCATAATAAACTTCTTCATGTCCTGACAAAATGAAAGATTAGAAATAGGTCATATCAAATGCTTAGTAAGGTAATAAAATATATTGGAATATGTAATAAACATAAATGTTAGGCATGGTGAATTATTAAAAATTCATTCATTTAAAATTAATCATGAACACAATATTGATGGAATATGAGCTGAGTAAATATACCATCATAAATAACTATCATGTGTATTCTACTTATCGAATAACCACATGGAATTTAAATTAATACTTTCATAATGAGGGAATTAATAATGTGGTACAACATAATTATTCCATCATGGAATTTTTCTAAGACAATAAATAACCATTTTGTAAAGGCCTTATACCAAGACCATAGTTTGTCTCAGGAGACGTACTGATGAATCGAGGTGATAAAGTGGGACCCACCCCTCAAGTACTAAGTCCGATGAATTAATAATATGAATGGATATCAATAGAAATGATAGAAAAATTCATATTGAATATATCTCATGAAATGTAAATGACATTCTCTTACAATTATCCATAAACACTTTCCATTTAGGGTGATACTATGAATGGTTTCAATATAGCACATCCACAATCATAAAAATCATAATCCATTTAATAAAACATGGATGATTGTATAATAAGAGATAAAACTCAATTATTTACAAGATTAAACAATGGGTTTTTACACATGTGAAGATACTTTAAAATGTGACCATTGAAAAATTCTTAAGAAAATAATCTGCAAATGTTCCAATGTGTCCCATAACACCTTGAATAATTCAAATAATAACTCTTTAGAATATGATGGGAATATGGAGAATATTTATGTTATTTACCATAGGGATGTACATACACACTATCACGAAATAATTTGTGAACAATTAATATATCTCATAAAATTAATAGTGAGACAAGAAGAATTCTTTTTTCTTGTAAAAGAATAGTTATTTTCAAAAATCATTTGTATTTCTCATTAAATAATATTGTAAAAATGAATATCCCAAAAAATAAATACCAATTTAATTTAAAATATATTATAGGATTAAATACATTATTAATGATGTGAAATCATTTATAAATAGTTTTTAAAGAATCTTTAGAAATAAAATTTTTTAGTGCGCTTTAAGGAAAATAATAAAGGATTTTAAAGCACAATAGTGTTATTGCTTTTATAAAAATATAAATGATCAAAAATAAATTTTAAATTTTAAAATATATTATTTTAGAATGTTAAATATGGTATAAAATATATTATAGAGTGGACATAAAAATATGAAAGAATTCAAGATGTTCCTTAAATCAAGATTGTATTTTAGAGGAAATTTTGAATTCCATTTTTAGAACATGGAACTCCACATAATATAACAAAGGATTTTGATTGGTACAAATTTATAATACATTCTCACATAATTTATTATGACTTAATAATAATAAATAATAATTTCATTGAGGTTAATGGAGAATAAGATCAACTAAAATGAAAATAGAGGTTCATGTAGAAAATACTTACCACTTTGTAATCAATTTAATCATATGCCTAAAAATTAATAATCATCCAATGATAAACATAATAAAATGAAAATTAATAGATTCATGATATGAAACATTATTTGGTAGTATACATACACCACAAACAAGTACTATTAGTCAATATGAAATATCAAACAATAATGGAAATGAGATGAAGAAACTCCTTACCATAAGTGTGATTGTGTTTTTACATGATCTAAATAACCTGAATATTAAAATATAGGTACAATAATTAATAAATATTGGTCCTCCCATTCATTTAATTGCATATTATAACCTTATTATGTTCATTCATATACTTTTGTATGTGTTAAGAGGATGAATTTCTTTGATCGGGTACATTTGTTTCATGATCGGTGTGCATTTATATATGAACAAAGAATCATGTAAACTGAGGACGGTTTTCCATAATTCATGTTATATGTTATTATTGAACATACCTAAGGTTAATTTTTTTTTTAAATTTCATGTGGTTACATGGAGTTAATATAAATCATTATGTAAATTATTTAATGATAACTGTTTGGGATAATTGGCGGGTTTTGAACACAACGAACTCATTTTTCTTTATAAATGAAATATATGAATAAAAAATATTTCAGAACCATAGATGAGACATAATTTGTATATTATAGTATCTTTTAACCATATTAGTTGTTTTATAACCATAATTAAAGATGATAATAGAAATTAAAATCCCATCATCCTTGAATGTGGTAAATAAGCATATCTCAAATGATGTTTTTTTCTACTAGAATAAAAGAAGAATAAAAGAGATATGATAATAACTTATTCCATAATCAAAACAAAATAATAGTACATTTAAGGTACTAGAAATTTGATAACAATTTTACGAGGAGTGGTGAGAATAGAAAATAAAACAAAGAACATGAAAAGAAGTAAAATAGTTGAAAATATAAATTTACCTCTGTAATTAATCTTCCTTGATATCCTCTTTTGGGAGGAGTATTTCGACTTTTTATAAGGTCAAGGGATACTCGAAATAAGGGAGGAACATGGGGGGATATTTGAGATGAATTTAGACATGGGAAATGGATTTAATGGAGGGGAGTGAATATGGGATTGAGTGTCGTTTTTATCATTGATGAGAGGAGGGCTTTCATAATATTTTAAACATTATATTATTATTTTTCATTAATATAAGAATTCAGGATGATTTCAAAGAAAAAATTAGTAATAAGTGCATCTGACTTGGAACCAAGGGTTATTACATTAGAGATGATTCTAGGAATAGTGTATTCAACTCAACATTTACATATTCGGTAAATTAGCATATTTCAATATTCATAAAAATGATATATTATAGAAAAATCCAAAAAATTCACTCCAACCATCTTTCGATGTGTAGAATTCTAAAATGAAATAATTTTATTAAAATAAATTTTTTAAATTCTATTTGTTAAAAAATCATTATTTATTAAAAAACAACTTTAAGACTATAACTTGTTTCATAACTCCTTGAAAGGTTATTCAAGGTCTAATGAAATTATCTTATACCTGTAAGATAATAAAATAACTCTTTATGATTACATTTTATGGGAATATATTTTATTTTAAATTATTAAATAAATCATAAAATTATAATAAAAAAATTTTGACTTACAAAAATTCCATTGATCATTGTGCAACTTATAGGATGTCTAAATTGTATTTATACATTCATGGGTGATGTTTCAATTTTTTCGGCCGATTTACTAATCATTACTACTCATAAGGATATGTTACTATTAATAATGGACTAATTAATATTCACCAAAAATGTAAGTTGATCCTATCAGACTCTAAATATCTTACTAAAAAAATCATGTATTTCAGTTTTTTGAAATTAAAATCATAGGAGAAAAAAATTATATTCATTGGCTAGAATATAAGAATGTGTTGTTTTGTAGAAACTCAGTGTTTTAGGCATTCAATACATATTGGAAAAAATGTTGATTTGTTTCGTTGTCCTTCTAACCTATGCATATATAATTTCACCATCCCATTATGTTTGTTCTAATGAATCATATTCACTAATTGTTTTTCATGTGATTTGTAGGGATTTCTTTCCACCTTTGACATTTGATCCCTCAACATGAAACTACGTCTTTAATATCTTATCACCATATCCATGAGGCAATCCCCCACACTCTATTTACACTTTTAGAATACCTATAAAACATCTTTATAGCTCCCAAATTCTCAAATTTAAAGATCCTTTTGATGGTGTGGTTTAAAATCAATAAAGAATCTATCAATTTAGTTATCATTGTTGATAACAATACCCGATGAATAAAATTAAAGCCATACAAAATTTTCATCATATGAATTGATAGAATCAAATTCTTTTTATGCTTCATCTTTATGAATTTACTCTACATATATGTATAAAGTGTTTAATGAAAATATTTGTTATGAAACATTATCTTCACTTCATCCCATTCCATCTCTGCAATTCCTTCCTTAGGTTTGGTTTTATTAATCAATTCCCTCCACTGTTCAGCCTTTCTATAAGGAGGATGAATGTCCATAAGAACCATTTATGACTAAAAAATAGTGAATTATGAGAAATATATTCTCTATTTATTTGACCCACTATACTATGATTGTTTGATAAGATGATCAACTAAATTCCATTGTTCATTGCCGCATAAAATACTTGATGGAAATATCCATTTATTTCATACTTTTAACATATGTCTGAATGAATTATAGATAGTAATATACTTAATAATCATGTAATAATTGGGTTGGACAATCCAATTAGCATATGTCTGAATGAATTATAGACATTAATATACTTAATGATAGAATTACATTCATTAATTGAGAAATCTAGAACCTTTTTAAATTAATTTCATTCATTAATGTTTTTTTAACTTATGTAATGGTATTTTCAATGATCTATGAAGTTTAATTTCGTCGTTCATGAGTGTATTATTTTATGGTTCTCAATATCAGTTCACTTGTATAAATGAATGGATGTTTGTGATAAATGGGAATTAATATACAGAATGGATATTATATTTTATTAATTAACATAAAAAATCTTAAATCATCTAATATATTATTTGGGTATATGGTATGAAGATGAATCATTAGATAAACATAAATGAAAATCATTTTAGGTTAATTTTAAAATTTTTGATCACAACGAACTCTATTTGTTTTATAATTTCATATTATGTATATATGGTAGATACATAATATCCAAAGGGTTATAAAATAAAATTTAAAATATATTTCAAAAATTATAATGGTTTTATGGGAATCCATGAATTAGGTGAAGGAAAATGAAAACATGTCTTCCTGTAAGGAAATAATACAACAACATGTGGGTGATGATTATATTTTTAAAATAAAAAAGTGTTGGGGAAGGGGTTTGATGATGCATTATTCCATTTGAAAAATACGATTCCTTCATATGTATGTTACAAGAGTTATCATATCATATTTATGAATTGATGTGGTGATATTATAAAAAATGAAAATAACATGAAAATAAATTAAAATAATGGAAAGAGGATTTTACATCATGAAAAAACACTCATTGAGAACCTACTTTTGGGGATTGGATTGGAATTCTATTGAGAAAACTTTCTTGTGGATGTGTTGGAGGGGCCTGGGAGTAGGTATTATTATAATTTGGAATAGTATAAAATCATGAGGGGTTTTAGAAGATAATGTGGTGGGGGATCTTTATAGTGGAGGAGAGGGGGGGTTCTCTTTAGATTATTCACTAGGTTATTTTTCTGTCTAATGGATATAAATAAATTCACCTTTATAAAAAAATTAATTAAAATATTTATATTTATTTAATTATTTTGGTCTTACATCATCCTTACATAATCTATTATCAAATAATCTACATATTTATCTTTTATCAAAAATTACCATATTTTACTATTCACTAAAAATTCATGTATCATAGACTAATAGAAAAAAATAAACCTTAATATTTTTTAGCATGTAAAATTAAAAACTAAACAGTAATTTATGAAAATATTTTTCTAAATATGATAAATATAATTTTTATTTAAAATTATAATTTGTTTTTGGAAAATGTACAAAATTATAACTAATTTTATAACTCATTGAAAAATTATAAAAGGTCTCATAAAATTATCCACTAATCAAAATAAAACAACAATATAATTTATGAAATTACATTATGAAAATAAATTAACTTTTAAATTTTTATATTAATTTGATAGTTTTAATTAAATATTTTTTTCTTAAAAAATACCAACATTTCATTAATAATTTTTAAAAAATTTATATTCTTATTATATGATATAATTATATCATATTATAATTTAAAATATAATAAAATTACATATATACTTACATAGGCAGTGTTATTATTCTATTGGAAAAATTACTATTCCTAAGGGTCATATTACTATTTCATTGGTATATATTCCTTAACATCAATAAATACCACTAATTTAATTAATTATTTATTTATAAAGAATGTATTGTTTTATATATGTGAATCTATGTCGTTTATATAATATAAAAAAATTATAATAAGGGAATTTATATTTACAGAATTTTAGGTCTTTATAAAAAAACCACTTAACTTTTTTGTTGAGTTAATGTTTCCATAAAAATATCATTCATATATAAGTGGGAGTGAAAAGGATAAATATTATAATATATATTATAGAAAATAATTGTATAAGGGGATCCTCGTGTCAGTATATATCAATTTTTAATAAGAATCATGTACCGTGTTGTTTATTGAAATAAAAATATCATTCATTAATCTTACTAAAATATATAGTTTGGGTTTTTTATCACATTTTTTATGGTAATATGATGTGGGATATCAATATAAATATATATATATATTGTTGTGATGAATCAAGATATGCGTATTTATTAGGATAAATCTCCAGACACATATCTAGCTCTTATAATGGTATGGGAAATTATGTTTTCATATTTCAGATGGAACCATGATATGGTATTTGGGATTAAAAATATATATTATATGGTTTGGAATGAGGAAACACCTAGTTCATGAGTTAATATTCCCTATATATATTGGGTTCATGTATAGGGATAAATAATTTTTTTTAATATTATGTCTTGGTCAAACATGAGAGATTTTAGAATCACCATGTATGTGATATATAATATAATTAATACCCATAGATGTCATGATTAAAAGGGTGTTTTCTTGAACTGATACAAACCATTTATTATTAAAGTTAAATTTGACAATAGGAACATGTTTATATATTAGATAACTTTGGTCAAAACCTCATCTTCATATAAATATCACATACAATAGAGGGGTGTGATTTAATTAATCTTATTCTAATTGTGTGTTGTTCTAGGAGGTTATACTAAGATGTCACAATGTACCACATAATGGGGGAAATAATAATTGAATGTAAATATTTCAATGGATGGTTCGAAGAATTCCACATGCTAATATTATTATCAGAGGAAGAATCAATGACCTCAGGAGCAATACAACAATGTTTCAAATACATCAACATAGGTCGACATATCATGTATCAATTAAAGTGGACATAAGGAATGAGGTACTTTTATATTTATAGATAGAGTCTAGTTTTTTCTTCTCATATTTTTACATCATGTGGTGGTGACTATTACAACGTATTTTAAATTCATAATATGTGGATGTCAATCATGTAGTTTAATGTTTTATGGTGACGATCTTGGAGTTACGAAACTTAATGTATTTTTGATTGTTTGTATTATTAATTTAATGTAAATACCCAACCCCAGTTACCCAGAGTCAGTGTATTATTACATTACATTGGCATGATCACAAAATATCAGGTCTTGAAAGACCGATTATAGTTTAGTAGCCTTGGAAACACTAGATACATTCATAAGTCATACATTAAATCATAAAGTGAAAAACTAAAACAACATAGTCTCCATAGTACACACTCATATCCCCTCATAATATCCCTGATTGTTAGTAATAAATTTCTTCTTCACATCCTGTGAAAAATAAAACATAGAAAGGGGTGAGCTTAGATGCTTAGTAAGGATAACAATATAGCAGAAACATTGATAAATAAGCATAAACATTTAAGGCAGTGTTTAACTAAAACAAAATCCTTTTAATCATGAACTACAACATAATATGGAAAAAAATGAAATGAAATAATTCCATTTACTTATTCAAATGGATATGCTACTAGTCGGATAATCACATGCAATATCAATAACCACTTTCATAATAATGTAATGAAAAATGCCAGACAATCATAACCACATAGTCAAGGCCTTGTGCCAAAAATTCAAATAATATTTTGGCAAGGCCATGTTCTAAGACACTAGTTTGTCTCATGAGACCTACCGATGCATGGAGGATCTATAGCGGGCTCCACTCGTTACTTACTATGTCCAATTCATTTCTCATATGAACAGGTTTAAACATAACATATACTTTTGTATTAAAACTAGCATACGAAAGTTCAATACTTTCTCCATAATCCTTGAATAGTATAAAAGTAATAAATCCATTGTCAAACATATCACAAAACCTTCAATACAATATGGAAGTATTGTATCATAATAAATCAACTTCAAATAAGCATAAAATCCATCAAAGGATGTTGACATAGATGAAATCAAAACTATTTGAGAGAAATATCTCTTTTTGAGATCATTTATAAGTTACATAAATATAAAATTAAAAATTTACTTCGAAAATATTCTTATAATATTGTAATGAATGCTTCAAAGATTTTATAATGGCGGAAAATAGCTGCACCAGCCGTATAAGTCAAAAAAGACATTCTTACCATAATTTTGTCGAAAAGGATAAAAAGGACCTTGTTTGGAAAATGGCGGAATGATTCCATTATAAACATCTTATAAAAAGTCAAAAAAGGGTATAATTTACATTAAAACATAGTATATAAAATAATAATAATGATTTGAAATAAATTTTTAAGAAACATGGATGTGGATGATAAAGATGTCCCAGTAGATAATTACGTACTAACAACCTCGGATAATGAAGAGATTGTGACATACACCCTTACCTTGTACTTTTCCTTGGTTGAGGGTACGCTAAAATCCAATATAATAGTTAAATAATAGTTATTAAATTATACAAGCATCATATGAATAAATATGATATCATATATGATCTATTAATATTTCATTGTTAATAATATTTTAGTATTATTGTCATTTAGGGTGTTCACTTACTAATTTTCTATTATATGTTTTGTTACATAAGCCATGTTTTTTATCCATAGGTTGTATATTATTCATATCTAGAATTATATCAAGTCCATAATAATTATTTTTAATCATCAAATGAACATTAGTCTTGAATGGATATGATGGGGAATGAATATTATCGCGTTCGTGGAGATGGTAGTCCGTACGTATGCACGAGCGAAAATATCATTATTTTGATATTAAAATAATATATAATTGGATGGTGTATCATATATACAGAATAATTATCATGTTATATTTATTATTTACATGAATTACACATCATTATTATACCCATCCAAATAATAATGTATTGAATAACAATTACACCATGACGTGGAGACGGTAAGATGTACGTACGCACGTATGGTGACATGTATTTCAAGGGATGGATAGAGTAATGAATTTGGTTATACCATATTTATAATAACATCACAATGTATATAATATACTGGAGTTATTATATTATAATGGAAACAAGAAAGAAAAAGTAAGTTGAAGAAGAAAGGAACTTGAAAGAGGGTGTGTGATTTTTACCTCTTCTTCAGGTTCTTTCATTTGATTTGATCAAAATGGATTCTTAAAGTGGCTTTATTACTAAATGAATGCCTCTAGGATTAAGTGAGGGAAGTTTAGAGGAAATTTGGGTAGGGTTTGGTCATTAAAAATGGCTTTTAAGGTGTTAATTAGAGAGAATGGAGAGTTCCCTTTTATAAGAGGGGTGAGAGACACCTTAGGAAAAGCTAGAAATATTATTTTATAATGAAATTATTTTTGGCTACTAATGGCTTCAAAATGGATTTGTTAAATTATAAGTTGGTTATGGGTCTAAAAACACTCAACCAATACGTTTTAGACTAGTTTGGGTCACTATATAAACCTTAACGTTTAAATTTAACTCTTAGTTAAATAGTTTGACATTTACCATGTCTCTTTGTGATTTTATATTATTTGTATAATAAACATACTATATTCTTACAAGAGAATCCCAAGTGGTTCATTAATGATACACCTATCATTGTATAAGTCCTTTGGACGAACCATATATTTTTAAGAATAGAATATCAATTAATAATATAATATTTGTTTTAAAAAATCTTTTATGTCAATTTTGAAACTATTTGGTATTTTGTTTTTTCTAAATTCAAACAACATTATCTCTTCGAAAAATATTCATATAAGCAACCCAAACATGTAATACTAACCTATTAAATTATTTTAATTCATAAAAATTCTAAAATTACATTTATTTGGATATTTATAATATAAAATATGTTAATATTTCATTAATTAGGTAATTACAGAATAAAACTTGTATCATAAATAAATTAAATTACATAATGTATAAAAAATATAAATAAAATACCATTATGTAAGAAATTTTTTTATCTTTATAATGAATATTTATAATCTAATTTATCTTATATATAACACTATATTAAAAATGTTTTAGTTATTAAACATCGATTTTAACTGTTTTAACTCTTCTTTGGATTAAATAATAATAAACATCATAATCTATTTCAAGTGGACCAAATATGTTAATATTTTATTCATAAGGTTGTAAGTGGTCGAATTATACTTATCCAATAGTATTTGGAAATGTGTTAGAGTAATAATAATATCATTTTTACCCTTAATTACCCTATTTACTTTTAACCGTGGTAAACAAAAGAAAAAAAGTTATTATTCACGAAAAATTATTTTTATCTTATTGAAGCACATTTTACTCCTTGATATTAACCATGTCTCTCGGATTTTTGAAATTAAACTCCTAGAACTGGTAAAATTAAGTTTTATGTGAATTTTCAAATTAATCTAGGAGATGGGTAAAAGACGGTGAAAAGTCCAATAAATTTTTTTATATATCTAAAATTATTATAAACTCACATGAATGAATTTCATTGAACTTATATAGGTATTATGTATCTATTTTGACCAAAAATAAATTTAAATAAAATAAATAATTTTTTAAATAATTTTTTTTAAACTATAACTTAGTGTTTTTCACTATTCATCAAAAATTGAATGTTTTTAGAAAAATACCAAAAATCTCACCCTAAGCTAATTTCGATATTCAGAATTAAAAAATGAAGTCCATTTTGAATGATAAAATTTATAAAATTTAAAAAAGTGAGTATTACTATTCATAATGGCATGTTTGATTTGTTGTGGTGTGTGTTAGAACTCGATGTTGCGTACAACACACGCTACTGTATTATTCAAAGAGAAGCATACCGTGGAAGCTTGAGGTGTTACATTCTCCCCTTCAAATATTTTCATCCTAGAAATTTGTAGAATATTACTGCATAAAAAATAGGGCGGTTCTTCATCCTAAGTTCCTCGTGTTTCCACGTTGCCTCTTCCATCTTATGGTTTCTCCATAGAACTTTTACAAGATGAGTTGTTTGGTTTCTCAACACTTGTTCTCTGGTATCAAGAATCCTGATTGGATCTTCGCAATAAGACAAATCGGGATCCATTTGTACTTCCTCATAGGTGGGTAAATGCGTTGGGTCTAGCATGTATTTTATCAATAGTGATACGTGGAACACAGTGTGAACTTGGGAGAGATTTGGTTGCATTGCCAAATAGTAAGATACAACCCCAATTAGTTCTAGAATTTTGAAAGGTCCGATGTACCTAGGAATCAATTTTCCCTTATTACCGAAACGTAAAACACCCTTCGATGGATATACCTTCAAGAAGACATGACCTCCTTACTGAAATTTCAAATCCTTCCTTCGGTTATCAGCATAGCTCTTCTGCCTACTTTGAGTTGCTTTGAAGTTGGTTTGGATTACATTTACCTTTTCCATAATTTCCTTCACAATTGTTGGGCCTACGAGTTTTCTTTCACCAACATCTTCCTAATAGGTTGGTGTGCGACATCTCTTTCAATATAACGCTTCATATGGCACCATCCGAGTACTTGAATGGAAGATATTGTTATATGAAAATTATACCAGAGGTAAATATTGATCCCATATTCCTTGAAAGTCAAGTGAGAATGATCTCAACATGTCTTCTAAGGTTTGAATAGTTTGTTCTGATTGTCTATCAGTTTGGGGGTGGTAATCAGTGCTCAAACAAAGCACAGTATCTAGGTCTTTCTGAAGACTTTTCCAGAATCTTAAAGTAAAATGGTAATCATGATCAGTAACAATCAATAGTGGTACTCAATGAATTCTCACAACTTTATTAATATATATTCATTCTAGACGTTCAAGTGGTATATCTTCTCTTATAGCAAGAAAATGTGATGACTTGGTAAGACATTCAACAGTAACCCATATTGTATCATTCCTTCTAGGAGTATTTGGTAGTCCCATGACAAATTCCACCATAATATTACCCAATTTCCACTCCGTTATAGGAAGAGGTTGCATGACTCTTCTAGGTTGTTTCCTTCCAGCTTTCAGTTTTGGAAAAACCATACATCTTGACAGAAAATCTGCAATCTCCCTCTTCATGTTGTCCAACCAAAAATGTTCCTTCAAATTTTTATACATTTCAGTGCACCCAGGCTGTATAGAGAAATTGGAACTATGAGAATCATCTAACAATTACCTTTTTAGATAAGGTATATTGGGACCACAACAAATCTTCCCAAATTTCAAAATTCCATCTTCATACACAAAGTCACTCAATCTCCCATCATTCACTGCTTTAATATTTTTTTAAACTCTTCATCATCAGTATACGAACTATTTATCCTTTCTAGTAATGATTGTTTGGAAACCATTTGTAAAAGCATTGATGTTTCACCTTCCACGATTATTCCCATATCCATATTTACTAGATCCATTAAAATAGGATCACTTTCATCTCTCATCTTGTTCAAAACTCCATGATCCTTTCTTCTCAAAGCATCTGCCACCTTATTTTCCTTCCCCGGGTGGTAGTGTATCGTGCAATCATAATCCTTCAGTAGTTCAGTCCATGTCCTTTGCCTCATGTTGAGTTCTTTCTATGAAAAAATATACTTCAAACTCTTGTGATCAGTATAAATCTCACATTTTTTACCATAGAGGTAGTGTCTCAAAATATTCAAATCAAGGAATACTGTTGCTAACTCAATATCATGAGTAGGATAATTTTGCACATGAATTTTCAGCTGTCGTGATGCATATGCAATAAACCTATCATACTGCATAAAGACACAACCAAGTCTTTTCTTTTAAGCATCACTATAAATAACAAACCCATCATTCCCCGATGGTAGAGTCAATATAGTTGCATTGACTAATCTTCTCTTTAGTTCTTCAAAACATTCTTTAGAATATTTTGTCCAAATAAATTTGACCCCTTTATGTGTGAGCTTTATTAATGGGTTTTCCAATCGGGAAAAATTCTGGACGAAACGTTGATAATAATCTGCTAAACCAATAAAACTGTGTACCTCATTTATACTCATTGGTGCTGGCCATTCTTGGATTTCCTTGGTATTATAAGGATCAACATAGATTCCATCCATGGAGACAATATGGCCATGAAAAGAAATCTCCTGAATCTAGAATTCACACTTGCTAAACTTCCCATATACTTCATGTCTTCTCAGAGACTTCAATATAATGAGCAAGTGATTTTCATGATCTTCGTAGTTTTTGTAGTATATAAAGATATCATCAATAAATACCATTCAAAGACATCAAGATATTCCTTGAAAACCCTATTCATTAGATCAATGAAAACAGAGAGTGCATTAGTCAGCCGGAAAGGCATTACTATAATTTCGTAATGGTCGTACCTGGTTCGAAATGCTGTTTTCAGAATGTCTTCCTTATTGACACACAACTGATGATATCCAGATCAAAGCTAAATCTTTGATAAATATTGAGCTCTATGAATTTGGTCGAATAAATCATCAATGCGAGGTAGGGGAAACTTGTTCTTTATTTTTATAGCATTGATCTCCCTGTAGTCAATGCACAACCTCATAGATCCATCTTTCTTCATAACAAAAATAATAGGGGCTCCCCATGGAGAAACACTAGGGTGAATTAATCCCCTATTACTCAATTCCTCTGGTTGTTTCGTTAGTTACACTAATTCCATAGTGGCCATTCTATAAGGGGTTTTCGAAATGGTCCTTGAACCAAGAATTACGTCAATGGAAAACTCAATTTCTCATTCTGGAGGATGTCTAGGTAAATATTATTGAAACACATCAACATATTCTTTCACAATAGTTACATAGTTTATTTGAATATTCATTTCCTCGCCCATATTTATTTCATTATCTTCCCCCCCCCCCAATAACTGAATTTAGCTGAGCTACTGGGGGTTTATCTAGATAAGAATTTGGTGGTTACGATTTTTCTCTACAGATAATCTGTTGTTTATCATAGTCATAAAATATAGTAACCTTCTTCTTCTTATAATAAATTTTTGCATCATGGTCCAAAATCCAATCCATACAAAGGATTATATCAAATTAAATCATGGCTATGACGATGCGATCAGAAGATAAATACCATTTGTATTCCCTAATGGGAACTTATTCAGAGAACTTTGTAGAAATGATACTTCCCTTATGAGTTTCTACTGAAAACTCCGTTGTTAAATCAAATTGGAAATATCAAATTTTCATAGAAAACTGGGAAGATATGAAACCATGCGATGATCCAGAATCAAATGAAGCATTTTCTAAACTTGAGGAAACCATTAAATTACCTTCCACCACGTTTTTCAGAGCTTCCACCTCAACAGTAGTGATAGCATAAGCTTGGCCTTGATCCCTTGTCCTTTTCTGAGGTATGATTCCCAGACGCTTAGGACATTCATTGGAATTATGTCCCATCTCCCTGCAATTTTAGCATTGAACATCATTATCTTCTTACTTCTCCTTGCAATCACGAGCTTGGTGGACTTTTTCACAACACATGTTATATACCCCCATTCCCTTCAAACATGTTTTGGGGTGTTTCTTCCCACTTTTACAATAGGATGGATATTCAAATTTTCCCCTCTTCCCCTTATTTCCATTTCTAGAGTGATATGCATTTCTCTTCTTCTATAGCTTTTCTTTAAAGTTGTAAGACATGAAGAATTCTTTTTCTGTCTTGATAGCACATGAGACAATAACATCGTACAACGAGAAGGATTGTGAGACTAATTTTCAATGGAGAAATTGTTTTAACCCATCAAAGAAGTGATCAATCTTACTTCTTGGGTTATGTATATAATCTACAGCATGCCTTGCATACCTTGTGAAGTTTGACTCATACTTTGCAACATTTCCATCCTCCTTTTTCCTAAGACTCAGAAATTTCCTTTCTATATATGCTCGTTGGTTACGAGGAAAGTATTTTTTCTAAGAAAATATCTTTAAACACCCTCCATTCTATATTTTATACTTCATCATCTTCCTTTGTTTTTTGAATCAATGACCGCCATTGATCAACATCACCACTGAGGCAGTAAACTGCCATGACAAACTTTTCCATTTTGCTACACCCCAAGCTGTGGATTATTTTTTCTATGGAATTTATGCAGTGCTCAGATACTAGTGGATTTTTACCCCCAATGTATGTTGGTGGTTGTTTTCACATGATGCTATCTAACATTTATCCTCCACGCTGCGGATCAGGGAGCTCCATACGGGTAAGGTTATTATTAATAACATGAGTGAGTTGTTCCAGTATAGTGATTAGTTGATCAGCACTAGTTGCATCACCATCTCCACTATTTTTATCTTGAGCAGGAGGGAAATACATAAATGGAGTGCATGCATTGATACAGTTTCCTTTCCTTCCACTAGGCATCATTTTTTAAACAATGTCATAAACGAGATTAGTTTAGGAATCGAAATACATACTTCCAAACTTCTAAAACACTTATCATAAATTGAACAGCTTATGGATATAGTCCATAATCATAAAAAAAATGTTTTCATTGAAGATTTATATACTCATAAACCCTTCATAATGATTTGTACGTAAAATGATAATTATCCAAATCATATCCCCCGAGAGTGTCGTAACCAAGAATGCAGCAAGCCCCTTTGTAGTGCACCAGTTCTTGTTCGAGTGTAGCTCAAAGAGGTGTTTTTGGGTTTTACCCCTAGGTACATATATCCCAGAGCTGCCTCTACCTGCTCATATCCAAACAGGGATGTATTTCTTGGAAAACTCACAAAATCTTGAAAATACAAAAATACTAGAGAGTTTCTCTATATTAATCCTCAAAGTCTATCTTAGGTCTATGTGCTCTAATCAGAGTTTATCTAAAACTAGAATCCGTGATTTCTAATAAAATTCCTCTGTTACCAACTCTAACACCCCGAACCTAGTTACCTAGTGTTGGTGTATTATTACATAACATTGGCATGATCAAAAAACATCATGTCTCGAAAGACTGATTATAGATTAGTTGCCTTGGAAATACTAGATACATTAATAAGTCTTACATTACATCATAGAGTGAAAAACTAAAACTATATAGTCTCCATAGTCCACACTCATATCACCTCAGACTATCCCTAAAGGTTAGTTATAAAATAATTCTTCACATCCTGGGAAGAATAAACCATAGAAAGAGGTGATCTCAGATGCTCAGTAAGGATAACAATATAGCAGAAACATTCATAAATAATCATAAACATTTAAGGCAATGAATAACTAAAACAAAAGCCTTTTAAACTTGATCTTAAGCATAATATGGGAAAAAATAAAATGAAATAATCCCATTTACTTATTCACATGGATATTCTACTAGTCGAATAATCACATGAAATATCAATAATTACTTTCATAATGATGGAATGCATAATGCCAGACTATCATAACCACATAGTCAAGGCCTTGTGCTAAGACTACAAATAAGATTTTGTCATGGACTTGTGCCAAGACACTAGTTTGTCTCATGTGACCTACCGATGAATCAAATAGCTATAGTGGGCTCCACCCGTCACTTGAAAAGTCCAATGAATTCCTCATATGAACAGGTTTACATATAGCATAAACATTCGTATTAAAACTAGCATATGAAATGTCAATACATTTTCCATAAACCATGAATGGTATAAAAATAACACATCCATAGTCAAACATATCACAAAACCTTCAATACAATATGGATGTTTTTGGATCATAATAAATCAACTTCAAATAAGCATAAAATCCATCAAAGGATTTTGATATAGATGTAATCAAAAATATTTGAGAAAATATCTATTTTTTGATATCATTTTAAAGTTACATAATTATAAAAGAAAACATTTACATTGAAAAAATTCTCATAAGATTTTAAGGGATGCTTCGACGATTTTATAATGGAAGAAAATATCCGCACTCGCCGTATAAGTTAAAAAAGACATTCTTACCTTAATTTTGTCGAAAAGGTTAAAAAGGACCTTGTTTGGAAAATGACGAAAAGATTCCATTATAAACATCTTATAAAAATTAAACAAAGGGTATTATTGACTATAAACCATAGTCTATAAAATACTATGAATTTTTTGAAATACATTTTTATGAAACATGGATGTGGATGATAAAGAGGTCCCAATAGATAATTACGTATAAACAACCTTGCATAATGAAGAGATTGTGACATAACCCCTTACCTTGTACTTTTCCTTGGTCGACGGTAGGATAAACTCCTGTATAATAGTTAAATAATTGTTATTAAATTATACATTAATCATATACATAAATATGATATCATATATGATCTTTTAATATTTCACTGTTAATAATATTTTAGTATTATCGTCGTTTCAGGTGTTCACTAACTCGTTTTCATTAATACGTTTTTTTACATAAGACGTCTTTGTTATCCATAGGTTGTATCCTATTCATATCCAGAATGATATCAATTTCTTAAACATTACTTTTAATTATCATATGAACGTTATTCTTGAATGGATACGTTGTGGAACGAATCTTATTGTGTTCGTAGAGACGGTAGTCCGTACGTACCAACGAGCGACAATATCATGATTTTGATATTAAAATAATATATTATTGGATGGTGTATCATATATAAAGAATAATTATCATTTTGTATTTATTATTTACATTAATTACACATAATTATTATACCCATCGATATATTAATGTATTGAATAACAATTACACCACGAAGTGGAGACGGTAAGTCGTACATACACACGTATGGTGACAAGCCATTCAAGGGATGGATAGAATAATGAATTTGATTGTACTATATTTTTAATAACATCACAGTATATAGAAGATACTTTAGTTATTATTTTATAATGGAAATAAAAAAAAGGAAGTGGAAAAATAAAGGAACTTGAAAGAGGTGGTGAGATTTTTACCTCTTCTTCGGGTTCTTCCATTTGATTTGATAAAAAAAGCTACATAGGTTGGATTTATGAATAAAGGAAGGCCTCTATAATGAAGTGAGGGAATTTTAGAGGATATTAAGGCAGGTTTTGTCCGAGCCAAATGGCTTTGAAGGTGTGAATTAGAGATAAGGGGGAGTTCCCATTTATAAGAGGGGTGCGGGCACCTTATGAAAAGCTAGAAATATTATTTTATAATAAATTAATTTTTAGTTTTTAATGGCTCAAAAATAGATTTTTTTAAGGATAAGGTGGGGGTGGGTCAAAAAACACTCAACTGTAAGGCTTTAGTTAGATTTGGGTCACATTATTAAACTTATATTTTAAATTTAAATCTTAGTTAAATAGTTTGACATTTACCATGCATCTTTTTATTTTTATATTATATGGTAAATAAACTTACTATAAACTTCCAAGAGAACCCCAACTAGATCATTAATGATACACCTATCATTATATAAGACTTTTGGCTGAGCCTTATATTTTTATCAATAGAATATCAATTCATAATATAATATTTGTTTTAAAAACTCTTTTATGTCAATTTTAACACAATTTTGTATTTTGTTTTTGCTAAATTCATAACAACATTACCGCTTCGAAAAAAATTCATCTAAGCAACCCTAATATGTTATATTAACCTATAAAATTAGTGGAATTCATAAAAAGTCTCAAATAACATTTATTTCTGATATTTATAATATCAATATTTTTATTAGTTCATTAAATAGGTAATTAATGCATCACCATTATGTCATAAATAAATTAAATTATTTAATGTCTAAAAATTATAAATAAAATAAAATTATGTAGGAAATATTTCTTCTTTCTAATTAATATTTATAATCAATTTTGTCTTAGGTATAAACCTATATTAAAACTGTTTTAGTTATTATACATTGATTTTAACTCTTTTAACTATTCTTTGGATTGAATAATAATAAATGTCCAAATCTATTCCATGTGGACCAAAGACAATCATATTTTATTCCAAAGGTTGTTTCTAGTAGAATTATACCTAGGCAATATAATGAGGACATGTGTTAGGCTAATAATAATATCGTTTTTACCCTTAATTACCATATTTACTTTTAACCGTGGCAAATAAAAGTAAAAAAGTTACTATTCAACAAAAATTATCTTTATCTTATTGAACCACATTTTACTCCAGGATATTAACCGTGTCTCTTGGATTTTCTAAATTCAACTCACAGAAGCAATAAAATTAAATTTTATGTAAATTTGAAAATTCTCCTAGGAGATGGGTAAATGACGGTGAAAAGTTCAATAATTTTTTTTATATATCTAAAATTATCATAAAATGACTCCAATAAATTACATTAAATATATACAAGTATTATGTATCTATTTTTAACTAAAATAAATTTAAATAAAATAAATAATTATTTAAATAAAAATTTGTTTTTAAGCTATAACTCAGTGTTTTTTCACTATTCCTAAAATATTTAATGTTTTCAGAAAAATACCAAAAATTCACCCTTGGCTAATTTCGATATTATAAATCCAAAAATAAAGTCCATTTTGAAAGGTAAAATTTATAAAATTTTAAAATGTTGGTATTACTATTCATAATGGCTAGTTTGATTGGTTGTGGTGTGTGTTAGAACTCGAAGTTGTGTACAACACAAACTACTGTATTATTCAAAGAGAAGTGTACCATGGATGCATGGGGTGTTACATTTAAAATGGGTCTGATACAAATTAAATATTTAATAACCTCTTCTTTATACTATGTATTAATAAACCAAACTGAAAAAATTGAGTAGTTTAAATATTGATGTTTAGTGTAGGAATCTATATTTTTATGTGGTAAAGGGGAAACATAAATATTCTGAATTTTTTGTTGGGCCTGTAGTTTCTTTCCATAAAGTCACTACATATACCAAAATTGTTTGAACAAAGGTATTTCATATTCTGATATAGGTCCCCTAAAAATAAATATCTCATATGAATGGTTGTGTATTTTTGGCCATTTATTCGGTGACTATATACATTATAATCATCTATGTGTCTCCAATGTATATCAATGTCTCTCATAAATGATTTAAATCTCCATGTTTTATTCTAGTATGGGGATTCCACACCCAAACCTATCACAAAATCATAGATTTTCGTTGTTTTAAAATATTATTAAATGGGTATATATTTCTTTTATGTAATGAATCCCATGAGATGACCATCAAGAAGAAGGTTATAGCTCTACTTTTAGAAATATATTTATTTAAAATTAATTACATGGGTACATTGTAGTATAATTTTTCATTTTGTGACTAGAACATTGATGTTATATTGTTTTGAGAAATTTGATGAAAATATTGGATGTTATATTATATGATGTATTACCACTTGGACATAGGTCCTTATGAAACATTATGGAATTTATATCATATTAATCCAATAATTAGTGGTGTGGGGGTGCTATGTGTTTCCTATATATTTTCAGTAATGAGTATATTCAATTGGAATACTTCTCATTTATGAAATAATTTCCTTCCCACATTGGTTCAATACTTGGGGATTTCATCATAGGTGTCATCAGAGTTCGGATAACCAACACCATCTCTCGATGTAAAAATGATTAATGGTATAACTTCTAATATTATCATCATGAAATCCTATAAAAATTAAATTTCTTAAATATTAATTATTGAAACCAGTTCTCATCGAGTCATTTTAACAAAACAAATAGAATTAATGATTTTCCTACATCCGAGAGTAGACTGAAAATTGTGATATGGAGTGAGGGTAGATGTACATTGAAAAAAAGTGCTTCCTAAAATCCACAAAATATTAAACATATGTTATTTTGTGTGGGAACGTGTGTTCTGGTGAGATGTTCCCAAAAGAATACGTAAGACTTCCAAGCCATAATTTACCACCCTCATCACCTTTTTTAGAGTATATAAGCCAATGACGTATTTAAAGACGGTATCATCCCATTTTCAATTGCAAGATTGAAATAAAAATAGTTTGACTCAATAATATAATCATGATAAATTCTATTTATCTTTAATGAACAAATATTGGTTCCACTATCGATAAATATTATTTGTGGGTCACCAAATCTGGTTATGATATTATACATCATAAAGATGATTTTTTTTCATCCTACATTCGTTGAGGGGTACAGAATTTACCTTTTAAAAAATAATTTTATAATAGTGGTAATGTACTTGAAATAATTGGTTGTACATGGGGAATATATTATAATAACATTCATTCAACATACATCTAATGCATAAGAATATTTGTAATCTGAATCAACTGTAAAAGAATATTGATGATGTTTTCATGTATTTTACATTCATTAATCCTGCTGGTGATTTCCACATAGTCTTGTAAGATATTTTTTAAAAACATTCCACCCCTAGGATGCTTTTTATATTAATTCCTACTTTATGGGTATATTAGGAATTTTTTTATAATTTTATCAATATGATGAGGGTTTATCATTCTTCTAAGAATTTGTGGAGAGCTCCATAAAATCCTATGAACAAAACACATTTATTATTTGATTTATTCTTTCATAAATTAGATATATCCGTTTATATATTTTATGGATTGGAGGGTCCTATTTTTTATGTAGTATATGGGGAACATTTATCCTACCATGGATTCCAAATCACCACAACACAGTGTATCATAGATCAATGTTATCTTCTCAATGTCATAGATAATGAATGGGGAGACCACCCTTCTCTATGTGAATCACGTTTCTGTCACACCATGTCCATGATTATACCATATTATGGAAAAATTATCTAACTATTCAACATAGGAATTATGTGAATGGGTTTTTTTATTTTTATTATATTTAAAAGTGAATTCAATCGTCATTCCACTCACATAAAAAAAAATTGGCCAATTCGTCCATAATAATTATTTATTTGTAATTGATATATAGTATTACTAGATATAAATCACCATTCACATCTATATGTGTTAATTTTAGCTTCATGTCTTGTATTAAAAATGTGAGGAGGGATTTGTATTCTACCTCAATGTTATTGTAGATTCGAGATACATAGATGTAATATGGAGGGATTTCCATGTTTCTAGAAATAATGAAAATACCTTTGTAATATCATTTTAACATTGACATTTCCATTATAATAATAGTGATAAATTGAGAGTCCCCATCAAAATAGATCTATCATGTTTTTGGGGTGTCATGGTTTTATAAAATAGCTTCATTGGGGATTATAGTGTCTTGTTGTGTGGGTTCTAGAGCATGATCTGATATGAGAAAATATCTACTTTCTACCCTATTATTTCTTTTTATAATAATAATTGAGTGTTATAATATTGTATATAGTAGTTGACCAAGTCAAAAAACCATCCATCACAGGGTGTAATGGAATATTATTTGGTGGATAGATAGGAAATACAATGTAAAGTTTGTGATGATACAATTAATTTCTAATCTTTTTCACTATGATGTCAAGTGAGGGAGAGTTTTTATGGATATTATAATATCATATATATATATATATATAAATAGTTATTATGTTGAGGGAGTATAGAGTATTTTAATACTTTCAATGTTATTCTACATGAGAAGGGTGTTGAGTGGTAACTCCCTAATGGTCCATATTGGGTATGTGAATTCCAAAATATTAGTGGATTTGGATTTCTGTGTTCATAATGTATTTAATGATATCTTTTATATATTAATAGAAGTATTCTACCCATGTATATGTGAATCTATTTTTCATTAATAGTGTAACTGGTGTGAAAGTTATGTCCTTGTTGTATATGAATTGAACGTAATAATTTAGGAATCCTTGAATCCCTTTGACATTATTTAGGATTCAAAGTAATGGAATTATGATAACCACAATAGTATACTCAATTTCACCCATCATTAAACAATGGTATATCTAAAATCCATAGTAATGCACTATTTTTACCCTGAGGGAATGCTTCGGAGGGTACATCTCCAATTAGTGTTTCTGTAATTTGAAAATCATTATTTGATAGTAATATTGACGGTCACAACATTATAGAGGTAGAACTACAAATTAATAGACATAGAATTCATTAATTATTCACTTGGTGATATTGAAGATTTTTTTATAGTTAAAAGGATTTTGGTAGTTGGGTTATATAATCCAAATGAAATTATTTTCAGGAGAATATCCCATGGGTAATACAAATGAGATTGAATGATCATATTCAGGGTCTATCTTGATATGGTAGTACTGTGAATACCAATCCACAATGAAGTGGCCTTCAAATATTGTATTTTCATTTATATTAAGTATAGAAACAATAATTTGGAAAAAAAATATACAATTTTTTTAATTATTATATCTAAACTCAATTAAAACAATGATATACCCATTGTTATTCATAAAATAAATGATGATGGAAATCCATTCTAGGGATTTGTCCTCTCAAATATATATAAAATTCATAATATTAATAATCATAGATTCCACATTGAAAGAATTTTAGGGGTAAATATTAGATGAAACATATTAGAATCCTCCATCATCATCTCTTAGTCCAAAGTGTTGTTTATCCACATTGGGATCAATCCATGGATCTATCTATATTTCAAGGAGAATACATAATGGCCAGGCATCATGAATGAGATATAAACAAATATAACTACTATAGGATTGGTGGTATAGATATATGTAGGAAGAATGTGCTCTAATATTCATAAATTTCCTTTCAAGAGATCATTTATGGTTATGGAGAATGAAACGTCAATTGATAGAGGGGATTTCATAAGGTCGTCCTCTACACCATTCAACATAGTGATGATGGATGATTCCTCATGACTATTAGTTAAAATGAGAACATATATATTACTGATGGTTGATAAGAGGCTACTTCAGAGCCTAACAGGTGATATGAAATAGCTTCACAAAAAATATAATTTCAGATATTCTCTCATTCCTCTCCAATGATATTAGTGTAAATGAATAATAAACATCTAGATTTGTAACTGATGTGAGGGGAGATTTTTGATTTTTAGTTTATTGATTAGGGGAACATTCTAATCCATAAAGAATATTTATCTGACTTTATTTTGTTAAATCCACATCATCTAGGAAAGAAATTATCTTATATACATGGGACATTTAATTTTTTTGGTTTGTGATAGACTCGATTAGTTGGATTTATCACCATGATCAGGTTTATAGGAATAATATAGGCATTTTTTACTTACCACCATTGCAATATTGGGGTATCTTCCAAGCTATTGATGTGACGTTCTATATTCTGCAATATATATTTCTTGTGTTCCCTCCCCAATTATATAAATATTCTTTAGAAATTAATGATTTAAATAATAAAAAAATTAAACTATCATTGTAGAACAATCTAAAATTTTCATTATCTGTGTGTATATAGAATTTTTCTAATGTCAATGAAACTACTATGTGAAAATTTTGTTATGGTATCCCAATAATAACATTGTCTTTTATGTCCTCTGGGATGATCATAAACTTGAAATTAAATTCTATGTCCCCAAATATGTCTTTGACAATTTTCCTTTAATGGAATTATGTTAACACATGTCAATCTAGTGAATGGATAACTTCATTGTATGTAAATAATCACCAATATATCCTACATATTTAAAGGTTTTGGGGGAGATGATATGTATATACTGAGTCTTTTTCAACTATATTTGACAATATACCAATATTTGTGGGCCTTCCAATAATATAGGGGCTATGCTATACCCCTAAATGGATTCATCTAGATCACGGCCAATGAATAAAATTGTAGAAGGAAATTCTCCATTTCTATTTTGCAATATATTGACATAAGAAAATAGTTTTAATATAAAATATATCTAGGATCTAGATTTCCCCAATAGGATCATCCTTGAGATCATTTCGGGAAAAAATAGTCTGTAATCTTTGGATATCTCTCAATACTACTTATATTTATGTTTATCAAAATGTCATACATCTACACCAAAGGCCTTTGCTTATCAACATTCATGTTATTCTTGGAATTTAAAAATGGATATAGAAATTGAAGATGATGAAAAATTTTGATTTGGAATAATAGTCAATGATAGTTTGACCAGTCATATGTTAGATCATAAATTTTTACACCCTCTTGGTGTACATGTAAAATAAGTGATTTAGAATGACTCATATGGGTCTTTGGAAGAGCATTCATTATTCTCATCTCTTTTATGTTCATATTTATGTGTTATGACTTCATATATTTCATGATAAGGTAAGGGTCTAGTAGAATGGGATCAAATATCAATTAATCTTACCCTATTCCATAAACTAATGTGCCCACCTTCTATTGCATCATGTTCAGTTATGTGGAACTATGGTTCCTATAAAATGTCATAATAATTGAACTAGTATAAAATCTAGATATTTCAAACAATATGGAATATATTATCTTCATTAAATGAGAGTTACATTTTGTTTGGTTACATACATGATCAAGATGAATGTGGAATGTAATCAGGGGAGTCATGGCTAGGCTGGTGGTCATATGAGACTCATCTCCTTTTTTGTTTATGATTATGATTATTTCTATATATATTGAGTTTGATGTCATCCATTTTGGTGATGTTGGAGGTTTTAAAGCCCGGATTTGTTAATTATATTTTACTCTTATTGAATTTTTTTCATTCTTAGAGGAAACTTATTTCCAGTAAACACCTACCTTTAACATGGTAGAGGAGACCTCAAACAATTGATCTAGTGATTTTCACTATATCTAATATACTGAATATACCATGTATTAGAGAATTTACATCAATTTAATGCCATCATGTTTGGTGTGGATCACCAATTATTATAAAATATAATATTCAAGTTTACCGTAGTGGTCTTCCTCACTCTAGTCCATGAGATCAAATCGATTGAGGAGGAATTTATTATAGATAATAGAAAATAACCATAAACCCATTGATTTCATAAGGAATATATTTTAATATTCCATACATGGAATCACATTTGAAAATTTCCTCTCCTTTCTTCCACTAAAAAGTTGGTTTTTATTATTTATACTTATCATGAGTCATTGGGTGATAGAAAGATTTAATAGAAACATCTTTATGTACATTCACTTGTTTGAGTGTGACAGAATAAGTTACTACCTTAATAAAAAATTACATTATTTGATTGAAGGGCACCTTGATATTCCTTTGGTAAGGAAAATAAAATTATCTAAACTATGGGATGTGTTTTTGTAAGGGTTGGTGTCCTCATAACCAACTGTTTTGTACTTTGATTACATGAATCTTCACTTATTATATATTGTTCATTGTTCTGCATAACTATAATATAATAATGTTCTAGAATATTTGTTGCATTAATAAGGTCATAGTAGATCCCCGCTATGATGAGAACCTTGAAATGCTATAATAATATTCTTAAATAATGTTATACAGTTGGATGACATACTATGATAAGACAAATAGTATACAGACCGTCATGTGTGAGTACTCGTAAGAAGATGAGACTCTCTCTCATGGAGTTCTCACTTGATAATCTCCAAGATGGGATATTATAAGAACAGACCCGCCAATAGCAATTCTGCATGTCTTGGTGTCATAGGACATTGGTATCTACGAGCATGTGTAATGGTCCTTAGACTGGAAGATTATCATTTACTCATGTCATGACTCGCGCACTTAGATTTACTAACGAAAACCGTCATGCAGACAGTTGGAGGGAAGTTGGGTACGTTGGGTACGTCACGAGTGACATGTTGTTAATGGATTAGTCGAGGAAGGATTTGTCCCTTCCATTTATGGAAGTTGATATCTCGGCCCTTTGATTGAAATAGAACTGTCGCATTAAATTCCTTGGCCATGGTGTAAATGACGAGTTTATTTTAGGTAGTCAAAGAACGATGGATCATGTATGTAGGTTTATGACACTACCATGAAACCTTCTTGATGAGATATTGAGACAAAAGGATTAAATTACACAGTAAGCGTTTGTATGTGGTGATACGTCAATGCGGCATCAACTTCTTTCTCTTGGGTGCCTTGACCCGTTGCTAGACAGTAATCTTTGACTTTAGGAAAGCCAGCCTAATTCAAATGAGAAAGAGGCCTCGAGGGTCACACACAAAGTGTATCCAAGTATCTAATGTTGAATAAAGATTATTCCCATACGTGGTTGAATAATTATTCAATAAATCCTAAGTTGTTTTAAATGATGGAGGAAAAATAAAATAAAACAATTACACGCTGTGTATTATTAAATGTACACACCATGTAGTTTTGATTTTGGATAGGAAATGAATTAATGAAAAAAAGATATACACGCCATGTACATTTAATGTACATGCCGTGTAGTTTTCAATGAAAATCAAGTACACGCCGTGTATTTATTATTACACGCCGTATAGTTTTTCCAGTCAGGATTTTGAGGATATAATATCGTTTTATTAAATGATATTTATTATAATCAGTGTGAGCGCATGTCAAGGAATTAATTATTCGACATGGGGGTTGTCAATAAGAGTTAATGAAATAAATGAAACTCTTAACGCGTTTATTTATTTTCGTAACACTACAACCTCAAACTAGATTATAAATATCCTCACAACCCCAACTCTTTTCTTACACAAGACAATCATTATGCACAACAACTCTAGATAATTCTTTCAAGGCCGAAAGAACATCTTCCTCCATGAATGCTCTCAAGTCTAAGAGAGATCCTCTTCCATCAGATCAAGACGATCTAAGGCGTACAATGCAAGAAAAAGTTTCTCTACGATAGCACCCGGAGACTCCTTTTTCGACGTCCTGAGATACGAGTTTCAGGTGTGGATCATCGCTAGAGGAAGTCTACACATGGATTCTACAATGCAATGACGAATCACACTAGAATGTGATCAAGAACATCAATGAATAAGGAAAACCCAAAAAGTATTTCTTTTAAATTGATTAAATTAATTATAATCAACCTGTAATGATCCTAATTTGTGGTTCCGAGACTTTTCTTTTCTTTGTCCATTTCTATGATTTGATCCGTGGAGACTGGCGTTTATCATCATATTGATCCCGGATTGATCATTGTTAATGAAAAAAGGCCAAGTGGGCACATCCACACATGCGCTTCCGCTACACTCAGAACCTTCAAATGGTATCATACGGAGGTAACAACATTAATTATAGTTATTTAATTTCTGTTGATAATTTACGCATTTATATTTGATTCAATTCGAAATAAATCGTTATATAAATCTGAATAAACGAGATCTATTCTTCCTCCTTTGTTTCTCGATTCATATCATAGAAATGGCCTTTTTAATTTTAATTTTTGATTAAAATAAAAACAAGGAACTCATCCGGAGGAGCCACTCTTTATGTCTGTACAACATGGGATTACATGGCCTGCAACTAAAACTACATGCCGTGTACTTAGTTTCAACGAACTGGCACTGGTCCACCAAACCACGCCATGTGAATTGATTATTACTAAGTATTAATCATGTCATGTTGACTAGAATTGAATAGCTCGTGGAAACTAGAATACATGGCGTGTATGTTGGAGAAACATGTCGTGTAGTCCGTTCTGGACCAGGTGAAACCGTGTACAAGGATAAGCTGCGTACCGCGTACACGGGGTTTCCAGGCTGGTTACCGCGTAACAAGGAAGTAAACGGCGTGTATTATTTTTCTACACGCCATGTAATCCAAAATTCCCAAAGTATAGAAAACACGCCAAAGTCCTCGGTTTGTACTTTGGATAAAGGGTGAAATGAAATACACACTGTGTAATTATAAACTACACACCGAGTACTTTCAAAAAATGGAATTTCACCAGGTTTCCTCCAATGTACAAAGACCCATAAAATGAATATGGATGATAAGAATCTCAAGGAAATTCAGAAAGGAATTTAAGACAAATAATTAATTAATTATAAGATCATAATTAATTGAATTCGAGCGCGACATATCTTAAATGAAATAACGATTAAAAGAATTTGATTTCTAAATATGCGTAAATGTCGTTTCCTGCTATAGATGATCATGAGCTAGACCAAATACCCTTTGTATGTGCGTATGGTTTCATTTAAGTTTGTTTAAATTTAAATTTGTTAGCCTGCGAGCCTTCATCCAATAAAATGTAGGGCCTGCGTGCCCATGGTTTCTTTAATGTAAACCCATGTAATGGAGGATCTCCCATGTCGGACGATACGGTTCAAAAATCGAAAGCCGAGGTGAAACCGATGCAAGAAGATACAAACGTGGACAGGTGGGAGATGAAAAACATGAACCATCAGGTTCAAGGTGTTTTCCCTAGGTTAGGGTTATCTTATCAAAACCGCTAGATAAGATAACCAATATAAGCTCAGGATCATGCCATCTTATTTTATTTTTGTCTGATTGCATGGTTTATTTATTATGTATGTGTTGTCATGATCACATAATAAATAAAATGAACAATCTTTCAAATATGGAATAAAATAAAAACCAGACTATGCGTAAACATTATCGGATCATGGTTAATCACATATGCAAGCATCACTTAATATTAACAAGCATGTGATAATGCGAAACTACAAATAAATGACTAAAATACCTCAATACCATATTAAGTCAGACCAAGCGTTCCGTTACCTGATTAAGGGAAAGACTCAACAAAACTATGTGTTTGACCAACCCTTGTTGGGACACTTACATTTATAAAGGAATCACTTATGAAAGGTTTCGGGTTGACTTAACCATATTACATCAAGTGAAGTATCCCTTGCTAGACTTTGTGTAATATTATAGGCAAGAGTTGAGGAAATCAATGTCTGAATTTCAGGATTGGGGAGTCCACTCAACAGATCAAGGAACTATAAACTCACAGTTGGCAAAGACCTGCCAACCTAAATACCTTCAAATAGATTGACCAACCCTTGTTGGGGTTTTGCGAAGGGGAATATGGATCCTTTCCACTAGAATGTCAAAGAAACTGGACATTCTGAGTTCAATGGTGAGGGACATTGGGACTTGATAAAATAGTGGGAGAATTAATTAATTCATTTATTATTTCTCATAAAAATTTAATCATGAAAGTACTGATAAATCTTCTCTTTTAATTTTTAGAATCGAAATGAAAAAATCATCAACCACATTTTCTCTGCGATCAATATTGGATAAAGACAGTATCCTCACCAGTAGTAACTTTAAGGAATGGTTTAGGTGCCTTCGGGTTATCCTATTCCATGAATGAAGGTTTTACGTGCTGGAGTCCTCACTTCCTGATTCTCCTACCCTAGGGGCGAGTGATGAAGATTTTATGGTCTATGATCAACATTTGAATGATTCTCTCGATGTTAAATGTTTGATGCTATCATCGAGATCTAGTGATCTCATGAAGTCTCATGAATACATGGATCCCTATAGCATGCTCGAGAACCTCCGTGGTCTATTCTAGGATAGAGAAAGACAAGAAAGGGTTGAGATCTCCAAGGATCTATTTCAGAGAAAGCTTGTAGAGGGTGCCCTAGCTGGGCCTCATGAAGTCAAGCTCGTTGGCTACATTGAGTGCTTGGAGGTTCTATGGTTTAAACTCCCCGAAGAACTGGACACCAATATCATTCTTGCATCACTCCCCCAGAGCATCTCGAACATTGTTGTTAATTTCAACATGAACAAAATTGAGAAGTCTCTATCTGATCTTCTTATCCTTATTCGCCAAGTAGATAATGACATGAAGCGTGAAAAGCGTTATGTCCTTATGGTGAATAAAATGAAAGGGAAGGTGAAGAGAATTAATCCCAATGCTTCTTCAAGGACTTCCAAGAAAAGGAAGATCATAGGGGAGGCAAAGGAACAAGATTTTGTTTGTTTCGCATGTGGCGAGATGGGCCACTGGAAGAAAAACTACACCCAATCGAGGAAGCAAGGGGAAGCTTCAAGTGCATCTGTTATAGAATGAAATATATCTGTTTCTACTAATTGGGTATTAGATACTACTTTTGGTGCTCACATCTGTATCCAAATACAGAAACCAAGTAGATTCAAGAAGATTGACCGAGGTGAGGTGGATCTACGTGCATCCAATGGAGCCAGACTCGCTGTTGTAGTTGTCGGAGACTACCACCTCACATTTCCTACTGAGATGATATTAGTGTTAGAGGGTTGTTATTATGCGCCTTCTTTTACTAAAAACATTATTTCAGTATCCATATTAGATACTGATGGATTCATCTTCATGTTTGGAAGTGGATGTTGCTAGTTTTATAAAGATAACATTTGTTTAGTTAGGGAACATTTATATAACTGGCTTTATGTGTTAGAATACACAAACCAAGTACTGGAAATCGATGACACAGTTAATTCACATGACTCATACAACACCCAGCTTTGGCATACACGGCTAGGTCATGTCAACAAGAAACATTTGAAAAAATTACTTCAAGATGGGTATTTAGATTCTTTCGAACTAAAACCAGTTGGTGTATGTCATGCATGTCTACAAGGAAAAATGACCAAAGCCCCATTTAGTGGTAAAGGTGAAAGAGCTGAAGAGATTATATAATTATTTCACACAGATGTGTGTGGGCCATTTCCAGTTGAGGAAAGGGATGGGTTCTCATACTTCATAACTTTTACTGATGATTTTAGTAGATATGGAAATATCTACTTAATGAGGTATAAGTCATATTCTTTTGATCAGTTCAAATAATACAAGAATGAAGTAGAGAACCAGCTTGGTAAGAAGATTAAGAAACTCCGCTCTGACAGTGGAGGAGAATATCTTAATCAGGACTTCATTGATTTCTTACGGGAGTTTGGGATTCTATCTCAACTCACTCCTCCTTACATGTCACAGTGGAATGGTGTATGAAAAAGGAGGAACTGCACCCTGTTGTACATGGTGAGATCAATAATGAGTCATGCAACTCTTTCATTACCCTTTTGGGGATATTCATTACAAACAACAACACACATACTAAACCAAGTACCAACTAAATCGATAAATGGTATTCCATTCAAGTTTTGTAGTGGACGCAAATCCATGTTATTGAATTTACATGTGTGCGGTAGCGAAGCATTTGTTAAGGCCTCATCAGGTAACAAACTTGCACCCCGAGGCACAAAGTGTATCTTTATAGGATATCCCAAGTAAACAAGGGGATATTACTTATACAACCCCTCAGACAAAAAGGATACAGTGGAAAGACATGCCATATTCATTAAGATGGAGCACATATCCAAAAGAGATAGTGGGAGCGCGATAGACTTCGATGAAGTTGAGCCTCAAGATACACATGAGTTGGTACAAGAACAGATTCCACAAAGTCCCATGGAATAACAATCTGTTCCAGAGACACAAGAACTGCATAGGAGCACGAGAGAGGTGAGGGAACCAGAACGATATGGTTTTCTTTTCACCGAGGATGGTGACTCATTGTTGGTTGACAATGATGATACTCTTACCTACAAGGAAGTAGTTGAAGGCACAGACATTGCCAAGTGGCAGGAAGCCATGAATTCTGAAATGGATTCCATGTACCAAAACCATGTCTGAATTTTTGTAGATCCTCCAGTTGATGTAAATACTACTGGTAATAAATGGGTATTCAAGAAGAAAATAGACATGGAGTGGCAAGTCAGCACCTACAAGGCACGACTGGTTGCAAAAGGTTTTAGATAGCATCATGGAATTGACTATGATGAAACCTTTTCACCGGTTGCGATGCTGAAATCAATAAGAATCCTATTGGCTATTGTTGCTCACCATGACTATGAAATTTGGCAAATGGATGTCAAAACAGCTTTCCATAATGGGATCCTTCAGGAAGATGTCTACATGACACAACTTGAAGGGTTTGTGACTCCAAAGGATGCCAACAAGTTATGCAAGTTGTAGAAATACATTTATGGATTAAAGAAAGAGTCAAGGTTGTGGAACATTCGTTTGGATGAAGCTGTAATGGAATTTGGCTTTGTTAAGAATGAATGTATGCCTTGTGTCTACAAAAGGATTAGTGGTTGTGCAGTAGTTTTCCTAATAGTATATGTTGATGATATATTGCTAATTGGAAATGAAGTACCTGTCTTACAGTCAGTTAAGGCATGGTTGCATAAATTCTTCTCAATGAAATACTTAGGTGAGGCATCATATATTCTTGGGATCAAGATCCATCATGATAGATCCAAGATAATGCTGGGCCTAAGTCATAGTACATTCATTGACAAGATACTGAAGATATTTAGTATAGAGAAATCCAAGTGGAGATTGTTTCCAGTGTCACATGGCATTCATCATTCCAGGAAAATGTGTCCCCAGACACATGAGGAAAGAAAGAGAATGGAAAGGATCCCGTACGCATCCTCTATTGGGTCATTCATGTATGCTATGCTATGTACGAGGCTAGATATTTCTTAAGTATTAAGTGTGGTAGGCAGATATCAAGCTGATCTAGGAGACCGCCATTGGATGGTAGTCAAGACTATCCTTAAGTATCTGAGGCATACTAAGGATATGTTCCTGGTTTATGGAGTAGATGAGGAACTACTCATCAGAGGACATGTAGATGCTAGTTTTCAGACTGATAAAGATGACATGAATTCGCAGACTGGTTACATCTTCAGTTTGAATGGAGGTGCAGTGACCTGGAAGAGCTCAAAGCAATGTGTGGTGGCAGATTCTACAGTGGAGTCTGAGTATATCGCAGCTTCTGAGGCAGCTAAAGAAGCAGTATGGATGCGAAGCTTCATCCAAGAGTTGGATGTTGTACTGAGAAGTAAAGATCATATCACACTCTATTGTGATAATACTATAGCGGTGGCACTCGCAAAAGATCCAAGGTCACATCATCGGACAAAGCACATACTTCGGAAGTATCATCTCTTGAGGGATTTTTCTCAGAGAGGTGAAGTTGCAGTGAGTATTGTTTCCATGGAAGACAACGTGGTGGAACCATTCACTAAAGCCATGACTCATTAGAAACATGATCATCAGGTGAGGTCTAGCGGACTAAAAATCGTAGGCAGTTGGATCTAGTACAAGTGGGAGTTTTTAAGGGTCAGTGTCCTCAGAACCAACTGTTTTGTACTTTGATTACATGAATGTTCACTTATTATATATTTTTCATTGTTCTGCATGACTATAACATAATAATGTCCTGGAATATTTGTTGCATTAATAAGGTCATATTAGATTCCCGCTATGATGAGAACCTTGAAATGATATAACAACATTCTTAAATAATGTTCTACGGTTGGATGACATACTATGATAGGACACATATTATATATACCATCATGTGCGAGTACTCTTAAAAAGATGAGACTCTATCTCATGGAGTTCACACTTGGAAATCTTCAAGATGGGAGATTATGAGAACAGACCCTCCAATAGCAATTATACATGTCTTGGTGTCATCAGAAATTCTTATCTATGAGCGTCTGTAATGGTCCATAGACTAGAAGATTCTCATTAACTCATGTCATGACTCGCGCACTTAGATTTACTGACGAAAACCATCACGCAAACAGTTGGCGGGAAGTAGGGTACGTTAGGTGCGTCACGAATGCCATGTTGTTAATGGATAAGTCGAGGAAGGATTTTTCCCTTCCATTTAAAGAAGTTGATATCTCAACCCTTAGATTGAAATAGAACTGTCGCATTAAATTCCATGGCCATGGTGTAAACGAAGAGTTTATTTCATGTAGTCAAAGTACGACAGATCAGGCATATAGGTTTATGATGCTGCCATGAAACCTGCTTGATGAGATATTGAGACAAAGGGATTAAATTACACAGTAAGCATTCGTATGTGGTGATACGTCAATGCGGTGTCAACTTCTTTCTCTTGGGTGACATGACCCATTTCTAGAAAGTAATCTTGGACTTTAGGAAAGCCCGCCTAATGCTAATGAGAAAGAGGCCTAGAGGGTCACACACTAAGTGTATCCAAGTATCTCAAGTTGAATAAAGATTATTCCCGTACATGGTTTAACAATTATTGAATGAATCATAAGTTGGTTTAAATGATGGAGGAAAAATAGAATATAAGAAGTACACAGCGTGTATTATTAAATGTACATGCCTTGTAGTTTTCATTTTGGAAAGGAAATGAATAAATGAAAACAATATATACATGTCATGTACTTTTAATGTACACGCTGTGTAGTTTTCAATGAAAAACAAGTACATGCCATGTATTTATTATTACACGCCGTGTAGTTTTTCAAGTCTATATTTTGAGGATATAATATCGTTTTATTAAATTATATTTATTATAATCAGCGTGAGCGCATGTCAAGGAATTAATTATTTGACATGGGAGTTTTCAATAAGGTTTAATGAAATAAACAAAATGCGTAATGTGTTTATTTATTCTCATAACTCTACAACCTCAAACTCGATTATAAATATCCTCACGACCCCAACTCTTTTCCTACACAACAGAATCATTGTACACAACAACTCTGGATAATTCTTTTAAGGCCGAAAGAACCTCTTCCTCCATGAACACTCTCAAGACCGAGAGAGATCCTCTTCCATCGGATCAAGATGAACTAATGCAGACAACACATGGAAAGGTTTCTCCACTCTAGCACCCGGAGTCTCCTTTAGTGAAGTCTCAAGATATGAGGTACACGTGTGGATCACTACTAGAGGAAGTCTACACTTGGATTTTGTGATGAAACGATGAATCACACCAGAACATGATCAAGAACATCAACGAAGAATGAACACCTAAAAGGTATTTCTTTTAAATTGATTAAATTAATTATAATCAACCTATAACGATCCAACTTTGTGGTTCCGGGACTTTTCTTTTATTTGTCCATTTCTATGATTCGATCCATGGAGACTGGCGTTTATCTTCGTATTGATCTAGGATTGATCATTGTTAATGAAAAAAATCCATGTGGGCACATCCACCCATGCGCTTCCGCTGCGCCCGAAACCATCAATTTTCACACTGCTAAAACATGGCCAAATATTTTTTTAAGAGTATCGTTAACTATAATTCACCATGATAATTATAGATCCAAATTTTATTAAATCACTACTATTGATGTGGGTTACTATTTATTTCAATGAATATTTTCCATGTAGTGATAATGTTTACAACCCTTTCATTCTCACACTATTTTCTATTTTTTCTGTAAAAAATCATCATTTTCTATTGCGTAGAGATGATTTAATCAAGGGATAAATGATGATATCCATTCCAACCTATGAAATACCCTAATGGAAGACTATAATTTATTTTGAATGTAATCCCAATACGAATATATAAAAGGAACACAAATTTTTCTACAAATAGATGGTATCATGGGCCCACCATGGGGATGAATTAGGACACAATGTACCTATAATCCTACCCATGTTCTCCCAATTAGTCAATGAATGATAAAAAAGGTTCAAAAAATTAGTAGTGGTAGGGTTTTATCAACCCATTGAAAATATAGATTCACCGTAAAACATTGATGCTTTTTCCACCCTTCAATGGATTACAAATATATTGAACGAGTAAGATGTTGTAAATTAGTTCCTATAGTTCCATCATTAGGAATATCTCTTGAGTATAACCAGTTGGAGATGTATGATGTGGTCACAATAAATTAACCATCTGCTAATTTATAATTCTTTTTGTGGAAAGATGATTATCCTAATATAGGGTATATTTTCACTATAATGTAAGTGAATCATATTCATATAAAATTTCATTATAAAAATAAACTAATTATAAACTAGTTATTTCATTAGAAGAATTCGATTAATATACGACTCAAACACCCAACAGAAATATTTAACTGAAAAAATTTCTCATTGATCCATATAATAATATATATATAACCCTAATATGTTTTTATACTCTATATTAAAAAGGGAACATTGACTATGTAAGTTAAATAATGGGATTTAACCACACATTCTCACTTTTCCCTAATATAACTACATTTAGGGGGTGTAAAATCATCATTTGGCTATCTCAACATTTTACACATCAACTAATTATTGGAAAATGACACCTCATCCAGTGTATAAGTGAAACCCACCTCTAGGAATACTATTTCCATGATTCATTACACAATATCCTTATCTTGTTCTATATCATATAAATTTATAGTGATGAAATTCATTAAGTAATATCATGTATTGGTAATAATTTATATATTCCATGAGAAATAAAGTGACTCTGACCAAATTATTCCCATTCACGAGTAATATCGAGTTATCATTCTCATTATATTCAATCATAGGGTTATTTTGGAATCAAAACATTAGACATTCTATCAATTTTTTTTATTTTTACCCTAATACATGAGTATGTATTTTGAAGATGAATGAAACAACATGAAGTTTATAAATTATATTTGTCTCTTGAAATACATGCATGTTATATGTAACGCCCCGACCCCAGCTACCCAGAGTCGGTGCATTATTACATAACATTGGCATGATCACAAGAAAGATCAAATCTCGAAAGACCGATTGGTTTAGTAGCCTTGGAAACACTAGATATATTCATAAGTTTTACATTACATCATAAAATGAAAAACTACTACAATAACATAATGTCTCCATAATCCACACTCATATCCCCACATAATATCCCTGCAGGTCATTCATAATTTACTTCTTCACATCCTGGAAAATAAAACATAGAAAAGGGGTGAGCTCAAATGCCCAGTAAGGATAACAATATAGCGGAAACTTTCATAAATAAGAATAAACATTTAAGGCAATGCATTACTAAAACAAAAGCCTTTTAAACTTGAACTTCAACATAGTATGGCAAAAGTAAAATGAAATAATGCCATTTACTTATTCACATGGATATTCTACTAATCGAATAATCACATGCAAAAATCAATAACCACTTTCATAATGTTGGAATGCATAATGTCAAACGTTAATTTCATTGTCTAGGCCTCATCCCAAGACCTAGGGGTTACTTCTAACCGGAACCCAACCCGGAGTGCCTCTAATAACCGGACACCAACCCGGAGTGCCTCTAATAACCGGAGACCAAACCGGAGGGCTTACTTTTACCAGTCCCTAACCTGGAGGGCTTACTTTAACCAGTCCCCAACCTGGAGGGCTTACTTTTACCGGTCCCCAACCCGGAACATACTTGTTTAGTACATTCATCTGAAGAAAAGTTTGAAATATAACATAAACATTCGGGTTCAAACTAGCATATGAAATGTCAATAGTTTCACCATAAACTATGAATGGTATAAAATAGCACATCCACATTCAAACATATCACAAAACCTTCAATACAATATAGAAGTTTTGTATTATAATAAATCAACTTCAAATAATCTTAAAATCCATCAAAGGATGTTGACATAGATGAAATCAAAACACTTTTTAGAGAAATATCTCTTTCTATTTTTGAAATCATTTAAGAGCCATATAAAATAAAACATTTTCTTTGAAAATATTCTTATAAGCTTGTAAGGAAAGCTTCGACGATTTTATAACGGCGGAAAGTAACCGCACCCGCCGTATAAGTTAAAAAAAACATTCTTACCTCAATTCTGTCGAAAAGGTTAAAAAGGACCTTGTTTTGAAAACGACGGAAAGATTCCAATATAAACCTCTTATAAAAAGTCAAACAAGGGTATAAATGACTTTAACCCATATTCTTGTAAATAGTAAAAATGTTTTGAAATAAATTTCGAAGAAACATGGATGTGGATGATAAAGAGATCCCAGTAGATTATTACGTATAATACAACCTCGAATAATGAAGAGATTGTGAAATAACCCTTACCACATTAATCAACTGAGTCGTATGGCCAAAAGTTAATAACCACCAAATTATTTAAAGAATAACATGAATATAAAGAGAATCATGATAATATATATCAAATGGCCATACACAATACACCACTTTCAATAATTTAGTGGCGAACAATGGAAATCTCACGGAATTGAAAGTGAGATAAGAGAATCCCTTACCTTGTACTTTTCCTTGGTTGGGGTAGGTTAACCTCCTGTATAATGGTGAAATAGTTGTTATTAAATTATACAAGAATCATATATATTAATATGATATCATATATGATCTTTTAACATTGATTTGTTAATAATATCTTATAATTATCGTCGTTTCGGGTGTTAACTTACTCATTTTCTTTTATATGTTTTGTTACATAAGTCATGTTTGTAGTATCTTATTCATATCCAGAATGATATCATGTCCTTAAACATCATTTTTAAATCATTAAATGATAATTATACTTGAATGGATACGATGGAGAATGAATCTCATCGCGTTCGTGGAGACGGTAGTCCGTACGTACGCACGAACGCTACTTCCATTTAATTTTTATTTTAAAAGAATAGAATCCAAATGATACATAGGTATATTACTATTCCAGTATAATATAATATTATATATATGTTACTTAAGTTAATTAACACCATCTTTTATACGTTCCATGTGTGGTATGAACGAGTCATATCATTTTAAGGGGGCGGTAGTACGCACTTCCTCAAATGAAATTATCGTATGTATATACAACATGAAACGAATAATGGTATGAAATAAAATGGAATTACAGAAGCTTATATATAAAATATATATCATTAATATCATATTTAATTACAGTGCCATCATAATGGCCACCATGAGAGGCGGTAAGATGTATTTGAACAATCATCGTTTCGTGAGGCGTTAATTTGCCATCCACAGAAACATTATGTTCATCATCCATTAGATGGAGTTGTGTGTATGTGTAGTTTTAATACATCTTATAAACACATCCTAGTATATTGAGGATACTGGTGTTGTTACAAAATAAGGGAAATAAAAAGAGTTTGGGGGTTGGAGAAGCAAAATAAATGAAAATAATTTAAGAGAAATCGTTACCTTTAATTTAGGTAACTCACTTTGGTTGGAACCAAAGGACTTGTTGAAATGCTTTCTGCCTAAGGGGAAGCTTCAAGGAGGAGGAGAGGGATGTGGGGAGCTTAGTTGGGCAGAGTTTGGACGAGCCAAGTGGCTTGAGATGTGTGAGGAATGAGTATAAGTGGTCTCCTTTTATAAGGGAGAGGAGGGGCTCTTTAGGAAAGAGTGAAAGTATTATTTTATAATATAATTATATTCGGTTTCTAATGGTCCAAAAATAATTGAGGTCAAATATAAGATGACTCATATTCTAAATAACATCAACCAATAATAATTGGACAGGTTTTAGATAATATTTTAATCATTATAATCTTATTTATTTAAATGATTTATTAATGAGGTAAATATTGCATCATTATTGTGTCATTAATAATTTAACTTATTTTATGTATAAAAATTATAAATAAAATATCATCATGTAGGAAATCTTTTTAGCTTTCTAATGAATATTTATAATCGAAAATCCAACATGTATAACCCTATGTAAAAATTGTTCTTCTAAAAGATGTAAGCTTATGCCATTTTTATTTTTATTTTAACTTTATTAATATAATGTGTCCCTACCACATACAAGTGGCTCCAAGGGGTCCCCAAATTGACCCAAGGATGCCCATGGTCGGGTATGTGTCCACCAATAAGGTTAGGACACGTTTTAGGGTAATTTAGTATTATTATAATATTATTTTTTAACCCTTATTTACCGGATTTACCCTTAACCATGGTAAATAAAATATTTACCGCAGTAATTATTCAAAATGTCTAAAAATAAAAGTTACCTATTTACACAATTTGAACATCCTGATTCCAAATATGGAATCCATTTTCCTAAATTCTAAACACAGAAGTGGCAGAAATTAATTTAAAATTAATTCCCGCTGTCAAAACAAAAAGCGTGTTTTTAAGAGATAATAACTATCAAAAGATTGACACTTGTTTATGTTCGGTTTAATTGTAAAATTATGTCCAATGACCAACATTATATTAAATGGTAAAAATATATTCTAAATATAATTTAAAACCACTAAAATTCATAATTTATCACTATTAATTATTTTGATTAAAAAAGTTGTTTTTAATTAAAACTTAGTAATTTTCACTATTCATCAAAATATGAAAGTTATCCGAAATGTACCAAAATTTCACCTTAGGCTAAATTCGATATTCTGAATCCAAAAATGAAGTCCATTTTCAAATATAAAATATATATAATTTCAAAAAGTAGGTATTACTATTTATAACGGCTAGTTTGATTGGTTGTGGTGTGTGTTAAAACTCAAGGTTGCGTACAACACACGCTACTGTATTATTCAAAGAAAGTGTACCGTGGAAGCTTGGGATGTTTCATTTTAAATTTTTGATGTCCCCATTTAGTCAAAAAGTTTAAAATATTGTATTTAAAAAGGGTTCACTATTAAAAGTTGATAAAAGTGCAATACTGAAAATGAATTTGTTCTTGCATTATATCTAAGAAACTCATAATATGGATTCTAAAATTATAAGGATTATATAAAGTTTAAAATTTAGATAATACTATTCATAACCTCTTTTGAATGGCTTTTTTTTTGTAAGTCATGGTGTGATTGAACTCAGTGTTGCGTGTAGTGTAAGTTATTGAATTATTTTGAAGAAATAACACACTATGAAATCTTGGGGTGTTACATTCTCCCCTCCTTCAATAAATTGCGTCCTCGCAATTTGAAATTGTTCTTCGAAAATAAAAGGTTGAAAATAGAAAATATATTTGTGGGAAAACCCACATCGGAAATTGGGTTACTAAAATTTAGTCTTAATATGAGGAAAAGAGAAATGAAAGGGTCACCACCAAATTATGATCTTGATTAGGAGAACATTGGTGGCAATTAGAGACATATAATTGGAGGAAAAACGTAAATATTTTTAGGTAGTGATTGAGGTCATCAATCACAAAAAGTATAAAATTGAGGTCCTTAAACTCATCAATCTATGATGATTTGAAGTACCATCGGTTCAACAAAATATAGGGTATTGGGATAACACATTTTTGACGTTTCAAAATATCTTAGTTGAAATCCCACATCGAAAAATGAATTAATGAGGCCTCTATTTAAAATAAAGAGTGGAAAGTATGAAGATTACCGAAAATAACACATACTAGGGTTCCATGTAGGAAAATATGGATATGGAGGAGAAATCTAACCATCAATCATCTGATGGAGAGTGGTAGAGAACATGGCTATGAAAAGGCCAACAATCCCAAAGCCATAAATTAGTGATGATTTAAGGTACCATCTAGGGAAACATTTTTGTTCTAAGTTCCTTTTATTAATGTTGAGGAATTTATTTTTGAGATTGGATAAGATCATAAGGAGAAATACTCACTTTATAATCAGAGTTTTATCCATTAATAAGTTTCTACCACAAACTCATCTTTCACTCTAAAAGATAATAGAATGTAATTTTTTATTTATTTATACTATTCGTACAGGGTTCCAAAATAAATGAATTTATAATTCATCTACCAGATCTTTAAAAAAAACAACATTATTTAATCCAGGACATCTCATGGGCCAGTGGTAGGTGATACACCCTTGTCGCCCTTCAGTTGCGGGTTCAAGTCTCGCAGCCTTGCCGGACGCGGCGGGTTGCCGCCCAACCTCCGGGTTTTCCTTTTATGGTAATCCAAAATAATCCAAACTAGAACTATCCAAAATACTTCTGTCCAAACTCATAGTCCAACATTTATAAGGAAGGTAAACATAATATAGATCCTTTTTACCCCGCAATAGCATATGAATACCTTCATCTTGTATTCTTTTAATACACTGAAACATCCTGAATTACCATATTCCTTATTGATTACATTCATTCTCCCTTATTCCATATAGAATGCTGGATATACTTCATCAATCCAAAAATGTCTTAAACCCCATCAATGATGGAATATACAAATCATTAATCAGTTTCAAGGTATTCAAGAATATCCAATATAATTTATCCAAAACAATCATGTATTATTCCAACATCACTACCTCGGTATCAGAACTATATTATGGTTTATCATTCTCTCAACCATATATTTTCTAAAAATTTATCCTGCTATTGAGTCACTTTTCATTGTTCCACACAATCTCAAGTCCTTAATGAAATAGTACTGCAGTACAATCCTTATATACTCCATAATTATTATAACAAGTACATTGTTGATACAACACTCAATTGACATAATCAACATAAGAACTCTAATCATTCCTCTTCATCTGTGGTAGTATCATAACTTGGTTATTATCCAATAACATCATTTGCGGCATAGTCTGATGACTGGGACATAGGTTCGCGTAGTGTCCAAACTCCTTGCAAATGAAGCATTGTACATTTAAAACCATTTTCTTACACTTGCAGTCACGTACTTTGTGCCCTTTTCTTCCACACTTATAACAAACTCCCATTCCTTTCAGGCAAGTTCCAGGGTGTTTCTTTCCACAGTTACCACATATGGGAAAATTATTCTTTTCCCTCTTCCCTTTATCCATCTTTCTCTCTTCCATCCTTTTCTTCTCTTGCTTCCCTTCAAAGCCATAGGACTCAGTAAATTCTTTACATATCTTATCAACACATGATATTATTTCTTCATATGATGATAATACATGGGAGACTATTTCTCTTATAAATTGTAGCTTAAGACCATGAAAGATATGATCCTTCCTTCTCTTTGAATCATGTGTATTTCTGGAGTTCTCATTCCTTCTACTGGGCGCCATTTCTATACCATGGCATAAACTAGATCAGTTTATGAATCAAAACACATAATCCCATACTTATAAAACACTTAACATAAATTGAACTATTTATTGATATAATCCATAATCATAAAATGTTTTCTTTGAGGAAGTATATACTCATAAACCCTTCATAATGATTTGTAAAGAAAATGAGAGTTATCCTAAGCATATCCCCCGGGAGTGTCGTAACCAAGAGTGCAGCAAGGCCCGTTGTCGTGCACCAGTTCCCGTTCGAGTCTAGCTCAAAGCGGTGTTTTCGGGTTTTACCCCTAGGTACATCTGTGCCAGAGCAGCCTCTACATGCTCGTATCCAGACAGGGATGTATTGCTCGGAAAACTCACAAAATCTCTACAATACCAAAATTCTAGGAAGTTCTTCTATACTAATCCTCGAAGTTCATCTTATGTCTACGTGCTCTAATCAGAGTTTATCTAAATCTAGCTTCCAAGTTTTGTACTAAACTTCCTCTGATACCAACTGTAACGCCCCGACCCCAGCTACCCAGAGTAGGTGCATTATTACATAACATTGGCATGATCACAAGAAAGATCAAATCTCGAAAGACCGATTGGTTTAGTAGCCTTGGAAACACTAGATATATTCATAAGTTTTACATTACATCATAAAATGAAAAACTACTACAATAACTTAATGTCTCCATAATCCACACTCATATCCCCACATAATATCCCTGCAGGTCATTCATAATTTACTTCTTCACATCCTGGGAAAATAAAACATAGAAAAGGGGTGAGCTCAAATGCCCAGTAAGGATAAAAATATAGCGGAAACTTTCATAAATAAGAATAAACATTTAAGGCAATGCATTACTAAAACAAAAGCCTTTTAAACTTGAACTTCAACATAGTATGGCAAAAGTAAAATGAAATAATGCCATTTACTTATTCACATGGATATTCTACTAATCGAATAATCACATGCAAAAATCAATAACCACTTTCATAATGTTGGAATGCATAATGTCAAACGTTAATTTCATTGTCTAGGCCTCATCCCAAGACCTAGGGGTTACTTCTAACCGGAACCCAACCCGGAGTGCCTCTAATAACCGGACACCAACCCGGAGTGCCTCTAATAACCGGAGACCAAACCGGAGGGCTTACTTTTACCAGTCCCTAACCTGGAGGGCTTACTTTAACCAGTCCCCAACCTGGAGGGCTTACTTTTACCGGTCCCCAACCCGGAACATACTTGTTTAGCACATTCATCTGAAGAAATGTTTGAAATAAAACATAAACATTCGGGTTAAAACTAGCATACGAAATGTCAATAGTTTCACCATAAACTATGAATGGTATAAAATAGCACATCCACATTCAAACATATCACAAAACCTTCAATACAATATAGAAGTTTTGTATTATAATAAATCAACTTCAAATAATCTTAAAATCCATCAAAGGATGTTGACATAGATGAAATCAAAACACTTTTTAGAGAAATATCTCTTTCTATTTTTGAAATCATTTAAGAGCCATATAAAATAAAACATTTTCTTTGAAAATATTCTTATAAGATTGTAAGGAAAGCTTCGACGATTTTATAACGGCGGAAAGTAACCGCACCCGCCGTATATGTTAAAAAAACATTCTTACCTCAATTCTGTCGAAAAGGTTAAAAAGGACCTTGTTTTGAAAACGACGGAAAGATTCCTTTATAAACCTCTTATAAAAAGTCAAACAAGGGTATAAATGACTTTAACCCATATTCTTGTAAATAGTAAAAATGTTTTGAAATAAATTTCGAAGAAACATGGATGTGGATGATAAAGAGATCCCAGTAGATTATTACGTATAATACAACCTCGAATAATGAAGAGATTGTGAAATAACCCTTACCACATTAATCAACTGAGTCGTATGGCCAAAAGTTAATAACCACCAAATTATTTAAAGAATAACATGAATATAAAGAGAATCATGATAATATATATCAAATGGCCATACACAATACACCACTTTCAATAATTTAGTGGCGAACAATGGAAATCTCACGGAATTGAAAGTGAGATAAGAGAATCCCTTACCTTGTACTTTTCCTTGGTTGGGGTAGGTTAACCTCCTTTATAATGGTGAAATAGTTGTTATTAAATTATACAAGAATCATATATATTAATATGATATCATATATGATCTTTTAACATTGATTTGTTAATAATATCTTGTAATTATAGTCGTTTCGGGTGTTAACTTACTCATTTTCTTTTATATGTTTTGTTACATAAGTCATGTTTGTTGTATCTTATTCATATCCAGAATGATATCATGTCCTTAAACATCATTTTTAAATCATTAAATGATAATTATACTTGAATGGATACGATGGAGAATGAATCTCATCGCGTTCGTGGAGACGGTAGTCCGTACGTACGCACGAACGCTACTTCCATTTAATTTTTATTTTAAAAGAATCGAATCCAAATGATACATAGGTATATTACTATTCCAGTATAATATAATATTATATATATGTTACTTAAGTTCATTAACACCATCTTTTATATGTTCCATGTGTGGTATGAACGAGTCATATCATTTTAAGGGGGCGGTAGTCCGCACTTCCTCAAATGAAATTATCGTATGTATATACAACATGAAACAAATAATGGTATGAAATAAAATGGAATTAAAGAAGCTTATATATAAAATATATATCATTAATATCATATTTAATTACAGTGCCGTCATAATGGCCACCATGATAGGCGGTAAGATGTATTTGAACAATCATCGTTTCGTGAGGCGTTAATTTGCCATCCACAGAAACATTATGTTCATCATCCATTAGATGGAGTTGTGTGTATGTGTAGTTTTAATACATCTTATAACAACATCCTAGTATATTGAGTATACTGGTGTTGTTACAAAAGAAGGGAAATAAAAAGAGTTTGGGGGTTGGAAAAGCAAAATAAATGAAAATAATTTAAGAGAAATCGTTAGCTTTAATTTAGGTAACTCACTTTGGTTGGAACCAAAGGACTTGTTGAAATACTTTCTGCCTAAGGGGAAGCTTCATTGAGGAGGAGAGGGATGTGGGGAGCTTAGTTGGGCAGAGTTTGGACGAGCCATGTGGCTTGAGAGGTGTGAGGAATGAGTATAAATGGTCTCCTTTTATAAGGGAGAGGAGGGGCTCTTTAGGAAAGAGTGAAAGTATTATTTTATAATATAATTATATTCGGTTTCTAATGGTCCAAAAATCATTTAGGTCAAAGATAAGATGACTCATATTCTATATAACATCAACCAATAAGAATTGGACAGGTTTTAGATAATATTTTAATCATTATAATCTTATTTATTTAAATGATTTATTAATGAGGTAAATATTGCATCATTATTGTGTCATTAATAATTTAACTTATTTGATGTCTAAAAATTATAAATAAAATATCATCATGTAGGAAATCGTTTTATCTTTCTAATGAATATTTATAATCGAAAATCCAACATGTATAACCCTATGTAAAAATTTTTCTTCTAAAAGATGTAAGCTTATGCCATTTTTATTTTTATTTTAACTTTATTAATATAATGTGTCCCTACCACATACAAGTGGCTCCAAGGGGTCCCCAAATTGACCCAAGGATGCCCATGGTCGGGTATGTGTCCACCAATAAGGTTAGGACACGTTTTAGGGTAATTTAGTATTATTATAATATTATTTTTTAACCCTTATTTTCCGGATTTACCCTTAACCATGGTAAATAAAATATTTACCGCAGTAATTATTCAAAATGTCTAAAAATAAAAGTTACCTATTTACACAATTTGAACATCCTGATTCCAAATATGGAATCCATTTTCCTAAATTCTAAACACAGAAGTGGCAGAAATTAATTTAAAATTAATTCCCGCTGTCAAAACAAAAAGCGTGTTTTTAAGAGATAATAACTATCAAAAGATTGACACTTGTTTATGTTCGGTTTAATTGTAAAATTATGTCCAATGACCATCATTATATTAAATGGTAAAAATATATTCTAAATATACTTTAAAACCACTAAAATTCATAATTTATCACTATTAATTATTTTGATTAAAAAAGTTGTTTTTAATTAAAACTTAGTAATTTTCACTATTCATCAAAATATGAAAGCTATCCGAAATGTACCAAAATTTCACCTTAGGCTAAATTCGATATTACGAATCCAAAAATGAAGTCCATTTTCAAATATAAAATATATATAATTTCAAAAAGTAGGTATTACTATTTATAACGGCTAGTTTGATTGGTTGTGGTGTGTGTTAAAACTCAGGGTTGCGTACAACACACGCTACTGTATTATTCAAAGAAAGTGTACCGTGGAAGCTTGGGATGTTTCATTTTAAATTTTTGATGTCCCCATTTAGTCAAAAAGTTTAAAATATTGTATTTAAAAAGGGTTCACTATTAAAATTTGATAAAAGCGCAATACTGAAAATGAATTTGTTCTTGCATTATATCTAAGAAACTCATAATATGGATTCTAATATTATAAGGATTATATAAAGTTTAAAATTTAGATAATACTATTCATAACCTCTTTTGAATGGCTTTTTTTTTGTCATGGGGTGATTGAACTCAGTGTTGCGTGTAGTGCAAGTTATTGAATTATTTTGAAGAAATAACACACTATGAAATCTTGGGGTGTTACATTATATTACACTATAAATATTTATACATATAAAGTCACCAATAATAATATATTTAATTAATAAATATTGATACATTAATTAAAAATTGAACAAATTATAATTCAGAACATTATATTTTTTTAAAATATATATAATAGAAAACCTAAAATTAGAAATATTTGATCGCATTAATATGCTAGAATCATCACCCCCACATCCATCTCTATAGAAATGAATTTATTTTTTTAATCCAACATAATCCTAATAAAATTAAATTATAAAATCTAGATAGGGATTCATTGTAATATTTTTCAACTAATTAATTCATTTTTATAGGAGGATAGGTGGCTATTTGATGAATAACATGACTATTGGAATTGTAACATAAACGATTGGAATTGTAACATCACAGTTAGTAACAGTAACCTCATTGTTGGAATAGTAATTTTAGCTCAAAATATTAATTTTAATATATATAATATTTTTCATAATTAGATAAATCAAATATAAAATGTATAACACTAAAAAAATTAAATACCATTATTAGAAACTAAAATAAAATATATGTAATTTTTTAATAAATAATATTTTAATGTATTTCGTAAAAAAAATTATTAAAAAATTTTCAGACCTATGATATAAATTTGTTTTGAAAAATTTAATATCAATTATGAAATGATAATAATAAAATTGTTCATTAGTGAATTTGTTTCCCTTAATGTAAGAAATTCTTTATTTTTAATATGAATTGGAAAAATAAAGTATCCACAAAATCGGTGCATAATAAATTACATATTTAATGATTTAATAATGAAAAAATATTTTCTAGAACATGAAGAAAATACATTACATATCTAATATAATAATTTATTAAATAAAATTAATTTAGAAACATTAATAACTCGTTCCCATACCTAAATTCGTATATAATCCAATAAAATAATTTCATTCTTATTTTTTAACATCAAATTTTAATTAAAGAATAAATTTGATTTATAAAGTCATATAAATAATTTAAACCCATTATAATATATTTATATATTATTTAGAATATTAATAATTTAGTATAAATTTTTTTCCATCAATATATTATTTTATTTAATATATTGTTCCAAAAATTCAACACTTTTCATAAATAAATAACCAATGTCCCTCCCTGTGGCATAATAGTCATCCCACACTTTTCATAGAAATGATTCTACCAAAATCCTTCCTCCAAAACCCCTTAATATAATTAGCTAAAATTTTGAGTAAATCAGCACCATTAATCAAGGGATGTTTAACATTACATAAGAGATTCCACATGGAGTATTAAATTATTATCAACCAACACTTCTCTTTTTTACAATTCTTCTCTTTCTGGTATTCACCGCTGATTTAAAAAATCCTTATAAATTTAATTAGTAATTATTTATATAGTATATTAATATTTTTATACTACTATACAAATTTTATTTATGATATATATAAATTTCACATTTTATTTTCCCACTCTTTTGACAATGTCCTGTCAAATGTCTGATAACAAATTATGGATAAATTTCCATGTAAACATATATCACCATTATCATGAATAAATTTATTTAATTATTTATAACATATAAAAATTTAATTCCACTTATTTTATTCTTATGTAACTAATTCAAATAACAAATAAAGACATTGAAAAAAATTATGAATATCAAACCAAAATGGCAATATTTAATGAAAACATTATATCAAAACAATTCAATTTTAATAAATAGTGATATTAAATAGAATCCAAAATATTTAATGAAAAAATATTTGAATAAATGATCATAATTGAAATCTTTAAATATGTTTTAATAATCATATTAGTCTTATTCGTCAAATAAAAAAGTGAAAAAATAAATAGATACATAAGTTATGGTGATTCTCAACCCCAATTCATTTCATTGGGTTATCGTTTCTTATATCATGTTAATTTATATATTAGGTCCTCCAAAAATAAATTAAATTTTATTTTTTTATATACATTTTCATACCATTTATTATTATTTCTTTAAAAAACATTTTTTAAATGTGTGATTATTTTCCAAAACCTTGTATTTTATTCTTATTAAAATGCATTTGATCTGCTCGAAAATAGTAATGTTTTATGTCCATTTATGATTTCATAAATTAAATTGGGAACCAAAAATATTATTCATGAAATTATTCTTTATTAAATCCTTTTAAATTATATTTATATTTCTTGGGTTTATTTCAGGACTATTGTATTTATAAATTATTTTTCACATGCATTATTATATTAATATAATGATGTTATACGTGGGAGTATAATTATATATCCAACCAATTCATTAGATAATGTGATATATCTCATGATATGATGTTTATCATGTGACAAAATGATGCAATAATATTTTCAAACAGATGATGACATGATTATGCACAAATGTTTTCCATGAACATAAAACAAGATTTGTCCGTAAATATGGGTGGTATTTGACCACTAAGACATGTAGTTTAATTTTCTTGTATCTCCAAATTCTATGAATATGTAAAATTCATCCATCATGATTATTATGATTATAATATAATTATGATATCATGATCATGATGAAGTTCTGAAATGAAACATTGATTAATTTCCTTTATTCTTATTCTTATTAGGATTTTATCTAACCCATTTCATAGATGTATATCCTAAATTGACTACATGTATTAAGTAGAAGGTATAATTTACAATGATGAAGAAGAATGGTATAAATAAATATTTTATTTTTTTATAAAGTGATTTATCATTCTAATTTTCCCAATATTGAAAAAATGTGTATCCTGTATTATTATGAATTAATTTTTTTATCTTAATAATGATGTAATAGTGATTTCATAATAATGAGGGACACTATATCTATTATAATAGATATTTTTTAGTTAATTTTAGAATTTATATTAGAAATTTTTTTGTCCCAACCAGTAGTGTATTTATATGAATATATAAGTATCTAAGAGGATTTATTTTTGAAAAACACTAAACATTTCTATCCTTTAAAATGTGTCTTTAGTATTAATTTTATTAAAAATTTATTTATTTATGTGTTGTTGTCCTTTGTTTCATTCAAAATATTTCTATTTTACAACATTGTGGGTTCTAGTAGAAATAAGGGTAATAATACATTTCATGGACAATGAAATGATTTTCTAAAAGACATCCCCAATTCTATGAATGTTGAAGATTAAAACATCATGGTGATTCTTACCCAGATGAATTTGGATATTAATAAAAACCACAAAAATATGGAACATACCCCTTAAAACATGAAAGATATACTAGAAATTTAGTTTTGTATATGGAACCAACAACCATTTTTTAGTGGATATTCTGATACATGTGTTGTGATAACTACAAATTTACTCAGATGTCGTGTCTGACAGAGAACGACCCTCAACTTAAATAGGAGAGTATGGTATTTACCCACACAACCTGAGGAGGAATAAGGTGAATAAATAGAAAAAGGACCCGAAAATTTTCTTTTTCACCAAGAAGTATAAATCAAAGGGATGCAGGGAGTACTCATATATTCCAACGCCGATGGAGACATGGTATACCAAAAAAGGTAGTAAATCCATGGAACAGGAACCTCAACCAATGAAAGAAGGGGAGTTTTAATAGTCTGAGGGAAACAAAACTGGAGGAAATGAGGATTAGTAAGTTGGAAACAATGGTTCCTTAGAGAAACAAGTGGAGGTGTAAGTGATTTTTTGGATTCTAATCAAGATGACGAGGTTGAGAAGACTGAGGGTCAGCATGGAGTGACTACACTGCATCATTAGGATGTGCGGATAGTGGTGATGGTTATTCGTACTTATGTACAATAGTGGGAGGAAGGGAATCCTGATGTTAATCAATGATAGGAATATGCATATATGGATCCCAATATACAACTTCTCATGCATTCTAGAGATGAGATATTGGAGGACATCGTAACAATTCAAGAAACAAAGAAGAAACTAATAAAATGATGGAATGAAGGATCCATGTGATTGCTACCCAGGGAAAAAGGATATTAGATTGAGAATCAAGACTAAATACTGATTAGAGGGTTTAACAATGGGAATATTTGAATAGTTGAGTACATGAACTCTTGGGATTTTATATCACAACATTATGAAGATGTCTTGATAGATGACCCCGACATCTAGGAAAATACTATGCCCATGAAATTATGAAGGTAAATTTTCACATGCATAATATTTTTTAGAGTTATTTTTCATTTAATTTAGATTATTTATTTTTTTGGGGGGTTTCAAATCTATTTTTGCAGAAGTCATACATTTTCGAAATTTTGGACAAACCGTGAGCCCATTTCAAGATTTAAAAATATATTTTGTTTCTTTTATAACTCCTTCATTTATCAAAATTTTTCATCCATTAAAATTCCTAAATGGCCTTCCTTGACCTATTAACACCAACAATTCAATTTGGACCTTATAATAATTATTATAATGGTGTATTTGGGTTCTCATTTAAGAAATTGGGCTAGCCCAGAAGCCCATTTCACATTATAAAAAAATTGTTTATATAATAACATATATGTTTTTTATTATTTTTCAGTGATTATAAGTGTCACCCAGGACCAATGAACCCATATGTGTGCCAATTATCTCCCCCCCTCTTTGAATATTGTATGCATCACTAATTGGGGAAGAACCTCATATGGCATCTAAAATCATCCACATTTGAAGAGGTAACGTGTTTCCTTCATAAAACATTCTATTCTTACTCTTTTTCTCCATGTTCCATGATGTTTCATCCCATTTTATTGAAGTTACAAATATCTAGATGGTAGGGTTTTTAACCTAAGGTTTAACCTTTGGATTTATGGGTCAATTGTTTGGGTTTTTGGTTTGATATGTGTCCCTCTTGGTGAAATGGTGGTGTGATTTGATTTTCACACAAATATTCAAGGATTATTCATAATATTTTAGGTGATTATATGTGTATGATATTTCTGTGAATTTCATTGGTGTTTTTAAGATATTTTAATTTTCATTTCATTATATTTTGTCTAAAAAAGTTAGTTTTAGTGGTGTTTGTAAAGAAAATGAATTTTTAATGCCAATTTTATTGGAAATTGGGGGGATTTCATGGAAGTCTTTGGTTGGTTGATTTGGGGATGCACTATCACTAATTATTTGACTATATTGGGATTTATTAGGGCTGAAAATACTATTTTTAATTTTTATCTTCTTTGGTTGTTGCTTCAAAAGTTGGTTTTAATGGTGTTTGTGGAACTTGGGAACATTAAGTGCCAGGAGTGTAAAAAAAATCAGGGTTTACAAAGGTAAGATTTATTTTTTCACATGGGGCTGCCCTATAACTGATTTATTGGTTTCATTAAAATTTATTGGGAATCCTTTTCTATTTTGGTAACTTACAAGTGTTCAAATATTGTGAAATGTAGGGTTTTTTGGATGTTTTGTGTGCAAAACAATGTGTGTTTTTTTAGAAATTGTTTTAGGGAAAATAAAGTGTTTTGATGTGCATTTTAATTGGTATATACTATGTATAGCTATTGGATTGTCTATAAGTGACCAGTATCAATGGTTTTATATGAAAATGGAAGTGTGTGGCATGCTAAATTTGTTTCATTACAATGGGGGAAGGCCAAGTACCTAGGTGAGGTGGATTGTCACTAGTAGGGCTAGTAAACCAGATAAGTTTTATCCTGGTTTCACAAATAATTTGGATAACCAAAACTATAAAAATATATATAGATGATTATTGAAGAAAACATTGTTATTGGTAAGTTAACTACTAATGGATCGTGCATGAGAATTGATTTTTTACTATGGTTACTTTACACCGAGATATGAGGTACATGGCCCAAGACAATCTAGTGCCTGAGGGTGTTTCTAGTTTGGTTTCTCAGTGGATTTATGGTATTTTTTCACTTATTTGGGTGTTTTTTCCAGTATATAATTGTAGATATCATTAATATTTAATTATTTTACAATTTGGGTTTTTTAGTATGAAAACTAATTTCAATTTAATGTTACAGTTCGTTGAATTTGTCACCACTTTTCGTTGAATATTAAAACTGCTTTCTTTTTCACCTTGTATTGAATACACTTTGTAATAATTGGGTGGTATCATATTGGGATTAGGATCACACCCAGCATACACCCGTTTTGTGTTATTATACTTTATAATGCTGGAATCGGCTAAAGGATTGGATTTGGGTGATGGAAATTTGGGGTGTTAGTTCATACCCTTATTGCGGAGTTGTGGAGAAGGTTTGTGGGCAATGAACCCTTGTCATGTGGAGTCATTGGGGATGTTTTTATGATGTTTATTTGTGTATATGGACCTCTTTTATGGTGCTTAAACTTATCTATTCAGTTCTGGATTTTTTTTAAACCTTGTTTGGTAGGAATTTTTCAGATTCCGTTTATCAAATATTTTTGATATTTTATGTATAAATATTTGGATTAATCATTCCAAAACAATGATAAATAATACCCGGAAACTGTTTCCATCCAACGGGGATAGGGAACGCCCGTCATGTCTTGCCACATGCCATGTTTAGTGATGATATTAGTGGCGACTAGATTCGTATCATGACAAAATTGTATAAGTTCCAGGTTATTGATTTTGGATTATATTACAACTTCGGGATGAGTCAGGATAGACAAAAGCTAGGATTGTCAGTGCTCGGGTTTTTGGTCATGAGTAGGGTGCCTGGCCAGTACCTCTTGTGGAGGACCGTGAGTCACCAAGGGACATTGTAATTGTATGATTAACTTCACTTCCAAGTGAGACGTGTGGGTTACCGACCACATGTGGACATCAGGTAGTGTTGGAGTAGTTGTTTATTTAATTATTGAAATGAATTTTATATTATTTATATTTGATGTATTTGAATAATATTTTCATAATTGTGGTGTTGATTATTGTCTTGTGATTGCTGAATTTTTTAGCAACATGCCTCCCCGAAATGCTCCCATGTGCCAATGGGAGGAAGCCAGAGAAAGTTATCCAACACCGATTGATCATAGGCTAGTCGAGGCTATGGTCTGGGATGTTCATGCTCTGGGACAAGGGAAAGTCTCATGTTCATATTCATATTAGGGAATAATATACTAGTCCTAGAAAAGATAAAACACAAGTGTTTCTGAAAAAAATCCCCCTACCTTTTGAGGAAACTCATAACCCTATGTAGCATGGGTACAACGTGAGAAGGTGGAGAACTTGTATGAGTTTTTTTAAACACCCAAGGATTTCATGGTGATGTGTTTCTCCTTTCTATTGGAGGTTCTCAACCGTAAGTGGTCGGAGTCAGTGCTTCAGACTGAGAAGAATGTTCAAATGCGCTGGGGTGATGTCAAGGATATATTCAATGAACAGTACTGCCCAGAGGTATCGCCATATGCCAGGTCCTAAGAGTTCAGGGACCTTGTTTAGGGGATTCTAAATATGATGGTTTACACTAAACATTCCACTGAGTTGGATCATTATGCTTTTGAAATCATCTATAATGATAAAATAAAGGTCGAGAGGTTTGATAAAGGCTTAGAGCCATAGATATACTCCTAGGTGTTGTTGTTTATGCTGAGGACCTATGCTGAGGTCGTTGATTGGGCGTTCCTGGTGGAGATTGATAAGAAAGGTGGGAATGATTTTTCTGGATTAGTATCAATAGTGGGAAGTGGTAGCTCCTTAAAGAAAAAAAGTATGTGTGGGGAACAGGTGAAGAAAGGATGTGGCATTTCAAGCCACTCTTCCAGACAGTTTTTGTCTACATCTTCTTATGCAAGATCGGTCATGTTCCACTTGTGTGGGAATCCAAGACCCATTCTATTAGCATTACAAATCCCCAAAGCCTTGTTAATAGTGTAGTGGTAAGGGGAATTTTTTTTCACTTCTACAGGGTGGCACGAGTTGGAACCATGGATATTCTATGCATGAATTGGAGTATGGTTTGTGTTTTTTGTCAATCCTCAGTGGAAGTTGAGAATGTGTGCCAGTACAATGATCATACAATTCATGGTTTTTTTGTGAAAAAGGAGGGTTGTGCGTGAAATATTTTGGTTGGGCGTGAATACAGCTTGGTGCATGAAATAGCGGATCGAGGTTTTTTGCGAAAATAGTGTTTCGGAATCAGAAATTTGAAAAATGGAAAATGCTTGGGCTGAGCGAAAAATCTGGAGATGTGCAAGAAAAACGGTACCTACGTGAAATATTACGTTCCAAATGAGGGGTTTTCCATTCCACATGGGGTTTTGCGTGCGAGGTTCTGAGAAGCCTATAAATAAGAGGTGACCCCTCCTCATTCCATACGGTTGAAGACTAAGAGAAGATATGAGGTTTGGTGCACATAAAAGGTTCGCGTAAAGGGGCTTGCATGTAAAATTTAGAGTTGCGCGACAAATTCCATGTAGTGCAAAATATTATAGCTTGCGCGAAAAATTCTGTGATGCGTGAAAATGAGAGAGTTGTGTATAAAAATTGAGGCGACGGGTAAAAGATTTAGTTGTGCGAAAAAGGGTGTTGTTGGGAGAAATATTTTTCCTCGTGAAAAATAAATATTGCGCATAATAGTAAGGTCTTGCGCGCCAAGGGTTGGGGTTGCATGCAATTGTCAGTGAAGCTTGTTTGCACGTTCTGGTTATCCGGTTTAGTGGTTTAGTGTGTACAAGTGCATCATTTCCAAACTTTGATGCAAGCATAGTCTTGTGCTAAGAAGAATAAAACACATTAATGTGATTCTATTGTATAGACCTTTATGTCTATGAACTGACTGGGACTTCACCAAAAGTAGTGACCCAGGGGGAGTCAACAGCAGTGACCCGAGGGACGTAGTGGGCTATCCCTGAACAGTTGTAAAGGCACTGAGCCTGTGACAAAGTGATTGTTCCCAATCCGCTGTAGTCCACTACTAGTAAAGAATAGTTGAATTAGGTACAATCGAAAACATGTCAGTGTATGCTCCTTGTACGTAGCCCTTAGTGGTGAACCAAGTAAAAAGTGACGTGTCATCTCTTTGCATGTGAATGTTTTATTTCTTCCCATATTAATAATATAGGTTAAACTAGTTCCTAACAACATGGGAATAAGATCCATCTGTTTAAAAGAAAAATTCGACACCCTTATTCACCCCTCCCCTCTCAGGGTGTCCCAAGGTCCTTCATGTGGTATCAGAGTAAGTTTGCTGGTGTTTGATCTATCTTATACCGCCATGAAAAATTCATCCAGTGTTAGATGAGTTTTCCTCTTTGATGGAAGTAATTTTCAGATTTGGAAGAAAAAATGAGATCTCATATAATATCCCTTGGAATGGATGTTATTTTTTCCACTATTCAATTTATACATGTTACTGATCCAACAGGGCTAGCTATAACTGATTTAGATAAGAAAACTCTTGATGCAGATGCTAAAGCATAGAATTCTCTAACTGCGGCCCTTTTTGATCAGATATATCAAAAAGTGATGAGTTGCACCTCAACAAAGTCCATGTGGGAAAAACATGAAAATATTTATGATGGAGATATCAATGTGAAGGAGGCTAAACTACAAGTGCTGCACAATAGGATCGATGATCTGAATATGCATCATGATGATAATTCATACCCCTTCTTCAATCGAATTACTAAAGTGGTTGGATAAATTCCGGGTCTAGGTGAATAAATAAAAGACGTTGACATTGTGAAGAAAATATTGAGAAGACTTCTACCCATATAAAATGAAATGGTTTCGGCCCTTGGGGAATGAGTTGTTTCTAAACATTCTCTAGATGATCTATTGAGAAGCTTGATGGCATATGAAATGAGTGTCAAACCAGAAGATGCTACGACTCGAGTGATCAAGTAAATGGCATTCAAATCCATTGAGAAAATAAAAATCTCGAAAGATAGTAGTCATGAATATGAAGAGGAAAAATTAATTCTTTCTCTCATTTCATTGAAGTTATAGAATGGAAAAGTGAAATTCAAAGGGAAGTTACCTCTAGCTCGCTTTCATTATGGAAAATTTGGTCACATTTCCTCTCAGTGTTCAAGAAAGATCAATGATGAGAATAGGGATTCTAAAAACATTGAGAATCCTTAGAAATTTTTTTTCAAAAGGGGAGACTTCAAATCAAAAAAGAATGTAACAAAGAAGAGTTTTTTCTGTGAAGAGGAAGAAGATGATAATAAATTATGTGATGAAGAAGAACTAGAATTTAAAACTGGGAACCATGCTTCCATGACAGCCACTGTTAAAAAATCAGAAGATACTGATGGAGAAAATCAGTTGACAACTACTTCCAATCCCAAGTTGAAACTTAAGGATGCTGTTAGTAAGTTTAATATTACATGTAAGAGTTTCAATAAGTGTAAATCAATTGTAGAAGAATCAACTGAATATGTTGATCAACTTGATGATGAAATTGAATGATTGGAAGAATTAGTGAAAGTACAGTCTAAAATATTTGAAATCAATAATGATGTAGTGGATCTAAAGATGATAATTTAAGAGCAGGCAAAGTTCATCAATGAGCTCACCTCCAGATATGAGGAAAAGTCCAAGACTAGTGAGTGTCTTGTGGAGGAAGTTGTTTCTATTAGGAGTAAAATTGAAAAAGATTCAATTTCAAAAGAATCAAGGAAGAAAATATAGTTTGGAAGGTTCTCATATGTTGATCTGTCAGAGAGAGAAAAATGTGGCTCTAATGGATTTGAAATGATTTTAAATTATCAGGAACTTTCCTGCATGGTGTAACGACCCGGACCCGGCCAGCCACCCAAACAGTGCCAAATGGGTCAAGTGTCACTACCTTAGGCGCACCTCCCCGAATGTAAAAGGATTCCGACTAGCAGCAAGGGTCTGTTAGGTATAGTGGGGAGGCTATACCCTCTCAGAGGATCATAATAAGGGTAATGGTCCGAGAATAATAATAAAGATGGAGTTGAAGAAAGACTCAGCAGACTCAAACCAGACCAGAAGAGCGGAAGAATTTTCAATATAGATAAGTTGCGGAAGAAGTAAATATAACAACAAAAGTGGAAATAACACAACAACATTTTGAAACATGTAACTACTACTGAATAGTAAAACATGCATCCAAAGCATATACTTCACAACTAAATATAAAAAACGCCAATGGGTAACCAAAAGTAACTACAACCAGTAAGCATGCCGATATGGAAAAGTAAACAAAACAATGTAAACCCAGATAGGCATGACCTCAATGTCCATACCATCTCCATACAATTACTAACGCAACCCTAGCTCTTGAAGTTGGCCACTTCTTGCACGTAAATCCATAAAGTCTGCACGCATCCCGAAGGGCCCCTGCAGGGTGTCAGACAAATCTCAGTAGGATACCACGCAACGGTGTGTACCAAATATATGGGTTTAAGAAGTCATGAATTTACAAGGAAAGCAGTAAACAGTAAAATGAAAAATTAAACACAAACATCACTGGTGATCAACAACCACCATCGAGCATCACCTGCTTCATCCAATGCCGGAATCTCTGTCATGTAACCTGACACCATGTGCCACCTGACACCTCGTGTCTCAAGTAACGACGTCCTGAAGGCACTCCCAAGATAAGTAACCCGGAACCATGTGCCTTCGGACACCTCGTGTCTCAAGTACGAACGTCCCGAAGGCACGACTAAAAAATAGTAACCTAGCACCATGTTCCTCTTGACACCTTGTGTCTCAAGTACCGACGTCCCGAAGGCACTCCCTTCCCCTAAAGGATCCTCACCTCCCACATGGATTTCTACAGCAAGCACCCCCAACCAATATACCTAACCGAAACTATGGGGTCATCTACCCACACGAGTGGTAAAAACCACCTCATAATGGAGTACCTCTGTGTGCGCACACTACTCAATGTTTCGGGTGAGATGTAATCACCAAAATAGTACCTAAGCCACCAACACATTTGACACCTCATGTCCTTGTGACCATGTCGCTCAAGTCTGATTGCATCGCCATCCTAGTAACTTGGGCCATGCCCTACCTGAAAGTCGTACTGCCTCATGCTGACATCCATGATGCCCAATCCCATGGTCAAAACCACCCTTCATAACCCAGGAAAATCCCCAACCGTGATCAGCATCACTCTAGCATAACCAGGCCAAGACCAAAACAACCCAAAGGGTGCAGCAGATGAAATTCAGAAATTGATTATATACACATGTAAACAGAAAACATATCCAGGGAAAACAAACCAAACAATTTAATTGCACAATGTAAGGTGATGTCCCATACCAGCACTGAGATCTTAAATGCCTCTAGAAATCATATGAGGCTTTAATAAATTAAACTAACAATTTAACATATTAATATTCAAATTAAAACCATTCTGGTGTTCCCCAGCCAAAATTCCCCAACGGGAAACAACCCCTCCCCTGGCCTTGCTCACGCAAATTGGTAACAGGGCATACCCAAAGGCATCCCATAGGTCCAACAAGTAATACTATATGAAACAGCAGATAAAATGGGTTCTGCTCAAAATACCCAAAAATGTTTCGAAGGATGCGTCACCCAAACAACCACAAAAACACAAAATGAGGTATGCACCACCTACCTGAGACTCGTACGATGCTCTCCTCCAGTTACAACCTCCAATTTGGTCTAAAACGCGGTAGATCTACAAAAGAATCCCAACCTCTTAAACCCGTATAAGTCTTTCTAGAATGAAAATCAAACAAAACGGCCTAAGAGGAATCGTGGCCTTACCGAGGGTGTTACAACGCACTAATCAGAGCCTGAAACGGAGTTCGGATGATGATCCGGGGAGCGATTGATGATCTGGATGCCTTAGGTGCAGAGGTTCTGTCCAGAACCTCAAAATAAGGCTACTGCCTGTTTTAAGAAAAAAAATAAAGTACATGACATGTACTTTAGGACTACACGCCATGTATATGTCATTTAACTGTTCAGAAGACGGCTAATTCCACCACCCTACTTTTCAAACCTGCCGACATGAGTACACGGCATGTACATAGGGGTACACGACATGTACTAGGTTTCTCCTCTCTCCCTGGCCGACATACCCACATGCCATGTATATCCCTTATACATGGCATGTCGAAGGGGATCATGGAGTGTACCTGGTTCTACCCGGCCAATGGCCTAAACGCCCTGTACGGCCACCACATGGTAGTGTATACATGGCGTGTCTAAAACTACATGCCATGTAAGAAGAAATTTTTGCACGGTCAACACACAACATGTACTCGGCGAGAAAACGGCCGGTCACCCGCTTAACATATACACGACGTGTACTTAAAGTACACGGTGTGTAGTCTAGAATTTTCCAGAAACTTCCCATTTAAACCAGTTTCCTCAAAAAAAAAGTCAAAAATTCAAAATGGGTCGGGATTTTTACTCGTTCTAAAAATATGGGTTCTTACAAACTCCGCACCTTAACGTAGCTTGTCCCCGAGCAACCGAACGAAACTCGGAGATGGCACCGAACATGCCCATGCTAGTTAAAGTAACCCAGACTACTCTAGACTCAGAGATCCTTGCCAAATTCCTCAAGGGGGGCTCCCCACATTAGGAATCACCTATCCCGGTCTGAACTGAACAAAACATAAAACAAACAAGGTTTACTAACATGTTTTCCATACTCATAGTCCTCCCTTGACGCATCGTCACCCCTGCACCCCATTGGCGCTCCTGTGTCGTTCCCGACACCCGACGTATCCCACACCGCATTAGGGTCTGCCTCTATGAGGTCCTGGTTCCTAGAACCTCATGTAACATGCATCCTCAATGCCCCGATGCCCACAACACCTCATTTAACCCGCATCTGCGATGCCCCGATGCCATGCATCTCATACATATATATAGAATATATCACGCACCCGATATGGTGCCAATCCCACTGACTAGCATCTAGTCAGTCCACATAGATCCTATGCACCACGTGCACACAAAACAGACATACCCCTATAGGTCATGCCAAAAAGGAAACATGGAGATCAAGACCACACCGCGGTGTACCACTAACTATCGTCGGCTCACTAGCATGCACAGCCTCTGGAAACTCTACAGCGTGCACCTGGCCTAAAACACGGATGTCTGATGCCAGAAATCCCTGTGATGCTGCTCCAGTCATCGGCCACTGACCCCTCAGCTGGGTCCCAACGTCTCTGTCACGACCTCCGCGCACAGCTGAACCTTGACTACCCTCTCAGTGTACTGAAATTGAACCAACTCTAGACGATACAGTCTATCCTGGTCCCTTCCTGCCGGCTATTTGAGAAGGATGCCTGCAAAACCTCTCAAGATGCCCTTCCTGTCCACATCCTTGACACTCGTTCACAGGCCTATCGCACTAAGCCCGAACATGTCTCGGCTGTCCACACTGAAAAAAAATCACTGTAGAAATACCACAAAGTAGTCTAGCTGAATCCCTGGCCTGACTACCCTGTTGGAACTCATCTCTTTCTCGCTTCCTTCTGTCCAGACAATCACCTGAAGACGTCGTCCTGCCAAAGCGAGATTTCTCTCTCTCATTGCCCTCGGCTATGAGCCCCAGGTTCACTGCCACAGAGAAGAAACAGAGCCTTAATATGTTCAACTGGACCTAAATAGTGTGTCGTAAACCATCCTCAAAGTGCATCACCCTAGCTGCGTCGTCGCTTACCATACCAGGTGCAAAGTGAGATTGCTCAGTGAAAGTAGGTGCGTAGACCATGACAGACATATCTCCTTTCTGAAGACTCATGAACTCTCGAGCTCTATATACACTAAATCCCAATGGGTAAAAGTTCTCAAAGAACATGTCCTCTAAATCCTTCCAAGACAGTCCCTCATGCCTCCGAGCCTGTACCTATACATCCCACATATGCTTTGTCGGTCGTCTCAGCATGTATGTCGCCAGCTCCACCCTCCACCCTGGAGGCGTCTCGAGTTTCTGGAAGATCATCTGCATACTCTCTATCCAGTTCTCAGCGGCCTACAGACCACCCTCACCCTGAAAAATCGAAAGGTGATGCTACTAGATCTCCCGCTACAGATATGACAAAGAAGGCTCTGTACCCTGCGTGCCTCCGTCAATCCCATGCAAGACCTGTACCAGGCTAGATCAGAGCTGCTCGTTGAGCCATGACCTGAACGATGCCAAACCCGGCTGTTGTCCTGCTTGTACTGGATCCGAAACCCGATCCTGTCCCTAAGCCTATACCTGCGTCTCGTGCTCTACCTATACCGAATTCTGACCCTGATCCTGCGGCACTGTATCATCTCCTTCCAGACGCTCCATCAATCCATGAAGGAGTAACCCACTGAATACCATAAATGTTCAGAAAACCCATATATATACATAACAATGTATTCTATGCAGATAAAGAAAGCAGTAAATGGCAGTGCATAACAACTAACCTTACTCCCCCACACTACAAACCATGCCCCACGGCATCCCGGCCTCATTTCCTCCTTACCCTACCTCAACAGAGACAAGTATCAAAAGTAAATTGGGCCATGCCCATCCCGACAACTCACATTGCCTCAAATTGATTACCGAGTCTCCCAATCATGAGAGTTACACTGCCTCAACCACAGTACATGCCTGCTCTAATAAGATTCAGACCCAAATATCCTGCCATATGCAATTCCACAAACTATAAAGCATGGAATACACATTTTTACAACTAGAAATTCTATCAGATATTTCACCATTTCTCATTTTAAACCATATAAATCATGGAATTTGATATTTCATTCACATGGAATTATAACTTCACAAAGCATATGTGCATTTATGAAATTGAAATACCCTAAAATGTGCCTACCAAAAGCCAAGAAAACTAGCCTTTCGATACCGGTCCATGGTCCAATTATCCCTTACCACACCGGGTAAAGGGTCAAATATCACAATCAACAACATAAAACATCAAGTGATCCACCGAGGTGGAAATCATATAAACTGTAATCTGAGAAAAACAAACAGCAGTTACCACCCGTGACAACTAGGTCCATCCCTCGTACCTGGGGCTGCAGGCACCCAAGCACAACCTAGAAACCCAATCCATGTATCAAACTATCTCTAGTCTACCATATCCCAAATAGTAAAACCAGCATAAATAAAAAAGAGAAGTCTCGATATCATTCATAGCCAGAAAAACACTTCTACTAAATCCTTTTCAATAACCCCTCTAATTTCTCTTTGTAACAATCCAGACCCGACAAACTACCCAAACCGTGCCAAACGGGTCGAGTGTAACTACCTTAGGCGCACCATCCCGAACGCCAAAGGCTGACGACTAGCAGCGAGGGTCTGTTAGGTATATTGGGGAGGCTATACCCTCTCGTACGATCATAGTAAGGGTATTGGTCTGAGAATAATAATAAAGATGCAGCGGAAGAAAGTCTCAGTAGACTCGAACCAGACCCGCATAGTGGATGCATAATCAAAATAGATAAACAACAGAAGCAGTAAATATAACAACAGAAGTGGAAATAACAAAACAACATGCTGAAACATGTAACTACTACTGAATAGTAAAACATGCATCTAAAGAAGGTAATACACAACTAAATATAAAAAAAATTCCAATGGCTAACCAACAGTAGCTACAACAAGTAATCATGATGATACAGAAAAGTAAACAAAACAAAGTAAACCCATATAGGGATGACCTCAAGGTCCACACCTTCTCCATGAAATAACTAACGCGGCCCCAACTCCTAAAGCTGGCCTCTTTCTGGCATGTAAATCCATAAATTCTGCGCGTGTCCCGAAGGGCCCGTGCAGGGTGTGAGAAAAATCTCAGTATCATACCACCCAACGGTGCATACCAAATATATGTGTTTAAGCAGTCATCCATTTACAAGGAAATCATTAAACATAACAGTGTAAAATTAAACAGAAACATCACTGGTGCTCAACAGCCACCATGGACCGTCACCTGCTTCATCCAACACTGGAATCTCGGTCATGTAACCTGACACCACATGCCACCTGACACCTCGTTTCTCAAGTACTGATGTCTCAAAGGAACACCCAAGATTAGTAACCCAGCACCATGTACCTCTTGACACATCATGTCTAAAGTACCGACGTCCCGAAGGCACACCCAAAAAATAGTAACCCGACACCATGTGCTTCCTGACACCTTGTGTCTCAAGTACCGATGTCTCGAAGGCACGCCCATCCCCTGAAGGCTCCTCAACTCCCACATGGATTTCTACGATAAGCACCCCCAACCAATATAAATAACCGCAACTACGGGGGCCTCTACCCACATGAGTGGTCAAGCCCACCTCACCATGGAGTATCTCTGTGTGCACACTACTCAAAGTTCCAAGTTAGCGGTAATCACCAAAATAGTAGCTAATCCACCAACACATCTAACACCTTGTGTCCCTGCGACCAAGTCGCTCAAGTCCGATTGCATCTCCATCCTAGTAACCTGGGCCATGCCCAACCTGACAGTCGTACTGCCTCAAGACGACATCCATGACGCCCATTCTCGTGGTCAAACCCACCCATCGTAACCCGGGAAAAGCCCTAACCTATGATCAGTATCACTCAAGCGTAACCAGGCCAAGCCCAACACAACCCAAAGTGTCCAGTAGATGCAATTCAGAAATTTCATATATACATATGTAAACAAAAAATATATCCAGGCAAACAAACTAAACAGTTGAATTACACTATGTAAGGTGTTGTCCCATACCAGCACGGAGGTCTTAAGTGCCTCTAGAAATCATATCATTCTTTTATAAATTAAACTAACTATTTAACACATTAATAATCCAATTAAAACCATTCTGGCATTCCCCGTCCAGAATGACCCAACGAGCAACAGCCCCTCCCCCTGACCTGCTCACACAAACTGGTTACATGGCATACCCAAAGGCATCCCAAAGGTCCAACAAGAAATACTATATAAAACAGTAGATAAAACAGGACCTGCTCAAAATACCCGAAAATGTGACGTAGGCCGCGTCACCCAAAAAACCACAAAAACACAAAATGAGGTATGAACCACCTACCCAAGACTCGTACGATGCTACTCCTCCGGTATTAACCTACAATTCGGTCTAAAACACGGTAGATTTACAAAATAATCCAAACCGCATAAACCCCTATAACTCATTCTAGAATTAAAATCAAACAAAATGGCCAAAGAAGAAGCGAGGCCTTAGCGAGGGGGTTCCAACGCACTAATCAGAGCTTGAAACAGAGTTTGGATGACAATCCAGGGAGCGATTGAATATCTGGACGCCTTTGGTGCATAGGTTCTGTAAAAAACCTCAAAATGAGGCTACTTCCCTTTTTAACCAAAAAAAGAAAGTACACGATGTGTACTTTAGGACCACACAATGTGTATATGTCATTTAACTCTTTATAAGAAGGCTAATTCTGCAGCCTTACTTTCTGAACCCGCCGACATGAGTACACGACATGTACCTAGGGGTACATGGTGTTTACTAGGTTTCTCTTCTCTCCCTCACCAACTTACCCACACGTCATGTTTATCACTCATACACGGCCGGACTACATGGTGTGTCCAAGGGGAACACGACGTGTACCTGGTTGGGCCTACACTCCATGTATGGCCACCACACGGTCGGGTATACACGTTATGTCTAAAACTACACGCCATGTAAGAAGAAATTTCTACACGGTCAACACACAGCATGTACTCGGAGAGCACAAGGCCGGTCACCACCTTAACATATACCTGGCATGTACTTAAAGTACATGGTGTGTAGTCTGAAAAATTCCAGAAACTTTCCATTTAATCAAGTTTCCTCAAAGAAAAAGTCAAGAATTCAAAAAGGGTCAGGATTTTTACCCGTTCTAAAAAACCAGGTTCATACACATGGGAAATAGTGGAATTGGTTGTGAGGAAGTGTCTTCATATAATGCAAATAAAGGCAAGATGAATGTGGGTGATGTGGAAAAGTAATCATAAGTGATGAAACAGAAACCCCTAATTCAATATGAATAATGAAAATGATATTATCCTCGAGCCTCCTTGAAAAAGGGGCCCTCAAACTATTATCCCACCGAAGAAGGAATGAGGATAAACAAGAAGTGAGAAGACATTTCTTCTCATGAAGTGTCAGTTCTTTGGATATTTAGGCCATACCATGTCTTTTTGTGAAGTGGAAAGAATCTATCTGAATAGAGAAGATAGGGGAGTTCAATTGAAGAGAGAAAATTCATATCCTATTTCTTTTAGAAGAAACAATTTCTATGTATATTGTTTTTGTTGTTCTATCTTTAGTCATAAGGTTGTTAATTGTAGGCAGGGAAGGGAAATGGACACCTCATACCAGATTTCGAGACAAGTCAAATCTCATCAACAAGATATTGTTTCTCTTTCAAAAAAGTTTTCTCCTCTCGAAGAAGACATAGACTATGAAGAACCAATGTAAATAAATGAGATAATTGAAATTCCATCAGTGTTCTATACTCAATCTAATGTCTCATTGAATGAAAGGATGAAAATTGAGAGATCCCAACATGCAGAGGTGTCCCTCAAAGCTAAAAAAACAATAGTACCTGGATTATAGATAGCGGTTGTTCATCTCATATGATAGGTAATGATGTCCTGTTAAAATATATAAAAAGGGAGGTTGATGGTACCGTACGATTTGGTAATCAAGGATCTCTGAAAATCAATGGTAGTGGAAGTATTGAATTAGCTAATGGAGAGCTAAAGAGGACTGATGTACTTTATGTAGATTGCCTACATCATAATCTACTCAGCCTGAGTCAACATTGTGACTCGGGACTTATTGTTACTTTTAATCAGAAAGGCTGCATTTTCAAGGGAAATACATGAAATTCACTTATGAAGGGATGCAGAACAGCAGGAAACTTGTATCAGGTTTATAGTAAAGAAAATGTTTGTTACATGACTGTTTAAGGAGAAAACAATTTGTGGCATCAGATATTGGGACACATCAATAAATAATAGATGGTGAAAATATCAAAATTGAGGATTACCATGGAAATTCCCAACCTCAAGCATGAGCATGAAAATTCTTGTGACACTTGAATTCATTAGAAGATGGTATACAGTTCATATCGGCCAAAGAAGAAAAGGGCATATCATCTTCTCGATCTAATTCATACAGATGTATGTGGTCTGATAAATGTTGTAGGAACTCATGGAGAAAGGTACATTGTCCTTTTCATAGATGATTATAGTAGAATGGCATGTGTAATAGTCATTCACATGAAACGACAAGTGGTGGATTACATGAAAACATATCGTGGAATCTCCAAGAAAGATACTGGACGAACAATCAAAGTGTTGCGATCTAACAATGGAGGGGAATACACATCAATTGAATTCGAAAATTACCTAGAGAAGTATGGGATACAACATGTGGTAGCTACTATGAGAACTCCACAACAAAATGGATTTGTTGAACATAAGAATCGACGTGTGAACAACCTGGAATGAACTTTACTGATTGAGAGTCATATTCCATGACATTACTAGAATGAGGCTGTTCAAGCTGCAGTGTATATTCAAAATCGAACAGAACTTTATATGGCTGAGATGAAGACACCATATGAATTGTGGCTTGGAAGGAATCCCTCTTTGAAATACATTTGTGTTTTGGGAAGTAAATTCTTCATCAGGAACAAAGAAAGAAATCAAGGGAAGTATAGTGACAATGTAGATGAAGGAATTTTCCTTGGGTAATTAATGAACAAAAAAGCCTACAAGTGTTTAAACAAGTGATTAGGATGGATCGTGGAAAGCAGTGATGTTAAGATCATTGAAGAGAAAACAGAAAATGCTTCATAGATTTCTTATGCTGATGTGATAGAAATTGAGGATGAAAATGAATATGGAGTAAATATAAATACAGTAATAGAGGAAGGTGGAAAAAACATTCAACAGTCACATCATGATGTTGACTCAGAAGAAGAATCTTAAGAGGAAACCTTGGCTGGAGAGAATGTAGATGAACCTCACAAGACAAATAGAAGAGTTGAGATTGATCCATCTGACATAATTTGGGACAGGAGTGCACACACACAAACAAGGAGGATGAGGAATAACACGCAATATACATTTCTGTCAGTTGTGGAGCCATCTTAATTGGAAGAATCTACAATGGGTGAATTATGGGTGAAATCCATGAATGGAGATTTAGATCAGATTGACATGAATCTGACATAGGTTCTTGTCCAGAGACCCGAAGGTAACAATGTGATTGGTAAAAAATGGATCTTCAAGAACAAGTGTGATGAGCATGGAAGTGTTATAAAAAACAAGGAACGGCTGGAATGTAAATGATACTCATTTATTGAAGGTGTTGATTTTGATGAAACCATTTCTCCAGTTGATAGATTGGAGTCAATCAGGCTTTTACTTTCCATGGAACTCTTGAGAGGATATAAAGTAAATCAAATGGATATCAAGAAAACATTTTTGAATGGTTTACCCAAAGAAGAAGTCTACATTGAACAACCAGTGGGTTTTATTCTTGTTACTGATGAAACAAAGGTTTGAAAACTGAAGAATCTGATATATGGTTTGAAGTAGGCACCACGAGCATGGTATTCCCGGATGGAATCATATCTCATGAAGCTGGAATTCAAAAGTGGAGTAGATGACATTGTATTTTGTGGAAGTAGGCAGAAATCAGTGGATGAATATTCCAATCACATGAAATCATGATTTGAAATGTCTATGATTGGGGAGCTGACATATTTTTTGGGGATGCAGGTGATTCAAAAGAAGTATTACACATTCATTTCACAGGAAAACTACACAAGAGAGCTGCTGAATAATTTTATTATGCCAGACTCCAAAACAATGTCAACTCCAATTGCAGTTTGAACCAAACATGGAAATCATGAGGATGGGATATCTATATATCCCACCATGTACAAGAGGATAAGTGGGAGCCTATTGTAACTAACAGCGACACGGATGGATATTGTCTTTGCAACAAGTCTAGCAGCCCGATTTCAGAGTAATCAAAAGGAGGAACATATGGTAGCTGTGAAAATAATCCTGAGGTATATTCAAGGTACTCACAATTATGTCTTATACTTTGCTTCATGAAGGGACAGTGAATTATCACCATTTTCTGATGCAGACTGGGCTGGAGATGTAGTAGAAGGAAATTCCACCAGTGGTGGAGCATTCTATATTGGGAATAAATGTGTTGGATGGTTGAGAAATAAACAAGAAAGTGTGTCTCTTAGAACTACTGAAGCTGAGTATATCTCCGCCAAAAATCCATGAACTCAACTACTATAGATGATGAAACAACTAACAGATATTGGGGATGAGGTGAAACAACCAATGGTAATTTAATGTGATAACAAGAGCGCCATTGATCATATGAAGAATCCTGTTCAGCAATATCGTACAAAAAATATTGAAATTAGGTATCACTTTATCAATGAAAATGTTGAGCAAGGTGTGATTAGAATGGATCATGTGTGAACGGATGAGAAAGTGGCTGATATCCTTTCCAAGGCACTGTCAGCGGTTGTGTTTGAGAAGCATCGGTTGAACCTCGGTGTTCAGCCACCTCCCAGTTCATAAAAAGGTTACACAATACCCCTCTCCCTAGTTATGTTAACTCTATTTAATCTATTTATGGATGTGATGCTGGTTTGTGGGGGAGATACTATCCAGGGTGAGTGTGTTTTGATCTGAACAATGAACAATTACCTATCTTTAGGTTTATTTTCAATGGGGGAGAAAAGAATAAATTCATGCATGTTCAGGCATTTCATGTACATGTAATGTTTCAGTGACATTACATGTAATGATTCAGTGATAGGATGAGAATTCAGTGTCGGTGATAGGATGAGAAGGATGTGAAGGAATACTTAGGACATGTAATGCATCTAGGACACTGTCAGAGATTTTCTTGGGTGTCATTGAGAATTCCAAAACATGGGAACCTAATTCCAGATTCCACTTTTGTTTTCTACACCTATCATTGCACAAGTATACATAGGATGTTGGCTGAGTATAATCTTTCATTTTTTGGTTTTCATTTGGATGGATATCTATTGAATTTATTTAGTGATTTCCAACAAACCCAAATGGGGAGAGTGTTGGAACCATGGCTATTCAATGCACAAACTGGAGTATGGTTTGTGTTTGTTGTCAATCCTCAGTAGAAGTTCAGAATGTGTGCCCTTAAATTTATCATACAGTTCAAGAAAACAAAAATATTGAAGGTGGCATTGTTTCCCAGTAAATTGATCATACAGTTCAAGCAACACAGATTTTTGGTAAAAGGAGGTGCGCGCAAAGAGGAAGTGGTGCGCGAAAAAGGAGGGCTATGTGTGAAATATTTGGGTTGGGCGTGAAAAATAGCATTGTGTGTGAAATAGTGGATCGAGTTTTTTGTGAAAATTGTGTTTTAGAATTAGAACATTGAAAAATGGAAAAGGCATGGGCTATGAAAAAAATCTGGAGATGTGGGTGAAAAACAGTACCTACACAAAATATTATACGCCAAATGATATGTTTTTTGTGCCACATGGGGTTTTTTGTGCGGGGGTATGAGATGAATATAAATAAGAGGTGACCCTCCCTCATTCAGTATGGTTGAAGACACAGAGAAGATCTGAGGTCTGACGCGCATAAAAGGTTCACGTAAAGGGTCTTACATGAAAAATTTCGGGTTGCACAAAAAATTCTACACTGCGTGAAATATTCCTGCTTGTGCAAAAAATTCCACACTACACGTAAAAGGGAGAGTTGGACATAAAAATTGAGGTGGCGTGTAAATGATTCAGTTATGCAAAAAACGGCGTTGTTGGGTGAAATATTTTTCCGCGCGAAAAGATAATATTGCGCGTAAAAGTATGGTCTTGCGCGCAAAGGGTTGGGGTTGAGCGCAATTGTTTGTGAATCTTGTCTGCACATTCTGGTTATCAAATTTAGTGGTTCAGTGTGATCAAGTGCATCATTTACAGATATCTATGAAAGCATAGTATCTTGCTAAGAAGAGGAAAAGACTTCAAAGCGAATCTATTGAATAGAAATTTACGTCTATAAACTGACAAGGACTTCACCAAAAGTAGTGAGACATGGGGAGTCAACAAGAGTGACCCAAGTGATGCAGTGGGATTTCCCCGAACAGTTGTATAGGAACTGAGCTGGAGACAGAGTGACTATTCCCAAACCTTTGTCATCCACAACTAGTGAAGAATAGTGGAATTTGGTATAACTGACAACCTGTCGGCATATGCTCGTTGGACGTAGTCCTTAGTGTTGAAAAAAGTAAAAAGTGTTGTCTCATCTCTTTGAATGTGATTATTTTATTGCTTCCCATATCCATCATACATGTTAAACTCGTTCCTACCAATGTGAGAACAAGATCCAACAGTTTAAAAGAAAATGTTGGCACCCTAATTCACCCTTCCCCTCTCAGGGTGTCATGGGGTCCTTCAGGTGTTATAAGAGGGATGTTGCTAGTGTTTTATTTGTCTTATACAACCATGGAAAATTCATCCAGTGTTAGGGGACTTCCCCTCTTTGATTGAAGCAATTTTCAGTTTTGGAAGAACAGAATGAGATCACATCTAAGAACCCTTGAAATGGATGTTCTTTTTCCACTATGCAAGGTATACATGTTACTGATCCAATAGGGCTGGTTATGACTGATGCAAATAAGTAAGATCTTGATGAATATGACAAAGCAAAGAATGCTCTCACCGCTTCCCTTTCTGATCAGATATATCAAAAAGTGATGAGTTTAACCTCAGCAAAGTCCATGTGGGATAAACTTGAAAATATTTATGAAGGAGATAGCAAAGTGAAGGAGGAAAAACTACAAGACATGAACAATAGGTTCGATGATCTGAAGATGCATCCTGATGAGAATGTAGACTCTTTCTTCAATTGAATTACTGAAGTGTTTGGAGAAATTCGGGGTCTAGGTGAAGAGATAAAAGATGTTGACATTGTGAAGAAAATATTGAGAAGACTTCCACCCCTGTACAATGCAAAGGTTTCGGCCCTTGAGGAAAGTAATCCTTCCAAACATTCTCTGGATGATCTACTGAGTAGCTTGGTGGTATATGAAATGATTGTCAAACCAGAAGATGCTACGACTGTAGTGAGCAAGGAAATGGCGTTCAAAGCCATTGAGAAACTGAAAATATAAAAATATAGTAGTGGTGAAGATGATGAGGAAAATGAAATTCTTTCTCTAATTGAAAATATGTTCTAGAAGGGAAAAGGGAAATTCAAAGGGAAGTTACCTCTAGCTTGCTTTTGTTGTGGAAAAGATGGCCACATTGCCTCTCAGCATTCAAGAAAGATTAATGATGAGAATAATGATTTTGAAAAAATTGAGAAGCCTCAGAAATGGTTTTTCCAAAGGTGAGACTTCAAATCAAGAAATAATGTACCAAAGAAGAGTTTTGTCTATGAAGAGTAAGAATTTGATAATGAATATTGAGATGAAGAAGAACTAGAATTTAAAACTGGGAACCATGCTTCCATGATGGCCACTATTGAATAATTAGAAGATACTGGCAGAGGAAATCAGTTGTAAACTAGTGCCAATCCCAAGTTGCAACTTAAGGATGTTGTTAGTAAGCTTAGGATTAAATGTAAGAGTTGGAATAAGTGGGAATCAATTGTAGAAGAATAAACTGAATATGTTGATCAACTTGAAGATGAAATTGAACGGCTGGAAGAATTGGTGAAAGTACAGTCTAAAATACATGAAAGCAATGATGATGTAGTGGATCTGAAGCAGAGAATTGGAGTGTAGGAAAAAATCATCAATGAGATCACCTCCAGATATGAGGAGAAGTCCAAGACAGCGGAGCATCTTGAGGAGTAAGTTGTTTCTATTAGGAGTAAACTTTAGAAAGATTCATTTTCTTAATAATCCTGGAAGAAAATATTGTTTTGAATGTTCTCAGATGATGAGCTGTTAGAGAGAGTAAAACGTGGCTCTAATGGAGTTGAAAAGATATAAAATGATCTGTGACCTTCCTGCATGGGAAATAGTGGAATTGGTCATGAGGTAGAGTATTCATATGGTGCAAATAAAGGTAACCAAAATAAAGGCAATCTGAAAGTGGGTGATGTGGAAAATTCATCTGAATTGCTAAAATAGAAACCCATAACTTAATCTAAAATAATAAAAGAAGATTATCCTCGAGCCTCCTTGAAAAAGGGGCCCTCAAACTATTATCCCACCAAAGAAGGAATGTGGGTAAATATAAGTGAGAAGACATTTATTCTCATGAAGTGTCATTTTTGTGGATATTTAGGCCATACCATGTCTTATTTTGAAGAGGAAAGAAGCTATCTGAATGGAGAAGATATGGGAGTTAAATGGAGGAGAACAAATTCATATCCTAATTCTTTTATAAGAAACAATTTCTATGGATAATATTTTCATTGATCTATCTTTGTTCATAAGGCTGTTAATTGAAGGCAGGGAAGGGACATGGACACCTCATACCGGAGTTCGAGACAAGTCAAATATCGTCAACAATATATTGTTTCTCTTTCAAACAGGTTTTCTCCTCTCAAATAAGACTTTGACTATGATGACCCAATGTACAATGATGAGATAATTGAAAGCCCATCAGTGCTCTGTACTCAGTCCAATGTCTAATGGAAAAAATGGAAGAAAATTGAGAGATCCAAACATCCAAAGGTGGCCCTCAATGCTACAAAAAGCAAAAGTACTAGGACTCTAGATAGTGGTTGTTCATCTCATATGACAGGTAATGCTGGCCTGTTTCAATGTGGATGGTGATCTATTAAATTTATTTAGTGATTTCCAACAAACCCAAATGGCGATATTTTTGGAACCATGACAATTCTATGCATGAATTGGAGTATGGTTTGTGTTTGTTGTCATTCCTTAGTGGATGTTCAAAATGTGTGCTAGTAAATTGATCATACAGTTCAAGCAGACCACAGTATTGAAGGAGGGATGTGTGAAAAATATTTGGGTTGGGCGTGAAAACAACATGGTTCACGATAAAGTGGATCGAGGATTATCATGAAAACAATGTTTCAGAATCAGAATGTCGAAAAATGGAAAAGGCATGGGCTGCGCGAAAAATCTAGATATTTGCACTAAAAGTGGTACCTACACAAAATATTACGCGCCAAATGAGAGGTTTTCCGTGCCACATGGGGTTTTGAATGCAGTGGATTGTGATGCCTATAAATTATAGGTGACCCCCCTCATTTTGTATGGTTGAAGACTCAGAGAAGATTAGAGGTCTGATGCGCATAAAAGTTTCGCATAAAGGGGCTTGCACGAAATATTGCGGGATGCGAGAAAAATTCCACACTGCACGAAATATTCCATCTTGCGTGAAAATTTTGTGTTGCGTGAAAAAGGGAGAGTTGAACATAAAAATTGAGGTGGTGCGTAAAATATTCAGTTATGATAAAAACGGTGTTTTTGGTCGAAATATTTTTCCGCACAAAAAGGAAATATTGTGTGAAATAGTGAGGTCTTGCACACAAAGGTTTGGGGTTACGCTCAATTGTCTGGGAAACTTCTTTACACGTTCTGGTTATCTGGTTCAATGCTTTAGTGCGTACAAGTGCATAATTTATAGAATTCAATGCAAATATATTGAAGATACCTTCACGTCTATAAACTAACTGGGACTTCATCAAAATTAGTGAGCGAGGGGGAGTCAACAGAAGTGACCCAAGGGACGCAGTGCGATATCCATGAATAGTTGTAAAGGTAGTGAGCCTGGGACAGAGTGATTGTTCCCAAACCATTGTAATCCACAACTAGTGTTGAATACTGTAATTTGTTATGACCGATAAGCTGTCGGCATATGCTCTTTGGACCTAGCCCTTAGTGGTGAACCAAGTAAAAATTGTCATGTCATCTCTTTGAATTTGAATGTTTTATTGCTTCCCATATCCATCATATAGGTTAAACTAGTTTCTACCAACGTGGGAACAATATCCATAAGTTAAAAATAAAAATTTGACACCCTAATTCACCCCTCCCCTCTCAGGGTGTCCCTGGGTTCTTCAGCACATCCACTATTGAGTGGGGTAGGGTCAGTGGCTTCAAGGGGAGTGCCAGCACAGTATGAGACGTTGAGGACTAGGGGATCTAAAATTGATGGTTGTGGTGGTATAGAAAGGTCATCTTCTACGAATATATAGTTCATGGCACAACTGCAGACTAGTGGTCCGCTCAGGTAGAGACCATACATCACAATGTGGTGGATCGGGTACAAGTAGGATCATTGGCGGGACCGTTGACAGTTATAGGTACGATTATGATCACATATTCTATATCTGCTTCCCTTTTTGATACTAGTGCCATGGTTTCCTTCATTTGATCCTGTTTTGTCGACACACAGAATTTACCAACCGAGTTTTTGTCTTCTTCCATGGATTTGGTGACGCCATTGGGAAAGAAGTAGCAGGATCTTAGGTGCCCGTCGTGTGCACGCTCCATGTCTGGGATTGAGATAGAGTGGGACCTATTTTTCTTAGAAATGGAATGGTTTGACATAATAATTGACATTTATTGGCTAGTACACATCTAGGAACTCATCAATTGCTTCAGGTGGCGTGTGAGTTTCCCGACACCTGATGGGAGTCATCATCTTATTCATGGAGAATGGGATCCTATATCGGGTGGCGTAAAACCAACACTCCCTGAGATGGGAAGTCTAATATTCCAGGTTTCTTTTGATCTATTTAGAGAAAGATGGTCTTGTCCCTGAGGGTTAACTACCTCATGTAGTGAATTCGTTTCTGGAGGTAATCCCAGATGATTTTTCGGGTATTCCCCCAGAGCAGGTTGTGCAGTTTTTTATTGACCTGCTTTCGGGAACACACTTAATATCTCTTCCCTCATATCGCCTCCCCCCCCCGATCTGAGAGAATTAATGATACCACTGGAAGATATATAATCCAAATAATTCATTTTCCCGAGCATCTCTCCTATGACCGTTCTTTTTTTAGATGAAGGCTTCCAGATCCCTCTAGTTGTGCATTGACTACCAGATGTTGTATAAGTTAACAAATAAGCACAAATACCCTTTTCCCAAGATAGATGATTGGTCTGATCAGTTGAATGTGGAAAAATAGTTATCAAAGATGGAATTGCGCTCGATATATCATCAACTCAGTTTGATAGAGGAATATATCCTAAAGACAGCCTTTCGAAGAAGGTACAACCATTTTGAGTATTTTTTCATGCCCTTCGGATTGACCAATGATCTAGAGGTGTTTATGGAACTCATGAATGTGGTGTTATATTAGTATCTTGATTCTTTTATTGTGTTATTTGTAGATGACAATATAGTATACTCTGTCTCTGAGTTGGAACACAAACATCATTTGAGGATCATTTTGATCACTTTGCGGGATCACCGCCTCTATGAAATGTTGTTGTAGTCCACTATCTAGATTAGGGACATGAGATTTATGGGATATGTGATCTATGAGCGGGGTTTTTCAGTTCAATTTTAGAATATCAATACAGTCATGACATTGGAGAAACATAAGAATGTTTTTTAGATCAAAAGTTTCCTTAGACTGGATAGTTATTACAGGCGATTCGTTCAGGATTTCTCACAGCTTGCTTTAGCATTGACTGCGCTCACCCGGAAAGGGGTAAAGTTTCTATGGGGCCTAGAATTTTAGGAATTTTAAAGAAGATGAAGTGGCGGTTGAATCCAAACCCCGTGCTATTTTTTTCCTATGGCTCGAAGGGATATGTGGTCTATTGTGATGCTTCAGGTCTGAGTCTTAGGTGTGTTCTTATGATGGATGATCATGTGGGGGCATATGGATCTCACCAACTAGGACCACATGAAAATAACTACCCAAACCATGACTTTGAATTTTTAGTGTTGAAGCATGATTTTAAATCATGGATTCACTACCTCTTTGGTGAGATTTTTTTTGTCTACTCTGATCAGAAGTGATTGGCTTATATCTTCTCACAGAATAACCTCAACTTGAGACAACGTTGTTGGAACGAGTATGTGTCGGGGTTCAACTTTGAAATTTCCTTTACCACAGGAATAGTTTATGTTGTGGCTAATACCTTGTGTAGAAGAGTACCTATGTAGTCTTTGAGGAAGTCCAGTGAAGTGTGACATTTGATGGGATTATTTTCTCAGATGCATGTGGAGACCAGGGAGCACAATGGAGGTGTGTTCTTGGCGAGCGTCTAGTTGACTTATTCTGTGTTGGAGTTGATTCAATGGGAACAACTTAGTTTTGAGATTTTTCAGCATTCAAGGAAGTACCTTCATGGTGAGGAGGCATCCTCTGATTGGTCATCGTCTCTCGATGGCATGTTGTGCTTCAATGGCCGATCAGTTGTATTGTCGTCACTGCGGAAGGTGGTGATGCAGGATAGCCTCCATTATAAAGGGTCCTCCATCCGAGTACATACAAGATGTATTATGATGTACGACGACAGTTCTGGTGGCTAGTTATGTGATCGGACAAAGCATACATTGTGTCGAGGATCTACACATGAAAATAGGTTAATGTAGAGCATCAAAGGCCTTCCAGTTTTTTCCAGCCAACACCTATTCTTACCTGGAAGTAGGATGATGTCTCCATGGACATCATTGTTGGATTTCCTCATACACCTTGAGGTAAGAATTCCATTTGGGTGGTAATTGATCATCTTACCATATCAGACCACATCATTACATTAAAAGATACAATTAAATTGGATGATTTGGGCCATTTGTATCTTCAAGAGATTGTGAGACTCCAAGATGTTCCACCCGAAGTTGTATCAAATAGATACCCCCACTTCACTTATTAATTTTAGGAAGGCCTTGGGGTCTCATATTAAAATGAGCAAGGCATACCACCCTCATATGGATGGTAATACAATGCGGGAAATCAGTTTTTCGAGGACATGCTCTGTGCATGTGTCCTAGAATTTGTATGATCATGGGATAACCATCTAGGATTGGTTGAGTTTTCATATAATAATAGTTATCAATATTTTATTTGAATGGATCCCTTTGAGGTGCACTATGGTCGGCCTAGCCGGTCCCCCCATGTGTTGGGATGAGGTAGGTGAGACCTCACTACTATGACATAGTCTAGTGTAGGAGACATCCAAGAAGGTCATGTTTATCAGGAAGCATTTATTGAAAACTCAAGTTCCCCATTATTATTATTCTAAAAATATGTGTCAAGACCCAAAGTTTTCTATGGGAAATAAGGTATTCTTGAATGTGGCCCCTCATCTAGGAAATCATCGATTGGGAAAGAAAGGGAAGCAGACTTCACGGTATGTCAGATAGTTTGAGATCACTGAGAATATTATAAAGGTCACATACAGTTTGGCCCTTCCTTATCCATTTAAATCCATCCATGAGGTCTACCATGTCTTCTAGATGAAGAAATATAACCTGGATCCATCCCATATACTGAATTGGGAGGTGTTGTATTGAGAGCCTAATTTATCTATTATTGAGCGGTTGATGCGAATAGTGAACTTCCAAGGAAAGGTGCTTTGGGAAACGACTTTTCCATTAGTCCAAGTTATATTGAAGCATGGTAATGAAACACATAATACATGAGAGTGGAAGTCATGGGTTGTGTTAGTGTACCCTTTCTTGTTTTCCGTTCAAGAATCAGGTTGACTTTCTGAGATGGAAGGTTTTCATTGTGGAGAGAATTGTCACATAAATAAAATTTTCAAATGTATTTTTCATTTTCATTTCCATTATTACATTTTATTGGGGTTTCCTATGCATTTTGGTGGAATAGGTGCATTTTGAAAAATTAGGCCAAACCATGAGTCCATTTCCATATTTAAAAAATAATTTTGTTTATTTTATAACTCTTTCATTTTTCAAAATGTTTCATCCATTTTAGTTCCTAAATGGCCTCCCCTAACCTATAAACCCAACCATTGAAATTTGTACTCCTTATGAGTCTATAATAATGGTAGATTATAATTTTATTTTAAGAATTGGACCACCCCAAAAGATCATTTCTATTTTTTGAAACTATTTTATTTTAAAATTGATTCAATATGTTTTAATTTTCAGTGATTTAAAGCATCACCCAAGACCACTGAACCCAAACACATGCCCATTATCTCTTGACACTATTTGGAGCTCGTATACATAACAAATTAGGGATGAAAATTATAGGTTTTCCTCAATCATCTATATTTGAAGAGGTAACTTATTTCTTTCATAACTATTTCTATTA